>CM024337.1:24337837-29209691 GCA_014170255.2 Drosophila triauraria
GAGTTGCGGCCACTTCAGGTTGCTTTTGAATGTCATGAACAATAAACTGGCCATGGCGATGGCGATGGCGATGGCGATGGAGAAGGCGATGGCGATGACGATGACGATGCCGATGGAGACGTAAGAGTTGAGCAACTGGCTCAATAACCGTTGACAAAATGTGCCGCCTTTATTGCCGCTGCCAGGCAGCGCGTTGCCTCAGCCTCAGCGCGAAATTCGCGGTTGTCGCAATTGGTGAGCCGTTGTTGTCGTCGTCGCTTTGTGGGTCAGTGGCACGCTTTCCGACTCGGCCTCGGATGGAAGCTGGAGGCACCGGAGACCCGGAGAATGTAGGCACCGCATTGGCGAGGTGCGACGACGGCGGCGGGCGCTTAACTTGCGATTTCGCTGTTTGATTTGCATAAATTATGAAACGCCAGCGATGACGCTTCCGCCGAGGATGGGCCAGGCCATGCCGCCCTCGTCACCCTCGTTAGCAGAAACTGGAGGCAGCGCCCTCGCTTATGTAACCGGCTCGCAGCGGAGCTGGCGGAGGTGCCAAGAAGGTGCAAGACATACGGAACACAACGACACAAATCGGCAAACAAACAAGGCGGGCAACATGTGTTTGAGCACACGCCCGTGCCCGAGTGTGTCGCCCCAGGTTTGCGCCCAAGTAAACAATCAATGAGCCATCGAGAGCCAGGCCGAGCTGAGCCAAGCCAAGTCGCCTGTTGCTGTTGCTCATCCGCCAGTGCCACCCGCCCCCATCGTGCAGTCCTGAAGGCCGCGCCAAGAGATTGGCTTTGTAATAGTTGGCAGTGGGAGCGTGGGGCCGACTGGGGTGTAGATGCCCGCACGCCAATGTTTACATGGCTCGGTTTTGCAGTAGCTTGCATTTTGAAATCAATTAGAGCGGCGACGCCCCAAGCACACACAGGGAGAAAAATTTTAATATAGAACAAATAATATCTGCTTATCACTGTGTCTTGTTATCAAAGCTAAAGGGACTTTGGCCGAGTATTTCACACATTTACAGATCAGACTTTGAGTTTATATATCTCTGAATGAAGATTATCAGGTTTAAAAATATTTTGTATCGGTTTAATGAATATTTTAGTAATTTTCCATATTCCCGATACTTAATAGACTCCATCAGAATTCAAACTGTATTTTTAAGAGACCTTTAGCAAAAGGGAAATATTTAAGGCATCACAGAACCTTATTTCAAAACGTTTTAGAGTTTCAGTTTAATTAAGAACTTAGAAAACAGTTTCAACTGCTGAAAATTCTTTTCGAAAAGAATTTCTAAACCTTTTCTTCCGGTGCAATTACAACAACGGCGCGGAACAAGAGAAAACAGCGTAAATAGTTTGATGAGTTTGTTGATTTTATCGCCGTTCACCCACGGGGCGTCTGTTGTATGTAGATTATACCGCGATGACCGGGTTTTCCTGGCAATCGTTCACTTAGAAAACTTAATTAAGTGGAAAATCGATGCACAAAGCACAAGAGGACTAGGGCAGGAGCCAGGAGCTCTTCTTCCTTGCCAGAGACGACGCGGATGACGCATTCTGCGGCGATAAGAGCGCCCCATGCCGGGCCAAGTGAGTCACATGCCACAGAGAGAGCTTTAATCTATCGCCAGATAGCGGATGGCAATTTCCTTCAAGTATGTGTCCATAATTATTATTCGCGGTAATCTGCAATGAGTCGGCCGGTCCCTTATCGACGTGCCAGAAACCCCACATAAGAACATATATTGGCCAGATCGAGGCCGGCGATCGGCTAATTGGATTGGCCGATAAGCCGCATATCACTTCCGTCTGGCGATTGGCCGAGTGGAGTGGCAGACAGCAGCTCCTTGCCTGGCCACCAGCTGCTCCCCAGTCGCGACACGTTCCGGGCCGCACTTGGAGCGATTATACAATGCGATGAGCCGAGTTCATTAGTTTTGGGCCACGCACACCTGCCGCCTCCCTCGCGCTTAATATTTAACTTGACTATCGTCGGCTCGCTCCTGTGTTATTTATTTATTTATTTTGTTTTTGTTTTTCTTTTTGTGATTGGGCAGAGTTTTTGGCCCGCGCGGCGATGTAAGACTGGGTTTTTGTCACTTGCCGCCTGGGTTTCTAATTAGGCGGGTGCCCTGGGTGTTATCTAATCACAGTCACTCGGTACTCGGCACTTGGTACTCCCCACGCACTCGGTCACTTGGACACTCACTCGGACAATCGGCCTTCTTGGCTTCTTGGCTAATCGTTTTATTTGGCAACGGGCGACGGCGACGACGGCGGCAGCGGCAGTTCCGTTCACGTTTACGCGATGCTCTGCCTTGCACGCTTTTAAGCCGACTGACGGCTGGTTGGATGTGCGTCTGAACCTTATCAGGCGGCGCTGGCGACAACTGGCAGTGGTAGAGGTAGCGGTAGCGGTAGCGGAGCAGTAACATCGGAACGACGGAGCGACACGACGAAGTTGAATCGATCAGTGCGCGCACGAGTAAAACGATTATACGGCTTAACGGTGAATCATGCCAAGTACCAACTGGGAGCGGGCCCTGCAGGTCAGTCCGGGTGCGAGAGAGTATCGGTATCGATCGATTATCGATCGAGTATCGAAAATCGAGTATCGCCTTACAATTGACTTGGCCCAGGCTTATCAGGCTATCGGGAGGCGTCCGCTCGAGAGCCGCGAGGCGCAGACACTAGCCGCTACGTGAACCGTTGGCCAGCGTGCCAGAAATACAACTGACGCAGCGCTCCACGCTCCATGCCGATCAAAGATGGCCTGGCCGCCGTACCACCGCCTTTGCCTCTGTGCCGCGCCGGTCCGGGCTTAGTCTCGGCTCATGTTTGCGGCCGAAGTCGCGCTTACATTGCAAATTATGTATTTATGGACAGCGCGGGTGCAGAAATTAGCATCATTTTATTACAACAAATGCTAAATATAATGGCTGCAGTTCACGTAACACAGGAAGGTGGCCTTTGGAATATAACGAACTTACTATATATTAAAATTGGTCTATTTTAATTAAGCTTGCAGAATATTGAGTATCTTAAAAGTCACGTGTACCCAAAGCGTGACTGAACTATCGATCCCAAGTCTTGATACTCCTCCCATAATATTAGTAAGGAATTTCCATTTGAATTAGAAATTATAATGAAATTTCCAGCAGTTCATGTAATACCTAACCCATTATAGAGAAGAAAGGTCGGAATTAAGAAGAATTTCTTTAAAAACTGAACCAGTTCTGCAGTGGTTAATGTCCTTGACAATCGATCTTATGTTGTGATAAATTTCAGAATCAAATTCAGTAAGCCTTAAATTTATAATTACCAATCTTGTTTCTAATAAAAAATTCCAAGGAAAATATCTCTATAAAGTGTGTTAAGAGGAAGTTTTGAATCAACTATATATAATTTTGAAAAGAGTTTATTAGTCCTAATTTTCGAGTTTTGAAATAATGCTGGTTATACCCTTTTGCCCGCTGCTGTGCTTAGGCCCAAGTGTATGTTTGTGTTTGTGTGGAAGCAGGGAAGAAACAGAGAACGAGAGAAAGCACGCAGCGAGATCGAAGCTGGGGTTTTTCTGTTTTCTGCTTTTCTGCTTTCCGTGGCAAGTCGCCATCTTCTGCGGCAACAGTTGGCTGATGTAACAGCGATTGACGCGACAGCTTGTTGGCCATTTCTATCCATGCACTGAATTTGGCCCGCTGCTGGCCAGTTGGCTGTGGGCCATTGGAGCGCCGCTGCGGTGGTGCTGCCAAAACCACTTTCGCTTTCCGGGCCTCGGCGGGCGGGTGAGCGTGAGCGCGGCAACGAGTGAGTGTGTGCCTGAGAGCGGGTGTTACAATTAGCGAACGGGGGTAGCTTCGGTTCCTGGCAGACGCCTAGCAGACACCTCCCCACCCGCTCGGAAGCTTGCAAACTGCAGGCTGCATGCAACAAGTGCGCGAGGAAATCCCCGCCAAACTGGAAAACGGGAAACCTAAAACGAGAAGCAGAATCGAGGCAGATGCAGCTCGGAGAGAGAGTTGGAGCCAAAGAACCGTTACCTGCATTCTTTGGGCCTAATTGGTGGACTAGCCAGTCGAGCGGCCAGTCTGGCCCGATACTCGGCCAACTGGAAATGCATTTTATATTCTCCGCGCTCGCCACTTTCTTTCTTTCCGTTCTCTCGCCAGAAAATGCAAATGTGACCCCGGCCCTTTGTCAGTTGCTGCGTCAGTTCCGGCAGTTCTGGCGGGAAAATGGAGCCAACGAAAAGTCACTAAAGTTTTGTACGAGAGATCTTTTACGAGTGACTAAGATTCCCAACTAATTCAAGAATCTAATTGAGCGTAAGGGTCAGCAATGGATACTAAAGAAACGAGTGCTTGCTTAGATTTCCATCCATTTTCCTTAATATTCTATTGAGGTAAAAAGATTAGAAAACCCAACAGATCTAGCATTAGTAGTCTGTAAAGAAAATAAATTAAAATGTAATATTAGTCTGTAAAGAAAACTAACTAATGCTCATAACTAGTATGTAAAAATAATTGTAAAGAACAAATTAAAGTCTAAGCCTAAGTATTCAACAAACACACCATTTTACTCAACAAATTAAATGCTGCTCCGGGTCCAAGTCCTCTTGATGTGACGTTATTTCCATATTCAAGCGAAATGATCGAACTATTGCCATTATTTACAGGTTAATAGGGCTATAACTCATTGAAGGGCAAAGCCCACAAAACCCTTAAAATGCACCAAGTTCTGGACATCGAGCGTCTTTGAATATATTTAAAATTGAATTGTTACACGGCGCATGCACTTTAAGCTAATGTTATGTCCACACTTTTGGTGCAGCTATGTAATTAAGCTAATTAAATTCCAAGTATCGAGTGGTTTTTCGTAACCTCAAAGTGCAATTGTTTGCGAGAAGCCAAGCCAAGCGAATTCTGCCGCTGTATATTTGGGTATAGCATAAAGTTGAAGCCCAAAACTACACAAACAAATAATGAATCGGGTCAAAGTCAGACGGTGTTATTGCCCGTCTTGCAAAGTGCGGTGAAATTGCAGAAATCATCGGTCGAAGCAACGCAAATTAACGCGCTTACAAAACGGAAATAACAGCACGTAGTTCGAAATGGATTTCATGGTCAAGTTGCGCAGCTACCGAAGACGTTTCGATACGATACCTAATGGATATACGTTCGTCGGCTCGCCGGAACTCCGCAGGTTCCCCATTTTAATCGGCATCTCGCGGAGCTTGTTACACCGACCGGAGGAGGTGCGTCTGTGTGTGGCTTTTGTGGACGCATCTGATTAGCGGCGGATAGCGCTGATTGCATGGACAAACGATGATGATCCATGCCCACCGCTGCCTTCCGCCCACATGACTGACCACCGACTGCCTTGTCGTAGATGTGGAAAACGGAGCGAGCAAATTTATTCGACATTTTTATTTATGAATGAGTGGGGCACACGAACCTCGCCTGCCTGCGTGCGAGAGCCGATGGAGGTCGACGTAAACACCTGCCCAACCTCTTTGGCGCGGCAAAAATAATGCGGGCATTTAATATATAATTTAAAACACTCATTGGGCACAACAAAAGAAAAGAAAAGAAAAGGATAAGCGGGATAAGTAGGTGTTTGCTCACATAATACACCTGTATATATTTCCAGTAGTTCTCTATTGTTTCCAGGAAAATACACAATAAATAATACAGTACAGATTAAAAGAAAAAGTATATGAAAATCAAGAGCAAGGCGTTGAAGCCTCCTGACTTAAAGACCTGTTAAAGACTACAAGATACCCCATGGTCTCTGGTATCTTAATTTAATAAAAGGAACTTAGTTCGTGTTAAAGTATAAACCTTTCTCTATTTTCTTTCTAGATTCTGTTCTCTATATTATATTCTGTCCCTGCTCTTGCCCACGTAGTCTCTCACAACCAAGTGCAAACAATCTAATGTTTATCGGGATCTTATTTACTTTATTAACCCGAACCGCTCCCTACCTCTTTATATGTACCTTTCCATGAGTGCAATACGCCCTTACACTCGCTCGAGTACCGGGTATAAACTTAATGTAAACATACGAGTATTTTCAAGTGCGTGTGCTTCTCCCAGTTCAAAGTAGTCCAGGCCAGGGCACTAGTAAGTGAGTTCGAAAACTCGCGTCGCAGTAAACTGTTTGGAATTTCAGGCACCCAAAAAGCCAAATAAAGGCATCTCGCGATCACTTGCTCCGATATCGCCCGGAGCACGGTAATGGGCAATGGGGTAATGTGGAAACGAAAGCGCAAGTGAATGACGAACCACGCCCGCCTCAGCTCCCAGAGCAGCCCTCCGGTCCGCCGATACCTATTTGCTTCGTTGCTGGTCTTCGATGGGAAGGCCAAACACAACTACACCTGCTGGCACTCTTGATGAAAGTTTCGCTCTCTGGGCTTTAATGATAATGATATTTAAATGCAAAATTCCGGATCGCTTAGCCGTTGTCACTACTGCCTGCTTGCTTTTTCCCGGGCTTTTGGGTCTGCTGCGCTTCTGCTTTTGAGCATTCTAGGGCGCGGTGAAACCATTGAGAGTTCAACTTACATAACACCCGGCCAGGTGGGTTTGCCAAAATACATAAAACCCGTCTGGATTATGGTAAAGACAATGAAAGTAAAATACTTAAGCCACGCACATGCATGCATACATATCCACAAGGGCAGACAGAGGCGAAGAGAAGAGACGACGACGACAAACGAAAGAGAAAAGAAAAACAAGACGAGTCCCCAAAATGGTCAGATTAATGTGCGAAATATATGAGTTCCGTCAAAGTCAAATGGGAAAAGGCAACCCTGAAATGTTGAAGCTTTCGGTTTGTTCAATGAAACGAAAGAAATACATGGTATAAGCTTTTTAGGGTTGCCCAATCTTAATTGATTAAATATCAATATTTGGATTAAAAACGTTATAAAATATATTTGAAATTGGATTAAGTACCAGAGGTGAATGCTCTTGACAGTCCAAAGGGGTTATCTTATCATTTTCGGGGTTCTTAGTTCTGGAGAGGAGTATAAATATATACAGGAATTTCACTTTAATAAACTTCGGCTTTATCGATATATACTTGATCGAAAGAGATCTAGATAACATTAATATATGTATTTATGGTTTTAGCTAAGAGAGTAAAGAAGGCATCTTCTCAAAATTATAGAATGCATACTTCTTTGAACCTTTTGAAGGTTCTAAGCATCGCGAGCTTGCACTACATTATTATCTCTATTTATGTTAATTATTAGACATCTAAACTGAAAAGACCCAACCCCTTGTAGCCTCTGAAAGTTCTGACGGGAAATCGGCCGAGTGGCCGTCTCTGTTCAGAATTGGCAGCTCAGCATCGCTCCACAGCTAACGGCATCCTATGTTCTTTGTTCCCCAGCAACAGGTGGGCTGGGTAGAGGCAGTTCTCTTGATTCCCTGCCTGTTGTTGTCACCACCGTTTCCGTTGTGGCTCCATTCAAATGTTTGTGATCAAACAAATGACTGGCACCTGCGACGGCATGGATCTTGTGTCGGGGCCTATGGGAACATCAAATATGGTACAATGACCGACGCGACGGGCCGACCAAACGAGAACCTCAGTGGCCCGGAGAGCGGTCGAAATCAGTGTTCTTTTCGCTGGTAGGGCAGGCAGGCAAACCGGTTGAGGAACCTGGAGCATAATGACAGTGCCGAGAAGTGCTTATTAAGCATGCGCTGTTAAAACATATATTAGCGATACATGTGTGTATACGTGGTTCCTATGGATGTGGGCCCGAGAACACGCATCGGATCGATCCGCAGCGATCCGAAATTCGCTTGGACTTTGGACGCACACCGTTTGCAGGCATCGCGAAATGAAATTTCTATGCGGTCCGATAAATTCGCTTGCGAAAGAGCGTGTGAGTGTGCCCCATACAGACATATGGCCAGATATTGCTATATATCTGAGTGCTCTTCTTCTCTCGCAGTGGCGGGGCCTCTTAAGAGAACTGCTGCGGGTTCGGTAACGAACTTGAACCCTCTAGAACAGAGTGCTGCCTATTTAATCAATCGAAGATTAATCGGTTCTAATTTCCACATTCAATAATAAATTGGTAAATTCACTAAATTTAACCTTTAACCTCTTCCAGATAAATACCGATTTTACTTTGGTCTCAGTTCCGCTTTCGAAAGTGGAAATAAAGCCTGTACTAATAGTTGTGTCATTGTTTTTACTATATAATGCAGTCCAATTAAAAATTATCAAAGATCTAAAACAAAACATATTACCATTTATAAATATTTAAGTTTTTCTGTCTTCTCAGGATCACGTTCTCTTGATGGAATCAAAACGGAATATTCATAAGTATCATGACGAGTTTTCCCAGTTTTCCAAGATCGAGATATTATCGTGCTTTGATTTATGCAGCCCTAGCAGACTTGTTCTTATCTTCAAGGAGAAACAATGTCGCGTACTCGACCTATGGAAATGTCTCCAGATGCTAATGGCACCATCGAGAAGGCCTTAATTGTTTGCCCTGCAAATGTTCTATGGCTGGTTAATAACCAAGTGTTGACTTTGCTTTTAGCCAGAGTGACGATCGCCAAAGGCCAAACAATCATTTATACCCAACCCAGGGAGCAAGGTGCAAGTGATCAATTAGCATGTTACAGCAGCATTTGCGCATGCGATTCGCCTGGGCGAAGGGCCTTGACTCAATCTGGGAGTTGGCCCGGCATTAATTGATGTCACGACATGACATATTTTCGGATCAGAGATTGGACGTCGGGGACAGGTATTTGGCGCATTAGCTTGCTGACCCTACAGAAACCTGCAAAATGCGAATGCAACAGCAATTGTCGACGACGCTTCCGCATTGGCCGGACAGGTGAAACTTTCTTGATTGACTGACATCGGCGACATCGCGCCACTCCAAATAAACCAAAAGTGTAGAAGTGAAACAAAACAAAAATGCAGCGAAATGCCACAGGTGGTGCTCGCTTGGACATTTACCCGCCAAACTTGAAAGGTTTAAAATTTAAGTTCAAGCTTATTTTGTTTTCTTTTGCAGTTGCAGTTGACTAAAAAATCCAAATTATTAGAATGTTTTTTATTTACTTTGCATTAAATCACAGTCACTGGGTTGTTAACTGAAAAGTGCACCCGCATCAACATGTGGTTACTTGTATATTCATTTCGAAGTCGACATCGATCCCCCTCGGAAGTGCAACGCCGTCCCTGCGCCAGAGCTCTCTTCCTCGAGCCTCTGGACACGTGTGCGCTCTCCCGCTCTTACCGCTCTCTTAGTTGGCTGTTGCTTCCGCGCCCGCTTCTCTTTGGCACCGCCTGCGACTGGGTGCGGCGGGAACAGGAGACAGCAACCGCCACTTTTTTAATTAAACCACCGCTGCTGGTGATGACTAATCCCGTGTCCATTGCGGAGCCCGGAAAATGCCTCTGGGACGGCACAGAGTACTCACCGCTGGCGGGTGCTGGATGGGAGAGGATTGGATCCCGAGACCGGCAGCGGCAATGCAGCCCAATCCAAACCGCTATGATCCGATTACTTTGATCGGCAAGAATTTGGAGCTCCGCACACTCGCACGCGTACGCACTCGCCGAAGAGAACTGACGACGCGCGCTTTTGAGAACTAAACAATCGACTAGTTGTGGGGCTTGGGCTGCGCTGCTGCTCCCTTTCGATACTCGTACTCATACCGACGCTATGCTTCATTTTCTCTCACCCACTCACGGAAGAGAACTGAAAACAGAGATGGAACTATCGATAAATTGACGAATCGAGTAATCGATACCTTTAAGCTGCCGCGAAGAAATATTTTAAATAAAACCTTTTGTTATCAACAAACATGTATAGAAAACTAACAATTCTATTATTTATACTTATTTATTAATAACAAAAGGCCCTAAGACTAGTTCTCTCCCTAATAGAGCAGATAGGAAGAGGGTTTTTGTAATTTTACATGCTGTGTAAAATTCCTCCAGTGTTGACAAATGAAAATGCATGTGCACTTATTCGACTGTCTTTTTATCTAATAAGTTTTTCTATTGGCGGAACAAAGTGTGTAAATTTATAAAAATTGCATTTATATGTATTAGCTTTTGGGGTAAATAATTTAAAAACTTGATATATTTAGAACTGCATTATCGTTGGCAATAAATAGCTGATCAATTTTGTGGAACTAAAAGAACCTTGTTTGAACCTGTTTGCCAAATTAACCAAACTTGCGATGCAAGCGATTTCCCAGCTTTATCGGTTGTGTAGCATTCATAATAGAAAATATATAGGACCTTCAGTTTTCCCTGGGTTACATTCGATATCCGATCAACATCAACCTTGTGCCATCACTATATCATGAAACAACAACAACAAAACAGCTGCTCGCACATTACGCAAAAGATTTTTCTATTTTGTTTATTAAAAATGTCGCTGTTAAGCGCTTTTGCCAGGTGAGTGTGTTCTCAATTACAGCCTCGGTAGTCCACATGTAACTTTTTCTGTTGCAGGCTAGGATTACAAAGGAGCGGAGGGCCGCCGGTGCTGCCTTCGCACGATGCCTCCACACGACTCCTGTTCTCTGCGCTGAACCCCTGAAGAAAAAGAAGAAACTGGATCCACAGATCGTCAAACAGAGGGAGGACCGTAGGAAGAAAAAGATCGAGAAGCAAATCCGCAGGCTGGAAAAGAATGCGCGGCAGCTGAAGCCGGTGGAGGAGCTGGAGGTGCCCCTGGAACTGATTGATGAGAAGGAGTAGGTTGAAATATATCTATAATTGGAGGTTGAGATGTAATACTTTCCCCTACCAGCAAACGACAGAGGAAGCTGACACCCCTGGGCAGCGCGGAGCTGGAGGAGCGAGCTCTGCTGAAAAACAATGGGCCCACTATAAGCACGATGAGCGTGTGGCGGACTTCCAGATCGTTGACCGCTTGATTCAGGCACAGAACAAGGCGTTGGCCGAGCTGCGCCGCGAGTCCGAGGAGCTGTATCAGGCTGCCATCGAAGTGGATCCCCAGCTGCTGCCCGTCGCCGTCAAGGGACCTGTGGCCACTCCCCCCATCAAGAACTATGTGAGCCCAGATGGCGACTACCTGCACCAGTCCATGAAGTGGGAGGTGAAGTGAAGTGCACGTGTTGATTTCCCGACAGATTTCCTAAAGTGTGCAGGTGCCTGAGGTCAAAGATTTGAAATAAACAAAACACCTAATTAATTTTTGCGCCGTCAGCTATATAGTCCGAGTTAATCACAGATTATCACTTAGTAGTGCTCAGTCACGATGCAGTTGAAGTTCGGGATTCTCCTCTGCCAAGTGTTTCTGGTTTTGGGCCTTTGCTGCTGGATTGGAACGTAAGTCTAAAGCATGAAAATACCACCAATGGAATCCATCCAAAATTAGAACTGAATTCACAGGGCGTTGCCCAGGAATGGCATCTCGAAGACCATTGTCCCGCTGAGGGTCCTTGCTACTTTGGCCGGGAGTGCGAATCTGGAGAATGCACCTGTGGCCAATGCATGGGCTGTGTAAATGATATCTGCTATATGGAACTATGCCCTCCTGACTCATCTTTAGAGAGTACGCTTGCTCAGGTTTTCGCCAATTAAATGCGTTATGTGGCGCCTTTATTGTTATCAGTGGAGAACGAGAATATGGCAGGTGGGGAATCCTGCCGAGCCCTTTCGGTGAACTGTCGAAATAAATAATACGCAAGAAACGTGCTACGCTTCTGCCTGCCGTTGATGTTGATTTTGGGATGGGTTCCTCAAGCTAATCCTTAGGACGAGGGACTGCTGGCGTTGGTCTTGGCATCGGCCTGTCGTTTTTTCACACCCCAGTTGTATACACGCGCCATGTTTACCTCCGTCGTGGTAATTTGATCCCTGAAATATGATTTACCGTTACAAAAATATGGTTTTTGTGGGTCTAATGATCCACACTGACCTAAGGAAGTCCTGATCGTGCTCCACGGACTTGAGATTGCCCACGGCCGATGTGATGTTCTGCTTGAGCAGCGCCTCCGCCTCGTCCAGTGGATACTCCAGCATCACACTGGCCCCAGCCAGAGGTAAACTGTTTTCGTGGGCGGCACCAGCGTCTTGATGAACACCTGGTCGCTGAGCAGGAACTGCGTTTCGCGCTCCTCGTCCTCCTTGCGCAGAACGTTCACCATCTCCAGCGAGCGCTCCAAGTCCGGGATCTGCGACTTCAGCTTACGCCTCCGCGCTTCCAGGTTGTAGGCCATGAATCGGTACTTGCCGTGCTGCTCGTCCAAGCGCTGCAGTACCTTCTCGCAGTTCTCGTTCTCTGGCTGCACCATGAAAGAGTCAATCTCCTCCTGAAAGCACCAAATGGGCGTGGATTAGTGGGCAGTCTGCAGGTGCAGGTGCGGGTGCACGCTTGCTAGGTTAGGATTCGACCACTCACCAGGAAGACGGCCTCCGGGATGCCGGCAAAGGTCTTCTGGTTTTCGGGCAATTTGGGCATTTCCACTGTGTCCATGATTCCAGTCATTCTGATCCTTATATCCGTACTGTCTACAATTCCAATTTAATTTCCAGGAGGTCAGCCAGCCGCTGTAAAAGTCGATGGTGAGTCAAAACTGCGACGATCTATCGATTGACCAATGCTGAATATATCGATAGGTGGATATTAAACATTCATATTTAATTAAATCAAATAGATGAAGCTATTAATTTCTTGAATTAGCTTTACATCAAATTAGGTGAATTTTTAAAACTAGTTTTCTTTTAAATTTCAAAGGATTTAATGCGATTGCATATATTTTTGAAATATATTTAAAACTTAATCGATATAGTCCCGTCTCTAATCTTGTCGATTCCGCGGCGCGTCGATTAATCCCGCTTGTGAAATTCGCGGAGAACAAACTACAAATAATTGAAAGATGACCACCTGGAATCCGGAGAACGATGTGGATCTGCTTTCCGGCTCCGAGGATGAGGAGGATGTGGCCATGAAGCGGGACTACCACGGCCGGGAGGCCCTTCTATTCGTGGTGGATGCGAACCTGCTGGCGGGCGGCGTGGAGCGCCTGATGGAGGCGTTGAACATCATCCGAACGGCCTTCATCTCCGGGATGATGGTAAACGATAAGGACCTGATCGGCCTGATATTCGCCAACACAAAGAATAGTCCCCTGCCGCTGGAATCCACCGCTCTGGACAACATCGTGGTGCCCGATAACTGCGCAGTCTTCCTCCCACTCCGGCAACTAACCAAAGCCATTGTGGAGCACTACCTGGAGTTTATGGGTGGAGCCGAGACGTTGTTTGCCAAGGAGTATGGCCTGGCCGAGCCGGATGGCTGTGGAAGGTTCGATCTAATGATCCGCCTGTGCATCGAGCTGTTGGAGAAGTGCGGCAAGAAGCTGAACAACGCCAAGATCGTGTACATGACGGATGTGAATACGCCGCACCCGCCGTCGAGCAATGCATTCCAGGCGGCTCTACAGAAAGCCAGTGATCTGGAGGGCAAGGAGTTCGAGTTTCATGTCATTCCCATGGTGGATGACTTTGACTACGAACCATTCTACAAGGAGTTTATCACTTTGTCAAGAGGTAAAAGCGTTAGATTAGGGATTAAGATAATAAGTTATCATGTACGAAGTCTGTTCCCTCGTTGGCGTTCCAGCTTCGCCGGAGAGGTTTAAAGACTTCGCAGATCAAGCATGAGCGATCATTCACCCGCGTCCAAGTGAAGCCCAATTGGGTCGTGGTTTTGGATTGGCTTACATCTAACCTATTTAAATTTTAACTGAATTTTGGTAAAAATTTGTACTTACAACGATTTGCTTCCTTTACAGCCATTGAACTGGACGCTTTCCAGGTGCCGGATGCCCAGGTGCTTCGCGAGATCCTTGCCGATCGCAAGCTGAAGCAGGACTTTCTGCGCCGCTGCCTGGGTCACTTTAGCTTCAACCTGGGCCCCAATCTGTCCATGTCCGTGCAGTACTACAACTACTTCCAGCGACGCGCCTACCCCCACAAGGTGCAGATCCTGCGTCGGGACAACAGCGTGGTGCGGAGCAAGCGGCTGATCATGGTTCGCGAGGTCGACGAGGAGTCGCAGGAGATTAAGCACGAGTACCAAATCAAGTCGACGGGCGGCTGGTACTCGTGCAACGTGGGTGAGCGGAATCTACGCATCAGCATGGAGCAGGTAAATCGGATGCGCAACCTGCACAAGCCCCAGATGATGCTGCTGGGCTTCAAGCACCGCTCCTCTCTGCCGGAAGTGACTTACAGCAAACCCTCGAACTTCATGTATCCCGACGACCAGAGCGTCATTGGCTCGAAACGCCTTTTCCGCGCCTTGTGGGAGCGCTGCTTGGCACGCGAGAAGATTGCCATCTGTCTGTTTATGTGCAAGCGCAAGTCCATTCCTCGCTATGTGGCCCTGGTACCCGTGGAGGCGCCAGAGAAGGGAGAGGAGAAGAACTACCGCTCGCTGCTGTGCGGCGATGGATTCAAGATCGTCTATCTGCCCGAGGCCAAGCACATTCGTCACATCGACATGTGCGACTGGAACAAGCCCGAGAACGCAGCCAGCGACGAGGGCGTCGAGTTCTTTCAGAAGATCATCAAAAGCTGCGCGTGGACTACCAGCCCAATCTGATCAACGATCCGAGTCTGGAAGCCCTGCAGGCGAATCTGCTGGCCCTGTCGCTAGACTTCACTTCGGACAGCAAGGGAATGGACAACCTGCTGGACACCACGCAGCAGGATCAGCGCATCGAAAAGTTCCTGCCTGACTACGAGGAGATCTTTGCGCCGGACGTGGAGCCGGCCAAGAAGCGAGCGGCAAAGGCCACTACTGACGGCGCCAGTGCCCCGAAGGTGGCTAAGATCGACATGGAACAGATCAAGAGCTACGACTTTGTGATGGGTCTTGTCAAGGAGCAGCGCTTGTCTAGTTGCACTGTTGTCCAGCTCCAGTCAATTTTGAAGGATCACTTTGATGTTGTGATGGGTAAGCCAGCCACCAAAGCGAAGTTGGTGGCGAAGATCGAAGAATTGGCTGCCTAAAACGGGGGGGATACCAGCTAGTATTGGGAACTTGGTTGCCGATTACGAAACGTAAAGTGATAGATTATTATTGAAGCAACTTCACACGATCAGGGAAGTTTGAATTATGGTTTAAGTTTGTATTGTTAATTAATATTAATTTTGAAATAAAGCTGAAAGTGTTAGCAAATTTGACTTGGAAATAACGATTTAGGAATCCCCAAAGTATGCCATGAAATATCTTTTGAAACTATTTCTCGTTCCTTTCTAAACGTCGATAGACTGACAGCGACAAACTCATTTAATCGATAAAATCGGCGAGTGCTCTCCCATCTCTAATCACATGTACGTTGGTGCCGCGCCGGTTTGTGTTTTGCGAATTTGAGCATTGCAAAATTAACTGTGATTATGTCGCTGCAATTTCAAAACGACTGCGGGGATTCCGTCAAGCTGGCCATCATCGAGGAGCTGCAGAACCTGCTGAGCTCAGACACGGGCGTCCTGCAGCAGGCCGAGAAGCGCACCAAGCAGCTGGAGTACACGGAAGGTAGCATGCTCTCTTATTTGGCGGGCAGCCAGCTGGGCTTGGCTTGGGTGCGGCACCAGGGCGAATAGATTGATCTAACCCCCTATCCTGTTTGCAGGCTATGGCGTCTACCTGTCCGAGATTATCATGAACCAGGCGCACGAGCTACCGCTGCGCCAGATAGCGATCATCATGCTCACCCGCTACGTGGAGAACCACTGGACGGATGAGCGCGCCGCCGGAGACAGTGTCTCCAACGGGTGCATGGCCAGCGAGCAGGCGAAGCGCACCATCCGCAATATACTGCCCAACGGCCTGTACGATCCCAACTCGAAGATCCGCTCCTCGGTGGCGCACACCATCTCCACGATTGCAGCCACTGATTACCCTCACGGCTGGGCGGAGCTGTTCCACATTATTGTCAAGTGCCTGGGCGGCAACGAGGACTCCATACACGGGGCCATGCAGGTGCTGCAGGACTTTACCTACGATGTGGATCAGATCAAGGAGCTGGGGCCCGTGGTCATACCCGAGGTGTACCGCATCTTCGACTCGGAGCAGAATTACTCGATCAAGACGCGCGTGTCGGCCATCCGCATCCTCAAGCCGCTCTTCACCTCGATTGCGGCTCTGATTACCGACAAGGAGGAGCAGAGCACCATGATGAGCTCCATTCTGAACAATTTCATGGACAAGCTGATGCACTACCTCAGCATGAACAGCGGCGCCGGCTCGAATTTCCTCCTCCGTTCCGAGATCATCAAAGGTGGGTTTCAGTGATTTTAGCAATTCTTGGTATTTGGGTAACCCAAAACCTGCCTTTCCCCCTCACAGTGTTTACTCATTTGGTCAACGAAATGCCCAAGTACATAAACCCCTTCATGGACCGCATTCTGCCCATCATCTGGCAGCTGCTCACCCAAATAGCGGAGACGTATGTGAAGGTGTCGGTGAACCAGACGGAAACGAACCCCCTGGCCAGCGGCGACAGCGAGGACGATGACGAGCAGACCAATTTCCAGACGCTGATCATCCAGATCCTGGAGTTCATCAACTGCATCGTGACCTGCAGCAAGCTGCGCGGCAGCATCAAGAACGTGCTGGCCGACCTCATCTACATCACCATTGTGTACATCCAGTTGAGTGAGGAGCAGCTGGAGGACTGGGAGGAGGATCCCGAGAAGTTTGTGGACGACGAGGACGACGGCGGCGTGGAGCTTACAGTGCGCATGTGCGGCCGCGATGTTCTGCTGGTAAGTAGTAACACTTAAAGGAGAACTCCTTATTCTAACTCCTCCTGGTTTTTATCTTCCAGGCCATTAACGACGAGTTCGGAGCCAAGGCTATACAGCCGCTGCAGGAGGCCTTGGGCAGGCACTTTAGCGTGGCCGAGGCGGAGAAGGCAGCCAATAACCCGAACTGGTGGAAGATCCAGGAGGCCTGCATGGACGCCGTGCACGGCTTTCGCGACATCATCCTCGAGGGCGACTCCAAGTTCGACCTGCTCAACTATCTGACCATCGTTCGGAATCTGCTCGTTCACCAGGAGTCGCCGCACCTGGTCGGTCGCGCTCTCTGGACCCTGAGCACCTATTCCAAGTCGGACCTCTACAATCCCCAGATGCTGGTCGAGATCCTCGATGTCACGCTCTGCAGTCTGTCGCCAGAGAAGTCGCACATTCTGCGGATCAGTGCCGTGCGCACCCTCCACGGATTCCTGCAGGCGAACGAAGCGAGTGAGGGCGAGAAGCGCACTTTGCTTGTGTCCAAGCTGCCGGGATTTCTCGATGGGATCATGGCCTTGGTGCCTGGCTGCAAGGCCACCGTTTTGGCGCTGCTAATGGAAGCTCTGACTATTATGGTCAAGGTGGGTGAAGATAATCCCTCTATAATCCTTGAATCTAATCGTAGAGTCTACTTCTAGTTTGATGCCGAGTTCGCCTTTGCCGGCCAGGGCAAGATCACGCCGCTGGCCATCGCCGTATTCCTAAAGTACGCCGAGGATCCGTATGTGCTGGAGAACGTCCAGGACTTGATCAGGGCCCTGTGCCAGCGCAAGGAGTGCCTCGGACCGCTGCAGGAGAAGTTCATTCCGACGATCGTGAGCATTCTGTCGCTGACGGGCGAGGCCACCACTGAGAAGCAGGACATCGCCTTGGATGTGCTGAACACTATAGTACGCTACACGGAGCCACCGCTCAGCAACACGCTGTTGGACACGGCATTCCCCGCCATGATCAACTGCATCCTGCACACCGACGACCACGCTGTGATGGTGGCTGGCGGCGAGTGTCTGCGCAGCTTCATCAACGTCTCGCCCCAGCAGATCTGCAGCTACAAGGACGGCGAGGGCATCAATTGCATCATGCAGGTGGTGGCCACTGTCCTGCTGAATCCCATGAACAGTGAGATGACGGCTGGCGGCCAGATTGGTCGCCTGGTCATCACGATCATCACAAAGTTGGGCAGCCTGCTTGGCCAGAACGTGGACATGCTGCTGAAGGCTGTGATTAGCAAAATGCAGAACCTAGAGTGCCTGAAGGTAATCATGAATCTAGTTGTGATCTTCGCCCACCTCTTCCTCACCCAAATGGACGCCGTGCTCAACTTTCTGTCGACTGTCCCCGGACCTAATGGCGAGCCTGCCATGCAGTTTGTGCTCACCAACTGGCTGTCGCGCCAAAACTCCTTCTTTGGCATCTACGAGCGAAAGGTAATCGTGTTTTCTGGTTTGTTCTTACAATCTTTGTCTGAAATCCATGTTTCCTGTCTTCCAGGTCACCACTATGGCTCTGTGCAAGCTCTTCGAGTACGGCGTGGCCACGCAAGACAATCGCCTGACTACCATCACATTCAGGGAGCTCGTGGACGATGTCAGCGATACGCGCCGACGCACTCGCTCTGTGGCGGCCTCAACTCAAAAATGGGTGACCATTCCAGCACTCGTGAAAATCTTCAAAGTGCTGATCTCCGAGTACCAGCACTTCCAGGAGGGCAAACTGGACGAGCCGCTGACAGACAGCGAAGAGGACGAAGACGATGAGGGACCTGGCAACGCCGCAAAGCCACGCTATGTCTCCGACCTGTGCTTTGAAGGTGATGAGGATAGTGCCGAGGACGAGCTGCTACTGCAGGAGCTCCTCAAAGAGACCAACTACCAGGGCGACATTGCGGATAATCTGCAAAAGTTCCTTACCACCTTCACACAAAACGAACACTTTCCCACATTTTTCGAACACCTGACCGAGGCCGAGCGCCTCATCCTGCTCACCAAGGTGCAGCAGAAGTAGTCCTCCGCGAGGAGCAGCAGCAAGATCAGCTTTGTTACCATGTCTCACACTGTGGATTTGTGTTTATCATATTTATACATTTACAAACATATTTATACATTGTTGCGCTAACCTCTGGATAAAATAAACATTTCTATATTTTCTTAATAATGCGTGCTGTTTTTTCCATTCAATTTCTATTTTAAATCCTGACAAGCGAGGAAGCTAACTTTGGAAAGCCAAAGTTTACATATCCTTGAAGAGGCATAACTAAAGAGATGCCTCGTTCACTGCGTTGCAAGCTTCTGGTCAAAATTATAACACCCTCTGCAAGGATATATAAAGCTTATACAAATACGCAAACCTTTTACAAAGATAGACGAAAGATATATTTAAAATTAAAATCTATAGTTTGAAATACGTTAAACAAGGCAAATATATATTGTAAAGTCATTTGGTATTGCAATATGGATCGAAATCTTTTGGCTTAACATAGAGAGAGCCTCCCCCAGCTTGAGGTCACTTTGCGGGATCATAGAGCCACCTCGTCGGGTCGGAGTTTGTGCTGTTGTGGAATGTCGGGCTTGAAGGCATCCTGTTAGTATAAATTCAGTAAAACAAGGAAGCTAATTCCTTCACCTTTCACTCACCATGCGTTCCTCGGAGCCAAAGCTAAAGAATTTGCGTATGCAGGGCGTGAGCAGAACGGGATCCACTTTGTTGGGATTATTTTTGCCAAATACTAGGGTGCCCAGCAGGGCTACGATGATGGTGATCGATGCTCCGAAGGTGGTGTACCACATGTACGAGATGCGGTACAGGGGAAAGATGTCCCTGTCGAGGGAGGATAATAAATAGCAACTTTGGAGAAGAGGTCAGATTTTCTTACTCTGCTGTTTGGACGAAATGACCCGAGTTATTCGCCAGACTGGTGGTCACATTGAAGCTATAGTCACACTGGTCCACATTGAGCGCCTTCGTGTTGTAATTGATGGCGCCAGAGGCAATAGCCCATTGAGCATTGAGGCTCACCCAGGACATGCCAATCACACCCATGATGCCGCCCAGCAAGGCGCTCTGAAAAAATATATCAAAAAACCATCTAGAGCTTAGAGCTCTTACTTACATTCCCATTGATCCAGGGCATAAAGAGGCCAATGGTGAAGATGCCGAATAGGGGGCCATTCGTGATCGCCTCCAGACTCATGGTTAGCTGGAGAACAGTGCCCATGTGCTCGACCACGTAGACCAGGCACACGCACAGGGCACCCACTCCGACGACCACGAGTCGCATGATCCAGTTGATGGCCGAGCTGGTTAACGGCTTCTTCACGTACGGCTTCACGAAGTCCTCAAGGACCACGGCGGACATGGAGTTGAGGCAGGTGGACAGGGAGCTCAAGGCGGCACTGAAGACGCCGGCTATAAAGAGTCCGGTCATCCCAGGCAGTTCGCCCAAGGTCTCCATCACAAAGAGCGGCAGGAGCTGATCTCGAGCCTTGGCCAGCTGGAAACTCAATTTTTATGACAATCTTTCGAGAGGAGGTGGCTTTCCCTACCTTGGTGGTGAGGGGATCACAGTTCTGGTAGGTGGCATAGATAAGCAGTCCGTTGTAGCCACTAATCGCCATCAGGATGAGAACGCCAGCGCAGAATACGCAAAGCGCCTTTCGGGCATCCCTCAGCGTTGGCAGGGACAAATACCGCTGGATCATGTTCTGGGAGACGGCGTTCGTCTGCGTCCAGTAGACGACACCGCCCAGGGACAGGCACCAGAAGGTGTGGCGCACCGTGGGATCGATACTGAAGCTGCAGAAGGGATTAATAGGATTTTATTAAAGAATTTCTTGATTTACTTTACTCTGGCGCCTCCAAGCGATCCGAGTTCCAGGCCCGCTCCAGCACCACTCCTGGGCCGCCGATATCTCGAGTGCCCTTGATAGCCACCAGGCAGAGGGCGCCCAGCATGGACACCGCCTGGACCACGTCCGTCCACACCACTGCCTTCAGGCCGCCCAAGCTGGTGTAGAAGACGCAAATGATGCACACGATCGGCGTAATGGTGTGCACTCCGACCCCCGTCACCTGGTTGAAGGCCAGGGCAGGCACATAGATCACGATGGGCAAGTAGGCCACATTCATCACGGCAAACATAACGGATCCGTACAGGCGGAGCCTGCGATCGAACCGAACCTCCAGGTACTGCAGGGATCCAAAGGAAATATATAGAAAATGCTTTACCCAATCCCAAGCGAGCCTACCTCGTAGGTGGATGTGATGTTCAGGTCGTGGAAGACGGGCAGATAGAAGACGCTCATGACCACGCCCATGCCGATGACGCCGCTGGCCACATACAGATACTGAACGCCATAGGAGTAGACCTCCGTGGGCAGGCCGAGCAGCGTGATCCCCGATATGAAGCTGGCTACCAGCGAGAAGGCGATGGGAATTACCAGCATTTTGCGTCCGCCCAGCATGTAATCATCCTCGGACACCGACTTGTTCATGAATCCGAAGTAGATACCGATGCCGATGCAGAGCAGGAACATGGCCACGAAGGCCACATAGTCCGGCCACGCGAAGCGCTGCAGCTCGACCAGTATCTGGTCGATGTTCTGGATCTGCATGGCGACGGCTAGGAGGCTGGATCTGGCTGCGATGTGTGTCCGACTCTTGGGTGCGTCGGCGACTCACTGAGCCCATGTGCGGCACCGGGCGCCGAGATTCAGTGACTGTGCGGCTGTGATTCAATTCAATCCCGCTCAATTATCAATTGTGGGATAATTTAGTTTCGGGGGCACGGGCGCAGCTCGTAAGCTGGCGACTATCTTTAGTTAAGCCGGGGGGTGGGCGGGGAATTACGACACCTCCGTCTCCAGTTCCAGTTCCGGGAACATCCATTTGCCCATCGCTCCTCTACCCGAGCACTATTCTCGAGCCGCTATTCTCACTCGGCTCCCACTTGGCAGCCGTTATGTCACCCAGCACTCCGCGAATTAATCTTGAATAAGTCAGCCAGGAACGGGGCGCCGGGACTTAATTTCGTCACTGCCAGCCACTGGCTGAGCCCGGAGGTCGGAGGTAACAGCCTCGGGATGGCACTCTCGGAATTTTAACTGCTCTCCGCCGGAGGATTGCACAAGAACTGAGTGGGAGCTGTGTGTGGGAACCACAGCCACGCGCTGCTGTAGCTTCGCTATATAGTCATTCATAGAACCACCTGGCAGAGGGCCAGGAGAGCTGCAGCGGGAGCTAGATCAAGTTCAAGATCAGGGGAGGAACGAGGGCGGCGCATGGCCGGTGCACTCGGAAAAAAGAAACTAAAAAAAACTATAAGTAAATAGTGAGAAAGTAAAAGGTTAATTCGATAATGAAAGGAGTAAGAAAGAAGTAAGGAAGACGTATCTCCTCCTGAAACAGTAATCCGAAACATATAAAATACATTTTTCAAATAAAAACTTGCTTAAATTGTTTATTTTTTGCCTTGCCATTAATTTCGTTCAGTGTAATTACCCGCAAATTAAACGGTTTTTATAGCCATCTCACAGAGAAATAAAATCATTTTGAATCGGATGCGGCGCCGGCCTGCAGTTCGCTCTTGAGTATCCAGGAGGCGGCTCTCAGCGCAATGGCCACGACCACCGAGTTGGGATTCCCCGACACCGGCCGAGGCAACACGCTGGCATCCACCACCCGAACATTGGACACGCCCTGCAATCTAGAGAGAACGTTTCATCATCAATCATCAATCTTGAGTAGGTTCTGGGGGCAAGTACCTCAGTTGAGAGTCCACGACGCTGCCCAGAGCACAGGTGCCGCCCGGGTGATGCGATCCGAGGCCAATGTGGCGCAGCAGGCACTCCAAGTAGTGATCCGAGGGCCGGTGCTCGGCAAAGTCTCGCTCGAAGGGACCAAAGTTGGAGCACTCCTGCAGCTTGGGCCAGTGGATGCGGGGATGCAGGGAGGCGAAGGAGGAGGAGGTTACCACCTAAAATATAAGATTTTATTTCCTACTTTAAAGGTGTAAACCTAGAGGGACTACCTTACCTTCACAGCACTTCTAATCGCCGCAATGGTGCAGGCCACATCCTCCTCCCTGCCGAGGTAGTTGGGATCGATCAGGGGATTCCTTCGCATGTGCCGGTTGAGGAGGCTAACAGAACCCCTTGACCTTGGCTGCAGGCAGCTGGAGATCACCACGAATCCCTCCTGAGAGGCATTGTAGTAGCGCGGGAAGAGCGCTCGAAAGGCAGCGCCCTTAAAGTTGGATATGGACATGAGGGCGGCCTCGTCGATGGCGCCGGCACCGAAGAAGGTGATGCCAAAGGGCGAGGAGCCGCCATGGCGGGCCACGTGGCCCAGCACTCCGAAATTGCCCAGCGGTCCGGTCCCCGAGCTTAGGAAGTTGATCAAGGTCATGGGATTGAGGAGAGTCCTCTGATTGATCGTCGGCCCGGTGGCTCCCATTGAAACGAAGAGCGGAAGGTTGAAGTGGTCGTGCAGGTTCTGACCCACCGCAGGTAAGTTGTGCTGCAGGGGAATCCCCAGCTTGGCCAGAGTGCTGCTATCACCGATTCCCGAGGCCATCAGGAGCTGCGGCGTTTGATAGGCTCCGGCGCAGAGGATCAACTCCCTCCCCACCTCGATGCTGAACTCGTGTTCCCTGTTGTTCTCATCCTTAGTCCCCACCAGAATAGAGGTGGCACGGGGTATCCGATCCGTGGAGAGTTCAATCCGCTTCACCAACGCCTCGGGCAGCAGGCGAAGATTGGAGCGATGGAGCACTGGATTCAGGAACTGCTGCACCACCGAGTGGCGCAGACCATTCCTTATATTGTAGCTGGAGCGCCGAAAGATCCAATCCTTGTGCGCAAACTCAGTTTGCGCCTCGTCCAGAGCCTCACTTAGCTTGGAGTAAGCCCGAGGGACTTGGAACATCTCCCCGGGCCTGGGCTTGGCGGCTGCCATGAAGGATCGCATGTGGGCCCAGCTCCAGTCACTGAGGTTGTGGAGATCCCGCCAGGAATCGAAGTCCGGCCCGTGGCCATCGAAGTGCAGCATGTAGTTGAGGTTGGCGGAGCCCCCCAGACCCTTGCCCCTCGGCAGGCACTGCCGCCGTTCGATCAGACCCCTGGAGGAGTGCTTCTGCGGGACCGACAAGAAGGACCAGTCGTTGATGCCCTTCTGCTGGAAGGTGGTCAGCAGGGGAATCCGGCTGAGCAGGCCAAACTGGCCGCCGGCCTCGATGAGCAGCACACTGCCGTTGCTGTGCTTGGCCAGCAGCGAGGTGAGGGTACTGCCCCCGGTGCCCGCTCCAACTGGAAGTGAAGTGAAATGAGTTTCTCTTCCCCATTCCCATTACAATTCCCTCACCAATCACGTAGTCAAAGGCGAATTGGCGCTCTTCCGGGGCCAACACGTTGGTCACCGAGTCCTTCAGCAGAGTTCCTACCAGGAGTACAAGGACTGACAGGAAACCAATCACAATCCCTCCCACGACCAGGATCTCTGTTAAGAAAGATCCTTCAGAAACCCCATCTTTCCACCTTTACCCGACGAACTCACTTTGAAATTGCATTCCCATGCTGTTCTGTGCGATGACGAAATCCAACTAGTTGGGACGCGAGAACTAGCTGGCCTAGCGCGGACCTGGTCTAATCCAATTAGCGCCGTCGAGGGTGGGACTTGGCGCTAAGTTTAAATAAAGGTGCGCGGCGCGTGGACTAGAGAAGAGCCTTTTGAAATCGATAGTTTTCTAGTTCTGGGGCAAGCAAGAATGTTTGCAACCGCCAGAATTTGACTTAAATTGTTAAGATTTTAAATAATTATATATCCCCGATAAAAAGTCCAGTACATGTTTGTTTAAGCGTAAAATAAATAATTTATTTTAATTCAGATAACTAAGTCTAATAACAATCTATTGCTAACTTAGGACAAGGGTTTTGTAAGATTTCTTTGGAGATCTCAACCAAAAATCCGAATCAGTCTCAAAAAATGGAAACTAGGAATGGAGTCAACTGAATTTTGTGTATACTGAGATCCCTTAGTCGACTTCCTCCACTGTGGGTCCTGAGTAACCGCCAAAGCCTCCAGCCTGCTGGCCACAGTTGGCTCCAGGACCACCGGCTGCTTGCGCTCCCGCTGCCTGCTGGTGCATCTTTGTCATGATGGGTGAGCAGTGGCGGGTGAGCTCCTCCAGCCTGTGGTCGAATTCCTCCTTCTCGGCGGTGGTGTTGGAGTCCAGCCAGCTAATGGTCTCGTTGCACTTCTCCAAGACGGAGTTCTTGTCGGCCTCGTCCAGCTTTCCGGCGCCAGCCTGCTCCACCGCCTGCTTCACGTTGAAGACGTAGCTCTCCAGCGCGTTCCGAGAGGCGATGCGCTGGCGGTGCTTCTCGTCTTCGTCGGCGTACTTCTCCGCCTCGTTCACCATGCGGTCGATCTCAGCCTGCGAGAGCCGTCCCTTGTCGTTCTTGATGGTGATGTTCTTGGCCTTGCCCGTGCTCATCTCCTTGGCGGAGACGTTCAGGATGCCGTTGGCGTCCATGTCGAAGGTGACCTCGATCTGGGGCACTCCGCGAGGGCTGGCGGAATGCCGGACAGGTCGAAGGTGCCCAGCGCATTGTTGTCCTTGGTCATCGCGCGCTCGCCCTCGTACACCTGGATGGAGACTCCGGGCTGGTTGTCCGAGTACGTGGAGAAGGTCTTCGTCTGCTTGCACGGGATGCGGCAGTTGCGCTCGATCAGCTTGGTCATCACCCCGCCGGCGGTCTCGATGCCGAGCGAGGGGAGCCACGTCCACCAGCAGCACGTCCTGGATCTTTCCGGTCTGGTCGCCGCTGAGGATCGCGGCCTGCACGGCGGCTCCGTAGGCCACTGCCTCGTCGGGATTGATGGACAGGTTGAGGCTCTTGCCGTGGAAGTACTCCTGCAGCAGGGCCTGCACCTTGGGGATGCGAGTGGAGCCGCCCACAAGCACGATGTCGTGGATCTGGCCCTTGTCCATCTTGGCGTCGGTGAGCGCCTTCTCCACGGGCTGCAACGTGTTGCGGAAGAGGTCTGCGCACAGCTCCTCGAAGCGGGCGCGGCTCACCTTGGTAGAAGTCGTGGCCCTCGAACAGCGCGTCGATCTCAATGGTGGCTTCCGTGCTGGAGGACAGTGTGCGCTTTGCCCGCTCAGCAGCCGTGCGGAGGCGGCGCAGGGCTCTGGGGTTGGAGCGGAGGTCCTTTCGGAACTTGCGCTTGAACTCATCGGCCAGGTGCGTCACCAGCCTGTTGTCGAAGTCCTCACCGCCCAGGTGCGTGTCTCCGGCGGTGGCCCGGACCTCGAACAGGGATCCCTCGTCGATGGTCAGGATGGAGACGTCGAAGGTGCCGCCGCCCAAGTCGAAGATGAGCACGTTGCGCTCCCCTGGAGGTTCTTGTCCAGCCCGTAGGCCAGTGCCGCCGCCGTGGGCTCGTTGATGATACGGAGCACGTTCAGCCCGGCGATGCGGCCGGCGTCCTTGGTGGCCTGGCGCTGCGAGTCGTTGAAGTAGGCGGGCACAGTGATGACCGCGTCCGTGACGCTCTCGCCCAGATAGGCCTCCGCCGTCTCCCGCATCTTGACCAGCACCATCGAGCTGATCTCCTCGGGAGCGAAGCGCTTGGCCTCGCCCTTGAACTCCACGCCGATCTTGGGCTTTCCGCCGTCGCTGACCACCTTGAAGGGCCAGTGCTTCATGTCCTCCGCGATCTTCGGGTCGTCGTACTTGCGTCCGATGAGGCGCTTGGCGTCAAACACCGTGTTCCGGGGTTCATCGCCACCTGGTTCTTGGCGGCGTCGCCGATCAGACGCTCGGAGTCTGTGAATGCCACGTAGGAGGGCGTGGTGCGGTTGCCCTGGTCGTTGGCGATGATCTCCACCTTACCATGCTGGTAGACGCCCACGCAGGAGTACGTGGTGCCCAGGTCGATTCCAATGGCAGGCATTGTGTGTGTTTTGTGTGGTTTTTCTTGGTGAGTTTTGTAGCTTTTGGACTTGCTAATGTCGCTCTTGGGTTGTCGCTTTTCCAAGTTGGTTTATTCTTCCTCGGTTGATATTTATTTAGCTTGAATAACTTTTTATTTCCGCAATTTAATGCACTTTAGCTTGTTCAGCTCGCTTGGTTTTAGTTTGTTGCTTCGCTTCCGCGATGTGTTCACTTTGCTTGTTTGAATTGAATTGCTCCGAAGAGCGCCGAGCAGCCCTATTTATACCCAGTTGGACCAGGTCGCTCTCTTCACGAACATTCGAGACCCGGCTCTCTCGGAGCTACGAGAACGGGGTGGTGGGTTCGAGATAGCCATGTGGTGCTCTTAAATGACTATCTGGGACCCACCACTGTCTTCTCTTGGAAATTCTCGATTTTTCTGCAAACAAAACAATGGACCCACCGCACTTAAACGCTTTTCTTTTGGGCTCTGGAAAATTCCGCAATTAAACGCTTTTCTTTTTGGGCTTTGGAAAATTTCTTTCATTTTTTGTATATTTTCTGTTTTTACTTGGAAAAATATGGACTTGACCTAGGAACTGAATTAGAAATTAGAGTGTTATCATCTTTAAAAGAGAATTAGACTTTTGTCACAAATTAGCAAAACACGGACTGATAACCAGGCACTGCAGACATTAATTGTCAAATAAGTTATGGTAATACATTATGTTAGCACTTCAAAATTCTTTTATTTTTACACTTCTCTTTAAACTGAAAGCTTATATTTACGTCTAGTTAAGTAGACCTACATACAACCGCAATAAACGCTTTTCTTTTCGGGCTCTGGAAAACTCCGCAATTAAACGCTTTTCTTTTGGGCTCTGGAAAATTCTTTTAATTTTTTGTATATTTTCTTCTTTTACTTCGAAAAATATGGATATTGATTTTACGTTGAAACTGAATTAGAAATGAATAAGATTTAGAATTGAAATGGAAACACTGAAACGCTTTCTTTTTGGACCCAGGAAAATTGCACCAATGTTTTGTTCATATCTTTTTATACCCGGTACCCATAGGGGAGAATGTATGTAACAGGCAGAAGGAGAAATCTCGGACCCCATAGAGTATATACATTCTTGATCAGCATCAGCCGAGTCAATCTAGCCGTGTTAGTCTGTTTGTCTGTCCGTCTGTCTGTCTGTCTGCCGGTTTCTACAAGAACTAGTCTCTCAGTTTTTAAGCTATCGGACTGAAATTTGAATTCTTTATTCTGTATTCTTCATAAGTTAACAAAAATTTACTGTTAACATTAAAATATAATAATAATAATCTTTCCCCCAACCGGGTAGGAGAACTTTTTAACGATATGCTCCGTCTCATATCGGGTGGGTTTGGGCTAGGATTTACAAACTAGATGATAAGTACGACTTAATATTAGATACATTTCATGACAATGATGTTTCACAGGATAACACATGATAATTTCCATTATAAAGCTGGCACAGAATACGAAATGGGTCATAGGAGTCAAAATTTGATCGGCATATCTCTAGAAAAATAGGACGAAACTGTCGAGATCGACGGTCTTGCAGTGTCGGCAAGACCAAAAGCCGCAATCTGCTCGTGTACGAGGGAAGACGAAGATGGTGTTCCCAAATAAGTTCTTGATACTTTACATACTGGGGTGACCATACGCACGAGCAGTATTCCAGTATACCTAAATTTGACTTTTGGTTAAAAATAACTCCAAGGTCTGATATAATAGAAAACGCTCAAGGATGTTTGGCCATAGAAAATAACTTGACACGTGTAGATTAGTCCGATAAAAGGACATAATACTGCACTTGGAGTGGTTTAAATTAAGCCCGTTATTAACGAACCAAGATTAAAGACGGACTAGGTCGTTTTTTCAAATGATTTTAGTAATACAGAAATGCGCGAATTTTGAGGTCTTCTTGGGCTCCTCTTATAGCCAAAAAGAAAGTGATAGCCAAAAGCCGTATATCTTCCAATTCGCCATTAAAATCTTAATTATTTGCAATCAAATTTAAAAACAAAATCAGAAATTTTTTTTTGCCAATTTCTCATAAAAATTGTCAAAAATTGAAAAAAAAAATATTTTTTAAAATTCCTAAACTAAATCAGCAGATTTATTGGTTTAATAAAAACCAGCACGGAAAAGCTTTCCAAGTTGAAAACAATGCTTTATGAGCTTAGTTATGTCATTTTTAAGCTTTGATTTGTCTAAAAAAGTTATCACATTTTTCGAATTATTTTCGTAGTAAAAAAAGGGGGGAATTTGAGGTATCCTGTGAGCCTCTTATAGCCAAAACGAAAGTGATAGCCAAAAGCCGTATATCTTCTGATTCGTCATTAAAATCTGAATTATTTACAATCAAAATTTTGAAAGAAAAAAAATTGCCATATTTTAGGGATAATAAGGGATCTTTAAAATTGTCAAAAATTAAAAAAAAAAAATTTTTTTAATTTTTAAACTTAATATTCCGATTTATTGTCCTAATAAAAACTATCACGGAAAAGCTTTCCAAATTGAAATATATGCAATTTTGGCTTAGTTATGCCATTTCTAAATTAGCAAGCTGCAAGGGTATGTAAACTTCCGCTTTTCGAAGTTAGCTTCCTTGCTTGTTTTAGATGTTTATACCCTTGCGTATTAGGGTATTATAATTTTGCCATGATATTAGCAAGGCAGTGAAGGAGGCATCTCCGACCCCATAAAGTATATATATTCTTGATCAGCATCACCAGCCGAGTCGATCTAGCCATGTCCGTCTGTCTGTCCGTCTGTCTGTCCACTAGTCTCTCAGTTTTTGAGCTATCGTGCTGAAATAGCAAAAAGTTGTGACAAATTTAAGTTTTTAAATTGCATTATAACTTAAGAACGAGAGGTCTCCCATTGGATATTACTGTTTAATATTGAAGTAGAAAGGCCAAAGCTCTTTTTAAGCTGAATACCCGCTCTGGGCAACGTAAGATTTGGGAGTTATTAAGCCTTGAAAAGTGCCGATTCAAGCAGTGCAGGATACTTTGACCGCGATTTTCTCAAAATTGGTGGGTGATGGAAACTTTTCAGATTCGGACTAGTAACGTACCGGTTCAGATTTATCAGAATCAATGGCTTTTATTCGCCGGCAAAAAAAAGGTCGATTTTTGTCGACCTGTGTTTTCAATGATCCAATTGCTGACTGCAGGGGTATACAAACTTCGGTTCACCGAAGTTATCTTCTTTCTCGTTTATTATTTAGAATTGTTAGCTAATATAACAAATTATTTCTAAGAAATTTGGCTTATCATTCATAATATTTAATAAATTCATACCAATTCAACATAGTCATTCATTTTTCAACAAAATATATATTTCCATAAAACCGCTTTTCTAAATTTAAAAATATTCCCAATAAAAAGTCCAGTACATGTTTGTTTAAGCATAAAATAAATAATTTATTTTTAATTCAGATAACTTAGTCTAATAACAATCTATTGCTAACTTAGGACAAGGGTTTTGTAAGATTTCTTTGGAGATCTCAACCAAAAATCCGAATCAGTCTCAAAAAATGGAAACTAGGAATGGAGTCAACTGAATTTTGTGTATACTGAGATCCCTTAGTCGACTTCCTCCACTGTGGGTCCTGAGTAACCGCCAAAGCCTCCAGCCTGCTGGCCACAGTTGGCTCCAGGACCACCGGCTGCTTGCGCTCCCGCTGCCTGCTGGTGCATCTTTGTCATGATGGGTGAGCAGTGGCGGGTGAGCTCCTCCAGCCTGTGGTCGAATTCCTCCTTCTCGGCGGTGGTGTTGGAGTCCAGCCAGCTAATGGTCTCGTTGCACTTCTCCAAGACGGAGTTCTTGTCGGCCTCGTCCAGCTTTCCGGCGCCAGCCTGCTCCACCGCCTGCTTCACGTTGAAGACGTAGCTCTCCAGCGCGTTCCGAGAGGCGATGCGCTGGCGGTGCTTCGTCTTCGTCGGCGTACTTCTCCGCCTCGTTCACCATGCGGTCGATCTCAGCCTGCGAGAGCCGTCCCTTGTCGTTCTTGATGGTGATGTTCTTGGCCTTGCCCGTGCTCATCTCCTTGGCGGAGACGTTCAGGATGCCGTTGGCGTCCATGTCGAAGGTGACTCGATCTGGGGCACTCCGCGAGGGGCTGGCGGAATGCCGGACAGGTCGAAGGTGCCCAGCGCATTGTTGTCCTTGGTCATCGCGCGCTCGCCCTCGTACACCTGGATGGAGACTCCGGGCTGGTTGTCCGAGTACGTGGAGAAGGTCTTCGTCTGCTTGCACGGGATGCGGCAGTTGCGCTCGATCAGCTTGGTCATCACCCCGCCGGCGGTCTCGATGCCGAGCGAGAGGGGAGCCACGTCCACCAGCAGCACGTCCTGGATCTTTCCGGTCTGGTCGCCGCTGAGGATCGCGGCCTGCACGGCGGCTCCGTAGGCCACTGCCTCGTCGGGATTGATGGACAGGTTGAGGCTCTTGCCGTGGAAGTACTCCTGCAGCAGGGCCTGCACCTTGGGGATGCGAGTGGAGCCGCCCACAAGCACGATGTCGTGGATCTGGCCCTTGTCCATCTTGGCGTCGGTGAGCGCCTTCTCCACGGGCTGCAACGTGTTGCGGAAGAGGTCTGCGCACAGCTCCTCGAAGCGGGCGCGGCTCACCTTGGTGTAGAAGTCGTGGCCCTCGAACAGCGCGTCGATCTCAATGGTGGCTTCCGTGCTGGAGGACAGTGTGCGCTTTGCCCGCTCAGCAGCCGTGCGGAGGCGGCGCAGGGCTCTGGGGTTGGAGCGGAGGTCCTTTCGGAACTTGCGCTTGAACTCATCGGCCAGGTGCGTCACCAGCCTGTTGTCGAAGTCCTCACCGCCCAGGTGCGTGTCTCCGGCGGTGGCCCGGACCTCGAACAGGGATCCCTCGTCGATGGTCAGGATGGAGACGTCGAAGGTGCCGCCGCCCAAGTCGAAGATGAGCACGTTGCGCTCCCCTGGAGGTTCTTGTCCAGCCCGTAGGCCAGTGCCGCCGCCGTGGGCTCGTTGATGATACGGAGCACGTTCAGCCCGGCGATGCGGCCGGCGTCCTTGGTGGCCTGGCGCTGCGAGTCGTTGAAGTAGGCGGGCACAGTGATGACCGCGTCCGTGACGCTCTCGCCCAGATAGGCCTCCGCCGTCTCCCGCATCTTGACCAGCACCATCGAGCTGATCTCCTCGGGAGCGAAGCGCTTGGCCTCGCCCTTGAACTCCACGCCGATCTTGGGCTTTCCGCCGTCGCTGACCACCTTGAAGGGCCAGTGCTTCATGTCCTCCGCGATCTTCGGGTCGTCGTACTTGCGTCCGATGAGGCGCTTGGCGTCAAACACCGTGTTCCGGGGTTCATCGCCACCTGGTTCTTGGCGGCGTCGCCGATCAGACGCTCGGAGTCTGTGAATGCCACGTAGGAGGGCGTGGTGCGGTTGCCCTGGTCGTTGGCGATGATCTCCACCTTACCATGCTGGTAGACGCCCACGCAGGAGTACGTGGTGCCCAGGTCGATTCCAATGGCAGGCATTGTGTGTGTTTTGTGGTTTTTCTTGGTGAGTTTTGTAGCTTTTGGACTTGCTAATGTCGCTCTTGGGTTGTCGCTTTTCCAAGTTGGTTTATTCTTCCTCGGTTGATATTTATTTAGCTTGAATAACTTTTTATTTCCGCAATTTAATGCACTTTAGCTTGTTCAGCTCGCTTGGTTTTAGTTTGTTGCTTCGCTTCCGCGATGTGTTCACTTTGCTTGTTTGAATTGAATTGCTCCGAAGAGCGCCGAGCAGCCCTATTTATACCCGGTTGGACCAGGTCGCTCTCTTCACGAACATTCGAGACCCGGCTCTCTCGGAGCTACGAGAACGGGGTGGTGGGTTCGAGATAGCCATTTGGTGCTCTTAAATGGCTATCTGGGACCCACCACTGTCTTCTCTTGGAAATTCTCGATTTTTCTGCAAACAAAACAATGGACCCACCGCACTTAAACGCTTTTCTTTTGGGCTCTGGAAAATTCCTTTAATGTGTTGTTTATATCTTTTCTTCTTTATCTTGGAAAAATATGGATATTCATGGATGATGATCTGATTCAGGTAAATACAGGAGATTGCTTATACTTTGAAACTGAATTAGAAAATGAGATTAGAGATATCTTTAAAATTTGTGTCATACATTCGCGAAAAGCGGTACTGCAGCCACTAAATGGCAAATAAAATATAGTACATTATGTTCACACGTTAAAGTTCTTTTATTTTTACACTTCTCTTTAAACTGAGAGCTAATTAAGTAGACCTACCTACCGCAATAAAGGCTTTTCTTTCGGGCTCTGGAAAATTCCTTTAATTTTTTGTTTATATCTTTTCTACTTTATCTTGGAAAAATATGGATATTCATGGATGATGATCTGATTCAGGTAAATGCAGGTCATTGCTTATACTCTGAACCTGAATCAGAAAATGAGATTAGAGATATCTTTAAAATTCGGGTTTTGTCAAACATTCGCAAAGGGCGGACTGATAGATAACCAGGTACTGCAGCCACTAAATGGCAAATAAAATATAGTACATTATGTTTGCACGTTAAAGTTCTTTTATTTTTACACTTCTCTTTAAACTGAGAGCTAATTAAGTTGACCTACCTACCGCAATAAAGGCTTTTCTTTCGGGCTCTGGAAAATTCCTTTAATTTTCTGTTTATAACTTTTCTTCATCTTGGAAATATATGGATATTGATTTTACGTAGAAACTAAATTAGAATTAGAATTCGTGTGTTATCCTTAAAATAGTAGAACTTAGCACTTCAGAGTCCGATGCTTTTTTAAAATTAAACTATTATATTCTTGATGTTGCTAGCTTGTTCATATTAATTAATTTTTAACGTTCTTATACATATTTGTAAAACAATGTATTTTTGTCGTGGAATGCTTTATATTTATGTATTTAATTGGCTACATCAACATAAGGTAAGAGTATTTCTTACAAATCGTAGTATCCTGCGATTTCAGTCACAATATTATATCCACAGATACATCAATTGAAAGCAGAACATCGTTTGCATTTACATATAGAAATTATAATAGTGCTTCAGTCCTTATATTAGTGTTTAATTTTTTACAGAATTATGTTTGGTTTTACATTAGGTTAGACAGATTTCCCTGTGGTCTATCACGTTTGCTTAATAGAATTGGCATTGCTATTCCGAACTGTACGCTAGTCACTACAAATTATATAATTTCTTCCTCGGGAATCTTTGGAAAGTTACTAGTCTTGTGGTATCTTCAGTCTGTTGGTTGGTCGTCGGAATAAGTTTCCTTGTCAGTCTGGGGGGCTAATGGTCGGCCGTACATCAGAACTTTGGCACGGACGGACTTGCAGCCTGAGGCCTTCGCGTCGCTGCCCCTGATTATTTCGTCGACATGGGCTTCATCCAGTTGCACTTGCTCGACAAGTGCCTCCCTGCGGATGCAGTCTATCAGGTGGACGGGCTCCAGTGCAGCAAAGGTAATTACATGGGTGCGCGGCAGCTGCTGCAGAGCCACTATTTCCGAGTCATATTCCTCATCAGGCTGCAAACGATTTACGCTGAAGATGAAGACGACGGTCAACTGCTTCAGATTCGACTGTCCCGTGCTGTTGGCGATATCCTCTCGCCCGCGGATCAGCTCGTTGATGACCGCTACGTTGTTCGCGTCCTGCGGGGCCATGTTGTCGATCAATATGAGATTTTGTCCGCACTGGACGATTTTATTTAGCATGCTCTCCACCCGTAATAGGGACGAAGGGTCGCTCCAGGAGAGAGTCTTCACGTTCTCGGGCCATGGAAACTGCTCGCGTAGCACTCGGGCGGTGTGACTCTTGCCAACGCCAGAGGATCCCACCAAAGCGATAGTCTGTTAGGGGTTAAAGTGACATTATTTATCAATAAGGAGCCTGGCAATACCCGATGTGGAAGAGGAAACCTACCTGGAAGGTAGCATTGTCCAGGGCCCGCTCCAGCTCATTCAGGGCCTCCTCCTGGTGTAAAACCTGTCGCCTGCAGTGCGTCACCATGTCGCCCAGCCGATGAGAGCGATCGCAGTAGTTGCTTCGATTGTGGACGATGGAGTGGTACTGGTTATTGTAGATCTCCCAGAAGCTGCTAGCCGCCGGGGACCAGGGCCCCACACTGAGTCCCAGGCCGAGGCCGAGCGCCAGGAGCAGGCAGTACCAGCCTTGGTGAGATGCCTTGCCGCGGCCCACTTCCAACTCTTGCTTGCGGTGCGCTCGCTCCTTGCTGCTTCTGTCTGCCACTACCAGGCGCCGAAGGCGGCGCTTGGACCACGTGCGCTGCAACATCTTTGGCGATTCGTGGGAATGCCGCCTGGCCAAGCTTTTTCTATTCTTCTGGAGCTCCTCTTCACCCTGTGTTGGCGTTGGCATCATGGGCAAGGTCATCGCTTCAGAGATCCTGATTTTGTGTTGCAAAAACTTGCCAGGTTGGGGTCAGATCCGCTGAGAGGTAATGGTAAGGACTTCTGCAACACAAGGACACTGCTGCAACTTTGTTTGTAAACTTTGTTAACTAAAATTCCTTAATTTATATGTGGTTTGAGTTTCAGCCGGCAAAATGGTCGTGGGAAAATTTCGATAGTATTATCAAATATAATATCGATGATTTTGGCAACAATCGATTGTTAAGACACATCTTTTATTCAAATTTGGAATATTTAATTGAGGAATAATAGAGTTCCACTCACCTGAACCTCTTATTGTTCAAGGATCTACGCTGGTAGGCCCCTGCGCGAGCAGGCCCTTGGCCCAACAACGTCAAGAGACTCTCCTGGAACGTCACATAATCCCTACCACGGGTTGACAGCACGCTGGATAGAATGGTCCAGAGCGGACAAGCCCTGATACTGATCGACAACGTGACCCCGCAGGATGCGCAGTACGTAGAGGCAATCATGGAGATGATCCGCTGGCGAGAGAATTAAGCCAACGGCACTAGACATTCGCATCTGAAGCAGGTGACTGTCATCTTCATCTTGAGGGCCAGTCGTCTGCAGCCAGATGAGAAGCATGACTCGGAAATAGAGTCTCTGCAGCTGCTCCCGCGCAGCCAGGTAATATCCAATGGTGCTCTGGAGCCCGTTAACCTGATGGCCGCATCCACAGGGAGTTACTGGTCGAGCATGAACAACTGGATGATGTCCACGCCGACAAAATAATCGGGGCCAGCGGTGCGAAGGACTCTAGCTCTGCCCGTGTCAAAGTACGGACGAAACGGCGTTACCCGAAGTTGAACCGACAGACCGATAATGCCAAAAGACTAAGAGTAAAATTTTCGAAAGTAGATTTTTTTTATATTCATTTTTTTTTCAGGTTTTTTTTTGGTTGCGACTACGTCGAGATATGAAATGTGAATGAAAGTCTATTACCGGAATGAAAGTTTAGTTCGAAATAGGAAAGACACTTGTCTAAAAAGCCAACTAGATCAAATTCAGAAAGAGCTGTGGAACCCTATGTGAGTATTACTTGAATTACTACCGTAGTATGTTAATAAGAAAAAATCATTAAATCATTAAATATTTTAAAATAAGGATTTGAGTACGAGCATTTCAATGCAAATTACTTGTTCTAAATGTCTAGCGATAAAAAATGAAATAAAAGGAAACAAACATTCTCTGTTAGAAATATGCAGATAAACTGATTGTCCAAGTAAGGTAAATATAACGTTATCAGTCCGCTTTTTGTAAGTGTTTGGCAAATCCTAATTCTCTTTTGAAGATGATAACACTTATCTCAGTTTCTTATTCAGTTTATTGGTAAAACCCACTGAATTTACCTTAATCAGGTCATCATCCATCAATGTCCATATTTTCCCTAGTTATATAATAAAATATATAAACAAAACATTGAGCGAATTTTCTAGAGCCCAAAAAAAGCGTTTGTCTGCGGTATTGATCTGCTTAATTAGACGTAAATATTACCTCTCAATTTAAAGAAAAGTGTAAAAATAAAATAACTCTGAAGTGCTAACATAATGTACCATAACTTATTTGACCATTAATGTCCGCAGTGCCTGGTTATCAGTCCGTTTTTTGCTAATTTGTGACAATATTCTAATTCTCTTTTAAAGATGATAACACTCTAATTTCTAATTCAGTTCCTAGGTCAAGTCAGCTCATCATCCATCAATATCCATATTTTTCCAAGTAAAAACAGAAAATATACAAAAAATTAAAGAAATTTTTTAAAGCCCAAAAAGAAAAGCGTTTAATTGCGAAATTTTCCAGAGCCCAAAAGAAAAGCGTTTAATTGTTGTTGAAGTGTAAAAATAAAAGAACTTTAACGGGCGAACATAATGTACTATATTTTATTTGCCCTTTAATGGCTGCAGTACCTGGTTATCAGTTCGCTTTTTGCTAACTTTTGGCATAATCCTTATTCTATTTGAAGATAATAACACTAATTTTAATTGTAATTAATTTCTTATTCAGTTTCTAGGTCAAATCAGCTTATTATCCATTCATATCCATATTTTTTCAAGTTGAAGAAAAGTTATAAACAAAATATTAAAGGAGCCCAAAAGAAAAGCGTTTAATTGCGGAATTTTCCAGAGCCCAAAAGAAAAGCGTTTAATTGCGGAATTTTCCAGAGCCCAAAAGAAAAGCGCTTAAGTGCGGTAGGTCCATTGTTTTGTTTGCAGAAAAATCGAGAATTTTAAGTGAAGGCTACATGGTGCTCTTAAATGGCTATCTCAAACCCACCACCCGTTCTCGGAGCTCCGAGAGAGCCGGGTCTCGAATGTTCGTGAAGAGAGCGACCTGGTCCAACCGGGTATAAATAGGGCTGCTCGGCGCTCTTCGGAGCAATTCAATTCAAACAAGCAAAGTGAACACATCGCGGAAGCGAAGCAACAAACTAAAACCAAGCGAGCTGAACAAGCTAAAGTGCATTAAATTGCGGAAATAAAAAGTTATTCAAGCTAAATAAATATCAACCGAGGAAGAATAAACCAACTTGGAAAAGCGACAACCCAAGAGCGACATTAGCAAGTCCAAAAGCTACAAAACTCACCAAGAAAAACCACACAAAACACACACAATGCCTGCCATTGGAATCGACCTGGGCACCACGTACTCCTGCGTGGGCGTCTACCAGCATGGTAAGGTGGAGATCATCGCCAACGACCAGGGCAACCGCACCACGCCCTCCTACGTGGCATTCACAGACTCCGAGCGTCTGATCGGCGACGCCGCCAAGAACCAGGTGGCGATGAACCCCGGAACACGGTGTTTGACGCCAAGCGCCTCATCGGACGCAAGTACGACGACCCGAAGATCGCGGAGGACATGAAGCACTGGCCCTTCAAGGTGGTCAGCGACGGCGGAAAGCCCAAGATCGGCGTGGAGTTCAAGGGCGAGGCCAAGCGCTTCGCTCCCGAGGAGATCAGCTCGATGGTGCTGGTCAAGATGCGGGAGACGGCGGAGGCCTATCTGGGCGAGAGCGTCACGGACGCGGTCATCACTGTGCCCGCCTACTTCAACGACTCGCAGCGCCAGGCCACCAAGGACGCCGGCCGCATCGCCGGGCTGAACGTGCTCCGTATCATCAACGAGCCCACGGCGGCGGCACTGGCCTACGGGCTGGACAAGAACCTCCAGGGGAGCGCAACGTGCTCATCTTCGACTTGGGCGGCGGCACCTTCGACGTCTCCATCCTGACCATCGACGAGGGATCCCTGTTCGAGGTCCGGGCCACCGCCGGAGACACGCACCTGGGCGGTGAGGACTTCGACAACAGGCTGGTGACGCACCTGGCCGATGAGTTCAAGCGCAAGTTCCGAAAGGACCTCCGCTCCAACCCCAGAGCCCTGCGCCGCCTCCGCACGGCTGCTGAGCGGGCAAAGCGCACACTGTCCTCCAGCACGGAAGCCACCATTGAGATCGACGCGCTGTTCGAGGGCCACGACTTCTACACCAAGGTGAGCCGCGCCCGCTTCGAGGAGCTGTGCGCAGACCTCTTCCGCAACACGTTGCAGCCCGTGGAGAAGGCGCTCACCGACGCCAAGATGGACAAGGGCCAGATCCACGACATCGTGCTTGTGGGCGGCTCCACTCGCATCCCCAAGGTGCAGGCCCTGCTGCAGGAGTACTTCCACGGCAAGAGCCTCAACCTGTCCATCAATCCCGACGAGGCAGTGGCCTACGGAGCCGCCGTGCAGGCCGCGATCCTCAGCGGCGACCAGACCGGAAAGATCCAGGACGTGCTGCTGGTGGACGTGGCTCCCCTCTCGCTCGGCATCGAGACCGCCGGCGGGGTGATGACCAAGCTGATCGAGCGCAACTGCCGCATCCCGTGCAAGCAGACGAAGACCTTCTCCACGTACTCGGACAACCAGCCCGGAGTCTCCATCCAGGTGTACGAGGGCGAGCGCGCGATGACCAAGGACAACAATGCGCTGGGCACCTTCGACCTGTCCGGCATTCCGCCAGCCCTCGCGGAGTGCCCCAGATCGAGGTCACCTTCGACATGGACGCCAACGGCATCCTGAACGTCTCCGCCAAGGAGATGAGCACGGGCAAGGCCAAGAACATCACCATCAAGAACGACAAGGGACGGCTCTCGCAGGCTGAGATCGACCGCATGGTGAACGAGGCGGAGAAGTACGCCGACGAAGACGAAGCACCGCCAGCGCATCGCCTCTCGGAACGCGCTGGAGAGCTACGTCTTCAACGTGAAGCAGGCGGTGGAGCAGGCTGGCGCCGGAAAGCTGGACGAGGCCGACAAGAACTCCGTCTTGGAGAAGTGCAACGAGACCATTAGCTGGCTGGACTCCAACACCACCGCCGAGAAGGAGGAATTCGACCACAGGCTGGAGGAGCTCACCCGCCACTGCTCACCCATCATGACAAAGATGCACCAGCAGGCAGCGGGAGCGCAAGCAGCCGGTGGTCCTGGAGCCAACTGTGGCCAGCAGGCTGGAGGCTTTGGCGGTTACTCAGGACCCACAGTGGAGGAAGTCGACTAAGAGGACACAACCTACACAAAATTCAGTTGACTCCATTCCTAGTTTCCATTTTTTGAGACTGATTCGGATTTTTGGTTGAGATCTCCAAAGAAATCTTACAAAACCCTTGTCCTAAGTTAGCAATAGATTGTTATTAGACCTAGTTATCTGAATTTAAAATAAATTATTTATTTTATGCCTTAAACAAACATGTACTGGACTTTTTATTGGGAATATTTATTTTTAAATTATAGAAAAGCGGTTCTATTGAGATTTATTCTGTTTAAATATGAATGACTATGTGGAATTGGTATGAAATAATAAAATATTATGAATGATTAGCCAAATATCTTAGAAACCATATTGTTGGCTAACAATTCTAAATAATAAAACATCTAAAACAAGCAAGGAAGCTAACTTCGAAAAGCCGAAGTTTACATGTCCTTACAGCTTGCTAATTTAGAAAAGACATAACTAAGTCAAAATTGCATATATTTCAATTTGTATAGCTTTGCTGTGCAAGGTTTTATTAGATTAATAAATCTGCAAATTGATTTAAAAAAAATTAAAAAAAAAAAAAAAAAATTTCCAAAAAAAAATTTTTTATTGGGTCGGAGATGGCTCCTTAACTGCGTTGCAAATATCATTTCTAGGCTAAAATAAAATAAATAAAAATAAAATAACTGTTTGGTGAAAAATCTCAATATTTGTCCCTAATTTTGCTTTTGCTTTAAATTTGTGTAACGGTAGTCCGACAGCGCTGCCGCCGTTGCGCGCGAGAAACCGAGTTGGCAGGCCCACGTTTTCCATCAGCTGTTCGCAGAAAGAGGATGCAGAGGAAAGCGAAACGAAAACCCGCCTACAAATATTGTTATTTTGATTAGATTAAACGGACAGCTGAAATGGAACCTTCGTATGCACCGCTAAGCGAGTCCTGCGCCAAGGCGCTGGGCGACAAGGTGTACGAGAAGCGCAAGCTGGCCTCGCAGGAGATCGAAAAGTGAGTAGCCTAGCGCCTGCCCTCACCTGCCACAAGCGATTTGTCATCCCAATTGGGAATTCGACTCTCCGCCAGAATGGTCACCGAATTCAACAACAAGAACAACTCGGCCCAGATCCGGAAGCTCATCGAGGTGCTGGCCACAGACTATGCCACCTCGCGGGATGCCAACAAGCGGAAGGGGGCTCTTATCGGACTTGCGGCCACGGGATTAGGGCTGGGAAAGGTATTTGGCATTAGTCATAGGCATAGGTCCGGTATCTAACTAGATAAACATGTGATTTTTCCCTCTCCAGGACTCTGACAAATATGTGAATGGCCTGGTCACGCCCATCCTGACTTGCCTCTCCGACCCGGAAAAGGGTGTGCGCTACTTTGCCTGCGAGTCACTGTACAACGTGGTCAAGGTGGCACGGTCCGCCATCATTCCATTCTTTCCGGAACTTTTTGCGGCCATATCCCGACTTGTCACCGACTCGGATCAGATGGTGAAGGATGGCAGCGAGCTGCTGGATCGCCTGCTGAAGGTAAAAACTTTAGGGACAGGAGAATTTTGAAGTTATTTAAATAAATTTCTTAATATCACTCAGGACATAGTCACGGAATCGTCGCAGACCTTTAACCTGGAGGCCTTCATTCCCTTGCTGCGGGAACACATCTACGTAAAGGATGCCTTTGCCCGGCAATATGTGATCTCATGGATATCGATCCTGAACGCCGTGCCGGACATCAACATGGTCAACTATCTGACCGAGATTCTGGACGGGCTGTTTGTCATGCTCGAGGACAACACGCCAGAGATTCAGCGCATGTGCGAGACGACGATAAGTCAGTTCCTAAAGTCCATTCGGAACGATTCGTCCTCCGTGCGGATGGAGGATACAATTAATACGCTGATTACCCACGCACAGTCGCCTAATGAACTGATCAAGTCCATTGCGATCACCTGGATCCGGGAGTTTGTTCAGATATTTGGTACCAATGTGCTGCCCTATGCCAGCGGGATATTTACGGCGATACTGCCCTGCCTCGAGTACAATGTGGAGTCCAAGCGGAGTGAGTTAAAGGCGGTGTATTAGTGGTTTATTCTTTTGATTTATGGATTTATATTAGGCATCAAGGAGTGTGCTGTGTCCGTTAACAACTCGATGATGATGCTCGTGTCCACAAAGGAACTAAAGACCCAGACCGTGGCCAAGATAGACTTGCGTTCCATTATGGACGTTCTATCGCAATACCTCACGCACAACTCCATGCACACGAAGATCGCTGTGCTCAAGTGGATCCATCATCTGTTCACCAATTTCCCGAACGAGATGTCCGTGCACGCCTCCAATTTGAATAATAATCTAATGTCAACGCTGGCCGATAACTCCGACGAGGTGGTACTCCAGAGTCTATCCGTACTGGCCGAAATCGTCAACTCTCAGGATACTAAGGGTAAGTTTTAAGTTCGTTGACTAACGCTGTATTTACACTAGGCTATGTTTTTGCGTTTTGAGTTATACAGTTATTAAAGATTAAGGTTATTTTCTTGTAGAATTGAACGACTTCAAGAATACACACTATCGTAAGTTTCTGTTGAGTTTGCTGAACCTGTTCAGCGAGGAGAAACTGATATTGGAGAATCGAGCCAGTCTTATTATAAGGTAACTTTACACAGTAAACAATTAAGTAGTTAAGTTAAATTGTTATCTTTTAGGAAACTCTGTGTGTTGCTGAATGCCGAATATATCTACCGCACATTTGCCGAAATCATAGCTGAGGAGGTGCCCAACTTGAAGTTCGCCTCGACGGTGGTACGCCTGCTGAATATCATTCTTCTCACCTCCACGGAGCTGTTCGAACTACGGACAAGCCTGCGGAATATTTCCAACGAAAAGTCTGCAGATCTCTTTCAGTGTCTTTACAAGAGCTGGGCCCACTGTCCCGTGTCGACGCTATCCTTGTGCCTGCTGTCCCAGAGCTACCAGCATGTCTCCCGTTTGGTTACGTTGTTGTAAGTTCCTCAGGGAAATAAGTTATTAGCTTCTCTGCTTAATCACACACAACTTTCAGCGCTGACGTTGAAATAACCATGGAGTTGCTTACCGAGTTGGACAAGCTGGTCCAGTTGATAGAGTCCCCGATCTTTGCTCCTCTCCGTCTCACTTTGGTTTCCAAGGCGAACAATTGCGCGGATGCTCAGTACTTGGCCCACGCTCTTTTTGGCATTCTTATGCTGCTACCGCAGACCGAAGCCTTCGATACCCTTCGCAATCGCCTGCAGTGCGTGCCCAACTACTGGGGCCATGAGCCCATGTAAGAAATGGTTTAATATCCTCTCGAATTTATGATAACTTCAATTATAATCCCGCAGAGATGAGCGAAATTCACTGGAATACAAGAGTGGCATCGACTTCGATGCCCTAGAACAGCACTTTATTAGGCTGCAAAAGGCGCACCGGGAACAGCGAATTGTACATCGGAAACGCAGTGTAATTACCCCAGAAAGTAATTAGGTGTCTTGGGCATCCCTTTTTGTTTGTATTTAGTCTGTGATTAATTAATCATTAATTTAATTTCGCATTTGTGTGTTTTAATAAACGTGAATCTTATACACCCTACATCGAGAGTTCCCTCCACTTTAAAATAAAAGAAGACAATCATTTAAACTACGTTTAACTTTTATTTAAATTTCCGAATGCCCGTGGGCAGCGTAGTGCAATGGTGCTGATACATTTGCAGCAGGAAAATTGTATCGTCCAGGGTCAGTTCAGCCTTCGACAGCGTCTTTATCCGATTTTTGACCTTGTTAAGGATCTCACACTCGGGTGGTGTGAAAGTCTCAACAATCTGAATGGATTTATGGTTTTAAAATAGGAATTTCAGTTTGAAATAATACCTACCTCAGCAATATACTCTTCAGAGTCGCCACGTTCCTTCATCGTCTCCACTATACTGTCCAGTCTCTGGGACTTCTCAATAAGACCCTTGTGCTCGTTCTTTTCAAAGTTGGATCGTTCGATGGTGTTGTAAAGGGACTTGTAGCTGGCATCCAGCAACATTCTCACGGTCTAGAATTCAGGTATTACAAATTATGTACACTATATGAACACTGATTAACTTACATCCTTCTCTTTGACCTGGAAGAGATAGAAGGCTTTGGCGGGACCATTGCTGCCACCGCCGGGCTTCTTAATAATCTTTACGTGAATGAACTGCTCCTGAAACAAGTTGTAGGCCAGCGACTTGGCCTCTTTGGAGGGGATCATGGCCTCCTTTTGAAGATCCTCCTGTTCTATGTATTTCTTGCAGCGGATTACGCGAAAGATGCGGGCAGCCTTGGAGCCAAAACGTTCCGTGATGACAGACTCAACGCAGGCAAAGGCTAGCGACTCGAAGGCATGTTCCATATCCACAACGTACAGGCCACCGCCCATGTCTCCTACTCTTCTAAAGAATCCCAGTGAATCGTCAGCTGAAAGTGTAAAAAATATGTTATTAACAAGCAAGGAAGCTTACTTCAGAAAGCCGAATTAATTAAGATTTTAATGGCGAATCGAAAGATATGCGGCTTTCGGATATCACTTTCTTTTTGGCTATAAAAGGCTCCCAGAAGACCTTAAATTCGCTCTGTAAGGGTATAAAAACAGTAAATGCTTTGGCAAGGCTGTAATTACTTAACAAGCTTATGTACTGATCCAAGTACTTCATTAGGTCCAGATTATTCGATTTCTTCTCGATGGCCTGCTTAATTTCCACAAACGTTATCTGGTTGGAAAGTTTCTAAAACAAAAAATCGCTTATAAGTATAATTTAAAGGATATAACTGCTTACATACCCGCTGCCACGGATCTGTGGTATTATACATGATCTTCAGTATGAATCTGAAGCACTCGGCTGCATTTTCACCTATTTTTCGCTCAATGGCGTCCACCATGATGGCGTCTCGAAAGTCCTGATGAAAGCGATCATAATTGAGGTTCCACACCATGGTGCTGTCCTTGGCTTCCGTCAGAGTGGCTTCACCCTTGCGTATCTTGGCCAGCAGCTGAAGATCGATGTTGGGATGCCGGTAATAGTCGCACTCGTTGCTCTCGAATTTCGGCACTACCTCATCCTGATCTTCGGACACCAGAAGCTCAGGCCTCTTTATGATATAGTGATCGGTAATCATTGTGAGAAAGGTGTTCCGGTACGATTCTGGACTCTCCGCCTTATTTTCGCCCTCGGTCAGGCACTTTATCAGTATTCCACTTGCTGTATCCGCTCCGGAATTGATCAGTTCCTCGGCGATGGAGGCGCCCACATTTCCGTACTTTGTCTGCACCAGGTGAACGTAACTGAAGGAAGTATTTAATAGTGTTCTGTGCATAAGTAGCCTTTTCCCCACTTACCGCGGATACCGAAGCAGGCAGATGATGTCCTCGCGCCGGAGCGCGTATTCTGCCAGGAAGGGATTTAGCTTGGAGGCCTCGAAGTCCACCAGTCGAAACTTGACGAGCACGGCCAGCGCGAGTGCCACTTCTTTGCGAGAGAACTTGGTGGCGCTGACCAGTTGCCCCAACGTTCGCGTGGTGGCCGAGAACAGGCAATCGGCCACCGATTGCACCACCTTACCGAAGCACTGCTCCAGGATGGCGGAGCACAGATGCGAATAGTCCGCCGACATGGTTGCTGCACCTGTCCTTTGACTTTAATTAAAGATAAATGCGGCTTTAAACAGAAGCAGAAACCAAAACAAAACAAAACCGCATTGCAGTCAGCTGTCAATCGATTAACGATTATAAATCGAACTCCAAATTAATCAGAGTGGCGCACTATCCCAGGTGTCTTTGCGCTTGATAGCTCTGTTCACACTGTGCACAATAAGTTTACACAGGTAGAAGTGTTCCCGTTTGCCGTATCTGAATCAACTTAATCTTTGGGGTCTTACCAATGGCCACATGTTGCTCCCAGTTGCGATCTACTTCGAAATTCTGGGGTGAAGCCCGCGGCCACTATCAGCAGTACGCGCGGCCCTTCATTATAAATCCGCTTCCCGTCCGCTTTTTCCCATCTTCCGACGTCCACCAATACTAAAACCTTTCAGGTTAGAATTGCGTCAGATAAATGCCAGCGATCTATTTTTACAATTTGCATTTGCATTCGCAGATCAGTTTTACATTAGGCATGTCGGACGTGGACTCGGACGGCGAGGCGCCAGGCCAGGGAGGCAACAGTGTGAGTGCCCTCGACGAGTTCAGAGAGAGCTGGCAGCGGGAGCTTGCCCATGGAAACCCAGGACTCAAGCCAGGTCCCGGAGAAATTGCGTCGCAGAACTCCAATGCCAGCGAGGCGGAGCTTCTGCAGGCCGAGGCGGAGAGCCTCTACCGCACTGCCGTCCAGCTGGAGCAGCGCGGCAAAGTCTACGACGCACTGCCTTTCTACCGCAAGGCCACACAGATTGTGCCCGACATCGAGTTTAAGTTCTACGAGCAGCAGAAGCTCAGCCACGAGCACGTCAACAACAAGAAGTTCCACAATCTGGCTGGCGACTTTGCCAAGCAGCTTGACCTGGGCCAATCGGATGCCAAGGAAGCTGCTGAGGAGCAGGAGGTGGACAATCTGTACGAGAAGTTCCAGCAGGACCTGCGACAGGACAGCATTTACAGAGGCAAAATGATCGCGTCCAGCCGTGATGCCAGCGTTTTGACCACGGGACTGCACTTCTCGGACCTGCCGCCCGAGATCGTAATGCGCATTTTGCGCTGGGTAGTGTCCGCCCAGCTGGACATGCGCTCCCTGGAGCAGTGCGCCGCCGTCTGTAAGGGCTTCTATGTGTACGCCAGAGATGAGGAACTATGGAGGCTAGCTTGCGTCAAGTAAGGACCCGTCAGATTGATGCAGACAGTTCGGAGATGTTCATCTGTAATTATCTTTTAGAGTGTGGGGTCACAACGTCGGAACCTTGGATGCCCAGGATTCTGGCAGTAGCCATGTCTATTACTCCTGGCGTGACATGTTCATTCGCCGCGAGCGGGTGCACTTCAACGGCTGCTACATCAGCAAGACCACGTACCTGCGAATGGGCGAGAATAGCTTCCAGGATCAGTTCTATCGGCCCGTGCAGCTGGTGGAGTACTATCGCTACATTCGCTTCATGCCCGACGGCAAGGTGCTAATGATGACGAGCGCCGACGAGCCAGCGCAGGGCGTCAACAAGCTGAAGCATCTACACAACACGGTGCAACGTTCGGATGTTCTGCGGGGACGCTATCGGCTCTACGGGGACACCGTGACCTTGGTGCTGCAAAAGTCACAGGCACGGGGAACGGGACACATGCGTCAGAGGCGAGGCAGCACCATGCCTATAGAGGAGGACTCCACGCAATTCCTGATCGAGCTGCGCATCGCAAACTCACCGAAGCGCCGTCGCTGCGCCCAGTTGGTGTGGTCACACTACACGCTCGTCCAGAAGCGCAACAAGGTGGACACCAGCTCAGAGTTCGACCTGACGGACGCCAAGTATCCGCCGCTATGGTTCTCGGCCGTGAAGAGCTACCACCTCGATGCGGATGCCCCTCTAGTTTAAGTTAAGATTAGCTTCCTGCTTTGGTTCTGGTAAGGAAATAAAACACGCGAAAATTGAAACCCTTTTTAAGAGGGGGAGAGGAAATAACGAGATATTATTAGCAACTATCCTCATCGGAGTGGCGTGTCTAAAAGCGTACAACGTTCTTAACAACTAGAGCATAAAATCTTCCTAGGACAATCTCGAGAAGCTTAGCTTTCCTCTGCAGTTTACGGTTAAAATTCGTTGCAAGAGTCTGCAACTATAGCACAGCAGCTACAGCGATTTAGGTTCCTCCTCTAGGACTCGGACTGCACCACCACCTGCTCGTAGCGCATCAGGTCGGGCGTGTCCCAGCAGCTCTTGAGGCAGGTGAAGACCAGCACGTTGCCGTATTCGATCGGGGCATTCGAGCCATTAAGCTGGAACCGCAGCTTGGGAATGAGTGTGGGCAGCAGCTGCACCTCGCAGATCGTCTCGCCCTTGCAGTTCTGGCACTTGGGCAACGGTTCCGCCAGCGGAGCTACCAGCAAGGGAAGAGCATCTCGGGAGTACCTGCATCATACTCACAAAAATAAATTGGGAATTTGTATTTGGATAAAGAAATGCTCACCTCAAGACTTGTCCTGGATTCTGCTGGATGGTAGTAATGAAGTTGTGAAACACAAGGTCGCCGTGGGCGGGCAGAGCCTTCTCATAAGTCTCGTGCTCGTCTCCACCCTCCACGGCGGATCCTGCGGCCACTCCCGTTGGCGAGTGGCTCGCACCCTCGTCCCTGAGCTTGTACTCCTGGTACAGATCACGTATGTGGTCCATGGACAGCGCGCCGCCATAGTTCTCGTACTCCTCCACCCGGGTCTTGCTCTCTACATCCACGGCGATGTAGTAGGATTTTAATGTAAGGTCCTTGATCTGCGTCAGCGGCTGCGAGGTGTGCTTCAGCAGGGCGATCAGATCGCGTTCCGGCTTCTTGGGGGTGTCGACCAGCACCATATCCGTTTCGGGACCCTCGATCTCGGCACAAATGACAGCCGAGGCGGCACTGGCCCCAGCACCATCCACGCTAGGAGCGGCGGCCGCTTCACAGTTGGCATTGGGATCGTCGTCGGCATTTTGTTGTGAGATCATGTCCATTTGATGAAACCCGGAGATCAGGTCGTTCTCCACCGAGGTGCTCTCGTCCTCCTCCTCGTCTTCCTCGCCGCCACCACTGCCGCTAATCTTAACCAGATCAACCTTTGCTGACTCGTCCAATTGCATGTCACCCTTGGCGTACTGCAGGACATTGGGGCGCACGTTGCCATTTCGCTCGTTCTGGTCGTCATCGGCGGTGATGTCCATGGCCTCGTCCTCGGTCTTGGCCAGCCCACTGGCCAAGCTGTCACCCCAGTCGTCTGCTCCACTGCACCAGTTCACCGCCTGCAGGCCGCTGGACTTGGACTTTAACTTTTTCTGCGACGGCTTCTTGGGCGACGGCTCGCTGATGACCTCGAACTGATTCTCCAGATGCTGGGTGCGCACGCAAACCCAGCTCTTGGGATTCTGCGAGCAGGCGGGGCTCACGCACCCGAAAACGTACAGGCTGCGATGGAACTGGGAGCGGTCCAGCGGCGCATACATCTGCACGATCAGCGGGCGCACCGCGCTGCACAGCGGGCAGGCCGGGACGGTCACCTCGTGTCTGGGCCAATCCTGGGGTAAAAATCAATTTCAATTATCAGCTGTCCGCTGGTGGCGCTCGTGTCACAGCATTTCTTACGGGGGTGCCGCCGATTTTGTTGGTCTGGCTGTTCAGGAACTGCTCCTGCTTGGCCGTAACCTCCTCATCGTCGTAGCCCAGGTACACCGTCGACTTATTTTTGGCCATTTTTCATGTTTTCGTTTCGTTCTCTCGGGTGCAGAAACTTCTGATTGGTTTGTTTTAGCGATGGGCAATCTAAGTGTAAATTGTATATCGATTATTCGTACAGTTCATCGATTAACACAACTATCGATTGTTTGGTAACGGCTATTCGAAATTCGATAATTATCATTATTAAAATTTAAAACCAAATAAAAATGTTTATTTAAGCAAGATTTCCAATCTTATATAAGGAAAAACATTTAAATTTGTGATACAAAATATATTTATTTGGACTCACACAATTTTTTTTTCTAAATGTAAGCCAAAACTATAAAAATTTTAAATGATTTGCGGGTTTTTAAACTTAAGTTAACCATAATCGTATGCAGTGCTTCTTAAATAAAGTGCATGTGATTAAATAAATCGCTTTAATTCCTTGAGCAATTTCAAGTCTCTCAATTTGCCTAAATCATTATGCGCTCTCTTCTTTCTCCATCGAAAATAATCACTAGGTAAAACATCATCTACTTTGTTTACTTAACACTTGCAATATATATTCTTATTAATACTCCAAATCTGTCGCTGTAATTCATTTACAATTGCACAATCGCTGCTTAAAATAAATAAACGCACATACTTCATATACTGTATACAATACACACATATAAAAACATAGACAACTAGATTATGATTACGTTTTGGAATGCTAAACATTAAAATACGCATCTCGTACAATATAGCAACAGTAGCGCACAACAACACTTAACAGTTATTGTCTAGGAAGACGACGCGCAGTCGCACGGATTCAACGCACTTCACTTCCGAGGAATTCAACAAACGTGGACAATAGTGGCTAGTCCTAATACCCTAGTAGGTGGGATTACTGATTACTTATCCAGCGCCTCCTGCTCCCGATGCTGCCGCTTGAAGCCCCACTCGACGAACACGAAGGCGATGGTGCCGATCGTTCCCGTTACCACCAGAATGCCCAGCTGCACGTACAGCCCAAAGTGCGAGGAGTAGAAGAAGCTGATAGCCGCCGCCACGGACTGGGTGAACTTGAACAGGGCAAAAGCCCCCACCGCGTTGTTCACGTACTCGCCGCCCAGCATCGAGTAGATCTGGGTGTTGAAGCAGGCGTCCCCCAGGCCCAGCAGGAAGGCACAGACCAGAGCAATACTGGCACTGGGCGGATCAAGGTAGGATATATCGTTGGTATCTTTGAACGGCGCGCTGTTCGGCAGATTGATGAACGTCATGAAGAAGGCCGCCATGTGCATCACGTAGCCGGCAATGACGATGGGGTCGCGTCCATATCGCGTTGTCTTGTTGCCCAGTATACCGAAGAGTCCGCCTCCAAAGACCTCGCCGGCTCCAATGCAAATGCCAACCAGGCCAACGATCTCCTTCGGTGTCTGGGCTATTTTCGTTGTGAATCCAATGGCGGAACCAAAAACGCCACTAAAGAACGACAACTCCAGTCCTGAAAAGGCATCGTAAATTTAGGCAATAAAGAAATAAATTAAAGGAAACCCTTCAGCCGACCCACCTGTATAGAAGAAGGCCAGGCTAAGGAGCAGCATCTTCTTGGTGCAGAACAACTGTCCGGCCGACTTTAGGGCATACATGGCCTGTCCACATCCCGTGTGCTTCTGCTCCAACTCGTTGTCGTGCTCGGCATTGTCGGCCATGAAGCGCAGGGCGGCCAGAAAGACGATGCCCAGAACGGCGATCACCGTGAGCACACCAATGACCAGATTCCGGGTCTCCTTGTCGATGACGGTTTTGTCCTGGAACTGATAGTACACGAACAGGTTGCCGATGAACATGCTGCACTGCAGCAGAGCCCAAAAGACGCCGGAGTTGCGGGAGATGGTGGACGATTCGCTGCAGCGCGCCAGGTAGGTGCCCTGGCCCGTCCAAGTGATCGATGCCCCCAATCCCAGCACTGCGCTGCCCACGTACAGCAGCACCGTCGATGGGAACATGAACGTGATCATAAAGGCCCTGCCAGGATGGGAATAGTTAAGTATTAAACCCTAGCGACCTGGTAGGGGAATCTACTCACGTATAGGTCAACGCTCCCACGACCATGGCCACGCGGGGACCCGTAAACGAAATAAACGAGGGCGCCAGCCAATTGGAGAGCGAGAAGAACAGGTAGATGATGGCCAGGCTGGTGTAGCCCTCACCCTTAAAGTTTTCATCCTCCTTGGCAATGCTGTCCAGTATGGTTTTCTGCCGAAAAAGAGACGGGATCGGATCGGATTAGCATTTGGGAAACGTGCCAGACACCTTTTTTAAAGCCTGCATGCCAATGAACCGGCCGTAACGCATTTGTTTATTGTTTCTTAAAATGTTATACGGAAAACGTGTTCTCGGTTCAAGTACATATCGTACAGGTATTTCCTGTCCGGATGCGAATTGGTGACTACAAGCTAATAGAATAAAATAATGCAGTTAATATATAAAGGCTTTAATTTGGAGGCTTTATTGAATAAAATATTTTAATATTTGATTTTGTTCAAGGTTACTTAGGAAATACTCCTCAAACTTTGTGGTTTTATTTAATACGTATTAATACATAAAGAATAACGACCTTTAAACCTTCTTAATAAGTATCGTTCATTATCCTATATCCTCTATAGAGTTTAATTATATTAAACATCATACATATTAAATTTCCAGCTGTAATGTGTATAATTCCTCTGACGTTGGGCGGCACGCCTTGGAATCATGTCTGCAACCAGATTCAAGTGCAACATGGCAATTCTTGCCTCTGATCAATGCGAGTTAATGCATGAATGGAAAATTACAAGCTAGCTGCACACACACACATGCTAAACACGTTTGCGGCTGCAGCTGAGTTCTAAAATTTTCCATTCCAAAGGAAGCATCTCAGTAATATCGTTATCTTTGACTCTGACACGATTTCGGATTCCATTTGCATCAATTAAGTGGCGCTGGCGCAAATCTCCAGCGGTCCTCGTGCCCATTTTGAAGTCCAACTCGAGGGTGTTGCATTATCAGTAATTAAAACGAGAGGCGCGCTCTATATAGACTTTTGATCGACTTAATATGCGAAAAGCGGAACTGCTTATTTAGTTTTTGAATTACACTTATGACCTTGTGACTGAATGGGATACAGGAACTACAAACGGAACTATATAGTGAAAGTAATTCTAAATTTAGCTTTGGTAATTTACACTTATGAAATTTACGGCTTTCGATGTTATAAGTACCATATATACTGCTTATGACATCTTGTATAAATTCCAGCATAAAAACCAAAATGTTATAGACGACAGTAAGACGACGGCTGTGATAAGAAATCGTTTCAAGTGCAATCAGTTCTTATCAGCCCCATTGGAGCTCAATGAGCATTTGCTGATGATCTTGTTATTATTCGATTGGCGGCCTAACCCGGGAATTGGGTCAAGATTTGTGCAAACGAATGCCGAAAGAAAGCCGCGATTCCGAATTTCGAATGCAATAAAGAAAGTCGTGTGCGAATACGCGGAATTGCAGGAGAATGCACCGAACAACATATTAAATTGATCGCCTGCTTAAGCTCTTTTATTTATTTATTACGCAAAAGAAACTGGCACAACAACTCGCGAAAAACTTAAAAAAAAATGCTTGAAACGGGTTTCGATTTTCTTTGCCTGAGGAGGGCATGGCGACTTTTGCATCAAGTTGGCACTCGAAGGAATCATAGTTTCTACTGAACATTTTTTAATTGTTTTTGTTACATACATTCACTTGATCACAATATAACTATTTAACAAAGTAAAAAGTATATATATAATTACTTTTTGTTCAAAAAGACTGCCCCTCACTAGGAACTATCGAAGGGTGCTCTTCCCTTGGAGCCCTGAACTTCCACTGGGGCCCGTAGACGTCGGCTAACTTACGGCCCTGTGTTATAGTGAACTCGCCGGCATCAAATAGTTTTCGTTTCATCTCGAAGCTCATCCCGACGGAATCAGATGACTGCATTGATGGCGACTGGTCCCTGGGTATCTCAGTCTCCAAGTGGACGACCTTCTTAAGGATGCTCTCTTTCTGCGTTTCCGGCCGTGTCATTATTGGAGTTATCTTCCCCGTGGACCGGAACTGTGCTCTTGACGTGGCTGTCTTAATCAAACCGTAAGAGCGACTTAGGTTCAGCATTTGTTTTGAAATATTGACGTCGAAATGCTTTTTTAACGGTTCCATCTTGTATATAGTCTGTGCTCTGGCTTGATATTTTTTGTTTTATTATGTTGTGTCAACAACATGTAAGTGGATGGTTACTAGACTTCAGTTTACTTTCGTCATGACTATAAAGCGTTATATCTCAAGGCATGTGTAGATACATTAGTTCAAAGGCTACCTAATTCTTGTATTACTATTTTTTAAGCAGTATTTATTGATTAATTATAAATCCCCTAAAATTCAACGAAATTCTTTAGCTTCTTGCATTACCATCAACTTTTGCGGCTCCTAATTATACAATTATAGACATGTTTTAAAAATAAGTATGGTTGCCTTTTAATTTTTAAGTTTATAGTCTTATCTTTAGGGGCTTAGAATCACTTTAAAATGCGTTTAAAAGTAACCAAATGTTGGAATTTTATGGGTTCTTTACGATATGTGTATCATAGATAGGCACACTTTTAAGGGATATCGAAATCCTAGTAATTTACTTATTCTTATGAAACTTAAAACCCCAACTATAAAAGGCTTTTGTAATTTCCATTGTCGATTCTTTGGCTTTAAAGGGTGTTTAGCACTATCGGGTTTTTCAGCCAGACCTGCCTTTCTGCTCTTTCGACTAGACATTGCTGCACACACGAGCCGAGCTGGTGCAGCAAGTGGGTCCGGTTGGGGGGCAGGAGCAGCTAACAGTGAGCAGTGAGTGGTGGGCTCGTCGGCGCACACCCACTTTTTGTTTTTGGCCTCAGTCTTAGTATCAGTTTCAGTTTCGTTTTGCTTTTATTTTTCTGTTGTGCAAGCAGAGGCGCCTAGCGGCTGTTTTGTTATATGTTACTGCCAGTATGCTCGCTATGCTCTCTGGCCAAACTGATGTGTGTGTATGTTGGTCAACCTGGCTGAGGTGGCCTTGGGACGACTGGTGTGCTGTGTGTGTGCGGCGGCGACAGCGTCGAACTTGCAATTGCAATGACATTGAAAGAGCTGGCTGGCGTTGACGCGCTTGCTTCGAAGCAGTTGATTTGGATTGCGCAATCAGCCGGAAAGCGTTCTGTGTTCCTCCCTGCCACTTCCAGCGACTGATTGCGCCATATGAGCCAAGGCCCCGCTTTGAAATTACTGTCTAATAGGCCAAGACTGGCCGATCGATCGCTTGCTCGATATTGCCCGGTCTATAAGTTTGGCTAACTACGCCGAAGCACGCCCTGGTTGGAATTTCAAGTTACTTTTGCTTTTGTTGCTGCGACGGCCGTAGTAAATTGTTTATAAGGAGAAACGGTAAGTGCACAGAAAGAAAATTAAGATGGACATACCATGAAATACTCGACACTCAACAGGCAAAAACCTTTGTATACTTTCTGGTGAACATTAAACTAGTTTGCAACCTTTTAAAGCAGGCTCACGTCTAAGTGATTTATTACTTGAGGTTTTATAGATATTATATACATTCTTTATCCTCTATAGAAGAAACTAATTAATTCTTTTAAAACTGATATATTTTAATAAATTTTCCAGCGTGTAGAGGGCCGACTTAGACACAATATGAAACCCATATATTGCGCATGAACCGCCAACCGCGCTGAAAGGCCATAAAAATAAAGAAAAAACAAAATAAACGAATCACAAAAAAATGTATAAGTACCAAAGCGAGCAATTACAAAGCTTCACTCGATCCCCGCAAATTTTTGCGGTATTTATCGGAGAAGGTACCTTATACAGTCCATTGAACCATAACAAAATGCTTAAAAAATGAGCTTTTTATGCAAAACAATGACAAAGACCCATGTATTTTGGTGGCCAGTTTGGGTTTCGTGTTTCGGTCATAACATGCGTAATCATATGAGATAAACGTGAAAAAGAACTTTTTTTTGTTTTTGCGAATACCCGACAATCCAGTTCACGATCTGTGTGCGAATCGATACACATTGTATATAGAATAAACATATACACAGGTAGGTTGGTCTGTTTTCTGGTTTTATTTTTGCCTGGCGTGGCCTTGATCTTACGGCTTTTATTACTCACATAATAAATAATCAACGAAATGAGCCGTTATAATGCAACAAGTGAATGGAGTTATCTATGAGTATCATTACCAATGGGTCCATACCACCCATGAATGATACTGCGCTCTCCATTGTAATTATTTGCAAACATTAATTAGCTAATCGCTATCACTTGATTATTACGATAGATTGATTAGTGTTTCCTAATCTGCTTATGAATGGGAATATTATAGGCTGGTTCGTAGAATCAACAATGATATTTCGGCATGTTTAACTCGAAACATTATCAGTAGTTTGAATAAATTAGCTCTCAGAATCAGAATGCGTCGCAGGAAGCAAATATATAATTTATTTAGGAGATATATATAAAATAAAGCAAGACTGCTTATATTTATTAACTGGTCAAGTCCGAATCACTTCAAAAAAGATGATATTTTAGAGAAGTTGTAGGTTACATACTTGATAATCGAAATAGTTTAAATAATACCCATTTTTAGAAGACTCTATAGTAAGAGTATTCAAATTTAGAGTTTGAAGAGTTGCTATGGCTTTGAATGTTTCAATATAATTTTATGGGGTTGAACTCTTAGGGTTAACTCTGAGGTCTGACTTTATCTAAACATAATTTATTGAGGGCTAATTGTATGGAAGATCTGGGAGTCCAATTCCCTTATTGGGGTCAACTTTTGTGGCTCTATGTGGCTTCATCTATGTATTTGCATAGTAATAATAACGATAAGGGCTCTCTGTGTCAGACAAAACGCTTCTAAGAGCTCTCTGTGTCGTTTCTTATCAATTGTGGGATGTGATGTACAAAGCGAACAATGACTGAATGTGAATGGTGAAAAGTTTTAGATTGGAAAGTATAATTTTAGAACGTTGAAAATTGACAGTTAAGTAATTATTATTATTTCTTTTTTGAAACAAAATAAAAAAAATAATGGAATAAAGATTATATATATGTAAATCCAAGTGTATGTTTCTGCATCCACCCCTTGCAGTGACCTTTGAGCGGTACATAAAGTCGGAACTGTAAACCAACAACTCCCCCGCCCCTTAACACCGCCACAAATCGTGGGGCAATTACGAGTGCACAGCAATAGCTGCTGACTTGAGTGGCGGCAGCAACGTCGCCACATCCTGTGACCTGGGAATGCGGTTGGGTCGGGGTGGGTTGAAGGGCACACTGCGATGTCTATTGGCAAGGACAAGGACGGTATTCCAATGGCAAGGATGTTCTGAAACGCCCACGCATACATACACGCGGAGAGAGCGCACACCCACGCACTCACTCACACTCACAGCTTACCTCAATGTTACACATGGTCTGGAAGGCCGTGAAAACGAACATGAAGCCGAAGCCCAAAATAAGAATCATCAGGAACTTCATATCCATCCTGAAGCTGTGATGTCTGTCCCGTCCCGAGTTTAATGCAATCAAATCGAAGTTAATTAACTTGTCGCGCTCACTGCATTTACATTTACATTCGGCGACGTCGTACAAATCGCGGGAGAAGCGGACGCAGTGGAGGGCGGACGAGCAGAGAGGGCGTAAACTCAGCTGGCTCTCTTTTAATTGACGAACGAAACGCAGCAGCGAACGGTAGAATCCAGATACCGCTGCATCTATTTACCACTGCGCGAATACACAACAACTCAAGTAGATAGATGGGTATAAATAAAAACGCGCAAAAACTCAAACGAAAACACAGAGCACGAAAGTTAAATGCAATGTTTACGCGTCGACCGTTGAGAGTTGAATGGAAAATACGTTAGCGGCGCAGTAATAAAAGAGTAAAGCGAGATGTGAAAAGCGTCGGCCACACCGACACTCGAATAACCTCCGGCGTTTATATGTAATAACACTGAAAAATTCCGAAAGCTATTTAAATGTTATGATTTGTATTCTTTTTTATTAACAAATGTCAATTGATAATCGATAGCATGATCTATAAAAATAAAGCACCTCGAGAGCTAAAATGGAGACCCTAATTTTAAGTTTAAAATTTAGCAATCATTAAAAAAACAATGGGGGTTGTTTAAAGAGCAGTATTTACAATATTGATTTTATTTTTCTAGTTCATATTAAACTAAACGCAGCTATAAATCGTTGGACTTTTATTGTAAGAGAACTGAGAAAATTAAATCTGAGAGAGAGGAAGAGAGAGAAACATCCACACACAAAGATCAAGATTTCAGATAACACTCACGAAAGCGGACTATCGATAAATCGAATAATGCGGGAATATTCAAAGAATCGAAATCGAAATAACTAAAATTTTTTTTGTGCTGCTGAAAGTCACTGTTCGTCGGGGCTCTCATGGGGCTCTTCTTGATGGATTGAAACCGCATTTTGTGTTTCAGCTAACGTAGCAGATTGCTCTACTTGGAATGGTAATAGACTAGGAGCTTCATTAGGTATAGATTGAAGCCATGATTCATAAAAGCTTTGAGCTCCTATAGACACTGAATCATGCGAGTCTTCTGCATAAGCATTGTCCATTGAAGGTGAAGGTATTTGCACACAGATTGGACTGTCACGGGGTCCTACCGAAGAAGCATTCTCGACATCAAGTTCCGTTCCAAGAACCTCTTCATCTGGCCTGATATCTATGTTTATTGCCTCAGCGGACCTTGATGTTTGCTGTGCTTGAATGACTGAAACATGTGAATCTTCCAACATTGGCTCATCTAAAACCGTATATGAAATATTGTTCGCTCCAAAGACATTCGTCATTGCCTGCGAGGAAGATCCGGAAGCCACCCGAGGTAATTCCAAGCAGAAGGTGCTGCCACGGGGTCCAAACAAAGTAGAATTGTCCATTTCTTGGTAGAAAAATGGTAAAGGTATTTGCACACAGATTGGACTACCACGGCGTCCTATCGAAGAAGCATTTTCGCCATGAAGTTCTGTTCCAAAAACTCCTTCGACCGGCCTAATATCCATGTCCATCGTCTTACCGGACCTTGATGTTTGCTGTGCTTGAATTACTGAAACATGTGAATCTTTCGACATCGGCTCATCTAAATCCATAACTGAAATATTATTCGCATCAGTTGCATTTTGCCATTCCTGAGAGAGAGATTCCAGAGGTAATTCCTCACAGGAGAGACTGCCACAGAGTCCTGACATAGAAGCATTCATCATGTCAAAGCCTCCTTCAGTCGACCTGATACTCATATTCTGACTGCCCAAGGAGGATAAAGAAGCGATGTCAGCCGACGCTTCACTGGGCGTTGAAGTTTGCTTAGCTTGGAAGCAAGATTCCCCTTCTCCGAAGTTTGTAGAAGATTTTTGATCTTGAGAGACTCCAATTGCTCTGTGCCTTTCCTGGGAGAGAGGTCCTGAAGATACGAGAGGTAAATAGGAGAAACTGCCACCGAGGCCTAGCAAAGAACCATTCTCCATTCCAGAGACAACACCAGCCGGCCTAGTGTTGCTATTCTGACTGCTCAAAGAGGATAAAGAACCGACGTTATTTAACGCTTGGTCAGCTTGGAAGTTAGTGTCTCCTCCACGGTAGGTAGAAGATTGAGAGTCTGATACATGTGGCACTGGTCCACTTAAAGGCATTTCACTTTCTTCCATATATAATATATTTTGCGCTCCAAAGGCATCTACCATATCCTGCGAGGAAGACGGTGGAAGGAATGAAGCCGACACTTTACCAAAAATTGAGAACGACGTAGCCATAGCAAGAGGCTTCCCACAATCGAGTCTGTACGTCTGATCTCGCTCTGCCAACACTCCAATATCCGTTAAATTTTGGAGCGAACGCTCTATGACGGTTTCTACATCTTTGACAGGAATGAGATTCCGCATGGTCCACATCGCCTGATCCTTAATCGTGTGAAGGGGAGCGAACTCGTATCCTTCCTCCTCGGTGAAGTGTCGCACAGCTTTTAGCACATGCCTATTCACCTTTTTAGGTATGTTAAAGATTTCGTCAGTTTTCAAGCCGGTTGGTGTTTTTTCGGGCACTCCAATCGCCGATCTTAAGAGCCGGCCAGTCGGGTATATTTGAGGCACTAACCGACTCGGGCACTGATTGCACATGGGACTTGAGTAGAGCGTCACTAGAGTACTCATTTCAGACGCTTTCTGGGCAACAGCAGGAGTAATTCGGCTCGACTTTCTTTTACATATAAGTCTAGGTGCTATGGCAGCATTTGGCTTCCTCTTCACCGAGGGCTTCTGGACTTTACTCAGCATTTTACGCACCTTGGCTACTTCATCTGCAGTTAAGGAGTCGCAATCTAGCGATCGACTCTATAAAAATAAAGATGTAATGCTTAAATTTAATAAAGCTAAGCTGATTACCTTATTTTGCTGGATTCGACCAAACTTCCTGTCGGAACGTAAACCCTTGAACGCGAGGGCCATCGCGTATGATGACCCGAGTCGCGTTACAAAACCTAGCTCGTTCTGGTTCTTCAAGGACTCTTGTATGGCATACTCCAAGTTAGTAACAGGCTTCGTATAGCGCAGGGTCCTTCTGACACGATCCGTAATGGCCTCGATTGGAACGAAACTTGAGCGTGATGCTTGGAGGAACTCCAGCGCCTTTAGAACGTGACGATTTACTTTTTTCGGTACTTTGAACGGTTCCATTTTAGCGAAAATAAGAATTTAACTAATATTTAATTTTACTTGAAGACGCGCGAGTTGGTGAAAAAAATATATAATAAAAACCCAGCTAGTTCTGTTAAGATCTGTTACCGACAGATATTTGTAAAACAATTAAAAATTTTAACAAATTATTCGATTTCCATGACCGAAATATATTAAGATGTAATGCAAAGGCTTTCAGGTTATGGAAAAGACTTCTGGTAGATGTTACCCAGAAGCGTTTTTGGAAAATTCGGAAATATTGTATTTTCTAACACCTATACCTTTGACGAGTTGTGAGTTTGTGAGGAAATATATTATGAGATACCGAACTGACTGACACAGGGTTTCAGGTTATGGAAAGGCCTACTGGGATCTGTGGCCCAGAGGCGTTTTCCCATTTTATTTTGATAACATTTCAAGAAATATCATATGTGTGTATAGGTGAAGGTGCCGTTTTGTGTTACAAATCATAGCAACGATCGTTTATCGTTTATTTAATAATATATGTTATTAGTTTCTTGATTATTCTTTGTTTTTGGCTTACGCTAAATACTAAAATCTTTCACTTGCAGGTATTTCTTTTTCTTTCTTTTTTGTAACGGAAAGATCCCCTTCATTTGACTTATATAAATTGTTGTTTTTCTAACTGAAAATTTCTCATTGATTCCAAAATGTGATATCGAGATAACAGTGAATGTAAAAGCTCCAATTTGCCGTCTATTGTACATCAATTTACAGGTTTTAGCAATTATATGCATGTATAAATACAAAGTTAATTTGCGTCTCTCTTAAAAAGCAATTCCAGAGCGAAATAAAAACATTTCCAGAGCTGGCTTAACACAGACGGTATAAAGTTTTCGAGATACAACAAACAGTTAACATCCATTCATAAACGGTTTTATCTTAGAATTAATTAAATGGGATGCTTCTGCTGCGTTAGGAAATTGGTTCCGCGGACAATGTGCAAAATGGAAAATTATGTTTCATTGTTTTATTTGGATTTGATTGATTTTCTGCTAAAACCCTCCCGGGATCAGGACCTCAGCTCTGTCAGCCTATTCGCCTATTCGCTCTTTTTGTGTGTAATCACAGCATCCTCGATCTCCTCCTTTGGCTGATCGACATCGCCCCATCCCCACGTGGCGTGGGTGCCGTCGCCGGTGCGCTTCACACGCTTCTTGATGATGTCAGTGGACACGGTCTTCAGGTCATAGGCCCAGCCGATCTTGGCGAAGAAGTCGATGAAGGCGGTGGTGAAGTTTAGCGAGTATTTGCCAAACTCGGCCGTCTTGTAGTCCCAGGGGAAGACGTGATGGTAGTTATGCCATCCCTCGCCGAAGGCCAGAATAGCCACCGAGATGTTCTCCGAGGGGTTGATGAACCTGCAAGGAGTTCCAACTTAAGTAACTTGCCACTCGAAGCGTTAACTTTGGGTACTTACTTGTCGTAGGGGCGACCACCGAACTTGTGGGCAGCACTGTTCACCAGCCAGGTTACGTTCAGGATGAAACACCAGCGGAACATGGTGGCCACGAACCAGGCATTGACGAAGGACTCACCCCAAAAGTACATGGGGACGGTGGTCGGCACGATGAAGCACAAAAGAGGCATCAAGATCATGTAGTACTTCTTCTGGAACATCAGGATGGGATCGGCACGAAGATCGGATAGATCGACTCCCTTGCCCTTGGCCTTCACCTCGGGATGCTTCTTGCACAGCAGCCAGCCAATGTGCGAGAAGAAGAAGCCACGGGTGGCATTGTGAGGATCGGCATCCGTCTCCGAGTACTTGTGGTGGACGCGATGGTCACGGGCCCAATGGTAGGCGGCATCCTGAAAGGCGACCGTGTTGAAGATGGCAAGCAAGAGGCGCAGTGGCCACTTGGCCTTGTACGAGCGATGGGCCCAGAGTCGATGGGCACCGGCAGTAATGCCCAATCCAGAGACCACATACAGTAAATAAGCTAAAAATAAGGATAGAATAAATTAGTAAAGCGAAAACAGTTAAAGGAGCCAAAACCAGCATAGAAATGGAGACCGGCATAGGCCCATGGGCCTACTAAACGATTGCAGTTGTCTAGACGTGGATTTAGTTTAAAATAAAAGAACAGTCACTTCGTTGTAGGAGGTTCATAAAATGAACAAAGTCCGTTTCGGATATATGTATAATGTATCAGGCAATCGACGACGCAAGCAACTTGCTGTTTAGTAGGTTGCATACAATATATATTGTACCGACTTCTGTCGGTCCATTGATTAGAATTATCTATAACTTCCTGATCTTTTCCATCTCCCTTAGACTCAAGGGCAGGTTAAGTTATAGACAACTTTAATGTCAACTTCAGTCATAAATGCTTGACACGTTCTGAACGTCCACAAATCACAACCGATTTGAGTTATTGACAATTGAAAATATTAGCACGTAGCTGTAATTGCGCCTAAGGAAAGGCCGATCAGCCGTATACGCCATGTTATGTCTAGAGGTTCATAAAGGCGACTCTGGGAAGGTTATCAGTTATCAATTATTAGATAACCCCAATCCGGCACGCGACGGAAAGATGCCAATGGTTGCCAAGCCCTTCTCTTGATATCAGTGTTTAGTCTGGTCCCAAAATACGCTTCAACTAGGTTACTTATATCTATTATTCAACAGTTAGCACCTCTCCAGTTTTCCCAGACTCTCTGTCAGTTCCTAGCGTTGTTTACATTCGTCGTTTTAAAAGTCTAGCCCACTTGAAATTAAATATTGTTTTTCTAGGAAAGAGTTTTTATAATTGAGTAATTTAATTTAATAGATATGACCTTGCTGTAGCTATAGCTAAAGTTGTATAAATAGAAAATTTCTCGAGTCGTTTCTAAATTTAGCAAAAAATGGAAAGCCTTAACGTTCTTCCATCTAAATAACTAATAAATCATTTCGCAGAAATAAAAATATAAGCTAAATCTCTCTCTGAAGTACAGGCGCGAATTCGAGTAGTTTTTAAATATATGTCTAGTGACTTGGCTAACCGGGTCAGACTCGGGTCAGACTCAGATGTTAAGCGATCCATAAAAACTTAAAATCCGTAGACAAACCAAATAAAAAACCTTTTAAATAATTTACTGCTAGTACTGGGTTGAAAAACCCTTGGACTCACCAAAGACGATGGTCTGCCATTTGGCCGAGGCAATCATTAGGTAGGCGCCATAAAGGGCAGCCAGATGTAGATATCCGAAAGCAATGATGTTGCGCCAGACAAGTTTAAGGCGGCGCTTCTCCGCCTTCTTCAACGTGGTAATATCCTTTTCCAGGCCGCCATCGGTGGTCTCCACATCGCACTCGAAGAGCACTCCCGTAGAGTCAGCCTGCAGTTTGTTGGGCGGCGAATCGGCGGCGGCATTAGCCGCAGCAGCAATCAGCGAGTCCGTAATGGACTGGGCACCAGCCTGGGCGTTGGGCGGCATCTTGAATCAACTGCACATGGAAGAGAGGAGAGCAAGAAAAACACAGGTTAGTGGTCACTGACATAAACAAATAAACAAAAGAGCAATTAGTGTGTGAGCCAACTTGGTGAATTGGGCAATTAGCCAAGCCAGTTGAACTTGACACGCTTTCCGGGGAGGTGACTCCAAACGGCTCTTTATGGTCAGAGGTGTCGTCTCTTAATGACTTGGACACCCTTTAAAAATTCCTGTCTAATTTTTTTGTCGGACTTTGAATGCTAATTACGTGTGGAGGATAGAAAAGAGGCTATAGTGCGATCGAGTAGAAGACTCGTTTCCGATCCTTTAAGTAAATAAATCTAGACCTAACGCCGGTTTTACAACGAAAGTACCTGAACCTAGGTTCATCCAAAATGACTAAAGCCGGCAACTGTGCAAAACAAATTCTAATTAGGCAATTTGTGCTGAAATTAAGCGAATTAATTGAGCCAGAACAATGCATTATAGTACTGCTGCATTATTTATACATATATGTATTCCTAGTAGGCTGGTGGTGTTTAAAAAATCAATATAGCGCGTAGAGTGGCCGCGTCCTTGTCGCAGGACTCGAGGCATGAATAAAGAAAAAGCCGGTGTGGGAAAAAGCGGCAGGTGTGTGTACTCAGATATGCAGAGCTGCTTGCATACATATGTATGTATGCTTGTGGGTCACTGTGAACCTTGGCTCAAGGTTAAGAACCAAAGCTGACGCGCTTAATCCGCCAATGGAAAATTCCTTTTTCAATCCAATTCGACATGCTTTGTTATACACACACACTCCCACACACACAGACGCTTATGGACATGCACATGGAAATTAACAAGAATTGCAAACTATGTGTTTGGCAGAAACACTTGTCCACGTTGAATAAATTTCAAATAGAGAAGACACACACACACTGAGACATTAATTGTACCTGGTTTACACCCAAGAAATGTGTTTAATTTGCGTCCGGCAAACTTGGTTACTGGTTAACTTAAGTTTTAAAACTGCTGCTGTGTGTGCAAGTTCCGCACGAAGAAGAATCGCGGCAGTTGCGAAAAAGCTCTTGTTTGGCTCTCTATCGCTCTCAAGTGAGCTTTAGATTATAGACGAAGAGCGAAGAGGTGGTGGAGCTTTTGCAGGTGTGCTCGTTCCACTCTGAGATTAGATTTTTGCCAGTTGGGCGAGATACCACGATGCGATTTCGTTCATTGCTAAGGTCAGGGTTAGGCACCAAGTCTAGACTAGAGACTTTGGCCCAATCAGCCCTTAACTCTCCGTTGCGTGATGGCGGCGTGGCTTTATCAATCGCTACCTGTAGCCGCGATCCAATCACATGTTAATCACCCGCCAATTGCGATTTCATTAGACAAACTGCGATTACACCTGGCCGGCAGCCAGGCAAGCAGGCAGGCGGGTACTTCGACCCGTGACACGTGAACCTCTGTGGTCAAACGAGAGCTTAAAAAATCATACGATGCTGAGTGGAATAGTCAGCGAAAAATCCGATTAGAAGAGAGAGTGCCGGACAGTAGCGGAAGCAAAAGGGGGCTTGGGGATTTTAAGCCCCCTATCTTTATTTAATTTAACAATCTGTGGTTGTACATAATTATTGAGTCAACTGATACTGATATAATGGCAAAAAACCAAAAACAATCCGGGGGAATACGAATTGCTAATGCTAAAAAAATTATACTTCTTTATTTCCTAACATGAATTTAATAAATTAAGAATTTAGATATATACAGGGTGTGTACGAAATTTTCAGTTATAATTTAAACTTTTTTAAAGGCCCCGGCGCAAAATTCTAAGACCGGCCCCTGATAATGATGTGCCAAAGAACTAGAATTCCGCCTACATACTAATACACACTCATAAACACATTTGTATTGCAAAAACAGCAGATCACAAGTGAGAGCTTTTAGACATGGCGAAAGCAACAGCACCAGGAAGAGAAAGAGAGTGCCAAAGCTTACTTGCCGCCAACATGTCAACCAAACAGCTGATATATCTCGCCATAATCGAATATGTTGGAAAACCGGCCAAATGGAAACGCAGAGATAAGAAGCAAAGGTACATTTATCAGACTAGCGCAATGAACTTGAAATAAGATGTCGTCGCATGACCGCCTTTTTGGCTGTTGTTGTAGTCGCGAATAGCGTGGGAGCTTATATCCGAAGAAGAGAGAAAGAAAGCTTTGGTCATCAGTGCGCGGAGAAAAGAGGGAGAGTAGTTTAGTTCTCCATTTGTTATTGTTGTTCGGGACCGTTATCACGTTCCTGGGGCGTGATGGTTCTCTACACGCAGCGAAAATGAGTAAAGGAATAAACTAATTACGAAATCGACAGAAAGAATTTAAAATATCCAGCGCACTTAAAAAAACAAGGAAATAAAATAGTCTGATGACGTATTTAGATCAGGCATCCAACATAGCGTATAAATGCACCATGCTACATATTACGATTTGCAACAAATTAAGTATACCTTACGGTAAAGCTTAAAATACAATTTAGCAAAAATAATAACAAAATAATCAGTTTAAGCCACTGTAATTGAAGAATATTAATAATAGTTTCAATAGAGAATATTTTCATATTCTCTGTTTTATTTTCTAAACTGAATATATAAACGGTACGCTTATTTACCTATTTAGCTATTAGCTATTAAAGTGCAGCAACTAATTGCTATATTTCCTCTTGTTTACAATCTAAACTTAAGATGTCGACAATGCACAGAAACTAATTTGACAATAGGCTTTAGCTGTATATATAGTTAGTCAGACTGTAGCGTGAAATAGAGTGTCATCGTATATATTTAAATTGTAATTAAGGCATTAAATTGCTCATGCGTATTCAATAAGTAATCACTGTCAAAGTTTATTCACCGTGGAACAGACCAAATGCACACAAAGTATCGATAAAATGTAGATTGAAAATAAATTACTTCATGTAAACAAAAGAAGGAAGTAGCAGAAACACCAAGTGATGTCATTTCGAAATCTGCAAAATGCTAATAGAGCTTTAATTGATTTTAATTTTAAAGGCGACACTAGCGATTCCAACTAAACACTGCATGTAATATCTTGGGTGTGTTACAAAGAAAGAGGTTCTCAAACCCGAAAAGTTTTTATGATACGCGAGCCGTTCATTAATTCGGAGGTGTACCTTTAAGACCTGACCAATGTTCGGTGAAATCCAAAGCCCCCTTCACGAGGGTATTCACTTAACCTTCTGATTAATACAGTGTCCGCTCAAGCAAACCTTGAGAGCCAAAGAGTGAACGCAACTACATAAACCGAAGCCAAGATCATGACTTCTGAGGCTTAAAATGAGATTCCGATTTGCAGGAAAACCTTTTCACGCTGCGAGAAAAATCTTGCAGAATTGCATAAAGTGGCTTTTCTTGCTTTCCCACTTTTGTGGTTTTACGTAAACACTGGTCGTCAGCCATTAATCCTGTTGCCACTGCTCAACAAGTGATCAAAAGCGACAGTTTTTGTGTAGTCCAGCTGGAAAACCAGCCAACCAACCTGTTTGATTCTCCAAATAAAGACACGCCGCTCTGCTTCTTAGACTTGCACTTTTCTTCGGAAAACCCGAAATCGTTGTCAGTAACACTGTTTCTGTGGAGGAGTGCCAAGAGCACACGTCCGCACGCTAGAGGAACTCGATGTGAACTGACAAAACTTTCGCATACTTGCCAAAACGAAAACAAATCGATTAAGATGGACGGGCCGGCAGCGTCAGAGCTTTTTCCCGTCGTCGTGTGCATTTCGCGGCTATTTCACCCGAGCCTCCCAGATTAGCGGCATGCACGTAGCCCAATCTGGTGCCAATCGACGGTCCCAATCTAATGTGAATTGCAAACATCTGCGTAGGAACGATCATCGCCGTAAATGACACCAACTACCAGCGCTTAACTCCAGATTCAATTACATGCGGAATTTGTTAGTCTCTTTTGTAAACATTGCAATTCACCGAAAGTAAAAATAGGCGGCTAGGCCAGCAGAGTAGATATCCGGCGAGAGGTTTAGCCTTCGTACTTTGGATCCCAGCTGTGGGTCAGGTTTGTTTCAACCAAATCTAATCGATGTATTTTGGTTTTGCCGGCATCTACTTCCTCTGATAATGGGTTACCTGGCGTAAATACGCCTGGCCTTCTCATAATCTGTTTTTAGCTCTTTTTACGGTTCTCGAACTTTGGCCGGTCCAAACCAGTTAGCAAGATCAACGCACATCGCTTTGGGCCAATAGTTTTACATATTCCACTAAAAGACAACAAACACAAGACTGTTTTGCATAATGTTTCTTTGGTTTTGAATAGCCAAAGATGAAGTTCATACACGCAAAGTTTTGTAGACATAAATTCCTTATTTATATTCCTGCGATAGATGGCAGAAGCTCTATAACCTTTAAGCAAAAGTATTCATCGCTATAAGACATTGTGAGGTTAAGACCTTGACTTTGGTTCAGAACAGTATCTCTCAAGAAATCTATTCATCCACGTACCAAACACAGGGAATTGCTAATCAAAAAATATGTATATATTCTCATTAATGTAGGCTATATGTTCTTCATAGTGCGCAGTTGAAAGATGAGCACCAATATCTGTGCAATTGTGTGCTTCTACCTCATACGATTTATTAAATTAATCACCCAAACGGTTCGCAATCTTTTAGTAGTGCCTCACGTGGGAATCCTCTGGACGTCAATTGGAAAAGAGTACAACGTTGCATTTCATTCAAAGATAATTCAGAAAGGTTACCTAGTCTCAAGGACCGAAGCGTTGAATACTCTTAGTTAATCGTATTCCAAACTGTGATTAATTATGACCGAACTTGGAAGAGCGTATAAAACTTGTCTGGTAGTAGAAAATGTAGATCACGGTTGCGAATTCTTCACAATGTTTACTTATCGAGATGGCATAAAAGGGTACTATCTTTACACTATAAAGTCTAAAAATACGAATATACTATATTATATACAATATCTCGAGTACATAGCTGGAACTGCCTAAGAAAGTAGATTTCCATGTCAAGATTATTAAGACGCAATTTGTATTATTTTTAAACAATTCGAATAGCAGTTTTCTGGAAATTCTTCAATAGAGTTTATAACCCCAAATAAAATTATAATCACCAGCTACAGCCCTACAATTTTAAGGGTATTAACTTGAACTGCTATACTCTATGAACGCGTGATGCGATGCCAAATGCCATTGAAAGGGTTAAATCTCTCTGGTGGGCTCGGGTTCTGGTATTGCGTTGCACGAGCTGATACGTCACCGGGGCGTGCGCTCCTAGGGCAATAATATGTAAACAACTTTTGGTGCATTGCACTAAGCTTATGGAATAATAAACTATTTAATAAATTTCCATTACCTGCTAATCGGCAATAGTTACAGCCAATTGCAAGCACTCAAATCAGCAATAAAATGACGCCGGCAGCGCAGACTGATTCGCGACAACGCTAGTGCCAATAATTGCTTCAAATACTTTAGAGTGTTTGTTGTTATCTTGATTAACCATATTTCACTGCCCACGACTTACCTAAATGATCTGCAAGTCCTAAATATTAGTACAAATATACAAAAATTTTCTCCAGTTAAAGAACTTCTTTCTAGTTATAGAGATGACAAAGACAACTAATGATGAGTCAGATAAGTATCGGAAGCGTGTTTTATGTTGTTTTATCGATACCATCATCTTCTTCTTCCGATATCATGGCGCTGAATTTGTTTTTAAAATTTTTTGCAAGCATTTATTTATTTATGGTTTTAAAATCTCAGTGCCTTATCTCGAATGGATTTTAATCATTTATAAAAAAAGATTTTCATGAGACCCGGTCCAGAAGTGTATATGTATATAAAGGCAAATTGCCAATACGTATTTATCAATTTAACACAGAGAAGCAAAAATTTAATAAAATTAAAAACAAAAAGAAAGTAATCAGATGTATCGAGATCCCATATTCTTCATTGTCAACTCAAATCCGGTGAGATCAGTCGAGTTTGTCAGATACAAAACAATGTCGCAACAAAAAGATCAAGAGACTGATCCAGAGCTAACTCCACGGGCAAGTATTAATTGTTTGCAGACTTCGGAGCCGGTGAACATGGACCGTTCTCAAGAACCTACTGAAGAGGTCAAGGATCCGGACTTAAAACCTCCGGCGCAGCTCCTGACCCCGGCAAATATTCATTGCTTGCACACTTCGGAGTCGCTTAAAATTGCCATACACGGGATGGGGAACCTCATCAACTCTCGCCTGTCCAAGCCGGCGATGGACATTTGCATCGAGTTACTGGAGGCGGGTGTCAATCCAAAGGCGCTGGCGCACGTCATCCTGCACACCATGGAGGTCAAGGAAAGCACCAATGACGAGTAATCACTCACTCCCAGACGTTTCCAAATAAACTTTCCAGCAGACGAGGCGATTACTCTTATCACAACCGACCACCGACCTGCTCAACCCTCAACCCTGGGCGTGAGCAATTAGAGGACCATAATTCGACAAACCAATATCAGTTATATTTTACAAAAACAATGGGCACTATCACAGATTGTTAATAAATGGGCACTTCAACTGTAGACGTCTATTTTAAGGTGATCTTTTTCCAAGAAGGATTATTATCAACGAGGAACACTTGTTGGGAATAATGCGTTGTTAACTACTTATCACTATGTAAACACTATAATTATACAAATATAAACGTGGTAGCCCAAAAATTGTGCCGATATGACACTAGAATAATCGGGGTGAACTGAGGAGAGCTCCCTCTCGATGATTTAACATAAGATTCCAAATAAATTATTTTAAAATTGATTTTAATGCTTATATTTATTGAAATTAAAATAAAAAAGATGTTTATATTTTTCCAAAGCATAAACCATGTCATGTATACATATATCCGTATATATTTGTAAATGTATAGATATGATTACATCAATAACAAGAATATTAGAAACAAATTATTTAGTCTACCATAAATAAGCACTTAAGTTGTTTAGGCCTCAGATGGCTAAGAAGATGGTCAGTCTTTCTTCGTATCAACAAAGAGAACATCCTTGGCATCCTCGGCGGTGAGGTCCTTGTCGCCCCATCCCCACAGTTCATGGGTTCCGTCGCCAGTACGCTGAACGCGCCTTTTGATTATGTCCGGAGCGACGGACTTAAGATCGTAGGCCCAGCCAATCTTGGCGAAGAAGTCGATGAAAGCTGTGGTAAGGTTCAGGCGGTAGTTGCCCCACTCGGCCGTCTTGTAATCCCAGGGGAACACGTGATGATAGTTGTGCCAACCTTCGCCAAAAGTCATAGCCGCAACGGTGGCATTCTGGGCAGGATTCATGGTCCTGCGGGAAGATAAATCCATTGATAAATAACACCGCCAACAGGTGTGACTATGTATGTGCTCTTTTACCTGTCGTACGGCTTTCCACCGTATTTGTGAGCCGCACTGTTCACCAGCCAGGTCATGTTCAGCTGAAAGCACCAGCGGAAAATGGTGGCCACGAACAAAGAGCACGTCAGCGACTCGTCCCAGCACATCTTGGGGATGAGTGTGGGCAGGATGAAGCAGGCCAGCGGCATCAGGACATAGTAGTGTCTAGCAAATTGTGGGAAATTCAGTTATCACATGTTATTACAAATCATATAATTATTAAACAGAATAGAGATGCACGATCTCTACTCAGTACACAAGGTGATTATCACTTTCCACTTGAATGTCAGATGGTTTTAGATTGCGTGTATGATTACAAAACTTGTTAAGGTTCGGTGAGATTAAGCAAGACCTATAGATCAAATATATATACTCAAACTTCACGTACTTGCGTTGAAACATCAAAATGCGATCGGCCTTGAGATCGGAGAGGTCCAGGCCCATGCCCTTCTCCTTCACGTCCGGATGCTTCTTGCACAACAGCCAGCCGACGTGCGAGAAGAAGAAACCACGAGTGGCATTGTGCGGATCGGCATCCGTCTCGGAGAACTTGTGGTGGACGCGATGATCGCGGGCCCAATGGTAGGCGCAGTCCTGGAAGGCCACCGTGTTGAAGGCAATCAAGATCAGACGCAGGGGCCACTTGGCCTTGTAGGAGCGATGGGCCCAGAGCCGATGGGCGCCTCCTGTAATTCCCAGCATTCCACAAATGTACAGGACGGCAGCTGGCGGAGAAGGTTACGGTTAAGAAGGACGCGACGCCAGCAGGAACGGGTTGAAAGGCTCACCGAATAATGTGGTGGCAAACTTGGCCTGTGTGAAAATAAGGTATAATCCATATAGAGCTGCCAGGTGGACATAGGCAAAGAGGATTATGTTCCGCCAGACCAAAGGCAACTTTCGATCCTCGGCCCTCTTGAATTGTACGGTATCGATGGCCAGGTCCCCATCGAGCGTCTCCACATCGCCCTCGAAGAGCACTCCTGTTTGCTTCGAGGATCCGTCGTCCATGTTCTCCTTAAAGTTGGGAGACATATGTCTTAGCCCTATTGAATGCACAATCGTAACTAAATGATTTCAAGTCGATCGTGAAAATATATTGTAAGATAGTCAGATCCCCTCAAGTACTTAGTCGCGTATTTAAAGAGTACTTAATTCGGGTTGCATTCGAATCCAGGCCCTATCAGGTACTTAACAATTAAAAAAAACTATACAAAATTGCAAGACCCGAGCCGCTTTGCGGGCAAATAAGTATAACGCAAGCGGAATAAATTGCGAACAATGTTTGAACTGAATGCAAACGAACCTCGAACTTAAAATTCCTAAAGTAGCTGAAAAACGAAATGTTTCATTACTTTATTGTTCTTGTATTTATAAATTTATTTGAGAAGGTTTGAATAAGGAAAGCTTTTAGTCTAATGAAAAACATACGTAATTGTATTACAACATATCTTCGCGTTTCGTTCCGCCTTTAAAATTGCAAACATTTTACAGACACTTTCAGTGTTTAGAGTCACAGGTATCACTCCTCTCCAAGGATTTATTAAATATTTTTACTCAATAAATTATTTCTAAACAACTTTTACATATAATCCACAAAAGTTTACAGCTTATTTTGGTAAACTTAATTATTTTAACTGGTATAAAATAAATTAAGCCCTCCTTCACTATTATAGATATAGATATAGAAAAATAGTCCTTTAAATTTCGCACTGATATTAAGAACACAAGTAAAATCCTGTTCCTCATGAAGCCAAAAACGAATCTGTGATAACCGGGAGAGTTTCCATAAATGATTTCAACCTTATTTTTTAATAAATTGCTTTAAGTTGTACATTTAACTTTACAACTATTGTCACTCACTTTGTAAGTTAATTAAATAATTTTTTGATAAAGCCCCGCCCGAAGCAATCTCACTCGTTTCTGGCGACTGCTTACAGCTGTTGCTGTGTTAGAACTGTTTCAAGAGACAAGTAAGGTCCAATATTAAAAAGGAACTTTTAAGCGATTCCAATTACTGAATAAGCTATTAATTTCCCTGCTTTAATCAAGAGACAAATATCTATCAGTGCGATTCCTTATACTTTCATTATTATTAACCCTAGATGATCTTCACTTACTTTGTAGCTTTAGGTTTAGTCTAGTGCATTGCATTTGAATAATAAACATATTTAATATTCTGCAAAATATGTTTATTCTTATGTATATATTTGTTAAATAGTAAAAAATTATTCTGCATAAAAGTTAATACTTAGGTATGTATGTATAAATTTGTTAAATAGTAACCACAATTATAATTAAAATCTCTAAATATAAATTAAGTAAATATTAAGTAAGGCATTTCAAAATTATGTAGAACTGAATTCGAAAATTATAGCTTAAGTTGAGTTTTATTTATTTTTATATAAACCTTCATTAATAATTATATTCGTTTCCCATTCAGTAAAGAGGGCAAAAATAAAAGTCCACAAAAAGCCTCATCATCTCAACGATTGTAATCTTATTGCATGTGAAAAGTATGTGAAAAGTAAACGGATGATTATTTCAATATTACCTATATGTGTATTAAAAAAAAAACAATTTAAAATGGCTCAAAGTTCACATGACGTGTTGCGATTTTACTTTTTACTTTATGGACCATGTCTAGACATATAAAGTGAATCATGTGAATATATGGAGGTACAAGTCAAGTTGGTCTGGGTAACTCTGATAACAAACAAAGATGATTAAGCAAAATAAATATAAACTGGAAACCTTAAAAAATGTACAGTGCAAGTTTATTTAGTTTACAGTTGTTTTTTATTAAGAATAATCGGTCATTAAAAAGTTAAGCACTGACTTAATTGCGAAAAATTCTTTGGAGTAGGCATTCAGGAAATATACACAGAACTTTTAATAATAAATGGTAAATTACACAAACATAAAAAAGTTTTAAGCTGAAGAAGAAATGGCGATTTGTAGCAAAAACATTAAGATTAATATTTGTCAAAGAAAATAACTTCGTTTTGCTCTCCTATGAGTCAACTAAATTGTTTTCAATTTAATCATTGATTCTTCGTCATAATCAATAATATTTCTATTGTTAGCGGCGCAACTAATCATAATCACGTCATCTAAAAATCAGCTTCAAAGTTCAACACACTGCCATGCCATGACCTACCGGACTAAGCAGAGTCTGTACAGAGCACTAGCAGCAATCAACAGGTGTTTTACGTGAATTCAGTAATTTCCTTTTAAGGTAATGAACTATTTTAAGTTCTTGCCATAATTTATAAAACTCTGAAGGCAGCCAGATGGGCTTCAAATACCAATGATGTCGATTATTGTTGTCAGCGAATATATACATTACATTTGTAATTTCTTTCGACTTCAAACAAGACAAGAGGGAGCGTTATAGTACTTATAGTAAGCAGACGCAGATAGAAAAGACAAAAACAACATCCTGATATTCAAACAGGGGTAACTACTCCTATTATTATGTCAGTACTCAAGGGACAAATAACAAAAGAGCAGATTTAAGCACTTGACTTCGTTTACAGTAATGTATTTGAATAAGTTAACAGGTCGAATGGCTCAGTTTGAAACTGCTATAAGTGAGGATGTTATGTACAAAGTTAAAGTGTGTATGATTTGGAACAGTTAATTTTGTATCATTTTAGGGCGCAACTATTTTTCCTTTGGCTGGTCTTTAGGGTCTTTACTGTCGGCGGCCTCGGCGGGCTTCTCTTCGGGCTTCTTCGACTTTTTCTGGGCCTTTTCCGCCTGCTTCTGTTTCTCAGCCGCGGCCAACGCAGCCTCCTGCTCCTGCTTCAGTTTCTCCTTCTGGGCAGCGGCCTCGGCCACATCCTCGTCATCCCAATCAGCCATCGAACGATCCCGCTTGAGCCACGAGTGTGTGGTGTCTGGCTTGAAGGCTGCAAGGAAAAGAAAGGCATTAGAGATTGTAAGATCGAGGGGATCAAGCAACCCACTCTGGTTAAACCACTTGATGCCGTTCTGCATGTCCTCGATGATCTCGCGCGAAGTGTACATCACCTCGTTCTGCACCGCCTGGTGGAAGGTGGACGTCTCGAAAGCGCTCGAATAGACCGAGGTCCGATCGTGGATGAGCGCTCGCTGCGGGAACTTGGCCAGACACTTGGCTAACTCGAGGGCATTGCCCAGCGCCGTGCCCGTGGGCACTATGCGGTTCACTAGTCCAATGTCGTGGGCCTCCTGGGAGCCCACCGGACGCCCGGTGAGTATGAGATCCAAAGCACGGGACAGGCCAATCATGGCCGGCAGGCGAATAGTGCCGGCATCCAGCATCGGGACGCCGAAGCGGCGATTGAAGAAGCCCAGCACTGCGGACTCCTCCATAACGCGCAGGTCGCACATCAGGGCCAGCTCCAAGCCGTTCGCAATGCAGTATCCGTTGATGCCACACACGACCGGCTTTTTGATCTGACGGCGCGTCGGCCCCACCGAACCCTCCGGGCGCATGAGAATGTCCACGCTGATATCCTCCTTCTCGTCGGTGCTCATCTCCAGGATATCGAAGCCGGAGCAGAAAGACCCGCCCACGCCGTACAGCACGGCCACCGGAGATGTCTCGTCTGCCTCGAAGTTGGCGAAGGCGTCGCAGAGCTGCGAGGCGGTGAGGGAATCGATGGCGTTGCGCTGCTGCGGCCGGTTGATGCCGATTAGGGTGATGTTCTTGTCCTTCTCCACCAAGATATTCTTGGGCGGCCCCACCTCCGCCGCCGCCTGGGGCTCGGCATCTGCAAGTGCACAATTACAATTACAATTACTTATTCACATTATGTCACTGTGTTTTTGATGAGTTACCTTTACGCAGCGCATTTGTACCGGACAATGTGCGGCGGGCTGTGAAACGTGCCTGTTGTCCCACCTGGTGGCCTAGCAGTCTGCCGAATTTGCGCAACATGTTCTGTGGTGGCAGAAAAAACAATTAGGTGCAATGAAAGTGGTTAAAAAGCGGCAATGTTTACCGGAAAAGTTAAGTTTGTAAAAACAGCTCAATGGGAATGGGGTTGAGGGTTGCCGCCCTTTATTTGGTATCATAAATAATAATTTTTCCGCCAAATCTTTAAAAGCTTCCAATTAAAAATGTATTTATTTATGGAAGTAATTCCAGTTAAATCTGTTTAAATTTTAATATTTGTAAATTTTTAAATTCTATTATGTTCTCTTATAGCGACTAGGAATAATAGCCATATTTGGTATTTTTTCCCAGCCGTTTTAGTAGCCATAAATTGGTAACACTAATACCGATATCTTTTGGTATTTTCAAAACGCGTTAGAATTTTCTATTGGCGTCCACGAAGTTTGCAACATTTTGCATTGTGCTAATAAAATAAATTAAACAAACTTTAAAACAATCATGGGTATGGAAGTGGATACTAAGGAATCTGTGGTGGAGCTCACAGAGGCGGAGAACGAGCTGTACGACAGACAAATCCGACTTTGGGGCCTGGAATCGCAGAAGCGGTGAGTAAGCAGGAGCCGGCTTTTTGCCTGTGACATTAATGGCGGAAAATTGTTTCATGTGATTTAAGTCTGCGCACATCGAAGATCCTCATCGCAGGACTCAGTGGTCTGGGTGCCGAGATAACCAAGAACATCATTCTCTCGGGAGTGAACTCCGTCAAGCTACTGGATGATCAGCCTGTCACCGAGGCAGACTTCTGTTCCCAGTTCCTGGCACCACGTGAATCTCTGGACACCAATCGTGCCGAAGCCTCCTTAGCACGCGCACGGGCTCTCAATCCTATGGTAGACATTTCCGCCGACACACAGCCGCTGAAGGAGAAGACCGCCGAGTTCTTTGGCCAATTCGACGTGGTCGTGGTCAATGGTGCCTCCAACGAAGAGTTGCTGCGCATCGACACCATTTGCCGGGAGCAGGGCGTTAAGTTTATTGCCACAGATGTCTGGGGCACCTTCGGCTTCTATTTTGCGAGTCTGCAGAAGCACAGCTACGTCGAGTATGTATAATGCCATTCTATTTGAAACTAGAAACTAAATTGGCTTTTCCTCCTCATTACAGGGATGTAGTCAAATACAAGAAAGTGGAAAATACTGATAAGAAGACAAAGTTTGAGACTTTCTCCATTCCTACACAGCGTGAAGTGGACTACCCCGGATACTCGGCCTGGCTGGACTTTGACATCACAGCATCGAGTTATCAGCGCAAGCTAAAACGCAACGGACCAGCCATTATCCTGCTGAGTGTCCTGCAGAAGTTCCGCACCACCCATAAGCGCGATCCCAGCTACAAGAGCCGCGAGGCTGACTTGGAGCTGCTACGCGGAATACGTGACGAACTTTTGCCCAATTCTGCACTCAACGACGAAACTCTGGGCGTTCTTTTTGCACAGATCTCTCCAGCGGTGGCTGTAGTCGGCGGCGTGGTGGCCCAAGAGGTCATCAAGGTGGTAACCAAAATGGAGGCACCCCACCGAAACCTCTTCCTTTTCGATCCAGTGACTTGCGCCGGATACGTGGAGACCTTCGAAGCCAAGTAACTGAAAAAATCTAACAATAAATCTGCTCCATTCATTCATTTCAAATAACACCACAGTTGACAATTTTATTTTGTGTTTAATGTCCCGTACTTATCAAAAAAGCTTAGCTTGGGTTTCTGTTAGTGGGCGCTTAACGTTTAGGGGATGTTGGCCAAGTAGTCCTTGATTGAGGCCGGGTCCAGACGCTGGAATCCGTTGTGATCGCAGATTCCGATTTCAATATTGTCGGCAGTCATTTTACCCTCGAAGCCCTCTTTCAGAGTCAGGATGGCAGTGTGGACAGCGTCCTCCAGCTCCAGTTCTTCGCTATAGCTGCACAACGAAAGGAAAGTTAATTATTAAAACTTTACATTCGGAACTCGGTCGGTACTCACCGCTTCTCCAGGAAAGTTTTGCCATTAACCGCATTCTTGCCCATGGCAGTGGCCTTCCAGGCGAAGTAGGCGCCCGAGGGATCGGATTGGTAGAGGTACGGACGGTCGTTGTCCCAGCCGCAGATTAGCAGGGAAACGCCGAACGGACGAACGCCACTAAGAAAAAGAGACTTAGTTTAGGAAGAGCACAAGACGGGAAATACTCCGCTCTTACCCGGACTGGGTGTACTCCTGCATAAGCGTGGCCACACGCTGCACCAGCTGCGCCACCGGGATCGGCTCCTTGTAGGTGAGGTAATATGACTGGGCGATCTTGCGGGCCTGCTTCACCAGCAGGCGATAGTCCGGACCCATTCCCGAGTAGACCATGCCGATGTGCTTGGTAATCATCTCCACGCGGTGGACACTGTGCTCTTCGTAAAGCGGCGACTTGTGCTTGTTTTCGGTGGCAATGACGACGCCGTTTGATGCTACATCAAAATGGAAATAAATTATAGTGCCTATAATTCAGAGAATAAGCAGATTCTCACCCATAATGCCCACAGAGGGAGCTCCGCCAGACACCGCCGCCAGGGCATACTCCAATTGGACAAGCTTGCCCGACGGACTGCAGAAGTGCGAAAAAATTGTGTTTATTGCCCAGTCATGGTGAAGTACCGGTCGGAAAATCAAACATTCCTCAATGGTTCTTTGGGTTCACTTACCTGAACGTAGTCAGTGAAAAGCTGTAGCGTTCAGTAGCCATCTTTTTTGGTCCTGATCAGCCGTAATTTGATTTGTAAAATAAAAAAGCCGACTTACTTTGCACAGAAACAAAAATGACACAGCAATTGAGTGTTAGAGTGGCCAGACGTGGAAATGAACAAAAAATAATCTTTTTTCTGCGAAAAATACTAAAAGTTTAATTTAGTATATTGGAACAAACTTTTTTTTTATGATAGCTTTCTGGTATATTTCGACAGACATTTTTGGCCGATCAGTGGTATATTTTACCGGTCAAGTTGCGGGCACACTTGTTTTCACCTCCAATATAGAGCTGCAAAAAGATCGGTTTTAGCTCCATCGATATTTTTTTCATTTTTTGGGGGTGTACATCGATACTATCGCGATAATATCGCTCAGAACTAAATAAAAAAATAAAATATGGGTACTCATGCAAAAACGAATATAATAGGGGGATTCCCGCAGCAATATTTTTTTGGATAATGTTATTAAGCAAATGACTTTTAAAACAATTAAAAATTCAATAATTTATATAAGTTTCAATTCAACTCACACTTTTATTTATTATATTTATATTTATTACATTATATTTGGATATATTTATTACATTATATTTAAATATATTTATATTTATTACATTATACGTTATTTATATATATTTTCATTTAAAACATTATATTTAATGTGACTAGATCACTTTTCCTGTGTCAGGAACCAGTTTTTGTTAATAAATAATAGTTTATTAACTGTTTTGGGCTTAAGCGATGCCCACCAGAATTTGATTATATCTGTCGGAAAACAAACAAATTAGTTTATTTTTTAATTTTCAATATATAAAACGAGCTTACCACGTTTCCAATCCGCAGTCCAAGTGATGTATTTTTTTTTTATATTTTTTTTCGATGGAACATCGCGATAGTTGGAAAAATATCGATGGTGGCGGCCGAAGCCCAACCATCGATACCATCGATGGTGCCATCGATGGTTTTTACAGCTCTACTCCAATAGAAAAACGCTCCGGCGTCGCGAAAAATAAGTAAAAATTCATCCTCACAGAAATATGGTTCGCGGAAGTCTTCGAGGTGGACGCCCCATGCGGGGTGGCATCCGTCCGCCGTTTAATAAGACCTTTGTGCCTCGCCACCCGTTCGATCTCACCCTGGCCGAGGTCTGTTTCCCCAAAGTGCCGCTCGCCGGGGCCGTGGATGATTCTGCTCTGACTGCGGTAAATCAATAAACGCACATGGGGTGAAAGAATGGAATTACTTAGCTTATTTCGCAGGCACTGCTGAAGCGCAACCAGGACTTGAGCCCCAATCCCAGCGAGCAGACGGCAATCGGAAACCTGGTGACCAAGGTGCAGGCTGTGCTGGATAATCTTGTAGTGGCCCCCGGCGATTTGACAACTTGTGTAAGTGTCTTGGCTTCAAGTAGAGACAGAACTTTCAACTTCTCCTAATCCATAGCAACTGGAGGAGGTGCGCCAGGTGGGTTCCTTTAAGAAGGGCACCATCCTCACCGGCAACAATGTGGCCGACGTGGTGGTCATCCTCAAGACACTGCCCACCAAGGAGGCTGTCGACGCCTTGGCCAAGAAGGTGGAGACTGACCTCAAGGCTAGCATGAAGACCGAGGTGTTGACCAAGGGCGACCAGCATACTATCCAGACTCACGATCGCGGCTTCGACATTGCCAATGGCCACGCCAAGGTGCGCATCCTGATTGCCACCCTGCCGCAGAACTTGCGTAAGCTGGAGCCGGAGATCCACATGGACCACAAGCTGATGCAGAGCCATCTGGCCGCCATCCGGCACACGCGCTGGTTCGAGGAGAACGCCCATCACTCCTCGATTAAGGTGCTCATTCGAATTCTGAAGGATCTCACCCGGCGCTTCGACGCCTTCGCTCCGCTGTCGGCCTGGATGCTGGATTTGATCGCCCACTTGGCCATTATGAACAATCCGTCGCGCCAGGCACTGCCCATCAATCTGGCTTTCCGTCGCGTCTTCCAGCTTCTCTCCGCCGGGCTCTTTTTGCCCGGCTCCGCTGGCATCACCGACCCGACCGAGCCGGGTCACATTCGGGTTCACACTGCCATGACACTGGAGCAGCAGGATGTGTGTTGCTACACGGCCCAGACGCTGCTCCGCGTGCTAGCCCATGGCGGGTACAAGCACATCCTGGGCATGGAGGGTAACACCAGCGTCGTACGCGAAATGTCCGTCTGGAACGGCGTCTGCGTGTCGCCGCTAACGGCTGTCTACGAGAAGCCCACGGACAAGAAGGAGGGTGACATCGAGGAGGACATCGAGATGATCGAGAATGAGAACGAGGATGATGGTGGCAGTGACGAAGGCGCCGAGTAACTCCTGCATCCCATTTATATTCATATTCAAGCGTACTTTATATAGCACCTAATCATGTATTCATGTATTCAAGGAACCCATTGACTAAAGAATTAACATGCTCCCTGTTATGGGTTCATCCTCACCAACGAAATCCGTTAGTTCTTTTCCAAGTATGTCCAAGTATGCCTCAGCAGTCAGGCCGCTTGGCTCGCTAACTTTGATGGCCAAGTCTTCTATCTGGAGGCGGTGTCCTTTATTGAGACTGCGTGCTGCCACGACGGATTTGCCCAATTTATTTCTGCAGGGTAGCTCGCAGGGCCAAATTTCTTTATCATCGACATCCTGGAGAGCTTCCTCCACCTCTTCACCGCCTTGTATGGTTCTTACTATTTCACTGACAGAGAGTGGCCCCTTCTCTAACTCAAAGCTGCCAACTGCTGAGGATAAGGCTCGTAATTCGTTGGGTTCGAGAGAGCAGCGATGGTCAGAGCCCTTCTGATTTTTATCCAGCGTGAAATGGCGCTCCACTATGCGGGCGCCCAGCAAAACGGCTGCCTGGCTAATGGATACCCCCAGCTCGTGTCCTGAATAACCAATAACCACGTTCGGAAAACGGCTCATTAGCAAGGAAATCATCTGCAAGCGGCAATCCTTGGGCGAAGTTGGGTAAGATGAGACGCAATGCATGAGAGCGAAGTCGTGTTTGTCAGCCTCTTCCATTATTTGCACAATCCGCTCTACCGTCTCCATAGTCTGCATTCCCGTAGAGATAACCAAAGGCAAGTCTAATCCTGCTGCCTTTTTTAGAAGCGGAAAGTTGTTTGCGTCTCCAGAACCTATTTTGATAAAGGGCACATTTAACTCGACCAAAAAGTCCAAGGAGCACTGGAATCGGGATTTTGATTATAAATTTAGTTAATATTAATTTAATCAGGAAATGGATATTACCTCATCCATTGCGGAGGCAGTGAAATCCACATTCACTTCCCGACTATAAGCTTGCAATTCCAGGTACTGATCCTTGGAGAACTCCAGGTACTCCTTGTGCTCCCCGTACGTTTTTCCCCAGGCAAGATTGCTGATGTATTCCCGTTCTAGAGCGGATCGAGTGAACTTTGCTGTCAAATCTGATTTCTGAAACTTCACGCAGTGGCAGCCAGCTTTCTTGGCTTCAGAAATCATCTCCTTAGCCGTTTCCAGGGATCCCTGATGGTTCTGGCCAATTTCCGCTATAATATAAACGGCGTCACCGTTGGTTCCATTTAAAATATTCTTTAAAAGCATTTTCAATTCAAATTATTCAAACGCTTAATTAACCGTTAATTAAAATTGACAAAGGCGTAGGCGGGAGACAAAGTGACCGCACTGATAAAAAATACCATAAAGTATTTAAAATAAACGGTGGCGGGAGTTGCACATCAATAAGTAATCGACTAGGCAAAATGGCGTCTTTGGCCTTGCCAGATGATCCGAACGTTGCTATTCCCTTGATGTGGCAGCACTGAAAGGTGCATGTCTCTCATCTCGCTCGCACCCACTGCAACCTGTTAAGGCGGTACGACGCAGAAGAGCAGCGCCGCTGCGAGAAAGGGATAACCGGTGCACGCGGTGCATGACTAACTGCCTGTTTCGTTCCTTCCTGCTGTTCGGGCAATGTGGACACACTGGAGAAATTTTCATACTAGTTAGCTGTGAAAAGTATTGAGCAGAAATAGATCTGAAAAACTACAAATTTCGAGGCTATTTCGACGTTATCAACCATCGTTCGCGTCATCCTCAATACCAGCAGCAGCAGCAGCGCATCTGAGCAAGGCGGAAACATGGGCGACGTCATGAATATCGACAGCATAATATCGCGACTTCTGGAAGTGCGTGGGGCACGGCCTGGCAAGAACGTACAGCTCTCGGAAAACGAGATCCGGGGCCTCTGCCTTAAATCTCGCGAGATCTTCCTCTCGCAGCCCATCCTGCTGGAACTGGAGGCGCCGCTCAAGATCTGCGGTGACATCCACGGCCAGTACTATGATCTGCTGCGCCTCTTCGAGTACGGAGGCTTTCCGCCAGAGTCAAACTACCTGTTCCTGGGCGATTACGTTGACCGCGGCAAGCAGTCGCTGGAGACCATTTGCCTGCTGCTCGCCTACAAAATCAAATACTCGGAGAACTTCTTCCTACTGCGCGGCAACCACGAGTGTGCCAGTATCAACCGCATCTACGGCTTCTACGACGAGTGCAAGCGCCGCTACAGCATCAAGCTATGGAAGACGTTCACCGACTGCTTCAACTGCCTGCCGGTGGCGGCCATTGTTGACGAGAAGATCTTCTGCTGCCACGGCGGCCTGAGCCCCGATCTGACCTCGATGGAGCAGATCCGTCGCATCATGCGCCCCACCGACGTTCCCGACCAGGGCCTGCTGTGCGATCTGCTCTGGTCCGATCCGGACAAGGACACCATGGGCTGGGGCGAAAACGATCGCGGCGTCAGCTTCACCTTCGGCGCCGAGGTGGTGGCCAAGTTCTTGCAGAAGCACGAGTTCGATCTCATCTGCCGCGCCCACCAGGTGGTCGAGGACGGTTACGAATTCTTCGCGAAGCGCCAGCTGGTTACCCTCTTCTCGGCGCCCAACTACTGCGGCGAGTTCGACAATGCCGGCGCCATGATGTCTGTGGACGACACGCTGATGTGCTCGTTCCAGATCCTGAAGCCGGCAGACAAACGTAAAAAGTAATATCACACACACACAACCCAACAACAAGAACAGTCTTTTTCTATATAACAAAAAAACAAAAACAAAACAAAACCAACACAACACCCCAGAAACAATCCGAAACACACACAACCAGAAATAAAATGCTTGAAACACATCAGAAGATCATGGATGAAAAACGTAAGTGGGCAGCTAACAAAAGAAACAACCGCCTAGTGAATCACTCCTCACCGCAACCTTATCTCTCTTTCTGGTCACTTTTATCGACAGCCGGCGGGGCGAGTCAAAATCTACAAGAACCGACACCGACACCGAAACCGACACCCAATACCACACCACTCTAGATGGATGCATGGAAGAAGGAGTAACGCAAGGATCCCATCTTGGACCAGCAGCCGAATGAATGCAGTTTTAACCCAGATTTGAGATTTGATTCGCAATTACAAGATCACATTAACAAATACCATGATTAAAAGCAAACATATTTATTTTTAATAACCGCTCCAGCCCCCGCATATCTTCAATATCCGCACACACTCGCATGTACACACACACACACCTACAGACCTACCGACCTGCTGCTAATATACGTTTTGTCCAAATTTTAAACACTAGCTAAACAGGTCAGCGTAGTATCGGATTAGACGTACGGAACGGACCGCAGTCGGTCACAAAGCATGTAGAAACGGGGGCCCTTTAGCGCTCTTTGGCCTTAGGAAGAGAGTACATGAAACATAAACAGAACAAAAAAGAAAAATCGAAAGGGAAAATGTTACAAAAACCGAGGAGGAGGAGAAAGAAGGAACGCTTGCCAAGAAGTGGAATATAAACACTATGTTTTGACCTTGAATTTAAAAGAGAAAATCAATCAGTTTTTGTTCGTCCACAGCCAGCACACCAACCGAAAAAAAATACATGACCCATGTGCGTCCATGTCCATGAAAATGGTTAGTTTGCACCCCCGCAGCCCTTGAAGAATACATATTGAGCTTTTCCGTTCGTCATCAAGCCCGTATCATGTTTAAGATGTGTTTTTTAAAATTAACTATTATTAATATGTATTATCAATAATCCTTTGTATTAATAAACAAAAGATATAAAACGTGTATGAATTATGAAGCTGATTTCAATAAATATTTGAAAAATCCATAATAATAATATTTGCAGGCTTAGATACTGCGTTTCCGCTTTATTTATGTACATTTACATTAGGAAAATACTTGTAACTTGTTCTAAATGAATGCTTCTAATGGTATGTGTGTGTTTGGTGTGAGCGTGCTTTCTTCGAGACCTACTCGGCGGGGCTGCTAGCCTCAGCTTGGACGGATGGGCTTGTTGTTGGGTGGACAGTTGGCGCCACAGCTGCATTCTCATTCGGTGTGGCCACCGGCTTCTCTTCAATGTGGGTGGCATCGACGGCGGCGGTTAGCTCCGCAACGTCTTCCGCACTTTCTCCAGTCGCCTGTTTAGCCTCCCCCCTCTTTTCTGGCTGCGGCTGCTGCTGTTGCTGCTCCTCCTGCACGGGAGTCGATTCTAAAATGGCTTCGGAAATGTCTGAGGAACCCTCTCCCGGTGCGACGGGCTGGTGGCTCTGGAGCATCTCGGGATTGATGCCGTTGATGATGCCACGCAGACGTTGAATCTCCTCGTTGGCCAACTGCAGGTCCTGCTGCAGCCGCTCGTACTTGTCGTGCTGGTGGCGCACCACGCCGATGTTGTTCCGAATGTACTCCATGGGATTCTCGGGCCGCTCTTTAATCACGCGTATGAAGATCTTGGTGAGCGAGTCCAGGACGCTGCCGCGCTCCAGATAGCGGCGGATCTCGTCGCGCTTCGGGTCGATTGGCTGCGTCATCGTGGGCGATTGGAATTAGGTCGGTTTTACTCAGATTTATTAGCAAAGCTCACCTTAAAGGACATCTTGGAAAATGGAGACGGGTGGTGTGACCGAACATGTAACTTTGAAAAAATACCCAATTAAAGCTCTGGCACACGGAGCCATCACCTATACCAGGGCTGTAAGCTAATAGTAGTCAGAACTGGTTCCGTTCAGTGGTTCCTATTTATCTTGCAATAATATAATTCGAAATTTCTATGTGTTACCGTTATTCCACTTTACTAAATTAAACACATTTCTTTGCTTAAATATATTTGTACAAATATAGATTTATTAGAATTAAACTGTTAAACCTGACTAGTTCCACTAGACTTCCATATACTGTTACTTTTTTATACACAAATACCAGGGGTGATAAAAAATCAAAGCAAAAGTCATTCAAAACCGTTAAGCATTTAAGTTTGGGAAGAATATTTATATTTAAACTAATCAAATACTTATATAGTTCTTAAATCGGTGTTATATATTAAAATGTATTCATTACATGTTGTATAAATTCTTAATGAGTACTTAAGAACAGAAAAAAGTCTGCAGTTATTAAAGAAAATTGATATAATATTTAAAGATTAAGGGAATTAGCTTACAAATCTATTTTTTACTTAAAGTATATTTCTATGTACAAACCTTTTAAAATTGGCGGCACATGACCTTTGCGCATGTCAGAGAATTGAATTCCCCACATGTACACCCTATTTTTGTACCACTGGATACAGCAATTGTGCAAACGGTTTTTTGAGCGGAGCACTCAGAAAGAAGAATTTTCCGATCGCACAATGAATACATTTGAAAACACCTTTATTCGGGGCCCCTCGCCGTCCTACTCCGACGATGCCAACTCGGAGAACGCCCTGTCGGTGACCCTGCCCATTGGGACAGCCGTTCCGGAGCTGGACTTCTGTCGCGACGACTCCAAGACGGACACCGCCGACTACTTTGACGAGAAGTACAACAGCGACAGTTGCTCTCGCCTGCATCCCGGCCACCAGGGACGCAATACTTTCGCCTTCTGGACAATTGTGGTGATTCTCCTGGCCCTGACCGTGGGCAACCTGATCCTGACCCTCACCATTGTGGGCGTACTGCGTCTGGGAAAGGGGGTCCAGGGCATGGAAGTGATTCCCGAGGTCGATGTCGTCAAGTTCTACGGCACGACGGACCTAGAGCGCGTCCAGACCAACTCCATTGGCCAGATACACGGCTTCACGGATGTGCCAGTGACCATAAGCAGCGAGTCTGCCGCCGACGGAGAGGACGGAGGCGTCCATGTGCGGGTGTTCCGCAATGCCAATGGTGCCAGCAACGAACGCGATCGGATTGTCCTGAATAAGGAGGGCATCCTCATTCAGGCCACGAATCTGTTCGAGGTAAAGGACCCGGTCAATCGGCTGCCCCTATTCACCACACACCGTCCCCAGTACAACATTCCGGGCGGGGTAAATGCCCTGCAGGCCAAGGTGGTCAGTGCCAGCGGCATTGCGAGTCCCATTGACGAATCCTTGGTGCTGGAGAGCGACGGGCGCTTGGCCATTAGGGGCTCGGAGGGCGTCTTCTTCGACGGAGCCAGTGTGGACATGCAGGCGGAGCATCACGTGTCTATCAACTCAACGCAGGGCGCCACCATCTTGGAGGCAGGCACTGGCATCTTCCTGGACATGGAGCGTATTCCCATCGTCAGCTCCGAAATGGGATTGCGCACGGGCAGCGTTCAGTACAAGATCTGTGTGTGCATGCCGCACGGAACACTCTTCCGCATCGCTATTCCGCGCGTGCACAACGGCCCCAAGATCTCGTGCGCCCACTTCAGTGGCAAGGACGACCCCTGTGAGGTCAACTAAGAGCGAAAATAAAGAATCGTTGCGCTTAACGTATCCCTAAAACAAATGTTACGTAGCACTTTTTTTATTTTCGAGGAAATTTACACTTGAAAACCGATTCCTAACTTGCATTGCAATGCGAAGCATGCTTCAAGGGGGTGGTGTGGTTTTGGTTTGGGTTTGGGTTTGGGCTTGGGGGTTAAGGGCTGAAAACTAAATTGTTCCGATTGCCAGAGATATAATACAGAGATGGTATCGAATTCGTTGGATGAGAATGTACACAATGAGGGGCGGCGAGGGATGTTTTCAAAGAAAAGGAGTCGTCGTGAATTTCATTCAGAAACTAATAACTATTAAAGAGTTAGCGCGCGGGTTAGTTAGTCTACTTTCAGGTGGCTGGCTACCTCTACACCCCCGGAGGTGGGGGTGGCGGCGGCGGCAGCGGCGGGGGATGCGGGTGACGGATCTTCGATGTGCTGGGCATTACGCCTGCCAGATTGTCCGGCACCATGCTAAGAAGCTCAGCTTCACTTAGATGCGCCAAACGGCCTTTGCTCCTCGGTTTCGCGGCTGCTGCTGCTGCTGCAATTGGAATATCTCGTTATAATGCTGGTCTTGGCATTCCAAGCTCACTGACTTACCGAACGAACTGCTCGTGGTGATGGCGTCCTCGGGATTGTATTCATCGTCGCCGGCCCTCTTTTCCTTAATGCTGGCCAGAATTTTGGACAGATTCGGGGGAATCGATATGCCAGCCAGCACTGCATTCGATGAGGACGCCGAACCCTACAAAGAATGGAATTAAAGTCGTGTTGGCTTGGCTGAGCCTAGGCACTCACTGTGGGCTGCAGCAGGCCCGCGATTTCCATTTGTTGCGCGGCTATTTGCTTGTTGATTTCATTCACCTGCCGCTCCAGATCATTGGACATTCTTGGAGCAGCCGGCGTGAACTCGTCGTCGTCGTCGGAGCCGCCGGGCGAGTAGGGCTCATTGGAATCGTCCTTCGCCGGGGGCAAGGCCACTGTTTTTGGTGCAGCTACAATTTGATGCCATTAGTAAAGCGTCTCGCAAATGTTTTCTAGTTAATGCTTACTTCTCTGAAGCTTGGCAATGGGCGCCTTGATGATGGCGTCTATATCGAACTCATCATCCTTGGAGCTGGTGGAGTGGGTGCTTGCCTTGCGTTTGGGGCTACTGGGAGGCGTAAACGTGTTGGGGTTGCGAGATTTCTGCAAGAAAGATCAAAACTTCTCACATATGCATACAACCCAGAGATGACTGAGACGCTTACCTTCGAGACCGTGGACACAGGCGGCGGCAATGGCAATGCGGGCGGCAAGGACGGAGGCAGAGCTGGGGCAGGTCGCTTACTTAGGCAGCGCACAATAATTCCCAGAAGCGTGTTCGGTCTCTGGGCATCCTCGTAGAAGGGCACCCGCTCTGTGGGCAGCAGAGCTGCTGGCAACTCGTCGCTGGAGCCCAACGGAAAGATATAGAAGTCCCGAATCTGCTCCTTCTCCCCAAGGACGCCCAACCGTTGACGCGAGTCGAGGTAGTCGAAGAAGGAATCAAATTTGGAAGTCTCGCTCGGCGACGAGGGGAATATATTCACGATGACCACCTCCTTTGTGGGACTCTTCTTCAGCTTCTTGATGTAGTCCCAGACATTGACGCGGGTTATGCGACCGATCACGTCCAGTTGGATCGGCAGCAGGTTGCTCAGATGCTGGCTGTTGCCCAAAACGGGGTGCATGACCACCTCAAAGTCGGCCACGTCGATCATCTTCAGATTCCCGGACCATAGCGGGCTTGTGGTCAAGCCCTGAACATAGCGGGAGTAGTTATCCGTTGGTGGGGCGACCTTCGAAGGGCTGGGTAGCGTTGAAAGCGGCTTGAGGGAAGGCTTGGCGGGCTGTCCCAGATTGGCCGCCTGCTCTACCGTTTTTTCGGACTCCAGGATTTGATCTATCAGGTTGTAGGCACTCGCGTCCACTTTCTTTTCCGGAATCTTCTTCGGCACTGGCACTGGATCGATGTCCTCTTTCTTTTTGAGCAAGGGCGAGGGGACGGCCACTTCTCTTTCCCTGCTCTTCTTCTCCTGGGAACGATGCTCCCGTTCTCGGCCGTCTGCCTCAACTTCGTTGTGGTGCCTGCGGTGGCGCTTCTCAGTGCTTCGTCCCCGGCTACTGGATCGACTGCGACTCCTCTTGCGGTGATGATGGTGCTTGTGGCTCTTGTGGCGCTTCTCCTTGGACGCCGACTTCTCCCGCGAGCTAGAACGCTCTAGGATGGAGGTGTCCGATTCGCTGATCTGTGACGTTGGCTTCCTGTCAACCGGCTTTGATTCTCCGACTTCCTCTTCTGGCAGCGACACATCCACCTTGTTGGCGATCACCTCCTCACCCTTGTGGGTCTTCACCACATAGTTCTGGGCACACGACAGCATATCCAGTTCGGATTTCTTGATCATGTCCAGCTGATGTCGGTTCTCCTCCTCCCGCCACTTGGCCAGCTCTTGGCTGGCCAACTGCTCGGGCGTCATCCGCACCAGCTGCTTGGGCTCCACCTGCTTGGCACAGATCTTCTCGAACAGGGTCCGGTTCTTGCGGTCCTTGATGTTGAACATAAGCGACCGGTACTTGGCCTTGTACTTGGCACCCACGTCGCGTCCGAAAGAGTTAAACATTTCGGATTCCACGTTGTGCACGAACTGGTCCACCTCAGCGGCTGTCAGCCACGTTGTGGTGGTCTGGCTTGAGGCCAGCTCCGCAGTCTGTGCCTCCTTAATCCGCGCCAGCAGCTGCTCCTTGAGGGACCGTCGAATGCCGGTTCGAACGGGTTCCGGTTTACCGGTGGATCGACTTGGGGTGGACACCTGCTCCTTCCTGGCCACGGGGCGCACTGGGGGAGTGCCTGTTGCGTTCGTTGTGGTGTGGGGCGAAGTTGTCGGCTGAGGCGATTTAGTTGCAGCTTCAAGGGGCCTCTTTACGACTGCTACTGCTGTTGGTTCGAGGGCAGGATGCTTCTGATGCTTCTGGGGGTACATTTTATGGCTTATTTTGGAATATAAGGAGCACCATGACTCACCTCTGGGTCAGGAGATTGAAGGGTTCCCGAGGGCAGCACCTCGAAGGTGGGATTCTCCTGCAGCCACTTGCGGAACTGATGTGCCGTGGGAGCCAGATGACCGGTGATCACCCGCCCACTTTTGCGCTCAAAAACATTGATCTGAAGGAACATAGCTTAAATTTGTATTTAATCTTTTCGATTTATGAATCTTACCCGTTCCACCTTGGACACAGAGTCCGCCTGTCGCAGCATGTCCTCAAAGAGATCCTTCTTCTTGTTCTTCTTTGCTTCCAAGCTGTGGTTCAGGGGCGATTGAACGCTGGCATTGGGTGTCATTGGAGAGTCGGGGCGACCAATTGCGTGAATGGCGTTCTGTGCATACTTTCGTATGCATTCTTCGCTGCAGTAAACGGAATTGTGGGCCGCGGGCCGCTTGCAAACGACACAGTTCGCAGAGTACGCAGTGCGGTTGCCAGGAGATGCAGCGCCAAGCTTGACAAAGTTCAGTTGCTGCTGCTGGTGGTGAGGAATCGTGCCGGTTGGGAATTTCTTGGCTGGCTTCGTCATGGGACTACGCAGCGGAGAACTGGCCACAGTAACTCCCACCGGCAGTGTTCTTCTTGGATTCGCAGGAGTCGTAACCTGAGCAGGAGACTCGGCTGGGACTTTGGTATTGCTTAATTTCTCCTCTGTTTGAACGGCTGGCCTGGCGACCAACATGTCCGTGATTCGTGGCTGACTCTGCAAAATTGAGCGTTTAATAAAACTCAGAAATTTTTCACAAGCAACTCACCTTCTCTTCCTGCTTTTTAACGCATTTCGGACACTTCCAGTCCACGCCCTTCTGCTCCATCTCGGTGCCCATTGCCTTGGTCACGCCCACACAGGTGCCGTGGAACCAATCCTCGCAGAGATCGCAGCAAATCATGAAGCGGTTGTTGTGCGGTTGGCGGCAAATACACCAGAGTCTAGAATAAAGCGATATTCGTTGAGCAATTATTGTAGAAATAATCATAAAACTTACTTATTTGGATCATCGTCATCCTCCTGAGATTCTGAAGCCTCGGGATCGTGACTCTGACTCGTGTTCAGCTTCTTCGATCTCCTGGGCACCGCCGAACGCCTGGCCAGCGATGGCTCCCTGGGGTTGGGCCTTTTGGGTGCACTGCCGCTCTGGCTCTCGTTGCTCTGGATGCTGGTAGTGCTTGTGTCCAGTGTCGGCTCACCGAAGGACAAGTTACTCAGATCCCCCGTGCTCGTTGTGGGCGACGCTGACGGAAACTGAGCTCGCCGCTTCGCCCGCGTGGTAGGTGCTTCCATGGGTGGCAGGTAAATGATGCGACCGTTGCCACGAACAACTTTTGCAGAGTTGGTGGCCAATGGGGTGGCGGCCATGCTCCTCGAGGGTGTGCTGCAGGCCATGGGCAGAGATGCCATGGGATGTACGGGTTCTGCGGGAACTATATTTGCGGACAGATTCGCTTGTGGCTAAAAATGAAGAGGTTTACGCTTAATATTACGAATGAAAGGCAGGAAGATATACTCTTACCTGAACCAAGGTAGCAGGGGGCAGGGACACAGCCTCCACAGGCGTGGGCATCGAAACAATTGCGTCCAGCGTGCCTGGCTCGGCGTTGGCCAAGACTTGCTTTACCACCTCGGCCTCAAACTGCTTGTCCTCTTCGATGAGGCCGACCACATGCTGCAGGAAATCAGCCGTGATCTCATCTTCGTCTGGCGTGTCCATGATGTCAATAGGATCCTCTACGGCGGAATTTGCCGAGCTCTGCATCTCGGGAACAGCAAAGTTCTGCGGTGGCAGGGAAGCTGGCGCCGAGTCCAAGCCCGCCGCTGTGCTCTCCAGCATCTTCACCAGTTTGGGTATATCCTCGACAGCGTTCACCGGCGGCGGCTGCTCCACCAGCGTCGTCTTCAGCAGCTCATCCTGAACAATGGAGTTGATCAGATCTAGCTGCTTGTCATTCTCGGCCGCCAGTTCCGAGGAACTCTGGTGCGTCTCGATCACAATTTGTGCAGGCAACTTGTGGGACTGGGCTGTGTCCACGCCTATGGGCATAAAGCCCTTGGATGGGGCCGGAGCTGGCGTTGTAGTGGGTGGCGGCACCATAACCGGCGTTGGCTGCTTGCTGAACGTCGACTTCGGAGTACTGGGCGACATTACGGCCCGATGGCGGGGAGGATCTGGCGAGGCTTTGTTGGAAGCATGGTTGTTTTCGCCTAGCAGACTGTTGAGATTGGTGAACACACCCTTTGGGCTGGACATGTTCTTGTTGATGATAATCTCTTTGACTTCCTGTGGCTGGTTAATGAACACCCCGGGATTCGATGACCCGACGACCCGTCCCAACTGCACAACGGGCAAGTTGCGGTCCTTGACGGGCACTGTTACTGCTGGCAGCCGAGGCTTCCTTACCGGCAGCGCTTGATGAGTGGCTCTGAACTTGAGGAACGAGGTGCTGGGGAGGCCTCTGCCCAGGGCAATAACTGTGGGCGGCGCTTTCGGAGGAAGGTTTATGATTTGGCCAATCTGTGGAGCCTTTGGTTCCACGACCTCCTTCCGTCGTTTCACCTCAGGAAAGTGCTTGGGTGTGGTGGAAGGCGGGGGCTGAGGCTTCGCTGGCTTGGCTGGAGCTGCTGGCCTGGCTGGAGCGACTGGCCTGGCCGTTTTTCTCCCTCGCTTCCTCTTGTTCGGGTTGCGGCTACCGCTGCGCCTCATCTGAAAGTCCATGTCGCTATCCCTGTCGTTGTCCGATTCCTGGAAGTCGTCGCTGTCCTCACTCATCTCCTCCGTATCATAGGACTTGTCGGCATTCTCCTCGTCGGCGGGATCCGAGCTCTGGGCATCGTCATCGTCGTCAACAAAGTCCTGCACGGGCGCAATTACCTTGACAGGGACGCGGGTCGGCCTGGACCTTACATTTACCATGCTATTCGCGATAATCTCTGGCTTTGGCCTTGGCAGTGGCTGCTGGATGGGCTTGCGTATCACGTGCACCTTTGGTTGCAGCTGTAGTTGCTGCTGCTGCTGCGGCGACTGCGCAGGCTTGGTGGGAAGTCTCTGGACCTTCACCTGCAGCGGAGTGAAGGGCGTAGCCTGAACACGCTTCTTGGCGTTGATCAGCTTCAGACTTCCCGGTGACTGCATAATGAGCTTGCGGCTCTGGGCCTGCATATCCATGGTCATCTTCTCGGCCCTCTTGTGGTTCTTTAGCTGCTCCGGCGACGTAAATGGAGTGTAGTTGTGATCGTTTCGGATTACTTCCAGCAGGGCGTCCGTTTCCGCAGTCCTCTTGTAAATGGAAACGCCGGCAAGCTCTGTAAAATCAGTTGAGTATGGAAATCATCGAATGGTAAACAATCTTTTTCTGAGGAACACATAAAATACGATATATTTACTTAGGGCGTTCTTCACAACCATGTCGGCTGTGCCGTCGGCGTAGAACTGCTCGACCCGCAGGCCAACAATTTGTGGTCGTTCCTTTGGCCTGCGTCGTTTTTTCTTTTTAATGGCTTTAGGCTTGCGTCCGGGACGCCGCCGGGTGCGGGGAGCATCGGCCTCGGTTTCCGTGGAGTCACCATTGTTTTCGTCGCCGGTATTTTGATTCTCGTCGTCGGGAACGTCCTCATCGCTCCCATCATCATCGCCGCCACTCTGGCTGCCATTGTCGCTGTCGAGCTCCGAGTCCGTGACCGTCTCCATGAAACGCTCCAGCTCCTCTAGCCGCTCGGTCTCCTCCTGGTCCATCATGCTGGGTGTCGGCGAGGTGAGTCGCACCACGCTGATGGTGGAAATCGATTTTTCCTCTAGAGATAAGCAATGCCGATTAGAGGTTTGAGGGGAATTGATGTGCCGCAAGCATACCCATGAGGTTCCCGATGGCGCGCTCGTCAAAGGAGATGCCATTCTTACTGTACACAACCACCAGATTGGAGTCTCCATCAACAGCCGCCGGCCGGGCGCTGGGCGCCTCCGTAAACACCGAACTGGACATGTTGCCGACTGCTCGTGGCCAGCGTTAGCGGCGCATTGGCGTCGGTGTCCCGCACAGCGTTCACTTTATTAGCTGGCCGCGGTCAGAACGATATAACTCATTTGTTGTTGCTGTTGCCGCCGCGTTGTGACGCCGACATTGGATCGGATCAAAATGGTTCACTGGAGGAGAGGCGTTGGCGATACGTAAAACTATAGTTGCACCACAAGCACAGGCAGACCTTAATGGGTGGGCAGTCGCTATTCGGGCACACAAACTGTTAATTTTCTCGCTTTCAATTGCGAATTCTTCTGAATTATGGAAATAAAATTCGCAAAAAAAAAGCCGTCTAAATGTGACCAGAGGTGAAATGCAGTCAATGCCATCTGTTATCGATAGCCGTCTCGATAGTTGCAACAACAAAAAAAGAGCCACTTTTCGGTAATTTTATAGGTCGGTTGACGGTCATACCGGTTACAAAAACAACAACAAAACAACAACAAAACAACATAAAAACAACTGATAAACACACTTAATTTATTGTTCTTTATTGCCTTTCCCGTAGATATCGGTTAGCTAATCTCAGTGGTTGAGCTTATATTGTTGCCCAGTTGCTGTGTGCAATCCAGTCAGTAGACTTCGCCTTCCCTTGCTTCACGATGGCCGCTTTCCAGATGGGATCGGGACACGCAGTCCCCATGTCTTTGTTTCGGGACAATAGGGATCGCGCAGTAAAGGCGATTCTGGAGAAGCTCCTGTCCGGCCTAAAGTTCAATGCGGGCAACCTGGTGGTGCTTCTCGAGGGCGGCAAGGACAAGAGCCTGTACAACACGGACGTGGACTACGTGTTCCGGCAGGAGTCCTATTTCCAGTACCTGTTCGGGGTCAAGGAACCGGGCTGCTACGGCATCATCACCATCGATGTCAAGACGGGCGCCAAGAAGACCGTTCTCTTTGTCCCCCGATTCCCCGAGGAGTACGGCACCTGGATGGGGGAGCTGCTCAGTACGGCAGACTTTCAGGCCATGTATGAGGTGGACGAGGTCTTGTATGTCGACGAACTTAACGATTATCTGGAGAGGGCGGCTCCCAAGCTAATACTTACGCTGAGCGGCACCAACAGCGATAGCGGCCTCACCCTCCAGCCGCCGGAGTTCGACGGCAAGGAAAAGTACGTGACCGACTGCGATCTGCTCTATCCCATTCTGTCCGAGTGCCGGGTGATCAAGTCGCCCGAGGAGATCGAGGTCCTGCGCTACGTGGCCAAGGTCTCGTCGGACGCCCACATCAAGGTGATGAAGTTCATGCGTCCCGGCCGCATGGAGTTCGAGGGCGAGTCGCTCTTCCTGCACCACGCCTACTCGGTGGGCGGCTGCCGCCACGCCTCCTACACCTGCATCTGCGGCAGTGGCATGAACTCCTCGATCCTGCACTATGGCCATGCCGGCGCCCCCAATAACCGCCCGGTGCAGGATGGCGATATGTGTCTCTTCGACATGGGCGCCAACTACTGTGGCTATGCGGCGGACATAACCTGCACGTTCCCGGCCAACGGGAAGTTCACTGCGGACCAAAAGTTCATCTACAACGCGGTGCTAGACGCCCGTAATGCGGTCATGGCTGCGGCCCGCGACGGAGTGTCCTGGGTGGATATGCACAAGCTGGCGGGCCGCGTTCTGTTGCAGCGCCTGACGGAGGGTGGAGTGCTCAAGGGCGAGGTGGATGAAATGCTCGAGGCCGGCGTCTCTGGTGTGTTCCAGCCCCACGGACTGGGCCACCTGATCGGTCTGGACGTGCACGATGTGGGCGGCTACCTGCCCACTGAGCCGAAGCGTCCCAGCGAGCCGTGGCTGAGCAAGCTGCGCTTCGCCCGCATCCTGAGGGCTGGCATGTATGTGACCATCGAGCCGGGCTGCTACTTCATTGACTGGGTAATGGACCGCGCCCTGGCTGATCCGAACATTGCCAAGTACATCAACGTGGAGAAGTTCAACAGCTTCCGTGGATTTGGGGGCGTGCGCATCGAGGACGATGTGCTAATCACCAAGACTGGAGTGGAGAATTTTGCTATTGTGCCCCGCACCGTTGAAGAGATCGAGGCAACCATGAGCTCGGCATAAACATGACCTTCAGACAGATATATCTGCTGTAAACATATGCATATGTAATATATTCTGTATCATAATCGAATTATGGATAAACCAATAAACATATTATTGCGAGGTATGATCGATGCAATCGAAATCAATGGCCTCTTTGTAAAAATGCAGATTTAAATTGATATAAATGAACTTCTATGGGTTATTACTTGTAGAGAAGCGATTAATGTTTCACTAAAACCGGCACCTTAGCTAGGAGTTCAGTCATAACTTAAGAGATAGTCATCAAAGCTAACTTGCTCAAGATAAGTGTGCCGTAATAAATCTTGACAAAGCTGTAGATAATGCTGATAATTTGCTGACTTTACTTCCATTCCCCAAACACCAACTGATATAGACTTTCGCGTTTGTGTTTATTGGTCGACAGTGTTAACAGAGTAATCGAGACGGCGGCCTGGCTAAGCGTGAGAGAGACGAGCGTCCAAGCGGTTTCTAATTCTATATACAAGCCGTTATAGCCATGGTTGCGCTTTGCCACATCTGGGCTACATATACTTCTTGGCATGTCCGTTCTTTTGCTGCTGCTTAAGATGGCTATGAGCGTTGCCATTTTGCGCTGGAGGATTCTCACTGGGGCCGTCGCCGCCACCTTCATCGACCGCCTCAATGAGCTCGACGGCGCTGCGACGTGGAAACCAGCCGCGTAGGTGACCCTTGCGCTGGCGCTTCTTGTCGCTCAGTTCCTGCTCGGAAAGTACCCGTTCCCCAAATAGCCAGTGGTTGCGGAAGCGAGTGACTTTAATCACATCGTCCGGCCGTAGGCGGATGCGCGGCTCATCGGAGCAGGGAGCGGCCACGCAGACGCGCCAGCCCTGCGAGAAGAGAGGCAGCCAGCGACCCGTGACGGGGCTAATGCATCTGTAGGTGCGGGTTCTGGCCCGCTTCTCCTCCTTCTGCGCCAGTTGCTCACGCTGAAAAGAGTTAAAGGTCATTGCTATGCGATCAAGTGTCGTTTTTTCGCCTCACCGTCAATGTGTATTGGTCACATCCCTCCGCCACCGGCCATTCGATGCCATCGCCACGCTTCTGGCACTCGTCATTGAAGACCAGCCGCAGATTCTGGCGCCAGCCCAGATCGTAGGGATAGAGAAAGTCATGGTCACTGTCGGGATTCCTATATCGGCGATAGATCGCCTTCTCCACAATCCAGATCTCGATGCCCGTCTGATTGGTGACAATCGTCTTCATCTGAATGAACAGCAGCATGCTCAGGCCTATGACCACGCCGATGGCCAGACCCATGCCCAGGATGCACATAATGATGCTGGCCAGTGTGAACTGGACGCTGGCCAGATGCGCCAGCCCGTGGGTGAGATAGTAGTAGCGGTAGATGCCGCGCCAGAAGGAACAGCACAGCACCACGGTGCCCTGCATGCTGCCCAGAATGGAGAAGAGTAGGAAGTAGGTGAAGTAGGCGTGGTTGGCCCAGCCAACGCAGTGATTTATCCACGGGCAGTGGTGGTCCATCTTCTTGACGCAGCGATCGCCTAGGGAACAGGGGAGTTATTGAAGTTGTTATTAATTACTTTTAATTGCATTATTTGAATATGCAAATCCTACTTACACTTGCGACAGTGATGGGAGCGTGGGGCCTTGTACCCCTCACACTTCTTGCAATACTGCAGAAACTCCGCGTCCTTGGGCTCCTGCCAAGTTGCAAAATATGTATTAAAAAAATTGTTAAAATGGGAATATTATAGCGTGATTTATGCGCGTCCAGTAAAACCTAACGACGCACAGCTCATTAGGTGACCACCCCCCAGTGGCCATCGCCCCTCTTGCGTCCGCCTCTGGACTCGCCTACAAAACACTTATGCAAATTCGGGTAATTGCATTACGGACTTTGGGCTCCGCAGAATGCGCTCGCGTGCAGGCGGCGGCCGGCGAGGAGTCGGCGCTAATAAATTATATTTGGGTCGCGCCACGTCCGGACAAAATGAATGGGGGCCGAAAAACGTTGCCGCCGGTGTCGCCCTCGGTCACGACATCTTTGGATTCTACGGCGGAGTTCGGTCCGGTCAGGATTCTTTAAAATAAATTGCAGCGTTTAATTGGCGCGGATTATGCGATAAGCAGTTACACACGCCAAAGGGACGGCTTGGCCCATTTGTCTGACCCTTCGCAGCGGGGCTCTCTCGACACCTCTCCCTTGTGTGGACTAAACAATTGCTTCCGACTTAGAATGACGCTGCACAGAGGGACGGAAACCCACCCCTAGACAAAGTACTTTTGCAGTTCGTGACGGGTCAACAGTTTTTGGGGCCAGCGGAAGAGAGAAATGACCCTATCAATGGTAACAGGTGTTGCTTACACACCGCCCCGAGTGGGGGTGGACAGGTGTCAAAAGGTTCTGCATTCCGGCTCTATCCATTTACCTTGGGTCGCCACTGTTTTGGCATCAGTCCGGGACCTGTCAACGTGGCCATGACGTAATTGAATGTGGCCAGCGTGGAGAGCAGCAGGAACAGGGCCTGGTGGGCGAAGCCGGCGAATGATTCATTCGGTGGCCACCACATCGAGTTCATATAGAGCGTCGTCAGAGTTATGCACTTGATAATGCCTGCAAATAAGAGGTAGATAAACATTAGGGCATGATTCATGTGGCGGCTAGTAAACATTGGCATTAAATTTGATATAGTAGTCCCTCCGTCTCGCCTGGATGGGGATGGGGTGACTTTGGGGGTTATGCTTCGCCTGGCAATTGCGTGCGGAGGAAATTAAACTCATTTATTTAGTTTATTGTCGCTTTTCGAGTTGATTAGCCGGCACCACGGTCCAGTAATGAGTAGGGCTTTCTCTTCGAATCCCTTTCAGGTGCACCAGCAACAAGCGACCGGCGTCTAATACAGTCATTATGGCTGGAACAATTGTATATCAGTTCGAATTGCGGAAGTCCTACGGCGTCTGCGGCCAAACGGACCATTTGCACGCCATCCCCGGGTGGCGTCCGCCGTGAAATTCCCAATAGGCTCGTACCCGTGCTCTTGGAGGAGGCAATAAACCAGGCAAACGACTCACAACTAAAACGCAATTAGCGCGGCACATTACTCGAATTAAAAGTCCGGACTCCGTGGCAGGTTGTCAACCGATTTGCGACATCGTGCGGCGGATGTGGCGTGCAGCGGAATATGAAATACGATATGGCGCCGCCGCCGTTGCCGCAGACAGACGGTCGGATGGGTGGGTGTGTCACTTATAAACCGTAATTTGCCAGACTTCCATCTTTTGACCAGTTCGGTCGTTCCACCCGCCTTTCGCTTGTTTGCAAATTAGATTCCCTCGTCGCCCATCCCATCCAGACGGATAGTGGCGACTCAGAGAGCGCCACTCCTCGGGAAAGCTCTTAGGAGCCCCGTCGACTACTCACTTAAGGCTGTGATCGGGCCCCAGTGTAGGAAACGGCGAAAGCCGGATATTTCAGCACTCATAATTTTGTATTAACTCGCGGCGCCGCGTCCAAAATGTAAATGAGCAATAAGAGCACAAAAAAGTAAACAACAAAGGACAGTGTGACCGTGGCGAGACCGTCGAAATATACCGCGCTTCTTGCGTGGGATTCCCGATATTATCGATAGTGGTATAGTATCGAAACTAGGAAATCATGAACAATAACCGTTACCACGGACCACTTTCTCAATTTCACAGGAGAACTGTTATTTCAATTTATCTAACGTCCCAAATTAAATTAAATTTTCTATATTTTTATACGATTTCACATTTTCTAGAATTCCCTTTGAGTCATTTAATATGGATTTAAAAGCCATAGACATTTTGTGTCACCCCAAATATATACAGGAAATTTAACAAATATTACACGGTGTAGGGTTTAAAATATTTTAAAATATATTAATTTTAAATTATAAATATTAATCTATTGCTTTAAGCCTCAAAGTTTTAACATAGCAAATGCAGAATTTTTATTAATATTGTATGATTATCAACTTAGTTAATTACGCCAGAGCCTTAGAAGGGCATCTTATACTCATTAAATTAAGCCGTAAGTTCTTTAAATTTAACCAAAACCCATCATATTCAATTGTCTACAATTTCAACAAGTATTATTTATTTCGTCCATACAATTTTTCGTATTTACAATTTGTATCAGATTTTACTTATTGGCAACAATCTCAAACTTGATGCCATGCTCGTGCTTCTCCAGCTCGCTGATGAGACTAGTTGCGCGGAAAGCCGCTCCTGGGGGCAGAACTCCTCCCGTGCCCGGCATCTTGTCGCTTTCGTTGAGGATGGTCTTTGCTGTAGAAAGCAGGGCCACGCAGGTGGATCCATAGCCGGGATTGGGACCCGTAACCCGGACAGTTAGTGTCTTGGTCGGAGGGGTGCTGTACTGATCCGTGCTCTCAGCCAGTTTCTCAGACTTAGGCCATCCGGTGGCCTTCATGGTCATACGGAAGAAAGAACGCTCCATACGCGCCTCGCTGGGACCCTCTCGGGATGCCATGCCACCGGAGAAGATGTGGGGATACTTGAGAAGTAGTTCACGGCCGAAGGAGAACTTGGCCATAATCCCAATGACGGCGGCAAAGAGCACCACAACGCTTGCCGCAAACCACGATGGATATGTCATGTATGCATGCATCTGGACGGGGCGCTTCTTGTCCTGCTCGTAGAGAAACCGTTGCGAGCGCATCACCACTGATCGATCCGTGTCCGGGAAGGGTAGGATCACCTTGTTGTCTACCTCCGCGGCGCGGGACAGCGGAGAACGAGGCTTCAGGTCTGGCTTGAACTTGGGCAGACGCTCGGGGAAGAGCTTTCGTCGTATGGCTACGGATTCACTCCGGTTAGCAATAGCGTGAATTGCACTCTCCCAAGTGCCCGTGTTGAGGGCTGCACTTCCCGTGCCCTTGGTGCCGCCCTTCACGCCCATGTAGACAAAGTTTTCCACCGAGTTGACTACGCCGTCGAAGTTCTTCTCAACGAAGGTGACACCCATGTCGGCGGGAATGGAATCGAAGCCGCAGGCGCTGATCACGTACACGCCACGCTCCTTGGCGAGATCGTTGTAGCGCAGCTGCATCGTCTCCATGTACTGTGGCTCCCCACTGACGTCCACGTGGTGAGTTCCTGCCTCGATACAGGCCTTGACCACCTTCTCGCCGAAGAAACGGTATGGTCCTGCGGTGTTGACCACGATCCTGCAGCGCTTGGCCATCTCCAGCAGCGACGCCTCATTGTTCACGTCCGCGATGACAATGGGCGTTTTGGAAAGGTCTGTCTTGGACTTTGCCCCCATCTCGCGGAGCACCGACTGCAGCTTCTCCTCGTTGCGTCCAGCGATGCCCCAGCTCAGGCCCTTCAGCACGCTGACCGCCTCGAAGACCGTGTATTTACCGGTGAAGCCGGTGGCCCCAAAGATGATGGCATCCAGTTTCTTAGCCGCCATTCCAGAGGTCGCGTATATGCTCAAATAATTATTCGTCTACAACTGCGTTATCAGTAGGGAGAGCTGAAGAAATTCGGCTGCTCCGGTCGACTGAAAAATCTTAATAGTTCTAATCGGACTGCATAACAAGTGTATTTATTGCAGATAGCTACGTAGTGACTCCACAAAACTGAGTCGCACAGGTGATTACTTTGGTCATTGGCGATAACAACAAGTGGTTGGTTTACACGGAAAAAAAGATTTGCGAATTGGGATGTAGAAAGCTGCAATTAACTAAGTAAGTTTAAAAAATATGTTCACTTTTATGTTAAATATGCAACTTACTTTGTTGGTTACCTATGCATGTATTTAATTAAGGATATCTGCATGGTTTATTTTTAGGTTCATGTAGTACGTATAAACCTAATACGTATAAACGAATAAAGCGATAAGACCTAACGATGGCACGCCAAAACTTATCGATATATTCAGTGTTCCTTAAATTAAATTATTTCGTCCTGTTTAATGGTAAAGAAAAGCATAAACACGTGATTTTCTTATCTTTCAGTATATTTATTTAATTTTCATTTGATTGTAATTGGCAAAATCTCTACTTTTTTTTAATATAATGTCGCAAAAATATATTAAACAAAAAAAAAGTGGAACAATCATACAAAAACACCTTAACGAGGTGAGATCAAAGTGACGATGGCATCATCTTTCCCACCAAAAATTTCTATAAATTTTAATATAATGTCGCAAAAATATATTAAACAACAAAAAAAGTGGAACAACTTCTTAATCATACAAAAACACCTTAACGAAGTGAGATCAAAGTGACGATGGCATCTTCCCCACCAAAAATATCTAATAACAAATTTATTGACGATCAATAGTAAGATTAACCAAAAATAATTAACAAATAATTTAACTAGTTTCTAATTCGGCACGCTGGTAGTAGTCTTTAGTTTAAAGACTAGATATATGGCAGCTAAGTTCCGAAAACGAAACTAGTACAATTTTGAAAAAATAGCTCTGATTTCCAAAACTTTATGGTTAATTCCCAATACAATTTATCGAAGGTCCAGAATTAATTTAATTTTGTATATTCTTTTAAGATTTCTCAATTTCTTAAATACTTTTTGAGACCTTTTTTTATGGATTTAAAAATTATAGACATTTTTGCGTCACCCCAGATATATGTAAGCACATATGTATAATTAACCTTAAACATTAAACATTACAAGGTGTCTGTTATTATTGATATGTGTCGTGTTTCGAATATTTTAAAAAATATTGCATATTATAAATATTAACCTGTCAGCGAACGACGTTTTAATATAGCAAATGTTAAATTTGTATTAAGAATGTACGATTCAGGGTGCTTAAAATATACCCAATACCCAAATGACTCATTTTTATACCCTTGCAGAGGGTATTATAATTTTGCCATGATATTTGCAACGCAGTGAAGGAGGCATCTCCGACCCCATAAAGTATATATATTCTTGATCAGCATCACCAGCCGAGTCGATCTAGCCATGTCCGTCTGTCTGTCTGTCGGTCCGTCTGTCTGTCTGTCGGTTTCTAAGCGAACTAGTCTCTCAGTTTTTGAGCTATAGGGCTGAAATTTTCAGCATAGTCTTATTTCTTTAGCACGCAGTATATATATCGGAACGGCCGAAATCGGACCACTATATCCTATAGCTGTCATAGGAATGATGGCGAAATTAATGTAAAAAGAATTTAACTTCTCTGTTTTTCAACGAATTTCTATAAACTTCAAGATATAGTCGTTTTTTATAGTTTTAGAACTACAGTTTTAATTTCATTAAGATCAGACAACTATATCATATAGCTGCCATAGAAGGGATCGGTCGATTTATATGAAAATGTAGAATTCTACATGTAAAATTTACAAAATTTACATAATTTGACATTTTTTTTTACATTACCAAAGTGGATCGATTTTCAATGATCCAATTGCAGACTGCAAGGGTATACAAACTTCGGTTTACCGAAGTTAGCTTTCTTTCCCGTTTTTTTTTAAATTGAACCGTAAATGTTTGTAAATGGAACCAAATCGCATCATATTTTATTGACAAATATGTATATGTAACATATATGTATATGTATTCTTTATTTCATTCCATAGGCTTTTTCGTATTTAAAATTTGGATAAAATATTACTTATTGGCAACAATCTTAAGCTTGATGCCCCGTGCTCGATCTATTCCAGTTCGCTGATGAGACTGGTTGCGCAAAAAGCCGCTCCTGGCAGAATTCCTCCCGTGCTCGGCATCTTGTCGCATTCGTTAAATATGGTCCAGCTCCAATTTTCAATATTAAATTCATAGCAGTTTCAAAGAGCTTTACCATACCTTTCGATCAAAATATAAATGGTTCTGTGTAGTGCCCTTGCGCATCACAGACTGCCGTCCACAGTAATATTACTTATTGGCAACAATCTCAAACTTGATGCCATGCTCGTGCTTCTCCAGCTCGCTGATGAGACTAGTTGAGCGGAAAGCCGCTCCTGGGGGCAGAACTCCTCCCGTGCCCGGCATTTTGTCGCTTTCGTTGAGGATAATCTTTGCTGTACATAGCACAGCCACGCAGGTGGAACCGTACGCGGGATTGGGACCCGTAATCAGAACGGTCATTGTCTTGGTCGGTGGGGTGCTGTACTGATCCGTACCCTCGGCTAGTTTCTCAGACCTTGGCCATCCGGTGGCTTTCATGGTCATCCGGAAGAACGTACGCTCCGTTTGCTCCTCGCCGGGACCCTCTCGGGACGCCATGCCGCCGGAGAAGAATCCGGGATACTTAAAGAGCAGATTGCGGCCGAAGGCGAACTTGGCCATAATGCCGATTATGGTGGTAAAGAAGGCCACAACGAAGGCCTCATACCACGTATATGTCACGTAAGCTTCCATCTGGACAGGGCGCTTCTTTTCCTGCTCGTAGAGAAACCGCTGAGAGCGCGTCACCACCGATCGATCCGTCTCCAGGAGGGGCAGGATCACCTTGTTGTCGACCTCCGCGGCACGGGAGAACGGAGAACGGGCCTTCAAGACAGGCTGAAACTTGGGCAAGCGCTCGGGGAAAAGCTTTCGTCTGATTGCCTCGGACTCGCTCCGGTTGCCGATAAAGTGAATGACACTCTCCCAGGTGCCCGTATTAAAGGCAGCATTTAGGCCCCTGGTGCCGTCCTTCACGTCCACGTGGACAAAGTTCTCCACCGAGTTGACCACACCGTCAAAGTTCTTCTCGACAAAGGTGACACCCATGTCCGCGGGAATGGAATCGAAAGCACACGCACTGATCACATACACGCCACGCTCCTTGGCAAGATCGTTGTAACGCAGCTGCATCGTTTCCATGTACTGTGGCTCCCCGCTGACGTCCACGTGGTGAGTTCCTGCCTCGATACAGGCTTTGACCACCCTCTCGCCGAAGAAGCGGTACGGTCCGGCGGTGTTGACCACGATCCTGCAGCGCTTAGCCATCTCCACCAGCGACGCCTCGTTATTCAAGTCCGCGATGACAATGGGCGTTTTGGAAAGATCTGTCTTAGACTTTGCCCCCATCTCGCGAAGCACCGACTGCAGCTTATCCTCGCTGCGTCCAGCGATGCCCCAGCTCAGGCCCTTCAACACGCTGACCGCCTCGAAAACCGTGTATTTACCGGTGAAGCCGGTGGCCCCAAAGATGATAACATCCAGTTTCTTATCCGCCATTCCAGAGAGAGATTTGAATAGAATTGCGATATAAGTGAGAAGAGCTGAAGAAATTCGGCTTCTCCGGTCGACTGGAAAGTGATAATTGTTCTAATCGGACTGCCTACGGGTGTATTTATACAGATAGCGACGTCATGACTCCACAAAACTGAGTGGCAAAGGTATCGATCAGTTATCATTAAAGTCTTCACCTTTGCGACTTGATTTTGTGGAGTCACGACCCAGTGGTGATAACAACAATTGGTTCGCTTACAAGAGTTGGGATCAGAGAGCTGCATTAGGTATGATGGAGTCGGCTCGCTCAGCCTTGCTCAAACCAGTCACAACTCAACACAGCGCTTTGCACCAACATGTTCGACCGATTTTTTGTTCGCATTAAATATCAGACTTCGATCATGTTGCGTTTGAATAGATTGTGCATAAAACTAACAAAAACATATTATTTAATTTATTTCTGAATTTTGTAGCGAAAAAATATAATCTTTTATGTAAAATGCTTAAAAATTAAAATGTAAAGGAAAAAATGTAATGATTATAGCCCGATCACGACCGAAGTGTATGATTGTGTCAAACCGGAATGCAAGCAGAATTCTCGAAAAATCTTTGTTGCTTAGACCAAACGTTCGCTTTGAGCCTCACAAAATTCGAGTCATGATGATCGGGTATGATAAATAAAATGTTGATCATTGCAGCTCTCTGATTGGGATATATGTAGAAAGTTTCAATTTAATATGTAAGTTTACATACTAAAATATGTTCACTTTTAAATAAGGCATGTGCATGTACTTTTATATTAAGCTTATCGCGGATTTAAAGATTTCTGTTTAGTACATTTTTATACCCTTGCAGAGGGTATTATAATTTTGCCATGATATTTGCAACGCAGTGAAGGAGGCATCTTAGACCCTATAAAGTATATATGTATATTCTTGATCAGCATCACCAGCCGAGTCGATCTAGCCAGGTCCGTCTGTCTGTCTGTCCTTCTGTCTGTCTGTCCGTCTGTCTGTCGGTTTCTACGCGAACTAGTCTCTCAGTTTCTTATTTCTTTAGCACGCAGTATATATGTCGGAACGGAACGAAAATCGGACCACTATATCCTATAGCTGCCATAGGAATGATGCCGAAATTAAATTTAACTTTTTTGTTTTTCAACGTACATATATCAATCAATTTCAAGATATAGCAGTTTTTAACGGCTATAGAATTACGGTTTTAATTTCATTAAGATCAGACAACTATATCATATGGCTGCCATAGAAACGATCGGTCGATTTATATAAAAATGTAAAATTCTACATGTAAAATGTAAAATTTACAAAATTTACATAATTTTTGATATTTTTCAACATTACCAAAATGGATCGATTTTCAATGATCCAATTGCAGACTGCAAGGGTATACAAACTTCGGTTTACAGAAGTTAGCTTTCTTTCTTGTTAGGTTATTGTATTACTGACCTATAAACGAATAATGCAAATATTTAGTTCTGTTTAATGGAAAAGTAATGCGTTTTCCTTATCTATTCAGTATATTTATTCCATTGAATTAGCATCTTTACGTTTATTTTATATTGTGTTGTAAAAATATAATGAACAAAAGAAACTCAGACATCTTCTTAATCACTTGAGATGGCGCAGAGGAAGTAAAGCTCTGCATGGAGGCATTATCCCGGAGAGCAACGATGGAGTTGTTCATGGGAATGGATTCAAAGGTGTAGAGAGCTCGAAATCCAATGGCTACGAAGCGATCGTTTGAGTGCAAGGTGACGCGGAAGAATCGCCCATATGAACGCATTTCAAAGTCCTGAAGCTTGCCACAGTATCTGCTGTACTTTCTATCCGTGGTCATGAAATTGGAGAACTCCACGTAGTCACTGGCTGTCTGCTGGTCACAACTAATCATAAAATATAAAATAAAATTAACCACGACACAACATAATAAATAGATTATTCTTTTACGTTTCAATGCCCTCCACATCAAAGTAGGTGAAATGCAGGACAACTTGCTCATCACTGGCCCCGTAAAAATAGTAATTGCATACCACATTTTCCAGATAGTATCCCGGAAAATTGGGCGAATGGAATAGGCCACTTATGCGCTCACTGCTGTTGTAAACGAATTCACAATCCTGGCCCTGTTGGACGCCCGACATAATACCAAAGTCTAGAAATGTTCTAAAGTTAATATTTGTTTTTACTGCTTCAATGTGATTAAATGTTTAAAAAACTCACTGGTCAGAAACCGGTACTCTGCGCGAAATCCGTAGTACTGAACCTTATTGGTCATTATGGGCGGATATTTACCCACGAACTGGAGATGCAACTGCGTGCTGCTGGACATTAGAGGTTTGGGCAAAAAGGCGCCGCACAGGAGCTCCTGGGTCTCGTGGCGACCCCTCATCTCGGTCAATACATGAAGGGCATCTGCTGGCTGGCAGCCTGTGGAGTTCTCGTTCTCCGTGGGAATGTTAAAGTCGTGGAACCGAATTTGAACGCGCTCTGGCGGTTGGGCTTTGAATTCGTAACGGCATTGCAAGACTCTCGAGCCGCCAATTACAGCGCCGCCGACGGCGTGTTTGGCCATGAATAGTTGGCTGGAGTCGAAGGTTCCCGATTTGTTAACGCGTGTGTCGAAGATTTGCTTGCAGGGTTCTGTGGAATACAAAATTAAATAATTTCAAAATGATTAAATCTATAGATTTAGCTTCAATCAGCGCTGCCAAATTTGAATCAGGCGGTAATCGCGTCAGCTGTTATTTTTCCGCTGAAAGTTGGCAACACTGCCAATGACTTGTTTACGTTTCTTTTTTTGTTTGTAAAATAATTAATTTATTTTCGCTGTTTTTAATCCATAATTGTTTATGCTACGAGCTTTTAAGGCAACAAGTCCAGCCGGATTCTTAACTCGACTGTGTAGCAGTGCAATGGCCAGCAAGCGGAGCCTCAACGACGACAACAAGTTGGATACCTTTCGGCGTATCTGTGATGAAATAGGGGGCGAGTCGAGCTACCTGAAGAAGGCTGAGAAGCTGCAGAGATTCTTTGCGCGCGGCACCAGCGGGTCCGGCTTTGAGGGCGACACCCTACTCTGGGTACAGTTCCTCATCCCGGCGGCCAACCAGCGGGTCTACAATCTCCAAAACAAGGCACTGATCAAGCTTTTCTCGCGTATTTTTAACGCTAGTCAGCAGCAAATGCACTTGGATCTAGAGCAGGGTGAGTCAAAGTTCTAGGGCTATGGAGCACCCATAATTTACTTACGAATTCCCTCAGATGGCGATGTTTCGGAAACCCTGCGCAAGCATTTCGCCGCCTCCAGCAAGCTGAAGCCTCAGGCGCAAAGCAAACTGTACCTGCAGGAGGTGGAGAAGTTCCTTCTGCAACTGGTGGAGCGGACCAAGGAGGATGAGCAGACGGAACTGCTGCAGGAGCTGTGCAATAAGGCCACCGACCTGGATCTGCGCACCTTCATCCGACTGATAAAGCAGGATTTGCGAATCAATGCTCGTGCCAGACACATTCTGGACGCCTTTGGTCCCGACGCCTATCCCGCATATCAATCCTCTCGGGACTTGGCGGCAATAGTAGATCAGTTCGCTGGACAGGATAAGAAATCCGTTGTGGCAAACGGCGCGGTTAAGAAGACGAAGAAACCAAATTCGAGTGGCATTCAAGTGATGACGCCCATCTCGCCTATGCTGGCCTGTGCCTGCAAGTCTGTGGAGGAAGCCTTCAAGAAGAGCCCCGGCGGACTGTACAGCGAAATAAAATACGACGGCGAACGGGTTCAGATCCATAAGCAAGGCAGCGATTTCAAGTTCTTTAGCCGCAATCTTAAGCCCGTAATGGATCACAAGATCAAGGCCCTGAAGGAGCACATACCGCTGGCCTTCCCAGGAGCCGGGGAATTGATTCTAGACTCGGAAATCATTCTGGTGGACACTGAGTCCGGCGCCCTTCTGCCTTTTGGCTCGTTGGGAGCTCACAAGAAGCAAACCTTCGCCAACGCAGCCGTGTGCCTGTTCGTCTTCGATTGCATTTTGTACGATGGCGAGGACTTGACGCAGATGTAAGTAGAAAGCTCTCAAGCTCTCCTTTATATATATTTTACTATATTATATTTTCTATTACTACAGGACCTTCCGCAAGCGACGTAAGATCCTCGAGCAGAATATTAAGCCCATAAAGTCCCACGTACAGCTATCAGAGTCGGAATTCCTGAAGACCAAGAGCGAACTGGCCATGATGACGGCCAAGGTGTTGCATGCCAATCTGGAGGGAGTGGTGCTGAAGAGTCCCAGCAGCACCTACCAACCGGGAAAACGCAATTGGTTGAAGGTTAAGAAGGATTACCTTTTCAACGGCAAAATGGCCGACACAGCCGATTTGGTTGTCCTGGGCGCATGGTATGGATCAGGCAAAAAGGGTGGAGTGCTCAGCATTTTCCTCATGGGCTGCTACGACCCAAAGGATAGCCTGTGGAAGACGGTGACAAAGGTGCACTCTGGCTTGGACGATGCCACCAACGATGAAGTGCACGCCTCGCTGATAAAGCTAACCGAGCGGGCCGATGCCAGTCAAACGCCCAGTTGGCTGCTGTGCAAGAAGTCTCTGGTGCCGGATGTGCTGGCCAAGGATCCGCACCAAATGCCCGTTTGGGAAATAACGGGAGCGGAGTTCACCAAGGCCGAGGCGCATACGGCCTCCGGCATCTCAATACGATTCCCGCGGATTACCCGCCAGCGCAGCGATAAGACCGCAAAAGAGGCCAATGATCTTGCCCACTTGGAAGACCTGTTTGATGCCTCAAAGAAGAACGTGAACGTGGATCTGCTGCTGGCCGATTGCGATGAGGAGGAGAAACCAGGCAGCAGTAAATCCAGCAGCGCTAAAAAATCCAAGAGGACGAAGTCCGGCTCGGATGCCGAGGGGGAAGTTGGAGCTTCCCCTTCTAAGCGAAAGACTACGAAAGTAGAGCCGAGTGTGTCTCCTTCGCAAAAGGGAATGAAGGACTTTTTTAGGCCCATTAAAACGGAGCCTAAACTGGAGCAGAAAGACCTTTTTAATCCCAGTAAAGAGTTAAAAACCGATGTGAAAACGGATACAAAGCTGAAGACCAAGCCAAAAATAAAAACGGAACCAAAGCTGGAGCAGAAAGAGCTCGAAACCGAAGTAAAAAAGGAACAAATGCTGGTGCAAGAGCCCAGTAAAGAGTCCAAACCCCAAGCAAAAATGGAACCAAAGCAGGAGCAGAAAACTCCCGAGTCAAAAAGTGCGAAAAGCTCATTATTCTCAGGTCTGGTGGCTCACTTTGCTATGGAGATGGATTCAAAGAAGCTGCGGGAACAATTTGAGCGACACGGGGGCTCCTGTACCACCAATGCTCGAAAAGCCAATCTGGTCTTATATAACAGAAATGAGATAATGGACCTGGGGAAGCTAAGGTAGAGAGTACTGATCCGTAAAGTCTAAAAATATAACTTAATTAATTTGATTTGTTTTGCAGACCCCTGTACCGACGCAGCTGCCGACATCTGAATGTGAGCTGGCTCCAAACATCGCTAGAGAAGCAGAGTCGACAGCCCTACCCGCTATACGCTGTAATGTTGAAAAGCTAAAATGATGAAATTGTTTATACTCATAAATACATGCTTGATAAAACCGAATATATATATTATATAGACAACGAGTATTTCATGAAAGGCGGCATACGGCCGGAAAGCTCTAAGCGAAAGCTTTGTCCAGTGCAAACAAAACGCTTCCAGTTGCTTGTGGCGTCGTTAGTTATTTTCTGGACGCTTGGAACACGGAACGCGCACACTGCTCCCCGCCTGAGGTCATCAAACATGCTGTGGGAATCTCTGGCCCTCCTCGCGATCGCCTTTGCGTTGTTCTATCGCTGGGCGACCGCCAAAAATGATTTCTTCAAGGAAAAGGGCATTCCCTTTGCGAAGCCCGTGTTCTATTTCGGTAACATGGCCAGCATGTTCCTCCGGAAGAAGGCCATGTTCGATATCGTCTGCGATCTGTACAACAGGGGAGGCAGTGCCAAGTGAGTTTATTTTTTAATAAAATGAGTTAAATAACTCGTTTTTGTTTTTGTAATACAAGTAGCACGCACTTTGAACCCCGTTCCGGATCATATGTGTATCTATGTGCGCCATTGCCATGACAATTGCGGGCTGTCAAGGTCACGATCAGTGAATTTATCTACTCAAATATGTACATATCGCCGTATATGGTGGGTGCGGGCTGCGTTTGAGTAATTATTGAATATCAAATTCAGACAAATTGTGTTAAGTTGCATATTTACGTAAATAGCGCAGCCAGGCGTGTCGAGAATTTATTATCAAACACACATAAAGTGCAATAGTTAAGATAACTTTGTTAAATATCGCTTTGTTTTGTTTATCTGTTGAGTTTATTTTAATCTTATCGATTATACGACAGCTTTAAATGTTGCACTCACCGAGGTTCGTAATTAGATAGGAAAAACAATTTATAAAGCTTCGCATCCAAGTACATTTTTTGATAACACATAGTTGATATCAGAATAGAAGCACATACTTCAGGGGTAATACGAAAATAAACCAGGAAAAATGAAATATTTAGAGCTGATACAGCTTTATAGAATATATTAAGATTTTATTGTTTAATTAATTAAATTAACGAACCCCCAACTGGGTTAAGTCAAAAATGAATCGGAAAGGTTATGATCAAACTGTGCCGCAACAGGAAACACAAATTTATTTAATCGCAAACAACACCCTAAAAAAATCGTCATAGAAACGATACTATTGTAACATGAATTCTGTACTCTCAAGCATTAAGAATTTCTTAATAATATGCTCATTAAATTGATACTACGAAAGTATTCAAATTATACTAATCTGCACCAAGACAGAAAAGCACAAAATTTCAGCTATCGCGATATGTTATTGAATTTTTGATGAAGGTTCGTATAAAAATAGTTCTCGAAAATAAACAATTAAAACTATAGAGTATAAAAATTATACTATTGAGTATATACTTCATAATAAGAAGTATTAAACTAAAACTAAACTCGTTATACTGCTTGAGTTTATTTTTAAGACAGCGCGCAGAAAGATTAAACTCTTCTTTTTTTAGGTGTATTATTCCTAGGCAAATACCCTTGTGGCTTATCATTAAATGAGTCACAAAATGCTTATCGGACATTGCTTTCTTTCCTTTTTCGTTAGATTTTTCGGTATCTTCGAAAATCAACCAGGAAAACGAAGAAAAAATGAAATATTAATAGCTGCTACTAAACCCTATCTAGCTTTATAGAATATATAAAGACTTTATTGCTTAATAAATTAAATTAACTAACATGAATCGGATAGGTTATGATCAAACTGTGCCGGATCAGGAACCACAAATTTATTTTATCTTTAATCTCAGCTATTCCTAAGCAAATACCCTTGTGGCTTATCATTAAGTGAGTCACAAAATTCTTATCGGACATTGTTTTCTCTAATTTTTCGTTAGATTTTTTGGTATCTTCGAGCAGCGGCAGCCGCTTATAATGGTACGCGATCCAGATCTTATAAAGCAGATTACCATTAAGGACTTTGACCATTTCATTAATCACCGCGATATCTTCGCCACGAGCAGCGATGATGACCCGCATGACATGAGCAACCTCTTTGGAAGCTCGCTGTTCTCCATGCGAGATGCTCGGTGGAAGGACATGCGGAGCACCCTGAGTCCAGCCTTTACCGGCAGCAAGATGCGTCAGATGTTCCAGCTGATGAATCAGGTGGCCAAGGAGGCCGTTGACTGCCTGAAGAGTGATCAGTTATCTCAGCAGGAAACGGATCTGGACATGAAGGACTACTGCACACGTTTCACGAACGACGTGATCGCCTCAACGGCCTTTGGTCTGCAGGTCAACTCCTTCAAGGAGCGGGAGAACACCTTCTACATGATGGGCAAGAAGATGACCACATTTAGTTTCTGGCAGAACATCAAGTTTATGCTCTTCTTCGCTCTGAAGCATCTCAATAAGGTATTGTATTTCATTTATTTTAAAATATATTTTATATATCAACAAAAAATATTGTTAAATTCTCTTTTTGCAGATCTTTAAAATAGAGATTTTTGACAAAAAGAGTACGCAATACTTTGTGCGCCTGGTGCTCGATGCCATGAAGTACCGCCAGGAACACAACATCATCCGTCCGGACATGATCAACATGCTGCTGGAGGCGCGCGGTCTGCTCCAATCGGACAAGACCAAGACGGCTCCCGTTCGCGAGTGGAGCGATCGCGACATTGTGGCCCAGTGCTTTGTGTTCTTCTTTGCCGGCTTCGAGACCTCGGCGGTGCTGATGTGCTTCACCGCCCAAGAGCTGATGGAGAACGAGGACGTGCAGCAGAAGCTGTACGAGGAGGTGCAGCAGGTCGATCAGGACCTGGAGGGCAAGGAACTGACCTACGAGGCTATTATGGGCATGAAGTACCTAGATCAGGTGGTCTCGGAGGTGCTCCGCAAGTGGCCGGCTGCCATTGCCGTTGACCGGGAGTGCAACAAGGATATCACCTATGAAGTTGATGGCCAGAGCGTGGAAATCAAGAAGGGCGACGTCCTCTGGCTGCCCACCTGTGGCTTCCAGCGTGATCCCAAATACTTTGAGAATCCCTCCAAGTTCGATCCGGAACGTTTCAGCGAAGAGAACAAGGCTAATATTCAGCCATTCACATATTATCCCTTTGGCCTGGGCCAACGTAACTGCATTGGTAAGCTCAGAGATGATAACTGTCTCCAAATATTTATTGATGGTTGTTGTCTCTATTTCAGGTTCCCGATTCGCTCTGCTCGAGGCAAAGGCCGTCATCTACTATCTCCTGAAGGATTATCGCTTTGCCCCGGCCCCAAAATCCTGCATTCCCCTGGAGCTGGCCAGCAATGGCTTTCAATTGACGCCCAAAACAGGATTCTGGGTTAAACTAATCCAGCGCAATTAATCTTGTTGAGATATATAAATGTAACTAAATGTTTTTGTTAACTTTTGTGTATTAAAGATTGCAACATTCGTTATTAAAGGGTATAGTGTTATTATTAGTGGTAAGTTGAACTAATGTTTCTTTATTCTGGCTCTGTTGCCCTGGGTCTTTGTCAGGGTTACGTGAATTTTTCCAAATATATTTGCTTCCCTAAATGGAATTACAGTCAATATTTTCGCGATACTCTGTATTCAAAAGTCGAAACACTTAATGTTATTCAAAAATGCACTTTGGTTGCATTCTATTCACTTCGCGAAAACCTTTAAATTCGGTTACGTGATTATTACCTCGCTAAATTTCATTTACAGTAACCGCTGGCTTCGGAAAACACAGGTTACTAGTTCAAGGTTATTTGCGAATATAAATGAATTCTTATTTTGGGCTTACTAATATTTCTTTTATAAATTAAAGTCTTGCCATGTGTTTATAAAACGTGACGCTAGTTCCAATTATCGGGAATTCTTGTGTTTACAATTTAAATTTAAGCAGGAAGCAACAAATGTATTCAAGTATATTGATCAGCCGCGAATATCGTAACCATTGAATATTGATCGTTGGCTACTTATACACTAATATAAAAGGTAAAAATTCCAAGAAACTGTTTATTTGACCAAGTGAATTTAGTGAACGAAGATCCGGAACGCGGAAATTGGGCAAAATGCAGTCGGAAATTGTGCCTTTCTACGAGAACAAAACTGTGTTTATAACGGGAGCCACAGGATTTCTAGGCAGAGGTGGACTACCTAAACATTAACAAGGATACAGCAAGGATAACAATATTTTTTTTTATAGTGATCACAGAAAAGTTACTGCGTTCTACAGATGTGAAACGCATATATTGCCTGATGAGGCCGAAACGTGGTCAGAATATTGAAGGACGATTTACCGAATGGAAAAAGAATCAGGTGAGTCACTTAGAGCAAAGGATAATACAAGAATAACCTTTATATTGTTTAGTCATAACTAGTTTTAAAGGCTCAGGTTGTTCTTAATTAATTATACATATTTTTAAAAGACTTGACCACATTTTTAAGTTTAGTTCCCGCTCTTTCCCTACAGATCTTTGAAGTTTTGCTCAAGTCCAAGCCCAGGGCCTTGGAACACGTGACGCCCATATCTGGGGACTGCTGCGCACCTGGCCTGGGCCTAGCTGAGGAGGATCGAAGGACACTGGCCACGGAGGTGCAGATCGTTTTCCATGGAGCTGCCTCCGTTAGCTTCGTTGAACCGCTGCACCAGGCGTTGATCATCAACACGCGGGCCGTTCGCCTCATGGTGCAACTTGCCAAGGAGATGAAGTGCCTCGAGTCCTATGTCCACATATCCACGGCCTACTCCAACTGCGTGGTGGACACCATTCACGAGCGCTTCTATCCCGAGCTCCTGTCTTGCCCCGCGGACAAGATGCTCGAGATGAATGAGACGTTAAGCGCCGGGCTCATGGATAAGATGTCCAGCGTCTTCCTGGGCAAATACCCAAACACCTACACCTTCACCAAGGCTCTGGGGGAGCAAGTAATTCAGGAGGAGGCGGCTGACCTGCCCGTCGGCATTATTCGGCCAGCCATCAGTGAGAGCGAGATTTGTCTTTAATTGTTTCCTTAAAAATTTTAATCCTTATCCATTTGCAGTTATGAACAGCGTCAGGGAGCCCTCGCCAGGTTGGATTGAAGGCATGCAGGGTTACGTGGGGGTCATATTTGGCATAGGCTATGGCATTGTGCGCCTGATGATGGTAAACTTAAAGACCAGGTGCCAAGGGGTTCCGGTCGACTATTGTGCCAATGTGGCCGTGGCTGCTGGCTGGCAGGTGGCCAAGAAGCCACCCACCGACCACCGAACAGAGAACAAGGCGCCGCCCATTTACTCGTTGTCGGTTGATAAGTCGAATTCGCGTTCCCTGGGCGATGCTTTTGAGTGGGGGATAAAGCAGCACAATGCGATACCAAATACCAAGATGATTTGGTTCCCATTTATCCATTCCACCACTTGCCCCTTTCTGTATGAGTTGGGGCTCTACCTGTATCACCTTATACCAGCCTTCTTCTTTGATCTCGCCCTGCGGCTGGCGGGCAAAAAGCCGGTCATGCTGAAGATCTACAAGAAGATCCACGATAATATACTCATATTTAAGCCATTCTGCACCAAAAACTTTAACTTTGATTCGACTAATACCAAGCAGTTGTGGCGGTCAATGACGAGCGAGGATCAGCAGGTCTTTGACTTTGACATGGCCGGTCTAAACTGGGATAAGTATATTAAGACAACCGTGGATGGAATACGAATCCATATGTATAAGGATCCCATGACGGCGGAGTCCATTGCGACCGGCATGCGGCTGCTTAATAGGTGAGTGTGGAACCTTAGTTCAAGGAATTCTATATAATGTGCTTTGGCTTATTGCAGGTACCGCGTCTTGGACGTAATTGTGAAATCTGTGATACTTCTGGCCTTAGTGGCCCTAGTTTTGTTCCTTCTGAAACTTGTCACTTTCTAAGTTTTATATTTGTTATATTGTTGTAACAGTTTTTATACCAATACCCGAACGGTACATGGGTATTATAACAACCGAGAAAGAATGTGACAGGCAGAAGGAGGAAACCCCGACGCCATTAAGCAAAGTCTGTCCGTCTGTTCGAATGTCTGTCCGTGTGAATCAACTGATCTCAGAGACTAAGAGAATAGAGCTAATGAATTTAGTAACAACATTCTAATGTTGTGCAGACATATAAAGTTTAGTTTAAAATTTGGTCCCCACGAACTTAAAACTACATAATTAATATTACATACTTAAAAATAAATTCACGTGCTCTGAATTTCGGATAATTAACGTGGGAGTAATAACACATTAACATTTTTCTAACTCCATCCTGCTTGCACTCGCAGTTAAACTTGCTGCTTATGGTTAGTCGAGTCTCGAACATGGTTTCGAACTGAGACGATCCAAAATGATACTTGTATATGTTTTATATCGATAAATTTCTACGTTATTTTTGAAACTTTTCTTGGAAAATTGACAGCTTAAAGCCACTAAAAATCTGACATGGTGCACAATGCTTTGGGTACCGGGTACCTCACAGTCGATTACACTCGACTGTAGCTTTCCTAGTTTATATGTTTTATGAGTTGTCGGAGTAAGCTTGATAAGCTATTATTAATACATTAAAGATCTTTGTATTCACAGAGGTTTATTAGTTTCTTTTAATACCTAATTAAAAACCTGGATGATTAAAAATGGAATTAAAAATTATTTATTGATAAAACAAACTTAGTAGATACATTTAATTACAAAGTTTCTGGAATAGACTTGAGCTAATATTAAAAGATTGAAGATGGTAAATTTTTAAAGGTTTTAATTTTAGTTTCAATAAAAAATGGTTCCTAAACACGTGGAGAATAAATAAAAGTCAATGTACAGACTCATTTTGTTAAAACCTTAGTCATAGTACTTGTTTTGGTACACTACATCGTCACATCGATCCTCTTTCGTAATAAGCGTGTCTGCATTCCAATTAAATAGTATTATTTAGGCAGTCGGAAAAGCGCTCATTATCATTTCGCGCGAGGAACCCTCGCGGTCGAAACACTCGACTTGGGCGTGGGCTTGGGTGCGGGTACGGGTACGGGTACTCGAATATAATTAAGTATTCCATTCAACTACCGGGATTCGCTCTCCTTCCCCTGGCGCTGCACTTTACCTGGGCCAAAGTAACACCGTTTTCCAATTAGCCAAATGGCAACGAGAGGGTTCAGAGGTTCGCCACGCCACCTGACACGAGCCGCACGGGAATAGACTGTTTCCTGAACAAAAAATAAAAGCTGTGGCCAATTGTTTATTCTAATTTTAGTGAAATTATTTTATTGCAAGAAAGGCAAATCCAATTGTTTGTTTAGCAGGTCAGCCGCTAGGGCGTGGCATTCTCACTCTTTAATGGGCCATTAACTGCGTATACGTAATATGCAGCTTGCCGAGCGGGCTAGCAAGCATCCTCTCCAGCCAGCATCGCCGGTTCACTGGCTCATCAGCCCACCGGCTGAGTAAATGTTTACGACATTTGCGACATTTTACGATCTCGTCCGGCTACGGATATCTGTATATCCGTGTGTGTGTGCAGCAGGCATCACAATCGATTTGTTTTTGCGATCAGTGCTCGGGTATAAATAACAGCCAAGATCACTGAACACCTCTCAGTCGAGCATTCGCGTCTGCGCCGCTCTCAGGAATACGCGGCATCGCATTGGAGTACGGATACGTTATTTTTGTGTGTGTGTATATGTGCGCGATAAGGACTAAGCTCGACTAAGCCCACCACCCACCACCGATAATGGCAACGGATGTGCAGGCATTTTACAAAGACAAAGTCGTCTTTCTGACCGGTGGCAGTGGTTTCCTGGGAAAAGGTATTCGGATAAGGTTAAATCTAGTAATAAACCAGTTAAAGTGTATCCGCAATTCCTTAAAAAATTCGTTTAAAGGTCAAAGACCGGTGATTTCAATTTGATTGAGATGATGCCTCTTCCAAAACTCGCAATTAAATACTTATGACATGCATGCATCGCCCTCCAGCCGGTTAACACGAAAATAAGTGATGCCCAAAACAAGTGATGCGCAGAACCGGCTGGCGCACGGTCATCCATCGAGACCAGTTCAAGTTCAAGATCAAGTTTCTTGCTCTTTTCAGTGCTCATTGAAAAGCTGCTCCGCACCACGGAGGTGAGACGCGTCTACGTACTTATCCGCACCAAGAATGGCCAGGACGTGCAGGATCGTTTCGCCACCTGGGAGACGGACCCGGTGAGTGAAACCTCCGACTTTTTGATACTGATCACATTTTGCAATGACTAAATGGATTTCCACGCAATTTATTCAAGTATAAATTACTGAAAATGTATATTATCTCATTTTGTAAAACCTGAAAGCCTGAATTCGTTAGGAAAACCCCTATCTCAGTTAAAGGTCTCTTTATAATAAGCTTGACATTAAATGAAATTACTTAATAAATACATATTCCTATTCCTAATTAGAAAATAATCGAAAATAGAGCGTAAATTAATATGTTTCAGGCAATTAAATATTAATGATATTATTAGAAAACTACGGATATGTATAAATTAAATTCTTGAATGTGTGGATTGATAGGCAAGGTCAGTTAAGAAAGGGAAGGCATCACAAATATGCATAGTTAACTAAGCTAACTATGCAAGTGTGATCAGAATTTCAATTTGGATGATTTTGATAGATTATTATCAGCTTGTCAGAATTAAGAATTAACATAAAGATAATGGCAGCCGTGACTGGACGTAGTTGCCATCGAATCTCAATTGCATTGTGTGTATTGTTAAAAAAACCCCAATAATATATATATTTAACGACTTTAGTTAGGAATTAAGCTGAGGTCAAAGTATTAAACTGAATCGAGATACTTTTCTTTAGTTTTGCCGCCAAAAAGTGATTGCTTTGATCGACTTACTATGATTACTAATCGAACCCGTAGGTCAATTTATCAATTTATTTTAATTACTTAATGAACGAACGATTGCTTTAATCAGTTTACTTAAATTACCCATCGAACCCTTAGGTATTCCTTTTGCTCTTAAAGTCGGATCCCCATGTGCTGAAGCGGGTGGCACCTCTCGCTGGCGACTGCCAGGAGCCGGATCTGGGTCTGAGCAACTCCGACCGCCAGCTCCTGGTGAACGAGGTGCAGGTGGTGTTTCACGCTGCCGCTACCGTGCGGTTTACGGAGCCCCTGCATATTGCCCTGGCCATCAACACGCGGGCTGCGCTGCTCATGATGGAGCTGGCCAAGGAGATGCAGCACCTGGAGGCCTTCGTGCACGTGTCCACCGCCTACTCGAACTGCGTGGTGGAGCATATCCAGGAGCGGTACTACCCGGAGAGCCTGAACTGTCCCGTCCGAAAGGTCCTGCAGCTGTACGAGACGCTGGACGACGAGCTGGTGGACAGTATGACACCGGTCCTGCTGGGCAAGTTCCCGAATACCTACACCTACACTAAGGCTCTGGCGGAGCAGCTGCTGCAGAAGGAGGCGGGCGCCTTGCCGCTCTGCATCTTTCGTCCTGGCGTCAGTAGGTGATGTAGTCAGCTGCTAGGACTGTGTCCCACTAACCCGAAGTCTTTCCCCGCCAGTTATTGCCGCCTACAAGGAGCCAGTGTCCGGTTGGATTGACAACCTTTACGGACCCATTGCCGTGCTCTACGGCGCTGCCTTCGGAATCCTGCGGATCACGCTCCTGAATGTGAAGGCCCAGGCTGGCATTGTGCCGGTGGACTACTGCGTCAACACGATGATAGCCCTTGGCTGGCACACGGCCAGGGAGAGACCCCAAAAGCTGCTGCTACACCCGGAGCCGCCCATCTACAACCTCACGCCCAGCGAGAAGCGGCTGATCACGTGGGGCGACTTCCGGGATACAGCGTCGAGGCTTCGGAACGTCTACCCGCTGTCCCAGATGATGTGGATGCCGTTCTTGCACTGCACCACCACCCCGTGGATCTTCAAGTTGGTGGCCTTCTTCTACCACCTCTTGCCGGGCTACGCCATCGATTTGGGGCTGCGTCTGTGCGGTCGCAAGCCGCGCATGATCAAGCTCTATGGAAAAATCCACAAGAATATCGAGATCCTGGCCCCCTTTGTGGACACCTCCTGGAAGTTTGACACCCACAACACGCAGAGCCTGTGGAAACTGATGTCACCCGAGGACCAGTCGCTCTACGACTTTGACATGAGCCGCGTCGACTGGAACGACTATTTCCTGCGCGCCCTCGCTGGAGTTCGCGTTTATCTGGCCAAGGAGGATCCAGGAGAAGAGGCCTTGGAGAGGGCCAAACTAACACTCAAGAGGTAAGTAGAGACTTGGGGATATGTGTCCTTATTTTTCCTTTTTCTTCTAAGTTTAACCTTGAATTGATTATTCCCCTCTTTATCTTATTTGAGGATTATTAACCAAGCTCTCTTTTCACCCACAGATTTAAGCTCCTCCATTTGACCTTACTGTTTGTTCTCTACAGTGGAGCTATCGCCCTTCTCTGGTCCATATTTAAGCGTTTATTTAGCTTTTAAGTTAACACACACACACCGAGGATGTAGGTTTATTGTTTCTTAGTTAAATAAATGTTTTGGCCAAAGTGTTAATTAGGGGACTCACTGGCGGGCGGCGAAGGACACAATGCCTTCGATTGGTCAACGGAGAAGGACCAAAGGACAAAGTTGAGTACAAGCGTTGAGATGCGATAGAGCTCCATTTGAACGCCACAAGAGTTCGGAATAGACTGAGTCGAGATGAAGGCCCTTTGCCATTTACATGGCCCACTAATACCACCCCCCTTGAATTGGCCACATCCGCTTCCGCCTCAGAATCCGGAGCGAGGCAGGCGGAAGCCGTCGAAAGTCGGCAGTGGGGCGTGAGGAGACTAGTTTTGCCGCCATTTTCCATCGTTTAACATAATTCGATTGGATCGGGGTCCTTCAGAGGGGGTAGTATCGAGGGATAAGCAGAGAGGGAGCACTGAACAAAATTTCATGGGTTGTCTAATATCCAAAATTTATAAATTTTAAGTTCTAGTTATTTTAAATCTCTCGAAAAGCCTTGAAGTTTTTAAACACATTTTCGAAATAATACTTGAAATCAATTTAAAAAGGAATGTATACAAATGCAATATATTTCTTTCCGTGTAGCAAAACTCTTGAGGAAAGGGAAAAGGAGCTCGCTAAATATAAGGCTAATTTATGGGGCGCCAACTCACCAAACGGGCGTCCGGGCTTCGTCAGCTCCGCATCCATTGGCAGACTATTGGCATTGGCGGCAAAGGAGTGTTGCTGTAGCTCCTGCTGAAGCTCGAGTTGGAGCTTCTCCTGCTTCACTGCCACACTGGCTGCCTCCAAGACGGCCGGCGGCAGAGGCGGCGCCAGCAGGATTCCCGGCTCGTTCGCCACAAATCTGTACTTGCCTCGGAAACCCTTGGCCGTGAGATTGGAGCTGGCATTGAACTCGAGCAGCAGATCGGGCCCGGTGCTCACCAGCCGGCGGCTGTGACGGCTCGAGCAGAGCACATCGATCACGGAGCTCATGTGAGCGGACTCGGCGTCGAAGAGGGTGATCGCGTCCAGCTGGCAGCCCCCGCTCACCACCGGCGGCAGCTCCAGCTCCTCGAACAAGATCTCCACATGGGTGTCCGGCCTCCCTATGAACTTGTAGGCGCACTTAATGTGCGCGGGATAATGAGCTGGGAATCGGGGCGAGTGAAAGTAGCCCTGGCCTAGATTGCCTTCCTCGGTGGCCAAGCTGGCAAAGAAGTAGAAGTCGCAGTAGCTGTGAGGGACCAGGCGACCGTCCGTCAGGAAGTTATCTGTGGAACAAAAGAATACCAAAGGATTCACTTCATTTCCAGATATTAGACTTTGTGACACACACTTACCTCGCTTCAGAAATCGATAGCTGGCGTTTAGGGTCAAGTTCCAGTTGTCCGGACTGGTGGGCGGTTGCTGGAAGCGGAGCCGAAGGCCCAGCAATCGACCGGCGCTATAAATAGGCGTGGCACTGCGGTTCCGGCTGTGCTGGCAAAAGGTGTCCGCCGCCAGCGTCGCGTTCTCGATGACGGGCTCCCTCAGATACGGAAAGACGTCCACGCTGTCCGAGCAGCTGTCCCGAAATTGCATTTGATGGGCGAAAAAATATGTAAAATTAAGAGGAATTCCACCGCATGCCTGCATGCCTGCCTGCCTGCCGTTTGCATTGGCCAGCACAGATGCGTAATGATGTCTAAAATTTATTGGCCGATACTTTTGGGGCCGGCTCGTTGGTCAGCCAGCCGCCGGACCTATAAATATCGTTTGCAACCAGCAAATGGCAATTAAGAAATAATCCCCCTGTTGGTTCTTCACGATTTATTTTGATAAAAAGTCGAACAAAAGTTGGCGTTAAGGCTAGTTCGATTGTCAAATCGAAACAGCTGCGATTGGCCAAGGATTTCGAGTCATAAGTAATTGAAAAATGATTAAGTAGGCTGCAGGGATTAACTGAAAAATAATATATATTCTGCAGGAAATTACAAAGATTTAGAAGCTCCATTAAATGGCTTATAGAAAATGATTAAAAACAAAGAATATTATATTTTCTTAATGTTAAATCGCTTACGATTTGAATATATAGAAATCACGAATTTAAAGTCTTATTTATTTTTTTATGCACGTTTATTTTGACCTATTCGATGAATATAAAAAAAAACAAAGAAATATATTGTAATTTTTTAAAAAGAAAAACAAATATAAAAAAGAGTGCGATATTTCCACCTACATTCTCATCTTTAATCAACTTTTATCTGGCAATATTTTTTTTTTTAGGAATTGAGCCACCTATCGCTGGTTTCATATTAAAAATTTATTTAAAAGGTGTCTAAAAGTATACAATAAAATATTTAGCAGTCAAAATTCAATTAGTTTCCTTCTTGTAATATTTCGTAGCATACTTTCGGAGAGCATTTTAATTGATTTCAAACCTACGGCGATTTCCTGTATAAAATCTATCTTTCGTGATGTTTTTATAATATTCCATGGATAAGAATAGTTATATTGCTTTAATTTTGTTTAGACAAATTTTGAATCTATAAACGAATTAGAAATATTAAATATTACTTTATATAAAGCGATAAACTATTTTTCCCCCTTTCGCTTGCGCATTCCACCGAGCATGCGACAAAAGGCCGGATAATCGATCATGGGCGGCTCCTCCAGGGACTTGGGCTTGGCCATCGGCGCATGGCTAAGCGCCTCCTTGGCCTCGTTAAGAGTCATTTTGTCACCGTAGTTGGTCAACTCCTCGTAAATTCTGGGGGATTGCAAATTCAAAGGTTTATTGGACTTATCCCGGATCCAATTTGGGGTATTTCGTAGGACCCACTTGCGTTCCTCGATCTTGCCCGTGCCAAAATCGTCCCACTTGCTCCAGGCTTCGAGCAGCACCTCCTCTGGATCCAGTTCTTGGGTGCGTCGGCTCATCAGACGAACAAAAGCCTCATAGTCCAGGGGTTCTTTGGCCTCCTCCATCATCTGTTCCAGGAGCTGCTCGTTGGGCTCATTGCCCAGAGCGGTATAGGTGAAGCGCAGATCATCCTTCGAGATCAGGCCGTCGCAGTCCGTGTCGAAGAGCGAGAAGACCTTCGGTCGAGGAGTCAAAAAATCTATGTCCGCCAGTCATTCCATTATTTGCCGACTTACTTCCTTGAGCTCCGCCAGCTTGGCTATGTCCAGTTCATGCGGCGCCACATTATCGTCGGCGGTCATCTCCTCGGGCAGCGTGTAGTGGCCACTGGATCCAGGCAGCTTCAGCGTGGGATTGAAGATCTCATTAATCACGGCCATGGCCTCCGAGTCCGCCAGGTTCGAGGGTGGCTGCGGAGTCTGTGACTGCTTGCGGGCGGAACTGGTGCGACGTCGACGCTGGATGGAAAATTGTGGATTGGATTACAGCCATTCGGGGACAGAATCACCGGAGTATTATTCGCACTCACACGCTCCAGATCCTCGAAGGAAACTGTTGGATCCATGGACATTATGAACGCGCGTTCTTTTCAGAATAACACTTATGTAATTCCCTTGAGATTTAAATATGATCTCACTTTCTTTCATCCACTGTGTTATTGATTTAAATATTCTATATAGAGTTGGCTTCACAGAAATCTGCTTTGATCAATAAAAAATTTATTCCGAACTCGGCTTTAAAAATAGGCCTATAAGCAACTGACAATAAAAATCTCTATTTACTAGTGAATTCTGTTCTAAATCAAAAAATATAACCTTTGGAAGAATTAAATAATAAGTTTAGGAAAAGAGTAATCGAAAACCATTTTTAATTAGAACAAAAGAAGCTTAAAGAGATTTCTTTACTACCAATTCAAAGAATTTGTTGAGCCTTTTTCTGGCTGTTCAACCTCGCTTGTTGGGCAATTTTTCCCAAACACTTGACACTTTTTTTCCGGATGACACTGACACTTTCAACCAATCCGGTGGTTGATTCACCCGCGATTTCCTAGTGACTCGGACGTGGTATCCCAGAGACTGTTGCACTTGAGGATTCCTTAGACCACATTCGACGGCGCCCTCGGTCCAAGCTCCACTGAATTGTGCTTGGCCAGTGCTCTCCAATTTTATTGACAAATCGATTCCGAAATATTGTGTGCGTTATTTTTATGGCGCAAATGGTTGGGTGCATAGAGTTTTGCATAAATTGACACAAATTTGCGGGATTTATAAATATAAACAAGCAGGCGGGCCAGGCGGGTCTGGCGGACCGCCCACATGGCCTTCGCAAGGTATTTTAATTACATAGCCGCGCTGCCGCTGCCACGATTCTGACTCTTAGCTCTTGGCCATTCCGCCCCATTCCGACCACCAGGCCTTATCCATCGACGAATTCGATTTTGATGGCTGTCGCCGGCAGCTGTCCTCCGATTTGCGATCTGATCGGCTGGCTGCCGATGCTGATCCCGATCCCAATCCCCATTTATCATTACCATTCCCATTTCGATTCCGGAATTCGACCGGAAGCATTGCCACTCACCCGGGACGCAGCTGCAACTGCTCGATCTGAAAGGCCACCAGCTCGTCTTCGTGGCCACTGATGAAGATCATGAGGCAGTTGTTCTTGACGCCCAGCGCCTGGCTGGCGTTAATGGTCAATTTGCCCCACTGTGTGGCGTTCCGGTCGGTGACATGCAGGCAGGAGCAATCTGTAGAGGATTATTAAGGTTATTATTTGATTTTTCTAAATAATAATTTAGGAATTAAATAAATGGATAAAATTAAATAATAGGGAAATAGAATTGGGAAAATATTAAAGGGATTTATTAAAATATAATGTTAAAAACACATAACTGTCACTTTTATGGCCAAAAAATTGCTAAGGAATTAAAATGAATATTAATGGCGTACAAAAGTATGCTACAAAATGATAATTTGTCTTCTGATATATTTTATTCCATACTTTTGGGCACTTTGGGTACTCCTAAGCCACCAATTAAAAAAAAAACAACTTTTATCAGACAAAAAAACTAAATTAATTAACAAAGTGTAAAATACAACATTTTCTTATATACTCCACCAAAAAGTGCACTTAAAGCGCACTCCCTTGCACCCACCAAGTAACAGTTGCAACTGTTTGCTGATGGCCACTACCGACTGCTGCTGTTGTCCATTTCCGGTGGCCAACAGGACCACGGCTAATATTGCCAGAGACAACCGAGCGGCCGCCATAGTCAGCGGCCCAAGTGAGACTGTGAAGCCGGATTCCATTATCCTGCCAGATACCTTGGGGCCGCTGTCGGTATAAAAATAGCCCGCTCCTCGCATCAAACTGGGCTCCACTGCTTTTTTGTGTTGCCTTCCCCCCACCATAAAATTTCATTTGAGGTTTTACAGGTGCCGGTGCTGGTGCCGGTGCCGCCATCATCATTGGCATCCGCTAGTTTTCCGACGCCGCCGTCGCCCTTTTGACCACTTTCAAACACACGTTAATACTGTAGAGTTGCCTGCAGCCATCTGGACCATGTTTTGGGTGGCGGTATTTTTAAAATGTGTGTCGCCTCGTCTTTGTTTTTTTTTTGTGAACTCTCTCTGGGCCGCCAGTTAACAGCTCATTTCGGCCACAACAAAGGCAGTCAGTCAATTCATCTAGTTTGTCACACTTCGGGGACCAAAACTCAATTAAGTTAACTGCCAATCCAGTTGAAAATTACATTCGAAATAGGGTTTTAGCTCGGCTGGGGGATACTCACTCACAGCTCATCATGTGAGGGAAAAAATATATCCCATTAAATATAGAGTGAAGGAAATTTCGAGTACTTCCAGAAATAAATAGAAAAATTATTAATTTCTAATAAAAGAAAGGCTATTGTCTTACTCTTACTTGACTGAGTTCGGGCTGAAAAAAGTATAGTTTCAATATATTTTATATTCGATTTTAAAGGATTGAAATCATTATACTTTTAATATAATATAAAAACCTTTAAAGTAGTTAAATAAATGTTATTTTGTCACAGATATTTCTTTGAACTTATTAATTAGGCTTAGAAATATTTCACTATCAGCCAAAATAAAAACAACATCAGCAAAAACCAATCCAACCACTTTTGGCAAACAAACTATTATTCGCAGATCCCCGTCTTATAAGGAAATTGCTTAATTCTTTCGATAAATAGATAGAAATGTATATTTTTTTTAGAAATTGAATTACCAGTCGATTCCCGTTTTGATAAACTTCCCCGCCTTTGCAATCTTTTGATGGATTAATTTTCACATTTGGACAAATCACAAAACAACACGTTTATTTAATACAACACTTACACAACTGATATATTTTGTATATGTTTTTCTACTAGCATAGCACAGATCAAAATGAACTTAGGCACCGCCGGACTGGTTCATCTTGGCCTTGAACATATCCGCCAGAAGATTGGCCTTGCTGACATTCAGTTCCTCGTAGTCGAATGGGGCCATGTGCTCCTTGCATCGATCTAGCCACTGCCGGACATGCTTATAGGGTTGCAGCTCAAACTCGAAGGCCTCCAGCTGAGAAACGGTGACCAGGAGGGTGAGATCGGCGATGGTGAAGTGATCGGCGGCGGCATATTGTCTTCCCTCCAGTATTGAGTTCAGCCAGCCGACAGCCTCTGTTAGTTTGGCTCGTTTTCCCTCATCGAGTGGGGCTCCAATGAACATTGTGGGGAACTGAAGGAAGAAAATTTAAGGAAGTTATACATTGAATAGGTTTTGTTATATACCCACATAGTAGTCCCCGAGTCGCATGTAAAGGGTGCCCAGATCGAAGTGGAGGCGCTGGTCGACCAGGGCCCTTACCCGAATGTCTGTGGGATAAAGTGCGTCGCTCTTGCCGTAGGCAGCCACCAGATATGAGAGGATAGCCCGGCTAAAGAACAAGAGGATTTGGTGATTACTTTGAAAAAGGAGCAGCTGCTGCCCTCTACTTACCTCTCCCAGAGCACCAGACCCTCGTCGTTCATTGTCGGCACACAGTGCTGGGGATTCATGGCCACAAAGTCCGGCTTCAACTGCTCCCCCTCCAGAATGTTGACGATCTTCAGCTCAAAGTCCAGGTCGAGCATCTTGGCCAGCAGCAGGATGCTGCGGCAGGGCGGGCTGGGCGGCAGGTAGTACAGCACCGGCGGCGACATCTTTCCACCTCTGACGAGCAGACAATAGACAAATTCAGTCACAATATGCTTCGTGTCGCCCATTGGCCGAAAGTGGAATGCCAACTTGGCCAACCAGTTGGCCGGTTTAGCACTCGCAGCGCCCCAAAAAAGAGCGGTGGTCAAGGCAAATAATCAATGCATCGATTTTGTCCGTCTACAAATACTTAATTAATGGCAATTGTTCTTCGGACACGTCCTTGAGGTGGACAAAATAAATAACTAATAATAAAAGGCGAATGTGTTCTTGAATCGGACAGAGCACTAATGTTTTATATAACTATTTGGATACTGTACTAAACAAAATTAAAATATTTCCATGTACAATTCAGGATTGGTGCTATTCGGAAAATCTAAAAATATATGTAATCTATTTAAATCTAGCAAATATGCTTTTAATAATAAATATACATTACATCTAAACATTATACTTTTCCTATGTGTTCTTTGCAATATCAGAAATAGGATTAACATTAACTTTAGAAATCCCATAAATGGAGGATTTTCTTGATATTTTTTTCAAGACTAAGAATTATTTAGTTGTAATTTGTTTTAAGCTCAAATTGGCTTAAAATATATTAATAAATTAATATAATAACAAAATCATTGAGGAGCTAATTATAAGAAATAAAATTTCAAGAATTTTTAGATCCTTTGCTGGTTGCTTAAAACCTTATTGAAATATTAGAGAATATAAGGGGACCGCCTGAAGGTATGCCTTGTTTTTTTTGTACACAATGTAAAAAACAATGTAGTGTGTATAATAAATATCTTTAATAAATGTATCTATGATTTGCACCTACTTTAATTTAATGTAATTTAATATAGATTCTTTAGAAACAGCTTTAGAGGGTATTCCACCCTTCGATTTGTTGTCGCTCGATATTGTATTCAAGGAATAAAGGTAAACTTTGCTCCACGACCCGCACCTAATTGCAGCCACTTATTTATTCATTATGGAACATGCACCGATGGTGTTACTCCGCTACTCACACAATCCTGTGCACCAGCTTGTGCTGCACCACGGCCACCGAGTCGATGTCTATGCAGTTCCCCAGTCTGCCGGCGAGTGTCGTCCTGGCCGCGTTCGCTTACACCGGAGCTCCGTCCTGGTGGGTCCTGCTAATGCGAATGGCGGCGGCTCCTTGGCGATGCTGATACTGCTGCTGATGCTGGTCTGCTGGATGCGTTGGATCCTTTCCGGCGATGGAATCTCTCTACCGGCTGTCCCAACTTACCGACGTCGCTGTCCACGGACGTATCCGCTGTCTGGCTTTTCCAATTTTCAGAGCATGTTGTCTCGTCTTTGGGCACATTTGTTTTCGTTTAGTTTTCATAACGAACGTTGCCAGGGACGACAGGCCGACCACCCACCAAAGTCAGTGCTGGCAAAGAACCTTTTTTAGATTTGCCGAAAAAATGTTGAATAAATAAGGGAAGGCATTTACCAAATAGGGAAACAAAAAGGGTTTTAAAGGCTTAATATAGAAGTAATTAAATAGTGAAGAACGTAATTCTTTCAGAGCCTTTAAAACTATATATTTTTCTTGATAAATATTCCTATTAATTTAAATAAATAAAACATTAACGATTAAAAGATACTTTTGCCTAAAATATCTAGACAAACTCCTGAAGTTCCTAGAACAAGCGTTACTTTTCTTTGTCATAATCTATCACTTTTATATAGAATCTTTAATAATATAAATATGAGTTTGATGTTATTATAATTATAATTATAATTTCCCTGAACAATAAAAAATGCTAAACATATGAATGATATTTTCCCTCATTAAAAATTAAAACTCCTCTAAAAAAAAGGACAACTTACCAGCTCTGAGCCAAGTGTTCACCTGTTCGCTCAGGTGGAGGCCTGGAGACTGGGGATGGGGTCGTGGGCGGTGCCAAAACTCGGTCAAAATGCTGCCTTTCGTGTCTAAAATTATACGTCTACATAATTTCCCAAGCTATGTATGCTCTCTGTTACCTTTTTATTGATTGCCAACAGATTTTCCAATTCAGCGCACCTGATAAAGGGAGTGTGGGGGTGGGGCCTTTGATTGGCATCACTTGAAACTCGAAGTGTTTACAGCAAACATTTTTCGGCAGTCATGACTTCATCGCGTGCTGGAAATTTCTTAGAGCCACTCAAGGACATGGCCGGTACAGTGGTAATTAGCCAAGGCCTAAATGCCTCAGCTGAGGAGGTCCCACGGTCACCTACCTGACATGGGTCTAGCAGGTAGGCTTTGTTGTGTGAAGGATTCTGGAAAAGGGATCTTAAGCAGGCCGGGAATTCTCGGAAAATGTGTCACAAATTGGAATTAACTTTGGGAAAATGGCCGATCAAAGGCGAGCCTATAAAGGAACTGATCCTTTTTGAGTGAGGATCAGTTACTTGTGCAAGTCCCAGCGAAAAAGATGTCCCTCAGACAGTGCAGATTCCATTTGATGTTGCTCCTGCTGCTGATGATCCACGGAGCTGTTAGTGTCCCAGCCCTTGATAATCCTCCCTCGGCTGCCACACCTAATACCATCGATGAGTCAGACAAGCTGCCAGAGAGCGGGGAATCGAGCATGGCCTCCTCCCAGGATGCAAGCCTTGCTAGTGGCAATGATACGAGCACCCAGGTGACAGATACCTCGGATAAAACGGTGGTGAGTTAAAAGAACAAGTTATAGGTCGATGGAAAAATTCCACGAATTTCTAAATTCATTTTCTTTAATAATTACTATTTGTTATAATTCCATTTAGCAACCCGATAATGTGGCCAGTGGAAGCAACATAGATCCCACCACCGTCTACGCCGGCGGAATCCTTCCGCCCGAGATCTTTCAGCAATACCTGAACTCGTATTCCGGCTTTGGTCCTTATGCGGGCTCTTATCCAGCTCCCGTCGGCGCCGCAGCACCTGGCATCTATCCCTATCCCGGGGCCATTGTGATGCAGACAGGCTACGAGGGATTCCTGGTGCCGGCCAATGGAGCTGGACAGTCGGACACCACCACTGTGGTGGCTCCGACTACTGGCTCGAGCTCGTCCTCGAATCCTCTGCTCTCCTTTGCCTCCAATCTTTTGCCCACGGTCCTGCTGTCCACGGTCCTGCGCATTGCCGCCGTGGTCCTGTCCGCTGTGGGCATTATCCTCTTTGGCGGCGCCATTACCAGCGCCCTGTGCAGGATCACCCCGATCTGCGATATACCCGCCAAGGCTGTGAATATTCTGCGGACAGGTGGAGCCCAGGATGTGGGGCGCATGCTGGCCGAGGAGATGACCCCGGAAAGGGTGCGACGAGCCACGCAGTTTGTGCAAAACGCTATCCAGAAGTATCATCAACTCCAGAAGCTGGCGGAGGCGGCGTCGGGCGACCAAATAGGGTCGAAGTAATTGTATTTAGTTTTAGTGCTGCCTCGTAAATCAAGGGGAATGCAAAATATATTTTTAACGACGCTATAAAATGATTTTTCTTTGGGGGTTTTCCAAGAGTTGTAAAAGAGGAATTTTGAATCGTAAAAATGGTTGTCAAGTTGTTTCTGCAGTAAATACAAACGATATCTATCTTGATGCTTTAAATTAATTTGTTTTTTATAAAGCAAATAATCTAAAATTCTCGTAAAAAGCGACGAAATTGTTTTGATTTTATAAGCTTTCAATACGCTAAGGATAAGACAGACTGCCAGCGAACACAGCGGTGCAGCATTTCGTGCGGTTCAGCCTCAGTAGCTTTGGGCTCTCCTCTTGCTTTTTGAGAAAGGCCTTGTACGTGATGAGATTCGGATCTAACAATTTATAAAAGTCTATAAAAGGGGGCTTTAAGATTAAACTGATTAAAGGATAAACACATTTCTTAGTGAACTTTCTTAAGTAATTTATTTTTTATACCAAAACAAAGAATAATTTTATTGTATAAACTAAATAAAGCTGAACTTGACTTCATTAGCAGGAAATCTATTCAAGACCAAATAATGTCTTAAATGGATTAATGGAATGAACTTAATTAAACCCTTACTTGAAATTTTAAATTTTTTTTCATTTTGTAATAAATTTCTTAGTAAAATCCACAACTTTTGTGGCAACCCCCTGACGGTTTTTATGGCACACTGAGCAATGTTGAATATCTGAGAACTTGCATATGTAATTTATATATGTTCAATGCCACTGGCAGCACGTTTGTTAGCCACTAAGCTAAACAATTGTTCTAATAGCGGAGCGGTCAACGGCCCAGTCCAGTCCCAGGTCTGTGGGCTTTAACTACAGTTGCCAACGAGGGTCTAAGAGAGGGTTAAGGGGGAGCTTTTACGGCAAGTGAAATCATCGCGTGCACTCAACTGCAGTTGGCAATTGTCGTGGGTATTTGTTGGAATTAACAGAGCTAATAGATACACAATCTCACTTTTTTATTGCAAGTCAGAGATTGGAATTTTTTTTAGATGTAGAGACTGATTAATGGAAGACCAGCGATTCATTCATAAGTAAGGCGACTGGGAAGACAAATCGTTTGATTTTATGGCTTTAATTTTATTTTTTAATAAATGGTAGTTCATCTTCTTAGGCTAACTATACAACTAAAACGATGCTATTAAGATGAAGATTTATATTAGTAAACACTAAATGAAAAATCTTAAGAGCCCATTAAATAATAACAACACTATATAGATTGCAGGTAGAAAAATAAAATAAATACTAAATACTCAAACAATCGATAGGTTTTTGTGTAGATAACATTTATTGATTTATTTCATTTATAGTAATATATAAATATAGTAACAATGTGCTGAGGTATATATATTTCTTTTAATCATTCTATTTAATCACTCCTTCTGAAGGAACGTCTTGATCATCTGAACGCCCTCCCAGTTCTGATCCCAGCCGGGAGTGACCTCCTTGGCGTTCTCGTACCACCTGGCCACGTTTGGATACTGGCCAATGTCAAAGTCTACCACCTCGAAGGTGGAGACGGAGGCCAGCAGGGCAATGTCTGCCACAGTGAGACAGTCGCCGGCCACATAGTCCTGATCCTCGAGGAAGGTGTTCAGGTGCCCGAAGGCACTGTCCACCTTCTTCATGGCCTCCGGATCGGCGGGCGTTTTGTTCCTTAGCTGAGGATAAATGGCCTGAATGAAGCTCTGGAATAGTGTGCCCATGTCGAAGTAGAGTCGCTGATTGACCACAGCCTGCTTTTCGGGATCCTTGGGATACAGTGAGTCATCCTGGCCGTACTTCTCCACCAAATACACGATGATTGCACGCGACTCCCAGATGGAGAAGCCATTGTCCACCAGCGTGGGAATAGTGTGTTGCGGATTCAGCTCCACGAACTCCGGCTTCAGCTGCTCCCCGTCCATGACCTTCAGGAGTTTCAGGTTCAGCTCCACGCCCAAAGCCTGGGCCGTCATCATGACGGAGCGGCAAGGAGCCGAGCACGGATGGTAGTATAAGTCCATGATGGATAGTCCTGCGAGTGCCGACAGTTAACCACAACTGACCACAGGGCACTAGGTTAAACGGCTTTTATAGCCAGAGCCACAGGCCCCCGAAATCCAATCGATTTCCATATATAGTCATCCCGTGTCGTGTGCCGTTCCCGAATGGAACTATAGCGGTGGCAGCTCTATCAATGATAAGGTTTCGGGGTACTAAGAGGTGCTTAGCTAATGGCCAGATAATGGTCACATATATATGCTCGTACTTAGGGGAGTCCACCTGTGTGAAAGTTGGGGGTACCACCTGTTTGGATTACTTAAAAATGTCATTAATTTTGAATGCCGTAATTACGCATTAATTATCCATAGATCGGGGAGTTTAACGACCTGCAGCTTAAAGGTCAATTTTAGGTTACTCTCCTTTAACATATAATTCATATAATAGATTGTGTGATAAAAGCTTACAATATGTATTTATAAATTTGAAGCATAATGTATCAATTTGGATATTATAGGGATTTTTTGCTAGCTTCGTTGTCGGAGTTCTGGAAACTTTCGATGAATATCAAACATGAGTTGACAAATTGACAAATATGACCAAACATGTACAATAGTATGGCGGCTTCCCTGTTCTTAGAGATAAGCTAATGATTCAACATTATTAGAAATACTTATTATAGGAAATGATTATTTACTTTCTCCTATCAAATGTTGCTGCCGTAGTGCCAGTTGGTATTATCAGTTGATATTTATAGTCCTTTAAAATAAACAACCATTGGGTAACCCTTTAAACATTTGTAAATATTTTAATATTTACATTTTTCCATATCAAACCTATAATTTTTGAATAATAAAATTGTATCTTTATTTTCAATATTTTTATAAAACATCTTGCCACCGTTGAAGATATCCACATTATTGAATAACTAACGCATTTAGCAGCTTCCGGAGGTGCTCTGGCTCAGTCCGCCGGAGTCTGGCTGGCGGATCGGCTGCTCCTGCTGCTGTCCCGTGCCGGATTTCTGTTCCTGTGGCGGCTCTGGCCGAGCTGGTGGTGTCACATTACTTCTTTCCCTTCCTCAGGTCCTCGGTGAACTTCTGCAACTGCTTAATGCTCGCCAGGTTCTCGTCCCAGCCGGGAGTAACCTTCTGGGCATTCTTGTACCACTTGTCCAGGTTGGGGAATCCCTTCAAGTCAAACTGCACCATTTCCACCAAGGAGACGGAGGACAAGAGAACGATGTCAGCTATGGACAGCTTGCTGCCGGCGAAGTAGTCCTGGCCCTCCAGGAAGGAGTTGAGGAATCCAAAGCAGCATTGATCTTGTCCAGGGCTGCCTGGTCTCCCACCTGACCGGTGCTGAATACGGGGAAAAAGTAGGCGGAAATGGCTTTGTAGAGGTGTCCAGATCAAAGAAGAGGCGCTGGTGGATCACGGCCCGCTTCTTGGGATCCCTAGGATACAGGGGCGTATCCGGCTTGCCGTACTTCTCCGCCAGGTAAACCACAATGGCGCGACTCCCAGATGACGAACTCATTATCAACCAGGGTGGGAACCGTGTGCTGCGGGTTGAGCTTCACGAACTCCGGCTTCAGCTGATCTCCTGCCATCGGATTCACGATCTTGGAGTTCAGTTCGAGGCCCAGAGCCTTGGCCGTCATGAAGATGCTTTGGGTGCCCGGGGTTCCGGGATTGATGTAGATATCCATGTTGGGCATGTTGGCGGTTTTAGCTTATGCTGCACTGGAGTGGAAGCGTATACTGATCAGGAACTCTTTTCCCTCTTTTATACGGGAAAAGTGCCAAGAATTTATCAGTCATTACAATGATAATAAACCAATAATGCTGGTCATTGGCAGAACTTACTGGAGCAGCAAACACCTGTCACCAAAAATCCTGTTATCAAATAAGCAAACATTAATACTGTTCTGGAAAGCACGGGAATTATATTGATAAATATTTATATTGGTTCATATAATGATGCGAAATATAATATATCAGTGATCGATCGTTGCTTTTGAGGGAAATTTGTAAATAATTTACTGAGTATTTTACTTAAAATATAATTGGGATCTAAGCAGTTTTATTTTTAAAATATTATATTTAAATTAACTTTATATATAAAACAAAATATATATTGTATATAGAACATGAAATTATTTTAAGGTTAACTGAGAATTTATACTGAAGCAATACTTGGCTTTTTGCCAAAAATCCCAAGTTCTTGTTATACATTTACGATTTAATATAATGCTGTTTATTTTTCCAAATGGAACTCTACCCTAAACATCGTTCGATAAGGTGAAATGACGACGACGAAACCCATATCTATCCTAGTTTAATTTGGCTTTAATGGAAAGTGTTGGACGCTTAAAATGGTAGCATTGTCAGGTATTATCACGAACCTCTATTATTAGTATTACCCTATTTCACAGAGCCTGAAAGTATGCAGATATTTGAATGGGGCGTTCCGAAAACCATGTGGATGGCTAGTTCGCCGAATATAAAAAGTTCATTGTGCCGATAAAATCCATTGATAGTTTAGCTACCTTTTGGCATTTATATGAAGAAAAATTTGTTTAAAGAGAATAAATTAAGTATACATTTATTAATTTCCTAAATGTTCCTAAAATATAATGTATAATTTGATAATTTGATGAAATGTTGATGAATCATCGCTGAAATGTTGATGAATCATCGATGAATCATCGATGAAATGTTGATGAATCATCGATGAATCATCGATGAAATGTTGATGAATCATCGATGAAACGTTGATGAATCATCAATGAAATGTTGATGAATCATCGATGAAATGTTGATGAATCATCGATGAATCATCGATGAAATGTTGATGAATCATCGATGAAATGTTGATGAATCATCGATGAATCATCGATGAAATGTTGATGAATCATCGATGAATCATCGATGAAATGTTGATGAATCATCGATGAATCATCGATGAAATGTTGATGAATCATCGATGAAATGTTGATGAATCATCGAAGAATCATCGATGAAATGTTGATGAATCATCGATGAAATGTTGATGAATCATCGATGAATCATCGATGAAATGTTGATGAATCATCGATGAAACGTTGATGAATCATCGATGAAATGTTGATGAATCATCGATGAATCATCGATGAAATGTTGATGAATCATCGATGAAATGTTGATGAATCATCGATGAATCATCGATGAAATGTTGATGAATCATCGATGATTCATCGATGAAATGTTGATGAATCATCGATGAAACGTTGATGAATCATCGATGAATCATCGATGAAATGTTGATGAATCATCGATGAATCATCAATGAAATGTTGATGAATCATCGATGAAATGTTGATGAATCATCGATGAAATGTTGATGACTCATCGATGAATCATCGATGAATCATCGATGAATCATCGATGAATCATCGATGAAATGTTGATGAATCATCGATGAAATGTTGATGAATCATCGATGAATCATCGATGAAATGTTGATGAATCATCGATGAATTATCGATGAAATGTTGATGAATCATCGATGAAACGTTGATGAATCATCGATGAATCATCGATGAAATGTTGATGAATCATCGATGAATCATCGATGAAATGTTGATGAATCATCGATGAAACGTTGATGAATCATCGATGAAATGTTGATGACTCATCGATGAATCATCGATGAAATGTTGATGACTCATCGATGAATCATCGATGAAATGTTGATGAATCATCGATGAAATGTTGATGAATCATCGATGAAATGTTGATGAATCATTGATGAATTATCGATGAAATGTTGATGAATCATCGATGAAATGTTGATGAATCATCGATGAAACGTTGATGAATCATCGATGAATCATTGATGAAATGTTGATGAATCATCGATGAATCATCGATGAAATGCTGATGAATCATCGATGAAATGCTGATGAATCATCGATGAATCATCGATGAAATGTTAATGAATCATCGATGAAATGTTGATGAATCATCGATGAATCATCGATGAAATGTTGATGAATCATCGATGAATCATCGATGAAACGTTGATGAATCATCGATGAATCATTGATGAAATGTTGATGAATCATCGATGAAATGCTGCTGAATCATCGATGAAATGTTGATGAATCATCGATGAATCATCGATTGAATGTTAATGAATCATCGATGAATCATCGATGAAATGTTAATGAATCATCGATGAATCATCGATGAAATGATGAATCATCGATGAATCATCGATGAAATATTGATGAATCATCGATGAAATGTTGATGAATCATCGATGAAATGTTGATGAATCATCGATGAATCATCGATGAAATGTTGATGAATCATCGATGAAATGTTGATGAATCATCGATGAAATGTTGATGAATCATCGATGAAATGTTGATGAATCATCGATGAAATGTTGATGAATCATCGATGAAATGTTGATGAATCATCGATGAAATGTTGACGAATCATCGATGAAATGTTGATGAATCATCGATGATTCATCAACATTTCATCAATGATTCATCGATGATTCATCAACGTTTCATCGATGATTCATCATCGATGATTCATCAACATTTCATCGATGATTCATCAACATTTCATCGATGATTCATCAATATTTCATCGATGATTCATCAACATTCATCGATGATTCATCAACATTTCATCGATGATTCATCAACATTTCATCGATGATTCATCGATGATTCATCAACGTTTCATCGATGATTCATCAACATTTCATCGATGATTCATCAATGATTCATCAACATTTCATCGATGATTCATCGATGATTCATCAACATTTCATCGATGATTCATCATCGATGATTCATCGATGAGTCATCAACATTTCATCGATGATTCATCGATGATTCATCAACATCGATGATTCATCAACGTTTCATCGATGATTCATCAACATTTCATCGATGATTCATCGATGATTCATCAACATTTCATCGATGATTCATCGATGATTCATCAACATTTCATCGATGATTCATCGATGATCAACGTTTCATCGATGATTCATCAACATTTCGATGATTCATCGATGATTCATCAACATTTCATCGATGATTCATCAACATTTCATCGATGATTCTTCGATGATTCATCAACGTTTCATCGATTCATCAACATTTCATCGATGATTCATCGATGATTCATCAACATTTCATCGATGATTCATCGATGATTCATCAACATTTCATCGATGATTCATCGATGATTCATCAACGTTTCATCGATGATTCATCAACATTTCATCGATGATTCATCAACATTTCATCGATGATTCATCAACATTTCATCGATGATTCATCGATGATTCATCAACGTTTCATCGATGATTCATCAACATTTCATCGATGATTCATCAATGATTCATCAACATTTCATCGATGATTCATCAACATTTCATCGATGATTCATCAACATTTCATCGATGATTCATCGATGAGTCATCAACATTTCATCGATGATTCATCGATGATTCATCAACATTTCATCGATGATTCATCAACGTTTCATCGATGATTCATCAACATTTCATCGATGATTCATCGATGATTCATCAACATTTCATCGATGATTCATCGATGATTCATCAACATTTCATCGATGATTCATCGATGATTCATCAACATTTCATCGATGATTCATCAACATTTCATTGATGATTCATCGATGATTCATCAACATTTCATCGATGATTCATCGATGATTCATCAACGTTTCATCGATGATTCATCAACATTTCATCGATGATTCATCGATGATTCATCAACATTTCATCGATGATTCATCGATGATTCATCAACGTTTCATCGATGATTCATCAACATTTCATCGATGATTCATCGATGATTCATCAACATTTCATCGATGATTCATCAACATTTCATCGATGATTCTTCGATGATTCATCAACATTCCATCGATGATTCATCAACATTTCATCGATGATTCATCGATGATTCATCAACATTTCATCGATGATTCATCGATGATTCCAATTTCATCGATGATTCATCGATGATTCATCAACATTTCATCGATGATTCATCGATGATTCATCAACATTTCATCGATGATTCATCAACATTTCATCGATGATTCATCGATGATTCATCAGCATTTCATCGATGATTCATCAACATTTCATTGATGATTCATCAACGTTTCATCGATGATTCATCAACATTTCATCGATGATTCATCGATGATTCATCAACATTTCATCGATGATTCATCGATGATTCATCAACATTTCATCGATGATTCATCAACATTTCATCAAATTATCAAATTATACATTATATTTTAGGAACATTTAGGAAATTAATAAATGTATACTTAATTTATTCTCTTTAAACAAATTTTTCTTCATATAAATGCCAAAAGGTAGCTAAACTATCAATCGATTTTATCGGCACAATGAACTTTTATATTCGGCGAACTAGCCATCCACATGGCTTTCGGAACGCCCCATTCAAATATCTGCATACTTTCAGGCTCTGTGAAATAGGGGTAATACTAATAATAGAGGTTCGTGATAATACCTGACAATGCTACCATTTTTAAGCGTCCAACACTTTCCATTAAAGCCAAATTAAACTAGGATAGATATGGGTTTCGTCGTCGTCATTTCACCTTATCGAACGATGTTTAGGGTAGAGTTCCATTTGGAAAAATAAACAGCATTATATTAAATCGTAAATGTATAACAAGAACTTGGGATTTTTGGCAAAAAGCCAAGTATTGCTTCAGTATAAATTCTCAGTTAACCTTAAAATAATTTCATGTTCTATATACAATATATATTTTGTTTTATATATAAAGTTAATTTAAATATAATATTTTAAAAATAAAACTGCTTAGATCCCAATTATATTTTAAGTAAAATACTCAGTAAATTATTTACAAATTTCCCTCAAAAGCAACGATCGATCACTGATATATTATATTTCTCGCATCATTATATGAACCAATATAAATATTTATCAATATAATTCCCGTGCTTTCCAGAACAGTATTAATGTTTGCTTATTTGATAACAGGATTTTTGGTGACAGGTGTTTGCTGCTCCAGTAAGTTCTGCCAATGACCAGCATTATTGGTTTATTATCATTGTAATGACTGATAAATTCTTGGCACTTTTCCCGTATAAAAGAGGGAAAAGAGTTCCCGATCAGTATACGCTTCCACTCCAGTGCAGCATAAGCTAAAACCGCCAACATGCCCAACATGGATATCTACATCAATCCCGGAACCCCGGGCACCCGTGCCATCTTCATGACGGCCAAGGCTCTGGGCCTCGAACTGAACTCCAAGATCGTGAATCCGATGGCAGGAGACCAGGTGAAGCCGGAGTTCGTGAAGCTCAACCCGCAGCACACGGTTCCCACCCTGGTGGATAATGAGTTCGTCATCTGGGAGTCGCGCGCCATTGTGGTTTACCTGGCGGAGAAGTACGGCAAGCCGGATACGCCCCTGTATCCTAGGGATCCCAAGAAGCGGGCCGTGATCCACCAGCGCCTCTTCTTTGATCTGGACACCCTCTACAAAGCCATTTCCGCCTACTTTTCCCCGTATTCAGCACCGGTCAGGTGGGAGACCAGGCAGCCCTGGACAAGATCAATGCTGCTTTTGGATTCCTCAACTCCTTCCTGGAGGGCCAGGACTACTTCGCCGGCAGCAAGCTGTCCATAGCTGACATCGTTCTCTTGTCCTCCGTCTCTTTGGTGGAAATGGTGCAGTTTGACTTGAAGGGATTCCCCAACCTGGACAAGTGGTACAAGAATGCCCAGAAGGTTACTCCCGGCTGGGACGAGAACCTGGCGAGCATTAAGCAGTTGCAGAAGTTCACTGAGGACCTGAGGAAGGGAAAGAAGTAATGTGATGCCACTAGCTTGGCCAACGGTGCCACAGGAACAGAAATCCGGCACGGGACAGCAGCAGGAGCAGCAGATCCGCCAGCCAGACTCTGGCGGACTGAGCCAGAGAACCTCCGGAGGCTGCTAAATGCGTTAGTTATTCAATAATGTGGATATCTACAACGGTGGCAAAATGTTTTATAAAACTATTGAAAATAAAGATACAATTTTATTATTCAAAAATCATTTTAGCTTAGCCTGTTTATGTTTATAGGGTTCCCCAATGACCGTTTTTTTAAAAGCACTGGCAATACGGCAGTATCTTTAAAAATTAATTAATTAGTAAGAAAATAAATCATTAAATTAATTCTAGTTGAAAATAAAGAACATATGCCAAAAAGTGGCCAATACCTCAGGTAATATAAAAAAAAAAAAATACAAAAAAAAAGGACTACTTGGTTTTGTGATTTTTTTTTTTTAATAATTGGGTTTTTTCATGCATTTTGGAGTAGGCTTTGGAATGGTCTAATATGAACAAACTTGGTTGTCACTCCAAGTAAAAGATTTGCAATTTTTTTTTAATGAAACTCAACTTCGCCTACATGAAAATATTATTATTAAATAATATAAATATTATTATATTTAAATAAACAATTCTCAATTCCAGTACTAGTTACTTTAAATATTGATAAGGCTTTTATAAAACTTACTTGTATTGCGGCTTCTTATCAGGTACTCCAGCCTCTATATTCTAGATTTGAGTTAGCTTTTATAAAGTTATACTGCGGATTGATAGGATCTAATAAATACTAATTTTAATAGCGGTGTTGAGAGAGAGCATTTAAGAGCTTGTGTATAAATATATTTTGCAAGCACAACATTTTCAGAGGTTCTTATTTATTTCATGGCGATAATACTGCATTTATTTACAATACAAAATATCTGCAAAATTTACTTATTTGCCTTCAGTCGTTGCTGCTGTCTTTCCTTGGCCTGCTGTATGGCCGCCAAGTTCTCATCCCAGCCCGGAGCAACCGTCTGGGCATTTGTGTACCATCTCTCCACGTTTGGGAATGGCTTCAGGTCAAATGGAACCACTTCGATGGTGGAGACAGTGGCCAGAAGGACCAGATCAGCCACGGTCAGTTGGCTGCCGGCCACGTAGTCCTGGCCCTCTAGGAAGGTGTTGAGGAACCCAAAGGCAGAGTTAACCTTGTCCAGAGCTTCCTGTCCTCCCAACTTGCCGGTGCGGAACAGCGGGTAGCAGTATTTGGACATGGCGTCGGAGAGGGTGCCCATATCGAAGTAGAGCCTCTGGTTGATCAGAGCCCGCTTCTGGGGATCCTTGGGGTAGAGAGGGGAATCAGGCTGGCCGTACTTCTCCACCAGGTAGACCACGATAGCGCGGGACTCCCAGATGGCGAAACCATTGTCCACCAGGGTGGGAATGGTGTGCTGCGGGTTGATCTTCACGAACTCCGGGTTCAGCTGCTCGCCCTCCGCGGTGTTTATGATTTTGGAGTTGAGTTTTACTCCCACTGCCTTGGCTGTCATCATTACGGCACGTGTGGTCCTAGTACCGGGCATGTTGTAAAGATCCATGGTGGGCATAATGATTGTTATAACCTGTCGCTGGAGCGAAGAACGTAAACTGATTTGTCACTAGCCGAGGTCCCCTTTTTATACTGAAACTGCCAAAAAGTACATATCTGCTTCTCTTTCTTTCACAATAAAAATAAACAAAAGCTTTTTTCGTGCCGGCTTCAGAGCTGGCTGTGACTCATACCTAGAATCCAATATATTTTTAGATTTTTACGCTCTCAATTTTGTGAGAGCGGAAAGAGAGCGACGTTTGTCGTTATCATCCATTAACCAAAACTGGGTTTTTGTCATCCACACTTTTGGCTAAAAATTCATCGACATTTCATCGATGATTTATCAACCTATTTCATAGACTATTCATCAATTTGCCATATATCTGTCATTCATCGAACTGGCCTATTGATGATATGTGGAACTGCTGGGTAGCTTGCATACTGCAAAACAAATGTATGGCCGTTGGGCATCTTGAAGATTATATTGTTTTTTTGTTTGTCATTGTTAAAATTCAGTTTTGATGTATTTCACAATCATACTTTAAATACATTTAATACAAAATGCAAAAGATTAAAATAATAAAAATATATAACGAAGATAAAGCATATCATCTTGCTTTTTTTAAAGAGTACTTCTTGTGAATCGAAAATATACTTGTAATAAACTAATTGTATTGTGATAGTAATAGTAATAGTTCGTAATTTTATTTTATAACATCGATAGCATACTTCCACTACAACTTTACCATAAATGTGGGACTTTATCAGGTAGTTTCCCATAAGCTCAAAAATCATGATAAGCTTGAAAACACTCGTAGAACCACCTTCATGCTTTTTTTATAAGGCCGCACATAAATCCATATCGTTTTCTTTTAACTCTGCAAAGAATTTCTTACAAGCAGCTATAAAATATTTGTTCTTTTTTAAGCAGAAGAAAAAGCGAACATATTATAAATAAATAACGAACTTTATTTGATTTTCATATTAGCCGTAGACTTTACTTCTTGGCAGCCGCAGCCGCCCTTTCCTCAGCGAACTTTTTCATCTGCTTAATGCCCGCCAGATTTTCGTCCCAGCCGGGAGCGACTTTCTGGGCATTCTTGTACCACCTGTCCACGTTCGGGAATTTCTGCAGGTCAAACTGGATCATTTCGATGGTGGAGAGCGTGGCCAGAATGACAAGGTCAGCCACGGTCAGCTTGCTTCCAGCCACGTAGTCCTGGCCCTCCAGAAAGGTGTTGAGGAGCTCGAGGGCAGAGTTAAACTTTTCCAGGGCCTCCTGATCTCCCAGGCTGCCAGTGCGGAACAGAGGGTAGATGTACTTGGCCAGGCTCTCGAACAGGGTGCCCATATCGAAGTAGAGCCTCTGGTTGATCAGAGCCCGCTTCTGGGGATCCTTGGGGTAGAGAGGGGAATCCGGCTTGCCGTACTTCTCCACCAGGTAGACCGCGATGGCACGAGTCTCCCAGATGGCGAAACCATTGTCCACCAGGGTGGGAATGGTGTGCTGCGGGTTGATCTTCACGAACTCCGGCTTCAGCTGGTCACCCTCCATGGTGTTTATGAACTTGGAGTTGAGTTCCACTCCCACTGCCTTGGCCGTCATCATTACGGCACGCGAGGTCGGAGCACCTGGGAAGTTGTAGAGATCCATGGCGGGCATGTTGTTCGTTTAATCGTGTCGCGGGAGCGGAAAAAGTAAACTGATTTGGAACTAGCTGGGGCCCCCTTTATATAGCAAAGTTGCCGGGCCATAATCAGGCACACTATGATAATAAGGCAATAGTGTTTGTCATTGTTAGAAGACACTTTTTACGTATTTCGTTTTATGAGCAAACAAAATATTTGCCGTGACTAAATTGAGTAGAATTGAGTAGGGAAGCTAAGAACATATCTAAACAGAAGAGTATTCGATCGAAATAAGTTATTTTTATGTGAAAAAAAAACACAATATTTAAAGTCTAGGTGATAGTTTTCAAGGAATAAGTAATTTTTATTTAAAACTAACCTTTGCTCATAATAACTATATTAACATGCTTTTTATCTTATTTTTTAAATTGTCTAATCAATGTTTATTGGAAATAATTACTTAGTACTTTTTGGTAATTTCTTAATTAAGTTGCCGCACAGAAACTTTTTCCCTTCGAAAAATTCACTTGGGCTTCCGTGCCAAGCCGTGGTAACCTTCAGACCATTTTGGAACCATCTGTCCACGTTGGGGAATTCCTTCAAATCAAAATCAACCATTTTGATTATGGCGACGGTGGCCAGGATAACAATGTCAGCCACGGTCAGTTGAGTGCCCGCCACGTAGTCCTGACCCTCCAGGAAAGTGTTCAGCAGCTCAAAGGCAGCGTTGAGTTTCTCCAAGTTCTCCTTGGTCTCCTTCTCTCCATTGCTCAGGAGTGGGAAGTAGTACTTGCCAAAGGCATCGTAAAGAGTGCCCATGTCGAAGTACAGCCTCTGGTTGATCAGAGCCCGCTTTTGCGGATCCTTGGGGTAGAGAGGGGAATCCGGCTTGCCGTACTTCTCCACCAGATAGACCACAATGGCACGGGACTCCCAAATTGCGAATCCATTGTCCACCAGGGTGGGAAGGGTGTGCTGCGGGTTGATCTTCACGAACTCCGGCTTCAGCTGCTCCCCCACAAAGGTATTTACATTGATGAAGTTCAGTTCCACTTCCAATGCCCTGGCTGTCACTCTAACGGCCAAAGTGCCTGGCGAACCGGGCATGCAGTAGAGATCCAAGGCGGGCATGATTCCGTCTAACCTGTGGGAGTGGAGGGAACAAACTAATATGGCACCAGCCGAAATTCCCTTTAATTACTGCGAGTTATCTACCGATTGATTATATTTTATGGATTATTATCAGACAATCAAGCGAAAAAAATAGATTAAATTGGTAGGTACATTAGAGCGGATATATTTTGGCTGAAAATCGTATTCAGAGTTAAGATGAATTAGGGAATGTTTTATTATTTAATTATTTAATAAAAAAAAAATAATTTCACTGCGGATATAGTAGTGGCATACAAAGTGGATTATTTTCATACTATTTGCTTTTTGCGTTTTCAACAAAACGTTGCGATTTCGATTTAAGGTGCTCCAGTTTTCGCAAATTGTTTCTCATCGATTTGTTATCCAAATATTTCATCGCTTCTTTTTTTTCATTTCATACAACTTTGGGGACTACTACATATGGACTACTTATGGATAAACGAAATCTGATCATATGGACCAAAACAGTTATGTACAAAATATCTGGTCAAATGGACAAAAAAAATTTAGTCAAACAGACAAAAAATCTGGGGAAATGGACAACAATTATGGACAAAAAATCTTCGGCAAATAAAATGATGGACAAACAAAAAAGAAGGGGAACAAAACAATTATGGACCAATAAATTTGGTCATGGACAAAGAAACCTGGTCATACAAGTAAAAATATTATGGATAATAATATACCGGTTTATTTATAGAAACCTTTTGTTTACCATCTTTAATAAAAGAAAAAAGTTGTTGTTGCCTAGAAAAGTATTTCCAAATTCCAGGTGGGTGAAAATAAGTTTTCAAAAAATAAATACAGAGTTGATTGATCTTCTGATGGTATACCAAAAAGTCAACTATTTTTTTTGTTTTGCATACTTATACTCCGACCTCATTTACTTTTAAAATTTCCCGGTTTTTAAAAGAGCAAATAAAATAATATTAACACTTTTTTTATTTTGAAAAGTTACACGCTTATTACATTTTAGTGATTTAAGGTAGTTTCTCTATTATATTGGCGGCCAGAAACTCTTTCGCTTCTTGTATTCTCTTTATATTTTCGTCCCAGCCCGGAGTAACCTTCTGGGCATTTTTGTACCATCTGTCCACGTTGGGAAACTTCTTCAAATCGAAATCAACCAATTCGATAGTGGAGACGGTGGCCAAGATAACAATGTCAGCCACGGTTAGTTGACTGCCGGCCACGTAGTCCTGACCCTCCAGAAAAGTGTTCAGCAGCTCAAAGGCTGCGTTGAGTTTCTCCAAGTTCTCCTGGGTTCCAGGCTTTCCAGTGCGCAGAAGTGGAAAGAAGTACTTGCCAAAGGCATCGTAAAGGGTGCCCATGTCGAAGTACAGCCTCTGGTTGATCAGAGCCCGCTTCTGCGGATCCCTGGGATAGAGAGGGGAATCCGGCTTGCCGTACTTCTCCACCAGATAGATCACAATGGCACGGGACTCCCAGATGGCGAAACCATTGTCCACCAGGGTGGGAATGGTGTGTTGCGGGTTGATCTTCACGAACTCCGGCTTCAGCTGCTCTCCCACAAAGGTATTTACATTGATGGAGTTCAGTTCCACTCCCAATGCCTTGGCTGTCATAATAATTCCACGAGTGCTCGACGAACCGGCCATGTTATAGAGATCCAGGGTGGACATGGCGATGATTCCGTCTAACCTGGGGGAGTGGAGAGAACAAACTAGTCTGGCACCAGCCGAAATTCGCACTTATAAAGCAAACTTGTGGCGAGCTATCTCTTGATTGGTGATATTTGTGGGCTCATTAGAGTGGACCCCAAGGTGGTTGAAAGATTTTGGCTCTCTCTCTTTTAATAACTATTTTTTTTGGGAATGGAATTTTACATTTTTATTTTGGCTCTCTCTCTCTTAATAATTATTTTTTTTTTGGGAATGGAATTTTACATTTTTATTTAAGCTCTTGTTAATGGTTTTTTGATTTTTTAATATTTTAAATGTGAGATTTAATATTTCTTCTTTTAATATGGAATATTTCTTTGAGTCACTTCTACAAATTTATAAGCTGTATAGGTCCACTCCAATTTACTTATAGACACTTATGTTTTTTGAAAGAAGTTTTCGGCCGTATTTCGTTAGTTTGGGAAATAAATCGGGGACTGCAAATAATGATTGTTTCGTTGTTTGTTTATCGAATAATCAAACACTTATAGTATTTATACAATAGCAAGAATTATACCACTCTTCTTCTCTGAACGAAATCTTCCCTAGATCTGCAAATCTGTAGTTTTTATTTTTTGATTAAAAAATAAGCATTATTTGATGAGTTCTCGGAAATATTTAATTCAGTTTTTTTAATGCCTTAACTCCCTCAATTACTTTTTATTCCCTTTTTCGACATCAAATCCTGCAAGCCCCCCCAGTACTTCTCCGAGCCAGAAGTTTGGGTTCATCGTCATTAACTATTACCATATGCGGGTAATATTCCACGGCGGGTGGGACTTTTTGATGAGCTACATTACCCGGCAGAGAGACAGAGAGAGAGGCCAGAACTGAGCGTGAAAAATACAGAAACCCTCTTATAAATGTTTAAGAGTACCTTAATCATGGGAAGTCAGTTGTCAATGTTTACTTTCTCCACTCAGAAAACTGATTGTGATGATAGTAAACAATATAAAGTAAATATGAATAAACAAGCAAGCACTTTGTTTTTAAGCTCCTAGAAAGTTAAACTATTATTCGAATAAAGGTATACTCTGGCATATTCCTTATCTTCCGTTTGGCTTATTATCAGCCGATCAAGGCTATTTGTAAATATACAAATTTGTTAGTTGTTATTTGCTTTGTCAAGGCAGCTATTGACACTTCAGAGGGGATAACAAAAGTGTTTTAATAGAAAGAAATACGTATGTTTTCAGGACTTAACAACATTAAATTTATTAAAAATACCTTTGTTTTTATTAAACTAAATACCTAATATCGTTTACTTTGATTCATCCTTCAGGATTTCTATTCTTTCGATCATATGCAGCAGGCCATTCCAATTCTCGTCCCATCCGGGCGTTACCTTCTTGGCATTGGCATACCACCTGGCCACATTTGGGTATTTGCCGATGTTGAACTCAATAATATCAAAGGTGGAGACGCTGGACAGGATGGAAATATCGGCGATGGTGAGCTGGTCACCTGCCACGTATTCCTGGCCCTCCAGGAAGGTGTTCAGCATCTCGAACGCAGCCTCGATCCTCTTGAAGTTATCGGCGTTGGCTGGCTGATCAGTGCGGAGAATGGGGTGGTAGTACCTGGCGAAGGCCTCGTACAGGGTTCCCAGATCGAAGTACAGCCGCTGATTGATCATGGCCTGCTTCTGAGGATCCTTGGGGTAGAGGGAGTCGTCCTTGCCGTATTTCTCCACGAGGTAAATGGCGATGGCACGCGACTCCCAGAGGATGAAGCCATTGTCCACCAGGGTGGGAACCGTGTGCTGCGGATTGATCTTCAAGAACTCAGGCTTTAGGTGATCGTCCTGCGAGAGCCTCAGAAGCTTCTTGTTGAGCTCAATTCCCAGAGCCTTGGCCACCATGATAACCGTGCGACAACCACTGCCGCCCGGCGAGTAGTAGAAATCCATTTGCGATGACTGCGTGCTTTTCGCTGACGAGAAAAAGCAGAACTAAAAGCACCCCACTGAGGCTCTCTCATATATAGCAACTGACTGAGAAACTTCGTATCTCTCTCCGAAAGCCGTCGCAAGTTGCTTGTCATTGTGTTTGGTCTATTACGTTAGTTTGTTTACATGGGTTTATTGATTTCGCTTCAACTACTACCAAGGGAATAATTGTGTTTGTATAGATCTCAGCAAATAAACAATATTTTGTGCAAGTATAGGAAACTCTTAGGTTAATATATTTTCAAACAATAAATACTTTAAGTTGAATAAATAATTTAAGTCTGTTTTACTTGGCCTCAGCCTTGCGGGCCTCGATCATTGCCTTCATCTGCAGCAAACCATCCCAGTTCTCGTCCCATCCCGGAGTAGTCTTCTTGGCATTGGCGTACCACTTGGCCACATTCGGATACTGGCCAATGTCAAAGTCTACCACTTCGAAGGTGGAGACGCTGGACAGGATGGCAATGTCGGCCACGGTGAACTGGTTACCGGCCACATAGTCCTGGCCCTCCAGGAAGGTGTTCAGGAACTCGAAGGCGCTCTCGATCTTCTTGAAGGCGTCGGCGGGACCTAGCTTGCCCGTTCGGATAAAGGGATAATAGTACTTCATGAAGGAATCGTGAAGGGTTCCCATATCAAAGTAGAGGCGCTGATTGATCACGGCCTGCTTCTGAGGATCCTTGGGGTAGAGAGAGTCGTCCTTGCCGTACTTCTCCACGAGGTAAACGGCGATGGCCCGGGACTCCCAGATGGAGAAGCCATTGTCCACCAGGGTGGGAATGGTGTGCTGGGGATTGAGCTTCAAGAACTCCGGCTTGAGGTTATCCCCATCGGTGATCTTCACCAGCTTCTTGTTCAGCTCAAGTCCCAGGGCCTTGGCCACCATGATAACCGTGCGGCATCCACTGCCTCGGGGAGAGTAATAGAAATCCATATCGGGAATTGGGTTTAGTTTGTGTTATTCGCTGGAGGAGAAAACCACAAATGAATGCGACCAGCCGTGGATCGCATTTATATAGCGAATTGGTTGTGAAATTTCATATCTCGCACGAAATGATTATAATTGATTTTCTCGATGTTTCTGTATTTTGTTGGTATCTCTGCGTTGGTTCTCGAGTTTGATTATGACGATTACAAAATGTGTATACATAATATATATTCATACATACAGCTTTTGTGTTTGCTTATCTTGGGTTTCTACAATTGCGAATAAATTATGTTATCGATATTGAAGCCTACACTCTCCCTTTAGGGAGGCAAACTCTGAATATTTATAAAGATATTTAATAAGGGATTAAGACTTTGTTTAATTTCATATAATAGAAAGAGATGTAATTCAAACTTATTGACTTATATTTCTAAAATAAAAAAAACTGAACTGGGTTTTGGGGAGTGGTTTTTGGGGGAGTGGAAATTAATCTGTTACCAGGCAACACTTATAAAGCGCCAAGTGATATGGCTTTACAATTCTTAATGGGGAACCGATAAGTGATGCAAGGCACATATGTACATTAATAAGTAAACAATATCAATTTATTATTAATAATATAAAAAATATATATAATATCCGTCTAAGTTACTTGACAGACTTCATTTTCTCATCGAACGACCTCTTCAAGTCCAGGGCGCCTTCCCAGTTCTCCTCCCATCCGGGGGTGACCTTCTTGGCATTCTCGTACCACCTGGCCACATTCGGATATGGGCTGATGTCGAATCCCAGGACATCGAAGTTGGTCACATTCGAGAGGATGGCGATGTCGGCCAGCGTGAGATGGTCTCCGGCAAAGTAGTCTTGACCCTCGAGGAAGGTGTTGAGGAAACCGAAGGTGTCCTGCACCTTCTTGAAGTCCTCCTCGGAGCCCAACTGGCCAGTGACATAGATTTTGAAGTAGTAACCGGCCAAGGAGCCGTACATGGAGGCGTGATCGAAGTACAGACGCTGATTGATCACAGCCTGGGTCTGTGGATCCTTGGGGTAGAGCTTGTCGTCCTTGCCGTACTTCTCCACCAGGTAAATGGCAATGGCACGCGACTCCCAGAGGGTGAAGCCATTGTCTACCAGTGTGGGAATCGTGTGTTGCGGGTTAATCTTAATGAACTCCGGGCTCATCTGCTCGCCCTTGCGGGTGCTTATAACCGTCTTGTTCAGCTCGAGTCCGAGGGCCTTGGCCACCATGAGGACATTGCGGCAGGCACTGACATAGGGCGCGTAATACAAGTCCATTTCGGGAACCGAGCTCGCAACGTGCTAGCCGTTCGAGAGCGAAAGCAAAACTGATTGGGATCCCTCCGAACGAACATAATAATAACGGAATGTGTTCTCTTAATTTGCGTTTGATTGCTATGCTCGGATGTGCCAGTTAAGAGTATTTTTATACTCAGCAATCGTGGGAGTGATAGGGAATAAGAGCCTAATCTGAGTTCGCCTGTGTAAATAATAATCAAAGTCAGGCCACCCTTAAAAAATATTGTTTTAAAAATAATTAAACACTTGAAATTAAATGCTTACAGACTTAATAAAAGGTTTATTTTTTATTTAAATAGGGAATGAAAGTAAAGTTAATAAATCACTTGGATTCATTTAGTTTTGCGTCCAGCCTCTTCTTCAGTTCGAGAGCTCCTGCCCAGTTCTCCTCCCATCCGGGAGTTACCTTCTTGGCGTTGGCGTACCACCTGGCCACATTTGGATACTTGCTGATGTCAAATCCCAGGACATCGAAGTTAGCCATGTTGGAGAGGATGGCAATGTCGGCCAGCGTGAGATGGTCGCCAGCCAGGTAGTCCTGTCCCTCGAGGAAGGTGTTGAGGAACTCGAAGGTGTCTGTGGACTTCTTAAAGTCCTCTTCCGAGCCATACATTCCGGTGAAGAATGCCTTGAAGTAATAGGCGGCCAAGGAGCCGTACATGTTAGAGTGATCGAAGTACAGACGCTGATTGATCACTGCCTGTGTCTTAGGATCCTTGGGGTAGAGCTTGTCATCCTTGCCGTACTTCTCCACCAGGTAAATGGTGATGGCACGCGACTCCCAAAGGGTGAAGCCATTGTCCACCAGGGTGGGAACCGTGTGCTGGGGATTGATCTTCACGAACTCCGGCTTCAGCTGCTCTCCCTCCAAAGTGTTCACTACAGTCTTGTTCAGCTCGAGGCCTAGAGCCTTGGCCACCATAAGAACATTGCGGCAAGCGCTGACCACTTCGTAGTAGTATAAATCCATGTCGGGAGCTGCGATCGTGTTATGTCGCTTGAGAGGAGAACGAGAACTAAGTGGGTCCCCCACGTATTCCCAGCTATATATAATCCGCCAGTGAACTCTCTGTTTGTGTATGTTTGCTATGCTTTGACTTCTCAATTGAGTGTGTTTGTGAAAAATACATGGGTGCGGCGACTGGCACGAATCTATATCAATTTTCCCTTGTGTTTGGGTTCTCTTTAAAGGCAGCTTGTTTGAAAACAATTGTATGTTTGTGTCTGCGTCGTCAAATTAGCGTACTTAATTTATTTTCGCCGAAGTTTTGCCATTTGAGGGCATAAATAAATACATATTTCCTTCGCTGAAGTTTTCTATTTAAGGGAAGAAATAAATATTTCCTTTGAAGAGCACAAGTGTTTGAGTACGGGTATTAGTTCGTTTGGTATATGTAAGTATAAATTCTACAAAACACATGTGATATAGGTAACATTTTGTACTTTGATTATATAAATATTTAAGTAGTATTTACAACGAAAAGAAACTGTGGGTGCAGAGGCACTAACGATTGTATGAACCTAAATGTTTTTTAAAGGTTTGCTGGCCATAAAAGTGCTCCGACTCTATTATTACAATAATATTTTAAAGGCAAAGAAAAATAAGCTCATGCGATTGTAGGCAAGGTTTAAAACTTTTCTTTAAATAGAATAAGCTTTAAATCCTTATAGCAAATTTCTCAGTAAAATTGTTTGCAAGTAATATTTGTCATTTGTTTATTTACTTAAGGCTATCGTTATTTTATAATTTTACTAAGAACTTGATGTATGTGTACTGAATAAACAAAGTACATCTGCCACAGTGATTTAAATAAAATATTAAATATAAATAAATATATTAAATATATTTCCACTAACCACTTGCACTTTTACTATTTTGACTATATTGGCACTCCCCATAAATATATCTCCCCAAAAAGCAGAAAACTTCATTTACTTTTAAAAACAAACTTTAAGTTTTCATTTATTAAAATATATGTATATAGATATAAATATATAAAGCTGAGTATCGTTTACTGTGTGGCCACTTTGCGGGAATCAAAGAAGGCCTTCATCTGCTGCAGACCCTCCCAGTTCTCGTCCCAGCCGGGAGTCACCTTCTTGGCATTGGCGTACCACCTGACCACGTTCGAGTGCTTGCTGAAATCGTACTCAATGATGTCGAAGGTGGAGACCAGGGCCAGGATGGCGATGTCGGCCACAGTGAGGTTGTCACCGGCCACGTAATCGTGTCCCTCCAGGAAGGTGTCCAGGAACCCGAAGGCCGTATCGATTTTCTTGAAATCATCCTCGCTGCCAGGCTTGCCAGTGCGGAACAGGGGATAGTAGTACTTGGCGAAGGAATCGTTGAGAACGCCCATGTCAAAGTACAGGCGCTGGTTGACCACGGCCTGCTTCTTGGGATCCTTGGGGAAGAGCGAGTCGTCCTTGGCGTACTTCTCCACCAGGTAGACGGCGATGGCCCGGGATTCCCAAATAGCAAAGTCTCCATCAACCAGGGTGGGAATGGTGTGCTGCGGATTGATCTTCACGAACTCCGGCTTCAGCTGATCGCCCTCCATGGTGTTGAGGAACTTCTTGTTCAGCTCCACGCCCACGGCCTTGGCCACCATCTGGACAGTGCGGCATCCGCTGCTGCCGGGCATGTAGTAGAAGTCCATATCGGAATGTGTGTGTGATTCGCTGAAGAGGAGAACGAAGACTGACTAATGCCGGGCAATGGAGGTTACTTATATAGCCAGTTTGGCTGGGAAATTATCTCTCCCCATTTGTTTATTTGTGTGTTTTGCTTGATGTTTGCCTCTTGTGTTCGGAAAGTTGCCGGTCATGGTTAGAATAAACTTTTTATCATATTTCGGGTGCTCATTATATGGGAATGGTGGCCACGTACCGTGACTCACGTAGGTCTAATTATTATTGCAAGAGGGGGCCTTAGATAATCTTCGAAGCACTTGTTTTGGGAGAACGATTATTTTATTGTAGTAACTAACCAAGATTTTAAATGACATATGGCGATAAAGTGTAATGAGTCATAAAATAAGTGAGTTATCTGAACTGATAGTGAAGACATAGACATATCTTTAGAGTTTTCACCCAGAAACCTAATTACTTTGAACACACATTTCGCCAAAACTTGTTCATATGATATCAGCTTAGATTATTATATTATGATTTATATTATTTATATTATTATTATTTATATTTTGGATCTATGAATGAACCTAAAAGCCACGTAGCTTTGGGTTGTCTAAAAATTAACTGAACTGATAATGCGATGGCTGGAAGTGCGACTACATTGACTATGTAGTCATGCCAATAATTAAGCGTAATATTTCTTAAAAGCAATAATATTGTTTTTATTATAGAGAGGAGATCTTATTAAAATGAAAAGAGGTGTTTGTTGTTCGGCAGAAAATCGCTTTTACTTTTCAATTCGTTCATACAAACAGTTACATATCTGTCTTTTCTCAAGTCAAGATCAGCGAAAGACTGAAGCAGAGACAGGCGCAGCTGTACACAAAATAAAATAATTTGCCGGCAAGCGGAATCGAGCAAAATATATACATACATACATTTGTGAATATATATCAAGTTTACGTATATATATGCGCAAACCGGCAGACTCTCCGGATCTACACAAACATCTCTTGGCTTCTCTTCGCTTAATTGCTTCTCTTAACCCCGTCTCTTTGATTAGTTTGGGGTTTTTTTGCTGCCTTTTTGATTGTTCGTGAATCATACGTGGCCAATGCCGCCTAACTGGTTCTCTTGATCCCACTGGTGGCCAAACACTGGGCCGTGCTGTGACCTTTCTCTACATTTTACGCCAGATTTTGGGCCGGCTTTTTAGTGAATTAAGCCAACCAGTTTATGGGCGAATCTCTGTCTTCTTTACGATTGTGTTTCCCATGAATCAGTGGATTTCGGATTATGTTCAACTGAGTAATTTCCAGAGGGGATCGTCTCTGGGGTTTTACGTGTTCTCGTTCTCCCTCCGATTTCACAACCGAGGCGGATTGTTCTGGATGTTAAGAGAGCAATTTGTTTGACGTGTCCCCTGCGAACATGCTCTTTCATTATTCTTGCCAAGTTGTTATTGAAAATTTCGCTGGGTCATGCTGATAGTTGGTATTGTCAATTGTGAAACTGATAAAAAGAGCCATGTTTTTTTGGAAGGGAATATGTAGCCACCCCCAGCGAATAATCGTCGGAATGTTCGAGAGGTGTTTTGCCCTAACAGGGAGAGCTCCTCCAGTTATTCGTAGGAACGATTGGCCAACTTGGGCTCTCTTTACCTTCTCGTGTAATCTGGCCATAACAATCGTTGCCAACTGACCAAGGTCGTCGAATTACAAACATTTTTGCCGTGGGCATTCGATCGATTGATTGCTGTGGCCATCAAGATAATTACATCAAAAATGTACACCTGTAATTTCCGATTTGCATGTCCCTTTGCCGTAGAAATAACTAAGGGACTGACATTAAATCATCGGTGGTCTAGTTCGTTGTTTAACTTGGGTTTTACCCATATTTTATCATAGTCTGAGTCATTATTAAGTCGATTTTTTTTTGGCCAGCCCATGGTATTATTTATGTGGCCATATTAGTTCGCAAGTAAACAGCATGAGTCTCACGCGAATTGTTTAAACATTTCACTCGGGAATCGCAACCAATTTTTGCTGTTCTGTTGCGTTGTTTGTCTGATATGAATGTTTGCCGGCCGGCGTGTGTTGTTATCTCGTTTGCTTTATTTTTTTCTTGTTTAATATTTTTTTCTGTTATTTTTTAGCTTCGATAAAAGAGTTTATTTTTAAAGCGCAATTGCTGTGAGCACAGATGTTCATTAAATATGCAAGAATGTGTACACAGCAAAAGATAAAGGTGATTTTAGATGGTTTTAGTATTAGAGAAATATTACTGGAATACTAATTTAATGTCTAATTTACCTATAACTTAAAATATACATGGAGAAGGTTCAAAAAAATCATCTTTTTGAATAAATTAAAATTTTAAGACATGAAAATGGGAATACTAAAGTATCATCATATATACAAAACCTTATATTTAGAAAGTTCCTAAGCAGGATAATTTTTTTTTAAATATATATTAAGACCTTGACATTGTTTTAACTGCAAATATAAAAATTGTTGGATGGAAAATTGTACTAATGAAATTCTAAGGAAAGAAACTCTCTTATGAGGGATCAAAATAGGCTCCAAAGAATTAACTTCAAAGAAATCTATTTTTTTCGGTGCACACATGCAAATTGAGTACCTATAATAAATAATATAAAAGCAACAAACAAGAGTACAGAAAAAATGAAAAATAAAACTACTCTAAAATAAAAGGAATTCTAAAGAGAGCAAAACTGTGGCGTTCCAATGGAGGATCATTAGAAAGTTGCAGCTTTCTTTGGTGGAGCTACAAGGCGTACTGGGGGTACCTATGCAAGTGCCACTAAATCACCTATACTTGCACACGGCTCTATGTATTAATCACGCTGCTAACGTCACTTTTATGTGTGCCAATAGATGAAGTGAGCTTGTGTGCGTGAGGAAAAAAAACAAAAAAAAAAGAAACAACTATGTAGACACGAAAACAACTGGCGGCTGTCTCTCTTTATGGTGATTCCCCTCCCTTAAGACCCCTCCCGTTGCTCTGGGGGCAGCAAACATCTCTTGTTTGCCGGCCTCGGCATAATGGCGACGCCAGCAATTCCCTATAAAAGCCCGACCGCTCTCCGGATTCCGTTCAGTGCTGCTTCTCATCTGGTACAGTGTGCATCGCGAGAATTCTCAAAAAAAAAAAATAAATGTAAGTTTCCCATATTGTGACTGTGTAGGTCTTAGCAAAAAAAAAAACTTGAAACAATGTGCGAAAGGAATATGCTTGGAAAAGTTCCAAAAAATATAGAAGAAATATTAGATATTGTGTGCTATGTGTGTGGATATGACATCACTCCCTGGGAGCCTGAGTCTGAGTCCGAGTCTGAATTTCTGTAATGACCTGGCAATTAATGCCGGCCTTTGTCTGAGCTCGAAATTATAGAGCGCGTCTAATTACGGCATATCTTTTCTGATCTGCTCTGTGTGATTTTTGCATGTACTTAAAAATAAAATGGTGGAAAAAGAAACTTTAACTAGCAAGCTTCAGACTTTGATGAGGGCTTTTAAATTAATTATAGCATTTGTTAAGTGAATTTAAGGCAACAAATAATTTATTTTAAATACCGGTTAAGGGTTTTACTTGAATTTAAAAGAGTTGTGCAGAATAAATTAAAGAGTTTCTGTGTAAAAATGTGAAATCATGAAATATCTTTAAATTTGTAATGATTTTTCAAATGAAAAAAATAGCTGACAAAATTGAATTAAAATAACAACTATTTGATCGATTTTAAATATTTTTCCTTTGTAGAAATTATTTATCTTATTCTTAATTTAATTTTCTTTTTTAGTAAAAATGGCTGACTTCTACTACCTGCCCGGCTCCTCCCCCTGCCGCTCCGTCATCATGACCGCCAAGGCTGTCGGCGTCGAGCTAAACAAGAAGCTGCTCAACCTGCAGGCAGGCGAGCACCTCAAGCCGGAGTTCATCAAGATCAACCCCCAGCACACCATCCCCACCCTGGTGGACAATGGCTTCGCGCTGTGGGAGTCGCGTGCCATCCAGGTCTACCTGGTGGAGAAGTACGGCAAGACCGACTCGCTGTACCCCAAGTGCCCCAAGAAGCGCGCCGTGATCAACCAGCGTCTTTACTTCGACATGGGCACTCTGTACCAGAGCTTCGCCAACTACTACTACCCGCAGGTGTTCGCCAAGGCGCCCGCCGATCCCGAGATGTTCAAGAAGATCGAGGCTGCCTTTGACTTCCTGAACACCTTCCTGGACGGACAGGAGTACGCCGCCGGCGACTCTCTGACCGTGGCAGACATTGCCCTGGTGGCCTCCGTGTCAACCTTCGAGGTGGCTGGCTTCGACATCAGCAAGTACGCCAACGTGCAGAAGTGGTACGAGAACGCCAAGAAGGTGACTCCCGGCTGGGAGGAGAACTGGGCCGGCTGCCTGGAGTTCAAGAAGTTCTTCGAATAAGCCTGATATTCAAGTTTTAACACCCCCCAAACATTTGATGTAATATTTATTAACGTTCTCAAAATACAAAGCACAAAACATACAAAACAATTCCAAATTAAATGAGTGTTCGCTTTTTTGAATGCAAAAAAAAAAAATGCAATACTGTTTTATTCTAGATGTGTATACCATAAAATGACATTATATATGAATGTCTGTGGGTACGGACATATGGGCAACAGTTGGATAAGTTTTGCTCTGCCGGCTCGTTTTTCTCTCTTCCGAGTGCCCAAAGGGTGCGCTGGAAAGAGTATTGCAAAGAGCTAATTGAATCTTTTCTCTTTTTCCGCGAATTGCAATAAAAGCTGCCGCCGATTCGCATGCTGTTCGTCAGTGTAAATTGGCGAAGAGAGACAGCCGGAAGCCGTCAATAAAGCAGAATAGAAAATAGAACTAGAAATAATGTGGAAAACTACCGAGTTAGTATAACAAAATAGAAGGAGCTTAAGAGCCTGAGAAAATTTAAATTGGCTTTTAAAATTACTAAAGAATGTTTTTCGAACAAGTTTTTTATTTAATGAAGAGCGGTATTTTTATGTGTTGAAAGCACTGAAGAGAAACAAAATGTTGATAAACAAATTCTAATGAGTTCTGAATTTGGCTTTTTTTATCAGTTCTCTTAAAGAGCTGTTATTTTTTCTGGTGTGCTCGAAGAATACACTGTTATTATAACATATCTACAATAAAATTCCACAAATCTTCCTAGAAGTCTTTATAATTTGAAGCTTGGTATTAAAAATCACAGTTTAAAATTATTAAACGGTGTTATTATAAAGTTTTTAATTTAAACAAATAGTTTTTTTAGGTCTGGTTGAAGCGAAGATTTAAAAAAATTAATGAAAATAAAAAAAATCAATGACTTTATTTATTTTTTTGTTAAAAGGGAATAAATCCCTTACGTGTATTAAGTGCTGTAATCTTATGGCACGTGTATAGGCTTAAGCAAACGTGTAAACAAGGCCATATCACTTTTGGTATCAACTAAATAAGCTGATAACAAGTTTAATTAAAAGACAACAACAAAGGCTGGTTAGCAACAAACTGCATTAATACCGTATCTACCTTGCCTAGGTACTGTATATTCAATATCAAAAGACCATAATTCTCCTGAAAAGGTAATAGAAAATATCAACCGACCTTAATTCTCCTGAAATTGTAATAGAAAATCCACAAGTTTTTTATAGAGCACAGATGTTTCCTGAAATCCTACAGTTATTCCATTTCCCAGAAATAATTATACACCAAATCAAGCCAAACTTGAAAGCTGTTTCAAATATAAGCTCCCTTACGTCTAGGTTTTAACTCAGTTTGATTTTACAGCTTGTGGAAGAACCTTGAAATTTCTAAAAGCACTTAAAAAGTTATTTAAATATTAACTCAAACAGTACAAATAATTAATAGAGTTTTGGTTTACAGAAATCATGTTAGACTTCTACTACATGCTCTACTCGGCTCCCTGCCGTTCGATCCTGATGACTGCCCGGGCCTTGGGCTTGGAGTTGAACAAGAAGAAGGTCGATCTGGATGCCGGGGATCACCTGAAGCCGGAGTTCATCAAGATCAATCCCCAGCACACCATACCCACTCTGGTGGATGGTGACTTTGCCATTTGGGAGTCGAGGGCTATCCTCCTGTACATCGCGGAGAAGTACGACAAGGATGGCTTGGTCTATCCCAAGGATCCCCAGCAGAGGGCTGTGGTCAATCAGCGCCTGTTCTTCGATTTGGGAACCTTGTACCAGAGCTATATTTACTACTACTATCCCCAGTTGTTCGAGGACGTGAAGAAGCCGGTCGATACTGAGAATCTGAAGAAGATCGATGCCGCCTTTGCCATGTTGGATACTCTCCTGGAGGGTCAGCAGTACGCCGCCCTGGGCAAGTTGACCCTGGCCGACTTTGCCCTGCTGGCCACCGTTTCCACCTTCGATATATCGGAGTATAACTTTGCCAAGTATCCGAATGTGGTCAGGTGGTACGATAATGCCAAGAAGGTCGTGCCCGGATGGGAGGAGAACTGGGAGGGCTGCGTGTACTACAAGAACCTGTATCTGGGTGGAATTTTAAACAAACAATGACTTGCCTCTAATTACTAATCAGCAAGAGCCAAAAAAATATAATAAAAATGTTACACAAATACGAATTTCACACCGCATAAAGAGTGCCCATATTTGGTGTTGTTTTAAGAGTAATATAGAAGAAGTCGAAGAGTCGTTGACTTCTGGAATGCGATAAGGCCGGGTGCCATGCTCTTGTGAAATTCGTTGAGGTACGACAGCCCAAACATTTTTCACTCCGATAAGATAGTGCTACGTGCCTATAGGAATAACGTAAGCTACTGAGATTTCTCTCTGATAAGAAGTAATTAACGTCAAAGCACCTGAAGTTGACTGGGGCTTACGTAAATATGAGTTATTTTTCACTCCATTTTGATTAGTTTTTTACTCTTATACTCTAGCTCTCTTTTTGCACAAACCCTCTCTTTAAATATTTGTCAATTATCACCTGTACTTAATTGATCCATCAGCCCACAAAATAATACTTTATTTATGGTTATCTCTGTGCTGTCTGCTTGTGTGTATAAAAATCAGCTAAATCGTCGGGCATTATTCAGTTGTTTGTCGTGCTCCGGCCATAGAGGAGCCCCCTTGTATTTGTACATAAATAATTCGTAAGTTCAGTCACCGATTAAGGTTTTGTTTTTACATTTTTTTGCCTGCTCATAATGGAGATTACGTCACATCAAATTCCCGGGGTGCCATCAAAGAAAGTGATTAGCTATTCGCATTTTTTTTATTCATCTACAGTGACAGCGTTTGATGAATTGCAGAAATACTTCTTGAAGCTTCCAGGGGAACAATCATAATAATAATTTCATGGAATTTTATTAATACTTTTTATCAGAATTGTACGAGCATATTAAGCCCAAAAAGTCTACCTTTGTAATAATTTAGGAAGAGGCTGAGAGAGCTTCTTCTGTACCTTTTTTTTCCGCCTCTATATGGAAATTATTTCTTTAAAAATAAACTGAGAACACAAAGAAAGTGATTAGCTATTTGCTAGGTTTATGAAACATGCCCCGACACCTTTTGAACTTGGTTGATAATTCAAGATTTTTTTTCCTTAGAGATTCCAATTCCTCAGCAACCCAAATGGACTTCTACTACCGACCCGGATCTGCTCCCTGTCGTTCTGTTCTGATGACAGCCGCGGCCTTGGGCGTGGAGTTCGACAAGAAGGTGGTGATCAACACCCGTGCTGGTGAGCAGTTCAAGCCGGAGTACCTGAAGATCAATCCCCAGCACACGATCCCCACGCTGAACGACCATGGCTTTGCTCTATGGGAATCGCGGGCCATCATGGTGTACCTGGTGGAGAAGTACGGCAAGGATGACAAGCTGTATCCCAAGGATGTGCAGAGGCAGGCGCTGATCAACCAGCGACTGTACTTCGACATGGGCACTCTGTACAAGAGCTTCGCGGAGTACTACTACCCGCAGATCTTCTTCAAGAAGCCAGCCGATCCGGAGAACTACAAGAAGATCGAGGTGGCCTTTGAGTTCCTCAACACCTTCCTGGAGGGCCAGACGTACGTGGCTGGCGAGGACTACAGTCTGGCTGACATTGCCTTCCTGGCCACCGTTTCTACCTTCGACGTGGCCGGCTTCGACTTCAAGAAGTATTCCAATGTGGCCAGGTGGTACGAGAACGCCAAGAAGCTCACGCCCGGCTGGGAGGCCAACTGGGCTGGGTGCCAGGAGTTCCGCAAATACTTTGACAACTGAATCTGGTTGGATTCCTCGATTTATTGCACTGCGTTCTTGTCTTATGAATAAACATCTAAGCTAGGCTGACTAAGCTAATGATTGCACTGCGTTCCACTGTCTAGATAGTTATATATACTAAATACTTAATACTAAAACAACGAGTTCGATTTGCTAAATTCAAGCGGCCGGCGAAAGGACTGCTCCAGGTTGTGGAGCCGCTGCTCCAGGTCGTTCATCGAGTTGCGGAGGGCATGGCCCCGCGGGCGCAGGGAGATCTGAGGCGAGTGCTGCATCAGGTCGTCCTTGACGCCGGAGAAGGAGTGCCGCACGCAGGAGCGCTTCTCGAAGCGCGTGTTCTGGTAATGCGGATGGTGTCCCGGCGGATGCTGGCGATGCTCGCGGCAGTTGTGAGCCACCAGGGGCTCGTCGGTCTTCAGCGAGTCCTCGTAGGTGTCACTGGAGGGGATTAGGGATGTTATTTTGTTTCTTTATTTTAAGTATCACCTATGACTTACCTACTGTCTGTGTTGGGCGGATGTTGGCGCAACTCCAAGTGCGCCTTGGCATGCCTGGGACAGAGTACCTCTGGATTTTTGCTGCGCTTGGAGCCACTATGCTGGAAGGAGTCCGGCGAGGTCTCGTATAGCTCGCGACTGCTCAGGAACTCCACGCCCGAGTCCTGGCCCGTCGAGTGCAGGGAAAACAAGGAGGTCTCGTAATTATTGCTGAAGAAAAAGGCGATTAGAAAGCAGATCGATTAAAGCTGACACAATGTCATAAATATTTAAATATTTTTAACCAGTTTTAGCTAACTAAAAGCAGTTACTTAACTCCTGAAAATACAGTTAGTTGTAACACTTTTCGAAAGCAATTTGCTTAGATTTACTTACAGATTGTTCACCGGCTGACAGGCGTTGTACTTGAGCACAAATGGAGTACTGCCCACGCCCACTGTGCCATCACCTGCTGCTCCTCCTCCTCCGGCTGCTGCTGCTGCCGCTGCCGCCTTGGCAATGGACTTGGGCAGTGGCACATCGATGTATTCCCGCTGCTGCTGCTGCTGCTGACGCTGTTGCCTGCGAGGATGGTCATTAGGAACACGTTTGACTTGAATGGACGGACCAGCACTTACTCGTTCAGGTACTGGTGGTGCTGCTGCTGCGTGGCCATCGCCTGCTGCTGGTGATGATGATGCAACTGCTGCTCCAGCTTCTCGGTGGCCGTGGCCGTCGACTGGGTCTGCGCCGATGAGCACACGGACTCGGGCATGAAGGCGCTGGTGGGCCGCTGGCTGCCAGTGCTGCTGCCCTTGCTGCAGCGCTGTGTGTGCCGCTGCTGCCGCTGGCGGCGCTGCTTCTGGCCACGACCGGAGCCAATGTCGGCGATGGTATAGGTGAGACCGGCATCGGAGGCGGAGAAATCGCGCTGCGACCAGAGGCGACTGCAAAGGGGAAAGGGAAAAAAATAATTAAACAATTTTAAGAAACTGCATTTTATTATTTGTAATAATTTTTCTACACTGAAACCTTTTTAGTTTTAATTTAAAGAGCGGAATAGACTGTATTTTATTTCAGTGCAGCATCAAATGGAGCTGAGCCGAGATGAGAGTCATCTTTGAGTGGCATCTCTGAGTGTCTTTCCCATTTGGGATGCTGTTGCCGTTGATGTCACCTGATCTTCGTCTAATTGCCTGATGTTTGCTGCATGTTTGTCGCTTTGATTGTTGTTTCTTACTATGTCTGTGTTTGTTGCTTTTTACCGTTATAATTTAATCGGACAGGAGAGGCCCAGACTCAGCCGGTTTGCTCACAGGTAAGCAGCAACAACTTGGCCATTAGCGGCAGCAACAATACCAAGAACGTCAGCAACGTCAGCAGCAACAACAACGAATGCGATTGACTTAAGATTTATTATGTGGCCTTCAGCTTAGGCTAACACTACATCTATGGCTAACATGAAATGCATTTAGAGCTACAGTCTTTCGGTTCCACTCCACCTCCTATCTCCTCGCACTCATTCATACCGTTTCTGGCGCAGGCACAGGTAACAGCAGGCGGCTATCAGCGCCCCCAGGGAGACCAGGGCCAGGAGCACCACCGTCACAAACTCCAGTCCTCCCATGAAGCCCGCTGCGGAGGCGTGCGTGGGTCTCGGCGACTGTCCAAACTCGGCCAGCTCTATAATTCGGGGCATCGACTTGGAGCCATCCAGTTTCTGCTGTTGCAGCTGCAGTGCGTCCAGCTGGAGGCCGGCCAGGGCACTGCAAGGGGAGGGAGTCCAAACAAAGTGCATTAATTTCCGCGACAGTTCTGGGTCAATCGATTTTGGTTTCTGGGGGGGAACAGGGAACAGGGAAGACGAGAAGACTTACTCCTGAAGCTGCTCCATTTCCATAATGGAATTCGTGTGCGGATCGACGGCATAGATATAGGCATTGGTGCTGCAAGAAAAAAAGGGGAGAGAAAGGTGGAACACGTTTAGAGGAGTCTCAACTGAACTGGGTTTTGACTTGAACCAATGGGCAATTAGTCAGGAATTAAATCTTGAATAAAAGGTAAAAGGGGTTTACTTAAATTAAGAATTTTATGATATTTAAATCGTAAGAAATTAGCAGTAAATTTTTTAAATGTTTCCAAGACCTTCCTTAATTATTAAAAAATATATTCAAAGACTTACGCCGCTTCTAGTCCTCCAGAATATGGCTCCAGCAGTCTCACTCTTACATCCTTCCCAATGGCATCGCTGAGCGCCTCCATTAGCCCATCGATGCGACGCTCCACCTCCACGGGCACTCCGGCCACCACCAGACGCACCTGCTTGGCCTCGTCAATGATGTACACAAAGACATTGACTATGCCACTGCGTCCATCGTCGGCGCCACTGCGATCCGTGGCCTTCACATCAAAGCCATAGATGCGTTCATCCCGAGGCAGATCTCCCAAAAGACGAATATTACCCGACACCTCGTCAATGCCAAAGAGGCGAGTGGGCTCGTTGAGCAGACGATACCTAATCTCGGCATTGAGTCCCTCGTCCAGGTCGGTGGCCAGCACGCGGGTGACGTGGTAACCAAAGGAAGCACTCTGTGGCAGAACAGCCACTATGGGCTGCCCATTCCCCCGGAACTTGGGCGCATTATCGTTCTCATCCGCTATGTGGACCAGGATCCGGCACTCATTGGGCGACAGACCCTCGATCCGTTCGTCCACCACCGGGTAGGAGACTCTGGCATAGTTTCTGGCCTCCCGACTCAGACGATCAGCTCGAATCCGCAGCTGGTAGCGGGCTATGTGCTCCCTGTCGAAGGGTTTCAGGGCGTACAGCAGCATGTTCTTGGCATCGTACTCGAAGGGCGGATGGGCATCGGTTTCATCCAGGCCCTCCTCCAGCCACAGGGACCAGCGATAGTTTTCCGGGTTGAGACCGGCACTCAGGTTCAGGCGCATCACCTCGATGGGCGCCTCGTTGTTCTCCACCAGCTTCACCTCGTAGTAGGCGTGCTGGAAGATGGTCACGTTGGCCGGGGGCTCGGGTTTGGGAGTGGACTTGGGTGGATCCGTTACTGCCTGTCCCTGCAGGTTCACTATGACCACAGCTGTGGCGGATAGTGCCGGACTGCCCACATCCGAGGCTATGACCGAGACATTCAGGTGCTCGTAGTCATTGTAGCCATTGATCCGGGACACAGTGGATATAGTGCCATCCCGGGAATCGATCTGGAACAGCGGAGCCTGCATTTCCTGGTGCCGGATGGAGTACAGGACGAGCCCGTTGCCATTGCCCACATTGTCCTTGTCTATGGCTGTGAGCTGTCGCACGAAGGTGCCCGGCTGGGTGCCCCTGTCCAGGTAGGCCTTGTACACCGGCAGCATCATCGTCCGATCCGCCACGTTGGGTATGTACTTGACGGCCTTGGTCTGGTCGTCGTAGCCAATGAACTCCGGACGATTGTCGTTGATGTCCAGCACATTCACTTCGACGTCCACGCTGCTGGACATCCGCTGCATCACCGGGGCATTGTCCGTGGCTATCACCTGGAAGCTGAACTTGTCCTTGAGCTCCCTGTCCAGCTGCCCGCTGATTTTCAGCACCCCAGAGGCAGGCTTTATGCTGAACGGCAGCTGGAGGTCACTGAGCGTATACGTGATATTGGCATTCTCGCCAAAGTCCATGTCGATGGCCATCAGCTGACCGAGGACACTGTCCTTGTACTCCCCCTCCGGAGTGTCGAAGCTGTACCAGGACTTCTTGAACGTTGGGGCGTGATTATTCACATCCATCACCGTGAATCGCAGGCAGGTTGAGTCCTTGAGGCCATCGATATCCGTCACCGTGAGGTTCAGCCAAATCTCTATGTTGGCCGAGAGCGGGTAGTTGACGGAGACCTCGCCAGTGAGCTTGTCGATGGCAAAGTACCGAACTCCCTGGACCCTCAGCAGTGGCATTCCGGGCGTCCTCTCCACCTGCTCGCCCCTTACCTCGTAGTGGAGCTGGGCATTCTTCCCGAAGTCCTCGTCGCTGGCGCTCAGCTGGAGCAGCTTCGTCCCCACCGGGGTGTCCTCGTAGATGGCAAACAGAGGACACTTGACGGTAGCAGCTCGGACCATGCGGCGCCGTGACTTGGCTCTGGCCACCACCCCGAGAGCCAGACTGGCACCCACGCCCGCGGAGCGCTCTCGATGCTCTCGATCCGAGTGGAGTCTTGGTGATCCTGGAATGTGGTAGGGCGGCGGGGCCAGCATCATGGCAGCCGTGGCCTGCGGAGCTGCCAAGCCACTGGAGCTCTCCACAAAGTAGATCTCCATGTCGGTGGTGTACTCGCGGATCTCCAGGCGCGAGTCCTTGAACACCGAGATGCGCTCGAACATGGGGGGATTGTCGTTGACGTCCGCCACCAGGACGGTGAGATGGGCATAGCCCGAGAGGCCGCCGCTGTCGGCGGCTATGATCTTCAGGTTGTACAGCTGCTGCTTCTCCCGGTCCAGGCCCCGCTTGCCCGTGTAGGTGATCCGGAAGTAGGGCCCCGAGCTGAGCTTGAAGTTCGTCTGCATGAAGGTGGTGTGCAGCTCCTGGTACTTGAATTCGTCGTTCCACTGATCCGTCAGGTTGAAGATGTTAAAGGCGCCCGTCGAGGCTGCCATCTTGTGCTGGCTGGCATTGCCCGCCAGAGCCGAGGAGCTCCCATTCACGTACTCGATGCTGAACTCCTCGCTGTAGTCGCCCTGCAGTTGCACCCTGAACTCCGCGTTGACACCCTCGTCCGCATCCTGGATGAGAATCGCATGGTTCATTGACAGCTCCGTGCCCGCGGCACAGTTCTCGTTGACCAGGCCCACATAGGTGAGGGCATTGAACTTGGGCGCATTGTCATTGACGTCGTCCACCTTGATGTTCACCTGGTAGATCCCGGCGCCACTCACCAGCCCCGTGCTGTACTCCACGATCACCGTCAGCTCGTAGCTGGCCTGCTGCTCCCGGTCCAGGCCGATCAGGGTGAGCAAAGTGCCATCCTCGGTGATGGAGATCTTGTTCACCACCTCCTGCTGGTTGGCTATGATGTAGCGGAGCTTCAGGTTCGTATCCCCGCCTGCCAGGCGTCTGGGCAGGCGCCTCTTCGACTTGGAGCTGCGACTCCTGCTGCGACTACGGAACCTGCTGCCCAAAGTTAAGTTTCTGCCGGTTGCTCCCTCGGAGGCGGGCATTTCCCGGAAACTGCCCAGTTCGTTGTTGACCAGATTGAGGCCGTTCTTGTACAGCAACTGGCCAATGATGCCGCCGACCACATTCTCCTCCACATGGAAGTTGATCACGTTCATGTTGATCTCTCTGGAATAAGAGGTGATTGATGATGGGGATTACTTAGGCTTTGATTTAATGGATAAGTTTACGCTTCATTGATTAATTGATTTGTCATTTAGTCAAATATTTTTAGCTTTCTTTGGGAACTAATTGCTTTCAAGTGCAGTTGCCAGCTTAATTGGTAATATAAATCTCTACAAATTATATATCTTTGCAGAGCCATTAAAACATTTAATAAATAAAATACCTCACCAGTTTTTAGCATTGCTATTTTCGGCTTTCTTAATTATCTTTTGCCACTTTTCCCCGCGACACCCATTAAGCTTTCTAAAGCAATTAATCCAGTTTGAAAATGATACTCACTCTATGACAGGTCTCAGTGGTACCTTCTGCTCCGGCTTGTTAACAATCCGAATGGTCAAATTGGTGATGAGCACACCTTCGTCGCTGAGCTCAGCCGGCGAGGCAATGGTGGTCAGGGGAGAGGAGCTCCGCGACATGACCAGCGATTGCGAGGAGTTGGCAAAGAGCTGCGAAGAGATTCAGAGGTTACATAAAGCTGAGATTGGATTACAACTTAAGATAACTCACATAATTGGCCACAGCCTCGAACTGGTAGACCTTCCTCTTGAACTCTGACAACTCCCTTATGACGGTGATAATTCCCGATCTCTCCTCAATGGCAAAGGGCACTCCCTCCGAGTAGGTATGCAGCAGATCGTACATGATCTCGTCCTCGCCATCGTAGATCAAAGTCGTGCGAACCTGACCCACCGAAGTGCCTAGAGGGGTATTGGCCCCCACCCAGAACTCGTAAGGAGCGCCCACAAAGTCAATGGCCTGATCATCGATGGTGGCGTACACCTCGATCGTAATCACAGCCAGAGAGAACCTTCTTTCTGAAGGATTTGTGGGCTGATCACTGGCCTCCACGAAGACTGCAATACGCCCTCTCCTCAAAGGTCCCCCCACATAAATGGTTCCATTCTTGTTGTCCAACCTGAATGGGATATAGCCACTGCCCTTGGGGCGCTGCAGCTCGTAGAGCAGCCTGCCATTGGGACCCTCATCCGGATCGTGGGCCGCCACCTGACCTATGACATAGCCCGTGGGAGCAGTGATGGGCACCTTGAACTCGTACAGGTTGCCATGCTCGAACTTTGGGGTATTGTCGTTGGTGTCCAGCAGCGTGATCTCCACTTGCACCTTGCTCGGCCCGGGTATCTTCAGGTGCTTGTCGTCCAAATAAGAGGGATTCCTCTCCAGGGCCTCCACGTTCAGCTGGATGGACTTTCGCTGTTCGCGATCCAGCAAGCGATCGTCCCGCACGGTTATCCAACCTGTACGGGAATCGATGCGAAAGGCACCCGCTGCATCCTTGGTCTCCACCAAATTATACAGGAACTCGGAATTTTCGCCCTGATCCCGGTCCACGGCATTCACCTGGAGGACACTGAAGCCCGTGGGCAGGTTCTCCACAATGGAAATGTTATAGAAATCCGCCTCGAACTCCGGGACATTGTCATTCAGATCAAGGACCTCTACTTCGATGCTGGGAAAGAGTAAAAAATAAATTGGGAAAAATATTAAAATATATTTATTTGCTAAACTCACCGAGCTAAAGCCTTCTTCAGGGGATTATCCTTCTGCCGCGCCTCCAGCTGCAGGACGAAGGTGTTGCCCGGCAGACTCTCCTCCTCCAAATCAATTTCCTTCTGCAGATACATGACCCCATTGTGGGGATTCACCCGGAACAGCTGCCTCTCATTCCCCGAGATGATGTCGTACACCAGCGAGGCATTCAGCGAGTCCTGATCGAAGGCCATGATTGGTGGAGCAAAGTACAGGGGTATCCTGATGGGCACCCCTGTCATCGGATAGAACTCATTGAGCCGCGTGCGATACACACCCTCGGTGAACTTGGGCGGCAGATCGTCCACATCCCGCACATTAATGGTGATCGTGGTGTTGGCCTGATTGGCGGGAGTTCCCCGATCCCAGGCGAAGATGGGCAGCTTGAACTGCCGGATGCCGTTGTCAAAGTCCAGCTCCCGCTTCAGTATGAGCAGCGGTCGATGGGGACTCTTGAGAGCAAAGTAGGGACTACCATCCGCGGAGAGTTGCTCCGGCACCGTGGACATGCTGAAGTGCACCTCGGAGTTGGGGGTATTCGGCTTGTCGCGATCGAAGGCCTGAACGCCCTCAAAGACAATGCTCTCAATGGAGGTATTCTCATCCACATCGACCACGTACGGGACGTTGAGAAACTCAGGGGCATTGTCGTTGACGTCCTCGATGTACACGGTGATGGAGAGGTAGCTACCCTGTAAGTCCAGAGATGAGAGTTAAATATTCATAATCTATTTAGTAACTCACCTCCTCGATCTTCTCCTGCTTGCCGGCACACAGGATCCTGAACTTGAGCAGGTTCCTGGGCACATCCCGGTCAACCAGCCTCTCCAGAGACCTGGCCAGCGTCACCACCAACATGGTGGAGTTGTACTCCGTCAGGTTGAAGTACTTGTGATCGCCGCTGGCATCTGCGCCCTTCAGCGAGGCCGTGGAGCGCGGGTAGGCCTGCAGGCGGAGGATCTCCTTGCCCACCTGGGCGTCTTCGCGCAGCCGGATGAACCGCACACCTTCGCTTTCCGCGGCGACGCCATCCAGCGTGTGAAACGCACAGCTGCCGCCGGAGTGGCCTGAAAAGTGGGTCGCCAGAGATTACAGAGATTACTATATAAAGCATGCTGAGCCGTGCAGGAAAGTAAAACTCTGACAAATTGTCGTCGTTGTTGTTTATTTGGGCATGCAAATTTTCGCGCACGCTGAGAACCGAAAACGGAAAAGCGTCGTCGCAGCGCCAACAACAATTGGAAAATTCGCGAAAACCGCGAAGCGAATCCCAAAGGGGGCAAGGGAGGCGTGGCAGAACTGGCGCCATTCCGAGGCGAACCGAAAAAACTTTCTACGTTTGTCGCGTGGCCCATCCAACTGCGATTTTCATGTGCAGTTGCAACACTTTTCCACATGCATTCAACTGTCTGCCTGTCTGCCTGCCCGCCTGTCTGCCTGTCGTGGATTCTCTCCATCTCAATCTCTGGCTTCAGCCTGGCCGCAATCAGCTCTTGCAAATTATTTTCTATTGCTGCCGCTGTCGTTCCCACCCTCATGACATAATTAAGCATTTTTTGTTTGCCCACGGCTCGAGTCGCTTTTGCCCCAAAAGGCATCCCCCACCGGAGTGCGTTCCAAGTGACAAGAAGACGCACACGAAGAGAAAAACATTGCAATAAATAATGGAATATCTTGATAAATAAATTTACATATTATTTTTCTAATTTATACAAACACTGCAGTTACTGCACTCCAAGTATACTAATTATATATGGGATCCTAAGTTATAACTCCTTTTTAATCAAGATAAATCAAGATTTGTCTAGTTAAAAAATCAGTTTGAGGAGCCCTTTTTGAAAACAGAGATATAATTTCATGAAATATGTATTTCCAATATAATTTTTAAAATTATTTGTATGCAGTGAAAGCTCAAAGTAATTATAAGCTTAAATTAAAACTACAATCTATTCGAACTCCTACGAAGCTTTACAATTACCATAGCCATCATTTCTTAAAGCTCGTATTACTAATATAATTTTCAACAATTTATGAATGTGATAAAAAACTCTAAATAATAAATCGTTTAAAACTTAGATCTTTTCTAGTTCTAGCTTAAAAAAATCCTATTAAAGAACTCTTATAGTTTTCATTACCATAATTTTCTAAAATATGTACTACCAGCATAACTTGTATCATTTTTTCTATGCAATTAAAACTCTAAATAATTTCATTTATTTTATTTAATATTAAATGATAAAAAACATTATGGTTTCTGCCCACATAATTATATATTTTATCTTATTATTTTACTTGGAAAAGTCCTAAGCTTATTTTGATTAACAAAGAAAGAAAAGAAAAGAAAGAAAGAAAAATTTTGAAAACAAAGAAAGAAGAGATTTTAATTAATAAAGTTCCCCAAATATTATTTTCTGTGCACTTTTGATTGTCGTCCGTGACTCGCTGACATTTCTCCGGGCTTCATTTTTCTTTCTTTTTTTTTCGGAAGATCTCCTGCTGCGGGAAATTATCATTGTTGCTGCAGATTCAGATGCAGATGCAGATGCAGTGAAATCTTGGCCATCGTCAAGCAGCTTCTTCGGCTGCAGATGGAGACTTTGTCTGCGGTGCCCCTTGTAGGCACTCGACGCTGGTTTATTGTTTTATTTGTGGCTTAGTTTTATTCCAATTTCGTTGCAGTTGCTGCCTTCTTGCTTCTTGTTATTGCCGCCGCAGTTGTAATTTGAGCTCGCAATTTCTATTATTTACTTGCAGTTTCTGGCTCACTTCGGTGTGAACTGTTTGCGTTGGAGGGTTTCCCCCCAAGTAAAGATAAGTTTGTAAGAAACTGGAATGCCACCCACAAATTGGGACAGATTGGAAGCCAAGGGGGATCAAAAATCATGAAGAACGATTTTTAATATATTTATTTTTTAAGACCTTAAGTTTCTCAAGACTGATGTATTTATTTTTCTGTGTTAAGAACTTCAAATTTGTAATTTAAAAATTCTTCGGAGCAAAAATAAGGCTTAGAAAATTTTATTTTGAGAAAATCTGATACAAAGGTCTCGTTTCAAGCTCATATTTCTTAATTTAAATAAATTTAGGAGCCAGGAGTATACATTTTATTGAGTATTTGGTGTAATACTTCCTTAAATAAATGCTTAGTCCAAAAACCACACAAAAAAGTGTTCGATTTTAACAGAAAACATTGTAAAATTATACAAACAACAAAGAATCTATAAAGTTTCTTAGAAATTTCACTCATCTCCTATTCCACGGGTGATTTCAATGCAAATGTTTCCCAATCACAGACACTGACAGCCACATTCTAATAATTATGCAGCTCCAATCCGGTTGCACTTAACACTTTCGAGATTGAGTCGCTTTCGTAACGGTTCTTCAACTCATTTCCCACAACATAAATGTCATTCTCCTCATTGTTCTCATAAAACAGATATGTAATTCATATGCACCACTTTAGCACCCGATGTCTAGCGGCAATTATAACTTTAACTCATTCATATTTCTGCTTTAGCCCGGGCTTAGCCATCATCATCTTCATTATCATGTAGAACATTAAGCTCAGGCGGTCGTCGTCGGTCATTCCAAGTAACACAAACAAATTAAATTTTAATTAGAACATTGCGACACTGGTTGGGTGGGTTCCCAAGCGGGGCGGTGAGTTCACCAAGGGGCAGTCACGGCAGGAAAGGTGCAGGAGCAGGTTACGGAAATGGGTCAGCCTGCGAAGAAGTCGAGGTGGAAGTGGGTCAGCTGTCCGTCGTTGCATAAACGAATTAGCAGGTTGCCTCATTGCGATACTCAATCGACTAAAATCGATTTCCTTGCTCATTTTTTCGAGTTTTTTGGTCAACCCCTGAGGAAAAGCTGTCGCAGCAGCATTTAAATCTGAAATTTGGGTTATTTAACGGGCCAGCCAGCAAACGAGCCAAACAAGTTGCATTGTGGGGACAAAACGAAAGACTTAGGCGACAAACGTGCGGACCGCGTCCAGCACTTGATTTACGCGTACAAACACACACATTAGCACTGGCAGATGGAGAGATTGAGAGACACACACACACACGCATTAGCTGGCAGATTTATGATCAGCAGATCCCGCCCGATCCAGCCAGCTTAAAAGGCTATAACGGCTCTCGGCCGGGTGTAACTTGCCTTGCACTTGTCCCGATTTCGCAGCTTGGCCTACTGTGAATAGACCCAAAACGGCCAGGCCGGGCAGAACCCAAAAGCTTGGGCTTGTCATTTCCAAAATAATTTCACTCGGGCCAAAGGGGATTTATTTATAAGATTTTCCGTATCCTATCCCGTGGAGGTTTCTTTCTGTTTATCGCACGCTCGCATCGCGCTCCACCGGAACAACCGACAACGCAAACACCTCGCAAGCAACTGAAGCTATCTTCACCACTGCAGGCCGACTCGGGCCGAGCTGAGCTGAACTGCGATGGGACTAGTTTTTCACACACAACACAGAAAACGAGAAAAGCCACGACAAGTGGCTTAGAAAGAAAAGCGTCAGGTGGAGTGGGACCAATGCATGGACGTATCCTTGGCTATAGAGACCTGCTCTGCCCAGATCGGCAGAAACCGTTAAGCTACTGCTGCACGGAAGGAAAATAATAAATAAAAACATTAGTTATAAGTTAAATTTGACAGACTTTCTCAAGAAAAGAGATTTAGGTACTTAGAGCTTGTAGTTCGAATTACATTTTATGCTCAAGATGCCAGTCTTTTTTATATTGTCTTTATATTTTATATAAATATTCTTCAATAACTCTTAAGCTCCATTTGATCTCTGCTTGGCATATATTTTTATTTCCCGTGTACCTTTTTCTATAGTGCGTTGCGTGCTGGCGAAAAGACAAAAGCCAGCCCAATGGATGAATGAAAGGCAGCCAGAAAGCAAGAAACAAGGAAGGAAGGTCCAATAGCGCTCGGTGGCTGAGCAAAAGCAACTCGTAAAAGTATAAACAAAACTTATTAACATAAGCATAAACATGCAGTTCGCTGGGTCTCCCGAGGCCCTAGGCGCTGATGCCCCGCTGATGGCGTTGTTGATGGCGTTGCTGATGCCGCAATGGAAAGCCGCCAGTCAGCAAGTCAGAAATCAAACACAAAACAAAACTTATAACTCAGAGCCCAAGCAGGGATGGACGGACAATGAGGCGATAATCCGGGGGAGCCAATGAATCGAATGGCAACCGTACCGCTGCAGTTGCAATAAAGGCGTCTTAACGGTTCGCAGATGCGCCGCAGAACCCAGCCAAAGGTATAAAGGCCCAAAAGGCAGTGGAAAAATGCTAACAAGTCCGCCTAAGAAAGAGCGAAGAAAGGCAGAAAAACAACAAAAGCAGAGCCGGAGCCAGAGCAGAGCCCGAGCAGCGTTTGCATTATGCGGCTTAATAGCTTTACATAACACCAGAGTGGAGACCAAGACGAGGACGGAGCAGAGCCAAGCCAAGCCAGCGGGCTGGCTACCACTGACCGACAGCCCAGCACAACCTACGCAAAAAGTGCACTGAACAAAAATTATCTTACAAATGGAAGGAGTCAACAATTAAATATTATTCAACATAATTTTATTAAAAAAAAACAACTTTGAGAAAGCAAATTTTTAGAAAATGAGTTATTATTAAATTCCTATTTATTTCTATATGAACTAGAAGTGTCTTTATATTTTAAATTAAATGCAGAAATATTGATAAAATGGTCTCAATAAAAAATCGTAAGTCTTGAGGTCTTAGTTTACAAATTTAACTATTACAAAGATAATTAATATTAAATCCTGGTTTACTCTTATACGCTTTTTAAGTGTGTTAATATTTTATAATAAAAGGAAAAGTATTTATGACAGGAAGTAAAAATGTTTAAATAAATATTTGTAAGTCAGTTGATCTTATTTTATTAATAAGATTATTGAAAGCAGAGTTAACATGAAAATCATGTTAATTTCCATACGAAAATATTCTGAACACATATGGGAAAATAATGCTAAGAGGAAATTAAAATGATTTTAATAAAAATTCTTATGTCTTTAGGCTTTATGTTAATTGAAAAATATTTTAATTGATTGATAAAACTAGGCTTATTTTAAATTTTGTTAACCAAATAATTCGGTAGTTCTTATGATGAAAAATAAATTATTAAAGGAAGAGTTAATATTAAGTCCAGGTTTATTTTTAAAAGCTTTATCTTAATATTTTAAAATAAGAGCGAAAATAAAGATGACATTATACAAAAAATGGTATACATAATAATTAATTAGTTTTAATATCTTACTTTGACTGAAAATTATTTCTGTTTATGTTAAAACTTAGTTTATTTTAAAAATTTCCAAGCAAATTAATTCGTTTTTTAACTATATAAATTTTTTTTTAGTGCCTACATCGTCAGAAGCCGAACCGAACCGAACCGATCGAGTCAGCGGCTTGGAAAATTGGCGCGTGCGAATGCTGGTGCTTCTGGTGGCCACTTGTGGTTAGCCACCGACTGCTCTTCGCTGGAAGAATCAATGCTAATCAGCGAGGGCTGCTCGAGAAGTGCTGCTGGTCGGCCAGTGAAAGCAGGAAGACAATGCCGATGGCAAGCCGATATGCTAATCCATCGGCTCTCCTATCAAGTTACACACATCACTCATTGGTTTTGGAGTGAGGCAATCGCTGTATGCCTCGCTGGGCTGCAGTAGGGATTTCAAAAGTATTAATTTAATGGAAAATTTGCCTATCGTATTCCCACGTATCTTGCCACAGCCACTTTCCTCATTTAACGAATATAATCTTTAGGTAACTCATTGGTTTTTGGCTTGCAATTAATTCTCAATTATCTTCGGCAATCGGTTTTGTGTGCAGTTTTGTGACGGTTTTTATTATTTTTGAGTTTATTTCGACTGCAAACTTATCCATTCCAACTAGTTTTTGGGATTTGCTGGCTTCGCTCCGCTTTCCTTTCCAGTTTACGCAATGGCCAGTCAAGTGACAAAGTCATTTCACCAAAAATCAAATCAAAATTCACGAATGCCATTGACCAGCGCGCGCAGCACACAAAAATGAATTTATTGAGTGGAGTTTTTGTTTGTTTATCTGTTGGATTGTACGATAAAATGAAGATTGCACAGGTGCCTTGTTTAAGTTTAAATGCTCCTCTTAAATGTGTCTCGTTTGAACAATGGCAAAAAAGCAGGTCGTGTTGCACAAATTTTCGCAAAAGGTGAAGCAAATATTTTTGGGCTCGTAATCTCAATGGTCGAAGCCCAGACAAAGGTGTGGAAATCAAGTCAAGTCGAAAGTATATTTAATTATAGAATGTTGGTTTCAAACGAATGCCAATAAAATTCAAATCGATTGAGAGTGTTTTTGCTAAAAACAAAAACCAAATCCGAAATACAATGTTGAAGTCTGATGAAGTCTTAATAGTTTATGCGAAAAATGCATGAAGGTCTTGAACTTGAGTGGTAAAAGCTCTTTCTACGTTTTGTTTTGAAATAAATATTGTGTTCATTTCCGCACTTGGGCCAAAATGCCGCCGAACATTATGAACGCCACGGGAGTGCTCTTCGGAAAGATTGCGGAGACAGTGAATTAGGATGTGCCCTATAAGACTTACACCGAAGGCAGGAAGCTTCAATTGGTGGGGCTCAGCCGCGGGCTCTTCGCAATGGTTCACGGAGGCCACATGGACCACGCTCCTGGAATGGAACGACCAGGATCTGGACACGGAGGACGTCGTCGACAGCCGCATCACCCATCACCGACCACTTAGGGCGAGAGGCTAGAAAGCAGCTTGCTTCAATTATTTCTTTATACAAAATTTAATTAATTATCAACTATGCATAACCATTGAGAACATATGAATGATTCTGAGAAAAATCCCAATATGGATTAACCAGCGCTTGGATTCAAGCTTTACTTATGTTAAATACGCGACTTGTGCCACAATACAATATATCAGGGCTCCCACAGAACTTTAATTTGTTATTTTAATTATTTTCTCCGTACCTAAAGTGCGACCTCTACATTAAATATAATTTCAGGTAAATAAAAAATTACAATCCCTTGAAATTAAATAAAATAATGAATAATTTCTTTTTTGCAGTTCTTATTCCTTCGGTCTTGGGGAAACCCCAATATTCTTCGAGTTATACTAGGTATCAGCGTTCTAATCAGTTTTAGGAGAGCAAGAACCTTAGGAACTTTGGAGAGCAAACACTGCCAGGTGATAGATAAGCGGGCCTGCATTGATAAGATAAGAGCCGCCAAAAAGAGCGAGCTTTTGCCTTTTTCCCCATTCTTTTGTGGGGGAAACCTAATCGCACTTAGTCACTGGCTGTTAGCGCTCGAAGATGGACGACACCGACTTCTCGCTCTTCAAAGACAAGAAGAAGCACAAGAAGGACAAGGCCGATGCCACGCTGAACGCCAAGACGCCCACCTCGGAGGCGGATCTCAAGCGGATCATCACCTCCATACCCACCAGCGATGATACCTACGAAAACTGCCAGCGGGCGGGCATTGCTCTGGTCCTAAACCACAAAGATGTCAAGTGGCAGAAGCAGCGGGTGGGCACGGAGCGGGACCGCGATGACATGAGGACCTCGCTCAAGGGTTACGGCTTCGATGTGCGGGTCTACGACGACCTCACCTTTGCCGAGATCAACGACAAGCTCAAGGAGGGTGAGTATTCAGTGGGGTAACAAGAAAAGTGTACTAACTGCAAAGAATTAATATTTAAACAAACTTTATTATTTCTAAGCACAAAGAATCAACCCTCGAGTGCTCAGTGCTATCATTAGAAGAGATACTGTGTACTTACAAAAGACAAAACACTAGTTTTCCACTAATAAATCATAGCAACCGCTTTATCTGCCTGCTGAATCAAGGTTATTTTTGTGTTTACAACTATTAGATAATAAAAGCTAGCCTCAGTCATGATCTTTAATAAATTTATGTAAATAACATATGTATTATATATTATATATAAATATTAACTTCATTTAAATACTAAAAACTTACTTTGTAATTCAAGTTAATTGGAAAATGGTACTAGTTTTCAGAATGATATATCTTATCTTGTCAGAAACAAAGTCACTATAATTATGACTGCAATAATTACGAGATAAAGATGGTAATGGTATTGTGTGAACCTATTCTGATCGATCTAGAATATATACCAAAAATGGTTAGGTTCAAAATGAAATTTGTAACTTATTTATAATAATTTTCCTATTTAGTTGCCCGCGAGGATCACAGTCAGAACGATTGCTTTGTGCTGGCCGTGATGTCCCATGGAACGGAGGGCAAGGTCTATGCCAAGGACATGTCCTATCCAGTGGAACGCCTGTGGAATCCCTTTCTTGGCGACAACTGCAAAACGCTGAAAAACAAGCCAAAGATCTTCTTCATCCAGGCCTGTCGCGGCGAGAATCTGGAGAAGGCCGTGGAGTACTCCAGCTTTGCGGTAATGACCAGGGAACTGGCTCCGGCCGCCCCTGCCGTCGTCCAGCCCATCACCTATGCCATTCCCAGCACAGCGGACATGCTGGTCTTTTACTCCACCTTCGACAGTGAGTTCTAACAGTAATTGAATTTCACAAGAAAAACCTCTTAACCCTTTCCTCTTTTTTATCAAGAATTTTTCTCCTTCCGCAACGTGGACGACGGTTCCTGGTTCATTCAGAGCCTGTGCCGAGTCCTAGACATTGCCGCCGTGAACGATGCCTCTCGCACGGAAGGCGCCGAGCTGCTCAACCTGCTGACCGCCGTCAACCGGAAGGTGGCCTACGAGTACCAGTCGAATACGAAGAACGAGGCCCTCAACCAGATGAAGGAGATGCCCAACTTCATGTCCACGCTGACCAAGACCTTCTACCTCCGCGTCAAGCCCTTGTCCTGAAAGCTGAAATCAACGCCAAAGCCCCGGGGACTGTGAGTCAGTCCAGTCCGCCGGCAGAACTCTTTCACCTAATCGTTAAATCGTAATGTTTGCCATTTGTTTATAGAAATAAATACGCGTGTGTGTGTATGCGTCTATCGACGGCACTTATCTGGAATTGGCTTAGTGCCTCTGGGGCCGCGATAGCGATTGCTGACAACTACTCTTTACGTACACCTCGCGATAAAAGTGCATTTTTCAACGCCTTTGAATTTCTTCACAAAGTGATTTTCGGAAATTGATTTGCTTACTCACAAAAGGTGTGGTTTTTTAAATTATTTAAAGGGAACAATTTAACTGAAATTATTGTAGTACAATTTTTTTAAGGACAATCTTATGTTGTTGGACCATTTTTAATATATTTTAAAGACAATTGTATTCCAAACAAAAGATTTAAGATCTATTTAAAAAATTACAAAAGTGACTTTCTAATATATAACAGAAAATCTGTGCGGAATTGTATTCATTTTGATAAATAATTTATTTGTTTTTTGAATTGATTTTAAAGGAGGCAGAAAAATATATTTCTTTTAAAATTATTCAAATAAAAATACGCCTTTGTTAAGAATTTGACCCCTTAACAAATATACTCAATTTTAAGGGCATTTTTTCAAGTGCAGATAGAATCTAAAATACAGACTAGAATAAATTGAATACAAGATATGATTCCAGTTGCCGGAAGGTCAGTTGCCCGTAAAATGTCGCGACTGCCGCACGTCTGCGGTCTCTGCCTGCTAATGCGACTTTGGCAGCTCTTGGCCTTGGCTCCGTTCCGGATTCAAGGTCGGAGGGGAGCCAGGTGCCATCGTCTGGTGACCCTGAGTGGGGTCTTGCGGTGGCTCCTGCTCACATCCCTGGCGCCCGTACTCCTGTGGCAAAGCGCCGCCATGTACGAAGCCACCAATGTCCGGCACTCGGCGTTGTTCAAGGGGATTGCTCTGGCTACCATGACGGGTGATGTGTGCATATCTTTGGCTATCCAGGGTGCCCATCTCTACAGGCGTCGGGAATTGGCCAGTTTGGTGAACTCTTTGGCCAAGATGCATCGCCGACGGAGGTTGAGCTGGTGGAGCACCCTATTCCTGTGGCTGAAGCTGCTCCTCTCCCTCTACGAACTCCTGTGCAACGTGCCCTTCCTGCAGGGAGCGGGGCGACGCCTGCCCTGGTGGCAGCTGCTGGCCTATGGCCTCCAGCTGTACGTGCAGCATGTGAGCACTGTCTACGCGAACGGAGTGTTTGGCGGCATGCTCCTAATCCTGGAGTGCTTCGGCCAGCAGGAACGGGAGCAGGAACCCAGTGTGGGAGGGCTCTTGCGAAAGGAACGCAGCAGGGCGGCCTTGCTGCAGAGATTCGTGAAGGTCTTCCAGCTGGGCATCTTCCTGCTGGTCATCGGCAACTTTGTCAACATCCTGGCCAACATGTACGCCTTTATGTCCTACTTTGTGTCGCAACACGGCGTTCCCCTCACCATATCCAACAATTGTCTGATCGTGACCCTGCAGCTGTACGCCTTGATCCTGGCGGCTCACCTTTGCCAGGTGAAAGCCAGGCGCCTGCGTAATCAGTGCCTGGAAGTGGCATATACTCCGCCAGAACTAACCCAGGAACAGGTGGGTAAAATCTGGAATCTATGTCTGGATTCATATTGGTGCTCAGCTCGATAGCTTTCAGGCCGAGGCGGGGACGCCTTACCCTCTGGTCTCGCCGACTGGAAGTCACACGTTTCGGGTCTTGGGTCTATTCTCGTTGGACCACTCCTTCTGGCTTTTTCTGGTCTCATATGCCATGAACTTCATTGTGGTTATCCTGCAGTTCACCCTGGAGCATATGAAAAGTGCTAGGGCCTCGGGCACACCAATAGAGCACTTGTGACTCAATATTAGGTTTACTAATCGAAATATTGATATAAATCGTACTCAAACTACACTCGAATATGGCATCCTATTGCTGATATTAATAAAATCTATTTACTAATTATTCAATACTAAAATAGTAGCTATTTTTCTATGCTGAATATATTTTTGTGATAACTTTTGCTGTGACAAACTTTTAAAGGTTAGTCTTAGCTGCTTCAGTGGCGCCAAAAAGACCAATGCGACAGTTTTCAGCAACAGTGCATTTTTAGCGACGCCAGGTGGCGCCAGCAAATTGTGAATGTAAAATGTATAAATAAATGTATTGAAAATGTGTATAACTTCCATATTTTTAGGATATAAATACAGTGTTTTTAATAAAATCGGATTACTACTAATATCATACAGCAGCCATAGGCATATTAAAGATTGGAAATTCAGCATCATTATTCTTGAATAGAGAGAAAACCTTCCAGGAATCAATCCTGGTGTTAAATTCTTCCGGTGGAGATAATTCATTCTGGCGGAGATATTTCTTCCCGGCGGAGATAATTCTCATGGTGGTGATAATTCTCGGGGGAGGTAATTCCCGGGATAGATAATTCCCGTGGGAGATCATTCTTGGGGGCGTTAATTCCACGGGGACGTTAATTCCTTGCGGAGCTAAAATATTTTAAATATGAAAAACGCTGTAACTTTTAAAATTAATATTTTAAATATAAAAATACATTTAATGGTATTTACGTTGTAATAGGAAATGTAGAAGTTCTTCTGTTTAATTATTAATATTGGCCAGTTAACACCGAAAGGGGATCCATAGACGTTCCACAGGATATTATACAGTTCATGTAATTTAATTCCATTGTAAGCTAACCATTTTATTCTAGGCCTTAATTTCGAATAGCTCATAGGTGTTGCAGAAATAATTAAAAAAATGTATATCAAAGTGAAGTATTGAAAGAACGCCATTGAAACCCTCCAATAGTCCTGTGGCTCCCTCTCGCCCAACGCTGGTTAGCCAGCCCTTAACTTGTAACGCTTACTCTCCCCAGAATTTTTGGGTTTCCCTGATTAGCCAGCTGCCGGGAAAGTTCTTTCCGCTTCGCAAATAAAACTCGGCTTTGCCATTGCACCAGACAATTTGATTTCCCTGACGAGCGGCTCGGCACGCCCACAAGAATAAGGGCGCTAGTCGTCGTCGAGGGGAAATTGCCAACTTCCGGCGAAAGTGTCGCTGTTGCCCTGGCACTTAATGTGTTTTCAATAAATTTCAGATTCGCCAAAACGCACATCAACGCAAAAAAAGAAGCCAAACGTCAAACTTTGCCACGCAATTCAAATTTCCACGCACACAAAGTAACGGAAGCCGGAAATGAGTATGGCGCCCCAACGTCGGAGGAGTACCGCTGTAGAAAGTATCACAGCAGTGGTGCCTGAATGAAAGCCTAAATAATTCCTAAATCTAGATATCTAGAGGAAAATCTCGTCGTGGAAGTAGTTTTTTATTTATATTTTATTTTAATATTTCTTTATGTTTATTAAACTTAGGCATTTGAAGGCTTATCATTTTCTGCATCCTATTTTATAAAATAATTATTTTTTTAAATAAAAGGAAAGATTATTTCCAATTTTAAATTCTTTTTAGAATTTAGAATTTAGAGTTTCCCAGATTTTCGGCCCGTGTTGCGCCAACACTATTGAAAATGTACCTAACCAAAAGAGAGTTGTTGCGTGGGCGCTTAAGAGAGAACCCAAAAAGAAAGAGAAAACTGCGAGGAAGGAACGCTTGGCAGCCGTGAAACACGCCCGAAAGCATAACAACAATTGCGGCTAATTAATAAAGTTGCTCCTACGCGACCTCCGATTGGATGCCAATTACAATTGATATGTAATTATAATTACCAACATCAATCTCCCGGCATGCGAGGCTGTAAAGTGAACAAGCCGTTGGAAGCGGCGAGCCTTAAAGCGGTTTAGCCGGCTTTTCAGAACAATTCGGTGGAGTTCTTAGGTTGTTGCCGCTTCCATGTGACCTGAAATTCGTATCTGAAATTACGAGAAAAGGAGAGATTTATTGAGTTGAGCTGCGTTTCTCCAAAAATTCACTTGCAGTATGAATAAAATAAAATGATTTACGGGAGGCGTTTTGTGGAATAACAATGCACAAATTTCGCCTGCATATCGAGCATCTCATAAAAAATCGTAAAACTGTAAAAACAACAACAGTAATCAAACAGAGCTTTAACTTAAGGGAATACCCCTAAAATGAGAAAGGAAATTGTTTATTTAGATCTGACATAATTTGCCTTTAAAAAGTATTTACAATATAATTTATATATTTTTTTTTTAGCCAAATATAAAAATGTCAATGATTTCTTTGCATATTATAAGCCTTAAACAAAACTCCTTTTTCCTGTATATAGTTTCCTCATTTAAGCAACTATTTTCTCTCAATGCGTAGTAGTTAAAAGACTCATTACATAATTCAATAGGCATTACTTCAAGTGCATTTAAGGTACTCCCACCGGTTGATCATGTTTTTGTTGCTGCTTTCTCCGTTATCCGCACTTATATTTACCTTGCGACACCTTCTTATTCGGCGCTCTCTTCGAACGGCAACCAGTTCGAACATGCCAGAGTTGCCGGTATGAGTTCGATGAGTGGGAGGGTTTCGAACTTAATGTTAAGTCCAGGAAATTTGTCTGTGGTAGGACTTATATCTTTATCAAAATTAATTTAAATTTATTTTTATTTTGTTATTTTCTGTAGTTAATATTGTTGCTGGATCTAGATTATTTTATACATCACATTTAATTTATTTATTTGACCTGGCTGACGGCACTTAAACAATTAATGAATCATACAGAATTGTACAAAAATATATAAAGATTTTTCACTGGGTATCTTTGACAACAAATATTTATTATCTAAGTGTTCAAAAATTCTGTACGTTCTGGCAGAGGTATTGCAGCATCATACCCAAACTGTAATAACTGAAAAAATAAATGTTGACAAATGTTTTTGTAGGGTAAATTTAATATCTTTCCAATATATTTTATAAAATACACAAAATTTTTAATATTCTAATACAATAATATGATCATATTTGGTTGCAGAACTTCTTTTTTTTTATCAGTGCTCGAACATGATACCGAAATGTTGTGTTGTAAGCGTACGAACAAAAATGCGCGACTTTTGGAACGTTCGCCTCAATCTGTTTCGGCGGCTTGCATCGCGCGGTCGCATCGCTCCGGAATCGAAATCGAAAAGCCATCGCAGAATCGGAAAATCGGAATATCGGGAGTTTCGAACTTGCACGTTCGAAATCGGTTCGAACCAAAAACCAAACCAAAACAGTGACGCCAAAAGCTTTGTTTTGTGTTGTTGTGCCAGTGTGTCGGCGATATAGATTCGGATATAGCGGTATCCTATCCTCCGGGCCTGCTGTTGTCTTTCTTTCTCCGCGAAGTAAGAAGGAGAAAAGAAAGCAGGAGTGAAGAATGTTTTAACAACTGCCGCATTAGTGTGTGTTTGTGTGAGCGCTTGCCAAGTGCAAGGAGCTGTAATTTATATATATATATATTTACCGTATTTTGTGGAAATTAAATTATGTTAAGTGCTCAAATCAGTCCGGCGAAGGTGCAGTGAAAAGCGAACGCGGAAAGCGCCTGGAGCCAAGCCACCAAGCAAACAGCGGGAAGAAAGTAAAGCAAAAGGAGGTGCCAGCGGAAAGTACAACACAAAGAGAAGCACGTAAGAGGTGAACCAAACAAACTGTTTGATTATAATAAGCGGGGTGCATACATGCTCATTTAAGCTGGACCGCGTGTGCGAGTGTGTGCTTTGTATGCAAAAGGTTGACATCAAAAATAAACAACAAATTAGGGTGGCTGGACCAGATGACAAAAGAAAACAAAAAGAAAAACAGAGAGCAAACGGCAAAATACGTTTTTTTGGGCCGTTCCCAAAAACAACCCATACACAAAGAGGGGAAACAGGGAACCCACAATCCGAAACGAAAACGAAATCAAATCAAAAGCAGAAACCAGCAGAAAGGAACAAAAACAGCAGGCAAAAAAACCTCTGCTAGCTTTTAGGCGAATGCCCTCGCAAAGCGCATAAAAAAATAGATTAACGGGGAGGCTACGCAAAAAAAAAGAAAACATTCAAATTCTAACGTCGTCGCCGCCTAAGCCCCTGCACCAAAAAAAAAAAAAAAGGAAAAACGAATAACAGCCGCATAAAAAACCAAAACATGTAGGGATGCTAAGGTCGGAGTCTCACGATCCTGCGATACCCGGTATTCTTGGTGCTTTGATTTCATTTCGTTTTATGCGAATCCCATTAAGTACCCAGAGTGAGTTCTTATTCAATTAAAAGCGATGAGGCTCATGAGTGTAAGGTACCTAGGGAACAGCTAAAAAACACGATAGACATTACTTAATCAATTTTAAGACTATTAATGGGAGAATTAATTAGTGCGAGATACTTTCGTTTTCGTTTAACATTAAATTCATGTATTACTTGTGCCAGAATGTTTTTATTTAATTAAAACGATAAAGTGTGGAGAGTTTACTTATTTTAAAATGGGAATGAGCTAGGATGATTATTTTTATTGAGTTCAGTATACATTTTTTAACATATACCTTTTTACATTACCAATTTACGTTGTTTATTTCCTTTTAAACGAAAAGAGAATTTTATAATAAATGCTACAAAGTTATAAATATTGTTCTTATGACATTGTACATTTATAACATCTAGAATATTGTTTTATTCCCGGTTTTTCTTCTCAGTTTAGTTCACATTCGATTCTGATTTTTACTAAAAGACTAAATCTAATGAATCAAACCTTCTTACTTTCAATTTACATAATTTCATACTTATCTTTATTAAATCTAGTCTAAATATAATGTTTTAGAAAGATAAAAAGGCTAAACACGCTTAGTAAATACAATCTTTTACAAAATATAATAGATAAACCTTCTATTCAAGACTTTATTTAGATCCATTGAAATAAACACCTACCCCAGAAAGCCAGGTAAACCGACAACAAGTTGGCATCCAACCAGCTGGCAATATAACCAGCCGCTAAGATTTGTGTTCCACTTTACGAGCCTGCTCCTGCAAATGAAGTTGCAGTGGACATCTAATGAACCCGCGCCTCGGATGAATCTGAATGAAACGAGAGCCGGCGAAAAGGAGGCACTCCGCGAGACCCCTTGAGATACCGACACACCTGAAATATTCAAGATACTTTATGGCCAGGCCGCAGCTGGTCCAGAAGCATGCCAGACATGCCGCAGGCCATCCTTCCACTCCCTTCGCCCACCGACCATCTAGGTGTAAAAGTCTGTAGCAGAAAACGTTCATTTATGGGACGGGCTGTGTATAAGGTTGCGCTTTTTGCCATCCCTCGACCCTTTTCATTGGGGGATTCCCCCTGGGGCCTTTCAGATTCCTCCGGGGCCCTCTTGCATCGGTTTTATGAACTTCAGCTGAGCAATTATTAAATATGCAAGCTTTTGTCAGCTTTAAGATAAGCCCAGCCAGCGCCTTTTGGGTGGCTGAAAAGTGCGTTTGCCTTTATTTCTGGGGCCGCTTTGATGTTTGATTTTTTTTGGTATTTTTCGGGACGGAGGTGAAGTGCAAAAAATGCGGGAGACAGGCAAACAAATATTAATTGTAACTGTAAATGGTGTGAAATGAGCGAGTGACTGACTGAATGAATGAATGGCGGAATGAATGGATGCTTAGCAGCGGCTCGAGCGACTGAATGACTGAATGGATGGCACTCGAGTGGAGCTGCCAGTGGCAGCAGCAGCACTGAAAATTGCGTTAAGTGGATGTCATCGTTGGCCAGCGACAATTTTGATGAACTCAACAAAAACACTTGACAGCGGTGGAGATTGCGAGGGGGGTTTGGAGAGAGATTGGGGCTAGAGATTGGGGGCTGGGGATTGGGGGTGGAGCAGCGCGACGGCCATGCAATAAACGAAATTATGACGCTAAATTGAACACAAAACGTCCAGAGAGAGTCAAAGAATAGTCCAGGAAAATATAGTTGGGGGCGCAACGGGTTGGGATTGGAACCGGGAACTGGGAGCCGGCAACTGGGAACTGGGAATGGGGGTTTCGCTTTCAAAAGCATCACCAGCAGCAGCATCCTCCTCCCCGCACGAACCATCACATTTAACGCGCGAATGAACAGCAATCAGCCGACTGGGGGGATTCTCGAAAAAAGGGACTGTGGGCATGGCTCTGGACCTGGACGGGGATTGGGACTGACACTGGAACTGGGAACTACAACTGGTTGCCCGTCATCGAGGCTGGAGAGGGTCCAATAAAAGTCACGATAGACATGGCCATACGGAAACGCTATTTTTGGGGCTGCCTTCACACGGGAATGGTCCACGTCCGCCCTGCGAGCGGAAGGTGAGAATTAAGAAATTAGCGTACACCCAGTACCCATTACCCGGTACCAGTGCCAGTGCCAGTACCATTGCCAGTACCATTACCATTGCCCATACCCGTACCCATCAAGCTGCGAGTTGGAGCTGCCAGATGGGAGCCGCTGGAGCAGCTCGTAAATTGCCAGCAGCCGCCGCCGACGCCGCTCACTTTAACTTAATTATATAATTTGTGAGACAGCAGCGCTGGAAAGGGAGACCAGCAGACCAACGAAAAAGACGGAAACATGACAAAAAAATTTGTATTAAAACAACTTATGTAGGGATACTCTTTAAAATAAATTGTACATTTAATCAAAAATTAAATTTTTACAGTAAAATAATGGAAAATGTTTAAATTATTCATAAAATCATATTCTTATAATATAAATGAAGTTAGAGTTTCATGTAAAAAAGGGCTCTCAATAAACTTAATTTAATATTCCAATCGCATCTCTGTAAAATTAACCGATTTGAAAAAACTTTAATAGTTAGAAATGTTGCTATTTCGAAAACCAGTTTTTAAACACACCAAAACTTAAAGACATTCTTATTATTTATTGGACATAATTTACTTTTCTGTATGCATTGCACGTCTTGTTTCCAAAGATGACATGAATTAACTATTAAATCTATAAACCGGTTTCGTAAAGTAGTTCAGGGCTACAGTTCAAAATGTATTCAAGCAGAAAACTTAGAGTTATCTCCCAAGCAAAAACTAAAGTACTTTTCATATAAAGTAAACAGGAAATTTCAGGTTTCCAACATTAACATCAATTGCTTGGTAAATCCTGTTTCAAAAAGAAAGCCAATGTGGTGATTATGCAAATGTTAAAGTATATGTTTTGCAAAGAAATTTCATGAAAACTCAAAAAACAAAGAGACTCCTTCCATATAAAGAGCATAAAAAGAATCGGGCTTGGTTGCTTTCTGCGGTGCACTGCAAATTAAATGAGCTGAATGCATTTAAGCCCAAATCAGCGCAAGCCGTCGGCTTAGTGACGAGGACAAACCGTGTCGTGTCTTAAGTGACTCAGCAGGCATCCGGGATCCTGCAGGGCGAGGACAGCAGCCAGGCACCAGTAACGGGCGTGGCTGGAAAAAAAGTAAATAATCCTTTAACCACAAAGCAATTATGCAGCACAGACGAGCGACGCGGGCAACGGCAACGGCAACGGCGACATCTTGTCAGCCAGTGAAAAATTACCAACCAATGACGGGGAACGCAGATGCAGGCAGAGAGGATGGGAGGAGGAAAGGGCCAGTGGAAGCCCACAGGTTGCTGGCAGCAAATTACTTAAATGCCAAGCCGAAAAGTCTGGCAAAAGCAGAAGCTTATGTGAAAATTTAAATTGGCAAGGGGGCTGACGAGGGCGGAGGTCGTGGAACTCACGGTTAAGCTGCAACAGTGACACATACGAGGGTTGAGTGAGAAGTAAGAAAACATTGTATGAACAATGTTGCAGATTTTCTAATTAATTTATGTCGGTACCTACACTTAACAAATGTGCCTTGAATAGATGTCAAAATTAATTGATTTTACTTTGTAGGTTTACTTAAATTCGTGATAAATGCAAGCACGTTTTGGGATTAATTAAATCACTTCGTATTCGTATTTTTAAGTCTGTCGTATTTGGCATCGGGGTTGCATTTCTCACTCCGAGTGTTAGGGAAATAATCCTTTTTGCCTGCTCATCCGTTTGCCCATCCAGCGGTCAACTAATTCTGGGATTAACAATCATTTCTGAGCCCAAGAGGGTGTTGTATTTTGAGGTGGGATTATCTCTGCTTTGATGAGTTATGACTGGATTAGGACTTGAGGGATTTGTTGAAGACTTCTGGAATATTCATGGAGGGCTTTGGTGACTAGGGTTAAAATAGGAGATAAATATAGTAAATAATTTCTCACAGTGCACATGTGAAGCCAACTAGATTCATTGACTCTACATCTAGCTTATCACTTCTCATTTACCCCCAAGTTGGCCAGTGTCTCTGTCATTTCCCACGATGCTGGGCCATTTCAAGCTCAGGTTGCACTGCCATTGGCCAGTTGCCGGCCGGCAACTTGTGCGCTTTCGGTGCAAAAGTTAAGCGCTTTCCTATGCCTTTATAGCCAGTGCCCGTGCCCGTACCCGTGCCCGTGCCAGAGCCAGATCAGAGCGCAATTGATGGCCAACTGCTCAGAGCCTTTAACCCGCCTTAGCCGCAACATGACAATTCAGAAAGAGGAGAAGCGGAGACGACCAAAGAAAAAGAAGAAGAAGAAGGAGGAGGAGGGGGAGGAGCTATGGCCAGACAGAGAATAGGACCCTCAGACCCTGTCGAATGTGTCCTGCTGTGTCTGTTTACATGGCAAGAGCTCTTTAGCAACCCGTCTGGGCACTGGTCGTTTTATGTTCTTCTGGTCTCTGGTCTCTGGTCTCGACTGCGCTTCAATTTGCGCCTCAGACGGGTGTTCCGGAGGAATGGCTCTTGGTTGGGGATGGTGGTGAGGTTTCCCTGCGGGCTTGGTCAGCCGGCCAGACCAGACCGTTGGACGACCTTTCGACGGGGTCGCGGATTTACATTTGTTGCTGGCCCCGGCGCCAACTCATTCATAAAAACGCACGCAAAGTCAAGCGATGCAAGTCCCAAGGTTGGCCCTCTGCCTGTGGTTTTTCCCACCCCTCACCCCCACTCACCCACTCACCACCTCATCTCATATTCCCCTGACTCCTGCCCGCCCTGCACTCGTCTGTGCCCGGGCTTTGTGCAGTTAAGTGCTTAGTTGCGTGTAACTTTACACTGTTTAACAAACTCACTTGCTCGCCACACAGTGAGTCAAAGGAGTTTATGAAAAAACGCATGGCGAAGGGCTGTAGAAGGGTTAGAGGCGGCAGAGTTCGAGTGTTGAAAGTGCCGAGGGAGCTCTAGCTTACAGTAGGCAACTTTCCCCTCTAAAGTAAGTGTGACTTTTTTGTGTATAATAGAGGTAAATATGGGGATGTTACAGTGTAACAAAAATATGGAGGAATTAGGACGGATTTTTCATTATCTTAACATTATATTAATATAAGTATTCATTTATAAATTCCGTTTCTAAAAACAATCAGGATCAAGGTATTTTGCTTGTGGGGCTATGACACCACATACTGGTAGCTGTCAAAAGACGGAAATATTATTTTCAAAATTTCTACTTAAATCTCCAATGACTGAAAGCAGTGTCATAACACCAATAAGCATTAAGCAAGTGATTTTGCCCTCAATATCTTGAAGCACACAATGCTTTGAATTCAGTCATAATTTTTCTTTCATTAATTGCATTTTTCAGAATCAGTAATTAAATCTCCAATTAACGAATGTAGTGTCATAACAGCATTAGCTTTTGTAGTCATTTTTTAGCTTTTGCTCTCTGAAAACACTGGAATTAAAATTAAATTAAATTTATCTCGAAGCATATTTTTTTCGGTGCATAATAGGACATTTGTTAAAGTTAGTTAAGCCAACAGCCGAGTGTGTGAGTGGGTGGGCCAAGAGTTAATTACGATTCCTCTTTACTTTGTTAAACACCTGGATACCTCCGCTGAAATCAAATAAACTTAATGGTGGCCGTAAATGGGAAAATACCTAGGCAACAGAATGTGTGGAGCCCAAGTGCAGGTGATGCTGGAAAATAAAAAATTCTTAAGTTGGTTCCGCAAAGGAAAAAGAGGTTAGAGCAAGTTGGGTAGCCAAGTAAACAAAGGCAGACATTGCGTGCCAAAATTCCGGAAATTTTTAACAGTCACAGCATGTGTAAGCTGAATTTTTACAAGCGCAGACACACACACTCCCTACACCCCAGACTGGGTGTAGAACCCCCTGGCAGGTCCATCTCAGAACTCGCAACCCTCTGTACCCTCTGTGCCATGTTTCCTGTCTAAGTGCTAAATTGAAATTCCAAAATTAAGTAATTTCTCCCAAGGGCAACTTCTGCTGGAAATCTTTGCCAAATACTCACAGAGTGGGCGTGGCCGGCAACGCCCCCATAAAACCGGCAACGACAACAACAAGAACTTTGGGAAAATAAACAATAAAAGCAGCAACAACAAGGCATGCCAATGAGTTGCACTAATAGTTTGTGTGTGTAGAGGGGAAGACACATAAAAGCGAATCCCAAAACTGTGAGGAAACCAACGGCAACCGCATCAACATGAGAACAAGCTGTAAAAATTATAGGGAAATAACAAACGACGCACACATAAGTATTTTGTTACGGACATTAAAGCTAACGCCAAGATTGGTTGTAGCTAGTGACTCGCATCATTTAATCCTAAACTGGAGAGCCGACATAAAAGTGCTTGGCAGATGAAAGAAATGAGGAATAGAGTAATATTTGCCATTAGCATAAAGATTCTTAATGCCTTTTTAAGAGCCTTGCAATATTTTCTACAGAAAATCAGAGCGTAGAAGCATGAATATAATTAATTCAATAATATTTGAAATATTTAAATGCTTCTATCAACCTCAACTCATTCAAATCCCTTTTGCCTGAAATGCAATTCAGGGAATGCACAGAACCCCCAACTAGCTCAGTCCTCTGAATGCAACTCCCTATTTGGGTTAAGCCAGTGGGTCCTTAATCAAAATCGAAATGGCTCAACACTTTCTATGGCTGCTGTCTTCCCAAAATCGAAAGTTTCCCAATTCATTCCGCCGTGGCACTCCACCCTCTCTCTTCTGCCGAACATTGTCGCCTTTTCTTCGTCCTGTTTCAGTTAACTTCAAGGAGCTGCTACTTCAGCTTCCTCTATATTTTTCAATTTAAATGATGGAGCAGCCAAAAAAAAAAAAAAGAAAAAAAAATGAAAGAAGTCAGGACGAAAGAAGGAAATGACGCTTCACACTCGAGGGCAGGGGCTTCGGGTCCTGGCTGCCAAAAATAAAAAAGAAAGAATGAATTGAGGCAAAAAAGGGAAAAAGCAAAGGGGGAAACTTAAACACTTCTTGCATTTTTCTTATGGCACGACAACTATTTATTGCCTCGCCCAGGCCCCAGACGAAGCTGTCGAGGATGCCATGTTGTTGCTCCTGCTGCTGCTGCTGTTGCTGTTGTTGCTACTGATGTTTACTTTTGTAGTGGCAACAACAAAGTTGTTTGATATAGCCGACGGCATGAGCAACCTACACCCAAGAAAACGGATAGCACTAATTTTTAGGTAAATAATGGGGTAGGGGAAAATTGGTATTGAATGTTAAGGATCAACCAATGTAAGCGGAAGTCTATTAGATAATTTGTCTAAAGGAAATGAGTGTCAAGTTGTTAAATAAATTTAGAAATTAAGGAATTGCGAAGTGAATATTGCAGTACAATTTTATCTACATGCTTCCGCTTATAATTCTCAAGTATTTGTTCAGAACAAGAACGTATAAGTTATTACTAATTAATAAAATAATTCCAATAATTTCTACAGCTTGTAAAAGTAGAAAAGAACTAATTTAAATATCCAAATATCATGTACCTTAGATTAAATATATTTTTAGTATGCAAAATAGTTAACATTAGGCCTGAAATGATATGCAAAATTTCTGTGAGTGCAGTAAACTACAACCATTTCCGATGCGGACTACACTGATGATGACGTTAGTGGGGGTTGCCAATGATGGTGTCGGGCGATGGTGATGATGAAAAATGCACATGTGTTACTAACGGCCCGATTATTTTTATTGTTTATTTACTTTGATTTGGCTCTTTTGCTCTTTGTGTGCTGTTTGCCATCATGTTCATGTTTTTATTTGCCACGAACGGACCGGACCGGACCCGTGGCCATGTTCTTATACGGGTTACTCGGGTTTTTGGGTTTTCGGTTTCGGGCTTTTTGCCTCTGGGTCTGGGGTCTCGGTCTCGGGTTTGGTTTGCGCACTTGTGCGTAACGAATAAATTTAGCAAAATAAATAAGGACAATAATCCCTTTGAATGCATTGCAATTGAGCTTTTTACAGCCATTGACTGTGGCCCCGCATGCCGCCCCCGTACGTGTGGCACTTAACTCCACATTGTTGGCCCGGCTTAGAAAGCTTTTGCCAGCTTGGCCAGGATTCCCTTCCGTTTTTGGGGGGTGAAAAGTAAAGCATCCATCGCTGGCCATCGTCCAGCGCCGGCTGATGCCATTCAATTCTGGATTGATTTGCATTTCAATTCCAAATCAAATTTTTCAATTGCCTGCATCAGTATGTGTGCTAAGTGGCTACCCATACATGGACGCCCACACACACATCCGCTTAATTCAATTTGCGACGGCAAGTGTGGAAAAAATTCATAGCATACTTTTTTAGCCTTGCTTGACCGAATCGAGTCGTCGCACTCGCTTCGGCACTCGCACTTCCCATATAATTGACAAAAGCTGCTGCATGTTCTTCGAAATTTGAAATCAATTTATTTTATATTGAGTTAGCTGGTCCCCATCCACGAAATAGCATTAACCTTTGCCAGCAGCTCCCAGCTACATTGTGTAAAATCGAAATCGATACTCCGCCGGCGAAGCTGAGCGATGGAGGGGCCATCGACAGGGGCCTTTCAGCAGCCAGCCAGCCAATTGCATTGTCAGCGCTAAAGTCAGGCAGTGAGTGCCAGCTTCTGCCCCTCGCACCACAAAACTCACATGCTCTTATTTGTTAAATTAAAAGCTTCTCAAATGCACAGTGGTGCTTAGAAAATGATTATTAAAGCGATTAACACTTCAGGCGAAAGGGGAAATATATTTTAAATTATTTTTAGAGAATATTTTATTAAGGTTTTCTATTTTCATTGGATTGTTGTGCAATTTTTCCCTGTAAATAATTAATTAACTTATGTATATATTTATTTATAGATTTAATAAATAAACCAATTTAGTTTTGTGCTTACTGGTAACTTGTTACCAATTTATAATGTTATACAAATCATAATTTAGGGTAAATTTTTACTAAAACAATTAGTAAAATATTTGAATCTCTAATTTAAGCCCAGTGTGCACTGCAGTTGTTATTGCTGTCCGGACGGCGGAATCATCATCCGCCTGCTCATCATCATCGTCATCCTCATCGTCGTCGTCTTCATTGGCCATTATTGGCTCCGGAGCGCACAAGACTTTCAATTAGTTTTATTAGGGTGTTCCAAACATTCCATTGACTCGAAATCAAGGGGTGAGCTAGCAGGGATGGGCGGTGGTGAGTTGGGGAAAGGGGCTTCAACTGTGGGTTCATTGTTGTTTTCGGCCCGATGCTTCTGTTTGATATTGGCCTTTTGACTTTTATGCTTTTTTCGGGTTTGGCGCAATTTTTGTTTTGTGGTTGCGGCTCCTGCTTTTTGGAGAACCAAGTGATGGTGGTGGAAGGGGAGCTTCTCCAGTTGTGCGATTGTTTTTGAGTTTTATTGGAGCTCCGCTTATTGTTGTTGTTTTGGTTGTTAGGCGCTTGGTTGCGCAATGCCAACGCAAAATAAGTGAAATATTATGTATATTGCCCTGCTTGTATGTGCGTAAGCATCAACGTTTCATTCATGTGTAATCAGCAGTTATTGGCCACATAATGAGTCAGCGAAATGGAAAACTTTGCAATTTAGAACTTAAAAATAATAAGCATTTCGAAATTAATTAAACAAACTTATCATTATTACAAATTTTATATCTTTATGAGTTTATGTCTTCTTAAATTCTTCTTAATAATAGTGAAGCTTTTTTTTCTGGGCTCTAAACTTCGTTTTGTTTCTTAGCTTAACTTTCTTGGTATTTTTATTAGAACTATTTTGTTTGTAATATTTTGTAGACTGTAAACTAGTCTAATGATTAAAGTAATGGTTCTTATTATCAAAGTAAATGTCTCATCTTTTCTTAAAATTGTTCTCTAAATTCATATAACATTTCCCCTTGTAAAATCACTTATAAATAATTAAGTAATCTCTTTAATTATTCTTTAATAATAGTTTTCAACTTTTTCCAAAAGTTCTCGGCCAGCTCTGTGCCGTATTGGTCAACTTCTGGATACTTTTGAAACTGTTGTTTTTTGTCCCTCCAAGTTGTAAAAAAGTTCCCAAACTCATTTCATTTCTCTAAAGAGCATTTCAGCCCCGTAGTCTTGCCCCCTCTCCTTCCATCCACTGCTATAATTTCCACTTTATGACTTTTGTATTGCCAAACGCCGGCCCCCTTCCCCGGCCCCTTCTTGTTCTGTTGGTGGCATGTGGGGCAGAGTTGAAGGCAACAAATGTTTTTGACACGACAAGTCTATGGGTCAAATGGGTGAACCCTCCTCGGTAGATGTTTTTTTATTTATTTCTTCTTTTTGCATGATTTTTTATTCCTTTTTTTTTGTCACCGTCTGCCTCCCTGCTACTTGAGCTAGAAAAAAGTTTCGGTGCGAAAAAGTTTCGGTGCGCCGAGTCTTGCGAGGATCTCGGTTGCCTTGGCTGCGGGTTCAGCACGGCTGCTTGAACTTCCAAGCCAAGTTAGGACCGAGAGTCGAGCCTGGCTGATTATTGAAAATGTGGCGACACCGCCGACGGTCCAGTTCGCACATAATTCAGGGCGGAAAATATATATACGATTCGTATGGCAGAAAGTTTCGCCCCAACTTTATTTTTCACTTTTCTTCTCGTTGCAGTTGGAAAGTGAAGGCGCAGCTAAATAAGTTGCAATGTAAAGAGCCCTCCGAGAGAGGACGAACAGGACTTGTCAACGAGCTGTAGAAGCAGCTGCCACTGCAACGATTGACAGGACAAAAACAAAGGACGCGAGGACTTGCCGCTCGAGTGGCACAAGTTTTCTTGGACTCATTCCCCTCCCTTCCCCACGGCCCCCTGGAAAACGGGAGCAGCGGGGCGCAATGTGCCGGCCAAATACCGCAGTCGAAGAATAGAAAATCACTTGGTGAAAAAAACAAAGGAATAGCACCCGAAAAAAATAAAGCAAAAAGCGTTAAAAAGAGCAAGGACTGCGGTGCAGCATATGTGTTTTGTAGTGCGCTTTCTGTGATGCCACAAGGACACAAGGACACTTCAAGTGACAGCAACATTCGCGAGTTTTTCGTTCGCCAAGAGTCTTCCATCTAGGACGAAGCAGCAGCAGCAGCAGCAGCAGCAGCAAGAGCAAAATGCGCAAGCACAAAGCGCCGCCCAGCGGCAGTCCAAGGACAATGCCCCAGGACACGGCTTCTCAATCGTCGGAGGAGGCAGGAGCCGGGGGTGAGTCGCCCACAGCAGGCGGAGAAGCTCCTCTGCTGCTGGGCCACCAAGCTCCCACAGATGCCACCGCAGCAGCAGCTAGTCGCCTGGCCCCGCCCCTCTGTCAGCCTCCCATCATCAGTGGCAGCAGTTCCGCCGGCAAGGAGCGACCACGTCCCACCGTCCGGTTCGTCTCCCTGCTGCACGTGGCCAGCTACGTGCTCTGCCTGTGCGCCTTCAGCTTCGCCTTGTACGGCAACGTGCGGCAGACGCGGCTCGAGCAGCGGATGCAGCGCCTCCAGCAGCTGGACGCCCGCATCGTCGAGCTGGAGCTGCGGCTCGAGCAGCAGCAGCTGCTCCACTGGCCCGCTGACCAGACGCAGATCCTGGCCAGCAGTTCCGGCGAGAGTGCCAACAGCAATGGCAGCCAGCATCTGGCGCTGCACGTGCGGCGGGAGCTCCATCGCCTGCGCCGGGACGTCTCGCACCTGCAGCTCACACGGCGCCAGCAGCGACGCCAGGCGGCGGAGGCGGCGGCAGCGGTCGGCGTGGAAGGTGGATCCGGTAATGGCCAGTGCCAGTGTCAAGCAGGTGAGTCCACAGAAATGTTCTTTAAATCATTTCAATAATCTAAAATAAATACAGCAACTATTTCTCATAATTAAGTCAATGTAATATGCAACATTTCATAAAGCAACCGGAATTATCTGCTTTAATTACCACTGGACCTAGCTTGGTTTACCCCCGGTTGCCCCTCCTTTGAGATCCATTTGAGTGGAATCCGGAATCTGCCTTTAATAAGGCAGCCTTCGCCATTGCCATCCGGCGTTTTCCTCGCCCACTTATTGGGATCTCCTGTCAATTTGACAGCCACATTGTTGGCCATGAACCGCCTACATTTGCGGTCAGCGCGCAATTGGTCAGAAAATGTCAGACGCAGCCACACACAAGGCACACACGCACACCCACAGCCTGGCCACATACACGGGCCAGTCAACAAGTCGTCGTTGTGACCGTCTATGTGAGCTCATTGTGTCCGTGTGTGCGTAGCGTGTGGGCCACGAAATTTAATTATTTGCGTCCGGGCCAAATTTATGGCAGTTTAGAGATTTCATTAATTGGAAAAGTGTTTTCCCAACCGCCCCACACATAAGCGAGGAAAAGCGGGGAAAAACTGGGAAGCTGTTGTTTTTTTTTTATGTTGGGGGTGTCTTGGGTTTATTGGGGAAAGGTGGCGAGTTGCCACGCCCCTTCTTTGTGAGAGGCGCCTTGGCTTTTGCCAATTTTTCTGGCGAGCTTTTTTCCTGCTTTCATCGTGCTGCTCCTTTGGCTGCTTGTCTCTGGTGACATTACCGAAACTTTGATTACTCGGGGATTAGCAGAGTACTCCCCAGCACACATACTTGCATAAATAAAGGCAGGCACTAAGAGAAAATAGGAATTACTTTTGATCGTATCCTGAATTTAAGGATTTAGCTCAGGCAAACATAATTTACAGCTCATTTCACTTTGAACTCATTTAAAATGCTAAATATTTCCTTTAAGAAATTATTTAATCTTGAAGCTAACTTCAAAATAAATCCCTATTATTATTTTCTATATTTAAAAGGCTGCAAAAATACTATTTTTTATGCTATTCAGCACTCCTTCTCTGAGTGCCCAAAGAGTGGGAGCTGGAGCTCATGGCTGCCAGTCCGCCTTGTGGTTTGCATAAATTTCGCTTAAAATACTTTTTGAAAACTTTTGCGACACTCACAACGCACGCTGCTGCTGCTGCTGCACAATTCCTCGCCCCCGTGCTCGTCCCTGACCTTTGGGAGTTGGAGATGCCAGATGTGGGCAGATGTGGGAGGTGGTGGCGATGGTGCTCCGTCCTTGGAAATGCGCTGCTGCCTGCCACCATTTGCCAGTCTGGTCGTATTAACGCAATTTGTCTTGACATTCGCACAATTAACTCACCCGCTAAGCTGCCGGACAAACTTTGTGGCTAATCCCGAGTCCTTTGCATGCATTGAACTCACGCTGCCCCCAAGGAGTGGGACGAAGACCAGAAGCATATGAGGGACAGTAAACGCCGGGCGCAATTATTTAACAACTTTGCCAATTCCAGAGCAGAGCCCAGGCCCCAGACGAGATAGGACAAAAAGTTTTATAATCGATGCGCTCGCAGGTCGAAAGTTTTCCCTCGGTCGAAGTTTCTTTTCAAAGTCACTGCATATAAATAAATTTCTCCCACTCAAAGAGGCAGCCTTCTCGCAGTCGAGGGACTTGATAAGCGCGTGCCAGGCGCCATGGCCAGGACACAGCCTTTTCACAACTCTAAGCCCTGGACAATAAATCAAAGCAGCTGCGGGACGGCGGCAGGACTTGTCACTTATCCTGCTTATCTGAGGCGTAGACGATGCGGCAAGTCATCATCGGCTAAGCCAAGTTGCCTTCCCTGAACATTCCATTTACAGACCAGATATGCAAGCTTCGAAATTGTTGTCCTCTGCCAGGGATCTCGATTGCCTGCAAAGTTCATGTCAAGGACATTGCAGTTGGAGCTGATGCTGTAGCTGTAGTTGAAGAGGCAAAGGATATTCCGTTGACTGCCGCATTCCGATTAAGTCGATTAGTTTTCGGTTTTATCGACGTTTTCCCCCCAGTTTTGCAGTTCGGAAAATTGATAAAATTAGTGCCAAAGCAGTTGAGAGTGGAGTGGAGAGTGGCCATGCCATCGGAGGCAGCATTAAAAGCAAGCCCACAGTTTGCAATGCGGAAAGGAAGTGGCTTAACAGTGGAACTGGCACTTTTTAACTGTCAATTTGGAGTGAGTCCTGGGGAAGATGGCCATGGAATTTGTATTAAAATATAATTATTACAAAAAAGACGTCATTTAAGTGGTATTTGAACGTTTAAATGCGTGACAGTCAGCAAAAAAACGAATTAAAATTGTTTAAGAGCAAAAAACTGGCATAAAATGTTTTGATTTATTCAAACGAATGTTTAATTACCAAAACAATTAGTTGAATATGAATTTAATTATCTATATTACATAAGTTTTTTTGGGAAACTAAGTTAGCTTCTGAATTAACAAAAATATAATATATAAACACACTTAATTAACTGGCTGCAGTAAATATAGATATGCATTTTAGTCAAAGAAACTCCAGCTGTGCCAAAGTGATAATTTAATTAACTTTAAAGGAAATGAGATACATTAATCCCAGAAACAAAATTTAAATTAAAACTCTGAATCTCAGAGGAAGGCAGGCACTTTTCTCTTGGGAAATGCAGCAAGCTGCAGCTTAATGTGGGGCCAGCTTTTCCTACTTCATTTTTTATGAGCATCCTAATTTTTAGCATTCCGAATTTATGACGTTTCCCATGGTGCAGCCACAACACACTCCCGAACACACACACACACACACAAGGGGACATGGCTGGCTGGACGGGCTTGTCAAACTGCAAATGACATTTGGCCACTTCTCATCTGCTCGCATCCTGATGCAACCTAACGGCTCCGTGGGTCGTTGAATGGAGTTGCCGAGGGTTGAAGCCTCGGAGTTTAGGTAACGTTACGGATACACGGGTCCTGGGATCCAGGTCCAGCTCGGACGTCTGTCCAGCTGAAAACCCTCAATTTATCATTGCCGAGCGCAAAATCCACTTTAGCAGCCAGAGCGGCGAGCTTCGTTGGCTGCGTGTGACATTTTGCAAAGCCAAAATATGTAGAACATGCCACAGAGACACAACCAGATGGACAAGGACGTGAAAGAGGATGGGTATGTGGATGCGGACCAGGATGACGACTCCGCAACAGACGCTCACACGTAGCACTCACTCACTCACTCACTCACTCTGAGCGGCAGTTAGGGAAAATGGCATATGAACTATGGAAATTCCCAATTAGGTTTTAATGCGTACAAGTGCTTTTTATTCACTGCAATTTCTCACAGGGCCACAGACAGTCAGGATGAGTGGCTGCTTCTGCTTGTGCTTCCCTAGGAATTCAGCTCACGATCCGGATCCAGGGTAGAGCTGTGTGCCACCGGCAACAAATATCCATCCAACCCCCGATGTCTGTGTCTGTTGCGTTTATTTGCCAGTCATAAATTTCAATCACGTTGTCTTGCCGGGGATAACGCCGAGTGGATATACTCCATATATCAGCTATGCTCGCCTGATTCTCGGTGTTTCTCACCCATATGCTGCTCTGTCTGGTAGCACCTGCCAACCCCTCATCCGGGTTTTTTTCGGTCTGTCTGTCTGAATGGAGAAAAAAATGTACACATTTAATGATTTAGGATGATTTTTAAGTTAAAGCGGAACGTCATTCTAAATATTAAATCCAGGTGGAATGCAAGGTTGTTTGACATTTTGAAATACAAGTAAAATTGTTGGAAAAATAGAACAAAATATATTATATTTTAGAGATTACCTTAATATTATTTTTATTTTTTTAAATCCCGAATTCTGCCAATTTTCTCCCTGTACATGGGCTTGCGGTTGTTTAGGGCGTGTCGAAGCGGCTGGATTGATATAACGAAACCCTCCTCCATATCCTGGCCCTTCGAGCGTGCCCACAAGGGGCTTGTGTGTGTGTGGTTTTCGGACCGCAGCACACCTTGATCAGGACTGGAGCTGGGATTGGGTTCCCAGTATCGATTGTTGCTGCACATCAATTGATTTCCTTTTCGGTTTTCAATTTGCCACGGCAGGGACATTTTTGTTTATGCTCCTTCGCCGGCCATCGGTCGTTAGTTCCGTGTGTTTGCTTTGTGTTTTGTTGCTCTCGTGTTTGGCAATTTGTGACTTTGCGTGACTTTTGGCTCACCTGCGTGGCCACCGCGCCTTGATTGCCATTTAAATGCCGCGCTAATAGGCCAATAAACCATTTCGCTGCACAAAGGATATCGGCAGTAAGCCAAACTGAAACCGACACCGAAACAGAGCCAGCACCCAGGGCCCAGCAACAACAACAGCAACATTTATTAATTAGTGAGAAAAAATTAATGCGCAACTGTCATCATTACTCCTGCCCTCTCTTCTGGTGGGGATCTGGCTCTGGCTCTGGCTCTGATGTTTCGCCCCCCACATCCACATATACACATCCCCGGACAGAACACCCTCGTTGGCCATCGTTGGCCACATTTGTTGACAAATTTATTTGTCGTGTGCCAGGCTGACACGCCCCGGCCGACCAACCGACCAGCCTCATCCCCCGACTTTGTTTTATTTCATTTTATTTGTGGTTCCAGCCATCGCATCGCATCGCATCGCATGGCATCGTCCGTGGTTCGGCATTCTTTTGGTGGAGAAAAAATGCTATTAAAAATATCACAAGAGCCCAGGCAAGAGCAAACTAAAAGAGAGAAATAAAATAAGGCAAAGTAAATTCATTGGCAAAACCGAAAACACCAAAAGAAACAAAGGCAACAGAAATGAATTACCCAGAAAGAGGAGGCAAGGAATTTCATAAATTTCATCTGATTGCGTTGCGGATTTATGGGTGCGTACTACGTCGCTCAGCGGAGGCTGACTTTTATTTTTGGCACGTAACGCTATTTTTTTCCCATAGTCCGTCGTCGGGATCATTTTAATGAGCCGAAAATGTAATTTGTCTGACTGGAATCTTTTAAGCCTGTTAGCCGGCGAGTTCATTTAAATTCAAGAGCGCTCGAAAGTTATTTTTTATGGCCGACGCGGCTGAAAGCCGAAAAGATTGCAATTGAAGGTAATGTTCAGTGGGCCATAAAAGAGTGTGGAAATTGCTGTTAAATTATGTAGGGCCAATCGATCGGTTAACAAGGGGTTTTTTATTGGAATTTTATTTAAGAATATTTTTCAGTTTTACATTAATTCTTTGAGGACAATTACTTGAATCTTGAAGGTACTTATAAAGTCATTACAAAGCTGTAACTATAGGTTATAAATAGCTCTCCATTCAGACATATTACCACAAATTAATAAACATTTCGTTTCGGCTTTCAGCTTATCCCCAAAATACATTTCAAAGTCATAAAACTCACTGAAAGCATTCGCCCCACATCTGTCAGAGGAAATTACAAATTCAAAAACGAATTAATTTATTAGACTCTTTTCTTGGCTCTAGCTTTTGTTTTTCAAATTGTTGATAACTTAATTACCAAGATGATAAATTAATTAATAAAATTGGAGTGTGTGTGTGGGATGGCTGGGAAATTAAGATAATTTACCATGTGATTCGGTAAAAGCTCAACTGGCAGCCACTTGGCTGGAATTTCCCCACTAATTGTCAATATCCACACTCTAATTTCCCATTACCCAGCCACTTTTAGGAGCGCAAATTAGTCTTCAAGTTAAGCTGGCACTGACATTCATTTAGCGTTTGCTTCGTTAGCTAAAACACCGTTAGCTGTCGGCCAAAAAATAACTTGCTAATTAGGTAACAAAACTTGGCAAAAAGACAAAGAAACAGATATATTGGAGAGGGAGGAATCCTGCAGCCTCTGATGTATCATCAATCAAGTGGAATCCCAGCTACGTCCAATCTGACGGTTCGTGTCCCTGTCCTGTCTGAATGTCTGTCTGTCTTCTCGATATCTGCGTGCGAGGGTGTGTCGGGGCTCAATCAAGCATCCAAAATACTGGGGGTACAGGTAGAGATATAGAGATACAGTTACTGATGCACCGAAAGAAATCTAAAGATTAAGAATAGGGTTTTAAGGTTCATTGGTCTTTGAGGACTTAGAAGATAAGTTTGATGTAAGCTTTAAATTGGAGTGGATATATATTGGGAAATAAATCATTCGTTTGGATTAAAAAAGGCTTTTAAAGCCTCGAATTCTCTTAAATACCTGTATAAAATAATCTGTATAATATTATATATAAAAAATTCCTCCTGAGTTTAGTTTTCTTTCGGTGCTCTGCCATGAAAATTTAAGACTGTATGCTTTTGCAGCTGCGACCGGATCTGCAAGTGTCTGCCTTGCTTTTGGCTTTTGGCTCTGGGTTCGTTTCAGTTTGGTTTATTAGCCGCATATGCTTGAATTTTCCTTTGCCCCGGCTGAATGGCTATTCCAGGCCCCGAATTGGTAGCTGCTGCGTAAATATTTCAACGGCAAACTGAAATTTATTCGACTCTTGGCTTGCCGGCGATACAGTTTCTGGGAGCTGCCCTGGTATATCCACGGAGAAGTGGGGCGCATTGGTGGACAGATTTCATTTTTATACATTTACGTGATTTTCAACGACAATTCAGCGAGTACGGCGACAACGACAACAGCGATGACGACGCACATGCTCCAATTTCAGCCCAAACTCACGTACGCAGCGTCCGATGGCGAAAACTCCACTCGACTCCACTCTATACGCTGTGGACTGGGACTGGGACTGGGATTGCGACTGGAACTGCGGCTGCTTTATGATTTATTGCCTTGACACTGCCTGCGTGATGCTGCCTCTGTTCCTGGTTGCCCTGGTCCACCCAAGGCCCCTGCCCAATCCCCCCTAGCCGTCGTTTATATAAGCCATCTCTTTGTTTGTCTGACTGACTATCCGCAATACAAACAGGGACACTGGGACTGACACTATTCGTCGCACAGGATTTGCTGGGACATTCCTCGGTGCGGCACGGCACGGCACACGCCGTCCTAGGTCCTCCGTCCTCACATTTAGCGATAAATACAAGTTTTATGATGGATAATAAATGGCTTCATTCGCGTTGACAAATAGTCTGCCTTCATTTGTTTTTCCCATTGTGTCTGTCGCTGTCTCCGTCTCCGTCGCTGGCTTTGTCTTTGTTTACGTTTTTCCTGCTCCTGCTCCTGATGGAAGCCCCAGCTTCCGCCCGGAAAAACTGCTCGCAAAGTCTCGAGGCGAAGGCGGGGCGTCGCCCGATAAAGATGATATATGACGGTTCCGGCTGGCTGACACTCCTCAAGTCCGCGTGGCCAAGTGGGTGGATTATGTTTTCAGTTTGGGATTAGCAATTACGCTTATAAATAGAATTTCGCTCAATTTATCAAGCATTTTTTCGCCTTGCTGCGATTCGATTGCGTTCTCTTCCATGTCCTGCAGGCCATAATTTTAAGCGCCGAGTTTATTGCATCATTTGAGAATTTGAATATGCCACCCAAAATGATAATGACAGACAATCAGGCACACCCTGCACCATGTAAGTGTGTGTCCCTGTGGATTTTATGGCTAAATAATTTAGTTGCCTTTTATGCGGCATTCATTAACATTTTCCCAGGCAGACACACAGCCAGATTCCGACAGCCACCGAGTTATTCATTTTCAATTTTCGACTATTTATGCAAATGAACCGGGGCCTGTATGCATAAAAGCTGAAAATGTCATCATTTTACCATTTTTATGCTCGTTGAAGCGCAAAATATCACTCATACGCCCCGTGGCGAGGGCCAAGTACGGCTCATTAGGCCGCCAGAGATTTCTTTCTACGTTCCGGCTGGTTTATCTCTTTTTATTTCGATTTGGCATCTTTTAATGTTTCAATCAGCTGAAAAATGAAAATGAAAATCAAAACCCCCATCAATGTCACAGGGTTGGGTCGGTCGTGGTCGTTTCGAGTGTTTTACAATCTGGTAACACAATCTGCTTGTAATGACGCCGAGACGGCTTCCTCCCCTCCCCAAGAAAATTCAATCTTGACCGCTTACCCGTCACCCATATCCATTTCGGAGATTTTCTCTGGGACTCCGGCTTCTCCACTCTCTACTCTCTCCTCTCGTGATTCGCCTGCTTAGAAATTAATTGCTTAGACCGATTTGACGGCGTCGACATTCTTACAAATCACAATCGATCATTGTCGAATAAGCGCAAAGGAGAAAACCTATATATATATTAATCGTTCAAGAAAAGAAACTCCCTGGCTGGCTGGCCGCTTGGGGTTTCGCCTGCCTGTTCATGCTCGATTGCTCGTTGGTTATAATTAAATTTTCCTCTGTTCTTGATTTTTTACATCTTTTCCCAGAAAATTCAATAAAATTTCTGTGTTAAAAGCATCGATTCTCCGGCTCCCCAAGTCAATAACCATTTCAATGCTACTGTGCGTGATGGCTGGGGCATGAGTAATTGGCCAAGAAGGGAAGAGAAGGAAGAAAAGGGATCTAGGGTGACAGTTGAAAGGAGTTGCACTGGACATGCTTCAAACCGGTTCTCCTGCAGTTGATGGTGATAAATTATGGTCTATAAATAGTGGCTCCGAGGTTTTTGCATATGCTGGGAACATACCACATAACTCCCCGAGGTTTTCCGCTGCTTATCTTTAATTTTCATGGTTGCCTGGGCTCCGGGTTCAATTGAAATTCGATCCGGCCAATCTCAGGGGCCGATAAGACCCCGGCTGGGATCTAATTTCTTCAGGTGAAAGCGGAGAAATAAAACTATTCTCATGGAAACGTTCGATTCCGTTGGGAAACTCAATTATCTGAAGCCGGAGAAGACTCTTCCGCCTGTGTGAGCCGCATCAAAGCGAGTGTTTTCCCATTCGCACTTCAACCCTTTTTCTAATGGAGTGGCAACAATTACCTTTTCGGATGGATGGGGTGTGCCTGGTGTGGCTGGAGGGGTTCTTTTGTCATCGGAACCAAATATTCGTGCTAAAACTCAATCAAAAGTGTCGACGTTTGTCAAAGTGATGGTGTGCCCACTTTTACCCCTTTGTTGCCCTTCGACGCGCCCCCTTTTTTCGCGGCCTGTGCAATTAAGTTGAGCTCTACTCTGTGGGTTTTTCCTTTTCGCCAGTCTGGCGCGCCTTGTCTGGGCCTCCTGCATTTGCATTTTGGCCCAAAACGCGTTTTCTGCCAGCCAGGCAACGTGGTTAGACCAACGCATCCGCGGCCTCTGCCACTGCCTCTGCCTCTATAGAGCCGCCACACAATTGGAGCGCTTCCAAAGCGTTCCTAAATCTAATCAAAATGCGACTGTGTTGTCGTCGTTGTCGTTTGTCGCCTGTTTACCGATCACTGACGCCTTTCTTTCGCACTCTGCCTGCATGGCCTACTCGTTTCGATTCCTCTGGCTACACAGCGCCAGAAAAGGAGTTAAAATATGGAATTTAAATATCATATTTAAATATTTAATATTGCTATATGCTTTTGAAATCAACATTTTTTGTTAAATATTATATATTATCCTTTGAATATTATTTTTTTCTTAGCCTAAAATATACTTTGCTTCTTGTATGTGATTTATTATTTTTCTGTATGTAGCCTCACACCTCAGTTGCAAGTTTAGTGTGTACGTAGGCTGATCGGACGCCATTCCACCATTCAAATTACCAGCAACAACAACTAGCGGCAGCAGCAACTGCAGCAGCAACATCAGCGACAACTGCAACAACACGTTTTTCAAGTGCATGGCAGACAACACCTTTTGACATGCTCGTTGCTGCCGCTAGTTGCTGATGTCCACCGTACGGTAATACTCTAACGGTAACACAGAGTAATGCCAAATTAATGAGAATTATAAGAAATAAAACTTTGCGATGATTACATTTCTATAAATGATCACAAAGAAGGCTTAAGGATGCTTAGTTTTCTTAGTGATTTTATTAGTCTAGATTTTAGCTTCTGGGTATTTTTTTATAGTGTGCACTTTGCCTCGACTTGTGTCCTTAGTTCAACCAACCATTCTTGTTTTCATTGCATTTGCCTATGAAGTGACTGCGACAGCGACTGCCGCTGAAACTGCGACTGGGCTTTGGCCCCTGGTGGCTTTTTTTGGCCGTTGGCTGGTTTTGGCGGTGAGTTACCAAGGCAGAGTCGTCGCTTTGGCCGGAGCTTTGCGGTTGCCCGTCTGGGTCTGTTGTCACACTCATCTTCGTTGGCCGTTGTCACGTCAGCCTTCATTGGAATTGCATTTTGGGCGACGCAATAGCAGACGCAGACGCAGAACGCATGCGCAACGCCAACGGGAGCTGGGTACTGCGGCTTGGGGTCTGGGTCTGGGTCTGTGTCTGTGGCCAGTGTCTGGGGTCTGGAATCCCTTGTCCGCTCCTGCAGCACCGAAGCAACGACCAGTTTGTCAAGCAGTCGCCGCAGCAGCTTACAAATTTAATCAGCTTTAAACAACGGAAAGTCTTGCACAGAGAAAAAATGCATCAAAATATAGGTCCCATTATTATAATAATCGTCATAAAAATTCATATGTTGAGGTGGAAATTTAAAACGAAGGTTAAAACTGTTGTCTTTTATCACGAGACATAAAAACAGAAAACTAAATTTAAAGTCCTAATAAACTGTGATAATGATATTGTCATAATATATTACGAGATAACCTTATTTATTACACAATTTCGATTTATTTTAACAAGCTTAGAGAGCCTGTTTCTAATCAAGATTGCTACGTATCTTCTCATATTTTTTGTATAACCTGCATATTTAATATTTCGAAACTAGAACAAGTCTCTAAAATTAATGTATCCAAGCTCTTACTTTACATTTGTCTCATTGTCATACCTCTGTATATTTCATTTAGATGTTTACATGACAAATATTATTTTTAATGCGATTCAAGTTGATAAAAAATGTACACCTGAGTCGTATTTTTTCCCCGAGTGTGTGTGACATTCTGTACGCTCCACTTGACGGAGACTTTGTGACGTTGCCAGCAGCGGACCATTCATAACTACGCATCGCTTTCGGATTCCAGTTATTCCCTCATTTCGTATGCAACGCAAGGCGACCCGCTGCATTCTGGAGCAGCAGCTCCCATCCGCACAGTGGAACGAGGCACAGTGGAGCCTGTGCCCGGTCACTTAACACCTCCGCCTAAAGCCAAAGGGCTCTCATGCGTGGCGCTCTCATATTTATTTATTTTTGGCCTTTTCACCTCGCGGGCTGTGTGAAGAAGCGTTTTAGCATCTCTCAAGAGCTGAGCACACTCGAAACCGGGACCGGGACCGGGCGTTGCATCGCATAAACAGGCCTGCATTTGCATAGTTAAACACATTAAGCATCACCAAATGCATTTCGTGTAAGTGAAATGTTTATGTAAACAGTGAGAACAACAAAGAGCGGGAAAGCAAGCACACGCGGGCCGCGCACTTTCCCGATCCACTGTGCACACGGTGCCCACTGTGCCAACAACGCCCGAGAGTTGTCAATTAAAGTCAACACAGCAGAGCGGAGAGCTGCAACAACGATGATTATGGAGCCATAACAACTCGAGGCCTTATCGGGAAAATAGAGCCAAGCGCATCTCTCCAGGGGCAGAGGAAGAGAAAAACTAGGGGACAGCCGTGGAGAATCAGGGGAACGATACAGAGAGAAGCGAGAAACCTGAAGACAAACATTGAGAATCACATTTATTATGTTTAACAAACCCCCGATGGCGTCAATGCGCCAACACCTTCAACCCGAGAATGTTGTGTTTTACACTCAAAAAATTATTGATTCAAGACTAAAGATAAAATTCAAGTTCTTGAACATTCCAAAAAATATTCCAAGGTTACAAGGCATTGCCAGAAAATGTATACATTATTCAAAGGCTTCCTAAACTGTTTTTAATCAATTTAAAATTAATAATATGATATAATTTCCAATGAAAATTATTCTGAAATTTAGGAAAAAATTCTGCTAGTTTTCTTATTTTATTAACATTCGAGCATGTTTTATTTCTTTATTAATTTTGAATTCTAAAGATTATTCCAAGTGCAGATACCGAAACAGATACAGATACAAAGATACGTTTTTATGGCGCTACGAAATGCAGCTTAAACTTGTCACTACAAATTGGTCGGAGCTGCTAGGAACCTCGGACACACACTCCATTTCGAGCATTTCGGGGTTCTATTCAGCCATTCAGCTGCCCGGCTTGATTAAGCGCCATAAATCTTAAGGGTTTGCCACGAAAAACGGTGGGTCGATCTTTCGGAAAACGCTTTGTTAGCGGGGTTCACTGATCTCCCGCCAGCTGCTAGACACATTTAACACTTTATATAATTTATTGTAATTTTTCTCGCTCCACCAGTGAGTTGGCTTTTGTGGCAGGCCGTTGTTAACAAAACGTTTTCAACATAAACCTCGCACCTTTTCCAGACTTAAGACGGTCTCGGCTGCAACTGCATTGGCAACGGATTCAGCATCCGAACAGCATCTGCATCTGCATCTCTATTGCCGCTTTGCAGGCATTTTCATCAAACCCACTCAAAACTCCGATAATTTGAACGTGGCCGGGGGCAAACGGGTTGCGCAAGCCGCCAAGTCGCAGCTTAGCTCTGGGATTGAGTAAACACTAAGCACTGGGTTTATGCGTGGGCCGATCGTGATTAGCGGATAAATCAGGACTGTCCGGACTCCGGGTAGAATCGATATCAGTATCAGTTGATTGAATCTTCCTGCCCGATGCTGAATACAGTTATAAAGGGAGCTAGGGGAATTATGTCATTGAAATTCGTATCTCGGAATATTCATAATTAGCTTGGAAAGCTTATTTTAAACTGATTTTGGGAAGAGATTTAATCAAACAGGCGAGCCGTTAGGTATTTGAAATAGAGTTACTCTATTTAAGCACTAGTTTATTTTGTTGAAATAATCAATACAGTTCTTAGAATTCTATATACATTTTCTATATATTTTCAGTCATTATAAATATTTCTACCCTGTTTCTATTATTTTAATTATAATTTCTTAATAAAAATTAAATATAGAGCACAGACTTCTCGCAATAAGCCATCAATTGCCAGCCTGACTAGGCGAGCCACTTACTTTAATCTCTTGTTTAAAGTAATCCCGTTTGGAAATCAGTCCGCTGACAGTTGAGCAACTGACCGGAAAATATTTTTGCCTCGCCGGCGACCCTCGTCACATGACTAATCCCACGTGCAAACACGTTTTCGCACTGCAAACTGCATCGTCGTCGGTCTGCTAATTGCCGCTTGTTCCGAGTAACCAGCTCCTCGTCCTCGTTCACGTCCACGTCCTCATCGTATCCTCATCTCGGCTCGGCTCGCCTCGAGAGTTGGTTATTAGAACCTTGTTCGATCTCTATCGGAATCGGCTTGGTGCGGCATTAACTCTGTTTGCCTTTCCTGCTAAGCCGGCTCTCCATCTTTCCCGCAGTCACCCAAAACCCAAGCCCAAGCCCTCCGGCTTACCTGTCCTGTCCCACTTCTCCCTTAGCCTTTGTCGATGCTCTTTACATGTCAGCGGGTCTAAGCTGTGAGCAGACAACCGACCTCCCTGCATCCCAGTCTATGAACACTCGGAAAAAATAATTAAGATCATATAAAGGAAAATATATGAACAAAAAATACAATCTAGAAAGGCTTTTAAGCTGAAATATACCTTGAAAAAAGTCTTATTTTTCGTCTAGAAGGAAGATTAAAAATTCCTTCTATAATAGCTAACTTGTCGATCTTGAAATCTTGATTAAAGTGTCTTTTTTCCCAGTGTTCTACTAGTATCTCCCTTTTCCTGCTGGCGTCTCACAGTTCCTTTTCCTGCCAGCCCACCGCATTTATCGTGGCTTCGCCTTTCGCCTTTTGTCTGCGATTTGTGTTTCTCCATCGCCTTCTGCCTGTTCTGTTGCCTTTGTGAAACTCGTTTGCATATTGTCATAATTTCTGCACACACTCAGCCACACACTGCACACACCACACACAGCCAGCCGACACACTCATTTCATCCGTTTAGGCGGCTCAACTCGGCTCCGGCTCTGGGTTCAGTCATTCTCTTTTATTTTGTTGCCATTTGTGGGCAATGCTGCATGTTTTATTGTTATTTTGATTGCATTTATTGTATTATTAAGCTGCATTGTTATGAGCTCTAAGCCGGGCTGCCTAGCAGCAAATATTTGCCATTTATGTGACCTCTCCCTCCCTCTCTTTCCTAGATTTCCACAATTCCGCATTTTTGGCTAGGGGTTTGGGGGTTGTAATCCAGAAACGAAGTAAAAATCGATAGCTTACATAGTAGCAGTCGCAATCGGAGTCGGTGGTATCTTCTCAGTGAATATTTTCGTCAATCATATTCGTTGTCAATCTGCAGGGGCATCGAGGCAACCAGGATTCGGAGAAATGTGGAAAATAAGGATTGGCTATACCACAATATTTTCTGTTTCTCCGCAAAAGGAGTTTCGTAATTTCAAAGAATCTATTTGAAAGCTAGCAAATTGAAGAACTCAAAAGGGATTTTGAAAGGGAGAGCTTAGCCATTTTAATTATTTATACTGGTTTTTAGGTAATGAGCTTAAAAGAAAATATTTCTGTTTAATGTTAGTAGAGCATTTTATTTTTAAATATTTTAATATTGATTTTACAAGTAATTCCCCCATAACATTTCAAGCAGTGTCTTAATGACATGTGAAATTCAATGTTTATTTGATTGAAATGCCTAAACATAATGTGATTTAATATTCTGTGTGAGGCTTTCTTCAAAATGTAGATAATATGCCTTCGTAGGCATAATATGCGTGAAATTGTTTAATTATTGCTTTCACAGCTGAATTCAAGTGGAAATATTTAACAATTTAAAACTGGTTGTTGGATTTGCTTTAATAAATCCACATCTGCTTAGTGTTTGAATTGATTACTGCAAAGGGCTTAAATGTTCATTTAAATTTCAAATACTAATCAAGCATAACCGTAGCTAATTGCGTGAAATTTGATAATGGTTGCGTGGATTGTTTAAAACTCATTTCCCATAAATATTTCCATATATATATGGATACAGTATACCTACTTGCAGCCATTGTAAACATATTCCCCTTCGGTTAGCTTAGTCCGGTCTCTTTGTTATCAGCCTTTTTGTTTGACTAACGGCCTCGGGCGGTTTGTTGTCATGCCAAGGAGCGTTTGGCATTAGGTATTAGGTATTAGACAGCCACTGGACCGTCCATTAGCGTGAAGGCAGTATCTCAGGCGAGTTGGAAAATGCATCTGCATCCGCAGCAGCAGCAGCTCTCGTGTGTGAGGGAGCCGAAGGTGTCGGGTTACGGAGGGGCTGAGGAGAACTGCCGGCGGCTGTCATAAAAACTCGTTGAGCGTAATTAGGCGTGCTGTTGTGCGGCGGCTCCTTCAATGAGTCATGCGCTCAACCCAGCCAATTCATCAATCCGCACGCACTGACGGCCCATTAGACATGCCATATGCCATTCGCCATACACTCTCTGTATGGCATACCGAGCATGCTGAATGCTGTATGCAAATGGCCACGGTTTTACGCAGCGCTAAATGCTAATGCCGCCAATCGGAGCCGAGTTTTGGAGCTGGCTGACGGCTAATTAATGACTCCAACTTCGACGAGAGCAAATGCCGAAACTTTGAGACCTCTCGCCGCTGATTAGCGATCCCTAATTAGAGCAGAGTTCACGGCAAAGCCAACTTCTTTCTGACCCCGCTCCTGGCACGCCCTTGTGGCGCCATTGAACTTGCAACCTGCTCATGTGGGTGCACTGCACCAAAAATAACTACAAAAATATATATTGCCTCGATTTACTGCCGTTATATTTGGTATTGTTGATTTTTTGGCTACAATCCCAATAAATACATGATATTCTGATCCATAATTTCTGCGGTAAATTTAATTAAAGGAAAAAAATGCATACCGTTTCAAGGGGATTAATTTTTTTCTCTGTTTATTCGAGTGTGTGATATGTGGGTGTGCGTGGCTCTCCCCCTTCCCGTTCTGTTTGCTTTGGTAACTTTTCCACCGAAAAACTTTTTGCTACCAATTAACGAAAATAAATTTTACCGACATCAAGGTGAAACTATATTTCAATATTGTTTGTTTGCCCGGGGTGGATGGTGGTTTGATTGGAAAATGTCTGAATAATTGAAGTGGAAGAGCATGAACGAGTGGTAACGATTCGAGTTCGTTTCCATTCGATTCGATTTCCATTCAGGAAGGGGTAAAGGAACTGCTTTAAAGCAGACCCCTATGGTACTTCAGCTGGGTGCTCACAACTTTTACACCGGCTAGCCGGAAAATTAAGTTAATAACTATAATAGAGCAATTACCTTGCGGATAAGGGCGCTCTTCGGCGATAAAAGCCAGAAAACCACGGGAAAACACACACAAAAAGTTGACGAAAAAGTTGCACAACTGGGAGGCAAAAATTTGTTGACTGTTTTTCGGGCGGAACAACAAGCAGATAAATATTTAACGTACTTTGTGTATTTCCCTCTCTTTTGTGATTGGGGATAACGGGGGCCACGTGGTATAGAAAATTCGGAAAACTAGTTAAATATCCCCCAACGGTAAGCCAAAGTTAACTGCGGGGCAACAAAAAATAACACTTTTGTCCTTATATTGATTTGCTCTCTGCAATTTGTTTGCACATAGTTGCTGTTGTTATTGTCCGTGTAACCTAGAAATGAAGACAGCTAGCAAAAAGCAGCAACAATAACGAGACCCGGTCATAAATAACGAAATCGTAAGTCGCAACCAGTCCGAAAAGAAAAAAATGAATTGGAAAAGGGAAACATTCGCCGGAAAACCCCACGAATATCAACTTGCCAGCCCATTGTTGTGGCTGTTCATATTGTTGTTGCTGATTTTATTGTTGCTATTGCTGTTGGTGTTGCCATTGTTGTTGCTGTCGCTGTCGCTGCCGCTGCTGCTGCTGCTCTTTTTCGGCCATGTCTATTGTTGTTGCCGTAGTTAAACAACGACTACGAACTGCTGCGCCTGCAGGTTTTATTTGGGCAAGAAAGCGAAAGAGGAAAAATAACTTTTAGCAGGCCGAAAAAAGGAAGTAGAAAAATTGTACACTTGGGAAAATAATTAATAGTACAAGGAGCTTAAAGAGAAATGTATTCTAATTTATGTAGATTTTATTAAAAGGTATATTTGCTTGTGGCAATATAACATAACATTAATTAACCTTGAAAATTACAATTTTATGTATTCTGGAAGGGCTGAATTCAGCCGAATATTTTAATTGTGATTTTCGAGCAAGGAAAACGAAAATATACATCTTAACTTGTTGAATAAAATTCTTTTTTAGACGTTAAAAAATGAATTTTAAATTAAAATGGATCCCATATATTCTTCCTGTACATCCATCGCCCAGCTAGACAAACGAAGGATAAACAACGACGACGGTATTACACAAATTGTTGAAAATGCTGCAAAAGTGGCATGCTTTACTTTACGTTTCGAGGAAAACAGCCCCGGGGCTGCGGGCTGCGCTGCCAGTTGTGAGTTGTTCCTTTTCGTGTTGGCCTCTTTAATTAATTGCCAAAAAGCGAGTCAGACAAAAAACGAGAGCCCAACACTTGTGGCCCGGGCCCAGTCCGCTCGACCGGAAGGAAGTCAGTAAGATTGTGCACAAAGGCCCACACAAACACACAAACACTCGCACACACAGACACCCGACACTCACGCACACACAGACACAGATACAGGGCACCCAAGAACGGCTGTTGCCATTTTGTAGCACACTTTTGTGCGCGCCTCTGTTTATGCGACTTGTAAACTTGGTCTTCTGTTTGTGTTTTGTTGTTATTTTCTCACTTCCCTGCTGATTGCCGGCAACATATTTCGCAAATTGCTGTCAAAGTGTTAAGGAAGTTGGCTCGCCTCGGTCTCGGCCTCGGCCACGGCCTTTTCGGGGCCAAAGGGACCGCAATGAACTCGGCTCGAGACTCGAAAGTATGTCGGGATGTGAGCGCACCTCTTCTGTGCCTCTCTAATTGCAGAGGCAGTCTGGAAGATGAATTGCTAATGGTTTTATGTTCCCCCGTTTTTGTACAGCCACAAGCAACATGAACCTGAGCTGAGCGAGCAATAATAATAATTATAATCATGGGTCGCCAGTGTTTTTACGAGTACATAGCCCAGTTTACACAGTTTCGAGTGTCAGTGGCGGGCCCACAAAAGAGGCAGTCAAGATATATGGATAGGCTACTTGCTGGAACAATGGTGATGGAGGATGAGTGAATGAATGCTGATGAAGATGGAATATGAGTGGACTGGGTGTGAGGTGCAGGGCGTGAAAGTTTTCAATTTCCACTTGGTGTACTATTTCACTCCGAGCACCTTTTTTCAGCTCTAAGCGATCGCCCAAGCTGGCTCTGCAGATGAAAAAAATGATTATAAATTAGGACTGATTGGGTATTATTTAATTTTAAAGGGCAATTTGATATGGAGCTATTAATAAAACGCTAGATTATGATATCAAATACAATAATGATACTTAAAATCATTTGTTTAACTAAAATCAAACTCGCACTACCTGAAGTGCCTTCAATTAGTGGCCAAATGCAAGATATTTTTCAATTTGCCAAGATAGCCGAGGTGGCCGAGAAAGGCCAAAGTTACTTTAGACACAAGGGTCTCGGGGAATTACCGGGAACTGCAGAGACAGCATCGGGTTTCTGCGGCTTTGGGCGTGCAATTAACAGCATCACGTGACCTGCAACCCAAGGCGCTGCGAGGAGCCCTCAGTGGCATGAAAAATGAAGTCGAAGCAGCATCAGACGCTGCAGGCGCTCTCCTTCGTTCACCTCCGACCTTGCCTCCCCTGCCACGCCCCCTCTGTGCGCTCAATCACGACCCGAATTGACTTTTGGGCTGCTGTGCATCATTAATTCACTTCAACCGAAATTTCCGAAATTCGAATTGAAATTGACTTGGGGTTAGGGGGGAGTCGAAGGGCCGTTGCGCCAAAAACCGAATGAAAATAATAAAAATGTAATTAACGCCCAGGCCATAGACACAGAGCAAGTGGGGCATGGCCATCCCCCGGTCGCGGTGGTGTTTTCCTTTCTGTTTTTGTGGGTCCATTTGGCTCATTTCTTATACAATTAAGTGGCCACTGCTTACGGCCACAGAGCCCGAGCCCTCCGATGTCTGCCCTTCTTCAACTTCAACTTTGTCTATGCCCGTCATGAATCCCATTGCGGGGCGTGGCCACTCCGCAGCCTCCGTTTTTGTTATTTCTTATCTGATTATGCGGTTGACTGCGGACGCCGCGGCGGACTCCGGACTCAGACGCCGGAGATCTGGGATGACACGTCAATGACAGCCCCGTGGAGAGTTCAAAAGTTTAATTACCATTCGCAGTAATCAGTGTGTTTGGATAAATAAGTAGGCTTATATATATATATATACAATAGCTCAGGCATGATGAGTAAAAGTTTCGGCAGCGAGGGCTGTTTGAATGCGCTCCAGAATATTTACCATTCAACACTGTTTTTGTCAAACTTTGCTCACAAATTAATGACAACACACAGAAAAGCAGAACTTTTTTAATGCAATTTAAAATTGAAATAAAATTTAAATTAATTTTTTGTTAGGAAAACCTCAAACCCGAATACATAACTTACAAGCCTTGGGACTTCTGATGGAAAGTTACCTGAATTTGGCTTTAAAACTGTTTAAGAACTTGTTAAAATATAATTTATTTAGCTAAAACCTACAATTAAAACTAATGAATGATTTCTTTTCTTAATTCCAGGTATGTAAAACTACAACTACAAATCCCTCTTCAGTAAACCAATTAAAAGCAAGTAAGTTTGATGTGAACATTTCCTTGGGCTACCATTCTACGAACTAATCAAAAAAAAAATCTCCAAGGAGTTCATATAAAAAACATTAACCGTGTAGAGTATTCTAGCTCTGTGGCAAATCCTTTTCCTCCCAACTGGCCTTCGTGCGGTTTGGCTTCCCGATCCCAGCGGGTTATATTGGATAAAAATAACAGAACAACAGGAAAAGTTGATGAACAACAAGACAATGAACTATGCTAAACATCCAGCCGCAGTAGAACGGCTACGCCAAAGTGGGCGGCAAATATTTCGCCCAGTGCATGGCCGGATGAGGGGAAAAAATGGAGGAGAGGATGGACAAAAGGTCCGTGTTGGCCCCGGGGGAACTGGGCCAACCTAAAAAGGGAAGGAAGCGAACGATGGACGAGGAGATACAATTCGGCTAATAGAAGCGGCCAAGACGGGGGTATATATATCGGGACAAAGTGGCAACTGTTCGGCACTAGATAAGCTCCGTTGCACTGACCACTTGGCCGATGGATTCGTATAGATTGGGGCTACTTGGTGTCCACTTAAGATACACAAAGCTGAAAAAGATACAAAAGTGGGCAACAGATAATGGAGAAGAGGGCCACAAACTGCTCAAAACGCTGCCAGGCAAGAGAGCCGGTCTGGTCCATCGAAAAGGAAAAACAAAAATTGATTAATGGATGCAAATGATTGAAAAACGACAAACAAAAAACAACAGACCGGAATAAAAGCCAGTTCACCAAGAGCGGGGATTTCTTTGAGGGAGGAGTGGGATGAGGAGCGTTTCCAGGGGGAAGTGATCGCTGGCAGTTGGAATGTGGCGAGGTGAGGTGATCTGTTGGGAGGGAACATCAAAGATTCAGCGAGATTCAGCAGGGAGGTGCATGCCACGCGCCATGTGGCCCGTGGAGGTGCTGACCCCAAAAGCAAGCCAAAAAGGAACATCAATTTGGTTTCCAATCAATTGAATGGGCCTCAACATCACATTCAGACAGTGGGTATCAAGAGAGTAGGAGATATTTCAAAAGTTTGGATGTGTTTGTCTTTAAATTTGGATTTCTGAGTTAAAGAATACATTTCTTTATAAATTTCAGAATGAACTTCGTGCTTGGCAGTTAAAAATTCTATATAAAAATAGATATTTTAAGGCTAACATGAACATCATCAAGTTGAAACCCTTCTACATATTTTCGAAATATTTTTGTAATCAAAAATTACTTGAATTTGAGGTCTTCTTGAGATCCTCTAATAGCCAAAAAGAAAGTGATAGCCAATTTTAGACTTAGTGATGCCTTTCCTAAATTTGCAAACTGCAAGGATATATATACTTTGGCTTTTCGAAGTTAGCTTCCTTTCTTGTTTCATGTGAATTATAAAAACTTTTGTTAAAAAGTCTTAAATGGAAATTTTTCAAACAATAAACACTTGCTGCTACTGCCTTAACCACAGCTGTTCTAAGCCCATGAAGCCTCTAGCTGCGGTTGCTTTTTATTGCACACTAAAAATGATCCACATCGGCATTGGATTGAATGCAGTGCATCCATCTATCCATCCATCCATCCATCCAGTCAGTCAGGCAGCCTGCCATCCGGCCTTCAATGCGTCCATTTGGCCATGCAGCCATCCATCTCGTCTGCTGACCGGACTGCAATTGTTTTGTTTGCTTTCCTGTCTGCCCCGCAAAAACCCACACACAGCACACACACACCGCACACCCATCTTTGCTGAAGAATTGTAGCGCAAGAATAACACAAACCAGCGACGACTGCGGCGGCGCTCTTAAAGTACCATGTACCATATACCATATAGCAAGCGTTTGTGGATTTTATTGGGACGGCGTGACGGAGGCCGATTCCCATCCCACGGATGCAGAGCAAGACCGAGACCGAGACGGAGACGCAGATTCTGAGACTCCGACTGAGACGAAGGCCAACCGTCGCCGATGACGTTGATGAATTTCTATTTACTTTGTTTAATTTGTGTTTTTATTTGCCATTCGCCGGGCCACTCAATAGCGAGAGCCTCGAATGTGGATGAAGAGGTCTGCCCTGCGTGCAATTAACGCAAAGTGCTTAACAGTAGAGTACATTGATGATGGGGGAGTGGCACTTCAGCGATGCCAACTGTTGAGGTGACAAGTTGGCGAAGGTTCCGTGTTTTTAAATATTACGAAATATTACAAAATTTGATATTTAACTAACTGAAAAATGTATAAACAAAGAGCTGTACGCTAAGGAAGAAGCTATTACTACTAAACTATGGAATTACATGACAAATTAAATAAATTATTAGCATAGCAGAATTCTTTATTTACTTCATCGGGTATACATTTTGTATTTCCACATTTTTTCTAATAAGAAAATAATTATTTTACTTTTTCTTTTAATGTTTGCACATTATTACATTTTATTCCAAATATGTGTTCTTAATTTGGCCGATTTTAAATACCTTTTATAGTTCATAGTAAATTTTAATGTGTTTTACACACTCCATTAAATATTAGAAATCTAACTTATTTTCCCATTTTGATCATTTAAAAATAAACATATTAAATATACGAAAAATAACAATAAAAGTTGGCTACAAAATAGCCTCTTAGTCAGCACTGATTGAGAATTTAAAGCTGCAATTACCGTTCGCCTGTTGCCCATTTAATTGATTTTGACGCCGGTTGTCGAATAACATTGATGACTCCCGGTCTCCGGTCTCCGGTCACCGTCCCGTCACCCTTCTCTTTTACAACTGCAATTAGTGCTGCGAGCTGTTGCATTTTCAATATGCGATAAGTACACTTTGGCACAACTCCCTTTCAACTCCTGCTCTCGTTTTAGGGTCCTTCAGGGTCAGTTGGAAATCTTAAATCCCGGGGCAAAGCTCATTTTTCTTTGGCTTCTTGAACGCTGTTTACTTTCCGTACTTCCTTCCTGGTTACTTTGTTTGTCCGGTGATTAACAACTGCTAACTGCGACCGCTCACCCCTTTTCCTTCGGCATATCCTTTTGCCGTCGCAGCTTTGATTTTCCGCAGAGAGAAACTCTTCCCATTTCTGTAATTATTTACCCAGCTCTGTTTGGGAGCTCTGTTTGGATACACTTTTGGCTCGTTGCCGTAAGATTTGTTTGATTCTCGAAATCAAATGAGGATAAATACGGAAAAAAATGGAGGGATGCATGGCGGTGGAATATTCCAACTCAAACAGATGAAGTTGCAACCTCAAATAGATCTCTTGTGTCATGGCATTTGCATAGCAGCATTCGTCGTGTGCAGGTGCAGGAAAATCCAAGGAAAGCTGAGGAAAATGTATGGAAATGCAAATGACTTTCCAACTGCAAGATATGTGTCAATATCAAACCGTTGAGATGGATATTGATCGCTTTCAGCTAACAATTGCAGCTTAAGAGGGAGATTTTCGATTCTCCCACAACTTAGTATTCCCCCGGAGAGGCCACTAATTAGTTTCTGGCATTTTCCCCGACGAGAACGAGCAAGCAAATTGGCAATAACAAATAGCCGCAGTAAATCAATTGGAGCCAAAACTAGAAATTATATGAGCCATATATATGCCCACAAAGCGGTCTCATAACTTTCCGCGCCACTGCGAATGGTCGGGCCCCTCAGATTTCCCCGATTTCCCTCGCTTTTCCTGCATTTTCCCTCTCCTTTATTGTGGGCTAGTGAATAACTCACAGTTCGAGCGGAGCGATTCATGAGTGTGCCAATTGCTGTTTGTTTTCGTTTTCCCTGCTTTTTTTTCGGGATGGAAATGAAAAATATTTCATGGCAGCGATGAAAGCAAAGGCCTGGCCTAGTCCAGCTATGGAATAACTAATAAATTGGCGCTTAATCAACTTCTGGGGCCAGGCAAAAAAAGGAAGTGAAACAAAAACCAAAACAAAAACAGAAACAGAAAGGAACACCAGCTGCCGCCCAGAATGTTGCGAACTGCAAACTGCAGTCGGGATGAAAATTGTGTATCAAGTGGAATTAATTTAACTCACGGACCATAGCCACAGCCGCAGCCGAGGCGAGGCGAGGCGCCTCTTTCAGCATCTTTTATATAGATATGGAAAAAGTAAATAAAATGCAATCAAATTAAATGCAGCACAAACACAGCGGCAGAAACAAGTGGACACTTGGGAAAAAATGTACAAAAACCTTAACAATAAACATAAAAAAGAGCAAGAAACTTTTTCTTTAGCTAATCACTTCAATTTAAGTCAAAGGAAATTATTAATTTGCTTTTAAAAATTTGGTTTTAATTTTAAGTTCTTGTTTACATTATATAAGTAATTGTGATTTTATTTAGGAATGGTTTGTTTCCAAATGCACTCCTAAATATTCTTAACATTTTCTACAATCTAGCACACTTTTCCTCTCACTGCATTAACAGCAACAACTGAAGTGGCAGCAACTTCACCAGCAGCAACAACTGCAAGTGCACTTGAGAACAGAGCGAGAACTTTGGGGATTGGCGAGCTCTGGCGCTAGTTGAGTCCAAGTAAAGAACACTTCTCTTAGCCCAACTCCCCCAACACCCTCCACTCCACGCCCACAATCCGCTCGGCTATATCCCTCCATGAACTATAGCTACAGTGCAGTGGACCCATCAGCCTGTTGCTCGACTTTGGTCGCAGCATGGTGCAACATTGTTGTAGTTGCTCTAGACTTTGGCTGCCGCTTTCGTTGTTTTTTATTTGTTTGGTAGGCGCAGCGGAAGCAGGAAAAATAATAACAACAAAGCGCATAAATTTCAGCCACAGCAGCAGCAACAACAAACAAAAACTGCCAAGAAGGAGCGGAAGAAATACAACGAAAAAAAGTCGGCTAAACAAATTATAATCTCTCTCCGCTGGCGTTGCTTAAAGTGTTTCAGGTAGTACAAACTTTTTGCAAATGAGAAACAATTTTAAGAGGGATTTTTTTAGATTTTATGTTACCAAGGAAACATAATATAAAACTTGTTAGTTAATAGCTATTTTATAAAGAAAGGTTTTTGTAGGGATTACTTAAGAAGATTAAATTAAACCTAATTTTAATCAGATTTGTCTTAGTTCTGTTCCCCTACTTTATACAAAACTCATTAAATTACCACAAACTTCTTAGGGAACTATTTTGAAATCCCTTGAAATTACCTTAAAGACTCTAGAGATAAATAATGTATTATTTGCTGTGGAACTTTCCGGCAAGACTCCTTGGTCTTGGTCTCAGCCGCCACATCAGCCAACAGCCTCGAGTAGTTGCCGTTGTCGTCGCTGGCCCGGGTTGTATTTATTTTGATTTAGCTGGCTCCTTTTGTTGGCGGCGCTAGTATTTTGTTAATGATGATGAAGCGCAGCATGTTGAAAGGCAAATAAACAGCGGCGGATCGGCAGCTGTTTCCCCACACACAACACACACGCTCGCATTCACTTTAATTAAGCAAACATTGAGAATGCTCAGCGTTGCGGCTAAAAAATTCATTAAAACAAAGTTCGGTCCTAGCGCGCTTTGGGGTCGCTGTTTCTCTTCTAGCCGCCTCCTTGAAGCAAACAAAACGCACGCGCGTCACTGGCAGACATTTAATTTGCATAAAAAGTTGGCCACCCGCCTCCGAAAAAACCCCAGGATTCGCCTCCGAAAAGCCACGGGACTCGCCTCCGGAGTTGGGTGTCACTCCGCCGGAGTCTTAGGTCCGTCCTGCGATCCTTGTGGGCGTCGCGATTGTTTGACTGCGGCAGCGACCCGCGACATTGTTGTGTATAATGGCAATAGACGAAATTTGCATAATGTTAATTTTAATTTGAAATTTGGCCACTCAACGGTGGCCCGCGTCGTCGGCGAAGCAGGACCACATTTATCTTACAACGTGTTGATGCGGTACATAAAATGCTCAGCAGCTTGGACCCAAGTCCAGACACCATTGGAATAACTTTGGCGTAGGAAATATTATTTTTAATTTTGCAGAGCATAACTTTAAGCCTAATACTTGTCAAGACAATGATTAAATTGATAAAAACATATTTTTTTCAAGAGAAATTCAATTTCATAAAATATTCCTGTAAATGCTCCAAAGCAGTACATATTTTCTTAACAAATAAAGCTTATTTCCTTTTCTTAAACAATCTAAGCTTCCAACCAAACTTAAAGGCATCTAAAATATTAAATCAAGCCTAGAAGCTTAGCTGAACACTTTTAATTACGGAAATAATCTTTCGGTGTGAAAATGCATTTATTTTATTCCAGCAAAACCATTTGACACCAAACCCTGGCAAATAATTGCTTTGAATTTTATAAGAGCCCGGTCCTTTGGTTTACTTATTTATGTGCAATTATTGCAGAGCGAAACAGCAAAATTGAGAGCGAGTCAAACCGAGATTCGTTTTATTCCATTCCTTTCGAATTCGTGGTCTGTGGTCCCTGGCCTTAAAGCGATCTCTTCCATCTCGGCCAGCCATTGTGGCCGGTGGGCAAGCTTGGCGCACTTTTTGTGAGAGCCTTGGCGTGGCCCGGTCATAATGCGACTTGCAGTGGCTTGAGGTCATGCCAAGGATTTATGTGACCCCCTTTTGTGGGGGCCAAGTGTTCGGTGCAGCCATGTCCGGGGCTTAAAGTGCATAATTGGCAATGTTGGCCCAGAGAGAGAGATTTATGCAGCTGCTGCTGCCCCAGCTGCCTCAGCTGCTCCTGTTCTGTTCCGGACTCAGTTTCTGATTCTGATTCTGGCCTCCTCCTCGAGCTGCATAATTAGCGCAAAGCCACTTGCGCCTAATGACCCTGTTAGACACGGCCACATCACATTAGGGTCAGGCATCTGGGAATCAAGGAGATGGGTCAGCAGCCCACGTCCACGCCCACGCCCGCGCCCGCGCTCCTAGGGCGGCCATAAATAATGCATGTATATTGGCCCATTCTGTGCATTGCACTCGATCCCGGGCCCCCAATCATGCTGTCCAAATTTGTATTTATTAGACAATGCGCCACGGGGCGTATGTGTAATATGCCAAGCTATGCCATGCCATGCCATTAGATGCATTCCAATCCAACATGACAGCCTGTGTGTACGCTTGAGTGTGTAGTTACACTGCAGTCTTGGAGAGCCTGAGCCTGTGTGGGTGCCCGGATTAGCCACGAGCTGCTCCTCGCTTACATGCAATTCTCTTGGCCCCAGAACGGTTCTATTGAACCCGTTTGAAGTGCCCACATTATCATATTCCCCTCCCGGGTCCAGCCCGAGGAAAATCCAATAAAAATAATGAAGCCAGAGACAGCGACAGAGACCATCCGGAGCAACAATGGCGACGAGTGCAAGGAACAGAGTGGAGCGGAGCGCAGAGTGGGCCATAAAAAGGACGCTGAGCAGCGTATGAAAAATATAAAAAGTTAAAATAATAGAAAGCTGCTGCATATTTTGACTCTAGAATAAATAGACTTTTGCATACACGATGTGTGTGCGAGTGTGTGCCTGCCCGGCGTAGCACATACTCAATTTATTTACCAAGCAGGACTCTCAGTCACAGCCCAAGCTGCTCTGTGGCAGTTGCAGGGAAACATGTATGAATATGTCGGGAAAAGGGCGTGGCACAGACTCGCAGTTAAGCACTCATTGTTGATGCTTCCTCAAACCCGAGAGTCTAAAAACAAAGCGGATTGGGGAACGGGCACAGAGACAACACCCTCGGTCCACCATTCACACTCAATCACACACCCGCTGACCACTCAATGGGCAAATAACATGTCAAGTCTCATTATGATTCGCTCACAATTCGGGTAACCGCACATCCATCGGCGGGTACAGTGGGACAGCCGTAAAGGTGACCCAATAAAGCAATCACTGGAAGTTTGGAAAGCCTGTTTAAGATATAAACACCTTTATCGAGGCCATAAAAACCACTTGAAGTCGCAATTATTTATTATTTCCATGCTTATCGGGCAAATGGAGGAGCAATATTATAAATTGCCGCTTAATCACCCGTTGCTGGACCACTGTAACTTGGCCTGGTCGCGCTCCATCGACGGACTGTTCGAGTGGCCACAGCATCGTTTTTATCAGTCAACCTAGGCCCGTCCCTCCGGTCCTCCGGCATTGTCCAGGCCCCCATCTGTCCCAGTCCGTCTCTGGGTGTCTGTGTGTCTGCTAAAATGGCTGGCAATTTAGAATTTATGGCAGCTGCATGATTTGTATGATACGAACGTAAGCAGTTTGCACTCACGTACCGAGGGGGGCACGGACCCATCCCAATGGAGGGCAGGAAGCGAGGGCACAAAGGGTTGCCGGCATCCGCATCTGTATCTATGTGTCTGCATCTGTAGCTGTCTCTGTATCTGTATCTGTAGCTGCGACTCTGCCCCCGGGCAGCGGCGCATTTGTCTATTTGAACTTGTGCCGGGCGCAATGTGATCATTTAATTTGAATTCGCGTCTGACGTGGCCGCCGGCTGAAAATTAAACAACGCACAGGATGCGCATACAGATGCGAAAAGGGCCAGGCTAGGCCAGGCCAGGCTTTTTCTATATACTTGGTATATACATATATTTTAGCCGACGCTCATTTGCATTTGCCTGCGAAATTGGTTAATTTCATTCCCATGTATCTGGCCACGGCGGTGGCTCGCCTGTAATTTGCTCATTAAAGCAGCGAACGCGGCAGGATGATAGGATGCTGCGATGCTGGCCGAAGGATGCATCAGCCATCGGCATCCGGCCATCAGCTGTTGCCACCGCTGTCGCCTCGCATCGCCTCGCATTATGCGCGTAAGCGTAAAACTTTCAATTATTTAAATTATGCCACATGAACAATGCCACAAAAGCTTCCAGCCGGCACACATATGCCAACAGAAGCGTCAGCTGCAGGCTTTCGATGGTGTTGGTGCTGGTGTTGCCGTTGCTGCTGCTGCTGCTCCCGATGTTGCCCATGTTGCTGATGATGTTGCTCCTGCTGCAACGCGTTGTTTCCAACATTGTCGCCCGTAGTCATCTGCCTGCCCGTCTGCAGATTCCATGTTACAAAATTGCCGCAAGTTAAACGCATGTCGACACGGAACACTCCGCTCCTGCCTTAAAAACTACACAGAGAGATAAACTAACAAGGAATTTATATAAATATATAATATTAAATAATTTATATAAAGTTTTTAATAAAATATATTAAATTATATTTAATGTACTATTCATTCTTCCTGGCAACTTATTTACATGCATTCATATTTTTGGGCACTTGTTTCTTCAATAAAAACAATAAAATATAATGCCATATATCCGCTAATTTCCTAAGACATTCACTCAAAATATAAACCTTATAAAAACTGCAAACTTGGTGACTTTCCTCAGTGCACAAGACCGACACCTTCCTCCACCTCCTGCCAACACCATCTCCTGCAACTGAACACTACCCACATAATTCATTCATATCATCAGTGCTCCGTTCCGCTCCTCCGGGAGACGCGGCGGAGGAGACATCGCCGGATGAGTGATGGCTTCAGCATATCGCGCATATCGACATCATAACCATTGTGTAAATGTCACTTCATCCCGTCCCCAAGTGCGGGAGCTGAGGTGTCAGCCGAGGAAAGGATGGGGCCCAATGTTTTCCCCCTTGGTTATTTATTGGGAATATTTCACATACGCCGGGTGTAACGCGTCAAAAGATGGAATTACTGAAGCGTGAGCCAACGTGGCGATATCCTACGACTGCTTATGGGATATGATGCCGCTGCTGGCTGCTTAGCGCCGGTGTAAATTATGCAAGTCAATGCATGCGGAAATGTAGATGCGGAATTATTCAGACCGCAATTCTTTTGCGGAATCACTGAAACTCAGTGGAGCGAAGGGTATCCACGATTGGTGCGTGCCGCTTCAAGGGAACTCCAATTTGCCCGACTCAGCGCCATTGGATGGGCACTGTCAAACAATTTATACGGCAGGCAGGAGTATGGATGGAAGCCACCACCAACGACATTGCCATGGCCAGTCCCGCCGACGCTGACATCACAATTAAGCCATAACTCATCGGGCAATGGCAATATGTGAGCTGCATTTTGTATTGTGTCAGTGGCTCGGTTACATTCCATTACAGCCATAAAAAGAGGCTTACCACCGACGATGCCGAAAAAAGAGGGGCGAAAAAATCTGTACAAATGCCACACACGAGCTGCAACAGCAAAAGGCGGCATCAGCAGACGAAATAAACCATTCCGAGGTGGTGCACGATGAGAAAATTTTAAAATCCTTATATTTAATAAGATTTTACTTTATTTTTGAATTTTTATACCAGAAATACATAATTTATTAGGCAAATTGTATGTTTTAGTTGCCTCCCTTTCGCCCTTCATTCTTTGATATAAATTATTTACCTTTTATTATGCACATAAAAGCCTGTAGTAGAATATTACTATCTGCATCTAAAAAGTAATTTTTTGCTGCCGAATTTCGAGCTTTATTTTTTATTCTTCTTTATAATTGCTTCTGTCAAAACAGAAAAACCCAGCTAATACAATTTATCAACTTTATTTAAATGTTACATTTTAATTATTACCAGTGGATTTTTTTCGCCCTGTGGAGGGCCATAAAAAAGAGCAGCAGCTGGTGCGGGGGAACGGCTGCAGATACAGATACAGATCCGGCTGGCCATGCATATAGATACAGATACATATCCCATTCATTGCCCCTGCCTCAGCCGCCCGATTTCATATTCGCATGTATTTACTTTGTATCACTTGTCACATTTTTTTATTGTCACTGCCCGCCGCTGTGGGTGCTGTGATTTTTTATGGCTCATCTGTGCCTGTAGCCCAGGTCCAGGTCCAGGCGAAGGGAATGCCGGGAATCCGAATCCGCTGTTATTATTATTGTTATTATATCATTCTTCATCAGCTTGATTCGCCATTCATTGTTGTGTTTATAAGGCGCACAAAAAAGTACCAGAGAACCAGAGAGTATCTTTCATTATTTGCTGTCGCAGCTGCTGAAGGGATTAATTTCTTGATTTACCCGTGGAATATATTTACATGGCTGCTACAGCAGAAATATATATAAATATAAATTCCAAGGGGAGCATTGCTTTGTTCCTTCGCCGTTCGCCGTTGTCCCAGGCAGCAGTTGCCACCGAAATGGCTTCAATTTCGCTTCTGTGGTCTTAGCGCCGAGCAATTGCGTGGAAGCGTATACATTTTCCAGCGGAAAATATGCTAATGCCATTCGATCCGGAGGGGGAGCAGCCATCAGTCAACAGCACGTCAGATGCGAGAAAAGTGAAATGAAATTCTTATTTTCTCTTTCTCGTTTTTTATTTTGTTCTCCTCGCATCTAAGCAAAAACACTTTCTATTGTTGCGAGGGCTCTGCCATTCCACCCACGTATTTTTCTAGGGGATTATCATTCTCCTACTTCGGGGGGGTCTTCGGCGGGACTGTTCAAATTGTTTTAGATTTTCCCTTTGTTCATTGCAACGCGCCCTGCAGATACCCTATTGCTTATTTCGGATGTGCTCCAAAAAAAAACAAAGCAACCATTTTGCAGGGATTATCCCTGGGACTCTATATTAGTCGTGTATTTGTTTTCTATTTATTTCGAGGAGAGCGAGTAGAAAAAATAAACACGGCATCTCGAGGCGGGAAAGGGTTTGCATATCCAAGCTGGCGTTTTTCCGGGCACCGGCCAAAGCCGTTTACCAATTACTTAAACATAAGGTAAAGCCCCTGGGGATTTACAAGTGTTTTTCCTCCGTTTTCCTCCCCCTGGTTTTTCCTTTTTTTTCCTTCTCTGCTTCCTTTTGTTTGCTGTCCGCATCAGGAGACAGGCGTTTTAATAAACTGTTTTCCCTGGACTTTAAGGACCTCCGAAAATAAGTGACAACATTACCATTAAATCAAATGGCTCTGGGTGAAAGTTTTGCTTAACTTGAGAAAGTTGCACGTTAAATCCCAGGATCATTGCTCAACCAGAAAGGATAACTCAAGCATTTACTCCCTTTTATCAATGGCTGAGCAGGCACTTTCTGTGAATCAAAGCACACCGACTGCCTGTCCCAGGGCTGTCCCAGTTGTCACAATGCAAATTATTACCCGACACCCTCTCAAATTGTGGTTTAATCAAATTGCATTTGAAATGCAAAGCGAGCAAGAGCAAAGAAAAGCGGAAAATGCGAATTGCAAATCCCTGCTGCTGGAAAATGAAAACAAGAGCGGCGGGACGAATGAATTATTTTATTAACGCTTAACAAAGGCAGAAACGACTCAGAAAAAAAAACACATTTCGCTCATAAATATCAAAGCGAATTCAATTCCCCGCTGCTCTATTAAAATCACATTACCCATCGTAAAATGCCATTTAAATCATAAAAAGTCCGCCATAAATTCATATAACAACAAAACATAAAACATCAACAAACAAAAAATAATGCTCTCGACGCATAAATCAAAGCTGGGAACTGCAATAAATTATGCAATTTGCATTTAAAACCAAAATATAAATAACAAACATTTCGCTGTAAAGGGAAGAATAAAATATATAAAAACCGCAATCAGCGATTTTCCGGAGATGAAAACAAACACAAGTGAAATGACAAACCAATGTGAAGCTAATTTGTCAGCTTGACAGAACGCGCTCAGCTGGGAGGGACTGAGGCGAGACCACAATGCCGTGGGGCCGTCACTCAATCAGATCAGAATCAGAATCAGCGAAAGCGAATTGAAATCCGCGTCCGGATACAGCCAATGCAATTTACAATTAACCGAAGAGTGAATTTTTCCGGCCCAGGCAATTACCTATAATATTTATCGCCAAACCGCAAAACATTTGTCAAGCGCGCCATTTACATGTGTAATTGGCAAGCGAGGAGACCAAAAAGGTGGGCGTCATGTACCAGTCGGCGTTAATTAATTGCCCCACAAAGAGCAACCTGTTGGAGTAGAATCCTCTCACTATTGCCTATATACTAGGTGGTCTCTTGGGAAAATAATTAAAGGCAACTAAACTAAAGGCAGTCTTAACTTTAAGTTAAGTGAAAGGTTTTCTTTGGTTGTGTGTTTGGGAATTAAATACAATTCAAGATTTTGACAGGTTAACTGAAATAGTACAGATGTTTAACATAAAGACAACAATTAAAGAAATCTGATACTGAACTGTATAAACCAAAGTCCAAAATGTATTTTCGATCCAATTTTAATTAATTGTTAAATAAAGCAAAAGGATAAAGCCTCAATCATATGCCAGCCATTCTTCCAATTAAATTTAACGAAATTCGACTGTCAAAATCTGATATCCTTGCCCCAATTCCCGCAATTAGGATCCACATGTTACTATCCCTATCGCTTTCCCTCAACGATTGAATTGCGAATTTATGGCCGTCATTTAATTAGAGAAATAATGGCAAGGCTGCAAAGGCAAACGGTGACATGCCGACAAATCGATAGGCGACCAGGATCAACATCGGCAGCACATGGCTCCCATAATGCAACAGATTTGTCAGACATTTGCCTCCTGGCCATGGCAACGCACACACGCCTAACACACAACACTCACCACACACACACATTACACACAACCAGCTGGCAAACATTTGCAGTTGTCATGTGTGGGGCTGGGCTCTCTCTTTGGCATTTACCTCGTGCAAATTTTCGCCTGTAAATAAAGCCAGGCAGAGGCAGAGCCAAGGAGCAGGAATATATCCTGTCTATATGTATACGAGTGTGTGTGAGACTTCCTGTCTCCGTCTGTGAGTGTAGAGTGAGCTTCCGTTTTCCCCACAGCTAATAAAAGTTTGTCATAATGCATTTGTCGAGCATCAGACTCGGAGACGCCCGAGGGCCACTAATTTGGACCGGACCATTGTTGATTACATGCCCAGCCATAATGATCTGACTATGTGTTGCCACTATTTGCGGATGTGTGTGTGTGTGTGTGTCTATGTATATGTGCGAGGATACGCATGTTGCACGTAAGACGTACATAAGTCAATTAAGGAGCATTTGTGTTCACTCAAGTGCAATAATTAGTTATGGACCTGCGATGGTTTTAACAGCCAATTAAAGGGAATTATATATACAGAGTTGATAGGAATATTATCAGGTGATATTAAATCTCTTGAAAATATGACTAAAAGTAGGCAATCAATATTATTAGAAAAAAATTATTAAAGGAACATTTAATTAATAGTTGGATAATTTTGTATACAATATTTTTCCGGCAGTTACTTGGTAGTGTATTTTAAAGCAATATCTACTGTGGCTAAATTTAATTTGTGATTTATTATCCCATCCCTGCCTACCTGTTGACAAAAAACACTCCGAAGGACAACCTGTCCCAGCTCACTAATTTACTGCATAAATATGTATTAATATGGCGCGCCAGAACTGGTTTCCTGCTCCTAATGAGCAGACATAAATCACAGAGACCCAAACGGGTTCGCCCATCTGATAATCACAAAATCATATTCAGCCAGGGGACCCTGCTTGTTTGTTGCTGTTCTTTTCGGCTTGTTTGCTGGCACAGTCAGTGTGTCGGGGATAGAGTGGAGTTCCAGGAAGTAACCGAATCTCTCTACAATTACAGTCTGCGACAGGAGCAGCACCCGCTGGAGGATGCTCCCGAATCCTGGAACAACATGAGAGACTTTTGCGAACAAAACACCGTTAGCAAGCTAGCCGAGTAGCAAAAAAAGATCAGCCAGAAAAATAAAAAAGGGACAAGGAAAGCAAGCAACGAGACGACAAGAGTTATTTTGTATGGAAAGTATCGCATATCAGCAGACGACAAGGACAAGGACAGCGCTGAGAGCCAGGACGAGGGCGAGGACGAGGGTCCCAGTCCCGGTCTCAGCCATTGTTTGAATGTAATGTAGCGCCGCATTTTCGTGCTGCTGCTATGTACTTTTAGTGCTGCTGCAAAACGCATTTATTGAAGATTTACAGCGGCAACTTGCAGACAAACAACCGGCAACAACAACGGGAAGGAGCGGCTGGAAAAGCGAGCAGCATTTGGTGCGCCTTTTGGCATTTGAGCAACTTACATATTTCCCTCGTTTTCCTCGTCTTCCTCGTCCTTTGTTTTCCCCCAAACGCCGCTGGCTACATAATTTCATTTGCATTGGCAAAAGGGATGTGCAAAAGGTGAGGGGCCAAGAGGGTGCACTGAAAGGAACATAAATTGGATTTTAGGGAACATATGATGATAATACTTCTAAGTTCTGCAAAGCAACCAAGTCTGATATTTTCCCAGATCTTTTAGCAGTAGACTCTTATATTCGCAATGGATATTATTTTAATCCAGCTAAATTGCAAATTTTGCTAAGATTTTTGCATCAATAAAATCACTAAAAATATCTATTTAATCGACATCAGCACACATTTCTTGCCGTGCTCGAAAGCTAGTTGGGAAAATGCGGATGCGTGACTCCTTTGGGGCCGGGACAAGGCTGGAAAAACTTTTGCAGTTATGTCCGCAGCAGGAAGGAGCAGGAGCAGAACCATGGAGCAGGAGCAAATGCTTTAAGTATGCTCACCATTTCGTATTTGGGTGCATTTCGCATTTGCCTGCCGCTGACGCACGTACGATGAAGGATCCTGGGGAGGACATTGCAGCGAGGTCTCACAAGGGAGGGAGCACAAGGACGACACACGTCACGGCAAAAGTTAAAAGTTTGCCATCAATGTTTGCATTTCAAGTTTCACTCCTGGCTGGCAGTTCATTTTGCCCTGCTCGGCGCTGCTGCACAGACGTCCTTGACAGGCTGACAGGGATCCTGGAAGCTGGTTGCCTTATCCAGGAGTATGGAGCAGCTGCAGTCGCTTTTTCCGCACTTGCAGCAGCGAGTCACTCAGGCACCACTTTAAGCGAAATTTAATTTTTTTTCTCCTTCTCTAACTTTCGTTTTGAGGAGAGCCAATAAGAGCGGCGAGTGGCTGTTGGCTTTAAAGCTAAAGAGGAAATCGATTTGAGCCACAAAAGCAGTAAAACTTTTCCCACAACTCAAAGATAAACGGCAGGTGCACTGCGAGATATTTCATTTACATTTGTGGCTAAAAACCCTTTTAAAAGGGCATTCAAATTGAGAGAAATTTATTTCGAGCTTAAACAATTTTGCAAATTCCCATCACAGTTCACATTAAATCATTTTTGCTTCCCTAACATGCCTTGAATTGCCTTCTCAATGGAAACGTTTGTATAAATTCCAAGCCCTTGGACATGCAATCAGCCTGCTATTCAAATCGACCCCAAAAGAGTTATCCTTTGGCAAAAAATCAATTGAGCTTTGACCACCGACAGCACTGAGTTAAATCTAGGGTCCTGGAGTCTGGAGTCCTGGAGTCTGAGGAGTCTGCAACAACTTGGCAAATTAGATGATTCTCTGGGAAAACGAACAAGCCCCAAGAGTGGCGGCAAAGTTGCTAGCGAAACTTCAATTCCCCGATCAGGTGGGGTCGGAGCTGGGATTCGGTTTTCCAGTCCGTTTTTCCGTACATTTCCCAGTCTGCCTTTCCGGGAGTTTGTCAACTTACTCTCGACTCTTATTTGTTGTACGTGTTGTACGCACGTAAACGATGCCAAGTCGAGTATTTATTACGCGCACAACTTGACATAATTCCCATTTTCTTGGGGGGAGGAAAGCGACTCCTCCTCGGGGTTGGCCATAAGCTGATGCAGCAGTTGAACTAATGCCATCGATATAGATTTATAACTCCGCCTGCTGCACGTCTGTGTGAGTACGTTCAATTGCCTGCGCCATCATCATCATCAGTATCAGGGCCATACATTGAGAACGACAGCGAAGTCATCAAGATGGGTGGAAAGGAAAAAATACAAAGGGAACGTTAGAAGGGGAGTGACTCGACCATGCAATACCGGGTCTTTAGATCCTGGCCTACTTACTGGCATTTAACTTTTGTGTATATGCTTTAATTTTGATAGGTTTTGAATAGGAGAGATGAGATACTAGTAATACTTATACAAGATTTTAAGTGCTTATAATATTTGTAGTTAAAATGAGGTTTTTAGTGTTGGTGTATGCCAAATAAAGTGACTTTACCTTAAGATTTATCTTGTATGTTACAATTCTAATATACCTTCGTAACCTACAGATACCTAGCATAAAAACAAGTTGCGACTTAACAACTTCATCAGCTGGCAGCTCACTTAGTTTGGCTGACAGCCTATATGGGCGCTGACGTGGGGATATGTGTATATGTTCGCAATGAGATTTCTTAGCGCATTAAGCAGCAGTATCAACAGGAGCTGGAACAACAGCGAATAAATGCCATTAGCAGCCAACAAACTGTAAGCCAAAATGGCGCCATCAACGCGAAAATAATACGGAAAATGCGGCGTTAATGGCAACGATGAGAGAGAGAGAGAGACGGGCTGCATGTGGAGGCAAACGATGTTATGATTATGATTATTATGTTGCTATTAGATTAAGAGCAATTTTAACTTTTTCCGCTCGCTCACAAAGGCAAAAGGCGAAGAGCCCCTTTTCCGATTTTCCGTTCTTTACTTACTTTACTTTCTTTTTTCGTGCGTCAACGCTTTCCGGTTGGCTTTGGCTTACGACACTTGACGCCCCAGATCTCCACCCACAAGGCTCCCTTTCTTATCCACCCCGAAGGGCAGAGTTACTCCGCCATTGTTCTAGCCCGGGTCTTAGCCACGCTTAATTGGTTGGCTTTTATTACTTGGCAAGTGCTGCAAGCGCATAATTTGCGACGACGACGACGAAGACGACGAACAGTGGGCCAAGATTACACAAATTTCATGGATGGATTAACGAAGCACAGCCAGAACATTCTTAAAAGATCCATTGATTAGCCTAAGGCCTGAAGAAGCCCGATAAAAAGTTTAGCAGGCTGCCAGGGAAATATGATTAAACTCTGAACCTAAGAATACGTTTACGATTTTATTTTATAAGCTGTTCAGTACTTTAATTCATTTTTGTTAATATCTATAATTTATTTATGCTTTTTATAAGAAGAAATCTCAAGCAAAATTGAGTTTCTCCGGGAATAAGTTCAATATTACTTCTGAATTACAAACTCTCAACTCTTCCTGTACTTTCTACAGAACTCAAGCAACCGAAAAATCTTTTAAAATTCTTGAAAATACAACTAAAAGCTAGTCTTGGTTCTGGTTTCTTTGCCTTATTCGCTTCCCTGGCTGCGCAAACTGAGAAATCTTTTTTTAATTAAATAAGCATCCGTAAATTAGGAGGAAGGGCCGCCACCGGCATCGCATCACTTTGCACCTACACAGTCTCTCTTCGTACAGGGCCACGCCCACTGCGTCGCCGCCCACTCTGCCACGCTACCCACCGACAGGCAGGGCAGACGCGTGCCTTTGGTAGTTCGCGGCACCATTTTAGCGCGAAATGAATTTAAATTGTTTGCCGTCGTTTCCTGCATTAAGGGCAGCTTCCTTTTGAAGACCTTCTTCGCCGGCGGTGCTGTAGAAAAACGAAATTACTTAATTACAACAATTATTAGATGGAACGGCCCCCGAAACTTCTCAGTGGAGGTGGGAGTGGGCTTCCTGTGGCAGCCCTGCTGTTTCGCTGTTGCCGCTGCTGCTACTGCAGTTGTTGCTGTTGCTGCTGCTGCTGTTGTCTGTTAATTTAATTAAATATTTTCACACCTTTCGCCCGGCCCATACAAAAGCTTTTGTCTTGGAATTTTAGGTGTTAATTTCCTGTCCGTGGATGCAAAAAACAACGAGTGCAGCGAGTCGGCCCTAATAAAAATAATTGCCACGGCCAGACAGGCAGAAGGCAGCAGGAGCAGGAGCTGCTGTGGAAAATTACAAGACACGAAGAAGAAGGACTACGGACTACGGCGAGTTTTATGCTACGGAAAATTGCATGCGAAATAATTGAAAAGCATCGACTGCAGCTCCTGTTCGCCGCATCCTTGGGGCAGATAAAGTTTTCTCGCCGCTCCCAGCTCCCAGCCACGGCTACGGCTCCGAAATAATAGCAGCCAAAGTGGTTGTAAATATTTTCCAGCAGCTCCCAGCTCCTTCTCTGCCCGCAGCGTGACAAAATGCTGCGAAAAGTCATTTTTCAGCTAAATGAATTTGCGCAAACTGCGCAAAAAACGACGCCCAAAAAAATGGCAACTCACGGGAGGAAAGGGGGGTTGGGGGATAATGTAGCCCGAGGAAATGGCTTCGCCACTGGCCCCGAGCTTCCTGCTGTGGGTCAGTGGCAAGTTCAATGCGCATCTAATGAGGCGACCCAAGATGACTCTCTGCCACGACTAACCCTCGAAACTTTTTGTTATCCTTGCAGGTCCTCCAGGTCCGCCGGGTCCGCAGGGCAAGCGAGGGAAGCGCGGCAAGAAGGGCGATGCCGGCGACAAGGGCGATCCGGTAAGTGGCCCCGATTTCTTAGCCATATGCTGCGATAACTTCCTGATTTATCTGAATAATTTAGTGATTTACTCAAACTTTATATTTTTAAAGAAAAAACAGCATTTAAAATCCATTTTCTTCCTGTGCAGGGTCTCAATGGCATCATTGGCGAAAAGGGTGCGGCGGGCAAGCCCGGGGACAAGGGCCAGAAGGGCGACACCGGGCATCCGGGAATGGATGTGTTCCAGACGGTGAAGGTAAGTCGGCGTCATCCGGTTCGCCACGACATCATCCTGACATCCTGCAAGGGCTGCTGCAATTCTTGGCCGCAAATTAAATAGAGTCTAACCGGATCTAAATTGCTTTGCATTCCTAGGGTCTGAAGAGATCGGTGACAACGCTGCATGGCGGCACGCTGGGCTATGCGGAAATAGTTGCTGTTAAGGTATTGCCACCACCCACCCACTTGCCACTTGCCACCTGCCACTGCCACTTGCCACCCGTTATTTCCCATTTCCCATTTCCCATTAGATGTAGACATGGTCAAGACCATTTTTCAGGGGCCAAATGCAGATGGCCGGGAGATGGCAGCTGGCACACAACAAATTATTTGCAACTTGTTGTCCTTGGCTGTGTCTCCTCGGTCGTTTCTGCTCTGGATTTGTCCTTCTGATGCTGTCCGGTCAGGTCCTTGTAGTCGTCCTTCGTGTAGTTTGTGTGTTTATTGTCTCGCTTCATTCTCGTTTGTAATGCTTTTAAGTTGTCTCCTGTCTTGGCTCTTTTGTTTAAACTGCGCCATAAATTTGTTGCAACATCGTAGTTTGGACGATTTTCGCCCCCCTTTCATTCCCTCCTCCCGGGCAGTGGCAAGTTTTTGGTACTTTTTAATGGAATTTCTATCCTATTTGTCCCGTAGTTCTGAGTTTCTCTTTAAGAACATTTAATTTGGCTCAACTGTTGGTGGTCTCGTTGCTTTCAATCTTAGAGCAGCTTCAAATAATAGCTGTTTTGATTTATTAACCTATTCTGTAGCTTTTTAGTTAGTAGCATTTATTTAGTAGTTTTGAAATCAATTTACTTTCCATTTCCCTGTTTTCCAACAATAAATCTTTGAATTTCTTAATAAACTTGCAATTTTATATTTTTTTTAGAGTTGTAGTTGCTTTATTTGCTTTAATTTGCCTTAAAACGCTTTTGCAGCAGTCTTTAACTAATATATTTTGCTGATTTATTAACCCATTTTGTTTAAAACATTTTTTGATTAACCCATTTGATTTTTTAATACTTTTTTGACGGTACATTGTTGTTTTGGTTATTGTTGATGTTGATGCTGTAAGGACTTGCAAGAAGCAGGCGTCAATGTATCCGCTTCCACAGTCATACAGCTGAAGGTGAGTTCGTTGAAGCCTCCTTTGTTCCCAGCATGTCCTGTGTATAGTTTATGTCCTGCACGTGCCTCCGACCTGGCCAACTCCACGGGAGATCCAAAGCTAATAAACATGTTTCTCCGTTCACGCAGGGCGAGCCTGGAGAGCCTGGTCCACCGGGACCGCCAGGCGAGGCCGGACAACCGGGGGCGGCTGGCGACCGTGGACCACCGGGCGAAACCGGAGCGCAGGGCATACAGGGCGAGGCCGGACAGCCAGGACCCGCCGGACCGCCTGGAGCGGCGGGCGCACCTGGCACGAAGGTGAGTTCCTCAGCGTGATTCACCGAAATCCCACACAGAAAACCGAAACAAAGGTCGCACACACACACAGCCAGAATCGGGGGAGGAAGATGTCACCAGGATTAATGCATTATTTGTATCTGTTGGATAAACACGGCGACGGCTTAAGTGACTGCCAGTGATTCGCTGTCATCCTGTCCTTTGTTCTCCCGATTTTCCCATTTTCTTTATGGCTCGCCCTTTTTTTTCGGTTTTCCACAGCATTTTCCTTTATCGTTTATTTATGCATTAAGGCTTGCTCTCCTATGACTCTGTATTCCCCCTAAATCCTCAATGACTCACTCTCACACTCTCTCGCTCCGCAGGGCGACAAGGGCGATCGGGGCGATCGCGGCCTCACCACAACCATCAAGGGCGACGAGTTCCCCACGGGCATCATCGAGGGTCCTCCGGGGCCAGCGGGACCACCTGGTAAGTGCCAGCTGATTTTCTGTTTGTGTTTTGGTTTGGGCGAGCATCATCCAACAGCCACTAAACGCCCAGGGAGATACAGATACGGATACGGATACTGAGATGCACAGAGAAAAAATGCAGCTCTAATTTATCTTGCATGAATAATTTGTTCCTTTCAAAACAGTTCATAAAATAGAATTTAAGATGTATAAATAGACCTCATACTATCCTCAAATTCATGTAGATTTTCTAGAGATGCATCTTACATCTCTACAGATATTATTTTTTACTGTGCAGATACATTCGTTCGAATGCAGATACAGGCGCAGTTTGGGCATCGGCCGATCGATGAGTTTTTCAAGTGTTGCCACGCGGCTGCGGGTCGCCTAATTTATTGTCATCCGCATCTGGGAATGCTCTCACCATCGGAAACACCATCGCATGGGCATGGGCCTCCATCCTCATCTAATTGAGTCATTGACTAGCGCTGGCTGCCATTAGTTTGGCCTTTGATTTGCTACAGGCTACAGGCCTTTTATTTTTGGCCGGCTCGTTAAATCGAAATCGGAGTGGCAGCATGCTTTTCCTCGATTTTTTTTATTTTTATGGGATCACCCATATTTTAAATATTCCATTGCATTGCCCGGGCCATATTTGGAAATTTTCTAATTTCATTTGGCGTTGATGCTGCTGTCGTTCGACCGCGGATGCTGCATTTTGCGATAACATTTACGACCTTTATTGTCCGCCTCGCTCGGACTTCAGCGTCAATTAAATGCGCACAAAAATGCCGGCAGTTCGGGAGTTCAGGACCACGCCCACAAAACAACAATAGAATTTCCATTTATTGGAGCTCGCTTCGAATTTTATGAGCCAGCCCCGACACATTTCTGCACTTTATTCGAATTTAATACACGAAAATAGCCCAAAAAACATGCCGTTCCAAAATAGTTGAATCGCCCGAGAATCAAATACAAATCCAGTCATTCCCATAAAAATTTGTAGACCCCGAGAACCCCGGGCACTGGCCGCAGTCGTAAAAATGCAACTTTATGTCATTTATGTTGCTTTTAGCGGCTCATTAGCATGACTACCATAGAGATTGTATAGTACAACACCATACCATGGCATGGGATCGGATGGAATGGATTGGGTTGGGTTAGGATGGATAGAGCCCGACCTCGGTGGGAAAGCTTGTACTATTGTTTTACTAGTTTACTAGGGGCACTCAGTGGGCGCAATAAATAGGCAATCGCCGGACTGATGGATTGATGGCCGCCCCATAAAAATCGAGCGCGACACTGGCGACTCCTTTGACCAATTGATGGATTGCGGATTAATGGCGTTGATGATTCCTGGTGGAGATTTTATTAAGGCAAAAGAATTTTAATTCAATTTTGCTTTAAATAATTTCCTTTTTACGGCTCGGCATTACGCCCACTAGGAATTACGCCTGTCACAGCGTTGAGTACCCATTCACCAAATTGCCAGATTAATGGTGTTAATGATCTTCGGGAATTGAATTTTAATTTAATTTATTTTGTGAAGGTTGAAACTGCCTGATTTTATGTGGGAAAATAATGTGAATTTAATACGTGCTTAAGAGAAGCTTTAGTATTTATCTTTTTACTATCAACTAAACCTCGTTTAGCGAACTGATAAATTTACGATTTATTTTCATTCCCTCAAATGGAGGGCCTCCTTGATTGAATACCCCTGGTGCTGTTGACCGTTCGTTAGGCCGGCAAGCAGCGCCATCAATTAAGCGCTTTGCTGCGGTTTGTGCAACCCGCATCATTACGAGGGCCCTCCTCCTACAGTTCCCTCGTGACCTTCCGCCCCAACCCCAGCCCATCCTGCGCGCCTCTTGACTTATCAGTGCCTGGCATCGCAGGGCTTCGATGTCGCAGTTGCATCCGATGTGATTGTGCGATTGCGATGACGCTGCTCGTGTGGCTGCCCATTGTTTCTGCAGTTCTTTCCCAGCTCGGGATACACTTTAGAATTCTTCTGAAATTCAATTTCAAAGTTCTAAGTTTATTGAGGATTTTAAAGAATTTATTTTCCAAGTGTATAAGATCCAGAGATGCGATATCTGTCGCCAGTTGCAGTTGCAATTGGTGATGCAGATGCATTCGATTATTTCCGCCGAGAGGAGTAGGAGGCCCATTCCCCCGCCGGTACTCTAAAGTGCGTTGATGGACATGAAATTGCAATTTATTTTCCCCCAAATACGGCGACAAGAAGCAGCTCTGGGGACATCGTTTTGGGCTTGATTTGAATAAATGGAACGTCATTTGTATCCGGGATTCCCAGCGTCTGGTCTCGACGGCTTATCTTATCGGATTCGTAATTAGTTAAGCTGCCCAGGGCTTTCTTTATACATTCTCTGTTGTGTGTTGTGTGGGCCTGGCAGCCATGAGCAATTGGTTGCCGGACGGAGCAGAGAGAGATCCGAAAATCTCAGCACAATCCCGGACAAAAACAAAAGCAGCACCAGCTGTAATATCAAAAAATTCAATTTATTTCATGATTTATTTGAATTTCATTTCATTTTGGTTCTTGGTTGATTGCATTGCGTCTTCGGGCAGCTTTCGTTCTATGAAATTAAAACTTATCTTTTGCATTTCATCTGCCAACAGAGCGAGCGGCCAGCAAACAAAATAAACACTAAGCTGGCCGGCAATCCAATATCCTGAATCCTGGCTGCTGGACACTATAAATCCTCCATCCTCTTTACTTGGCCAGTGTCTGCCATTCTGTATATAGTTTTTATTCTGCATTGCAATTGTCGCCCTAAAATGCTTAACGGTAAATTATGCAACCACAAATAGAGAACTTCAGGCCAGACGGTGAACGAGCGGAAGTTGGAGAGGAGAGCGTGTCACGGAGTTATCGATAGGAAATCCTTTTTCATGTGCTTTTGTGCTTTCGGGAATATTATGATTTCAACACATAATAATTTTATACCCTTGCAGACGGTCTTCTTGGGAGCCTCTTGTAGCCAAAAAGCAAGTGATAGCCAAAAGCCGTATTGTTTCCGATTCGCCATCAACATCTTAATTAAATACAATCAAATAATTTAAAAAAAAACTAGCACAGAATAGTTTTCCAAGTTGAAATATATGCAATTTTAGCGCAGTTATGCCTTTTCTAAATTCGGAAACTGCAAGGGTATATAAGGTTCGGCTTTCCGAAGTAAGCTTTCTTGTTAATTGTAATTTTAACTTCTAAAGAAAAAATAGGAAAAACTTGAAAGACATCTACAATCGATTTTTGCGTGCAAAACAGTAAAAACCTTGATTATTTTTCTATGTTTAAACTTGAGCTTTAGTGACCAAAAATTAGAGTCATGAATCGTGAATCGTGCTCAACCTGTTAGAAATTCACTCACCTCTACTGGAAGCTCGTTGAATACTCCCTACAAATGCTTTATAAACAAATGGGAGCCGACATCACAGGATCTGCCCTGGCAGGCCGGCAAATTTATGCGCTCCACAGGACGAGGTCGTCTACGTGAAACGCAATTTTACGAACTTAATAAATTTTCTATATCTTTTCGCAAAGCGCACACACACAACACACCAGGCCCGTACCGTTTTGACAAGCCGCACAAATATATAGTTCCGCCTGCGCCCAGAACCCATCCATTCACCTCCTGCCCCTAGGAGTCACATCCACTCACCTCCTGGCCCTCGGAGTCCTTGTTGGCTCATTTAATGGCTCTGGCAAACAAGCCAAAACCAAAAGCGGAAAAAAAAGAACGCAATTTCTCATTATTCTAACTAAACAGGTTGGTCGTCGGCCGCACAGTGGACCAAAAGTCAATTTAACGCTGATGGATTTATGAGCCACTTCGACGTCGCGGCTTAGAGACAAAGCACGCAAATTGAGTGAAGAGCGAGCGTTTAGCGGGCTTGAAAGCCGCCAGGGAGTCGCAAATTTCCGGCCAATTTTGGGGCAGATGATGAGCACAAATTGGATTTGAAATGTAGCTGGGTCTAAGAAGTATTTGCTGCGAGCACACACTCAAAACCAGATCCAGATTCAGACTCAGATTCCGATTCCGCTTCTGCCCCAGTTCATGGGGCATCCTTGACGGCACAAATAAAGTCAGCGCTTGCAGCTGTCAGCGAAAGTGCAACTTATGCATATTAAATTGTTATTCTGCATCTGTTTGCATTCCAATTCCATTTCCTTGAGTCGAAAGAGGGGATCTTACAACGTATACAGTATATATTCCGTAACTGGGTCAAGTCGTTGCCATCATTAGCATAGGAGAAGCTGGAAAAAGCAGGGAGAGCCGAGAGATCTGAGGGAAGGGCTGGCGCAGAGCCTTGAACTATTTACCATCGATTGCCAACCACTGTGAACTCATTGTGCTTTATTCCCCGGCAAATAAACAATTTGCATTCCCAACTAAGCCCCGGCCATCGTTAACCCATCAAGAGGCTGTCTGTCCCTTATCATCAACCAGTTGAACAAATTGCTGACCAAAACCAACAAACATAGCGGTGGAGCTGTGGAGGCAGTGGAGGTTTCAGGGGCTTTATTGAGCTCTCGTTGCTCTATAATTACAAGGGTCCACGCCCACTGTTTGGACAACACTTGCGGCCGTATCTGTATCTGTGTATCTGAATATCTGAATAACTGAGTATCTGCACAGCGACAAGAATAAGCTAGAAATATAGATTTTAGATCCTTGAATAAATTCTAGATAAAAATCATGTTTAAATGGGTTCCTTTGACTTACAAGTAATCATAATAATTATAAAACATTAATTGTTGTAGAAATTGGTGTCTAAAAGTGAATAATGAAACCTTTTATGTTTACATTTTATTGAATGTTTTTTAGGATGTAAAATGTACTTCCGGAATCTCATTTAAAAGACCGAAAAGTTTAAAGAAAATATTTAAACTAATTAATACCAATTTTATCTCAATTATATTTATTTTAAAAACTTGTTTAATCTACGATTCCTCCTCTTGAATTTTTTCTCCGTGCTGATTGGAGTATCTGTATATCCGTGGCTTTGTTTGCTCGCATTTTGAAATCTGTCACTAGAAGCGGCTTGCTGAAATTAACATTTTCCACAGGTCCACCCGGAGAGCCCGGCCCGCGGGGCGAGGAGGGACCCATCGGACCCGCCGGACCGCCTGGCGAGAAAGGACCGCGCGGCAAACGCGGCAAGCGGGTGAGTTGAAAAAAGACAAAACAAGAATACAAAAAATACAAAAAAAATAAACCTGATTCCACTCGATTTTTAATTAGAAACTCGACAGCGCTGGCTGTAAATTGAGTTCGGAAACAAGAGTGTATTATCATGTAAATTACTTTTGTACAAATGCGTGGGCGTCGTGTGCGTTAATTTTATGCTAATCTGTAAATATAGTACTACGCCCCGAGGGCCCCCCGTGTGTGTATATATATTCAGTGTAAGAGGGACCCAAAACTTATCCTTCCGCATGGGCTCACCTGCATGTTGGCAGTCTGTGTAACGAGCATGTTTACACGACTCCGGGAACGTGCTACTTAACTCATTACAGCAGGTACACTAAGCCCGAGCCCGAGCCCGAGCCCTGGAGCGGTGCCATGTCAAGCGGCCAAGGAGATGTGCACAAAGGTGATCAGTGTTGTCAACAGGGAGTTTGGGCAACAGCAAAATCTAACAAATAAAATGGAGAATTAGAAAGTATTTAAACAAAAAATAAGGAAAAGAAAATAGTAAACTTTCAGGAACAGAGAGTTTGAGGAACAGCAAAATCTAACAAATAAAATAGAGAGTAAGGAAGCACTTAAGAAAAAATAAGGAAAAGAAATAATACCCTTTATTCTGTCTTTTAAGAGTCTTCTTCTGACTACAGTTTATCCATTCCTTTATGCTTACCCAAATTAACCTAATTGCAGCTGATAAAAAAGCTCACAAGTATCTGACAGATGCTCCGCCCCAGAGACTGAAACTATCCCAAAGCCCATTGAAGTTGTCAAAAATATTTTCGCGCTCTAATCTCGGGCTTAATTTATGGCTGCCTCGGTCCGTATCGGAGGCATCTATCTGGTATCTCCGCGCGTTATGGGTCTGCTCCTCCGCCGGAATGTCAACAGTGCGAAGATACTTAACATTTTTATTGGCACTCGGAGTGTCGGCAGCTGTTGCCGCTCTCTGACGTGTTGATGGATGCACGATATGGGTGGCGCTGCCTAGCCGAGGGGGTTGGAATTTTCATTTGGATCTCCCTGCTTTTTTTGCGCATATATGAATGTGTAGCCGGGGCCCCACAGCCAGCACGTGTTTTTGTGTGAGCCATGAAAAATGCATAAGCGCCGCCAGCGAAGCTGCTCCGTTTCTTGGGAGGATTCGCGTTCGGATTCGGATTCGGATTCCATATTGATATGCGTGTGTACATATATATTATGCTGCTCAACCAGGGAGCAAACATTTGCGCATTTTGGCCATTTTCACGTAGCCCAGGAAGGGGATATAGAAAAAACATTCTGATTATTGTGTGTGGTGCAAAGTCAAAGTCATGGCAGCCCTGCTGCTTCTCCAGTGTTGTTGTAATAACGCGTAATGCCAAAAGAAACAGGCATTGGCCAACACGCAAGTCGACTTCCAGCAATACGCCCAGCAGCGGAACAACAAACAGAAAAATACAAAAACCGAAACACTGGCAACTGGCAACGTGCAGCACTTCTTTTATGAGTTTGCCTGTGGATTTCCTCTCCCAGTCAGCGAGGGAAGTTACAGTGATTATTTATACATTTCTAGCAATATAAATATTCCATATAAACAACAAATTTAAGAGTTGTTCAAGCTTCTAAGACTCAATTAGCAGTTAACTAAATTCACACATTTTTACAAAGAAATTTCCCAAAAAGCTGAAGAAATATTTATATATTTTTAATATGTTTCGGATGAAATTGCACACCACAAATGCCAACTATTCGACAAGAATTTGGCCACTAAAATCAATTAAATAACATCACAAGTTTGTTCATTAAAAAGTTGAGCAGCAAGAAATACATGCATTTTTGGACAGAAATTCAAGGAAAATAGGTATTTTTGCCAGCAGGAGACATTCCACAGAACTCTTCGATCTTTCCGCCAGACCACCGTCTGGTGGCCTTTCTTTTTAGCCCGTCGATTATGCCAACTGAAATTTTGCTGCAAAAAAAAGCCACTGCAGCAACGTGATGTCAAAACAAATGAAAGTCATAAGAAACGGCAGCCCGCGGCGGCGGCAGCGGCTGCTGCTCCTTGGTGCTTTTGGCCCCGTGGGCCTTTTGCTGCTTCTGCAAACAAACAAAACTTTGGCCAACAAACAAAACAGCAGAGGCAGCAGCAGAAACAGCAGAAATATCTATATTCGCATCCATATTCAAGCCACCGCGGGCCATGCAAGGCATAAGAAATTATTTGCAACAATTGCCGTCATCTTTGGTGGAAACGTGACGCCTGCCAGGCACAGCACAAGTTGATTTTCTCTTCGATTTTTCCCCAAACTCTCCAGGTCGATGTCGTTGGTTAATAACGATAATGATGCGGGGATCGATGGGAAAAAAAGAAAGAACGCTGAAACTCGAAATTAGCTCACTGGGGAAGTTGCCATAATTAGTTCGGCAAATCGTAAAAAGTGCCCGAATTGCCGGCGAGAGCTATTTTCGAAAACATTTATCCGTTTCTCGCCCACAGCATCTGTTTCTGGCTAAAACCATTCCCCGTTTTTCCTCCTTTTTTTGGGGTTATTGCCTAGCCGTCGGCGTCATAAAAAAAGCATAACGCAATTGTTGGCATTATAAATTTGACATGTTATTTTCGTCGCCTCGTCAGAATAAAATGCTCATATGGATTGCCACATTCCAGGGGCGGCTTGTTGGAGGGGGGCTACATAGGCTGATGACGGGCTGGCATATGAAATGAATTTGAATTTGAATTTGGGGTTTAGTGAGTGGAAAGGAGTCGATGATACTGCTGCCCTACATTCCCTCAAACCAGACCAGTCTCTGGGAAAACTAAGCCCGGTGGCAAAAAGCAAACTAAGTCAGCTGTCAAAAAATTCCATTAGGCACTTAGTGAATCTGTCAGGATTTTTGTGTGATATTTCTAAAGCTGTTAAATACTGATATACTATTTTCTAGATATTTCCACAAAGATAATCTTTTAATATGCAGATACTTTTAAAGTTTTGTCCCTAAAATTTGATTTTTAGTCATAAATTTGCAGGCTTTCAACCAGATTTGTAACTTTTCTTATTATTAAACAGTCTTAGAAAATAACAAGAAAGGAAGCTAACTTCGGAAAGCCGAAGTTTGCAATTTCAAATTTAGGTATAACTAAGCCAAAAGTATAACTAAGCCAAAATTGCATATTTTCCAATTTGGAAAGCTATTCTGTACTTGTTTTTATTAAGCCATAAAATCTGCATATTTAGTTTCGAAATTTAACAAAATATTTTATTTCTTTTCAAAATTTGACATTTTTAATGATGTAACCCCTTATAAAATTTAAAAAAAAATGGCCAAAATTATTTTTCCGGTTTTTTTTTCAATATATTAATAGTAATTAATATAGATTTTAATGGCGAATCAAAAAAAAAAAAGGCTTTTGGCTATCACTTTCTTTTTGGCTTTAAGGAGCTCCAAAGAAGACCCCAAATCCGCGCATTTTAAGTTTTTAAACTTTTTTAAACAAATCATAGTTTGAATTTAGAAAACTTTTCTGTGCTACAAAATGTTCATTGTTTTTCCAGACATTATCCATAAAAAACCTCAAGTACTCCCTGGCTGTAGGGTATTAACAAGATTTTCGCCCGCATGACGGCCGCGGCAAACATGAAATTTATGACCGGGCATCATATTAAAAATTTAAATTAATTTCCAACTGGGTGTGACGAGTGGAATTTTCTATTTATCCATCGCTACGAGATGGAAATTTGCACTTTCCGCATCTATATTTCGGTTTAATAAAGTTAAAACGCAAAGCCCTTGGTGGGAGCAAAAAGGCGAGGAGACGAGGTACGAGGGACGCTGCAATCTCGGCTCAAAAGAAACTGTTTGTGAAGCGTTTATGTCAAATTTATGCTAATGTATTTTACAATCGTTGCTCAGTCGGGGCCCATGTCAAGTTTGTTGTCTTTCGAGCCCTTCTCACATCAGCATAAATTTCCCAGAACCCCTCCGCCGCCGCCGCTGCTCTTGCCTTATCACGGAAAAGTTTTCCCACACCGCCTGCGTCTAAGTAAATGGAGTCATAAAAATTGCGAAAGTCGCAAAAAACTTGTCAATTCGCTACACGTCACACGGTCTCGCCCCCAAAGGAAATGCGATCCCAGAAACCCAGAAACGGGGAAAGGACGAGTGAGGGCGAGAGCTTGACGCAAATCAAAGACTTAAGGTTGCTTACACGGAAATCCAGGACCCTCCTCCTTGTGTGGTGTGTGTGTGTGCTCAAATGTATCTCATGTCTGCCACTCAAAGGGTTCATCGTTTTGGCCAATTCGCTGGCCGGGTGACGGGTGTTGCCTAAACGACGCAATAAGCTTAGCACTTCCACCACCAAGCACGAAGCAAGGAGCACTGAGTGCTGAGTGCTGGATACAGGATCCTGAATCCTGGGTTTTCATTGCTTCAGCTTGAGTGGAGACGACTTTCCCGGCTTCTTTGTTTGATAAGCGCCACGAAATGGCCAACAATGTTACGTCATTGTTCATTGAAAAGTGCGCAGCATGCAAATTTCCCCCTCCGACAAGGACGGCTCTTTTCTTTTTGTGCGCAATTTTCCAATTTTCCTCGACTGCGGCAATTATTTGCGGTCATCGCCCATATATCTTATATTGAATGTGAGGGCAAAAAAATCGGTCAAGCATTGAAAACACGCCGCAGGACACATGCGTGTTCGCAAGGGATGGGGGTGTGTGTGTGTCATGTCCTGGCCCCCAGGGTGTGCGTAACTTTTATTTTATGGCCGCTGATGATGAGAGCGCTGTGGGAGTCACAAAAACGATTGAATAAAGAAATCCTGGCTCCGGGACACCCACGCCAACTTGGCGACAAAGCCGTGACCCCAACCCAAACCCCATCCCCTTTGGGCCAACACCCCCAACCAGTTAGCCAGGCTCATAGAAATTTATAGGCACGCGTGTTACATTGACGTGGGTTTGAGGTTGCCAACAACCCATGTTGGGGCAAGGGGGTTGAATGTTTTCCAAGGGGGTTGGAGCTTGGCAAAATGGGAAACGGAAAATGGAGAATCCGTATCCGGATCCTGGGGGGAAGGATGTGCATGCAAAAGTAGCAAAATTATACGAAACGAACGCGCTTTGGCAACCTCAGAAAAAGCCAACAACCAACCGCACAAATGCCAACTGCTGCCATCTTACCATTGATGCGAAGCCAGGCTCCTTGAGGAGGCCAAAACGACGAAATCTTTAACAACGATTTCCCTAAATACTTCCGAATTTCATACATATTACAATATCACGGAAGACGGAGCGGCAACCGCAGCTACATTGTTGAGGGCGAAACGAAATCACGCGAAATTTTTACAACGCGACTTGACTGGTGTTTCCGTCTTTTGAGCACGAAACAGTGGTTGTAGAAAGATAAATTATGCAGATTCTAATTTGAAGATAGCTGGTAGAAGACTAGAAGCTTAGAAAAACCTTTAATTATTTCCCCTTACAATCCTCAAACAAATTTAAAAACCAATTTGTATTTTTATCATATTTATGCAGTGTAGCATCTGCCCCATAATTTCCTACGATTTCCTCTCCCTCCTCGTGCAACTTGCAAGTTGCGTAACGAAAACATTTTCATATTGTTTATAGTTCCGCCCAGTTTATGGCCGGAATGGCCCATTGTACTCTGTATCAATGCGAGGCGGAACATATTACGAATTTAATGCGCTCGCGTACTTGCGAAGAATGTTTCGTAAACTTTTGCGGCGAACGCGCCGCGCATTACACGCCATGAAGTGCCGGGATTTCGGCTGAGTGTATGTGTGTGTGTGTGTGTGTGTGAGCCGGAAACGGGCTGCAAAACTTTCACCTCAGGCGGGAGGTGGGCGCCCTTTTTTCCGCTTTTCCGTGACGCTGTTGTTATGACCCGAGAAAAATATGGAATTTCAAAAGAGGAAAATGTGCCGGGGAAAATGAAAAATTGTGAAAAATATGCGCGCACGCAGCGAGTGTTGCCGCGGCAGATGCTGTACTTGAAGTGGCCTCCAGCTCCACATCCGCCACCCACTCCTGCCCTTACAGGTCATTCCGCAGGACGAGGACCAGCTCCTCGTCCTCTATCTTGTTCGCGCCCAGCGACATTCGCCAAAGGTCGCGCGTCGAGATCAAAATGATTTTCAATTTAACGCGTTTACGTGCGGCCATTTGTCTGTTTTCCCTCTCCTCGCCGGGTTTTTCCGGCTTTCCCCCGACTCGCAGCCCGGCAGGCAGCTTTAAATGGCAACTACGCCGGACGCATACCGAGCAGAATCCCGGAATAACAGAAGGACGAACGCAATTAATTTACAATTACATTGCCGGGACGAACTAAAAACGCCGAAAAGGTGCGCCAAAAAGTATGCAGCGCCCGTCGAAAAACTCATTTGCTTCGTCATTTGTGCGTTAAATTGAAAGGCGTTTGGGCAAATATTTTCAATATTTACGCATAATTTAAGAGAGAGTCCCTACAAGCACACACTCGCATTTACACACAAGCCTCCGGTGGTGTGTGGGACTGTGTTTGGATACATTGAAAATTAAATTCAACCCGAGGCGCTCGCTCGCACAAATATTGATACATTCTAATGGATTTCCTTGCACACACACACTTGGGCCCCCGCAATCTGATTGGGATTTGGGCTGCCGAAAAGGCAGAGTTTTTCTCTTCTTTTTTTTTATCGTAGTTAGGCAGCTGCGCCAACAATCGTCCTTGCGAGCCCAACAAACATTTGCCCAATTCACTTGCTCGCAGTCTGCATCTGTATCTCAGTATCCTTGTATCTTTTATTTATGTTATTTATCGCATCCTCCCGGCATTGGCCTTTAAAAGCCTTTAAACCAGCCCGCCTGCGTAGGCCTCCTCCCTAGCTCCTTGGAGCGGGACTCGTGTTTATCAATGGGGGGTAAGCCCTCAAAGTGTCCCTTAATTACGGCAGAAGGCAAACGTTAAGCGCTTGGCTTTAATTCAAATCGCTTTAATTGCTCTACAAATGGCCAGGCCGGAATGGAGGCAAGAGCTGAAGCTGAAGCCGAAGCCGAAGCCAAAGTCCCATTCCGCATTAGGAACAATGTGCAAAAGTTGCTAACAAAGCGGCAACTGACGCAGGAACTGGCATCCTGGCACACAGGACACAAGCACACCTGCTCAGGAGCCGCATGCAGATGAGCTTCGAGTGCTGTCAGTTCTTCTCTGTCTTCCTACTAAAAATAGCTAGAAATAAATGGGTTATTTCAAGCTGAATAATATATTTTTATTTGAAATATATTTTCTCATACAGCTAAATCTATATAAAATCTTTTAAATCACTTCAGATATCTTTAAAAAATAGCCAAATCTGGCTGCTAAATTGCCAAACTACTCCGATGAGCTCTCTTGGGCCCAAAGAAAATGCCAAGAGGGAAAAAGTTGAAATTGGGAAGTGCATTTGTGGTGAGGCAAGGACTTATGTAGGCTCCTCCTTCTCTTCCTCCTCCCTCGATTGTCTTTGCCGTCTCGGCTTCGTGCTCATCCTTTTGTCTGTCCAAAGGACCAACAACAACAGCAACAGCAACAGCAACTTGTGCATATGCCAAGCCACATCCTGTCCGTATCCGTGCGAGTGCGAGTGTGCGTTAAGCGCTTACATTGTTATGCCTTCTCGCTGATGCCGTTGTGCTTATTGTTGGTGCTTTTCTGGCCGGGTTTTAATAACTGTAAGTACGCCACTTCCTGTGACACAAGGATATGTAATTGTTGCACATGCCTGGGCATGCCGCAAGGAAATTACACTTGCAGGCTACGCAGCCACCCAGCTACAGACAGGATCAATTGCGTAATGCCCGGGAAAGGATGTGCATACATACAGCGGCTGTAATCGCAATCAAAGGGATAAACGGATCCGTTCAATCAGATTGAACCGGGTGGGACCATACGGCCGCCCGGGGAACTCTTTCATTTAATTCCATCCAAGACTCCTGCGACTTTAATGCCAAGCTGGGGCTCATCTTATTCCCAACTCGATTTGCCGGAATGCTATTGAATATTCCACTCAAAGTCGAGTGTCTCTATTCGCCTGGGCCACATGTGTAAATGTTTTTTCCCCATTATATCCTTTATTCGAGTTCTTGCCAAGGCTGCTGCTCATCCTCCTTAACATATTCGTCGGCACTCGTTGTTTTTGCTGAAGTTGCCTTTTATGACGCTCAGCCTTTTGCCTAATAGAGGTTTTTGTTTGGCTGCATTGCGGTCTGAATGCAAAGCCAACACGCCTCCGCCATCGCTAAACTTTTGGTAATTTCCCAACGCATACACTGGAAGAAAAAGTGTTTTTTTTTTTATTTAATTACAAATTTAAGAAAGGTTGAGTAGTATTTAATTGCCAACAACTTCCTAGATAAGTTTATAGAACTCAAAAAGAGGGAATCCCTGTAATCATGTAAGAAGTCTTTTATATAACTTATCTATCATTATTTAACTTACAGAAAAGGGTAAAATAAGCCCCTTTAAATAGCAGTGTGTTTCCCTTTTACGTTCCCGTTCGAAACTTTAGACTTTATTCGTTTTTGGGTTCCTCGATGTGAGTGCCTTGGAAATTTGCCTCGAAGCGCGAGTTATAATATGTAGGTTCTGAGATAGTTATCCTCTATGGGATCGGAGCTGAATTATTCCAGAGATACCCGTCAAATGAAAGTTCTAGTGCATTGGTTCGAGTTGAAAACCAGAATGATTTCTTTATTTTATAATTCTTTGCTCGAAGCTTAATGTTCACATACAATATGCTGACCTAGCGGAATGGATTGTAATCGGACCGGATGCATATATAGGGCTCGGATTCAGCAGTGCCGCGATGTTTGTTTGGTTGGCAACTTAGTTGCCAAATAATGTGTTTGGCTTCTAACTGCTTGTTGACCGTAGGGGTTTAGGTGGGGGACCGCCGATGGAATGTGCTGAGGCGGTAACTCGCGCACATTAACCCACCAAAAAAAAAATACTGAAAAAACAATTAATTGTCTTCGCTATGCACTCGCTCGCTTACGCACACACACGTACCAAAATATACACACACACACACCAGCACTCGCTGACTGGCACAATGGCAGGACGAAAGAGCACTCACACACTCGCGCACAAAAGGAGAAGCACTCACACAGGCACTCGAAGCACGTAGAGAAGTCGCTGCCGCTGACTTGACTTTATTTTCGACTCTCGCACTCACTTGCTCTCTTGCTCCCGCACTCTCAGTGCTGCTCACATCCTTGTTCAAAATCAAAACGAAAAAAGCGGGAAAGTACCTACCAGAAAAAAGAACTGAGCACAGAAACAATAGATTAGATTTTCTAATATCATTATGGATAATGACTGGAAGGAAAATCCTTTCCAAAATACTCAGCATCAAACATGAAATAGTTCAAGTCAAGAAATGAATATTCGCTGAAGGTTATTATAAAAAATAATCAAGTAATTAACATAATAAATGAACTTCACATTAATAAGGTGGTTTTTCTACAAAATTTACAAACTTATAAGAGAAAGTAATTATTCGGAAAGCCGAAGTGTATAAACCCTTGCAGTTTGCAAATTTAGAAAAGGCATAACTTTGTCAAAATTGCATATTTTTCAATTAGGAAAGCTACTACTTTTCATTATTTTGATTGTAATTTATCAAGATTTTAATAATGAATCGAAAAATATACGGCTTTCGGCTTTCATTTAATGAGGCTCCCAAGGAGACCTAAAATTGCGGCATTTTTCCTGGAAAAGTCAACAATGCCATCACTGGCAGCAGAGCTTCACGGGTATACGGATTCGGTTTTAAAGATTTTCTATGCAGGCATTGTCTCAACGGGAGAGGACTGGGTGTGAGTTTGGCGGTGGTGGTGCCACGGATGCTCCAACTTGCACTTAACACAATTTCGTGGCTCACAAAAGACTTTCGCTGCGGCACCCGGCTCATGCCCAGCCCGGCACAACCACCGGGACACACCGCATCACCGCCAAGCCCCCCGAACCAACCCCCATTCAGACCACTTTCCTCCGGAGTACACAGGCCCCGGGAACCCCTCTCCTGCGGGTGAACAACTTTTTCCATAGCCGCCTTTGTTTTGCCCCTTCAAAGCGTGTGGAACGAGCGCGTGCAACGCCTCGGGCGGTGCCACGTGGCATAAATTAATCTTCCCACTAAATTTGGCATCTTCTCTCTCTATCTGTCCTCCAACCCATGCAACCGCGTGGCACTCGCACAGATATTCGGACCCGGTGGCACCAAGTTGGATGAGGACTACGACGATCCGCCGGTCACCCTGCTCCGCGGCCCACCAGGACCTCCTGGCTCCGCCGGCAAGGATGGCCGCGATGGAAGGGATGGCAGCAAGGGCGAGCCTGGGGAGCCAGGCGAGCCGGGATCTCTGGGCCCACGTGGATTGGACGGACTGCCCGGGGAGCCGGGCATCGAGGGACCGCCAGGATTGCCAGGATACCAGGGTCCGCCCGGCGAAAAGGGCGATCGCGGAGATATTGGTCCGCCCGGATTGATGGGGCCGCCGGGCTTGCCCGGACCGCCAGGATATCCGGGAGTCAAGGGCGACAAGGGCGATCGCGGTGATTCGGTGAGTACCCAGGGAAGCTTATGTTATAATTTAATCCTATCTCGAGCACCCATAACGCTCCTGGTTTCCTTTCAGTACCGCAAGATGCGCCGTCGCCAGGACGACGGAATGTCCGATGCCCCGCACATGCCCACCATCGAATACGTAAGCTAAGCCACCACCCAGAAGATTAATCTTAAATGATGTGATTTCCCCGCAGCTATATGGTCCGCCAGGACCCCCGGGACCAATGGGCCCGCCAGGACACACCGGCAGCCAGGGAGAGCGCGGTCTGGACGGACGCAAGGGGGATCCGGTAAGAGATGAAGTCCAAGCCTGACTTCCTGGGAACCAATTTTCCCGTATGGGTTTCAATAATGTTATCTCTGTGTTGCAGGGCGAGAAGGGCCACAAGGGAGATCAAGGGCCCATGGGGCTGCCGGTAAGTGGCTGGAATCGCCGTCAAGATTAGCCCGGTAATTATAATGGAATATAATTGCAGGGTCCGATGGGCATGAGAGGCGAGTCAGGACCTTCTGGACCCGCGGGCAAGGCTGGCATACCGGTAAATTTCAATTGAACGCAGGATACCTTCATGTTTGGCTTTTAATTTGCTACCCGCTGCAGTCGGAATTAATCCCCTCAACCCCTCGTTTTTGTGGAACTCGTTACTAAACCGTTGACTAACCTAATTGTGTGTTCTCATCTCTCTCTTCTCTCTCTACTTGCAACAGGTGTGGGGCGACTACTAATACTAGTTAAATGGCAGTCTCTATTAAATAATAACCAGTCTAAAAAAGCGACTTGAAAGCTAAAGAAAACATTCCTAGGCTCACGCGCACACTCACACCGAAACACGAAACACTCACACACTTGCAAGGTCTCAAAACACCCAAAAAACACACTCACACACTTTTGAGGAAAGGAAAACAAATTTAATCAAAGCAAAACAAATGTTCAAAGTTACGAAGCCGCGCAACGCTTGTCAAATGTGCTCAGTTATCGTCTAAATAATATATATATGTGCATATATATCTGAATATATGTATATCAATTTGTACAAACACGCACCCATGTACAGAAAATCAAATACGAAATAGCAGCATGTCAGTGCCGAGTAAGCAAATCAATTAATTGCACACGGCAGAGAATCGAAATCAGAAATCAGAAATCACAAATCAGAAATCACAAATCAGAAACCAGAAACCCGATACCAAAACCAATGCACCCTCCACCCGCTTGAAAAAAGAAAAAATTAATATTCATATCATTTAAAATGCCCCAAGAGTCAAATAAGTATTTATGTATACAAACAAGTAGCGCAAACAAACATATGTCTACAGAGCGTATTTACACACATCAATCAATCGAATCAACTAACACACTTTGAGCCCGAGCCCGAACCCGAACCCTCGCCCACACACCCCTCACACACACCCACACCCTGACTAGTAAGCCAGCTAACAAATATGCAATGCAAATAATTTAATTGCATTTCATTCGCCGCTGCTCTGTGCGAAGCAATTGCAACAGGAGCAGGAGCAGGAGGAAAGCCGCTTGTAAAGGGAAACTGCATAAATCATACGCACCGTGGTACGTGGCAAAGCTCTGGGACGTCTCTCTTATGTCCACGAGTGCGAAACTGCACTAATTGATAGATTATGTAGAGTCTAAGTCGCAATCATTGGCAATTTTCCGTGATTGACTTAATTAGCCACATAACGAGATGATCCTTGACTTTCAGCTGTGCCTCCCTTCCCAGCTCCTGCTCCTGCTTGCATTGTCTTAGGTGCCGTCCACGGGCTTTGTCTGAATATTCGAATAGTACTCGTTCATGCAAAGCATAATTGCCAAAGCTTCAATGTGAAACACAAGAGCCAGTAGCAGCCACAGAAGTAGCCACAGTAAATGTGTACTTAAGCGACAAATTGTCCTAATTAAAGGACGATCTGAAGACGGAATTGTAAGATATTTTGTTTCATATCTCTCTCTCTCGATGTTCGCATAGATATTGTTTAATTATTTCTGCCCCAATAAGGAGATTGATACATGTAACCGAAGGCAAATGAAATGCATCTCACTCGTATATCCACAACAAAGAGCTCTCCCATCCGAATGTGTTAAGATACTTGCATAAAATCAAGAGAACAGAGAACAGAGAACAGCTGAAGTTAGATAGGCTAAAGTTTTGTCTCCCGAAATGCGAATAATATCAATAATAAATACATAATCTTACCACGAGTATGTATCCTATTGGTTTCATGGACATCTCAACACAAAGTAACGCAAATAATTCTATTTATACAAGAAATACAAGAAATAATAAAGAATCGAAGGCATAAATTAACGTTTTTCAATTTGAATGCTCGAACTAGGCCTGAAAAATCAAACAAAATAAATGCAACTGAAATAATGCCATGGAAATATGATAATAAAAGTATATGGTACTGCGTATTTCCGAGTCCACAGCAAACAAAGCCCATCAAAATTCAATGGGAATTATTGAATATGCAAATGGCAAATGCAAAATGGAAAATGGAAAATGGAAAATGGAAGGGAAATGTTTGCAGCTTTAATGTTTGCACGAACGGCAAACGCAAACAGCAAACGGCATCGAAAATCAGAAAGAATATGTCAATTTGTTTTCAATTAGATGTGTCTCGTTGTTGTAATAATCCCCGAATGGAAAACAGAAAACAGAATACACAAACAATTTGCATGTCAATTTTCATTTAATCCACTAAATGTCAAGCAACCCAACGTGTACATACGCTGCGATAAAGAATGGAACGTAATCATATAATTAACTATTAATTTCTCTAGCTGTTTTAACCTTTAACTATCTCTCTCTCTCTCTCGACGTGTTTACTTACCATCTCTTGCTCTCTAATATATATACTCTGTACGCTCTAGATTCCCTCACTTACTAACTACGAACTCCACTTTCTCGATCCATAGGCTAGAATAATGAATTGTGTTTTCGCGATTGTAACTTAAACTTAAACCTTAACCCCTAACTACCTAACTATAACTATAATGAAAAGAGCAAGCGAAAGAAAGCCTCTAACCGTAATTGTAAGTGTAAATTTGTTAATTACCCCATAAACCCAAGGAGAGTTTGCAAACGAAATAAAAATAATAAAACCTAAAGCAAATCTATATATATATATATATACAAGGATATATATTTACGTGTATTTATGTCTATATACTAAATGTCGATGTGCGAGTGCATTATGCCATCACGAACCCGAATACCATATTTTTATCTGTGCTGCTGCGTGCATTCCAAATGTAAGATTCGACACGATTCGATTGATTAATTAATAACGTACTAACGTAATGAGAATCCCGATAATTGTTTGCTTTGCTTTTGGCCGAAGCATGTGCGAATCGCGGTTAGGCAAGCAAACAGGGCAAGGCCACAGAATGACCGATTGTAAAATGATTGCTAAACGAAACTAACATAATTTTCGTATTAATTATGCATTTTCAATAAAGTGATGGTTTTTTACTAAACAACAAATTATCAAACACTCATTTGCGAGGCAGGGTGTTCCCCCATTCACGCCGCTCTGCTAACCACACGCTTTTCCCATCTTTCTCCTCTTTTTCCATTCGCCGCAGGGACCGCCGGGCTTGGATGGCATGAAGGTACTTCCCCGAAATACATCGGCTGCGAAAAACAATGTGGTTGTAACCGATATCTGTTTCTATATATTCGCAGGGCGCCCAGGGCGAAACGGGACACAAGGGCGAGCGTGGGGATCCGGGTCTGCCGGTAAGCATTTCAAGGACATCTCGGGACATTTTCGTAGAAAACTACTTCTCCATGTGGTTGCTAATTTTAAATAATCTGTGTATTCTCTCTTTCTCTTATTGTTTTTACCCTTTCTCTCTCTCTTTCTTTGTTTGCATGCGAATCTCCTTTATGTTGGCGTCGCTCACTACCCCACAATGCACCCGTCTGAAACGTCCTTAAACCTCACTTTCAAATCCCCTGAAACACCCCTCGAAAACCCTAAAAAACAAAACACTTGCACAGGGCACCGATGGCATTCCCGGGCAGGAGGGTCCGCGCGGGGAGCAGGGCTCCAGAGGTGACGCCGGTCCGCCTGGCAAGCGGGGACGCAAAGGAGATCGTGGCGACAAGGGCGAGCAGGGCGTGCCCGGCCTGGACGCGCCCTGTCCCCTCGGCGCCGACGGGCTGCCGCTGCCCGGCTGCGGATGGCGGCCGCCAAAGGTTAGCATGCGTTATACGTCGTAGTACCATTAAAAAAGAACCCTATCCCGTCCAGCATTAAAGGAAATATAGGAAATGAGGCTTAGACTGATATTGAATATATTTTAATTACTTAAATATCATAAATTAGATATAAACTACATAAGTTGGACCTCACTTCCCATTTTTCTCTGTGCACTCAATCCCCAATTGGCTGACGAAAAGTTGATCCTTGGTATTTTGCATGAGCCACTCCTGGCCACCCCCTAATCTACAAAGTAGTGGTAGTATCTTCTTCTTGTTATTGTCCAACTTGGCTAACTAACTTTTGCTTTCGCACAAACACAAACACAAATACACTAACACACTACCAAATGGTGAAACGCACACACTTTCGCCATCGCGGGCACCCAACACAGGAGCCAATCATCTCGACACCCGTGCACAAGGACTATTTGCCCGATGTGACGCAGCCGGAGAGCAACGCCAGCGATTACGAGCAGGAGGAGGAGGAGGAGGATGAGCAGGCCGAGGATAATGAAAACGAATATGATGAATATCCGGATCATTTGCATAACAATGAGTGAAAAGGAGGCGGCAGGCGAAGCCAGCAAATGCCGGCAAATGGCACATAAGCACACACACCAAAGCAAACAGACCCGATCCAGGACACTCGCATCCTCACAGTTTTAACCCCACGCACCCAGGCACACACAGGCACAGGCACACCGACTCGGGCGACTAGTTAAGCATTTCCGATTTCCGCTGCGAGTCCTGGATCTGTTTCGCTCTGTTGACATTTGCAATTAGCGTTAACAAATGCCAAGTGGCTGCCGTTGCCGCTGCTGCTCCTAACGGTTCACCAAAGTAGATGCTATTAGCATACTCCATCTCTATCTCTTCCTCTGTTCCTAACTCTTCCCACTCACTCACCCATTTACACACTCGCACACACTGCTACACTCATGCTGGCTTAGCTCCTTGGTGATGGGTCCTCCCGACTCCCGAAACCCGCTCCCTTTTGACTTGTCTCATCCAACAACTGCCGCCTTTCCCGGCTGAACTTTTGTCTCGCCCCTTCGCAGGAAACCTGGCAGGCCTGGCTCAAGGACGAGCTCAATGCGCTGCAGCATCCGCGGCCAAAAAACTAATTAGCGCCCCCTCGGCGGCTGCGAAGATGGCCTGGTCCCTCTACATCCAGACGAACCTAAGCGCTTTGGTCTTAATTTTAGTAACTTGTTATTGTTAAACGTAGACATCGACACAGTCCGTACGTAGCCACCATCTGCCCTCGAAGCCACCACACATCGCATAGAGACACTCGATCATAAACACTGTATAATCCACCAACTACTGTATCTGTATCTGTATCTGCATCTGTGCCAAATTGCTCCAGGTTGCCACCAGGATCCCTGACGTCGCAACCTTTAATTTTAGATTTAATTTACCTATTAATATATAAATTGTATCTACCACAGACTACAGCTATTTCTACAGCAGTTTCGAATACCATAAGCTTAAAAGGAAACCCAACTATTTTTTACAAGAAAGAAACTATTTAAAAAACAAAAAACCTAAAAATAAAAGTCGACAAAAAAAGTAAACGATTGAGTTTTAATGGAAGAATAAGACGATAAGCTGAAGGCAAGTATCTGAAGGTAAGTTATAACTCGAAAAATCGAGGAGACAGGTGACAGTTAGACCTAAAAGAAGACTAAACAAGAAAGGAAGCTAATTTCGGAAAGCCTTGCAGTTTGCAAAATTAAAATGGGCATAACATTGTCAAAATTGCATATATTTCAATTTGGAAAGCTTTTCTGTGCTAGTTTTTATTAAGATAAATAATCTGCATACATACTTAGTTTCGATATTTAAAGAAAATATTTTTTTGTCAAATTTCGACAATTTTGATGATGTAACCCCTTATAGAATTTTGAAAAATTGATCAACATTTTTTTTCTGATTTTTTTCAAAATTTTGATTGCAAATAATTAAGTTTTTAATAGCGAATCCAAATATATACGGCTTTTGGGAATCACTTGCTTTTTGGCTACAACAGGCTCCCAACAAGACCTCAAATTCGCGCATTTTTGGGTTATACAAATATTTTAAAAATATTATATCTTTTTTGGGCAAATAGTTTAAAAGAGACACATTTAAGCCAAAATCGCATATATTCCAATTCGGAAAGCCACAGTTTATACACCCAAGCAGTTTGCAATTGGATTGACTTCATTGAAATCAAAATCGATCGGAAAACCCCGACTGATGTATATAAAACATTTATGAATAAGGAAACCGAACGTTTGCTGATTTTCCTATTATCATATACAAATTAACCGATCGTTCCTATACAATATACATATGTATATACTTTATGGGGTCAAAGATTCTTCCTTCACTGCGTTGCAAACTTCTGGTGAAAATTATAATACCCTGCAAGGGTATTAAAACCCAGATGCTTATTTTTTCAATGATACCTTTTTATTACTCTTTCAAGAGCTTTAAATGCTTAACATATTTATGGACAGAGTCCTTGACATAGGGCTTTACGGCGATGCAGGTTGGAATATTCTCGGGCTGTTCAATCCACAACTTGTGCTTGATCTCGTTCACCTTCAGCTTCTCGCTAAGCTTCACCAGGGCAGCCTCATCCTTGGCCTGAAAATTAAATTTAATTAAAATAGATGATCAATAATGGATTTGTTTAACACTTACCTCCAGGACCACTTTGTGCATATTGTCCAGATCCTTCAAATACGAAATCGTGTCCGTATCCTCCGAATTCAAATGCATGACAGCGGCGGTAGCGTGGCAGCATTGCGCTATAACCGCGCCCATCGGCCAATTGAGGACGGAACGTAAGTCGCTGCGGACTACGATATATTGCACTATATTGCTCATAATAAAGCTTTTCTTAAGTAAATTACACTAATTTATAGTAATATCGCGAGTAAATGCCGGCAAAGACCAAAAGAACAGCTGTTTTTAGGGCTTGCCACATATTTACAAAACGCAGTGTTGCCATATCATGAAAATTAAGTTGCCACTAAAAAGCTAAGTGCTACGAAATCAATGCGGCTTTCGGGTAAAGTCTGGCAACGCCGTTCCATGAACGTTCGTCGGCCCTTTACGAACCTTTCTTGAGGGGTTTCCATCGTTTTTCCGCGGAAAATCGTAGTTTTATACATGCCTTAAGGGCTCAACTCGGTTTCTGTAAGCGGAAAATGTTGAAAGGTGCGATAAATGGGATAAAAGCTACGATTTACCTCAGCAGTCTGACAAAATCAATGTCATGAGTACGCCGCCTGGGGTCGCCACCGAATTGGTAAAATATGATGTAAAATTGATGTCAAAACTTTTATTTGAGTAAAATTTCTTTTTTTTTAAGAATTTACAATTTAAAGATTAGGTTTATTAAAATAATTATTTTTTATATATTATTGGGAATTTCTTGGAGTTGAAAATATAGTCGTTTTCTTATTAATTTTTATTTATGTATGTATATTCTTATTGATCAAGCAATGTCTGCATGTTTGACCCTCCATCATATAAGTTTTAATTGAAATCGAATATAAAACAATTATTTTTAATACTAAATTAAATGTTTCATGCTTGCCGTAGCCAATTCACACACATTGTTGAACAATTTTATCCCCGAGGACTCAATTTAAGTGCTGTTTGTCTAGTCCTGCATAAATTACTCCGCAGCAAAGCACTGCCAAGTAAGTCCGGCCAGGACTGTAATCCTTAATTTTCATAAATTGCTGGGCACACATTGATTATATCGCACTTAACGCTCCGCCCCTGCCCAGCACCCCGCCTAAAAGCATAATAAATCCAAATTAGAAGGACGAAATTCGTGTAGATACTTTGATTTTATTGTTGTAATTTCTTGGAACACTTTACATTTACATTTAAATTTATACGCCATAGATGCGAGACGATAAACGACGACTACACACACATAAACAACTTGACAGTTTAATTGATTTAACTTATGCACCACATTGATACGGATCGGGCGATCCTACCTCGTAATTGATATCGTGTCTAAGATATAGTCGTAGTTCGTAAAGGTACACTTTGCATATATGTATGTGTAGAGATAGCTCTTTTTCGGCTGCATATTGCTTGCATATTACTGGTAGCTTCGGTATATAAAATATAAATAGGTTACTGACAGATTTCGCTACTAAATTAGAACGTTAAATTGGGAAAAACTTGAGATTCTTGGAGAGAAAACAACACTCAACTAACAACGACGGAGCATCAAATGGGTGGCGTCGAGATCGCCAGCCTCCTCTATCGCTAATACATTTATATTTATGATAATTTTAATAATAATTTCACTTGTTGCATGCGTTCAGTGTGGCCAGGGTCGCATTTCACTTGCTGCATTCGTTCAGTGTGGCCAGTGTCGTGCTTGAGTTGTCGGCTAAGTCGGGCTTAGAAGGTGGTCTTGCCGAAGATAAAGTTGCCCGGCGCATCTACGTCCTCGGCGGCAAAGTACTCCTTCCACAAGGCAGCGAACTGCTCCCGGGTGACGTCGCTCTGGCCCTGGGCCATCTTGCCGAAGGCCTCCTCGCACTCGGACTTCTCCACGCCGTAGCTGGAGCAGACCAGCGTGAACTCGGTCACGTCGATGCCGCCGTCGTGGGAGGCGTCCTCCAAGTCAAACATGAAGTTCATGTAGGCGTTCTGCCAGTCCATCACGCTGCTGGGATCCTTGGCATAGGCGTCCCACATGTTGCACCACTCGTCGACGCTGACCTGAAAGAGCCACGAATGAGCGAGGATGAGGTATCGAGATTGCCCAGATTTATGCATTCCGCCCCGTGCTGAAAAGACCATTAGCTGGCGTCGCCTCCGGCGGAGATTCCCCATAAAACAACCCCCTCCTGCCTATTAAGCGGTTTGGGTTATGGCTTCGGTTTCGGGGGGCGTGTAATTTATGCCCTCCGCTTGGCGCTATCCTCGAACCGCTGGCCGGCGATGCGATATTAACATTTTCTGGATACAATGCCGAACGAGGCAATTACCGCAACATCGACAGTCGCCACCGCCGCCTTGACCAACTTGGCTAACTTGACCAACTTGGCTGACCGCCGCCTTCGACTGCAGTACATCGGTGGCGCATCCCCAGCCCATTAATTGTGGCCTGCCGCTACGTTTTGGCATGTTTTAATACGGCCATAAATAAGTGCGAGGGTTGTGTCCGACTGACCGGGAACATAGCCACTTGTAATGCCAATTGGCAGCTCACTCCGCCGCGCCAAAGAACTCTAAACAGCAATTCGAACTAACTGCATATTTTTATGTTTATGTGTCGGACACTTCGGACACTAAATTGAAAGGAATCAGGGCCCGAGTCCTTGACCCTGTGGAAGTATAGAGATGCGTATAGGCATACCCCTAAAAAAAGAGATAATTCCTTCGTATACGTGAATAGAGATCATACCTATGAGATATGTCCTGTCAAAAGGACAATTCCAAACGGAATTTTTATATACCAATTGATTTTAAGACTTGATCTCGACTTCGACTTGAGTTCTTGATTGGACCCGACTCCGTGACACGGCACGTGCTCCGCCTTGGACTGTTGCGGAGGGCGAACAATAAATCTCAAGCTGGCTGGTTTAGGGCTCCGGCCACCGACAAAGGAGGACCAACAATAGTAGTAAGGCTTTGGCATATTTTGGCAGCAAACTCCGTCAAGTTCCTTGGCCGGTGGCCAGAACTTTTGTGGCTTTGTGGCAGGCGAAGTTCCGCCACTACCTCATTGAGGTTCGTTTGCGCACAAAATATCCGTAAAACGGGCCCGTAACCAGTAGCCCATAATCCGAAGCCCGTAGCAGTAACCCCTAACCCGTAAACCCTTACCCGTAACTCGGGCGCGCGCCAATAGAATTAAGCCGAGGTTTTGCCGGACTGACATTTCAATTTCTGCTTGCTTTGTGTTGCATTGTTGCGGGTTTTGGTCGCCGTTTGTTGATATTGAACATGGAGAGCGGAGCGGAGTGGAGTGGGCTCCGGATTATAATTTAATTTGCTGCACTGCCACTGCGTTTATGGCATTTGGGACATTGTGGCTGAATAGGGGCACAGGCAGGAAAACCTGCAGTCTATGACAAAGTTTGTCTTTGGGAAATGAAGGCGGCGGGCTTTGTTAGAAAAACTAAAAGAGAGAAATAGTCCTCGGCCGGAATTCAGATTGCATTGCTCAAATAATTCACAATTCAATTTCCGCCCGCTGGCAGGGAATTTGTTTACTCCACTCCGCCCGCTCCTCGGGATTCCTCACCAATAAAAAGGGAAATTTATGAACGAATTTTTCTTCCGCTCCTTGCAAAGGACACACTGTAATGTGCTGTGCCGCACGTGAGAGTGTATGTGAGGGTGTCCTGCACACTTGTCAGTTACCTTCACAATGGCATCGAGTGCAGTCCATGGATTTTACTGACAATGGAGCCTGATTCGCTTGACAAAAACCGAACCGAACCGAACCGAATCACTTGACACTTGTAGTTGCCCCCTTTCCGGCATCCGCAACTCACCTGTCCGTCGTTATCCTTGTCGGCCTTCGATCGCAGCCCGGTCCAGATTTCCATCATCACGTCGTACGTCTCCGTGTTCTTCGGCGTGTCCTTCGCCCAACCGCGCAGCTTGCAAACGCGCTGCAAATGGCAGAAACAATAACAGTCAGCACCGCACTCCCAAATTGAGTTATCAGTTGGCCAAGTCAGAATGGCAGCAGCAGCAGCAAAAAAGTGCATGCAAATGGCCAAAAAACATTGCCAACATTTGAGCTGTGTTTTTGTTGATGTAAGTATCGCATATACGATGCACTGGGGTGCTCGTTTTCGTTTTAGTTTTCCTCGTTTGTTTTTGCTTTCCCAAAATATATTCAAATTTTTCGCCTGCAGCATTTCCGCTCCACTTACCTCGATGGCCAGCTCGAAGTCCTTAACGTCGATTTCGCCGCTTTGGTTCACATCTGTTGCGGCACGCATTCCCGACATTTCGACGCATCGTTGTTATTTTCGAGCCAATCGCGGCGTAAATTGCATGTTTGTTGTCCCACATTGTTTGCATTGGTCAGTTCGGGTGCGGGCCAGGCCAAAACCCAAACAGGGCCAGACGAAACGAGCCAAAAAAAAAACAAAAAGAATAGAGAGAGATGAACAATGAACGGATTTCGCGGCCAGCTGCGACAAAGTTCCGGTGTGAACATCAACAAAACTGCACGGCCTCGTGTGTAGAGGCCTTCCCCAACCGGAAGACCCAGCCACTTTTGCCGAGACCACACACTCGGAATAAAAAGCACACTTTAAGTCAGAAAATTACTTTTAAATTAGGAAATTTAATAGGGAAACAGAAAAATTTGTTCCCCAGAAATTTTGTTAGCAATAATTGTAAATCAAATATCAAAATACTGTGTCCAAAAGTGTATTTTTAATTGTCCTCCTAACTTTTAACAATGAGAAATAATGATTCAATATTTTTATAATAAATACATATATTTCCTTTCATATTCTACAGATATAAAGATTTTCCCTTAAGCTTGGAAGCCTAAAATATGGTAATTTCCACAAAAATAATTTCGATTTTATCTCCGAGTGCAGGATTTGGCTTTTGGCCATGCGGGCGTGTCATTATCATTTGCAACGGTGTGCAAACGGCCACTTCAGTGCCAGTGTCAAGTGTTTGGCGCTTGCGTTTTATGACCCTCTTTTTTTCGGGTTCCGCTCCATTGTTATTGCCTGACCAGCTGCCGTCGAAGGACGGGCAGTGAGCCAAGTTGGCGGAGGGACCAAACCGAATACCGTGTGTTAAGGATGAGCCAACCGCACCGGTGAATTAGTCATAATTGAAAAGCACTTAACCTTTGCACACGGAACCGAACGAAGCGTTGCCTACTTGTGAGCGCTTGCACTCTTCGAAAGTTCTTCCTTTCTGCATTTGCATTGCGTTTTAATTCAATTTAAATTGGCAAGTTTTGTTTGAGTTTGAGTTTGCAAAGCAAGCAAACACTTCTGTGCATTAAGCATGGAACGGAACACTCTCGTGGCAGGCACTTGTCTTATTACGTATACGCATTCGGTAAATTACGTATACGCGGTGTGTGCACACCGCAGATGGAGGAGATTAAACGGAAAGCGGAAATGCATGCTAATCTGAGCTGCCAACAGCAATAAATGCTGAGATAAATACATCAAAAATTTACATAATATTTTGTTCTTCCTATAAATAAGATAATAATTCAAAACTTTAAAAAAATTTAATTTGTCTAGAACTTTTCATGTTCGAAAGTTTTTATTGGCAGCACTGATGCAAATATCTCTTGCAGATTTTACGACTAATTTTAAGACAGCTTCGAATGGCGCTGTTTGCCGTATCTCCTGGCCAGCTGCCGTGTGTTCTGTCTTAATCCTATTAAAGCACTTCCATCCAGCTGAAGTGCAATCTAATCTAAAGTTTTCGCAGCTTGCCGCCCCCCTCGAAAAATGAGCTGCAGAAGTGGCAATAACTCTGACACACCCTATAAAATCGACATCTCGTGCGGTTTGTCTTGGCAACTGCTGCTTACCCTTTCACAGGGCCATTCATCATCCTGATAAATACTCACCGAAGAACACATTGAACAGGAAGAGCAGCTTCTTTTTGCGGAAATCGGAGATCGACATTATTGTGCTGTTCTTGTTATTCTTGTTGCGTCCGCGGTCCTTTTATTTACTGCGCTTTTATTGGCTCTCCACTGTTGCAGCCTCGCTCGCTAAACGGAATTGCGAATGGCGAATTTCGAACTGAGAAATGGTTAGCTGTAGCTGCAACGATAACAATTCGGCATACACAATTACACACACAAGCACGGAGGGGGAGGAGTGGAATAAAAATCGTATAAAAATGCCAAATTAAGTGTATTCCGAAACGAGACTATGTTCAAATTTAAAGCCCGCTCTCTCTGTCTCAATTAGGGGTGGTCCCGCCGGGGAGCTTGCCTCGTAAAAATAACAGTCACGGAGGAGCAAGCATAATACAGCAGAGACACAACCAAAAAAGAAAAGAAAATTTGGAATTTATAATTGAATAAAGAGTTATTTTCTGGAAACAATTGGAGTGCAGTTAAAGTTTTCACATTAATTATTAATTATTAAAAAGATAATGTTTACTGCAAATTTATTATAATTTTAATCTTATAAGTATAGCTTATTCTTTAACTACTATTTTGCTTACTTAATTAAACAAATTGTATACTTGATGTCTTGATTAATAATTGTTCCCTCTTTGAAACTAAAAATTTAATTTTCTTTTCCTATTTATTTATAGGGAATTGTATTAATAAAAGTATTCACACTCTAGAAAACTAGATCTAATGACCACTTCTCTTAAAATAAATTAAATCAAGTAGTTGTAAAGAAAATCACAAAACTTCTTAGCCATATTTCCAAGAACTTTGGCCCCTAAATTATTCTACACTTATTTCTTTGGGTGCAGAAGCAGAAGTAGAAACAGAAGCAGAACAAGAGCCAGAACCAGAGCCAGACCAGAAGCAGGAAAACGGATTGGGTTTGCTCTAGTCGACTGGCTTAGTTTATGGCAGCTAATTCGGTCGGAGGAAATAAAAGAAGACCGTCTAAGGATGCGAGCTGCGAGTAATGCAAATGCATCCTGCAGGAAAGGGGGGCGGGTCGAGTGCCGAGTTAAATGCGACACAAATGCAGGCGGAATGGCTTTGGCTCAGACAGCCTCCGGCCCCGCCCTCTGCTTCACTGGGTGTTTGTGTTTGTGTGAGCTCATGGCTCATGGCTCATGGCTCATTTAACCTTCAATCAGAAAGCGAGATGCCAGGCAGGGCCATGTGCTAAATTAGACAGAACTATATGTGCACACACACGCATTCTGTTGTGGAATGTATCTAGGCAGCGCCAGCAGACGCACTAAACGGGGGCTAGAACATCAAAGGACCTGGCCCAGGCCACTGCCTGCGCTGTAAGCCTGAAAGCCTCGTGTTTGCCTAACTGCCGCTCGGCAAAAACTGTCACAGTTGCAGCGTTTATGGTAGACATTTCATGAATTTCTTATTTTGCCAACATACAAATTGACCCAGTTCGGGGCGACTTTGGGAATTCGCTTACCTATTCGCCACGATTACATATTTAAAATTATTCTGGGTGTGAGAGGTGCGAAATTTGATTTTAAAACTCAAAGAACTTATTCTTTATTCATATTTCTAGTGCTTTACAATTTTCTGTCTTGGAAAACAGAACTGCCGAGTAAAATCCTAGAAAATTTGGAATTTCTGCGCAACTATTTATGCTCTCTACTTATCTACAGATGCTCTGGAAAATGTTCTTCGCATAAACAGCGTAAATATTTGCTTTAGTTTAGTTTCGGGGACGCCGTTCATTCAGCTCAGCTCGGAGCGGCTGAAAGCGAAGGTAAAGCATAATTCCACAACAGAGGGAAATTGCAGCGAGGATGTCAAGTGGAAAGTGGAATGCAATGGACATGACAACGAGGCAACGAGAATAGAAAATGCTGGCCAAGAAAACGCCGATGGCCAAAGCCGATGGCCGCTGGCTGATGGCTGATGGAGCCAGCGGCGCTCACAGAGGAGCGCTCGCCGTGCTTCCTTTTTCGGGGAAAATGCTGTTTGCCTCGGAAATGAAATTAAATGGAATATCTGCTGAGCGGCAAATTGAAAAAGACCACCCGATCCCTCGCTAAAGAATGGCTTTTGGTCAAGTGCAGGTAAATTTACCTTTTACTTGAGCCAATATTATTATATTATTATAGCAAAGGTCGAGCGCAGACTTGGGTTTTCTTAGCAGCCAAGGCAAAAGTGTCGCCAAAGTTTAGTTCCACTCAAAGTTTGGCAGCATAAATATGCTTATTTCACCTACGGGAATCGAAGATGGAGCTGCTCCAGCTGAAGGCTTCTCTGGTACTAAAAAAATGAGGTCAAATTATAGGTGTGGTTATAAAAGCAATAGTTATTATCGCAAATATGAAAACCAGAATGGCCTTTAGATGTTATGAGCGCTGGTAATTAATAAGAAAGAATTTAAATTCGCTTTTTTAATCAGCTTTAGTAATTAATAAATCTATCAAAAACCTTTCTTCGGAATTAAAAAATGATTGAATTAAAAGTCTAATTACTTAAGCAGTGCTTATAAATTAAATACATTATGTTCTTACACTATAACCATAACGTTCGTAATAATATTTTTATTTATTCAGAGAAAAGTTGCCAACACTCAAATTATTTAACTAATGTAACTGGCATTTTCACAAAGCCAACAAAGAGCTGCCGGATTAACAAAAACCTGGCCTTTATACTAATTAATCTTACAAAGAATAAAATTGGATTAAATCTACCCTGGTAAAGTTAATTGGTTTTACAAAAGCCACCGACATAAAAAATTAATTTTGACAATTATTTGGAGAGAGAATAAACGGCTTGTTAAATGAATACATATTAATAATTTCGATTTTCTGATTCTTTCACAATGTGGCAGCCAATGTCAACTTCATTTAGCATTTTTGAGCACACACCAATGTACATTCGTATTAATCGGGCTGTCACAGTTCATTAATTTGCAACGTGCGCGTCAATTAACATCAGGTGAAAGGGGAGTGGAGGTGACATAAAAAGTGTACAGTGAAAAATAATCCACATCTCAACTGGATAAATGCCTGGTAGGACAAGGCAGGTCGAGGAGGACACGCACAAAAAGTGTGAAATTCAATTTGGCGCGCTTTTCACAGCGAATGGCTTGGGGTCCGCGTGACAGGTGTAATTTAAGCCAATGCATCGAAATCGGAATCGAAATCGGGAATCGCCTTTCACTGGCAATCGGAAATGGCCATGGGAATTTAAAGCCTTTTAATAGCCTTACGCGAGTACTGTTTATCCTTGAAATTAATAATTAAATATGCGCACAAATTGAATTCATCGCCGCCATTTGTTTTTCAGTTCTCCAGCCTTCAGGCAGGAGTAAGGCTGAGGCTGGCGAGCACATTACGCATACGCCGTGTTGTTTGCGTTGCGGCCGCGGCTTTTATTTCGCTGCTATGCTCCATTAATTACCAATACTCATGCGCCAAGGCATAAAAGCCACGCGCTGCCAGCCGCAAAACTGCGTCGGCTTTTGCGGCACGAGGCAACCACATTGGCCAACGTCACCGAACGAAAGCTCGTTAATTGGGTTCTCTTTGAGACTCGCACGATGAGGATCTAATAACGTAAATATGGGAGAAAAATGGCGGAAATTCCGTCATTTAATAGGGCTTCTCCGGCAATAAATACCCATCTGCGAAGTTATAAATTTCAATATGAAGACATCAACGCTTTTAATTGCATTTCCAGGGGAATGGGCTGATTTGATTCCGCAATTTATTGGGCAATCAAATTAGAGAACGTCACCACCCCCTACACACTACCAGAGGTTCAACTGGCCGTTTATCAACACAATTTGATTTGCATAAACTCATTCTTTTCTGTATGGCTTGCAATGTGTTTATTATGCAAAATCGCAAACGAGGCTGGGGCCCGGGGCCCGGAGAACTCATAAATTATGATGGAATAAAATTCATGAAAATGCAGGCATTGCTCTGGGCCAGCTGACAGTTGTGAAACACACAGCTGTAAAGTATGCTACACGCCGACACTGGGGATTGATCGATTTGCATTTCGATTTGTGGACAAATTGTAATTGTTTTGATTGCATCGGATGGCACATTCAAGGCTGCTTACGCTTCGGCCTGGGTTAGACCAATATTTATGGGGCTTTGTCGATCCAAGCAGCTTAATCCTAAATCCCCAATCCAGCGATGACCCAATGTGGTTTTTTTTTTATTTTAATTTCTTCCCTCTTCACTCCCATTCCCATTCCCGCTCCCGATTCGAGTTGCCCGCTCTGGTGGCACACTTTTCAACGGTCGCTAATTACTTTTGCGCTGCCGTAAATTTGCGCAGCCAATTTAAAATAATAGACAATGCAAGTGGCGTCGTCGTTTGCTCTTTATCTGCTGATGCAGCTCCGGAGCTATGGGCGCACTGGGAATCGGACGCTATCTGCCTTCGGTTTCTTTTGTTGCACTGTCCGGCTCGCCGTAATTCTGTGTAATTTGCATTAATTTACATTTAATTTGCAGTCGCCGCGAAGGAGGAGACAATGCGCGGCCTAAGGCCAGCGACGCATGCCTGGCCAACCTCCAACGAGCCCTCGAAAAGATGGACAAAATAACAGCGAATCAGGGCACAGTTCAGGGTCTCGACCAAGAAATACCTACAGAAGGTTCTAGTGAAGTCTATAGGTACTGAGTGAAATAATCCATTTTAGGAACATACTTTGGAAAAATATTTATGAGGTTTTAAGTGTAACTTGTGTAACATCTCTTTAAAATTCTACTAAAATATGTTGCAATACCCCTTAGACCCACCCTGTATACCCTGCCTATCTATGTGTAATGGGCATGAAAATACAGCTGGACAGCTGGACAGCTGAACAACCAGGACCAAGATCCTTAGGGCTGGTTGTGGCTCTTATTTTTCCTTGGTTGGCCAAAAAACTTTGCCCACGCTTTCAATGAATTCATTACTGCCAGCCTTCAAGGTGGAGAAGTAAGAATTTTGCTTCCAGTTGTTAAATTGTCGAGAGGACGGATGGTTTTCACCAGCGCCAGCCATAGCACCTCAACCACCTCAACCGCCACCCTATCTCGGAGCTCAGGGCTTTCACAAACTACTCGAGAAAAACTGGGCCTCTGGTTCCTGTTGAGCCAAAAGTCTTTCGTCTTTCAGCTTTTAGTTCTTGTTCTTTGGGGCACTTGTGCTCGTTACTTTTGGCTTGTTCTTGTTCCCTTGTTCTTTTGTCGGTTTTTGAAATGTGTATTTCGAAAAATTTTGTGAGGCATTATTATGCTAGTAGCGGAAACTATGAAACACAAACACAGGTGCACTCTCACATTCACTTCGGTCTAGGGTTTTGCTAAGAGATAACATACACTGGTTGAAAAAAAAAGTAAATTAATGGAAAATAAATCTATTCCTAAATAGTAGTAATTATTGGAAAAATGTTACTCTGTTATTAGCAGGCTTGTAGAAAACACGTAAGATTTGTGAGCTTAAGCCCCTTTTATTTTTTAACTCGAATGTCACGTCAAACCTACATTTCAATACACGATTTTCGTCTTAAAAATATTTGAAAACAAATAAGTTAATTCCAGGGTGCAATAGAGGTTTGTACAGATTTTTAAAATGTGTTTAATATATAAAAATATTTTGTTCCAGCAAACCAATGCGAAAAAAAAGGAAATTTTCACTTTTAAACAGAATTTTTTTTAAATAATTTTTTACCTTACTTGGTTATTTTTTAGGAACTATAACTGTGTATGGGCTTAACTTATTTCGAACTTATTTGAAACATATATCAATAGTTTTTTACATTTAGAAAGTATGTTTAAAGAAGAGCAATATTTTAGTCCAGGAATCCAATGCGAAAAAATGGAAATTACACTTTTAAACGGAATATTTTTTAAATATTTTTTGAGCTTATGAACTTAGTTATGTTTTAGAAACTATAACTTTTTATGGGTTTAACTTATTTCGAACTTATTTAAAACTCCTATCAATAGTTTTTTAGCACACTGTAAACACCACTCATTGTTTCACTTTACGAGGCCTTCCCTGGACATTAACTTTACCGTTGGTTCTGGGCTCTTGGGTTATCTGACTGCACTGCACTCTGTGGACTCGTGTGCTCGGCAACGCGGATGGCCGTCTTGTGATGTTCGTTTCATGGAGCTACTGCCTTTTATATGGGATTCCCCGGCAGCGGCACGGGCAGCGACGCCGGCGCAGACATCGGCGTCGTTCTGGGTGCCTTTTGTCATCGTTGGTTTTATCTTATCGCCGTTGCTGCCGCAGTCGCAGTCGCTGCCGCGGCTGGCGTCGCCTGCACTTGTCAGGGTGTGTGTTACTCTGGGACCAAGTATGTGAGTGTGTGTGTGGAGTGTGTGTGCAGTTTATTTTTTGGCCACCACGTGCACTGTTACGAGCCGAGGAGGAGGCATCAGCATGCGGCATATTCGGTCATGGGTTTGTTTTGGGATTTGACACTCGCAGAAATCTTCATGCTGGGCGCCCCTGTAAATTCCGCTTTATTTTGGTAATTAAATGGCACGTCTTATCGGCTGGGACACCCTACAATGTAGTGCCGAGAGGGTTTATGGGTGAAAGCTTCAACAGAGAGAGGGAAAGTGAGGGATTAGCCCTGCTCGCTGAGTTGTATCCTTTTTTCCTTAAGTTTGTTCGGCTTAAATCAACAGTTTTTAACAGTTCTCAGTTCTCTCTGTCGAAGTATTTTAATAGAGGCAGTGGAAGAGTGTTTGGTGATGGCAAAACTCCAATTATGGCGTCCTAAAGTATGCTAAGATTTTTTATAAATTAGTAATTTCATAAGAATGTATTAAAACTTTCAACAAATATTTTAAGAAGACGCTCTTTGACTCAAGACATAATTGTAGTATTTTTCTGGGCATTTTTCATGATTAAGGTTGAAGTTTACCTCTTTAACTTTGAACTCTATTAAAATCGAATAAAATGGTCTCATATAGCCGAAAGTTCTCTCTTTAGGCAAAACTTTCTTGTGGCAAATAAAAACATGACTTGCATTAGTTTAGCAGTATATGAGACCAGACCTTCAACTAATCTCAAAGTTTTTAGATGATGAACGGAAACACAGAGTGCCTTGAAATGGCCATGCGAGATGACTAGAAAAGCAAGAAACTCCAAAGAAATATATAGTTGTTTTCTCCCACGAAAGTTTTCTTAAATTTTAAATACTGTTGTGTTAGCCATAAAATCTCTGAAGCCTACTTCGTGGCTTCTATCCAAGTTCCAATGCATTTTTCCCGGTGCACCACAACATAACAAATCAAAATGTGCAAATGTTCTGGACAAATTTTTAGCATAGCCTTGACACACACACAAATAAGCTAAAGCACACACACACACTGCGGCAAGCGAGTGTGCACACTCTTACAGGGACCGACACCGACCTATAGGCCGAGCAGAGCTTGGCCGAAAGTTAATTTGGCCAAAAAACAGCAGCAGAAACAGCTGCTGCTGCAGGAACAGCAAGCAGCAGGCACCACTTGGCAGCATAATTTCGGGTGGCGCATTCAATCTTGTCCAAGAGTGGACCACCAACCGACAACAGCCAGAAAAAAGGCATTTAAGCCAAGCAATTTCCAGCCTTTTAATTACACAAAGCAGACGACGACGCACGACAATCGTCCGCAAGCCCATGTATTTCGGCTGTTCAGCTGTTAATTGTCAAGTTTTTCGCTGAAATGTCGCTGCCAATTTATCAGGCGCCTCAAGACCAGTGCCCCCCACCCCGGTGCTGCTCTTTGGCCCAAATCCTGATGATGCCCTGGCTTCACAGCGGGTGTCCTGCGCAGTGCTGTCGGAATGTCCTTTTTAAGCGGTCGCAGCTGGAAAAAAATGTCAAGCACATATTGGGAAATCTGCCATTTTATAGCATTTATTTTTTATAACCGAGTTTTTATATGCTAAAAAATGGCAATTACGAACTGTGAGGAAAAAACGTAAATATACAGAAAATGTTTCTTATTTCAAGGCTGAATTTATTTGACATTTGATTTATTGCGATAATATTAAAAATATTTAATATATTAAAAAATTTAATATATTAAAAATAAAGGACTACTGAAGATAACCTTCCGCTCTGGTCATAACAAATAAAAGTCCCTTAAAACCCCAATTATTCTCTTCTGTTTCTGTGGGCTTTAAGGACAAAACTGCTCTTTAAATATGTTGCCCTGCCAGCACTGGTGTCCCGGTGTCCTGCGCCTGTTCCACTCCCAGACTGTTCCGCCAGCTGATGCTTATTGCAGATGACCGTTTTACCAATGTTTCGTTCCGGTCTCTTATGTCCTGTGAGTGCTTCTGAGAGGTGTGGCGGTGAGTGTGTGCCCCAGCAGCTGTGTGTGTGTGTGCGACGGTGCGTGTTGGAGTAGGCAAATGTTTAAATTTGTGGCCTTTTTACCTGTTTGCATCTCAAGTGGCCAAGGGCCAGACCAGGCCGGAGAGTGTGTGTGTGAGGAAACGGAAGCCGACATTGACACAGTTTGAAATTAACATGAGCCTGGGCGGCTCCATTTCGCTGAAGACCAACTAAAATCTTGAATGCCTTCTAGCGTTTGGCCCCATTTCTCAGCGTTTAGCTGTCCACCTATTTCGTGTTGTTTTTGCCTTTTTCATTTCATGTCTGCATCTTTTTTTCTCTTTTTTTCACTTTTCTCCCTCGTGCTCTGCCGCATAAGTGGGACCACTAAACGTTTCGTTGCGGCCAACACACACGTGAAGAGCAGGAGAGGCGACAAAGTACACTCAAAGAAAAGAGTAGGAAAGCTACAGTCGAGGGCCGCGACCATAAGCTTATCCGGCACTTGGTTAGCAAGCATTTGCCTATTTTTTGGTTCAAGTCTCTGAACAGATTTTATTCTCCTTTCATATAAATAAAACTCTTACCTAAAGCATATCGGTGGGAAAATCTAAAAATTAACCATTAAAATATTTTAAAGTGAATAAAAGTTTATTAAGAACCTAAACAAATGGCACAGTGTAGAAACGTTAGCTTGGCACGGCAACATCAAATTATTTGGTAGTGTACCCCGGGCAGCCACCCACCTGTCCATCGCCCCGCTTCATCCCAACCGCCCGCAGCTGCTGGCCGCCTTTGTGCGGAGGACGTTCCGTGCCAGCCACACACTCGTCGCTTACCTGCTCGGCAATGGCAATGGCAACTTGATTAGACCAACATGAAATTAAGTAATTTTGCTGTATTGTTTAGTGTTCCAGCCAGGACAGGGGCAAGGGCACAAGCGGACACCACAATGGCGGGCGAGAACAAAAGCGGGTCACAAAAGAAACCACCGGACAAACCGAATTTAATGAAAACATTTGTATCTCTCTCGCCGAGGATGAGTCTCCGATTTTGGATGGTAGCTAGAAAGTAGAAAAAATAGAGAAAAATAAATCATTTATCCCAAAGTGAGAGCAAGCTTTTGGGTTCATAGAAAATTCCATTTGCTTCTTGGCTGGCCAGGCTCTGGCCAAGTTGGCTAAAAATCAAGCATACGCTCTGTGGTACTTTATGATAATAGTCCCGAGCTCTTGGCCTCATTTCGCATGCGGCATGCAAAACTCATGTGTCATGTGCAAACTTCAACTAAATTGCATTTACCTCTATCGCACGGCACCTGTTTTCCATCAGCCATCACCCATCAGGCATCAGGCATCAGGCGTCAGGCACTTTCCTTCAGCCGGTTAAATCATCTCACTTAGCATAATCAGAAACGGAAACGGAAACGGAACGCTCTTGCCATGCATTCTCATATCGCAAATGGCGAGTAAAACAATTTGAATTTGAGGCAAATTGCACATAATCCGGCAAAAAGTGGTATTCCCTTTGAATTTAAAATGTGCTGAGAGAGAGGAGGAGGCTGGGAGCAGCCGAAAAACTATGGGACCATCCGTCGACCTCTCGTAATTTCTATTTCCCTAGAACTTAGAATGTAATACAGACTATTAAATACCCAGGTTAAGGTATTAAATTTATAGATATTAAAATAAATACAATTACTTTTATTCTGCAAATTATTTAGAAGGATATAAAAATAAAGAATAGGCTTTATAGAGTTTGGTATAAAAATCATTGCATACTCATCTCCCTCTGGTAAGGGAATGTTATGCAAAGCAATTAAGAGAGGTAAGGAATTTCTGTCAACTGAGACATGGCCATTATATACCCCTAACCCCCACGAGTACCAGGTTTTCCTATCTGCCACCAGGAGCTCGGGGATTTCCAGCCAGATGCAGGTGGGGCGTTGCAAATTGCAGCACACAGGCCAGGACAGGGGAGTAAAGCGTTAACCCTTCAACGCCCCCTAGTCTGGACCGCTCCTCGTCCTTGTGTTCCTGCTCCTGCTGGTGGCGGTGCTCCTGGCTGGGATTAAATCAGCTTGGCCCTAAAAATAATGCAAGCTTGTCATGCATGGCTGAGGCAGAGGCGTGGCCTAGCCCGGCGCTTGTCTGTGTAATTTAGTATTATTTTTTAAGCACTTTCCTTTTATGCTCTCGCTGCTGTCCCTCACACAAACATTTTTATTGTTTGTTTCATTTGGCATTTTGTTTGTTTTCAGCTCGCGTCCTTCCGCCCAGCCATTGTGTGGAAAAGGAGGCGGGCTGCCATTGGGGTTTCAGGGGGTTATCAGTGGCTGGTGGAGGTGGAGGTGGAGACCCCGCAGTTGCACGTGAGAAATTACACATGTCCTCCACTGTTTTCAGCATGTCTGCATGCGATTGCAGCAGGAGTAGCCGTGCATCTGTATCTGTATCTGTATCCGAATCTGTATCTATGGATCCGTAACTGCATCTGTGTGCGGCAATCGTATCTCTGACTATTTGTTTGTCCTCTCATTTCGTTTTATTTGTTTGTTTGCCTTTTTTGGCCGGGGTCCCTGTGTGTGTCTGTTGCTGGCTGCCAGATTTATGTTTTGCCAAACGGAATTTGTCTCGCAGCATTGGAATACACCCTCGCCCCATCCAACACACACCCACTGCATCCTTCGACTGCGAATGCGAAACCGAACAACAAATTGATGGCCCGAGATTTTCGCTGCAGTTGCAGATTTTCCCCTTAGCCAGGCCAAATTCAATTTACCGCCGGGGCCTCTGGTTGGCGGCAGGTGGAATCGCTTGCGTAATTATTTCCACGTGCTTTGAGGGTCATTTCGGAATTATTACATTTCCCACCCACAAAACAAAGGGCTTGCATAACGCCCCGCTCGGAACTGAGCTTTCCACTTTTTTGGCCGCATAAAATGGGTTTTAATTTGACTCACCAAGCGCCAACCGCCAACGCCCAAAGCCAAACGGCCTGTAGTCAGCCCACCAGGCCCGAAACTGACCTTCCGGTCGAACAAAAAATTCGGAATTTGGAATTCTTTTTTGCTTACACCCAGGAAGCAATGCAAACAAAATACTAAATAAGAAATTAGCATTTTCAGTCTCAGTGCATCAGAAATACTCTCTCATAAAAGTGAAAGAAAGTTATTTACTTTATTTACGCGTAATCGTATCTCTAATTAAATATTAGGGTAGATCTACTATCTCTTAGTCGCAGTCAGCTGATGGCTGATAATATTCTTGACGATTTGCGGAAGATTGGATAAGATATACTCCCATTATCACTAGGGGGCTATCACTATGAGAATCTATTTAAAGATGATATCTCTTAAACTAAATACAAGAAATTCAGAGCGTATATAAAAAGGTTATTTATTAATCTTGCTAGCTTAAATAATTTTCCCAACCCTAGCACATTATATATAAATTTAAGAAAAATAATTGTTGCTTCCCCTCACAGGCTATAATTTAAACATATTCATCTCCCCTTCAATCCACGTCGAGATCCCACTGAACCGGCGGCCTGAGAGGTTAATTAAGCACTTGAGTGGCAGCCAAAAAGGGTGAAGTATTCGAAAGACCCGGCTCCCGGACAATTTGCAGTACGAATTTAGGCTATGTACATTGGCCAACACACATATGCAAAATAAATACCAGACAAACGGATGGTATAATAACAATTATTGCCTCGCCGGCCCAATTTCACAATCCCCAGTCCCCACTTGGCTCAGATCTCTCGGATCTTTGGCAGGAACGGGAAGGGGCGCAATGACAGCGGAAGCTGAGCAATTCATTGATTTTGGCAGCGACTGTGGCGACGGAAGCCATGAAAAAGGCCAGCAGTCAGCAGAAGGACTCGACTCGACTCCGGCCAGAAATTCGGGCCACTTGACTATGGTAATTTATATCCAGCCCGACCTCGACTGCCAGTGGGCCAACGTGCATGTGGGTGATGTGATGGGTGAGGTCTAGGCTAAGGTTATGACATGTCCGTACCAAACATTGCCAGAAACTTTGGGTAAACCACAACTCCCGCTTTTTTCTTGGTTTTTTGGTTTTTTTCTTCTGTTGGCAATTGCCGCATTTGTATCTTTTGACTGCGTCACTTTTCCCACAAACTGTTTGCCAGATAACAGCAAATGTTTGCCGAAAAGAGCCGCCTGATAATTCCAAGGGGGTTTTCTTATCTCCTTACCCTTGAGTCTCCAAAAAAGGGGCGTGGCTACGGAAGTCACCAAACGTGAACTAAGGCCGCTGATTGTCTGATGGCTCATTTGAAAATCAAATTTATATCCCAATTGCCTTGGCATTTGACAGGCCCTCAATCTAAAATGCAATTAGTAATTGTGCAGCCTCGCTAATACCTCATAAGGTACTTAAAGAAAGCGAAGGCATATTCGGAGAAGGTTATGTACGAAATTAAGATAGATAATAATTAAAAACTATTATCTAATAAACTATAAAAGTTAAGTTCACTCTCTGAAGCTTTAACTTATGATACATTTCATTCTATAAGCACATTTTGTAGGCGCTTTCTCACCAGTCTACGTAAATCTCCAATTCCATAATATATAATTGTATAATCATTATCTTCCTGACACGGAGATCATAGCCTAAGCTCTCTCGGAATTATAAGATATATAAAAACAATCAAGTTAGACCCTCTGAAGTTCAGTGATCTTTTACACGTTTTGAATATAAATAAGTATATATTTTTCCAAATGTTTTATTCAGGGCTGTGAGCTTAAGGTATCCCCTAGTCGTGGCCCTCGACTCTTATTCTTTCTATGTTTTTATTTTCTTTTGGGGCCTGCATCGGTGTCCAGTTTATTTTCGTTAGGTAATTGGCTTTATCTGACTGTGCCATCTGCACTGCGCCACAATCTCGAAGCTTCATGACATAATTTTCGTATTTAATTGCTTCAGCTCACCTTGATTAGACAATCTCCCTGGGGGGGAAGTCACCGGTTCGGCTGCATTTCAATCGAGGCGGGTTCAATCGAGTTCAAGACATTTAGGTGTCCGTCCCGAATAATTTGCAACTTGACAAGCATATATCTCCGCTCACATGCGGCCGGTGTAGGCAGTTGTGGTTCATTTGCAACATGGAAACCACAAATTTTGCGCCACATAAAGAAAAGCACAGAAAAACACAGATAAACCGAATCGAAAAACTGAAAAACAAAAAACCGAAAACAACAGCGAGAAAAACCGAAAACAAACAAGGGGCCGCAACTTCCAACTTCCAGGCGGCGCTCATACATATATTTGTTGGCGTTTTTTATTCGCCAGGCAGGCTAACTAATTGCTATTAATAAAAAGAAATAGCTTCCAACGCGACTTGAGCAGGTGAGACGCTATTAGGCGGCACTTGGGTGGCCGTGGATCGCTGGATCGCTGGATTGGGACTTGGATGAAAGCCATCCGGTGCTCCGATGCTGCGATGCTACGAGATCGGAATGGACCCGGTACACAATGGGCCCTTGCTCTTGTTAGCCCATCGTCGGTGGAAAGTCGTCCCAATCCCATCTAGTCGGTCGGTGCCATTGTCTGGTTGGCCAAGAGGAAAGCTCGGTTGTTTGGCCAAATGGGAGCTCGTGTACTCATCTGTGATTATGCTTTTATGGGGCTTCCCACACCTGTTGATCAACAGGCAGGCAGGCAGCCAGGCGGCATTGCATTCCGCGGGGCAAACTCCGCACGACTCGCGGCTGCTGCCGGCAAAACCAATATACGGAGGCACGTAAATTCAAATTTATTGCATTAACAGCCACTAATTGTTTGAGCTGCTTGCAATTAAACACGCGCGAGTACGAGCTAAAAAAACTCATGAAATATCACAGGGGTTTAGCGAAAGATAAATACTCTGTCTTTAAAGCAGGAAAATCGAGTGAGTTAGCTAGGAAAAATAAGGAAAATTAAAATAGACTCGAGCTTCAATAAGCTGGGATAGATATCTCCATTACGTAAATCTAATCCACAAAAGGAGCTACTGATTTCCCCCTAAATCTACTTCAAACTAGAAAATTTTAACCTATATCCCCCCTAAATTCTGATCAAAAGAAAAAGCGCCTTAAACACACAGCAAATAATTATAGTTACATATACTAAATGTGGTAATTATACATGTTGAAGAATATTAAAGTGGCTGCCGTAAGCAAGTATTAAGAGGAGAAGTAAACAGAACAAAGTGTTGCTACCCTCTATTCCGAAACAAATCCAACTGCGTGAATCTTGTGAGAACTTTCGGTTCCAGTTGGCTGGCCAAAGTGAGACCCGCATGATAAGTACATTAACCCTAGACAAAAACATTTGCTTTCAAAGTTTGTCAAACTAATTACCCCGAAGAGCGTCTGTGCTGCGAAAAGTTTGCAAATTGCGCAATCCCCACCCATATAAAAACTACCTCAACTGTATCCGTATATTTATGGTATGTAGTGGCAGTTGCTCAACTCTAGATGAAATAACAATAAAACAATTAATTGTAGGAGCATCGACAAAGTCAAATTGCCTGTCTGCAGGTCTGCAAGTCTGCAAGTCTGAGTCCGAGACAGTCTCTTTGTTTGACAAAAGCCAGGCAAAAGCAAAACAATTCGCATGCCATTGCCACAAAGGCGGCGCAGCAGCAACATCGGGCCAAGAGCAGCGGCAAACATAAACTTGGAGATACAGGAAACACACACAGCAGATAAATTTGAGCAGCGGCAAACGTGCGACTCGCTATACACAGCAGCAACATTGGTAGGAGCAACAGCAGCAGCAACAGCAACAGCAGCAACATCCACAGCAGCAGAAACAGCAACAGCAGCTGGCTAACCACTTGAAGCACTTTCGTTTTCATCTGATCGCCAGTCGGGTGGAAAGTGGTAATGTAATGCGCGCATCTTTAAGATACAGATACGCCACCATGCAGATGCAGTTGCAGTTGCAGCGCCAGTTGCCGTCGCAGTCGCAGTTGCATTTGCATGCCCGATATCGATCAGCTGTGAAGCATCAGCGTTGAAGTTGTCCGCTCCGGCTGGGCCATCGCCATCGCCATTTGTCTAATTGTCGAGTTTCTCGAACTCTAGCCAGAGCACATGTTGCTGCCGCTGCTACTGCTGCTGTTGCTGCTGCTGCTGCTGCTGCTGCGAATATGATGCAATTGCCATTGAATAACAGCGGCCACTACACAACTGCAGCAGAGAAATTGCAGTGCCCCTGCACTCGGCCACATTCAAGGTCCCGAACTTCGATTTCTCCCGACTCCGACTCCGACTCTGGCAGATCTACGTGCTTGACCAATTTGTGTACAGAGAAAAATTAAGCTGATTAATTGGATTTTATTCCATTGCACTTGAATTGTTCATGGGTTTGTTTGTTAAATTATTTTTTTACTCTGATGAAGATAGGAAACGTGGTGTAATGGAAAATATTTATTGCTTCGCCAGACTGTCGTCAAAAAAAACTTCGGAAAACCGAAGTTTACATACCCTGTCAGTTTCCAAATTTAGAAAAGGCAGAACTAACTCAAAATCGCACATATTTTAATTTGGAAAGCTATTCTGTGCTAGTTTTTATTAGGGTAATAAATCTGCTTACTTAGTTTTGAAATTTAAATAAATATTTTTTTTTTCAAATTTTGACAATTTGAATGATGTAACCCCTTGTAGAAATTTGAAAAAATTGTCAAAATTTTTATACTGATTTTTTTCAATATTTTGATTGTAACTAGTTAAGATTTTAATAGGGAATCGAAAAATATACGGCTATTGGCTATCACTTGCTTTTTGGCAACAAGAGGCTCCCAAGAAGACCTCAAATTTGCGCATTCTTGGATTACGAAAATATTTCGAAAAATATGCAAAATTTTTGTGCAGATCAAAGTTGAGAAAAAGCATAACTAAGCCGAAATTACATATATTTCAATGAATCGAAAAAAAATACGGCTTTTAACAGTCACTTTTTTAGATATTAAAGGATAATACCTAAAATTAAGGCTTTTTTTTTCGATTATAAAAATATTATCAATCTTTAAACCAGCAAGCAACAAATATCACATTAAATTCAAACAATTTTAATTATTATTTAAACTTAAACTCATCTTGATTTGAATATAAATAATTTTCCCACAAGTGCTGCAAAAACCTTTAAGTTTTTTATGGAGCAAATTCAAATAAAATCCATACTAGAATAGATATATGTACATATCAACTGGAAACTTCATGAGTCACTTAACATAATAATAATAATCAAATTAAAATAATTAAAATAATCCCTACTCCCTTGAAGATTTATTTCCGTGTACGCGTTGCCGCGGTTGACCTGCAACGCTTCCGTCGATTGTCATCGCATCTATGTCCAGGGGCATGCGTAAAAACTTATTTTTATACTGGCTTTTTCTTACGATTTCAATTAAATACCAAAACATACAGCCATTATTGTTATTATTATTATTATTTCTATCATTTTTTTGTTTTTCGCAACGAGCCGGGAAAGTTCCCACCGAACTTTTCTTTAAATTTTTGTTGTTTTTCGATTGGGCAAGCGATTTTCGAATTTCAAGTTTCTGATTTTGATTATCCGGTGGGCCCTGCCACTGGCACTGGGACTGGGACTGGGAGTGCGCCTGCAACTGCAGCTTCGTCCGTCATCGTCAAGTGAGGCGAACGTGTACGGCACGGCGCCTCTTAATTGAACAACAACTGCGATGCCGGACAAATGCCAACGCCCACCACAACAAATTGACAGCCGGCGTCTTGGCTTAAATGATCAATCGGCTGCACAAACATAACTTCCCCTCCAGCAGGCACCATGGGAGGAAATTGGGAAAATTGAGCTAGAAAATATTACATATATTTAGTGACTACTTTTAATTTTTACTTCAATGAAGTTTATTACAATTATTTCTTATTTATATTGGTTAGAAAGAATCTTAAAGGGATTTAGCTTGGATTTTAAATAATTTATTAAGTAAAATCTTTATGTTTTATACCAAATATTTGCTTAATATTTATATTTGGATACTTCCCTCTAAGAGCCCCTAATTTAAGCCAAAACCCTGGCCTCCTTCGCCCATCGTGTGCTCTTGGCCGTTGGTTGTTGCTTGTAGCCGTTGGCGGGGTGTTGCTGATGTTGCATTAACAACTTCCCCATTGGCTTTGTGTATGTTGCTGCCGCAGCAGCAGCAGCAGCAGCAACAAGCAACATGACTTATGAGTCTGTGCATCAACACGGAATTCAAGTCCAATGTAGTTGCTGCTGCTGCTGCGGCTGATGCTGCCTTCGTCGCGTAATGAAAACGAAAGTAACTCGTACTCACATACAAATGTACTCACTCACTCACTCACTTACCCGGCGGATGGCTGGACAGCCGCACGCCACATCATTCACTCTCAAGCGGGAGGCAGACCGGAATTATGTGCATATATTAAACTAATCGCAATTAAACTAATCACTTGACATCTTACATTGAAACAGGCGTTGAATAGCTACCCGTTGCTAATCACTCACTTAAGTAACCAGAAAAAATGCACTCGAAATGCCAATGAAATTAATGAGTAGCAGAAGCGAATGGGATCCGATCGGGTTCTCCATATGCCGCTGAACATTTAAATGAGATTGGTCACGAATCTGGAATCTTATGCAACTTTCGTTCATTCTAATGTCAAAATCGAATTCATAGCCATCAATACTTTTCACAATTGCTGCCGATATGCGATATGCATACGAAAAACAAAAATAGAATTAAATATATAATTATGGTAATGGCCCACTTGTGTGACTTCATTTTGCAATTGCTACTGCGGCTCTGACACATGCAACTCGAAACTTGTTTTCGATCTGGGTTTCTAAACTGATATTCATTCAAGGAATCGCAATTATTAAGCGCCTATACAAATTAGAAAACAATGTTGATCTTAAAAATTATTACTCAATTACTGATCACAGAGCCTTAGCCAAATAACTTTAATTGGGTTGATACATAAATTAAAAACTCAGCTAAATTACAGTAACTAAACGGCTTTAATGACAACTCAATTATATCATAACTAACTTAATAAACAGGATCGTCGTTCAGTTATGGGGTTATGACACTGCAATCTATTTTTATTAAGATTTAATGCAAATGCATTTGTTATTCAAAGTCTTCGTTTATATAACCATAATTGTGTAACAAAGAGAGGCCTGTGTTATTGGATAAATATCGCTAAACATGAATTGTTAGCTTATCAGTACTCCACTCCATTACCATAGATGAAATCCTCTATAAAACCCACATTATTATTTATGATGAGCCCCCACTAAAGGTATTATTAGTTTTAATGTCTTATTTGATGATGCAAAGAAAACCAAAATAATCACTATTTGCGCCCGCCTAATTTATTCTTTTGTAATGGCACTTTCGTCGTCGTTCGTCGGTGAATGATTTCCGTGGGTTGAGCCGGGCCAACTTACCCTTTTCCGTCGCCATCCCAGCTGGCCATCATCTCTCTGTGCTCTGTCTGCTGTGGTTGTTGTTTCGCCGCTGCCGCTGCCGCTGCCACTGTCCCCTCTTACCCGCCGCTGCCTTTTCACTTTCGTTGGCTCGCCGTTATTTTTGCTGTTGCTGGAAGCGGGGGCATGCCACACCGCAGTCGAAGTCGCAGTCGGCGTGAACAGCGGCGCAGCTTCCCATAGTCAAACGGTAAATGTTTGCTGGCAAACCCGAGCAGAGCACAGTTGCATTTTGGCGCTCGTCCCCAGCGATTCGCACTCGCACACCTGGCGTTTAGGCCAAACTCAAAAAGCCGTCAAAAGCTCGAGAAAAACGAAAATAAAATCGAAATACGAACCACCGAAAATCTGATGGCTGCGCATGCGCACGCAAAAGTGACCGTTATTACTAGAGAGCCGCAGGCCCAGATCGTTATATAATCGAGAGTGGAAACTGGAGGCCCCAAAACGAAACGCCAGCTTCTGCGCACAATTCGCGATGTCGACGCCGCCCAACCAGCGGACTAATTAATGCGCAGTCGTGGAAAGAAAAGTCAGTCTCGTAAATTATAATACTTAGGAGGCAGCCTCCGCTCCGTACCTCCGTACCCGTTCCCGTTCCCAGTTCCAGCTCCAGTTCCCATTCCCCCCGGAGGAAAACCCTCAGTGAAAGTGAATGAAAAGCATCTGCAGGACAAAGATAAAGTCGAAGCCGAAGCTGGAGATACAGATACAAAGATACAAATCCGTAAACGGCCGCTCTGGGTCAGTCATGCGCGCGATGAGCAGCTGAGCTGCGCCAGCTGCCCGATGATGAAGCCATCACTGTCACAGTCCCAGCCTCACTCCCAGTCACACTTCCACTCACACTGGTGGCATTGGCATTCCCCGGTGACAAGCGCCGCGACCTTGAGATGGCTCTGCCTGCTGCTGCTGCTCCACTCCTCCAGGCAGTTTGAGACGGGTAGGTTCCAAGTTAAGGGAGTAGGGTCTTTAAAAAACACCTTACAGAATTTAGTTTCTTTTAATGCTTAATAAAAACAGGAAATCACATGTTAAAGCCTCTAAGAAAAATCGTTCTTGCCTTCACCCAAGTTTCGTATCACAGTTATCATAAATATTCAACAAGTTGAGTTGCAAAAACACATAACCCCCGGCGAATAAAATGAAAACGAAAACAAAGGTCAAAAACCTAATGGAAACAACAACTTTTTTCTCTGATAGATATTTAATATATTAGTTTTTGCCTAGGCCTGTTCCGCGTTTTACTTTCCAATGACTTACTTAAATAAAACTTAATAAAACGTTTATATTTTAGCAGTATACATCTTAAAAGATCGTTTCTAATCTCTATCTGTTGATATAGTAAGATTCATTATTTCGATGTAAAATTAATCGCTATTTATTTTTAGTCAAATCCGATTTAAACGTTGTCAAAGTTTTCTTTTGATTATTTCTTCAGCTTTAGCTTGGAATTATTTATACTCATTTTCAGAAACAGGCAAATCAACTTGTAAAATGAATAACGAAACAATAGCAATTATCATGATTGATCGATGGCAATTGGTATCTCAACACCTCAAAAGTAATTAATTATATTGTGAGGTGGCGAAACTATTAATTCAGGCTTAAATGCTTGAACAATTATGTAAATTTTAGCGAAAAGCAGATGTTACAAAACCATATTAATTATTTAATAAATACAAACCAAGAGATAATAAATTGCGAAGCACATTAAAAGCCTAAAAGTGTATAAGCAACCCAGAATATTGTATTAAAAATTCCTAATAATTACCTTACAGACTGCGGCTGTCGCCCGGCGCGTCGTGGACCCCGGATTATCTCCGGAGCAACCACAAATGAGGGTCAGTTCCCCTGGCAGGCATCCCTGGAGCTGCTGCATCCCTCCCTAGGATTCCTGGGCCACTGGTGCGGGGCCGTGCTCATCCACCAGTACTGGATCCTCTCCGCCGCCCACTGTGTACACAAGTAAGTCCTTCCAAACTTAAATTCTAAATCGAAGATTAAATATATGTAACTCCCCTGTCTAGTGATCTCTTCAACCTGCCCATTCCGCCGCTGTGGACGGTGGTGCTGGGCGAGCACGACCGTGGCGTGGAGTCGGGCAACGAGCAGCGCATTCCCGTCGAGAAGATTGTGATGCACCACCGCTATCACAACTTCCGGCACGACGTGGTGCTGATGAAGCTCTCCAAGCCGGCGGATCTCGCCAGACCATCCAATATCCGGCGCATCTGCCTGCCCTTCATGCTGGCCGAGTCCCGGGACCCTGCCCTCTCGGAAGCCTTTTCCGACCCAGCTCCTGTGGATGAAGACGTGCTCATCCAGCAGCTGGAGCTGGATGATGTGCCCGAGAAGATCGACAACTTTCTGCGCAGCGTCCAGAGCCGGCGGCGCTACCGGAATGTCACGGCGCCCAGCATGCGGGAGCTGATGAACATGAAGATCCTCAGCAGAATGCGGCAGGCCATGGCGCAACGCTCTCCGCGCAGCTTGAAACGCTCGCGGAGACGGAACGACAAGCTCATGAAGCTGGGACCTCGTCGGGACCTAGATGACTCCGCGGAGCAAAAGCACCTCAAGGCTAGTGAGGAGCCAAAGGAAATGGCCTTCGTGGACTGCGTGGCCACGGGTTGGGGCAAGGCCAACATTAGCGGCGATCTGTCCAATCAGCTGCTAAAGACCCAGGTGCCGCTGCACCAAAACGGCAGGTGAGTTCGAATCTGAATATATTAGTTATTAATTGATTTATTGAGGGATTTCCCACCTGTGTCCAGGTGCAAGGATGCCTATGGCAGCTTTGTGAACATCCACGGTGGCCACCTGTGCGCCGGCAAGCTGAACGGCGAGGGTGGCACCTGCGTGGGCGACTCCGGAGGGCCGCTGCAGTGCCGGCTGAGCCGGGACGGCCCCTGGATCCTGGTGGGCGTCACCTCGTTCGGTTCGGGCTGCGCCCTGGAGGGCTTCCCGGACGTCTACACCCGCACGTCGTACTACATGAAGTGGATCGAGGACACGATCGCCGCCCATTGACCCAAGAAATCAGAAAGGGGGCAGTCCATACAGCACGCAATCTTCCTTCCGGCTACCTCCCATACGTAATCAATGGTTCACCATTGGAGTGATAATCAGTGATTGCGTGAGATGTGGACGACCCCTGAGAGGAGAATACATAGCTATCGACCTGTATTTATCGAGTGCAAGCTCCACTGTACATTGCTTACTGTAGCCCTACCATTATCTCTACTGTTATCGTTAACTAGTACGTAGGCAAGACGTTCCCTAAGTTGTTTCCAATGAGCACAATAATTTAAACCGAATCTTAAGCCTAGATATCACAGTGTTGTCCCTTCTTGCGTTGAGGTAGCCATTTCCGCATCCGATCACGTCTTGGCCAGCTTCGGGATGAGGCTGCCGGCCCCGAAGAGCAAGTGGTGCTGCTCCTCCATGGCCTCTAGTTGGAGTGAAGACTTGCGGAAGCCCGGGGCTCCGATCACCTGCACCGCCGCCCCGCGCTCTGCCTGGTCGACCTTCTGGAACTGCTTGGCCGCCGGCCAGAAGCAGAGCATCAGAGCGCTGCACAGCTGGTAGACGCCGGCCAGCAGCATGCCCAGGGCAGCGCTCCACTGTAGCAACGGGAAGCCCCACTTGATGCCGTGGATGAGAAGACGCAGGCTTAGGCAGAGGACGTCGATGTTCAGGTCGACCCAGAGCAGCGGCAACACCATGTTCTCGAAGGGATCCATCATTCGGTTGAAGCTCACCTTGCCCACGACCTGGTTGGCCTGCAACCGCAGGTGGGTGCCCTGCATCGGTGCTCCCAGTTGCTGAAAGCAAAGAAATTAATATAATTCTGGACGGGATGGGGTTTATTTCGTTAAAAGTTACCTTCTGCACCACGAATGTGGAGGTAAAGCGCGACGCATTCGGTGTTAGACCCTCGAAGGGCTCCAGCAGGCTGGGATCGGCATGGGTGAAGTGTGGATACGTTATGGCCAAGGGAATGTCTGGAAAAACAGGAAAGGGTTGTTTAAAAATCTTAAAAAAATCCCCTTTTAAAAGTACTCACTGTAGTAGCAGGGCGAGACGCTACCCACGCCCTTCTTGAGGCAGCGGTTGTTCTTGCAGTAGCAGGAGGAGTTGGCATCGTTCACATCGCTGTCGAACGTGTCCGGCTCCATGTTGAACTGGTAGCCCTCGATGCCGTTCCAGGTGGAGGTGGTGTTGAACTTGACATGCAGACGCCGGCAGAAGGTGCGCCTGTACAGGAGGAACTCGTCGTTCTCGTCCATGTCCAGCGGGAAGAGCGTGGCATCGTGGCTGCCCCAGATTCGATTGCACATGGTTCCACTGGCAGGATAAAATAATTGTAATTCTTTTCCTTAAAAAATTATAAAAGCAATAAACCTACTTGTTCTCATCGTTGTATCCCCAGCGGCTGAAGCCTCTCTCTCCATTGACGGTGTTCATGCTGTAAGCTCGGGGAGCATCGGGCAGCCTCACTCCGTATTTATCCTTCGGCTCAATGAGGTTCATGTTGAACACATTGCTCTCGTTGCCCTCACGAAAGAGCTATAATAATAATAATATCAAGATAAGTTGAATGTTTTCTTAAAGAATCAAGGAACTCACCTTCTCCATGATCCCGAAGCTGGAGAAGTCAATCCAGCTGGGCACGAACTTGGCGGCCAGCTCCACCAGGCGATCCTCGTAGCCCCACATGTACTCGTGCACGCTTATGTTCAGCATGGGCTGTGAGTCCAGCTGGCGGGTGACAGCACTCAGTCCCAGGGAAGCGAACATGGACATGCTGGCGGCCAGGGTGGTCACGCCCATCAGCGGGATGTTGGGCGCCCGGATGCGGTCCACCTTGGGATCGCCCACGGATCTATCCAGTGCCAGGACGTACTCGCGCTTGGGAATGAAGGTAATGGTGTTGTTGTTCTCGTTGTAGGTGACATTGTGGTTGCTCAGCACCTCCTTGTAGACGTAGGGACCCACCTCCTGGACATGCAGCTTCTTGGCTCTGCCGGACGTGAACTCGTCCACGTTCGTGTAGTTGAACATGTAGACGTTGATGTAGACATCGAGCGGCGGGAAGAGCCACAGTCGATGGAGCAAAGCGCCAGGTTTCAAGCTGATTTGCTGTGCAAGGGGATGATATATAATAAAATAATATTTTCTTTATAAATTATATTCCAAAATCTCTAGAATAAAATCTAATAGAGAGGCATTCAGTGAGAAAGTTGCTAATTAATTTATGACATCAATATTGTATCAAATTTAATTATATTAATATATTAAATACCATATTTTTTCCTTAACTTATATATTTAATTTATTCTCAAATTTATCCCCAAGAACTCACCGTATCCAGGATGCTCTGCAGCGGGTCCGCGATCAGCACCAGTGACCCGAAGAACAACAGGGTCATCCCCAGAGCCGCGCGCCGCAGCAGCTCTGCAACGATAATAAATTAGATCAGCGGGTTATAGTGAGTTATAGTTGAGTTGTAGTCATGCGAGCTGCGGACAGCCGAAGTTGAACTGGTTTGCCGCAGTTCCAGTTCCAGTTTGCCAATAGCGTGCGCGCCTGCCATTGACCTTGCCGGCGGATCTCCGCTCCGATCGTATCGCAGCCGAGTGTCCGAGATCTGCGACCTACCTCAATGGCAGGAGCAGGAACCTCATCCACACCGGACGCGGCGCCCGCCCAAAAGAAAAACATAAACAAAACGCTGACAGCCGGCAGACGATCGCGACGATGCCCGAAAATGGTTGCGGTTCAATGAACGTTCTTCGAAATTATAATCCCGAGGCGGGAGAAGGTGAGAGGGGCGTGCACTCGTAAAAAATTCCCAGAACTCCCGAGAATTGCCCTTGGCATCCGACAAGTTCAAGTTGAATTAAGTTGGTCTAGAGTTTGAAAGGCACTAAAATGTCTTTTCAAGACTCCACTAAAATATTTCCAGAGCTGGCAACTGGTTTTGTCAAATCGCAAACTTTTTAGCATAATGATAATTCGAATCTCAGCAAGACAAATAAGGTGAGACTTCTATCGGTTTTCACTTTCATTGAAAGTGAATTTAACTCAATTTTATAGTGACTTTTATTTGTTTTTAATTAACCCGTTAAAAGGTGATTTAGATATTGATTTAAAGCAGAGATATTTTCAGCTAATTACTTGTTTTTTTTTCATCCTATGGGAATAAAACCGTTTCCCCTGGTAAACCCATAAAATTCCAGTTTCTCGACCTTGTTTAGAATATTAATTAAAAGCACGGAAGATGGGCAAGGCAACCGAAGCATATCAATCTAGGCTGCACTTCGACTCATATTTACTTGAAGTGAAATCACTCACTTTACGACCAAAACTCGTTTGTCTCCGACCCGGGGCTCACCTTCCGCAAAGATTATTGTCTTTGCTCGGTGATATTTCGCTTCCGCACTCGAAATCCGCCCGGATATGGTAAATATATATTCCGCTCCCGACCGATTTCCAGGGATCACGGCCATCGTTCTATGAAGATCACTTTCGGTTCGCTCATAAATCAAACGCACAATCTCGGGCCATTTATCAGTACAAAATTACTCAAACAATTGTTAGCCTAAATGTTAGATATTTCTTTGGAATAGAAACCCAGAGATACAGATAGTCACCTGCCAAGATCAATGAACTGCCTGGCGCATAGCACGCCCCAAACTCGATCCAAAATGGCACGATCGATCTCCCACAGCCAGCACCAGGTGTTGAGATCGAAAGCCAAACAGCAAAAACTCATTAACTATTTCGCTTTGGTGTCAACTTTAGTGTCATAAATAGGTTCAAGACTTCACAATCAAAACAAACAGCGATGATACATGACAAATTATGCACGGCGCACAAACCAGAAATCCACAAAATATATGTATAAATAAAGGTATATTCCATTGATAGGAAATACGAATTTGCACAGGAAAAAACATGTATAGCATAAGGGCTTATTAATATAACCCTGGATCCAGTTAGAATAAGTTATAATTATTATTGCACACACAAAATAAATATACATACTCTTTAGGGGTATGTTTGCTTTTATTTTTATTAACCCATTTTTAAATATCTAATGATATTTTTTTAATTTAAACAAAATACTGATATATTGACCCTTATTTAGTTAATATTTGTGATTTTAATTAACTGAATAACTACGTATATATATAAATTCCTTTTGATTTATTTATTAGTTTCAATTTTGTAAAAATATATTTATAAGCTTCAAACTGTCTTTAACAGAAAATAAAATTCCGAGAAAATAAAAAAAAATACTTTGATCAAAGTAGAAGCCTATTTTTTTGCTTTTTTTATTTAAACAATTTTAGTTTAATAATCCTTCTGTTTAATATGTGGTTTTTATCTTACTTTTGCCTAATTTATTTCATTTTCGCGTAAGCTTTTCAAATATCATTTTTTTTATTATTAAATGTAATCATTGGTATCTCTCACACTCTCAGGCGTTTCTTTCCGTGTAGGCTTATGCATATCCTTGCCTTGAATGTGACAGCCGAAAATTCCCGGTCTATCAATAGACCCCACCCATAAATTAGGCCAGCAGCACACACAAAGAGGCCAAAATTATTCTGCTGCAATGGAATGACCAATGCCAAACGCCACACGCAAAGTGTCCAAATAATAAAATGGAGAAAAAAAAGCTCTGCTGTCAAGCAAAAATGTGGAGCTTGCATTGGGCAACAATTGCATTGCCAAAGCGAAGTCCAAAGCCAAATCGGCGGGCGATGACGATTGAAAGATTGAGAGATTGGGGGCTAACACACGCGGGCAGCATGAATGAAAGACGCTTGTCTCGTCTCGATCGCAGCAGCTGATTCAGTGAGCTGTGAACTTGTTTTAGCCAACGAGGCGGCTGCAGTAACAGCCAACAGCAACAGCTAACAGCGGTGGCAACAAGGCGGCTCAATATCAGTCAACTGAGATGGGAATCGGACATATTAGTTACAACACAGAACAGAAATATATATTGAGATTAATTGGACTTACACTTGTATAATTTAATCGTTACATTTGAATAATATTTCATAATATTAGAGAAATATTCATAGAAATTGTGTATTTCCTATTGAATATTCTTTTATTTTGTATTTATGAATAGATCACATTAAATACATTTTAATTCTCCATTTCATCGGACAAAGGTCGACTTAAAACATGCCAGAATAAAGATTGATTTCACTATCTTTTAAGTTATTTTTCCCTGTGCACATATAACATTACGCTTGACTTCTGACGACTGCCTCCGCCGCGGTCTGAAGTTCAAGTTCGCTGGAATTTAGCCGGCTTGCATTAAAAACCTGAAACTCAAAAGTGCACGGCGTTTTTGACAACTTAAAGCGTCACCGCGGTGACCTACTGAAGTCAAGAATGAATTTGTTTTGTTTCTGAACCGAACGAGCAACACCTTCGAGCGATGGCGCAGGTGTGCGTGTGTGACTTCCGTCCGACGACAATAAATTAGGCAAATAGCCGTTTGCCAGCGCCTGAGACTTGCGCTTGGGTATCCACCGCATACACACAAAGAAAAGCTGGCTAATAATCAGCGCCAATGGCCATTGGGTATTTCCCAAAAATATATAGAAGTCATTGTTGAAAATAGTTTTAGGTACTACTAAGTACTTTAAGTCATAAAAGGTTTACTAGCATTAGAGATTGGGAAGCTTCAATGTATTTAATATTGTTCTGGAAAGGTAAACAAACAACTTTGAATACATTATAAAATCGCTTATATTTGTATATTTTATTATAAGCAAGGGAATTTTACCAGCATTAGCTGCTCTCAATTGATTTATCTTTCATTTTTTTTGTGTACTTGTCTAACTTGAGTCGGCGATGTTTGCCTGTTTGGCTGTTTGACTGTTGTTTGCTGTGTTTAGCTAGTGATTAATCCCCGATCCGTTGCTATTTGCTTTTAATCATCGCCAAAAGCAAATGCAAAAGCAAAATAAAAACCAAAAAACCCAAAACCAAAGCCCTTAAATAGTCGCAGTCAAAGTCTCACCTGGCAATTAAAAGCCCGCCAATAAGGAAAAGTAAATACAAGTTTACAACTTCCCCGATTCCAATTCCTAATTCCCAATTCCCCATCCTCATTCACAGGCCCCCGATCCGATTTGTTCGCTTCGCCTTTGAAACGGACACCTTACAATGTTTAGAGCTTACTTAGCTGATTTTTTATATTTTATTGCTGCTATCGTTATTGTTAATGCTCGTACAATAGCTGTTATTTGCATTGTTTAGCGATCATTGAGCTGTAGATCGCGTATTGATTTATTGCGAACTCTCGGCAAATTAGCTGGAGCGTTCTTAGGAATTTCTCAGAGCAACTGCTGGAGGTGCCAGTCATTCCTCCGTTTTGGTGAAGCTTCTGATCTGATCAATTCGATCTGTCAGCATCTTTTTTTCTTCTTTTATTATGTTTATTTTGTTTTTATTTGTTTTTGTTTGAGAAGAATACAAAAAAATTAATAACAAAACATCCGAGTGTGCGCCATATCATGGAACTGGGCAATCATCATCGCGTTCACCTTCAGTTTTCCCAGCGTATTTATGCTGATTGAAATCATCGAACTTCATGGTAAGGTAATACGTGACATTTTCAGTCACAACCGATTTCATTTCAAATCTTAATTTATGCAAACTTAATTGCACTACCGTTCAGATCCGTTAATTCGAAATTAGTTGATATATATATAGCTACAAGCGGAGATCTCAGCGCAGAGACATTAGCGTGTGTGTACGACTTGCAATTAATCTGATCGAGTGACCTACAATGTCTAGAACCGAACCCTAACCCGCCCTTGGAGGTCGTCCCTCACTTGGTTGTTATGCAAATCGACCCATTTTTCGGATTCTTCTCAGCTTTTTTGGCTTTGAGAATATGTTAACCGTTTTGGCCGAGAGCTCTAACCCTAGAAAGCACTAATTAATACAATTTCAAATCAATTTCATGTTTTGTTTGTTTTCGTTTTGAGCTAATATCTGGCTGAATGCAAAATATCTCTGACGAGGGGCTGCCAAAAATCGCTGGATTTTAGAACCGCCAACTGGTTCCAGTATCGTGCATGAATAAAAATAAAAAATTAAATATTTACGCGTGCTGCCAGCTGTCAGTCGGTAATTTGTTAACGGACCGCACAAGCCCCATTTTAATTAGCATTCTAATTTTCGCTGGGAATGGGAATGCCGAAATTTCGAAACGCCAACTTTGATTAGCATGAACGAGCGTTTAAAAATCCATTGCACCATTCCTGCTACATTTTTCGAGAGCACTGCGAGAGCAATTTAGCCGATTTTAGGTGAGTTTTGTGCAAGAGATTTTCGGTTGACATTTTAACGATCGCGTGGGGGCAGCTCCCTTGGCTCGAATTAACGTTTATGGGCCTTTGGCTTTTGGCTTTGACCAGTGCGGACGGACAATGGTCTGCACGGCTTGATTAAGCGTTAACGGTTCGGTTCGGTTCGGTCTTAGCTCTTTTTTAGGGGCTAGTTACACTCGAATTACTTACTTGCATTGCGCTGGTTTTGGTTGGTAAATAGTTTCATTTCAGCGCCTCGAACAAAAAATGGAGCTCCAAAAGCGATCTGATCTGATTTTTTCCTGCTAGCCGCACTTGTTAGTTAGTTGGTTAGTTAGATAGTTAGATAGTCGGCTGGTTAGTTAGTTATTGATTTATGACGAAAATCAATTAATTCTTGTGCTATTATTTATGACAGCAAATTAAACTATTAACAGGTCGGGCGCGCAAACAGATTAGGATTGAAATTCCGAGCACGATGGGGAAATTTGCATGGCCCCACAGCGGTTTAATTGGTCTCGGCGTTCATAAAAATATAGTTTAGTTTTGCTTTTAATTTAATTCAGTGCAGTTCCTGGCAATATCGTTCCGATCCGCACCGATCTGGGAGTTAGTCGTTACTGCTAACTGTTGGTTGTCGTACACGAGAGGGCTAGAATATCGGGCAACTGAGCTGTGACTCGCTTTGTCTCGAATCGAACTGTCACGCACTTCCTATTCTCACAAATTTTGACAACTTAATGCGCCGATCTCGCCTGCAGCGGGGACCTTTATATGGACTCTTGGGCCGGTCTCCGATCCGAGCTCGGCCAGAGAGCCGAGCAGCTGGCGGAGATCCGAGATCGGAGATCGGCTGGCCGGCCAGCCCCAGCCAAGCCAATCCAAGCCAAGCTCTAGCATCTCAACCTTTCTACGAACCGGTCCACATTCAAGCCTCTGCTCGGGTTTTGCTCGGCTAAAATCACACACCCGATGCGATCCCACCAAGTGGCCAAAAACAAAACAAGTGAGAATGCTACATCCGAGTGCCTCGACCCTACAAATACCCGGTACTCTCAGGGGACAAAAAACATTGCCTACATTTGGGGGTATTCCTAGGGGAGACTCAGATCGGAGAACGATTTGAACCCTAAATATATGCCCAATTGATCTGAAATTTGGTTTGTGGACAGAATTAATAAATAACAATGGGGTATTGAAAGTATTATAAAGATAAAATGTATAACTAAATGCTATTCTCTTAAAAAAGTCAATTAAAAGTGAGTTTATACAACTCTTAAGTAATATTATTACAGAAACCGAATATACCCTTGTAGTCCCGGAGTACCTGGTACATTTCCGAGCGACATTAAGTCACCGGCTTGTGCACCCCTCGGGGGCCAGAACCCCTTGGGTTAGAACCGCCTGGGAGATCATCGGCAGTGGGGTTAGATGGGTTCGCCATTGTCTCGCGGATCGCTTAGACCCGCAAATTGCCATTTCATAAATTTAATGGGCCAAATGACTATATTTAATCTAACTTCGGGTCCAGCAGCCCAGCAGCAGACACGCACACGTGCCCGTGCTCGTGCCCGTTCCCTTTTTCTGCGATCGCCCATACATATGCATGAGGATTTGCGGCAATTAAAAGCCACTTCTTGACGCAATTACGTCCAGTTCTGATTCTTAGCAGCCAATAACGATTAACCGATAATTGTCCGTGCGCTATTTAGCTTGATATTTATGACAGGTCGATCTATATCGTGCACTTCCCCCTTCGATCTTCCCGATCACGGTGACTAATTATAATAATAGCAATTAATAATAATATTGACCTATTTCCCCCTGGGATAAGCTCTGACCTGGCCGGCTAGTTGGCTGCCTGGCTGGCTGCCAAGTGACATCTTTGCCAGAGACATTTGTCTGCGAATTGCCCCATTCGGGGCGTTTAATGGCCCCCATTGTCTGGGCGTCCGAACTCTTAAGACTACGTCAAACGCTCTGATGATCCCGAATTAACAATAAGCTGGCTTCCCGCTTAACTATCGTATGGCATGTATGGCGCAATTTGTTGTTACCGGGCTAATTGTTGTTTGTGTTTATGGCGACGGGGGCCGCAATTATGGCACCGGGGGCAGCCACATCCCAAAGTCCCCTTTTTTCAGATGCTTTTAATGCTTTCTCCGAAACTTTTCCGAGTTCTAGGTTGGGGCCACAATAAAAGCTCTAACAGGCAGCAGCACTGAGTCCTCAAAAAAGCTTTAACAAGGAGTTTATTAAATGTAACTATTGTTTTCTTTTTATTTGTTTATTGGTTAAATTTTACTAATGTTATATTGTAGTTATTGACTGGTTTAATTAGTCTAGCAGAGTTTTTGAGCAGTAAAAACATTTGATTACCCCACTTAAACAGCATTTTTAAATTTAAATAATCATCATGTGAACTATAAAATATAAGCGTTTATTCAAAGAAAACGCTAGAATTTTGCTCATTTAGTCTGAGTTCTATTAAATGTTATTTAACATTTTATTTAATGCAAGGCAAATCAACTTAAAACGAAGCTTAACAGATAATAAGTGTCGTTATTCGGATATAAAAATAACCTTTATCACTTATATCAGCGATTGTATACTCCCTAAAAATAAACAAAACTAGTTTGCTTATTCAAGCTCATATAAACATTTATTTAAACCCAATAAAGCGTACAGAAATTTTCACAGGAATCAATTAAGATCTTATCCACGTAACGTATATACTTTTATATTCCAACTACTTATTTTGGCAATTCGTGGAACAGAAATTAAGTTTCATATTGATTAAGCAAGTAATGAGCGAATATAAAATAATTAATAAAAATTAATAGCAATGCAAAAACCGGCTTGTTCTTACAGTAAGTACTATGTATATATTTAATGTCAACAGCGACTGTTGACAAGTGCTCTTCCACTGTTTGCTAATAAATAATAAAAAGTTTGCTAGACACAGAGATGTATCACTACTTTAATACTTCAAGTTGAGTTTTAATGCTTGTTATGTTTTTATAAACATGTTATGACATAGCTCCGAGTGTTGACAGCTTTATAAAGGCCATTAAAATGAAATTAATATTTATGATTGATAGGCATCAGCAAGGAAATAGTTTGTAACGAATTTAGTAAGGAAATTTAAGAAATACATTTATAATTAAATTCAACCGAATTGATAAATTCCCAGAAGTGTGTTCAGAACCATATATAGCTGACCCTTTAGACGCAGATCAATATTTGCCAGATCCAGACAGCTCGAAAGTTCACGTGGAATACCACGGATATCTGACTAACCCTTCAGATGTAGCCCAATATTTGCCAGATTTAAAAAACCAAACAAATCAACACACAAATAGATGTAAACTTTGTTATAAAGTTGCGAAATTTTTAGGTACAATTATCAGTTAGTTGCCAACGAAACCCTTGTTTGGGGACGGTCTGAAAGCCATTCGGAAATCCCAAGGGTTCGAGGAGCTGAATCGAAGGCGGACTCGGAATCGGAACAAGCGGAACCCCTAACGGGAACTGTTCAGTGAGCAAACACTATATTTGTCTATTTTCCACACACATTAAACGGTCAATTAAGCCAAGTAGTTTTTAACGAGCCGCAAGGGTCAGCGAATCATCGAAATGCAGTCAAGCTGAATTATTAGCATCTACGCAAACGCGAGAGGCTAGTTTTCTCGAAAATTGGGGGCTGGCGTGCAAAAGTATACACTTTGTGGGCACCAAAAATAGTCTGACACGACATGGGTCTGGGCCTGGGAAAGAAAGGGAACCCCCTGGAACTGCAGTCCGGAAAACGCAAGCCATAACTGTATAAAAAACAAGGCACTTTGTCGTAATTGCAGCGCCGCGGCGCATCAAGCTCGGGAATTGTCTGAGGCTCCGATGACGACGATGACGTTGGCGACGATTTAGCACTCGGAAGGTGACAAAAGCCCAGCAAACTCGGTTGCCAACAGAACAATGGAGTGCATATACGAGTTGCTGGGAAATACAAAAGGTCGGCCCCACCACTTGACCAGCTTAAGGGGCCTTCAATGCGGAATCTACATATCCTTGAGCAAGTTCAGGGTTTCCCCGATTAGCTGGGCTGGACCTCTTAAAGCTAAATTTAGACTCCCTTATATACTTCACATTAAGTACACGCTTGATGAAAAATTATAGCAAAGTTAATTGTATCTGGCGAAATAGCGACCCGTTGGCCAGGGCACATTCTGTTAAGCAATTGCGGTTAATAACTTAACTCGACTAAATGGTTTTTATTTTCCTTTTTTTATGTAGAATTTCTTCCCGCCGAAAGTCCAATCTGGGTGGAAAATTTAAAGTGGCAGCCGGGGATTAATTTACATAACCGATTTACTTAATCTTTAAGGGCCAAGCCGTACTGGATCTAACTGTCTAATTAATTATTTTTTCATACAGTTTTTATATCGTCTTGTAACACCACCATTTTTTCTTTCATTCTATAATTATAATGTATTATATATGGCTTTTAATGGGGTGACCTGACTTAACTTGGGTTAGATGCTGTCACTCATAATATACATTTCGCTTCCACGTGTAGATAGTAGGGGACTTCGGCCAGACATAATGTCCGACTTATGACAAGGTAAGCATACGGCATACGGCCGTAGAGTTCCCCCTGGTAATCGCCTGTCTTGACTCCAATTATTAATATATGTGCGAGTGCTTGATATCGGCCGTGTTAATGGAAATGGAACTGGAACAGGAGCTACATACTCTCGGGCAAACAATGAGGAACCACAACAGCGCTGGATGGCAATTAGATTTAAATATAAAACGCTACCGCCCGTCGCAAATGAATGTCTAACGAGTGTAATTGGAACGATAATCGCAACAACACAGAGACGATGACAAAAACAACAAGAAAAAAACAAGCAGGTAAGTAATAACTCGCTTAAGCGTTAATTAGTCAGAACGCTTATAACAAATATTAAGTTAATAACCAGACAGCGATGAAAAGAACGCTATGCGCCGGCTCTGGTTCTGTGATGTCATGTTGTTATGCTTATGAATATATGCCCCCGGGGCCAGCGGCGAAAGTGGATTACGTATACGCACCGGAGCCCGCGCAATCAGATTACAGCAGATTGGCAGTAGCAATCGCTTCTGAAGTTACTTAACCGGCCTGACCCCAAACTAAACAGCAATGCAAAGTCGAGCAGCGCTCCTCTAATACCCCCATTGGGCCGCATATCGCAATCAGCGTCGCCGTATAAGCCAACAGTTATTAAATAATAATCAAAATACAATAATTAATGACACAGTGACGCCAACGCGAGGCAGGCGGAAGGAGGAGTGCACTCCGGCCTGAGGACAAATAAATCAGTTCTCTGCACACCCAGGTGGGGCAGAGGGCGGTCACACCCGGAAAAATCAATTAGGAAAAAGAGCTGTTTTAAGTTTAAATTCTTATAAATAATTATATAAACTACTGCTACATAAATATATAATTCCCTTATTGCTGCAGGATCTCTGGAGTTAAAGGAAGGTACAAGAGGAGTAACAACAATTAACTAGTCTATAAAATTTACTTCAAACCTCCTCTTAAAGTTGCTTTTATTATTATAAATGTTTGTATAAGTGTTAAGCAACTCCTGAAATAGTTAAATAATTATTTATTTCAATAAATATATATAAATTACTGCTAACTAAATTTTTAAAAACCTTTTTGCTGCAGGATCTCTAGGGGTAAAGGAAGGAACAACTATTAACTAGTCTGCAAAATTGACTTGAAACCTCCTCTTCAAGTTAAAGAGACTTTTAAAAAATATTTATGTAATTAAAATTCAGTAGGAACTGAGTTATAAAAGGAACTTTTTAATAAGGATGTCGCTTTCGCCTATTTTGCTCGGTGCACTTCTAATCCTTCTTATCGAAAATTTGTCATTTATTCAGTTATGCGGAGCTCTGCTCCTGATAGCCGCGCGGCTCCCCGATATCTCGTTAGCCAACTGTCACTATTTGTTAGAGTCGGCCAATCTCCGTTCGCATTTCCATACCGCGGATGGCCGGAGCGGAATCCATTCCGTATAGAAATCGAGTGCCCCCACTCCCGGTGGCCTATCCGTTCCAGCTGCTGCAAAAGTTCTGGCACAGCAGCAGCCACATAATTAGCCTGCATATGAAAATATTTCAGGGGTTTCGCGCGCGGCTTTCGTTTCCATTCGTTTCGCCAACTTCCGTTCGCGCCCGCTTGTGAAGTGGCTGTCGGTGTGTGTGGGTGGATCGGCGGAGGCGGTGATGGCACATCCTTCAGCCCAGCCACTCCTATAAATACCTGTTGCCAATGGCTCTTAGCCAACATTTAACCACGGTTGCGTCCGCTGATTACACACTCCGTCGCCGCCTAAACGATTCCATAGCGCTGATTCCACCGTGAAATACTCAGATTCACAACTTCGATCGGGTGAGTAGTGCTGCTCGTTTCCTCAAAAACAACTTAAGAAAGTGCAGTCGAGCAATTATCTCTGACTTAAAGCCGACTAGAGTAAATAAATCCGCTTTCTCGGAAATGTTAGAGTCGCAAAGCAATGAGTCACACAGCTGGATCCTTTGCCGGTGCCTTATAATACCGATATTTGTTAGCTATATTTACTTTGTACAACGTATTTGCGTCAGTCCCGCCCAAAAATCATTGAATAGCGACCATAAACGACGGCTTTGGGGCTTATCCGACCACTTAACTCGGCTACAGCCAATTAGCATACAAGATTGCCGGCTATTAACCGTGGCCCTACAAAACCCCAGACCTCTAAATAGGTCTCCGGGCAATACGAGGTCTAAATCACTTAATTTCCCGTAATTGGGTTACAGATTTTCCAGTTCTCTGTAGGCTACGGAAAAAAACACAATGTAAACTAATTACTGAAGCGTGTTCTAACTTTCACTTTATTAAACCATTTTACGATAACGTAGGTAAGCCTTAAATTAAATATGAGTTAAGGAGTTTTGCAATTTAAAATATTATATCTATTAAGAGATTATAAAATAAGATTACTCTTTTCGAATTAAGTAGCAAAATTATCACCGTAGTTATCGGGGCCTATTACTAGGTAACTATAAGAGATATTTACCTGATTTAAAAACAAACACTTGCATAAATATTTTTTATATTTAAAAGGTATTTGGTTTTACGAATTTTAAAAAATTTAATCTAAATTTTTCCTTAAAAATTTAAGAAATTCCCCATTTATTGATTTCGAATATAAAATGTAATAACTTCGATAAAATATTCCTGGACTTTCTCAATTATTATTTATTTATATCTGCATAAATACTACGTTATCCTTTCCCAGGATTATGTGTCACACAATGCGTTGCATTCTGATTGTCTCCGTGGCCTTGGCCCTCCTTGCCGCCGGCTGCAGTGTGGAGGCCTCCAACTCCCGGCCGCCGCGCAAGAACGACGTGAACACCATGGCGGATGCGTACAAGTTCCTGCAGGACCTGGACACCTACTACGGCGACAGAGCCCGAGCCCGATTCGGCAAGCGGGGAGCTCTGATGGAAATCCTGAGGAATCGCGAGCTGGACAACAACTTCAATCTGGGCAAGAATGTGAACAGCGGCGGGGAATTGGTAACAGCAGATGAATCTAGTGCTGACGGAAAAATATAGATATATCCTGCAGGTCCGCGCCTTGGATGAGGAGGAGGTGTACTAGACCCGCAGCGAGGCGACCTTGGCAACGTCAACCACAACTCATGATTCTAATTATAAGCATACGTGTTATTGTTTAACTTGTTTTTCGGGGCAATAGTTTAACTAGTCGGAAGGAGGAGCCGGTGGTAGTTGCAGCTACTGAATTAAGTATTTATTCTAGTCTCGATGTTCGTCGATTAAGCGAAATACCCAAAATAACCGTCTTCGTGATCCTACAATCCAAATAAATAGTGCAATATTCAAATGTTTGTTTTTCTTTAATCACCAAATTCTGAATTTCCCATTTTTACATTACTCTCGAAAAACTTTTAGATCGATTTTACAGACAAAAGATACGATTTCGGTGCCTACTTTTAGGCATTTTTCAAACTTTCCAGTCTTTTAAGCAAATAAAGCTATGAAAACTATGATAAATTCTTACTTGGATATCATTTACGATGAAGAAGATATAGTTTGCATGATAAAAAACTCCGATGTTACAAGGGCAAGTACCCCTCCAAGCCAGCGGCAACTGTGAAGGAAATATTATATATAATATATTATATAAAGGAAGAAATTGATCTTACTTAGAGGTAATATTGCGATCGCTATCAGGAATATTTCGCATCTGTTGTGGATGCCCGAGCCGACCAAGATAGTGCCGATGGCTGCCCCACAGCGACACCACATCAGGCTGATGCACAGAGCCTTGCCCCGGATGTAGGTGGGCACAAACAGACAGAGGGCACCGCCGAGCAGACTCACCACCACACCGGGAATGGCCAGAAGGAACACCAGCGAGAAGAGCTGCACCCACCGATCCGTGACGAAGATTAGCATGAAACCACAAGTCGAGGAGGCCACCAGCGAGACGGAGAACATCACCTTCTTCGGCACACAGAAGAGCGACAGCCAGCATAGGTTGTACAGCACCAAGTAGACGGATCCCAGGATAAACGAGTCGATGAAGCCCTTGAATGCATCGTTGCACACCTGGCCAATAGTTTGGCGGTCACCTCGACGAAGAAGGAGTTCTAGCCATAACTTACCGGGTCCAAATCGTTTTCAGATTCCATAATCGGTCCCGTATCGGGAACGAAGAGTATCCGGCAGAAGGACATACCCGTCTTGTCGCCTTGCCGCATGTTTGCGCGATTCCGCATGGCCGTGAACCAAAGCCCCAGACCATTGGCCCTGCGGATTCGAGGAGCTCATAAACGGAGGACACACCAACGCACTTGGTGCACTCACAGCAAACCCAAGATGAACATAACCACGCAGGCGGCCACGAATATGCCCACATAAGGCTTTCGGAACAGGGGCATCGCGTCGTCGATCATCGAGCGCAGGAAGCTATGTTCGCTCTTCTGCCGCTTCACCTGGGCTGAGTCCTGGTAGATACGCAAATTTTGAATCTGCTCCTCAGTCAGTGGATGACCTGTGTTCTTCCAACACACCCATTCCATGGCGGCCAGGCCCCTCTGGGTGTCGCCGATCATTAGCAGGAACTTGGGGCTCTCTGGCAAGCCCAGCAGCATGAAGAAGGCGATTACGCCCGGCAAAATGTTCAGGCAGCCCAGCACGCGCCATGGCCGCAGGGTCAGACTACCCACTAGTTCATTCTCGAACTCCATGGATCTTGTGGTCAGAAAGAGGGTGGCCCATGCGGGGCAGTAGAGCATGGCGAAGCCGGTGAACATGTACAAGTGGGTGACGGTTCGGGCCAGGATCCGCTGGCTGCAGAACTCACTGAGATAAGTTGCGCCCACGAAGCTGGGACCGGCCACACTGATCGGAGGAGAGTACATGAAGTGGTCGCCTAAGCGGAGACTCTTCCTCCTGATACTCACAAAATTCCCGTAAGAAAGCGCATCACAAAGAAGCTGGAGAAGTTGACCATGAACATGGACCCGAGCGAGCATATATTGCTCACAGTGATGGTGCGCAGCAGCGTCCAGCGCCGGCCCTTCTTGTCGGTGATGTAGCCCCAGAAGTAGGAGGAGCAGATGATGCCCAAAAAGGCGGCCGCAGTTAGCGAGGCCAGCTGCACCTGGTTCATACGCAGATCGCAAACGGAGGCCGGACCCAGGATGCCCATGCCCATGGTCTCGTGGATGGTTAGCATCTGGAGAAGGCCCAGCGTAAGAGTGGCGAACAGATGGACCTTACCGAAGCCAATCTGGTCCATGACCAAGTTAAAATTTTCCATCTCCCTCCTGAAATCAACATTAGACACTTCTGTGTGAGCTTTTCGGTCGTGTTTTTTGTTTATTCTGACTACAATCTCGGGGCCTAGGCCAGCTGAATATTCTCCACCTCCTTGATTAGATCCATGTGCTTGAACTCGTCTGGTTTCCGGCTGAAGGTCTCCAGCAGACGCTTCTTGCTCTCGTCGGCCTTCAGGTAGAACATCTGCAACTCGTTCGCCAGACACTGAGCCTCCTGGGCGGTCAGGACCTTGCTGTCGTATTCGCCGCGCATAAGGACTACTCCCTTGTCCTCGACCTCCGTGTAGTGCACCAGGGTAAGGCACTCGGGGGCGTTCTCGTGGTGCACCTGATAGGCCAGCAGCGGAGTGAAGTGAACAGTGTTGGCGGAGAACTGCAGCATAATAAACTCGAAGCCCTCGCTCCTCGGCAGCGGCAGCAGGAAGACGGGGTGCTCCTTGGCACGCGACATGAGGGTCTCGTACTGAGTGGGGGTCAGTGTGGCGGCCAGGGCCTCCTTAGTCTTGTGGTACTCAATCCAGATCTCGGAGATCTCCTCGGCGCTCTTATCGGCAAGCAGCTCCAGCTTCATGATGTCCGATAGCTTCTTGTGGGGGATTTCGCCCTCCTCCTTGGCCTTCGGGTTCTTGGGGTTCAGCAGCTCGGAGTAGGTCCTTTAAAGGGTAAGGATTATATCGTGGACACATCTTTTCTGCACTCCGCTTACCTGGCTTGGCTGCGGCCATCCTTGATAGGGTTGACCACCTTCTCAACCCGATCCAGAAACTCCTCCGTCGAGGTCTGCTGCAGCTTGGCAATCTTGCCCGCGTACTTGGCATAGAAGGGATTCTCCTCCTTCAGCTTGTCGATGGCCTCCTCGGCGCGCCGGCTGGCGGACATGGTGATGCTGCGGCTCGCGGTCAGGGAATTATTCAGGAAAACGCGAGAAAACACTTTTCGTGCACATGCCATTGCTTTCCAACAAAGATTACACAATTTTGTTGACAGCTGATTGCCGCAAACAGTGCCAGCTGGAAAAAAGACTGGGTTCGCCAGAATAAGAGCGGATTTTCGCCTTCCCTGCATCTGGTCACACTGAAGCAAGCATGTAGTGGTGATGCCAGACTGGTGGAAAAAGTTAGAAAACCCGGATTTCCCCCTCATAAATCTCTCACGAAAATGTGAAGAAAAACTTGTTTTCGCTTAAATTAATGCAAGTTAAGCTTAAGTCACATACATATATTTATGTTAATAACAATTTGGAACATTTTTTAAGCAATTTCAGCTTATTTAACTTTTCTTTGATATTTTTCCAGCTCCAACAAAGGCGCGGCAGTGTTGGAAAAGTCGAAAGCGATCAGTGCGGCCGCTGTGGCTAGGCTTTTATGGCAACTTATAGCAATTTTGTAAATGATAAACACTTAAGAAAAATTGTTCCTTTTACGTTAAAAATAGTTGAAAGGGGATAGGTAAATATTTCCATTTCATTTATATTTTATGGATATTACAACATATTTTTTGCCATTGCTTGTATAAATTCCGTTAATCAGTACTCATAAAATAACGGTCGGTTTCTCTATGTGGAGATATTATCGATATACTAACAATTGCATTTTTAGTGTTCGAATTTTAAAAATTCGATTAAACACTTTTAAAACAATAAATGTTGCATCTAAGGGTTATATTTCGTTGGAAGTATAAAACAAAGTACACACTCACTAACTAAAATAAAACAAAAAATAAAAAATAATAATCACCTATAATTTTTTTGTTATAAATTAAGATTTATTTTTCCATTCTTTTCGAAAAGTTCCATAAGTTCCTTACCAAGAAGCACACAGGTGAATAAGTAAGTGCTCAAGTAATAGACTGAGGTCAATTTATTCATACCGCCCTGCTAATTGTACGAGTACGTCAGACAGAAATTAGATGTTACACGCAAATAATGGCTGTCTGACAACACTGTATATTACGGCAAATTCATTTAGAATCCGAACTTCGCCTTCTTTCAGCACCATTTGGTTAACAAATTGGCAGTAATCATCGCATACGGGGGATAGTACAATTAGGGCTGCAGTAAAAAACCAAATTGAATTCTGAATTCGCTTCGAGAAGACTATACGTCGAGGCCCCGAAGCCGGCCCCTTAGACGGAACGTGTCTCATGTTAAAATCGGTAATATTCTGGATTGCCTTCAGCCCTGGTGCCGTAGTTCACTGAACGAGAGAATTCAATTCCTGTATAAATAAGCGCAGCAAATCAATGTTGCTTCATTAAAGCTGACGTTTTCATATTGCGTGTACGGTTTTCGGTCAGTGCCAAGTTCGAACAACGGTTTCTTTTTTTGTTTTCGAATATCTAACCGATGCAATGGATGAAACCGATATTCAAAAGTGTTTTAGGGGCAAAACGGTTTTCCTAACGGGCGCCACCGGATTTCTGGGGAAAGGTACTTGACCGGTTAATATAACCATGAGAAACACCTCAAAAAGTGCGGCGTAAATGTAAGCAGCAAGAATTAAGTAGCGTTCGCTTTGTTCTGCATTTAAGTTGTCATTGAAAAACTGCTGCGAACCACTGAAGTGAGACGTGTGTACATATTGATCAGACCGAAGCGCGGAGTTGAGATCCAGGAGCGGATTACCACATGGTCGCGGGATGGGGTAAGTAGGGAGTACGGACACTCAAGGAACAGCGCTCACTCCTTAAATGTCGTCTCGGAAAAGGTCTTCGAACTGCTGTTCAAGGAGAAGCCGGAGGCCTTGCAGCGAGTATGTCCCATAGCGGGAGATTGCTCGGCGCCCGATTTGGGCATAAGTGAGCAGGATCGAAGACTTCTAGCCGCCGAGGTGCAGATCGTCATCCATGGCGCTGCCACGGTGAGGTTTAACGAGCCGCTCCACACTGCCCTGGCCATCAACACGCGTGGAACTAGACTGATGCTCCAATTGGCCAAGGAAATGAGACTGCTCGAGGCATTTGTCCATGTCTCCACAGCCTTTTCCAACTGCGTGATACACGACATCAAGGAGAAGTTTTACTCCGAGCTCCTCAACTGCAACGCCCAGCAGGTTCTGGACGTGAGTGAGCTGGTGAGCGACAAACTGCTGGACAACATGGAGACTGCCCTACTCGGATCCTTCCCCAACACCTACACCTACACCAAGGCCCTGGCCGAGGACCTAATCCTGCGGGAGGCGGGTGACTTGCCCCTCTGCATTTTTCGGCCTGCTGTCAGTAAGTAATCCTTACTCACCTAAATTTATATCCTAGAGCAAAGGAATCTTTCAAACCCAGTTATTGCTGCCCACAAGGAGCCCATCTGCGGCTGGCTTGACAACATGTACGGACCCATGGCCATTCTGTATGGAGTGGCCCGCGGAGTGCTGCGTCTCGCCACCATCGATGTGAAGTGCCAAGCGAGCCTTGTGCCCGTCGACTACTGTGCCAACCTAGCTCTGGCCTGCGCCTGGCGAACCGCCCAGGACGCGCGCAAGGAGCAGGATGCACCGCCCATCTACCAGTTGGCGCCCAGCGCGGACAACAAGATCACGCACGGCGAGTTCAAGGACCACGCCCTGGACGGGCGCATGCGGTGTCCTCTGACCAAGATGATCTGGTACCCCTTCCTTCACTGCATGACCACCCTGTGGCTCTACCCCCTGGCCGCCTTCTTCTACCACACCCTGCCCGCCTACTTCTTCGACCTCGCCCTGTGGCTTCAGGGTCGAAAGCCGCGATTGGTGAAGGTCTACCAGAAGATACATAGCACCCTCATCATTCTGGGACCCTTCTCGTGCAAAAGCTGGGAGTTCGACATGCACAACACAGATCGCCTGAGGAACCTAATGTCGGAGGACGATCGGAAGATCTACTACTTCGACATGGCCAGCCTAGACTGGACGGAGTACTTCCAGAGCGCCCTCTGGGGCATGCGACTATATCTGGGCAACGAGGCGCCCACACCCGAGTCCTTGGCCAAGGGCCTGAAGAGGATCAAGCGGTAATCTCTCCATTTGGCCCACCTTATATCTCGGAACTCAATAATTGTAATCTTCTTTGCAGGCTGAAGCTGCTCCATCATATTCTGCAGTTCTCCCTGTGCTCCGCGGCTGCCAGTGCAGTGTGGCTTCTGCTGAAGCTTGTAGTGTAATCTAAAAACAATTACTTAAACATTTATGCATACATATATACCTATCCAACAACAAACTAATACTTGTAAATTTATTTAAAATTTGGAATTATATTCTTCTTTGAGCTTGAAACAAAGTCAAAGAGCACAGCTGCGGTTGTCGATGTGATGGTGAAAGTATATCAATAAAAGAAAAGAAGTAAAAGCGAATAAAAGATTAAAAAATCAACCAGGAATGCTACTGTTACAGGATGATGTCGTTAAAGAAAATTTCTGATAAGCATAAGTATATATTTTTAGATGCAGATCAAACAGATTAACAAGTTATATATTTCCAAGCTGGTCATAACATTGAGAAATTATTATGTGCCTTGAGATGGAATACAAATACTTGGATACATACTTCCTTGCTTATTATATTCAATATATATATACAATTCAAGTAAAATAAAGTATGTTCCTATGTTTTACGTGTATTACGTCTTATATATAAATAGTAATGCATTTAACTTCCTCATTCAATACTATTGCAATATATGTAAATTGTACCAGTATCCCGTAGTTCTCAGAATAAATCCAACTCTAAGCAGAGTCTCTGCTCGGAAAATGCAGAACTCGACCTTTGGAAATCCAGGTGGTCGAGCCTACCATAAATAGAGCTGACAACTTAGAAAGCCTTTTTAGTCACATCAATTCCATCGACTTGCGAAAGACCGAATCTATCGATTACAAGCAACATGGATTCTGGGATACAAGGATTCTTTAGGAATAAAACCGTATTCATAACGGGTGCCTCAGGATTTTTGGGAAAAGTGATTATTGAGAAACTCCTAAGGACAACGGAGGTAAAACGAATCTACGGGCTGATCAGACCCAAGCGTGGTGTGTCCATCGGAGAACGCGTCTCATCCTGGGAGAAGGATGCGGTGAGTGTTCCTCCAGAATGGAAAAACTCCGTGTATAAAAGTCTCACAAAACTCCGTAGATTTTCGATGGGCTCCTTAAGGCCCAGCCGGAGGCTCTGCAGAAAGTCTCTCCCATCGCAGGCGATTGCCAGGAACCGGATCTGGGCATAAGTGAGTCGGACCGTAAGCTCCTGATCTCCGAGGTTCAGGTTGTTATCCATGGGGCTGCCACCGTGCGCTTTGACGAGGCCCTGCACTTGGCCCTGGCCATCAACGTGCGCGCCACCCGGCTGATGCTTCAGCTTGCCAAGCAGATGACCCAGCTGGTGTCCTACGTCCATGTCTCGACCGCCTACTCCAACAGTGTGGTGAGCGACATCGAAGAGAGGTTCTATCCAGAGCTTCTTACAGATGGCTCGGACAAAATACTGGCCCTGGGCGAGCTTTCGAGTGATGAGACATTGGACAGTCTTACGACTTCTTTGGTTGGACCCTTTCCAAACACCTACACCTTCTCCAAGGCCCTTGGAGAGGACGTAGTCCGGAGGGAGGCGGGCGACCTGCCGCTGTGCGTCTTCCGACCGTCGATCAGTAAGTAAATGGATTAAGGAGACCCTAAGCTGTGGCGCTACAATTAACTTATTCCCAGTTATGCCTAGCTACAAGGACCCCGTGGATGGTTGGACAGAAAATCTATACGGACCTCAGGCACTTCTCTATGGCGGGGCTCGCGGCGTGGTGCGGGTCGTAATGGTTGATACCAATGCCATAATCAGCGTGGTGCCGGTTGACTATTGCAGTAACTTGACCTTGGCCTGTGCCTGGAAAACGGGTGAAAGTTCTGGAAAACGGGGCAAGGGGGAAAACCCTCCCATCTACGCGATCGCTCCCAGCGAAAAGAACCCGATTACCTATGCCACATTCATCAAATCAACGCATGCGCATTGCGATCGGATTCCGGTGACCCAGATGTTATGGTACCCCTTTGTCATTTCTACTTCGCCCCTGCTCTTTCCGCTGGCTGCCCTCTTTCTCCACACAATCCCGGGCTACCTTATCGATTTGGTACTTCTCCTCAACGGCCGCAAGCCCTTAATGACGAAGCTGTACCGGAAGATACACAAGAATATCGGCATCCTGGGTCCATTCTCGCGCAAAACCTTTAACTTTGCCATGGCGAATACCCAGGAACTGCTGAAGGCGATGTCGAAGCAGGATCGCATCATGTACGACTTTGACATGGTCCGCCTGGATTGGGGTGACTATTTCCGCCGCGCCACGAATGGTATCCGAATGTATCTTGCCAAGGAGCCGATGACCGAGGAGTCCGTTGCCAAGGCTTTGAAGCTCCATCAGCGGTAGGTTCATAATTTCCTGTAACTCTATCCGCTTGATAAATGTCCTTATTTCTACAGCCTCAAGGTCCTTCACTACAGCTTTATAACCTCATTGGTCTCTGGGGCAGTGTACGGCTTGTGGATGCTGGCAAAGCGTATCTTTTGAGGAATCACGACATGTATGGGATGCTTTAAAATTAAAATAAAAATTAGAATTGGCTTGTTTTGTGTTTTCCAAGTTTTTAAAGTGCGGGGTCAACAGACTTCGTGATTTGTTTCACTAATTTAAATATTTATATATCTTATTTTATAAGCTTCATTAATTAATAAAACAAATACTTTTATTAGCCACGGAAATGTATTTAGGGCTTTCGGTATGCATTTAATGCTTAGATTTGAATGTAATTTGAATACTTTATTGACTTAGAGTTGGGCTGGCTAACCGTCTAGCGCATATTTTATTCCTGTAGAGTTTTAGTTACATATTAATTGAATTGGTGCTGCTTTCCCAATTTGTAATAAAAGCACTGACAGTTGAATAGACTCTCCAGTCTAATCAGTGCCATCCGTTCCTGAGCAACATGGATTCTGGAATCCAAGAATTCTTTAGGAATAAAACCGTTTTCCTAACGGGTGGCTCAGGATATCTGGGGAAAGGTAGGCGAAATGTTTTCAATACATCCGTGAGCTCATTATCCTGGCTTTCAGTGATTACTGAGAAACTCCTAAGGACAACGGAGGTAAAACGAATCTACTCGCTGATCAGACCCAAGCGTGGTGTGTCCATCGGAGAACGCATATCATCCTGGGAAAAGGATGCGGTAAGTGATTGCCCAGAATAAAGAACAGGTTAGTTCTCACACGAATCTCCAAAGGTTTTCGAGATGCTGTTGAAGGCCCAGCCGGAGGCCCTGCAGAGAGTCTCTCCCATTGCAGGGGATTGCCAGGAACCGGATCTGGGCATAAGTGAGTCGGACCGTAAGCTCCTGATCTCCGAGGTTCAGGTTGTTATCCATGGTGCTGCCACCGTGCGCTTCGACGAGGCCCTGCCTTCGGCCCTGGCCATCAATGTGCGCGCCACCCGACTGATGCTTCAGCTGGCCAAGCAGATGACCCAGCTGGTGTCCTTTGTCCATGTCTCGACCGCTTACTCCAACAGTGCGGTGAGCGACATCGAAGAGAGGTTCTATCCGGAGCTTCTTGCAGACAGTTCGGACAAGATACTGGCCCTGGGCGAGCAGTTAAGTGGTAAGACACTGGAACGTCTTACGAGCTCCCTGATAGGATCCTTCCCGAACACGTACGCCTACACCAAGGCTCTGGCGGAGGACGTGATCCGGAGGGAGGCGGGCGACCTGCCCCTGTGCATTTTCCGACCGGCGATTGGTAAGTGAAGTAAGGCGTTAAAGATACCTTACTAAAGCTGCAGCAATTTGGCTAATTTTTAGTTATGCCAACCTACAAGGAGCCCTTGGTGGGCTGGACTGACAACCTCTACGGGCCCATGGCCATTGTTATTGGCGCAGCCCGCGGACTAGTGCGGGTCATGATGGTGGATCCCAGTGCCAAGATCGGCATGGTGCCGGCCGATTATTGTGGCAACGTGGCCCTGGCCTGTGCCTGGAAAACAGGCGGAAATCCTGGCAAACGGGGTAAGGCAGAAAATACGCCAATTTACACGTTTGCTCCCAGCGAGGAAAACCAGATTAGCTTTGGTACCTTCATCAACTCGTCGATTATGCATCGTGACCGGTTTCCGCTGACCAAAATGCTGTGGTACCCGTTTCTTCTGAGTGTTCCCCCGCTTCTCTTTCCACTGGTTGCCTTCTTCTTGCACATCCTGCCGGGTTACTTCCTCGATACACTACTTCGCCTCAAGGGTCGTAAGCCCATCGTGATGAAGCTGTACCGGAAGATACACAAGAATATCGCCATCGTGGGTCCATTCACGAGCATTTCCTTTAACTTTAGCACGGCAAACACTCAGGGCTTGTTGGAGGCGATGTTGAAGCAGGATCGCAGCATCTACGGCTTTGACATGGCAAATTTGGACTGGAACGACTACCTCAGATGTGCCATGGAAGGCTCGCGAGAGTGCATTGGCAAGGATAAGCCCACAGCAGCGTCCCTTGCCAAGGCTCTGCAGCTCATACATCGGTGAGGTTTCCTAGTTATTGGATTGAATTAAGCCTTAATGACTGAGATCCTTTTTTTTCAGGCTCAAGGTCCTACACTATGGCCTCGTGTCCTCTCTGGTCTCTGGGGCTTTATACGGAATGTGGATTCTAGGAAAACATATCGTTTAAGATTCCAAAGATATGTGAAAAATACCTCAAATACCTCCAGTTAGTTCTGCAAAAGCAGATGAAGCACTTTCAAAACATATTCAGGAAATAAAGTATTAAAAACCATAAGCTAAAGCTGTACACTATTTTTCAAAGGATTTAGGGCATCTGAAAACCTCAAAAATTAAAGATACACAAAAAAGAACTCGACTTTAGGTTGCCGAAACAAAAAATGCTAATATACTTTTAGGCAACACATTATAAATGATTCTAGAACTAAGGAATACAGAAATGTATGTGTATTATCCCAAAAACAGCGACACGTGAAGCTTCATGACCTTCATGACCCAGCATTTCCTTGAGAGTGGACGACGTCTGGGGAAGAAAATTTAAATATCAATTTTCTACCTTGGCAATGAGTTGATCCACATTTTATTCAGGAAAATGCAGAAAATCAACAATGCAAATAGAAGTACAATTTGCACAACAATTAAATTCGTACTTGTGTCTGATTATCCAATAGGCTATTTAGCAATAACTTTGCGTAATTCAGACTCAACCGGAAACTTGTTGACCCATTGCTTTACTTTTCCACCACACAAAGTATTTATTGTCTGCATTTCACTTATTAGACTGCGATTGAACGTCATATTTTTGGAAGCAGATATTATGGAATTATATAGAGTGAAGATCACAGGAAGGCATAACTTAATGCGCCGCCTGCAGTGATGAAGGGTCCTGTGGCTGACTGGGGCGGATGTGGTGGTGGCCGTTGTGGGAGTTGTTTAAAAAAGTATCATAATATATTTAATGAATAATTAAAGACGTTTGAATTTAAAGGGGCACAAGCAAGCATCATTAAAAACTGAATATAAAAGAAACTAAAATAATAATAGTTTGATTTCTATATGGGGTATAAAACTGGTCTTATTTCTGTTTGACGTAGTATTTATCGTAATCTGAACTCTATATCTATCGTTAAGTATAGTAATTTAACAAAACTCTCTCTCTCTTAATGTTAGCTTTTAAAACCGGAAGAGTTTGCAATTTTACGCTAATGTAATGCACTTTGTCTCGGCAATCCAAGAGGGTACACTATACGAATTTGGTTAGGTTAACATACGATTGACCAGGTCACCGTTTGCCGTTACACCAGATGTATAAATAGCACGACCATACTCAAGTCATTTCCCATTGGAGTGCTATCAACTCAGTGCATCGGACGGATTCGCTTGGACATATTCGGGAACACACACTTTTAAGCCCACAAATGGAGAGCGGCATTCAGGACTTCTACAGAGACAAGGTGGTTTTTCTAACAGGCGCCACCGGATTTTTGGGAAAGGGTATGCGATCCTTGAAATTCCATTAAAACCTCTTAGGACCCATAAATCTACCGCCTTTTAGTGATTATTGAAAAGCTTCTGCGAACTACAGATGTAAAACGCATATACGGCATGGTTAGGCCCAAACGAAATCAGGATATCCAGGAACGCTTCATTAAATGGCAAAAGGATCCAGTGAGAGATAAATTAAGGTTATATTGAGGCAAACATGTAACGCTTTTAATCCACAGCTCTTTGAAGTCCTGCTCAAGTCAAATCCCCAGGCACTACAGAGAGTTTCTACCATCGCCGGGGATTGTCTCGAACCCGACTTAGGCATAAGCCATAGGGATCGCCAGCTCCTTGGCTCTGAGGTGCAGATCGTTATCCATGGGGCTGCCACGGTGAAGTTCAATGAGCCGCTTCACCTTGCTATCACCATCAATACGCGAGCCACTAGGCTGATGCTCCAACTGGCCAAGGAGATGAAGCACCTGCAGGCCTTTCTGCATGTCTCCACTGCGTTCTCCAATTGCGTCGCCTTTCACATCGAAGAGAGGTTCTATCCCGAGCACTTGACCCTCAATTCAGAGAAGGTTTTGGCCCTGACTGAGATAGTGGAATCCGAGATGATAGACAGTATGTCCTCCCTACTTCTTGGATCCTTCCCTAATACCTACACGTACACGAAGGCCCTGGCGGAGGATGTGATCCTGAGAGAAGCGGGAGACCTTCCCCTGAGCGTGTTTCGACCGGCAATTAGTATGAACTTGATGGTATTTTTTTTAATTTTTTTTAAGGTTTAATTGTTGTTGTTTATATTCAGTTATTGCCACCTACAAGGAACCTGTTTCCGGATGGATTGATAACCTCTACGGACCGATTGCCCTACTATACGGTGCAGCCCACGGAATTCTCCGTGTGACCGCCTTTAACAAAGAGAGTACCTGCAGTTTTGTGCCAGTGGACTTCTGTGCCAATGTAACCTTGGCCAGCGTCTGGCAAACCGCCAAGGATAAATCCCCACAAGATCGGAAGGACCAACCGCCAATCCTCAATTTTTCAGAAAGTGAATCCAACCTGCTTACCAAATTGGACTTCATGAAGGTCGGCGTGAAACATAGGTCGGACTTTCCATTAACCAAGATGATTTGGTACCCATTTATGCACAAGATCTCTGACCCTCGATTTTATCCGCTGATCGCCTTCTTCTACCACATAATACCCGCATACATTTTCGATCTGGTACTCCGCCTGACGGGAAAGAAGCCCCGGTTGGTGGCTCTCTATAGGAAGATACACGGTCATGTAGCCGTTGTTCAGCACTTTTTGCAGAATACTTGGGTATTTGAGATGAAGGGCGTTGATCGACTACGTTCTCTAATGTCCGTCGAAGAGCGACGAATATACAATTTCGATATGGAGGATCTGGACTGGGCTGATTATTTCAAAAACGCCCTGCTTGGCATGCGACTTTACTTGGGAAAAGAGCCCCCGACCAAGGAATCCCTTGACAAGGGACGACGAATTGAAAGGCGGTGAGTCGTATTGAAAAGTATTTTAGTTTTTCCATCACTAATCCTGTTTTTTTTTTAAAGGTTTAAGATATTACACTATAGTTTGATGACCGTACTCCTGTCCATTGCTGGGTTCTTATTGTGGTCTCTGCTCAAATTTTTTATTTGATTTTAATAAAAATATAATTGAAATGATTGATTTTACATTATTTACGTCTTTTAATAAATTTAATTTTTCTCATTTAGTGTCTAAAGAAATCTCCAAGTTTTTAGAATTGTTTTTTATCAACCTAGCAAATACAAATATTTTTTACAAATTTACGGCTCCAACTATCAGAGGCTCACAGCTTAGTTCGTGCAGACGTACAACCAAATTTTAAAGTCGCGTTGTACCTAAACTATTATAGATATCAACTAAATTTAAATTTGAATGTTGCCTCAAAACTTGGATGCTTTAGCTCATATAGTTTCTGAGATCTGTTTGCTCATACGGACAAACGGACAGACGGATTGACGGCCATGACTACATCGACTCGGCTGGTGATGCTGATCAAGAATATACATATATAGTTTTTGGGGTCGGAGATGCTTCCTTCTGCCTGTTACATACAGGCATTTCATATCTCGATATATCATATAGTTTTTGCGCTACACGGCTTTAAAGTTCAATTGGATATTTGCACAAAATAAGCTGTGAGCCACTGTAGCCTGAAATTATTTTGTTCGTAAAGACAGCGTACATGTATAGGCATCAGTGTAGCCATCCAATTTGTTTACCTAAGTATCATAATATATTTAATGAATAATTAAAGCCCTATGAATTAAAAGGGGCAGCAGCAAGCATCATTAAAACCGAAGGTAAACAAACTAGAACATCTTAGTTTTTGACTTTGAACTTTATTTGGGGCTTAAACTTGTAACATGTCTTATTTCCGTTCCATGTATTATTTATCTAGACCGGAACTCTATATCCATCGTTATGTATAGCAATTTAACTAAACTCTTCGTTGCCTCTCATTGTTAGCTTTCAAAACCGGATGAGGTTGCACTTTTACGCTAATTTAATGCACAATGCCTCGGCAACCCAGAAGTTTTTGTACGCTTTGCGTATTTGGTTAGGTTTGCATTCGATTGACCGGGTCACCGTTCAGGTGACACCCAGTTTGCCGACGCAGCAAGTATATAAATAGCCCGACCATGCTCAACTCATTTCCCATTGGAGTGCTATCTTTCGCATACATCGGACGGCTTCGCTTGGATTTATTCGGGAACACACAATTTGGAGACCACAAATGGAGAGCGGCATTGAGGACTTCTACAAAGACAAGGTGGTTTTCCTAACGGGCGCCACCGGATTTTTGGGAAAAGGTATGCGATCCTTGAAACTACAATCATACCTCTTGGGATCTATTAATCTACCGTCTTTTAGTGATTATTGAAAAGCTTTTGCGAGCTACAGATGTGAAACGCATATACGGCATGGTTAGGCCCAAACGAAATCAGGATATCCAAGAACGCTTTATGACTTGGCAAAAGGATCCAGTGAGAGATAAAATAAGGTTTTTTATAGGTAAATATGTAATGATTATTATCCACAGCTCTTCGAAGTCCTGCTCAAGTCAAAGCCCCTGGCTTTTCAGAGGGTCTCTACCATCGCAGGCGATTGCCTTGAGCCCGATTTAGGGATAAGCCTTAAGGATCGCCAGCTCCTGGGCTCCGAGGTGCAGATCGTCATCCATGGGGCTGCCACGGTCAGATTTAATGAGCCGCTTCACCTTGCCATCACCATCAACACGCGAGCCACTAGGCTGATGCTCCAACTGGCCAAGGAGATGAAGCACCTGGAGGCCTTTCTGCATATCTCTACCGCGTTCTCCAACTGCGTCGCCTTTCACATCGAGGAGAGGTTCTATCCCGAGCACTTGACCCTCGATTCAGAGAAGGTTTTGGCCATGACTGAGACAGTGGGAGCCAAATTGATAGACAGTATGTCCTCCGTACTGGTTGGATCCTTCCCCAATACCTACACATACACGAAGGCCCTGGCGGAGGATGTGATCCTGAGAGAAGCGGGTGACCTTCCCCTGAGCGTGTTTCGACCAGCAATTAGTAAGTACTTGGCTAAGATGGTATTTTCTTTGTATTTTTTAAAGTTTGGTAATTACTGTCATTTATATTCAGTTATTGCCACCTATAAGGAACCTGTTTCCGGATGGATTGATAATCTCTACGGACCGATTGCCCTAATATACGGCACAGCCCACGGAGTTCTCCGTCTAGTCACCTTTAACAAGAAGAAATTCTGCAGTTTTGTGCCAGTGGATTACTGTGCCAATATGGTTTTGGCCAGCCTCTGGCAAACAGGCAAAAAGAAATCTCCTCGTCCTCTCAATGAGCGACCGCCCATCTACACACTGGCACCAAGTGAATCAAACTTGCTTATAAATGAGGACTTCCTAAAGCTCGGAATGAGCCATCGGGACGACTTTCCATTGAATAAGATGATCTGGTACCCATTTGTTCACTGCGTCTCCGAACCTCGCTTATATCCGCTGATCGCCTTCTTCTACCACATACTGCCCGGATTCATTTTCGATCTGATACTGCGCCTGACGGGAAGGAAGCCACGATTGGTGGAACTCTATCGGAAGATACACCTTAATATTTCCCTTATTCAGCACTTTCTCCATAACAGTTGGCAATTTGACACGAAGAGCGCTAGTCGACTACGTTCTCTAATGTCCGTCGAAGAACGACGAATATACAATTTCGATATGGAGGATCTGGACTGGAAAGACTATTTCAAAAACGCCCTGTTTGGCATGCGACTTTACATAGGAAAAGAGCCTCCAACCAAGGAATCCCTTGAGGATGGACGACGACGTGCAAAGCGGTGAGTTGTATTACAATTATTATAGCATTCCCATCACTAATCCGGGTTTTTTTCAAAAGGTTGAAGTTATTACACTATAGTTTGATGACCGTACTCCTGTCTATTGTTGGATTCTTGTTGTGGTTTCTACTTAAATTTATGATACGATTTTATTAAACATATAAATAAAATTTTTATTTTACTTACATTTATGTCATTCATGGAATTTAAGCACTAATTAATAGCTTTACAACGCAAGTACAACATCTACAAATTTTTTTTTGCAAATCCACCGCTCCAAAGATTGACTATTTTCTTTTGTTGGCAAAGAAAGGGTTAGCTCTACCCTAAGTTACGCCAATATAAAAAAGCCTAATTAGATTTATCAAAGGTGGTATGTATATTTCAAGCATTAGTAATTGTATGAAATACTAGGCGGAATGGACCCATTAAATAGTATTTCAGAATAAATTATTTATTATATAATAATCAGCTGGGGTAATTAAGCCATCACTTCTTATTTTTTCCTCGCATTTTGAATTTGCCCGTTTATTTATATATTTGGCTTTTTCTAAGGCAGTTTATTCCAGCTTAAAATAGCTAAAGGCGGCAGCACTGTTTCGAGAGTGTGGCCGTATGAAATTTTCGTTAAAATCACTAGCTACGGTCTCACTGTCGCATAAAAATACCCTTCCCCCAAGAGCTGGTCGCCCCATCGTCTGTTTTTTATAAAACTATCTATACTATCGAATGTTTAAGAAATAATTAAATCAATGCAAAGCTTAAGTACCTAAAGTCATATCCTAAAAATATTAACTTTATTAATAATGCTCTTTATAATAATTGTATTAATATATAAACATGTTTCAATCCCGCGGTAAACTATCGATAGTGCCAAAACCCGAAACCATCGATAGCAATCGATAGTGCCATCGATGTTTTCCAGCTCAACTCCCCCCGCGCACCGGCAGTTGTGTATTCAAACGCTCGGGCTTAGAAACCTGTTCTTCGGCTCAATTCGAATTAGAGGAGAACATCGATGTTGGCTGACATGTTGTTTAATCGATGTTTCTCCACCTCTACCTATTAATATCATTGTGAAAATTTCGTTCGTCCATTTTTAAATAAAATGCGCTTTAAGAGCATCATGAATTCAAATAAAGCGGGCAGGCTAACAGCTAGAAATCCGCAGTCTGCTAACAACAGCGCTCTCTGGCTCTCGCTCTCTCTCTCTCTCGACGCCCGCTCAATTACCCGAAGTTTCCCGAAGTGATTTCCCCCCCGTCTCGCCTACGAACTGACGAATTCATTCCCAAAACATCGAATTCATTCCCAAATTCATAGCCATGATGTAAGAGAGTGGGAGAGCGAGAGAGTTGTGGATTCTAGGTGGGCCATGGGTCTCAAGTGGGACTTGAAAGTGCTGTTAGGCTGTGTGGAGGATATGTTATTGCTTATCGATGATTCCCTGCCAAACATCGATGTTTCTCCACCTCTAACCGGTAGTTGAGTATTCAAACGCTCGGGCTTGGAAACCTGTTCTCAAATCGAATAAAACAGTCGAGCGTGGCGCACGTTACAATTCCTCCGACTGGTGTGTACTTCTGCCGCTGGCTCCCCTCTCGCAGAAAATCTATACGCTGTGCATAACGAATAACTCTAAAATAGGTGCAAGCCAGCGATTCTTTTTATTGATTTACCCCCGCGACTAGTTTCGTTCCGTTCGTTTGTGTGCAATAAATAGGAATTGAAATGCTTTGGCTTTCGGCGAACATTGCATAATTCTGGTCGCGGTCGTTAAGTCCAATTCCAAGAACGCTCTTCCGAGAATTACGCAGAAGAAAGACCGCAGACCGAAGCGCCCGCAAAAGAAACAAAAAAAAAAAGAAGAAAAGTGCCGCAGCAGCGAAATGGGGGGATGCGCATAATAATTAAAGAGAAAAAATAATACACAATAAGCGCAGCTTGGCTTCTGTTTATTGTGTTGTGCGCCTTCCACTGCGATTTCGAGTCCTCGGTGGTCCGTTTGTGCTTGTTATTCTTATATGTGACATAACGGTAGTTGGCCCTGTGTGCGAGGGGTAGAGCGGGAGCGGAGAAGCTAGAGAGGGAGAAAAAAAAACAAGCAAAACGCTATCCGTGAATTAATATTTTCTTTTCCGTGGAAGATTTTTGGCTGACGGTTAACGTTTGCGTTTAAATTGCAGATCTTAATCGTAGAAGCAGCAGCAGCACTCACACACACGCACGCCCGACCGCCACCCCACAATAACAAATTCACTGCCGACGTCGCTGCAGCAGAGCTTACTACAAAAAAAAAAAAACGAAAAGGAACGAAAAAACAAGTGTTGTTGGTGCACCCACAGTTGTTGTTATTGTTCGCCATGCTAAAAGCGCTGCTGCTGGCGCTGCTCTGCGCCGCTAGCGCAGCTGCCGCCGCCGACCTGGCGGACAAATTGCGCGATGACTCGGAACTCTCTCAGGTGAGTCAGTGGAATCGGATGGAGAACGGTAAAAGAGGAGGAGGCGAGGAGGAAAGAAAGCAGTGGTAGTGGTAGCAGCAGAAACAGTTAAAGTAAATACAGAACACAGACGCTGCTTCTAAGTCTGGGTCTGAGTCAACATCGCCCCCAAAGCACAGCACCCATGCCCCTGCTCATCCGTCAGTACAGTTGATCCTGCCTATGCCGTAATTCTAAGTATCTTGGAGACTTTGTTCCTCTGCTATTTTTTTTTTTTTAGGATTTTCTTGAAATTAGAACTTGTAGCTAGAAACAAATATTTTCATAAATCTTTACCAGCCTCTGAAGATCTTCTATGCTTTTCTACTTTTGTATTTTAGAGATATTTTTCACTTCCCAGCACTGTAAGCCGGGGTATTCCATAGTTAATTTGTCTAAGCTATCCATTCTTCCTAGTTCTTGTAATATATTGATTTGATCTTTTTAAAAAAATTGCATTCTTGCAAGTATAAGCTTGTCCATTCCGGTACAAGGGCTTATTTGTCAAAACATTTAAAATACTCGTTTTGGTCTTTTATCAAAATTAAGCTGGCTAATTCAAAGACAGTTTAGGACAATTATTTCTTACCTGATTACTTTTAAATTAAATATTTAAAAAGTCGTGCCTAAATTAGTTTCATAAAAAACTATCAACATAGCCAGAAAATTCTGCTCCAAAAATGTTTGAGCTAAAAGTGGATAATGAATTTCCGGTAGCCTTCGGTCCAATTGTGTCGCTTGCCAACTAATAGTTCCAGTTACCAAAGTTCAATTTTAGTTTGAGCCCGCCCCCACACAATTCGGTGGCCTTGAAAGGAAAAGCCTTGACAGCAAAGCAGGAGCCTGCGCAAGAGGGACGGGCTGGGGCACCCGCTTTCCGCATTCCGCTTGCCGCCGTTTGGGCACAGGTAGTCGTCGAGGCTTTGGCAGCATCGTCCTTGACCTTTCGCCAGCTCACTTGTTGTTGGCTTGCTGCGAAAAATCGATGATGCTGCAGGAAATCCAGCTCCCTGGCGGAAAGTCCAGCCAGCCGACAACTAAACTCCACTTGGCCACATTTCGTATGCATGGCGGAGTCTGCCTGGGTTATGTAAAACTGAAAAGCCACATAAATTAAGCAGAAGTCGGCGGCCGTTGACGTCCACTGAGCATAACAGTTTTATATTTAGTTTTGCCTTTTTACACCTTCACACGCCAACACACACAGCCGCAGGAAAAAGAAAAGCGAACAAAAAAAAAAGCACATAGAAAAACACATAAAAATGTAAAAAAGTCAGAAGCCAACAAAGGTACGCGGCTGAAATAACAAGAACATGTGTAATGCACACAGAGGCGGCGGCCTCAGCTGTCCAAAAGGGTTGCCCATTAAGAAATTTTACGCCAGGGGAAGAAGCGATCTGAACCACAAGATAAAACTATAGATTTATGGGGGCCAGGTCATGGAACGAACACACCTTTGAGTCAATACTATCGTTACTTGAAAATGAAAACTAATTAAAACGATATTTCATAGATGGTTTTGCATCTAATTAATACGATCTAAATATTCTCAATCTTTCATACATTCCCCGTTCATTCTTCAAAGGTTTTCTCTAATTATTGCATATTTCTTCTTGAGATCAATGTATCTATTCTTAAATACCCCTTCTGAATACCCATTGAGAACCCTTTTAAAACATCCCATATATACGCGCCCCTGCTGTAAGTTCTACTCTGCTTAACATCTAATTTCCAAAATACTTGTTACCTGCGAAAAAGTTAAAGAGTATTTTCCGAGTAAAAAGAAAGCGTGCGACACAAAGCAAGAAAGAGTGGGCCAGCGGGCTGTAATTGTTGCAGCCGGTGTGTCTCTATGCCTCCGGCTCTCAGGGAAGTACTTGCATCCAAACATCCGAACCGAACCTTTTCAAGTCGCGATATACCAAACAGAGCGTAGAGCGAAAATAAAATCGGGAAGGGGGTCTCGGCTTGCTCATTTGCACCCTTGCTTTTAAGGGTATTGTAACTTTGCCCAGAAGTTTGCCACTTTCAGCGGATAGTATTTCCGGCCTTGTATTATATGGGGGTGGTTCGGTTTTTGTTCGTCACCAAATAGCAGGGGCGGGAAGTAATGTTTGGTCACTTATGTAAATTTTTCGCCATAAAAGGGTAGGATTAAAGTCAAACAAAGCATATCAAATTCTTAGTAATGTCTTATTTATGCAGAAAATGATTAATCAGCCGAGTATATTATCAGAATGCGAACTATGTTATTCGATACAGTTTTCCCTTCGATTTTATCTTGGAATCCTTTTTTAGGACTAAAATTTAAAGCATCTATCAAAAAAGCTTTTTAAATCCACACAAATAAATTAAAGACTTAAATAAATCTCATTATCTAGATTAGTAAATGTATCTGGAAGGGTAACTAAATTTTCTTGTCTTTAAGTCTGACTTCCTTTCTCATTATGCCTGCAATCCTCATTACATGCTGAGTTAGATAAATATAGGTTAGAGCTATCTTGGTTTATGCGGCTTACGGCTTGTGGTTTTGCTTGGCAGATCACTGGCGATCAGAAGAGAGTTTTCGAGCGGATGCCGCATTCCCAGCTAATCTCGTACGGCCAGCCAGCAATTTACTCAGTCTATATATAGCGTTCATTGAGAGAAACACAACCCAGCGATTTTAATAGCTTTGAGTGAAATTTCAGCCGAAATTTACATACATATACATATGTATATCTGTATTTAAGTGCATGTTCATGTGCGGGCTCGAGGAATGAGCTGACCTCCTGCGATTGACCCCCACTTCCTGTCGTGCGTCCAACGTCGTCGTCTTCGTTTTATTAATTTTAATTTTTAACCTTTGACTGATGCAACTGAGGCCGAGTGGGGGATCGGACTGTCGTCTAGGAGCTCTCACTGTACAGTGCACTGCAGAGGGCACGAACACTCGCGCACTTGCTCGCAGCATCATCGAATTCAATTAAATTTAATTTAAGATTACAATGCGATGCCAAGGCGCGTTATTTGATATGCGACGAGCTCCATTTCTGCCGAGGCGATGAATGAGCCACGACTGACCTTAATGGATCCATCCACGTCCACATGCTCATAGACGGAGCTACGTATGTGATCCGTGGCGTGGGCGCGAAACGGCCTCGGAGTGATGCCAGTAGTAGTCCCCCTTTTTCGACCCCCTTTTCCACAATTTCCCTGTACTGTACCAATTAAAAGAGAAATGCTGCCCGCTTGAGTCTCAAGTCCCGGGGGTTGCGAGACCGCTTTCGCTTCTGTTTTCTGTTTCTGCTGCCGCTGCAATTATCAAAAAAGAACAACAGCAATGATATACTGAACAACAGACATATGCATATATAATTTGTACAAATTAAATTTATTTATACAACATGCACTCGCGCAGAAGGAAACCACCATTGCTCCAGCCCCAGACCCCAGCTCCTGCTCCGATTTCTGTCCCTATTCCAAACCACAAAGCTTGGCTCGCTCTCTTGGCTAATTAGTTTTAATGGCTCCATTAGACGATGATGGAAATTGAATCTCCTCAAGTGCCACGCCCCAGAAAATCGCCTGCCCCCAGCTCTCATGTCTGTAGTGGTTTTTGGTCTAGGAAATTAGTACAATTTTTGGCTACAATTGGAAAGAAAAAACACAACAAGTTTGAACTGCCAGCGGTTGGTTCTCTCTTTTTCTCTTTCTTCCTTTCTCTCTCTATCTATTTCAGAGCACTGCCAATTCCTTGAGGCGCCTTATGCCAGTTAGGGTAAGCTGCAATTCCAAAAACCAAGCAAACAGAAAACAGAAACAACACGAACACAATTAGGCTACAACACAATATGTAAAACCCGAAACACAGAAACAGACACCATACAATACAACTCTCACATGTTTTGTACTTAATTTAGTTAACAAATATGCATCGAGCCATTGGCCAAATTATTGTTTGCCCCGCCGTCTGACTCGTACCCTTGATTTTGGGGTGCGTCTGCGACCCGAGGGGTCATTGGCTTGGCCAGGCACTCAGCGCTTGGCACCCGGGGGGAAAATCAAAATGCGCTTTCCAAAAAACCCTCCCCCTTTTGGGAGCTGCTGCTGCTGCGTGAAATGTTTGCATAGTAAATGAGATGCCAGAAAGGGAAACTCTTTATCGATGACAGGATAATACTCTAACAATTGCTACAAATTCATCAGGGCTTCCGAAAAAGACTCCCCGGGGAAGGCTCTTGCGTCCTTATCGCGATGATCTGCCAAAAGGGCCGGAAACTCCCTTGCTTTCAACATCATCAAATGCAAAACATTCGATAACGAAAATTTATGAAAGTAATTGCATCTAATTGTCAAAGGCACCCCCCAGGGGGTTGAAACTAGAAAGGATGCTGACAGATGGGCCTTGGAAAATGGCCGCCGAGCGAAAGTGTCGCTCCGTATTCGAGTAAACAATATATCTATTCGTTGCTCGGTTCAATTCCCATTGAATCTCTAGAACCTGGTGGTACCTGAACGTATCCCATATCAACCTGTGTGACATATGCCACATCCAATCCCTAATACCCCACTTAGCCAGCAGGGCACTTTCCTTTAGATAAGCGAAAACATTTTGAGAGCGAAATAGAAACCGGCCAAGCAGTTCTGGCCAAAACCGGAGACGGGATAAGAACAAAGCCAGCGACGACTCGAATGTCCACGACCAGGACAACCACACCGATATAGTTAACGACAACGACAACTGACGGTCTCAAATTACCAAAAAAAAAGAAGAAAAACAACCTGAATGAAGGACAAGAACACAAAGTATTCACACTCAGGGAAAATACCACCATTATCCTTGAAGAAGGTTATTTAGTTATTAAAGTGCGTGCGTGTTAAGAGGTTTTCTACAACAATTGTATCAGAATTGAACTGCTATTTCCTATATTATAAATAAGTCTTTACAATAGTATAAAATCTATACTAAATATCACCTATCCTTCTATAAAATGCACTTTTAAATCAAGAATATTATTTAAACTTAATATTGAGTTTTGTTGATTCATTGCAATCTAGGATTGATCGAGGACATAATTTCCTAATGAACCTCTTTTTCTCGGTGTACATGCGTGTGTAGTGACGATGCCAGAGCATAGATATGTGTGTGCAGCAGTCAGGAGGGGAAGTGGAAAAGTGGAAATGAAAAGGAAAAGGGAAAGGACAGACTTTAGAAGCCAAATTGCCATGACTCATGCTGGGCAACAGCAAAAACACGAGAGAGTCACACGACCGTTTTAAAAGAGGGCACGGAAAAAGGTGTTGTCCTCGACAGGACACGCACCCACACAGGCACACAGTCACACACACCAGACCCACCAGACAGGACCTCATAAAGCTGACTGGGAATGTGCAGCGGGGCGTGGCGGACAGTGGTTCTACTCGGCCGCAGAGTGTGCGGTTGCATGTGGCCAGAGCCACATGTGGCAGGGGCAGGTGGTGCCGGGACGGACCCGGTTCCCGCTTGGACCTGGTTTAGGGTCAGTGGCTGGTCTTTTTTGGGGTGGCTGGGAAGTGCATTTTCACATCCCACATCCTCGATAGAATGACACACTAGCCGCCACTATACAAACCACCCCGGGACTTACGTAATTGGTTCAATAAACCTTTTTTCAGGACACATGCATAATGTGTTGTTCCTCATTTTATAAGTTTGTTTGAGGTTGCCATGGAAGTTGGGCCGGGCCGGGTCGGTTGCCGTTTTGCCAAAACCGCCCAGCAACCGACGACCGACGACGAACCACCCCGACAGGCACCCAACCCATCCAGAACCCATTACCCCACCAGAACCACCCACCACTACTCGCACTCCCCACTCGGTTCGATAAGATATATTGGCAATATAGAGCGCATCGAATGAGTGTAACGAACCCCGTCCTATCTTTGCAGTTCTACAGCCTGCTGGAGAGCAATCCCATTGCCAATGCGACGCTCTCGCTGCGCAGCTGCACGATCTTTGTGCCCACCAATGAAGCCTTCCAGCGCTACAAGAGCAAAGCCGCCCATGTGCTCTACCACATTAGTGAGTTCGAATTCAATCAGGCTGATTAAAAATAATTAAAATATCCACACACTCACCCTGGCAGGCACGGAGGCGTTCACCCAGAAACAACTGCGCAGCTACGTGTCATCGGACATGGCCGGCAATCCGCCGCTGTACATTACAAGGAACTCCAATGGTGACATCTTTGTGAACAATGCCCGGATCATCCCCTCGCTCAGTGTGGAGACCAACAGCAACGGCAAGCGGCAGGTCAGTGGCCCCCCAATCCCTAACCATAATGCAATCCATTAAATCTGTGTCTGCCTACAGATCATGCACATCATCGACGAGGTGCTGGAGCCGCTCACCGTGAAGCCTGGCCATTCGGATATCAGCAATAATCCGGATGCCTTCACGTTCCTGCAAAGCGCCGAGGAGTTCAACGTGGACAACATCGGCGTGCGCACCTACCGCAGCCAGGTGACACTGAGCAAGAAGGAGTCCGTCTTTGCGGCGGCCGGTCAGCACACCTTCCTCGTTCCCGTTGATGAGGGCTTCAAGGTGGGCTTCATCACATTATCATTAATATTTTACTAGATGCCTAACCAAAACCCTCTGGGACTGCAGCTTTCCACTCGCAGCAGCCTGGTGGATGCCAAGGTCATTGATGGCCACGTGATACCCAACACTGTCATCTTCACTGCCGCCGCTCAGCACGACGATCCCAAGACTTCCGCCGCCTTTGAGGATCTCCTCAAGGTCACCGTCAGCTTCTTCAAGCAGAAGAACGGCAAAAGTGAGTCAAGAGAAGGATTTGCAGGGAAAGTATGCTTTAATATTGATTCCATTGCAGTGTATGTCAAGTCCAACACTATTTTGGGAGACGCCAAGCACCGCGAGGGCGTGGTTCTGGCCGAGATCGTGAAGGCCAATATTCCAGTGCGCAACGGAGTCGTCCATCTGATCCACCGTCCGCTAATGATCATCGACACGACAGTCACCCAATTCCTGCAGGTATGTGGGGTAAACTCTACGATTGTAGCCACAACACCGACACAGACAGACCGACACACACACAAATAGAGGCAGTGATAGCGCCTGCGGCTTGTGATAAGGCTTGGCATTTTGATTGGCTCGGCACGCACTGAAAGATAGCGCCAAGAAGATACTGGAATCGCTTGCCAGCCCCAGCGAATGCTAAAGACACATGAAAACACATAAACATACATATCTGGCACTCGGCTTTCCTTTGCTTTTTGTTGAGTGCTCCTCCTGAATACCATAAAAGCGCCTGGCAAGGGGCCACAGTTTTCGTAGCGCTCAACGGAGGGCAAAGCCAAACCCAATGATCTTGCACCCTTAAACCACTTAGACACATACAATATATATTCTAGATCCAAGCGAAGTAACTAACCCTAATTGATACAAATAAACCCAAAGTCTGATTCTACCTAGAACTGAATTTTTAGCGGCAATCGCCGTAAATTGGCGCAAGATTTCTTAAACTAAACAAGAATCTTGCCCAGTTCCTAGCCTTCTCGATTCGGTTCCATGTAAAATCAAAAGCAAAATTTTATTTTAAAATAATTTTTAAAATATAAATTTTATTTTAAAAAAATTTTGGGTGTAATGTAAGTATTGCCAAAAACAAAACAAAAAAATAGAAAAACCAAAAATCTATATTTACTTAAAAGCCTTGTATTTCATGTAAATCTTACTATGAATCAGATTTCCCTATTAAAATAACATTTCACTGGCAGTGACTGACTCAGTATTGGGCAAGGCGCTCCCAATTGGCCCTCAGAACGGAATTCGATACGTGATTTAGTCACGAAAATATTGGCAATAAAAAACTGAAAACTAAGCGCTTTGCTCGATCTGAACTGGAATCGACAAAAACTTCATTCACCAAAGTATTCCCATTGTTCTCTATTGAATGTATTGGTATTTTAAGCGAAAGCAGAAATTATGCTGTTCATTAATTGGCCGAAGCTCGATGTTCCCCGCATATATCAATCTCTGATCAATCACCGATCATTCGCTGTTCGCTCGCCATCAGCCGGCATGCTTGATCACAATCGTAACCGTAGCCTGTACTATATACATATATATGTTTCTTCTGCGCATAATCTGCAACTCCCAGAGAATGGCTATCCCTCATGGACATACACCCATTAAAAGCAGTGCGTTTCGAAACGGACTGTGCCGTTGGCATCGATTAATCGACAGTTCGAATCGTCATATCGTTTATCGTACTATCATTTTCGAAATTTCAATCTAGTTCTGTTGTAATTACTCGTGTTACGCTCTTTTGGCTACACTTACTGATCCATACCTCCTCTATCCTTTGTTTCTTATTGAAAACTACAAAAAACACAACCCAACCAACCACATATCGCTCTAATATTGAACCGGTGCACCGAAACAATTGACAAAATACCAAAACCGTTGACGCATTCAGTCGTTCAAGGTAAACCGAACCAAGATCCGATTTATATATTTATTTTACTGATTTGCCTAAGAGTTGCATTTTGATTTGCATCCCCCAAAAGCTATATTACTTTTGCATGAATCTCCTTGCCCCAGATAAGGCTTTGATTTTCTTAGATTAAGGGATTTCAAGAGGGGATAGAAGGAGCTTATAAATAAGGCATATTCCGCACTTGACTAGATAAACTCACTTATTATTTGTATAGCTAGGAATTTATTAAATAAGGTTTTTGTGTCTTAAAGCCTCTCTAATTATATTGACTTTGTGAACAATCTTTTGGACCTTCGATAATAATTTTATAAATGTTCCATTCTTGCTTCTTCCTTTCCTAACATATTATTTTCCTGATTGTGCGTCTTAATTATATGTTGTACTGTTTTGCCTTTATGTTTCCATTCCATTCTCCAACTGACTGGAATGCTTAAGAGTCCTTTGAAATGTTTTAGTTACTGGTAAATGTAAATTATATTGTTTGATTCGCTGTAAGTGTAAGCAAAGTGCACGCCAGTTCTATAGCGATCAATAGTTATGTAAATAAATAAACAAAGCCGCTTGCCTGCTAATTGCAAAATGCTTAAGAACAGCGAAAATTAAATATATTTCCATTGTGCTTCTTTCAAACGTGTTCTCCTGTGGCGGAACAACTCTATGTGGCACTCTGCGTGGATACCAAAATAATAATCAAACAAATAAATATCCGATTTCTTTGAATGTGTCCAATCTTGTTCGAAATAAATCTCGAACAACTTCCCTACTTCTTCCGTTTTCTAAACCGATTTAGTTCATGAACGTAAGTAATATTCACACCAACAAGCAGAACAAGTACAAGAACCACACAACAACAACAGTCATGTCAGTGCAACGCTTCGCTATCAAATTGCCATCCAAACCAATCACCACTCGAATAATAATTAAATAATTCGTTAGATTTGAGTCCCATTAATTCTCAGATAGATGTAGTTAAACATTTTGCATTACTCCCATTGATTCACAACTCAAATTGGCCAAACCCAAGCTCTAATTGGCCTCTATCCCGTTATATATGTTTTCGTAATTGTTTGTACCTGTACCCCTAAAACCTGAAAGCTTATGCGTGTCCTCCCTCCCTACCATGCAACAGTATGTTTTCTTAGATTATTATTTCATGTTTTGGAAAGTAATTCCACCGAGTCAGAATCCAACTGAATAATTATGTCTTCTCTTTCGAAGGAGAATGCCGAGAACGGAGCTCTGCGAAAGTTCTACGAAGTTATCATGGATAACGGAGGTGCCGTCTTGGACGACATCAACAATTTGTCAGAGGTGACCATTTTGGCGCCCAGCAATGAGGCTTGGAACTCCTCCAATATCAACAATATTCTGCGGTAAGACCACTCAGTCAAAAAACTCCTGGTTCATATTATTAATTTAAATGTTTAATGACTTTTACAGAGACCGCAACAAGATGAGGCAGATCCTGAACATGCACATCATCAAGGACCGCTTGAATGTGGAGAAGATTCGACAGAAGAATGCTAATTTGGTGGGTATCTAAGCTGCATTTAGTAAAGATAATTTAATTTACCCTTCGTCCTGCAGATCGCTCAGGTTCCTACTGTAAACAACAACACCTTCCTCTACTTCCATGTCCGCGGCGAGGGATCGGATGCGGTGATCACCGTCGAGGGTGGCGGCGTCAATGCCACAGTTATCCAGGCTGACGTGGCCCAGACCAATGGCTTTGTCCACATTATCGATCATGTGTTGGGCGTGCCCTACACCACGCTTCTGGGCAAGCTGGAGTCCGATCCCATGATGAGGTAAGCTTTAGCTTATGAGTGCTTAAAACCTCTTTTTGCATTAAAATGTTCTCCTTAGTGATACCTACAAGATGGGCCAGTTCTCGCACTTCAACGACCAGCTAAACAACACTCAGCGTCGCTTCACCTACTTTGTGCCCAGGGACAAGGGCTGGCAGAAGACCGAGCTGGACTACCCTTCGGCTCACAAGAAGCTGTTCATGGCCGACTTTGCCTATCATGTGAGTCGAGTCGCTGTTGTTTTTCTTTGGCCAAAACTCAGTTTTCTTTCCCCAACAGTCCAAGTCCATTCTGGAGCGGCACTTGGCCATTTCCGACTCCCCGTACACCATGAAGGATCTGGTCAAGTTCTCGCAGGAGTCCGGCAGCGTCATCTTACCCACATTCCGCGACTCCCTCAACATCCGCGTGGAGGAGGAGGCTGGACGTAAGTATCAACTCATTGGAGCCAAGGGCTCAGCTGCTGCTTCTTTCAATTCAATTTAAGTCGATGCGATTCATTGAAATTTGATTTGATTCTATTGGTACTCTCCCCCCACCGTGCTGTATTACTAACCAAACCTGTTTTTCTACAACTCTCGAACTAAATTTCTCGCTTTGTGCCTAACTAATTCTAACCGTTGTCCAATCGAAAGATCTTCATGATGAGTATGCTAGTCACGAATGGACTGGTGAGTTCTGTCGTTTGTCAAACCCACATCGCACTGCCCACAACAAGAAAAAGAGACCCCGACCTGGCCATAATCACTAGCATTAGTAGTCAACCCATCCAACAGCATTTGCTCTCTTTGCTAACGGCCATTTCTAACAGGACTTACCCATCCTCTTTCAGGCTACGTGATCATCTGGAACTACAAGAAGATTAATGTGTATCGGCCGGATGTGGAGTGCACCAACGGGATCATCCACGTCATCGACTATCCGCTACTGGAGGAGCGGGATGTGGTCGTGGCCGGAGGTAGCTATTTGCCAGAATCAAGCATTTGCATCATCCTGGGCAACCTCATAATGATAACAGTAGCCAAGTTCTTGAACTAAACGCATCGCATCCGATATGTAAAAACCAATCAAATCTAAAGCAAATGCAAATCAAACAACAGCCACAACAACAACAACAGTCGTCTACTGAACAAGAAACCAACCAAACACTCACTTTTAGAATCAGAATCAGAATCAAAATCAGAACCAGACTAATGTGACATCCCACAAGGATGTAGATAATCAGCACTAGTTTGTTGATATTGATCGAGAGAACCACAAGCAACCGAAACTGTATCTGTAATATATATCTATGCGTCACAAGGAACGATCATCATTCCACACACACCACACACTCCACCATCACACCCAGAACAGAACACACGCATGCAGAAAACAGAAAACTGCCTGCTCAACTTGCTTTTTCGCTGAACAGCCGAGAGGAATGAATAGATAGGATGGCGACGATGAAACCCCCTTACTTTTAAGTATTAAACGCGAAACCCCCCTTCTAAGGCCTTATGTATTATATGAAATATACAACTCTCTGTAAAACATTTTAATTTTATGTTCGATCGACCTATACCTATATTCATTATATACTGGTAGCTTACGTTCATCAGCTCGCTAGGTTTTAAGTTTGGACCCACGTCGATCTGTCTGCCTACGTATTGACATTGATATCGTACCATATGGAATATCTCCCGATTGTGTTTATGATTTTAAGTGTACATTTTTCTTTATGTGAATTGCTTGTTTTAGTTAATGGTCTAATTTATGATTTACGAAATGAGTTATGTTAAGTAGAATGCGAATCTCATTGTACATGTCGACGCGGAAGCATACTCTCATTACATTTAAACCCTACGCATACATACATGAACATGTAAAGAAACGAAGTCATTGTAAGATTCGAAAGTGTGAAATTTTATAAATAAACTGAAAGTTTTTCATTTGAACCCAAGCCCGAGCGACCAATGTTAGCTCAGAACTATATCAAAGTCGGACAAGAATAGAAAGCAATGCAACTGAATCAAATATACGAACCGCCATCCCTGCACTTAGTTGTTAGACCCGCCGCTATGCATGTGAATCCCCCATTTACACTGCCCACACACATACCCCCAAACAGCAGACATGGAGCGAGAGTTGCAACTAGATGACAAGTTGGAAGCTGCCGCCAACTACAAACTGCAAACTGCATACATCCAATATATCGTGTAATCCTGTAATCCACATCTCTACACATGTCATCACCGAATGGATTTTGATACCAATTTTAACTTGCAAAGAACGAAACTCCCCTTGTTGCATTTTAAACTTTGTATGTAGTGGAAGAACCTAGTTTATAGTCAATAGTCCGACCCAATCGCTAACTATTTATACCAACTCTCTTTCTATTTCTCTCTGTCTCTCCCCCTAATGCTATGTACTTATAGGTTAGACATTGTAACTAGTGTTAACCGGGCAAAAGCGAACACTGAACACTGAACACTGAACACTGAAATGTAATACCCTTAAAAAGATACACACTCACCAGTCTCAACAGATATCACCACCTAAAGCGAACCACTTAGGAAACTCAGTCGCAAAGACAACCAAAAACTTTGTAGTTGCTAGTTCCCGATCCCATCCGATCGAAACATTCCGGCAGTATTTATCTTTAGTAGGTGGTTTAGTTTAGTTTCGTTCGGTGCAGTGCTAGAGGACGAGAAGATTAAGATGAATATATGAATATAGAAGAGATTATACGCTAATGAAATGACACGAAAGCTTTAAGAAGGAGTCGCTGGAAGATGTAAAAGATGGAGTGGAACCGCATTGCAATCGCAATTTGTGTCGTAGTCAGTAGTTACACGTTAAGCGGCGTCTTAACGTGTAACTAGTGCCTTACTAAAGATAAACGCATTACCTTAACCTTTATACAAATTTACTCGAACCATACTTGTGCCCCAAATAAAGACATACGTTCCGCTTCAAGAGTCATCCAGACATACCTACCTACATGGATGGACACCCAACAATACAAGTATAATAATAATAATAAAATAATATTGCGCCACACGCTATTTACACCAAAATACATCAAAACAAATCGAGAAATGCATATTTTTCATATATTTAATTGTCAGAATAATATATAACGTATATGTAGTTTATTTACTGTACAACTCAAGAGTCAACCAAATGGAAATTAAATCACATATATCAATGTATATTTAGCAATTGAGTTTCGAGCGAATATATGAATAAATCTATATACAATATACGAAACCACGAAGCAAAAACTATGGGAAACTGCAGTGCAAAAGAATATTATTCCATTTTATTTTACGACAAGCGCTTTTTACAACTAAACCGAAACCGAAACCCAATTCAAATACTCGTAAATGAACAGCAAGATTATATTTAGCATTAGTTAAACTAATTAATACATGTACTAGAAAACCGAATGTCAACCGAGAATCTTCAGCATGCTTGAGCGAATAATAAAACTTAAAAAATACTATAAATGAATTCAAAAGTTGGTTTATTTGGGGAATATGTGTAAAATAAGGCAATATAATTGTGGAAAATATGTGACAAGAAAAGGTAACTTCGGAATGCCGTAGTTTACATAGCCTTGAAGTTTGCTGTTTTAAAAAGGCATAACTAAGCCAAATTTGAAAAATATGCTAATTTGTTCAGCAAATCAAGATTTTAAAAATGACATAACTGGGCTAAAATTGCATATTTTTGAATTTGGAAAGCCATTCTGTGCTTATTTTTATGAGGCTAATAAATCTGCATACTTAGTTACGAAATTTAGAAAATAATTTTTTTTGTCAAATTTTGACAATTTTAATGATGTTAACCCATATAAAATTTTGAAAAAATGGCAAAAAAATATTCAAATTTTTTTCAAAAAATTGATTGTAAATAATTTAGGTTTTTAACGTCGAATCGGAAGATCAATATTTTTAGTGTAGCATAGTTTTAGGCTCGTAAACAGAGACAAAATTGGGCTATATTTACAAGCCTAAAATCAGTCGGAATTATCTCGTGGAGACTTAAACTGAAATTCTTCCCCATTTTTCTCTTTTTAAGCAGGTGTTCCTTTTTATATAAAGTTTTCCGCTTAGAAAATTTTTTCAAATTTTATCAAAATAACCCTTGAGGTATCGATGGTTCTATTGAGGCGACAACGATAGTATCTTACGTCGTAAATCTTCACGTGTTTGTTCACTTACGTTGTAGATCGTTACGTTTTTGTTCAGAGCTGCTATTCCACCGACATTTTTTTCGCTATTCAACATTCCCACTATATTTTCTGTCTTAATTATTTCAAATTAACAGTTTTCTTAAATTTAGGGGGAAGACAGGATTTTTTAGGAGGAAATATCGACTCTTTGAGATTTTTTAGGGGGAAAGCTAAATTTTAATCTGGCAACACTGCTTTTCCATATCTAGGCGACAACAACACCCCGGAAAATTGATTTTTCGCTCAAAGCAAGTTTACAATTAAATTTCCTCGGAACACAACTGGAGTTTTCGGTTAATTGAAACAAAGAAAATCGACGATGACAGCTTCGCAGGTCGACCAGGTAAGCAAATAGGTGGAATTTGTAAAAAGTTCCTTTGGTTGCGGGCCGGAATAGCGCCAATAGTCGCCATTGCAAAATAAGGAGATCAGTGTAAGTTTGTAAATTTCCTCTGCAGAAACGCGCTCTCAACAAGTTGAAGCACGACCTAGAGCCCTTTCGAACGGCTATTGTCGGAGCCTATGGCGTGCTCACCTGGGAGAAGCAATACTACGCCGGGGTGGTCTTCGGCAGCATCAGTGTCCTTTACTTAACTCTGTGGTACTTGGACCTGTCGCTAATCACCCTGGTCTCGCTGCTGGGCCTCGTGAGCATCCTCATGGACTACGTGTTTCCCACTGTCTCGCGCCTCATCTTCGGCAGCGTCAATTGGGACGGCGACCAGGAGGCCAAATTCGAGGACGTTTGTAGCCAGGTGTGCACGGTCAAGGCGAACTTGGCGCTCTGGTACGAATACCTATTCAAGGAGCGAAAGTCCACCGTGGTGAGTAATTGCCAGAGCTTCGTAACCATAAACACAGACTCTTGTTACCGTATTGGAATCGTTCTATTTATTATCGTTACTATTTCTATTACAGTTCGTGATCATCATCAGCCTCGGACTGCTAGCTCTCGCCTGGATCGGAGCCATTATCAATAACCTGCTGCTGATGTACTTGGCCACCCTGCTCATTGCCATGTGGCCGGGGCTGCAGGACAAAGACGTGTTCAAGTCCATCACTCAGAAGGTATCGAAGATCATCAACGAGAAGATCCAGTGCGGCAAGCGGAAGCTGCAGTAGAGCGGGCAGGGCATGCCTTGAAGAAAAGAAGCATCTACACTCACCACATTTGACCAAAAATTAAACAGCCTAAGTCATATACTTGCCATGATGCACACACATCGCGTACACATCACTAAATAAACTCTCAAAGCATTGCATTTCCACTATATGTATATCATAAAGAATAAGTGCAGCAGCGCATATTGACAGTATTCCCATTGGCTAGCATCCGCGCAACATCCCATCCCATCCTACTATAAGTTTGTAATATGTAAAGCGAAGGCAAAGGAATCTCGATGCGGAGCGAACGGAGAGAGAAAAGCGAAGAAGAAAGCGCAAAAAAGACATTTTTGTGATTATTTTGTGAGTTAATTGAAATATATGATAATCCCGTAAGATACAAAAGAACTTAAGCGTCTAGAAGAAACTATGTTTAAATAAAGATTTCAACTCCTCATCTGCCCCTTCCCCGTGATCTGGAGCGAGTGCGTGATCTGGCGTGCTTGCTCTTCTTGGTCTTCTTTTTGTGCTTGCTGGGGTGTCGGCGGTGATCCTCATCGGGGCTCCCATCACTTTCCGCACTGGAGTCCTTGTCTGCCCTCCTCGACCTGCCCTTGGACTTTTTGGAGTGCTTCCTGGACTTGCGGCTGGATGACTTTTTGTGCTTTCTGCGTTCGTAGGCGGAGTCGGAATCACTCTCTGTTGACTCCCCAGTGTCGTCTGCCTCGTCCGAGCTGCTTTTGGGCCGCCTGCTGCTTTTGGGACTTTGCGAACGCCTACGGTCCCGTTCATCGCGCTTGGATGTGGAGGAACTGTTGCTGCGAGAGTCGTGCACGTAGTTCTTTCTGTCTCGGTCCTCAGTTTTATGCGATTGGCTTTCCTCCTTGTAAGTTCGTTCTGTTTTGTATTCCTTTCGATCCTCCTCTTTGTATGCTCTTCTATCGTCTTCCCTGTTTGATTTTCTGTCCTCATCCTTATAGGGTTTCCTATCCTCATCCTTGTACGATTTTTTGTCCTCATCCCTGTAAGGTCTCCGATCTTCATCCTTGTAGGGTTTTCTATCCTCATCCTTGTACGATTTCCTATCATCATCCCTGTAAGGTTTTCTATCCTCATCCTTGTAGCTTTTTCTGTCATCTTCTTTGTAGGACTTGCGATCTTCCTCCTTGTACCTTCTACGATCTTCGTCCTTGTACGATCTCTGTTCCTTACGCTCATCCCTATGTGATCTATCCTCCCTTCGATCTCTGTCCCTTCTCTCCGTTGATTTCTCTGGCTTTAATAAGATCTGACCATGCTCATTCTCCTGCTTCTTGAACTCTTCGTACTTGGCGGAGTCTGAAAATACCAATAAATAAAATATAAACTTAATCTTACTAGAAAACCTTCGATTTCCCACTTACTTATGCATTTGCCGTACTGTGCGTACTCCTTTCGGGATACTGGTTGACAGAGGAACTCGTTGAACGCCTCCTTGGCTCCTCCAATGGCCATTTTGACGATAACTCGACCGGCGTGGTCATCGAATCCCTCGACTTGACCGTACTGATCTTTCTGTTTGCCGCCGAGGATACGAACGAAGGCCTGCTTCTTGATCTCCAGCACCTCGTTCTTCTCCGGCTGCACCAGCAGCGCTTTGGGTTTGAGTGCCTTGTCAGCCCCCAATCCCATGCCCTTTGGCCGCAAGAAGGGTGCATCATCGATGGGTCCGGAACCCTTCTTCTTCGGCGGCGGATCCACCCAACCCATGCCGCGCAGCATGGCCAGACCGAATTGCTGGATGGGTATGTTGTCATAGTCATCCAGAGTGGCCTCCTTGGCGCCATCGAGCGGCAGTTCGTCGGCCTTTACTGCGGGTAATACCAGTTTCTCCGTGTCCAGGCTATCTCCATTACTTTGGCTAGCGGCTAGCAGTTCCCGAGCAGCCCGCTGTTCCAGGTTTTCTGCAGCAACCGTACCGGCTGTGACTTCGGCAATAGACTGGGCCGCAGGGGTCACCTCCTCCGGATCCGTCTCCTCTTCGCCCAGCAGGACTGCCCGCCGTTTCATCAGGCTGGCCAATGCTGCGGAGGTCTTCTGGCTGCCCTGCATCTCGATGATCAGCGGAGCAGCCTCCACTCTTTCTCTATAATGCAAATCTATTTTAAAACATGTAATTAACTAAACTCTGACAATGTAGACTTACGCTATTAGCTTGATCTCTTTGCCCTCCAAACACTTGATGAGCTCCACTTTAATCTCTTCCTTTGGCTGCTTGCTGGGCAGGATATTCGGCTTCTTGGCCACCTTGCTGAAGCCAAAGGATATTTTCTTGGCGTCCATGGTTTCGGCCGTGCTTGGATTTAATTAATTTAACAAATTTCTTGTGAAATATAGAAAATGCCGCCGTAAACAAAACCTCAACAGCTGTTCAGCGTCATGTGCTGCCAACCGGTTTTTCCTCACCCACGATGTATCGATGACTCGGAGCACCGCATAATCGATAATATCGTCGATAGTTTTACAGCTACAGCTTCGATTTCTCCTCTCCAATTTGAATTAAGTCCTTGTATTTTTAAGCAAATTATTACCGAGTAAGTGAATAATAGTGGTTAATAATAGTTGCCAATAGTTAGAACTAAAAGTTAAAATAGTCCGTCTAGTTACCTATCGAATCTTCTGGAATAGTGTGTCATCGGCGAGCCTAACCTCACTCATTCTCTTTCAAACAGCGGCAGCGCCAGCACGAGTTCATTTGTTTTCGCGTAGAAATAATTAAATAAGCCAGAAACATGTTCGGTGGACAGCAGCAGCCTATACTCGTGTTGAGTGAGTATTTCATTTACATCAAGTTATAACTGAAATCATGCGAAATCGGCGTCCGCAGGTTCGAACACAAAGAGAGAATCGGGCCGCAAAGTGCAGTTGGAGAACATCCAAGCCGGAAAGGTATGTGTGTGTGTGCGTGACTCACATGTCTGGGTCTGCGGTTTTCGTGTTTCCATTTTCCCGGCCATCTGCTCATGAGAACCCCTTTTCCAGGCGATCGCCGATGTGATCAGGACATGTCTGGGCCCTCAGGCCATGCTGAAGATGCTAATGGACCCCATGGGCGGCATCGTGATGACCAACGACGGCAACGCCATCCTGCGCGAGATCACTGTCCAGCATCCGGCTGCCAAGAGCATGATCGAGATTGCGCGCACACAGGACGAGGAGGTGGGTGATGGCACCACATCGGTCATTGTCCTGGCCGGCGAGATGCTGGCCGCCGCCGAGCCCTTCTTGCAGCAACAGATTCACCCCACAGTGATCATTCGGGCTTATCGCGAGGCCCTCGAGGACATCGTCGGTCACTTGCAGTCGGACCTCAGCGTGCAGCTGGATGTTAAGGACAAGGCCAAGATGGCCGATGTGGTCAAGGCCTGCGTCGGCACCAAGTTCATCGGCAAGTGGTCCGATTTGGCTGTGAAAATCGCCCTGGACGCCGTCGAGACGGTGACCCTCAACGAAAACGGTCGCCTGGAGGTTGATATTAAGCGGTATGTCCTTACTTAAGCCCCATGCCTTGCATATTCTGACTCCAATTTATGGATTTCTCTTATCTTATAGCTACGCCAAGGTGGAGAAGATTCCCGGCGGCTCCATCGAAGACTCGTGCGTGCTGAAGGGCGTGATGATCAACAAGGACGTCACGCACGCCAAGATGCGTCGCCTGATCGAGAATCCCCGCATCGTGCTGCTCGACTGCTCGCTGGAGTACAAGAAGGGCGAGAGCCAGACCAACGTGGAGATTATTGGGGAGCAGGACTTCACCCGCATGCTGCAGATCGAGGAGGAGTTTGTGCAGCGCATCTGCGCTGACATCATTGCCGTGAAGCCGGATCTGGTCTTCACCGAGAAGGGTGTCTCGGATCTGGCCCAGCACTACCTGCTGAAGGCCGGCATCACCGCCATCCGTCGTCTACGCAAGACGGACAATCTGCGCATTGCTCGCGCCTGCGGTGCCACCATCGTTAACCGCACCGAAGAGCTGACCGAGAAGGATGTGGGCACGGGCGCCGGCCTGTTCATGGTCAAGAAGATCGGTGACGAGTACTTCACCTTCGTGACACAGTGCAAGGACCCCAAGGCCTGCACCATCCTTCTGCGTGGTGCCAGCAAGGATATCCTTAACGAGACGGAGCGCAATCTGCAGGACGCTCTGCACGTGGCCCGCAACTTGGTGCTGGAGCCGCGTCTGGTAGCCGGCGGCGGAGCCGTCGAGATGGCCGTCTCCCAGCTGCTAACTCGCAAGCAGGTCAAGGGCCCGTACACGGCGGTGGCCCATGCCCTGGAGATCATACCGCGCACGCTGGCCCAGAATTGTGGAGCCAACACGATCCGCGCCCTGACCGCACTGCGCGCCAAGCACGCCTCTCACACCGGCGACAGCGTCTGCGCCTGGGGCATCGATGGCGAGTCCGGCGAAATCGTGGACATGAACGTGAAGAACATCTGGGAGCCACTGGCCGTCAAGTTGCAGACGTACAAGACTGCCGTGGAGACGGCCATCCTGCTGCTGCGCATCGACGACATTGTCTCTGGAACGAAGAAGCGCGGCGGCAACGAGCCCACCAACCCGGCCGCCATGGCCCAGGGTCAGGAGTAGTAGCCTGCGATCAACCACGTGTATTAATAATGCTTACTATCCTTTAATACTTAATTTAACACCCAAAAGAAAACGAAAAAACACAAAAACCCACACACGCCACTATCAAATGTCTAACATTTAGTTTGGGCCCGGTCCGTGCTGGAACCGCTTGGTCTCCGGGCCGCCTACACACACAAATTCTGCTGCATTTGCTCTCATTAACAGAACACACAAATAAAATTGTTAAAACTCATTTAATGTCTTTTGATTCCACTTCGTATAACCGTTCGTCCATCAACTTGAGAACCTCCAATCCCACAGAGGTGAAACTCGGCTGCAGGTAACGCGCAAACAACTCCAGGCAGTTTGGTTCTTCGTGCTCCTCCTTCAGGTGAAGGTGTTCCCTTAGCCAGGCCAGCAGCGGTGGCTTGTGGGAGTGCACAGTGCTGGGCACGCTAAGCAGCATCTCTGTTTTCCGTAACTCTTCACCGAAATCCTCAGGGGCATCGACATGGCAGGTCAAATACAGCATCTCGTAGGGCTGTTTCTGGGTTACATCGGACTGCGGCGGAGCAATCAGTTGGTGGTTCGTGCTAAGCTTGTACCAGCGCAGTTTGTGGATCAGTCGAAGATGCCAGCTGGGCAGGAGCTGCTGCTCCAGGGCCGTTTGGTGCTGCACTGAGTTGGTGCACCAGATGGCCACCAAGGATCGCGGGTGGGTAAGCTGTGAGATGGGAATGAGCGACAGCTGGTCATTGTACAACATGGCGTAGCCCAGCTCCTGCTTGGCCCGCTTCAGCCGACGGATATACTTGTTGCGCCAGGGAGGATCCAGCTCAATGAGATCGTAGGCAGGTAGGAGTTGGGGCAGCAGGGCTGGCAGTTGATCCACATTGTGATTGTAGAAGCGGGCTTTGTCGGGAATGAGGTAAACCCTTCCAGAGTCATCTTGGCACTGGAATCGCTGCATCCTACCGCTTTCGTTGGCTCCATGGAGCTGAGGTAGGTTATAGGAATCCTCCCAGTGCCTGTCTATGGAGCGAACGTCATCAGGCTCAAGAGATTTGGGCAGGAGCTTCAGGTACCCATTGACCAGCTTCAAATCCTCTGATGATGATCCATCTTCCTCGCCGGCTTTCCTCTTGCGCTTCCTCGACCGCTTTTCCCCGTCTTCCTGCATCGGCCTCTTGGCTTGAAACTGGAACAGCTCAGATCTAAGCTTAAAGTCGCCATAGGATGCATTTATTAGCTTTCTGTGATCCAAGAAAACGGCAAATTTATTTTCTAGCAAATTATTTGTTTGCAATTTTAGCATTTCGATAACATGTGAAAAATCATCCCTGCTTTCTGGCGATAGTTAACTGTGGCGCCAAATATTTGAATTTTTCATGAGAAATGGTAAAAACTTTATTTCAATATATTTTTGCCACGATCACTCTTTGACATTGATTTAGTTTATTCATAATACACATTTTATTGCAGAATAGCACCAAACAACGATAGGGTTTTAGGATCTACATTACCTCCTAAAGGTTTTAGTACCTCTCATCTAATATATTTGTATTTTTCCTCAAATTAAAGTAATCCTTCATATGGAAGAGCAGCTCTGCGTGGAGCTTTCTATGGGCACGACGGTTGTAGCAGTAAAGCTCCTCGCTGGCATTTTCGGCCACGAATCGCAGCATGGAAAGTTGGCCTAAACTAGATCTGCTTTGCATTGGATTATGTTTTTGGGCCCTTTGCAGGAAGAAGAAGGCTGGTGTAGACTCAACACTGAACTTTTTGGGGGCACTTCTTCCCTGCAGGTCCATCTTGTACAGAAGCACTGCCTCCTGCTTTAGGCAATCTGCCAGTCCGCTTAGACTCTTCATTATATTCTCGTTCACCGCAGTTGGGAATTGCTGGGAATTGTAGAAACACACGGCTACATCTTTATCGGAGGCGTAAATTAGTTCGTTCCAGGTGGTCAGGTCTACATTTCGAACTTGGGACTTCCGGCAGCTCGGTTCCTCCACTTTTCCCTTTACCACCTGACCGCAAAATTCCTTCAGACTTTCCAGGGTTGGCGACTTGGGCCCAAAAAAGAACACATCTCCGGCAGAAGATACCCCGTAAATCAGAGGTGGCGAGGCCACGGAGCAGCCTTCGTCACTGCGGATAATGGTGTAGTCCACCTCGTTGAAGATAAACGCCGCCCACACATCGTCCACGTAAAAGTCCATCTGCTGGCCAAGATTATCGGGGTCTGCCAGCTGGTAAGCCATATCCATCCATTTCCCCAGGGTTCCAAAGTTATCGGCGAATACATGGAGCATTATGAGCATGGGTCGCTTATGGGAGTCCCAGGAATTTCGCATTTTCATGAATCCAGGAAGTCGCTTCAGTCGGTCCTTGTACTTTTCCGGAAAGAAGGTCTCGAAATTAGGAGGTAGTGGGAGGTAGCCGCAGATAGTTCCTGACATTATCACTTATTTCGTTTATTTGGGTTAATGAAACACCGGTTAGTCATAATATTTACTTATCAATTGTTGTTTTTGTACTTTTAATGCTATTTATCGATGTGCCCGAAACTATCGATGGTAATAGGAATGAGTATTTAACGGTGCATTACGAGGTAAAGAAAGTTAATATAAAAAATAAACAAATAGTTAAATTAATACTTATCTACGTATCTGAGAAATATAAAGAAATCTAGAAGGTTTATTAAAATCAATTTATATTCTTCTATTAGTTTTTATGCAAGATTTGTTTCCAAGTCTCAATTAATTAAGAACGTTCTTAAATCTTTTTTAGTTTTTAAACAATTTAACAAGCTTAACTACGGTAATATAAGTTAAAATAAGGTTCCTGTAAGCACATTAACTGCATGTGCCCTGTTACCAAGCAACCATTAATTGGCAACGTTGTTTATTTTTAAAATCAATAAGAAGAAAATCATATCAAAAGATTCTTACCAGACCGATAAAAAATGGCTGACCAAAACGAGCTGGACCAACTGGCCACGGCGGAGTTGCTGAGGCTCCAGCGCCAGCATCGCGGTCTTCAGTTGGACCTTCGCGGCTTGCTCGAGGAGAAGGCCAAGCGACTGAAGAAGCAGAACCACATGATCAACGTCCTGCAGGTGGAGCACCAGAAGCTAAAGGAGGAAATCAAGACACTGGAGGGCGGCACTCACGCCCGCAAGAACACCAATGTGGGTTTAATCTTCTCCTTAAGAGAATTATAAACCAAAGATTCCTCCACTTGCAGAAGGAGCGCCACCTGGGTAGCATGCAGGCCCAGCAGGCTGACCTCCAAAGAGTGCTCCAAAATGAACGGACAAATCTGTGGGAGCTGGAAGGGCATATCCGGAAAATGGAGAAGGAAATCGATGCCCTTCGGCGAAACGAGGTGCCCGACAACTGCTACAAGGACACCATCTGCAAGGTCCAGAAGAGCGTCGTAAAGCTGGAGAACCGCCTGGATGTGGTGAACAAGAAGTGCAGCGATGTGCTCACGGAGAACAGCAAGATGCGGGACGCCATCAACCACATGCTGCAGGATCGGTGAGAAAGGGTCTCAGAAATTGATTTAAAAACAAGCAAGGAAGCTTCGGATGCCGAAGTTAAAAAATTTCTTTTTTAATTTTGATTGTAATTAATTAAGATTTTAATGGTGAATCGAAAGATATACGGCTTTTGGCTATCACTTTCTTTTTGGCTGTAAGAGGCTCCCAAGAAGACCTCATATTCGCGCATTTTTGGATAACGAAAATAATTCGAAAATTATGGTCACTTTTTTGGACAAACAATAAGGATATTTTTCTTCGGTATGCCGAAGTTTGTATGCCTTTGCCTCGGCTGGTGATACTAATCAAGAATATATATAGTTTGTGAGGTCACTGCGTTGCAAATATTATGGCAAAATTATAATACCCTCTGCAAGGATATAACAATTAACTTCTCTCTGTAACCGCCAACCCAGGGCGAACTTCAACGACATGTGGCAGTCGATGGTTACCCAGTTCAACGAGGGCAAGAAGTTTATCATGGACCTAATTGATCAGTCGACCGTGGCCTTCGATCAGCGCGAGGAGCTCTGCAACAAGTTGTCCGTCCTCAAGGACCGCAACGAGAATGACAAGGTTATGCATATCCAGGAGATGCGCGAGATGCAGCGACGACTGGAGCACGACGCCAAGCTGCAGAAGTTCTTCGATATCAAGGGTCAGAAGCGCCAAAATCCAGAGCTGGAGCAGCGCGAGCTGGACAAAAAGCAGAACCAGAAGGAGAACTATGAGCGTCAGCTGCTGGAGTACAGGGATATCGTCGAGAAGATCAAGTTGCTGTACGGCGAGGAGGATGCGGAACGACTGGTGGCCCAGTTCAAGCGGCAGGAGGACGAGAACTTTGCCCTCTTCAATTATGTCAACGAGCTGAGCCACGAGGTGGAGGTGCTGAACGATTCCACGCAGGAGTTGACCGATGAAATAGGTTAAATAAGTTAAATATATATAATATATACCATATTTACCGCATTCACCCCCAGAACGTCAAAAGTCGGAGCAGACTGAAAAGGAGTTAAAGCAGAAGACTGAGGCCTTGGATTACTTGAATGCCGAACGTGAGCGCATCGAGCAACTGGCCGAGGAAACCAGGGAGAGGAAACGCACCCTAAGCATTCGCCTGGAACAGCTGCTCAAGGGCATTGAGGATATTTTCAGGTGTGACCCCAAAGGATATGTATATTCTTAATATTAGGTAACTTACCTGGTTGTTCTTCCTTTTACAGACAACTGGCTTGCGACGATGCTCCCATTTTGAATGTCCTCAGTACCAAGACCTTCTTGACCGTCCACAATGTGAAGCTTTTCATTGGCGTTATTGAGCGGCGGGTTAATCTGATCATTAGTGCCATCAATATAGAGGATAACTCCAACAAGATATTGGCCAGAAAGGATCGGGTTCCCAAGTTCAATATACGGGAGTCTGCCAAAACCAAAAGTTAGGGATTCGGATGCAGAAAAATCTACTTAATCAAACTTAAACCTACCTATGTAACCATTATAAAATCATGAATTAATCTTATCTTGATATAAACACGATAATAACTTATGATATCAAAATTCTTGCCTTCTTCCTGAGACTAGTTTTATTGGACATTAAGGCTAAATTCGTAAAGGCTCCCGGACATAAGCATATGGCCACTATAAATGTAAATCTAATCACTTGGGGCTTAAGATCGGGTGTTGACACTCCTGTCCATCGCCCTTAGTATCATGTCCTCGAAATGCTGGATGTTGGTCATCACGGTAAGGCTGTGGGCGCACTGGTCCGCATTTGGCGCGTTGCTAATCACTCCGAAAAGAAAGTGCCGGAAGGTTCCCCGGCCGGAGAACTCGAGGGTCTCCTGCTCGGCAGTAAACCCACCGCCGCTGTCACCCTGACAGGCTAGGGACTTGCCCTGCGTGAATATGCAAAACTTGTCCGCCTTGATGTCGCGCAGGCTTCGCTTGCACTCGTAGTTCGCCTGGAAAACCATCAAAAATTACAAAAAACGAGAAAAAAAGCTAACTTCGGTAAACCGAAGTTTGTATACCCTAGCAGTCTGAAATTGGATCATTAAAAATCGGTCCATTTTGGTAATGTTAAAAAAAAATGTCAAATTATGTAAATTTTGTAAATTTTACATTTTACATGTAGAATTTTACATTTTCACATAAATTGACCGATCCCTTCTATGGCAGCTATATGATATAGTTGTCCGATCTTAATGAAATTAAAACCGTAATTCTAGAACTATAAAAACGACTATATCTCGAAGTTTATAGAAATACGTTGAAAAACACAGAAAATAAAATTTTTTTTGCAATAATTTCGCCATCATTCCTATGGTAGCTACAGGATATAGTGGTCCGATTTCGGCCGTTCCGACATATGTACTGCGTGCTAAAGAAATAAGACTATGCTGAAAACTTCAGCCCGATAGCTCAAAAACTGAGAGACTAGTTCGCGTAGAAACCGACAGACAGACAGACGGACAGACAGACGGACAGACAGACAGACGGACAGACAGACAGACAGACGGACATGGCTAGATCGACTCGGCTGGTGATGCTGATCAAGAATATATATACTTTATGGGGTCTGAGATGCCTCCTTCACTGCGTTGCAAATATCATGGCAAAATTATAATACCCTCTGCAAGGGTATATTAAATATATTTTTTGTATTTCTAAACTCGCCTTGGACACGGCCGGCACAAATTGCAGCTCGTGTTTATTCTCGATGCTCCAGCCGGCAAACTTGCCCTGCCGGTCGTCGGTGATGGTCTCCTTTTCCGCGTAGCTCACGAATTTCACGCAGATGGGCCGGATTACGTGGCTCAGCTCAAAGGGCTCGTTGAGGGTCAGCAGGGCCAGGTCTTGATAAAATTCCTCTATCCTTCCCTTGTAGCCACTGATAAGTCAAGAATTTATGTTTATTTTTTTTCGAAAGATAATCTGTGATACTCACGGAGCTATATCGATAAAAGTCACATTACGTATCTGGTCGTCGGGCGTGGTGTCATTGTAGTTGCGATAATATTTGGCCGCAATCACCTGAAAGGTGTCAAAGCTGTAGGGCAGGCGGGTGCCCTCGTCGTATACGCAATGGGCGGCGGTGATGATGAGGTCTGGTGTCAGCAGCGACCCGCCACACTGGAAGTGATAGTCCTTCTCGTTGTGCCAAACATACCTTAAAGTAAATGCCTAATTAGTATCAGAAACTAAACCTGCTATATAGTCCCACATACAGTCCCACATGCCAGGGCACCACAGTGTTGTTGATGGTGTAGCCGTTGGCCGAGAAGCTCTTGGTGGGCGTGGCAATCTGGCCGCAATCCTGCTGACAGCGCTGGCGTCCACGGTTCCAGTAGCCACCCTTCATGCACTTCATGTCGGGCAGGGCGCCGTCAGCCTTGAATCCGGTGGCGCAGACAAACTTCACCTCGGTGCCGGGCGGATGGTAGGGCTTGTTGCAGTTCACCTTCTGGCCGCCATAGATGCACAAGGCCCTGGTTGAGTAGCCCTCGAACTCGCCCGTAGAGTTGCAGTATTCTATGAATAAGTAAAGAAGTATATGATTCGGATAAACTATGAATATCTGTCAGAGCTACTCACTCACGCATTTCGGGATCACAGAGGTACCCCACTTTCTATTGGCGCAGTAGCTGACTGTATTGCCCTCCAGCACATGGCCCTTCTCGCAGGAGAATTTCACAGATCCGTGGGTGATGGGTCCGGTTAGGATACGGTCGCCAGCGCCCCTTACGATGGGCCGTTCATCGCCGATGGGCAGGGGACAGCCCTCCTGGTCTAGCGGAATGTCCACGGCAACTGGAGTCACGGATATCTTCCTGGTGGTGTTGCAGAGCAGATGAGACTCATCGGATCCGTCGAAGCAATCGTTCTGACCATTGCATTTCAGAGAACTGGCAATGCAGCTGCCGGTGCCGCACTTGAAGGAGTAACTGGGACAGGACATGTGACCACAGAGTTCCACAGACTCGTCGAACCCGGTGCCATCCGCACAGTCGTCCTTGCCGTCGCACAGAAAAGTGCTCTTGTCCAAACAGATTCCGGAGGGGCACTTGAACTCATTATCCCTAGAGAATATGCAAAATGTTGTAGACAATTGCTAAGAAATATTATAAATAGGAAATGATTCACCACTTGACCTAGTCGGCTCTCAATATAAAAAAATCTATAAGCTTGTTCTTAGAAATATAATAAATAATAAACCAAAATCATAAATGATAAGGCGTTTGCCTTTTGTTCCTCCCCGCGAAAGTCTCGAATAGCTATAAAATCGGCAGCCTTTCTACTGACTTAATCAGTTCAGTGTTGAGTTTTACACCATGGCACCACTCTGGAGACTTGCTGCTCTTCTCTTGATTTCGCTTTTCCTGGGACTTTGCCAGGCTTCTGTCTATTGCGGACATGGATATGATCTTGGTATATGTCGCGATAGGTCATTTTGCAGCCGAACTATTGCCACTGACACTGATAATTGCGGCTTTGATGAAGTTTGCTGTAAATTAGTAAGTTTATAACATTTATGTGCATTTATTATGGCTTGAAAAACTATATTTTTTTCGTTACAGTCTCGTTTCTGATTTTTAGGCAGAAGTAAATAATTAACGGAAGCCTCAAAAAATTGATTTAATTGTATAATTCGGCAACTTAAATATAAATATTCAAATACAAAGCATCAGGCCTTTTCAAGGCTGAAGTTGATGAGTATTCCTTAAGACTCGTTAAACTAAAGGATGTTGCTGATTTTGATGTTTGGTCTATTTCAAAATAAATCTCCTAATTATTTCAAAAAATCCTCTTCAACGATTACCACTTACAGACAGTTTCCCTGAAGGAGACGATCGTGCTGCCTCAGATCGTCCTCGTTGCCACAACGGAGCCGCGTCTCGTCGGATCCATCGGCGCACTCGTTGATTCCATTGCAGCCCGCTGTTCCGATGACGCAGGCCCCGTAGGTGCATTGGAAGTACGGCTTGGTACAGTGGTCCCTCTGAGAGACGCACGTCATTGCCGTTTCGTCGGAGCCATCCGGGCAGTTCTTCTCGCCGTTGCAGACGTCATAAGAGGAGATGCAGCTGCCGTTGTCGCACTCAAACTGCGAGGTATCACATTCGGCTAATACTGCAATCAAAGGTTCGTCAAAAGAAAGCACCAGACTGTCCTCTTTTTCTTACTGTGAACCCGAACCAATTTTCTCTAGAACTAATTTGTTGAGAATAATTTCAATTATTCATATTTAATCATTCTATAAACCACAAAGTGAGGTTTTATATTTTTAATCTCCTCTATCTCCGCAACACTTTCATTGGAAATGTCGTATTAAGTCAGCTGTAACCAGTGCCGGCACCGCAACTGATAAATCACGTTTATATGGTTATTTTTAGTTCCGTAATCACTTGCTCTAAACCCGACTCTATCAGCAAGTATTCTCTTTTCTCTCAGAGAATCACTGGAGATAAACAAAGATGACTGATGCGAATGCGTCGCGCGACTTCAAGATGAACCGGCTCGAGATACGAATCTTGTTTGGATGAGACGCTCTCAGAGAGGAGCTTTACTTGCATACTCAATACATATTCTGGCCCCACATACATATATGTATGTAGAATGAGTTTTTATTTTCGTCCGACTTGTATTACACTGGTCGACAAGAAAAATGCCGGCGAATAAGACCCATTGATTCTGGTAGATCCGAACCGGTACATTACTAGTCCGAAACTGAAAAGTTTCCATCACCCACCAATTTTGAGTAAATCGCGGTCAAAGTCTCATGCACTGCTTGAATCGGCACTTTTCAAGGCTTAATAACTCCCAAACCTTACGTTGCCCAGAGCGGGTATTCAGCTTAAAAAGAGCGTTGGCCTTTCTACTTCAATATTAAACAAGAATATCCAATGGGAGACCTCTCGTTCTTTAGTTATAACGCATTATACAAACTTAAATTTGTCACATATTTTTGCTATGTTGTAGCCCTGATATTTCAAACATTTTTGTTAGAGACTGCTTTGGGTTCGGAACATTGATATTTCTTCAAACTTTCCAAGAATTAATTGTTATCAAGTTGAATACATTTGAACAAATTCAACTTTGTATATAAATATGATAATGGAAAATGTCCAGAGAATGTGTTGTCGGCCCATAAAACGTTTTTTGTGTGCCTAAATTATAATCCCAAACCAATGTTTCTAACCAAAGCCAAGACTCTCACCAGATTTGTTAAGTTTCAGGGCTACAACATAGCAAAAATATGTGACAAATTTAAGTTTGTAAAACGCATTATAACTAAAGAACGAGAGGTCTCCCATTGGATATTCTTGTTTAATATTGAAGTAGAAAGGCCAAAGCTCTTTTTAAGCTGAATACCCGCTCTGGGCAACGTAAGGTTTGGGAGTTATTAAGCCTTGAAAAGTGCCGATTCAAGCAGTGCATGAGACTTTGACCGCGATTTACTCAAAATTGGTGGGTGATGGAAACTTTTCAGTTTCGGACTAGTAATGTACCGGTTCGGATCTACCAGAATCAATGGGTTTTATTCGCCGGCAAAAAAAAAGGTCGATTTTTGTCGACCTGTGTTATCATTTTGAACTTTACTCACTTGCTACGATCCTATACGAAATGATGCAAAGGATCACGAGACCTCTTGATAATATCGATTTAAGCTGCATTATTTGTGGGTTGAAATTAAACCTGTTTAATGCACTGTGAATGCACTCGAGGCACACGACATTCACACAGGTGTGAGGCTTAAATTAAATGCGTACTGATTATGCCGACCGGAGGAGAGCACGTGCCGCCGAGCTTAGAACAAGTCCGACCGAGCTCACAAAGGGAACTGAGCTGTGGAGTGCGTTAAAGCTGGATCTAATAATAATAACAGCCGCGGAACACGTTTTAAGAGCGCCAAGCTCGGATCGCAGAGAGGTTGGCATTAAAAGTGCCCTCAATCTCAATCTATAAATAATATTCTTTGTTTTTTCGTGGATTTTCCATGGTTGGCATGTTAAAATCAGGGTCTTTCGGTTAATACAGTATTACATAAAGTGGCTGATAAGATTATCCACAGAAAATCCACAATCGTAACTACAGCCCAAATAAAATAAATTTATCGGTTAAATGTGTGTTTTATATAGAACAAGAACTAGAATTTATACTCCTTTTTGTTTGAAACGGGCCAATTAATTTAGTTTCTATTTTTGGAACTATAAACAATTTAAATATACAATCCTCACGCTCACGAGCTATCGATAACACCAAATTCACGAACTGCTTAGCAAGTCGTTTAAACAAGCAGTGCTAACCTTAAAGAAAGCAGAAGAAAAAGGAAAGCAGTTTTGATAAGCAGTGTAATAAGTTGGCTGTGCCTTCCGCTAGGTGGTGCCGCCAATTGCACCGCCACCTACCCGAATTCTGTGGAACTAAATTTAAAAAAATTGTTTTCTGCCAAATTCCGTTAAATTCATTAAATTTAACAACTAGAAATGAAGGAATTTTGTATTATTAATAATACTAAGACATCTTGTGATCTTCTCCACTTCCGCCACCCATTTATTGTGAAATTTCCGTCATTAAAAATCAAAAAGCATTTCATAAATTGTTTAAATCGTTTCGTTTAATTTATTTGTTTCATTTTCCACATTCTCACTGGCTGCTGTTTGTTTTGTTTTGTGTTTTTGTTTCTCTTTACGTATAGTTTATATTGATAATTTACAACTTACGGAGCTAACATAGAATGGCTTTAAATTAGAGTTACATAGATTAAGTATAAACGGAGCTTGCGGGGTCCAATCGTCATGCGGGGAGGGGGAATTACGAGTAGAAAATGTAGCTGCAAAGTATCTGTGGGTAGTTCTGAGGGAAATACACATACATATATGTATTTAGGAAAAGTAGTAGTAGTCTCAATCTCGGATCGGAGAGAGTGTAAAGTAAAAGCCACTAGCAATGTACACGTACGTAGCGATTATGGGTACTACGAATGCACTGGTATTACGTAAGTAAGTAGTAGGTAAGTGGTAGGATGCACAGTATCTCTCTATTTACGTATATCTGTTGCTACGATAATCCACATTTAAATCTTTAAGTATTGTATTTTAGCGTCTATTCTTGGTTTGCGGTCAGCGATGGATCGCTTCTCCTTCTCCTTCTGCGCTTCACTCGTCCTCGTTTCGTTCAGTGTATGTATACATTAACGTATCTGGGCTACGTTTAAAATCTATAACATTTAACTTATTCTTATTTACGTATTTGCATCCGCCTCCGTTGCGCAGATATTACTCTCTCTCTTATTGTTTGTCCCTTTTTTATGCTCGATTTCCACATATAAATACATAAATATATATCAAGATTTATATATATATATATGTATATCTATATTCGGATCTTAGGCTCTAGTTACGTATACATCTTGTGCAGGGCATCGTTTTGGATGGCCCCCAAACTGGGATAAGTTCAGAAACTCAACTGAAGGATCAAGTTTCGGGGGACGCGCGGAGCACAGCTCGTTGGATCCACTTTCACATCCACATCCACATCCTAAACTATATATGGTATCGCTATCGTTATCGTTATCTCGGTATATCGTTATCGGTTATCGGGTATCGCTTTAGAGCGTACAACTTACGATCAATTTAACGGAACGAGATCAAAAGCCAACTCTCTCAAACAACTCAGGGCTCTAGTTACATTTGGAGAACGGAACGGAAAATCGCAATGGCAGAACTACAAAATAATAACACAATAATTGAATTCGTTTTTCTCTTTGTTGTTTTTTTCATTTTTTATGTCAGATTTTTTCAAAACCAATAATTTATTTGGCGCTTGCCGTTTGTATCTTCTCGTCGTCGCTTCTGTCAGATAATCTCATAAACGCTTTGTCATTAAACTAAACATAATAATAATAAAATTAATCATTAATTTAATTTAAAATGTAAACACACTACACATTACTTAAAGAAACAGCTTCACTTTAGTTGTTTTGGGCGAGAACTAAACAAATTCGTTTAAAAATAAACAGAGTTAACTAAAATTGCATTATTTTATTTTGATAAGCACAAACTATACACACATTCAAATATCCGAATCGATACTCCTCCTCGCATAAACTCTTTTGTTTTTCCACTCGTAATATGTTTACTTTGCTAACAAATTCTATTTATATTAAAGTTAAAGTGTAATAGTTTTCGATTTTTTGTTGTTTTTTGTTTCCTTTGTTACGTATCTTAAATTGGTTTAAAACTGGTTTTAACCAAAAATTCATATCAACAGAATTCCGCTTGCGTTCAACATTTTATTCGTACTTTTTTTTTAGTTTTAGTTTTTCCTTTTCTTAATTTTTGAGTATTTCTTGCGAAAATTAATTTAAACATAGCAGTAAGCAACAAAGGGGGCAGGACAGGGGGCTCCTTTTCGAGCGATGATGATCTCTCTACGGGGTTTAAACATAAATCTTACGCTTGCGAATTTCTACATTGTTTTCCTTTCTTTCTTTCTTTCGTTTGGAACTAAATTAAAATTGTTGTTTGTCCTCGTTTACGTCTAAGTAGGTTCATTTCCGCTACTTTCATTTACTTAGCCTAGTTAATTAGTTTGTAGTTTTGTTTCTCATTTACGTATTTTCGGTTGCTGCTCAAACGCTTCGTGAAATAATTCCATTAGGTTCGATTTAGGTTAAGTTTCGTATTCGCACAAGTACCATCAAAATATTTTTGTTAAATATTATTCATTTAAGTAAATAGTTCATTTGTTACAATATAGTGTTGCTTTGTATCTGTATTCTGTATCTGTATATCTGTGTATCTGCATCTGTATCTGCATCCCAATTCGGCCTAATTCTGATCTAGATGTCCGCCCTGGACCGCCGCCGCCGCAGCCGCTGCCGCCGCCGCCTTCTGGGCCTGCGCCTGCTTCTCCTGCTCGTTCAGCTCCTTGATCGCCTGGATCTCCTTCTTCAGCTTCATCCGCCGGTTCTGGAACCAGATCTTGATCTGTCGCTCCGTCAGGCAGAGCGCGTGCGCCATCTCGATTCTCCGCCGGCGGGTCAGATAGTGATTCGTGTGGAACTCCTTCTCCAGCTCCAGTGTCTGGTAGCGGGTGTATGTCTGCCGGCCGCGTCTTCGCAGACCATTTGTACCTGTCGAGTAGAGATTGGGGGGAAATAGGGGGTTAATTTATGGGTAATTTTCACATTATTTACAGGTATTTGGACCTGATATTGAGGTTTATAGGATGAGAAAATGCTTTCTAGATTCTTTATTAATTATATTAATTTTAACAAGTATAATATCAGGTCCAATATCATGTTTATATTATGTTTTTTTTATTTTTAGCATCCACTTTATAAAAGACATTGACAAAGGATTTTTCCATTTTAACAAATAAAGCATATCCCAAATGCTTTTTATTATACTACAATTCCATTAAATAAGTCTACGCAGCTTTATTTATATTTAACCTTTCATCGTGAAAATTAAATTGAAAAATTGCAACGAGCTGCTTAACATTTGTTTGCTGTTCGCCGTTGTTTTTTAGCCAAAGTCGTAAATATAAATTTTGCTTTTTGCCCGCAATCATCAAGCAAGTCGAACGTAGGCCGGAACATGCGCCAAGGAAAGGAAAGGAAATCTCCAGGAGTAGAGAGTACAAGGAGGAAAAAAAAATACATTTCATTTTTACGAGTATCGCCATTTGCCAGTTGTGGTTTTTGTTTCTCCTCAGAGATCGAGATCGTTACTTTAAATTGATCGTTTGCCGCTGCACCGCAAAAGTCGATGTTGGATGTTGCTGTTGCACCGACAATGTTGCTGCTGCTGCTGTTGTGCTGGCTGTGGCTGGCTGTCATTGCAGCAGCAAACATTAAAATTGAAAGGAGAAACGTGCGAGCATTCGGCACTGGGGAGATTGCGAATGTGGCTACTTAAATAGCAGTTATGCCAGATAATGCCCCTTTAATTGGCAACACGAGAGGCGAGCGCAGAGCAGAGCCCTCAGTCAGGGCAGCAGCAGCAGCAGCAGCAGGCAGCACAGCACAATGCCGTGTTTAATCTCTGATTTTAAATATTTATGAAGTTTAATTTGCCTTCAAGTGCAATAACTCAATTTCGTGCTGCCTTATTCCCTCTCTCCTGCTGTCCGTCCACCTGATGCTTGAGCAGAACCAGACGATGTCTGATTTTATCGCAATCCCCACACATCCATGTTGACTTTCGCATTTCGGTCTTTCTCCTGGGCCTGCCGAGGCTGGGCACAATGTTAAGTTAAATATTATGAGCATTTATTATGTTATAAATTTGGCCTAAAGGTATTAACAAATTTATGCCGACACGAAAGTCATAAAGTGAAAACGCATTTATCTTTCACTCACACACACAGGCGCAGGTACCATTATTACCGGGCGGCAGTGCCAGTGCAATTGTGTGGGTGGTAAATAAATGGCGAAAAAATTTTATAGACTATAAAAAGTGATATGGAAATAAAATGGTCAGAGGATCCGAAACAAAGAAATTATCATCTATATAAGCAATATAGGCTTACACACATGCCGAGATAAATTTGCTTAATGGGGCTTTATTTTTATAAATGCCTTGCGAGAATTATAAACACCGATTTAATGTGCGAGACAATTGGCCAGTGACAGGTCACAAGATTTGCAATGCGTCTCAGTTTATGGCAATTTGTCGGAATAATGGTAGGCTAACCAATAAAAGTCAAGGAATATTTTATACAAAAATTATGCGAGTAAAATAATTTAAATTTGAATTGTAAACTAATATAAACTAGAATAAAATTACAATTTGTTTGGTATTTCCAACTCTACTTAATAACACAGTCTCGGGTATAATTTGTTCACTCTACCAAAACCTTTATAGCCCAACCTGTTTACTCTTTACCGCTTAAAGAGAATAATACCCAAAATTATTTATTTAATCTGTTATAGGAATTTCAATTAAACCAAGATGGTTCCCGCCAAGAATTCTCCTATATATTCGGTATACCTCCTGGCTCCGCTTTCCCTTCGCAATATCCTCAGCACTTGTGAGAGCAAAAACAAAAAGCCGTAAAGGGCATAAATAAATTTATTTAGCTCTAAACCTGTTTGCTGATTAACTTAAATCCCCGGCAGTCGTGCTCCCTTTGCCGGCAGAGCGTTCCTCTCCTGGAATACATCACGCTGAGGTTTAGCGAAAAGTTTCATTTTATTTAGGAGTTCAGGAAGGCTGAGGGAGTCGCGTCTTGAGGAGTACGTGAACGTGAGCTTTGCCCGGCAATTTTAAATGGAATTTGTCACTCGGCGGCGGCAGCCGACTATTTCTCCCCATTCCTTCTGAATTCCCCAGCCCCTTCGCTTTGTATATGCAAAAATAAACTTTTTACGAAACTTTGCCTTGAATTTTTTTCCCGCTTCTTCTCTGGTGCCTCGCTTAGATTTTTTTCTCCCAGTGCTGGCCAAGTTTCCAAATTTATTATGCGAAAAAGTGCGAAATTCATTTTGCTGGCTCGCTCTCTGCTTCTTTCGCTACGTCCTGCTGTGCTCTGTGCTGCTGCTCTGCTGTGCCATTTTCTTTTGTAGACTTTTGGAAAATTTTTGTGTATTTCTAAGTACATAATTTAAATGCTGGTATGTGCGGGGTTCGGGGGTGTGGATTCGGTACAATAAAACTTTGTATGGCAAGGCGCGAAATTTCTCGTAGATAATTTAAACGAGCCAAAAAAAAGGGAGGCAGAGGGAGCGAAATGAGGATGGATGAGGAGGAGGAAGAAATCTTTTTTCCGAATATTTATTCTGTTCCAGTTGGTTTTCCATGGGGCCTTCCCTGGTTTTTCTTCGCCCCGAAGATACATTTTCAAGGTTTTGTCGTCTCTTTTTTTTTTTTTTTCGTTTTTGGGTAGCGCAGCTGTGCCCAAGTCCCCAGTACGTGTTATATTTTTTAACTTAAATTCCTCAGGGATTTAAAGTTTTGACAGTTTACGTGTTTCCCATTTGCAGCGAACTTTGAACCGAAACGGAGCGATATCTATACTTGTCTCGCTCTGGGTGTGTCTTCCTCTCGCTCTCTCCGGACAACCCCCATTTTCGGAGCGTTGCCGGCGGCCATAAATCTCCAGGTGACGCCGAAACTCCATGTTGCATGCGGCACAACGTGTGATCTATGCTTCTATTATAATAGAATATATATCTACTGGATATATACTATAGATGTGTGTGTGCGAGACAACTACTTATATTTAATTCGATTTTGTTTTTCGGTTTCCCAAATCTCTCACTCTTTCTAATTTATGTTTTGTTTTTGTCATCGTCACGTGCTATCTAGATGAGATTCGGGGCACCGAATGGGGGAGCTCTTCTCCACCTTTATAAGCTGGAATTTCAGGGAGCCACTCAGAGAGAGAGAGACTCTTGGCCCTATTCCTGGTATCCCTAAGGCACAAATATTTAGATGGGCTGCGATTACTGGGAATTTGAAAAACACAGAGAGAATAGTAGGAATTCCTTAGAGATCGATGCGATATTTAATTTTATATAGAATATTCCTTCCTTAAATTCAGAAAGTAATATATTTCTTGAACTGTTATTTAACATGCCTTCTATGAAGTACAACCTTCTGCCTTCCTATTTCTGCGAACCATTAATAACATCTTCAGCCCCAACCGGAAATTAATTCCCTTTTCTTAGAAATAAAAAGGACACACGGCCGAAACCCTTTCCGGGCGAAAGTTGCCCAAAATCGAGAAGAGAAATCGATTGGCCATCGATTAATTGGTTGGCTTGGCTTGGCTTGGCACACATGTGTCCGTGTCCCCTGACCCACCTCGCCACGCAGCTCACGCATTTTATTCGCAATTTAATTAAATCTATTTTCGTGCGTGTTTGTCAGGGGCGTGTTTCACCTTGCCTATATGATGTACTATACACACACCCGCACACCCACCACATCTGCCGGATACATAGCTCCGGCTTATATAGACAGATAGATAGGTGGGCATTGTACATGGCTGGCCCCGGGACTCGAGTGTCTATAAAACAATTAAATGCGCCACAGAAAGTCAGCTTCTGGGAGACGGAAAACTAATTTTCCGCACTGCCAATCGAGCACCACTAAATCTGTCAATTAAATTGGCCGCAGGGAGTACGGGCTGGAGTGTCTCTGGGGAGGGGAGTGGCTTCGGGGCCGGATTCCTTGGATTCAGAGACGTGATTATGGGCCCCTATGACTACGCCTATGCCAGATATTGATGCTTGCGGTGGCAAATGCGCAATTGAGTTGCAATTGCCAAACGCAAACACGAACGCAATCTTCGGCATACACATCCCAACCTAGCATCCGTCCTTATTCTGTGGCATGCAACCTGAAATTGCAGCTGCAACTGCAACGGCAACGCAACGGCAACTGCCACTGCAAGTGCAAGTGCGGTTATCAAATTTTGAGATACACGTTTAGGGTGTGCACCCCCAACTTGGGCCGTATCTTATGTCTGTCGCAGCCAGGTACTGAATTTTCAATTTTTCTCAAATTCAAAACCAAACTCCACCTAGGCAATCAGGTTTTAATTGCTTTTCGAAGGCTGGAGCACCTGGGGGGAAAGGTAACCTGGTCGGGATTTGCTTCTGGGGTTGGGAACAAAGAAAACATTAAAGGTTTTCTCTCTGGAAGTGAAGAGGCCTACTTTACGACATATTCCTAATTTATTTTAGACTATAATTGAAAAAATATTATATATTTTTATTTAAATTCATAAGAATTCTTCTTTTCCCAAGGAAATACTATATTTTTCCACGTGTGGTAATTGGTATTTTCTCTGTGCCCCAAAAATGATGTGCCAAATGGAATTATTCGCACGAGGAATCGGTTGGGCTCGAATCGGATCGATGGATCGCGGAATTCGTGGCGCGTACAGCCTCCCAAATTGCAAGTCGCAAGGCGTAATTGTGGCCGAAAAAGAGTTCGCTTTTAAGGGAAAAGGGCACCTTTTTTGGGAGAAATTTCTACCAAGATCCCTTGATAAAATCCGCTTAACGAACAGACTTAAGCCTCACGCACGTTTTGCTTACTTTATTATTTTTTTTACCCTCTCTTCTTGTTGTTTTTTTTCGGTAATTTTGTGCTTGCAAGCGCAGCTCTCAATGGCCGCCTCTGATGATCTGAGAAATGCAGGGAAACTGGTTCCACTTGGACTGGATCTGGGATATGGCGGTGTATCTTACAGGATCCTCTTCGAAAGGGGCTCGCTCTCGTCATTAAAATAATTCATTGCAAGAGGTAGCAACAGGTAGCAGGTCGCCTCGATTCAGTCAGGGCCAGTGACCAGCGATCCCCGGATCCAAGGCATGTTCTCAGTTTTGAGTTACGAGCGAGCCAATTGAGCTTGCAATTTAGCAGGGACTTTTGTTGTATTTTGAGGGAGAAAAATAAAGCCAAGAAGGGTCTGAAAACTAGTGACGAAAGACAATGAAAGTATCCTTTTAGGTTCATAAAAATAATATTTATTTTAAGGGAAAACTCTAAATGTTCTCTTTTAATATTTTTAAAGGTGTAAAAATCTCTGGAAAATATATTTGTTAGCATATTTTATATCTATTAACGTTCCGCTTCTTTTCAATTTCCATCTGCTTAGCCTTTACCCCTTCCTGATCAAGTTTTGAGTGATACTCTTTGGCCGCCATGCCATGTCATGGCAATTAAAAGCCAATTTGTGTATGAATGAATACATTTGACTTTTTATTGTCTCTATTCGGTATGTGAATTGTATAATAATGCCATCATTGGCACACCGAACAGCCAGCCTTTTGGCTGACTGACCCAGTGCCCCCAGTCAGGCCCATTGGGCGTCGGAGCTGAACGCGGCATTTGATGTGGGTTTATCTTAATAGCTCAATTAATGAGCGATGTGAACGCCGGACCCCTTTCTCCCCAAAAAAAGAGAAGAAAAACCGAAAATATATGTGAACGCGACACGCCATTTCCATATTTACATAGACCCCCGAGCCATCTAGGGGCTTGAAGATACTTATATATATATATATATTCCTATCGAAGTGTGTGAGTGCGGAACGCCTTCCCATCGTGCTTTAACCTCGGCGTCATCATTAAAATAATCAACGACTCTATTTTGGCTCCGTTTCAAGTTCTATTTCCATTTCCAGTTTCATCCTCACAGATACAGATACAGATACGGGGCAGCGACAGCTGGCGGAACGCATCGATGGAGATTGAGAGATGTACAGATGTATCTGTATCTGTATCTGTATCTCTCGGACCAAATTTTTAACAGTTCAAATGCGAAGCACAAGCAAAGGCATTTGAGGAAGATGCGAGCAAAGCGTGACTACGAAGATAAAGCTGTTCAATGGGGGATTTCTGTTTCGTTTTGTACACTGGGAAAAAAGGGATTAGATAATATTTTAAAAATATTTAGAGCTATAACTGATCATAAGCTATAAACTGATCATAACTGAGGGCTTATTCTCTCCTTCATTTAATTTTCTAGGCTTTAACTTGGAGCTATAAAATAAATAATTGCCCAAGCATTTTCCCTATGCAATTCTCGAATATACTATTTTCCTCTCAGTCTATATTTCTGTCCAGCAAAAGCGCAAAATCCCAAGACAGCAGACAGCAGACTTGGACAGCGAATAAATAAATAAGTGGCACGATGTCAAGCTGTTTCATATCTGTGGAGAACATCGCCGTTGGCAATATATTCACGATTTCAGAGCTCATTAGACAAAAACTAAAAACGCACAATTCACAGTCTCCCTCCCTAGTTCAATGTATCCCTGACGTCATCTCCTGTTGTCCCCGATAATTATCGATGGAAGTTATGGCCGCTCGGCAAACGGAAATGTGCAACATTTCCGCTCCTCAACCGAAAAGCGAACCAATAAAAATCAGCGCCAAGTGTCAAATCTAAATAACGATTCCCAGCCAAAAGAAATAACTAAGGAAAATGGCTGCCAACTCTGATAAGACTTCAGGATTGTTTATGCTTTTTTTTCGGGAGGAAAGGAAGCTTCAAGATACTAATCAGACGGCGGCTGCAACGCCATTTGTGTATCTCAGAGTATCTTTTAATTGCATGCGATTGCGCCCCTCTGATATGGACACGCCCACTCGTTTGCAAACTTTGCTTGAAGGCGGCCTTCTTTCATCTGGGTTGAGTTTTGAGAAAATCGCATTGAATGCGTTTTTAATTGGATTTTTTTCAACTCTCGATAGGAGGGTTGATATTTTATGTCTTGTAATGTCCCTTGGCTGGGGGATGATATGGCTTTAATTGAAAGGAGGGAGATTTTTGGGTTGAAAAATATATCCAGAACAAGCTACTCATATGTCCCTAAATGATGGCCAAGCTACCATTAAAAGCACACCTTCCTGATACCTCATCAAAAGGCTCATAATCTTGGCCTAGTCAAATTTCTGCAGCTTACCTTCGTTTGGCTAATTAATTAACCCGACTTCCTGGTTTTGCCAAACATTTTCCGGACTCGCATTACACCCACTTACATGTGGAAAATGAGGAGCCGGGTTTGGTGGTGTTGCAGCAGCAGAAAGCAGAAACTTCATTAAGGGCGCATAAAAGTAAACAAGCTAAAAGTGTCGGAATTTCACACATAATTGGCACTTGAAGTTTTTATTTTTATTTTTATTTGCCCTCCAACTAAACGACAAACTTATGGTCCAGACTTGTGGGCGGAAAAGAGCAAGAGTTCCCGCTCAGAGATGGAGATGGAGACTGCGACTGCTTTGGCATTCGGCGCGGTGTCGAATTCGGGTTTTGGGTTCGGTCTTTTGGGGTCACAGCAGCTTTTCCCCCTCTCTGTGTGTGTTTGTGTGAAAAGTGAAAGTTAAGAGCAACAATTCCTTTCTTTTTTCCCTCCCAAGTTGTTGTTTTTATTTCAGTTCCTCACTGCCTCTGCTAGAACGTGTGAAACTAACAGTTAATTTCCAGCTTGCAGTACGCCATATCCCCATATTCCGAGGTCCAAGGCCCAAACCCATCCCTATTCCGATTCCGATTCCGATTCCTGCCGCGTCCATTGCACAAAAGTTGCACTCCCTATTCGGGGTGTGTGTGTGTGAGGCGGCGAGTTTGTCGTTGGGAAGATTTATGCTCAAATTGCTTTTGCGCAAAATCGACAAAAACGAGCAAAGGTGCAGTGGGAACAGTGGATACAGAGGGTTTTATAATGGTGAATATATATCATAATATAGTTATAAAAATCAGTGACTAGAAATAAATTATTTTTCTTATTTGTATATAAAAAGGTGTGTAAATTTGGCTTTACCAAGACTTAACTAAGGTATAAAGAAATATTTAATTTAATTATAAGTTTGCAGATTGCACCTTCACTCCCTTAATATTTTCTATAATTCTTAAGTTATTATCCATCTCTAAATCCCCTGCTTTATGTATCCATCCCATCTCTCATTCTTATCCCATTGTATTCCCGCACATGGGGATGCAGTTGGTCGATTCCGGGTGCCGCAGTTGTTGCCATCGGTCCTGTTTCGTAATCAATAACATTTTCGCAAGTGAATTACTCGCCATTGTTTCGCCCATCCCTCAGACAAAGAATTTACGGCTCAACTGGGATCGAGGGGGTTGACCGCCACTCCGGCTGGGAGCTGGTAGCTGGGACCTGTCCCAGGAAAGAAAGTGCTAAGGTTGAAAATTTCCATTTCCATTGTCAGTCGTCGTCGTCGCCCGGCTGTACGCTCTCCTTCATAGATTTATGATGGTTTATAATGAACTTGTAAAGTAATTATGCGCTGCGACGCGTACGTACCAGTATGTGCCTTCACCTTCGCCTCTGCACCACCGGAGAACCCTTTTCAAAAAATGTCTCTTGTCGTGTGATTTTTGGTCCACCACCCACACAGCGTTTACGCTTGTAATTACACGCTTCATTGTTGAAAGCAGGCAAGTTCGGGAGCAGTAGTGGGATCAGAAGCAGTAGAAGGAGCACTAGGGATGAGGCATGCAAGGAACAGCCAAGATGGCCAGGGGCGTAGTCGGAGTTATTAAGAGGATTAGAAGTGAAAAAGAGATTTAGGTAGAAAATATATACATCATTTGATATTACTTTTTTGATTTCCTTTCCAAGAAAATATTTGTTAGTTGTCTTTCTCTTCGATTCAATTAAAGTGAGTTTAGTTTTTTTTCTTTAGTTTTTTATATGTTTTTTAATTAGCCCTCTTTTGGTTTTAAATAGAGTGACCATCCTAGTTTCTGAAAGTTGTACGGTTACTCTGTATGAGTATATGACACTATAAGTATCAAATACGTGATAGTGAATATATTCTCATCTAGATTTACTATCTCAAAGCCAAACTCTTTTCAAAAAATTTAAAATTATTAAAAACCCCTCCAAGTACGCCCATGAAAATGGCCCCGCTTGCGTCGAGGGTCTCCATTTTCCATGTTGTTTTGTCGCCTCGCTCTGGTGTCGTATATCTTTGTTCTAATTGGGTTTCGTTGTGCGCCGTGCCCGCTAATGTCAACCTTGGCTGTTGTTTTCCCACCCAGCCCCATCCTCGCCTCGGCTGCCATGCGTGCTCCTTGGAGCATGGAAGCCCTCCCACTCGAGACCCCCTCCTCCCTTCGAGCGATTCACTTAGCTTGCACATGCAAAAGACGATCCCCAAACTCCCGAAAACTGAACTCTAGGCCATTAAAAGTGGGCGGCGGTAGGAAGCTGGAGTGGTGCTTGAGGAAACGGAAACGTTGAGCTTCGTCGCTTCTTGGGATGCTTATGCTCCCTCCGTCAGGATATGTGTGCGAGTGTGTGTCTGCTGGCATCCAAGGAGCTGGCGTCGGGTGAATTATGTTGCATGCTTTTAGGTGATTTAGCCCACGTTTGTATGCACAAACGTCTGCAAGGTTTTGGTTTATGTTTTGTTTAACTAATATTTTGCGAAATCTTCTTGGGAAATTATGAACTTGGCAGGCTGCTGGATGGCTGGCTGCTGGCTGGCTGGCTGCTGGCTGGCCACAACTGCAAACTTGCTCTTCCCTTGCCTGCCCAAGTCCCCCATTCCTCTTGGCCTGGCCAAAAGTTTTTCATTTTGCTCCTTGCCAATTTCACACTCTGCCAAACGCTGCAGGGCGGGCAATAACTTCCAGCCAATAGCTTGCTGAGGAATAAGAGGTGAGCCGAGGGTCCGAAATTGTGCAAAATATTGTGACATTCCTTGCAGCTCATACAGTGCCGGGCGAATAGTGAGATGATAAATTCATAGAACCCTTAAAGGATATATGGCAGTAAGGGATTGGGCTCCATTAATAGGTTTCAAAAGGAGATTCATTTATTTATTCATTAATATTAAATTTAGCATTAAGAGGAAAGGTTAAAGTAGCAAGGTCTCCTTAAACATACTTTGATTTTAAGTTTTTGTTAATCATTTAATCATTTTATATAATTGGTTATTATATTTTTTTTTCAGGTAAAATAAATAGATTTTCCCTATACCAAGGCTTAGATTCCATTTTCCCTTTAAAAAAGTATATGTTCTTTTGTCTTTCTCTCCCCGCACCGATGATATCTGCAAGATAAGCTTTACTTTTCGGAATGAATGTATCTCTTCCCGCTTCTGGCACGCTTATTAACTTAAGCGAATGGCGGCCGGCTGTCTGTCGTAAATCAGACCCCTCTCCTGCCACCCAGCATTTTTCCCAAGCGCTTCAAGTCTCTTCTCACATATTAAAAAATAAAAAAAAAAATAAGGAGAGCAAAAACCAAAACAGAGAAAAAATCCCTACAACGTTTTGCATAAAAAATAAAGCACCGAGTCATGTGTGTGTGACATCATATCGTATATTGTCGCATGAATTTACGTGACCATATGTTGTCGCCGGAGCGCATAAATTCCAAGTGGGGCGCAGACGGCTTCTGCTGGGCCTCAAGAGCGGCTACTGGCCGCCTCAACCCAACCCTTTGAGCCCCCAAGCCCCCTTTCACAAGTGTTAATATTTCGTTCGATGCCCGTTTGACTTCAGCAAGTGCGAAAAAAGCACCCGGAAATATGGGTAAAAAATTTATTGAATTTAATTTGAATGCGCCCCGCAACAGCTGGCACTTGATGGGGTCTATCGGCTTCTGTAACTGTATTCGTATCTGTATCTGCAAATGTATCTGCCCATCATACCTCATGCCGCCTTAGATGGGAAGCCTGGCTCATATGAATATTTAAGCTGGCAGCCTGCCACCGCCTTCGAAATTCACCAACTGCCATTCGCAATTCGCAATTCGCAATACGAAATCGCCTAATGAAGCCGCGCAAAATTCGTTTTTAATTGCCATCGCAAAATCCCCGAAGATGGCGGCGGCGGGCAGAAAAATTTCGTTTTAATTGCTGCCCGCCGGAATCCCGGATACCCGAGACTCTCCAGCCAGCACAAAATACTGCCACTTGTGTTTTTTAGTCTGCACAAAGAACAAAAAAAGAAAAAACAACATCACCGAAGCGAAGGAAAAAACTCGATTTTCCAGCTAATGGATGAAGGCAGAATTGTTGCTTTCGGAAGAGCAGGACCAAAACTGGTACCGAGAATGGGGGAATGGGAATGGGAATGGGACTGGGCCTGGTGCAGAGGGGGCTCTCCGAGTTCGACATCGGCACAGCAGCCAATTAAAGGCATGACATAAATCCAGCTGTGACTTGTATTGGGTGTTTCCGCCTGCGGCCCACATTCTCCAGACCCATTCTCCCGATCCGAGCCCCATTCTGGCCGGCAAAAGACAGCGCCAAAATGTTCAAGATTGTTGCAGGCCCAAAACAAAACGGAGAAAAAAAGAAGAAAAAACAACGTGGCAAAAGGAAAACTTTGCCCAACCAACCCAGGCCGAGTTCACGCCCGTTGTTTCATTTTACAATGTTGCTTTTTTTGTATACCCAGCACGAGCAGGTTGAAGGAGTATACTGCACTTAAGGGAAGTGTATAAGAAAGCCTGTAATTCGAGGGCTATGAATGCTTAATCAAAGAAATTGATTTGAAGAATATAGGAGATCTAATTATGTTAAATATGTATACGTTTCCTTGACTTAAAAATGATATTTTTATCCATTGTTAAACCCTTTTTGTCTCTAAGCATTTGCCTCAAAGTAGACCCCAATTACAGGTATCTCATAGTCGGGACTTTCCACAAAAGCGTTTTTCTCGTTTATTGGTTGGTTTCGGTTTGGTTTTTCTTCGTTTTTGTTGTTGTATTATTGCATTGTACGAGTATTTTTCTACTTGACTTGGCACCGCCGCCCTCGCCGGAGTTTCAATTGTTGTTTGCCTTTCCTTTTTTTTTCCCTGAAAAACATGCACTTCAGCGAAAGAAACCGCAGCTAAAACCTCGCTTCCTTCCAAGAGAAAGAGAACAAAAAATAGGGAAAAGATGTCAGTTCCCCGGGGAATCCACATTAAAATTCTCTAGCGAAAACACCCGCCGCCAATTCGAAAAAGTTGCGAGTCCAAGTTAACTAATTTATGTCGCAGGACTTTGAATTAATGAATAAATGGCGAGGGCGCTTAGATGGATGGATCGGGGGGATATGTAAATTACTTTGCAAAAACCCACCGAAAAAGGTAAATAAAAACAGTTAACAGAGCGGCGGCGGCGAATCGAAACGAAACGAAGACCAGACATTGCCCACACGCAATCTTGAGAGGGCAATGAAAACTTTGGTCTTACAAAGTGAAATTCCGCCCCGATTCGTCTTGAGCAGCTGCCAATGTCTGCCTCCTCAGAGCCGCCCAAAGGCATTTCTTTTAAGCAAGGCGAAAACTTTTCGAAAAACACAAACGAAACGAAAGAAAAGTTTTAAAAGTTATGAGAGTGATGCCATAGAAGTGACATCATGAATATGGTAAATAGACCATCAAATTAAATATATACACTTATAATTGACGGGGGGGTGAGATTGCACTGCATCCAAGTTGGGGTGGAAATTTGCCTTTGAATTTATTTAAACAACCGGAGAATATTAAAGGGGATTTTGGTTATGAATATTTAATATTTTAAGCTCTTTAAAGACTATACAAATTAGGGGCTTTATTATATGATACATTTTTGAGGGATTTTTAGGAAAATAATACATGGAAATCCCTTATAACGTATTTATGATTAATTTAATGTAGATTATTTTTAGGAGTCCATAAACTTTATAAACATTTCTGTTACCCTTATGATCCTTACTTTATTTTCTTTAAATAACTTCTTATAATTCCTCTTAAAAAATACAATTATACTTAATCCACTTGATTCATTTCGATCTCAAGATGAAGCCTACATAAGAAGCCAGCACAATTGCAGATGGGAAGCCAATAAAAAGAATAATCATAATTAATATGATTTGTTTGCCAACGCGAGGGGCGCAATTAAATTTGCCAGACATAAATCGAGGCAAGGAGGGTTCGTTCGAGAGATTTAGAGGGTTCTCTCAGGCCCAGGCCCGCATCGGTTGCACCATCCCCCAATCCCCCCTCGAGAAAAGTTCGGCAATTAAAATGGTTGGAACACATGACGACAATGTGGGGTGAACTCTCCTCTCCGAGCCTGTCTTTCGGTAGCCGATAAATGAACGCAGAGAAGGCGCCGCCATTATCTTTGGGCAAACAGACATGACAACGAGGAACAAATAAATCGCATAAAATATAATTATGAAATTTGTAGCTCTCTCGGCTTTCTTCGGGGGATGTTCCGACTTCCGAGTTGGAGTTTGAGTTTCAGATTGGGCGGCAATGCGGTTGCACTGCCTTGAGTTAATACGCTTGGCGCTTGTAATTAACTTGTGATTTATTGGTTTAAGTTTTTAGCGGTCTCCGCTTCATTTGCTATTCTTTTCCATGCCATTCTATTCTTTTCATTGGTTATTTTCTTGTCTCAGGAATTTTCCTTTGGCTGCCTTTTCTCGCCGTTTCCCTGCACTGGCTCCTTGGTTCGGTTCATTTCGTAAACTTTCTCCTGCTTTATTCGCAACAAAATGTCTTGGAGAATAAGGCTAATTTATAAGGAGTCCGCCCAGCTCTCCGCCGCTCGCTCCGCCCGTCCCGTCTGGCCACCGCATCCGCCCACCTTTAATATTAAATGTTACACCAGGGACACATTTCGATGAAATATTTCGTAAAAAGTGTCTACGAGAGAAAAATTTGCTCTCTTGCTTCCTTCCCGCTCTCGCTTGTTACCCCCTTTTACCTTGGAAGAGGAGTAGTCTTTGCCCGGAATTTCCCGGGGCCATGCGTCTTGCTCAAGTTGCTCCAGCCGAAAAACTTTCTCCTTTCCTTAAGGCGTGCCACGCCCTCCGCCCCTCACGCACGTGGCAAGAACAGGAAGAAAAGGGAAGAAAAGATGCTGCCTTTTGTTTTACTCGAAGGATCACAGGGGCTGGGGGCTGCTAGAAGAAGTGGGTGGGTTTTTCGGGCCTGGCACACAGGCCAATAATTATTACCGACCAAATAAGCGATATTTCTCGAGGGATGAATGTGCTTTGGTGCGTGTTTTATTTTATTTCGTTGAGTTACAATCCACCATCTAACGGTACACGAACCCCCGAAGGGTGGGTGTGGGTGTGGGTGGTGGGTGGTTCTCAGAGAGTGTGAGGGTGTGAGTGGTGCCATGCGCATGGCCGAGACGGTTGTGGAGGTGCAAGGGAAATGTCGAATGCGAAATTAAGAAAACATGGCAGTAAAATTGGGTAATAAATCATTGGGGGGCCTCAAAGTGTTACTTCCACAATGTACACACAGCACAAGCACAGTTGGAATTTGTTTAGCTACAAATTATATAGATTTTCGCAACACACTGTTGCCACTGCGACATATGCCGGCAGTGGAAATGGTGTGGAAAACTGATTGCCATTATTATATTCACAAGGAAAATGGGATGGGGGGTTTCGTGCGACAAAATCGGAGGAAGGATGTTAGAGTTTATTAATAAATATAGTCGAGTTAATTACAGCGAAGGCAATTTCGTAATAATTAAAGGTTTTCATTGAATTTTAGAATATTTAAAGCAAATAAAATTTATAAACGAATTAAAAACCAATCAATAATATTATAAAATTACTGATCAAACGCAAAACATTATAAAAAAGAATATAAAACCTAAAAGAGCTTGTAATAAATTATATTTTTTAGGAATCAAAGACTTAAAAGTTTTAATAACCTTTCGCTGTTTCAACAACTCCCATTTGGCTTCCTCAATTCACAGGTTGTAAGTCGTTGTCTGGGCTCCAATGGTCAATCGAATGGCAATCCCCATAATCCCAATCTCATATCATATCCCCTTCCCCCCGGTGCGTGTGTGAGTGTGATTAAAATGGCGATATGAATGCATAATAATATGAGAGTTATGACCCGGCCAGACCCCGGCGTCCAGTTGGTAGTCCGTCCCAACTCCCCCCGGCTCGTCTGCGAAATTCGACGCATAAAACTGCAGCAAACTAAAGTCCTTCAGCCCACTCCAGCACCAGCACCAGTTCCAGATCCCGATCCCGATCCCTGGCCCCTCATCCCTTTGGCCGGCCATCATCGCCGGGTGAGTAAGTGAGCTGAACTTTGATGCCGCCACATTCTATTCGCATTTGCGCTCCAACTACCTATAGCCATATATCTTGGCCGGTCGGCCCAGGAATATGTGCGCGGTACACGGAGAGAAATTTTGAAAGATAAATATTTCCCCTAAATAAAATTTAAAATAATATTTTTGGACTACAATTTAAACTAAACTAAGTATTTGGGGAAGTTCTCACAGTAAAAAGAGAATTGATGGTAAATTCATGCCATTTCTAAGGTTGCTGACCTTCGGAATATATTCCAGAAATATTCTAGAACTCTCTAAAAGGCCATAGAAATTTAAGGATTTTTTTTAAGTGCCTCACAAGGACTAGAACTCGCACCGACTCGCTTCAGCGCCAGCGGCGAGCCTGCTATTTTTTTCTCCGTTTCCATTTTGAGCGAGTCAACGGCGAGTACGAAGCCGAAAAGCCGTAAAGCCTTGCATGGGGAGTTTTTGGGTGGAGGAGGACTCACCAGGAGAAGGGGTTGCAGAGGGGTTTTAGGCGCAGTGGCAAAGAGTGCCGCCCTGCAAGATTTATGCAGTTCATATTCACATTTTCCAAACGCCGCATACCAGAGACCCAGCATTCGAAACGCACACCGATGTGGGCAGAGGTTAAGGGGTTACAGGGGGAGGCACAGGACACTGCAATGTGCATATGTGTTTGTCAGCCTACGTGTGTGTGTGTGTGTGTGTGTATAAGTCCAGCCGCAATTGTTGGAGCTTTTTTGGGCGCAAAATGGGCGCTGAGCATTGCAGTTTGCAGTTGTTGTTGTTGTTTGGCTCGAATACAATGGGACAAAATGATATTTTAGGGGTTAAAAATTAATTTTGAAATTACAATTTTTTTTAAAGAAACAAAACTAGAAAATATTTATAATCTTAAACGAATTTAAACACAATTTTTGAATGTTTTATAAAATATTTTAAAGGATAGAAAGTTAAAACCAAAAACAGACTCATATATTTCAAATTTCCAAAAAACACAAGCAATAATAATGATATAAAACACTCTCCTCTATAGATTTTGCCCTCTTAGCCACCTGCTTAGCCCCACAGTGCCTTTGGTCTATGGCCGTGATCCCCGCCTGGCAGATGGGTTAGCGATGGCAATGGTTGAGGGTATGGAGTCTGGGGCCTGGCTTTGGTGGATGACTGCAGGCCTCGCCGCTCGTGCAAGTGCCGGAGCACACTGCATATTAAGTTATTGTATATTAGGTGTTAAATCAGATAAATTTTCGCATAATACCGCATACAGCACTCGGATTTTCAAAGATTAACGTGGCGCACACATACAGTCGGGGCAGTTGCCAGTTGTTGTGGTGTTGGCCTGGCCAGAACCGGGCTGAACTGGGCTGTGGCTACGGCATTTTGGCATTCCGGAGCTGTTTTAATCATTCGAATGAATGCTGCACATTGTTTTTGAGAGGGAATTGCCAGTGCAGTCTCTAAACAGTGTTGCAGTTTATTTGCATCGCCGGACGATGGTTATTTGTGGGGCTGTGCCTGTGCAGTCATTGATAAACTTTTTGCACCGACTTTCCACAGTTTCCAGAGCCCGGCAGAATGCGGCATGCAATCGCAACGGGCTCTTTGTTTTCGTAGTTAACAGATTATTAAAGCGAACATAAATTTATGCAAATTATTAATTGCAAAAATCGAGCGAAAAAGTTTAAAATCGAAGCCCATGAAATTGCTCTGCTGTCTGCGCTTGGTCTGGCTTCATTAAGGCTTCTTTTGGATGCTGTTGCACCGAGCGTTATTCGAACAAAAAAATATATACATATATATAAATCGCAGCGTTATTAAACAAAAGCTATTGTGTTTTATGAAAAGCGCATAAATAAAAAAGGCAAAAGCCAGCGCAGCGCTAGAGCTGCGCTCTACCAACGAATTTATTATGACAAGTTGCCCTGGCACTTTTATCTCTCCACACACACACACACAATTTCCGCACACACACTTTATACTATACATGTTCGTAGATATATATTTTTTGGCATTTATGCTGCTCTTGTTGTTGCCCTCGTATTATACAAAATATATGCAATAAAATAGCCACAAAACAAACTCTGCCCTAAAATGCTGAATGCTTCTAGAGAAAAACTAACTAGAAAAAGCACATCTACACACACAACCAGTGTGTGTATATATTCATCCGGCTATCTGGCAGCAGCAAAAACTTGACCATAGTCAAGTGGATTTGACAAATAAGTTGCTAAAAATAAATTCGTACGCTTGGAGTTGGATATTTCTGGCTTGGGTTTTAATTAGTTGATAGAAGCAGTAAAACCATTATTTAAATTTTAAGTAATAAAGGCGTTAGGTTTACACAAATTTATTTGATTTTAAAAAGCAATTTTTGTTATCAAATCAGGCTTAGGAGAATAATTAATGGGCAAGTGATTGGAGCAAATTTATAGACTTTGATGATATTTGTCAAAAATTAAGAAATAAATAAAGAAAACAATCTGAAAATAAAACTGTATTTGGTAATAAATATTATAATAATTGTAATTCAATTTAAAATATTCTTTATTAATTGTCAGCAATTTCTAAAAGCTTTATTTTAAATGGCAGGAAACAGTTTTAATAAAATGTCATGGGATTATAATAAAATGACTTGTACAAAGCTTTTTCAGTTAAAATAAAAACTAGAATTATTTTTTGTTCTTATTTAATTGCTTGAAACAATCTAATTACAGTATCTCCCAGAATAACAATCTTTTACATTATCCATTTAAGCACCTTGTGATTAAATAAATAGCGAGATTAAGTGCTTAAGAGGCAGAACCGATTCTGCAAGGTAAACGAAGGCCTTAGCTGAAACGAAAGGCGAGAGCTCCTCACCCACCCAAAACCACCCCGGAGTTGGAGGGAGGAAGGATGGAGGAGCGATCGGGGCAGCCTTCTATTTATTATAAATTTGCAATTTAAGCAACAAGCAACGGGCAGCGGGCAGCGGCGAATTATGCACGCCGAGAGGCAGCCAAAGTTGATTGCACTTGCTTGGGACTTGCGACTTGGAAATCGGCGGGAATACTTGGGGAGGGGAATGTAGGGGGAATCGCGGGGCCCCGAACAATTTAGTCCGACATTGCATATTTTCGCTTCCTTCGCATGCGAGCACGGACCATGGCAATGAACAGGCACAGGAACAGGGGAGGAACTGGGCAGGCACAGGGACAGGAACTGGACAGGGCAGGGACACGCTCCTGGGCGCGTGAAAAAAGGAACGAGACCCGATGACCATCGCAATGCTGATGGACACGGAAAGAAATATAGGTAAAAAAATAATAATAATAACAAATAATAATTATTCATTTAATTACAATTGTAATTACAAAAATCTTGCAATTTCCAAGTATTATTTCAGCAACATTTGGGGTCTTTCAGGATTTAAATCTTTTTAAGCCGCGTCCAACCTAGAAGACAACGTGCAAAAATTCGACCTAGTATATTACAAATCCAGACACAAAGGCCTTATTTTAAAAACATTTAGTGAGATTCTACAACTTTCATTCTAAATTGAATAAAAGAAGTATGTTTCTCTGAAATATATTTAATTTATGACAAGTTTCATTGCCTTTTCCCCCAGTGCATAAGAGAAAAGAGCTCGTCTGCGACTGGTCAGCAGGTTGCTGTTGCCGTTGATTTGTTTTGGCCGGTTGCTGTTGCTGTTGTGCGCCTTTAAATTGCTCGTTGCTGGTTGTTGGCTGTTGGATGTTGGCCGTTGCCAGTTTGCCGGTTTGCCGGGTGAGTAAAACGATTACCCGCCGGCTAGGAGGAGGCTCGCTTTTTGGTATGTGTCGGAACAACTATTATTAAGCGTTCCCGCTGTTGTTGTGCTGCGCTGTTCTTGTTGTGCTTTTTACAAGTGCAACGCTTTGCGGCCATTGTTCTGCTTTGGCTGGAAATTATTATTCGCATGCCAAAATGAATTGAGCGGCATGCAACATGTTTAGTTGGCCCGCTGTAGACATGCGTTTCGGTGGATCTCACCCCTCAGTCCTCCCCATTCAAATTGCCCGGTTATTAAGTAAATTGATTTTAAGTACGCTTTGAAATTATTTGCTTCTAAATGTTTTGCTGCTCGCATTCGTCAGCAGCAGCAGCAGCAGCAACAGCTGCTGTGCTTGTCGATTTTTGTCGCGATAAGCCGGGCTAAAATTGATTGTTAACATTATGTGCAATTTGTTGAATTTCTTTTGATTTTCACCGGAGATTACAAGAATTTTAAAGCTTTTCTTTCAGGCCTCAATCGCGGAAAGATTTTCCATTGGTTTTTTTTTTTTTGTGTATTTTTGTGTATTCTCAATTAAACTTTCCATATTACATTTTATAGTTTTCTTATTATACTTTTTATTGTATCATGGATATGGCAATTTCTTTAGGGATTATTTCCAGGTCAACCATATTAAATTAAAACAAGTAGGAAAGCTACGATAGAGTGTGATTGACTGTGAGATAGCCGGTTCCCCAAAGGGTGAAATCAAAAAAGGCACACAACTTGCCGGAACGAAGGGTATCGAATCGGTAGCTAATTGCTTTAGCCAATTCGATAGGCTTAGGCCAGAGTAACACCATTTACGTCAAGAAGCCCCCAGTTTGTGAAAATGATTCGAGCTTCTCAGATAACGTTGCTGCTCCTTCTGTATTTTGCCGTGTCAACGGCCAGTCGCAAACGTTTCCATGGTATGATCAGATCAAGCAATCAATCCATCAATCCGGGCATGGGCAAGCTTGACCACAAGCTCCACAAGCTTGTGATCTTCACCAATAGAACTAAATGCGAAGAATGTAAACTCTTTGAAGACACAATAAGGGAACTGAAACGTCGAATGCACCCTTGGCGAAGCCTCCTATCCATTGACGTTATGAATTGCCAGGAAATACCAAATCGTTGTCGCGAATATAGGGGGCGTATGCCGCTTTATTATGCGCCAGAACTGCGGTATTTTCCGGCGAACTTCGGCCCCGGGAAAAGATGGAAGGGATATAGGATCGTTGGTCGAGATTCCAAGGATGTAACTGATGAAGTTGCAGTTTATTTACAGCGAAATGATGACTACTTAAGGCACATTGATGTAAGGATCGATATCTGATAATATCGAAAATATTGCTTTATCGATATGGTTTTCTCTTCTAAACTTCCAGGAGTGGGAGAACCAGAGGAGCCTTTTCCGCGACAAGAATAAATACGCAGTTCTTGTCTTCCAGCCGGAGCGCTCCGTGATCGGAGCCCTTACCGCCCTCGATATGCTGCCGTACCCAGAAGTGAATGTCCGGATTGTGGCAGATCGTGATCTCTTTGAGAACTTCGACATGAGACAATTTGGCCAGACGTTGGTCGTCTTCGAGAACATGAGAATAACTCACCGCTGGACCCCCGACCCCGCAACTGCCGAGGAGTACGTTAAATTGTTGCGCCGGCACCTCGTTGAGGCTGGTGAATAAAGATACTAATGAAGATACTACAATAGAATAATTGAAATAATAACAGAAAAACAAATATTTGTAACAAGAAGACAGCATTAATTGATATTTCTTTACAACCTCTTGGCGCAGAGCTTTCTTTCATTTTTCCCATTACTAGCCGACTTCAGATTCCATTAGTTCCTGCCCATACCCGCCATCGTTTCGCATGCATTTTTTATTAACCGATGTTAAATTTAATTTAATTTAAAACAACACAGCCCCAAACAACATCGCCGCAATGGATGAGCGGCATGCGAAATGGTAATAAGCGGAACCCAACCTGCTCGGCATTGCTCCTCCATAAACAGTGCAATTAAACTAATGACTGTGCTTAGGCCCGATGATCGCGGCGGAGATCTGCGGGGCGATATGGGGAACGGGGAGATGATGCCGCATAGACATGGCCGAGACCACACACAGACTGCAAGAAGACGACTGGCCAAACCGGCTGGGATCGGCTTTTGGCACTTGCGCATATGATTAACCTGCGGACACGGGGGGTTCGGGGCCATGTCCATCTCCACGTGGTGCGGAATGGAAGCGACGCTCTAATGGGTCGCCAAAAGATGCAGCTGATGAATTGCTGGCCAAATGGTTGCCATGGTTGCCGCTTGCCGCTTGCCGTTGTCCATCCGCTAACCGGTTTGCCAGTTTTTCGAGGGCAGGTAAGCTAAGAAGCCGGTCGGTCTCTCGGTGTCTCGGTGGTGGTGGTGGTGGTGGCTTTAATGGCTTCCGCCAGCGATCATAGGAGTGAAATAAATGGCCAGACGCAGCCAATAAACGTCGCGCGTTATGCCTTGGCTCTTTCAGCGCCTGGCCAGGCCAAATGAGTTAAGAACTGTGGACAGTTTCGGGCGATTTACGACAGAGAAGCGAGAAAAGAATAAAACGAATAAGGAAGTCTAGTTTTGGGAAGGGAACTGAGAAATACTCTTGCTCTGCGAATTATTTTTGTGGGATATATGGGTATTATAGCATGTTTAATATAAGAATGCTCTTTTTAAAAAAGACAACCATCAATAATATAATCTGGAAATCTGGCTATGACACTTCCAAGACTTGTATAAAATCTTTTCTTAGAGTTGGCATATCCACTCCAAAAGTCGAATTACCCCTTGCTAGAGTATGGACAGAATAAAAAACGAGCGGGAGGACATTCCTTGTCCGTAATAATACAGTTTGCAGTTTAATATCTGTGTGCAATTTACGAAACATATATATTGCCTAGGCACCCATCAATCAGTTGGCGATTTTAAAGGAATTGACCCCGAAGAGCACCGGTCTCTGTCTCTGTCCCTCCCGGCCATCCATTCAGTCCATCCAGTCCATTGCCGTCCACAGTCCACCGGCTGAATAATAAAAGTAATCGCTCTTTACCCTTTAGGGTTAGCGAGTGCAGCAAATTGCGAGCTGAATGCGCTTTTCTATAAGCATAAAAATTGCTATAATTTGTTGAAAATTACATTTTATACATAACCGCCGCCGCCGCCGCCGCTGCCCCTACGCCGGAATAGCAATTTATTTTCCCTACCTTTAATCAATATACGACTGGGAGTACGGACAATATGGACAGCCCACTAACTATTACCCAAGATGGATTGCAGGTGAAGGGCGGGAATGGACGGTTGGATGGATTGATGGTCCGAAAGTCCGGAATTGGAGCGCGCACTAATCAAAAATATCGAAAGCCATTAGATCGGGCTATCTAGATTGGCGAGGTAAAAGATTTGGGCGGGTAATTGTTTTTGGGGTTCAAGGTTTGTATACAAAGTTAACCTAAGGAAAGGTTTCTGAGGACTTTGGGGTCTCCCCGAAAACGTTTCTTGAAGTGTTAAGACTACCATTTATTTTAAACCCTCTCTATTTTAAGTCCTTAAGGTCACCAAATGAAAGGCTTTTGAAAACATTGTTCCCAACTGGGCACTTGGGAATTATAAATTAACCATTATCATTTCTATAATTCTGGTCCAGTTACCATCACATTTTTGGTTTCTTTTTTTTTTTGGTAATTCCCAGCATTAATTACCCCTTTCACCCTTTCCCGAACTCTCGGGGCAGCATATGGCCATGGAAATTTAGGCAAATTACTTAATAAAATGTTGTCGACAACAAAATACATTTTCAATAGACCAATAGCTCTGAAAGGGGCGTTAGTGCTTGGCCATTTATGGTTTATCCCCGGCTCCGGGACCAACCCCTTTAGCTCTGTCCACCCCGAGCCAAAAGGGATGTTGAGCTCGAGTCACTTGTGTTACTCGATATGATAGACCTGCTGCTGAGGCAGCTGATATATATTATATTCCCAACGTGGATCCAATTAAAGGCTTTGTTTTTTTTTTCGTCCTGTCGTAGCACCGTGCTCGTGTTTTTCCTCATAAATTGTGCATTAACCTGATGCGGCGTAGCGCCGTGAAGAATGGGCATAAATCGCGGCCAACTTTCCGAGCAACCCTCGGCGTCTCACGTGCCACCCCGTGCTCCTGTCCTGGTCCTGCTGCTGCTCCTGCTCCCGTTCTCGCCTCCTTGCGCTTCTGTTCCGATTTCAGCCGAAAGATAAATAATCTGCGGCCGCCGCTGCTGCTCCACCCAGACGCAGTCTCATATTTGCGGTCTCACCCACCCGACGAGCGGCGCACGAACCTGACTTCTTCTTGGCATTTTCGCAATAAAATCGTAATAAAACACATTGGTCACGTAATTTCGTTTGTCTGTGGGATTTTATTGCCATTTTTTCGAGCAATTTTAAATTGTTATAAATGTGACGGGCGATGGCCAGGACCCGTGTGTTTACTCAGCAGCCAACCGACTCCTCGTTGGCCGTACTTTGCGTACTTATATATTTATGATGTGGAAAATATCTTGAGAGCCAGAGGCGGCAGGCAAAATCGATAATGATGGTGAATGGTGATGGGGGGGATCTGCTGGGCATTTATCAGGATAATTACACTCGTCCTTGGGGCCCGGAACACGCCCTCGGCCCAGGCAAACTTTCACTGGACAAACGCCCAAAAACACCCGCACAAACGACAATTAAGCAACAAAACTTTGATAAATTGCTTCCTTGCTCGCATTTTATGAGCTAGAAGCAGGGCGGCAAAGGTGGCAGGGCGGAGCTTCTTTACACTAATTAAGGGTCTCGGGGTTCCTGCAAATATTTGTTATCTGCCAGCCACAAACCGAAAGCCAAACAGCGCTCTGCCAGCATCAGAAGCAGCATCCCCAACAATGGGGGACAGTTTTGTGGCGCCACCGGCGACCGAGGAATATTTTTGCTCCATTGAGCAAAGTTTGCCATAAACTCGGAATTGTTGAAATTGTTTTCATTTGTTCGAAACTCGGAATGGCAAAACAATTTTTGTTAGGGTTTTTTGCAAGCAAAATAAATAAGCAATTGTTGTGGTTACTTTTTAAATTGATGAAACGATAATGGGAATTTATTGTAAATTAAATTAACTCGATAATTTGGCTAAAGGTTGACTTATTATCTCTTTATAAATTTTAGTAACATTTATTTATGAATTCTAACTACTTAAAACAATTTAAGGAAGCCTTTTTGAATTTCTAAGGAACTTAAAGCATAAAAATATATTATTACAAGCTCTTATTTATTATTTTTTAATATTGCATTTCCTTATGTGCTCTCAAAGAAAATTCTCTAAGAATTTGTTTATTTTTTATCACCCTTTTGGAACCCAGCATCCTTAAATAATTCTGCAGCTCTCTTCTGGCTTGACTAAATATTTATTTATCAATGAATTTATGGGCGAGCCCACAACCCATGCAAAATCTTTGCCAAAAGAATTCTTGACCTCCGCCCGCTTTTCGCTAATCCATGAGAGATGAGAGTTGAAGCAAGAAAAAAAAGAGGAAAGTTTGCTCGCCAATAAAAATGATAAAGTTTTTTGCGGAAATATAAAATTGAATTATTGCATGCAATTTAAAAACCAACAAAAGCTGACAGCAGTCGCAGCTAAAAGCCAACAACAGCAGAGATTGCCAAAAAATTTGTCAAAATAATGGCGTCATTCTGCAGTGGTCGCCGCAGTGGTTTCGCCCTTTTGGGGGCGGTGAGCCGACAAAGACGCCAAAAGGATCCGCCAGGACACTCTCATACTCGCACACACACATGCTGGCGACGCTTTGGTTTATCCTTTATCCTTATGCTTTTTTGCACATTATTTGCTTTTGCAATTCAAAGCGATTAAGTGCGACCGGGCCCAAGAGAGAGAGTCGCTAGTCGCTAGTCTCTAGTCTCGAATCTCTCGTCGAATCTGGAGTCTCCGGGGTCATTAGGGGCGACATAAAACATGTTTTTGTTGCACTGGCGACTATGGAACCATATAGAATATATGGCCCGGCTAATGGCAAAGTCATCCAATAACTTAGGGCGAACGAAAAGGCTTTAAAGGCCGGCTCAAACTCAAAGTCTGTGGCCATTAGGGCACGGAAAAAAATATGTACAATAACTTGGGCACTAAAAAATAATATAATAAATATTAAAACACGAAAATAACTAATGACAAATAATATTTAAAATAATTAATTAGTAAATAATACATTTTAAAATTTTAAAATCTAAGCTCTAAATCTACTTCTAAGGCAGCTTCCGAAATTTAATTAAATCTGAAAGTCAATTAATATAAAATCCTTTATTCTACATTCACTTTTGAATCAAACCTTTGATTGTGGCTTCATTTTTCTTCAGTGTGCCAGCTGAGCAGCCCCGAAAAATCAGAAAAACAGAAAAAAAAAAGAAAAATACTGGCGAGTTGTAAGCCCATTTAATAGAGCAATTATGAGCAGTTGAGAGTCGTCGTGAACGAACAGTCGACCGATGTCGGCCATATTTCAAAGTGTTTGGCCGTAACTAATTAAGCAATTAATTTCCGAGCAGCGGGACCCGCAGCCGCCGCGGGGAAGTTCAACAAACTTTAGCTCGAAAAATTATTTACATTCGCGCGTACCCTTTACCATCTCTCTTCCCTCAACTGTATTTTCCACCGCTCCATGTGGCGTAATTTAGTGAAATTATTTATGCCCTGGGTCCAGGTCCAGCCAGCCAGCCAGCCAGCATCCTGAAGCCGAAAACCCTTTTCACATGCGTGCGCGCCGCGCAGTATGCAACAATTTGGCGTTTTGGCCAAACATAAAACACGTTAAACGCCCCGAACGCCCGAGGGTGTGAAAACTGGAATCAAAAACCAAACCGAACCAAGCCGAGTCGAGCCACACTGAATATTTATGATGCGATTAGCAAGAGTCAGAGAGGCAGAGCTCTCTGGCTCAGGTTGCAAGGAGCTGCTGGGTGGAGGACTGGGAGTAGTCCGCAGTTGGGAAATTTACGTGGCCAAATAAGAAGGCTGCCAATTAAGGCCGACGGGCAGGCAGGCAGGCAGGCAGCGCGGCGTACGCCCCGCATGAATATGTAAATAAAAAGAGGTAATAAGTGGGTGTTTAATAACCGGATGCCACCTCCTACTCCACCTCAGATCCTCTAGCAAAACCCAAAAAAAAAAACAGAGAGCAGGAAAAAAACAGAGTGCGCACTTTGTCAACCGGCAGCGAAAGGTAAAAAATCAGTAGGCAAGGCAACCGGGCAACCAACAAAAAAGGACCAACCCGGCGAAGGACTGGGCCAGAAAAAAGGTAGCATGTTTAATTTGCGTGGCATTTGCAGCTGCCTGCGGCAAAAAGATAACGAAAATAAAACGTTTGTCGTCCTCGCAGCTCGGAATTTCGAAGGGGAGAGCGGGAGAGAGGGAAGGGGCCGCAACGAGCTTCCGAAAAATTTGTAGAGCAGTGTAAACTAATTAAACGAGAGCGTGTTGCCGAGTGCTGTTGCATGCAACGACGCATAAATTGCCGCCAAAAAATATGATTAAAATTTAATTTTGCGAAAATAATCAAGCGGCGGCGCACTTTGATTAACTCCGACCCGGCATTATCCTTATTTAAATGTGCGAAATAAATACCAAGTGCACAGCTCGCCACAGCACGCCACATTAAATTCATTAAAATTCAATTAAAAACTGAAAATCAAAAAAGTAAAAATCGAATCAAAACTAATAATAATCGAGAGTTAATGGCCGCCGCGGCAGGGCGATAAATATGTGGCCCCGGGTGTCAGGGGAAATGGGGTTATCCCTTCCCCCCCACAACAGCATTTATTCATTCATTAAACGCAGACAATTAAGTGTCAGGAATTTTGCAGGACCATAAATTGTGCGGTGGCAGTGGCGACGGTGGGGGAGGCAAAAATAAATGGGGGCGTGGGCAAAAGATGGGTTGCCATTTGCCATTTGCCATTGCTATGCCTTTTGTCAGGTCAGCTGAAAATCTACATATGCACTGACCAAACAACTATAAAACTATGTGAGCACGAACCCCGCTGCACGGCCGGCGAGAGTTTTGGGAAATTTCAATTTAAATTTTCCCTCTGCGGCGGCCATTTTACAATGGCCGCGACTATTATGGCCTCGCAAAATGGTTCCCAACCCCCCTCAACATAGAAGCATATATGGCCAGGGGTTGGCTAAGCTGACAATCGGTTAATTGAAAATTCTCCAGAAATCAAATTAGAAAGGCCCCGGAAAACTATCGCAGGCGCTACCAGGAAAATATAGGCGAACTAACATAAATCTTGGCTGTGATGAATCGCTCTCAATTTGGTCAATGAGTAATTGGTGTTTTATGTGGAAACGAAACGGGTCTAGAGGGTGTATTATTCATATATTGTATATGTTTGAATTTATTTTGTTTAAAACGAATATAAATCAATATTTATTGCTTGTTATTTGCCGGTATTGTTTATGAATTCTATTTATATAATCATGAGAAATGTTTTAAAAAATTTCAGAAACTTAGCAACATGTTTATAGGAATCAGATTGAATTCATTGCATAAATAATAAATATTTATATTTGCAGGGAATTTAAAATATTCTTTAGGTCCTAAATCATTTTTATTTTTAATATTTATTGCGGTAATAAATTTAAAATTTAAACTTGTATTCCTAATGCACAAAAATGTTTAAATCTGTTTCGTTTAATTTGGAAAACCGCCGTTTCCTTCTCAGCTGCCAACCGCCGATTTGTACGCTTATCGATGACTGGGAAATGTAGCTCATGACGTGTCCTATGCCGATACCGGCTTATTTTCCGGCGAATTTTCCACCCACCGCCCTATTTTTTCCGGATGGGGAGCGAGTGAGTGTGTGTGCGGGAGAGTGTGTTTTGCTCGCAAGACATCAAATTACTTTCGTATGCAAATCAGCGGCTTTTCTGCAGACTTTTTGCTTTTTTCTTTTTTTTTTGTAATGCTGCCACACGGCAGCCGACAGACGCCGCGCCCAGGACAGAGAGAGAGAGAGAGGGAGACTGGGTGCGGAAAGAGACGGAGACAGACAGTTGATCGGCACCAAATTTATCTCAATGATATGCAGATAAAACTAACAAGTACCAACGTTTCTTTTTCATTCCGTTTCGTCTGACTTTTTCTTCTTTTACCAACAGCTCCCTTTTTATCCCCTGCCCCCTGCTCTGGTCGGCTGCACTTCTCCAGAGAAACAGAGGGAAGGCTGAGCGAAAAGGCTGAGAAACTACATTAGCAAATAAATTTATTTAGCATTACAAAAAATGAGGTAGCTAAGTGGCTGCTTGGGCTGGTTGGGATGCGGATGCGGAGGGGTGGCTGCCATGAATTTATTTAAGATACTTATTGATTGGATTTGATTTCATGCTATGGGAAAGTAAACTTGGGCAAATAAATTTAAATGGGGGCGTTGGATTCGCTATCTCGGGATTTCGGGGGATGGCTGAAAATTTGCAAGTTTTCCAGCTTTCGAGGGGCTTTGCCAAGAGCCAGGAGCATGCATGAGTAATTTTTCCAATTTCTGTGTTTCACATCTTGGGCTAATCCGGAAAATTGTTTTTCCAAAAGGGGCTTACTTGGACTGGTACATCTCGAGGCGTTCTTATATTATTTTTCTTTATCTCTACTCACTTTGTCAATGTCTTTTTGTGGATTTTGATTTATTTTGGTTAAATGTAATGACACTTACCTAAAAGAGGAAGAGAAAATAGTTTTGTTTAGTTTTTGGTTAAAATGGAAGTATTAAATACATAGAAATAGTTCAAAGACATGCTACTTTAATTATAAATAAGAAAAGTCTTAAGTTTTACCGTTTCAATTAGTTGCAAAGCCATTTTTTTCAGCACAGAAGAAGATTTCCAAACATAATTTACCAAGTTTTCATTCTCCAACTTTTGTTGTGTAATTGCTCGGAATAAAATAATTAAAAAGGGCAAAAATACGCCCGCGTAAAATGTGTAAATGTGTAAAGTAAGTTCAAAATGTGCCTTAACGACCTTTTGCTGTTAATAACGCAAAGTGCCGGCCACCTGCAATTCCAATTGCAACTGCCACTGACACTGCTGCAGCAGCAATAATAACACTGTGTAACTGCAACTGTGCAACTCCCCGTGCAATTTTCATTCTCCTCTTTTGTTATTAAGTGATAATTGAATTTTTATGCCGCCAACGGCAGCTCCACTTTTGCAGCTCCAAGAAACACAAATTAAATCCGGCTGAACCCGAGAAAATTCCACTTCATACTGAACTGTGACCTATTTCTGCTACCGATCCCAGCCAATTTCTCTTGCAATAAATCATCTTTGATTTCCAAGCATATAACGCACTTTCTAAACAGGAAAAACCCTCCAACCTGGCCTACCTTTTCCTTTGTTTTTATTTCAGTTTTTATCAGAATATGACAAACAAAAAAATGATATATTTCGCTGCAGCTGTTTTATGACCTTTCAGAAGTCTCCTTTTCTGACCGACCTTTTTTCGCCAACCGCAAACTGTGCAAAAATTATGAAAATTCATATTTCGGCACGCACTTGGCGGGAATTTTCCCCTTACCTGCTTTGGAAAAACAAAGCCAGCGGGCGGCGTGCCGTGAAATTTGCATGCGTCAATAGAATTTTCCCATTTCCTCAAAATCTGCAACAGTTGCAAAAAAGTGAAAATCGTCTTTTGATTTACAACCTGCTGGGATGCAGCGTTTGCTGGCCCATAAATCTCATTTTGGCAAATATTTTGGTTGCCGCGATTTCATGCCTGCAATTGCAATTGCATTTAATTTTTCTGCCGCTCCTGCTGCTGTTGTCTCCGTTTTTTTTTTTTTTTTTTTTTTGTGAAGACAACGAGATAAAAAGGAAGTTTTCTTCTTCGCACACATTTCATGCGGCTTCCACAAAAGGTTCGAACGAAGCCCAGGACCGAAAACGACGACAACGAAAAGCAATTTACGGAAAGCACGCAGCGTTTAGATCAAAAGCAAAGACGACGACGATGAGGACGAGGACGACGACAATCGCCATTTGCCAGAGGGGCAAAATCCTCGGCGGACAACGATGCTATACAACGCAAAACACATCATTAAGTATAAAATTCTTAAAATGGAATTTTAAATCATTAAAAGGCAGCAGCGCTGGAGAAAAAAATACATGCAGGAGGCAAGAGCCAAGAGGAATTCGCAATGCGTTTGCTTTATTTGGCAGTGGCTGCTGCTGCTGCTGCTGCTGCAACATGCAATGGCAATGGCAACAATTCCTGCTGCTGCTGCTGCTGCCCAGTCGCATTGTCCAAAATGCTTGAGGTTGGGGCAACATCAGCGCTTTTTTGTGCTCTTTTTTTTTGTATATTTTTTCCTGCATTTTCTGTGCTTTTTGTATTTTTTGTATTTTTTTTATGTACACGCCAAGCCAAACAGCTTGAATGGAAGTAATGATGCTGGCCGAACGTCGCCGAAACGAAGTCTTGAGAAAGGCGCGCAGTTGGGCTGCATTTGCAATGAGTTGCCGCTGCAACAGCAACACACAACGGCAACAGCAACAGCAATGGCAATCAGCAACATGGCCGCCTGAGCAGCAAACGAAGCTGAACTGCCATCGTTGCTTTTATCGGCGTTTTAGCTGCTTTTTGCACCCCTTTCAGCTCTCCGCCTTTGGATTCTGCTCCTTTCGGTAACATGTTGCTGCCGTGCATCGCATTGCATGTTGCTGCTGCTGCTGCTGCTGTCGCTGCTGCACGAATTCTATGTTGCACTCGGAATTTGAAGTAAATAATTCTTAGCCTTTGCTTTTGCTTTTGCTGTGGCTTGCAAGCAAGCAAGCATTTTGCAAGTGCCTGCTTTGCTCGTTAAGCATTTTGGGTACGATTTCGTTGCCTTTTTACTTTTATTTGCTGCAGCTGCTGATGTTGCTCATCATGCCGGAGCTCTCAGAAAGTAAAAAATAAGCAAGGAACCAAAGAAAAGCGGTTCCGTTTCGTTTATCTCATGTTTTTCGGGCTTTATATAACAACACAACATGAAAAGGGACTTTTTCCAGAGAAATTTAAAAGGATTTTACTACAAAATGTAGTCCTTAACAGTTTGTAACGTAAAAAATAAATATAATTAGGAGACGGAAAACACAAATGAATTTTAGAGATTTTTAAATATAAAAATATCTTGCTTTATAACTATATCTTTTAAAAATATAAATTCTTTAATTAATTTAAATAAAATCAGAAAATAAACCTATTAATTCAGCTTGGTTAGATACAATTTTGTTAGCTTTAACTTTGCTTTGCTTGGAGGTACCTCCATATGGCCAAAGATTTGTCTTCATTGGAGCCCGCATGCTCGCACGATGATTGACAATTCCCCAGTTGGCAGGCAGACAATGATCTCGGACCCGATTCGATTCCCAATTCCCCTTCTCATCTCGCGGTTTTTCCCATCGAAACAGCCAGCAGCAGCATCCGCCATCCAAATACTCGACATTGCTGGCAATCAGACAAGGCCCAAACCAAACCGAACCGCTGTAAGCCATAAAAGGCAACTTCTCTTTTAGATTTCTTCCCTGCTGTTGTCTGCAACCTTTTTTCTCTCTCCAACTGGCCGTTCCCGTTTTGGCCTTAACTCCATCTTGCGGACATTTGCGAGCAAATAAATTCAATTTGCTGCTGGTTGCCGGTCGGTCGGTCAGAGGGAACAACTGCGACAGGTTTTTGTCGCATTTATCATCGCATCAGCAGGAACAGCACAGCAACTCAGGCGGACGAGGAGGGAGAGCTCCGCTCCAAATGAAACGCCATTTACCAATTTATTTATTTATATAAGGCGAATATATTTTATAACCCAACAGCGCAAGAGCCGCAGCGCAAAAGAATTTAGCCCGGGCCGGCAGCGGCAGCAGCAAAAAATGTTGTATGAAGTGACCAAACTAGTTCGTTAAAATAAATTCGAGAGCCACTAACAATGTTGAGCGGACAGGAGGACGGATGGATGGATGCAGGGATCGGATGCTGGCAAGCTGGGATGCTGGATGGTGGATGAACAGCAGCATGCAACAGCCGAGGCAACATCGGGTCGGAGTCGGAGTCGGGGTCCAAGTCCTCATTCCACAAGTCCCATAGCTGGGCGAAGATGTATTCCTTTTGGGATGTTTTTAATTTTTCTTTAAAGTCGTTAAGCGACGTCGTTCCCTTATATATTTTTTTTATTCCCTTTTTTTATTTTTTGCTCTGTCTGCCTCCGCTTTTCCCCCGGCTGCTGGCTGCTCCTCCCGGCTCCTTTGTGTTTGCCTTCGTTAGCTGCCATTTGCTTCCTTTGCCTTTCTAATGGAGTTTCGCAGATAACAGAGCAACAGCGAACAGCGAGAGCTGCTCCTGCATAAGCGCACACTTAAGGGTTAAGGGGGGAAGCAACAGGGGGGTTAAGGCATGGGGGGGCCAAACGCGAAATGAAATTAAACCCTTTTTGGCGGCTGCTGTTGCAGCGGCAATATTGCAACATGGCGGATTGGCTAGAATAGTTGCAAAAAATTACCCTGTTGCCAATATTATTTCAAATTATTTTCTGGGATATTTAAATTAAAGGAATTTATGATTTTTATTTGCCTAAAAATATATATTTACCATATTTGCAACAGAAATTAGGAAAATATAATTTAAAAGGCTCCTCAAGACTTGGTAATAAATCCTAAAATTCTTTAGAAAATTAAAGAAATTGCTGGAAACACTGAGAGCTCAGGCTCGTATTTCTATCCAAGTTTTCCCATACCCGTTGAAATGGAAATGCCAACAGTTGCGAATAGAAAAAAAAAAATAACAATGAAACGGCAAGAAAAAGCCAAGTGGAGCAAAACAAAACAAAACAAAAACCAAACAAAAGAAGCAGCAGAAATGCTAAGAAGTTTTTGCTTCGACGTCGACAGGCAGCATATGCAAATTTATTTCCAAAATGCAGTTAAACTTGTGGAGGTCTGAATAAAAAGGGTTAAGGCAGGGGAATAAGGGTCGGAGTAATGAAGATACTCCTTAAAAAATATGTTTTGCTATTCATTGGCTTTACTTGGGCAAATATTTCAAAGGAAAACTCTCTCCAAACGAGATTTCTGGGATTTTAGAAGTTACTTTGTTTGTGTAAGAACTTTTAGTATCATAAATATCATTACATTATTTTTATAAATAATTTTTAAATTGGAAGATTTTTATGAATATATTATTGTAATGATTTGATTAGAATTTGATTAAAAATCTTTGAAAAAAAAACATTTTTAAGGCTGTTGAAATCTTTTTAAAAATTCTAGAAAACTTCCTAGGCTTTCCAAAATTCATTTAGCCTTTGGCCAGCCCAGATCGGATAGGATCATGAAGGTTTATATGCCTCGGCACTCAATTCGGGGCTTAGATGCAGTTGAAGCCTTTCCCCATTTCGCGTGGCGGCCAACAGAATTCCCAACTGGACTGCAGCTGCCCGCTGTGTTTGTGCAATGATAACAGACGACGGCTCCCTTTTTCGTCCGCCCCCTGGGTACGCCTCCCTTTAACCCCCTGAGTGCCCACCCCTTAACCCCCCGCTGGGCGCTCGCTGCTAGTCCGTTTCTAATCTGTCTTCGCGTGCTGTTTGCTGTTGCATGCGAGAATTGCAGAACACGGCGAACATGCAACGCAATGCAATGCAATGTCCACGGTCCAGTGTCCAGTGTCCAGTATCCCCCCCTATATAACCTATACCCCGCGTAAGCGAACAACATCAACAAGGCTGCCACATGCTGCGTCGTTGTAGGCCACCATATGCCCGTCTCTTTCAATTCGAACAGCTGCCATCTCTCTCTAGCTCTTCTTTGCCCCAAAACAACATTTATGCAAATGTCTGCGCGCCATCATAAAATTGGATTTGGCAGCTGATTCTGATACGGACTGAGAATCTTTTTCCGATTTTGATTTCGAATCGGCGGCTATTTTAGGCTCCACTCCTACACGTTTTAAAATAAAATATGGTGAAGGCTAGGTGGAGGAAATTAATCAAAATTAAGAGTACTTTCGGTAAAGATTTATTTAGGTTTGAGGGAAAACTATATAAAGAGAATTTAAGTTATCCAAAAAAGCATTTATATTGTCACAGAAATATTTAAGAATTTATTAAATTTAGAAACTGATTAAATATTTTGGCTAACCTTTCGTAAAATGTTAGCACTTTTCTCTTAAAAAATATGTTTTATATCCCCATAAAACTGTTACAACAATTCTACAAATACCAAATCGAAACATGCCCTGTATATATGATATAAAATTAATTTTCGACAACGCCTTTCTATTTCTATTTATTTTTAGTTTTCCCCCACTGACACTCTCTCTGCGTTCTCCGTTCATTTCGCGTGCTGTTTTGTGTCGTTTTTGCTTTATTTTTAGTCGCATTTTTGTCGCATTGCGAATCTCGCGCGACCTCCGCCTGGGCCGACTAAATAAATTTCGTTTTAAGCGTTTTCGCCACACTCCATATACAAAGAACAGCGGCTGCGGGGGAGGGGGAGGGTGAGCCAGAGGGATCAGGGTTTAGGGGCAGCGCACGGAGCAGCCAAATAGCCAAAGATAATAAAATAAACAAAAGGTTTGCCGCCAACCAGGAGGACCAGAAAAGCAGAAGAAAACGCAACCAAGAAGCCAAAACACTCAGGCAAAGGCAACCAGGTGGGGGCAACAGAGGGTTAAAGGGGTTCCGAGAGGGGGGCAAAAGGTGAGTCGCAGTTGCTGCTGCAGGTTTGCAAGTTTTATTTGTGTGTTTTATTGTGGGCATATCTCAAAAGCCAATCTTTTGGCAAGTCCGACAGCGATTCGAACTCTGAAATCGGAGGGAGAAGAGCGATTGAAGATGGAGCTTCCCATATGGGAAAGGTTCTATACACACCGACATATGGGTTTAGTTTGTAGTTTGTATATAGAGATGGACTTGGGTAGGCCTTCACAAAGCAAAGCAGAGGACCAAGAGATCCAAATTGAGCGGAAACTTTAATCTTTAGCTTGTTTTGAAGTTGATATAATAAGAAAAAATTTTTTAAATATACTTTGCAAGAGTCTTGAGTCTCAATTAATGTCATTAATATATTTCGCCATCTGTTTCGAGCTAATATACCTAATAATATATCTTGAAATTTCACCCAAGCTCCTTGAATTGCCACTTGAAAGTCGTGGGGCCTCCTCCTGATTTGCATTTCGTTGTATTCGGATCCCCACATTCACCTACACCCCAAAAACAATCTCCAGCATCTGTCTGCAGTGCCAGCAGTGGCACCAACCCTCCTCGGCAGCATCCGCCATCCAATGCGTCGTCTTCGTATGCAAATAAAGCAACACGCGGTGCAACATGCAACATGCAACATGCGAGTAGTTGCCATTGCACGTTCCGGGAATAGGAATGGAAATGGAAATGGGATGGGACCTCGAATGGGAATGGGATTGGGTCTGGGGACCGACTTCCCTCCTTGCCGAGGAGATGAATAAGGAGCTATTTTTACTTTTAAATCTTTAGTTGCAGCTTGCAACGCGATGTCATCGAACTATTGCCAAGTTTCTTTATGGGAAATGTCTGGGAATTGATCAGAGGCAAAGAGAGAGGGCAGTGCATATTGCATAACCATGTGAGCAGTCCCTTAATCCTCAGACTAATCTCCCTGAAATGTCTGGACAATCTTTTGGCTCAACTCGCCTGCCAAAACCAGGATCACAATGGCAATTTATGTGGACTTTGGGGTTTTTAGTTTGCCGATGTTTAGTTGTTAACCTCGAACATTGCCAAAGATGTCTGAGGATTTGCATCGCATTTAAAACTGACCACAGAGACATGAACTCGCCAGACATCTCGGAAATCCTCCTGTGATTTAAGGCAATTAGCACTTAACCCCCTTCAAAAAATAAAAGAGAAAATTCCCTGGAAAAATACATATATCGTTGACAACTGTTCGAGTTTCCATTCGCTTTTCGGCGTAACCCTAGAAGCGATCGGGTTTTATTTTACCAATTGGTGGGCAATTTTAATGCATATTTCATTTGAATTGCTGTAATGCATGTTTCAGCCTCCCTCTACATATATATATCGTGTGTGTGTATACATATTTCCTAGGGGTTGGGGGCAGTACTCCATATTGAATTATGATTTATGATTGGAACATGTTGTAGCCGGCTCAAGGGTACTTAGTCCATAAAGGGAAATGTGAGGGAAATGTGCGCATATGCGCTAGTTAGTGAGACATTCAGTTGCAGTTCTGTGCGGCTCCCTGGTGAAAGAGAAACTGAGAGAGATGGAGATAATCAGAGAGCGGGAGGAGGCATAGAAAGGCGGAGAAAGCGGCAGAGTGGTGGGAAGTACTTGAACATCGAAATCGACCAAAAATAGCGACATTTGTGTGCGGCTGCCATGTTTCCCAAAGACAAGGATCAAGGATGTTTCCATTTTTCTTCTATTTTTTTGTAGTTTTTGGAACGAAAAGCGAGTTGTAATTGGAGTTCGAATGACTCTTATGGCCTGACAATTATCTTCAGCGATAAGACATGGCATTTCGGGTCTCTTGGGGTTTATCAGTCAAGAAGTCTGGGAAATATATTTATTTAAATCCTAAGAGGGGCGCCAAGTTGTTTTTTGAAATTTTCCTGTAATTATAGATGTGATTTCCTTGAAATAAAAATATTTTTCCGGTTCTTATGGGGATTTAAATATTCTTAAAACATTTTCAATACAAAATCAATGACTATTTGTTTCCATAATTAATTTTATTTGAAATTCGAAGCAGATTTTAATGGAAAACAGGCCAAAACTAAGTCTCCTTTACTCTTTCAGCCTTCATTCCTCAGGTGACGATGAGTGCCGCTGTATTTCAACACCTGAGTGACTTTTATCCGCGGTATAAACAGAAGAAGAGTCAAGCAGGGGGGCGGGAACATTTTAAAATTCCAACCCAGGCGCGACGGAAATTCACACATTTGCGTGGACCTAGGACCAAATAAAAATCCCATATAAATGTGACACTTTAAATGCCAACGACAAAAATAGTGGCAGACTGGAAATAAAATAGATGGGGGACGTCCGTCCGTCCGCTTCACGTGGTGGACGGTGACGAATTCGTGACGTGGAAGGTCTAAAAGGAGAAAAACCTTACATTTATTTGCATTTTCAAGTATTTTCTACCCTTTCTCTAGCTCTCTTTTTACGTGCTGCTTTTTTTTTTGCCCGGCACATTCTTCATTTCGTTTCGTTTGCCCAGCAGTTCCTTCCGTTTCTGCGGTTTGCAGAAAAACATTTTCCACAAGAATGAGCCAACGAGAGTTGGCGACATTTACATATGGCCAACTGTGTGCCTGTGTGAACTGTCAACGCGCCATAGAACTGTCAACTTGATGGTAATTTTGAACAAAGCCATGAAAATGGCAAGAAAGCGGGTTGTGTGAGTCGCAACATTCCCCTTGTTGTCTGGCGTTTTTCCCCTATTTTCCTACGTTTTTTTTTCGGAGCTAAGCAAGACAAAGGATCGCTGATGGATTCCATACAAATTAAATGCCTTTTGTTCAGACAACATTTCATTTCGAATTCATGCAAAACATGCCGTATTTATGAGGCATTCCCCAAACTGGGGTCTCAACTCAGGACGAAGGACAATTAGCGCCGCCGTTTCCGGTGCATCTTGAGTGTCACATCCGCATCCGTTTGGGAAATGCAAATTAGTCGGGGCTTAATCTCTGAGCCATCTCTTGCTCTGTTAATTAATCTCATTACTCTATTTGTTAGCGAAAACTAATTTATTTCTGCCAGCAACATAAATTCATACAATTTACGCTTATTGCCAATTTATTGCAAGCAAAAAATAATAACAAAAAATGTTTATATATGATGGGAAAAACATCATCCATCGAAGCGTCGGATCGAGAGTTCAAACAATCAACGCCATTGTCCCGGCGAACTCCTTTTTTGTGCCCCGATATTGGAAAATTTACTATCAGCCACTGTGGCAGTGGCAGTGCCTGCAACAAAAACACCACAAAATCCCATGTACAGAGCTCGGGAAAAATGGCAAAAATCGAAATATTATTAAGTCCCAAAGCTGCACTTCAATTAAAATGCATTTTCGCAGTTTATGAGCTTAATCTCATAAACAATTTCTGCATTGTTGCAAATTCGCTCTCTCTCTGCCGTTTCTTTGATATTTTTTTTTTGTTTTTTTGCCAGTTGATTGTCAGCAGACGGTAGGAAAAATATTTTGTGACAAAAAATATGGGATATATTCAGTATTTGTTCAAGGGAATCGAACCAGGAGGTTGGTAACACTATATATAGGGTTATTGGTCGAAGAAAAATATTTAGGTACATTATTTTAGTTCGAAATATAATATGAATTTGATTTTGTTCATATTAAATTTCGTTTCCCCTATAATTAATTTGATTTAATATTTTTCCCGCCATTATCACTAATTTCTTAGCACTCTCTTTGGCTAATTAAGTTCGCCTCACTCCCCATTAATGCACCTGTCCCATTATCCGAGAAATATTCGCACAACTTTACCTCTGAAGGCTCCTCTCCTCTACCTGTTTTTGGTATCTTTTTTGGTTTCGCCAATTTTGTGTTGCCTGTTCCCTTTTAATAACTTTATAATGGCGTGTTGCATCACGCGCTGCAAACTCCGTGGGGCCACGCCTCCCTCAACAAACAACAACAAACAATTGCGAAGCGCGTGTTTGTTTGCCGGTTTTTGTTGTTGTTGCTGCTGCATTTCGTGCGATTCTTTTTCGGTTATCGCCGATTTTCAATCTATGCGCATAACTCAAGTGCAGCGGCAACAATAACCAGGGAGATACATCGCCAATCCGACACCGGAGAGCCCGCATCATTGGACCGAACCGAACCGGACCGGACCGGGTTCGAGGCATATGTGCAACTTCCGATGTTGCTGCTGGGCGCTTAACTGATGCTGGGCACCCCATCAAACTTGGCAATAGGCGTACTACCCGGCCATACAAAGGAAGACCAAAAACGAAAGGGGGCTAAAACGAGAAAAAATAGAACGCCACAGTGCTGGCGCTTTTTACCAGAAAGATATGTTGTGTAGTTTTGGGAAAATAGAATCTCAAGCTGCTCTCTTTTTTTGTTATAAAATATAAATATATTCATTACCCCTTCTGAAAAAAAATGCTCCTAAAATTCCCAAGTACGGATTCGGTGACATAAAATTTCATTTGGAAATATGAAAAAATTATTTCCTATTTAGAACCTTAGGATAGTAAGAATATTAAAATAATCCTATTATTAAAGATACAAATTTTTAAGAAAGAAATTTGGTTTAGGTCCTATTTTTTTAAAAAATCTCTTGTAACTCCCGCATTTCCAAGATCTATCTCTTCAGCCTTAAAAAAATCCTGGTAGGCATCTCTGAAACGGCGGCACCAGCGAAATAATATCGGCAACATTTTATTGCCCTCTGACCTAGAGGGGGTGGCCACTGGGCGCGGAGGCCACGACCTGCTCAAATTTGACTCTGAATATCCTGGCCAGGCTATCGCAGCATCTCTCCCTCTCCCCCCTCGCTCTGAGGGCCTCCTCCTCTGTTTTCCGCCTTATCGCCGACGTCAATAACCCATACCCTGGACACCCGCACCGGCACCCAATCCCCAGCGCTGCTGACCCATTCATATCCTTGTGCGTTGTCTCGTTTTACTGCAAAATTTACATCCTGTACTGCTGATGGTCATTTTACTGTTTCCGTGTGGGGTCAGCCAGGGGGGAGGGGTGGAGTGCCGTCCTCGACCAGAAAGGACACTCGGCCGCCAGCACAGTGTGTGTGCATATGAATATTTTGCAGCAGGCAACAATAAAATCCATGACATCATAAATATCGATGCGTTGCCGTCGCAACGTAACGAACATTTTCGGTGCGGGCTTAGTTCCATTCATTTCGCACACCGACTGGGGTGGGGGCAGGTCCTTCATAAGGACCCCCTTTCCGAAACGGGGAAAGGCGTTAGGCACACCCGCAGCAAGGCGCCGCGCGATAACTCGATAATTATGTCCGCTTTTGTTTATTTCGCACATCGATTACAATGCCGGCGAGTATGTGTCCCAGGCCGACAGATTCGGATTCCGGCGTTTCGGCCATTTCGGCTATTTTGGCCATTTTGGCGAGAGGTGGCGGCTGGGGCAGGGTCAACACGGTTGCGGCGGGAGGTCAGGGGGTCAGGTACTTGTGCATACGTCACAGTGCGAACTCCTGGGCAATTTACAAACTTCCCCAGTAGAGGCTGGGGAAATGGTCGGAGTAAAAACGAAGCACACAGTAAAAAATTGAATAAAACTTGGATGAAGGAGAATTTAATATTGAGATTTTAGAAATATAAGAAGTTTTTTCGTTATTGTTTATAAAATGATAGAAATATTGACCGTTTTAGTCTAGCAATCTTTGAAATTTAAAATTTTATTAGCCAAAAAAAAACTGACATATAAATAATTTTTAAAATTTAATTGTTTAAAAAACTATCTTTAATAAAATAATATCTTATGATTTCATATCCTTATTTGTCCCTTTAATATTCCTTTCTTTCAGTGCCAAAAACCCCCGTTATTCCAGCCCCCCTTTTCTTTTTTTGAGGTGTGGAGTACGTTGTCTGGCGTCGCTCGCTTCTCATAAGTAAAACGCTTGTGAGCAAAGTTTTATAAATTATCCTTGTGAGAATCCTTATTTATGGCGCGTGTGCAATTTTCATTTTATCGCAGTAAAAGCAAAGTTAAGTTAAGCTCCTGCCGCTCCTGTTTTACCCAACTTTTGCCCACAGTTTTGCAAATGGAGGCGTTGCACCACCGCCACCACCAACAACAGCAACAACAACTATCAGCTGAGGACTCGCTCTCTCGCTTTCTCCGCATATAGTTCCCATATATCTCTGGCTCTTGCTCACTTTTTATATTTGCGCCGGCGAACTTCAATTGTTCAGCGGCCAACAACACAAACAATCGGGCTGAGAAGAAGGGTGAGGAGGTTTTTTTTTTTAAATGGGGAGGGAGAGGGGGCGGCTTGGCTCTCAACTCGACTTGAGTCTCGTATATTGCACAAATGTCTGCCGCTCTGCCCCCCAACAATCGAGAGCATTGCATCATGGGGCATACTATGGGAAATTATTGGTTAAAAAATTATTCAAATCAGGTGAGATTTTTAAGAAAACTTTAAACGGTGAAAGAGCCATTAAAACTACTATATTAAGACGATTTTTCACTAATATTTAAAATTTAGTCACATTAGGTCTAGCATTTTAGAGAAACAAATATAATATTTCAAGTATTTTATATTTTTAACAGAAGCAAAAATGTTTTTCAAAACATTCAAAACTATTTGTATTTTTTAGCACCTGAAATTAAATTATTATTTCTACTATTTTAAACATAATACTTTTATTAATAATGTTATATGTTATCTCTAAAGATCTGTCAAACTATAACATCATTTTAATACAACTTTATCCCAGGCCAAACTTTCCCTTTAAAGCCTTACTTAAATACCGAAACTATTCTCCAACTTTAAAGCCCACTGTTCCACGTCTCTGAGGAAAGCTGAATGAAGTCCTAGAGGGGGATGTCGGGATGTCGGTACGTCGGAAGAAGATCTCTCGTTGAGCTGCCAAAGTTTTTTATGGCCTGCATATGAATATTATGCGCTCGAGTATAAAATGTTGTTGGCCACACTTCCTACGTTTCACTTCCTGCACTCGACTCCGAGCTGCACACACAGCATACACATCTCTCTCTCTATAAATATATATACATATATAGTAGCGATATATACATCTATCTGCAGTCGTATCTATACATCTCGGCAACTACAAGAAAACACAATGCTAAAACTTTAAGGCTGCCTTTAACCCGAGATTTTTGCCTCAAGGCGGCCAAGTTAAGAAAATGCAAAGTTGAAGCCAAAAATCCTGTTCGCTCGCAAGTTTCCTTTGTTTTGAACCCCCTCCAGTTGGTGTGTGTGCAAAAAATATTTAGCCAGCAAAGTTTTATTGGCAAAATCTGTTTATGGCTTTTGAATTTTAATTAGTTTACATTATGTCGAAATGTTGCCGCTGCCGTTTGCAACAATGGGGAGATACGAGAGCACAAGAAATAGTGTGTCCTGGCAGGAGCGAAGCGAGAGCCGAGTTTTCATTACTATTTGTCTGCTGCCTTTCCGCACAGCAGCCGCAGCCGCAATTTTATGCGCAGGATACAAATGTACATGAATAACTAAGCAAGCCGGCAGAAAGGAGTGCAGGATTGTGGGGCACAAAGGGGTAGGGTCCTCGTCCTCGTCCTCGTCCTGGTTCTGGTCCTCTGTGTGTGTGTGTTTGCCCAGGATCAGCGGCAGCAGCCAAAAGTTTGGCGTGAGACGTGCCTTGTAGCAAATTTTAATTCGACAAAAACATGAAACTCGAAACTGTTATTGGGATGTTGTTCGCCGGCAAGTTTTCATTGAGTTTTGCTTGTCCTTTTCCAAGGCAAAGGCTCGTTATTTTTTGGAAATTATAAAATTAGCCAATATTTCTGTGACTCTGTCTTACACAATTTTCTTACAGCATTATTATTTATCACATTTATTATTAATATTCAGATGGTTAATTTAAAAGTTGTTAATGCCCAATTTAAGCAAACAAATACTTTGATCAGCTGAATTTCAAGTCGAAATTACCTAAATGGTTGACTGCAATTGAATTTAATGATGGATTGCCTTCACTTATTTGGAGAATCGCTAACGATGTTGCAGCTGCCATGTGGCGGAAAAAGGAAAAGCTTTTTGGGGCCAAAAATGGCAACGAATCGGAGACTTTGGCTTGACGAATGGCGACCTTTTTCTCTTTGCATTGGTGCTGCAGCCTCCTCCGGACTCCGGAGTTGATGCAGTGCAGCCAAGCGACAACAGCAGCAACATCAAAATGCACGGCAGCAACATCGGCATCAACATCAACCTCAACATCACAGGAACGGACGCTAAAAAAAGGCGAATTAAATCAGTGCTTTTTGTGACTGGCTGCTGGTGCTTTTGTTTGTTGGCTTTCAGAGTGTTTTTGCTACCGTTTTCAGTTCATTTTCAAATCGTTTCGTTTGCCTTTGTATGCAGTTTTATTTAATTCATTTTTCACGTTTTTTTTTTTTGTTCGTTTTTCTCCTCTTGTCTCTCGGGCTGCAAATGTGCAATTAAAGAAACAGGTTACACGCCCATAAATCTTGAAATGCCGACGACGTTGTCGCCATCGTCTCAGCAACTGAAACTGCAGCAAAGTTGCTTTAAAACACACAGAAAAAAAGAGAAGAAAAAATGTATTCGTATTCGTATTCACATGTCTTAATGTTGACAGCATTTTTGTGATTGTCTGACTTATTGCCAGCCGATTGATGACAAATAAATTACGTGTACGGCTCTTTTCTTCAGCGTTTTTTAGCCGGCCTTTTTCCGTTTTTGGTATCTCTCCAGTTGCTGCCACTGCTGCTGCTGCGGCTGCTGCGTTAATGGCTTTGGTAATTACTTTTAATTGCCATTGTAAAGTTTTTCGCATCGCCACCGAAAATGGCAGCGGCCCTGACCACTTGACTTGACTTCGAGTGGCTGCGACAGATTGGCCAGCCGCTTTTCCCCCCTGCTTTTCCAGCTAACTGGCGCCATGATTTTTGTGCTGGCTGCTGATCGATAGGTTGTCTATAAATAGGCTCCAAACTGCTCCGATTGCCTTCGGTTCGATCATTACATTGATTTGTTATGACTACCAGTTGCGGTGCGACGCCAAGTGCTAATCACACTCAGTTTTGGTTTGAATAAACAATAATTATTTTAACTAGGTATTATTGACGCATTACGAAAAGCGAGGGGTCTACTCTAGGTCTACTATTTAAGGTTTAAGGTACTTTCAGTAAACGCTGGGAGGTTAAATGGGTTTCTAGTTCTATTATATTAATTTTAAGACAATGAACTAATTAGGTAATCAGGCTAAATTATAATGATCCCTTGTCTTATAAGTAATATTTCCTAATTGTTTCAAAGCTTTATTGTTGCTAAAACAAAGTACTTTCAGTTTATCTCACTTGTTTATCAGCTTTGTTCTTTGTACATTAATTTTAAAATACATTTTTACTGCCTTATAATTGTTACTACCTCAAAATGTCTTTGTAAATTTCTCGCTTAAACTGCTTATCGATACTCACACACATTAAGCAAACAACTCAATTGCCGGATTCCTGCCATGATTATAAGAAATAAATTTTAATTATGCGACTCACGATTTTGTACACAATTTGAATTGGGTTGACAGCGACCGGCGGACACGAAAAAAACGAAGGAAACTTGAATTTTTATCTTACTTAGCTGATGGAGGTATGTTTCAGGTAGACTCCCGAAAACGTGAAGCCCCAAAATACCTTTCTACATATATACTTGTATTCCCAAGTATATGGAGATGTATCAGAGGAGGCAAGGCTTAAGGTCGACATCTTTATAAATCGCTCGACGCATAAATCAAATGAAACTTTTGTTTTCGAATTTTTTGGTGGAAATTCTGCGGGCGTGCAGCGATTGAAATCACTGTTCCTCAAACCCGTACACTGAGCGAATTTGCATGGGCTTTATTGTGTGAGGAGGCACTTCGTTAGCTGTTGGCCCGCTTAACATTTTAAACAATCATAGCGAAAATCACGAAGTCCTTACTCGACGGGTTACCGCCGACTGCGGCAAAGGAAATGATTGCATTTAAAATTCAAACTCGAGCGCGGGTTGGAAAGAGGTGAAGGAGGGAGTCGGGGAAAGACCAAGAAAGCGAGGAAAAAACAGCTGAAGTCGGCACAAAAGCCATGTCGCCATCGTTTTGGCCATCTCCTCCAACGTTGTTCTCAGGCCCAAAAGACCCCAGAGTCGGTCGGCCATTTAGGCCGCGCCAGCAAACGGGGAAACGAAACGAAAAAAAAGTCAACAACTGAATAAAAAACATTTTCGAATACAAATGTTGGCATTGCATAACAAACGTTTTCTAAATGAGGCTAACTAAGCAGCCGGCAGCGCTGCCGACTGCGGGCCGAGGCGTGCATATGTTTGAATTGCCGATGACGATGACGATGGCTTTTTCCTTGTACGTCCCTCTTAACTGTTTCGTGTTTGGTTTTAGCCTGGCCTGGCTCTTTCCCCTTTGGTGGTCTCTTTTTTTCCTCTATTTTTTTGTTGTTTTTTTGCATAATACTGCCACAAAACTAACGGTTAAATGGCCGGTCGGTCTGCCGTCCCGTCTCCTGGCCAAGGCAAATATTTGATTTGGTCTAAAGGTTTTTCGAGCTTTTCATTTGTCGCCGTGTGTCTCTCCCTCGGTTTTCTATGACTGATTTAATCAGCAAACTTTGACAAGAGTCAGGAAGTCAGCCGTTCGTTGTCCCTCATCCCGAGTCTTCCCCTCGATTTCCCCCCTTCACCTGGGCTGGATTTTTGTCGACTCAGGTTTCAGGGAGTCCAGTCGTTGGGCGGACGAGGCAGAATTAAATTAATTAGAAATCTGATAAGAGTTCCACTCGAATTGCGCCTTAGTTAATTTGCTATTTTTTTTTTCGCTAAGCCTCGAGAGTTGTTCTTGGTTACCGGGACTTGTTATGCCTTATTTTTTTTTTTTCTCCTAGCTAGAGGAGTTCTGTAAGTCTCGGGAATAGGGCGGGAGATGGTTGGTATACATATGTACTAATTTAATTTAATTTAATTTAATTTTCCGAGCGGTTCTTTACCTTTCCTTTAATATAATACCACTAATTTAATACATTTATTTACCAAATTCACAAATTCTATAATTCTCCAAGAGTGAGCTCTAAGGACTTCCGCTGACTTTAAGGACTGAGTCCCCCGTGACTTCTCGCCACTCATCGGGACTCAGGCCTGTTTCTGCGAATGCAATTTGCCGCATTTACCTGCTGCTATCTACTTTTTGACTTTTTCCCTTCTTGTTATATATATTTTTTGTTCTTATTTTTTCCATGGCTGCCAACTGCCGGTGGGCCCATAAAAAACTGCCAAATGCACTGGTCCATCTACCTAAATGGCAGGAGAGAGAGAGGGAGAGCGTGAGGCCAAAGGTCGCAGGACAGCAGCGTGTGTCCTGGCCGCGTCCGTTGGCCTGTCTCCCGTCTCGCAGCATCCTGCATCCTGAATCCCGAATTTTCAGCGGAAGGCCAAATTAGCAGCGCTGCCTCCGCGTTTTGTTTACGACGCCCGACACTTAACATTGCACTTTTTATGGCCTCGTAAAAAAATTGCACACATTTTCCACCAATTCAAGGCTAAGGAGCAGACAGTAGGACCTCTATTGAGAGGAAAGAGATTCAAAACAAATAAAATTAAAGTGAGGCTAATATTTGAAGCGTTTTACCGACTGTGCCCTGTAATTTTCCGACCTTGACGGCGCTAAAAAGTTAATGTTCGAGACACTCATAAAGCATTTTTTTAATGCTTTTCATGTGTTGCTCAGACGGTAAACGTTAAAAAACAGTTCCCTTAAAAAAACCAAAGTACCAAAGTGCAAAGACAATGCATAACGTAAGTCAAGGATAACTCTAACGATTGTTATTTCGGGGGATTTTGGGATTCGGTCGAGTTCGAATTCGTGCCGGATGAGAATTTACAACGATTTCCCGCCGAAATCCGCCGAGAAACATCGTGTCCCTCGCCACATTTCTCATCCTCCTCCTGCGCAGGCACGAAAATCTTGTCATGATCTCTTCGAGGACACGGCTCCACACGATCGGCTGCCCAGTTGGAGTCGGGGCTGCAGATGGAGCCGGAGCTTCAGCTGGGGTTCTCACATGTTTGGGGCCAAAAAAGGGGGTCAGCGGGGTCAGCTGCGGCAGTCGCAGTCGTGGTCGTGTCTTCTCTGTATTCTTCTCGATTTTTTTTTATTTTTTTTGGGAGCCCAAAAGTTGTCAACGGCTACATTTGGAAGATAAAGATGTGGTCCTGAGCAAAGGAGAAGACTAAATATAAGACTCTACAATGTAGTGACAGCGAAGATCAAGTGGAGCTGGGAGTGGGCAAGAATTCTTTACTTTGGTTTAGTTACTCAGATACTTTGTGAACATTTTAAATGAATACAGAATATATATTAGAAAATATTCATTAGAATATATTAATTGTAAAGGTTTTTTATAAGAAATTTTCTTGATGTTATTGAAATATAAAAGGTCATCGGAAACCCATATTTTTCTTTTTTTGTAAAACTCTTATTTTGAGTAATATAAATTTTAATTTGTAATTAAACTAGTTCTTAGGTTTGTTTATTTTTTTTTTAAATATGGATTTAAAATATTAAAATAGAAGAGGTAATGGGATCCATCTTTTACCTTTTTTCAGAACTCATTTACAAATGTGAAACTAATTTATGATCACTTGTATTTCTTGGATATCTATATTTTAAAGATATTTTTTAAGGATTTCTAGCTTCAGGAATAGATCCCCAATTTATAATGATTATGGAGGCCATAAAAAATGATCGTTTTATAATTTGCTCGCCGCAAGACCATCGATCGCGCCATGAATCCATAAATATTTCCCTCGAGAACCAATTAACACTTCTGGCAGATCCGTGAATAGTATCTTTTATTTATAGTTTTCCTCCACTTCATTAAAGTCTTTGGAAAAACATCGAACAATAAATTAGGGGAACCAATAAATCAGCAAAATGTGACAGAAATTTGATAAAAACAAAATTTGGTTTAACTGATAAAATAAAAACAAGCGATAAAGAGCGGGAGAGAGAGAGAGAGAGAGAGAGGGTAAAACAGAGATAAAATAAATAAGGGGGAACAAGGGAAATACGGCGTTTTAATAAAGACTCATAAATTTGAGTTGGCGACGACAAAAACGACTTTGGACTTGGAAGATGAGCGCTAAAAATAAATAAAACTATTAATCAGGCACAGCGAGAAGAGGAAGACGAAGAAGAGCTGGGGAAGCGGCCAAGAAGAAGCAGAAGACAGAAAGATGGAAGTGAGTTTGAGTTTTTCCAAGGGGAAAATGAACAGCGTCAGCAATGCGGTCGTAAACAATTTTTAAAACAACTCTTTTTGCCAAGAAACGGTCGGGAGTGGAAGGAGGAAGCGAATGGCGCGGTTTTTCAGCTGCTGCCAAGAAGAAATGCCAAAGCGGCCAAAAGAAAAGAAAACGCCAAGTGCAACAGGAAAACACTGGGAAACCAGCAACAAAACACCCGAACGGGAAGAGAACGAGTGCAAGCCAAAGAGAGCGAGCCAAAAAGGGGGCGGGCGACATTAGGGAGAGCGAGAGCGAGAGAGGGACTGCCATAAGAAATGCCACTTTGCGAATATTGTGTGCCAACGATAAACACTTCAGAGCGGCCATTAAAATCACAGTGAGAGAGCGAGAGCGCACACTACACTCGGAGAGAGCGCCGCGCCATGCAGTGCAGAATGAATGAACGCCCGCCGAGAGCGCGAGCGAGAGAGCCCGAATGAATAATGGCGGTGCCGCAAGACAAATAACTGAACTGCCCAGCCCCGTTCTCTCTCGCTCGCCTCGTTCTCTCTCGCTCTGGCGCGGCGCGTTTATGTGCTCGCCTGCTTTGACTTATGGGAAATAAATCAGGCTGCTAGCAGCCGTTGAGTAGGTGCTTCACATGTGTGCGAGTGTGTGTGTGAAGGGGAAATTGTCTGCTGCTCTCTCTCACTCTCGCGCGCGCAGGACTTAATAAATGTTTATAAATATTATTCGGCGGCACTTTACAGCTAAATTAGCGGTCGAAATTAAATAAACAGGTTTCGCTTTTGTCGTTAACATAAAAAAAGTGCAAATTAAATTCACCTGAGTGCCCGTGGAATTTTTATCAGTGCGGCAATAACTCATTAATCACTTGCTTTGTTTTGAAAACACCCATAAAAAGTCTTAGGCACGTCTTATTTTGAGCAATTTATGTGCGAATTGTTATGCTTTTCGTTATTTCTTCTCACATTTTTTCAAATTTTAAACTGCTGCCTTTTAAATACAATAAATAAATTTAATTTCGCACACACGCGACGCGGTACAGCTTCTTCTTCTTCGGCATCTTTTTGGTTTTTGCGCATGTTCCGCAAAAATAACAATAAAAACTAAAGAAATTACTCAGCTGCACAATTTATTGCGGCAAATTAAGCGAGCTCAAGCGAGAAACCACAAAAAAGTGCTTTATTAACTTTTGAAACTAATGCCACCATAAACGCGCTTTAATAAACAAATAAAAACACCAAACAAATCAATAAAATTAAGTATGCGATGCGAAGCGGCTCGAGTGCTTCATCGATTTATTTATGTGCGCCGTTTCGCGGTGAAAACGACTCAAGAACCAGGAGCGAAAGAGATAAATGGAGAGAGCGGCGGCGGCTGGCAGTAACTTGAGTGCTTTTACGACCGCCATAAAGCACTCTCACTCGCTCACTCACACTCCATCATTATCGGCTGAGTTTTGGAATTCAAATTCGTATATGGGTCATTCCACTGGGAATAGGCTTTGGCATCCGCCGAGAGAGCGCGGGAAAGAGAGAAAGAGCAAAGGAGAGAGTGGGGGGCTCAATTATATAATCGGCAATTGAAATTCAGTTTTTGACTGCCAGTTGTTGTTTAAATCACAGTCGACACCTCATCAAAACGAGTGTTTTTCCACCCACGCGTGAGTGCATGCAATGCATTTTAATTCACTTTCCAGAGGATATGGCGTCGGAATCGAATTCGAATCTTGTAGCTTAGTGTTAACACGCAGCGATCCCGTAAGCTTGCCTCTTCAGCCCAAAAGCTCTGTCGCTCAAAACACCTTTTTTTCGGTTGCCTTTTGCCCTTTCTTAGTGCCGCCGATGGCCGACAGATGGCACTGCTAGACGAATGGAGAGCCAGGCTTAACCCTTTAAGTGCCTGTTAAGTGCACTGTACAAAAATTGGCGAGACTTAGTGTTATGTAAAATAGTGAATTTAATTTAGTTAGGCAATGAATTTAATAAATGCTTGCAAATTAACTTGATGAATTACTTAAAATAATTGTCATGCTTGATCTTAGGCTATTTTACAAAGTAAAAAATTTCTAAAAATATATAACTAGTTTAATTTTATGCAGCATCTAATTCCAATATTTATCAAATTGTTATTTAAGCTTCTTAAGTCCCTGTTAAAAACTTCCAACATAAAAGCTTGATTTTTCGACCACTGGCCATCAATGGGTTAACCGATGACTCCCCTTATATATCCCCTTTTTCTCTTCATCCAGAAGAGAAACCCAAAAATCGTATTAGTATGTTTGAAAGTGTGTTCCGACGGCCAAGCCTTCAACGTTATTTTTGTTTTTGGGTTCCCAACACGCACGCAGCGTCATCATCAGCGCTTCGAAATGTGGGGGCTAAGCGGGTTAAGGGAATGGGGGGTTAAACATGCGTATGACAAAAGCAAAAAAAGAAAAATATCAACACAAAAATCGCACAAATCCGCCGACGCTGGGAGTTTATTTATGAGTTCGCTGAGGTGGAAACACACGAAGCATTCGCAATGAGTTTATATAGTTTATAAAGATTTAGGAACTGTCACAGATCGTTGGCGATAACTTATCAAAATGTTTATAAACAAATATTTTGTATATTTAATTGTCATTTTCTAGGAAATATTTTGGTGTTTCTTGAATTGTTAATTTAACCAAAACAAAGGAATTTGAATTAGATGAAGGATAAGTCGTGGGCATTTATTTATAAAATATATCTTATTCGGACTAGTTTAAGGTATATAATTAGGTATAATACTATTTTCTTAACCTATTAAAAAAGATTTAAGACTGAAGGCTAATTTTTAAAAAGATATTTCACATTCCACAAACCAATCCAAATAATATTATATGATTTCCATTCTTATAAAGATAATAAAAAACATAGAAATGGATTTATGTAATTTTTAAATATTTCGAACTTCTAAATTCGTTTTAATTAAAGACTTTGTGAAAATACCCCCTAAAATCTATTTTTTTGGGTGTGTTGGGGAATTTGTTAGTTCCCACCAAAGATCTCCTCCATCTCGCTCGTTGGAAATACTAGAAAATAAATATTGGCCGCACCCAGCTCTCTCGGGGGCTTCACCTATTTGGCTGTGACACAAAAAAGACAATAATGGCAATTATGATTAATAAACTATGCTTGATTATAGACCCGCGACTCTTTTTTGGGAAATGTCAAGAGCTCGAAAGAAGGTCGAACCGGGTATTAACCCGGCGGTTTCTGCAAGTGTACTTCGCTGGTGGGTGGAACCCCCAGTGCGTGTGTGTGAGTGTGCAGCTGAAGGCACAATGATAAATGTGGCAACAAAAAAAGCAAGAAAAGAGAAAAATAGAAATTGGGTGAATAAATAGCCCAGATTCCGTTGAGCAAGCAAAAAAGCAAAAAAAAAGGAACTCGAGGAGAAAGCCGGCGCAAGGCAAGTGGAAACAAACAGAAATTCCGCCGACGGCGAATGCGAAAAGGACAAACGGCCAAAAAGCGCGAGAGCCAGAAAACCGGGAGAAGGCCAGGCCGAGAACCCAGAAGCCTGGAGAGCAATAAAATCAACAAACTCCGAGCAGAAAGCCATTTATCAATGGCACAAGGAATTCGGCGAAAACGCAGGGTAAAAGCTGTGGAAATGGAAATGCGAGAGAGAGCACACGGCAAAGATGCGTGAGAGTTAGGGAAAAACTAAGGAATATTAGAGGAAAAGGAGCGTTAAAAAAAAATATATATTTTTATATATTTATATATATTTTTATATATTTATATATATTTTTATATATATTCAGATCACAGTAAAAATCCTACAACTTTTGTTGACTTGATTTAAATATAAAACAATTTAAATAAATAAAAACTCCTTTCAAAAATAAAAATATATTTCTATTTTAAAAAGGAATCTTTATAATCAGTCATTAAAGACAATATTAAATTAATACCCCTGTAGGAAAAGCGGGATAGCTATAGATACAAGTAATGGTTGCCATCCCCTGAATAATATATTAATAGGGTGAGTTTCACATAAAAAAACCCCTAAAAAGGATTTTAAAAACTTAAGAAACCAAATTTCTAAAGCACATTTAAAGGAATCTAATCCCCGTTAAGGTTAAGGACCTGCTTACCAAATACCATATCCGCATTCCCACGCATGTTCTGCAGTATCTGCATATTGGTTGACCGATTTTTAAAAACCAAACAAAGGAAAACCAACCCCCGGAAGCCGCACGCAAATGAAATATAAAAAAGATATCTGCCTGAGGTCGGGGGGCGACATAAATAAATAATTTTAGTCTATGTCTCTGTCGCATTGTTGTGTATCCTAATGTGTTTATGTGTGTGTGTGCCAAGGCGAAACAAGGATAACATGACTGATTATGTAAGCAAAAGAGCAGCAGTGGGCCCCAAGCAAAAGCGTAGAGCCAAGCACATTTGGGTACATTTAGCCGCCCAAAATTCTGCCCTTTTTTTCGGCACTTTTCCGCAGCAGGTTGAAAGGACGAAGAACGAAACACAAAGGCAGTGCCAGTGGCAGGCGGCATACACACCCACTTATTGTGCTGTGCGTGTTTTTGAGAAAGTGGCACAATTTTTACTTTACGAACCGCCTAATGTAATAAAGCCCGCCCCTGGATCCGAACTTGGAATGGATGGCCTGCGTTTAGCATTCGCAGCGCTAAAGCCAGGAGCCAGGAGCCAGAATCCAGGAGCAGCATCATCATCAGTACAGTACCTTCCCTCGCTGGAAGCCATAACAAATCTAAGGGGGCGGCGGCTCTGGCCATGTGTGCCACTAAGGTGGCCCAAAGCGGGGTCAACGGGCATAAATCACACCGAAAATTATACGCATTCATCTGCTGAGCTGGCAAAAGAACAAGAAAAATATCTGCCACTGCTGCCACATTGCCTCGGGCTCTACGAGGGATGGCTTTTCACATTTTCCCCCCATTTAACGGGGGAGTTTCCCAAATGGCGGAAAATATGGGTAACTGTGCGAAATCTAATGGCCACCGAAAATCGATAAAAGCCACTGGCAGGCATTGTTTGTTCTTCTTTTTTTTTATCGAAGTTGTTGTTTTTGGTGTTCACCTGACGGGCGAGTGTTTTAATTGCGTGCGAATCGAGTGGCAGACGGCCGGCATATTAATATTAATTCCGTTGCTAATGCCAGAAATTGTTATTCAAGTTCTGGCGACTATTAATCATTAATCGGAAAGCCAACGACATTGAATGCCTTAAATATTAATATTTAATCAACATAAGTGGGACTTTAGAGAAGAGGGAATGCGCTATATAAAATTTATTTCTTTTATAAGCGCTTTAAATATGGTTTAATAATTAAAGCTGATTATTTGTATATTTTATAATATTTTAACACTAAATATTATCCTCCCTAAATGATGGTTTATAATAATTATTATTGTAACAAGCAAACTGGTTGTATTTTAGTTTTAGTCCCCTACACAAATCGCTAAAAATAATTTTAAAATACACTTGAACTTTTAAGACCCTATTTTATAATACCCCGTAATTACTCTCAAATATAAGATAAAACTTTGCAGCCAAAGAAAGAACGAAACAAAAAATATATAAATAACCGGTGTACGAAAAGGTATACCTACATAAATACCTATATAAGCAAGTATATTCACTGCTATTATTATGGGTAAAATGCGGCATTTTCAAAGGTCGATGGAAGACAGAAAAAAAAGAAAAACCCACAATCTCATATTATTTCTTTGTGTGTTTGGCGAAGCTTCGTATTTGATCTCAGCGAGAGGAGCTTAAAGAATTTACCCAAAATTACAGTGACTCATTTAAGAAGTAGAAATAAAAAAACAATAACTTGATTACAGTATTTTTACTTTTATCTTCATTTCTGCACTTGATAAATGTAAATAAATTACTTGAAGGATAGATTCATTAAGGAAAATATACCTCAGACCAGGGAACAACTAAAGCGATACCTTCAGAATGTATCTTTGCATCTGAGAGATACATGGTCGACCAGTGGCCAGCGTGGAGGTCGTGGAGCAGCCCCAGTTCAAAGTAAACTGGCCGCCAATTAACTAATTTGCCAAGTCTCTCTCGCAGGGGCAATTAAGAGGACACGGCGGGCAACGGCCAGAGATAGTGTAGGAAGTGCACTCAAGTACATGTGAGCGAGTGCAGTGTGTGTGTGTGTGTGGGGAGGGGGGACACTTGCAGATAATTCAACTTGTTGCAGTTGTCGGAATGTGTCCCTACCTGTGTGAGTGAGTGAGTGTTTACCTGCCAATGTCAGAAGTCAGAAGCGGAGACAAAACACTGAACAGCAAGTCTTAGTTTTTGGAAGTTAAACTTGAATAAAATGACTAATAACAGACATATTTTAAACAATTTAAATACCTTCACAATCATAATCTAAAAGTAAAGCTTTTTTTTTTTATATAAACCAATTAAATAGGAGTTATTTTACAACAGATTCGTGTTTAGCTTGTAATCCCTTGCAGGCCAGTGTATTTCCCATTCGAACAAACTTCGAAACAAAGATCGAAATACCGGAAATGCAGGGGAAAACTTTTCAGATTGTCCTCGCTGGGCTGCAAAGCAATTTGAAAAGTATTTTCTAACCCACCAAATACCATCTTCTTCTTGGCCAATTTGGAACGGAACAAATGGAACAGTTCATCGGGCGGCATGAGTAACATTTTCCAATTGCTTTGTTTCATGTTTATCCGCAAAGTGGCGCCAAAGTTTATCAACAATTCAACAAATTAAGATACTTTATTGCACATTATTATGTTATTATTTCGAATTGCGTGCCATTCGAGGGGCTGAAGAGAGGGCTCCGACGCCGACGCCGACGCGTCGATCTCGTCGAGACATTTGCTCCTCCATTCACGTTCATGTTCATGTTCCCACTCCGCACCGCTTTATAAATAGACCCCGCCCGAAATGATAATGAAGCCAACTCCAAAGTGTGTGCAAACATCTGGCCAACAAAACGATCAAAGCACCAGACATATGGGGGAAAATTTACATATCTCGCGTACATATCTCCGATATTTGCTTAGTTATTGGGAATGAAAATGTATCTTAGATGGAAATCTACAAAATAATTGATCGCCGAAGGTGAGAGACTGATTTAAATTGATTTTAAGATGTTTTAAAGATCAGACATAGTTTTTAAGGAGTGTGATAACTATTCATAAACTTGATAATGTTTTCAGTTAGTTAAGAGTACAGATAAAATCTTAAGATATTTGTGATTTAATATAAACAATTGTCAGATGTTTTTCATTGTGGAATTGATCTTTCAAATATAAATTTCAATTAAAAGCAGCTATCCACTTATTTCATAAACCAAAAACATTTATATCGCCCAACCCCCTGCTATGACATCTGCCTCGAACTGTTCTAATGGATTATATCCTTAAAAGGCTGACAACAACAGAATCAAGGACCTTCTCCCGCCAAAGCTCAGCCCGAGACATTATCCAGACAGAGAAGCATTATTGTAATCGATTGGAATTTATTCTATTAGCGTCGGCATAATATACATTTTTGCCCCTCAAAAAACAGTCACAAATTTTCTCTATATGACAAAAAATGAGCCTGAAAACGGGCAAGGGAGAGGGAAAATAATGGGAGAGCGAGAGTGGAAAACCGCATTCGTAGGAAAACATTTGCCGCCATAGACTTTATTAATTTTCTAATGGATTTTACGTTTTCTGCAGTTGAAGATTTCAACATTTCAGATAAATATTTATGCGTCGGGTTGGGTGGGTGGCTTGGAGGGCGGTTACGGATACGGATACAGGGCTACCGACTTGGAACCGTGCTTGCTGTTGTTGTTGTCACTCTGTCGGCGACAGAGTCAGGACTCTCCAGACCCTGTTCCTTTTTTTTATGGACAGGAATTGATTACGATTGGCAAATGGCACTCTCGGTGGAAGGAAGTTTTGTTTATGTTTGCCCTGGTAATTTATGCGATTGTATAAATTGCCCATAAACATATATAGAAAATCGCAGAGCTGGCACTCGTACACATATGTACTTATATGCCATATATAGTAGTGGCTCTTGAATGACCGTTGTCTGTCGAGTGTTTGGTTAACATAACTAAAAACAGGAATTAACAGCGATTCGAGTGCCTAAACGAAGTAAATTAAATGTGTGTTTAATTGGCTGTGCGGGGGAGGTAACACTGTAGCTGTTGCACCACAGTTCCACTTGGATATATTGGCGTGCTCCGGGGCGATTCTTGTCAAGTGCAACCTGCTGAAAAACTGCTAACAAAATGATACGCTTTGTAAAATTCGCAGCCAGCCATCACCAATTTTCTCGCTGATTTTCTTTGCGTGCCAAGTGATACTTTTCCTACAGCTCGATGGGCGGTGGGTGGCTTTTAATTGCTCACCAAAAAAAACCAAAGGAAATTGTGTGTCTCTGTGTGTGTTTTTGGTAGTTACATGCACTGGGGAAAAAATAAACTAACTAACTAAATCTAACCTAAATAGTCTTTGTTTAAGGGTCTGTCTAATTCGATTGATTTCCTTAATTAATATCTGCCCTGCTTGAGTCACAAGCTGATGTCTTAAAAATCTTAAAAAATATTACAGGAAACTTTAATGTTTTTTATTTTGGTTTAAAGCTTATAAAGATAATATTTAAATTCATATTCTATTAATATTTCTGATTTCACTAAGAATATAGACTATTAAAATTAACATAGGAACTGCCCCGGTCGATAATTCGATGTTAATAACAATATTTATTATATTGTGATATCGACATCTTTTTAGAAATCGATTATTTGAATATATCATTACGCAAAAGAGACTTTTTAATCTAAAAATATTATTTAACCAAGTTTTTTATTTTATTCACATTTTTTATAATATTTGTAAAGGATTTAACTTAAAGTATTACTTTTATTTCAAAATACTTAAAATATTTCCCTTAATTTTCTCTCTCTGCATTTGTGTTTCTTGTTCCTATGATCGAGTGTTGACAAACTGAATAATTGGCAATTATTTTGGGCAAATTTTACGAGCTGATAATTTCCCATATTATATGTACAGAGAGTGGCTTAATTTATTTGGCCAACACACCTATTTTGGATGCATGCACATGCTGAACTAGGACAGACTTAGATGGATATGTTGTTGGTATGTACAGTAGAGTCTAGGAGGAGTATAGTTGGAAGTACATATAGTAGGCACACAACACAGAACTTACAAAGATTTATTGGAATTATGGAAATTTCTTTATGCTTTACCTCTCGAACTCTGGCAGGAGACGCTTCCTTTTGACTGACACGAAATGAAGACAAACGGGGATGATGGATCAAGGTGACGATGATGATGTCATGATGTCGCAACATCATTCAACAGCAACATTCAATCGAACGCAAAAAATCAACGCAAAAATCAAAGAAGCTCGGTTCGGATAGAGGCAATGTTTTTGGAGAGTTTTGGACTGGGCGGGGTTTGTTTTTTGTATTTTTTTTGGTTTTGTGTGTGTTTTTGTTGCTTTCGAAATATATGTCTGGGGTTTTCTGGGACAGTTGGCATTCTCAAAATCAAAAAAGAGAGAGTTTCCACAAAAGAAAAACGGCTTTGCAACACATATTGAAAATTGAATAAAAAATGGCAAAATTCAAAATAGGATTTATTACGAAAATTCAAAAAATAAATCATGGGTAAAACTATAAGCTAAGGGTATACAAAAAATATAACAAAAACATTGACTTACCTAGCCAGTCTGGTAGAAGTGAGCCCGCAAGAGATTCTGAGTATCTCTTACCTGGAAAAAATAGAGAGAAAAAGGTATTTAATTATGAAGGTCAATGGCTGAAAAGGTGCCTCTCACGTGTTAGTAAAAAATAAAGCAAAATAAGATTAGGAACTAGGTAAGGTTAAATAAATAAAGGAAGCTAACGAAATAATACTACAAAAGTAATTTAATTAGAAATTTGGATAGTACATATATTAATAACTAATATATATTTAGTCGAATAATAATAAGAAATTATATTAAATAAACTTATTAATGTAAAGCTTGTGTTTAATTTCAGACGTAAATAAGGACGGTGCAAGGATATCTTTTTGATTAAGGATTAAACAGATAAAACAACACCACAATAAAAATAAACATTTTCTTTTTAACAAAACAGAAAACACACATCAAATAATAATCACACATTTGGGCACATACAGGAGTATAGATATATAAGATCCGGCGCAACTTAACTTGCTCCTTTGATGGCTGAAAACTTCCACTTTTTTTTGTAAAATTTAACAAAATAAAAATGTTTAAAATTGCCGCGCCTGCCTGAGGAACTATAAAAGCCACATGACTCGCTAAGCAGTGAGTTAAGTTTTTCATAAATTTGCGCAATTTGAGGCTGCTGGAGGTATTTCGTTTATGCGCATGTAAATAACCCCAGGTAAATCATAATTCTAAGCTTGGCCCCGGGACGTTTGCCCTTCTCCTCCTCCTTCTCCCTAGCGCTCTCTAATGCTAATCTAATAACTTTAGCCGTCTCAAGAATTTATTTGCCTCAACAGCAGCGCACAAAATTATGCACGGAGGGCAGACCCTAATCCTCAGGACCAAGGAGTTCGGGTTCCCAGCGGAGCAGGATATTCGAGCGCGTCAGGTGTGCGCATTAAAAAGGAGACTCCGCCCTCTCCATCCTTCGGGTTCCTTGCCTCGCAATCTAGTAAATTCCGTACAAAGTTTTAAATAATCGAAAACGACACGACGCACTTGGCGAAAAGTTGAAGCATGTAAAATTTGCATAAATAACAACTAAATGCAACTTGGCGCTGAGCAAAATGTTGCCAAATGATGAATTGAGCGGGGCAGACAAACAACGAGGGGAAAAAAGGAATTTTCTAGGCAGATGAAGACATATTTTGAGGCTGCTATACCTTCGACAATATCTGTAACCATAAAATGCTAGGGCAGCTGCTAGGAAATAAATAGAAAATAAGTTTAAAGGTATATATAATCTTATAAATTTATTAAATGTTCATAGCTTAAGGAATGATTAAGAGTTACTAAATAGGAACTAAATTAAACAAATAGATTCAGTTGATAAATCTTTCTTTTATTCATCCCTAACTCACTGCAGAATCAGCACCGGATCTAGTAACCTTAACTTTTAAATTAAATAAAATCAAACAAATATTTCCCTCCAAAAATAATTATTTTCGAGAGAACAAAACTCATTTTAAAATATGTTCCCTGTCAAACTGACACTCTCTACCTTCATTTTAGCTGCCTGCCTTTTGATTTTTGCTGTTCGAATGGGCTTTTTATGAACTGCTTTGTCATCCCACAGTCGCCCCAATCCCCCTCGAAACCCCCTTTCGCCACACCCATCCCGCGACATTTGGCAGCCAACTCAATCGACGCTCCTCCGTTGGCGTCAAAAATGGGCGTAACGCAAAAAAAAAGAAATAAAAAATGAGAAAAAAGAGAGAATAAAAAAAGGGAGGAATCAGGCCGAGGGAATTTCGTTGTTTTTGCTCTGTGCGAGTCTGCTGCGCTTTTGTATGCAAATAAATCAGCGGCGCCCCATCATATGTCTCCGGGATTGGGGGAACGGCTACGAGGCAGGGGGATGCGGCAGACCGGCTGCTGCAGTGCGCAAAAACATATCTCACACTATTTGTCATGCTTTTAGATACTTTTATTTTAAAATAAATTGCAAACTCTTTTGCGACAGTCGCCCGCCCGCTCGCTCTGCAATATTTTATAATGAAAATCCTCCTCGGCATGTGAATGTGCAGTGGAAATGCAGAAGCACAATTTTCACATTCACATTCCACCGAATTTATCGCACAGCAGTTCGGGATTTTCGAATTGGAATCGGAATAAATGCGCGGCAGCCAATAAATAAATTAAATTAATGGCCGCCGGACTGCTGACTAATTTTTTGTTGGCACTTTCCCCCCGAATATATTGCCACCGAAAACAAACTCCATTTGCCGCCGTATTGACGGTTAATAAAATTAGCCAAATTTACGTCTCTTTACCCATTCGGCCATTTGGCCATTAACAATGTCCAGACCCGAGAATCCAAACCCATTTCCAATCTCAACCCCATCTCGGAACCCTTCCGATTGCGCATCCCTTAGATGGGCGGCACAATCTGTTATTTGCTGTGCTGCGAAGCGTGAGAGAGTAAAGAGTAAAGTCCCCTTTCCTGGATTTATTATTTTTACAAGATAAATGCAACATTTTACATTGGAATTTACGGGCGTGCGCCGAAAAAAGCCACAGCAAGAGCAAAAACAAAGCAGTGACAAAGTCAAAAGTCGGGGAAACAGTGGGCCAATTTAGAGAATCGAAGATGGGATGGATTTACAGTGGAAAAACTTATATCCTAATAAAGAAATTGTTTAAATATTTGTATAATAAGCTTTATAAATATAAAAATGTATTATTACGTTAATATTCTCTGAACAAAGCTTTAAATTAGCGTTGAGTCTTAATAAGTAGGCAATATTTTTAATGACCTAAGTGTTCGTTATTCAATGGTCTAATCATTTTTAATTTTTTTCATATTTTTAATATATTTAAAATGATTTTAAGTAACTATATTTAAAAATGTAATTAACCCCTTGAATCTCCTCAGTTTTTATTACTTTTCTTGATACCAAAAACCGTAATTAACCTCCGGAAACACTGTATTTTTTAACCACTGTGGACGGAGCATAAATTTAACGTGGCAACCAGGGACAGGAGCTGAAACAGCAATGGCCAGCGGCCTTTTGGCCATTTTCGATAAAGCACATTTAAACAAATGAAAATCCTTTAAACGAGGATAACACACAGAGAGCACGTCCATGCTCAGTTTAACCCCATGACTCCAGCCCCAGCCCACTTTAACCCCCCGGAACCACCCCCAGGAACCCTCCGGAATGCTGCCTCGGATTCACTTGAGTGTGTAATTGTGTATTTATTTGCGTTATTTGACAAAATATCAACAAGCACAATCAATCCTCAACAGTCAGTGGAGTCCACCGATGTCACTGGAGTCCCCTGGACCCAGGGACCTCCCCCATTCATCTCGACGACCCTTCCGACCCCTCCCTCCCTGCCGTCGGAGGTTGGAAATTGCAAATGCTGCCATATGTCTGCCAGAGAAATCCATTTAAATTAAAGCTGAGTTGAGCTGCATTCGAAAACGCATAAATATCGGTGTCCGTTGTTGTGCGAGATTGTGTGTCGTGGTGTGCGTTGGCCGGGGATATAGCTACAAGTGTATGTGTGCGCTTGTGAACTTTCAATTTGAGCTGAATTCAAATTTAGTCCAGGCCATGGCAATAAAATCCACAAAAAAAAGGAGAGAAGAGAAAGAAATGTTTGCTGCCTCTTGCTGGCTCTGCTGAACTTTGGCTCAATTTTCGCACAAATTTACAGACTCCGCAGAGGCGACAAAGGGGAGGAAAAAGGCACAAGGATTTCGCAATTGTATCTTATGCAAATTTACGTAAATTAAACAAAATCTTCGAAAACAGAAAAATAAGTTTCGAATTTATATGCGAAACTTGTGTATCGAACTGAAGTTATTGGCGCAACTTCAGACTCGATCCCGAATCGAATGTGCCAGGCCTAGGACCCCCAGAACCTCCTATAGCCCGGCAGTAGTTGGTGAAATGCCGGGTGCCACCAATACAAAGGCGAACAGTTCACCACTGTCTGTCCCTCGGTCAGGGTGCACAGGGCGAAAAGGGTTCAAACGGTTAAAAGTTTAATATGTAAACAAACAAAAAATATGGAAATATATCTTAGAAGCCATTTAAAATAATTTAGCACAATGAAAATTCGAGGTATTATTTCAACAAATTTTAGAATTATATAGAGACTGAATATTTAAGAAAAAATATACAATTTATTAACCTAAACTAAATAAATTAAATAGGTATTTTAGCTTTAAAGAGATTTATCTAAGAGCTCCACATCGAACTGATTTATAATATAAATTAAAAATATTCTCAATTTTCGTAGAATATTTTCCCTTATAAAACATTTTCCCAGTGCATCTGTGTGTAAGTTGTCGAGTGTATTTTGCAAATATCTCTGTGTGTGTACAATGCGACAAAGACTTATGGTTTCAGTGCCGGAATTAGAAGCTTTCCCTGCCTGCATTTCCACTGAACAGTGCACTTGTTGTTGCTGCCGCTGCTCCTGCTCCTGCCGCCTGCCGTCGGTGGAACATTTGTCGTCCTTGTTGCTGCTGCTGTTGCCCGTTGCGAAATATATTGCAAATAATTCTCAATATATCGTAAAATGTCTGCTGCTAGTACAGTAAATATGCAAAGCTCGTTTAGCGCAAATAGTACGGGGTGGTGATGGGGTTGTGGGCGGTTATGTGGGGCGGGGCCAAGGGAGGAGCAGCGGCGAGTTTTGGCCACTGATTTAGGGTATTGGCAACTTTTGGTTCCAGCCAAAGAAAGAGGGATCGAAATAAAGCCCTAACAAGTGCATAAGAGAATCATTAATCATGGCTCTGAGCGAAGGGAATTAGGAAAGAAGAAGTCTAGGCTTACACTGAGCATTGCAAATTAAGTAAACATAAAGTAAAAATTTAGTTTTAAATTTTTCTAGGACCTGGGATATCTTTAAATAATATCTTTTAAAAATTATTAACAAGATTTAAAGAATTGGGAATTTAATTTATATCTATTAAATAAATACCGAAGGTTTACGCAAGGCTTAGACTTGGAATAAATGCAAATTTATAACATATTCAATTAAAATCATTTTCTTATTATTTTTTGGGTCTATAATTAGCTCACCATCCCCTACACACCCCTTCCAAAAAGGGGGAAACATATGGCATGCGACTGCGAGTACATTGACGATGGGTCGAACACTTTGACAGTTAATTTTGCAATTGTATTTCAATAACAATAAATTTGCACGTCCGACATAAAATACGACGGGTATGGGTATGTGTGTACGCAGATGATAAAGCCTAAACCAAGCGCATTTGGTGCAGCGGCTAAATGGCACAGCAACAACAGCAGCAGCAACAGCAGCAATAACAACTGCAATTGCAATTGCACTCTCGTTGCATACACATTGATCAATTAACAGACAATATTTTCATTTCGCCAATGGGTTAATTTATAAGCAACTCAACGTCGTAAACCCATTTTCCGATTTTCTAAGGGACTGAAGGCTAAAGGGCTGCCGAAATGGCTTGTTTCTAGCTAAATTTGGATGTTTTTGATGGAACAGAGTGGAATATTATTTCTTAACATTATTTTTATGTTAGAAAAATTACTAAAATAATAAGTACTAAGAGCATAATCTGATAAACATTTTAAATTGATTTTTATTATCAATTAATATATAACAAATTTATGTAACTTAACTATATTTAGTTAATAAAAACCCTAATGTAAAATTCTGATAGTTTTCAATATCAAAATAAGATTGTTTGATATAAGAAGTATCGCAGAAATTACTTAGAAACTAAATTCGTTTAATTTAAATTTGTTATTATAATAAAATTTAAATACATTTATTGTTTCCGCACTTCTTTTTACTCTTAATAAATGTCTACTATCTTTAGCAGAAGCATTATGGCCTATTGGTTAGCACTGAGGGGAGTGCCATGCCACCTCTACCGATACCGCTGCCGATACCGAACCATATTGTTAATGGCGCAAAATCCGGGAAGCAAATAAAGCGGAGCAGGGATGGGCAGGGCCGAGCACGCGACTCTGTCGCATGGCCGACACAGTCGACAGGTGCTGCAATGGCCGCCTGTCGGACTCACCCTCTCTTTCGCCCGCTCTCTCTTTTTCGCCGCCTGGCAGGGGGTTGCTCTCTGCATCCCTTCTCTCCCTTTGGCACCCTTGCAACTGTGTTTCCTTGTGTCCTCTTTGTTGCCGGCACACATGTGTGTGTTTGTGTGATGGCATTTCTATGGCAGTCGAGGAATGCCAAAAGTGCATTTCCCCTCTCTGTCTCTTTCTCTTTCTCCTGGTGCCGTCTAGCCGTCTCTGTCGTCGGTTGGCTTTGGCCTGCAATTGTTTTGCAAAGAAGTCCCCTCGAACCGTGTGCTAAATGTCAAGTTCAAATGGCAAAGTTCCTCAAATGATGCTGGGAACTGAGCTGAACTGGTTGCTGGTGGCTGGAAGTTGCAGATGGAAGTGCAGCCGAAATTGTTGTCCCACCTCGACGCTGGGCACTTTATGATCTGTGAATTTGTTGCCAATTTGCAATTGTTGCCTTAACCGTTTAGTTAATTTGGCTTGAAAGTTTTTCAGCCAAGCTAAGGGGGGAATTTCAGGAGCTAAGTGCTTAATAGACAAGTGGTTTTTGGGTAATATGTATGGAAAAGATACTTTCTTTGGAAGCTGTTTAATTTGGTTTATTAATTTGTACCTAATTTTTGGTATAATATATAAAAAACTCTAGAAGGAATACCCGATTATTAGCAAGCCTAAATCCTAGCCTACTTTTTGGCTAATCCGGTAAGAACAGCACATTAATATCTATTTTCTGATCAAAATATCTGACCAATTTATATGAAACTTGGTATTTAAGTAGAAAATAGAAAAACAAAAGATGGCTCTTCAGATCACAAAGAGCTAACTTTAAAGCTATGGCTCTTACAAGGTTTCTTGCACGCATCTAAATTGACCTCCAGTGACCCCTTTGGGAATTCTCATTATAACAGTTTCTGAAGCTCCTAGAAATGTCCTCTTTTTTCCTCTCGCACTCTCACACTCCCAATGGCAGTTCCCTGCATAAAAGAGAGGTGGCAATGTGCCCGAGAGTGTGTGTGCCTGTGTGTGATTGTGTGTTTCTTCTACTTGGGCGCGTGTGTTAAGCTTCACTTGAATGTGATTTATGTGATCCGTTGCAAATTTATGGCCTCAAGTTTGGTTGCCTCTGTTTGTGCAGAGTGTGTGTGTGTGTGCAAAACTCTTTCTGGGCAGAATTACCGCGTGGAGGACCCTTCGTTCCCCCCTTTTTACTGTTGTGGCTGCAGTTGTTGCCGTTGTCAACGTTGCTACCCATTTTCCCCCCTAAACTTCCCTCCGAAAGCTGCCAAGTGACACAAAACAAACAAAATAATGGCAACTCTAGCAGTTACTATTTTCTATATAATTTCAGGCCCCCAGAACTTCCCACAGCAAAAAGTGGTCGACTGATTGAATTGTCAACTTGGTTTGGCTTTTGAGGGATGACTTTTAGGAGGTGAAGTATGAAGGTAGAGGAACTAAACCACACAGAGAAATTTAATTTATAATATAAAAAATATTTTTAAAGTAATCAAAAACATATAAAAGCTTTTGGAGAAACCTATTAAAATATCATTTTATCATATTAATATATTTTTTTTATATTATCCATTTAAAAAATGTATTTTTATCTCAAAGCCCCCTTTAATATTATTTCTCTCAGCGCTCAGATCCTCAGTTCTTGTTGGTCACTTGGCTGCTCTCGAGTGTGCCGCGAATACTTAATATCCGTACTCGCTTTTCGCACATTCCCCATACATCTATATAGTATATTCTCTCCCCTCCCCGCCCCAGTCAATGTCAAGTGCCCTGCTCTCCCGCCAAATTATGAAATTGCTGAGCGTCCGCGGCGTTTGCAACTCTAAGTGACATTTGTGTGACAGACATGTGCGCCGCGTGCATCCGTGAAATCACACGTGCTGAAAGCTCTCTGGAATACCTTTGCTCGAGATCCCTGCAGTACCAAGTTCGCTCTCGAAAATTTCGCCGCGGGTCAAGTGATTTGTTTATGAGTCAACCGCCGATGCTATGCTCAACGCTGGCTGGCAATTTGTTGTGACATGTGTACAACAACAACTCATTAACCCATGCTGAACTCCGCAGCCCAAGTTGGCCAACTGACAGCTACAAAATTGAGTTAGTTAACAGTTTTATACGCCGCGGCGCGCATTTTGCGTGTTTCTGCAGGAATTCAGATACAGATACAGATACACGAGCTCAGAACCCAGTCGGACTCGGATTCGGAGATGCAACTGAAAGACGCTCGAAACTGAAGACGGTCGACGGGACAGATAACACCCAAGAGTCTGGTCTGGTCGGGTCTCGGGGACCCGATCCGAGGTTTCAAGAGACCCAGGCAGACTCGGCAACAAAGCAGCCCAAGTGACACTCACAAAATCTGACAGAGGCAGCAGAGGCTTTGCCATCTTGTTGTTGCTCTAAAGGCACTATAGAAAAATGTTTTTTAAAATTATTTCCAAGAAGTTAAATCAAATTATAAAATTACAAAAAATACCTACAAAGTCAGATATTTAATAGAAAAATGTTTTATTAAAGAGTGTTGTAAAATGTTCCCTTAAAATTATATTTAAATAAGACAACCGAATTTCTTCTTCTCATTTTTCGCAGTGCCTTGTTGCTGAGTGACTTGCGCGCATGCGCAGCCGTTTTGCTTTATTACAAGGACAAGGACTGGACCCGCAAAAGGGGTAAGAGGGCTAAGAGGGCTAAAAAAGGGGGGCCCAAAGCGTTAAGGGGGGGGCTTAGACCCATGCCAAGTGACACATGAAAACGAAACGAAAATGACAGCGGCAAGTGACACTTGGCTGGCGGCAGGAACAGCTGCAGCAGCCGCCGCCGAGGATCGGAGTTGTGACCATTGTAATTTCATTTGTAATTAGCTGAATGCTGTACGAGATCCAGTGACCAGACACCGGCACAGTGGGCCAAAGTGTCAAAGGCAGTGCCAAAAAATATACAAAAACTAAAATCAAAATAATAAAGAAAAGTAGAATAAAAGCAGAACAAAAATCAAAAGAGCCTGGTGCGACATTTTGGTGCGGCGAATGCCATATTTTATTTCCATTGCCAAAAGTGTCATGTTACAGAGATTTATGGGCGCTGTCACCTCGCCTGTCCCTCTCTTTCACTCTTTTTCTCTCTCTCTTTGAGCTCACGCCCAAAATTTTTGGTCATGTTTTGTGTGTTGTGTCACAGACACACACCAAAACACAACAAAGTTGCGCATAAATACGGAAAAATACTTTGACCAATTCGAAAATGCATCGAGTGCGATAAACAGGCCCAGAAATACTTTTTGGCCAGTTATCAGAGGCTCAGTCTCAGGCTGGTTGGGTGATTTATGGCCCAAACCGAATCGACCTGCAACCTACCTGTTCGTTCTATCGATCGAAGGGCTCTAACTTTCTTTTGGCCTCCATCTCAGGTGTCAATACACTGCAGCCGCAGAGGCGTCTGATTCCCCATCCCATTTCCCAGTCCCCTTTTGCGCCAGTCCAAAACCCGAACTCTCCTGGCCAAAACCCAACACTGACAATGACATATTCGGCTGGCACTTTCATCGCACGTCCATGTTAATATGCTCAAGATTTATGGCTGCTGTTGGACAAAGGAAATGGCATTCTCACTCTCAATGGGCATCCATTTTGTGGCTGCAGCGGAAAGTTGCATAATTTTTATGGTCACTCGTTAATAGATCATCAATTGAGATTACTGCGGTGGGTCCCTTTGGAATTCCTTAGAAGTGAGGACGTGATTTCATCCTCATTTTGGAGTGGGTTCTGTAGTTTTTTCTATTTAGGGATTGGTTTTGGGAACTTCAAATGGCTTAGGTTTGTATTTTTAGGTAATGGAAAGAACGTATTTAATGTATGCCTTCCAAGTTTGTAAGAAAAAATATTTAGTACCTAAAACAATCTATGAAACCGTATAATCTCTTGTGTTTTATAATGTGTGGGATTATTTAATAATAACTACATTTTAATTAAAAAAAGTTTTCACTGTTTCAGATATTGAACCTTATTGAAAACTATATTTTTTATTAGTAAAACTAAATTCCCATTCATTTCCCAGTTTGTGATATCTCTCAGAAGCTAACTTCTTTAGCATTTCTTTTCCATACAGCTTATCCCAACCTAAATCTCTTATCTGCGCTCCTCTAACGTCTCCAGGTGATCCTTACCTGTATAACAGACCTCTAATCAGAATTATTAATTCACCTAACAGCCAACATCTTGGGGAATATCGTAAACGATCTAGAGGTTCGCTACAAAAAGTTCCAATTCGAATAAAGGTGAGATTCACTCGGGCGAGAGCACATAAATTAAAGCCAGAGCAGGCTCCGAAAAAAACCGGCTGAGCGAAAAGATGATCGATCACCAGGTGAGCACAAGAGAGAGAGCGAGAACGACCGAGTGAGAGAGAGAGAGAGCTCCCAAGAGCAGATAAAAGACAGAAAGAGAGAGCCCGCGCGCATACCTGTGCGGTGAGCAAGCGATGATCGGTGATCGCTGATCGCAGAGCATCAGGTGGCGATCGCTAGAGTTGTTCTACCTTTTCAGTTTGGAATTTTCAAAATGGGTTCACACCCACACAGTCGAGCCCTTGTATCTGTGAGTGATCACAGGTAATCAGAGATGATATCTGCAAGTGATCGCCTCGAGTTCCATTTCATTTGCCTGACGGACATTGCGCTGTCATGTCGCTTTCAGTTATCGTTTTTTTTTCGGGTCTCTTCGACGATCAGCTGATCATGATGGCCGCCCAAAAAGCAGGTTTTCGAGCGCTAACCGAGCGTTATTAATCATACGAAAGAGGTGGTATTCTCGGGCAACAAACGCTTTTCAAACACATACACACGGCATGAATTTATGGCCCGAAGCCAAGCCGACGGCTGGCAGTCCGCGACATGCACAAAAGTCATTTATTTCGCGGACTCTGCTTTTTGACCTAGAAAATCGGTAGCCAAGCGCTCTGTGATTCGTATCTCCCAGATACACACGCACTTCCGCCGCCGAACCGGCGAGCCCATAAATTATCTGCATTTCCACACACAAAATTTTGAAAAGGGGCAAAAAGGGGGTAAGGAACTCAGGGGAACTCAAGGCAACCCTACTCCCTTTCCATTCCAAATCAAATCCCTAACTCGCTGAAAGTTCCGCAACCGCATTTGTCCGCTGACCAACGCCTCGAATGGATCTCGAATGGATCTTGCCGTGATCTTGACCAAAATCGCGGTCAGTTTACCGCCGGCATTTCGCGATCTTTTGTTTTGTTTCGGTTTCTGTTTCGGTTCCTTCCTCCACCTTGTGTTTGTGCTTTTTTGTTTTTATTTTTCTTCCTCGCCGATCTGGAGCAAATTGGTTTTTGGCGGTTAATAAATTTTCAAATTAATTGACTAATTGCATACCTACAGCGAAGCGAACAAAATCGAAGCAGAAAAAGTGAAAAGAGTGAGCGGAGAAATAAAACCAGAATGTAAATTCCCGGATATAAACATAGGAATAACAATTTCGAACGAGCAAATATTGCTGCAGTTACAACTCGCCTGGGAGGTGGATTCATTTACCATCTCTGCTTCTGGCTGAATCGTAACTATTCATTAACTCTATGGCTTAGTAAATAGAAGACCCGAGCAATGGATGAGATACACCAGCTTTAATGACACAATGGATATGGAAAATTGCCTTTCTCGGGACCTGCAATCAAAGCTCAGCTAAATGGAGTTGAAAGTGTTTTGTGCTATTTGAAGAGTGGAAATAAATACGCAGTGTTTTGTGACAATATCTTGGCTGGGAAAGGTAAAGTTAGCAACCGGCATTTAAAGGATTTAATTTGAGGAAAGAAACGTTGTGAGTTTGCTTTGGTAAAATTATAGAAAAGTAGAACATTGAGTAATTGTTTAAAGCAAAATTATATCCTTTGTATTTCCTTTAAATTTCTGGCTTTATATAATAGATCCTTTGAGTCATTGGTAGATGCATTCTAAAATTTCTTATTAATCCTGAGCTTCTGTAATATATTCCTTATAAATTTCACTATATTGATTAGGTATTTATTTATTTTTCTTCAATTCGAGATGTTCTGTTAATTTCGGATTAATATAAGGCGCTTTTATTATAAAACCATACCTCCCAAGCTTCTTTTCTTATTTCATATTTGATTCGGTAAATAATAATCTAGTGTCGATACAGAGATCCCAACTAGGGCTATCCTCAGCTACCCAGTGGCCACACCTGACTTCAGTCCTTATAATTACCCAGGACACACTCTCCCTTTTTTCCCAGCTCCCCTTTTGCCTCCTCCCCAAAGTGTTCATTACGGCAATGAAGCCGAAATTACTAATTCATTAATTGAAACCTGGGAAACCTGTGAAACCCCGGCACAGTCGCCTGTCCAGCTCTGACCAGGGCCACATGTCCATTGGCGCTCACTCGCAGGCGACACATGCCGGGAGGCAGCATGTCCTTGTGAGCCCCTTTTCATCCCTCCGCTCTGCAGATGCTGCTGCAAATGCCAACGGTAAAAACAAAAGTGCCCTGTTGCCATTTTATGAACTTACAGCACTTACACTTGCCACACACACAAAGTGCTCCCCAGTTAATAATTTCGAAGTGTGTAAAATCAAATTGCTGGCACGTTGCGGATGCGGGATACGAGGATATGTGGATGAGGATGTGAGAAGCATGTATCTGCCAGATACTTGGCCTAATTTGCTGTTGATTTGAAGCTCATCAAATTAATGGCTGGAATTCTTCTTCGAGCTCTGGAGCTTTCGGATAATTTATGCATAAGCGTGCTGCGACAGTTTTCCGTGCTTTTATGTTTGCTTTCTAGCATATGTCCGGAATTTTTGCACTCTGTACAGTTCTATATATTTTTTTGCATTTCTCTTTTTGTTTTTTTTTCGGACGGACATTTATCCGTATTGCAGGTGCTGTCGTTTGTTTGTCTGGACTCGCAATCCCTTTCTCCGCGACCTCCGGCTTTCTCTGGCTGCCGGCATTGTGTAATGTCTATGAATATGAATTATGGAAATTGCAGAGCCACAGCGACAAGGACAACGACCAGCGAACAGCAGTCTGAGTACTCACAGTACTCATACGTATTTGGCACAATTTTTTCGCCACCTTTTTGTCATTTGTTTGCAAATCTTAAAACTCTCCTGGGAGGGTTTTTCTGTTGTTGATTTTTTGTGGGTTTTTTGGGTGGTGTTTCCGAGTATTTGCTTGCGAATTTTTGGGGTCATCGGAACAGTGACCGAGTTTCAGTTCGATCTACTTTCAAGTGGAAATACAGTAGATAGAAAACTCTTTAAATTAAAATATTCTCCCTTATCTTTCTATATACAAAATACTTAATAAATCTCATCTAAATCACCTTGTAAGTTCTTCCCCTAAATCAATCCCCTCGATAAGCCATAACCTGCTCCTATTAAAATCGCATAAATTCAATTAAAAGCGAACACCGTCTGAAAATTGCGAAATTATACGAGCAAATAACAGAAATAAAAAAAGGAACTCTCGCATTCGCACTCGCCCCCGACTGGCCACGCCTCCCTGCGTCGGACATCCGCCGCTGACATTTACATTTAATGCTTGCAAATTTAACAAATAATATTCAATTAACAATTTGAATATGAATTTATTACAGGGGTGCCCGGTGCCGGTGCCGGTGCCGCTGCCAGTGCCGGTGCCGTCGGGGGCCGAACCGCGCCGTCCAAAGTGGTAACAACTTCGACATCGCCAATCGACATGTGTATGTGCGAGGGGGTTGGCTGAAGTTGGCGGGAAGTAACGAGTTGGCCAAGTGGCCGACTTGTTTACCCTGCCACCGGCAGCAAGCACACAAAACAAAGCAACAAAAAAACCCTAAAAAAACACAGGGAGAGGAAAACAACAAAACAAAAAACAAAGCTGGGGAGAGAGAGGGAAAAAGTTATGTGAAAAAGGTGGGAAAATGCAAGCATTGTTAGCCTTTTGGCCAGGCTAAAAGGTAACGAAGCATGCAGCCACTGACGGAGGGAGACACTCGGAAAAAGTGATAAGCTGCGAAAGAGATTTGTAGATTTTTAAGAAATATTTTTAACACTTAAATTTAATATTAAATTTAAAATTATTTAGTCATAAATGCTGAACAAGATTTCAAAGTTAAGGGATACATTCTACATTCCCTGCCTCAATTTTCTCCAAGTGCACATGAAGGAAGCCGCGCAGGAAGCGCAAGGAGCAGCATAGCACAACTCCTGGCAGGCCGCACATTTCAATAATTATTAACTGCAACATGCTACATGCAACATGGCCACATGCAACGTGCAGCGTGCCGCACAGTAGCCACACACACTCGTTCACTCGCACACACGGTAACTAGGGGGCACCAGCAATTATCAAAACTTGTCCAAATTGACATTTTTTGCCGACTGGCCGGCCGGCCATCCACCTGGCTGACCATTCAGGCAAAGAGTCGGGAATGGGGAACGGGAATGGGAATGGGGGCGTCAGCCCGTTGGCCATTGCATTTTGGCACGTTGCGGATTTTGAAATGCAAACACGGCATTTAATTCTATTAAGGCCGCTATTTAATTATCTCTCTTGTGGCGGCGTTCAATGTCAGCGGAGCCGGAAGAGTGCAGCCGGTAGAGTCCTCCTGGACAAGACCCCTCCCCACGCCCAAAAATCCCCCTTAAGTGCCGGCCATAATCCACAGCCAGTAGCTGGGCTTATCTGGGCTTATCGAAGAGTGCCAAAAGTGCTGCTACACGGAAAGAAATAGGGCATCTTTTCAACTTACAAAGATCAGAGTTAATAAAGGAAAATATCTCATTCAGAGAAACATGTATAAGCATTATAAATGATTTCTTTTCCTTGAATAATACAACAAAATCTCTTAAAAATTATTGATTTTAATTGGCATATGTTTCTCCCTTAATCCCAATTAATAAATATTTCTCCACGTGCACAGTGGATCGTGGATCTCGAATCTGGGATAGCTGATCGCAGATCCCCCGAGTGGTGTTGGCTGCCCACTTGTTGCGCCTGTGCCAATATTTAGCTACCGATTTGCACGAGATTATCAATTGGAATATAAATAATAAGTGGGAGCGAAGTAGCCGGAGTCCCGAGTCCAGAGCAGCAGCATCCGAATCTGGGTGGCTTGACTTCGTTGATGGCCCCGGCAATTTTGCGCCTCAATGCGCCGGCAACAATGTATGTAATTTGAGTGGCCTGCCCTGAAAAAAAAACCAAGAAAAAAAGACAAGAAGAACCTCAAGACCCGCGCTGATCAGATGCCACTTCTCTCGGAACCTGGCTCCCCCATGGCCCAGCTTTTTCCTTGTTCACGTGTGTAATTGGATTTTAAGAAGTAGCTGCGCGAGACAAGACTGATTGATAACCTCGCATCAAAAGGTCCCAAGCAACAGGCTGAAATAAACGCCTTCAGTGGCTCTGGGGCTTTGATGTTCGGCGTTCGGCGGCGAATATCGTAAGCTAAAAGGCTAGCATCGAATTCGTTATGCCCTATTATAGGGGGTCTTTAAAAATTGGCAAGAGTATTTAAGGTTGATTAAACAATATAAAGAGGGGTTGCTCTGTCTAAAATTAAAAAATTTAACAAAAAAAATAAAACATTATTGCATAATCTGAATATTTATTATTATTTTTAAACTTAACACATGCTGTTTTATTTTTATATTCTGTTGGCAAGTAAAGAATATTCAAAGCGACGCAGTGTGACCAAAAGATTATATAAAGCAACCTAGGGACAGAGTGACCAGCTAGCCTAAACAAATTTAGAATCTTAACAGAGTGACCATCTACCATAACATAGTTAAAGGTGTGACTATCTTTCTTTAAGAAGATGAAAGGATTAGTTTCCTATCTCACACTTTAAGCTAATTTAATCCCCTTACGGCAGGGTATATAGGGAAAAACACGCAATTCTCCTGCTCGATCGGCAGCGGGAACAAAAGCTGATAGCGCGATGTCCGATAGGGAAAAGGGAGCCGTTTCAACGAGGCGTCCAACCGGGCCGAGATCCCCTTTCCGTGCGTGCCCCCCTCACCCCCTCCACTGTGCGTGTTTGTTGGCCAATTGAATTGCCATGTTTAATATTAATTGCCAGCAGTGAGCAGGCAGCAGGCAGCCTGAACACGGCGAGCTCTTAGCCAGAGCGTAATCATGGGACAGTGAATCAATCATTTCCACACGCGGCGGCCCCCGGGTTTTCCCGGCCCACCCACAGCCCCGCCCCCCCGAGTGCATAAATTTTCTCAACCGCCACCTTAATGTGTGTAAGCTAGGGTATCAAATACACCGACACCGCCTCGTGATTAGTATTCTACGATCTTAGTGCGATTAGTAGACCTGCTCGATACTCTCTACTCTATATTTTTTCGGAAACTTAAGAGCGAATAATGTAACGAAATAAAAGTGGAAATTTTCTTACCCATGTCTGTTGATATGCCGCCGTATTGTGTTAAATCAGATCTTATCTTACCTGAAAATGCAAGCCAAAGCAGAGAGGAGAAAACGTTTAAAAAATGTGGAATCAAAATTGTTTGCTCTCGAGAGATCTCTCTCAAGATCTCTGAGATGCAGATGGATGCGGGTTTGGGATATGGGTTTAGGGGGGTTAGGGGAGTCTTCTTAGGGTTAAGCAGCCGCACGTGTTACGGAGCTTGTGTATGGAGATTTGCCAACCAGAGCTTTGTTGTTAAATGGATATTTAAAAGGAGATAACTAGGAGGAAAAAGATTTGATTAAATTATTTATATTTTAATAATTATTATTGGGTTACTTGCTTTAAACAATTAATATGCTGTAATTTATAATATAATTAGATTAGAAACCTATAATTTCCTTTTAGTTCCTATAACTATATTCTAATTATTGATTTATTAAACTGTTTGTAGTATTTTCTTTATGAATATATCTATAGATATTTCATCCTCTAATCCTAGATTTTATTTTAAGACATCTTGTTACATTACAAACTTTATTTTAACTGTATTCTTTACAACATATATCATATGATAAAGTTAAGTAACTTTTCTCTATATATTCTTTCTTTTAAACTCTTGACCATTAACGCTTTAATAACTATCTTAACTCTTTGACCGATCAGTATCATCAGTTATCATCTCTAAGAAAGGCCGCTCTGTGCAATATACACACCATAAATAATAATGCGATTCCCCTCCCTCAAGTCTCTTCTCTAATCAGTTTCGAACGCTTAAAATTCCCATTCAAGATGAGCAACATTTTCTCAGTACTCAGTGCCCAAACATAGCTCTTGATAATTCGTCTGGCACTACTCGTAGACTCTCAGAGTCTTCCAAAGTTTGAACTAGAGGCTATCAATCGCACTCAGACTGATTCATGGACACGGTATTATCGCTCCGTTCTATCGCTTTTGCCTTTTGCTGGATGTCTCGCCTTTTTTCACGATATTTAGCGTCGCCTGGGCTTTGTTTATGCCATGAAAGTGCAAAATGTAAACAATCCAGAATGCCAACGCCTCGAAAAGAGGGCGTTGAGGGGGCGGTAGAGGCGGCAGAGGCGGTAGAAAAGGTAAAAGTATAAAAATATGATTTAATGGCAGCGATAAAACACGTGTGTATTTAAATATGCGCGCCTGGCGCCTGAGTAAACGTAATTTTCAGGAAGCACACACAAAGAGCAGATACTACGTAGCCGAGACCAGACCAGCCCGCCCGAAAAGAAACAACAAAGAAAATATCAAATTAAAAAGAACAAGAAAATTGCCAAAAAACTATGAAGGGGTTTTTTCGATTTCTTTTTTTATTTGCATTTAAAAATTATGAACGAAAACAGACAGTTGAGGAGAGAAAAAAAAAACAAAGGAAAGCGGGGCCAGCAGCCACTTTAGACAAATTCAAACAAATGGCTGGCAGCAGGGTGATGCTGTTTACATGCGACGCGACTTGTAAAAATTAAACATTTAGTTTGCGGTCGCCCCCTGAAAAAAAACACCCCTCACCCCCGTGGATTTTCACACCTTCTTCTCTTTTCCGGAGGGTGTGGGGGGAGAAAATGATTTTTATGACTCTTTAAGGCGGCGCACGCCTCGCTTTGCGGGAGGATTAGCCGCCGCCAGCCGCATAAATGAGCAAAGAGAGAGGAGAGCCAGTAGAGAATTTTGGGGGGAATTCACCCGGAGAAAAAGAGAACATTTGCGACGGCTGCTGCAGTGCAGCTTGCGGCGTCTTTGGCCTTTTATTGCCCCATCAAAGGGGCTGATATAAATCTTAATTGCCGACCCAAATAAATAGACGCCAAGCATGTGGCATTCGGATTCAGAATCTGAATCGGAACTTTGAGCAGCGGAATCACGGGGAATGCAACGCCGGACAGCTTCACTTTCGAGTGGAAAACTCGTTAGCTATTTAGCATAAACACTTTCCCAGTTTCCCCAGTTTTGACCAAACTGATAACAAACAAACACAGAGAAGTTGCGGCCAACGAAGAAGAAGTCATTAAGGAAACATTAAATTGACATTAATGTGGCTGTGGCCCTAAAAGGAGTCAAGGATCCCTAAGTTCTGGCCAAGTTCACAGGACAGCCAGATGATAAATCAAACTAGTAATCTATAAATTATAGTATAGGGGCTATATATATATACAAATCGATGACCCAACAACGAAAAAATATGGTATAACAGTTACCCACATTTTGACCGAGGCAGAGATCTCGTAAATCATGGTTGCCGGCAAAAAAACAGGCTTTTGAAAGAAGAGGTAGCAACGAATTCGGAATGCCCTAATAATATCCATAGAGTGGGTAGAGGAAACTAGTTTGAAATATTATGCGGAACAGCACGGTTAAATACCTCATTCATTTATGATATTCTGGAAACATTTTGAATGGTGTGCAGAGCCGAGAAATATGCTTAATGATCTCTAGTCATTGGAACTTGGGTAGCACTCATTATGCGATCTTCAGACATGTGTAGTAGCGGGTTACACAGACAGAAATGGATATTAAAAAGAAAATAAAAATGTTTTGTATGATTTAATGCCTAATAAATAGTCAGGATTAGTTTCTAAAAATTAAATTGGATTGATTTAAGGCCATATTCCAAAAGTTAAATTTTCCTATTAATAATTTCTTCATAAAAGTAAATCTTATAAAAAAAATATTAAAAAAAATATATATTATATTTTCCATTGCTTTTTAAGGTAAATTAAACCTTTGATCTATTTATATTTCCCTGTGTATTTCTAATGTCAGAAAACCACCTGAAGCCGCTCGCTGGACAATTGTGAACCCATAAATCTTTGTCTTTTTAAGTCTTAAAGATTTCTATCTTAATTGAAGCTCATTATAATATGCGTTTCCTACTAGTTCGTTGTTGGCAGCGCAACTTCTGTTACACAAGCGATATCCAAACGAGACCTTTGTGGGCAGCTTTTGCACTCAGATGAAGAGAACCTGGGATCAGATCGCAATCAGGTCGCTCCGATCCGATCCGATTCGATCCCAATCCCGGCAAGAGGCCACCACCAATGAATTATTAATAATAAATAAATCATTATTAAAATCAAAATAATACGCAAATATGCATATTATCGGAAACAACATGGCATTGTCCGTGTGTGTGTGTGAGTGTGTTTCTTTTCATGTTTACGCCACTTTCCCATACAGACACACAAGTGGTTATAATGAATGATTTGTTGTTTTATAATAAACACGCCGTCGAGCGTCGAGCACCGAGCACCCAAGAGTTGGCCTGGCTTGGCGTCTTCCGAGTGGCAATGGCTATGACGTAGCCAGCAAAGGGTTAAGGCAGCCCAGAGAGAGGGGGGAGCGGTCACTAACGTCTGTTCCCATACTCCCCCATAATTCCCCTTTTTCGAAATTCACGACCCTTGTCCCTTTTTGGCATGGCTGCACTTCGTCCCCGTTCCATTCGCTCTTGCCCCGCCGTGTTGTTGTTTTTATTAGGTATCAAAAACACCTTAAAACATGATTTTGCAACTGGCTAAGAAAAGACGTTGTCCGCTCGCGCACAGTGGGCCCGCAAAATATTAATAATTAATATTAATAATTGCTTGTTCACATGACATTTGTATGTTAAACAGATGATCGATTACGTGCATTGTCACAATGCGGAAGAAACCCACAGCACACACTATATTATAGTAATTAATCCTTATCTCTAATCGATTACACTATATAAGTATTTATTTTTCGTATATAATTCAAGTTCAGGCTGGTTATTGCTTGCGTTAATCGAATTATATGAATAATAAATATGTTTTATTAGGGGCACTAGCTTATTCGAAATGGTTATGATTACAACTTGGCGCCACTAATTTTCTATTATTTCATTTATAGCCAATAAAACTTAAAAGCTTGCCTTTAAGTAATACATTTTAATCAAAATAATTAATACAAATTCTAAAAAACAGTTAAAATGTAAGAATATACGAAATGGGTTTTTTTGGTAAGGAAATATGTAACAAATTTGTCTTTGTAGCATTTTTAGTTTTTCATTGAAACTATTTATTGTATTTTCTTTTTGTTGGACATTTTTCAAGGCACATAAAAATATTAATTAATAGTAAATAAAAAGAGCTTTTAAATTATTTTCTTTACCGATTTTTAATACCAACACATCCCAAATATATGCTTATATATTTTCCTTAATTTTTTAAGGGGAACTTCAAGATTTGCCCATTGCAACTACGCGGGCCTCGAAAAAAATACAAGAGAAAAAAACCCAAAATTGCTCCTCGCCCTGCAGCTCCTCAAGGTAGTTTTTTCTTTATTTTTTTTATTTGCTGGGCCATGTGTCTGGGCCACTTTGTGTTGTCGTCGTTGTCGACGTCGACGTCTTGCAACTTTGGTCTCGACTGGCAGTCGCAGTCGCAGTCCAAGTCCAACGACTTGAGGACCGCCAAGGTGCTTATTAAATTCCTTATTTAAAAATACATTAAAAAAATGCAAGAAGCTGCTGGCCCAGAACCCGAAAACCAATCCCCGAAAAAAAATCGATTGAGGAGGGGAGACCGAAAGGGGCATCCCTAGGTCGAGCGGCAGCATCCGCCACAGAAATTGTGTTTTGATTTGCCTTTTGATTTTGCATTTTGCGGCTGCGGGAAAAAAATGATTAAAAGCGCGCGTTGAAATGCTTTCCTGTGTGTGCGCTTCGCTTGCACTTCGCCATTTACATAATCATCGCACTTCCTTTCTACAAAATATTTATTTTTAAATGCAATTAATTACATGTTGCAGTTACAACTGTTGCTTGACATTTGAACCGAAGATTGGCAACGTCTAAAGAGGCTTTAAAACCATTAACCTTGCCAGGATACTAGGTACGTGCTGGTCACAATTGCAGGTAGCTTGGCAGGATACAAGGCATCCCGATAATTACGTCACAGCGTGAGAGTCCTGCTCTCGGGAACTGCGGCAAATATGAATTATGATTGCTCGATACGTGTCAATTGCCGGTTTGGCCGGCAATTCTCAAGGTCATTGTGGGACAAAAAAAAGGAACAAGCCGCACGAAATCTATCTTTCACGGTGTAGCAGTATCTACACATGGAGAAATTATATTTATGAAGTTAACTTTCAGTTTGAAAATTAATTTTTATATGTTCTGAGGGAAATACATTTATTAGATATCCCTTTCATACTTATTTTATATTTTGTTTAAATCTTAACTGACGCAAAATATAGTTTAATTAATTTTCAAATTAGTTTGATATATGTTTCCGTAACAAATATGTAATTTAAAAATATATTTTGAAATATTTATAAGTCTTTACTTAGCATTTAATACTCTTCAACAAATTTAATTAATTTCCACGTACGTTTTACACGTGTTTCTCGTAACAAAAATGTAATTATGCTTAAAATAATATATTTCTTAAATATTTATAAATTTATATTTTGCAATAATGATTTTTTTTACTATTGAATTTAATTTTTAGTTATTTTTCCGCTGTGCTCTGGTCAAAATTAGGCGGCAGACAAGACTTCGGACAGCCGCAGAACGCGGCCATAAAGCACTTCGCCGACGTGAACCTCACACACCGGCCCAGGCAAATAAAGCAAATTTACGAATTTATGTTGAAATTTATCGATAATGACTTAAAAGCCTTCAGGACAATGATTTAATGCTCTCCACACAGCGCACACAACCAACGGACCCCAAGAACCGCATTCATACAACTTATAGCAACGCCAACACCACAAAACCCTCTCTGATGTGGGTTTTTCAAATGTGAAGCCATGTTTAGATACGATAAAAATTGAATTCGGTTTGCATTTCGGGCCGCGGATCAGCGGCAAATGATCGATGATCGCTGGAAGTGTGCGCGGATTTATTTATGACTTGATTTTCCGTTGCCTTTCATCCGATTTAATCAGTTCGCTCAGAGCAAATCGCTTAAAATTAAATTATTTTCGCATTTTGGGCGGCGAGTACATCAAATCAGCGATATCAGTTGACAAATAGCAATGAGATGGAGATAAGCAAAAAAAATATATAACCCTAATGACTTGTAGATTCCATTTCCAGATAATTCCAGATTCAAGTTCACGGACTCTCAATGAAACTCAACTCACTGTTGGTTGAATATCGTAAATGGCAGCCTAGCTCGTTTTCTTATAAGAAACCACTTAAGTTCAGGTAAGGTCTGACCCTACCATCTTCAGGTAAGAATTTGTCAGAATTTCTAAGACTCATTGGAGGGTGATCTTCTTCCTGAGGTGTCATAACTCTGAGAGATTGAGAGCGTTACACGAGAGAGTGTTTAAAAAGTGCACCCTGTTTATTTTTGACCATATCTTTCGTCTTGGCCAATTCATCACCAACACTTGAGACTGGGGCTGGCGCAGCGCATAAATTTCATTATGCCGATCATCTCGCAGAATCGATCCAGAGTTGAGGGGAAAACCAGTCGCAGGGCCCTCGAATTTAGTTCAAGTTTAATTGTTTCTTAACCAGCTCTTGGCGTTGGCTATAAGTGAAATTTGATTGATTTTTGAAGGGTATTCTTATCGTGTTTCTGCCATACACTAAAAATAAATTTTACTGTGTAAAATATAATATTACAACAAAAAATATTAAAATAAATATATGGGGTAAATGATTTATATGAAATCTTTTTAAAATAAAAATGTATTTTCTTTTTTTATTTTCCTCATTAAAAGTCAGAAAATATTTTTTTTCCAGTGCCAAACCGAGTGCAATTTATGTTCGATCTTCGAGCACCTAGACCTCCTTTGGCTGACCTACTCCTGGCCCCTGTTCGGTGGCATTGTTCTTGGCAATCTCGGACTCGGAGCCAAGTCTCAAGCCGTTCGCCTCGCTCGGTTGGTGGCTAAAAAAGCCAGAGTAAGAGGCGGAGGGGCGAGGTGCTGAACGTAATTACATAATGGCGTAGTTAACCGTAATAAGCGCGACTTCTGCGCGCAGTGTGTGTCCTGAAAGGATTCTCTTCCCGTGGCTGTGTTGCCCTTTTCAGTTCCTTGCTGCGTTTTCTGCTATTTCTCCTATTTCGCAGCCCTTTCAGCCGCATGCCATAACTCACGCTCCTTGTTGCACAAATTGCAGCTCACTTGGGCTGCCAGAGCGCTGCAACAATTACCGCCGAGCATCATTAAAGGCAAAGGTGACAAAAATTAGTAAACAAAGTGTTGGAAATTATGAGCCGGCAGCCGGCAGGAGCGCTGCAAGGTAGGTGTCGGCAGACGCGGACTCAGGCAGGTGGAAGCCAGTTTTCTGGCTTGTTTATGGCTCCGAGCTCTGATCTTGCTTAGAGTGATTAAATCGCTTAAATTGCCGGCCAGCGAATAAACTATCCGAAGATTGGCTTCAAATAGAATAAGTGGAAAATAATTTGCAGTTCATTCAAAAGGCATTAAGCCTCAGGAAACTTTGGGGGAAAATTTTATATTTACTTGATTTTATTCCTAATTAATGTTTGAACATGATTATGTGCATATATAATTTTAGGATCAGATAAATCTAGATCTTTTGATATAAATACTTGTTTTTAAATTTTTCGTTTTAAGCAAAATCATGTTAGCACACTATTAATCTTTGGGAACATGTGACTATGCTTTGGTTGTTCTAGGCAAAATATTTATAAAAAAAATAAATCGTTGTAAAAGAAGTAGTTTTTAAATATATTTTTTATGAAAATACTATATGCAAGAGCTTAAAATAAAATTGTTCAAATAATTATATGTAACTTTTAATATGCTCCGTTATTCCTTGCCCTTGTTCGATTTGAGGTCTGGATTATTTTCCTATTACTTGTTGACTTTGTCTGTTTATCGTAAAGAGACTGTTATTAGTCATAGGCTGAATGATGTTGATTTAGCTGATATCATTTTAGTCTACATTTAGATACTAGATTACACTTAGATAACAGTTGGCAAAACAACAAAACTTTGGTTGGGTTTGAGGGAATAAAAGTCTTTGAATGAATTCGATTTTAGAGGAGACAATTTTTTTCTAAGAAATTTCAAAGATATTTCAATCTAGAAAAAGTTTAATTTTAACAAGGACAGTTGTCCAAAAATATTGGCAAATATTACAAGTTTTAAAAATTATATTTCTTACATTGATAAATATTATTAAAAATTATTTTTAGGCAGGGAAATCATTTTATTTATTTATATTTAAGAATAAATGTATAATATAAGGCATTTAGTTGGAAAAAATAAATTGTTTTATAGGTAACAAGTATAATTATTGAAATATTGTAAAGCAAAATATCTTAGTTGGGCATCCCTGCTTAACCCATAAAATGGAATTCAATCAAAGGTCTTTGGGGTTTTCTTTTAGGGGGACTTTAAGTGGACTTGTGCTGCAGTGGACACTCACTTTTGGTCGGATCTTCAGGACACTCACCTGCGATAGCCATCCAGGGGTAGAATGTGTGATTGCTGGCCTGGTGTAAACTGCTGGCGGCCGCCGTCTGAGCGGCAGCGGCGCCCGAGATGGTACAGTTGGCGTTCCAGGCGGTGCCCGCTCCCGCCACGCCCACACCAACGCCGACGCCGCTCTGGACGCCACCACCGGCGTTGCCTCCGTTGCCGCCGCTCACGCTCACATTGCCGCCGGCGCTGCCGCCCCGATGGCTAACGGGACTGCCGCCCGATGTGTCCAAGTAGCCGCCCACGCGGGAGTCGGGTGTGCAGGCAGAGGGTCGGACGGGCATGCCGCCCGCTGGATTGTTCTGGCCATTGGCCTGTGTGTTGCCACCGTTGGCTCCATTGCCAGCGGCACCTGCTCCGCCGTTGCCGTTGCCACCCCCTGTGCCGCCACCCCCTGTGCCGCCGCCATTGGAGCCGCCCGTGTTCCAGATATCCTTGTAGCCATTGACCGCATCGGCCTTGATGTTCAGGCAGTCCTGTTTGTAGGCGTTGGCTCCGTCGCCGTAGATCTTGTTGCAGGCGGCCGTGATGCTGGCGTCGTAGGGCGAGTCCTGGGTGGTGCGCTGCAGATGGTGGTTGGCATACGGACTCATTCCGAGGCTGAGGGGGAATCCCCGGTACGCGGCCGCCGCCGCACTGGCCGTCTGATCGTGGTGGCCGCCGCTGCCCATCGCCATGCCGGTGGCCTGGTGCGGATGGCCATAGAAGCCGGAGGCCTGCTCAAAGTACGAGTTCATTGCGCTGCTGGCGGTGAGAATTTTGGCGGTGCTCCGTCCGAGACGGGCTGGGAATCCTGGGGGGGATTAGCTGCTGCTTCTTCTAATGTCTGTTATTACTCCTGGAGCTGCGCTTATTCTTGGGACTTTGGTAGAGACTCTCCTCAGCTGTTTTTGGCGCTCATTTGCCTTGGCTTTAATTTCGAAATCTTTTGGGTTTTTTCGGGATATTAGATATTTAATTTTTAATATTTCCGCCTTAAATATTTAAAGGGTTTGAGTGGCTTGTTTACTATTTTCACTTTTTGCGATATTTTTAATTTTTTTTGATTTAATGTTTTTGAAGAACTTTAGCTTAAAATATATTTTGTAAATTTTTTTTTAATTGCTAAATTGTTCATTTAATTTAATTCAGATTTGGTTTCAATCAATAATCTGGTTAATTTTACTCAAGAACCAATTGGATATTTTTCGATTTTTATTTTTATTTCTTGCAACCACTTTTCTTTATTTTAAAATATTTTTCAAAAGTTAAGGGACCTAGAGTTTGCTTTGTAAATATTTTGTAAAAGTTAATTAGAATTATTGCACTTTCCACTTAGCACTAGTCTTTATTGAACTTGAAGATCCAATAAATAAATATTATTTTAGCCGCACTATTGTTTTTTGTTTTTTATTTTTAGATTCACAAGTGTTTCGTATACTTTGTTGCGTTTTGGTTTCGTACTTTTAGCCAATTGCACTTTGCTGTTAATTGAATTCGAATTCAAATCAAATTCGAATATTAATTTGAATACTTGTTTGTGTTTGTTTTCGCCGTGGCACTATCAAAGGCCAGTAAGCGTTACGATTATTACTACGTTTATGGTTATTGCAATTACTATTATTATTATTATTATTATTGTTATTATCTTTATTTTTATTAGTTTTATTGGCTGACCGAACGCGGGCGGGCGATTTTTGAGGGATTCGCAGATTCAGATTGAAGTCGTGGAAAGCGGCTTTTCCGCGCGGCATTCACGGGCGGACGCGTGGGCGATTGCTGGCGTTGCAGAGCTGAGGGCCAATAATAACAATAATGCCGCTGATAATGTGGATAATAAAACAAAGCGCGCGCCTGTTATCCAAACCGTTGCCATCGAACGAATGTGCCACCAAATCGCAGTTGCCAGTGTTTTGACTTTGCTCGCCCCGAAAACACTCAGAAACCCGCAGCTCAGCCAACTCAGCCAACTCAGCCCGCCGCCGGAGCACTCAGCCTGAGTGGAATTGCCGAGAGCTCCAACCAAAACACTGAGAGCCACCGTCGAACCAGATGAATTCCGTTCATTCGCTCACTGGGCTCGAACATGTTCGAGTGCTCTCCTCGCTGGCCTTCCGCTCGCTTTTCTCGGGGTTGTCGTTCATCATTTGCGCGTTCGGAAAATCCGCTCACTTGCCTGACTCCGGGAAATTCATCATGGAGGAGGGCTGAATTTTTCCTATAGGCCAACTCACTCAACGGAGTGGCGAAACACGCTCTCCGTTCGAACCGCCAGTCGCCAGTTGCACGTCGCCTGCTGCACATCTCGCTTGAAGGCGAGTTGAGCGCATTTTCGTGATGGCAGATTTTCATGATTTTCCGCTGGCAGAGTCACGAAAATTTTATGGGTTTTGTTGGTTCTTTATTTCTTCTTCTAAGCTATTTTTATTATATATTAAAATAAGCATTTTTAAAATTACGAGTAAAAATATAATAGCAAGAAATAATTCAAATATAATATATTTCTCATTTAAATATAAAATATTTCTTATTTAAAAAAAAAATGCATGGTTAAATTTGTTTTCTCTATTCTTTCATTTTACATTTTTATTTAGGGAAAATATATAAATATAATATTTTAAAAGCATTATGAAAGTTACAGATTCATTTTTGAAAGCTTAAGTTTCGGTGACTTAGTTATTATTCTATTACAAGTAGAAGCCAATGTGCGAATATTTATATTTATACCTTTAAATATTTTTAATACCTACAATTTTATTATTTATTTCAGATGAAATATTTCTTGGCTTTCAGCAGGCAGGGAAGAACAATTGTTAATTTTCTTGTCTTTGCTGATGAGGCACAGAAATTTTGATAATTAAAAGGAAACATTCTAAAGGCAGTTTAAAATAAGATAATTTTAAAATTAAGTTTAAAGGGTTACTGATTTTTAAGAATTTTGCTTTCAAAACCCAAAGGAAGAAGAAAATGTTTAAACATATTCGCTCTATCTGTAAGAAATATGAAATATACATATTTTTCATATACTTTTTTTATCGAAAATCAAAAGAGAATGTGAAATACTACTTAAACAAATAAATGTACAACAGTAAAATATTTGGAAAAATAATATGAATAACACAACCTTTATGAAATTAGTTGAAAACACAATTGATTGGACTACAAACTTAACAACGCATCTGAACACAATTTATTAAATCAAACCTTGTAAAAATATTCTCAACTGAATAGCATATTTAATTTACTTAATATATTTGAAGATTTACTAATATGCATCGCCAAAGTGACAGTTGCAGTGTGGTTAGCGGGGCCTCCTTGGCTCTAAAATGTGATTCAACCCAAGAGCCGGAAAATTTGTGGGCTTGCGGTTTTCCTTATCCTATTCGCTCGCATTGAAATTCGCATTTGCATCGCAATGTTCAATCCGTTCGCCAATACTTTCAATGGGATATTAATGTCAATGTAAATATGGCTGCCAATTGATGCTAATAAATTCATATGCATAATGCAAATAGATCGGGGTCTTGCGAGCCATTCGCGAAAGTTTCGCAAATATTTGTCAAAGTTTCCACATTCGCACAAACGGCTCGTAGATTAAGCCAGAAACCGACGACGAACAAACAAAGTTCCTTGCCACAAGTGTTTGCCAAATAAACTTATTATAAGAAGAAATTTACTTTTCTGCTTTTCAGCCCACACCCAAGCCCCAGCCACAATTTTCCCCCGCCATTTTCCACCCCGCGTTTCGGTGCCAAGTCTGAAAAATCAACAACAAGCGAAGGATACAAAAACTTGCACAAAGCGCACGGATGTCCACACACAGATACACACATAGGACACTGAGAAAAAAATGCAATCTCAAAAAATTATAAATTTATTAATTTATAAACTTTTAAGAAACTTAGGCTAAAGGTAATTTAAAAAAAAAAAAATAATAAATGCAAGAAAAATAAGCATATTTAAGCGATTTCTGGACTTTCTAAATATGGAATATTAATCTCTACAACACCCGTAAGTTATTATATATTAAAACAAATTAATTATTTCTAATTTTCAGCAATTTCTCCCTCTGTACCCATTCGAATCGGAGACATTTTCCAAAAATGCGGCACCCAAAAGCCCAAGGAAAGCGAAGGCAAAAAGCGAGGAGACCACTAGCAGCAGCAGCGGCAAAAGCAAAGCAAAAGTAAAAATCGCAGTCGCAACTGCAAACTAAATATCGTGAGGAGTCGGTGGAACACAGAGACTCAGGACAGAAGACTAAGGACACAGGACGCAGGACACAGAGCGCAGAAGGAGCCGGGAGCCGGGACCCAGGGGAGGATTCGGATGCGGATGCGAGTGCGCAGGAATGGAGGGTGTCGCGGGGATGACAGAGAAATAGCCTCATAACCATTTGAAGCCATTCGAAGGCGCATAAAAGGATCACAACAATCGCCGAAATGAGCCATAATGAGCTCGTAAAAATTTTGCTACCTAATATACTCGGGAATCTTACGGGTGCGAGTATATTCAAACTTGCCACGTTATGGGGTATGCAATGGGGCTCGGCTCCCCTTCATTCCACTGTGGCGCAGGTCCTGGGACTTGGCCCCTGCAGGACCTCCTTCTTTTGCGGCACAGAAAGTTGGCGCTGTGAGTTTTGTTTTTGGTTCGACATCAATGATTGTTTTTCCCCAACTGCGTATCCTTTGGGTGGCTTCGACAATGGGGACTAGGCCACGTTATCCTTGAGTATTTTTATTGATTAATTAAGACTTTGAGCTACTTATTATTCACATAATTCTTGATTTATTTTATTTTGTTCGCATAAATTTGCTTAAAAATATTTTGAAATATTATGAGTAGTTGACGTGGTTCAGTTACTTTTCCAACTTCTGTCAAAAATTAATTTAGTTTGTTTCAAAATGTTTTAATTTGTGGTTTAATCCAAGCTGGGTATAAGGAAAATAATGAGTATTAATTTAAAACAGTTTCAAAAATTGCCTTTATTTCACTTACTTCATCTATTAACAGCAACTATTTGCAAAGCCGCAGCTACCATGGAGAGAGAGTCCTAAGCTTAAGCATTCATCCGTATTCTTACAAGTATATATTCCGCAAGAAGGATCCAAACCCAAATGGCCAAACGGCCAAGTAAAAGCCTGGCCATGTCCCAGGAAAAGGGAGATCACGAGAAGAGCAGCAATTGTCCAGTGTGGTGCCATGGTGTTAAACTCAAGACGAGACTGATAACGTCCGTCGACTGCTTGTCGCTTTTATAGTCAATCGAGGCTTTCGAGGGGAGAAGTAAAAGGTCGATCGCCTTAACTTTAAAGATTTCGATTTATTTCTTATAATATTCCTAAGAAATTCAAAGCATAATCTGATTCTTTGTAATAATTTAAGGTCCATTCAGGCCAAACTAAACTTATTATATTTCTAAGAATCTGCAAGCATGCATCGTAATTATTATACCCTTGCAGAGGGTATTATAATTTTGCCATGATATTTGCAGCGCAGTGATGGAGGCATCTCCGACCCCATAAAGTGTATATATTCTTGATCAGCATCACCAGCCGAGTCGATCTAGCCATGTCCGTCTGTCTGTCCGTCTGTCTGTCCGTCTGTCTGTCCGTCTGTCTGTCTGTCTGTCGGTTTCTACGCGAACTAGTCTCTCATTTTTTGAGCTATCGGGCTGAAATTTTTAGCATAGTCTTATTTCCTTAGCACGCAGTATATATGTCGGAACGGACGAAATCGGACCACTATATCCTATAGGAATAATGGCGAAATTAATGTAAACATTTTTTTAACTTTTTTGTTTTTCAACGTATATAAATCAATTTCAAGAAATAGCATTTTCTTACGGTTATAGAATTACGGTTTTATTTTCATTAAGATCAGACAACTATATCATAAAGCTGCCATAGAAACGATCGCTCGATTTAAATGAAAATGTAAAATTCTACATGTAAAATTTCAAATTCTACAAGTAAAATGTAAAATTCTATATGTAAGATGTAAAATGCTTACAAACTAAGATATTTTTTCAACTGTAACCAAAATGAATCGATTTTCAATAATCCAATTGCAGACTGCAAGGGTATACAAATTTCGGCTTACCGAAGGTAGCTTTCTTTCTTGTTTTTATATATTTTTGAGTCCACTAAGGTCTACCATATTTTTTTATATTTCTATGAAAAAAAAATTAAAATTTCATTATTTCTTTTATAGCGAATCGAGGGGAGAAGTAAACGGTCGATCGCCTTATCTTTAAAGATTTTGATTTATTTCTTATAATATTTCTGAGAAACTCCAATCATAATCTGATTCTTTGTAATAATTTAAGATCAACTTAGGCCAAACTGAGCTTATTATTATTCAAAGAAACTGCAAGCAAACATCGTAATTATTTTTAAATATTTTTAAGTCCACTAAGGTCAACCATATTTTTTTATATTTCTATGAACAGAATTAAATGGTCATTATTACTTTTATAGCGAATCGAGGCGAGTAGTAAAAGGACGATCGCCTTCTTCTTAAACGTTTTGATTTATTTCTTATAATATTTCTAGAAAACTGCAAGCCAAATGCAAGCCAAAAACAAAATAAAATACATTTAATTGACATAATAATTAATTTAAATAAGGAAAAATATAATTAGGTGAGAGACAGGAGACTGAGGGTTTGTCTGTCGAGTAAACAAAAACAAATACCGGAAACAAAATTAATATATAATACATCCATTTGGGTTCCTTGAACATATGTTGGATCCAACCAGGCTTGGCTTGGCACAAATTCCCAATGAGATTGTGCGATTCCCGATTCGCATTTCGCATTTTGCTTTTCGATTCCCAGGCATTTGCATACAAAGCGATCTCATTTTCATATTGTCCAAATAGCCAGCCGCCCTCGCTGTCAACGGAGGCTTGTTGCGGCAATTTACGAGGGCTTCCGTACTGCGAAAGGGCCGGGAAAAGTTCACACCTGCTAGGAAAAGCCAGAAGGTGCACCAAGCCCAGAAAGCCCAGTGGATATGGACAATGCTAAACGTGGCCAATTAGCCCAGAGGCGGCACAAACCAAATCAGACTCCGACTCCGACTACGACTCCTCCTTCGCACTTGGCCCGCTGATGGATGGGCCTTATTTGCTTCAGAGCAATTAGACAAGCGCTTTAATTGCCACCTTGGCAGCTTGTTTGCCCCACGGAACCTGCTGTTTTATTGGCCGCAATCCCTCAAATCGAGAGTTGCCACTCGAGTTGAATCGCTGGCCGGGACAGACACCTCCCACTTTTTTTTAGGATTGTGGGATTCCTGGGGGGAGGCACCACTTACGCAGCTAATAAAGCAGCAATTTGGCAGCTGGAAGCGCCGGCGCTGACGCCAGTCCCAAAACATCAAAGCACCAGATACAGAGATACAGATTCAGATACAGCTACAGATACTCAGCCGACCAGCGGAGATCAAAGTTGTGTGGCCCGGAGGTTTATTTACACAGAAAACGTTCAACAAAATACTTGTACACCGCGCCTGCACTCGCCGTTTGTTTACGAAAATGTCTATAAAGATTTTGGCTCGTTCTTTCGGCGGTTCCCTGGTGCCGAGCACCTGTTGGATGGTGCACTGGCAGAAAATATTAGGTGCGCAGTAAAGATAGCACCAGTGATATTATTTTCTATAAAATACCTAAATAAATAAAGAAATATAGGCATTAATTTAACAAACTTTCCTATTTTTCTGGTTTTTTGCTTAAGAAACTTTAGTTTTGAAAATGTACTTCTTAGAACATTTTTTCTTTGCGTGTCTATGGGTTTTTGTATTGAAGGAAACTGTTCTCGCCGCTCTTGAGATTTATCACAGCCATCGTTCAGAATTTTCAAAGTCAATACATTTCGCTGTCGACTTTCGGGGCTTTGATGAGACCGAAAAGCCCAGAGATGCCAAGCCTTGATGGTGTCGAAAGGTTTATAGGTATTTTATGGATTTTGTACTTAAATCTCTTGGGTTTCCACTAATTGATTGCAGAGTTAGCCACTAATTAGTGCCTAGTTTTGAAGGATGTTTCCTCAGATTAGATTTGAATATGCTTACAAAGGTTTTTTCTGGTTTTGGGGCTAATAATTTAATTATAAGATCAGAAAAAAAGAAGAAAATAAAAAATTTAGGTATTTAGTTTAAGGTAAGCTACAAATTATTAATATAAACTTAGAAAAATCAATCAATAAATATTTCTTATACTTCATATACATCTAAGAGATTAATTTTTGCTTCAAAAATATTTTTTAAACCAAACCCGCTTCTGTGGAAAATTTAAAATAACACCGCCCTCGTATAGTGTGACCTCCGCTTCCTGCTCCTCGACGAAAAAACTTAATGAAAAATGTAATCCACAAAAAAATGAGCCAGAAACAATGAGAGGGACCCCAGAGCAGCGAAGGAGCGGCTCGGACTGGACCCGCAACCGAAATGAAATGAAACTACCGGGCGCACTTCCTCTGCAAATTTGAATGGCCCCGGCTACAATGGCCATAATGTACGCATGGATTAACCAATTACATTGCAATTTTAATTTGCAGGCTGGCGAAATTTTATTGCGAAATTGGCGAGAGCGCGAAATGAAATCGGCGCGCCGCGAATATGGAACGCATTGATAAGGAAATCCTGAGGGCCAGCCAGTGTGTGGGGTTAAACGGGGGTCAATGCGGGCGGAATGTGACCCGAAGGGCCAGACAAACAGAGGACCAAAGAGGAGCACCAACACAGAGAGAGAGAGAATGCGCAATGCAATCCAACGGATTTAAGTTCTTTATTAACACTTAATAAATCATAAGGGGCTGGTTTAGGGTGGCGCTGGCCGGGTGGACCTGACGTTCGTGTCACCGACGTCGCTCCGTCGGCTCTGGGGGGGAAATGGTGGCTATAAAACCATCCATCCGTCCATCCATCCATTCATCCATCTGCCGTCCAGGGCTGTCCGGCACTATCTGCCACATTGCGACAGTGTCAAGCATAAATCCTCATCATAATTCAAGGCATTGATCATCGCCTCCGACTGCGACTCCGCCTCGAATGGCAAAAAATGACAAATTGTTTGGCGCCCGATTGCATGTGGCGCCTGCACTTGCCACACGTGTGCTGCACGTTGCCAACCCCTTTGGCTCTGCAGCGGAAAATGCAACGGCAACTGCAACGTGCAACGTGCAACGTTTGCAGCACAAATAAAATACTCGTAAAATGCCGCTGTGGAGGAAAAACAGTTTTTTTCCGCCTCTTTTTCTCGCATTTTAAAATGAAAGTTTATTGTTGTTTTTGTGTGACAAGATAAGGTAAAAGTCGTTAAATTTTATTATGTATTTATGCATTAAACATTCTGCATTATGAATTTAATACGGAATTATAAATATTTGCGGATTTAAACTTAAGGCCTATTTGTGTGCGAGTGTCGTCAAATTCAGGTGAATCGATTGTGTGTTGCATCGAAGGTAAAAGGGGGTTAAATGCGGTGTGCAAAGTTGAATATTTAGTGCCCCCCATCCATTGCGGCAAAGCCATACATTTCATTTAAGCTGGGATTTAATTAAACAAGTTCGAATTGGGGATCGAAATATGGAAAAAACAGTCAAAATTAAACTTAAGCTTTAATAAGAAATAAAGAAACATATAAAGGTAAAAAGATTTGTATTTTAAGCATATACATTGGAAGTTAAGGGTTATTAATCTCGAAAACATATAACTAATTGTGTAATTATGGTTTATAATAATCTTAAAATTGGATAGTTTAAAAAATTTGTCCCATTCTCTTAAAATTGAAAACCAGCTTATTTTTTTATTTTTCTTCGATTTTAGATTTAACTTTACTCTAAAAATTCGTAATATTCCAAAAATCCACCGGCATTAAATATCCTTTCGGTAAATCTCGACTTAACTAACCATTGAGTCTCATTTGAATGCCGTTCCGCCGTTAGTTGGATTTATTGGACGACTCCGCGAACCAGAGAATTTTCCTGCTTTTCTTCTGGAAAATCAATAAACGCAGAGAGGCTCGAGCTACGGACAAGACATACAAATTTTCCAATTAAGCAGAACACGTTTCCTAACGATTATTTTATACAATCGAAACGAAGCCAATTAAGACTAAGACTATCGACGATTGCGTTGCCACGAATAAATCGTGAGGGGCTTCCAAAGCGCCTCCTCCGATGTGATGAATTAATGAATAAGTTGGCTGACGACTGACGACTGACGCCGCCTGTCAAAAGCGGAAAAGCTGGAAAGCAAAAAGCCTGAACGCCTGAAAGCCTGAAAGGTGCAATGTTTCCTCAGCAATGTGCAACAATTGGGCGTGCATTATTCGCAATTGGCAAGTCGCAGTTCGCAATTCGTTAGCCGAGTGCCACCAACGTTGGCGGTGGTAATTGAGGCGTGTGTGGGTGGGGTCGGAGCCAAAGTGGTGGTGGCCATTGCCTTTAGCTTGACGAGCTGCAGCGCTCGCTTAAAATGTTTGCAGATTGCATTCGCCAGATACGCCAGAATGCCAGTGCACACCGGGAAAATGCTCCCTTCGAGAGGTACAAATTTGTTTAAATATCCACTGAAAGTTAAATATTAAAAAAAATAGTTACGCAAATATTTAAGAAAGATTAATAGTAGTTGAAGGAAATACTTGAAGAGGGATTGCTTCTGCAGCTGTTTTTTGAAAAACTATCCTCTTCATTATTAATATCCGTTGCTGAAAAACTTTAACATTCAGCTCGAATTCCGTCAGTTTGATGCTGGAGCCAGTTGGCAATTTTAGGACAACGCAAGCGGCAGGGTTCCCGATGCAGCAGAAGCCCCAATTGAACTTTAGATATTGTTTCGTTCTAAAATTATTGTATTTGCTATTTAATCTGGAATATTTCAATAAAGACAGTTTTAAATATTAAATCTCTTAAATATTAAAGCCTGCATTTTAAGGAAAAAGAGATCCTTTATTATTAAATTCTATGAAAATATTTTTTTTTGTATTTTTGTAAAATAAAAAATGCTACTTTTAGATTACAAATAATTAATTAAAAATAATATTCTTTTAAATTACTTTAATAGAGTTCTTAGTAGCCTAAAAATACATTCTTAAAACGAATCTGAATGGTAAATAATAGATTTTTTCCGGGTGCACCTGGGGATGGCTCAACAATTGCAAGGCGCGCGATTTTCCATTTTTATGCTCAGCATTTCCACAATTCAAATTTGCACACAAAGTGGCAATTTGGCCCAAAACCGTTGCGAGCGCCTTTTATGGCCTATACAATCAGAGACGGACTTGCAGACGAGACGGAGTTGCAACTGCCAACAGAAAACTGACGACTTGCAACCGACAACGGACAACGGACGGCGGACAGGCAACAACTGGCAACTGCAACTGGTAACTGGAAACGGCGCATAATTGAATAGAAGCGCTCTCCGCGTTTCTTCAAATGAACGTCAATTAAAAATGCATCATAACCGCCCCCAGCGCCATTCCATAAACGCTGCCTTAATTTATTCCCCCATCACGGGCCGATTCTGGCCATAAAGCAAACCAGTCCCAGGTAATAGTTGCGTATTAGTGCTATGGCACCCGAGCTCCCCGCTCCTGCTCCGAGGTATATGAAGATCCTATGAGATAGCCACATGATTGGCGGATCTCGGGCCTGATGGATTCGTAATGTGCGTCTAAGGAGTAAATTATCTCTGGGCTGCTCCAAATTGATTGAAATTGATAAGCTGCCTTATTGGCAGCGCCATCTCTGAGCATGCAAAATATTTAATCAGATCCCAAAGATGTGGAATTAGGAGTCGTTACCTCCACGCGATGCTATAAATATTGAATATTTATTGAGCTGCTTGAGAGCCAAAGCAAATGGGAAAGCAGCCTTAAAAAGATGGCCAGTTTAGACTATATAATTTCTTTTTCTATCAACAAATGTTTCTCAGAAATGGGGAAACAGGAATAGGTGGCTGGTTAGTGTAATTTTATATTTTAGAACAATTATTTTGTATGATAAACAAACGGTTTCAGACTACAAATATATAAAATATAGAGATAAATATAGGTTTTTTAGCAAGGATTACTGTAAAAATTTATCTTGAATTTATAGAGTTTTATTGTAAAATAAAATAATTCAATTAAAATTGTAAGAAACTTATACGAGTTCTTAATTCAGGTTAACCTTTCAATTAATTACAAAAATAAAGATAAATCTAAGACTTTTCTAAACTTGATATATTTGTTAAGAACTCCCTGTTAATTACTTAATTTTATTTTAATTCGTATTTGTTTAACGCTAAGATTTAAATAATAAATCTAAAGATTTCCCAAGCATTGTTAAACATCATATTTTACTTTTTATATGATTTCTTTATTCAGATTTCTCAATAGACTTATTATCCACGTTGCTAAACTGCAATTTTGATGTTCATATCACTGCCATTGTTTCCGCCCATTCACATTACTTTCTGCCATCAATAACTATCTGCCAAATGGCTTAATTAGAAAGTTTTCAAGTGCTTGGAGTTGTCGTCGCCGGAGACTCCTTCTCGCTTCCTTTCGGTGGTCCGTCTATGGGATATGCCTTCGTTCCAGCACCCACACTCCCACACCCTTAGAGTTGTTGGCCAGTCGATGTGGCTAATTTGGCCCACAACTTCAAGTCAAGTTGGCCTGGCAAGTTGTTGGCCTTGCTACCCCCTGAGTGCAATCATCGGCGCCTTGGCGTGTTTGTGTGCAAAGCAGTCATAAAAATTACAATAAACAATCATCATTTCGATCCGTTTACACCCACTTTGCACGTTTTCGCAGGCCGTGGCAAGTGAAAAAGGATTCAGCTCTGGCTTACACTGCTCCGGTTAATAATGGGGCACTCGAAAAAAATATCTAAAGAATTTATTTTAACTTTCAGAGGTCTGCAATTAAATTGAGAAAGAAAATATAAAAAAAATCTATGTATTTCTGCAAAAAAAAATCAGGTTTGCTTTTTAGAATATTTTTAATTGCAAGATAATAAGTTATTTTTAATTTTTTCTCTTCAAATTAAATGTATAATAAAGTATTAATAAAGCAATATTTCTATTAAGATTTCCTTTAAATAGGTCTTCAATCAATATTATTGTATTATTAATTGTTGGAAGATATTTCTTTCTTTTCTGAAAATGTTCTTTAGGGAAGTATATTTTTAAAATTTAAGCCCCCGTAAATTTATTTAAAACAAGGTATCAATTTAAATTAAGCACCGAAATGCAGAAAATAATTTTCCAAGTGTGTGTGGGAGGGCCCTCGATTTGTTGGCCAGCAGCTAACAAGTAGGCGAAAACCGCGAGGCACCGCACTCAAACAAAAGTGCTCAATTAGTCGCCTCAGTCCTCAGCCCTCGATCCTTGGATTAGGATGCGGGAACTGAGAACTGGTAACTGGGAAATGGAAGTTAGGAAGCAAATGAGGAGCTGCCGACAGCGGCATGCAAATGCAAATGGAAATGCCCGGCTAACTGCCAATTGTTTGATGAATTGCGGCCAGAAGTCAAGGGTTCATTGCCAGGATTAGTAGGTAGCACCGAAATGTCTTCATTGTGTCCGAGAAGGCTCAGCATTGTTTTGGTCTGGTCTGGTTTGCCTTTCTGGCCTGCTTTGCATAAGCAGTTGGTTGGCTCACAGCGCCTTCAGCCCTCAATTGATTCCTGACCCCGTAATGAGGATGAGCACCACTGAGCCACTCTGCGGCGGATTAAGTCATCAAGCCGCTGGCATTTTTCCCGCGGCGCCTGCGGTGTTTGCTCTGGAGGTGGGAATAAGGTCACTAGAGCTGGAAGGGATTATTACAGAAAATCGTGAGGAGTACGGGAGTTTTTTGATATCAAAAATGACTAAGAAACTATTCTAAAGCTCAAGTAAATTATAATTAAATTAAAAGAGATATATCTTTCTTACTTTATGACTCCCTTATGTCCGGGTTTAGGGACCTTTAATAACCCACTTGTTACTGGCTAATAAAAGAGCCATCGTTATCGTTAAGTAGTGTGACAAGATGCTAAAATATAACCTGTTGCCTCGACGCGTACCCTCGTACCGGTGAGTCGTCGTGCCACCAAATAGCAAATGAAACCATTTAAATTGTCGTAAAATAAATTTTATTGGCTCGTAAAAAGAAAAACCGGCAGTCGGCAATTAAATGCTAAGCAGAACAGAGCGGAACAAGATAGAATGGCATTTTAACAACTATATAAACAAATTGCGGTTAATACCAAACACAGACCTAAGTTTTATGGTCTTTTTACGACTTGACGCCACCGCCACTAAAGAGAGAGAGAGACCCAGAGAAACTCGAGAGGAAACTCACTCAACGAGCCAGCGATCCGAGCATCCTGATTTCGAGTGTCCTTTTTATGTGATCCTGAGTGCCTCCGAGGGATGAGATGTGTTCATTCCCCCGGTGTGAGTCTGAGTGATTTTTTTTGTCGGGCTTGAGTCTGCGGACTTTACGACCTTTTTACGATCTGTTAGTGTGACACGATGACAATCAATATAAAAGACATAAAAACCCAAGTTCCGTGACGTATGCCATAATTATTGTGAGAGATACAAATGTATCTGTATCTGAGCTGCGAGGCTGATGGCCCATAGACATCGTATCGTTGCCTTTACGAGGTGCCTCGGATGCTGCCGCAGTTAGCTTGATGATGATGCCCAAGGAAATGGCGGTAAAATTTTATTCGAATGCATTTGCCTTCGCCTCGGCTGCTTAGTGATTGCATATGGATGTGGATGTGGCTGCGGCTTTTATGGCATTTTAACGATTTGTTTTGACGTCGGATTTGGCCAGCATCTTCTCGATGATGAGCTCTCCAGCCCTCCTTCCTCGCTGGGCAAGGTCGCAGCTCGTTGACGCCCTGATTTACGCACTCGAGGAAGTTCGCTTTTGATGGCGCCCATAAATGTAGTCATATTTTACTCTATTTGTTTTTACAGCATTTTTTTCATGGACTTGCTGGGAAAAAATACAGATTGATATTTCTTTTATTACCTTGCTGAAATGAGCCGTTTGAAATTTAATAAATAAGTTACGGTTTTCTTAGTAAGTGTAGTTTTATTATTTTGTTTTGGTTTGTATTATATTAAGCCTTTAAAGAGTAATATTTTGCATTTAATATTTCTTTAACACTTATTAAAATTAAATTCTATCTTTTTAGAAAGATGACATACCAACTATTAAAACTACTGTTGAAAAAATTCAACCTTAATTTCTATTACTAAACCATCTTATAATATATATTATTTAATCACTTAAAAACATTTTCCCTTAAATATTTTCCTAAAAATCCCCGACTGAACCCATTTCCCAACTGATATCTCAACTCTGAAACAGTTTCCAAGGGGCGTCGGTTTTCAAGATGGTGGAACTTGAACTGCCGAGACCGAGTTTCCTCCAAGAAACGGACGCTTCAGTGGCAACATGTGTGGGGCCTAAGTAGCTGTATCTGAATCCATATCTGTATCTGGGCCTGTTCAACGGGTTCCTGTTTCGAATGCATCTGAAGTGCACTTTCTGCACGGATGTGTGCGTGTGTCTATATGCCATATATGCGGTTATATTAAATCATCTGCTTGTAGTAAATCACCAAAAGGAGCGGGTGTGACTCCAAGAGCAAGTACAGCACTGACATCGAAGGCTTAGGCATATGGCATGTAGATGAAGTCATCTCGGGCCGATGGAGACGTGTTAATGTGCTGGGGATTAGAGGAAAAATGTTTGATAGTTTGTTATTTAATTAGAAAAATATTTATTTATTTTAAAGAACTGGGTTTCTTGAATAGAAAATGTGAGTGATAAGAGTTGTTATCCTTTTGCAAAAACTAAGAAAAAATAAAATAGTATCGTTCAAAGTTAATGAATTTAAGAATTATTAAATAGCTTTAAGTAAAGAATATTCATTTGATCAACCAAAATGTTACCACTTTCGGGAATAAAACTGTATAAAACTCAATTCGAAATAATTGTAATCTCCTAACATTTCTCAAACACAATTAGACACTCAAAAAGACCCATGCAGATACATGGAAATAATATTTGCAGGCGCCTCTTACTGACAGCCAAACAAACAGCAGTAACAGGACAGAAATATTCTGCCAAGAAATAAATCAAAAATGCTCATATTTGGCAAGGATGAATGCGGCCCGAATCTGGCCCGAGTCTGGCGCAAAAGAGAAAGTTGTTGGCCCTTTGTGTACCGATGCCGGTGGTTTTGTTATCAGATGCTCGAGGGCGCGATCGGAGCACATATATAGTAGTATACACATAGTAGTACCTACCTCGGGACACCACACCACCAATTTTACAGGGGATTTACGAAATTACGAATCCACCGTGTAACGAGAGGCTGCCCGAGCTGGGCATATTTTTATGATTTATTACCGGGGCCCGGCTATAATCGACAGACAATACCTGGGTGTCCTTTTCTGGGTTCGGCATCGGAATCGGAATCGGCGGCGACTGGCGATAGCAGCGAGTCAAAACAAATCTCCTAAGGTCAGCTAATAAGTAACCTTCTCGCCTTGGCATTTTTTACGCTCTCGAGGACATGTTGAAAGGCAGCATTACCATTTCCATTCCCATTTCCCATTTATGGCTGCAATATTTTTTATGACACATTTTTATGATTTATGAATTGATTTGGTTTCGACTCGGAGTTCTGTTGTTTTTTTTTTTTTTTCGAGAAGGCGACCTTCGAGTCCTGGGAGTTCTTCTGGTCTGGCATATTATGATCACCTTCGGCGGTGCCTGTTGATAATTGTTTTCGTGAAGTTGGGCGTTTTAATGTGACTTCTATGGCAACTGTCTGTGAATGCTAATAAGGCGGCCAGCAATAATGAGAGCCATTAAATTGGGTCATCAGGGACATGTTGTGGGCTTATAAATCTATTTGAACTGCGGATTTACATGTTTATTGAATATTTTGGGAGTGGATTTAGGAACAATTTGAACACAGTTTTGATTACAATAAATAATATTTATTATTTTATAAAAATTACATTCCTTAACCCATTTACTTAAATGTATTTAAATAAAAGAAGGTTTCATATATATTTAAACATTTTCAAATACAGGTTTTAATTATTTTCGCAGCATTTGCATTTATACGATAATTTCCTTAGAGAAATATGTTAAAAACACACGCGGTTTTAGCCCGGAATCACTCCACCAGGCACTCTACGTTAAATGCAAAATCTCCCTGGCGAAGTGCAATAAAAACGAGAAATTATATTAACCAACAACTCGACATGGCCTGCTCTGGAAATCTCCCGGGTGTTTACGTTGCGAAAACAATTGAAATCATAACAATAAAATCAAATTCGAAATTTGCGAGCGGTGGGCGGTGGTGAGCTTAGGGAGGCGGGTAAGTGGTGAGCTAGTAAGCGGTGAGCGGGCCAATGGGCAACCAGTTGCGTCAGAGCGGCGATGTGAGAAAATTTCCAGTTAAAGGTAAATGGTAAATGGGTGAAATGCTCAAGAAAATCAAGCCAAAAACAGAAACACAGGCACAGAGACAGCGCAACGAGCGAAATGGCCATAAACTTAAGCCAAAATGCTTCCCCCTGCCAAGGGAATAACGGCGGAGTGAGGTAAGGTAAGGAGGGACGGACGACTCAACCAACCAGTTCGGCAATGCGAACTCCGAACTTAATCGAAACATCAAAGGAAGAAAGCCAGCCAGCCAGCCAGCAGCAAAAACAAAACCAGAAACTTATTAAAAACAACAAGTGCAGCTTGCTTAGCGAGTTGGCCAAAACGGAGGGGGATGTAGCGGTGGAGACACGGAGGGTACTAGAGGTGGCGACTTAGCTGGGATTATTCCTGAATGAAATCAAAGTATCAAGGTACACATGTACAGTAAAAATTAGCTTGAATTCGAAGTCTGTTAAAAGATATAATTTATATTAAAAAGTTTCAATATAAATTGTTGTTTTTAAAAAATTATATTTTCTAGTTCTGATAAAATTAGAAAATGTCATTTAAAATAAAGAACTGCCTATGCAGCTTAATTATAAGGATATTTCGGTTTTTCTTGTTTGTTTTTACTTACTTAACTGACTTTTTTCATAGCTCCTCATCGCTGGCTGCACTGGAGGGCATTCGTGCTGTTTGTGCAGTGGCAGCACGTCCCAATCCGAGCGACTTGGCTGTTGGCTCTTGGCTGTTTCTCCGTCCGACATCGACAAGCTTCACACTGAGCGAAAATATCAGTTAGAGGGACCGATGGAGGGAGATGCGACGGCGGAGCCACTCAAAATGGGCACTTTCGGTCGCAATAACCACGACATTTACGATTATTTTACGGCCACTAAAAATCAAAAGTGTAATTTACGGGAACCAAACCAAACTGAACCGAGACGAACAATGAGGCGGCGACGACGGAGACGGAGACGAGAGAGATGGCAACAGGGCCCCAGAAAGAGACGGGCGACTGGAGGAGTATTTGTATTTGTATTTGTATCGGTGTTGCATCAGCTCAGATGGGCGTCGGAGGGGGGCTTAGTTTGCAGAATGCTTCAAGGGTCAGGGGTCACAGGGAAGTGGGGCGTAGAGTGTGTGGCGTGGGTGGGTGCTGCAAGAGGAGATTATAAGAGAGACCTCCAAAAACAAAGGTTTTGCCAGAAAGACTTCCTACAACATGAACTGTGGCACAAAAATTAGGAAAACATATATTTAAAATAAGGATTAAAAATAAATATAATATAAATTAAAGGAATCCTTGTTAGATTGCATTTTGAAACAAAAAAAAATTATATAAAATGTGCAGAATTTATCTATTTATTTGCCATAATGCAAAGTAAGCAGGCGCTCTTCGAGCCCTCATGATGGCTAGAGTTCCAAAGGAGGGCTTGCTCTTCGAAGCAGAGGAAATACTGGCTAGAAAACCAGTTGAATCTTAACTGGATCCTCCGCCATGGACATTGCCGGCAGCCAAATGAAAAGCGGTCTTTGCCTCCTTTGGTTTTGATTCCCTGCACTTGCTGGCTGTCCCTGCTCCCAGTTGATTTTTTCTTTATTTTTTTCCAGATTTTTTCTTGATTTTTTCTTCATTTTTTGTAGTCTGACCATCACATGTGCCTTACCTCTCCCTTACCCACTTCACCTGATTGCGATTGGTGTGTTCTGTGTTCCATGGTTGCAAATGTCGAAAGCGCATCGCGTTGAAAGATGATTTTCATGTTTTTCCCCCTTTTTTCCCCGCCACAACAGCCATCTGCTGGTTGCCTTTCCTCCCCACTGTGTTGAGCCGGAATCGTGGCCCTAACGATGCTCAAAGTAATTTTGTTGTCTTAACCGCGTTTACTGACATCTTGATGCTTTGATTGCTCCGATTTTGGATGGAATCGTTTGCGCTGCAACAACACACCCGCACTTGGCTTTATCCCATTGCCATTATCGAGCAAGTCTCTGGAAAAGCCGGGGAAATTGAATTGAAGTCTTTGATTGGCAATATGCTCTGCGTTGACCCCTTAACAAGTTGAGTCAGTCCGAGTCGATCGTAAAGCGAAGTGGCCAAATCCAGAACGAGGCAATATATATAAAGCAGGAAAATGCCCGCCTCGAAATTGGTCCATTTAATTGGGGGAACTTGAGAGGAAAGTGTTTTCTTGGTATCTTACGGATGGAATTCCTTTGGAAGGAGTGAGGTATTTGTATTTAATGGAATTGGTATTATAAGTAAATGAATAATTAACGAAAAAATTGATAAGTAAGAAAAAGCCGAAACTTCATTTAATTTATAATGATTTTTGTTCTGAAAAGAAAAAAATATCACCTTTAAAAAATGTTTAGACAAACGAATGAAATAACATTTTGGGAATCATTTTTATCTTTCTATATATCTCCCATGGTTACAGGAAATCGCTTTGGTGATTATAGCCTACATATTAATATACCAAAAAAGGTTTTATAAAACTCCAATTTCAATGTTGAAGGGTGTTGTTAATTCACAAAGTTATTGACTATTTCACGGTTTTATTGATAAACATTATAGGGTAATATATAGTATTTAATCGTTAGTAATTTTCATATTAAAGAATTCATAAATAACGTAAATATTAAAAGAAAAGGATAATTATTTTTTTCAGATTTCAAATATCCCTATAACATTATGTAAGCGCTAGCCCTAACAGTCTGAAACACTAAACTCTTAACATTCCACTGCCATAAACAGCATCTGTTACCTAACAGAGGACAACTTCAAAGGAGTAACAGTGGCTCTAAAACTGCACGCAAAGCAAGTGACCCTCAAACTAGCATTGACATAAGCCATAGAGGGCGCTTGCAGCGCAGTGTCGCCATCTGGCGCAAAAATGATGCACCTCAAGTAGAATATTTCATATTTTAATATTTTTCGTTTAATTTTTTTCTTTTATTTCAAGTAAAGTTTATAGTTATGCAATTACTTTAGTTGGGGTAACTTTTTTTCTGATTGTGCTGTACTTTTGCTGCTTATTTCCTGTGTCGATTTGGTTTTATTCTCTTCGAAATCAGAAATCGCTCATCCGGTAAAGTCAAGCGACGTCTGCGCCGCTGCGAGTTGAAACTGGAAATGTGGCGGCTCGGTGGTTGAACGGACCACAAAAAAATTCAGTCCAGCATTTCATCACCAGCAAAAACACCACTAAAATCGGTCGTCGACGTCAGCAGCATGAACATGAAAATGGGCTTGGCCTCCTCAGCGCGTTTGAGTTTGAGTGAGAATTTCGAGGCGGAGGCGCTCTTTCCCCTGCATTCTGCGTACTTTGTTCTCTGTTCTCCGTTCTCCTTTCCCTCATTTCTCCAAAGAGCCGACGGGAACTGAAAGTAAAAAATAAAGGAAAATTATATAATGTTCTTGAGATTTTGCAGGAATTTTTAAATTAGTTTTTATGATTTAAAGCAGTAGATATTTTATAAATCCATTTTCCCTTGGGATCCCTATGAAGTTTTTGATTTTAAATGTACCTATGATTGGTGAAGTATTTTTAGACTTTTGATTTAAATAGTCAAGTTCGAAGCCTATAAGATCTTTTACTTCTATTTTAAATTGAGGTAAGGCCAAGGCATATGGTTAATAGTTATAAATTAAGAATAATTGAACATAAAAATTGCCTCAAATGTCAAAAAATATTTATTTTAAATAGATAAGGAAAAAATTACATGAATTAAAGTATTTCATAAAAATAAAGTAATTATATAGAAATGTATGTATTTAACCTGTGAGATTTTTTTTATTAGACAGATAAAAAATAAAACATTTAAATATACTTTTAGTTGAAAGAAATATTTATAAAATAGAAGGCAAAATTGATTTAATAGTTATAAATAAATAAAATAAAGTGCTCATAGAGAAGCTACCAAATCAAGTCATTAGTTGAGGCCTTGGACTGAGCTTGCCCGCATTGCAAGTCCGCTTTTCAGGTTTGGCGCACAGTTTAATTGAGTTCACAGAGCGTGTGTGTCTGTACAGTGAACACTGGGCAGATGGGAACGGGAGCCGCCTGACAAGATCATAAAATGTGAAGTATTTCATATTTCATGACCTGGCGGCCCTTGGAAAACGTTTTATTCGAATTTAATTCAAAGTGTTTCTAATTTCCAGGGGCATTGATAATTTCGCACGAATCGCTTTCGTTGAGAGATGAAGTCGTCAGTTGGGAATGGAATGGACCGTGGAGTAATTTCATTTCACGCTGCCTGAAATGAAGTGCGCAATTCTGACAGCTCCGGGGTAAAAATCGACCGGGGGAATCGACCTTGCCACCATCGTAGATGGCCCTTTGTTGAATTAAGTTTCTGTACAAATTTTTATACTCTCATCTCAAACCCGGCACCACAAAACGATGCCAGACAATGGGAAACTGCTTAAAGATAGCTGCCAGCCAGCTAGCTCACAAAGGGCACCCCAGGAGCGATTATGGACTCGGGTTGAAGTCGGGCTGAGAGTCAGATAAGTTATTGTAGCAACCCCTGCAAGGATCCGTAAAAATAGGACAAGCCGTGGCTATAGATACAATCATCTGCCCGGAGGGTGCGTCGTAAAAATGAGTTACGAGTCCTGCCATTTTAAATTAAAATAGCAGGCAGCCCAGCCAAGATGGAAGCACAAAAAAAAAAAAAAGGAAAAAGGTCAAAGGCCACAGAGTTCCACATTGTTACATTTCCACCCCGAAAACTCGAACGAGCGGCTACAAAATGGTCATGTTGACAGAAGTAAATCTCTTGAATTATCGCATTAGAAAGCCGCATTCTCACAGATATATAGCGAGAGTATGAGTAGATTCCCGGCCCGATGAAGCCATGTCGTAAATAATCAGGATCGGAACGTCGCCGGGGAATTATAAAGGATTTTCGGGCAGTCCTGTTGATTTAAGCATTCTTCCCGAGTTTGTTTTGCATTTAAAAAGGTTCAAGAGACGATGGCCACCCTGATATTGAAACGCCAGCTAAATTGATCAGTCTTATATTTTTTTTAAATAGCTCTATAATATAAATGTAAATATAAATTCCCATCCAGTTATTCCCAAATTCAAAAACTTATTTGTTCACTGCAAATATTTACCATTCAATGTTTATTAATGTGCAGATCGACTTATTAAGAATTTGTTTGCAAGTATTTTTGCTTTACAGCTAAATTCTTGAATGACAACTAAGTTAAAAATCCGAAAAGTTTCATAAACATTTTAAAGTTCACAAATTGCCTAGAGATTTTAGGAACAATGCCCTAAACGTTCCCATCGGCAGACTTTCAGGAGATTTTTCCTAAAAGTTTTAGGCAACTTTATATATTATGCGGCAAAGACTTCATCAATACGACTTGTTAAGAACCTTCCGATTCATCCAATGATGTTATAGCGACACGACTTCATCAATACAATCAATACGTCAATACTTCCGATCCAATTATCTTCAACTGCAAGCCTCTAGGGAAAATTCATAAGCTAACCGACCCTACAGACACGACCAATAACTTTCCAAGAGAGAATATTCCGACCCAATAAGTTAGCAAGAGACCCAATATTAAGATCCTAAAATAGGTTAACAGAAAAGGGTATCAGAAGGTATTAACACAGGAGGTTACCATAAGGACTTACCAGTGTATACCATTCATATGACAGGTTTCTAAAAAGAGGTTACCAGAGAAGGCTACTTAGAAAAAATTAAAAGAATAAATTACCAAACGTACTTACCATTTAAGTATATCAAGTGTAATTGAATAAAAAGGTTATGAAGGACTGCTAATCAAGGGCCACTGAGTTATGGAATGTGATGCTTTTAGTTCCGAATATAAGGTTCCTAAGAGAGGTTTCCAAATAGATTTAAGAAGAGATTAACACATTACCAAAAAGGCTTACCGAAAGCTGTGCCAGAATGAGCAAGATGAGTCTAAAAAAAGTTACCAAAAAAAGTTAGAAAAAACTAACAGCAAAGGTTAGAGGAACTTACAATTTTAAGTTTAACAAATGTCACTGAACAACGGTGATGGTGAAGTACTCTTCCGGGGCCACCAAGTACTCGAATTTGCGGGTAGCGAGTCGCACGAAACACAGCCTGTTCGCAGGATCTATGTCCCGGACCACGCTCTGGCAGGTGCTCACCAACAGTCCGTTGATGAGCTTCACTATCGCCTGGGCAGTGGTGTTGTCGAAGGACGTCTCGGCCACAGCATTGGCCACGTTGTCGGACACCACATAGCCATGGGTATGCTCCACGGTTATGCGGTCCACAATCTGTTGGTTCCGGTGGATCACTTCCTCTAGAATACGATTCATAATGTGTGTTGGGTATTGTGTGGGTGGCCAAAAGTAAACTAAACAATATATTTTTTTTTCTTTTTTTGACTTGGAGCTGGAAGAGTGTTGACCTCACCGTGTGAGCACGTAAACTGTACTGAAGTTCTGAGATCAGAAACATCCAAACGATGACATTTCGATTAACTTTTAAGGCAACGAGTTCTTGGTTTCTCTGGAAATGTTATCAAGGCAGCACCTTTTCTTCTTTGTTTTAAGCTTTCCAGTAATTCCCCAACCCTCAATGTAAAAGAACTTATCTGAATATTGTTAAAACTTAAGTGGGTGCAGCTCATGAGTAATTAAAGCGACGTAACCCCTATTTTTATTTCAAACAAAACGTAATTATTCATCTTAACTCCACCATTTTCCTTTTTTTAAATTAACCCAGCAGCATGTTGTAATATTTTTATATTCCGATTTATAATTAGTGTTCGGCACACGCCTATCGCGTTGATTAAATAAGTGTTGGTCCGCTCACGCTTGGCAACATATGGCGGAGGAGGGATCGAATAAATTAAACTTATCGGTACTTTCTTATCTCATGGTGGTCTCTGATCCCCGTTCCCCCGTTCGGCATTTCCCATTTCCCCATTGGAATACCCGAATGCCATTGAACTTGCCCTGAACACGGACGAGGTCAGTTCGAATTACTGCACACCAAATTGATGTTCCCGCTCAAGTTCAAGTGGTCGCGTGGCTTTTCTTCCTTCATTTAATTTTCATGCACATTTAATGGCGTCTGTTATTGGCTTTTAACGAGATTTCCACTCCACTCCCCTGAAGTCTACAGTCTGCAGTATTTTTAGCTGCTCGTCTAATTGACTTTTTGACTTTGAACTGCAGTTCGTTGACTCGGAATTAAATCTAGAATAATTCCCTCGCTTAAAGGCGGCTTTAGGTTTTAGTTGCTAGTTTTTAGCGGCCATAAATCAGGGCTGGCAGAGCTGCAAATTCTGGCGGGTGTTTAGTATTTAGTACGCCACTCATCTGCTCTGCCGTCCCAGCCCAGCCCAGCCCCATCCTCATCTGTATTCAGAAGTGGAGAAGTGCTTGTCGGACAAGTCCGGAGAGTGCATGCATGGGATATATGCATATGGCCCATGTTCATGTGTGCATATACCCCTCTGATCCCTCCCGGATCGGCCCAAAATGGCCACTCGAGCGCCCAGAACGGCCATAAAACACTTTCGGACATGTTGCTGGGCCAACAAACAACTCTCAACTCCCAACTCCGCTCGGATCGGCTCGACTCTACTCCGTTCTTTTCTGCCTCAGAGCTGGTCAATAAAATGTGCATAAATTCCAATGCCATTCAACGGCAACCCGAAACTGGCTTTGCATTTAACGGGTTAAGTACAGTGGGTAAGGGTAATTTACAAAAAATAAGTATTTAAAGTTATCTGGAAAGAATTATTGGATATTTCAGTATTTAATTCGACTATAAAAGGAGTGTAATTCGGTCTCAAGAAAATAGTTAGTATTTTCTTAGATTGATATTCCATACCAGGCTTTCTTTAGGTTTCCGTCAAAACGTTCAGAAATTATAATTAAGCCGTCCGTAGGCAACATTCATGTTTTTCATATTTTGAATTTATTTATATTTCTTCTCCACATTTACGTAAATTCACATAGATAACCAAACACTTTTATTTAGGGTTCCAATAACTTTTAAGCCAGGCAACCTTTGAAAAACAAGCCCAAACTAATTTCTTTTAAATTAAAAATAACTATACACATCAAAACCCGAATAGTAGTACTCCAATAATTCCCTGAATATTTATACTTTGTGCACCCAATCCATGGTAAGGATTTAAACTTTTCGAACGGCTTTCCCCGAGCCCAACTGCCATGGCAGTTCATGATTCATGGCCGCCGAATGCAAAACGAGAGATTTGTGGCCGGGGAAAATGAATTGTGTCCAAGTTCGGACTGTGTGCCATTTCAAACTATGCAAAATGCGATCTCATAAATCCCCCCAAGCCCAAGTCGGCCCGCTTTACTATCTCTGGGTTCAGGGTTTGGATTTTGGGGTTGGCACTTTGAGTTTTGGCCCCGGGGCGGGATTAGGCGAGATACTCGGCATTATGCCGGGGCCATAACTCATTTAACTAGATGTGTATCGCTGTTCGGGAATAATTCAGCCGCCAATAGACGACGAATCTCCCCCGAAATGCGAAGAGGTCAAAAGGTCGGGGCGACATCAAATGGCTTTAAAAACTATAAATAACAGCCCAAAAAAGCAAGAAAAACGAAATGGAAAATGCCTTTGTTAATTAGAAAAACCAACACACCAGCCGGCAACTGAAATTCAGAGCAGAAGAGATAGAGACTGGCAATTTGGAAACACTTTCCCTGTCCCGGCTCCTGAAAATGCAAATGAGCTGAGGCCTCTGGAACTCGAGTCCGGCTCCTGCTCCGACTCCGGGCTCCGGTCATTGGCCGCTGGTCAGTCCTGGAAGTGGCACCGTATCTGTATCTGGTTTTTCGCCCTCTGTTTTGGCCCTTTTCTTCAGCGAAAGGGACACGTCGCACACACATGGCACAAATTGGCCCAAGGGCTCTGTCCAACTGGCCCAAATACCCGAATCCTTTTGCACCCTTCCAGCAGAGGACCTACTGACACACTTCCCCACTGGATAAAACCAGCCTCTGCCTCCGATTCCGAATCCCAGTTATGATTACAGAAACTCCGAAGCAGCCATAAATAATGTACATCACACACATATTATATATGTTCATGGACACTCTCATGTGTGTACGGACTCACCTCGATGCGTTTGGAATTTTTAATGCGCCCAAAATGGAGAATGGTCCTCGAGACTGGTACATGTCCTGGGGTCGAAATTGGACATAATGACAATTTATTTGCTCTGTAATTGAAATTTAAATGGAAAGTGTTAAATGGGCGGAGGGATAAATGGAGATGGTAAACTGGATTTAGGTTTTATTAGAAGTTAACTACATTAAAGGGCTATTCAAAATATAATTCTAAGAAAATTAAACATATAAAATCTGAAATTCATTTACAAATTATTCCAAGTAGCGAATATCACATGGGATCCCCCCCATTAACACGTGATTTCATTACTTTGATCGACAAATTGCCAAAATCAAGTGAGCCTTCAAGCTGCTTAAACCACAATAAAAACTGTGGAAATATTGCAGCTCCGAATTCGTAATCCCATTGACAAATGGCATTATTTGCTTTTCGAATTTATGTTATGGACTTCTAAATAACAACCAATTTAAGGTATTTATCTTTAAGCAGCGTAATTTCGTATGCTAATTCCCGTGGCAGTTGGGCAGCTAATTTATGAAAGCCGCGGACTTGGTTGAGACCTGGTTTCGAACAGCAGAAATATATATTTTTTGCGGACCGAACAATGCAAATTTTTATTAGCCATGAAGTCGGCCATAAAAGCCATTTGGAAACCGCTCGAAATCGTTGCTCTCTCCGCTCGAGTACAAATTGCTTAGAAGAGGTGCAAAATGCCGCAATTAAATATACATCGCTGACTAATTTTAATAACTTCATGAGAGACTCGTTTGGCAAGGCAGATAAATTTTAAAATTTAATAAAAAATGCTAACAAAATATCGAATATCAAGTTTAAGGCGAAGGTAATCTTAGAACAAAACAAAAAAAAATAAAATAAGGCGAAAACGCTTGCCAAAAAAAAAAGAAACCGAATTCATTTGGTTTTATGGCCCAAAAAAGGTGGGTGATGCTCGTGAAAAAAAACTTACAACAAAGGCGAGGGCGTGGCATACACACAACACACAAGACCCAAGTCATTGAAAAGATAAATTTCTTAATTTAAATTCAGAGCCGGGGAGACGAGTTTTCGTTCGTTTCCACCCTCGAACGATTTTCATTTCCGTTACAAATGCTTTTCAATTTCGCCGGAGCGAAATTCAATTTTCAAACGTTTTATTTCGACAGCGTTTTTGATTTAGTCGCGCTCGCTTTGAATATTTTACACGAATTGCTTTGATTTTCGATTCGAAATTGGGTTTTGTATCGAGTTTGGGTCTGGCTCTGGGTCTGGGTCTTGGGCCTCCATTTTTCTGGCCTTTTGTGCGTTTTGTGTAACTATGGAATATTTATTATTTAAATTTCTCGACTGCCGCTCGGCGGCACTAAATCATTTGACAGGCCCGAAAACACTCGCATATTCGTAAGTTGTGTTTTTTTTTTTCGACGCATGATTTAGGTGCAGCCATAAATTCAATTTTAAGCTTTTTGGTATTTCATTTCGGTCTGGCCCCGGTCGGGATCTGGTTTTGGATGAGGGTACTCGGTGCCAGTTCGGGTCCGGGGCCAAGATAAACACTTGACAACGTGCTAAGGCCGGCAACTGGCAACGCGATAAGCGCATAAATAAAGCCCCCGTAATAAATTCAGCGTCGCATTTGACGCCGCCATCGCATCTGTGGAACCATGGTACTCTTTGGGGTATGAGAAGGGTATTATGAAAAGCCCGAGGAGAGGCAACTCGACAGTGACACTTGCCATGATGCTCCAAGCTAAGCTCCATGCTTCATCATGCTGCATGGTCCTCCAGAGCCACTCACGACCTCTTGGCCCAACTGTACCATGCATCATCGGGGGAAGTGTAAATAAACCATTAAGCAAAGCAATATTTCTGCGAACATTTATGAGACTTTTAAGCCCTTCGATGGAACCTAGAGAGGTTTACTTCATATATTAATCAGAAGGTTAAGAAGAAATGTACATTTTACGTTTAACTTTAGACAAATAACCGGAGTTTTAGACTAGATATAATTAATTCTTCCCAATTATAAAAAAAAAAACAAATAAGGAATAAAAATCGCAAGTACAAATTCTTCTGAGATATATATTTATTTAAATTCTGGACCAGTTTCTAATTAAAAAAATATATTGCCCCGAAACTACAGAACCCGCATAGCCCGAAAAATATAGTATAAACTAAAAACCTTTCACCTTTCCAGACACTTCCTTGTCCGTATAGGATCCTGCCAGCTGGTCAGCTGTTGTCCGGCTGCCTGTTCCCGGCCATAATTGCCCGGCAGGACCACAGAGAATATACGACATCTGCGTCGATGGAACAAAGCCGGCGGAAAGGATAAAAATCCTGCAGCCAGCAATTCACGGCAATCAAACAGCGCGGAACACGAGTTAAAAGGCGAAATGCGAAAGGCGAAAGGATGCGGCGCAGTGTGAGAGTGGCAAGTCCATTAAAAGTACATTCCACGCCGGCGATCCACATGTGTCCGCTCAGGACGTGCCGTGCCAAAAGGACGCAGGCACTCGGCTCTTTCATATTTTCCTTTTTAATTTTTCTCCTTTCTTTTTTTCTGTTTTTGTAAATTGAAAACTGTGTGCGATGCGGATGCAGCATTGCGTGGCAATTACACAAGCCCTCATAAATTGCGTCCTTTTGAAAGGAGTAAGGTGCGCGACGGGCGGTCCCGTTCCGGGCCACTTGGACGGTACTCGCATTTCATGTCGTGTTTACACTCACTTCCCGCGGAATACAAAATCCAGCCAAGAGCCAGCAAAGAGGGTCAGGATATATTAAAAACCGCAATTAACCGCGCCCAGTGCCTCCAGTTTGCCAATTACCGCCTGACTTGTGAGCCGATGCGACAGGTTGCGGCGCGACTCATTTATATTATTAAGTTTCTTTTTTATAATTTATCAATTTACCCTTTTAGCTCGGGGCCGTTGCCGGAGTCGGTGCCAGTGCATAATTGGAAACGAGACCATGACAACAATAATTACTTCCAGGGTACTTCATGCACGCGGGCATTTTCATTGAGTTTCTCCTCTCAGCTTTGGGATGTCCATAAGATTGGGTATAAAATTTAGGGCGGAGAAGTAATTCCCTTATATGATATTATGATATGTTATATGTGCACATGGGTTCCATAAGGAATGCCAGTCAAAGTAAAAGCGATGTGCAAATTAAGTAAAATTTAATTTAAATATTTAAGGGGTACCCTTCAAAACATTTTGTATATCTGTCTTATAGAAGGATTTGTCTCATTTTATAAGTATCTGTAAAGTTAAAAAAAATGTATAATACAACGGGAATTAAATGGATATAATTTAGTTGATTTAACCAAGGAATTTACTGTTTATTTTATATTTATTTATTTACTTTTAACATTTCTCTTTTAAAAATGTCTGAACTAACAGGGAAATTAATACGTTCTATTCGATACGATACTCGATTTTGTATGATTCCGATGGAACTTTTTAAAAAACAATTTTTTAAAACAATTAATTAAAAAAAAAGTTAAAGTCCACATTAAAAATATTTTTACCATAAATATAAGATATTCTAGGTGTTTTTTATATATTTAAGTTTTGAAACCGATTAATAGTGTATGTGTAGTCACCTAAAGTATTTTCTTAAAATTAAAATATATAGAGTTACCGAATAAAGTAAAAATCATATATTCCAAAGCTGAAAAGTGTGTTTCGAATTGAGAATTCTAATCTTTCCAATCATAGAAATGCCACCCAGTCCGATTCTTTGGGTTCTCTGACCCAATTAGAATGCATATGGCGGCGGAAAATTTCGTAAAAGTCGGGAGGTAAGTCGGCGTGGTTTTCATGGCGATTTCCAATTTTGAATTTGCCAATTAAATGTTTATCTCTGGCTAATTACCGTCGCCGCTGGCCGCCCGCCGCCCGCCGCCTTTGAAACCATAACAAGAGCAACAACAGCGCCCCGACGCCGGCATTATTCAATTAAAAATTGCCTTTTCTCCCTCGTTTTTGGCACGCACTAAACCCCATAAAAGTCATAAAAGTCGTAAAGAGCCGCATAAAAAGCATAAAACGAAAATGAAAAGAATCTTAAAAAGCGGCGGCGAAGGCGGAAAACAAAAACGAGTTTAAGGTGATTTCTGATTGATAGGGAAAACCACTCGCAACATGTTCGCTGGCGCTCGCTTTTCCGCTGCTCCGCTTTTCCACTCAAAGGAAAAGCGAGTGGAAAACGCAGCTCCACTTCGCCTGTTGCTCTCTCTCTCTCTCTCACTCTGTCTCTCTGTGCGGGCTTCTCACGGGGTTTTTTTCAATCAGTGCCTGAGCACAATGATTTTTATTTTTATGCGCCAACGTAACGATCTCGTTTCCACTTACTTAAATCTACATTTTAACTGCCTGGCACATTTTATGTCCCATTCTGGCAGCCGGGCAAGGATGCGAGGATGCGCGCGCTTTAGCTAGTTCGCTCTCGCTCTCTCCCTGTCTCTGTGGCGCCTGTCGCCCGTCGCAAAAAAAAGCCCCAAAGAGAGACCCCCAAAGAGAGGATTTTTCTAGGTGATTTCTGGGCAGTCAAGTGGTCACTAGACAATCACAAAAATTACAACAAAACTAATTAAAGTTTGCATAAAGGCAAAAATAGCAGAGAGCGGTGGAGCCAGAGAGAGTGCCCCAAAGAGAGCGCCAAAAAAGAGCGCCGGCGGGGAGACAATTGAGCCACATTCAGCAAACGATTATGAGGCCATCTCAGTCGCACTTAAAACGACCATTACCCACGACAGTTATGGCGACGACGCCGGCAGCGACTGCGACTGCGGAGAGCGTGAGAAAAGCAATTCTCACGAAGAGCTGCGTATCGATTATGCTCAACGGCCAGCGATTTACTTGTCTTAATGCGAGAGCGACACGTGGCGGCGTAAGCGAGCGGAAGGGCTGCGTCGGCCATCTCGCTCTGCCAGCTCTCTCCATCCGGCGCAGCCATTATGGTGCGCGCAGCTCTCTCTCTCTCTCTCCCGCTCAAACACTCGCTGCATCTCGCTCTGACGCAGGCAGGACCGCCACTCACCAGCTCGCTCGCTCCCTCTCACTTTTGAGTTATCGGCAATTTGCCTTGGCTGTTATGGCTTCCGTGTGCGCTGCCGCTGCGAAGGGGGCGTGGCCTATCGGCCCGAGCGCAGTAGCATTTCGCACAGGGGTTTTATGGCCCCGTTTTATGGCTCATTTTCGTCGGCAGCGGAGAAAACCGGGCCTGGTGCCGCCGCCGCTGCTGCTTCTTCTTCGGCGAACGGAGATTTTCTGCTTTGACATTTGCCGTCGCTGTTTGTTGTTTGTTTGGATAATTATTTGGATTGTTATTAGATTGTTGCAACAACTATAAAAAGGTCGTAAAAAATATTTTTATTTCGCCCTAAATGATTTTTAGTGGCCCAGTGGCAGCGACGATGCCTTGCGGTGACAAATTGCCCCTCGAATAGCAGATTATGCGTCTAATCACCGTCTTGATGCCTTGAGTCTTTGTCTGTCTCTTCTTTTTCTTCGTTTTGTGGCCTTTGACCCCACACACATGTGGGAGTAGTGTATAAAAGATGTAGTATAGCAAAACTAAAGATAGTTACTTATACGTATACGTAATTATACCCTTGCAGAGGGTATAATAATTTTGTCATGATGTTTGCAACGCAGTGAAGGAGGCATCTCCGACCCCATAAAGTATATATATTCTTGATCAGCATCACCAGCTGAGTCGATCTAGCCATGTCCGTCTGTCTGTCCGTCTGTCCGTCTGTCCGTCTGTCCGTCTGTCCGTCTGTCGGTTTCTACGCGAACTAGTCTCTCAGTTTTTGAGCTATCGGGCTGAAATTTTCAGCATAGTCTTATTTCTTTAGCACGCAGTATATATGTCGGAACGGCCAAAATCGTACCACTATATCTTATAGCTGCCATAGAAATGATGGCGAAATTAATGTAAAAAAAATTTTAACTTCTCTGTTTTTCAACGAATTTCTATAAATTTCGAGACATAGTCGTTTTTTATAGTTCTAGAATTACGGTTTTAATTTCATTAAGATCGGACAACTATATCATATAGCTGCCATAGAAGGGATCGGTCGATTTATATGAAAATGTAAAATTCTATATGTAAAATGTAAAATTTACAAAATTTACGTAATTTGACATTTTTTTTTCAACATTACTAAAATGGATTGATTTTCAATGATCTAATTGCAGACTGTAAGGGTATACAAACTTCGGTTTACCGAAGTTAGCTTTCTTTCTCGTTTTATATGTATAGCTATTAATATTTACTTTACAATTCAAAAAATTGTGTAAAGTAGCTCATTTTCTAAATTTTATTTATTATTATGAATAATTAATTGTATTTTATAAAATGTGTCTCTTTTTTACTATTTTTCTTTAATTTTTTAAATTACTTTTATATTGGGATTTGCAAATATTGGTTTTAGTTTCTAAAAAGTTTTTTATGGCCAACTTGTAAATTTTTAAAATAAGTACATAAATAATATTTTAACCCTCTGTTGTACACCCGGGTCTGGCCAGACCTTTTTTGTCTTTGAACGTAAATTTAACACATTTTTATTATAGGTAGCGACTTGGCCGTCCAGGTAGCTTCCTAAAATTTAATTCTCTATCGATTTATGCATATGAGGACTTAAAAAGGATCCTAGAACAGGACGAAAAAAAGGATTTAAAAAGTTACACCTTCGGTTGTACACCCGGGTCTGGCCAGAAGAGAAAAGGTATACAACGGAGGGTTAATATTTTGAATAACAAATCGAAAAAAAGACAATTTCGAGGTATTTTATGTTTCATTTGATTTCAAATCCTTGGATAATAAAATGGTTCCCTCAAAAAGATATTTTTACCAATAAAAATTTATGATTTCGCTCAACAAATAATTTTCCGAACAATTTATAATTCGAATTTGAATTTGGATTTTAATTAAAAACTTTTGAGTTCCAGAAATCTATCTCCAAAGTTTGATCAATGTCTAAAATCTTAGCAAAACAATTTGGGGAAAATAATACATAAATATATGTAAATACATATTTATTTTAAGTCCACTTTGTTCATATCGAGGGCTCTATTCCACAGGGACCACCTTTTGATAATACTTTTTTAAGTCAAGGCCAAGAAAGGTCAATAAATTCACAACCAAAACAAACTCAATTATTTTAAAGTATAAATCTAAAAAAAACCTTATCATCCATTCCCTGAAATAATGGCAATTTAATGCGATACCCAAAGAAATATTGGGCTATAAATCAATTTGTTTCCCACTGATTAATAAACTCCATCATTGGATTCAGATTCGATTTCATTTTCAGTCTCCACCGATACCTTTTGCATACAAAAACCGATTATTTATCACTCTTTCATAAGGCAAACATAATTCTTGTGGCATTCGAAGAGCATGGCAACATAAAGCCAGAAATAAGAGAAATAAGTCAGATGAAGAAAAGGCATTTTAACGAAACTGTCACGGCCCGGGAACGTGAGTTCCGTGATTGGATTGCCCAATAAATGTTTATCGAACGCCGAACAAATGCGTATCTATCTCCCCGAATGTTTGCCATGTTTTGGGAGTTCTTTTTCGGTGGAGAAAACACTGGGATTTCGGAGACTCCAGATTGGGTTTGAGTTTTGGAACCCCAGCTGGCTGGAGGAGAAACAAAAGACACGTCTGAAAGAGAGCCAATATAATGAACAGGCAAGCAGGCAGCCGGCAAGTTATTTTCATGAAATTAATATTGAGTGCTGCGGGGCCATCCGAGTCCGAAATGGGTAATTAAAATAATAAAAGCATTTTTTCGACTGCCGATGCATTCGGAATTTTAATTAAAAAGTCGCATCCGACTGGCTTCCATTATAAATTCAGCAGGGCGACATTTTCGGAATGTTTTTCGTTTTCGTAAACAAATATTAAGATATTTGCCGCGGGCAAATGCGTTTTTAAGTAGCTGCTCCTCGGCCATAAGCGATCCGATAAATAATTCCGACTGCCGGGCATCCCATCCCATTCGATTTAATTGACTCTTGCCGGGTTTGACTAATTTTGGAACTTTTTCCCTCCTTTTCTTCCATCGGCTTTCCATCAGCGCTTCTTCGTTCTTCAGTCCCCTGGCAGCTGTTCTTCTCTCCTCCAGATACTCCTCTATTCTCGTCCGCTTATTTATGTGCATTTTCCAATGTTTTCTTTTCTGTTTTTTGTTGTATTTTTGGTAATTTCTTTGAAAATGTGCGACTTGTCATTCGGCAGCAGCAGTAATTTCACCCCCTCCTTTCTCGGGTCAGACATCCCGTTTTCCACTTGCCCCTCTTTCTCCGCTTTTCAGCTACCCCTCAGCTTAATTATCTGTTTTCTCAATGTCATTTTTTATGTTGCACCTTTTGATTTGTGTCGCCGTGTGACGACGTTTTTGGTATCTTTCTTTCTTCTTTTTTTTTTTGGCGATACCTGTATTCTTTATGTCTTTCTTTTTTTTTACGAACTGCCATTTACGTCCTGTTCGACGTATTTTTTTGTGTTTGCCTCAAGGTCAATCACGGCGGGTGAATGACGTGGACCGGTGCATCTATTGACCAAAGAGGAATACCTTTTATTGTACCTTTTTATTCGGAGAAAATTGGCAAGAAATTAAAATTAAAATTTTTAAATTAAGGCTATATAAATGAATTATGTAAACCATTAAATTACAAATAACTATTCTCATTGAGAAACATAAGTTGTTTGCTTTATATATAAAAACAAGAGAAAACCCTGTGTGAGAAATATAAAAGTTATATAAACCCAAAAAGAAAACTCGACTTAATTACATTCATTTAATTTTAGATCACTTTGCAACTGCTCATTGCAATTATTTGAACCGCAGTCGAGTGCATTTTAAAGAGAAACAACAATTACAAATTATATACATTTCGCATGAGCATCGCATCCTGGATGTGGATGGGCATCGCATCTCACCGCCGGCCATCTACTTTCGTCAATTACGAAATGGCCAGCTCGGATGGAGATGCGGATGGAGACGAAGCTGAGAGCTGGGAGCTGGACGGAGATGAACGGCGATGGAGCAGCTGCCCGGCGGCCAAATTATACGAACGCCATTAAAGTCATTAAAGCCATTATTCGACGAGTAAAACGTTTAAGTGAAAATACATCTTCTGGATGTGCATGTGAATATGCTGGGGATGTGGATGTGGCTGTGGCTGTGGCTGAAGATGGGTTTGGTTTGGCTGGGTTCTGAGTTGGCGGCATCCAGATCCAGCGACAAACGCACACGGGAGTGATAGACCCTGCGATTCATTGGCTCCTTTGGATCTCTCCTGTTATTACCAGAGTTTCGAAAAAAAAAGTTGCAATCGAGTTGATTTTGAGGAAACTTGAGCATATTTTTTTTTAATACACACTCGAAGCAGAGGCCACACACATATAATTTAAACAATTCTGGTGCTCAACGCAAGCATTTGCTTAAATGGAATTATCGATCAATAACCCATTGGGGCACCGGGAAAAAATGTAAGTGATAAGCAGTAAATCAAGAGAAAAACTGGATAGGAATTTATTAAAATTATATATGCAAATGCTAAATGAATATTTACTTAAAGTGCTTTTAAAAGTGATAACTAAATATTAATTTATAGAATTCAAATATTAAGTAAATTACATACTAAATATTTTATAAAAATTATATTATCTAATTTTTAAGGTTCACAACTCCCTGCTGAGTTCAATGTAAACCTGATACTCATGAAGTTTGTAACTAAACTGTTATTTTATTAATTTATTTCTTTAATTTTCCTATTATTTATTTTTGTATACATTTGTCCAATTTTAATCTTCAAAATGTTCTTAAATAGGTTTCAGTTTAAGTTAATATAATACTTTATATTTATTAAAACTAACAATGGGTTTTTAAAAAGTGCAGCACAGGCTTTACAAATAAAAGTCCATTGTTTTAATTTTGCTAAGCGCATTAATATATAATAATATTAAAACTAGAAACCACATCCCAAATTTTCTTTCAGTGTTATTTACCATCGATAATGGCTAACCACGTACTGCTGCTTTCATCCCCGCCTCGTTCCTTCCCTCCCTGATTGTAATATAATCCATTTGACTAAAGAGAAACTAAGCCCCCAACCACACATCTCCACATGTAAGGAGAGGAAGCTGCTGCTTTTGGCCGGACTCGAGTGTCAGGTGTTCGTGTTAAAATGCCAACTAATTTCAGTGTTTTGGGCCAAGAGCTGATAGCCAGTTGCTGGCCAGCAATCGATCCACTTAATCAACGGGGCCGGAGCAAAGTGTTTCCATTTTTTGGGACGCAAAATGAAAACAGAACCATTATATGCTCATGCTCCTGCTCCTGCTCAATACTTAATGCTTTTTAAACTTAATACGAGTGTTTAAGCACAAAATGTTGTCGCAGGAAATGGCCCTGTGTGCCCCAGGGCCGATAGGTGGGCGTGGTCAGCATTTTGCGGCTATCTTGGCCGGGCCATCTTGGCCAGGTTTGCACACGTCCTCGGCCTTTTGGCCGCTTAGTCAGCGCCGCGCACACCGAATGTCAACGGATTTCCATTCAGTCTCTTTGTTTGCCGCGTGGGTGGAATGAATGGCTGCCTAAATTATGATACACGGCCATGATAAAGTGCCAACAAACGTCGCCAGTCCAGTCCAGGCCATTCAATTGCCATGCCGCGGAGCACTCGGATCCCCGAGTTGAACGCCTCCATCGGGGCAATGCCTCGATCCGGCAGGAACTACTATACTATATACTATACTATATTGTCCTTTATAGCAGATAAATGTGAGGACGTGAGTCGACGATTCTGCACTTAACTGAGATGGCGTCGCCCGAAAGTGTCCATATTTTATAATGACAAACAACGGAGTTGTATTGGCAAACCAAGAAGGAAGGAACTAATCAACTGAGAGGAACATAAAACTCAAGGGAGGATAGATTAATGGGTACCGGAATGGGAAAATAAATTAAAATCATTTAAGTTGTTTATTACAGGAATAATAAATTAAAGTACTGTATAATAATGACAACAAATTGGATTTCATTTTCATTTTGAGCTTAAGAATAAAGAACAATAGTTCAAAATTAAATTCCTATGAAGCCGAAGAAGCGTTGAAGCTTGAAGAATGTTCAAATATTTAGCCTAAATATGCCATTTTATTTTAATATTTTATTAACCATAATAAATGTTATCTTAGACCTAACCCTGTTCCATCTCCGTGATCTTCCAAACCACAGTTAATCTAACAAAGTTTGATTTAATAAACAATTCCGCCCCCCATTAAACACAGTATAATTCCTATTTAAAACCAGCTTTAAAGCTTTAAGAGATTGCAATTGATTAAGTGGACACATCGACGCCTTAAAGTGTTATCAATGGGCCATCGGAGCTGTCTGGCATGTCAAATCACAAAGCGTCGGTTCAACTAGTTCAACAACTGCCCCGCAACTTGGGAATTATAAAATATTACGTATACGCCCACGACGGCCAGCACATAAATAATGCCGAAAACTTTATAAAAACTTTTCGCTGCGGCTTTGCTTTTATCTTTTTCCAAAATACACACACAAAAATGTAGAAGAACAACACAAACAGCGGAGAAAACAAACAAAGAAGCCCAATAAAGCTCCAGTCGAAGTAGAGAGAGAGGGAGGGAGAGGCATTCGCCTAATAAATTATTTGACAGTAAATTTGAAATTATCTTTTGAAATTGGAATTGCAGCGCATTACTTAAGCTCGCATAAATAAACAATAATACAATTGAGTAAGTCTGAAGCAACAATAAACCGAATAAGAGACTAAAACAGAGGAGAATAAAGCCACAACAACGGCGGACCGAATAAAAGGCCAAATAAAAAGCAACATTAACGACCGATTCAATGGGCCCATTAAATTGGAAGCGTCGAGCCGCCGTCTGGCCGGGATCGAAGCTATATACAGAGAAAAAAATATAAAATATGCACTAATATAATCTAGAAACTTGGTCAGAGATGCATGCCTTAGACTTCAGCATTTGTAATTAAAGAAATAGCTTTACGAAATATTTAAAAATTCACTCCTTGAATATTGATTGCAAAAAAAATATATCGCTTATATAGAAGAAAATTCCCCATAAAATGTCCTCTAGCTAATAGTTCAAGTTCCCCCAAACCATACTGTAAATAAGAATACAAGCCACAATGTTTATAAAGTTTTCTAGAATTTAAAAAGAATTATTGGAAAAAAGATTAAAAATATTTATAAGATTCTAAAATTGTTTTCTGTTTAGGAGCCCCACTCGGAATCGGAATCGGTTTCGGAATCGGAATGAAAAGGGGCAGCCAAATAAGAAACACAGGGAGGCGACGTCACGATCACGGATCACTCTGCGTTTCCATTGCTCTTTGCATATCATTTGGGCCGAAAATTTATAATTTCATTGAGTGGTTCCCGGCCTCTTGGTTCGTTTCATTATTGAAATTAAGCAATTTGGCGTAATTTAACAACACTTTCGATGCATAAGTTTGGCCGTTGCCATTCCGAGTGATAACAATGAAGCCCAGTCAGACAGGAGCTTCGGGGCTGGGAATGGTCAGTGCCTGTTGGTTTTTCTTTATTTTCTTCTCTCTTTTTTTTGGTTGCCAAATGCGTCGAGTGTCCATAGTCACGTCATTAGCTGAATGGTTTCGCTGTTCATTGTCCGCGAATGGCTGTCTTCGGCTCTGCCTTGTCCGTAATGTCCATAAATGTTCGTAATGTCTGGTCCCTTTCCCAGTGCATCAACACGTCTTCGGCTGGCTTAATAATGGATACCGCGCACGATATGGATAAGCTATATGTATATCGTAGCTCTTTGTTGTTTCTACGCGAAGCGACGCCTTCGACTTCAATTAGCTGCAAGTGCACTTATTTTTTTTCGGTCTGCAGATAAAGATACACATCTGGATGTGTGCACACCTTGTGGACTTGTACTATTTTTATAGAAAATAATTAGTTTAGCTAAAGCAGGAGATGAAACTGTCTGGAACATGGTTTTAATTTATTTTATAGTTCATTATGGGATAATTATGAGGACTTTTATGGCAAAAAAAGTCCTATGGTTAAGTTAAATAATAAAACCCCCTCAATTAACTAAACCCAAAGCAAGGACTTCCCTCTGAACATAAAAATAAGGAAAATAAGGAGGTAAGGATACTTATTTTCCCCACCATCAAACTCGCCTTTAACGGACCAATTACTGGCCATATGCCACTTCCGCCTCCTTGGCCTTATTGTCTCTTTTTATGGCGATCAGACATAATTATCCTTATCAAATCAGAATCGAATCGCTCACACAATCCGCCCGGATAACGACACGTAAGTCGTCTGGCCGACTACTTGCGGTCCCTCCGCGGGCGCCACTTTTGTTTATAGCCCTTTTACGGCTCTCTCAAGTAGTCATGGGAGTCGGAATCCGGGGGTCTGGAGTCCGGAGGAAGTTTTTACGACGCTGCACTTGAACCACATCCGATGCGATCCGCTCCAAAATCGGTGTCGGTGTCAGGGTCCAGGGGACAAGTGGCGGAACAGCTCGTCCTGGTGGCATTTCAACACGTCGTAAAATCATCATCTGCCCGGCCGTTAGAGCGGCTTTTACGATCTATAAAACGCACATAAATCGCCAGGGTGCTGGGCTGGCTGCACTTTCGCCTTCGAATCAGCTCGATGATGATGGCGTTTAATTGTCGAAGGAGGAGCGTAGTCGAGTTCATGTCCGAGAGAGCCCCGGCAGCGATGAGCCGAGCCATAAAAACCTGAGAGCGTGTGCCAAACAAATCGACGGCAGTGCTTCTGTTTGGTTTACGGCATTTGTCGAGTAGTAAAAATGTCGTAAACGAAATTGTTATGAATTGCGGCAAATTAAATAAACATCAAATGCCAAATGTCTGAGCTTGTTGTCTGTGGGTTTTATATCTTGGATGGCAGCTCATTGAATCTTTATGTTTGGGCCCTGATTTCCCCCGCCTAAAAATCTTCAACCAGAGTGTTTAAAATGTCGTTAAAATGATTTTAAACATGAGTGCCTATTTAACAAGATATTACATGGCTTAGTTCTTGTAAATCCGGATGAAACAGATACTTGATATCCGCAAAACGAATTTAAAAGCGCTAAAAGAAAAGGCTTTTCGTGTGCCTTCTCCTCTTACCTGCAAAGCACGAAAATGTGACCTCAAAGTTAAAAAAATAAAACCGAATAAAAGCAGGGAAAAATCCGACTGCAATCGGAGATAGCGATAAAGGGTACGAGAAGAAGCCATAAAGGAGACAAACAACAAACAGGCCAAGCGGCCAAAAGACTCGACACGACGCCAAAAGGCCAAGCGCTGACTTGGTCCATGTCAATGGTTTTACTGTGGGTGGGAACAGCAAATTAGAGGGTAAAAAAAAATTAAAAATAATATTAATATAAGTTGGATAGGGATGGAAGAGATCTTATAAAAAAAAAAAACGATATATAGGTCCTTTCATAAACGAAACTGTATATAATTGCCAAAACATAATATTTGATTTATTACTTTATCTGTTTAATTCATACATATAATTTTCCAAACTTATATGCAATTTAAGATGATATAAATATGTTGTGCATTTTTTATATATTTAATATTTTATTAAGAATTTAATTTTCAATGCCGACTTTTTCGGTGCCTCCCATAGTACCCTTTGTGGGGCGCAGAGAGCAGGGGCTGCCTTGGCATTTTCTACCTACCTATGGGCCATATCGGGCCAGAGCAGGCCAAGCCTTTAAAGCGGCGGCCTGAACCCTGGTCTCGGTGTTGTTGTTCCTGGCATTCCGGCATAGCAATGACCGCAACATTTACTGGGTCTGAAGCTGAAACTGGGATTGGGTTGGCTCGACTCGGACAGTGTTGGTATACAAAGGAAATGTATTTGGTAAGAGCAACAACAACAACAACAAGGGGTTCCATAATGGCTGCGACATTCATTCGCATTCGTATCTGTGAGTGCATCTGTCTGTGTAGCCGCGTATCTGTGTGGGATGGCCTGCAAGTCGCAAGATTTAAGATTGTCAACCATGTTGTTTATTGCTCTCTCAAGATTTGTTTTTGTACCTGGAGCGGGTTTATTTTTCTTAACTTTTTCTTTTGATTCCTTTTTTTTCGTTTGGGTTGGGGGCTGTCCGGCTCTTTGTCGCTTATTCCGCGGAATTACTCAAAACGCTGAGAAAAATCTGGAGAAAGATATGGACGCAAACGCGAGAAATGTTCTCGAGTTGAGATGCGCAGACATGTCTGTGATTTATCTTAAACATTTTCCCTTCTTCAGTTTTAGTTTTTGTGGCCGGGAGTTGGTAAGGAGCCATGGCAGCTTCCTTTGAATTTAATCAAGAAGGAGATGGATGTGGAGAAATTTTTACTCTTTTGGTTTAAGGAATTTTAAGGGGAGTCTTATGGTGCTTAATGCGAATTAAATGATGGTGGAACATGGAATTTTGTGACATATCTGATTATATTTCTTAAGGGATTGTTGCTTTAAATTTTATAAATGTTAAAAAAACATGAAAATGTCTAGAATTTTTTTTTATCCTTTAGGAAAATGTGAAACTCTTTATATATTTGAAAAAACTTACCATTTATTCGCATCACCAATCCTTGGATACCTTTACCAATCCAAAGAGTGTTGACCCTAATCCTTAATTCTCTTAACCTTCCCACTTTTTATTTACCGAACACATCTATCACACATGGAGCTGAACCGATCGCACTCAACACTTTCCCGTGGAAAATCGACACATATGCCATTTATGGCTTTTCATATTTTGCACACATTTTAACACATTTCGTATTGCTTTTAAAGAACACTAAGACGACGGCTCCCGATGCGTTTTTTAGCCGATCCGCAACGTCCAAGCAGACGGAAACTGGAACTCATACTGAGTGTTTACTAAACAGCAGCCGCCGAATCCCGAGATCCGAGTCCCGATCCCAGAACCCAGAACTCAAAACCCCGAGGACCCTGGACCGCATGCAAAAGGGTCACGGATGCGGGCATTCGGACGGATTTGGACACGGTCAGCGTCATAAATCATAAAATTTCCAAAGGCTGCTGATGCTGATGGTGCTGCTTTTTAGCTAAAAAACCAAATCCAAAACGGTTCGCCACGCAACGGGAATGCGCCATAAAAAATGTGTGTGTGCGCCGCGTTCTTTTTCATTTTTTCCGCTTAAAAATTCGCACCAAGGTCAAAATCGCTGGCGGCCATTAAAAACCAAAAAAGGTGCAGGTATGCCAGAGACCAAAAAGCAGATAGCAGATATAGCCAAAAAGACATTGCTCATTAGCAGCTGCACTTGTGTGTTTTTAATGAGGAAGGTTCCTCTGACCTTGGCCGAGGTTTTTTATTAGCCGTGGCAAAAAATTATGACTGTTTTCAGTTTTCACTGCTTGTTCTGTGGGCCAAGATCATAATTTGTTATAGCGTGCAAAATTATGCAACCTGCCTTGTGATTATTTAGGAAATGTTTCAGCCTTACCTTGAGCCTCCTTATTTCAAGGTTTCTCTATTTATTTTCTGGCTTGAACCCCATTAACAGGACTCTCGGTGTCAGCTGCCCTTTGGACCCTCCACAGATGCCATCAGATGCCTCCTGTGCGAAATTCATGATGTCTGCAATTCAGAGCAGGCGTTGCACGAACATGAAAATTTACACGAACATGAAAACAATTGCGTAATTAAATTTGTTTTATGCAGTGTCATGTGTGCTGGAAGGGGAAAAACCAGCTTGGCAATGTCACTAATTCATTGACTAAATGTTCTGGTTCATTGTTGGGTAATTTCAACAAAAAGAAAATATTTATCAGTAAAATAATCATAATAAAAGCCAACATAAACTGTTTTAGGTACCTGTAAGTGATAAAAAAAATTTAATAGAATGAAGAAAGCATACTGTACTTATTGTTATTTAAATTTATAAATTTTTCACTTGAATTTCCGACCTGTTTTGGGTTTAATCACACTAAAAATGCATTTGTACATCCCTGGTAAATATTAAATATTTATGTAAACTTTCGTTATTTTAACATTCTTAACAAATTTTTTAGATTTTAATCTAATAAATTAGGCTATAATTAGCTCCTAAAAACCCTCATATTTTGCCACCACTTTAAATCTAATAACAAAAGTTGGCTTATATTAAATTCCCATCACGCACACCCATTTACACACACGGCGACTGCATTATTTAGGTGCGTGGTATTAACTTTAATGCGATATCCTCTATCCGATGGTCGCCAATCAAAGCGCATTTAAAGCGGCGCATAATTTGAAAATGTGTTTTTTGCACTTTGGGTCGCGTTATTAGCCTATCCGTATCATAATTAATCCTAAACACGCAATTTGCGCTAAATAATTACATTTAATACGGTCCCCAGGCCCCCTTCCGTGCCTTTGTGCGGCAATTTGCATTGAAATGCTTAAAGTGAAATATATGTGGCGGGTAATTAAAATGCATTTTACATTTACCATAAACCGTGCGGCTTTTCGTCCAGTGCATGGGCCATAATGGCGAGTGCATTAACAATTAGCTGACCGCATCCATGGGTTCCCCGCTCCGAGTTCCCTGTAACATGATCCTCCTAGAGCAGCAGCAGCAGCCTCGTATCTCCGCTGGTCCTCGCCCACAAGTCCTTTCCTTTCCAATTCCCTTCGGGACAACGGAGTGGACAGATTTATGCGGCCCGACTGCTTGGCCTGTAAATCTCTGGCCCCCGGCTGCAGGGCAATAAACACGCGTTGGCCAGGACAGCTCAAGCTCAAGACCCCACCCACCAAGCACCACGCACTACCACCAACTCCAGAAACACAACATGAGAGCCCCACCAAGTCCAGCTACAACGCCCACCTCGAAGCGAAGCCTCTTTTGACCAGCCTCAGTTTTGGGCCGCCAAAAATCAGTGGCCTTAGATGCACCGAAAGAAATCATTGAGAATTTTGTAATGAAGATATCCGATCGAATACAAAACCTGGATAAAATTATAAAAAGTATTTCTTATTTCCACAAAAAATATATAAAATATTTACTTTATCCCTTTAATTTAGTCACGAATTTAATTTAAGATTTTTTTCTGTGTCTTGGCCAGGCGGCAAAACTTATATAAAAACAAAAAAACAAGAAAAGAAACATACCTACGTATAAATAAATATATGTACAACATGCTGTTGTAGGCTGTTGTTGTAACAAGATTTAATTTCGTAAAAAAGTTACTCACGAAATTTACGAGGAGTACATGGCGTGTGGTTGGCGATTTTTCCACTGGTTCGCCTGTGTGTTCGCATAAAGTGTTGCCGCCAAGATTTATGCATCATGAATAAACCCCAGGGGGCGGCAGGGGGCCTTAGGAACAGCTACAACAATACCACCAACAACAACAACAATGTGTGTCGCCACAAACTGGCCCACAACAACTTTGGCGCAAACAAAAAAAAGTAACACAGCTCCGCGGGCCAACACAAATAATCCCAATAAATGAATTCCGTTTACATAAGGAAATACTTTGGGCCAGAAACAAAAGGAAAAATCGATTTACTTTTACATATATTTATTATAAAGCGAATAAACAAACGCCTTTGCTTGTGTATGGTTAATGGAAATATAAGTCAGAGTTTAAGTAATGCGAAGAAAATAACTTCAGCAGGATTGGGCTTAATATAAGGAAGGTTTAATGAAAGGATAGTTTTAGTTATTGATTTGGGGTTTTCTTTTTAGAAGAATTATTATGGTATATTTTAAGGCTAAGCACTGACTTTTAATAATCTTAGGAAGCTCTTATTTTATTTAAATATATTATGGGTTGAGATAAATTCACATTCTCGTTTAGAATTACCATTTTTGGATTTGTAAATTATTTTCAAAAGTATTTTTAGCTTGATTTTAAAATTGTTAAATCACAATCCACTTAGCAATCTCCTGAGCCCGAGAACGATCAAATATTGGCAACACGTTTGGCGAATGGTCCACGTCGAGTACTCTCTGGCAATTGAAGAGCGGCCCAGAAGATGGAGGAACAATTGCATGTGGGGGCACTCAATTTATGGGTTTGGCTAAATCAAAAGGATCTAGGGATTGGCCAGGCTAGGGCTTGGCCACGGACAACCGACTTGGCTGGCAATAATCCAGTAGAACGCCATAAAAGCTGTTTATGGTTTCGCGCTCCTTGTGCGCCATAAATCGAGCCGGAAAAGGAGGAGAGACCCTGGCTTCGAAGCTGGATCTGATTCTGATTCTGGGTCTGGGTGCAGAGCTGGTTCTTTGGCAAGTTGGGTCTGCCAAGACAGGCGTATATAATTTAGTTATAAAAATAACTGCAAGAGAGCACTGTAAGATGAGATATCCCGGAACGGCCGGATCCCCAGGTGGAGGACCTAGGAGTCGTCCCTGCCCCTCGGGCACCGACATGGAGCGGCGTCATTGTAAATTAAAAATAAATGAAGTGCGTGCTTTCCATTTTCCATTTTTCCGCCGTCCGCCGCTCTCACCTCGTTGCAGTGGCCGTGGAAAAATTTCGATTAAATTATTTATCAGTCTCTTTGCATCGCTGCATTCTCGATTTATGCGCGGTAGCAAAAATGCGATTCGGATTTTCGATTCGATTTTTCAGCTGCCGTGCGAGTAAAAGCCAATTAAATATTTTTATCAGTAGATTGCAATGCGGATGGGTAATTTTATTATTTATGGCAATTTCGGTGCAGAAACAAAGGCGAAAAAAATATGAAATTAAAACTGGAGTTGAGTTTCAATTTGCCAGTTTCATATAAAAGATAGCTTGGGTGCACAGTGGAAAATAAACTATTCTCTTAGCTTTTTCTCTATGAAATAAATAATTATATAAAAATGTAAAATTTCGATTTAATTTCTAGATTACATTTTCAGGAAACTTTAAGATAGATAAGGTTGAAACTTATAGAGATATGTTATAGCTTAAAACCATCCTATAAATATTTGTTTTTTGGGAAGGATCTACTAGTAAAATGTTTGCAAAATATGTTAAATATGTAGAGCTGTTGTTATATATGCTTAATATATTTTTTCTTTTGCAGTTTCCTTGCTGGGGGAACTCATAAATTATCCTTGACTATATTGCAGGAACAGAAATGGGGAAAGGGATCCCAGCCATCCACGAGTGTTAAATAAATTCAGTTGGACAAATTAAAAACGCAAATGTTCTCTCTTTCTTTTTACTTTCGAAATGTATATTTCCACTTTGCATTTCCTTGCCAGGCAGCTGATGCTCCTCCATTCCCCCAGAGAAACAAACCCCCTTAATATCCGTCTGGGCGACTATTATTAGAAACATTTTGCAGATATTTATGCGGCGCGTGACGCGTTGCGTTGTCTTCCTCTTCTGGCCTTCTGGATTTTGCTCCCGCTCTCCGGTGGAAAATCGCCGTCCATGGCGTCCGACGCATTCCCATTTGCATAATCGCTTTCGATTCCTCGCACGGCCCGCGCCTTAAATGAGTTATTCCCGTATTTGAGTGTGTCGCCATTGCTGGCCCGCCGTTGCCATTGCGCTGCCGTTTCGATTAGTGAATCAATAAGGATCTGCTCCGCATTCTAATGCGATTTATGGTCGAACAGATCCCAGAACCCCGGCAGATTGTCGCATAATTTTATTCCGATTCTGATTCGTTTTTTATTTCGCTGGCTGGGAATAAAAGAATTTAAAGCCAAGTGTAGAAAAACGAAATGCCAAGGGGATTGGCTCTAACCAAATCAGGGTGAAACAATTCCGCAGTAAATGCGATTACCATATTAAAGTTTAAGGGAGTAATATATTTCTCATCCGTACTATATAACGATCAGAAAGTTTGCTGGGTTGCTGGGTAACCTTAAGCAAATAATAATTATGGTGTAAATGTTCACAATTGCACATGGAATAGCTGGAAAACAAACCAACAATAATTGTGGGCTTACAGCTGAAGAAACTGCTGGTTAAAAATGCATTTATGTTCCCCTTTGATTGACTTTACATCTGAGTAAAACACATTAACAGAAGAGCCATTGCTACCATTTAATAAGAGTTAATTTGCAGATACCTGGCTATATAATTTCTGATGCCCTAAGAGCAACAGCTCCAAGCAACAGCAGTATCTGTAATTACTTAAGACTGAGTTATTGTCTTGGTAATGGAACTGCTCTTTAAACTTGTAAATAATCAACGTTGTATTTATATTTTTGTATATACATACAATAAATATAATATAATAATAATTTAAACATTTAAGGAGCTTAATTTCTATAAAAATCTTAAGAACATGTGTTAATATCTGAAGTCGCTGATGTTTTCCATTGCCAAATTCTGAGGGGAGAAACCATGCCCGATCCGGCACTGATATAAATATTCATTAAATTATTTTTAAGGCCAAACTCCCACACGATGGAGCAATGGCGATGGCGATGACGATCCAGAAACGAATGCCCGCGACGCATTTAATTAAAACATTTTCGAGTCGCACAATTTACGATGCCTGGCGAGGCGGGATCAGCTCCGGATGCGGATCTTTCTCGGGATTGGGATGAGGCTGAAAAACGAGCTGCGTTACAATTTCGCTGATTGCGCACAATTGCAGGAGATACAGATGCGATTTACATGCGGGGGGATTCACCTAAAGGGGAGAAACACAATGGCAATCAGCGGAGCCACGCAAATTTATAGTTCACTCGCCGCAGCCAAGCCAAAGTTCATAAAGTTTCATCAGGCAGGGAGCCCGAAAGGGTTTTGGCCGGGTCCACAAAGGCACATGAATATTGGAAAGCCACCAAGACGTCGGCGAAGATGGCGAAAGAAAAATATATTTCGCAGCGAGCTCCTTAAAATATGCAAATGAAGAAATAAATTTGCATCCCTTTTTTGTGTTCAACACACACACACATATCCTCGCACACAACGCAGCAGCATCTCAGTATCTATGTGTGCTGCAGTCACTCAACATACAGACAGAAAAAAATATTTATTTACCTTGGAAATATTTATAGAGATACCTCAAATCATGAATAGGTTCTACAACAATTGCGGTTTTTTTCCACTTTTTAGTAAAATTTCTATTAACAATATAAATATTTGTACTTTAAATTTATTTATAAAATTGTATTTACTTATTAGATATTTTTTCCCGGTGCACAAATACATTTTCATGGAAAGACAAGCGGTGCTCGGACTCACGTCCCGGGCATAAATAGCACTAGCATATTCAAAGCCTCCAGAGGCTCTCCTCGTGCTCGCCGCAGAGTCAAAAGATTAAGACACAAAATTCTTTATATGCTAAAGCGCAAATAACATTAAATTAAGCAACTTTTTGTGCTCTCCCCAGAGGAGGAGCTTCGCCGCAGTCGAGGATGCGGATGAGCACGAGGGACAGGGACAGGGCTGCGGATCTGTAGCTGAAGCTGGAGCTGGCAGTCGGGAGTCCAGAGAGTCTGGAGTCAAGCCAAGGCTAAAGTTTCTTGCGGTTAACGGCAATTTATGCATTTCGGGTTTTAATTCTAAAATTGTGACTCACAACAGGCACTGGAGGCACTTCAGCTGCGGATGAGAGTGTGCCTCACCTAATGGCTTTGGCTTTGTTCCGGACCCGGCATACATTCTGTATATATATTCCATACAGACGTGTAGCAATTAAGGCATTTGTGTTTCCAACTTTTACTTAGTCTGCAGAATGGGCAATTGGATGGAGCAGGAAGTCAAGTCCTTTACACGTATGGATATGGCGGTTAACATAGAGCAGGATTTCTGAAATACCTACTAAGGCTGAAAATTCTCTGAGTTCTTGGTGAACTAAGAAACCTTACTACTAACTACATATATTTGTATCTTAAACTCCACACTATGATCCTAAACTACCTTCTTATTCGTTTCCGCAGACATTAACATAATTCAATGCTTCGATCTTTTCATGATCTCTAACTAACCTCTGTTTGGTTTGGCCATCACCTCACCGATTACCCACCTATTTACCAGCCAATTTCAGTCCGTTTAGTTACATTGTTGACGAGCGGCCCATTCCTGGGCAATGGCAGAGCTCATTAAATGGATGAAATCTTCCGAGGAACCGGCAATTCACTTACGAGAAGCCCAAAACAATGGAGCATCTCCGGTGCTGCCGCCGCCGCCAACTCTCGACAGGCCATAAATGGCAGCTAAGCAGCGGAGTTATGGCCAACGAGGCTGCCTCCAATTTGCCACCAAGGATGCGGGCCCATTAATGGAAACATGTGCAATGCCAGGGTAGAGGCTGAGATGCTGCCAATGGACCAACGGTTCAAGAGTGCACAGAAAAAAAATCATAGCCTTATAACTTCAAGAAATAAGATAAATAAAATATGATTGGTGTAGGCTAAGTAACTAAACATAAATAATAATTATAGATTGTTTTTAGGTCTTAAAATTCCAGGAATTCTTTTAGATTTTATCTTATAAATTTTTAGAGGTGTCAGCCTTTGTCTTTTTATGATTCTCACTCAGTCACTTGATTTTTTTGGCAGTAAAATCATACAAATATATTTTTCTTCAAGTGTCCCGATTCCAGTTCCCAAATGGCGTGTTGATGCGCTGCCAAATTGGCCGGCGACTGCAGAATGCGTGCGAGCGGGTCGAAATTGCATTAAATCATGCATTAACCATGAGCCTGGAACCCGCTCACCAGCTCCAACTCCATCTCCAACTCCTCCTGCAATCCTCAAGACCAATTTGGCAGCAATCCTTTGTTGCCGCAGTGCAGACAATGTTTTAAACATCGTCTGGTCGAAATGAATTTTTATTGGCCACGAGGTTTCTTTGACATTCGCTGGGGTTTCGCTTCAGTTTCATGAATTTTTCACCGCCAGCTAGAGCAGGTCCTGCCAGCAGTATCTGCCATCCCGATAATAACTTAATATGTGTTTTTAATCCCGGTCCGAGACCACCCCAAATCCACTCAGATGATTAAAAATGATAAAATTGTTTAGTGCCGACGGCAATGGGTCTCCCGGGTGTCCTGAGCTGCTATACACACATTATAAAATGGTCGCCGGGATCAGCGAAAAGCGAAAAGGGACAAGGAACGACAGGACGTGTGTGTCTGATTACGGACAACCTCTGTTGTCCTTTCGCCAGTCCCTTTCCCATTTTCCCATTTACCCATTTTCCCAGCATCATTGCTGGACCGAAAAGCAAACAGGAAAATGTCAAAATTTAAGCTCACCAGGAGCCATGAATGCTTAATTGTGTCGCCTGCTCCTGGTGCGGGTGGGTGGCCCTGAATTTAGGGTGGCTCAAGCGTAATTAAAGCCGGCTTACGGCGGCCATATATGACTTGATGGGCTGCCGAAAAAGGGTTCGTTCAGTGAGTTCAGGGTTGCGTGCCGGCGCTTTATCAACCTGATTTGCGAGATTGGATTTCGCCCGTCGGCAGTCCCGGGGCTTATGTGGCTTTATTGCGGTCTTAGCGGTCCTGTGGTTCGCTCCCATTCCAGCCCGAAAATATCCTTAATACACACATATATATTTCGGCAAAGTTTAACAAATTAATTCCGCAAAGTTTTCGCAACTTTGTACAATTTGGCCGGGGTCCAGGCTGCGGGGAAAAAGGGTGATTTCTGGCAGGACAAAATATCAAATTCTTGGCCAAGTTCCCGCGATAAATTCACATGTCGAGGGCAGAAGTGAACCTTAAAATTAGGAATATTTTTAAAAGTGGTTGAATATTCACTGAACTACTAACTTGTTTTTATAACCTTACTACTTAAAATACCGTTTAAGATAACCAATTAACTCACCTTCTTCTGGCCCGACATTCCCCTTTTAAACGTCCCCGTTAAAGCCCAACTGGCGACCTTAAAGCCTAACCCTCCGATGACTCCATCTACGCCAACCATCGATTCCCTGTTTCCCGTCGCACCCTCCCGAAATCCGAGCTCCGATTCTCGAATCCTTTTTCAGCGAAATGACTAACGAGGGCCCAAAAAAATAACAGAGTCGCATGAGGAGAGCCCGGAGCCCCGTTCGTGATCCGTCAGCGTTAATCAACCTTTGCTGGCTGCCAAGAAAGGTGAGTCCCTCTGTCCCGGTGCCGAGCTGTTATCCGTATGGGAACAAAGCCGAAACAAAACAGCGGGAAAATGCGAAACCAAACACGAAAGTTGACATCACGGAGTTATGTGTTGTGTGTGTGTTGTTTTTGGCCCTTTGTTTCGCCGCAGAAGTTTATTTTCAACTTTTCCCAGGCGGCGGCATGCAAGAAATGCGGCCAACTTCGTCTCGCCCCGGCTGCCTTTCGCCTTAATGGCCCCAAAAAAGGACAAAACGTGTTTTTAATTACTCGTACTAAGTGCCCCCTTTCGGTATTTATGTTCGACATTATTCGCTGTAAAGTTTGCAAACTTTTCTCGAATAGAAAAACAACGAACTAGGGGATTCCGGAGTTGGGCTAGCTGCAAATCGCAAAACAGTTTCGAAGCGTTCAATGGCGCATTAAAAACCGATTGCCTTTGGACGGCGGCCTTCGGGCCATAAATTCAATTTCCGCGCCATGAATTCCAATTCCATTAATTCCACTAAATTGACCCGCGCGCCATCTAGCGGCATGTGGACGCACTGCGGCGCAATGGGGCAAGCCCCCCTCGGCCCCACTATCCGAAATTCCCCGTTTTCCCCCTTTATGCCGGCTTTAAACTGTGGCTGTGGCCTGTGGAACCCAATCGAGTTAGGAGCGGCTTACACTTACCTGCGGCGACCCATCTGCCGTTCCCGAGGGGAGAACCTGTTTTTAGTTCGGGAGCGAAGTGCTTGGAAACGAGGGTTACGGAGCCCCAAAATAAAAACTTAGAGACTTTGGATTGATTTTTAATTCCATATATTTTAACACATTTTTTTTTTTTTTTGTATTTACAAAATAGTGTTTTACTTTGGGAGACTGGTTCCTGAAAATACAGCTTCTGAAGAGTGTTCAGTGTCATGAAATATGCTATTAATTAAAAGATATTCTTATAATAAAATAACACAGAATAATTTTACTTAAAAAGACATCATTAATAAATGTGTAAGAGTCCAAATAGGGTCCATTGGGTCCAAATGCAGTTCGTTGCTGTTTTAAATTTGGTTAAATCCAAATAGTTGATGAAGCATCGCCACCTTAAAGAAAATAAATAAATAAAATATATTAAAATCAATTATTATGTGATTAAAAAGTCTGTAATATAATTTTCTTAAATGCATCTAAAATGTATGTCATACATAAATTTATGCTTATATCCTAAGATACATTAAACACACATCCAAATAATTTCCGCATTTAATAATAGACCTTTTATACCGACTGACCTTTAACCAACTAAATGCCATGATATTACATAAGACTAAAAGCTAGTTCTCAGCGAAATCAACTGGTGGAACCACCGAATCTCTCACTCCTGTGCATTATCTCTAACCAACCTGAAACCAGGCAATTTCTCTGCAGGCTCTCCCCAGAAACACTTCGCTTTCGGCCATAACAATTACAGCCATAACATAAATTGCCGCAGCACCCAAACACAATTAAAATAACTGTCATTGTATTGGCATTAAATGTCAATTTAAGCGAGTGCGTGTCATTCACGGCTTGTCCTTCCCCATCTTCATCCCTCTCTATATATATTCTGTACTTATATATATCTCCATATCTGCTCAGATTGGAAGTTAGAATCGGAGCCAGTCCGTCGTCATGTAACGAACTTCCGCCTCACTCTGCGCCGCACTGAATAAATATTTTCACAGGACGCCAGCCAGCCAGCCAGCCAGCAGGGATTTCGGGAGTTTGGCAGCCGCACATTCAATAGATTTTCATCACTTGCACTGCGGAAAATTAAACAAACATCCCCCAGCTGAGCCTGGTGGCCCGGGATTTTTTCAGGGGTGGCTGCTGGCTGCTGACGGCGGCGGCCCGCCATGTTGGTATCGATTTTCCATGTTGTGGAAGCCCCTTTTGTGGAGTCCTCCTCCATGGCGAACAGGATTTCCTCTTCTGCTCGGCTGCTCGTGTAGATACAGATACAGCCACGGATGGCAAGGATGCGGAAGCGGATGCCAAACGGCAAGCCTGCCTCCTGTGGCTTCATTCAGCTGAACAGTCGATCAACTGGCGGCGGCGGAAAATAGCACAGTCTGGGACATGACTTTAGGAAATTGTTAAACCAAAAAAATATTAAAATGAATAATATTGATTTTGTGCTTGAGTTGCGCCATGTATAAAATCTCATCAAAATAATTGTAGTTAATATTATTTTTTTTCTCCCTTCAATTTAAATCATAACTCTTTAGAGAAGTTACTATTATTAGATCTACCTACCATCATGGAGCGAACTGTACCACTCCGGCAGAACAAAAGCGCCGATACACTGCCCATCACTCTCCATTCGAATCGATGGCCGAGCTTCACAATGGCTGCACGGCGACATCCTGCAGGGAAAAAGCCAGCCAGCCACCACCCCCTTTCGGGGCGAAAGGCGAGAAAGGACTCGTTCCGGGATCATGAATCAGGCGAGTGGCCATAATTCTGTCGGCAGATAAAGCTATTACCGCCATGCCGGATAAGTGCGCAACTCGCGCTCCAAGCGGCGTTGTCCCCGTTAGATTAGAATTTAAATCCGGTGGCAGGACGACAGCCAGCCACCTCGCCTCACAAAGGATATCACCCCGGAATGGCCGGGAACTGCGCTTTCTGGTCTGATGGGGGATGGTTTCGCTGCTGGTGCTCCTTGTGCTCCCCGTGCTTCCTGGACAGCGCAGCTTAATACAAACATTGAATAAATCTCATTGCGGCGTTTATTTTAATTTCTACGTAAACATAAACTACGAGCGCCAAGGGAGCGGCCGCCCTTTTCGTGGGATGTCGGTGGAGGATACCCAGCAGGATACGGAGACAGGCGACCGAGACCGGGGCCGGGAAACCAGTTCGCTCCGCTGAATTTATGCCATTATATATATTGCAATTTACATGGCATTTATAATTTCTCATTTTAATAAGAACTTGTAGGGATTTCAGTTGAAGGATGCTTTTAATTAAAGGAACGTCATGGACGGGAAGATATTTATTCATTGTATATTGTAAAAAATATTTTTTAAAGGTTGAATTTTATTGTTGGTTTAAGTCAAAGAAAAACCATTTAAAAAAAACACCACCAAATTAATTTTTATCTTATTTTTAACCATAAAAATAAATCTAGTGACTGCCTATCCTATCTTGGAATCCATTTCCATTACATATTTCATTTGATTCATGTCGTATCTGCCCTCCCAGAATTTATTCGGAGCATTTGCATGCATAATGACCAATTAATAGCCACCGACTGGGATGGGACAGGACACCCCGAGCACGTTCGATAGCCTTTCCCTGCCTGCCCCGATCGCAAGGCTACTCTAATGAACTGCCACTCGAAGGGCTCGAACCTGAGGAAAGCGCGGGCCAAAGGGGCGCAAGGGAAAAAATCAGAAACTTAATGTTGCATTTTATCGCCAAGACGCGCTGCTCCGCTCACCTTATCGCAGGCGAGGCAGATGAGGCCAGAGGGTTCGCAGGACTATCTTGGTGGCCCGTGGTGGTGGGAAATGGGAACGAATTCGGCAGCATGTTTGTATAAATTTTTTATAGGTAATACACTTAGGGAAACGACACTTAGAGTCATCATTACAAGCGCTTCGGCTGCAATAACAGGCCATCTTGCACATAGTTTTCGCAATTTACTTGATCCCCGGCGTGCGGCCCAGAAGGGATTGGCAACTCGACCTGGAACTGGAATCCGGAGGGGTTGCCCACTGGGAGTTGGTAACTGGGTAACGGCTCCTGGCAACTGCTGGCCTCAAGTGCCCGTGGCAGTCGATTAGCCATATTTAGGCAAACTTCGGCCCGGAGCCGGATGGCGTTTTCATCATTCGCTATTGGCCATAAAGGACACCGGTGGCAGGTTACGAGCTCTTGCCAAAAAATAGCTGACTTTTAATCTTGAAGGGGCTCGTTGTGGATCAAAAAATGGTTTCTTAAAATAAAAAAAATTTTAAATCTATTTCTGAAGGAATATTTAGCTAACAAAATTGAATTTTTAGTTAATTTGTATTAAATTATGTCAGATAAAGATAGGCATAGTAGTGGGATTAAATTTATTTATTAGTTGTAGCTACCTTAAAAATATATTGTTTTTTGTGAAAACCATGAACTTGAATGTACTATTAGCAGGACATAAAATGTACTTCTTGAATCCCCCTAACCAACCCCTTGAAGAACCTGGGGAAACCCGTATCTGCCAGACAGAGAATTACCCCCTTACGCCCCGATGATTGCGAATCGCTTCTAATAATGCAATTGATTCTTGATTTGCACTCTCCATTTCGATAATGCCCGCCGGAAAAGCGGGAAAAACGGGGAAAAGCGAAGGAAAAAGGGCCAAAGTCGCGAGGGCAACGTGCGCATTCCATAAATCCCCGCTTCATTTTCGCTACATTAAACGTCAAAATATGAACCCATTTGTGAAACATTTTTGCCGCTGCCCAGAATGGCACTAGCCCATTATAACTACAACAACAAGGACGACGACGGCGGCACCAAAAACAGAGAAATCCTTGCGGACCCAACAATATTACGGCAATAACGAGACGGACAAAAGGAAAACTACGTGGCGAGCACGGGAGAAGGCTAGCCGGAGGCTATGGTCTAGGAAATGGTCGACTGCAGAGTGTCCTTAAATTAAAATGGTTGATTGTACTTTTGTTATTCTGGAATTAAAAAAAATTGTTTTAAAACCACTAGTTAGAAATCATTTTACCCACTAGGACTTGCATCCTTTTAAAATATAATCCAACTACTTAAGGGTATTATAAAATATTTTTATTATATTTAAGCAGAGGCCTATGCTGAATTTTTAAGCATTCAAAAACTTAAGGAACCACCCCCCTATGTGTGTATAAAAGGCTTTTGTCTAAAATTAATTTAAATGTATATTAGTAATTCATTATACGAACAGCATCCGCTTTATATTAACTTTAAGATATGGCCAGCAGGCTAAAGAAAAATTTTTACTTGAGGAATATTTTACTGAGGTTTTTTTTTGTATCCAAGGATGGATCTAATATATCCATGCGGTCATGTTTAACGAACTTTTCTATGGTAGTAACTCTAAAAAATTTCCTTTCAAAAAGCTCTTAAAGTTTGCTGAAACTTTAAAAAGAATAACTTGTGATTGGCGATGTCAAGCAGAGGCTGAGGCTGTGCTACAAGCAATTTCATCATCTTATTCATGAATTTCCGGCGGAACGAGTCCGCCGAGTGCCATTCCCGCCGTTGTCCTCCATCGAAGGGGAAAAGAGAACAGGAGGGGCGGTTCCGGATCCGGAATCGAAATCGAGTCGATGAGATGCGCACGTTCCTGGACAAGAAAAAAAAACAGAAAAACAACAATGGAACTCATATGAACCGTGCACCATGACAGTCCCGGTCTCCGGGGGCTTTGACTCCCGCTGCAATTACGAGTATTTTTTAACTGCTTATTGCGTTTTCGTCCTCCCGATCCGATCCCATTTGCTGCCCCAGCAACAAGCAAACAAGGACCCACAACTGAATTTCATTCGATTTCAATGCGAAAGGGGATCTCGAGAGCTCGCCAATAAAAATTAACGATACACGCATACACAGTTCACAAAATGTCGGGCCAAAGTATCTTCCTTTGCCCTGGCTTTTTTTTTGTATTTTGTGGGTGGTGAAATTTCAATTTCGTTGCAAACCGAATTGCGTTGCCAAGATGTTTTCCTATATGCACAAATTTAAAGGGGTTTATTTTAAATTTTTAAAGATTAAGGTTTGGGTAAGAGTCTTGAAAAATAGTCGTTTAATTTTATGAATTAAGTATTTACAACAATGCTATTTGAGAGATATTTGGAAGGGCTTTACTCTTACTAAAAGTAACACTCTTCCTTTATAATTACTTTAAACCATTTTAATTTACTTTATATTAGAGTAAAATGTATTAAAATCATTAAATAATATTACCCTTTGGACTTTGATTAATTTATATTCATAATCAAAATGCATTAAAATGTACCTAAGGACTAAACGTTTAATATTTTGCCTTTATTTATTGAAATATAGCTTATTTTCTAAATATTTGTAGTTTTAACCCACATCAAAGTATATAACGTTTTTTAAATTGTCATTAAAATATGTATTTAATAAAAATTGCACACTTATCTAAAATTTAAAGCCCTATCTCAGCAGTAATTACCATTCCCCTTATTTTCCCCAGAAATCTCCAAGGGCCTCTCAATATAAAATTTCCTCTAACCAAACCATATAACGATACAACCTCCCATCCGCAATCACAACATCATTAAAAATCGCTGCTCCACTTTTCTCAATTAACCGCTCGAGCATCGTAAGTCTGCGACTAAAATCTAATTTAGTTCGATGGGGTATACGTTACCATAAGGAAAAGGAAGGTATACCTTCCCCCGAAGCCCCAAAAAATATTATGTTTTTTTTGTTGGCACAACACAAGGAGGTACGGAACCCATACTCCAAAGGTCGTAACAATATTTTCACGTTTTTCCCAAGTCCGGAATGAGTTTTTGAAATTTATTTGGGGCTCGGAGGTGGCGGAGAGAGACCCCCGAACCAATCCGAAAAACAGCCTTGGAGAGAGGGCAACCAAGAGGCGAGTGCCATTATTTTGATACTCAGGGCTATTAACGTTAATTTTCGTTAGTTACGTAATACCTTACGCCCACACCCAAACACACACACACAAACTGGCTTATATATATCGAGTTCCATTACGGAAATTCCCATTCCATCTTCGACTTTTTCTCGGGGGTAAAACAAGCATCCGCCATGCGTGTTCCCGGGATGTGTGTGTATGCTTAACCCCACAACGCCCAACTGAGAATTTTCCAACTCCCACTCTCACCCCGCCACCTGCTCCAGCGCTTTTCCTGCCATTTTCCCGGGTGTCTCAGTTCGTCCGGAGGCCGCTGGCATTAAGGAGATTTACGAGTACATGATTTTGCATGTTCGGTGCCCCCGATGCCATTTAGATTCGCTTAGGTACATTTTCATCCTTGCACCCACCCACAACACACACCCGAGCTACGTGTGTGTATTTGCGTACGCATTTAATGGCCCATTAGTGCTATCAAATACGCATAAATATCTGCACTTTGCCAGGAGTACACACACCCGGACACGGGACACCCGACAGATACCCGTACGATTTCAAAATACGACTCCGGATGCGAGAATCCACACATGTGCATATCCTCTCCGGGCGGCGAACAAATATTTGCAGATCCCAGTTTATTGCCGACTTAGTTGGGGCGGTTCAGGGGGATTTGCAAGTGCAATATTGTAAATCGCCCGCCCACAACAGCACCCTGCCTCCGCCCTTTCGGCTCTCAGCTATTTTTGCTGGAAAAAGCATAATGAGTTGTATAATTACTTGTCGTACAGTCCGGTCTGTTTTATAGGGAGAGGGGATTTTGAGATACTCTTCTTTTTAGCTGTGGAGTGCAGACCTTTCTGAATTTGATTGAATTTAATATTTATCAGTTTAAAATGTAAGTTCAAAAATATATTTGAAAAGTATCTTTATGAATTTAAATATTATTTAAGCGACTGAGAAGCAGAGCTTAGCATCAGCTCCAACGAATGCCTACTTTTCTTCTAGAATTAATTTAAATGTTTTAGTACAAGTAACATTTCAGGTTGTAGCTCTGAATAAATATTTAAATTAATTTCGAGTATAGTTATTTTAATATATATATATCTCGACCTTTGTTATGATATTATAATAATATTCCAAGGATGAAAGAAGTTTGAAAATCGAAGTATATACGGCTTTCTAAGAGAATTTAATCTTCATGATCTTTAATCCTATATAAATATACAAACAATATGGGGTAAAGTTTAAGTTTAATAACTGGCAGGATTTACTTAAGCTTCGGTCGATTTCAGTCACCAATTTATAAGATTATAATTTTTTTTACAAACTTTGTTCTATTTTCTTTAAATTCTCTCAATAAACTTAGTACACCGAAAGACTATTTTAAAATTTTGGGAAATTATCCAAATTTCTTGTAGAGAACAAATTCTGTCTTCTTAGACAGCAACAAATCGCTGCAAATGGTTTGGGGATCAAAGCCGCCGCCGGAAGAACCACCGCCCGACCCTCCTAAAAACTCAAAGGAAGCCAAGGCGGCAAGGAGGAGCTCAAAGAACGCACCCGAAGAGGTGAACCAGATGCCCGAGCCACCTAAAACCTCAAAGGAAGCGAGGAGGAGCTCAAAGAACGCTCCTGAAGAGGTGAACCCGCCGCCCGAGTCTTCTAGAAACTCAAAGGTGGCGAGAAGGAGCTCAAAGAAAGATCCCGAAGAAGTGAACCCGCCACCCGAGTCTGCTAGAAGCTCAAGGGCGGCGAGGAGGAGCTCAAAGAATGCTCCTGAAGAGGTCAACCCATCACCCGAGCCATCTAAAAGCTCAAGGGAAGCGAGGAGGAGCTCAAAGAATGCTCCCGAAGAGGTCAACCCGCCGCCCGAGTCGACTAGGAACTCAAAGGCGGCGACGAGGAGCTCAAAAAACGCTCCCGAAGAGGTAAACCCGCCACCCGAGCCACCAAAGGCGACGTGGTGGAACTCAAAGAACGCTCCCGAAGAGGTGAACCCGCCACCCGAGCCACCTAAAAGCTCAAGGGAAGCGAGGAGGAGCTCAAAGAATGCTCCTGAAGAGGTCAACCCACCGCCTGAGCCACGTAGATACTCGAAAGAAGCGAGGAGAAACTCAAAAAACGCTCCAGAACCAGTGAACCCGCCACCCGAGCCACCAAAGGCGACGTGGTGGAACTCAAAGAACGTTCCCGACGAGGTGTATCCGGCGCCCGAGTCGGCTCGAAACTCAAAGGCTAGAAACTCAAAGATCGCAAAGAACGCTCCCCCCATATTAGGGCCGCTTCCTGTGAACCGGGTGAACCATTCTGGCCTGTACAAGGCCACCTTTTACAGCAACATAGGAACTTTCTTCTTCGGGATCTCCATGGGCTGGACCGGCGGGGCCGAGTCGTCGGTGCTGGAGAAGAGCTCGTATGACTTTACGCCCACGGCGGCCCAGTGGGATTGTGTCTGCATGCTGCTAACCCTCGGAGCGATGGCCTGGAGCATGCCCATGGGATTCCTGCTGCGAGCCTTCGGCTGCAAGCGCACGATCCTGGTGCAGCTCCTCCCGAACACGCTGGGCTGGTGCCTCACCATCTGGGCTCAGAGCATATCGATGCTGTACGTCGGCCGCTTCATCCTTGGAATGTGCGGCGGAGCCCACTGCGTGGTGGTGCCCATATACAGCGCCGAGATCAGTCACGTGAAGAAGCGCGGTGTCATGGGCGTCTGCTGCCACGGAGCTTACATACTCGGCGTGATCTACAGCTTCATGCTGTGCAGTTTCGTGGACTTGAGGCTGGTCAACATCATCAATCTGGCAATGCTGCTGCTCGGTCTGCTGCAGATCCTGATGCCGGAGTCACCGGCTTACTATGTGAACCGGGGGAATATACCGCGCGCGGAGAAGACCCTGCGCTGGCTGCGTGGCAAGGACTATAATATTAGCAGGGAGATGGCCTCCCTGACTAGGGAGCTCTCGTTGAGTGATCATGACCTGCGCCGCCGTCCGCTGCTGGCCTTCAAGCAGAAGATGGCTAGAAGAGTCCTGGGGCGGACGGTGGTGCTGGGCATGCTCCAGAAGCTGAGCGGTGCCTTCGTCTTCATACTCTACGGCTATCAGGTCCTGCTGTGCCAGGGGCTGCAGTATCAGTGGATCGGTGCACTTGCCGGGGCCGCTGTGCTGGGGTTCTTGCTGTGCTTCCTCCTCGTGGAACGAGTGGGCCGCAGACCCCTGATCATCAGCTCCTCAGCCGTCTCGTTCTTCGCGTCCATCATCATGGGCATCTGCCTTAAGCTGTGGCAGGACAATGATAAGGCGTTTATTCATTGGATTAGTTTGTTCTGCATGACTCTGTTCGTGTTCTCCTATTCAGTCGGACTGGGGTCCCTCACCTGGCTGGTGACTGTGGAGATGTTTGTGCCGTCCCTGCGATCGCTGGGCTGCTCCATCGCCGCAACCTTCAGCTGGCTGACGGCCTTTTTCGTCATTTTCTGGTACTCCGCCGCTAGCGACATCTGTCAGCCGTATCTTTTCCTGCTCTTCGCCATCATTGCCTTGATCAGCTTGCTCTTCACATTGCTCTACATCCCGGAGACAAAGGGCCTGTCTCCGAAGAGGATCCAGCAAAAGATGGGCGGGATTATGAACTCGCCCACGGTGGTCATCTTTACCTCAAGTAGTGATGAGTCGAACGCTTAGGATCTTAGGATTTCATGTAGTGTTTTTTATTAAAATAATTCCTTCTTATTTATTGTCTTAAAATTGTATTAAGTGAATTTTTTTCACATATTCTTAGAGTAAGAAAAATGGGTATCGCTTAACCGCAAGTCATTCCACTTTCTTTTCCTTATTAAACCCACTTATTTATGCCGCTTGTGTGGCGACATTTTCTTATTCGCGTAATTAAAAGTTATGTTTTACACTGTAAATTCATTGGCGGTGCTGGCACATTTATGAATTTATGCGCTGTGCGCGCTGAAAGCTGCGAAACGCCAGACTGGATTCGGGTTCCCGAGTCGAGCGCGTATAAATATTAATTTGCATTTTGTCACATGATTTAGACGCCCATAAAGTCCAATTAATGAGCCACTGCAACTGGGGGTCTCTCATTGAGAGACGGTCGCCATTACGGCCAGTTGAGCATGGAATACTGGAGTATGGACTGAACGATTCCCAGGCGATCATCTCGATTTATCTATCCGCAATTAATTCAATTAATTCACCTGACCGCCAGATATGTGCTTGCCTTCCCACGAGCTCCGCATGCAAATCGGGGTTGACATTTTGCGGCAAATATACGAGGCACCATAAAAATAGTTTACGACTTTTAATTACGGACACAGCGTGCGGTCCCCAGAAGCATTGAGCTGGAGAGGGAGGGAAGAAAAAAAAAAAAAACAAAAAATAAATATATATAATGGCTGAGCCTTCTGCCTTTTGTCTTTCCTTGGCCGCTTCTTCCTGGCTTATTTATTGGGGTTTTAAGCCTCCATTTTGGTGGCTTCGCCGGCCTTTGTAATTCCCCTGAATTATATCTCAATTCATTCCCCCGCCATAAATTTGATAAATTTCTCATTTCGCTTACCTGCCCCGCTGGGCTCGGATCGGATCGGATCGAGATCTCCGGATCGGATCGGATCGCTGGATCGTAAATAAGCGGAGGACTCGACTCCGCCACAGGCTGATTAAAATGTTCAACTCAGGTTAGGTTTCTCAGCCTGGCCTGGGCTGGTCGTTCATTATGCATCTCGTGACGGAAATTTAAATGTATAATTTCTTTAAGTGAAATGGAAAATTAATTATTCGAATGTGCGCTTTAAGCGGAATGAACAAAGGCCGTTCAAAGTGAATCCTAATGAGCTGCATTCGCTAATTGAAATGACATTCCAAGCTCTTATCAGCGAAGATGAGTCAAACTTTAAATAATTCTCAGCTTGACTTCAAGGAACTTATTTATATGACAAGGATTAGTTATTAAATGTTTCAGTTTCCTTAACATAATAAATAATTAAGCCTATATTAATTATTCAATGGTTTTTTTATATTATTTAGGTACAATCTCTTCTTTCTTACAAATCTAAGCAGCAAGTATCTTGTACAAGTGAAAATCCTCTTTATGAATAACCATAAATGCTGAGAACTTGTAACATATTCCAAATTGAAATGAGCCAAACAATGATCCTTTATCACTCCCATTTAATGCCCTCGAAGGTCCGCATTGGTTCGGCACATTCAAGTGCTCATATGCGAATGTATAAATCCGCATCTGATAAACCTCGAAATACACTCAATTTGTGTGCGAACCGACTTCATTTCGCCTCGAGGCGATGGCGAAGAAAATAAAAAGAAATAAAAGCCAACAAGGATCTGGGAAGCGCATGTGCATAACCGCCCATTTGCGTGGGCGCGCCGAGTTCTCCTTGGCCAAGCTCCTTGGCTGCGCTCCTTTTGCCGGCGAACAAGGATGGCGAGATGGCCGAAACACAACGTCCTCGTCCAACGAAGGTGAAACTGGAGGCCACGAGCGCAGCTCCATGAGCTCCAAGTCGTCGTATTGATTTTAGTGGCGCATTTACGCGCGATTATCGTTTAGTCGGCGATGCCCGAAGTATTACGAGAATTGTTATGGCCACCGAAATGGCTCCAAACGATGCTCCCAGCAATTGCCGGGAACGAAACCGAGACGACGTCGTCATCCTCATCGTCTTCGGCTTGTGGCTGTCACAGGAGAAGCTGGAGAGCTCGGAGAGCAAACAGCCAGACAGCCACTGCCTTCGGGTTGGTTTCTTGGCCAGAAATCTGGGTAGGAGAAACCAAAGAATTGCTTTGAGAAAAAATGCCAACTTCAAGCAGCTCAACTTTCTTTTGTTTCATGTTGCCGTCGGGCGATGCCTAATTTCCTTTATAACCGCAGGGATTTTAATTATTCGGGTACCCTTAATTCCCTATTTAATATTTATTTATTTATAATTTCATTATATTTGCATAGTCAATAAACGTAAAATAGACACTCCTTATACTGGAGCATTTTACAGTGAATAGTTTTCCATTTCTTATCAAAATGTAAACCTCTATTTAAATAAATATAAGTAAATATAAGTATATTATATGATAAAATATTCTTATCATTTTTTTATAAAATAAAGTAATAATGGATTGGTTTTTTTATTAGTTATTCCTTGTTACAAATTTACGTGAGTTTTAAATCGCTTTAACTTATATTATCTACTGACAACATCCCAATTCAATGAAAAATAATAATGACCGATAAAATCTTGATTTCACGTGAGATAATCTCAGATCATTATTGGGTGAAGAGCCTGGTTCCTATAAGCTTAACATAAAGATATTTTTCAGTCTTGAATCGATCGAACCGAAGAATATGGAAACCTTAAGAAAAGCGACCCTAGGGAAAAGGGATAACCCTGCCCCAGGCGAAAGGATGCATGAAAATTGCTTTCATATTTCAGGTGATAATGGTTTCCTTATGTGAATTTACAAAACATTAAAGCTCCAGCCACCGCTGCTGTTGCTGCTGCTGCTGTGTACGGGGTATACATAATTTGGCCAAAAAGCAATTCACGTTAATGGCGCAAAATCCCAAAAGGATAAGGCGGCGAAAAAAGTGTTTCACCCCCGCCATCCTCTCTTTTTCGCCGCTGCCAGCGAACGGAAATGGCGAAAGGACATCCGAAGATACGAGCACGATACGCGATTCGGGGGGCGGGATTTTGGATTTGGGTTTCGGAATTCGGAGTGGAGGCAGGAGGAGTCTCACCCAATCCCCCGTCAGGACGACGCCAGCGCCTCGTTGTTTATTGTAATGGGTGTTGTACCGGCGCCGCAGGACGAAGGATCCGTCCCCATCCGGCTTTTTGGGAGCTGTGCTGCTCCCTGCCAAGGATATACGAGGTCATAAACGAGATTAAGAACGCTGCTGCCAAGCGAAAAAAAAACACACAAAAAAGGCACTCCCAAGCCCAGCAAGTGGAACCGGGCCAGGTACTTGGTCCTGGCTCCTGCTCCTGCTGCTGCTCCTCGCTCGGATTCGATTTTCTCGTATTGGTCTTGTGGGAAATGCCCAAGAACAATTTCCGAGCATCTTTTTACATTTCGCGCTGCCTTGTTTTTTTTTTTTTTTATGTAGGAGTTGTTTTTAACCTTCGCGCCAGGACCTTCTTGCCTAGCTGCATTGCTTACCTGTTTGGTTTTTTTTCGCCCTTCCAAGTGCAAATAATAACCGTGAAATATGAAATCTGCAAAGTGCTTTGTATTCCTCTTTTTATGTTTTTGGCAATTAACCTTGGTCGCATTTTTACTGGCTGCATCCGTTGCGGTGGGTTAATAAGTGCAAAAAATGAGCTCGGTTCCAAGGATAACTAGATATAACAATGAATCATCGTCCTTGGCCACAGCAGCACTTTACGGATTATTGGCAAAGTCATAGGAAACAAGTGGTGTTTTCTGTAGGAATAAAATTCTAAGGGAGACCTTCAGAAAAAATTTATATAACCTTCAAAGATTAAAATATCATATTAACTTGTTATGAATGATGTTTTTCTTATTTTTAAAATATTTTATATGACCTTAAATTTGTATTGAATATCTGTATATTTATTTTGTTGTATTCCCTTAAATTAATAGTATTTTTTTAGTTATAAGCTTCCATATAAAACCGAAAACTTTTTAAGACTTAAAAACGCCACTTCAAGCCCCATGCACAATTAAAAGCAATGGTTTTTGTGTTGAAAATTTCCTCTTTGGGTTTTTTTTTAACAAATACGGTTAAGTCCAAATTAAACTAAATATAAATCCTAAATCCAGGGGTTACCTGCTTAGCAAACGCCACATAATGAGATCCTGCACGAACGACCACATCCTGTTGCATACGAAATGCCGCGGCGAGCTTAATCCTGCCATTCAAATGTTTATCTTTCAATATAGAGCGTCGTTAAACTAAAGGCGAAACGCTTTCTGAATTTCCAACGACTTAAAGACACCGTCGCCGAACCGTAACAGCTGCAAAAAATTAAATGCAAATTAGAAAAACTCTCAAAAAATACAATCGCATTAGTCTCAGATGTGAGAAATGTGATATAGGAATATACATATCCCGAGGCAGATAGGACAAGTGCGGTGTGGGGACAAAGTAATTTTTCTTGAGACTCCCCGGCAGAAAAAGCAATTTAGTAAGCTGCTGGGCCGAGGTCGAACCAAGGGGATGGGGGTGGTTGTGGGCTTAGGTGAGGGGGTGAGAACCATAGCCGCAGAAGAGCAAACCCAATTTCCTTCCCGGCCAAATGGAATCCGCCGGCTACGTGCGCCCCAAGAAGCGCGCGCGTCTTCCCAATAAATCTTCTTTACGAGCGCACACTCTGGCAACAATGGCCGTTCCGTTGCGTTCCACCCCCTGGAAAAGCCACCCCCTTCCACTTCCTCCAGTCCGCACAGCAGCCCCTGCCCGCCCACGGAAAATGAACCTAAGCAAACTATCCGAATGGCATCTCAGACCCTAAGACGATGCTGCTCCCGAGGAGCTTCACTGGGCGAAATTCAGTTGAGAGTTTAGTTCAGTCAGAGAAATAAATTTATAAAAATATATATTGATCCCTATAAAATAATTTAATATTAAAATATGAACTCCTAACTGAAAAAGATTTTTGGTAACTAAATTATATATTTGGGTTTATATTAAAGAATAGTGGTAGAAAGATGCATTTACTTTACTGTGCTTCCCATTTCCATCGTTTTAAACAAAATTTTTATTTTAAATTTATTTAAAAAAATTTATTTTCAATGCTTTCCAACTGTTACCCAATTTTGTTCCGTGTGGAAACAGTTGGCTGCCAAGAAATGCGGCAAAAAGCAAACAAACGGCCAAGAAGGCGCCTTCAGGGGTGGGTTCCCGTTTCGTTCGTGCGATGGCAGCCAGCCATCTTGGCCTCCTCCGCGGCCATCCTGCTCCTGCTCCCTGCTGCCAGCTCCTTGCTCTGGCACTCAGGAATTCCGCACAGCCACCCCTGCTGCAGAAGCAGAAGCAGAAGAAGAAGGAGCTTCCGGCTGCTCCGACCGCCTCCGAGTGCCTGCGAGTCGGCGGCAGCTGCCTCTGGATGCGAACGCACGAAATGGAAAAAAATGGCATTTAAGAAAAGCGAAACGAGAAAAATAAGGAGCTAAACGACTTTGGAAATTCCATTTGAGCAAACAACAGGCAGCTCCTCCCACTCACCCCTGCCGAAGGAGGTGGGAAAAGCGTGTGCTAGGAGCAGGCTTGACTCGACCAATAAATGGAAACAAGTAGAACCATTTCCCAGCTTTAAGTTGGTTACTTACGTCCACTGCTTTATTGGCTTGGCCAGAGAATTTAACCCTAAGTAATGTCCTCAATACTTCTGGGCAAAGATCCTTTCAGATGGCGATCTCTTAGAGCTTTCCCCTTTTTAAGAGAACAGTTTTACTTAAAAAGAAAAGGCTACAAAAATGGCAATTCGCCGAGTATCTTATAGATTTGCATATATTCCAAAAAGCCAAAGAGCACTACATATACATATATTTCAATATATATGGAATCTCTAAATGTGTGTGTGCATTTGGATGCGGGAAAGGAGCAAAGGAGCCGCAATAATGCAAATGGCAAGAGAGACCCCGAGTCATCGGCATCAGATCCAATATTTGCGGCAATAAATAAATTTAATGTACAAACTCCGGGCATGCAAGAGAATATTAAAAATGAAAATTATATTCTGCCCAGAAGCTGCTGCCAAGCACGCATATTCATGCCAATGCGAGTATCTCTATATATACATACATATATACCCCCGACTACCGCCCACATGTGCGCCTCGCATTTGCATAAATATAATTACGGAGCGGAATATTTAAAATTGCATGCAGTTGGAAAAAAATGTATGCGCAAATTGAAATTATTATGCTGAAGGCCATTAAAATGCGCAAATAAAGTGAGCTAAGATGATGCAAAGTGAACTGAGGCAACCATTTGAAGCCCAGAAGTAGAGGGAAGTAATCATATTAAAGGGTAAAAATTCTTTCATTAGAGAATGAGAGTAGAAAATTAATTATTATGGGGCTTATAATATTATTCAACTATTAGATAAATGTTTCTACGAAATATATATTTTTTAAAATGTTTAAAAACAATAAACTTGTTCATACTTATTTCTATTAAGAAATTTTGTTGAAAATAAATATTAATTCAGATATAACAAATGTTGTATCTTCTTAAATATATGAAGGAACATAAATGTTTGTTATATATTCCCTTTAATTCATATTTAAAGAAAATTACAATTTTTTAGCCACACTTAACATTTTTATCCCTTTCTTAAAAATGGCTTTACACATCTGCAGATATTAAAGGCAGCTTCCAAGGGCCCAAAACCCAAAAGGATTCAAAAAATGTGGAAAGCCAATCGAGTGGCTCAAAAAGGAAAGCGGAATGCCTTGGATTCCTTTTCTTTAGCAAAAGGTGGAGCAGGAGCAAGGCATTCATATTTATGCCCTGCGAGGACATCGGATGCTCGCACATCAGCATCGATGGTACACACTCCGTACGTGTTAATATCCTTGAGTCGCACGCATCCTTCCCTCACGGAGCCATTGTAAAAATAAAATGCCATTGCACATGCTTTTTTTTTTGTGGGTAGAATGGGACTTGGAACTCCTTTTGGGCGTGGCAGTTGCCATGCGGGACAAGTGGTGCGTATTCATTAAAACTTTATAATCACCAAACATGAACGATACGTGATTCGATTGCCAAGTGCCTCCTGGGCCATTTATCGTGCATGAACCTTCGGGGGGCTTGAAGGGAGGTACATAGCTATCAGGCGAACATATGGGATTGTTGGAAGTCCTTTATGTTTATGGAATTTACAAGAAGAAGCTGGAGTTTTAAAGAAGACATCTTGGATTATTTTTTATATTATATTTGTTTTGGGTTTTTTTAAATTTAAAAATCTAAACATCTATGTTTAAAGGCTCAAACCACCTTAATAAATTCCCTTTACCATCTATCAAGATGCCTGAATCGAATTCCTTTACCCGGAAAAACCTTTTTGATTAGTCAAATTCGCAAAAGCGTTCACTCCTCTCCAATTGAATTTAAACTTTGGCGATTCGAGTGCAAAACGGCTCGGGGATGGCGGACCGAAAGCGAATTGAAGAGCCGGCAGTTGCGAAAGGATCAACAATTGCAATCGCGAAAGGATTCGGCAAAGGCAAAAGCAACGCCAAAGGAGTTTCGCTCGCCGTTGAATGAATCCCCGAAGCGGCTTTATGCGCAAAAGTTTTGCTTGTTATTTTTAATGGCCGGCAATAATCGTTAAATGTGTCGACTGTCGTCGTCGTCCTCCTCGTCCTCGTGCTCTTTCGCTCCGGACTCCGGGCTCCGGATCCTTTCAGCTCCCAGTTGCTGTTTCAGGCTCCAATGCACTGGCAACTCAGCAGAATCCCCATCCTTGGGATGCTTGGACGGTTGGCAAACGGGGGTCGGTCGTCCTGTGGCAACTCAACTGAAAATTTCATTTCGTTTGGCCAGAGAGAAAGATCCACAGCAGCTCCGAATATGGACGGAAAACTTTTTAGACTTTTTGTCGACTTTTCGCATTTTTAGTTGCGGCCAAGTTGAAAGTGCTGCCTCAGCAATGGAAAAGGGGGTGGCGCAAAGGGGTCTCACAGCCCCCCGAAATGTTAATTTCATAACCCGGAATCGTGCCCGACTAACGCTAGTTTCATTTATTTGTGTTCTATGTAAATTCCCCAGAGCTCACGTTGGCAATGCTGGGCTAATGCCACGCCCACATAGCACCTGACTTCGGGGGCCCTGTTTTTATAAATATTTGAGAATTCTAATCAAGATCCAGTTGGTCCACGAAAGCCTTTCGAAAAAAAGCATGAAAATTCAAGTGGCGCAAATGTCGTGTTGATTCTTTTTTGGTGGCATTTTAATGCCGTGCCGAATGTGCAATTCAGAAGCGAATTAAAAAGGAGCATTATCCTTTGGCTGCAATTCGCGGCTGCTGCTCTATATTTTCTCTTCCTGGGAAAAGTCGAGACTTTCGAGGTGATCGTGATTATTTAATATATTATTGCTGAGAAATTATCAGGAATTTATGGACTCCAGAATGCCATTTTTTGGCTGAAAGTTAACTGGAAATATTATTTATAAAAGCTAAGACTCTGAACATATTAATAAATTAAAAGAATACTCACATTTATTTGATATATTATTTATTTCATAATTTCTTAAATTCAATTTCATACAAATGTATTTTTTTAGTTATGATAGTTATATCTGGCAACCAAAATGCCTCATAGAAAATATATACCAATACACTTATGTCATGAAATTTTTTGTTTGAAAATGGTTTCTTATAATTTCTTTAATACATATATAAACGAGAAAGAAAGCTAACTTCGGTAAACCGAAGTTTATATACCCTTGCAGTCAGCAATTGGATCATTGAAAATCGATCCAATTTGGTAATGTAAAAATAAATGTCAAATTATGTAAATTTTGTAAATTTTACATTTTACATGTAGAATTTTACATTTTCATATAAATCGACCGATCCCTTCTATGGCAGCTATATGATATAGTTCTCCGATCCTAATGAAATTAAAACCGTAATTCTAGAACTTAAAAAAACGACTATATCTCGAAATTTATAGAAATTCGTTGAAAAACAGAGAAATTAAAAATTTTTGTACATTAATTTCGCCATCATTCCTATGGCAGCTATAGGATATAATGGTCCGATTTCGGCCGTTCCGACATATATACTGCGTGCTAAAGAAAAAAGACTATGCTGAAAATTTCAGCCCGATAGCTCAAAAACTGAGAGACTAGTTCGCGTAGAAACCGACAGACAGACGGACAGACAGACAGACGGACAGACAGACGGACAGACAGACGGACAGACAGACAGACGGACATGGCTAGATCGACTCGGCTGGTGATGCTGATCAAGAATATATATACTTTATGGGGTCTGAGATGCCTCCTTCACTGCGTTGCAAATATCATGGCAAAATTATAATACCCTCTGCAAGGGTATAAAAACTAGATCTAAATTACCCAAAAATAACAAGATCAGACGTCGTAAGACCTAATAATTAGCTCGAAAACGGGAACCCTATCAAGATTTCCGCCCCCACAAAACTGCGACCCCGAGACAGATGGGAAGGCGATAGTAACATCATAGTTAACCTGCTCGATCCGACGTTAATAAATTCAGTAGTCAACTTCATCATCGCTGTCATTGGCGGAGTGGTTTCTACCTGAACTAATGAACACGACATAATACGGCGAACAACTTCAACAGAACCGACAATGTCGCTGACATGTTGCAATGCTCGAAATTAATTATGGCGTTGAGGGGTTTTAAAAACGTCGGTGTCGCGATGCGATGTCCGATGTTCCACCGTTAATTACGACCTTTGTCGCCGCCAAGTGACTTAAAAAAAAAAAAGAGAAAAAATACCTCTGAGAGACTAACTAATGCGAGGGCCGAATTCTGCATTGGTCCGGTCCAGGCCCAGGCCCAGATGGCCAACAGTCGACGGTGGAGGAGTGGCCTGGCCCAAACGAGTTTATTTACCGATTATTCCAGCTGTCTTTTTCGGGGTCGTAAATCCATTTAACGCTCCTCCGAATGGCGTCGTTGCTCATGGGTTCTCTCTCTTGGCCGCAGTTTTTGGAGTTTCGGGTTTTATCTTAATAAGAGCGACCACCCGGGTCGAATGACGGGCCTAAAACTGGCTTAGAAGCTTGCTAAAACTAATTAATATTCATAAACCAAGGGATATCAAATGAGGACTTGGTTGTTTTATATATTTTCTTCTTTGTTTAATATTCCAGTTTATCTGATAATTTGGAGTTAATTTTAAATGTACTTTATAATGTTCATATTCGTTCAATGGAACTTAAAGAACATGAGAAGCAAGAAGGATATCCGATCCCCATGAAACTTTATTCTGAAAAATCGGCTGCAGAAAAAAACTCTAGACACGATATTTAGTCTGCAAAGAACACTTAGACTGTTGATCGCCGTAGCCTGTCTTATTGGGATTACAATATTTTGAGTATAACAGAAAATTGCTCATTCTTGCGTTTTTTATTCCATTCCCTTTCCCATTTGGATCGTTTTTCAGCAAACGTAAACTCAGATTAAAAGCAAACAATATTTGCTGGCGGTATTGAGCCAATACTCAAACCTTTTAGAACATTCAAAAATGTAAGTGCTAAAAAAATCAAAAATAAGTGCAACCGCCCTCTGGCGGGAGGTTGCTGCAGTCGGCGCCGCCTGAAGCACCGATAGTTTTGCTACCTGCCAAGAGGAGCGCTGCAGCTATGGTTGGGACATCTGGAGTGGTTTGTGTTTAAATAATTTCAATCAAACATGACCACCAGTAGCGCTATCTTAAAAAAATAAATTAAAAATTATTGGATAAATTAAAAAAAAACCTTTAAGAGTTCAAAAATAAACTTAATCACAATAATAATAATAGTAAAAAGGAATTATCAACTAAATATAAATAAATTGCTTGTGGCTGTTGCGAATTACGATTGACCACTGCTAATTAAATTTACACTAAAAGAAAACTTCCTTAAAATATTTCGGAAACAATGAAAAAGAAGGAAAAATGTTAATGGGTTTTCCTTTGACAAATAGTTTTTAGCTGTAGGCTTCCTTGAAATACATTTTTATACTTTTGCAGAGGGTATTATAATTTTGACCATGGTCTGCAATAGTTTGCAACGCAGCGAAGGAGGCATCCCGACCCCATGAAGTATGTCGAAGAGTATGTATTACATGTAATTTAAATTGTGCGCCTGAATAGGGGGCCTATGGGTTGCCACTGACAGTTAGGGTAAAGTGGGATACAGTTTGTGAAACTGTGAGCGTTGTCAGGATTACGATACTATTGAGGATAGTTAATGACTTGGCAGGAAGTGCTGACTTCCATCTCTTTTGTGGAAAACCTTTGAAGTGACAACAAGGCTGCGGGGACTCGCTACACTAATCCTACAATTAGAGTGCAATCCCTTATACTTTGGCATAAAAATGGCTGACAAAACCACGGAGGACCCCTCAACAATTCCTCAACAAGTATATATATTCTTGATCAGCATCACCAGCCGAGTCGATCTAGCCATGTCCGTCTGTCTGTCTGTCTCTCCGTCTGCCCGTCTGTCGGTTTCTACGCGAACTAGTCTCTCAGGTCTTCTTGGGAGCCTCTTATAGCCATTTTTTAAAAACTTCGAAACTAAATATGCAGACTTATTGGCACAGAATAGCTTTCCAAATTGAAATATATGCAATTTTGACTGAGTATACCTTTTCTAAATTTTCAATCTGCAAGGGTATGTATACTTCGGCTTTCCGAAGTTAGCTTCTTTGCTTGTTTTTTCTAAAATTCAGAGAGGGAGTTGCCTTTTGAGCCTATATTATAGGTAATTTAAATGTCAGGAGTTGTTTTTGTTTTTTTGGCACTCTGATCCTTTAAAAAGAAAGTGCTTTTTACTTAATTAGAGAACAAAATGCAGGAAAAAGATAAGAAAAAGTGAGTAACGCAATCAAAATACACCTTATCAGTGAATAAAAAAATATGAATGCCTTCATAATTTTGCTCTTCCGATCGTGGCACTCCCGTTTGAGAAGGAGTTAATTAGTCGCACAAACCTCCTCCCCTTCGATACAGTCGATTCATTAAATGTATCAGCTCATCAAAACGTGCACTTTATGTGTCCGATTATAGCCTCTTTGTCCATAAAATATATATAAAACCCATACTGAGTCGAGAAATAAAATCACCTCAATTGCGGCGCTGATTGTATCTTGAAAATCCGCGAATTGCATTTGTACAAATTTTGCGACTTAATTTGTGCCTCCTCAATAACTTAACTCAATTTAAATTGTTTATTGCCAATTCAGAAACCATGTACATATGTCTTGATACTAAAACTGGTTCTAATGGGATATGAATATTAATATTTTTCTTACTTATAGATATTGAAGTTGGATTTGTATGGTTATTTAAAAAAATTTAAGAAGCGCTTAAACAAAAATTAGATATTGACAATTATTTTAATTTTAGGTATATTCTTAATAATTCTAAAAGGTATTTTACTATCTTAAAATGAGATTCCTCTAATAACTCAAATGATATCATTTTCAAAAATTTAATAAAAATTAAATAAGGTATTATGTGGGTTCCTTAAATGTATTAATAGTTACCTATAATTCATAATAAATAGATTAAAGTTCCAAATTCGATTGACTGATGGCCGCAATAATATATTTCCACCGAGGGCCATAAATCATCTTAAGTGCTGGATCCCGGAGCTGAAAGACAAACCAGTTTGGCTTATCCGGACAGATAAAGCTAATGGCTCCTACGACATTTTTCTTTTCTTTTTTTTTTGTTTTTTTTTTGTTCGAGACAGAAACATTTCTGTCCCTCCATCGGCATTATTTGTGTCTGTATCTGTATCAGTATCCGTCGGATGCAAAGTTACAACGGCCAATCGGCCCAGACGACAGCTGGGGATGTGGGGCGAGTATTTCAGCGTTTTAAATGAGCCACATAAAAATGATTCAATTGGCAGTTTGGCTGAAATAAAAGCCGCCAACGGTTTTTCAGAAACAAGTTTCCATTTCAGCCTCAAAACCGGGCCTTGCAGTCAGCGTTTCTGTTTCGGTTTTGACTCTCCGGCTAAATGCCGACTTATAAGTATAATGCGCCGTCGATAAAGACGGCAATGCGAAATGTTAAAATAAAATAAATTTATGTTACAATTAATGGCCGCGATAAATTTGTGCCTACGACATCTTGAAGTCCCCAAGAAGAGCGGTAAGCGGCGAGGGGAGCCGACCCAATGAGATTAACACATAATCAAGCTAACATGCGCGACATTTGCATATGGAATTGAATTAAATCCAATCCGAATTGAATACGGAACACGGCTACTCACACTAACACGAACTTGGCCACGTCAAGAACAGTTACAGGGGCGATTTAAAATTTTAATTAATTCAAGCGCGGAGAGCGCAGCGTAACTTTTCCCCAGAATTTCGAAAACCAACATTCCCAGCCTCCCAGCTCCGCGAAAGGGTTAAGAACTGTAATCCGAAACCACATGGCAAAAACTTTTGCGGCAACGGATATATTTACGTATGTATATACTGTATATAAGGCAGGACCAGGAGACAGAGACCCAGCCAGCAGTGACACAAAGTTGGCTCCGGGCTCCGGGCTCCAGACCCAGTCCCAGTGCCAGTTTGTGGTGCAAGTTTTCGGTTTGCGGCCATAAATTATCACAGACAAAGTCATTCGTTCCATTTCGAGTGAAGCGCGCAGAGTCATGGGCGGAGATGGAGACAGGAAAAGAGGGGATGGAGGATGGGCTTAGCCCCGGTGCACCGAGAAAAAAGTTCACAGAATTAGGAATATCGATTTATCAGAACATTTAAATAAGCAGCTTAATAAATCCGGAAAATATTATAAAAATATTTATTCCACGGTTAGAGTTTCAAGCCTAAGCAGAAAAAATATTTGTACAGTGTTTTATTAAATTTTAAGCATTAAATTGTGTATAAATATGAATTATTTTTAAATTAGATTGAACCACATATTACAAGGAATTGGACAAGGAATATTTAAAAACCGTGAGTTGCCTTAAAATTAATTCTAAATTATTTCCCGTCAAGAAAAATATATTTGATTTTCATTGTATCTTTGAACTAGTTTTAGTTGTCAGAAATTGAAGGAACATTATTATTTTTATTATATGAAATAAATGATTATTTTTTAATTGAATAATATTTTTTTTATCCAAGTGTAAGCATGTGGTCTGCGTCTTCGCCGCGGTCTCGTATCTTCGAAATCACCATTCCGTTTTAAATTAAAACCGAAACCGAACGCGTGGAGGCGCATGGCCAGAAACAGAAACCCAAGCCGAAGCCCAAGCCCAATCCCAATCCCCGGGCCAGGTCCAAAGCCGTTTCCCAAACCCCTGAGCCACGGGGAAAAATGCAGGGGGGAATCGAATACAAAAGACCCCAGCAGACGAGACAAAGGCCGAAAGCAAGATGGCCCATAAAGGGGCTACAAATAAGATAAATTGCATCTTGGGATCACACGCACAGGTAGAGACCCGGGGCCCATTGCCACATAAAAATATGCACATGATGGCCGACGACTCTGCGGCGGTACAAAATGCGGGAGATGAGATTCCCTTCCCGGCTCGAATTGCACGGCACTCCACTGCCCCAAGTCTCAAAGCCCCAAGTAATCCGAGCAGATTCACCGAAGGCGTGGAATTTGGTCAGTGTCGCTCTATCTCCGGATCGAAATCAACCTGCCATTGATTCGGGCGAAAGAGTTATCCGAGCCCCGTGAATGCCATATCGTTTAGATACGGAAACTGGGTGATAGCTGCCGGCATATCTATCGCGTTTAGTGCTTTTCTTTGTAGCTTCGTCAAAACTCATCTGCATATCCAAATAAATACAGAGCCGGGAAGCCAGGTGGAATAATAATATTCAATTTAGAGGCGTCTTTGAATGGCCTCAAAGGCATTTATGGGCTCTGTAATTAGGTTATTTAATGTAGCTTTTGAAAAAAGTGTTTTTGTTGGCAGAGGTAAATCAGATAAAGACATTTATCGAGTATTCAAATAAAAAAAGAAAACAATAGGTAACATTTATGAACAACTTATCCCAATAGGGATCATAAATAAACATTGCATTCTTTTCACTAAAAAGTAATATATTTCTTCGGGATAATCAAGCAGTAATATAAAGTGCAACCAGGCAGAAGATCTTCATTTGAGTAATCATTTTCTTAACGAGGCGATTTATAAATTGCACTTCGAATGCGTAATTTCATACGGAGCACACGCGTCGGCAGTGAAATCCCTGGGACCTAGTGGCATCTTCGAGTGGTGGCCCATACGTGCATCTGGGAATCTGGGAGTGAGAGTTCGTTTTATGAACTGTTTACCGCCGTAAAAGTCAGTTTAATGTGCCGTCCGCAGTCATAACTGTCGCCAACGATGGCGATGGCGATGTCGATGTGGTGATGCGCTGATGGCGCTGAGCTAGCGGAAATTGCCGAGTGTCGAGCGAGATCTCCGCACAGAAGCTGCACAGCGCCAGGATCAAATTCGAGAGGCGTTTTGGGTTCCCATTCCAGTTCCCGTTCCTGTCCCGTACCCTATATAGTTCCCAAGGAAGCACTTGGGATCGGTACTGCGGAAAGATATGGACGACAGTTCATCGTCTGTTTACAGTCGTAAATGTTGTTCAATTGCGAGGCAGCAACACAGAAAGAAATTTATTTGATAAAAAATTTATTTCTGACATATATGAACATACAAAATTAATAAAAATGATTCTGTTAAAGCTCAATAAATTTTATGAATATATTTAAGCTTGCTCCCTGCGCCAAAAACCATGAATTAAAACATTAATTTTTTTTATTTGTTAAGTTTAAAAATTAACAAATATTTCTATACAAAAAATGTAGATTACACTTTTTTCTAAAACCCTGATTAATTATTTCCTGTGCATCGGCATAGTTTCTAATGTAAAATGCCCACGGCCCGGCAATTAAAATTATAACCAGTGGTGGGTCAGGGGTCAGGGCTGCCACTGCCACGGCCAGGGGTTGGGGTAGCCAAGGTAGAGGAAGGGTAGAAGCCAACTGCCATGTTTGTGTGGAAGGCAGCACAATGGCCGTGTCTCGTTGTCATCCTCGCTCACCACACTTTACGACCTTCCCGTAATCTGACAGATACGTCACGGCCGCTCCTTGTACGGTTTCCTCTCTCTGTCTCCTCCGGAGTTCTGTTCAGGTAACAACGGCACAGTCTGGAGCATGCACATATATCTCACAGAACGCCTTATTAAATATGATTGTATTGGGTGAAAGTCAAGAAATTCGCGCTGACATCTGTTCAAGTGGCTGCCAAAAGAGGCGGTCGTTTTGAAAAAGAAAAGAAAAAGAAAGGGCCAGCAGATCGCATAAAAATTATGAGAACGGTTAGTTGGCACAACAAAATCGATAACGGCCTAGGGAACTCGGTCGTCGATTAGATATGGATATGGATGTGGATGGGGACGTTTTTCCCGGGAAAACGTAGGCGAAGCGAAGAAAACCTCGTAAATTCCCGCAGATCAAAACAATTGGCGTCGAGTCGGTGCGGTGCGGTGCAGGCCGTGTAATGTTTACGGCCAGAGAGTGCCAGTTGGCCAATTGCGCTCCACGACGAGATGGCGATAACCGAGGCAATTTTCAGCTCAGCAATATTATGCAATATAAATCAGCAAATGGCATCGCCATGCACAGCCACAGCCACACACATCCAAAATGGTGGCCCGCCCTGAATAAGGCAAGGTGAAACGAGGGCACGGGGATGGCAAACTTTAATTCGAAATGATAACAGAAGTTCCGAAAATGTAACAAGCCACCGTGAAAGCGAAGGGCCGCCTTTTGGGCATTGTTACCAGGCAGGAGCAGGCCCTGGCACAGTGGTTGTGGCATGTGAGGCGCATGCCACTCGCTGGGTTATGGGTTATTGCTGGGTTATGGGATTTGCCAGAGGCTCATCATCGAATTAGGCAGTTATTCGCAGTGTCAAGGACAAATAACACATTTTTTTAATCATGTTTTTTAGAGAAAGTTACCAGGGATTTCTATAAATACTTTAAAAATTATTACGGAGAAAATGAATTTAATATCCGTGAAATTGCTTGGAAAGAACGATGTTTTCTGATTGTTATTTTAAGTTTGAAAAATATAACTATATTCCTGAAATTACTAATAACTATTTAATCCCACTGTGCCGGCAACAAGGATGACTGCGTTGTACCTGAAACCAATTCGGCCTCTCTTCTCGGCTACCAACATTCCATATAAATTAGTCTCGTGGGTGCAATTTTATTAAATCAACAAAAATTTGCAATGTTGGCAACGTGTTTCTGTTTCCGCTTCTGTTTCTGTTTTTGCTTCTGTTTCAGTAGTGCTAGTTTCCCCTTCAGCCCTTGGTCCCGGAATGCGAGGGAGTCGTCCTAAGTAGCCGTTGTGAAAGTGCCATCCTCGGGGTGGAGATGGGTTTCTGGGTGGTTGGATGTCTGCGGAACTGGGGGTGGCTCGGCTCGGCTCGGCTTGGCTCTGGGGTGCTCGTATTAAAAAGATTGTGTTCCATTTGAATGCGGTGCACATTTGTCGGTTGGTTTCCTGGCGGATTATTATAATATATTGAAGATCGCTTAGTTGAAATTTAGTGTTAATGTCAATGGGGTCTTACAAGCGCCATAACAGAGGCAGGATGGCCTGGCAAATGGCGCTGATACACAGGTCCTGCCACTTTTGGATAGTAATCTGTCTGTCGATGTTTGGAGTCAGGGTTGAACACTCTTTGGCTTTAGAATTGGGGGTTTGTTTTGATTATTTAAATATATTTTACTTTTCTTAACAAGGAATACAAAGGAGTTAAATTGTCGTTTAACTGAGAATTTTTCAGCAATCTGATTCAAAATTTTCAAGATTTTCTCTCCATTTAGTCAACCTGTAATGTTTTTATGATAATATATTTATATAAAACCCATTTCTTTCTCTCAGATTTGGAAGCCATAAGATTAAAAAGGAACCTTGGAAGATGTTCTCTATAAAATGGACTATAAATTTGTTAACTATTTCCGAGGTGGCATAGGTTAAATATTAAACATTAAACTATTCGATTTTTTGAATGTTCAATGTTTATAAAGATTAATAATATAAGCCGGCCTCAAATCTAATGTCTCAACAGGTAACTATTAATACTTAATAATATAAATTAATATTAATATATATAATTTTTGCCTACAAACTCATACCGTTTTTATGTAATGGAAATTCCCCCTAAACTCTTTCGAAAACCTCTCATATATTTAATTGCATGACAGCTGCCATTTTTTGTATCTCAACTCTCACAATTTTCAATTAATCGAATTGAAAACTTCGCTTTTCAATTTCCCCTGCCTTATTGAAAAGCGAAAATTGTAATAAATGAGCGCCGTGGGCTTTAAAATTGCGCTCGGCGAGTGCCTGCAAAAAGGCAAAAACTCATTTCGCCGTGTTAATAAATTATGATGTAGCAGCGCGGCGGGATGTGCAATTTTGCAACAAAAGGCTGAGGTGGGGAAAAGACAACATATCCATAAAGGCCTACCCTTACCCCCACCCCGAAAAGAGGAGGAAGTCGGGGACGAAGGCCAATCTTTTGCGGAAAAAGTGTCAGGGGATAAAATCAACCTGTGCATTCGCAATGAGCTGTGAGCTGTGAGCTGGGAGATGTACCATCTGAGGAAGAGATACCATTTTCGATTGCGACTGGGATTGGGACCCTTTTTGCACTTGCCAAACAAAAAAGAACCAAAAACACCCTTCGCAATGGCCATGTCCTGGGGGTGAGGACGCCATCGAACAGGGTGTTTTATGCCTTGTTTTATTTATGCAAAATTATGTTTCAATTAAACGCAACGCGCTCGGTAATTGGCAGCCATTTTGTTCGGCTGAATGCCAGAAATCCTGAAATCCTGGATGGCAACATCTGCGATGCGCCGTAATTAGGCCTCGCATATGCCGCAGCATCCACGGAATTTAAAGTAGGATCAGAGCTCGGCATTTTGCGGCTTTGTTTGCCCTGTCAAAATATTGTAATTCTTTTTTCGGCCGCGCTCAGCCCGCCAACGAATTTGAATGCCATAAAGTGACAGGGTTTATGTGCGATTCGGCATTAGAATTACACGGCCGACTAACGCCATCCGCGGATTCGCCGAATCACGGAGAAGTGGTGGCTGTGGATACAGTCATACAGCATGAATAAAACATATGCCGAGAATGGGTGGATTTAAATCATGGGAACCACCAGCTGCTGTTAAAGAATTCATTTAAGAACAGTTCCAGTAATGAAAACTCTCCTCATTCAGGAATAAAATATAAGTTTTTGATATGAATCAGTATTAAATCACAAAATCATATCTAACTAGCTCCTATTAATTATAGAATATTTATTAATCAGGGGACAGTTTTTCCTTAAATGGTTTTTTCTTCAAGCAATGGAAATAAAATATATTTCAAGAGCTGCCTTATCGCGTCAATGATCGCCTTTTGGGGCAGTTTGAGCGACGCAGGAAAACTTTTCCAATAACAGCATCCAAATGTTAACTTATGCCCGGCTCGGCTCCTCTACGTGCTCAGCATAGAGAGAGCGGCGACATCCGCCGTGAACCCAAGGCAGCCCACATCCCACACACAACCTAGTCCCATCAATGGGGCAATCTTTGGAACGCCATTTTGACGTTTTCGAAAGTTTCTTTTATTGCATACATGAGCCATTTGGGTGCCGGGGCTTCCGTTTCCGTTTCTGGCAAGGACTCGGCTCGTTGACGCTGCCATTACGCTGTCGCAGCTCCAAAAATAGGATGGGTACATCGTCTGGCCTCCACCTTCGTCTCTGTCTCCCCTAGTCCTTCGTCCTGCTCAAACACACACATGTGTGGGTGTGCCGTAAATGGCGTCGTTATGTGTGCGCTTATTATCATAATCCGTTGAGTTGTTGCCGCATTAATTAAATTTAATTAAAGGCGTTTTGCAACATTTCCGGCTACGTGGCCACGCTGCAAATTGCAAATGCCCGGATCTTGGGCGAGAAGGGGAAGGATCTCCATTGCTCCCTTGAGCCAAAAGTGCGAACTCTAACCCCAATCGTCCTTGCGACGACGAGGCATGAAATCAATTTGCGCAAAATGGCATTCGTTAATTAATATTTGCGGCGGCGGCATTAGCAAGTGGCAATTTATGCCTCGCATGAGAATATATATTAGGCAATCTATTGAATGGAGTCAGCGCTAAACACATGCTCTGATATATGTTAAGGATTACGGCAGAGTATCCATAAATTACTAAATATTATTGCGAACATATATTATAGTCCGACGAGGGAGTGAATAATTAAATCTGTAGATTATCCTATGATATTGGTCGGTAGAGATAACTAGAAAATATTGTCAGACATATTCATAGGTAATTGCACCAGTTTACAGAGTCTAGATTTTCACATGTATCATGTATAATAAATGATAAAATTTTCTTAGTGAAATTATCTTCAATATACATTTAGGAAATATTTTAATCAAGACTAACCCCTTAAATTCGTTAAATATAACAACCTCCTTATATTCATATTCATATTTGGGAGAATACTACAAACTAAAATAGATATTTTTTGCAAGAGAAATTCCTTTAAAAACCCATTAAGAGTTGACCCAATAAATACTTTTTAGGGGAGAGTAAGATAATTGGAAATTCTTTGGTCATTTCCCATTGTAAATATAGATCAGTCATCTTGTATTTCCAATACCTTATTTAAAAAATTTTAAGGCTATTCCAACCCCTACCCATAATCAGTTTAAAAACATTAAATTTGATTTTATTTATTTATTAATTCTTCACTGCAGTTGTTGGCTTATGCTAACGTTATTTGTTCGATTTTTATCTTTTATTTTGGGTTTGCTTCGTTTGGTTAACTCATGGTTCATACTGTACTCATCCATCCCCTTGGCTGAAATCGCTTCGAATGCAACGAAACAGGATTTCTAGGTTTTAGACTCCACTTTCTTATCGTAAATATAGTTTTCATGCAGATTTATGTACAAGTACGATGGCAAATATTGGGGCGCACCTCTCGATCGCTCTAATACTAGGATCTCTTTAAAGTTCGAATATAATTCAGTTACGTATATGCGGGCTCTCGATCTATCGCAATTTCCGAATATTTCTGGCTGGGTGAGTAAACTGGGTTGGTTAGTAAATATCGTTATCGACTTGACTCTCTACGTATATATGTTTGTTCATTAGGCATTAGCTAATATTTAATTTGATTTCGAGTTTTTGGACCTCATCGAAAAGGTCGGCGTATGGATGGGATCTCGTTGCAGTTGCTTCCCAGTCAGGGTCAGGGGTCAGGAGTGGGGGGAGTGAAACAAGGATTGTTTAATTGTTTTTCGCATTCATTTTAAAATCGCATAAAATTATATAATACACAATTCGTCACAACTAAACTTAAACTAAAATTAACAGAAAGTGTTTAGCATTAAAGATCAAACAAAATGAATTAATTTACGCGCTAATTTGCTAGGCCATCCGTCGAATAGTCTAAACATTTAACTTAAAGCAAACTGAAAGGCAACAAAAACAGAAACGGATGCGGAAGCGGGAGTTCCTTCAATCAGGTCTTGAAACAAGGCAAAAGGCTGTCACCACCCGTGAATATCACTCGAACCAAGGCAAACTAAGAGGGAGAACGCTGAAAAGATAGAACAGCCTGCAAGGACACAGGACTCAGAGAAGGATGGGCGCGGTTTGGGGGAGGCTGACTCTGTGGTGGTGGTGTGACTTTAACTTTGACTGCATTTAATGTTAATCATACTAGATACACATACATTTAGGTAGTATTTATACATACACATATAAGTTCATAGTTGTATATATATTTGTAATATATTCTCATATATATTTGTCAATAATTGTTTATGTAAATATGCGCTGTGTAAGCCTTCCGCTTCGGTTGTGTATAATAAATAGATTTTGACTTTAATTCAACTTGCAATCCGCGAGAGAGACTATGCTAGGTAAATTTAATTTCGGGAAGTTTGAAATCTACGTATATGGGTTCGTGCCGATCTCTGCTTCGTCTTCTTCTCTATATGTATCTCTCCCTACTTGGCCTTATCTCCGTTGTTGCAACCTTAATCTAATACGTATTTCAGTGTTTCCTTTGTTTTATTCTTCTGTAGACTCTGCGCCTAGTACTTGCTTCGCTTAACTGTAGTTTAATTTAAAATTTTAGTCACTGGCAAAACGACAATTTCTCAGCTCTATCCTGGCTCAAAATTACTATTATTATTACGTATTTGAAATCGTGATTATGCTTTTGGGTATGTTGCATACCGTTCCTTCTTACATCTGGGTATTTATGGAAATATTTGCGCAATTCTTTGCATACTTTTTAGTACCGCTTACTCGTTAGGTTGCTTACTCGAGTTACATCGAATCGATTTGAGTCGAATTAAGATTAATATGGCATTGAAGAAATCATTGTATTCAAGCGTTGGCATACAACAAAATACAGCAAACACACAGTAAAGACTTTACTTAAACAAAACATTGGAAGAGGGTTTTTTTCTTTTAGGTGTTGAAAACATAAACAGAAATATCCAATAAATAGGTAGTAGATACAAAATGTACGCTCTATAACTCTATATGTAAGTATCTTTAATCGGTAAGCATATCCGTGTATTAATATGCATTCAAACATAGTCGAACGTGGTTTCTAAATATCGAACTAGGTTATCCTACAGCAGTCGCAAATAATTTTACACTCGAATCCGTTAGGGTCCCTTCCTCGAGGTTGGGCTACGGAGTTCTCTGACTATCAAAAATCGCTCATTTCGTCAATATTCATTTATATAGATCGCGTCTCCTGCTAACTCCTGCCTTAAGCATTTACCGCTATTCTAAGTAGTTCAAGTTATCCATTAATATTACCATGTTGAGTCTGTTGGCCCACGGGCTATTCACTGGGGGTTGAATTGACAGTTGTTTGGGGGTTGGAAATAAAGGAAGAAATGTCGGATACACAAATTCTCACTGGAGATCTGGAAGGGAGTCGCAGGCGTTGCTCTATCAAATAGACAACCGCACCTGGGGGAAACCTCAGAAAGCTTGGATCCACTGCAATTCAATCGTAAAGAGCCTTCGTGAGCCACTGGACCCACTCAGTGGCGTGTATGTTTGTAGGTTTGTAGACTTATCCAACTATTTACTATGTAAAACTTTACGTATTTTAGTTATCGAGTTTATCTTCTGCTTTCAATCTCGCGCGCTACACAGAGACGAGGACGCGACGCGATGCGTCGGCGGTGGTGATGGTGATGGTGGTGTGGTGCTAGTGGAGCTAGTGGTGTGGCTGGTGGAAGATTGGCTCGTTGGCTCGGATCGGCGTTGCCAGCTTAGGAGTTGACCTTGCTGACCGCCTTCAGCAGGTCGTGATTGCTCTTGTCCAGGGCGCTCATCATGCCCAGGTTGCCGCCCAAGCCACCGCCAAGGGCGCCGGGTCCGATGCCACCGCCAACTCCCACGCCGACGCCCATGCCCAGGCCGAGCTTGAGATCGTTCTGACCGACGACGGAGTGGTGCAAGTGGCCAGGATTGTGTGCGATGATCGAGTGGTGGTCCTGCGCCTGCTGCTGCTGCTGCTGGTGCTGTTGCTGCTGCTGTTGTTGTTGCTGCTGTTGCTGTTGTTGCTGCTGCTGCACTTGCTTGTTCTGCTGGGCGGATTTCATCGTCTCCTGGGCCTTCATCTTTTCCTGCTCCTCGCGATCGCGACGCGCCTAGAGGGGAGAAATCAAGATATAGTTAGTAAGGAAAAGGGATCTCTGAGGCGCCAAACAGAAAAGCTCTCTTTGGAGTGGAGACCTTACCTGTTCGTTTATTTCTTTGACTGCTCGCAACTCCTTCTTCAGCTTCATGCGCCGGTTCTGAAACCAGATCTTTATCTGGCGCTCGGTCAGGCAGAGAGCGTGTGCGATCTCGATGCGCCGCCGCCGGGTTAAGTAGTGATTGAAGTGGAACTCCTTCTCCAGTTCGAGGGTCTGGAAGCGTGTGTAGGTCTGGCGGCCTCGTCTTCGGGGGCATCCGTTGGGGCCTGCAAGGGGAAGAGAGCAGAGAAAGTCACGTCAGATGCTGTAGATTATTGTGGGGATGATGATGTTGTTGTCCCTGTTTTTTTGGCAACGCTTAATGAGCTGCAAAGACGCTGCTGTCAGACAGTCGAAAATGTAACTCTGGCTCGCCTTAACGACCAGCAGCAGCAACACATGTCAGGCATGTCGCCCCATGATTTGTGTTCAGCGATTGGGGATTGTGGACTTGGATTCGGATTCGTTGCACTGCGAATGTCTGGCTGCAAATTACGAGGCAAACAAACAGTTTTCCCAACCGACTGCCAGGGGAAGGGTGAGCCAACAGACTAGACCTGACGTCAGCAGCCGCCGCCGCCGACTCCCCAGGACACGGACTCCCCGGGGTCCATTCTGGACCTGATTCCGCTGCGGATTGGCATTGCACGCGGTGCGTGGAAGGGTGAAGCAACCGGCACCGAATCGCCCAGCGGCAGGTCTCGCCCTGGTGGCCAGCCAGCCAGCCAGCGCTTTTCTCTCGATTTTCCCTGCTGCAGGCCACACATTCCTTGCTTTTTTTGTTTTCTCTTCTATTTTTTGTTGTATTTTCCTTTTTTTAAGCAATTTTCCACGCTACCTGTGCGAATTTTTTGCGCGACGGTGCGAAGATGCGCCCGGAATGGGCACAGGCTCCGTGTTTATGTTACGGAAATCAAAAATTCGCTATCTACAAATTGCTGTCCCAGTGCCAGCCTAGCAGCCAAGCAGCCTCTCACTTTTAGCCGCTTGCCGTTTTATGGCTTTCATGTCTCTGCTCTTTTTTGCCGCCTTTGTGCCGAGTTTTTCTGCTAAAAGGTTTCCTTGTCAGCGGCAATTTTTTATGGTTTGCAAGTTGCGACTTTCCAACGGCAAAGACCGGCCAAACAATATAAGGAAAGGGACAATTTTTACGTAATATTATGAAAGGTGCAGATTTTGTAAATCTTCCTCGGTTGCAGTTGTAAATCATTTGTGATTTTTTTGCTGACTTTCCGCTGCATTTTTTATGAGATTGAGCAGTTGGCAAAACATTTACGGACGGATGAGACTGTGACTCTTGGAATTACCTGAACTGATAAGCTGACTTAAGGTGAGTCATAGGAGGGAGTAATATTAGCTATTCTCTTAGTCGTATGCTGTTATCCGAGAAATACATTTAAATTTAGCTGAAAACTATCTAATTAATGCATTTCCAAATAAAACAAGTAAACGAGATAATTGATTACTGATCCCATTGATGACTAATAAATTTAAATGGCAAATTAAGTGTTTAATATTGCTCAAACCCCTAAAATAATTTGACGGTAATTGAATCCCTTTAAATCGAAATTAAGTTCACTTCCTGCGAACGAAATGCTGTGTTTTTAATTCCCCGATAGCTGCCATAAAATAGGAAATACATTCGCTGCGTGGAGTGGACTGGACAGGCCAAGGACCAGAACAGGACAGGACATAGTTCAGAGGGGAGCAAAAGCAATTCCAATTCTAATCAACCCCCCTTTTCGGGGTCCTGCGTCCTGCGGAATAGCGAACTAATCTAAATTATTTACACGCTACAATGAGCAGCTACAATTCGTCCCATAAATCACGACTCCCAGGACACACGCGCCCCTAAACAAGATTTACGACGCCCGCAATGGCCGCCGGGCGCAGGGCGCAGGTGCGAGCGGGATGGCTGCACCACTCGCTCGCAGGAAGGAGCGGAGTGATGGAATCCAACATGGCTGCCGCAGTGTCTGCCTTCGCACAGGTAGACACACGCACACAGACGAGCGGCGAGAGAACGTTGGCATGGCAACGCCTGAGCGCAAGCGAGCGAGCAAGCGGGACGGGGAGTTGAGCGAAGTGGTGAGTCGGCGCAGGCAAACCGGTACCAGCGGTGGAGAGAGGGAGCAAGAGCGCACTCACACGTGGAGCCGAGTGGAAAAGAGAGCCCGCTCACACACATTGAGTCATAGACTTTGTTATTGATTTTCCAACGCCACTGCATTTCCACTCAAAAAACGATTCGAAAAGCCTTAAATCCGCTTGGGAAAAATGGAAAATCGACGGTTACAATTCGGGTTTCGAGTGAGTCTTGCAGAGAGCGACTTTGTGGGAGACATTTCGAGTTCAATGATCTTTACCAGCAGGCGAGGAATTCATTCAAAATATGGAAAATAATATTTGGTATCAATGTAAAGTTAAGCGGATCGTTACGGCTTTACAAGATAAATCCGTTAGGTTTAATAAAAAGAACACGATTATTAACACAGGTAATAAAAGGCTAACTTAGCTTATTGACTCGATATGACATTAAGCTGTTAAATTAATGATTCATCTTTGAAATAGGAAGTTAAAAATGACCTGAATTTGATTTATTTAGGGGAAATCCTTGTACCAAAATATTCAAATACAGATAGGGAATAGCTTTTTCTAAAATTTAATTTAAATGGTTTCTGAAAATAAACATGTATCTCATCAAGGCCATTTTATTTATTTATTTACTCTGCATTGGCATGACTCACTTTAGATAAATCTCAGCATTTGTTTACAAGTCATATTGGCTTTTACTTTTATTTTAACGAACACTAAAAGCGATTATGTCTGGCAACTGTCTATAAACTATTCAAATTTCCATAATTGATTTCCATTTGATGACTTTCGATTGCACATATCGATATAAATTAGCTGCAAGCGCTTCGATAGACTTGACAAGCGTTAAGCGGCTGTCTGGAGGTTTTATTTTTTGCTCGTCGAACCGGTCCGTTGCACAATTGCTAAGGAAAACCATTTTCCAATTAAAAATCAATTAGCGCGCCATAAATCGTGGCTGCAATTGACTGAAGCGGCGGCGGCGGCCAGTAAACAAAACGGAATAAGACTTGGGGCCAGAAATCTGTTTCTGTTTCCCCGGAATCGGTGGGAAAATCCAGACGCGGTGGCGTTATCCGCCAAAATGGAGCAATCGGCCCACGGATCGAAGGGGTTATATTATAGAATATAGAGAATCCGAGAGGTGACAAAACAACAGGCAGTGCCAGAAATATCATCCCAAGGCGCCGATGTCATGGGACTGAGAATGGTAATGATAATGGGTTGGGAATGGGAATGGTTATGGAAATGGGAATGGTTATGGCCCAAAACCGGGGACAGCGTCTATAACAATGACATTAACAATTAAAAATATTAATAATCATAAACGTAATTGTTCAATAAACAGCGGCGCGTATAAATAAGCGCAGAAACATACGAAAACGAGACGCTGAAAAACAAAAGCAAAAAACACAGCGCAGAGACTGAAACTTATGATGACATAAAAATCATAAAAACAATTCAAAGCGTACAATAAAGATACACACTCAGGAGGAGCGGTGAGGGGGCGGTAAAAAGCGCCATAGTTTGCCCCAGAGTGCCGCTATGTGTGAGTGTGTGAGTGAGTATCTGTGTGTGCATTCGAAAGTGGTTCCGCGGGGACTTGGAATTCTTGTTTATCAAGCGACACAAAATTGTACAATAAACAAACATTTTGGGTACGAACGAGTATTTGGTATTTCGTGTTTAGTGTTTGGCTCCCATTTTCCCTTTCGTTTCGTTTCGTTTTGGTAAATAATAAACAAATTTACATATCGTTTGACAAAGAACTTTAGAAACATTGTGTGGTGTGGCGTGCTTGCTGAGCTCTGTTTGCTTCTTGTTATTTCAGTCAGGCAATTAGTTAGAATTTCGATTTTCTAGCCGGGGTCAATTCACTGCCGGTACTCTGTTTGCCGGCAAATAAATTCTCTGATTTTGCTGTTGTTGACCAAAAAAAAAGAAACTTTCCCGCCTTCGGCCTTCTTTTCCGCTTGTTTGTTGACTTTTGGCGCGCAAATTTCGTTGTGTATTTGTCTTTGAGGGGAATTTTGTAGAAACCGCGTGGGGCTTCTCTTTAGTTTATGGGGAGTGTCTGGGGGAACAATTTAAATAATGCTGATCTAGCACAGCGGCCCCGGGCATTGACAATTTAAATGTGACTTTTTATGGTTATAACTTTTAGATAAGAAAGTCGTGATAAATAATGGGGAGTTTGGTGTTTGTGAATGAAAACGTTTGAATCGTTTTAGAGTGGAAATAATATATGGTCATAAAATATGAATATTAATCTTTTTAAATAAAATTCATTCACATCCCAAATTTCATAGGTATTCTGGAATAACTTCTTATCCCCACATTGGCCTTTTTGCTTTCAAATAATTCCCTACATAATTTGTACAAAAGATACATATCTGAACAAGTATGCTTCCCCGAAAAATGTGTACGCATATTTATGCCATCGTATATTTATCTCATTTTCTTCGATCTTTTTTCGAAGAGAGAGAAGAAATTTCACTGGCTGCGCGTATGTTTTATGCTGATTTGTTTATATTTGGTATGAATTTTCGAAACTAACTTCCCGGATGGCATGTTGAAAGATATATAAACAAAGGGCAGACATTTAACATGCCCAAAGAGAGATATACCATCACACTCGGTATGATTGGAAGTGGGAAATTAATTTTTGTGATGGCTCAACAATTTTTGGAGGCACAGCTCATTGTTTTTGCGGAGACGATCTTTCCAGCATTTAGCGCAAATTGCAATGTTCCCGGGTAAAACATGAGCCCTCCCCGGGGAGCTGTCTCTCTTCTCGAATCTCCCCCTTTTCCCCCAGAAGCTTGGAATATGCAAATGCACGGAATTCGTGGAGCGACGAAGACTAATTAAACTTTGAAAGGAAAGCCGCTTAAACGCTGTTCTGACAAGGCTCACGGGCAACATCTGGCGCCTTTGTGTGGCTTTTAGCCGCACTTTTCAGAGGGGGCGAAGACGAAGAGCGCAAGGGGGTGGCACGGAGGTTGCGTGGAGGTGGGGCAGGTAAGCGCCGCCATTAAATTGCGCTCAAGCTCGTGTCTCTTTGGGGGTGGCAAAAACACGGATCCTGGCTCCTGGCTGCCATTGCAAATAATTTATGTTTATTAAATTTATTTAAATTTAATCAGTCGCGCAGGGAGGCAGGTTAAGAGGATAAGGGTGGTGGGTGACGGGTGAAATGCCTGCGCTGGGGGATGCTTCTTCTGCAATTTATGTGCACTGTGTTGTTGTGTCTGTGCTATCAGATCTGCCACGCCCCCATCGTACTCCCTCCCCTATCTCTTGTTCCCCGCTCTACTGCTAATTGTGTGCTTAATCTTGGAAAATATATGGCAAGCTGTCGCTGTCTGTTCCGGAGAGCGGAGAAAATTCCCGGCAAATGTTGCAAATACTCCGGGGCTCCTAGGGGATTAATATATTCTCATCAAATATTTCACGCCATTATTGGAATTACTCCAAGTTGCTGTCGAGTTGAGGGAAGAAGGGAGCGGTGTTACCAAAAGGAAAGTATATTTGAGTTTGCAATTAAAACTGTATCATGCCCACAAAGGATGTTGTTGTTGGAGTAAATAAAATGGAAAATAATTGAGGAAAAAGTTCGTGGGCTTCGTTGTTAATTGAAATTGGACTATTCAAATTCCAAACTTATATAAGACGATTTTTATACAGTTTTCTAAGGGCTTAAGTTATTATAGTTCAGGACATTATTTATGGACATTTTTCTCAACTTTACATTGCAAAAACATTCTTGAAAAAAAACCTAAATATAAATTATAAATTTCTCAGATAAATATAATCTTGGTTTTTTTTGAATCTAGATTGAATTAAAACCCTTAACTTTACAAATATCGTTTACAAGAGCACAAGAAATGGAAAAAACTATAAATATTAATTCAATTCTTTACAATTAGCTTTCAAATATCAATTTCTGGAAATCAAACCCTACTTTAGCAACCGTATGTCATATATCAACACAACCTTTAGAGAACCCTTCTTATCGCTGATATATCGAATGTAATCGATACTCTCATATGTTTTTCGCATTATCTGGCCAGAATTTTTGGGACATTTGCTCTGTATTCCGGAAAGTGCACGGAGCCCTTAATTCCTTGCTCGAACCTGGGAGCCATGGCAACTTGGTAACAGCCCGAGTTTTTCGGTTTTCGGCTTTCCTTTTTCTTCGTTTTTCGTTTTCCTTTTCGCCGCTTTCCTTTTTTGCACACAGCGCAAGCGAGAGGGATGGCGAATAACGGCAACGGCAGCCATTAGAGCCATTCACCCTTACTGTCTTTATGGCATTTTTAATCTCGTGGGTGGTTGGCGGCGCAACCTTCCCCCAGCCCCCACACTAGCCACCTTCCCATCCCATCGAAGGCATTTTTTGCACGCACTGCAAACACGAGGGTGTGATAAGACAAAATACCCGACATAAATGTGAAAAATATATGGCCAGAAGTGAAAAGGGAAAACGGAAGAAGAAGCCAGCCGCAGAATGGATGTTTGCCGAGGGGTTGGGGGTGGGCGGTTTGGCAGGGGCGCAGGCTAAAGGGGTTCTAAATAGTAGTAATTTTGGTTTGGTATTAAAATAAATGTATTTTAGCTCTTCAATTAAAATTTGTGAAGGTTATTTGAGTTGTATAAAACTTTCTTAAGTAAAAAAATTTAGCTGACAGCGTTGAAAAATTTAAATAAATCAAAAAACAAAATCAGAACAATATATTTTACTAAATATGTAAAGAAGGATAATAATAATACAATATTATATACTAAAACCCCCCTTGGCGACCCCACTAACCCCTCTTCCTGCGCTCCTGATTGCCAGAAAGTCTTGCCAAAAGGAAGCCGGTAAAATCAGACTCTTTTTGGCCCCCATTCAGCCCCCATTTAGCCCATCGCACCGAAGTGGTTCCAATAAATTTGTCGGCCCACCCGGAAAGAGGGAGAGAGGAAGAGAAAATGAGACGGCGAGGGCAAGTTCCGGGCGGGGAGCTCAACTAATTTTGGAAGGACGGACGACGGACAGCTGTGGAGCATTTGTAGCAATGGCCTATAAATGGCATTAGGCGTCTAGAATTGGTAATCCGCAAGATTTTTGCAAACGGCGTCTGTACCCACCACTTCAGCCACGTTCTCGAATTTTTCCGGGGACACGTGTCGCCAACTGACCGCAAGTCGAGCACCCCCACTGTATCCGTATCTATATTTGAATCTGAATCCGAGTCCCCGCCCATTTTTCTGTGTATCCGTTGGTATCTGCGCCTTTTCTAGCCCCGTCTGTGAGCCGCAATTTAATTGCAAATGAAAGGCGTTTAATGTGCGCCGCTTGCGATTAAAATCGCCGCGAATCGATGCGACACAATCAACGGCCATTCAATGATCACAATGAAGTGGCGCCGCCGCAGCTACTCTCTCGATGTGAGTGGAATTATTTGTTCGCGTAAAGTATCTGTAGATGTAGCTGTCTCTATCTGTATCCCTGGCTGTAGCTGTAGCTGTATCTGAGGCTTAGCTAGCTGGGTTTCGTGGGTGGCTCTTGGGTTCATCAACACTTTTTGGCTCCTTTGTTTGGGGTTATTTTTCGGAGGATAAGAGAAAACAAAGGGCAATGGTGAACCGAAACTTCAATACGAAACTAACAATACGAATACCCTGTATTTTGTGTATTTAAGTATTTTTAAAAACAAACCACAATATAATTTCTTTTATAAAGATTAATATCAGATTTACCCAATAAATATATAACTTTTTTCTGTGAATCACATTGATCTATTATAAAACGGAAATTCGTTTTAATGATCCCCAAAGAATTTTATTTTTTTGCGGCAGACATAAAAGGAATAAAATCTTAATGATCTCAAACATAAATATGATAAAATATTCTAGGAAGCACTTGCTTCTTTTTATTGATTCTTGGTCCACCCAAGGAGTGCTTAAAAACCCCAAAAAAATACAGTGTAATGTGTGCAAAGTTAAGATACCCAATCCCCTGAAGATAAAGGGTAAAGAAAAGGTTTCGAGGCAGTAACATAACTGCAATTGGCCTCGTCTTGCCCTTTGGACGCCTCATTGGCTTTGGCGTTATTTTGTTTTGGGAAAGGAAAGGCGAGGAAACTGAATTGAAATTGATTGCCTTCATTGGCTGCTTTTCTCTCCTTTTTTTCTCCAAGTTCATTTGGTCGTTCTATGAACCTTGGCAAGCATTATATCGACTTTTATTGAAAATACATATAAATTGAGCCAACTGCTCTCTGACTGCGGGAACGCATTTCGGTATTGTTTTTTTGGTTTTTTGTTTGCCTCCGTTGGTTGGGTTTTCCTTGCCTTTTTCGGCCTTTTTCGTTTTCCCAACTGCGTTCACGGCTCGGTGCACACCGGGTATATATTTATATATACACTTATATTCCTATTTGGTGAAAACAAACACGAACTCCGGATTCCCATTCCCAGACCCATTGCCATCTCCATTTCGATTCCGATTCGAATGCAGAACTTGGGGGCAGATGTCGGCCATAACTTAGATTGCGTGGGCCGACTTGAAACGATGACGTATTAAAACGCCATTCGGGGAAGCACCCCCGCCCCCTGTGTGCCCCCTCTGTAATCCCCACCACTCCATTTCCCCCCGCAAAACGAGAACGTGACACTTAAATTCGTATAAAAAGCATCGATCGATCGATGCGGGTTCTATATTTACCTAGGCGTGCGCATAACTCATGCTTATCCCCCTCACAGATGGAAATTTCAATATAATACCCGTAGGCACAGTGCTCGTGGGTGCACAAGGAAAAAACCCAATCTAAATTTAATATTCTTAATTTTCAGAAGGATTTTTGCTGGCACTATTTATTCACAATCAGTTTTATTTTAATATGAAAAGATGTGAAGTTTTTGCCGTACTACTTTGGTATCTCTTTCCATACAATTCAAATTATTTGTCCCCAATTTTTCTTGGTGTACCCACAGTACCCCCTCTCATGTTGAGGTGTGGTCCTAGGTAGGGGTCCTGAGAAATTGATTGTCGCTCGCTCCCCGAATCGCTGAGGCTCCGCAGACCACAGAAACGAAGCCCGCTTATTATTCTTTCCAATCTTGCACTTCCTTTGGAATTCTCTCGTGCTCGTGTACCTTCCTCTGCGTTTTTCGTGGCTGACAAAGTTGATTAATGGCTCACACACACACTCTTCCAGTTGCACACGCTGTTGGCCCTTTGTTAATGGCTGCTCGGGAGAAGTAATTTGAGAAAATGGTGTCTGAAGGCGATGATGCTGCTGCCATGCTGATCCCAGAGGAAAGTCTTTTGTCACCAACAGGTTTTATTTTCCCTATTGTTAGCCCCTTGCAAGTTTTGTTTCTCCCTTCACAGCCACTATATGTATATGGACGAAGCTCCTCCGGCGAAGGAACTCCAATTACCTGAATTGCTTCATTAGGAGAGAGAGAGGAGCGGAAGGATTCCCACAAAAGCCAACAACTGGAATAACGAGTTCTTCAAGGGGAGGATTTTTAAAAACACAATAGGCCTAGGATTTTTTTTATTCAAAGGACAGTTTCTTTGAAACTATGGCATCATAAATTCAAGAGAAACCTCGAAATTGAATACAATACTGTGAGGAATGTAACTTAAATTAATTGTAAGCCAGAAACCATTCGTTAACCTTTACTATTTCTTTAATGATCTTAACCTGAAGTGCAATTTCCCCACGATTATACGCATCAAAGAGAACCAAGTGCATCGTAAACACTCTAATCTCGGTAATTAATCAGAAGATCTAATAAATTTAGCCCAAGAATCGCACACAAACCGAGTGCATTAGCCGACACCGCGACTTGTTTAATTTCGCGATTAAATTAATATTAACTACTCTCTGTCTTCGAATTTATTACAACCGGAAAGTCAGGGGGAAAATGGTCGCAGTCACGCATTGCACGCGATGCGGAAAATGGAAAACCTGCGAAACTGTCGCACGCCAGAGCCAAGTTCTAAATAAAACTTTTGTGTAAATTAAATATTAAAGCTAATGTAAATGCGCAAAGTTTGCCTACTGATGGCTTTGTTTGTTTTCTCATATGTGCAGTGAGAGAAAATTAATTAACGAAAAATAAATAAAGAAGACTAAGACTTTGTATAAATTTTAAGAAAGTTCAAAAATATTCCTAATGTTTGTATTTGTTTTTTAAAATATTTTGACATATTCTGGACTAATATTTATATCAAATTCTATAGAAATAACATAAAATAAACAAACTATAAATTATTATAAAATCTAAATTAACTTGAAAACACATTTTAGATGACTTTTGAACCCTCCTTTTTCGCGGCGTGTGAGAGGGGAATAAACTTTGATTAAATGGGCGGGGAGAGAGGTCGGTCTTTCGGTGGGAATCGAGTCGGCAATTGTCTGTGGAACGTGTGCGCTTTTAATTTGATTTTGTCTGCGCCAAATTTACATGTCTGTCGGCCCATTCCCAGTGCCCAAAATACGCGCCAGTCTGGCTGCCATTTTTGGTCCTTGTCTGCGGATGTGTCGCCCACTCCGGAGAACCCTTTCCCCCGGGCCTGGGCCTGATCCTGGTAATCCAAACCCCTTTGCCAATTTGCACCACTCGGGCATTAAAACCGCAGATTAACAGCCGCATGGGGTAGTTAAAAACGAAAAAAAAACTCAGAGAAACGTGTCATTTCGAATTTTCTGGCGCCGCAGACCAAAATGAAAAAAAAGCGGAAAAAAATAATACAACGACACGAAACGTGCCGATAACACGGTGTCGTATTGGAGCGAGATAGGAATATGAATGGAGAGCGAGAACAACCGCTCGAGGGAGCAGCAAATGTAAATACCAAATAAAAATAAAAGGAGGAAAACAGAGACCGAAAGAAAACACAGGGAATCGGAAATTAAACAAAACCGAAACGAAATGGAATTCGCTTATCGCGCCTCATAAATTAACCCTTGCCAGCCGTCGTCCATGTTTCGAGAGACGCGGAGATACAGCATACAGATCCCCAGCGGGATCAACATTTATCGGCGAAATGGCGGATCTTCGCGCCCCCAAAAACCCCCTGCCAATGACATTGATCGCCGCCACAGAGAAAAATATGGAAATTAAATTGAAACATTCATATTGCACTGATATTCCCGATTCCCGCGCGAGGCAAAAGTTCAAGCCAGGGTTCAGAGAGAGAGATAGGCGGTCGTGCTGAGACAGAGATAGACAGAGGAGAGTCCATAATTCAATTGCCCCGGCGGGCAAGACTATCGCCAGTCGCAATTATGGCTTGTAAAATTAATAAAAATAATATATTTTATTATTCCATTCGCGCCGTTATCGCTGTGAGGGGAATGCGAATAAATCATGGCGCGGAGATAGATAGTCACTTTGTCGACTTTGAAAAGAACTAAGCGGTTTGTCTTAGAGAATAACTGAGGCCATTAATTGTATAGGTTGCTCTGTGTAACTTGAGAGGACTACAAATATTTAAATACAAAACTATTAATTCAATCTTGGCACTTAAGTTAAGAATTATTTTATTAAGCTGTTCTCGGTGAGCAATATAAGGAATAATCCTCAGTAATTGGTATTTACGTTATTAAAACTCAATAATAGGTTAACTTGACTTAAATCGGTGTTTTCTTAAATTCATCTCTCTCTTTTGCCATCGCTTCACAGTCGCCTCTTTGGCTATCCCCCAAGGACCCATTGTAATCCTTAACCCGAACCACCAGCAGCAATTCTATGCAGAACTGGCAGCAACTGAAACTCGGTGAGTTAATTACTTGTCAAACAGCGGCTGTTAGTGCTGTAAATTGCCCGAATGACTCCGCTCAACGCCAACGCCAGTGATTTATTTTCAAAACAAACACCAGAGGATCGCCAGTGGAAAAGCCAAGGGAGAGATCTCGGGCTAGGGACTGGAGACTTGAACCCGCTCCAATATCAAACGATCTGTGACGCCCAAAGCCGAGCCATGGCACGTACTTCTGCTCCGGTTTCAGCCTCTGGAACAGGGCTAAAGACCAGGAGGCCAAGAGACCACAAGCCAGACTGCTTGGACACTGGCCGCAATTTGTTCGTCCATGTTTTCGAGAGCAATTAAACGGCTCGCAATTACATGGCACACCGAAAACAAAAGAGAGAGAGAGAGAGAGAGAGAGGGGGGAAGTGGTTAATGTCATAGCAGGGCCACTGGACGTATGCGCAATATACATTAATACGGTTGAATACATTTCCTAATCGATAAGTCCTTTTAAAGGCTGTAAAGAAGGTTCTTCCATGTTTAAAACATGTTAAGGTTGCATTATTTAGTATAAAATAAAATGTACAATGCAAAAAGTTTTGATCTATTAAACATTAGAGTCAAAACCCTACTCTAATTTGCTTCTATAAATTACAAAACCAACCATTAACTATCTAGCCAATTAATAAACCCACTATACTTCCCGATTGTTATTCGATTACGTGCCCTATTCAAAGGCCCAACTAATGGGAAAACTACAAAGTGAGTGGCCATTAACTCGAGTGAAATGTGAATGGGAATTTAGATGAGAATGTGGCTGTGAGTGTGACTGTGAATGCCGATTAATGACCGCCCATTGTAACGCCGCAATTGACAGTGGCTACCCGTGTTCGAACTAATTAAATGGGGCATATAACATATAGAGGCTATAGCTATCGCTATACGGTGGTGATTCGCCAAACAATCAACGCCATTATCGGGCCCATAAAACGGGGATCGGGATCGTTCGGTAGTCCACAAACATAACATCACGATCGTTATGCACGGCGCAAGACCATGCGTAAAATCGTAAATAGATCATAAAACGCCCATAAAAAGCCATTTAACGAGGCCCAGAAGAACGCAGATCGACGTTCGCACAAATCGATCAATCCCGTCCAGCTTCGAGTGAGTTTTTTGTCACCAAGAGAGATTCACTCCAAGGTATTTATTATGGACAGCAGCGGTTTGTATTTTGGGGGGCCCTGTCGATAAGGAATGGTGATTTACGATCCCAGACGAGTACTTGACTTGAATTTTGGCTGCAACTTTCACGGAGCCCAAGAGATTTGCATGGGAGAAGCGAACAGTTGCCCATCCGGCATCTGGGATGTCTAAACCTTTTCAGATACTCTTGTATTTGCCGGTAAATGACTCCGATAAACAATGCAATTGTCCTTTGAATACGACAGGAAAAAATACAAAAGGTTGAGGGATTTATGACAGGACAGCAGGAGCTATGTGACGAATGCATTCCGCCGAGAAGGGTTCACCGAGGTGAAAGTAGCTGTGAGTAAAAACTACTCCCGCAGCAGGTAAATCATATTTTTCAAGGCCATTCGGTCAGGCTCTAAAAAAATCCGTCATATTCCACGGATTACCCGCAGTCCTTAGGCCATAACCCATTGGTTCAATGCCAGTCGGGGAATTAACTTCAAGGGTTTCCGGTTAATTGCGGTACTTACCGTTGAAATCGCCGCAAACGACACGCTCGAAGGGGCTTCCCATCCAGTCTGAAATTAAAGAGAGAGAAAAACAATTAACTTATGGGTTTTCTTCGATGCATTTTGTTAAGTAACTAAGGAGTTGTGTGTGTGTGCTCCCCATGTGCTGTTAATGCGAAATTCCTCGCCAAACAGCCTTGAGGCCCAGCGAGTCCCGCTGAGTAATGGAGCGACGCGACGATCTCTCAAATCATGTCCACCACTGCTGCCCCCTAGCAGGGCCCAGAGGTTCCACATGGCAGCCTTCATAAACCACTCAATCGGGCCGTTTTCAATTTAGTTGTCAGCGCCGGCCACAAAAAGCAGAATTAGCCGGGCCACCGGACCACCGGCCGAGTGAACCTCTGGCCAGTTGAACCGGCTCCGCTTTAAGTAGACCACGAGATGGTGGAGATGGAGACGGAGATATGTAGAGAAGCTGGGGAGGCTGGGGCCAGAGGAGGCGAAGCAGTCGTCTGGAGGAGCATCTGGGGGAGATGACCGAGAGGCAACGACCAGAGACGTCGGCTCCTCCTAATTAATAAGCAGATGAAGCTGCTCGGCATCGTTTGGCGCATTTTTAATTAAAATACACAAATTTCTGTGCATTCGCCTTGTCGCTGTTGCCACTTTATTTGACAACCGAACGGACGGACAGACAGACGGACAAACGGACAGACAGGCAATCTCTAATATGTACAAAGATTCTGCAGGCCGAGACTTCTTTGTCGCTTCGATGATTGCACAATTTATGGGCCAGACGCTTCTTATCTGGCCAAGGCAGTGTTCTGTCTACACATAGAAAATACTCAGACGAATGCAAGATTTTTTAAAAATAAATTACATATTGCTTTAAAGTATAAACTCTTAAAAGTATAACTGATATCAGTCACCTATTAACTTCCTTTCTTAAGCAAAGAACTCCATCAATCCCTATTTTCTGCCTGTGTACTTGTTCACCCCTTCTTTCTTGGCCATTTTCTCCATCTTAGCCACCGCACGTGCTGAGTTTGCGAGTATCCCAGCGCCGCCAAAGAAGACGGGGAAGAGCTTTTGCCATTTTCATGCTTTGTCGGGCTGCGCTTTTCCAGATAATTAAGAAAAGTTAACCTCTTTGCTTTTTCTTATCAGCATAATCAGGTGCAGGCGCGCCTTGCCTCCCGTTATCCCAGTTTTCTGTGGGGTTTTCCACGCCCCTCCTGGTCGGAGGCAACATGCAACACTGCAACATTGTTGTTGATGTTGCTGGGACTGGCGCTGGCGCAGTCGGTGCAACGATGTGAAAATGAAAATTCATTCAGACGCTTTGGCGTAAAATATTAAAATTCATTAGTTAAATTGCATTTGGCAAGCATTCAGCTGTAAAACGTGGCTGTTGCTGTTGCTGTTGCTGTTGCTGCCGTTGTTCGTGTGTCCGGGTCTGTCTTTTTGGGTGGGTTTCGCAGAGGCTTGGCCAAGTGAAAGCCAAGCGCCCAGACTTTTTTGTAGGAGGGATTCTCACATATATATATGTGCAGTTTATGTGCAACTTTATGTACAGTATCTGGATTTTTCGGAGGGAGGAGGAGGCAGGCCAGGCCAGGAGGAGAACCCGCTGCGTCGACGTGTCGCGCACTTGGCTGCCATAATGGCGTCATGCTCGTATTTACTTTCATCGCCGCCAGTCGCGTCGTCTATGATCTCGTTGACAATTTTATCGCCTCTGGCGCTGTGAGCGGGAGATATGCAAAATATTTCATTGTGCGAAATACCGTTTATCTTCCCGGCCCGGGCTTTTTACCATTACCAACAGGTTTTGGCCAGTTGACTGCCTTTATTTATGCATATGTTTTCATATTTTCATGGGGCTAAAATAGTGGAATTGATATTTAATCTGCATAGATTAATCGCAGCGCTGGTTATCGATTCGCTGACACCCAAATCTAGCTAAAAATGTAAATTTTCAAAGGCCCGGCATCTGGTTTTCTCTGATTTAGCTCTCTGTAACTTTTATTAAGATTCTATATATTATATTAAACCCCTCATAAAATTACCACCTTATTTTCCTTTATTAATACCTTTATTTGAAATCTGTCTGCAGGCCCATCAATGGCTAATTACTCATACGAGTTAATGCACATATGCCTTGCCTGGGCCATAAATTCAAGTGAAATCCCAGCGATTCTCGAGTAAATACATCGCTCGATCTCTTCTCTATTCCGTCGACCGATGTGCAGTCTATAATTCTGGCCAATTGACAGTCTATTCATATGCTGTCCGCCATCAATCAGGAGGCGTTCAACCCGGCGGGCGGGTGGCGGAAAACTGAATTCTCGTTCAATTTCTTGTGCACTGTGGAAATGCCAAATAAATCTGCTCGGCCAGAAATGCGCGAAAAAGAGCGAACGGATCGCGTAAATTAAACTGACCCACATAAATTTGGAGGTGAGTTTGCTCGTACTACGTTAGCCGCATAAAAAGATACACTTTTCGCCTTTGTATCTGTGCTTGTATCTCTAGCTGTGGTTGTAGCTGTAGCTGTATCTCTCGGCGAGTATCTGTATCTGGATTTCGTATGCGCGAAGCACATATCCCCGGACTTTTTTCTGTGTTTCTGTGCGCGGGGCAACCTTGAGGCTATTTAAATTACAAATCGACGCGCCAAACAACACGACGGACAGGCAGACAGACAGCCAAACGAAGCATTTTTCAAACTATTTTCATTTTTATTTACTGCCAACTTTTTAGCTCTTCGTTCATTTCGCTTTTGGATACATTTTGGGATTCCGTTTTGGACTACGAATTCGGATTCGAATCGCGCTGGAAGACTGATGCGAAATAAACGACTTGGAAGTGCCTCGCAAAGTGATCATTATGAATTGGAATTGGCGGCGGAATGGCGCTGGAAATGGGAATGTCATTGGAAAATGTTTGCCCCACGTTTATCTATTGTTTATAGAGGAGCTGGGAGGGTAACAAGCTAACCAATGAGAGCACTACACGTGGAAAAACACGATCGGGCATATCGGAGAAATATATTGCAACTATTGGGAGAACAAGAGAGTTTCTATAAATTCATTTTAAAATTAGAAGGAATTGCATGGCTCGAATTATCTATTTATAGTGGTACTCATATATAATAGTTTATTAATGATGGTAATAATAATCACAAAAATTACGTTTTATAGTTTTTCCTTTTCTTATTAATTTATATTTTCTATTTAAGAATAATCCTCTGCACTACCTCTTTATACTTAGTTTATCTCTGTGTAATTTATCATGATTTATATGTACACAAAAAGCTTTAAGATCGATTCATAGATCGTAAAATGGAAATTGATTTAAGATGTGTACATATCTGAGAAGTACATAGTTCCTTTCAAGATTTTAGAATGAGATTTTTCAATGTGTAATTGGCATGATTTATTTCAAAAACATGCAGTTCACTTCTTCTTCAGTTCTTCATTTTAGATGCTGTTTTTTACTAAGAGTAATTGGGGAAATAAATGATCAGATCGATTGATACTTGATTAAATGTGATTATATTTTCTCCAATACGAAGTATGAATTTTCACAGGTTTATTACTCAACCATAAGATCCCTTATAAGGTAAAATTGAGATTGGTATACCCCTTTTCCACTCTTCTACTTATATAAAAACATTGAAGTATGACTCACCTGTGAGCGTCATCCAGGGATACCTTGGCAGATCGGCAATGCCGGCTCCGCCCGCTCCACCGGCGCCGGGCATCACGCCGGAGGCTGGCTGAGTGCAGGCATTGCCCAGAGAGTCCACGCCGATTGCTCCGGCACTGGCCGCGGATACCGCCGATGCGGCGGCTGTGGCGTGCTGATAGAACTGGGCGAACTGCGCGGAGGCCGAGGCAGGTACGCTCATCGACTGGTAGCTGTTCATCACGGTGTCCGTGTACCTGCTGTGGGAGAGAGAGACGAGATGGACATTCGATTAGCCTCAAGAACATGTGTGTGATCCCTGCTCTCTTGACTTCTTACTACTGACTACTGACTCCCACTCCCTTCCGGCAGTCACATGCTAATGAGCCGCTGTGCGCTCTGACCATTTGCATGCCCCCTTCTGCGGTCGCCTCTAATTGCCCACTAATCCCGAACACGCCCGCGCACAGCAGGGCTCACTGTAGCCACAGTACAGTGGACTAATATGCAAATGGCCGCAGCGGAAGGTCAGGCTGCGTGCGAATCTTGTGGGCACCGCAGGCTGCTCTAATTTGCCGGCATTATGGCCATTCGATATGAATGGGCAGTGGTCAAGGACCTGAACACGGAACCCTGGGACACAGGATCCGGCCAATAATTAGAGCGCATTCGAAACGGATTTGCGGTTTGCGGTTTATGGAGATTTAAACTCAAGGTTTCGACGGACATTTCCGCTTGCCGAGAGAGCATGCAAATTTAATTCTTGGAAGGTGACTTTTAGTTTATTTTTAAAATTTAGAAAAAGGAAAAGTATAGCAGGCAAAGGGATCGAAGTTTTAGTTGTTGTATTGCTTGAAAATAAATACTAACTTAGGGTGCCCCATATCGATATAATACTCCCTTAAGATTCATTAAAGATGCAGGTTGCAGTTGAATTTGACATAAAAGGGATCAAAGATAAAAGTTAGAATTAATATGAATGTAAGTAGTCAAATGAAGTTTATGTTTTTCTTAATAATATTTGATCTTTATAGAAGCATTTGCCAGAAACTCGAACTCATCGTTTATTAGAGATTGGTTTGCCAATATTTATTCATATAACTGAATTCTTGAATTGATATTTAAGTTGGGAATAAGATTTGTAGAGTTGGATGCTTTATGGGGTTTAAAATTTTAGTTAATTATTAATATCAATATCATGTATCATTTAGTATTTTCTAGTAAGGAAATGAATTAGGATCCATCAGGAATTCCAACTGGATCTTTGATAGACTTGCTTCATTGTCCCCCCAAGTATTTGAAATTGGTTCCCAGAGCCCAAACTCACCTGCACGACTTATCCTCCAGTCCAGAGAACCCGGCCATTCCGGAGAGTCCTCCGTGGCTGCTCGGGTGATTCGACACGTACGGATACATCTTGCTGGTGGGGATGGCAAACGAGGAGCTGGCCGCGGCGGCGGCGGCTGCAGCAGCGGCTGCTGCGGCAACGGATGCGGATGCCGCTGATGCAGATGCGGCGGAATGCGACGCGGACACAGATGCCGCCGATGCGGAGGCCCCGGATCCCGGCGAGTTGTCGTTGAGGCTGCGGTGCAGCGAGGAGCTGCCGGAGGCCGACGGCGATGGGGAGCAGCTGCTGTCGCCCGCCGACGGGGGCGTTAGCAACAGTTGCTGATGGGCGTGGCCGTGCGAGGCGGCAGCGGCTGCGGCTAGCTTGTTGATGTGGTGCTGCTGCTGCTGCAGCTGGAGGGCGGCGGACAGCGAGGAGTACTGGTGGTGCTGCTGGTGGTGCACCTGTGCCTGCTGCTGCTGCTGCTGCTGGAGATGCTGCTGTTGCTGCTGCTGCACCTGCTGCTGGTGCTGCTGGAACGGTGACGAAGAGGAGACCGGCGAGTGGGGCGACTGGTGGCCCAGGTGCTGGCTGAGCTGGCTGGGCGACAGGGATCCGCCGGATCCGCTCAGGTTGACGTTGTTGTGGTTGCTGCTGCTGCTGGGGCTGCCGCTGCTGTGGTTCGTGTTGCTGCTGGCGCTGGTGTTGTTGCTGTGGCTCACGGCGGAGGCGGCGGCGGCTAGAGCGGCGGCGACTGCTGCAGATGACGAAGTCGGGGGGGTGGTGGTTAGGTGGTGCGAACTGATAAACGGCTGGAACTGTGGATACTTTGGCAGCATACTATCGAAAACAAATTTTGACATTGCACATAGTTTTCTGCTCTCTGGCCGAGGATCGAATCTTCGGATTTCTTTCTCTCTCTGTTATTTTTCTTTTTTTCACTCAAGTTCTTTTCGTTGTTTCGACTTCGGTTTTATTTTTAGCTATGTTTTTGGATTGGATATATTCGGTTTAAGACATTTTAAGCATTCTTTAACAAATTTTGTGCGAATTCAGCGAAGGAAAAGAGCCAAAAGTTGGTCCTAATTGAGTTCTAAAAGTGTTGTTTATTTATTATCCTTTGAAATGTAAAAGAATTATGTCAGAGCAAAGGGAATTTTCGGATATAAAAGTGTCTCAAATTTGTAAATACTTTTTATATATTTTCAAGTCAAATTACCCATTATTATATTTTCTATTAATTAAGAAACCGGGTCTTGATTAATTTTAGAAAAGAAAAAGCTTTCAGGCAGTATACATGGAACATAAACAACATCTAACAAAAAAAAAATTTATGGAAATCCTATAAATATTAATATATTATATCTGTTACAACCTAATTCAATCTTTAAGTCTCTAAAAATTGTTACGGTAGAAAATCTAAAGATCTCTTTGCCCTTTGAGCATCTCTATTATCTTTATGACTTTATAATCCATAAGAAAGATAATTAGAAATGCCCATATCTGCCCAATCAAATTAACTTTGGTAGCAACTAAATGTCTTAAATGTATGCTATAAACTCTCCGCTTGTCTTAACTTTACTGCCAATAGAAACTACGGGGAAATCACTATATAAATCACCACAAATTGATCAAATTAAAATGTACTAAAAGCTAAAATAGACTCTGCGCATAATAAAAGTGTTGCTCAAAATGTGATAAACAAAAAGAAACGGGGGAAAACAAGGGGAAAAGAATATATACTGCTTATAAAAATTGCTCGGAAAACATAAAACGAACATTAGCCAAATTGAATATGTTTAGACTGAACATAAATCTTTCGGATGGCGAGAAACAGAACTCAAGTGGAAAATATATATAGTCCTCCTTATACTTTTAAGCATTTTTCAGAGTTTTTCCCAGCACAATGCCAAAGGGGTTAGTATGGGCTTAGTTACCCCAATATAAGTTTTAGTCTAAGATGGCAAGTAGTTAGTAACTTTTAAAGATAGATACATGATAGAGATTGGAAACTTTGCCCGACTTTAAGCTACTTTCTCGTGTTCGGAGAATTGGGAAATGCATTTCGTTACCTTTCTCGGGATTTTCTCTAGCGAACTTTTGGCGAGCAGCTTTTCAGCTTTTCCGTTTTCTTTTTTTCGCTCGAAACTGGCGAATTCACAACGAAATTTGTTAAATTTGCATATGATCTCGGATTACAGCCGAGTGTGTTGTTGTGCCAGCTGCCGTGTGTGTGGTGTGTGGTGTGGGCTTTGTTTATTTGTTGTGAAAGCAATTAAAAGGCGGCCATCAATTACGCGGAATTATTAATGGTCGAAGTGCCGGCGGGATTTCGTACGTGTGATTTATAGGCGCGCGATCTGTTTTTTTTTTAATGGCACTTTGTTTTTATGGCTTTTTTAGGACCTATCGAGTGTGCGAGTGTGTGCGTGTGTGCTGGTGGAGAAAGGCTTTCTCCGTTTTGCTTTAATTACTTTGTTTAAATTGCCATAAAACACTTGGCAGGTAGAACTATCGAACTCAAACTCGAACTCGAACTCTGGGGCCCTTTTACGACGTCAACTTTATGACTTTTTAATTTTTATGCACCGCACACTGAGAGTTATAAACGAAGTGTTTTGACAGTTTTTCGGTTTTCCGATTTTTCACAAGGTATTCCGTCGTATCGCTATTTGTGTGGTTCCGCGTTTTATGCGCTCTATAAACTGTTAAGTGACAATAAGCCGGCGGATCGGACTCGGACTCGGACTCGGAATCGCAATCGAAATCGGTGAACGCAATCGTAATCCGGAGAATCGGGAGAATCGAAATCGCTGAGTCGGGAGCTGAAGCCAAGAGTGGAGCTGAGTTCCGCAGACACTACTGCGCGCCACGATAATAAATATTATAATAAAACGAAATTTTTAAAAGAGTATAAAAATTTCGTGTAATTGGTAATTCTTGCTGCCGGCGCGGGCAGCGACGCCAGCTGAGGCAGCGACCGCAGCGGAGCAGCGACTGAAGCGGCGGCGACGGTGGCGGCGACGCAGCGCTTTGAGTTCGTTGGAGACTTGAGTTTTGTCTGTCTGCGGATGGGATTTGGATTTATTTATTCCTCGCTGGCTATGTTGCTGTTGCTGTTGCCGTTTTCTGGGGAGACTACGCGGCGAAGGCCGAGCGTTGTGGCGTTACGAGCAGCGAAACGTTTATGGCGCAATACAAAAGCCATGCGAGCGTTCTTATGGGCAACTGGATGCTGAGTTTGTGACATTCATTTCGAGCGCACACAGACACGCGGCCAACGCAGCTCTCACTCAACGCCGACTGCGGGCAATAGGAAAGATGGCAGCGCCACTCACACATACGCTTGTCTCGCTTTCACTCATGGCGTTTTCCGTTTCCGGCGAGCTGCTCGCTGCTTGCTCTCCCGCTCGAGCGCATGATGGCCGCCTTGGCTGCTGCTGCTCTTTGAGTGAGTTTCCTGGCGTTGAGTGCGGTTTTTAGTGCTCGCTTAATTTTCATGTTTATAACGTGAGAACTCATTCGCAGCTGAGCGCAACTACTTTGAGCCGCCCCGAGTGAGTGGAATGCTTTTTTAAGTGTTTTATGCTTTGTTTGGCAAAATGTTATTGTTGATTAAATTACCCCGCATTATTCATGCTGAGCCCGAGTGCGGGCGAGTGAATCGGTGGTCCTCCGAGTGAGTGCTTTCCTATACAAATTAGCCTGAAATTTGCCTCGGTTTTTTTATAGCCCGAAAAAAAAGAAACACAGAAATTACGAAAAATCCATAAATTCGAGAGATGAAAAACGCCGACGCTGCAAAATATTCGCTCTTCCTCTTCCATTTTTCGGCCGCCGCCTTTTGTTCCTATTTCTCTCTTCCTTTCTTCTCCTTTCTCCGCGCCTCTCTCTCCGCCTTTTGCCGTTTGTCGCTGGAATTGCTGTTATGACATTTTTATGAAAAATTTCAAATTTACGACTGAAATTGGACAACAGAAACAGACATTTCCTCCCCAACCCCCTGTGTGTCTTTTCTGTCCCTCTGTTCCTCTATCGCTCTATCTCTGCTCCACTCTTTCTGAAAATAAAGCGAATCTGCAATTTCTTAACTTCTTTACTTTTTGAAGTTTGCTATATTATAAAGGAAATTGGTGGGGGTGGCAGTGGGAGAAAGAAGTGGGAGGGAGGGATACATAGTGTGAATCTGTTCCTAGATGTAAGATTTTAAGGTTTATTAAAGAAGCGTGGTTTTTATTTTATATTTTATTTATTTTTAAGAATGATAAAAATATGTTAACAAAAAAGTATACTTATAAAAGATATATTTTCTAAAGCAAAACAAGAAATTAAAAGATTATTATTTATTTATGAAAGATTTAAATATTTTATTTTAAAATGGGGTACGATTTTTTTTTTGTTATCAACGAAAAACATTAATTTACATTTACAATATCACATAATAACAGAAAAAATTTGCAACATAAATTATTTTCCAGTAGAAAGTTTATTTATTATTATAAAAAACCTGTTTTCTTAGAGTACAGAACTCTATTTAGCTGAAATGGAAGCACAACAATTATTAAAATAATGAAAGGTATTATTATTATTAATTTTTTAAGCCGGAGTGTATTTATTTATTTATTTTTTACAACCACAATTTCTTAGTTTATATGTACATCACAGGGCAATTTATTTTTCTAAGAGCATTAATACTCGCACAATTAATTTATTTCCGCTTAATAATGCTTTCTTCTTCACATATTTATTTCAATTTAATTATCCTCTTCTCGCCAAGCACCTGTCAGTTTAATGGGCTTCTCGCCTGGCTAAAACATTTATAATTAACTTTCGCGTAGTTTTACGGGCCTTGGCCAAGTGCGATTGCCAAATCCTGGGCGATAACAATTGAATAATTGATCAATCAGCGGATTGGCTAAACAATCAATTCTTTTTGGCACACTGGCTTGTTAAATCTTGTATGGTTTTATGGCCAAGAGGAGGGGCTTTCGCGGCGGACACGGCGTTAACGGCCGGGCGAGTGCTTTAAAATTAATTGCTCATAAATTCCAAATTAAACATTTTGCCACACTTTGGTTCATGTTTATGGGTCATACGGCGAGTGCGAATGAGTGGCCGCCGCACTGAGTGCACTCAATCGCTCCCATACACTGAGAAAAATAAGGGGAATTTAAAATTATAATAAACCGAATATCATCGAAGGAATATAATATTACTATTATAATCTATACAACAGTTAATAATCTTCTTAAAGAGTTAGATCTATATTTTGTTTTAAGAATATGTCCTAATTTTGATATGAATAAATTTTGTAATGTTTTGTTCAAAATATATACAAATTTCTAAGGTTTTCCTATATCGTTTTAAATAAATTTTTTAAGTAAATTACACATAAGCCATAGTCTTACAAAAATTACTTTTAAATCTTAATAAATAATTACAAATACAAATCTTCTTTATATAAATTTTCTTTGGCAATAGTCTTTACTAGTTTTTGTTCGAGTGCACTCAGATCTGCAGCCACTCACAGCGGGCTGTGATTTACTGCCCTTGCCGCGGGGTTATGGGCTATGAGATGTACGGGATATATACGGGATATATATGGTGCGGGCTATAAGACCGTGGCAGGTGGGCCGCCCAACGACCGGAAAAATGTAAAAGGCCCATTTTGATAATCAAAACAAATAATAAAACAACTTCGCACGTTAGTCTACCGCGGCAACAATAACAAAAAACAACCCATTAAACGATAATAATCGTAATAAACTAATAAAAATTGAAACTGGGTGAGAGTGGATGAGCAGTGAAAAAAGAAAATAAATAAAAGTAGAGTAATTTTCAGCAATAAAACACTATTTTGGGTTCCCGGCAAGGGAATGTATGCGAGTTTCGAGTGGAGTTTCGGTAGAGTCGGTTTTCTGGTTCTCTGGTGGTGGGACTGCGTGCGATTGTGATCCTCAAGAGCGTTAAACAAAAGCGGAACGGAACGGAACAAACCATAAAAGAAACAGCTCCGTTGTGCGTAATCTCCCGTGCGACAGGTTGTTTCTAAAAAAAAATAGGCATAAAAAGAAGGCAGTCGCGTGCAATGAGAAACACTTGTAAAACAATAAAGGCACAAAAATATACAACTGGGGAGTGTGGGGCCAAATGAAAATGAATAAGTGTTAGGGAGTTATATCATTTTTATTTTTGCTGTCTTGGTAGCTTACAAGTAATTTAATAGTCTTAAAATAAGTTGTAAATCATATTTAAAAATTCATTATTTTAAAGACAAATAAATTTCCTATTTTTTGTAAACGAATATGACATCTTAATATGACTTAAACATTTTATAAAGTTCCCTATTTTGCAAATTGACCTTTTTATTTATCATATTGTATCATCTTATTCCTCTTTTGCAGAATTTTTTGTATATTAACATTTTGTGATAGTTCATTTGTAAAATTCATGTTTGCCTATAATTATCTATAAACAAGCTTTGTACATTTTTTATTTGTGTAATACTTTTTTTTAAACAGACTTTTTTTTAATATTATTTTTTATTATTATTATTATTATTATTTTTTTACATACTGTATATTATGAAACAATATAGTTTGAAAGTTTAAACCTTGTCATTCTAGTTATAGTATTTTTTTCCAAAACTTTTCGGAATAATTTACATATCTTTGAATATTGATTATTTAAATTGTTACATACATATAGCTAACAAATATTTTCACAACGCTTGAATACTGTCTTCCTCTGACAATTACTGGACTATATTCTATACCCTATCATCATTAATATAATATAATTCCTAAGTTAGAGTATGTTAACTGCAGTTTCAAAACACAAACCCAAAAATTTCCACAACTGATAACTTCAAAATCCATTAAAATAATAAACTGCCAGAGCGATTTTGCTTTCGTCCGTTGTTGGTTCCCACAAGCCAAGCTGGAACTATTGCCATTGCTATTTCTCGAGTGCGGATCGTAAAAGCAGCTAGAAGACAGGCATAATTGCCCATAAAAAGACTGTAAAATATTTCGGAGTGAGTAATGAGACCGGAATCAATTGTCACTCGCTGTGAATCAATGGCATTGAGTGAGACTCTCCGCCCTGAGTGAGAAGAAGTGCGGCTCAGAATGGAAATAAAACTCGCTGCACATCAAGTTCATTCCCTAATTTGATACACTTTTATAGCCCCGAGTTTATGGCTTGTTTGGCCGGGCTTGTGCTTGTGGTTTTTCCCGTCTGCCGATCTGACGAATGAGTTTTCCGTCGGACGACGACGACGATTACTAAATGCCTTCTCACGCAATCATTTTTTAATCCCCGATGCGGTCGGGTTTATAGGTCACCCATCACCCATCGCCCGGCATCCGGAATCTGGGTCTCTGTGTCATCCCATCTGCTCGGTGGCGATCTCGAGTCACCTCCGAATTACTCAATAAAAAATATACGAGTGCCCACCGGGTGTCTGTCTCTGTTTTTATTGCATTTTAATTGCTCTAATGACACACTGTAAAGTGCGTAGGTAATAGATATAAATGTTGGATATGGTCAACAATGCATGAGGTCCACAGGTCCTTAAATTGAAGGGTCTAGCTCTAGCCTATAAACTTAATTTAATCACTTACCGTTATGGCAGATGTGTCGGTATCTGAAAGTAAAAATATATATAAAATTATTAACAGTAATTTTCATTGATTTAGAGGATATTCTTAATAGGGGCTTGTATTTATAATATACGGAAAAATTTATAAAATTCTAGGGCCAATCATCAATGTTTCTGAGCATTAAAAGTCACATTATTAGTTGACACACTCAACCGTAAGCTCAAAACTAGATACTTTTTGCCTAAACACAAGTACACATGAACCAATACCGGAACTGTAAAATTTTATTCGTCCAAAATGGAAATCGATCCGACCGAGTCCTTGTCGGAGAAGAGCAAAAAGATGAAGCGATGGCTCCACCCGTTCCGGATAGCGAGATACCTTGTGGAGATGAGTCAGGCGCTTGCGGATTCGTTTGCAAGGCTTATGACCTCTTGGCAGTGAGTTCCTAATTTGAATTATAGATTGGTACACTTTCAGACGGCACTACATGCCATTCCAGATAAGTGTAATTATGACCTTGGCAGCTCTGTGCCTGAGTTTGTTAAATACAGATGCCGATGCCCAATATTCCTTGGCCCAAAACTGGTGGCCCGTTTTTGGTGCCATAATTGGCTTGTCAATGTTTAATTTAATGATGTGTTGCGGCACAGCGATGTTCCGAAATAAGTTTATTTTGTTGTCATTGTACGCGGCAGCTCAGTTGTTTACGCGACCATTCTGGTGAGTCTTTACTGCCAACCACTTGCCTCCCTGAATTTCGTTGATCCGAGACTTGTCTTTAGCATTTCCCTGGTCCTCAACATTCAAGGGCTGATCAATGGAGAATACGGCAAGGACGAATATATAATGGCTTTTTTGTGCCTTGTCCAGGATGTTATAGCCGTCACTTTGTTCATTACCTCACTGTGTGGTGATTATGGTTTTGGCGGTAATTCCGACGACGACAACGAGAGTGGCGGCAGTGGCGGCTACAGTGACTAAAATTATATTCCAAATTTTAAATCGAAAGGTTCGGGGAAACCCAAGCCTCGTTAGTATAGAAAAACGCTTTCTTCCCTTAATTAATTCAACAAATGCAATAAAATCAGTTAATATAATGCTTAATTTTTATTTATTTAGTTTTATTTTCAGCTCTCCTTTAATTACTCGGAATATATTTAGTATCATTCATTTAAATTAAATAAAATTATTATTTCCCCAATCGTTTCCTTGGCCGTGAGTTAGCTGATGGAAACTCCACATTCATCTCAGTTTTGACTTTGCATCGGGCAGTGGAAATGTGGAAATTCGGAAAAGTGGAAATGGAATGACGAGCGTGTTTTATAGGCCTCAACAAGACATTAAAACACACGCATACGCCCCGTTGGCGCGGGGTGGCCATTACGATACCTGCGGCGGTGGTTTTTCAGTTTTTCCTCCGGCTGGAAAACGGAGAGAAAAGCCCGAGCGTGACAGAGAAAGAGAGAGAGAGAGAGAACGGAGATGGGCGATGATGGGCTCGCTGCGAAAGGAGATTTCAATATCATAAAAAATCGTATTAAGAGAATCTCATATTGGGAATCGTAAAGTTTTTACGACCGTTTAATGGACTCTTGCAGTAAGCGTGAGTATTTACGCGCTGCTTAAAAGCGGTAAAATATGGCCAAGTGGTGTCGTGGGACAGGACAGTGACGGGATGCGGATACCGATGCTGCAGAAAATGCAGATGCTGCGGATGAAAGACTTCAATTAGAGACAAAAAGCGAAATGGTCATTGAATTACCGGAAAACTCTCTAATGGCGCCATCTGGCCGCCGTTCGCCGAAGCGCAGCAGCAGCCAAGCAGTGCAAGCAGTGCCCATGCGTCCTGACTAGGGTCGTGGACTGGGTGAGGGGGTGGGTTCGGATTCAAGTAAGCAGTGCCGGAGGACCTTTAACGTTCTTTTCTTTTTGCAACGAAAGAGATAGCCAGGAAAGAGAGGGAAGACGATCGCTATTGCCAATAATAAAGGGCGTGGCAATCGATTACGTCATCATTGGTTCAGGTCCAAGCGAATGTCCTTCGAAAGAGCTCAGTTTTAAGCGGCAAAAACACGGAAATGGGTGTGGCAAAAGGGCAAGAAACCATGGTGGCTCGACGAAGCAATTTTTCAGACTTACTTCTCAGTTGCACAGTGAATTTAATAAAATGGATCAGCGGAAAAATGTGTGTGTTTAAAATTATAAAAAGAAATGAAATAAAAATAATTCTTAAAGAAGCAAGTGCTAAAAAAATGAAGTGCTTCCAATACTAATAGCTTTTTAAATTAAGAAAATATACCACAAGCACTTTAAATCGGAAAATAAAACAGTTTGGAGCATAGATTCCTATTCATAAAGGGTAAAAATATATTTAATTAAATTCCTTAAATATTTTCAAGCCCAGATATATATCGAGTGAAATTCCAAGCTAATATATCACTCATTGCTATCATTCATCAAAGTTATTTCATAAATCTTAACCAACATTTTTAAGGCTATGTCTGCTTGGAACTAACAACATTTAGAGCCCCTCAAAACCATCAAGATATTAGCCGTAAACCTAGCACTTCAAGACTTAAACCCCACTTTGATGGATGTCTGAGGGGGCTTGATGGATCGGAAATGACCTCAGAGGCGATTGGCAAAGAAAAAACAGCAGCGTATCCTATTGGGTACAACCATTCTATTAATCATTATTTTCTGTATTCAAACGCTGACGACGGTGCAATCGATTCGATGAATCTAGTCAGCCGGTGGAAATCTCTAGGCTCATTGGTTGCCATTCGTAGGTGCAGTCACGTAGGGCGAGCCATAGCTCCAAGTTTCCGAACAATTTAGTGGAAGTCTGGTGACAACGACCCGACGACTTCATTAGACGCGGCCATCCATCATTTGGCCAGCGAGAGTTATGTGACTGCTGGAAAGGATTTCCTACGATTTCCACCACTCGGATAAATCATCGGCCCAATCCCACTTGGTGCACGGCGAAAAAGTGTTACCAAAGTCGGTAATATTATCTATATCTCATCTAAATTCCATTTACAGGATATCTGCCCGTATTTTGCTGCTTTCGAATACCGGATATCGCATTGTCGAGGCACTCAAATATATTAATATTTTTTATTTGTACATCCTTGCGGGGTATTAAATTTTAAACAAGAAAATTACATAAAATCCGACCACATACTTTTATATGTTCTTGACCAGCTGACTCGGTCTAGCCATGTCAGATCTATAGCAGCTTCATTTCTAATTAAAACTGCCTCTCTTTTTTTTTCTTCCTGTAGCCAGTCGAAATAAATCAGAAAAGTTCGAGCAGTGCCGCTCGTAAAACGGATTCCGCCGAATGTTTGTTAATTATGGTTTTGCGTAACTCTCGCATTAGTTGGCCGCGGGTCAGAACGAAGCCACTCGTGAGTGATTTGTATTTGGGCTCGTTAAAGTGTCCAGCGGAATGGACTGGTGGTGGGAAGGCAGTGGGTTTCCTTCTCAGATGCGGCGGCACGATCGCCGAGCATCTTCGCCCGTTCGCAATCCGCAATCCCGTGGCGGCATCTTCGGGAAAAGGCACGTTTTCCAACACAATTTGCAACAATTTAAGATTTTTGCGCCAGCTCCGATGGCCGATAGTCGAATATCCATATATCCAGAGAGATTGCCTCGCTTCATGGGCTCGTAAAAATCGAAAAATCGACTAAATAAAAGATGGGGAGTGGCGCTTGTTGGGGGGAAATTGAGAAGTTCTGAGTCGAAAGCGCCGCATCTGGTTGCGAAATGAGAGCGATTTTCTTGACTTCAGCTGGCGTCTGCAGCTGAAACAAGAATATTACGCGTAATCCAGTGAATTTCAGTGGGATTTAAGTATGCAACTTGGGGTTTTATAATCTAGTTTGGCTTTCAGAGACTGCCGTTCTGAGAAGTCTTAATCATGGAGAAATTATAATAGTTTCTAATGATTCTCATATGGGCCAGCCAAATGGTCATTGTATTGATTGTGGCATAAATAAGTACAATAGGTTTAATAGTTTAATTTTAAATTACTGTTGAAATTGTTAAAAAAATTAAAAGAACTAATAGGGAATAAATAAATTAAAGAGAATTCGAAGTAATTTTTTCATGAAGATTACTCCTTTTATTTCAACACCTATTTCTGCCCTCTTAAATTATGTAATTTCTATTCTACCCTAAAACACATATTAGTTTTTCTCCATAAATTAAATAAAATAACCCTTTAGCTAAGTTTTATTGCAATTAATGCAATTAAAGTAATGGAAATACGCTCAGCATAACAATTAGCTCAATTCGCTGTGAAGTGCGCCTGAAAACATTCCATAAAACATGCTCCACTTCAAGGGGATTAATTGGGCGCATAAATCGAGTTTATTTCGCATAATGTGAACACTTAACGCTAATTACTTGGTTCAATGCGATGTCAGCGGCATTTGCATGTTTCCGAGTCGATTGGCCCACAGGGGGAATGCATAAATACATAAATAATGCTCCACTTATTTATATATAGGAGCCGAAGTCACTCAGGTGACCTTTGGCCCCTTCGGTCTACTCAACGACTCTCCGAAGAGACTCCACCGACAGATTCACACGGGCTCAGTGTGTGGAGAGTGGTTTCTGGGGGATTCTTTGGACTCGGAATCGGGCTTTAGAAACCGGATCAACCACTTTGGCGGTGCAATGGCGGCGGCAATGGAGGCAAATGGCCGTGATAAGAGCACCAGCACACCGCCATCGTTTGGCCGTCATCGTTGTCTCAAAGACTCTTGGCATTCATAAATATATTGAAAAGAGTCGTTTCCACCGAGAATCCATGCCCATTTCATCCCCTGGCCGTGCGCACATCCTCCTTTCTCTCCCTGCGCATTTCTCCTGGGCTCACTTTCTTTGTCTGACTGAAAAACCAAGAACCCAGCCCGAAAACCGAACGAACACAACCCGTTTTTACACGGGAAAAAAGTATGAGCAATTAGGATAAGAGAATATATGTTTCCTAGGATATTAATTGAAAAATGTTCATGGCTAAAAAACTATAAGTGTATTAAACTCTTTAAATATAATATTTTTTATTTAATAGACCGTGCTCTAAATATTTCTGTGATCGTTTTTTTCAGTGCACCCACTGACTTGACTCATCCATGCGGTCATCGCGGAGGTCGAACTCTTGGCAGCCCGAAATGCGTTGTTTTCGTCATTTAAAGCCTTGGGTCATCGTCATCCGATTATCGATTGACCGACTTATTGCTGCCGGGCCGCCAAGAAATCCGAGAAATTCAATTGGAGCACTGAATTCCGATGGGTGACAGAGTGTCGAATAAATTATGGAGAGATTAAACATGCCATATTCCCCCCTGGTAGCATCCCACACACAGCACGCTACATATATTTATCCCTTCGGCCAGATAAGCCCCATTAAAACACGTCTATGGCTAATAACCCCCTGGGAACCGAGAAGTTGGTTCCCTAATTTCCCCGACCCTCTGGCGAATTTACGTGACGCTGACACTTGCTATCTGGAGCCATAAACTCGGGGGCCTTATCATCGCCGGCGGCCATTAAAAGGGAGTTTTACTGTAGGACTGACCGCGCCAGTCGCGACTTTAAAGCGAACGCACGACAATTATGCGCACAGCCGGACATGGCGGTGCAGTCCACCCTTTTTGGCACGTAGAGAAAAGTCCTTGAGATATAATAATTCTTGCCTTCTTGGCAAGAAAAAAAATTATATTAAAAAAAATTTAGAGACTGTCAGTTATTTTTAGTGAATAAATAAAAATATGTTTTAGTAAATGTGAAAAAAAGTGTAGTTTATATTCCTCATATTGTTCTTTTTTTAAATTCTTTTTTGCAAGTGAAGCTTCTTAAGCTTTCGGTCTGTGTTTGCCAAGCGGAACAGGAAATTTACGAGTGCCGCGACATGGCCATTCCTATGGAGTCTGACTTCCAGCGCAATTATGCAGCGGATTAGCCTGGTGAAAAATAAATTGGTCAGTCCTCCACTTGCGGCCAAGCTAAGTCTGCCACTGGGCAGCCACATGGCACCGCCTCATCCACTGCCACTGGCACTGCCACCAACGATTCCACTCCCCCAATGCGACGCAACATCGCGTGCCACACATCGAGACGTGATTACGCCCCGCCAGCAGGTTGGCCAATTCTCGTGGCCACATTATGCATATGCATGCGGAGGTGGGGGCGCATCTCTTAACTCACCTTAACGGCCGTTCAGCATACTTTACAGGTACTTGGCCGGGCTATTGAGACGTCTCGCATAGGCGGTGGGGAGTCTTCATGGCGAGGAGACAAAACGAAACTTATTTTCTACATATTTATAGCACTCTTAGCTTTAAAGTTAGGTAGTGTGTTGAGAAAACTTACTTACTGAGATTTCTTTTTTCTTGTCAAAGAAAACATATATGTATTTCGAATATATTTAATTTATAGAAAATGTGTACGCTAGGTTAAGCTAGAAAGGATGCTAGGAATCGATTTCTATTCGTCACCAAATAATAAAAACAATAATAATAATAATGCAAATGACAACTGCTTTTGAATTGTACAAGAAAATGGTTTATAAAATGGCTCTGGGGAGTTTCATATTGTGGTTTCTAACTCCATTAGATATGCCCCGAAACTCCCATAATTTTTAAAGGATATTCATTCCATGTTTTGTATTTCTCAAGACCAATCTAAAGACTTGGCTTTTGCGCCTTTGAAATCACTTTTGTATTCACACAACAATTGCAGGGAATTGCGTGTTTTCACTCTCGGTTTCCGGTTATTCCCGTCCCATAAATCACAATCAAAGGGATCAGGAGCAGGACCACGAAACGTGTCCGTACGTACGCCTTTCCTGGCCGAGGGAGTGAAGGAATCCAGATGGACGGACTTCCGCGTCCTGAAGGGTTAAACTGTCCAATTGCGAAAAGGGCCGTAAAATGCCGGATTTTTGGTTCGTTTCGAGAATTTGAAGGGAAGCAAAGCGAAGCGGAGGGAACCCCTCGAGTAGTGACAATAAAAATGGCAAACAAAAGTCGCCGGGTGACCAGTTGTTGTTGCTCCGACCCCTTGCCCAAAGGATATATGGTGGAAATATGGAAGCGGTGTCACACCATGTTGTCGCGTTTTACGACCGCCGCTCACCTTTTGTTTGCCGACTTTATGGCCACTGCCTCGTTCCCTTTTCCTTGCATATTTTTTCCCAACGCGAATCCGCCATTTAACCACGAAAACCCGGCCAAACGAGCCTTCAAAACTTGGGCTAAGTTGGCACTTTTTCTAATTTATCGATTCGCCAAAAGGTCGTTTTTTATTTTACTTTTTTTTTTTTTTTGCAAAATCAAGTCGAGAACTTGACTTGTTCACCTTGGCAACAGCCATTAACCGGTTGCATTTTTTCTTTTGGCTAACGACTATTAATAGACTCCGACCTTCAAGGACGCTGGCTGCGTTAAAAAACTGCATCCGACGAAAGGATATTCCGGGGAAAAAGGCTGGGACAGGTAGACCACCTCGACACAGCTGCCTATAAAAAACATAATTGCGCAACTCAAGGACTTTTGGACGCGGCAGGACTTGTAGTGTCTAGGATGCAGCCCGTGCAAATCGCATAACCCTTAATGTAGCCATATAACCCGACAAGGTCTTGGTCCTTGGTGTCCTTGAATTGAAATTCGATTCGATCTTCGATATTTCTGAGAGATGCTGACGATTTTAAAGGTGAGGGAACGGTGAGATTTTCAGTATTTACTGTCCCATTTAAAGCTCGAAGTAAAAATAATTCATTTTTAAAACCGCAGCTGTAATTATCATTTCTTAAATGAGCTCAAACCTAATTTTACTTCTGATTATATTATGTAATTCATTTCGTTCCAAAAGGTTCATTTTTAAATTGCTTGTTTAATTCGAATCAAAGAGCCAATTTAATTTTTATGGCGAACAGAAATAACTTGTTCGTTGTGGCGAAACCAACTGCCCAATTAACTCCAATCAAAATGAAAACAACCGTAAAAATACAAATAATAACGAACGTAAATTTGTTATTAGGCAATTCTACGCGATCGTCGCCCAGCTGAAGAAGATTCTGAATATGTTTGTATAATTTCGGCTGACAACGCCTCACCGTCCGCCAAATCATTCATAATTCATTTTGTATGCCGCATAAATGTTTTTACTATCAATAAAAGCGCAATCAAATTAACATTAAACTTATTTCTCCGAGGTGGCTCCTAGCCGGGATCGAAAGCGCACGTAATTATTTTAAAATATTCCGCCATTCCGTTAGGCTATCACCGCATTCTTTTCCACTCGGCCAGATTTTTGATTCTGTTTTCATCGTTTGTTGTGGCAGAATTTCAGACTTTTCGTCACATAAAAATAGAAATTTGAAAATGTCTGCGATCTGAGTGGGCAGCTTATCCCTCTTCCTCTACTATTTTTAGTGTTCTTTGGCGTTTTCGCATTTATATTAATTTAAATCGCAAATGTGTTGCCGCTGGCGGCGTAGAGCTTGTTGACATTTTATTTACAATAGCAGAAATGTGCAATAAAAATTAATGAAAGGCTTATGTAAATGCCCCCCCGGTAATTGCGGGCGAGAAAAGCACGGCGAAAACGAGCGTTTCTGCCATTTTCATTTTCGGACCCTGGAAATGTGTTTTCCTAATTAGCTATTCTGGAAGGAACAATTTCTATTTTTATGCCAGTCACATGCCCAAGTCTAAATGGGCTAACAAAATGGTGCAGCACTTCGCCTGCGGCAAAGGGTGATGATCATCGGGAATCTTAATTATTTTTAGAAGTGCCACCATAAATCTTTGGGAAACAAAAGGGCTGAGTTCAGTTTGCTTTTTTCGCTTTTAAAGGTATTTATTTGTCTTTCGTTGGCTTCCATTTAAATTTCACATTTAATCAGTGCCTTTGTGTGGTATTTTAAAGTAATTCAGATAATTTCAAGGAACTTTAACTAGTTTTAAAAGGTTGGAGTGGATTTTTGTTAGCTCAATATTTTAATTAATATCTATCAGAATTTTAAGAGAAGATTTCCTTCAAAATACCCTGAATTCCTATAATCCTGAATGGACGAACCATTCCAATTAAAATCCAATCGAGGAGCACATCTGCAGGTGATTAGTCGGAGCATCTCGGGCAGTTTGGCTCCGTTCCATTACTGCTCCGATCCAATACCTCCGGCAATTGGATGTTGCCTTCATGGACAAGTGCATGTGGCATTGGCATTGGACTGGAACGTGGACTGGGCGGGGGCGGGGGCTAGCATCCACCTACACTTGAACCAGTTGCTCATTACACTCGACTGGATAATTACGGGCATTTCAATAAACAAGCCCAGGAACATGGCTCGAGCTGTGCTCCGGGCGGGCATTATGAACTGTTTCCGAACGGCGCACACATAATACCATATTTCAAATTTCAATTAAGTCCAAGTGCTGAGAGAGCGGTTTCCCCTCGGATCCCCAAGAATATATATATAAATTCCCCCAGAGCAAGCCACCAATCGGAAAATTCGTTTCCTATTTGACTTTTGACTTCTCGAAATATAAACATTTCGTTTTATGGCTCTCGATCGATTTCGGCCTAAAAGGGACTCAAGTGCAGTCCTCCACTTGGCCCGTTGCATTGCCAAATCCCCTCGACAGAGTGGCCGTATTCCCAGGTCTCTGCCCCAACGAATTAGATTTTAATTAAAAACTAGTTTCGCTCCGCATTCGAAATGAGCTGCGCCAGCTGGAATATATATTTTTTTAATAAACCATAAAAATGTTTCTAAAGTGTCACACTCAAAATTTGGGCTGTCACATAAATTCCGATGCCTTAAAACAAATTCCAGCGATTAAAATCTGAAAATGGACAACTCTCCGACTCTTTGACCACCTTGGGCCTGGCCTTTCTGGCCTTTCGGAGGCCCGATTGAAAAACCCGACTGGAGCCCCGTCTTTTGGGGCTGAGTGGTTTTTTTTTGGGCTTCAGTTCGGTTCGCATTCGGTATCTGTCGGATACAGATAGCAGCCACCATAGCTTAGATTACATTAGGGGCGAACGGCGAACATTTTGGAATAACAAACTCGGAAATCCAGAACGAAAACAAAGAAAGCGCTGTTCAAATTTACATTCCTCTCGGAAAGAGTTTCTGGCACGGATTGGGGGGTAGTCCCTGTTGACTTAGGCGGATCCCCGGCTCGGCCCAAACAATATTTTGCATATTCCATCGATTTTTCGACTCCAAAAACAAGTGCGCATAATGAGCGTGCGAGCGAGAAGGTCGAGAGCGCTGAGAGAGATGGCCTTTTCTGGGTGTGTCCCCCAAGCAAGCGAGATGGGGCTACAGATAGAGAGAGCGAGAGAGAGCGCCTGCGATGAATAGAAGGAAGCTCGTCGCCAAAGAGGATAATTTAGTATCGATTCCACATCATATCCATGTCTCCGCCGCAATTTCAAGTCGCTTTTCTAGCGAATCTAAGGCTCCGCCGCATAAATCTCGTTAATTTATGAAGGATGCGTGCAAAATGCCAACAAACTAACTCTCGCCCACGCCGCACACTGTCCTCCCAACGAACTGAGGCTCGGAACCACCGAGCCACAGATCCGCCGAACCACTCGGCACCACCACTTCTACTCCCTGCTCCACTCCACCGAGCAGTTCCACTGTCACGCGAGTGAATGTTCTGCATATCAAACTCGCGACGACCCGAAGCTCGAGAATGCCACAACAGTGCGAAATGCGGCTGCACCGAGAAAAAATGAAAATAGGTCAAGAAACTGAAGAAAAATATTATTGAAATTTATAATATGAAAGAGATTCTTGATTTTCACTTACACCTATCGATATTTAAACTTTATTTGTTGAGAGATATTCTTATGATAGTCAAAATGTATGTAATTGGCTAATGCACTATTACCGGAAGTCTTGAAAGTCTGAAGTTTTGGAAAATTTTGTTTAATACCCTTGCAGAGGGTATTATAATTTTGACTAGAAGTTTGCAACGCAGTAAGGGAGGCATCTCTGACCCTATAAATTATACATATTCTTGATCAGCATCACCAGCCGAGTCGATCTAGCCATGTCCGTATGTCCGTCTGTCGGTTTCTACGCGAACTAGTCTCTCAGCTTTTGGTAATCGAAAAATGCGGGCTCTTGGGAGCCTCTTAAAGCCAAAAAGAAAGTGATAGCCGAAAGCTTTCAAAATATATGCAATTTTGGCTTAGTTCTGCCTTTTCTAAATAAGAAAACTGTAAATGTATGTAAACCTAGGCTTTCCGAAGTTAGCATCCTTGCTTGGTTTAATAGGAAAATAGCGTATGCTCTTTTTTATATGAGTAATTAAAGTAATTAATTATAATATGTAAATAATTACTGACCCATTTATAATTTTTTAGAGATTTGTTTAGTACATGGAAAGTTATTAACTTAGGATTTGTATATTCACTGATAAAATATTTTTAAAGAAATATGGAACATTTTTCTGTTACTCCACGATTTGAAATTCTGTAAATATCTTTCTTATTTTTCTCCGAGTGCAAATGCACAGCCAAGTCCCTAATCAAAATCGAAATCCACGTTCCCGACCATGTTTTGTTCTCCACTTGGCCCGACCGTTGTATCGCTGACATCTCTCGATTTATTTAACTGTCCATTTGTGTCGCACTTGGACTAACGATTTTCTAGTCAAGTCCGCGTTCAGTGCGCAAATTTATTTGACTTGCCCGACATTCCGGCAGCGATCATCGCTCGGGTGTGGACGGACAATTTATGCAAATGCCCTGGCATATTGATATTGTTATGCTTTTGTAATGGAAATGCCTGCAATTACCACTTGGAAGCTCCATTGTGAGACGGCGCTGCGAAGGGCAATTAACGCAAATTAGTTCGTTGAGTTTTCCTCTTTCGAGGTGGAAAAACTAAAGAATAAGTACCCAGGGGAAATACTATTATAAAGTCAAGTGGTTTAATTAATTTAAAGTGTGTGCTTAGCCCTTTAGAAGTAGATTATTTAGTCGAAGGTGGTTAAAGATTAACAAAAGACTTGAGATTAATAAGGTTTGCATAAACAAAGTGATTTTCTTCAATGAATTTCGATGAGATTGGGTTTCTAAACTAATTACAAGGAGAAAATTCACAATATGATTTAAAAATCAATCTAAGAATTTCTAAAGAAATTTAAATTGGTACAATCAAAGTTCAAGTTGAAAATGATGTGTTAATATATTGCCTTTGTCGTCTGGTAAACCAAATGAATGAAAATAATTCATAATTTTCTGCTTTCGTTAGGCTCGATTATCACCATCATTATTCAGCTGCTCTCTGCAGTAAATAATAATAATTACCGGGCGTAACGAGCTCGTATGCGGGTGCAAATGTCATTGATTACTTATAATGAGCGATTATTATTTATATAGATGGGTGTTTTTGTGCCTTCCTCCAACCGAGATAGACCTGCTAGCGACTGCGCTCGCCACAAATGAAATGAAGTCATAAAATTATTTAAATCTGTATTTAAGTGACAATAAAGCACATTATGTACATTTAATGATAAGCGTCCATTGCAGATTACGATTTGTGGCAGCGATTTCCAGTCGTTTTTTTAGGACCGACTTCAAAAGTATATATAGCCAGTATTGGATTTAGCCCCTGTATTGTATTATTATTATATACGACACTGATAAAAAATTAAGTGTACTGCCTTTTGGGTGGTGGCACGTGATCCTCTCCTGTCATCCCCAAATCTTGCTAATTGTGGCAAAGGCTTTTAGTATTTATAATTTATTTAATATTCAAATGTTTCTCGATCGGATTACAAGCTTTTAGAGCGCTTCAGGCCGAGCTTAAATGACGCAGGTACGGCTAATGCGTGGAGTTAATCAGAGGTTAGTAGGGTCACTCAGGCAAGGGAATTGGATTTATCATTTATAATCATACGAAAAGGAGACAAAATAAGACAATTTTAGGATATATAATATATAAAAATATTTCACGAACAAATTGGATTAAGAAATTATATCTTTATGAGCTATGTTTTTTTTAAGTTAATCGAATGCTTAAATCTTCTTGAAATTATGTTGAATATTTCAGTGAAGCATTCAGTAGCTGTTAGTTAAAGTAATATTTATTTAAATATCAAAATAACATAAATCATGTACAGAAATCTTAATTAAACATAAATAAAATAATTCCAATGTTCCGGATATCTATCTGAAGTGCATCGCCCTAGTGTATTGCGACATCTCCGACTGTTTTCTTGTTGTTTTTTGTGTGTTCCGCGAGATGGCCAATAAAAATGCGTGATTACGAGCATTTAATGCAATATATTAATTACTTCGCCTTCGCACAGCGATTCCGAGTCCGAATCTGATGGCGATATTCCGATGTCTCTTGGACCGCCCCCCGATTAAAAACTGGAATAACGTCTTTGTCAGCGTCTTCTTGGAGGTGGATTCCACCGGGGATTCGGAGAAGGCTCCGTCTCCGGCTCCGGCAGCGCGCAGCCAATGACGGGCCTGAACTCTGCTCCTCCGACATTCGTTAGCCAATTTACGAGCGACTAATGGCCATAACGCATACACTTTATGGCCTCATCCATAATCGAATCGCACTGAGAACTGCACAAATCGTGCAATTTCTGGGCAGCGGACAGTGCAGCGGTCACCGCGAAATCATATTTATTAGGTGACCATTTTGAACCCGCAGCAGTTGCCAAATTAAATCATAAAATCGGGACCAACAAAAGCACAAAACAAAGGCCAACCTCGTAAAGTTTTACGCATATATTTCGGTGAACAATTCCCATTTAATGGGTGGCTCCAAAAACCGAACTCTGCGAAAGCCCGACGGCTCCGGACTTATGGCCACCATGTTAATGGCTTTTTAAAGCGATTATGCGAGAAATTTTAATGGATTGTCCGAGAATAATGATCGATTCATGCAGCGGAGCGGCTGGACGGGATTAAATCATTATGCAATTAGGTTTTTTCGTGTTTTGGCTTAGACAAAACACTTTTACGACTTCGGTGGCTTGGCGCGCCCATAAAGCGAATTTATTTAAAACGCTGCCTGATTTATGCATCTTTGATTTAATCTCCCGCTCAAATTCATATTCGTATTCGAATTAATATCAATGGCGATAAAAGGCAAATATTTAAATTCGTATACCAACCCTTTGTGTGTCTGTGCCTGGGGACCATCTTCGCCGGCTTCGCGGTGAGGTGTAGTTTTTATAGGCGTAATCCACAAATGTTATAAAAACACACACAACACACACGCAAAGACACAGACCTGAAACGAGAAGAGAGGGGGATATTGTGCTTAGTTTTGGTTTTATTTTTAGAAAATAATTGGTAAAATGTTAATTTTGGTATAACTTTAATTGGAAATCCGCCCGCAAAAGGAAACAAATATTTTTGTATATTCTATTTGGAATGCATCTTATTTATAAAGAGTCTTCGATTGATTTAAATATTTTAATTGAATGTTTACCTTTTAAAAAATATCACAAGGCTTAGTTTATACTGAAATAAATTAGTGTTATGAACACTAATATTTAGGAATGTTTAGAGTTATTACAAGACTTTGACGTTAGTAAATAATAAATTTATTTTACAAAAAATAAGATATTCATGTATTTATAAGCTTCAACAAATGTCAATTATTTCCTTAATACAAAAGCATTTTTAGTTGTTTTTACACTTATTCACTGTGTATTTATTTTCAGTCCCGGAGTATTTATGCTATCTGTTAAACAAATATAATTTGTTAGTTAGTGGTGTTGATGGAATTTGATTCCTGAATATAAATTCTTTAAATATATATATTACTTGACTTGACTTTCTTAAATAACGAAATATAACCAAATAAAATTACGTTCCCTCATATACCTCCCATTTCTAGAGTTTAAAGGTCCATTTAAATATTTTAAAAATAAAAATTGGTGACCTCCAAATACCATTTATAATGGCTATAAACGTTGCCAATTGCCTTTTCTTCATATCCCACAATTAATAATTTATATTCCGTTCCGCTTGAGGCGAAGCTGCCCTGGAACATAATTTAAGTTTTAGGATTTCAATTTCGAAAACTGCTGTCTTGCTGCCCGAACAAGGATCCCCATTTGGTGGCAACTAATTGAACCCAATTCGAGTGGAGCAGCTGCCATTTGGCCAGGTCGTCAGGTGTGCAGAACGACAATTCCCCAGTTGAAATACGTATTTTCCACTTTAATAAAAAACCAAAAACAAGGCGAAACAAAAAGGCGAAAATCTTGAGTTTGGAAAATCAATTCCGACAGTGTGTTGCAGGTTTGCCAGAGAGCTGCCTTTCCCGCGGCCATTCGCCGCGAGTGAAACTCAAACTGGCAGCGGTGTTTGAGCTAAAACGGGGAACGAGTTCTCCCCAGCGAGCGCTTTAAATATCTGCCTTTTTTCCCCTGGACTCTTTCTTGTTGTTGTTTTTTCTGTGCTTTCTGTGGAGCCCCAAGATTCCGGCACACATTCCGCGAAAGTCTCCAACGCTGACCGCTGCTGCTGCTGCTGCAGCCGCCGCCGCTGCTGCTGTTGCGGTCGCTGCCTGCGTCTCGGTCGCCGCTGACGCCTGCGCTGCGCTGCTCTCGCTGCCTACGTAGCTCTCGCTCCCACCAAAATGGCCGCTCTCGTGGGGTCTCGCTTGCCCTGCCGGCAGCTTACCGGGCGTGCGAGCAGATCAGCGCCAGGCAGCAGCTGTGTGCGCAACAGGGCGCACACTATGTGCACGCGGACGGTGCTCCCCAGTGCCACGCCCATGCGCCTCCACAAGAGCGCGGCGAGCTGTGAAAAAGCGCCGACAGTCGGGCGGCGGCGGTCCGCTTGCACCGCTTATCGCCGGCGTTTGCCGACGCGATTGTCGTTGCCGTTGCTGGTGTTGTTGCTGTTGCTGGTGGTGTTGCTGGTTCAGCAAAGGTTGTTGCTGCTCTGTGTCCCATGTTGTTGTTGCTGCTGTTGCTGTTTCCCAAGTGGCTTTTGTTGCTGCAGCTGAAGTTGCTTAGCTTGCTGTTGTTGCTGTTGGTGCTGCTGCGGCTTAAAGATGTTGCTGTTGTAACTGGTTCTTATGTTGCTGTTGTTCCTGATGGTTTGTTTGTTGTTGCTGCTGGCTCTAAAGTTGCTATTGTTGCTACTGAATCTTATTCAAAAATTGCCGCTTTTGTTGCTGGAGTGTCTAGATATTGCAGTTGTTGCTCAGAAGCTATTTAAGTTGCTTGCCTTTGCCATTGCTGCTATTGTCTGTAGTGGACATGATTATGAAACTGCTGCTGTTGTTCCTACTTTTTTTAATAGTTTTTCGGGAGCAAAGCAACTTTAATTAAGTTGCTGCTGGGGCTATGTTGCTGCTTTCTGTGATACTGCATTGATTTTAGTTACTTTTTCTAGAGTCACTAAGAATAATATTGCTTGAGAATCCTATATGGTTACAAGTTTTGTTGATATTATTGATATTTAAGTTAGTATTGTTCCTATTCTAGTTCTTCTACATTAACTGTTGCTACATCGTTGAGGTATTAACTAGCTAGCGAAGGTAACTAAAAAAGTCATAAGAGTCTAGTCTAACACTTCATTAATTTTTTTTAGCAATGTTGCAAGTTCTGCTCTCGATACCTGCAACAACGCAACCATATTTGTAGAGGTTTCTAATAGTCCTTTTCTTAAAACCTTTTAAACTTAATATAATAAACGTTCTCGAAAGTCTAAGATTGTGAAATCATCTTATTCTAAACTTGCTACCGTTGCACTTGTGGCTGTTTTTTATGGATGTTGCTGCTGCTGTGTCTCAAGTTGTGGCTGTTGCAGCTGCTGTGTCCGATGTCGCCGTCGTCGTATCTGTTATCAATTCGAATGCCTGGGGAGCTTGGCAGAGTGCACTTAGCCCGGCGCTTGGCAATTTCCACTTGATTGGCTGCACTTTCTCGAGATTTTCGATATCCCAAGACGAGAAAATTTGCATGCAAAAGAGAATTGCTTCAGGGGGGCTGTTGTGGGGGCGCCTCTCCTTCCTACTTAGACTGTTTCTGCTTGCCAGCAAGGACACTTGAGAGCCGAGAGCAGCTGCAACTTGGCCATCTCCGCCAGTTGGCCGTATGGTGCAAATGGCAGTGGCTCGGCGATGCGAAAAGTGAAAATGCAGTTTCGCATAATTTGATCCTTCTCCCCAACCCCCGGGGAAATCGTTCGCTCTCTGCTGCGGCTGATGGTCCTGAATGCTGTGTGTTCTAAGTTCCGAGCTCTGTGAGCATCCTGCGAGTCCTGGTGGCAAGACAATGCCCGTTCTAATCGCAATCATGGCTGCACTGTAATGGCAAAATGCCAGGAGCCTTTCGTCCTCCGCTCACCTCACCTCACTTTAGCGCTCCGCTCTCGCATTTCTGCTTCGGTGGTTGTCCTTCGCTTGAATTGCACTTTTTTATGGCATTGCAATTAGGGGTAAGCGCATCGATGCACACTCACACACACACACACACAACACACAGAGAGGGATACTAGGGGTGCAAAGGCAGCGCAGGCCAAGGGTTGTTAATTATCTACCGAGAGGGAGAAAGAGTGAGCACACCCATACTGAGGCGACAATTATCTGAGAATTCCATATTGCCGGTTCCTGGGAATGCTAAACAAATAGTTTTTGCAATATCTCCCTGTTCATGGGTTTAGATGTTTATACTTGAAGATATATCTACACATTTGTACTTATTTGCATGATTTTGTAGTAAAAGTTTGTGACAAGTCAGCATTTAAATGCATGTTCCAAAGGATAATATTTTTTAAAGCATAATCATGTCTCTGAAACTAAACAAAAGTGTCGGTAAACAGTTTAATTTTTCCTCTTAAAATCCTAGATAGATTTATGTTTTTATAATAGAAATGATGTATGTATATATTTACTGGATTAAATCTTTAACCTGTTTGCATTAAGTGCAATGACATAAAAACGCTATTAAATTTTTGAATTTCTAGGCAGAATTTTTTCTGTTTTGTATCTAGGACTTTAAAATAAGTTTTACAAATTGTTATTATTATTAGATTAAAAGTTGAGGTAAGAGTTTTGCTCATGTGAGTCAGTTACAGTCAGAAAGAAGAAAAATCATTCCCCTAAATAATATCTAAAGCAACTCAAGTTTAAATCCCTGCCACAAAGCATCTTCAAACTATTCAGAGACATTTTTTAATACAAGTCGAGTGCAAAATGTATTATCAACAAACGATTTATTAAATGGGGAAGCCTACAATAAAATCTCACAGGCCCAGGGCAAACGCAATCCGAGTCTTATTCAAAAAGTCAAGGAGAAAGGCGAATGTGAAAATGAAGGGGCGGGACTGGAATGGGATATATTGTACATATATCTGGGGTCGACACTGGTCCATTGTCGTTGTATTTGCGCATTGTGCAGAAAAGTCGTAAAAATTTCTGCTGTCTACATTCGAAATGAATGGGAAAATGAGAAAAGGCCGGTCCGCCGATGCTATGCTTTTCCCTCGCCGAGGTCCCGAGCCGAGAGGAGTTCTTGTAAAGTTTACGAGCGCAAATATAATTCAAATGGTCGTTAATTGCAACAACAACGATGGGCCGAAAGTGCTCATAAATGGATTGGATACCCCTCGAAAATCGGCATGAGTGGGCGGGGTTATATACATGTAGATATAGCCCCGCAGAAAAAAAAGCTAAAGCAGCTGGGCTACCGCCGAGAGCCGAGAGCTTTTTGTGTTTGTTTGCAGAGCGCGGAGCGGAAGGGAAAAGCACAACAAACTCGGGCCAAGCACGTGGTGGGGATATTTCTCGGGAAGTATTTCGAAATTTCCCAAATTTCGATTCGATGCGGTTCGGTTCGGCTTGGGTTTCCTCTGCTCGGTGACTCGGAGTAACTGGCTTGCCCGAAAAAAAGTACCAAAGCGGTTAGATTTTTGTGTTTGAGGGAAATTTCAGCTTGCGCATGTACGTGGCACGCACACACTGGCGGCGAAACCCCTCACAGATACGCCGTACGTGCGCTCACACAGATACTCGGGCGGGCTATCCGTGAGATACGCACAGATACAGATACTCGGCTCTGTCCGCGTCGCTGCCGGCGTCGCCGTCGCGCCGCATTGGGATTTTGAAAGACCGAAGAAATCGTCGGCCAACGGCTTCAAATGAACGCAAAACGTTGGAAAGCAAACAACCGCAAAAAAGCCATCAGCTAAAAATAAAACTGCAACTCCAGCGGTGTTTAGATATATCCCAAATCCATGGGAACAGTGCTCGCTAATCGTGTGTATATATTTGTATTTGTATATCTCTGGTGTGAGTGATTGTTCTTGATCCGAAATAAAAAGTTCAGAAAGCAGAAAGTTCCGAAAGCGCAGCGTGAAACAGGTTTGCATTTAGAGGCTGCTGCAGCTGAAGTTTACACGTGTGTTTTCAGTATTGAGTATCTGTGTGAGCGCCTGCAGCAGCAAACTGGTTTGCCAGATCAATCTCTCAAGTATCTCTCGTGTATCTCTGTCTCCATTTGCAGATCTCGCCCGGACGTCGCTTAACGCCGCCATAAACACCAAATAACAAATAACAAATTCTCTGGGCCAGCAAACAAATGTCGCATGTCAAGGTCTTGTTAAAACGTGGAAACTCCAACCCAGCCAGCCATCCGCCCGAAGAGTCAACACGAGTTCACGACTTTTTCAGCTGTCCCAAAAGCAAACTTCCCAAAAAAAAAAAAAGAAACTTAGTCTGTGTGCTTGTTAGTGTGCGTGCCATTGACATTGACTTATGCTTAATGGGGATGGGGGTTACCAGAGCGGGGGAGTAAGGGAATCCACCCTTTGACAAAAACTTTGCCAGCTCTGCCTTTAGCTTTTGCCTCGTTTCTCCTTCGTTTTCTGCCTTTCACGCACATTTATGGTTTGTTTTGCTCACACACACTCAAAGATCCCAAGAAAGAGAGGGCCATAAGCGGGGGAAAGAGAAAGAATGAGAAAGATAGAGAGAGAGAGAGAGAGAAGTCGTCTGCGATGATAAACGCCTCTTTGCCTTTTTTGGCGGGTCGGTCCATCCATGAATGAAACAATTGCCCCGGAATGACTGACTGCCAGACAGATAGCTACAAAATGCCCATTTCGGGGGTTTACCAGAGGCTGGGGTCGCGGGGACCAAGGGGGGCCGGAAAGCCGACAGCAATAAACACCGAGCGAGCTACGACAAAAGTCTGATGAGGCAGACAATCATGAAGTTCATCGTGGCGATGATGAGGCGCGCGTTGATGAAAATGAAAATGATTTTTCGTCGTCGTCGTTGCCGTTGCTTTTGCCTTTGCCGGCTTCTTCCAGCCTCAGTTTGCATTCAGTGGGGCAGGTTATTTATGGCACTTCACCCCAACGCCACACTCACTGGGGTAATCGATTTTTATTGGATTAATATTGCCTTCCGCTTGACTTGGCATTCTTTCTGTTCTTCGTTATCACTTGGCAGGTTTTTCCACTGAAGTATGATGGGGTCTGGACCAAGAACTGGTGAGTTTTAAATGTATTTATTAAAATAAATGAAACTATAAAATAGTTATCTGTATAAGAGATACGTATTTTTCAAAGAACTACCAGATTTAAGTTAGTTAAAGTGTGTTCTGTGGGTAAAGCAATAAATAGAAAGATAGAATGTTAAAAAGAAAAATTCAAATTATGATTTATAATATCTGTACTGCTCTTCTAAAGTGGTTTTACTTAGAATTACTTGATTTTTATATAGAAAACGATCAGATTTCGCTGTTACAAGGTCTTCATTACTTGTTTCGCTAAGTACTTATGTATATTTTGACCAACTATTCCCCTTTGAGCAATTATCATATGCCCAGCCATAGAGTTTCAAGAGCCTCCTTCTCCTCCTAAAAACCCTTTGCAAATATTCCCACGGCACACGCGGCGTATGCGCAATATGTCTGCGCATCGAGCGCCCAAGACATATGCCGATGCCGGCCGGCCAGAAATCGGTCAAACTGCCACCTGGCTACTTATTAGCGGCACTAAATCAAACCGGCCTGCCAGGCCAGACAGATTTTACGAGCGCTGGGCCAGTTACATGCTGCATTTTTCACATGCGTATAAATCAATCAAATAGCCGGAGTCTCTCTCCGGGTCGAAAATCGAACCCAAAAAAAAAAGGAGATGCAGAGGTCGTTCCCTGAACTCGGAGATCAGTTACGAAAACTGCACCGATGGCGATGGTAGGGCAGACGACAGCCATAAAGTTTAGTTTTACGACTGCCAAACGCATAATTACGTATTCTCTCACCTACACGAGCGCGTTGTTAGGGGCGGTTTTTGGCCTCACACACACACATGCGAGGACTCACCCCCCTGAGGGGAGCGATGCTGCAAAATGGCAAACAACCCGCTTGATTTTTACTCCATTTATCCGAATTTTGATTGCGATATTCGGAATTGTCTTGCAAAGCGAACAGATGCAGGCGTGAAGCGTCCATAGGTGGCACACATGTCACACACAAAGAGGCGAACAGGCAGCACTGGCTATAGTAAATTCATGGGTTTTTGAAGAAAAGATATGCAGAAATTTTAACTTTTATTTTGGGAGAAAAAAGAAACAACATTAAGACTTTTATCGTCTATAAAAATGATTAGTAAATAAAAGATATAAATATTATAGTATACTTTAGATACCTTTTGCTATCGTTTGCGTATTTATTTCTACAAAAGTTCCTTGTGTATTGATTATGCAAGTTCATAACATTTTAAAATAAAATAAGATCAGATTCTTTTTTATATTTTTTTTTAAATTATTTTTTTGCCTTCTGAGCTAAGATTTCCAGCATAAAATTTTCCTTAAAATCGCAAATGTAATCAACTGATAAGCTTTATAGTATTTTAAATGTGTTGCTTTTATCGGCCATCATTTTATCTGAGGTACACAGTCTCTCTTATTAATTTTTAACTAGAAAGCCCTCCAAAAATTCCTTTTGTATTCACTGTACCACAGGAAATCGCCAGACAATATGGCGTGGCATGGCCTCTCCTTTGCAAATTATCAAGAATTATTTTTGCTGATGTCAGGGGTTGTTATTTGATTATTTCGAACGATGTTTCATCAGCACCCTGAGCAAAGCCATGGGAATGCCTGAGATGCCGAGAATTTACATGTGTGGCTAACGCCCCGAACATTAAATTTAATGCCACCACCACCGGTCGGTCTGGTCTGTGAATTATCAAATTGTCGGGCTTGAGTCTCGAAGCTGCGTCTCAGACTCAGACTTAAATTTGCGTCGGGCAGACAATCTAATTTGGCCATTCAAATTGCAGCTCAGACAGGCTGGGCGAAGAAGAGGTCACCATTGGGGGCAGCTGCCTCTCAGAGCATAAATTGCACACTAATTGTGTCCATTTCGGGGCGTCGCTTTAGTTTTCTGCCACCCGAGGCCATTAGTCGATTTAATAAAATAAAATCAACTAAAACACAGCAGCGGCGAACTCTGTGCGCAAGTGTCGTGGCCATCTTCTTCAACCTCTAAGTTTCTGTTTCTGTCTCTGGCATTCACTTTTCTCGTGCCATCCCCCAGCCCCCATCTACTACATCTCCATCCCAATCCCAGCCAGAACTCTGCTCTGTCGCCATCGCCATCGTCTCGTGTTTAGTTTGGGTGTGAAATCTAATTTGAAAAGTTTGTGTAGTCATTCTGATGCCGGAGCGCACTCAGCAGCATATGCTACCCACCGCTCGCTCGGGTTTTCTTTTCTAATTTTGTTTGCAAGTCATTGACGCAATATTGCCCAGCTCCCAGCTCCCAGCTCCCAGTTTCCAGTTTCCAGCTTCCTCCAGAAACCCCAAAGCCGCCTCCATCCTTGCTCGATGCCGAGCAGTTCTGTCCACCGGCTGCGACTCGAACCGCACCGAGCACATTTGCCGAGACACTCAGAAATTTAAATTAGAATTCATAACAAATAGTTGCAATGCGGGCTCACGAGCTCATAAAAAGGCCTTTGCTGCAGAGAAATGATTTTATTAGGAATGTAATCCGAATATAACCTTTTAATATAACTAAAGCTGAAAAAGGAACTAACCTTAGGAATGTAATCCGAATATAACCTTTTAATATAACTAAAGCTGAAAAAGGAACTAACCTTTTCTTACAATAAATAAATATTCAGAAGAGTTTACATAGAACCAAAAATATTATTTAGTTAGCAAGTTATTTCGAAGTTGGTCTAATATGTCTTTAATTATTTTTTAATTAATTTTAATTAATTTTTGTAGCATTTCTCTAATATTCAAGGTGTTTTCAAATATTTGGCCTACTTAAAGTCCTTTTTTTTGCGTGCTCAGCAAAGTCAATTCGAGGTGAAAGAAATTTGGAAACTAAATTAAACTTCAATTCCTGAGACATAATCCCCAATGGGCGATAAAGAAATATATCCACGGACAAAAAAAGAATGAAATGGAACTCCGAGCAGAATAATTGGGAAGACAGAAAAAAGGTGGAAAAAAAGATGGAAACTCATTTGGAAACTACGCCCCAGAGGTGGCGAGTGCGGCGAATGTGGCGAATGCTCCCTCTAAAGTTTAGAATTGTGCAGGGTCCTTTGGCCCGAGAGGGGTGTGGTTTTCGGTTTGGGATGCCAAGCGTGAAAACAATCAACTGAAAGCGTTGATGGTGACGACGACTGCTCCTTTTTGTGGTCCAGAGCAGGTGAGGAGGAATGGGTTCCCTGGAGTGAGTTGTGGCTCTGGAATGCGTCTGCTGGCAACAATGGCGCAATGGCGCAATGGCGTCTGTAATTCCAAGCAATTGTTTCCGTTCTCCACGGAGCACGCCTTTGTCTGTCTGTGTTCTCCAACGAAGCGTGCATCCAACGCCTGACACCACATGCCGCTAAGGACTCATCTGCTGGCTCCAGCCAGCGTTTAACACCTTTTGCTGTCGGTTAGCAACGATTTGCCATAAAGTCACGTACCGCCAAATCGAAATATATTTGGCGAACCAAGCCAGGATTTCTGGCAATGGCCGAGCGAGCATCCCTCACATGGCTCGTTGGCTCCCCAAATGGTCGCACCTTCTCGGGGGAAATAGCCCCCAAAAAAACCTGAGATCCTGGGACATCCAAGTCCGCCCTCAGTGCTCGTTAGGCGGTACAGTACATTTCACTGTCCTGTCCGTCCTTCCGTCCACCGGGACTCGCCAGCGTTTTGCATCGGAATTTGCTTTGCCAAATGCCGCCATTTAGGGTTGTGCCAATAAAAAAATGATATTTATGGTTGTAACGGCCGTTTTGTGTGTACGCCCTCCCACCCTCGCCCTTAACGTCATCCTCCCCGAAAGTCTGACAAGCCCATCCCGAAAGACATACAAACACCGGCCTAGACACAGTGGTTTCAGTTTTATGTTTCTTGAAGAGAAAGTTAGGATTTTTAGAAAATTAAGTTGGGATTTAGCGATTGAATGATTAAAGAACTATATTTTAAAAGTGGAAAACAGTGAAAAACGTACTTTGTTTTATTAATAAAAATTAAATAAAACACAGTTAAAATCATTTCGACTTAAGATTCAGCCGTTGCCGTTTATTGAAGAATAATAATGTGGACTTAAATACTCATGACAATAATTTAATTGACAAACACTGAAAAATAGTAATCTTATGTAGAAACAAGCAAGGAAGCTAACTTCGGCAAGCCGAAGTTCACATTCCCTTTCAGTTTGCCGACTTAGAAGAGGTATAACTATGCCAAAACTTCATAATTTTCAATTTGGGGAGCTTTTCTGTGCTAGTTTTTATTAGGGTAATAAATCTGCATTTTTGGTTTCGTAATTTAAAAAAAAATATATTTTTTTTAAATTTTTGACAATTTTAATGATGTAACCCCTTATAAACTTTTGAAAAAATGGCAAAAATTAAATTTCAGATTTTTTTTAAAATTTTGATTGTAAATAATTAAGATTTTAATTGCGAATCGGAAAATATACGGATTTGGCTATCACTTTCTTTTTGGCTATAAGAGGCTCCCAAAGAGTCATCAAATTCGCGCATTTTTGAATTACCAAAAACTGAGAGACTAGTTCACGTAGAAACCGAAAGACGGAAAGACGAGTAGACAGAGGTCTCTCTGGACGGACATGACTAGACCGACACTTTATGGGGTCGGAGATGCCTTCTTTACTGTGTTGCAACCTTCTATTATAAGAAATATTTAAAAACAGGAACAGTCAAAACGAAAAAGGGGTTACAATATGGGTTTTGGTTTTAAGCCTATTTTATAGAAAAATATTTCCTAACTACATATTAAATATCATATACAGTTACTTTAATAATAATAATATTAAATTACCATTAAAAGAAGATCCTGCAAGTTTGTAAAACATTTTTTTTTTAACCCGAAACCCCGATTGTGGCCCACTGTCACGTGGGGGTTGCCTCGGCGCACAAATGAAATCTCACAGGCATAACGAGCTCATGACTCTTTGCTGCAAGGGTTGGGCAGGACCGAGCAAGGGAACTCGGGAGCCAGGACTCTCGCACACACACAGCAGCACAGACATAGGCAAATATATAGTGGCTGAGACTTGGGCACATACACATAGAAAAATATGGCACGTACTCCCTGAGAGCCATAAGTTTACGTTTTATATCGGGCAAACTGTGCAATATTATAAATTTTGAATTTTATCTTAGGCATTAGATTGCCAGAGTTGCCTGGTTGGCTGCTTGGAGTTCTCTGCTCTCCTCTGCTCCTTACAGCACTTCCCGCCCCTTGCTTGTTAGGGATTAAATGAAGGGACGTGCTCGAGGACGAAAGTAGGAGCTGCCAAAGGGTTGGGCAGGTGGGAAATGGATGGCAACAAAGGGTGATTATCGCGATTGGCGAAATAGTTCTGGCTTGGGGTCTGGCTTAGGTCTTTCTCTGGGGCTTGGGGTCTCGGGAATATTAATGCCAGGTATCTGGGAACTTTGTGCGTTGTCGTAACTTCTGAAACTTACCGAGCTGTCTTCTCTCTCTTATATTTTTCGCAGGACAACAGCAGCCAGGATATATGTACGGCAAATGCCGGGAATAAAGACACGTCTTATGTGACAAGTGCAGGCTAAACGTCTGAGGTTATTGCAATCATTTTCGATTCTCCCCTGCCTCGGCAGGCAACCCCATGGAAAAGCAACCACCGAAACGGAATAAAAGGACACAGGACACAGGACGACCGGAAGTGAGGAAATCGCTTGTAAAATCGGGCACACGAGTGCGAGCGAGACACGAGCGAACGCGGCCCGAAAGGAAACGACAATTACGAGGACATGCCGGCTTCGCCTTTTGCTTTTCCTATCCGCTCCTTTCAGTTGCGGCCGTGCAATCGTCGGGTCAACAACGCGCCGTGTCCTTTGCAGGATCTCTATCTGGAAATATACCTTCAAAACACACGGGAGTAGCTGTAGCATTATCTGCAACGTCGTGTCCCTTTTTTCAGCACTCGCGGATCATGATGACTCTGTGCAACCTCGTATACGTATACTGAATGTATCCTGAGTGTATCCTATCCGGTATACCTTCAGTATACGTAACACGAGGAAGCACAAGCAACGCGGGATGTGAAACACTTGAAAAAAATTAAGAACTTAAATCGTTGAAACCTTTGGGATTTTATTTGATTAACACTCTTAATTTTAAAACTTTTCACTTTGTAAATAAAATGTTTGAATAAAGTCACGTTTGAAAATGATATAACTCTCATTCACGACTTTTACTGGATGGCTGGGAAAGGTTCCTATTCCGCAACCTGTTGATAGCGCCATGCTTTTGGGAACCAGATGGATGAACAGCTGACTTGAACTTTCCCCACCAAGGCAATTACTCAACAAGCTTGATGGATGAGGCGGCGCCTTTTTTTCTTCAATATTTAAGGATTTTATTTGGCTCTTAAATTTAAATTGTTTTTAATATATGAATAAAGAAATATAATTACTTGAATGTCAACTTGAACTAATAAAGATAAAGCGATACAAGTAATAATAAATATCAGTGGATACATATTTATTGATGTATGATGACGAGAATTTTTGTTTTATGTTGCTGAAATGAAAATATGTCCGAAAAGAAATTAATCTTATTGCAAATTAAGATAAGAAACGAAAACGAAATGTAAATAAATGAAATACCTTTTACGAGGCATAAACAAATCTGAACTGTCATAAAATAAAATTTAGTATAGACATAAAAAATCTTCAGATAGCCACATCATGCATTTTTCAACACACAATAAAGAATTTAAGAACAACAAATTGTCAAGGTTTGACTGGCGTTTTGTGCGGCTTTGCAAATATTTAAAAGAAAATATTTTGAATTTAACATGAATATATAATAAATAATATTTCCGAAAATATTATTATTATTCTGCGGTTGCTTACAATATGTTCTAATAATTTAATGTTAAATATTAAAAATTAAATTTATTTAAGCTGAAACATATTTTTTGTGTCGAGTTTATAAGAAGTTTCTGATGAATATATAAAGTAAAACTTTAAAATACAATGAATATTAAATGGCGTAGTTTCTATTATATTCCCAAGATACAGTTAAATCTGCAATTCATTTCTTTTCAGGTAGTAGCAAATGTTGTATCAATAAAACAGGAGGAACTATAGTAAAAAAGCCATAAACAAAACTATTGTCACAGTATTTTGCATTTATTTTCCTTCAATCTGGTTTGGTGATATTTTTACTAGCGACATTGGCGGCGAGTGGCTGTAACCTTTGGAGCGCCACCTATTGCGCAACACTGGAGTTTTTACACCATTGTGCGCATATTCGATTTTAAAGGGAAGCCGGGGTTGAAATGCGTTTTCTTATAAGAATTGGCAAGCTAACAAAATTGGCAGTTCACAGGGAAATAGGCATCATTGTTAGGGTATTTTTATAAGTAAATATTACTCGGGGATTAATGGTAATGGAAGGCCTAAAATATAATAAGAAAGCTTATGAAGTGGCTGCAGCTCAGTTGGGTATTTTTCTATATTTATTTCTTGTTGGTTATTTAAAAACAATATGTATCGCTCTATGCTACCAAGCCGTTGAACCTCAGCTGGCAACTAGCGCTCATACAAAGTATCTCGGAGATACCGGCCGAGGGAGAATGGGGGAGACAGAGGAGAAGGAGGAGAAGAAACCACAGCGGAGGAGATAACGAAAGCCGCAACGAAACTGGCTGCGCAACAACAAGCAAATGAATTTATGAGCATGCCCAGAGCTCCTCCGTCTCTGTCTGTGTCGCCGTATTCTTTGCTTCCCCCATCCCCGTGCCCAGCCCCGTTGCCATGGCAACAATGGCCGCTGCGAAGGAGCGAGCAAAGCGGAGAACGAGAACATTTAATTCGGCCATATTTGATTTTGGACATGCTGTCATTGCTCTCGATTTTCGTTGCTTCTCTGCTTCGCCGTCCGCCGTTCGGGGTGGGTTTTCGGTTCGCGTTGGTATCTGTCAGTGCGTCTGCTCCGTTCATCTCTGGCTGTTTTGGGCGTTTGCCGGCATCTGTATCTATGTATCTGTATCTGTATCTGTATCCGAAAACCGGCAACGTACATGGATTCCGCCGGCACTGGGAGTATCTTTAACGTTAACCTTTGGCGCAATTTGGGGCACAATCATGGCATGCTAATCCCTTATTAATTTAACGATCTCCGCCCGCTAAACACGTCTTTAAAAAGAAATAAATCAATTTCATGTCGTCCCCGCCCAAATATTAATATGCAACGAGAGGCTTATGGGCCCAAATGGCCATCGATTAACTATAAAATTGCCGATTTACGATTGCGCCCATAAAATCTTGATTCGCCCGAGTCGAAGTTTGTTTCGCTTTGGCTTGGTTTGGTTCTTCTTTGCGAGTCGAGTTCGAGTCCCACCAGCATTATATCTATAAATACAGCTAGTGGAATTTATGGGAGAGTCGAAACCTGTCGAAAATTGATTTACGACCCATGAGTCGACAGCGCTAACGATGCGATCCATCGGAGCCAAGTGAGTAAGATATTGGCGGAGTGTCTCGCAAAATACAGCCCGTCCCATACACCTGTCCCTAAAAATGATTGAGGCTCCATTAGCCATCCAGGCAAGCGGGCATAAAATATACCCATTCGTATTTATAATGCCTTCATAACCCGATGCTTGGATATAATTTACACACACCGCTCTGGCCGAGTTGGTAAACTAATTCATCGGAAAAGGTGTGAATAAATATATATGGGTCGTAAAATAATCGTAAAATAATATTCAGAGCACATTGTTAGGCTTATCGGAGAATAATTCCTAAAAAGTATTTAATTAATTAACACATGTTTGTATTTATAACAATGCTTAGGAATAATGTTAATATTCTGTCGTCCAAAGTTGGAAAACTAATTCACAGCGAAAAGTGTGAATATATATAAGAGCCATAAAATAATCGTAAAAATATCGCTTTGAATATAATTAATATTAAACAAAGGAGGTTATAAACCGAAACCTAAATTGTAAGGGTTATCTTAAAATAACCAATAATAAATAAATAATAAATAAAACAATCCAGAAATAGTTTAACATAAATAATTCATTCATAAAGTATCCATTAGCTTTTCTTAGCAAATTGCTTGGCACTTAATATTTATGTATATAAGGTTTTTTTTGCTTATCTGGAAATATTTATAAATTTACAAGAACTTAAACTAATTCCGCAGAAAAGCATATGCTAATGGCACCATTCGCATTTCCCCCTAGATCCTAATTAAAAGGAAAATTAAAATAGTTGCAAAGACCCAGCTCTGGACCTATCCCACTACTAGCTACTACATTATGATGATTTTTCTGATAATATCCACATAGGTTACCCTCTTTATGAGATCAATAAAAAAGCTGGCTTGGTTAGCTTGTGATGGCTCATAAACCGATTACATATCGGCTGATTATATCAATTGGCATAACTTACGAGTGCCCCGAGTATCCATCTGCGCGTCCCTGTCCCTCGCAGAACTGCAAAGAAAGAAGATGAAGAGATGGCATTAAAAATCTTCGCATGGCCGTAAAATCATTCGAAATGCCCGATTGTCAATTAATGCCCATTCTCCGGCAATTGCATTTATATATGCATGTCTGTATTTATATTCCCGCCCGATTTGTCCGACTTTGTCTCGACTTTGGCTGATAAGGCGCAATGAACCCGGGCTCCAATCACTCGAAGGCGGAGATTTTTTAGGCAGACCCCGAGAGGGGATGGGTAATTTATGCATTCTTTGTTCTGTCTACATGCCACTCGTGATATTTCATTTAAAAACCGAAAAAACAACAAGACGAACGGCTCAGAAATATGTGTGTATATAAACAAACCAGGCAAACGTGCACTTGGTATGACAGGGAAATGGCTTTGGGATTGGAACGGGGACTGGGATTGGGTCTGGGATTTGCGATTGCCGAGTGACCACAGATTTGGGAATATGTAAATGCATGCTCCCTCCATAAGACATCCGAGGCTGCCATAAATTAACAGGCAGCACTGACAGGCGTCATTTTCGAATTCCTGAGGAGACTTTTCGGGACAGGATGTAGGGATCACGGAAAGATCGATCGATAGTGGTTTTGTATGCATTTTAATTTGATATTTGGTATGGAAAATTTGCTTAATATATTGAATAATTATATATGAATAGAAATAGGATATTTATAAACTATATTTTCTTGCTGATATAAGACTATACTTTGTTGATGCGTCATGACGGCCTGTTCTCTTTATTTCTCCCTATTAGGATGCGTCAGTGGGCTATAGATTGTATGCTGGCCAAATATCCAAGAATAACCGAAGCACTCGACTCACGTCACGCTGGAAATCGAGAGGCATATAGGGGCTTATTTTTTTTGCGACCTCGAAATCATAATTCAGGATTTTACGGCCTTTTAAGTGCCATTAAGTCAACTCTTTCCGAGGCCACTTTCGGTTTTCCTTGAACACTCGTTTTGCCGGCAATTAAACATTTTTGTAATTGCAACTCTTTGACGTAGCAGCAGCAGCAGAACGGAACCAAAGCCGAACGGAACGGGACGCGGAGATCCCTGGCGATTTGTGATTTTTTAGATTTTCACTCTATTTGCGGTGCTGCGCCCACACAGATACCATGGGCACAAACACAGGCGTGGATTCAAGGCACTGCGGCCATTAAAACTGCTTTATGGTCCCTAAAAACGAAACGAAACGAAAGCGAAAGCGAGGAACATGTGTAGGGGTTTGTTTTCCCGTTTTCCCTTTGCCGTTTGCCGTTTGCCATTTCCCATTTTCCTCGCCCAGCCACGGAGCGGAAGGATTAATATTTTTATGGAGCACTTTTCTGGTTGTTTGCTGAATTTTGCAACAAATTGTTTTACGGCCCACCGGGCGGCTTCAACTAGAATCTTTAAAAACGCTGGGAATGAGAAAAGGAGCGCTGTTCTAAGGCTAAATTTTGGCTATATGAATATAAAATATTAAATATTTTAAGAGATTCTCTACAGCAGGTTTGTAATTTGATACTTACCATTCAAATTGTAAATAATAATAAATTTACTTAAATATAATACGAATGCAGACGCCATCTGATAAAGACCAAGAAATAATTCCTATTCCTTTGTCACGAGGTTCATCTATTTGCAAAATGGCCACATTTACTCTTTTATTCCAATTTTATTCAAATATTATAGCAGCTGAAACCAGATATAGCGACCTCCCGGCAAAGTGTCAAATCCAATTAAATGCCATAAACAAAAGGCAGAAATATTCTAAAACAATTTGTAGATTACCCGACGCAATCTCATTAGCAGACGAATTTCAATGTTAACTCTGCGATTTCTATGCGAAATCGATTTTGGAAGTGTGAACGAAACGGGCAGAAATGGCCAGAGCAAAAAACAAAGGAAATAGCAGACAATCGACGGGGTTTTGTGGAGCCTGGCTTCTGTTCATTCACCTGGCTTTGGGGCCAGAGGCTTGGTTGCCCAACCTGCGATCCAAGCCCCTTTCTCTGCCTCCAATTTCGATCTCCTCGAGCGACGGGGAACGGCTGCCATTTACGTGCGGTTCGAAAGCGCCTAAAGTAAACATTTAATTGCGCCATTAATTGCGCGGTAAGTGTGCCAGATGCACATGCTCGCACTGGCGGAGAATGGAAGGATGGGGATTGCGGCATTGCAGGGGCGGTGCTGAGAAAACAAACAAATTCCCTCGGCTTGGTTAAGTGCCCAGCGGCGCACTCGAGAAAACTCGCAGACTCCACTTCGCTCCACTCCGCCTCTCTGGCGGACCCTAACCCGCTGACTTTTACGAGCTTCGGAGTCTGCCATTAAGGCGCTCCGGGCTCTCTGCTCTCCGCCCTGCTTTCTCCGGTCCTGATCCTCCATTTCCCCCAGCTCTTTGCCGCACTCTCCATCTTTTCTTACACTGGGAGGAAGAGGTTTAAGAGGACCTAAATTATAGAGTTATCTTTAAATAAATATATTGAACAAAATTATAGTTTTTTTTATAGTGTTTCATTATTTAATGTCCAGTAAGTCGTTTCTTAAATAAAACTCGACGAATATTTTATGCTTTATTAATTTTTTCCAAGTGCAGCTCGGCCTCCACCTTGCATCCCCAGCTTCGGAGTCGCTCGGCAACTTATGCAGCATTAACTTTGTGTATTTAATGCGGAAAATTATTGTCAATACAATCGACTTTTTACGATGCTTAAGTTGACAGTTTCTGTTGCTGTTCCTGTATTATTTTTTGCCCTTCTGGTGTTTCCGCTGAAGCCGGGGACCACTGTATTCCCATTTTCATAATTATGATTCAATTAATGAAGAGTAAATCAACGGCAACTCAAGCTGAGACTAGCTCCGGTTCAAAATTTGCATGAGCTCGATGATCAAATAGGGAAAATCACCGTACAAGGTTAGTCTCGTGTAGATCTTAATTAATAATAAACATATAGTTGATTTGGCGAACTAAAGAAATTCGAGATTTTCTTTTTTCAGATCAATTTTGTTTGGTTTATGAAAAAATTAAGTAAAAATACATTTTAATCTCAATACATGTTACATGTTACTTATAAGATCTGAAGAACATGTTTTGAATTAGTAACTATAGATCTATAGATTGCACTTTATTTTAAATATTTTATTGAAAATACAGCCAGTTCCTTAAGAGATGTGATATCTCAATATTTTATTCAATTTTAACAAGCCCATTAACTATACTCTCCATTCATAACAACCTTAAAAATAGCCTTTTAAAAAGCCTTTTAAAGTAGCCTTTAAGATATAACCCTGAGAACACACTATTTACCGGGCAGGTGTAAACTTTTAAAGGTACAATTTGAGTTGAGATCGAGTCCGATTATAGCGACTTCCATTTGCCAAAAATGGAACGACACGAGACGCGCCGCCTGGCGCCATTAACTTAATCGAACGGAAAACCAAACAAAAGCCGCAATTAACATTAAGCCCTTCGCAGTCTGGTGTGGGTTTTTGGCAACTGTTTCTCGGGTCTTCTCGGGCTCTTGGGTTCCTGTTCGGTTCGGTTTTGGATAGGTAGCTCTGCCCCCAGAGAACCTGCACAACCCATGGGAATGTTGTTGACTCTCCGGCGTGTGTGTTTGCTAATTTGAAATTCTGTGGCGTAAGCGTAAGCAGGGGAACTCGAACTGGAACTCGAGCAGCCCTCCTCTTACAAGCCCGGAGCCACATTAAATTTTAGAAAACACAAAATGCCGCTTTCCGTGTTCCCTTGGCTTGGCAAACAATTTCCCATAAATTTACGTTGAATTACAACCAACAATGTGTGTGTACAAATGCACCGGGGAGTGGCGAACTTGGGACTCCGGACCGAGTTCCCGAGTTCTGCCATCTTTTTGGCAAGCATGAAAATGTATTCCAGACACGCATCGGGCCATTTTGCAAACGTGCCACCGAATGAGGCTCAACTTTGGGATCCCCATCCGCCCCGGCTCCTGCTCTGCTCCTGCTCCTGCTCCATGTCCCCCAAAAGTAACCACAACGACATCCGCCCACCCGCTCAGAGGACTTCTGGGGACCTCGAGTATGCGGACTCGGATCCGGCAACTTTCCGGCTGACTTTGCTTTTATTTTTTTGGCCCAGACCCAGCCCTTGGCTCCCAGCGTCCCCCGGCATCAAATCACGAACGGAAAGAAGGACAAACTTTCCGGTTTCTCTTCTTTTTTTCTTTTGCGGAAAATAAGTAAAGTTTGAATTTGGCAGACATAAATTACTTCTGGGTGGAGGGGGAAGCAGTGCTGCCAAAAAGTATATCGAATACAGGACAAATCCACTGAAAAGTTCGGTAAAAACTATATATCTTATCGAAGAAAAACTCGAATAAAAATCTAGGCTTCTAAAAACAAAAGGTAAATAATTTACACTTCCAATAGATAATCCTATATTTAGTTATTGTGAATTTTCTAGATCGTCAGGCTGCTCTTTTTAATATCTAAGTAATGATTAAATGATTCCATTATATCTAAGAAATAATAATATATTACTCTAGATAGGAAAAAAATAACGAACATATTGCCAACACTGATGCAGAGCATGCCAATGCCTCCCCGAGGACACGAACATAGTTTTCCATATTTTTTTCCTCTCCGCACATTTTTTTTGGTACATTTTATAATCGCCGCCGTTGCAAAATATATGAAATAAATAAATAATAAAATACACGGGCTGGGAGGAGTGGGTGTGGCCTCAGAAATGCCATTTGCTTGCCTCCCGAAACTTTTTTGCTCTTATTGCAGCTGTCGGACTGGGAGATACTTTGCGTTGGTAACTTATGGATACGAGGCCAAAGGAGCAGCAGGACCGGCAAGGTGAGCAAATTGCCAAAACGAGGGATGCGGAGGAGGTGACTGCCCACCTTGGGAAGCTGGCGTGTAATTTGTATCTAATCTTGCCTCATGTTTATATAAAAGCAACGACAGCAGGGGGGGAAACTATTTGAGCTCCACACAATTTCTGCAATATGGCGATGGGCGATGGCTGGATGGCTCTGCCAGGAGGGTGAATCCTCGTCCTTGTCCAAGTCCGGGGAGCTGGGAGTCTAAGTGGAAGCACATACATATATTCATGGCAGCTCCAAGGAGCCAACCGACGACGACGAAGGGCGGGTGGGTTTTTGGAATTTTAATAAAATTGCTGCATTGCCAACTAAAGATAGATACTTTTCGTGTAATTTACGATGATGGCAGAACAGCAATGATGGCGAACGATAGCGAAACGGAAACGGCAACGGCAATGGCAACGGCAAAACTATTCCACGGAGTGGGAGATAGGAAACCTATTGGGGAAAACTCAATATCCAGAGATGCCAGTTGCCTCCTGATCGACCATGAAAATCAGCTTAAAGCGTTGCATTTCTGAAAAAAATTTGTTTGTGAAAGATTAACGGAAAATGCTCTTAGCCCTGGGGTGTTAATTTTTTTAGATTCTGATTTTAAACTATTAATGGGGTTTTAAAATTTTATTTTGAGAATGATTCGAGTTTCAACACAATTTGATTTAAAGATGTAAACTTTTAGGCTTTGGAAATAATAAAATAACAGATTCTATTTCTCTGGAATAACCATTAAAAATTCAATGACATTCCAAAAACTGTTGAAAATCAGAGAGTGTTCTGGCAAATGATTTTTTAAGCAGAAATTTAGCTATTCATCCAATTATATTATTAAAAGGTGTTTAATTAAGCGTTTTTAATGAATTTTGTTTTTTTCAGGTAATGGGTGTATGTGGGCAGGCATATTAAAATAAAGTTATATTAAAACTACCTCATATTGCTATTAGGATAATAAAAACTCCGCCAAAGATTGAACCACTTGCCAAGCGATTTTCCATCATAATTATGGAAGTTTACCCCCATTTCCGCTAACCCTTATAATCCCAATTTCCCCATGTGGCAACGTCGCATTTAATCAGCCAACTTGCGTCGCAGAACACTCAACGTAACTCAAGTCAACTCAACTGAACTGGAGTCATGTCCGTGGGTTAGAGTTTGGCTTATTTATTGATGAGTCCAACGGCACGTTGACACGAAACCCCACCGAAAAGTGAGCACCAAAGGGCCTCCTTAATTTTACCCAATTGATCAATTTCCCCTTGCATATATGCATATAGCGTATAGCATATAGCGGGGGATGTTGATTGGGCCACTAAATCGAGCCGAGGACCCCTAATAATGGCCATCCTGGGGTCCTGCCAAAAGCTAATGTAATTGCTGGCCAGTAATTGCCCGTGGGTGGGTTCATTTGCGCCAAATTGGAAGCCCATCGAGCTAAGCACTTTTAATTACGCGTGCGGCGCATTAATTGTCAATCGAATTAAGACTCAGGCTAGCAGGGGAAATTTTGCAGAGACAGAATCAATAAAATATTAAAAAAAAGAAAGGTTAAAAGTTCTTAGTTCAAGTCCTTTTCCTTCTTAACCTTTTTATTTACTTGAAATACCTACAACCAAAGATCTCCTCGTCTCACATAATATTGTTTCCAGTGCAGGAGATGCAAGGAGAAAGTTTCCTGACTGAAGGTAGCGAATTTACCTGCATCAGGTGCCCAGCCGCGAAGGAGTTGACCCTTTCCCTGCAACTGAAACGGCAATGCGTAAAATTTGTTTTAACCAAACAGACACAGACAGGCGACTTTTTCACGGTGCCGAGGGGAGAAAGGCGCATATTTCTGTATTATTTTTTATGATATGCGGCATAAATGGATTTCAAAATGCTGCCAAACAGGCAGCTGAGCCTCATTGTCCTTTATATTCCTTTGGGCCTTTCAATGGAACCCCGACTCCGTTGCCGCCGCCGTCGCCGTAGCCGTCTCGTCAGGTTGCGGGACAAAGGGTTGCAGGGTTGAGATGACAATTGTTGCAATTCCCCGGCACAGGATCGTAAAAAGAAGAGGAAGGCCGTAAATCAAAATCAGAGTTCGTCCTGCGCGAAAAGTGAAAGCGAAAGTTGCCGATGGCCATGCCCCCGCGATGAACCCTCGATGGCTGCCATATTGGAAAGGGAAAGGGAGTTGGCAAAGGGGAAAGGCGAAAGAAAAGGGCCACCCCATTTCACCTGGTGCAAGGAGGAAAAAGAAAGGCGGACGGAAGGATGCGGTCGCTTCTGGGGTGGCTTTATCCCCGGCATGTAAATGCCCCGTTTAATCCTTGTAATGGCAGCAGTTGCCGCTGCTCCCATGGAAATCGGTCCTCCTCCTTGGCCTTTCTCCTTTTCCCGAGTTTCCTCTCCTTTTTCTCCATCTGATAAACCGCAACAACAAAAGGCAGCCTGCGAGAGCCGCCCATTTTGTTGTTGTTTACCTATTTATGAAATGAAATGCGTTTTACTTTCATTCCACTTAATCACAGGATGCCGTTTATTTTGAAATGCCTTCAATTGAAAGTCCTCCATCCTCCTCCCGGGTTTTCCAGGAGGGCGTGTCCATGGGTAAAGCATTCAAGATCGCTTTAAAAGATGAGAAAACATTTGCTTAGCCATTTCTCAAATGGCACGAACTGTGCGAGCAACCTTTTTAATAAATTCAAGGCGAAATTAATGAATGGAATTTGTAAATATATTCCAGGGGTTAAGGTCTTTGAAGGGTTAAACATATGTTGCCGAAATTGCGTTGTAAAGAAACATAAATAATTATTTGCACTCTGAGCAAAATAAATAATAACAAGCAAGGAGGCTAACTTCGGAAAGCCGAAGTTTACATACCCTGGCAGTTTGCTAATTTAGAAAAGGCATAACTAAGCCAAAATTGCATATTTTTCAAGATGGCAAGCTTTTCTAAACCAATTGTTGACAATTTTAATAATAAACCCTTTATATCATTTTGAAAACAAATGAAACTTTTCTTTTTGATTTTATCCTAAATTTTGATTGTTAATAACTAAGATTTTAATGGCGAATTGGAAGATGTACGTCTTTTGGCTATCACTTGCCTCTTGGCTGTAAGAGGCTCCCAAGAGGCTCTCAAATTCGAGCATTTTTGGATTACCAAAAACTGAGAGTTCGCGTAGAACTCGACAGACAGACGGACAGACGGACAGACAGACAGGCAGACAGACAGACGGACATGGCTAGATCGACTCGGCTGATGATGCTGATCAAGAAAATATATACTTTACGGGGTCGGAGATGTCTCCTCCACTGCGTTTCAAACTTCTGGTCGAAACTATAATACCGTCTACAAGGGTATAATAATAATGAATAATGAAGCGTAGATTTTAATTAAATTAAAGAAGAAAAGAGAAGAATTCCAGTCAAGCATCCAAAAATTGATATGTTTTCCAAGTTTAATTTCTTAGCAACGCTTTTAAACTAATGCATTTCATACTTTAAAACTTTCTAACAGATTATGAATATAAATGATATAATCTTGAATTTTTATAATAATCTAAGGGCCCCAATTTGTGTATAATTTATTTATATAAAGTGCATTATATATTATAATGTACATTAACTACATTTATTACCTTTGATCCCAATCAACATCCCAAGAAACCAATTTGGAACAACCTTTTTGTTCTACAAGCGATAGATCCAATTAATTTTATCGCCCGGACAATTTAAAACAATTTTACCAATCGATTTGAATTTTAAATTCAACACTAAATGCCTTGAAAATGTCACGCCAGATATGTTAATGCGCGGCCCCCGATCGGATATCGGTTCGGGTGGAGCTGGGAGTTCGGAGAAGTGGTAGACTCCCTGATTGATTTACTGGCCTGTCCAAAAAATATCCAAAATGTCGAAATGCCCAAAGTGGCCGGTCGATAACCGAAATGGATGCGGTGCGCTGCGGCTTCCCAATGGCCGAAGTGCCAAGAGAAATATTAAAATTCAATGCATTCGGGCTTTGGGACCTCGAACCGCTTCATAAATTTCCCGATGCAGCTCCCCAGAGGAGAGGAGTACGGATCGAACGGAGATCTGTAGCGTTAGCGGAACATGTGTTAATTTCAGGATCGTAAAAATTGTGCCACAAGATATGGCCGCGATGACGACGGAGATTGAGTTCGGTTCGGGCTGGCATAAATATTTACCAGATTCGGAACGGGGAATATAACAAAAAACACCCAAACAAAGCCACAGAGACAAAGTAAATTATTTATTTATTTTCAAATTTTTCGAGTCACGCTGTTCGGACAGATAAGAGAACCGAAAAGTCGGAGGGGGACTTGTCGGTGTCAGCTTGGAATTTAGTTACTAAAATACGAGCTACGACCTGTGAGCTAGGAGAGACCTGACCAACAGCAACAGCAGTGCCATTGAAATGGTTTTGAAAATATTGAAAAACCAGTTTTCCATCGAATTTTTCGGCGCGGGCATGGGCCAGCACTTGAGTCTCAAGTGTCAGGGGAGCGGGCTTGTTTTTGGCATCCCAAATCCTTCCCCTTCTGCAATTAGATCAGAGGGACATCGCTCATTCTGAAGTGATTCCCGAGGCGTACCCAAAACTGTTTCGAAATGAAAAATGGTGCTATATGAGTGGCATATTTATGCCCATTTCGATGGCGGGGAACCAGTCGAGTGCCTCCCTCCAAGGAGTAGGAGTAGGAGTTCCTCAATTCCACATCCACCAGCCGAACCTGATAAATGCAGCAAGTTTGCGTCTTGAATTTCAATGGCGGACAGACACACATCCCGACATCGATGGGTGTCCAGGGAAACAGATATAAGATATATGTGCTATATAGAAGGGGGCTCCATCCATATCCCACATCGAACTCCCTGACTCTCTGATGTACTTATAACAAGCGTTTCTTCGACAGGCCATGAAAATATGCCCGGGGATTTTTAAAACGCTTTAATTGAAGCCCCGCACAGCAGACGAAATGTCTGTTTTTCGTTCTCGAGATGCAAAAGTGGCCCGAGACAATTAAAATTCTGAACGCATTCAATTTACTTGGAAGTCTTTATGATATCTGCCTCAGTCTCTGTCTTCTTCCTTCCCCAAGTCCCGAGCCACGCACTCTGCAAATGGCGACGGCAAAACAAATCAGAATCGGAATTGATTGAGAAATACACCCATATAATGATTCGAACGTCATAGAGTTATGAACGTGCGAAATATATCGGAAAGGGGCAAATTGGTTAATCAAATAGTTTATGCAAGGAAGCGGAACAATAACACACGTTTTATCGCCATTTAATCTGTGGGAAAAACATTTACGATGTTTTCTCTCTATCCGCGAGCTTGTAAAAGATTTGTTGACACAAATAAAACACTGGCCAAAGTTGTCAGCTCCGAGAGTTCTAATAGTAAAGTCGTAAAGTTTTAAAACCCTAAACAACTCGAAAGTTTCTTTGTCGCCGGGTCTGGTTATTGCACTTTAAGGAGCGTATTATTCAAAATCAGTTCATAACATCGAGCCAAGTGTGGCGACAACGTTTTGAATTCTGTTTTTGGAAAGAGGAAACAAGTTTTGTGGATTACAGAGTAAATCGGATTAAAGTCTGATTGTTCATTTAAGTTATGTGATGGCAGCTACAATATTAAAACTTTGGAATATACTTTGGACTTATTCTCTTTACGACAATAAATTTACGATATAAGCACTTTTGAAATGGAGAACTATTTTATTTCTTCTTATTGTTGGAATATTTATTATATAATGTAATGTTTATAAAATGTTATAGCTTCGGGTAGAAAAATATTTGTGATATACTAAAATGGTATACAAATGAAGGAGGTAGCTAAGAAATGTAAAAGTAGTTTAGGTTAATCGTTGTATATTACAAACTTCATTAAGAAAATTTGCTCAAGAGATTTAATTAAATAATTTTTGTATTTCAATTATGCGTAAAAAGTGTAAATAATTTCAGTAATATAAATTAATAAATTATATGTCATACATTTTATAGCAAACAAGAAATATGAACTAAAAAAAATAACCCTATTAAAGGCGTTCCTGACCGATTTTAAAATAAAAAATGACGCACGTAATGTGCAAATGAGTTTGCATTGTCATTAGCCGAATAAGGGAGCTAATACCTTTGGACACGCCATTTTTGCGTTTAAAATACAAATTATAACAATTAAATACAAATTTTTCAGATTTCGGCTGACACCCGCCGGGAAACGGTGATTCCGGAATCGCTTATGAAATATAATTGGCTAATTTGTTTGGTTTTGAGTAACAAATAACGCGCATTAACATTCAATTTACGATCTGAGTCAGACAGAACCGCAGTACGCATTATATTTGCGGAGATAAGGAATGCGAATGCGAATCGAAGCGGTCCTTTAGCGGAGTGCTCTCCCAACAGGTTCGTCGCGATAAGGCGGGGCCATTAAGAGGCACCTGTCACCTGTCCCCTCCCCAAACCAATAAAGCGCCAAGTTTATGCCGAAAATTGATATTAATATGCCGTTCGATGGCTCGATTAAAGTGCGCTAAATAAAACCCGGGCAAGTACGCGGCATATACTTGCCGTATATAAGGGTATTAGGGCGTGGCACCGGCAACGCAGCTGGAATGCTGTAAATGTAAGCTGCAGCCTTAAATTGATTTAAAGTTTTGCTGGCTGCTGGCTTTTCAAAGCCCTTCAAATGCAAATTGGCTCTGGCGGCCGCTCGTTTTCCGTTTTATTGCAAATATTAAATGAAATTAATGAAATTTTCTGCGCCATAATCCTTTGCAAAACGCATAAATTTGCTCATTAAGTGTGCGCAAATATTGTATGTATTCGCCCTACGCCTGGGCGCCCATGTATAGGAACAGCGCCTGTCCGCCCCGGTACATATTTATATTGATTTTTATCTCGCCGGCATCGAGGGATGTTGTTTTGCCAGGCCCAGGCCCAATTACATATATTGCCATGGTTCCTTTTGCCCCAAAGTGTGTGCAGAAAATAAGCTTGCTTGGTACATAAGCTACGCCCCAAAAACGGGCAAGCTTTGAGCTTGCTTTTTCGAAATTAAACAAAAAGTTTTCCTGCAAGGAGGGGAAAGCAAGAAAGTACCAAGGAGGCCGGGTTTTAGCTCTATAATAAAAATAATAGTCAGACAAATAAAACAGATATTAAATTGTAAGTAATCTAGAATTTTTCTTTGAATTTTTTAAATTTATTTGCATTTTTTAAGCAAATTTTTATATTGTTTGTTTTAAATAAATTCCCTTTTTGGGTAGTTTTAGCCAATAACCCAACCTTTGAGGCTAGCGCCCTCTGCTGGTTTGCTTGCTTAGCTGCAGCTTTGTTGTTTCTCCACCCAGGGGTCGCCAGCTATGTGTGACACATTAACGCACACTTATACCTCAGGGCCTTTTAGTGTGTGTGCAAATGGGTGAAAAGGAGATGACAGGCGAGTGTATAAGCAGTCATCCCTTTCACACACTCACGCATGGCCGTCGCCGTTATGGCTGCCAAAAAGGAATCATGGCCTCCCGTTCTGATTTTGTATCTGTGAGACGTTTAGCAGCCTTGCACTGGTATAGGTAAAAGTATCTCGTAGGTTGACGCTGCTTTCTGTCAACGATTTTTGGTTTTGTTACCCCTGAAATCTCTAAAAACGCAGATCATGCGCACTTGGCACAGCTGCTAGAATTTATTCTAGATTTTTTCATTCTCTGCTGTATTTTTTTGTCATTTTGCGAAACGAGTTTATCAGACTGCAGTTAAAACTTGGTTGGCTGCAATCTTTAATACGAAGAAAATGAGCATGCAAATTTGGCCAGATCTCCGGCTAGCTAATTTAAGATTTCTTGTGCTCGCCGGGCCAACGCGGGCCAACGAAGAACCCTGATTTTCAGCCATATGCGTGACACGTCCGCATAATGCTGTCGAAAATTGTCACATAAATCAATCATATTTATACAAATGCCCCTGATATCCGAACCGCCCGCCGCCAGTTGTTGACAATATGCTAATTCGTTTGGGCTTTGGGCCCCCCGACTTTGTCTTTGCCTTTGTCTGGTCTCTTTGTCAGTCGCTGAAAACGTGTTTTGGCAATTGATTAGTTGCGATATCAGAAGTCCCAACCAAACCTCCAAAACGAAACCAGGGAACTCTGCCGGCTAACGACTGGCAGTCATGTCATTGGTCGCCGGTTGGAAAGCGTATCTCCCTAGCCCTAAGCACTCAATGTGGAATACAAAGCGTGGCTATACGGATTCCATTCGAGCATTTGCAGGTGTTAAATGGCGTCCGCGGCTCGAGAGCGTAAGTGGAATAAACAATTGCCCAAGCGCAACAGACTAATGTATTTCATAAGTTAAGGAATTAATTATTTAATAAAATAAAAGGTACAAAACAAGAAATTAAACATGTAAACGTTTTGTTTAATTGGAATACGAAATACTAGAATTAATAGCAAGCATGATAAATAGTATAATTTAATAAAATTCAACTGAATGTCTAAAAGATATATAATTTAGTTTAGTCTCTTTGATATTTCAGCATTTACTAAATTATAAGTTTTAAAGATCGAATAACAATCAGTCCAATAACTCAGTATAAATTCAATGCAAATTTATAATATATTAAAATATAAGAGAACGGCTCTGTAAAATATTTAATTTCTACTCTAAAACAATTTTTCTAAAACTTTATTTCTATTTTAATTCCAATTACAAATATAAATAATCAATGTGCGTATGAATTGAAAGATCCAAGAGTCTTACTTTGGATAATTACAAGCAAACTGTGTGCTAACTAGTCAACTTTGAGTGAATAATTCTGATTTTTTACGTTGCGATAAAGTAACTTTTGAGCAGTCTGAAAAATGTTGTCGAGACAATGTTGAAATTGTTTTGCAAGTGGTTGTTTGTCTTGGCAGCGGTGCCAAATGCGGCATTTAACCAATAAAATGCCGCTAAAAAAGCAACAAAAACGAGGAGTTTCATTCATAAAAACGCAGCCGCCAAGAGAGAGGGGCGAGAGGAGCGGGTGTAGTTGACTCGCGTGTTAGTCGCGCGCCTTTTTTATTTTTATGGGAACGAGAACCAGACCAGAGCAAGCTGACTTGGAGAGGACCAAGACAGGGCCAAGGCCCAGCAAAGAGACCCAGGACAAGGCCAGCTCGGATGCGGGAACGGATACAGATGCGGGAACAGATACAAATACAGCTTCCGGCTGCGACTTGAGCGGCACTCGACGCGTCGTTTAATGGGCGCCATAATAATGCTTTATTTTTACTGCCGACCGTCGAGTGTCGCATGTGTGAGCTGAGCGGAGCAGAGCGGAAAAGTGTGTCTAGGTGTCTGGCAGTCGTCTACTTCTGGCCGTAAAATTTTAATATCCCCGGTGCCAGTTAGTAGTGCTCCACGTTCCAGGTTACTAGCTCCTGCCTCCGGCCTCGCCGTGGCCATCGCTTCACGGCGGTCTAAATCAATCTGAGGCACCTTTATGACCGCTTTATGGGCCACACTTTTCACCTTGACATTGACCAGGGATGCTCTCCGGAATGGAGATGGGGATTCCCTGCTCCAGCTCCTCCCCGACCTGCCCCAACGCGGTGGTGTCCCACATGGAAAGTGAGTGTCGTAAAACATTAAGTGAGTGATGAGCGTGGCTGTGAGCTCGGCAGCGGGAGCATAATCCATCATAAACATTTTTATGGCCACTCGCATTTGGCCCACTTCCCGCCAGTCTCCCCGCTCTTCTGCCAGCTTTTGTTGGCGGTAGTAAAATTCGTTAAATGCCCAACAAATTGTTTATTATAGCAGTTTGGCAATAAATGCGGCCATTAACTCATTTTAGGTGTTGCCACCGCACTTCTCTGTTTGTTCTTGGGAGGTCTAAAAAATGCGTTTCAATTGACGTTGACGGAGGAGTGTCCGCAGAGTTTTCGTTATTTTTTTGGGCTCTTAATGGCAGTTAGAACAATTCGGAATCGTTGCTATTCGCATTCATGGCCAAGCTTGCCGTATCGAAAGTGAAATTGCGAATTTGTTTATCAAGAGCCATTCATGGTTTTGCTTGTACATTGTCAAAAAAATACATTGAATTATTGTTAAAAAAGAAAAACGATTAATTGATTGAGAAGAGTCAAATATAAAAATTAATTATAATGTTGGGGACAGCAGGAGCTCTTAAACAACAAAAATATCCCTTAAATCATGTTTAATCGGATATCCAAAAATATAATTCCAAAAGATATTTTCTTTTAAGGCTTTCCCATAATAAACAACTTGTTGAATTAAATAGAAACTGCTTTTTCGATGTCAGATGTCACCTCGTGTTTCTCTAAAATACGACGGCGACAGTTGGATTCATTAGCAATTCTTTGATGTCATACATTTGCTTTGTGTGTATATGTAATTCCCTCTCATCAGGGAATGCCAAAAATATAAATATAAATTTTCAGATACGCAGTATGTACGTGGGTGTGTGCGCATGAGATACTCGTATCTACGGCCTGCATGGATACATAAATATGTATGAATAGCCGTCCGACTTTTTGTCCGTAGATGTTTAATCCCAGCGGAGCTGTGGAATCCGAATCTGCTGTCCCCTTTCGAATTGCCATTCTTCCTGACCCATCCGACAATGGGCCGAATCGAGGCCTGTTCAGGCGAAAAGGAACTTTCGGTTTGGCAGGGCAGAGAGCCGCCAGCCCATTATAAGGAAGTTGAATGGGGCCATTTGTGCTTGGAGTTCCATGGGAGAAGTCACATCCGCACGACGCTCATAGATACACAATGCACAGAAATAAAATAGTGGGAATACTTAATAGATTTTAATTTAAATGAAATGCTTGAAATTCAAAGCGAACAATGAATAAGAAAAACCAAATTCTGGAAATTAAAAATTATGCTTCTATTTGAAAGTCATTTAACAATCTACCAAAATATATATTCTTGCTCTCTATTTTTTTCAGTGTGCCCAAATGAGATTCCCATCCACCATGGGTCGTAGTAAGGGCGGGGCAGCCTCCCGGAGAATGCGTGTTTATTTATATCTCCGCCGTAATGTGCCCGGCGATGTGTCACTGCCTCTCCTCTCTTTTCGTGACCTAGTTGCCAGATTTTTGGCTCGTTCTCCGCTGCCCAAAAATGCGGATGGGATACTGGGCCTCTCTATGTGTGCCATGTTGTTTATGGGGCAGAACACACAGCTAATTGCGTCGTCGCCATCCGTGTCTTAGCCTCGTAATTAATTCTATTGGCTCTGATTGGACTAAATTAAAATGATCGTCTCACAGAGCGGGCCATGTCAAGTCATGACATCGCTCTGATCGCGTCGATCGATAGACGAGCAAAGTGTAAATGCTAATGATGCCGTTCGCGGAGTATAACTATGGCCAAGTGCCAGTGTACCATGGGCCTTAAAACCCCTTAAGAGCCTCTTAAAAGAGTTAATCAAATAAATAAGTTGATTGTTATACATATATCATTTTTAAACAAGCTAAGTAAGACAACGCCCAGCCAACCATTTTCGGAGCGCTCCGAAGTAGGATCGATAAGGGACTCCCGAAATAGCACCTTAAAGGAGCGTTTTCGGAGCGCTCCGAAGTGGGATCGAAAAGGGACACCCAAAATAGCACCTTACAGGAGCGTTTTCGGAGCGCTCCGAAGTAGGAGCGAAGAGGGACTCCGAAATTGCACCTTAAAGGTGCGTTTTCGGAGCGCTCTGAAGTAGGAGCGAAAGTAGACTCCAAAAAGGTGCAATTTCCGAAGTTGGAGTGAAAAAGGACTCCAAAAAAGCTCCTCGTAGGAGCTTTTAGGGAGCATAATTTGGTATAGTATGCATTTGTTTTCATCAGCATTCTCTGATTTACCTGAATGGCGACATGTTTAGTGTGCTGGACTTTTAAATCTAAAGGTCACGTGTTCGAGTCCCAGTCGGAACAATTGTGTTTCAGAAATGTAAGTTGCTTTATAAAACATTTATAATATTTACATCCATTTAACAGTAACATATTAACTTACATAGCAGTGTCGGTTAGGTTATCTTTGGACGATTTAAGGACTCCTTTTTTTAAAATCTATAAGCTAATAGAGGAGTCCGCACGGAGTCCTTGCGGTTTGTCTACAGGAGCATTTTGGGACTCCGAAAACACTCCTTCTAGGACTCCTAAAGGAGCACTGTTTTCATATAAATTGAAAAGGCCATTTTCTCCCGCAAACATGCTCCCTTAGGACACCTTTCGGAGCCTCCCTAGGAGGGTTTGAGCTCCGCACAGGGAGTCCTAAAGGAGCACCCTGCAGACTCCACTGGTTGGCTGGGCGAAAATTAAGAGACACGGTGCTCGAAATATATAATGAACGAGCTTCAATAACCCTGATAACTTATCAGCTTTTTGTGCATTTTAAGTGCAGGTAAAAACCATTACATAGTTTCCATTTTCCCTGACCTGTGCCCACTGTGCGGCCATCGCCGTGACGTAGAGAAAACGAAATCGAATGGAGGGAAAGACCTTTAGAGCAGAGCAGACTAATGGCCATGGAGCTTTGCCGTTGCCGCTGCCTTTTGCCTTTGCCATTGCCTGGGCTGTTGCCTTTGGCCTGGCGGCATAATTTCTGGGAGTTGTTATCGAATTGTGGTTCTGGTTCTGGTTCAGGCCCGGAATCGTATCGGATTGGATCGGGTAGGGTCGGGGATTGGGTCGGGTCGGTCCCTTCTACAGCCCCAAGCACCCAAACCCTGGCCCAAGCCTGTGCCTGTGTGCCAGTGCCTGTGTGTCAGTGCCGAACACAAAACTCATTTAAATTCAATTGGAATGTGACATTTTTGTGTTTTCTTTTTATTTTCTCTGGGCTCTCTGTTGTTGGCATTTTGGGACTTTGATAAATGTGGCAAAGCTGCGCGGGGGAGGGGTCACTGAACGCTTAAATCGAATTCCGATTCCACCTTTTCCAGCGCATATATTGGTTTTGTTTTTCCTGTTTTTTCCTCACTCGCCGCCACTGCCGCCGATGATGTTGTTGTTTGTTCTTTGTTAGCCTCCATTGTTATCCAAAATGGCTGCATTATTTGTACAGACTTTTTCATTTGTTTCCCCGCGTTGTTTTGTTGGCCTTTTTGGGAAACTTGGTCTGAACCGCTCAGGACGTGATTCATGTGTGGCTGCTGCTGCTGTCGCTCTAGCTGTAGCTGTAGCTGAACTGTCGTTTATATTGATGGGGTGTATTTTATTTTATTGTGTTCACTACGGTGGGACAGGAGAGTTTTTGGAGTTAGGAAACTTAGGAGCGTTTGGGCATTAGGTAAAAGCTGTTGGTCCCATCGCCCCGTCCTGTCATGTCGCGTTATCGCTTCTGTCTGATTGTTGGCCATTTTCATAAACACACTAAATAAAATTCATATGTTCCGCGCTTATTGTTTACCTTACCACTTCGTCCGTCTATTACATTTACTTTGTCTTAAATAACCAACATATTGAATATACTCAGTTCAACATAAGTGGTTAAGATGGGATGTACTTACCTGAAATTGAAAGAGCATAGACCAAAAAATTAGTAAGAGAACTAAAGCCAAAAGCGATAGTAGATATTAATAAACGGTACACTAGATTTTTGTATTTTTTAAGTGACATTTTAGACACTTATACTACCAGTATAATTTAAATTAAACGTGTATTTGCCATAATGCTAGCATTGTTTTGGATGATAACTAAAAAGATTCTCTAGTATTTTATTAGTAAGAAATTAATCCTCATTTGTGTTTATTCAGATAGCAAAAAAGAAGGCATAAATGAACAATCATAATTAATGTAGTGTAAGTATATCGCATTTAAAAAAAAACTTTTTTTACATTGCAAATCTAATAATAATCCTTTATTACTATGGAATATAAATTACAATTTCTGAAGAAAAAAGAGCACGCTATTATTTCAGCATAATACCCTCATAACTTTAAGCAACATGAATTTCTCCAGCAAAAACACGAAAAGCATCTCATTACATTGTACATAATTATAATGGCTTTCTCTTCTCGCGGAATAAGATCGTAATATGCAAATGCAGCTGGTGTCTTGACTATAAAAATCCATTAAACAGCGAGAACCAGACGAATCCAAGCCCTCAACTCCCCGACTAAAATCCTTTTGAATTTAATCCTCTAATTTTCCCCAGAAGCAAACAGACCGAAAAAATCCACCGAAAAAAATGGAGAAAAAGTATAAAATTTGTTCTGGCTGAGATTTGCCGTGGAATAAATGTAAAATGCAGAACTGCAGAAGGCCAGACGCGGTAAATCCCCGAGGATGAGGGCCAAGCAGGGGAGATATTTGTATAATTTAATTAAGCCACGCTCACCGCAGAGGGTTAAGTGAAGCTAAAAAGGGAAAAACAGATAGAGATAGCGGAAAATGCATATCAGGTGGCATTATTTATAATGCTTGCCGTTAAAAGCAATTCAGTGTCACGGAAAAGAGTCCCAGACACGCAAATGAATTAAATATATATATTTTATCTTCATATTTAATGGGGGAGCACAGACGACGGAGTTTCTCTGAAGCAGAAATAACTAAGATAAAGGTTCAGGGCCCGCAGACGTCGAACAAAAAATCTGGTCAATAATGGTCGAAAGTAATGCACTTCATTTCACCTTCTGGCCAGAAAAAAGGACTCATGAGAGAGAGTAAAATGGCATCAAATTTGCGACTGCTGCCGAGGGCAACAAAGACGCCGCAGCAGGAGTGGAGCCGAAAAAATGCCAGACAAATTTTATATAAATAATTCATTGTTGTAACGTGCAAAGCTCGTCGAGAGCGTTTCAGTTAATTAATGAAACGCATCGCCAGGGCCCAAGACAAAGAACGTTTCTGGAACTGAAACTGATTGTGAGTCTGGGACCGAGACGCAATTGGGGCTAAATGGCCCCAGGCAGTGGTTGTAGGGGATATATGGGGGTTTCCCGCGGTCCGGAGGGTTGCCAGGAAAATTAATAACAGAAGCCGAGCCAGAAACCCAGCAAGGACGCAGAATAAAGAGTTTCGGGCGAAGTGCAAACAACGTGAGGTGGTGGTTGCAATTCCGTTTCCACCACCATCGCACCACGTTAACCACCTCGCACAGATACAGACTCACACATGGGTGTCGGCCATGGCCAAATAATCCCCCAACCCCCTTCCACCACCACCACCGCCATGGGTTGCTGCCAAGCCAAGCGATATTCAAATTTTCTGCACAAACTTTACGAAGCGGATCAGCAACACAGCAACAGGACTGCGGTTGGGGTTGGATTTGGCTTTGCTGGCTGAGGGGTGAGAGGTTGGAGGTCGCAGGTTGGAGCAATGGGAGGGAGAAGGTGGAACAGCACGTCACGAATTGCGGCTCAGGCATTAGCTAATAGTCAGGCAGCAACAGAGCGGCAAACTTGAAGCTAACACCAGAATAATACGGGAGCGATGCCGAAAATAACGTCGACACACAGATACACTTTCAGCTTGAATTTAAATTTAAAGATTCCTCGACCTTTTATCACAGGATTAATTTTATTTGAAATTTAAATAAAATGGCATAACAAATATTCTGTTATCTTGAGCTATAAAAAACGAATTAACTAAAAAATGTTAAGGCTTCGAAATTACATATAAGAAATAATGTAATAAAAAAGATGCAAGGAAGGTAACTTCGGAAAGCCCAAGTTTACATAACCCTTGCAGTTTGCTGATTTAGAAACAGGCATAACTAAGCCAAACTTGCATTCGAAAAATGTGATATCATTTTTGGACTAACAAGAAAGGTCCAGTTAGCCGAAGCTTGCAAACTTTTGGCCAAAATTATAATACCCTCTTATCTAATTTTATTTATTTATCACTTATTTTAAAGATCACAAAAATTCATACAATTTGTTATTGATTTTCTGGATACAAAAAAAAGGTTTTCCAATATATCGGATATACCCTTCTACCCGTAAGAGCATAATGAACCGTCTCACTCCTCTCACTGCACGATGTTCATTACACAAAATTTGCATTTAGACGCAAACAACACGGCATTGGACGGGGGAATGGAAAAGAGGACCGAAGCCGGTGGTCGGAGTGACGCTGGGAGGTGCTTTTCGCGAAAAGTCAGCCCAAGAAGTGCACTTAACCATAACTCACGCTCGTGACATCGCGAGATTCTTCCATTAGTTTTTGATCTCCCCTCCCTCCTGAGCCGTGGCAACTTCGGTTGCATACGAAATTTTTCATCAGAACCCATTGTTCCATCGGCATTATCGACACCACCACCATTCCCAGTCTTATAGCCATCCCCATCATCTCATCACCATCATCATCGATGGATGGAGATGAGATTTAAGTGGCTGCCAGCGTTTATTTACGAGGCAATGTCACTTGGTGGCTAATAAACCCATCGCTTGCCAAATTTATTGCCTGCCAAGATTCCGACAGCGATTGCCACTGATTTGCGAGCTATTGGAATGCAAATTGCCACCGAAACCGAACAGAGAGAAATGGCTTAATTGGGACTTTCGATTCTCGATTCCCAATTCTCGATTCCCACCTGTCGTTGCGCCCAGTTAAATATGATAATTAATGGGAATTTTATTGCGTTCGAGATACTGCAGCCAGAAAACGCTGCTAGCAAACACACGAGTCACCCTGTGCCGCTGCCCACTCCACCAAATACAATGGGTGAGAGCCCCAAATTCTCTCTTTGGCTCTCTTAAATCCCTCGAAATTCCCGCCACCTAGAGATTTCGAGGGTTAAATAATGGCAAACAGCTGTTAACCGGGGGTAGGTTGTTTTTATTTGTTTGTTTTTCTTTTTCTTTAATTTTTTATGAAAGTAAACATCGCCAAAAACAGTATATGCTACCAAATACTTAGCAAAATACAAAAAATATTTTAGAAAACATTTTTAGATACTTGTTGTAAAATAATTCGCGCAAATACTCAAATAAAATTAGCCGTAGAATAAACAATAAATTTGTGAAATAAATTTATGAAATAAGTGCATAATATCTTAATTTGTTGCATAAAAATTGGTATTAAAGCTAAGCAATCTTTTTAGGAATAGTAAAAGTTTTTAAAGAATAATGCTTAATGCAAATGTAAGAATATCGTAGAGTTTAAATATTCTTTTAATATTATTTATTTATTTTATTTTATTTAACAAATTAAGTCTAGCATACAATGTTAAGCTTAATAATTATTTAACCGAGCACTAGCAGCGGTGGCCTTCGACTTCAATATTATTTATTATTGATAACTATACTTAATTTAACTCTGTGCTTCAGTCTGTATATCTTTTTTAATCTAACATACAACTAGTTCCCTAGCAAAGGCGTTACTTAGCCACTTTTTATTTTCCCCAAGCTCCTTCTATAGAAGCTTTTCCTTCAATCGCAAATCAAATTGAATTTCACGAAATACTCTCATGAATTGAATGTCACATCGGATTCCTTTCATGAAGCGAAGCAATTTTTCGATTCAATTATTCTGCTGGGGAAGTGTGAGGGAATGCCAATTCAGAATGCATACCCCAAGTTGGCCCCCCTGCTGAATGAGAAACGTGCAATCAGTGAAGGAATTTCCCACCATTTCCCACCGTTTGCCACCATTTTTGTTAAATGCAGGGAAACGTCTGCGAGAAATACTTGCAATCAAAATGGTCGTTACTCCTCTGGAGAAGGTGTGGATAATTCGTCCTGCTGCAGCGACGAGTGCGTTGGCCCCCGGAGGACCTGTCTGGGCCCAGTCCTAGGACGAATCCCAAACCCAATCTCAATCCCATCCGCTGCTGCCTTAACCAAGCTCAATTGAACTTAATGCGAGCGAACCAAAGGCAAGTTGGGATCCGAATTCGGCTCGCAGCAGCCAGACGCAGGAACGTGTTCAATTTGCGCTCATGAATGTTTCAGCATATAGTTATTGGATTTAGTTTCGGCACTTGCCGCTAAGCATTTCTGCTCCGACTTTTCTGCCAGCTTCCGAGGCGTGCACAAAATTCGCAAATATGCCAGAAAGCAGCTAAGAGCAAAAAGCAAAAGGCGGCAAAAGCTTTCATAAGACATCAAGTGTGTAGTGTTTAGTGTGTGTGCGGCTGCGATATGAAAGCCAAGCAAATATATTAAATATTTTATGCGGAAAGCAGAAAACTTTTGATTCTCGTTAATAAACTGGAACTAGAGGTCCAAGTTTTAGCTCCTTTCCAGATGCTGGAGCAGCTCATACAGAATTTTTAATAAACGGTCTTGATTCTCTTAAAATATATGAGTTGGAATAATTGTTTGCCTTTTTTGCACACAATTTTGCTTAACAAACTTGAAGAAATTTTATATACCTTCAAGGAAATATATTTATTAACATTTAATTTAACTAAGCATTGATTGGGAATATTAAAACAACAGAAAAACTATGGAATTGTTAGTACTGTGTCTCCATACATTTTTACCAAGAAAAGCTTTGAATATTATACAATTTTTATCATATTATTTAACCAAAAATAATATATTTTGTAGATATTATATTCAACTTGAATATTAAATATTTTTTTTCGAAGATAACGCTTAAAATTCCACCCACTACTTTAAGAAGCCTACCCACTGTGCCTACCACTCATGCAAATGGGCCAATCCATAAAATGATTGATCCAATTGGCCAGGTATTGCCCAGATCCCAGACGAAAATTGGGTCAGTCGCTGGTGATGCCGATTACGAGTGGCAGTGGCAATGGCAATGGCCGTGAAGCGAGAGCCACAGCCACAGCCGCAGCAGCAGCAGCTAGGCCATAAAAAGTGACATAAAATCCCCGGCGACGACCTTGAGAAGCAGTAAAATTTTTAATGACTCTCACTTTTTACGGCCATTTCTCGTCGTAGACCGTAAAACGTGGGACTGTGGAACTGTGAAACTGTGACGGGCACACACACTTTCGGCCAGCATCGAATGCTCGTAGAAAGAAAGCGAGATCGCTCCGTTCCTCGGCCGCAAGCCGGTGAATGGGCCCACTGTGCGGCCATAATGCGAGGATTTAAACTGGCTCTTTCGAGTTATTTTTTCCCTGTGTGTGGGTGGCAAGCCTTGTCCTTGTGCCTCGTTTTTTATGTCCCGTCCTTGTTTTATTGCCTCACGAGCCAGGCGAACTGACATTGAGCCAAGCCATCCGTCCGGGCCCAACCCTTTTGTCTAACGCGACTCAACCCTTTGCAAGAACAACTAACGATAATTGCACGCAGGTTTCGCCTAATTTAGTTTCAAGGTCCGCTGTTCCTGTTTCTGTGCTATTCCTGTTTCTGGAAATTATCATTTCATACTTTATTGCAGCAATGTGGCATAGGCAAGGCACATTTTCTTAATTGGCCCTTAAAAACTGGAAATAATCACACTCAAGGCAGCCCGAGGAAAAGAGCTGGCATTGAGATCTTTGGGAATATCTTGGAAGAAATATACGCACAGCTTAAAGATCGATGTCAGTCGTGTCTATTTATCGGAGCATAGAATGTTGTTGCCGTTGTTAAGTCTAATTTATTATGACTTTGTCGGTAAACTAGTTATCGCTTCAGCAAATCTTTTACATAGCCGGACTAATAGCTTCCTAAGTATGATCTGTACTTCTGAATCCAGGTTTATTACAAAGATCTTGTTATATTCAAATTAAATGTTAATTGCATATAGTTAAGTCCAACTTAGTATGCAGAAATGAACAATTCCTAATGAAAAACTCATGTTTTTCTCTGAAGCAACTCGGTTGAAAGAGAACCATGTTCTTGTAATGTTAAGACATGAATTTCTAATCAAAGTAAACTACCTCCCCATTTTCTTTGTGAGCTAACCGATTATACTGAACACTCTGAGATCCCCAACCAACCTCTTATTAATTAAGCCAGCCATATTTCATTACATCCGATTAAGCTGTCAGACACCTGTCTTCCGAACCGATTTTCTTTTGGCTTTGTGCATTCGCCGCCTTCGTGGCTTTTTCCTTCTTGGGGGTTCGTTATTGGAATGGCTTCTGTCTGCTGATAAGAATGTTTGTTGAGACAACAAAATGTGGAAAACTTTTAATGAGAAATGTCGCCAGTGCATGCGGTTCCACTTTGGCCGGAACACCGAACCGGAGACCAGACCTTCACCCTCATCCATTCCACTCTATAGCGCACCGCCATTCCTTTCATCCCATCGGCGTTTTGGCGAACTCGACAATTTTCGTTACGAGCGAGCATCTTGCCAAAATGAGAAAACTTTTGCCAACACCAAACGTGTCGACGTCCCGAAATGTAGACGCAGATGGAGTTGGCAAATGGAGGAGCAAAGCAGCGCGATTCCACCCTCGATTCCACGCCCTTAGAGCCAGCCAGCCAGCAGCAGCAGCAGTTGCCAAAAGTAAATCTCTTTCGAGTGGCTGCAATCCCCGTGGACGTTGTAGGTGTCGTCTGCCGCCCCCGATGCCACGTTTTCCCTCCCATTATTTGCACAGCAGTTGCAGCGGCTCCGGCTGGATAAGGATGCCGCATGCCGGACACGGACAGTGAATCCGGGACCTCGCACTCACGGAGACCCGCAATCTCAAAGTCCCGGAGTCCCCATCCACCCGCACACCGAATCCGGACCGTATAGGCACTTATTCCGTGCCCTGGCTTTTCCTTTATTTGTGCACAAGGCAACGATTCGGAAGAATGGCTTCGTTCCCATTCCGGATGCGGAATGCCTTTGTGTTCCTTTGGGGGCGGGAAGGAAGTCGCTCCACTCCGCCGGTTGGCTTCTTCTGATGGCAGCCGTTGCAGTTCGGGCAAGTGACGTTCCAACAGCCCTCCACTGGCAGAAATCGGATAAGCTACCAGGGTTTAAATATTTCCCCCAATTAACTAAGTTCAAATATTAATGTAAATTAAATTTAAGTTTGTATATAAATATGAATATTAATTGATCAATAAAATTAAATTTTAATTGCTGAACTTATAAATTCAAAGTCATTATAAACGTTTTTAAAAAACAGTTTATAAATAAAAATAATAAACACGCTATTATTCAGAAATTAAAGATGCGCATCACAGTTTTATTACTTGCATTTATAAGGTCATTAACTACCGATCTAATAAAAATTACCATAACCGCATCTGGTTTTATTTAAGGCTTTGATATCTAGAAAAGTAAAGCAACTTTTAAGGCTTGTCTTTTACAGTGCACGTGAAAAGATTCGCTTCGTATACACAGTAAGTGCCCCAATTGCCTGGATGTTGACTTCTATTTCGGCTGGAGGAACACACCTAAGTGTACAAACAAAACAACCCAAATAAGCACGGCAAATATGAAATTATGAAAATATATATATATAACATTTAACTCAGGCGGTGTCTGTTTGTTTCCTCGAACGGAACTCCAATTTAGTGAATGTCATGGCCCGAGACTAAATATATAAATGGGAATGGCCTTAAAGGTGGCTAAGGCTGGAGTCAGGAGCGGTTGAAGAAGATATTTTTAGCAATCTTTCCTTGTTCTGAGTCAATGTGATTTTTATAGAAAATTTTCTCCAATTTAATATTTTTGAATTTTTAAATATAGAACTAAACAAGTATTTTTAGTTTCCCCTCCTTAAATACGCCTCTGCTTCAGACACTTGAGCCGGCATTTCTTTTTAATTTGGCCAAGAAAAGTGTTGGCCAATATTTTTGTCCAACTTTTTTTATATCCCCAGCCGGCAGTTGGTGACATTTTGTCAGTTTTGTCTAATGAAATTCGTCACCTCTGCCCGGTCAATATGGCAGAACTTCGTCTCGTTTAATTATTTCCGGTCTTCGGGGGGTACTGCGGCAGCTGCTGCTGGGGGGATTGGCAAAATGCGACTTATCAAGTCGTTAAGACACAGGGACCCACAAAGTGCACGCTGGGACTGGACGGGGTCCAGGACAGGATCCGGGATCCGTATAAATCAGCGGGAGAATGCCTGGCCATCGGATGTAAATCGAACACTTAATGGACTCACCTGCTGGGGATAAAGACGCAGGGGTAATAAATTTGCATGCATTATGAGCACAAAATAAGTTACGAACTTTATTCGTGAATTAAACGTGAATGAATTAACGTGACTGAAATATTCCATCTTGGCCAGCCGGAGAGCACAGACATGGAGCTCGAGGCGAGTCGGAGCGAGTCGACTCGAGTCGAGTCGAGTTGGGGCATTTGCATAAATTGCTCTTGTAATTCCAGCTGGATCCCAGTCCTCCATCTCTTCGTCCTCATCCGCCATTCGCATCCGCATCCTCATCCCCATCCGACAAGACCGGAGTGTGAGTGCATATAAAGATGTACGTTTTATGCAATGCCAGTATTAAAATAAATTCTGCATTTCAGTTATGCAAATTCAGCTGCGTTTATTTTCGAATGAATGGATATGCAAACATGGCTACTTGCCGAGTAACTCGCCGGCGACTTTAAGAATCACAAAACCCCCAGAAACTCGTGGCCTGAATGAATTCTGGAATCAATTAGTCAAGGCTGCGATGAGGCTCCCACTTAAATCGGTCTCCGTCAATGGCCTTCGCCATTAGCATTTGTCCGCTAATTGTCAATTAGCTGGTGGTTGCCAGTGTGTGGTCCAAATAATGGCAATTTGCATAAGGGCAGTCGCGTACCAAGGCGAATTACAAAAAAAAAAAAGGGGGGATTTCTAATCGAGCTCCAATTGCCGTCGGCAAGACCGTTTTGGGGTGAAGCTACGGGTTCACTTAGTTTCGTTTCGATTTGTTTTCTTTTTTTTTTTTAAATGGAAATTTAATGAAATAAAAAATTGAATTTAATTAAGAATATTTGATTAATGAGTTTCTGAATTGATTTATATCATAAAATTCAGAATTAATCTTGTCCTTAAGGTATAAACAGGGAAGGGAACAAGGAAAGCAGTACTGAATTGCTCTAAATTAAATTCGTATTTAAAATTGAAACTGAAAATTGTACACATCAAATATTTTATCAAAGACTTTTTAATGTAACAACGTTTATAGAATATTTTAAACTTATAAATACAAATTTTCGGAATAGTAAAACCCTTTTATAAATTTATCGGTCTCTCGGTACTTTCTTTTGTGTTAAAAACAATAAATAAATAAATAAAGGAAACATATTTGTTTTTGTATATTGTTTTTATGTTTGAGCTTTGGAACCTGAACTATTAATCAGGGACCGTAATTATTATAAGTTTTATTATAAAAGTCAAAAAATAAAAGTTATTTTTTAATTTTTATTATACAAATCAATTTTAACTCTTAAAAATGATTTAAAAAATAAAAATCAAAAATAATAGTTATATTTTGATTTTTATTTAAAAATCAAAAATAAAAGTTATTTTTGATTTTTATTTCAAAAATTGAGAAATAAGAGTTATTTTTTGATTTTTATTATAAAAATCAAAAATAAAAATCAAATTGGAATATCTTTTAAACGGAAGATCCTATAGCACGTATCATTCTATATATTTGATCTGCTCTTCAATACATTTCCGTTAATGTATAATGACAGCGAATTATTCCCAACTTGCATCATCGTAAGAGAACATTTAATACCAGATTATATATCTTCACTCTGAAAATTCGCTGTAAGCGAACGTATGTAAACAGTTTTCTTAATTAAAAGTCCGTTGAAGTTCTCGGATAAAAAACTTGTCTTTCGCAAGCGATTATTAAGATTTACTTATGGAGCTCTTTGTGCAACTCACATATAATAAAAAATGAAGTGTTCTTGTTCTTATTCATAAAGTAATCGTGTTTTTTAATTACTGCGAATACATATTACATATATAGAGTATATACACATGTATACACTTTTTAGATTCCCAAATATTCCCCCTATTCACAATATAAACAAAAACAATATGAATCTATCAAAATTTATCTGTGTTTAATTTTAGGAACATAATTTTCTTCACGGAGTCTTCAGATAGATTGCATCTTAAATCGGTTAAAACAATTTACAGCAGAAAAAGCTCTTTCCACAGAAACCTGGGTAGCAGGCACTGAGTGCAGAATCTTAGCAAGACTATACAGCCGTGGGTAAATGGACTTCTTCTCTTTCCAATAAGTCATAATGTCCACGCTTGGGTCTATGGACTTTGGCGAATACCCATAGATTTCAGTTGTAGCCAATTTGATCTCAGGTTCGTCCTCTTCCTCCGATTCTTCGCGGTCAGAGCCCACCTCAATTAAATTTAGATACGCTTTCAAAAGGTTGCACGAACTCTGGGGATTTGGTTCATGTTCAATCGGTTAATCCACCTTCTCCACTTTAATTGGGTTCTCCTGATAAATACTTAAAATGATTATTTATATAAAAATATTTTAAAATTCTAATCTAACCTTCTTCTGTGTTAGGGCAAGTATTTGGCGCATCAATCCTACTAAGTGCTTTCTGGCTGCTGCCTGCTGAAGGGGATTTTTCAGAAGAATTCGCCGAATTCTTGGATCCAAATAAATTGCAGCTATAATCACTTCATTGGTTGTTAGTATTTTTTCTCGATTTTCTAAGTTATTGAATCAAAAAGCAGTGCAACGCTGATCACTGACAATATTTACGTTATATAATTTAAATTATTTTCAAGCTTCATAGCGATCTTGGGGTGGGTACGTTGGTTACATGTGCATCATACATATATCAACGGAAAGGTATTAAAAGGCGGTTCAAATATATAATATGATACGTGCTATAGGATCTTCCATTTAAAAGATATTCCAATTTGATTTTTATTTTTGATTTTTATAATAAAAATCAAAAAATAACACTTATTTCTCAATTTTTGAAATAAAAATCAAAAATAACTTTTATTTTTGATTTTTAAATAAAAATCAAAATATAACTATTATTTTTGATTTTTATTTTTTAAATCATTTTTAAGAGTTAAAATTGACATTTACTTTAAAAATCGGGAAAAAAAGTTTATTCTATTTTAAATTTTCCTATAAAAAAATACCATATGTGTATTTTTCCCGCACTTCCCAGACGATTTTTAGACCTTTGATTTTTATTAAATTATAACTCTTATTTACGGTCCCTGCTATTAATCTTATATTCAATACAAAAATGTACTATTTTTCCTTCTAAGCAGAACTCTGGTGTAAAATAATCTTTCTTTAATTTTAAAATCTATATTGTGAACTTATTTTTGGAAGTATCTAAAAAAACGCAGAGCTGTTCATGCGCATTCGAACCGCTGCTGCCCTGCATGGATGTCGGCATCGAATTCCCAGTCCAGAAACGGAATCCCAGGTTCCAGGTCCCCAGCTCGAGTCCCTTGCAACCTGCGTTGCTATGCCAACCAGCCTGGCCCCATCGAATAATGGAAGACACGCGCTGCGACCCCTTCTTCGATGATTTAACACTAGGAAAGGGGTCGGCGGGGCGGCACATTGTGCGCCTGTATTTGTGCGTGCAGTGGTGTGCGTGGGCGGCGCTGCTACCGCTTCTGCTGCCTCTGTCGGCGCCGGCTTTGCCACGCCTCGAGACGACGCTGCGCGCATGTGCGAGAAAAGGACGCATATCTGCCGAGTGCGGGCCCGCCAGATAAATCCAAGATGGCCGCCCGACCGGCAGATAAACGGGATTTGCTGCAGCGCCCCCTGGCGGCGTGCGGTTATCTGCCGATTGGAATTCGTCTCTCGAGACTGCAGTTTCAGGGAAGGATAACTTTATCTCCCAGTTGGTCGGCAGCTTCCCGGTTCACCCGCCAGGCGGCGTCCGCGTGCCGCTCCCATTGGAGTTGCGAGCCGTCAGATAAGAGCCGGCACTCCAATGGCCGCCCTCTAGTTGGAGGGGGAGTTGCTCTCCCCTCCTCTTCCTTCCACCGATGTGGAATTTGCGTAAATCTGGTAAGCTTTGCCACACACACAACCTTGTTTGTCACTTGACAATTATCCACGCGCCGATTGGAGAAAACATTTTTCATGACGATAATTGACCGAGTTGTGGATTGAAAGCCATTTTCATCGAAGTATATACCCCCGAAGAGCTTCTATTTTTACTTGGCCATAATTTGGAATATGTCAAAAATCGATGGGTGCGGCAGCATGACATTTTTCTAGGCCTTTAGGTATCACATTTACTGTCAGAGCTGGAATTTCAGTTTTTGAATTATGTTACGCAGAGAAAAGACACTGGTACTGGTATGTGCTAATAAATTCAAGAGTATAGGCATTTCACGAGTAATAATTAAAAATAATTTCCAATACATCAAGATTTCGTTTTTTATGTCATAGCCATTGTAGTTAATATATTTTTTTTTAGACATTATAACCAATTGACACAGAGATAATACTTACAATAAAGTGTAAATTTAACATTTCAACATTTTAAGATAGTAATAATAAATATTTAAACACAATTTATATAATTAACATCATTAAACAGTTTCTCCTAAATAAATTGAATTTTTTTATCGTTTTATTAGATTTGGTTGTATTATTGTTGAATTATTAAAAATAATATATAGTTTAAGAAAAGATCTTATTCTTTAAAATATACAACAATATTTCTAACAAAGCCCGCATATTTTGGTTTAATTGACTCATTGAATTTATTAAGTTTTATTCAGTTTGCTTTTCTCACGATTGTGTAGACCAGGCGGCAGTCTATTTGAAACAGAGCCCATATTTTGATAACATAGCATAGGGAATAGGAAACCCATTTAGACAAATTAGTCTTGAAAAGCTGTTATCAGGGATTTTTAAGTGGACCGTGAAAGCTTACACCCATTTGAGTGGTGAAGATCACAATGAATGAATTCTTAATATGAAACAAACTATTCTATTCAGGGATTGACTAAGTTGGTAGCAACCTATGTTATTTAAACTATTTTTATTTAACATAATAAGAAAGAGAAGACAGACCAAGCTACCCTTAAAACTAAGCACCACTATCAGCTACCAGCTGTGAGTTCTCTATCGAACAGTGTCAGAGGATATCATCGGTATATTTTATATAGTAAACAGCAATCAGTAATCAGGGGCTCAGGCCTGTGCAGAGCTTCAAGGGGGCAGTACACAATATAAATAATTTGTAATCAGTGGCGTTAACAATGCGACCCATAAATTTCTATTGACCTCTGTACCCCCAAAGGCAACCCTGCAGCGAACAGCGAACAGAATTATGCAAGTGGAGCGATAAAAGCAAAGCCCGCGAACTAAATTTATTGGATGCCATCCACTCATTAGCATCCAAATGCGGAGCTGCGAAGACGAACGAACTCATTAACAGCCGAGGCATCGGCAACGGCATCTCCTCTGTTCAGGGAGCCAAGTACCAGGTCCCCGGTTGCACTGCCGCAACCCCCAGTCTCAATCCCGATCCCAATCCCAGAGATCCAAGTCCAGACCTGCCTGGTCCGTGGCGCTGAATAAATAACAAAGTGACAACCACAAAAAACGACCACTGCCAAGGTGGAGCGGGAAAGACAGGAGGGGAATGGCTATGGATGTGGAAGTGGAAGTGAAGGCGGCGGGCAAGACAAGAAAATGTACCATAATTGAGCTCACAAATCACCAGGCTGAGCAGGCACTCGGAGAAAAAGGTGGAAGAATTATTAGCTAGATTTTGAGTGATCCATATAGCAATATGTTAATAGATACTCTCCAACAATTACACATTTCTGATAAAGGTTTCAAAGACATATTTAAGCGTTATCCTTCCGTGAAACTGCATCCAATATTTACAAAAATTCGACAAAGTTGACTAGATTTGTTTTTCGGCTAATGACTTATTAATTCTACGAAAATTTTATTATTAATAAATCCTATAAAAAACGGTATAGCTTTCTATTATAACTATGGTTTTCTTTTAAGTCGAAATAAAATTGTTCGGTACAAAAATCTATAATTAATTATCAGAAAACCGCACAGTTCTCCAATACTTTCAGTGTAAAGAATTGAAGAATCGAAAAGACAGAGAAACAGAGACGAAATCTCGCAGCAGCCGGCAGCTGGCACAGAAAGGAGGAGCACGGGCCAAGTAAATTGAGATTCTTTAAATTTATGCACATATTTTTTTCAGCAGCAGTACGTGGAGCCACTTAAGCTCCTCGACGGCCACTGCCACAGCCACGCCCCGCATCCCCTCGAGGGGCGAGTCTGGGCAGGGAGAGGAGAGCCGCCCAACCACATCCGTTTGCGCCTGGCTCCGAATGGCATTCTGGTTGGCTCCCCGGGCCTGGGCTTGGCTCTGGGCCTGGCCATTTGGCGGGATGTGGCTACAGATGTGGATACAGACGGGAATATCTACAGGGGGATGCGGTGACGGGCCGGGCGGGATGTGTGTGGTGTGGCATATTGATGAACCGCAACAAATTGGCTCCACGGTGGCAATGCCGACTGCCAACTGCTTACGGCCAGGGCCACCGCAGCAGAAGCCGAATGTCAAGCGCCGCACAGTGGGATCGGTGGAATTGCAAATGCTTAAAAGGGAATATAGGATACACATAGGGAACTACTTTAAAATTTATATCTGTGAATCTATAAATGGACTCTCCATACTTTGAAAAGAGATCGTCCTTTAATAAAATGAATATTTTGTTTATATTCAGATTGTTTGCCTGATAAACACCACTGTGCAGTTGGTTGAATTCTCGGGGATGGCGCAACATTTTCTAGCCATTATACTCGAGAGAAAATTGTAAAAAACAACCGAGAAAAAAACGAAAAATTGAGGGAAAATAAAAGAAAAGCAGTGGAAAGACAGACACACTAAAAAGCATGTTGCCTCGCCCTCGCATCCCCAGTGGCTTCGTAGCCATTGCCATTTGAATCCGTATCCATTCCATCTCCGAATCCCCGCGCTGCTTGTAGTTGCAGCTCTCGGCCCTCAGCTGCTTGGCAATCTGCCATCATTTGGCATAAATCCCCCTGATAAGGCTCCTCGATTGCTCCCCCGAGCTCGCACTCGTAAGCCGCGCAATTTCGTTGGCGGAGGTCATAGTTCATAGTTTGTGCCCGCAACTACTTAGAAATAATATGAATTTTTCAAAAAGTTTGCGCACTCCCCACGGGCTCTGCGAGTTTTTTGGCAATATAACTAGGGAGAGTCCCCGCCCTGGATTGCCCCGAAATGTAACCATTTCTATGCCAACATCTTAGGGGTCCGCACTAGGAGCTGGAGAGCTGGGTTCAACGCTCGACTTCCCCCCAGACCTGCTGCAGAGCTGTATTCTAATCTCAATCTCCCCTCGCGGAGATTGGCAGACATTACGATGCAGCACCGCAAGTTAATTGCCCCTGCAACAAGGGTCATCATTCATATTTTATGGTTACAGAACTCTGGGAGAACCACCGTGGAAATGAAATTATAATAAATGGTGGGGAGTCCATGCGTATCCATTGCAAATACTTGCTTTTCGAAGAAATTATTTTCTTAATATATTATCCAAGAATAATAGAAGAAAATGCATTTAAGAAATATTTTTGATACATTTTAAGATCATTTTTAAATATATAAATATTAGACATTTTTTTACATCGACTTATAATATACAAATACTATGTAGTCTTGTAAATTAAGTTTAAAAATCTATATACCCCATAATTTATTACCAATAAATGGTAAAAATAATGTAAGCTGTGTTTATTTCCTTAAAATTCGAATCATTAAAAAGTGTGTCACATAAATCACTGCCAACATAAGTTTTCTTAACGAAATATCTTCGAGTCAAGTTGTGCCCACTTAAAAACAAATAAAGCAGCGCTGCAAAATAAAAGCGAAAAAAACTTGTTTGTGCTTTGTTTTCTTTTTATTGGGTGCATTAAAAAATGTAAATAAATGTGCCCCAGCACGCATATACAAAAAAGAAAATAATATAACGAATGTGGCTCTATGAGTCACAAGCAAACACACGCACACACAGAGTCCCCTGAAACCCAAACAAATTTCAGTTTTCAGTTTTTTTTTTATCTACTGGGTCTGCGGGGGTCAAAATATGAGAAGGGGCCGGGCGGGGACTGCAGCCTGTCCCAGCCTAGAATATACATTTAATTCCGACAACAACAGATTTTTCGCCTCGATTCAGGCTCAAGTCTCAAGTCAATTTCAGGTTACGTGAGTCTGTGAGGGATTTCGTTTTGCTTTGCGCAGTTTCAGTCTCAGTTTCAGGAGTGGCCGATGTGACGGCGCTGGCGGGGGTTGGAGGAACGAATGGCCGCCAGCTTCAATGGCCGCCGCACCAGGAGCTGGCTCTACCTGGGTGCGTGTGCGAGTGTGAGTGCGGGTGCGACAGGGATGCAGCGTGTGCATAGCCCTCCGGGGTCAGTGGAAGCGAGAGAGAGCGATACTCGCATAGTGGTTGCTACTTTACTCGTTCATTTGTGCCCACTGTGCCGTTGCTACGTGAGTTCGTTCTGAATTCGATTTCAAGATTCGACCTCAGATGGTTTCCGTACTTTGTCCCTTCCACACAGAAATATTTAACTTAATTATTTTTAATATTACGTTAATATTTTCACCATTAAGTACTGAAGATATTTATAAAAGTTTGCTAATTTTGATTTAAATAATACTTTGTTTTTTGGAGTAAGTAATTTTATGTTAAAATTTTTAATTTTCGTAGCATTTCTTTCCGTGCACATTTCGAAATAGCTTCTTGGCTTGGCCCAACTTGAACCCGTTCGGTGTGCAGCTGTTTATGGCTGAACTCCCACTGAACCGGCAAAACTTTGTTTACGATTTGTAGCTGATTCGATTTTTGGTGGCTGCCGATGCGATCTACTGTATCCCCTGAAGGTGCTGCCTGTACTGTGCTTGTTTAATTACCCGCGGCCTTCGGAATTCTGACGCAAATAAATCAAAGGCGAAGCAGACAACAGCTTTTCATCAAAAAAATCGAGTACGGAATGCTAGAGAACTGGGAAACAAGTAAAATAATTGCACTCGAAGAAAAGGGGTCTTGGAAATCATTGGAAAATATAATGAGACTTAACACGATCTCGAAATGGTTTAGATGTAAATAATATTTATATTGCCTCACAGGTTTTTTAGCAACGATTAAATACTTATAATATTGATATACATTTTTCTACACAATAGTTAATCTGAAAACTAGGTTCTTAAAAATTTTGGTACATCCTTCTTTTAAAATTAAAAGCAAGACAATGTTCCCTTTTCCCAGTGACATTCTTTTAATAATTTCATAATTTTTCAAGTTCTTTTTTGCAGGCAATTTCCCAACTTTCCCAGTTTTGTTTCCTTCTTCCCAGCTTCTGCCCACTGGCCATTAATATTTCACTTGAGGGGCAGCTCTTTAACTAATCCCCCGTCCACAAAGTGCCACACAGGTGAGGAGGGAGGACTGGAGCTCCAAATTGGCAGCACCTTCTGGCACTTAATGAAGTCGGTGTGGCCCAACCCAACCCTTAGCCATTCCGGTTGTTCATCTGGGCAACCCTTCTCCCATCCCGCCGGACTGTGTCTCATTCGCTGGCCCTTCTAATTGCGCATCTTTAATGTAATCAAGTCAGTGGCTGGGAGTGTGGAAGTGGGGAGTGGCCATGGAGAAGCTTGATCCATGCAAATGTATCCAAGAAATTAGTTAAATTAATTCAATTCGGCCGCGCAATTGCAATTTGCAGCACGCAGCGCTGGATAAAATTTCAAATGAACTCCAACTCCCATTCAACCGAACCGGAGCCCATTACATGAGGTTATCCGGTGCAGACGTAATTTCATTATATATTTAGAGGCTCTCAGACAGGATAATGCTACAGAGGCTACTCTCACATCCCTCATCCGTCTGAGAAAAGTGTGCCTTAAATTTGTGTTCGATTTGGTTTAAACAAATTTCGTGTAAACATGAGCAGTGGTAAAGTATTAGGGAAAAGCCGGAATATATTTATTAAATCGTGAGCAATTTTGTTGTAATTATGCAGAAACAGGTGTATGCATTTCGCACCTGTAAATGTTTGCTAAAGGAAGTAATACAATTTACAAAGTCACAGTTTCATTATTAGTCGTAAAGAAAGTGAAGCTATTAAAACAGTTCATATTGAGCTTAGTTTATTATGCTTGATCATAAAAGGAAACATTTAAAAATAAAATAATCAAAATGTAGCTTGTCCTATCTGCCTTCTTAAATTGTCTAATTCGTAAATTTATTAGTTTTCCCTTTCCTTTTAAAATGTGTACCATAAAATTCAAACTATTTCAATAAAAGCACAAAAGATCAACTATTTTGTTACTTTCAACTCCTTGATATTAACTTTTATTTTATTTCCGCCGTAACTTTTCAAGTCCTATTGTTGTCTTATCTATTTCCACCTGCTCTAACTAAAGTTTTATTATTTTCATTTGCACCCAGGTAAACAATATGCCAGCTAAGTTCACTCCTTCGAAACGATCTAGGGACTATTTAATTAGGTTTTAGCAATGGCTTCGATTTAATTAAAAAGCACAAGGGGCTGGCAAATTGAAGCCACAAATAAAGCAACCAATTGAAGCGAGTGTGGCAAGCGTTTAATGAAGCAGGAAGCAGGAACAACGGCAACTCGGCACACAGGCAGAAAGTAAGGGCAAATAAACGAGGTATTTATGTGGCGTCTCAAGGCATCAGCCCCGAAGCCCCGAAGCCCCAAACCCCCAACAACAAGTCCCGTTCCAAGTCAGGTCTTGGGTGAGTATGTGGGGAGCAGGGCGGGGCAGCCAACATACATAATTGACTGACGGGATAATTCACTTCCGTGCACTTGCGTGTTTATTAAATTTCTGGGGTTGTCTCAGGGCATTGATTCCTCGAACGGGGCCGTATCACTAGGGTATAGCCATGTGGGGGCGGGATTCCTCGGCACTGAGCCCGAGACCTGGATCTGAGTTTCTGATATTGCGTAACCACATGTAATTACGTGTATTCCTCATTAGTTTGGAATCGTGACTGGCTTTTGGCTGGCTTCCTCGAAAAATATAAGGCAAAGGCACGGTGGAATGATAAAGCAAAAAATTAAGTGACAAATAGGAAAAAAGTAGGAAAAACTGAATGAATTTAAATAGGTTTTAAGAATTTCTATCATTTGAATAAAAAGAAAGGACTTATGATTCCTGATAATCGTTTCTAATTAAAGTGAGTTACTCATAGCATTAAAGAACTTATTTTAAACATAGCTGACATGGTTAAAATTATCTTTAATTATTATAATTTAATTTGTTTCCAATTTAAATCTCCCATATTTATAGCTGAACTGTCAGATGTGATTGCCTTTTGCCAATGCCCTTCCATTGTGCAGCCATTGCTAATATCTGGGGCTGGAGGAGACATGTGCTTCAAATAACCGAAGCCACGGCCAGAATGCCAGGGATGGGGATGGGTCCAGGCGAAGTCACGTTCGTCAGCCAACCCATTTACTTAGCTAAGCGATGGGGGTTGTAGCCGTGCCGCGTACCTGCCCGCGCAGCCACCCCATCTCCTTCGAAACTCAGGACCCTGTTGCCACCCGAGGACCTCCCCCCGCCTAGCGATTCACACAACTTGTTACTTCGCCTGCCCCTGCCCAGCTTTCCTATTTTCCCATTGCGATTCCTATTGCGATTCGGATTCGACTTGATGGAAATCTTTGAGCTACACGTTTCCGTTCTTATCGACGGAATATCGAAATTTCGTCATTTATTTGATCAACTTTTGCCTTTTTCATATCGCCCAGGGAGGGGATCTCTGTATGCGGATGCGGATGTGAAAAATAAATGGCAAAAGGTACAACTTTGGGTCTCAACTATTTCATATGCCACACACACTCGCAACTGCTACTGCTCTCTCTCTCTGGCTGCAAATGTAATTTAGCAAAAATCATGTTTGCGAATAAAAATGGAAACTGCCATGCGAAATTCGAGTGTTTCCTTCGTCTGAGTTGCACCTGCGACCCAATTCAATTGGATAGTTCGCCAGGCGCCAGATGGAGCTTTATGCGCATCCCCATTATTATAACTTTTATTTTTCATGCATATAAATATGTATATGGAAAAAGGTCGCGATGGAGACTCACCTGGAGCAGCTGCCGTCGGGTTAAATCTGCAGGGGTCGATATACAATCAAGCTGAAATGGGACAAGGGAAAGGTTAAGGGAAAGTTAAGCTTTATAAATTGTAAAATACGGGGCCTTGTTATAAGAATTAATAAAATAATAGTTATAGTCTCCGTTTAATATCAGTTAATATATATTATTTAGAGTGTTTAGGAGTGTTTTGCTGAACTTTAAAACAAATAACTTCAGATGTAAAGTAAATAAAGAGAAGGGTTATTCAAATTGTGAAAATTCCCTGCTCATGTGTGAGTTTTCCTATGAGTTACGCTCCATTTCCCGGAAGCGGAAGCGGACTCGCATGTAAAACACTTTTCACAGCCGATTACATGGATTACACCACGCAAAATGGCAAATGACCGGCCAGACGACGGCTGAGGACCCAAAAAGACTCCCGATTCGCCGACACCCAGCCGGTGGGGATGAAGAACGAACCGATTTATGCCGGAACACGCTCCTCATTATTATTTCACGCTTATCATTTTATTTCAATTCATTTTCGGCCCACCGACCAACGAACGAACTCCCAACCCATTTCAGCCCCGCTTCCGTCAAGAGTGCGCTTTCGTGTTTGCGGAAAAGCAGATATACAATAAATTCATAGTTGCTTTCCGGGGATTGGACCAGGCCGCAGCCAGGACTCAGGACACTCTCACGCACCGTCGAGGGACATTTATATGGAGATGCTTGAGATGCATTCATATTCCATGGGGTCCAGTTGCGGGTCGTCTCCGTGCGCCCCATTACCCGTCGCTTATTCGATTATGTCGACATCGATGCTTCATATATGTACAATAAACACTAAGAAAAAATATTTTTAAAGGGGTTGTGCTGTAGGAATAATACAAATTGTATCTGAGAACTATATTTGGGTATTTACTTTGTTTTCCTGGTTAGAGAAAGACAAATTGTTTCTAGAAAAGTAAACAATAAGAACCTCTTTGAAAATGGATGGAAGCTACGAATATTCTTAGGCGTTCTTTGGATTAAAGTTTATTTTGATTATTTAAACAAAAAATATTTGGTGTAAGGGCCTTTTAATGTCGGGTATTCGACTCCTGTTAATTATGTAAATAATTCTGTAATAATTTTCAGTTTAAATAATATCGTATGTTCTGGATAAATAATAAACATTTAAAAACTCCAATAGACACACCTTTTTCGCTGTGCACTTTTTTATGCTCATATAGGTCGTGTGCCCTTTTGCCACGCCCCATCTGCTGTCCTCCCACCGCCCTTCCCCGTTCGCCATTTAACGCCCACAGATGTCTGTCTCGTCGAGTGGTCGCTGCTGCTTGTTTGTCTATATGGTATTTGTTTGTTTTCGCCATCAGCCATCTGCCCCCGTTCTCATCAACGGCGTCATCAATTTTTTTCCTCACTTTCCGTGCTCGTGTGAGAGCTTGTGTGCTTTTTGCGAAAACTTTTTAGTTTCCTTGTTTGATAGACAAACAGACGGCAATCGACCGACCTCGAATTCCCCAATGGAATATGCTCGTGTGCATAAATTCTGGCGGAAAACGGAAAACGGCTTTCCCTGCTTTCATTTTCATAATGAGCAGCGGGAGACAGGCGATGGCAAAGTGGGAGCCATTTTCCTCTTGTCGGAGAGTAGAGTGGTCGAGGTTCGAGGTCCTCAAAGTAATTGGCCGCGCAACTTGTAAATGACAAACATGTCCGGGCCAAAGTGATGGAGTTTTCCTCTAGCTTCTGGCATTTCTTTCTCTCTGTCTGTCTGTCAGTATCGAAATTCCATAAAAGAGAAACTTTTGGCTCATTAATATTTTCCGTTTTCCCGAAGATTAGCTGCAGCCGGCAAATGGAAATGGAAACGAAAATGCGGCACAGTCCATTTCCCCGCCTTCTCTGGAGCTTACTCGTGCTCCGATTTATTTATGTATGCTCGTTGTTATAGTAACAAGGGTCACGATGGAACAAATCCAAGGAAAGAAGCTCCGAATGGAATGGAAAACTTTTTGGAGGAGGTGTCATATGAAATGAACATGGAGTTTCCATTTAATTGGGACAGGCAACTAAGCTGTATCATCAGTGACATGCATTTAGGAAATTTAATCTTTAGATCGAAATTTTAATTAATTTCTGTAAGTTACTTGATGAAAGTATCTTTTAAAATAAATGTTAAATACGTTGTATTAGCTTGCTGTATTCTCTAAATACTAAAGCACTGCCAAACTCCCGAATACCCTGCCGCCTGCTGCGGAAATGGAACGTCGGAGGCAGTCTCCTACTGCGCCCAGCGGTCGAGGTCGCGAAATGGCAAAAGGGTTTACGGCTTTTCGACCCAAGGGTCAAAGGTACCTTCTCCTGCGACCTGGGAGTGCTACGCTCTGAATGCAATTACCGAAAAAAAACAGAGACAGATTTTTTGGTCAAAAAATGAAGCGTCTCTAATATTCCGGGAAAAGGGAAAGTGATGCAGCCAGACTCTGTGTTTATGACAGCCATATAAATTGCAATTTGCTGCATTCTGTACATTTTGTTGTTATTGAACGGGTTGGGCATATGGATCTGGGATCTGGCATCCGTATCTATAGATATATAGTTGCTGCCACATGCCGACAGGCAGTACAAATATTTGCCCAGCTGAACGAAGTCTCTAAAAGGGACTGTGTGTAGCAGTGATGCCAAAATATCCTTTTTTAAAGAAATCATTAACTTCATAGATTTAGTCTCTACATAAAACATTTTTTACTCGACTCCAATTTGAATTTGAATCTTTCACCAACTAATTTATGATTGCATAATTTTCATACTCTTAAATCATTATTGAATTAAGTTTTCTACATACCTTCATCAAGTATTATAAAACCATTTTGAAATAAAAGGGTATTTCCAGGTCTTTCAGCTTTTTTTCCGTTCATCACTGGCCTGTTATGACAATTGATTTCGCGATGCATCTTCCATGGACTCCGGACTCCGTAATAGTTCCCCAGTTGACCATCTCCGGGATGGGAGTGCCCTGAGCCTGGCCGAGTCGTAAAAATTATGGAAACCAAATGCGAACCGCGGACACTTGAATGCCCGCCATTCGAATGGATCAACGAACCCAAAAAATAACAGATGCAGATGCAATTGCGATGCAATGCGATGGCAATGGCGGTTCTCAATCCGATATGATCGGACAATTATTAATTGCGATTGCTTCATTCAAAGCGAAATGGAGCCTCCGTTTCGGGACCCGAGTCGCCCAAGTCTGGTCAAACTGGTTAACTGGTTAACTCAGCCTGGCGCTGGGCATAAATTGCAATTTACGGTAAGCGGCTCGGGCTTTGGTTAAATAATTCCCTATCGGTGCAGGGAGGGACCTGTTTTGGCAATAAGCTTTAATATTTTATTCGTATTATTACTGCAAGAAAGGAGCGGCGCTTGTGTGAGGAGTAGCGAAATCTTCACATGAGCATTAGTTACTTAATTAATTAAAATGTTGGAGGCTTAAAAGAATTTCCTTAAGAGTTTGTGCTTCTGAGGAAGCCGATGTATTTATATACTCAAATGGCCGATTCATATGCATTTATTTGTTATGATTATCGTAGGAGCCAATATATTGTTTACACTCTAATTAAGATGATCGTAGAGTCATCATGTGATCTTAACTATTATCTATATCCACTGTAAGAAAAATTTTATTTTAAATTTTTATTCCTACGGATAATTTTATCTTTCCTAGACCCCTTCAGTGCCTGCTCATTGGCTAAACAAATTTAATAAATTTAATAATTCCCTGACTCTCCCAAAAGGTAATTTAGCAAATTGGCAATAGCCTTTTTTTTTAGTTTTTTAGTGAGTTGCAAATTCAGCCTTCATCGGGCATCGCGTGTGGCCTGAAACCAGTTTTGGTCCGCATCACGTCCACGTCCACATTCCAACCACCCATTTTGCCCACTGCCATTTTCCCATTGCGCATGTCCGAGTTTTCGTGCTGGCACGACCCCTGGGAAATTGTTCGCCTTTCCGCCGATCCAAAGAAAATTCTGGCACATGACGACACACCGAAAGTTCTGAGGACTTGAGGCCATATGGCGACGAGATGCAAGAATCAGCGCGGAGCAGAGCACACGGAGATATCCTCGGGCTGGCTGCAATGGCTGTTTCTGTATCTCAACTATGGCTCCCAGCGGATGGAAAAAAGGAAAATGCAGTTCGTGGCTGACTTGCTTTTATACTCGGCGAGATAAGCAGCCGCCCAGACAAATTGAACGAACCCTCGCTTCGCCCAGCTCTCTGCATTTTTCATTTCCCATTTTCCGTCAGTCTGCCACTCAGCCAATCAGTCCCTCATAATTTTCCCTTGGCTGAGCTTTTGCTGGCTGCTCAGCTAGATTAAACTAATGCAAATACTTGCGAAACTAAATAATGCCGATGGCCCCAATGAGATGGCAAAATATTTTGTTTACTGTCAGACACAAAATATACGAATATGTGTATTTTTCTTATCGCCTCAATTATTGGGTGCGTTCAGCAGGGTATTATTATAATAAATCACTAACTAGTTGGCTTAGCTTAGTATATGCGGCTAAGAAACAAATAAGATGAACGAAAAATATCTTACAGCTGTGTAGTATAAATTTAATTAAAATAAATATAATTTTTAAAATAAAGGTATTGACAATCACATATAACGTTGCAAACAAATATATGCTGAATGTTCTCGATTTATTATGATATTGGCACGCGTCAATTTGTTTAGATTTAACGAGCTCATTCAATTTGATTTGTTGATAAGGGGTTTTATCATTAAAATTGTCAAAAATTAAAAAAATATACATATTTTATATATATATATATGATATATTTATGATATTTTTTATATTTATATTTTTTTTTTTTAATTTTCAAACTGAATATGCAGATTTATTACAATAAAATTTGCACAGAAAAGGTGTTATGCCTTTTCTAAACTAGCAAACTGCAAGGGTGTGTAGACTTCGGCTTCCCTGCTTGTTTTTAATTTATGTTTATTTGTAGCACTTCTTTGAGATAACACTCATAGCATTAAATTATGAAGCGAAGTAATCTATCAGCTTTGTAAATCGTTAAATTATTTGCTAAAAGTAAAGTCTATCCTTTTAAAGTTGCTATCTTGCTCAGTAAACGTGTAAATTAGTTCTCCTTCGTAAACTAACCCGATTTACTTTCGGTAGACATTAGTTGCTGCATTAAATTAATGGCCGATAAATGGAATCGGCAGGCCAGAGTACTTGTGCTCGAGAGCCAGCCAGGCCGGTAAATGGCCAAGAACACGTAACGGAAATCTGAAACTGGCCAACTCGATTCCCCGTTTATTGGCGCGTGCTTTGCTTACAGCCTTTACATTTGAAAAGTCCCCGAGACTCGCAGAAGTTGGGCCTTGGAGACCAATATTTATATATGGGCTTATGGAGGAGGTTGGCTCGGTTGGTCCCAACTAAATACGCAACACGAACTATGTGGGCGTTCCGGCCGGTTGAGTTGGCGAAAAAGAGGAGGTATTGGGGACTGGGGACCGGGAGCCCATGCCAAGGAATTCGCAGTTCCTTTCGTTGCTTCCGAGGAACGTGATTTTCAATGTCGATTCCCTTTTGTTGTCGTCGTCGTCGAACGGAAAATTATGATGCGAAACGAAAATGCGAAGGAGACGAGTTGAGAATGAATGAGTGAGGTGTAGCTGCACTCGGAGAAATTTTTTTAGCAGCTTAATAAAATAGCAAGCCGAAGTATAATTTCTCTAAGTATAAATGAGCTTTTGAAGCCCTTTTCGCCCCTAATGCCAATATTTTCCTTAAGATATGACCTCCAAACTCTATTTTTTATACAATTAATTTTCTTAAAATTGCGCAGAATTAAGGCCCAAATTTATTCCAAGTGTGTGGGGGCTGTCAAGAAATGAACAAAAAAAATTGGCAAAAGGAAAACGAGAAAAAACAAAAAAGAGAAAACACAATGGGCGACTGATGATGATGATACGTACGCAATGGAAATGGGAAAACTCGACGAAATCAAAGAATATAAAACGGGGCGGGGAAAACAACAAAGAGCTGCAGGCAGAATGCCAGAAGCAGACCAACAACCAGAAATGAAAACTAAAGTAGAAATTCTTTTAGACATTTCAGAGATACACACGCGAGCACAGAGATACACACGAATATAGTATTTCAAGTTTCCTAGCCTCGATTTAGTCTGTTTCTCCTCCGAGGGGCTTAAATAATTCATTTTGTCAAGAAGAAAAAAATGTGTAGAATGAGGCAAGGAATGCAGCGAAAAATTGGGGAAAAGCCAGCAGCTGCAAAAGCTTTTAGGTAAATTAAATAATTTTTTTGCTGCCTCGCTTTCGTCGCTTTTTAGTTGAAATGAAAAATTGCTGGGGCAGCGCGGATAGTTTAGTTTGGTTCATTTCAGTCAGAGCCAGAGCTCACAGCAATCCATCAAAAGCTGCAGAAGCATTCCCGCTTAATTTATGACTTAATAAACCCATGGGATGCCGCCCATGTTAATCAGATATTCCCGGACAGTTCGATTGAAATATGGCCGCGGCGGAAATGCTAAATGGGATTGGAGACCAGGTACAGGTACGGGTCCGGAATGGGAATGGAAACGGAGATGGAGATGGGAATGCATTCCCCAGTTACCATTTACCATGTGCACCGGATAGTGTCAATCAGCGAACATTCTTCATTTTTGTTTACCCAAACTCACCTTGGGGCCGCTTGTTTGTTTTCAAATTTCCTGCCAGCCTGCCAGCCAGTCAGCCTGCTGGCCATTTTATTTTATTTATTCAAAGAGCGAGTTCTTTGCCGGAGGATTCGGGACTTGAAAAAGTTGAAAGCCGTTGCCGCGCACTCTGGTTGGAGATTGACTTTCAAATAAACAATGCCTCTGGGACTTGGAAGCTTGTTGCTGGCTCTGGGCCCGGCCAACCTCTAATCGATTGGCCAAGCCTCATTTGTTTTGGCCAGCAATTGATTTGATTTATCAAATTAATAATTGCCAGTGCAATTTGTCTGGGCCTTGGGCATGTTTCTGGCAAATGCATTTGCCATAGGCGGCACTTAATTGAGATAAGAAAAATTAGTTTGGTTTGCGTTCGAGTGGCACTTGTAATTAATTGGATTCATGTGGGCAAGCCTGATTTTTTTATTGCAATAAGCGGCATGTTTAAAGTTTACTTGCTTGTGAACTATTTTGCATTTCAACTCTTAAAATGTCTTTAATCATAAATAGACTAAGTATTTGAAGGAAATATAATAAAATATTTAAAAATATAGAAAAACCTTGTAAATAATAATTTTAATTTGTACATATGTCTTCCCCAAGAAAGTTCTCTAATTAACTAAGCCGATATATGGAAATGTATTCGGATATTTCTTGTATCTTTCTCTTCCCCCTGGTTTTCTGGCCATAAATCCTCGTCGATGTCTCCATTTTCGTGTACATCCATTGGACGGTCATTACAACGGCAATTGACACAGTGATTTACGGCAATGAAAATTATTCACCTGCCCAACTCACTCACACACTCACATGCGAATCGGAGGACACACCTGGTGGAAAAATGAAGAACTGGAGACCGCAGGCGACGCTCTGTCATAAAAAATAAAACGAAATTGTCGTCACTTTTATGACTCCCTACCGTGGGCCTGCTTCGGAGTCGGATTCAGATTCAGGTTCAGGTTGGGGCTTTGAGGCAGTGGGAAGTCGTATATTAGGCAGCTCCTTAAAAAGTCAGCTGAACGGAAAACGCAAATACCGAAAGTACGAAGAAAATACAGAAGCCAGTAAGCGGTAAACGGTAAACAGTAAGGCTTCTTGGCTTTACTTTTTTACTTCTTTTAATGAGCTGTCAGAATTATCATAAAGCAATTAAACGCATTTCACACTCATAACCGTAGGCAAGTGAGTATTCAATCCACACGCACCGCCCCCAGAAACGGCAGAAAGCCCCCTGAAATCCCAATCCCTCCGCCGCCGCTGACACTAATTGGTTGCTTTATGGCCCAGTTAAATCGTAAAACTCAAATTTTATGCTTTGTCACTGAAACGATTATGACGTCCGCTGCTCGTCCTCCGTCCTCCGAACATCTCCTGGCTTCTGCCATCAATCCGACAGTTGGCAGTTGGGAGTCCCGTCAAGTGGCTTCATCTCCGGATCTCTGGATACGTAATGCCTCCCCGATTTATGTCCCTGCTGGAGTTATTTGCGCCAATTTACAGATTGATTTCGGTCTTAAGTTTTTACTGTCCCCAGTGTTTATTCATCGCCTTTTGCACCTACTTAATTCGCCTCCAGTTCTGCATTTATGTTTTATTGTTGACACTGGATTCAAGGATTTTAAGTACCGAATCTGAAGTCGAATTCCCACATGTTTCGGCCAAGGAGTTAAGCCGAAACCCGTTTGTTAAGTGGTTAAGAAGGGGTAATAACACTTGATACTGAACCCATAAAAAATTAAAGGGTATAATCATCTATATAAGCGACTGTTTAAGTTATTAATTTTAATTTAAGGTTATCAAGATTAAGTTTTAATGAATACTTACAATTGGCTTTATAACTTGGCTAAATAATTTATGATTTAATTAGCAGGTTCAGCTAAACCTTTAATTGGCATAAAATAAAAGTATATGTTTGGGAAAATTTGACAAAATAAAATAATGAAAATAAAAAAGGGAAAGTAAATAAGAGATAAATTCAATATAATTGTTTTTACTTTAATAAAGAAATTATTTTAAACGTTTCTCACAAACTTGGGCTCGTATAGACGTGTTAAAGTTTAAGAAAAAAGTGTAGTATCTCCCATTTTTAAGAGCTCAACAAAATAAATCATTATTTAAAATTATTTCTCAATGAATTAGTTAACACAAATTAATTTATCCGCGCTGTTGAAGGTCATGCATAAATTTGACCTCTCCTCCACTCGCTGTTCGCTCTATTCAAATGTGAGGAGTAAACAAAGAAAACGGAGAGAAAAGTCGAAAAAATAAATGTTTGTGTTCGACTTGAATGTGTAGGCGCATTGTTTCAATAACAAACAATGCGATATATTTAAACATTTCCACACGTGTATATGGGTATGCGAACGTATATATTCCGATCCGATTGATTTGTTTATGTGGGTGAAGGCGCGAAACTGTGACGAATGTGAATGCAATCGGGAATGGAAATTATAATTAACTGCACCTTATCACGATTGGCTGGCCTCGTTCGGTATTTTCCCTTGGCCCTGGACCTTTGTTATTATAATAAGTTATTTAATTTAATTAAATGGGCAGCGATATCGATAATTCGATTACTTTGATCTCAATTTGAATCTCGTTTAGCGAAGTCATGAACCAGGAGTACCACGAGACAATATCCAATTGGGACGGATGGAAACACCCATTGGGAAGGACTTTGTTTTGACCTCTCTTTCCTCCGCTCCAACATTGTTGTTGTGTTTTGCAATTGCTCCAATCATTCTTATCAGCAAAAAGCAGAGCACTGCCATTGTTTGATACTCGCCACCCACAATGCATCCAACTTTGTTGCCAGGCGAGCAAAAAACTTATTATATTCCACACAGAGTCACCCCTCCTCCCGCCCCGGAAAGCCCCTCAAAAAATGAATGCAAGCCCAAAAAAACGAGAGAAAAAAAAGGAAGGCGAGTGGAAAAGCTGGAAAATCGTAAAAAAGGAAATTGCATTTCCCCAAAGCAGCGCAACTTGCGCAGGACTTTTGAGATTCTATTAAATTCTAACAAGATTTCAAGCTGCGAGGCGCAGTGGGAAAAGCAAGAGGGAAGAGCAACTGCAGCGGCATCCAATAAGCAAATGGCAGCTGTCACAGGGGAGTAAAGAGAACGCGGGCTCGGAGAGAGCGAGGGGAAGAGCGTGCCCCAAGGCAAACAAAAACATTGGAGCAGTCGAGCAACGCGCCAAAAAAAAAGAAAAACAAAATATACGGTGGAGTAGGCTCTAAGAGAGCGTCAAACGAACAGGTGCAGTGGTGACAAAGAGAAGTAAAACGAAAAGAGAAGCGCTTAAGAGCTTTATTCACCAATACATATGCAAAAGCGGAGAGTTTAAGAGAGCGTTTCTAAGAGAGCCGCACGCACACTATGACAAAACCAATTGGAAGAGAAAGGTAGGGTGCTTGAGTGTATTGGTAAGCAAGAGAGCGGTTGGGTTTAGACTGCTTTTAAATTCTTATTGAAATATTTTGTAGATTTTGGAACACAAGAAAAGGAAAATTAAATATAATAAAGTCTAAAAATTTATATCGATTTCAAAAATTTTTAATTTTCTATTTTGTGTTTTCAATTTACAAAAAAAAATTGTTTTTAAAATTGCTGCTTAATTTTAAAAGTGAATTTTTAATAAAAAAATATCAAGTTTTCTAAACTGCGAAAAAGTCTCCCTTACAATTCCAGAAAAAGTTTTTTAATCTGTATTTTGTGTTTTCTTAACAAAAAAAAAAATTTATACAAAATTATACTCGAAAAAATTTGTATTTATAAAAAATTTCTAACAATTTAAAAAAATTTTAATATATTTTATATGTGTAAATCGTTCCTTATTAGCTCGAAAAGAAATTCCAATTGGATCAATCATCTTATTAAGTTAGCGGTGACATCAACTACTGGGTTTGTGTATTGTCTAATGGCTGGACATTTCTGCGCACACCTCCCTATTTCGGTTTATACCCCTCTCTGTCTAGCCTAGCCACCCCTAATTTCCGTTACTTACCCCTGGAAAGGTTCCTCCTGCGTTCAGGCTTTGTTTCTGCAGTTCTTTTTTTTGTTTTGGTAACCACGCAGTCGCAGAAACTCAGTCGGAATTCGGCCGTCTCGATGGCAATCCTGTTTGGGCTTTTGGCTGTTTTTCGGCTGCTCCGGAATTTAGGCAAGAACTTCACAACAGCCGCCGTCGCAGGTGAGTGCCGAGCAGAGCAGAGCGGCGAGCAGAGCAGAGCAGCATGGCCGCAGCGAACCGTTGCCGTGGGCGGGAGGGAGAGGGCGACACAAGCGGAAGGAGAGAGCGGCGCTCTCTCTCACATCCATGATGGCCGCCGATGTCGCTAGGCAACCATTGCGCAGACAGCGCTGTCGGCGTCGCAGTCGCAATCTCATACATTCCAACGGCATTCCGCATTTGTCTCTGCTCTCTTCCTCACCGCCATTCCCCTCTCCCGGCTCCTCTTCTTCCACCATGATGGCGCTTCATTTATTCCGCTCCGCTCTTCTGCGCCTCGTATGGCAGACATCTTCGATTCAGCCGACGGCATTTTGTTTGGGAATTTTAGCTGAAAATTAATTAAAATTAAGTAATTGTTAAAAAAAGTAATTGTTAAGAACTTATATACGTTAAGTCTAAAGACTTTTTTTTCTCATGCGTTCTTATTTTGACCCTTTACTAGTATTTATGCGTTTCAATTTTATCGAGCATAAGTTATTTCAATTTTAAAAAATCTGTTGTAAAAGAAAAACAAATAAATTTGCCTCTGCTTAAAATGTGAGTAATCCCTAAATAATTCGAGAAATTATTATAAATAATTAGTATAATGAGTTTCGTCATAATTACCTAAAGAGACAGCTAAAAGGACAATGGAAACTGTTTAGTTTCAAAAATAAATTAACAATTTTTACCATTAAATCCAATAAATTTCGACCTTTGTATCAAAGGCATTAAAAAACCTTTCCTATTGAACTTTTAATATATATTTCCATTATTCCATTTCCACTTGAATGACAAGAAACAAAGCCGCCTCCAAAGTATTTTACAATTTAAACTTTCAACTGGAATCGAATCAAAGTATAAATGAATCGCAGTTCAAGTGTGCTCTTTAGTTTTAATGGCGAGACCGAAATACATTAGCGAAACTATTTGATGGGACAGCCAGCCCAATAAACTGAGGAATCAAGAGAAGAGAACAGGGACCCGTGCCAGAATTAAAACAAACTCTCCGATTTGATTTCCATCGCCAGGCAGGCAACAAAGGAAGCGACGCCTCGTTGACATTTGCCAATAAAAATAAATAAAATACCATTTGTTCAGGAATCCGACAGCGGTCCCCCAGCGTCCCTTACTTTCTATAGGTTTCCTAGACTTTTGGCCGCGACTAAAAATAAATGCCGTCTTTTAGTGGAGGCGCTCGGGGAGCAGTTTTGGGGCACGAGGCGGCCCCGAGGGCAGGGCGAGGTTGTGTGCGTTGTGGAAGAAGAGTGTGTGTGCGTTGCGCATTTTAATACAATTTAATGCTCCATCGTGCGCCACCTCGACCTCCGCATATCCGCCACATCCACATCCGCATCGGCATCCCCGTAGCTCGCTCGCCCATCAACAATCGAACGCGATAGCATCAACCTTCGACCAGGACCTGGAATTGGGATCGAGATTGCCGGGATTCCTGAGCCGGGGCAAAAACCGAATTTCCGGGACACTAGCAAAGCCGTATTTTTATTGGAAATCGTTTATCCCGACAGCAAAGTCAGAGCCCAGCAACCGAAACGTGCCTTTGGTTGGAAAAACCTTTGGGAGTAAAGCCCTTGCACAGTGGATTGACTTTTATATATTCCCACGATATTAGGGAAAATATTTTATTAAAAATATAATGAGCAGTCCTCTGTTAAAAAAAGATTATAAGAAATATATGTTAAACATCTATTCTTAAATATCTATTCTAATGGCTTGATATTTTTAGATCCAAACCCATTATAAATACGTTTCTGGCGCCTTTAACACAAAAAAATCGGATGATAAATGCATAAGCTTAATAAACACGCAGTGAACAAGTTTTTTATCGGCATTTAGAGGGCAGTAAATTACCAATTAAAAAAAAAATAATATATTTATAATTGTTTATCTACAAATAGAAATATTTCAAGCGGCTTGAGTTTAGGCCATTTTGAACAGCAATTGCTTTAGCTTTCTATATGTTTCCATTCATAGCCACATTACAAATGAAAGCAATTTAAAGATTTTTATTGATCAATTACATCAGTTTAAAGTGGCTTTAAAATATTAATGTGAATAATAAATAATAAGAAACTTAATAAAAACGCAATAAATCCGTATTTGACGTCTTAATATGGTGAACTAATTGACAATTAGTAATGTAGTAGAGATTAAAAATTATAACTGAACGGAATTACCAACTAATGGGTAATGTTATTTTTATTTAAACTTAATCTGAGAGCCATAAATAATATATTTACTCTAAGCAAAGATTATATTCGAAAATCCATTCTGTTTTAATTATGTGAAAATAATTGTACATACTTTTTTTTATGTAAGGAGTACTTTTCAAAGGGCTTTAGCTCCAGAAATATAAACTCAAGCAACTCTCGAAAAGGTTTTAAGCTAATTAAGATTCCCTCACACCCAAACCACTGTGGAGATGCGTTGAGTGTGATTCACACTCCCCAACTCGCCTTTGTTTTCGGCCTTGCCATTTAAGTCACAAACGACGGAATTAGTTTTCCGTTTCGTTGGCATTTCAGTCGCCTTATAGTCTGGCATTATTCCGGGGTCCGGAGTCTGGAGCCCGAACGTCTCCTCCTCCCACCGGCATTGATATGCGTCCCCAATAGATGCCTCCTCCTCCTTTTCCATTCCCCACACCCATCTCTCCTCATCATTATGCGCTTCAGAGCTTTTCGGGATTTTCTACTTCATTGCTATTATCAGAGGCCCAGTGAATGGCACTGTGTGGATGGGGTTACATGCCGGGGCCTCATCTGGAGTCGCACTAATTTAGCTCGGGACTGGCCCCGCCCAGTAAAAACCACCTAGCAACGCCCACCACCTACCGCCCATCGCTGTAGTTGTCGTTGCCTCGATTTTATGATGATGAGTTCAGAGTTCGGGCATGTTCTGCATTAATCGCATCACTTTATGCCGAGCGTGAGCGGGCTCTCCGAACACTTGGCCACCGGGCCTCCAGCTGGGTAAAGAGTTCGATCCTCGACCGATTCGGATTCCCAGGATTCCCAGGGATTCCGTAATGTTCTCGCATAACTGCAATGGGCCGTAAAAAAGTAAAGAGGAAAGAGGTCAAGCCAATGACCCTGGGACAGATTTTCGGATGAAAACGAGAGCACTTCGATCAAATTTATTGCTGCCGGCTGACCTTCGGCAATATCGAGACTCGGATTCGGATTCAAATTCCATATTTCACGGCCTCAACTGGAGCGGCAGGATTCTGTTCTGGGCCAATAAAAGCATTAATGACCATAACAAACGCCTTTGTGGTCGAGGTCGTTTATCCCGCTGCGTATTTGGTGCGCGGAGCGGAGCGCACAACTCTTCCTCGCTCGGGAAACAATAACAGGCCGAAACTATCTGGATTTCGGGTTCCTGGGCTCCTAAGCATTGTCGATGTTGAGCCTGGCTTGGATGGTTTTTTATCTTGCCCTGCACTGAGGAAAATTACCCCTAAAATGTTCTTTAGGTTGCTGGTAGTGAGACATACTCAAAGGAAATGTTAAATATCTAAATAAATATATATTCTTTCAATTGCGGCTTAATTAAATATTTTAAACTACAAAATCTAAATTTACATTGCCTATTTATTATATTATATTGATTTTGTTCTCTGTAATGCCGCTCAGTTTTCTGTATCGCATCGTATATGTCGAATTGTATCTGTTTCTGGACCCATAACGGTCGCTGAGTTATGCGAGGCTGGGACCCGAGATAAACCCGTTCTTCCTCCCGCACTCCCGACTGGAACTCTCATTTAATCCACGAAATGGGAATGCTTTAAGTCGCTGCTCGCTGCTGGTTAGAAATTCTATTTTATGCTTGGGTTCCCATCGCCATCGTCTGCCAGCGATTCAGCCAGCCAAATGGCGATGGCATCTTGCCATGCAATTCGAGCCAGGGGCGTGGATGTGGCCATGGATGTGCCAGTGCCAGTGGATGTGCTGTGCCAGTGGGTGTGGCATTGGAGCCCCTTTGGATCCTGCTCGCTCGCCTGAACCGCGTTGGGTTTCTAAGTTTTTTCGCCGACAATTTTATGCATCCGCTACATGGCGGAAAAATATTTATAACTATCGAAAACGAATGGAATGGTAATTTTTAAACATATTAAATTTTATATAAATTTTGCTAAGCTCTTAAATGTTTTATTTCTAAGAATTTCTATATATTATTTAGAAACTTATAAATATTTCAAACAGTTGACCTTATTTTAGGCACATTATGGTTTTCAGCCTTTTATCAATTATCAACCAATTATTAATTTTAATTGTTGAGTTTTCTCCAAAAATTCTAGTTAAATTTTCCTCTAATTTAGCCTTAACTTTCTCTGAGTGCATTTGTAATTTGAGCCAAATGTGAAAACTGGAAAAGGGCAAAAAATGAAAAAGGAGAAAAGAAGAAAAGAAAGGAGAAAAAATAAAAGCTGCTGCTCGTCGACGTCGACATAAAACTTGCAAAATAAGTTTCGCATGTTTCAGCGCCAGCTCAGGTAAGAAAAAAGGTAAGCGAAAGGGGCGGAAAATCCAGAGGCGGGCGTGGATTTGCAAAGGGCAGGGCTTTTGCAGGGAATGGCAAAGGGCGAAGGGCTCTCGGTTCCTTGAATATGCAGCAAATATTCTTCAAACGGCTTCTCTGACGTCGGCTCCATTTTATATGCGCAGTGCTCAGGGCGGGGGTTGAGCTGGGAGCTCCACGGCTCTTCAGGTAAATGAGAAGATGGTCGCCGTCGCCATAGCCATAGCCGGTAAGCCGAAGGGGGGCGAAACACGAAATGTACTCCAATTTAATCAAGAATTCTATTCTGTAAATTACTTGCACAAAAACACGAGGCCAAAAGGGTGGGAGAGCTGCTTTGCTTCTGTTCACAGCGCGAATTTCCATTTCATGTTACAAAAACGTAAGGTGCGACGGAATTACCTGTAGTTGGAGCCGTAAAGCATCCGCCGGCTTGGGGTGGAAAATGGAGATATTTTTGCAAAAATTTAAGTGCATGACGGGAATGGAAGTGAATCATCTTAAGTCTCTATTTAAGATTTTAGATAGGAACTTTAATAAAGTCTGGAAAACATATTGGCAGCACTTAATATATATTTTCCAGAAATATATATACGAAAGGTAATAAAGTTCGCACTTTCCTTGATAGATTTTTAAATAATATTTCTATTTCAGCCCATAGAAAAGTCAAATATTATTCCCAAACCCGCATGTTTCTCCTGATTAGTAAACCCCAAAAATGCTAATATAAAAGAAAACTTTTATTGAAAACCAAACCGATTTAACCCCTTTAAATACTTAACTAATGTTTATAATCAGGTTGATAATTGCAAATGCCATGTTGGGGCAGCATTAAATAAACATGAACAAGGGCCTTATAGATCGAACAATGCGATAGCAGGTGGAAACAACTGTTTGGAACCTCAAGCTCCTAGCAAAGCCGCTTCATTTTTATTCACACTTTTCGGGCAAACTAAGCTCTTTGAAATCAATTCACTCCGAATGGAAAAACACTTTCCCCCTAAGAGCATTCCATCGAAAACTGTAAAAGTATGCCGGCTCCCCAGTTCTCGAGATGCATAAATTGATATTCGAAATTCGAATACTTATGCATTCAGTCCTCCTTGGGGCCCCTTAACGACAACAAGCCTCGAACCAATATGTATCCCAGACCAGACCCCAGATGAAGTCACAAGGGAAAACGAACGCGGCAAGATGGATGGATGGAGGGAGATGAATGGCTGGCGTTGTTATTGAAATAAATTATTATAAATAAATACGCCAGTCGAATTTATGAAGTCGTAGTTGTCGGCTCTGACGTTATGGTGTTTTTCTTTGCCCGCTCTGTTTGTCCGCTTGTCCGTTCTGGGGATTCCAGTGCCATTATTTTTGTTTATGTTCGCCGGTGGAGAGGCCGGTCCAAAAACAAGGAGGAGCGCCGTTAAAGCAAACAGCTTATTACGCCAAAGAGAGTTGCCGGACAAAGGACTGCGGACAACTGGACACTGTATAAAAGCGGGGCGCCAATGACTGACATTGATAACTGAAGAAGTTCAGTGGAGCGGGATGTATGGATGGATTGATGGAAGGCCCTGACTTTTGAATTTGTTTATCTTTCGTTTGTCAACACCAAGTCGTTGGCTCTGCCTCTTTATTTGTTTGTCTTCGATGCCTGTATACATTGCGCTGCCAATTGAATTCGTTTCAATTTATTTACTGCCCGCCCAGCAAGGCAAACTTTGTTTGCGGGGCCACGTTTTTATGGCAGGGCTAAAAAAACAGAGGGAGGGACTGGCAGTGACAGTTCAATTAGAAGACGAAATAGGCTGAATGCCAAAACACATTCATCGCAATAAGGGCACGGCAGCTGCCGTCTTGGCCAGGAGGCCAGGAGGAGAAAATTAATTGCGACTGGAGACAGCGCTCGGCAATCGTTTGGCTCTGCTTTTTACGGCACTGAGATTCAAATAGTTTTCGAACTTTTCGCATCTCGGAGGATGCTCGATTCTTGACGCTGAGCCAAAACTAGAAACTCCCATAAGAAAGTTTACGATGCGAGCGGAGGGCATATGTAAATACACAGAGGCGAATCGGACACTGAGCGCTCTCCAAGGGGACACAGAAGGAAGATGTTCCTCAATTAAAGGCCTCTTAATTGCCGGGTCCGTTGGGGGAACTCGTCGAGTTTCCAGCAAATTTGCTTGGAATTTAATCAGCACTCGCAATGGGGCGAGTACAACATCTTGACAAGTATTTCTGGAGAGGACAGGCTCTAGGACAGGACAATGTTTTCTGAGGGAGTTGCCTTTAAAGAATAATTAAAAAAGTACAAAAGAAGTGGGAAAGGAAGCTTTTATTATTTAAATAGATTTAGTTAGATTATCGAGAATGTTTTGACATTTCAAGCCACCCAAAAACCCCTAAAATACTCCCTTGTTCTAATGTCCTCCCGGTTTTGTGTTTTTAATGTTCATATGCTGCTGACCCTCCACACGATATTGCGTTTTTCGCAGTGCAACATTGCAAAGGGTTCGCTCTCCTTTGGCAACATTTCGACACGCTTCCTTGGCAGCCTGAATTGCGCTGCCCAATAACGCGCGGCGAAATTCGCTTGGCTCCAACAGCGCTGTCAGCGATCTGTGGCTTTTACGAGGACCCGGACCCCTTACCGCTCCGATAGTGCCCCCCCTTGCTCCGGCTCCTACACCAGTCCTTGTTCGCGTTTTAAGCGTCGAGAGGCAACAAAAACTGAAACTGGAAATGCAACCAGCGCGAAATTGCACAAACAGCAGCAAGGAGCCAGCAGCTCCCAACTCCCAGCTCGGGAGTGGCGGCCAGAAGCGGAGGGGAGCCCGACCGGAGGCGCCAGTTGGCTAAGCGCATATAAAAAAGTTTAGCTGCTTTAAGGTGGGGCTCCAATGAAATCATTTACAGCTGCAGAGCCAAAGGAGCTGCCGAACCCCAGTATGTGGCATGGTGTTGCGCTTCAAGCACTGGACAACACAACTGGAGGAAATTTGAAAAAATTTCATACACAAATAAAGAAAACTACACTAATCTGTCTTAAAATATATAAAAAAAAAACATTTTTAAGGAAGCTAAATGCTTTTCTACTATGTTCTATTATTTCTGGGGCGACAATTAACTTTAGTAGTATTTTATTATAAGTATTAAATTAATCTAAGATCAACATTTTCTAGTTAAAGTGTTAAAAATAAAAGCTTAGCTATTCACTATACATGAAAGTATTATTTCAGAGTTTATTAATTATATTTAAATATTATCAAACATCCCAAAAACACAACTTGTTAAATAGTGCTAAGCCCACTGGCAAATCGATGAAATAAATAAAACCAGATAGGGTGAAAGACTGCAGATCTGTTGGTGGCAGCCCGAAGGGGGCCAAGATGTCGTTGGGATAACTGAGTTGTGTGGCTGTGTGTGTGGTGCAATGTGGGCGGTGGTATATTCGAGCTGGAAAGCAGGCGTGGCCGTGGCATTTGTCGTGACTCGGTGACTTATTACTTTTCATGCTGCTCTCGTTTCGTTTCGTTTCGTTTGCGTCCTTTTCGCTTCCGCTGGCGGTTGCGGGATGCTGCCAAATGAAGTCGTAAAAAGATTGGGCAAAAAAACTTTTTTGTGGGCCACTCGCAGAAATACATGCATATAAAAATGGCAAAGTTGGGATTAGTTTCATCAAGGATAAGCCAAATGGCTGGACATGCCGGGCAGCCGGGCAGCATCCACATAAACGAGCCAAGGACCACGAGGACTCCTGAATTCAGAGCCTGACTTCTGATGCCTGAGTCCGGAGTCCGGTGTCCGAAGTCCTCCTCCTGGCCATTTTGCTATTTGCGCGGAAAACTTTTTATGCAGTTGGTGTTTGTAGTATTCTGGCCGGCATTACGTAAATGATTTCACCCCCGCAGCCGGCAATGAGGGTAGGATGTGTGTGTGCTTGTGTTACCTTTATGGACGCACCATCTCGGCCCCGGGAAAATGTCATCTAAGCACGTTTGCAGGATCTGCATAATTTATGTTTGCATGTAGGTACTTGCTGCTGGCTGCTGGGTAGGATTACCCTAGAAAATTAGGTTTCCCATTTGATGGAGGACGCGGAGAGTGTCGCTCGTATAAAAACCCGGCACGACCTGGCCGCCGCCATCTTCATAACTCCGCTGCAGGAGCGCCGGGAGGTGTGGCTCGGAGTGGGGATTTTTGTTTTTGGGGGGTTACTCCTGCATGCCCAAATGAATTTATATATATTTGTGTGTGTGCTCGTTTTATGACTAATATCTCGGAATATCTCTGGCGGCGGCAGCAACAGCACTATCCTCCACTTCCACCTACAGCTCCGTGCACACACACGGTGGCATATTTTGCAGCGCTGTGAAAAATAAAACAGCCAAATAAACCCGGCCAACCAACAGGAATAAAAGCAAAAAAAAAAAAAAAAAAAAGGAGACAACAAAAATGAAAAGCGACAACGAAAAACACAGAGAAAACAAGTATAAAAATTTGTTTTTCCAACATTTGTCAACGATGGCGCGATGGTGATGACGATGACACGAGCTGACGCAGACCCCGGCTGCCAGCCACTGGGCGTCCATTTCCATCTCCATCTCCACCTCCCCATCCCCACCTACATTTTCATTTCCATTTCCCTTCCGATCCCTGATCCCTTCCTTGCCCCCGCCACCTCCTTTCATTCCGCAAACAATCTCTATATCCCCGCGGCGTGTCATTGTCGTTGTTTGCATGTGACGAACTCTCAGAGTGCTCGTTGCCATCGTCCACGTCCGCTGCTCCCTTTCTCCGCTTCAGGTGCCCCCGGGTGGCATCGCACCCGCACAGTGGCATGAATTTATCTGTCTAATTTCTAAGTAAAACAAATTTTAATATATTTTTTTAAATCCATATATCATCCTTATATTAAGGCATATATCAGGGTGTAATTCGTTTAGAAAATATTTTTTCGGACAATTTTCTGTGGATTTCCTCCCATTTCGCCCACTGTATTTTACCGCCAGCGTTCTGGGACTCAAACGGACCGCGGTACATGTTGCAGCTTTGAACGAGCGACTGCACAGAACCAAATCAATATAAAAATAAAATAGATGTCTCATTTTATATTCAAATGGTAAAATAAATATTACTTGCCATATCTAGTAATTTTTAATGTATTAACTTCAAGGAAAATACATAAATTATACAGTTCATGATTATATTTATATCCACTTAAACAGCCCAAGATCCTATCCAAAAATCCCTATGATCAGGGTTTCACAACAATTTTTTCGGTGTAGGCAATACGTATTCGCCTGCGCCGTATTTTGCAGTGTGGCTCCCTCGCTCCGGTTGGTCTGGCCTGGCCTGGCACTTGGGCAATGGGTCTGGGATGTGGATGTCGAGTATGGCCGGGGACTATAGCTGCGGACTGGGTCTTCGGATCGGACGCAGCTCTTTGCTTATGCATGTCGCATGAGCAATAACAATATTTCCTCCGCTGTCGCAGGCGCTGCTTATTCTTTTCGATTTGCTTATTCGCATTGGGGTTTTTTCTCCGCGTTTTTTTTCTGTATTTCTCCGTGCTTGTTTTTTACGTTTCCCATTCGCTTATTTGCAGGGATCATGATACTACTATATGCAGCAGGGAGTGAGTGGGAATGGGAACACATGTATGTTTGGCTTTACAGCGGGGGAAAAATGCGAGAGGCGAAATTTAAAATTTATGTGCATGTATTCGCATTCTTTATTTGCATCGGGACATGTGTGGGCCGGCTGTATCTGTACATGTATCTTGTATCTGAGTCCCTGCATTCCCAGACTCAGATGTAACCCCCTCTCCCGATATGACGTTTCTAGGCGGGGGCAGATCATAACTTTGGGCCCCATTCCGTTCTGTTTGCCATAAATGAAATCCACGCGAACGCGACACGTTTCGCTGATGTTCAATGTTCGTAAATTGAAAACAACAAAAGCAAAATATTGAAATTCCCCGTGCTGTGTTCTGAATATTGAGTTTGGTTCTGGGACAAAAAATATTACATTTGATGCGAGAGAGGAGCGGCCATCAAAATTTTGCTGTAAACTTGGCAACTGCGGTGGCCACAGGAAATGGAAAAAATCTGATGACGCTAGTCCTGGACTACAAACTTGTGGATGTGTTGAAAGGATTTACGTCCGAATGCACATTAAATGCAATCAGGATTGGCTGAAAATGGCTGCTTTTATTTCCGAAAAGTATGTGTTTACCAATCTTTGTGGGGAAACTTTTGCAATAGATACATATCAGGTACCGATAATATAGCATCAGATTAAGTAATTAAACAAAATTATATCATTAGTTATAAACACCACAGGAAAATTTTAAGTAATCCCTTGGGTAATATTTATAAATTATTAAATAAAAGATCTATGTAAGAAACAAACTTTATTTTTAAACATTTTAAAACGAATTATTTATTTTAATATAATCACTATTCTGGCAATAAATCTACAGACCCACATAGAAAATAGTGTTAACCACACAAAAAAAAGCCTAATTTCCCCTGTTAATATATATATTCCCTGCTTTTATTTCCTTGGCGACAAATCTTTCTTTTTTTCTGGTTTGTTTTTCTAATGGATGTTCTCATTAAGATATTACAACATTCGCTTCGATTTCTCCAATGCCGGCACTCTGATTCGGACTTGGCCTGGGAACATTACATCAGCTGCCCGCATTTCGAAACCCCATCACGCACTGCCACTGTCCCCTCTGGTAGAGCTCCTCATGGAGAGCCCCTCATGGAGAGAACCCCTACTATATCAATATGTATATTTTTCCGACTATCGCAAGCCTTTGATATGTGAGAATCGATTGGCGCAGACCGCTTATAGAGGCGAATGGATCCGCTAATTGAGCGCTTAGCCGATTGCATTCGATTTCCATTAAGAGTTCGGCGAAGTCGCGCTCGAATTAAAATTGAATCATTATTGAAATTCGTTTGTCCTCGATCCGATCGGGGCTCATTAAAATGGATGCCGATGCCGCTGACGATGGCCGTTAAGAGGACGCCGCACGGCGGAGGGCTAAAGCCAATGGCTGCCTGAGTGGAGTATATTTGCATTTGGCAAATTGTAAAAATTTAATTCGCATATCATGCGCGATAATCAGCGACGTACATTATAAAACCATAAAATCGCAAAGCGCTGCCATAAATGCTTTGGCAATTGTCGCATGCGGCGGCCAGCGTCAATAAATATCCGTTTATATGGTAATTGTGACTGGAAACTCGCTTCTAACTCGGCGGCCCGTCTGCAATTTGCATTTCTGCACAGCTGCGAATGGTTTGGGGGAATGGCGAGCCGAATATTGTGCAGCCAGGATGGCAATGGCATATTTATTTTATTGCCCCGGTATTCCATAAGCCCCGCCCCCGGTCCTTCTTTAAATTTCGCATTAAGTCTAGGATCAGGGCAAAATGGTGCAGGAGTGGAGGCATAAAATCTTGGCACACTAAAAAATAAAACAGCAAAGCTGATTTTAAATTATTGCCTTAATAATCACCTGACAGTATTTAAATTTAAATCAGGTTAGAGGATGACTGAAACCGATTTTATTGAGATTCTTGTCTAAGCTTCTAAGCAAATAAGAATAAGAAAATATAGAATATATCTCTATGTTAACATTTTGTACAATATAATAGATTCTTTTAATTAGTATATTTATACCAACTTGATATAACTATTCAGATACGAATATTCTTTGTATTTATTTTAAACTAATAAAACATTTTTACTAATACCTTCCATGTTAAGGATTAAAGATTTTAAAATTCAAACCTATTGCCCTTATTTTTCTTCGAGTGCCAGTGGAGAAAAGGTGCTCGAGATGATGGATGGAGGTTTCAGAGCAGTCTCGGTTTAATTTTCATGTCCATTAACCAAGCAAAATGGATACGTTCGGCAACGAGCGAAAGGATAAGCGAGGCGGCCAGGCATGTCCTGAATTTTGATAGACCGAAGAGGCAGACGGTGCGGAGTGAGTGTGGAGTTCGAAACTGGAGCCAATGCGGGTATAAATTCAAATAAAGTTTAACGAAGCCCATCCGCAGTCGGGGCAGGAGTTTTTGGGAATGGAACTGGGTTGGGGAAATGGGGACTGGGACTGGGAATGGGAATGGGGATTGGATTATCAAAGCGTGTTATTACGGCCAACGATGCGCAACGCGATGCCAACTCAAGTGGCTGCTGCTGCCTTCGGGAGGATAAACACGGAGCCGGGAATGAAAGTGGATCTGGATTTGAAACGGCGATGGAGATGGAGGTGCAGAGGATGTGGATATTTTCAACGGGAGAGCCACTTGTGGTTGCTTGGGCATAAATTCCGAGTTTTTCCAAGACCCTCACGCACGCAAATAATCAAACGGAACGCATCAAATTGGTGAAAGGGATAAAAAAAAGAATAAGCAGCACAAAATGGTCGTCGATTTTTAAAAATATACCCTTGCTTCCATCCCATTTCCCAAAACAATTTCCGCCCACTTTAGATTTCGTTGAGTCAGCCCACGGAAACTCAGGCAAACATTCGGTTGCACCGGTTTTCCTATAAGTACTTAAGGAAGCGGTGAATTCTCAATTGCCGCAGAAGGATGCACAGTGGACACGTATCAGAGAAAGGGAAAAACATTTTTAAATATAAATTTATACAATTTTTTTATAGAATTTTACTTTTCATATAAATCGACAGCTAAAAGCTATAGTTGTCCGAATTGTTTATGACTTAAATTTACTAATAGAAAGCATGAAATCGAGTTTCCATCGCAGGAAGCCCACTGTTCCCAGCTCCCCTTTACTTTTCACGGCCCGAAATGAATTTCGCTCAAAATGCACGCCCATCTAATAGGCCGAAACGAACGGGAAGAGAACTTTCCACCGGTGCGTGGGGATCAGGAGCACTTTTAGGAGAAGGAGCAATGGTAACTGGTGACCCCAACCAAGTCCGTGAACTGCATGCCTGCCTGCCCGCCCAAATGTGAGCTCCTCACGTGCGGGGCGGATTCTGGGCGTTGGGTTTCAATTTATCGCCAGGCCATCGCCCTGTAAATCCTGGGAGCGGTTTTAGGGATTTTTAAAATAAAATTTACGGATTAAGTTATTGTACGACGTATGTACGAGTATATACTACATGTATGAGTGGCTCTCGTGGGCTGCTTCTCCTTATTTTCCCGGGAAAACAACGGAGTACGGAGGGGGCGTGACGGTAAGGTCGATTACGTTTTACAGCGCAGCATAAAAGTTGATTGAAAATGCTTATTAGATGCAAGATTAGATGCGATATGCATCAGAGACCGGTGGCGGACCAGCGTAGCAATCCCTAATCCAGAATCAGGAATCAGAGCCGGGCATAAAAGTCCGCCGGAGCTGCGACGTGAGCGAATTTAGCTCCAGATTTTACACCATTCTGCAGGAGGATTGAGTGGCGGCAAACTTAATTGAAATGTCGTGGCAGAAACTGTAAAGTTTGAAAAATTTAAGATGCAGACAGGGACGGGGACGACCAGAGGTGCGAAAGCAAAAATTAAGTCCACGAAAATTTACAGCCGGCAGGTAATCTCATTAAGTCCGGATAATATTCCCACTCGGCGTGCGTCAGGCCCAAATTGGACATTCTTTTCTAGCCCAAAATCCCCCACAAAACAAAACCAAGAAAAACAACAAATAACCACAACGAGGCCGAAGGAAAACAACAAAATCATTTAGCCGGCGACGAAGACTACAAAAAAGTTGCTTTTGATAACACGGCTCATCAAAATTTCAGCTACAAGAAAAAACTTTTTAAAACAACAAATTTAAAAGAAAAAGCCACACACAGCGCCCGTCCACCGACGATGACTCGACCCCAAGAATCAGAATCCAAGGGCCTTCGCAGCCCCAAGAAAAGCCATCTAAATGGTGGAGTCGACAAAAAATGTATTGGGAAATTAGGGAGAGGCTGGCGAATAGTGGTTGCTCTTCTTAATGGATTGCTTTGTAATATAATAAATATTTTAATAAATAAGAAATTATTTCGAATCATTTATTGTTATTTTCTTGTATTAAAATAACTTTTACTAGATATTTTTACTTATAGTGATATTAAACTTAAAGTAATTTGATTGTTCCTACTTTCATAAACGCTTAAAATGTTTGAGAATTAATTAAGAAATAATAAAAATTCAATTTAATTAAAATCCTCACGGATGTAGAGAGTCCTTGCCAGCCATCAAACAAGAAACCGCTCTCACGCCTTGCCAATTTCATGAAAGATTCATAACAAACAGCAGCCTCAACTACCAAAAACCGAGCACAACGGCAAAATTAAGCAGATCCCGAAAACACAGAAAACCGGCCTTAATGTAAGGACCAAACATTTTTCGTTCCGGTTAGTTCGTCAGACGGATGCTGTGCCCTGTGTTTTGAGGCTTCCATCAGCAGTTAATAAAAAATTGACCATTTCAGGGGCAGCGGATCCGAGCAAAAAGTTAAATGGGAAAAGTTTCCGGCCTAACTAAAAGTGCGAGTTTATTAACCGCAAGCCATTTCCACCGAAATTGCAGGAAGGAAACGTACCGAATATTTGGTTTACGGAATTTTGGGTAAAGCTATTTAAGATAATAAATTCGAAATACGTTTTGTATTTTTAAAAGTTGAAGCTATGTTTTTAAACTATTTTTAATTAAGTCCGCAACACAAATAATTCAATTGAAGATATGTTTAATAAATTATAGATTTCTAATTGTAGAAACTCAAGTTTCATGTATTGAATACTTAATTATGGAATTCGAGGCTTAGGTAATTGGAATGCATGAAGAAACACGGAAGGTGTGACTATGAGACCATTATACAAATACGAAATGTATTTACCAATTCATTTAATACAGCACAATTTTTATGGTATTATTGTACGAAGGCAATATTCAATAATTGTGGGTCGGTCCCCATACTAAATATTTTTTATTAGAGTACAAGATACTACATATTTTACACGTTGAAAAATTCATGGTGATGAGATACTTAAAAATTGAATTTTTTAAAAATATTATATAAAATACAGAAAAACTAAGAGGAATATTTAGCGTTTAGTTAATAAATAAATCAATTATAAAGACTTTGTTGCATATTTATTTTTAATTCTATTAATTTCTTTAACCTCTGGTTATTTTACCTACAGTTCTAAGGCCTTGTATATTTTCCAGTGCATTTTCCCTGGCTGAGAAAACTCACCCCCTGTCGAAAAACGCACGTACACACGCAGACTCTGTGTGTGGCTAAAAGTAGAGCAGCCACAGCACCAGCCGAAGCAGTCGATGGTGGTGGATTCTGTCTCCCGGGCACATCTCGCCTCGATTGCCGCCGACCCTTCTCACACTGGCCTTCTGAAAGCCATGGCTGCCGGGGCTGGAGATAGATATGGAGATGGAGAGCTGCGGCCATGGATTGCCGTCGGTATATCCGACAGATACACAACCGTCGCTCGCTCGGCTGCCACAACGCATGCACAGTGTGGCGCTTCTTGGGCGTGGCTGGAGCTGCGGCTGATGGGGAATTACTAGCTACTAATAGCTGGTGGTTAATGCTGCCAAAAACTATTTTTAATACAGCTTATACGAGAGCAGAACAAAAAGAAACAAATAATTGAGCTATTTAATACATTTTGTTATATTTTTTAAGGTACTACCAATTACTTTTTCTATTAATATATTTACGTTTTAAGATATGGAAGATGTACAAAAAAGTTAAGATTTCTTGATGATTAAACTACCAGTAAAGCTTAAATTATAATTAAATTTCCGAAACAATTTAATTAAACAAAATTAAGAATTTCTCAAAGGCATATTTTAAGCAGAGTTAAAAAGGTAAAATATCTGAGATATTCTGACTGCGGAGGCTGCTTTATAATAGAAAAACTTCTCTAGAAAATGGACAACTTGGCAGCACTGGCTGTAGTACATCCATCTTCCCGACTAGTTTATGTAAGCATCTAGTTGCCAGGGGCTTCCAGGGGACCGACGATTGATGCAGGATTTGGGATCTGTTTTTTAGTTGGATCGGTGGAGCAGAGGAGCCTCCGCTGTCGACTGATGACTGATGGGGAACGGGAGCGTTTGCCAGGGGCTCATTTGCCTATTTGCCGTAATGCCCATTCCGTTCCGTAGCGGAGCGTCCCGTGTGTAATTTACGAGCGGCCGCCGTATGTTGCGTAGGTGAAAAGTAAAGCTAAGAACAAGACTGCCGGGGCACGGATTTATGGGCGCATCATAAAACAATTAACAAGACCGAAACTCGTGCCACATAAATTTCTGCAGCCCGGCTCGTGGATTGCGGCTTGTGTTACATTTCACAGCGTTTTATTATATCACACAGAATTGGAGCTGCCTGGTAAGGGAGGTAGGGATGGATGTCTGCCGCTGGCTTCTCTTTTTTAATTAACCACACAAGATTTCTACTCATTTTCATATCGTAAACGTTTATCCAACTTAATAAGTCGTAAACGCCGCAGCGACACGGCCTCTAACAAAGTTTCCCCGGGACCTTAACCTGCATGTGTGCGGGATTTGGCGATCTGCTGACTCTGCAGGTGAAAGCCCCGGGAATGGAACATCCTGTCGCACTCATGCTCCAGCTCCTGCTTCTGGACTCTTTTCAGACTATTTTCAGCCCGTGCCCCGTCGCATATGCAGGCGATTACATGACAACGCCAGCGGAGGCAATAAAAGAAAACGTTAATAACCATCCATCCAGAAGTCAGCATGTCAGGGACAATGGGAGGGATCGAGATCGGATGGCAGAGGAATATTTCTGGAAGTTTACTAAATTAAGTATTTTTTAGTTTTATTTATTTTCCGAGACTTTTAGGGCAGATCTATTCCAGATCAATTTGTTTAAAATCCAAATTGTAGAAAAACATATACAAATTGTTTCGAATTTTTTTAATGTAATATTTCTTTTTAAAAAAATTTATCGAGTAATTAAAAAGCTATGTAACTTTAACTACTTTGCTTTGAAATATTTGAATAACTAACAATTTAATCTTATCTTCAGGACATATTCTATTTTCCTTTTCGCCCATTGTAAAATTTTAAGTTAATTTCGTAATTCTCGAACTGCGAATGGCGAATGCTTAAAAGTGAAGCTCAAAACTCATTTAATATTCATTGCTGGCTCCTGCTGCTGTTGCTCTTTTTGCTCCCGCTGTGGACGGGGAAGTGGATGCGGCTGCAGGTGCTCCCTGTGCTCATGCAGCTTTTTGTTTCACAGCACCTGACAATATTTTTTTAATGACGACGATTAAGGCTCCGCCCTGTGGCCCCCGCCTTACTCCTTCCGCCTGCCTTTTTCCTGTTCGGGACCACTCGATTTAATTAAGTCGTCGCTCCACGTTTCCTCTCCTTCGTTCCTCTCGAGAAGAGCTTTACGGCCACGCCCCCAGGCCCCTTGATCGCCCCCCTTTGTATCGCAACTCTTTTGATATTTTGTGTGACATTTTTTGCTGATTCCATTGTTTGCCTAATCTCTGTTTGCACAGCGACCTCCCCAAAGTTTTGTGCCCCGTCAGCAGCGCCGAGTCCTAAGGGGTTAACCTTAACCCCCCACACGCACAACGCAGATATAGAGGTACACTCGGAAAACGAGATTCAAAAAGAAAATAAATTGAGGGTAAACAAAATTATGTTTACTAGAAACAGTTAGTAAGATACAAGTGTAAGAAATACTTGTATCTTGACATTATCTTGGCACAAAGTAGTTACATTTAAATAGATTTCCAGTTAAAGTTAACCCCTCTATTAAATCAAGAAATTTTTTTCTCACTGCACACACACACCCAGACGTCAAAGCGGGCACATAAAGATACACACACACGAGAGTGGAAGATACTGTCAACATGTTTGTTAATGCCATTTTGGAATTAACAAGTTCTGCCAGATAAACTTTGAATTTCATTCCAGGGCCGAGCTGAAACTGGCATGTGTCCCCAGTTTCGCTCCCCTTAACCCTCTCTTCGACGCACTCTATGAATGGCCCATAAACTGCGTATGTTACGTGGCCATATCCTGTGCTAACCCTTTAAGGACCGGCCATTTGGAACCCACTGCCGATCCGATTTTGTGCCACTGCGATCGCTGATCGCCGATGGTGCTCGGCTCTCCTCGCTTGGCATTTGTGTTTGAAGCCATAAATTTATTTATGAGCCCATTAAATCATCATTATTGTCCAGGCGACCTTGAGCCGGTAGGCAGTGGCGGAGAGGGCGGGCGGTTTAAAGAGTTTTTTTCTCACCCATTTGTGAGACACATTCGCTTTCTTTTCTTTTCTTTCCATTTCATTTCTTTATTTGCCTTTTTATTGTTGTCGCCTTTTTAATGGTGCGTTTTCCTTTTAAGCCTTCTGCCCTGTTTGTGTTCGCACTCTTTATTTCTTTCTTTGCCCTTGCCTTAATTGGGTCAACAATTCCGTGATTTGACCCAGCAAACGGCTAATTGCCAAGAAGGTTAAGAAATTGTGGAATAACTCTATACTATTTGTAAAAACAGCCTGGAAATATTTGCTTACAAATTTAGTTCTTATTTTTGCCTTAAGGGTGTATATTAGGGTTTTCAAGTAATGTTTCCAATGTTCTTTGTCAGTAAGGTCAAGTAAATTCTTTTACACAGCTCAGTCTAAGTGGTTTTTGTACTAAAAAAGGCAAATTAATCATAAATTGTTTTAAAAACAATTATTTAATTATTCTGTTCATTTATTAGGTTAATATATATGGTCTGAATATACTATTTATTTTATTATAAGTGCTTTCTATAGTTAATCTAAGAATTTCCTCAAAATATTGTCAAAATGAATAAGATGTCTGTTTAATTCCATTGCTAAATGCATTATAAAACAAGAATAAAACAATATAAACATTAAATGTTAATAAATATACACAACTCTGCATTAAGAGCCCAATAAATTAATACAAATAAAAATATCACTTTCTGTTATGTTTGGCTTTTAGCAAAACAGTTCTTGGAACAATCTTCATTTCAGTCGCGACCTGCACTATTCCTAATTAATAAACTCGAAGGATATAGACAAAGTAATCCCTAATTGGAGCAATTTACCAAGAGAGGCATACATAAATGGAAAGTGGAGTGTGAGGGAAACTCGTTGGCTTTTACTGCGCCCCGATATGAGTTTTTCCCTGCTCTTGTTTTTCTTCACTGTTTTCTTTTTTTTGCTTTTGTGCGAATTTTCAGGCTGATAAAGCAATGGAAATGACGCGCACGAGTAGTTTTGCCTTTGACTTTCCTTTTCGCCGCTCCGAAGAGACACCATTTTCTTGGCCGTGCTGTTTGGGCTGTTGGCTGTTTGTGTAAGTTTTCCATTTGGATAATGGAAAAAGGCCATTTCATGCCATTTGCCTGCTTCGGCTTTGCTTTTGGCGGGCGCACGGCGGTCGGGGGCAATTCGAGGAGCACTATTTGAAGCGGCTCGTGGTTGTGGCTCGTGGATTGCGGCCAAGCGGCTAAGTGGGCGCGGCGCCACATCCCAGCTCCACTTGAGCTACGCACGAAGGCACTGAGAGGAATTCTTATAAAATGATAAAACTAACAAAAAATACATGTATTACACAATTAAATAATGTTAAGAACTCTTCTAGTACGAAATAAAAGTATATGTAATAAAGAGTAAATATTTTTTCAATAAAAAATATTAAAATAAAGAAGAAAAGGTATGATAAATGAAAAATTGTATTTTTTTAACTCAGAGTTCAACATTTAAAAAATAAACCTTAAGTAGAAACAGTTTTAGACCAAAAAACCCCACTTGGTGATAAAATTTCTCAGTGTTTCCGAGCAGATCCACTTCGAGGATGGCTTTCTTGCCCCTCTGCCTTAGCCTCGTCGTTTCCATTGCGCTTTTTACATTTGCAAAATGAATTGTAATGAAGTGGAATGGGGCGTGGCGATGGCAGAATGGCAAATGCGAAGGCAAAATGGCAAAATGGCAAGCGGCGGCAATGGCCGCCCGTCGAGCAAGTACGCAGAAGTAACAATAAAATCATATTCGTCGGGCGCCTGGCATATAATTTTGCACAAAAAGTCGTTTACAGTGTCTCATGCGCTCCACTTGCTCCAGTCTCTGAGCTCCCAGCTCCAGGATCGGAGGATGAGAGATAGAGTATGGTAGATGGGAGGGGGTCCCTGTTGTTTGGCACTGCTTTTATTGGTGTTATTAGGTTGAAAGCACTCTAATAATGGTCGCCTTCTGATGTGGGGCACTTAATGGGTTTCAGCAGTCGCATAATGCGAATCACAGATTTCTAGAGGAGAACGGAGCTGGGAGTCTAGGGAGCAACCGATAAAACTTGATTACCAAAAGGGGAAAGGGAAATGGGCACGGGAACGGGATGGATCCACCATCCACTCCACTCTGCGCCATTCGTCGATTCCAATAATTTGTAAAAAAAATAATATCGTTCTGCTGCCATTCAACCCGCGCTGATAAAATGCGTAAATCAACGCAAATTTATGGCTCAAACAAGTTTTTCATTGGCGCTGAACGTGAAAACAAGTCCGGAGCTTGGGGCACAGGGCACTGTGGATTGAAACAGAGATTTGTCGCAGCAAATATCGCCCCTGGTGGTCTCTAATTTGCATGGTTCAATATGCTGTTTACCAGATGCGTTTTAGGGGTTAGTAAAAAAGGGAAATTTCAATATTCTTCAAGCTATTTTTTTTTTAGCAATTTAAAGCTTTATAGACTTCCAATTTATTGGGACCTTTATGAATAAGACTATATCATTTTGATAGTTAAAACTTCTGGAGAGGTATTTCAAAGATTGTAGACAAAAAGTAACAAATATTTCAGAGAATCTATAAATTTTTTTATTATTAAAGGAAGATGGAGATAATTTTAGTTGATTTGATCATATTTAGCACCTGGTAATGGGTATTTTTTATGATTAGATATTCCGTTTCTGGTTTTATGCTGAGTTATAATTAGTCAGCGCAAATATACTTATGCATTTAACAGTAAAATTAGAATTTTTACAGAATTAGTAAAGAGATTGACTAATACATGTTCATAAAAGCCTTGGAAAAACGCTTCAAAACTGACTCTAAGCTGCAAACATTTTATTAAAAACTTCTGAAATGATGTTTTCAAGATTGTAGAAAAAAAGTAAAAAGTATTTTTATTAATCTAAAAATGTTTTTATTATCAATGGAACGTGAAAATTATTGCGTTGATAATTTTGATTAGTTTACCAATTGATTTACAAGAAACTGTATTAAATCGTGTTTAATGTATTATAAATTTCATTAAAAAAAAGTCATACAAGCTTCTATACGGCGAAAAAATTTCTGGAACCCAAAGTGTAGGATACCGAACTCTAATTTAATATGAAAATATCATAATTTAAATTTTAGTATTGGCGTATTAGCTCCAAAAATACCCATTATCTTAAATTAGTGAAAAAAATGCTTGTAGTAAATCAGTTAATACTTTAACAAAGGCTAAACAATAGAAACTCTGTGGAATAAAATCGCTTCTTTCAATGCCAATTTAAATAAATTACCGCCTTTTTTGGTCTTAACCACTGTGCCAAAAACCGCCGTTGTTATACCCTTGCAGAGGGTATTATAATTTTGCCATGATATTTGCAACGCAGTGAAGGAGGCATCTCAGACCCCATAAAGTATATATATTCTTGATCAGCATCACCAGCCGAGTCGATCTAGCCATGTCCGTCTGTCTGTCTGTCCGTCTGTCTGTCTGTCTGTCCGTCTGTCTGTCCGTCTGTCTGTCTGTCGGTTTCTACGCGAACTAGTCTCTCAGTTTTTGAGCTATCGGGCTGAAATTTTCAGCATAGTCTTATTTCTTTAGCACGCAGTATATATGTCGGAACGGCCGAAATCGGACCACTATATCCTATAGCTGCCATAGGAATGATGGCGAAATTAATGTACAAAAATTTTAATTTCTCTGTTTTTCAACGAATTTCAATAAATATCGAGATATAGTCGTTTTTTATAGTTCTAGAATTACGGTTTTAATTTCATTAAGATCGGACAACTATATCATATAGCTGCCATAGAAGGGATCGGTCGATTTATATGAAAATGTAAAATTCTACATGTAAAATGTAAAATATACAAAATTTACATAATTTGACATTTTTTTTTACATTACCAAATTGGATCGATTTTCAATGATCCAATTGCTGACTGCAAGGGTATATAAACTTCGGTTTACCGAAGTTAGCTTTCTTTCTCGTTTTGAATAATGATTTTTATGAATAATTAATTTTATAGATTTTACAGTGTCTTCATTAATGAAGACTGTGCGTGATGTTCAGATAGAAAGCGTAAAACCGTAACACCTGTTTTTTGGTCTTTTTAAAAGATCAAACTTCAATATGCAAATGCCACAAATTAAAAATTAAAAAAAAAAAAAAACCTTCAAAAGAGCTAAGTACTTTCATTACAAATGCATGGATACAAGTACTTTTCCCTCTGCTCAGAATATGATTAACTGAAGGATTTACGACTTCCTCTTGATTATTTTGACAAGCGAATCATGCCCCCTGACGAGGGTCCTTATAGAAATAGAGAGATTCGAAGCCAAGTGCATCTGCGGCTGGCACTTGAGGCGGCCATTTGTCAAACAAGTTTCTTGATATCGGGAAGCCATTTCCATTTCTGATTTCTGATTTCTGCTTTCTGAATCCGGAATCCATAAAGATTCTACTTGGACAAGTGCAGCACTTGAATCGGGCATTTTCATTTGTAATCAGCCGAGGTTTTATTTTTTGGTTCTTGTTTTAAAATTCCAGACCCGTTGCCATCTGAATTTATTGGCTACTTGACTTTTCCATTCAAGACCGAGACGTCTTACTCGGAGAAATCCCACTCGGCCCTTGGCCCATGAATTATGGCGATTCTCCATGTCTTCGGCGGTTGACAATTTGTTTAATTATTATAGCGTTTAGAAGGCTCCCGCCCCGTCATAATTTCCCATCTCTTTGATAGTTTGGCACACGTGTTCGCTTGCTTTTCCGAACGCCGACTTTTTCCCCATTCAACTTTTTATGTGGGCCATAAATCAATTGGGAAAACAAGCGATAGCGGCCAATTTTAATTTGTGGAATGGATGTGAGTCGTTGGACATCGGTTTGATAAATTATATGTTGTGGAATGGGAATTGTATGAGGGTTGTCCTTAGATAAATATGTTGTAAGAAAGGAGTGAGCTGCAGCCGACATGCTTTCTTAGATGGTTAGAAATATATATTTCTTGAAATTTGGTTGGGAAATTAAAAGTAGGTTCCTTAATCTGGTCCCGATTGAAAATTGGGATTTCTGATTACAATTGGGAACTGGGGAGAATATTTACTGAATTATAATTGACGGTATTTATCCTACAAATTCGATGTTTCCTCTGAAATCTACAAACAAATTTCCTTATTTTTACTAAGCAATGTTTTCTAATATTTTGAGAACTGTCTCGGAATGTTTTCGAACGCATTTTTCTGCTCAGAATCGAGAACCAAAAACTAGAAGTGAGAAAACCAGCAGCGACGTCAACGCCAACCAGCACAAACACATTCAAATCAGACCCACCAACACAGTGGCAATCGCTAGACTGCACTTGTGTTGGTAAGCGAGCGAAGAGTGCGATTCTCTGCGGAGCAAGGGAAGAGAAAAAAAGAGAAGTGACGGTGAACTTCTCGAGATTTTACCGCACTTCCCGCCCATCAGCGCCATCTGGTTCTGGGAATGCGTAACTACGGCGGGCAACTGCAACACCAGAGGTCGCTGCAAGGAAGCGGACACTTGCGGAACTGTAAATTGAGCGTAGACAATCTTCGATAAATATTCGCATTTCGATATCTCAGAAAAATTTACTTTGAAAATGATTAATACCGAAAACGTAAGGAATCAAGTGATCCTTGAAGCACATCATGGACTTTCCCCAAGGGAAAATCCGTCCAGTTGATCCTTGGATCAACTTGGACTTGGACATCTGAATATCTCTGGCCAACAGTCATTGACAGCGTTTTGAAAGCAAGTTTATGAGCAGATCCTTTAGAATCCGGTTCTGCTATGAAATCGTGGATTAATGTTGTCATATTTATAAACAAAAGTTTACTCATTCTAAACATCTCCGACGGTTTGTATTGACTTTCTGTCCATATGAAAATTAATATTTTTGTGGTAGTTTTATAATAATATTTAAAAATGCTTTACCTTATTTGTTATTATTATATCTGTACAAATAGAATTCCCCAATAAAGCCCTACCTTGTTGTGTATTAAAGTTGTCCTAACAAAATAAATGTTTTAAGTTTCGTTCAAGCTAATTTTAAAAATTTTAATGAAGAACCCTTAAACATTTAAACCATTTTTATACCCTTTCGGAGGGTATTATAATTATAACCAGAAGTTCGCAACGCAGTGAAGAAGGCATCTCCGACGTCTTAAAGTATATACATATATATATTCTTGATCTTTGAATGTTCTTGAATTTGTAGCAAAGTCTTATTTCTTTTGCAGGCAGTATATACATATGTATGTCGGAACGACCATATACGGACAATTATATCATACTGCTGTCATAGGAATAATGGCGAAATGAATGTAAAAAAGTTTGAACTTCTCTGTTTATATAGCGGTTTTTTACGGTTATAGAATTACGGTTTTAATTTCCTTAAGATCTTACAACTTTATTATAGAGCTGCCTTAGAAGCGAACGGTTGATTTATATAAAAATGTACAATTTTACATGTTAAACTTAACCGAAGTAAGAGTGCTTTCATGTTTTTCCAAAAAAGTTATCATAATCAAATAATGGGCGAATTTGAGGTCTCTTGTGAACCTCTTGTAGCCAAAAAGCAAGTGATAGCCGAAAGCCGTATATTTTTCTGTTCGCCATTAAAATCTTAATTAATTACAATCAAAGTACTGAAAAAATTCAGAAAAAAAATGTTGGCATATTTTTTTAAAATTCTATAAGGGGTTACATCATTAAAATTGTCAAAAGTTGACAAAAAAAAAATATTTTTTTAAGTTTTGAAACTAAGCTTGCAGATTTATTAGCCTAAAACAGAACAGCTTACCGTATTGAAATATATGCAATTTTAGCCCAGTTATGTCATTTTTAAACGTTGATTTGTCCAAAATATTGTCATATTTTTCGAAGTATTTGGTACTCCAAAAATGCGCAAATTTTAGGTCTTGTTGGGAGCCTCTTGTAGCTAAAAAGCAAGTGATAGCCAAAAGCCGTATATTTTTCGATTCGTCATTAAAATATTAATTAATTAAAATCAAAATGTTGAAATAAAAAATTTGCTCAATTTTTTAAGGGGTTACATCATTAAAATCATTAAAATTGTCTAAATTTGACCAACAAAATATTACTTTAAATTTAGAAAATTAATATTTAGATTTTTTAGCCCACTAAAAACTGGTGCAGAATAGCTTTCCAAATTAAAATATATGCCATTTTGACTTAGTTATGCCTTTTCTAAATTAGCAAACGGACTGGGTATATAAGCTTCGGCTTACCAAAGTTAGCTTCCTTTCATGTTTAACTTTAATTTTACCTTCAACAAATATTCAGATATTTGCAGAATAATTTTCTTTAAAAGGACCCATTTTAAAATGTTTAGAAAAATATATTCAAAGGACATGCGGGCACTCAGAGTTCTGGGACATGCCATAGACTGCCTCAGACATCCGATTCCCAGGGGTCGGTTTCCTTTCCTCCTCGCTGGCAGGCAACAAGGGTCGCATGGCGAAACTCACCACGACCGCTGAGCCCGTGGTGAGCTAACGGCTCTGGCGATGGCTCCGCCCATTTTATAATGGCCACCGACGGCAGAGCGGCGCATGCGCCTGGAAAGCGAAGATGGAGGCCAAAGCGGACGGAGAAAATCCAAGGAGAGGGGCGGGGGGATAGCCAGGACAGGATTTTCAGGCTTTTCCGTCGCCGATTTTCATTTGGGATAAATTTATGCAAACGAGCTGGGATGGAGACGGGGCGCTCAATATTCTAGGCGGGCAATTAAAAGCGGGATGGCTTTATGATATCTCATGGGTGCCGCCGCCGCCGCTCCACCATGCCGAGACTCGGAGACAAAGGAGCCTTTTTATTGTCGCGCTGCAGCGCATTGCAACATGTGGCATTAATTATGCGGCGATAATGTCTTGCTTTGTTGCCGAGAGTTTGGGCTCTCTACGCTTTTTATGAAAGTGTCGGAATAAATTACATTATTTTTGGGCCGCCTGTTCCGCGGAACTGATAAGATGGAACCCGAACCCGTGAAACTGGGGAACGGGGAACCCATGGCCCCTGCCGCTCTGGGGCTCTGGCTCTTGGAATTTTAATGAGTTGTAGGCGGTGGTGACACACGATTGCCTGCATGTCAGTCGTACATATGTACTTCTATTTATGTTCTTCTCGAACATATTCCCATTAATTTTCCGGACTGGGGAAAAGCACGCACTTTTCGTGGGTGGATGGCTGCCTGCCCTGCAGCCCCTTTCCCATAAAGGGGGGCAATTAAATTGTGACAGAACACCATTCCACACGTCATCAATTATGGGCTTTATGTATTCATTGCCAGTTCAATTGGGAGAGAGCAGGAAGTGCCATATGTTGCAGTTACATCACCCGGCTCCATCTCCAGCTGGGTTCTGCTCTAGTTTCTCCCAACCCGTTTCTGTCCAGGAATTAGCCACGGTCTCGAACTGCCCATTGTTCTGACCAAAATATTTTGAGCCCCGAGCTGCTGTAAACTGTTTATGATGTGGTCATAAATGACCCGCCTTCACGCTTTCTCCGAGTTCGGAACTCAGGATTCGGAATGCAGGGATCACGGATTGTCATCAGCATAATTCTTTCGAGTCGTGCCGATCTTGGCCGTCTTTTGCGTCACTCACCACGGGCTTCCTTGAAAGCCTCTCAGTTTGCACTTCCATAAATCATACTGAGCAGGAGTGGAGAACCCTTTCAGCGTTTTCTACCTGTCTGCCATTCAAATGTAGATCTCCTTCCGGAAATCGGAGGTAATGTGTTCATTCCCGCTTCGCTTAGAATCTTGACAAGACCAAGGCCTAAATTAGAATAAAAGGATTTAGGTAGAGAGTACGCCTCTTTCGACTTTTATAATTACCACGGAACCCACCTTGATATTAAGTTTAAGCAAACTAAAATGTTTAAAGTTTATCGAATATGTATCTTACAATATTATAAATCCTTGACTTTTTGAATAGGAATGGATAATTAAGTTTTCAAATAAATAAAGTAGACTCTTCACTTAAAAGGGTGCAAACATGCATAACGAAGGCTCTGAGAAGGATGCTGGGAGTTAGGTGGCACCACTACGTACACAATGACACGCTATTTCAAGACACAGGAATACCAACTGTAACAGAAACAATTTCATCATTTGCAAACCGATACAGAGACCGCCTGCTAGCGCATACCAACCGTTTGGCAAGACACCTTGCCACCCCGTTAGGCCGAAGACGTCTGCGCAGAAGACACCCTGCGGACCTATGGATACTCGGCCGAGACAGACATGGACGATTACTTTAACACCATATAATCACACATAAAATGCCCCAAAGTGGCGCTCTTTCCCACCCGCAGTTTCCGGGATCTATAGTTACTATTAATCAAACACGAAAACAAGAGCTACTCTTGTGAAGCGTGATAATTAAACTTACAAAAAAAAAAAAAAAAATGTTTCTGAATAATAAATGGTTAATGTTCCTATACAATATTTAAAAAGTGCTTGGAATTATACTGTCTCTATTCATAATCCAGATAAATTTTAAATGTTAAATATTTTATGGATAAAAACCTCAAAATATAATTATAATAAGTGACTTGATAATGAAAACCAGTAGAAAGCCTTCTTGATAGGCTTATTGGCCCGGAATATATAGATTTTATTGACTTTTGTGATGTGCTAGCTGCATGAATTACTTTTAAAGAATTGAATGCCTAATAAGCTTTAGTCAAAAAAAGTTAAACAATTATAATTTGGATGGTTTCTTTGCCTTTTGTTAAATTTTCATTGACATTGCCTGAATTTTTAAAGTCTGCATCAAACAATTCAATAAATATATATTAGCTCTATACAAAATTATTTCAGAATTCGCTTTCCGATTTATCATTTTAATTTATTTTCACCATCTATATTTCATGAAGTACTTTTACTTCCCAAACATATTATATATATTCTAATAATATCTATTTAATATTTAATTTTAAGTATCATTCGGTTTGTGTACAATTGGAATTTTTCAACATATATTTTAGGTAAAAATGTACTCACCTCCACGAAGGACCCTTTCAATTAGCCAAGTTGGAGGCGGTTTCACGTAGGGATGCGTGACTGTGAGCCGAGGACCATGTTCAAATATACATACTTAAGCGGCTCCATGAATCAGAGCCGCTATTTACGTCTCGAATGTCAAAAACGGCGGCCACAAATCACTTTAATTGAAGTCACGCCCCGCGCACTCGAGGGATTTGAGTCGAAAGGCAGCTCCACCGGCTGGCTCCGTTGGCCCAAACCGCAAGGCGGAAATGCTGGTATATTCATTCCATGCTTTCTGTTGTTTTCAAGCTTAAGTTTTTTTCTTCCATATATTTCTCGCACACGCGAAATTGTAATCCACATTCACAATTAGCTAAACGAACGCGCGCGAAATCGTTTTCCAGTTCTTGTTCTTTTTCATTATTATAATTAATTCTTGAGTTCTTCTCCTTTTTTTTGGCAACAAGCGAACCCAAACCGGCTGGGTTTGATTTACAGCCACTTCTTTTATTTTCCTGTATTTTTTTGGTATTACTTTGGGACCTCTGTTGGACCTCTTTGGATTCGTTTTGGGTTCCCTTTTCCTTTTAGCTTTGGCCATTGTTGTGGGTCGATTTCAATTATACACAATTGGCAGCAACGCCGCCGACAAAAGGTCGAATGGGAGCCACAGTCGGACCTCGAATGCGACACTGCGACTTGTGCAGCTCGCCAGGACAATGGAACCCGGACTGGGAACGGGAACGGGCACGGGGAGCAGGACGACTCTCGTCTCAGTTCAGCTCAGCTCAGCTCCGGGCGACGCGACGGCGATGGCAAAGTGTCCAAAAAATAATATTTGCTGTTCACTTTGACACAAGGCGGCTGCAGTGGCAGCGCCGCGCGGTTGGCAGAGCAGCCGGCGTCGCCTGAGATACGCAGATACATAGATACAACGGGCAGAGGTACATGAGGTGCACCTCGCCAAGAGCGGTGGTTGTGGCTGGGCTGGTGTCTCCGTCTCCGTCTCCAGTGCCGAGATGCCGGCGAGGATGTGAGGATGTGCCGTGAACCTGGCGCAAAGACCGAAAACTGAAAACCGAAAACAGAACGGCAGAAAACCGAAAGGGAAAAATGGGAATGGAATGGAATGGAAGGTCGTAAACCCCGGGCAGCGCTGCGGCAGAGCTGAAAGCGCGATGGCAACACTTGCGAGTGCGAGAATCGAGAACTCGCCGGAGAACTCTGAATTCTCATTCTCTGAATTCTCATTCCCGTTCCCGTGCCCGTTCCCGTGCTCCGAGACCCAATGCCAAAAGATGAAAAGCCAGGAGGAGCGGCGGGTCGTAAAACGCGCGTGTATCTTGCCTCTCTGTCGGCCCGAGCACACCCGTCCCGCTCGCTCTCGGGCACCGAGTGGTAGAAACAACCACCAGATACACACACACTGACGCACACACCGGCTCATGTCCAATCATTTTATATACGCCATTTGCTGTCTGCCGCAGATACATTTGTATCTTTATGTGCGAAACAAGTCCGAGAGTCGACAAAAAAAAAAAAAAACCCAAGCCAAGTCGGGCTGAAACTGAGACTGAAGCTATATTTGAAACTGAATACGGCACTCGAGTTCGAGGCTGACGACATCGACGAGTCAATTTTGAATTCCAGTTTCCCAGCCAGGCCACGGTGGTTGTTGCCGCTCTAATCATTTGATTGTTATTCCTTCGACATTCTACACTCCGCTCTTCCCGGGGTTCCTCCGGCACATCTCCCATTTTCAACCCCAAAACGAGTCCGGTTCTCATGGCTGCCATCTCCCGCACGCTTATCTTTTGATTACCAGATCGAATCGTATTGAATTAGGTACATATTTTCATACCGTCCTCGGGCACTTTGTAACAACTTTTTGCCATTACCCCGCATATGCCGCGAATTCGACATGGATCCCCCTTGGGTAAAAAGTGTTTTAACCCTCAAAGCCCGTCAGATTCTTTAGATTTAAGTACAACATCCTACTATGTATATAATATATGAATATATTCATGTTTCCTGCTTTGCTTGGTGCCTTAGAAGTCTTAGTGGAAGAATAGATTTCTGCCTAAATTATTACAAATTCAGAAAGTAACTTGCAAATGCACATAGCTAATCTATATAAGGATTAAACATAATCTCGTGAATGTATACGTATTGCTTTAAGCTTCCTTTAGAAATGGTATTAACATTACATTGTTCTTTTAATTAGTAAATAACTGCTCCATTTTGTAATGTACAAATTAGACGAAGTTCATTAGAAATTTCGCAGGCCTACTTTAAAAATCCAACACTATCTAAATAATTCATATTATTGTCCACTAATTTCTGACTATATTTAGATTGCTTATATTAATATTTATTTATTCGAGTCATCACCCGGAATTTCATCAAATCGACATACACCTTTGACATTTTAGGAGATATTTCTTTATAACCGAAACCTTTTCTTTGGATCTTTATAACTTATCACTTTAAAGTCAATTAAATGGCAACATATGTATGTATGCTGGAAAAGTTAAATCCAACGATTGCATTGATGACTTAAAGATTAGAGTCAGTTTATAAGAAAAGAAACAATATTCCTTATTAATGAAAAATAAGAGCTTCAAATCTTTTTAGACACTCCTATATTGCTGACATCAATGCATAATATTCCTGAAACTATAAACCTTAAAAATAATGGCTGCTGGAATTCCCTTTACGGCAAACTTTTCTTTGATCAAGAAAAATTAAGGAAGCTTTTTAAGGGAAGCTTAAGATTATATACCTTTCCAGTTTGCCTTTTGATTTCGATTAAATGTAAGGAAATATTACTTGTGCTGATATCACTGATATATAAAATACACAGAACTCTTACCGATTTTCACAAATAGTCACATACATTTACCAATCGCTTCTATGGCAGCTATAAGATATAGTCTGGTCCGATCTGCAATAAAAAGAAGAATATCTGGAAAGGTTCATTCATATAGCTCTATAACTGGGAGAGTAGACGGACAAAGCTAAACCGACTCGGCGTTGATGCTGATCAAGGAAGCTTCATGGGGTAGAAAATTACTCGTTCACTAGCGTACTTCTGACTAATATTAAAGGGTATAAATATGTACTTTGTGACTTACACGTAACTTAATAGATTGCTGCATTAAGTAAATGTTGCGGTAAATTAAGTCTTTTATGAGTTAAGACTTTTTTTCTTGTTGTTTGTGTTAAATGGAGCATAGAAATAACGATTTTCATTTAAAGATTTTAGATGGAATGTAAATGAAAAGGTTTTAAAGTTCTGCACTTTTTCGAGGCAACAAATATCACTTTCATTGATTTATTTTAAAATGCTCGTCTCATAGAAAACTACGATTTCGGTGTCGGTGGTTGTTAATGCCATTGGACGCAACCACCCGCCGAGCAGACCCATCCCCCAATCCAACCCCAAGGAGCACATCACAACCCACTGCCGTTCGATGGGTGAAAGCTGCTTCTAGTACATAACGTAAAAAACGCATGAAACCGAACCGAACAGAGCCGAAGCTGAAGCTCTTTATCTCGCAATCTGTGAACCTTCGAGAAAGAGGGGAAATGCCATGGCAGTGTTGACATAGCAGGGTGCATTTTATGATGTTTCCCGCTCCGAACTCGAACCCGAAGCCTCTAAGCTCGGGGCATCGATGAAAACTTATTCAAATTTGTATAGGTAGATACATCTGAGCGAGAGGCTACATAGACGTGTGCACATACAACTCCATGTACACCCATATATGCATCTGTCTTAGGGCCACTTCCAACCCCTTGGCAGGGGTTGAATAGCATTTAAACAAACAACAGATTGCGGGGTTCACTTTTATGATCCCAAGCGAAGGCAATTATCAATGCAAATATTTGCCTTCGATATTGATAGAAAATCCTAATGAGTTGTACCTTTAGATATACTTCAAAGCCGTTTTATCGGAACTGCTCATTCGACATGGGCATCTGAATGAATTAATGCCGACATGTGCCGATAGAAATTTTAGTGAATAGACTTACAGCCAACCATTACATTAATGTAATTAAAAAAAAAAATAGTAGACAAGGTACAAATTAAAAGAAATTTATTGGATTTTGACCCAGTGCAAATTATACTTTCCAAAAACATAGCCATAGTCAAAAATATTTAGCCATTCAATTACATTGATTCAATTATGTATTTATTGATTAAATGCCAAATGAAATTACTAATGATGTTTTCCTCAAGATTGAAAATCAAAACTAAATCACTATAAGCTTATTACTTAAGATGAGTAATTTACTTAGATAAGTTGTATTCACACACGTTTAAAACTCGAAAATATCATTATTAAAGAGTATTATACATGTTAAAGCTGGCAGCTCCTCAAGTATTCTAAAAAGGTGGTAAGTATTAGAATCCGCTGATGACTATTGCGACCAACTACTCACAATGGATAAATCCAGAGTAAAACTGGTAATAGATTTAAGAAAATATCAGAAATTGGCTTAAGGTCAACTATGCAATGTCTCTTATTAGTGTAAATAAATTGACACACCATAATTACTCCATAATTAAAATTCCTATTTGGCAAATTCCTCTTCTAAGGGTATTTACTATTTTAATTAGTCTACGATTTCATATTTTAACTCCGATGGAAATGAAATAAATGTAATTATACATAGTTGGACACTCAATAAGTCATACATAGAAAATATTCTTTAAAAAAACTAATATTTTTAATATTTCTAAAGTAATTATTTATTTTTAAGTCCAAAAACCCGTTTCTTGTTAATGAATTGCTTTACTTACGATTCTCTTTGGATATTTTCATTTCATATATGATAGATTTATGTACCACATTACCATTCATCGATTCCATATTTAAACTTTCCTAAGCAATGACCATTAATTTATTGCGACTTAAAATATTATTGTTATAACATTTGATTCCCAACGGTTTCCATAGTTTATTGATTTAAGACCGTTTCCGTAGCTCCCTGTTTTCTCAATCTTCAATTAGTATTTTATGAATTACCATATAGGACACAAACTAAAATTAGATCTTTGAATTTAACATAATTACCTACCCTTTTTCCAGAAACAAACGTCATATATTAAGAAAAGATCCGGAAACACAGTTACATAATAATTTATTTAATCTTAAGACATATGCCGAAACAAGACTATTAATTCTAGTTTTAATTTATTTAAGCGCTGTATTACAATACCAGTGGCGAACTGAAACGAAAACTCAGAAAAACCCAAGGAAAATGAAGAAAAATTCACATGAACCAAAATAATGTGTTATATTGATGATCAGATAGCTTCAAGTGTTTCAATTTGGCTAACAGAGTTGAGATTACGAACTGATCTGCTTACGAGTAAGGTGCAGTACCTACGTATTTTGCATTACGTGGTGTACGAGTACGAGTACGAGTACCGAGTATCGAGTATCTGGATGCCTATGAGTAAATTCGATGGTGAGAGGTCGATTGTGATGTGTCAACATCCTCCTCTTGGGTGAACTTACCGAGATAATGGGTGGAAAAATAAGGGAAAATAACTCAGGAAATTCAGGAACAAGGATTGAGTAATGGTATGGCGGTCGATCGAAAAACCGCGATTAAATTGCGATACTTTTGAATTGTGTGTATATTTTTGCACTGCTGCAACTTGTTGTATTTTATTCACAATAATTAACTTTTTAAAAAAGAGAATTGCTAATGCTAGATTAAAATTCACTAAACAAACTATAATCGAACATAATCATAAACATAACCGACTTTAGACTACAACTTATCGAGGGCTCGAAATAATAATAATACAAGAACATGAATAAAGCAGTGGGTGAAATCATTTCTTCATCAAGTATGTATATATCTAATTATACACATATAATGAGAGACATAGGCGTAGGTGTAGGTGTAGGCTTTAGGATTAGGTTTAGGTTTAGGTTTTAGCATAATAATATAATGCTCGGGGCAAAACATTAACAAAATCGATAATTACACAACACAACTAAACTTAGACTTAATATCAGGATCAAGCGGCATCGATACACATGAAAATATATGTATGCATATGTACGATTACTATATGGTATATATAGTACTATGTGTAAGTTATATAAGTAGCTGTTACGGTATGCTAATTACTTCCTCCTCGACATGTCCACCCCGTCCATCGTTTTCTGTTTCGGTGTTTTTCTCACACTCGCTTACTTTAGTAAAATGTATTAATCTTGCTTTTAATTTTCTTTAGTTTTTGTATGTTGCTTTAGCTTTACGAGTAGTTTTTGTTTAGTTTTTCGTTTAGAGTTAATTAATTCGAAAGCGACTTCAACTATGGAGTAAACATGCACACACACATTGAAAATTTGCGACTTACTATTAAACCATTTGCTAAAATCAAATTCGAGTTCATATCATACACATATCGAATATCTCCAATTGGATTTTAGATTAATTTATCGAGTGGTTGCTTCGGCCGGAAGTCGGCGCGATGTCTTAGTTTATATACAGGAACTTAAAGGGTATCAAAGGACACGACACGACGAACAATACACGACAAAATTTATCCTAGACTTTGCGGAGTGTGTGTGTTTTGAGTGGATTTTCTCAGGGGGGAGGGCTGGAGAGGGTATCGAAAATTGTTAAACAATTCGTTTTGTTTTGTTTTGTTTTTTAAGAACATTTTTTTAGCTGGGTCTACAATGTGCTCATCCTAATTTAGCCGCTCTTAAATGGATAGTTATGGTAAAATCTACTACTCGAACGCGTGTATTCATAATTTATGCGGGGTTATATTCACGTTGACGTTTAAGTATATTCATATTCATAATTTATAGTTCAGAAAATTCATGGTGCTCGCTACGTTTAATGAGAGCTTCAAGAGAAGTACATATAGTACATATATATATTTTCATATCTTCATATTCGCTGCTGCTGCTGCCCCTCCTTTTTACTCGTATCTATATTCAACTACCGAACTAAGCTGCTGGGTTTGGGATCTCGGGGATCTCTACAACTGACTTAATAATTAACTGCATTTCAATCAATCATCAGCGACGCCTGCGCTCTCCTGGGCTGCCACAGATCATGATCCTCCCACCTCCATCCATCCTAGAGATCTCTCTGCGTTTTTGTACATTTAACTCTATCCATCCGCTGGTTAACAGGGGAAGTCCAGGGCCAGCTCGTTCTTGATGAGATGGTGGTTCGGATCGGTCAGGGGATGGGGATGCTGATGCGGATCCCCCTGCGAGTTCGGCTGCGGCTGGGGATTCCCCGAACTCGGATTGGCTAACTGCTAGTAGGTGGCAAAGCCCATTGCGCCCGCGCTGCCGTTGTCCAAGGGTCACTGGTGCATCTTCGTGGCGTGGTGACCCATGCTCAAGCCGAGGTTCAGGTGATGGTTGCTATGGTTCTGCTGGGTCGGCTGCGCATGGTTGTGGTTGCTGCTCGAGTTGTTGTTGTTATTCTGCTGATTGGCCTGGCGCTGCGAGTTCTTCTTGTTCTTCATGCGCCGGTTCTGGAACCATATCTTGACCTGCAACAATAAAAAGCATTATATTCCGAGATCGGCATCCTGTAAGCTTAATTCGAACTCACCTGCCGCTCGGTCAGCTGCAGATTCCTGGCCAGCTCCCAGCGCTTCTGCTTGGACACATAGGCATTGAAGAGGAACTCCTTCTCCAGCTCCAGGGTCTGGAACTTGGAGTAGGGCTTCCGCTTTTTCCGGACGGACACCTGGCCGGTCCACTCGTGCAGGGCCGTGTTGGGCGTGCAAGGACCCACGGCACCCACCGACAATCCACCAGAGGCTCCTGAAAGATCAAAGGGTTAAAAGTTAATTTTCAGTACTTTTTGCCAGAAAGAAAACTGCCGGTGGTCCCCGCACTATTTCCGTTTTTAATGCAATATCAGATCGTTAAGTTTATAGAGCAATTACGGAAATTGTTTAGCAATAAGCGTAATACAAAATTATTCAATTCAGCGTTTATGGCCCCTTAATTGGTGCGGTACGGGGAGCGGAGCTCCGAATTGGCATGAGGCCCATTCACACCCGACTGAGTAATGGGTAATGGTTGCTGCTTAATGGTTAATGCATACATTCGTTCCCGGCCATTGGGCTTCCAAATGAAGCAATTAAGTTTAAGCTAAGAAAAAGTGACAAGTTGGATTTATTTTTATTCAAATAAAACTTTTATGGGCCATTGATTGGAAAGGATAATAGCTTGGCACTATTTATTTTAGTTTCCACCAATTAATCTTTATTGAAAACTCTCCACCTTTATCTCTAATTTAACTAAAACCTTAATTGAAACTTACTATTTCTTAATTAATACTTCCTCACTTAAAGTTGAAATATACGAAGTGATAGAAAGTTTCTTATTTAACTTAAGTTAGGGGACATTAAATAAATAAACTTCGAGTTGACATCCCACTTATTAGAGGTGTCTTTGGCAAGTTTTCGAATATTTAGGGGTTGTGAATAGTGGAAATATGCATACTTGAACATGGCCTTCGCATCTTTATTATATGCAACTTGTAGCAAAACTTGTTAGAGTAGCCATTGAAGTGCCTGCTATTTATGATATATACCGCGATAAAAACGTGTCTTTACTATTAGGGAATCCCTGGGTGATTAGTTGACAGAACTTGAAGTTGGAAACTTCTGGTGATAACGCCAAAGCCAACGAAACATAGGCAGGCAGCAGCAGTCCCAGCCTCAGCCCCCATAGAATGCGCTTGCAACGACTTTCACACCCACATTAAGGCGTAACGCTAGCCAAATAGCGAGAATCGATTTATGGGCTGTTTTGCACTACGCTAATTGAACGGCAAGTTTGCCGTTTCGGTTTCGGTTTCGCAATTCGCAATTCGCTATTCCAACCGATACGGTGACAACGGCAGCAACGAAATGCGCATGAAAAAAAATCTTGGCTGTTTATTAAATATTGTGATCTATTTAAAAAAAAAATTATTACTTCCAAAGGTTTCACAACTGCCTAAGGTAATGTTCATCATTACAGATATCTTCTTTAAATTTTAATTGGAATTTTTGTTTAATTATTATTAATATTTTATTAAAGTCTTTCGTAATTTTGTTATATATTTAAAATGTATCACTTTTGTTTAAAGAAACGAAATTGTTAGGAAAAAATTCGCATTGGATAAAAAGTTCTATAAAAAAAGGAACCAAAACAGAACAGACAGCTTATATTTTTAACTAATTTAAAAAAATATGCATTACGATATACTTGAGTATTCTAATTGATCTTAAATGTATGCTTATATTTGTTATGAAAGCCATTTTTAAGTGCCATAAATATATATTTCAAAAATTATATATTTCAAAAAATAAGTCACCCCATCGTTGGCACTCGACTGTCCTGACTTACCTGAGCTGGAGTAGGCCTCGCTGGGATAGCCGCGTAGCCCGCCCGGCGAGGAGTAGGTGGGCGGCTCGTAACTGGACTGCGAGGTGCCCTCGACGGACTGACGGGCGGCCGCTGCCGCGCTCACGTGTCGGTCCTCGGTGGCGCTCATGTAGGCCGCCGCCGCCGCAGAGGCCGGCTGGTCGGTGCGGTAGTTGGGCCAGTACTGCTGCGATAAGGAATTGTTCATGGCAGGTGCGGTTCGGGTGGGGGTTGGCTAATAGTGTGCCAGGTGTGGCGACCTCACCTGAAACTGGGTGTCTGGGTAATAGGGGAACATGTGCTTGCGGTCCCGCTGCTCCATGTAGTACTGCGACGCGGAGGCGTGGTACTGGTTGAAGCCGTCGTCGTTGTACGGCCAGGGGGCCGTGTGCCGCTTGACCGCCGCCGAGGCGTCCGTCTCGAAGCCCGGACCGGGCCGGATGGCGGGTATGTGCAGTGGCGCTAATTGGATGGACATATTGATGTCTGGAATGGAACATAAGGGGTGAAATCGGGCCTATTAATATTTATTCAATTCGTATTATCTGCGCGTGGGAGATAGACTTTTTACGACTATTTAAGATTACGTATACGTAATACGTATACGTATTAATTTTGTATTTCTTAAAAACTTATCTTTACTCACTTATAAGTTCACAAACACGTAAACTATAAAAGAATACAGTTTAATTACATTAAATATTACATTAAAGTGCCCTGGCTAACCAGAATCCTCTCTGGCCTTATTATAAACCATTAAACCTAAAATCGAACCCATACTCAAACTGTATTTCCTATTAAGAGTAAACGTCTACATAAAAATTCAAAATAAAACTGTTTTTTTATGTAAAAAAAATCCTATGGGTATACATTTTCAGATTATTCTAAATAATTCAAAGTAATAATAAGCGAACCTTTCTTAGATGCCCCAATTGATAAATATTTCACAATTCTTTTTTAAGAATTTTGTGTCTAAAAATGGTTTATGAGTTAACTTCCAAGAAATCAGTGAATTTATCATTTAACTTAGAAATTTTTAGATGCAGCAATTTCAGCAGGAGGCCTTCTTATCACTCTGACAGAATCTCTAATAGCACTTGAACTTCGAAAAATAAAATTCTACCGTCAGCTTCTTTATTTAAAATCTATTTAAATTCATTTAATTAGTTTAGTTTTCCCTAAAATTAATTTTAATATCCATATCCATTTTACTCAAACTAATGTCAAGATAATTTTGAAAACTTTTTAAGAAGAAATAGAAGAACAATTTGTTAAAAGTAACTTTTTGGAACCAAGTGTGTCATATCGACAGCAAGATGCTCTCCTATCACTTTTCCATCCAACTGATATCAACGAAACGAGAAAAAAATATAATGCTACCACTGCCTTATATTTAATTTCTTTCAGAAATATATTGCATACACAAATAGTGATAGAGTGTCCTGCCCCAATATGTGGCTCATCATATTTGGTATAATAATTTAAAGAGTTGCATGAGTTTCCTAATTTTCAAACAGGATTTGCGTCCCCAGTCTTTCAAGGTTTTTCCATCTGAAAACTTTTCCAGCTTTATTATCTTGTGATTCTTGATAGCCTGAGATTTGTTCTCTGTATATACAAATAAATAAAAAAAAGCTTAAAAACTAGTATGGAGTTTATAATAGCCAATAGGGATGTCCATTCACAACTATTCAATTCCTACAAGATTAATGACAGTTTTCATGAAAACTGAACCCTAATGGGGCTCAATCATTTCAAGAACCTCACCTTCCTTCTGGGAACTAACACTGGAGGGAGAAACACTGGCCGTGGTCGGCGCCACGATCTGCGCCTGGCCAGAAGAGACCGCTGAGTTTTGCTGCTGCTGGAGATTCGAGGAGGCGCCACTAGCGACACTGTTCGGGGTTTGTTGCTGCTGCGGCAGTTGCTGGTGGTGCGGAGAAGTGAGATGTTGCTGCTGCGTCTGCTGCTGCTGCTGTTGCTGTTGCTGTTGTTGGGCGGAGGGTCCAGTGGGTGTTTGGGCGGGACTGAGGGCGCCGGCCACCGTTGGTGTTGTTGCCAGCTGTTGCTGCTGCTGCTGCTGTTGTTGGTGTTGCTGCTGCTGTTGCTGGGGAGCGGGGAGGTGTTGCTGCTGCACGGCGACAATGGGCACGGGCACAGGTGGATGTGGATCCTCGTACATGACCGCATGCGTGGGCGTGGAATGTGTGGTGGGCGTCGTCTGCTGTTGTTGCTGCTGCTGCTGCTGTTGCTGCAACACCGCGGAGGGCGATGTTGCAAGTTGCTGCTGCTGTTGCTGGAGGTGGGGATGCGCGCTGTGGTGGTGGCTGGTGGTGTGCAGTGGCTGAGGCAGGTGGTGGTGCGCATGGTGGTGCAGCTGCTGCAGATGCTGTTGCTGCTGCTGCTCCTGCTGCAGATGCTGCTGCTGCTGTTGTTGCTGCTGCTGTTGCTCCTGCTGCTGTTGCTGCTGCTGCTGCTGTTGCAGGTGATGCTGCTGCATGGCGGGATGCGGATGCGGCTGCGGATGCGGCTGCAGGTGCGGGTGGGCGGTGTGGGCGTGGGTGTGTGTGTGATGCCCCCACCACGCCCCGGCAGCGGCGTGCGACCCGACTGCCGAGACATCGTGGGGGTCGTAGAGAGCGCACGCCAGCGGGATGGTTGGGGTCTGGGGGAGGGGTGGAATATTTACGGTTATCTTGCACGCGTGTCACTCGAACTGGCGAAAGGAATCGAAGTTCTTCCGGGGTCGATCGCCGCGACCCGTCAACCGCTTTCGGGGTCTCTTCTAGTCACTCTTCTCTATTAGTGACCCTTTTTAAATTTAAATACTTTAATTGTTTTTTTTTAATAATGTTTCTTAGTGTTTTCTTTTAATATCAAAAAATTCCTCTGCTTTTATTTGCGTACCGCACACGCACACAGATAGCGCGTACTCGCTTACGCACCAACACACACAAGCACTCAGCTTAAAGAGCGAACGACAAAAGAGAGTCACGTATCTGGCAGCCGTTGTTGTTGCTGTGGCACAGGGGGCGGTTGATTCGATCGAACACAGCCAGAGAAGAGAGTTTTCGTTTCACAGGGTGTTCGCGGTGTTCAAAATCCCACAAAATATTCAAATTGGCTATTTTTTAGTTCTTTTGTTTTTTGAATTGGGAATTCTTTAAAATTCTCATACAGTGTTTGTATTTATTTTTTGTTGCAACTTGTTTGGCTTTTGATTTTCTTTTTTCCTTGTTTGTTTTTATTTTTTTCTGTATTTTGTATTAATTATAATAAATAATTTATTATTGCCGACTGTGTGTTTGCTTTTTAGTTTTTTTGATGCCGGCACAAATCGCGACTGGGTGTTGTTGTTTCCACTGCTGCTGCTGCTGCTACTGCTGGGGTTTTGCTTTTTATGTTGCTGGTCATAAAATTTGATTTTACGACCAAAACAAACAATTAAACTCAATGTTTGCAACAGTTAACAAAAATGTTATTATTTTTCCACACATTGCTGGCCGTGTTGTCTTTTGATTGTGATTTAATTTGTTTCAGCTTTTCTCCCTCGATTTGGTTTTGAAAACGTTTGTTCGAACTGCTCGAAATCGCCCAAGTCCCTTGAGCTTGAGCTTCCTCCAGAGGTTGCAGGGCCTGTGCTGTGTTGTTGCCGCGGTGGCCGTTGTAGCTGCCCAACCGAACGGAGCGGAGCGAACGAACAATCGACGATAACACGCTTGCAGAGTTGAAATCGAACTGATGCCAGGAACGGAAACACTGACATCGCCAAGCGGCGGCGACACGGACACACGGACGCAGCGACTCACCGAAAACCAGAAACAGCAGCAGCGGTGGAGTCTTGCCCTCTCTCTCTCTCGCCGAAGAGTCAAGCGCCCGCGGCGCCGTGTCCGTGTGAGCCGAAAGAGAGCGCGCGCAGGCGCTCACTTGGTGGTGGTTCTCAGCAGGGCGCTCTCTTGTGGCGCGTTATGCACACGTACACTGTACACAGCGTGCGTGTGGATCCCGCTCACTCTGCTGTATGTGTGTGTGTGTGGGGCAAAGAGAGCGCCCGTCTGGGTCCTGAATATTTTCAAAGGGGATATAATTCGAAAAAAAAAAAGAAAAATATCCAGAGACTGAGTCTGAATTTTTTCAATTCGACTTTCTGGAATTCGCTGAGCTCAGCAGGTGCTTCTCGGGGTCAGCAAAGGGGCACCCACACGCACACTGTACGCTGTACGTGTGCGACTCTTCGAGTGCTCACTGACTCATCAGCGACCAGCGACCAGTGCTCTTTGCCTGCTCGGCGGGGGCTGATTTGAATATTTAACACGCGCGCACCACAGCGCCATCTATGGCCGAGATTTCAGCGGAATGGGGGCTCCAAGGGGGTTTACACATTGTGTGTAAGTTAGTTTACACACAGCGCCAGGTTCTGTTCCTTTTTTTTATCGATTGCCAGCAGCTGCTTGTACCAATTTCGGTAGGAATTCAGTGAACAATGGAAATATATTTGATATTCTTAATCCTTTTTATTTTTATCGATTTACTGCCCCCTAGCCTTTTCCTTATATAACTTTTCTTAGCAAAAATGGCGCTAATTAATGTTAATTAGCTAAACAAATAGATGCGTGCGCCAGCTCCTTCGACAAATTATGACAGCACAATTGCCAAGGAACCCCGGGCCGAGTCCACCCCTATCCTGAGTCACATCCCTACCCTAGCTCTCTCGACTTTCTTTCTTTTCTACGGATTTCCTTCCCTTTCCCGCCTAAGGCGGCAATTGCCAAATTTAACGCTGCAATGGACAATTATGGGAATTTTATGGCAATTGCCAATGGAAGAAAAAAAGCGGAGAAAACAGAGTCGAGGGCAAAGAAATGTTAACAAATCGTAAAAAGGATGCGACTGCTGACGAGGGCAACCCTTAACCCGTTCTCAGCCAAATGTGTGTCTGTACATCGAACAATCACATAAAAATCCATCTTCGGCAATTACAATAATACATTTATCCAAGGGTTTGAAAAAAATCAAGGAATTGATCGGAAGACATTTTTTCTTAGACAAATATTTGAGAAGTTCTATTTATATTCAATTTTATTTCAAAGTCCTCTTTGATATAACTACAAATTGTAACACTTTTAATATTAACTTGAATTAGAATTCCGAAAATTAATTATAGTATAAAAGCTAGCTTATAACTAAAGACATTTCCTTATACTATATACTTCTCTCATTAAACTATGTTTTATTAGTTCGATCTCTTACCTGGAGGATGGGAACTGACGCTGGAGGGAGAGATGCTCGCCGCTGTCGGCGCAACGAGGTGGCTTTGGCCGGACGCCACCGCTGAGGGTTGCTGACGTTGGAGGAGCTTGGAGCTGGAACGGGATGTCTGCGCCACCTGATGCCTCAGTTCCTCAGTACTGCAAAGATGGAGAAGAGATGGGCGATGAGTTGAGGGAAGCAAGCCATCAATAAAGCCAGGCGCCACTCATCATCATCCTAGTTGGCCATTTTAGCTGTCCTGTAAAAAGGATAGTGAGCTCTTTATGGCCGGCGCAAACGTCTTGTTTGCCTTTGACACCGCGCAGGTAATAATGCAGCCCAGGCTGACGGCCAACCAGGATGCAGGACGCAGGACGCAGGAGGCAGGATGAAGTATGCCGCGATTTCCCGCTGCGGAAGTGAGCGCCGGGGCCGGAAAAGGGAAAGGAAAAAAAGGGAATGCTTCGGAGTCAGTAAGACAAGGCGACATGAGACATGCAGACAGCCGTCAAACACGTCGTAAAATTTGTTTCTCGTTTCGCATTTGCATTGTGCAACACTCACAGATACAGATACTCGCACTCTCGAGATGCTCGCACTCACAGATACACACGCAGCGGTGTCAGGGTCAAAGTCAACTCCTGCCCTTCGACAGTTTGTACTTTCATGCCCAACTGAACTCCACTCGACTCGCCTGCAGAGGAAGCACGGAGCCACTGCCTCCATGTGTCCCTCAAGAGTTTCGCTTTCGCTTTGATCGCACTCAGCTCTCTCGTAAAATCATTTGACTGAAACTTCACTTAAAAAAAACTAAGGGACGTGGAAGAGGAAGGGGGAAATGGGAAACGCAACCGATTTGTTTGGAATGAAGTTGTTCTTATTTTATGTATTTTTCCCTTCGTCATACTTGTATTTAGTCCTCTCAGTTTTCAGATCATATTTCGTTCAAGCGATGTATTTAATAAGTAATTATAATTGGAACACAAAAGAAACAGGATTTTATAAAGATTTAACAAATCATTTTTACATTTGTATATTTAAAATATTATTTTCAATGAGGCTTTCTTATTGGGATCAATAATGACACAGAACTAATATTTATATTTTATTCAGAAATGTTGTGATGATAGATTTTAATTTAAAATATTATTACAAGTTCTTAACAATTTCTGAGTTGTAATAATAGTAATTGGTTGAAGACTTGACAATTTTTCTAATTAATCAATGACTTCCCCTTGCTTCCGTTCTTTTCAATAAGCTCAAATGTAACTAGCTCGTTATTTTGTCATATTCATTTAAAAATATAAAAAATTTTACAATGCTACATTTCAAAACCCGGTTCCCAAACTGCAATCATCGTGGGAAGATCAGTTCGGTGGGTGTCACAATTATTGTGAATAATTTGTATTTCTTTTTCTGTCGCCGACAATAAAGCCTTTCATTCGCAGCGACGTTTTTCTCTTAGATGGGAATAGAGCGATAGCCATAAAAAGAATTTCTTCCATTTTTAACGATTCTCGAATTTGAATAAGTTAATTAACAAAATTAATATTCAAATGGGTTTATGGCCGAAATGGCGGCTTATGGCTTCATTATGTCTGGGTGCCCGCCCGGTCCCAGAGTCGGGCTAAAATTTAAATTCGGACAACAATAAAGCCACCACAAAATATATATAATCATCATCTCAGACAAATTCACATGCAATATGTCCGAAGAAAAAGGAACGAGAAATATGGGAGAGAGGCAGGTTCATTGGCCAGTCGCCATAAAAAAGGAGAAGCCAGAAACTGTTGTTGTTTCTGGTTTCTGTCCGTGCGTTCTTCGGAGACGGCTGGAGATGCTGCGTCCGAATTAAATGAAATAAAATTAAATTCATGTTATCCAATTAGACACAGCTCTCTTGGAGGCACCGGGCAGCGCGATCTTTAATGATCTTTCTCCCAGCTAATTATGATGCGCCCAGAACCTTTAATGGCCGGGAATCTCTTTATTCTCGGAACCCTTTTCCTGGCCCCGAAACGTTTTCCATGTAAGCGAGCGCAACCGGAGACGAATCACAGATACGCGGCTCGATTCCGATTCCGAGTAAACAACTGAAAAACTAAGCTCGGCTCGGAGATGAGACCACTGGCGACTGCTTTTCCAAACAAGTTTTCTCATTCCTGTTTCTTTTCTTTCTTCGTTGGATTTTTTTTTTTCTGTGTCCATTTTTTCGTTTGATCGTGGAAACGTGTTCTGGGCGATTCCTACGAAAAGAGCCAGCAAAGAGCCAGCTAAGAAATTGGGCAACAGCCGCCAGAATCATCCGAGCGAGAGATACAAGATACAAGATACATACATCCAGAGCCATAATTAGAACAAAGAGCGAACGGAGGGGCTGAAAAATGAAATATCGTGCTGACAGCTTCCAAGCGAGACATTTTGTGGAAAGATGTCAGAGACACAGGCGGCCATGTAGCTGTAGCTGTAGCTGTATCCCTAAGATACATTTCGTCGGATGCATGTGTTTTCGTTCCCAACATGGCCACCGCCCCGCTCCCTTTTTCCCTTATTTGCCCCTGTTGGCATTGTTTACCCAGCATTTCCATTTAAAATTTTTTTTTTTTTTTGGCAACATCCTTTGGGCTGCTGCATCCTTTGTTAATGCAATTTATGATTGGAAATCGCTTTGTTTAATTATGTACACAAGATGTCATTGCTCTTTGTCTGCCGCTATTGCCATTGTTTAATTTTATGCCAGCCAGGAATCGTGAAATTGTTTGTAAAGCATCTTTGATAAACCATAAATATGTCATCTTGGGCTGAGTGGAGCGTGGATATGTTGTATCAGAGTTTCTACAAGAATCATAGATAAAATTAAGGATTTACCTTACTAAAAGCCAGAGCTTGATAAGATTTTAAAACATTTTGAAACTAGCAAAGATTCCTTAAATAAACCTTTAAAATGTGGCATAGATTTAATTATATTAAACAAAAACATCATACGAAATCAGAAGATTGAATTATTTTCCAGCATAGCTATTAAGATTTTTAAGTTAATAATTAAAATAATTTAATATCTTTATTATTCCAAAACAGAAAAACCCACTTATACTTGATCTGGCTCTAGAACACCTTTGGGGGGTACTAAAGGTTCGCAAACTTGGCCGGCGCCCTTTTTTAAAAGGGGTCAAGAGGTCGGCAGTTTCAGTTTCAGTTTTAATGTTGGTAATCTATTCGCAGCTTCCATTCTCCCCATTAAGGTATCAATTACAGAAGCACTAATTGAGATAAAACAAAAAAGAAAAATGTGGAAGCCACAATTAGCCGTTTAGGCTGTTTATCGCAGTATCTGGGCATTCATATAAGTTTAAGCACCTGAGAAAGTGCCGTGTCTGTTCGGTGGCTGTTTGTTGGACGCGCACTTGAGCCATATTTTAGTACATTAAATCTAACTAGTTAACTGCCTTTTATTGCCAGCAAAGCGTTTTACGACAGACAGAACGAGTGAGAGGGGCCACAACTCTTTCAGCCAAGTGAAATTGTATGTAGATTGCATTATATATTGCAATAAAAATAAAAGTAAACACCCCTAAAATTAAAACAACACTTTTGGCCACTTTATGGGTAGTCAGTCCTCAGTCGTCAGCCGTGGTGCAGGGTATTCGAGTCCATGGAATGGTTTTATGTTCGGAATTAACTCGACGACGCAGAGCTGCTCCCGGCAATACTATCACTATTTTGGTTCAAGTTATAGCTTTGTTTTTTGGGTCTCAGATAGCTCCTTAAATTCGAGCATTACTTTCACCTTTCTGCCATCCATCAGCGACTCCTCGACCGACAAGCGACGACCTTCGGGGCTCATCATAAATTTAATTACACATCGCCGCCACGTGAAGGGCGGGGGCGGCGACAGTGGCGACCATAAAAATAGACACATTTGCAGTCGAATCGCTGCTTCCGCTTGGAAGTCCATTCAAATTCAGGCCGGGCCGGGCCGCATTGGCCAAAAATCGAAAATCAAGGCCCATAAAGTGGCCAGTGTTGAACTTGAACCACATGCGAGTCAGGCCAGTGCCTGGTTTTATGGGTTCTCACGGTATCTGGGGGTCTTGTGGAAGTGGAAGTGGAAGTGAATTTTCGCAGGTTGCCCTTCGCCATTCAATTGATCTTTAACCCATTGATGGACTGGGTCAATCGGTCGCACCTCTGCCTCTTGTTTGCCTTTGTGCTTTATGACCAGTGGGCCAGAGTGTTAATTGCTCCACTCCACTTCGCTCACACTCCCGTCCAATAAGGTGTTAATACCATGTTTATGGGCATTAAATTGGCCACCAGTTAAAATTCCAGCAAACACGACGAGACACGAGTTATGATGTCGTTAGGCTATTTGATGGCGTCTCAGTCTCAGTCGCAGTCTCAGTCTCTCGGCACATCCCCATTTCACATATTTGTACCCTAGCCTGGCATCTGGGCAGTGTGCTGAGCGAGTCGGGGGCTTTTATGGCGAATTAATTGTCGCAGAACGAATTAAACGCTCAAAATCGTCCCAAAAATATATATATTGCATGTATGCAAATCACCTAAAGCGATCTGCCTGGCTTTTACTACTTTTAAGTTTTAGCGAAATTGAAAAACGGCGGAGGCTAGATAATACTGCGCTCTCTGGCTTAGCCAAAAGCCTGCACATAAAAACCTCTTTGGCCCCGGGAAAAAATAAGTGAAATCATCAATTTTCTTTTTCTTTCTTCTCTAAGAAAATTCCCAGCGGGGGATGAAAACTTTGCTACATTGTGTGCGTTTTTCTGAATTCTTTCTCGCTTCCCTCTTGCTGGTTTTCTTTTTAAAGGCGACTGCCTGCCTCATTTACATAAGCATAATTTCCACATAGAATAGTTACATAGCTAAATAACACAAAGAGAGATGTGTATATATACAAACGGCCACCCCTTCCGCCCCCCGTTGTTCACATGCCTAGCAGCCAAAGTCAGCAAAATATTTATTCAAATAGCGTGCGCGTCCCCGTCCCCGTCACCCTCTGCTTCTCCCTAAAGGTTAATTTCAGTTTCGCTACATCAACGAGGGCCCAGCCACCCACCCAGCCCGGCCGCCCACGCAACCCCCCGGCGAACCGCCCACTTCCGCTGGATGGCAGCCCAAACAACCCCCGCCAAGCGACGGGCGGCTGCGATAAGCAAAGTCGAAAGCAGTCAAGGATAAAGGCAGAGCGAGAGGGAGCGACAGAGAGGGGATGAAAAGGGGGGCCCTCAGAAAAGCACGAACCACCCCAAGGAGCAAGGACCAAGGACTAAGGACGGAAGACCGAGGGTAGCCGAGTTTGAAAACACTTTTGCTGACGTTGTTGGTTGCTCACAAACACACCCACACACCCTTACACACATTCGCGAAACACACCCACAAAAGGCAAGGACAAAGGACGAGGAGCAGTGGGTGGCGGTGTGGCGGTGTGGTGGCGCCCCTTGTTTGTGTTGCTCGAATATCGATCCCTCTTGGGTCGTTGCCTGCACTCAATGAGTTCTCAATTTACTTTGTGTATGTATAGATTTTGTTTCTCTCGGATACTCCGCCAACAAACAATCGCAACGAATTGGAAAGCGCAGATACTACAGATACAGATACAAGTATATGCCACATTAAGGCATTCCTGCACAGCAGATGACAACTGCCATGGGTATCTCTCGGATGCACGCTGCCACGCAGACGTTATTAATTGAATTATAAATTTAACATTTTATTATTATTGTCTCAACCTCAACGGCAGGTTGCCAGGGGCGGGACCCTAAGAGAACCCGAGACCAAGGCCCGGGTATGCGCTACGTGATAAGCCTGAAAATGTTAAAATGTCCGCCAGTCCCGAGAAAATATCTCTGTTTCATTCCTGCCCCTCGCTTCCATGGAATTCCTGCTGACTAATATGATGAGGACCTCAAGCTAATTTTCATTCGGGTGCCCGGGGCCAGAAGTCAAATAAATGATGCACTGTGGGACCAATATATACTGAATATAAATTGGAATAGTATAGTTTCTGTTATTGGATCTAAAAGTAAGTAAAGTAACTAATATTAAGAGCTTAAATTTATTGACAAAAAAGATTGCCAAATAAAACCTTTACTACATTGTCTATAATATTCTTTATAAATCGAAATAAATAATTTCGTATAAGTTAATAAAATTCTTTTTAAATACATTTTTCCTTCTTTCATCCACTGTTTGCCTAAAGGCAGAGAGAAAACGCTGAGTTCCCCATTCCTGAGCCCGGGCTCGATTAGCCAGCGGAGGGGAAAAGACGAGATAACAAGTCGAACCGGTCCGTTGGTCCGTGTGTCCGCCTGTCCGTCTGTCCGCCCGTCCGTCCATCCGCCGGACAGACAATGAGAAGAGAAAAAGACATGCGAGTAGAAAGCCACAATCAGAAATTTAATAATGGCTGCACAAAAGACAGCACGAAGCGCGTTGACGTGCACATATTTTATGGGTTTTATACAGGCACCGAACCGGGTACAGTGTACAGTACGAGTATCTGTAGCCGTTGCTGTAGCTGTATCTGTAGCTCACGGATGCACATGTTACGCCCAGGCGGCAGGGGCGAAAGGTGAAATGAAACGCCGGCAATTGAAGCTGCCGAATGAAGTCATCGCCTTCAAAAATGGCCACCTAAGCACCGGTGAAAGCAGGGGAGGGAGCCACCTGCTCACCTGTGCGACCTTCTGCCTCGATGGGATCCTGAGCCCTCGATCCTCGACTGCGATGGCGATGCCGGACCGAGTCCAGTGCGATTTCTGCCACTGATAAACTCCACGGAGCAGCGGGTTTCCCTCCGTTCTCGTTTTATTACTTCATAAGTGGAACTTGGCTGCTATTTTCTTGTTGTCGTGCACGATTTCCCCTTTGTTCTGGCGAAAGTCGTTAAAAAATTCGTTCTTTTTTTTTGGTGGATAAGCCACATATGGATCGGGTTTTTGGCCTGTTGGGAAAGTCTGGCGAAACAATGGGAAATGGAGTTGTAAATGTCAGGATTTTGAAATGCATTGCTTAATCGAGGATGCACCTGACCCGAGATGCCAGGTCCCAGATCTGCATCTGGCGTCTGTCTGGGCCTCTTCAGATGCCACCGAACAGCAAAAAGGTAGTCATAATTAGGCCATTTGTTCGATTTCTCACGGCCATAAAAATAATTCACTTAAACTTTCAAATGAATTCGCCCCGACCCGCCGCCACCCAAGTGGTCAAATCCACTCATAAGCGACTTTTTCCACGCTTTTGTGATTTTTGGCAATTGATTTAATGTGTCATTCATAGATTTTTATTGCGCCGTTTTATTGCCGTGTTTAACTTCCGATTTACCACAATTGGCCCGCTCGGACACTGTCCTTGCCTCGGCCACGCCCACTCCCAGACCCACTCCCCGCCGAGGTCCTGTGTGGGATCTTAACAGGGAAATCATGTACTCGCCGTACTTTACTTTATTTATTGCCATTTTTAATACCACCGCCACCGTCAGCCTCGCCAGCCTGGACACTTTAACGCCCGGCCCTTGTCGCGAATGCGGATTGGGCGGTCAGGGGGCAGACCACTTTATGTTACAATAATGCTCCCCCGACGCTGCAATCGAATTGTCTCGGCCATAAAAATCAAAAAGGTAATTCGAGCATTCGCTGGGACGAGTCCACCCAACTCTTGTGCCTTATTTTTCCTGGACCCACTCTCGGGCTGGTTTTGGCCCTAATTATTTGAATATTTTCACTTACCAGTTCGTTATTGAAAAGGTATTTGCGTAATATTTTTAGGGCAGCAAGTTGAAACTGAAAATGAGGAAAAAATGGTAATTAGATTTAATACTTTGTAAGGAAATTATTTAAATTAAATTCAAGGTAGAAAAATATCCCAAAAACTATTTATTTCGAAATGAAAAAATCAATTTAAAAGGTAAATATCGACTAGGTTAAAAATAGTTTGGAGCCTGCACAAGAAATTTCTGCATTTTATTATTGTTTTGAAATAATTTTACTTTTATAATTATTTTTTTTTTTTATTGAATTCATCAACCATTAAATAGCTTAATTTCCATTTAAAAGCTCCTACTGAATATTTCTAAAATATATTTCCCTAAAATCTATTACAACTTCAGCTTGTCTATGATATTTCACAGTCCTTTAGCTCTTAACTCACTGTAACTTAATGAACAACTTAACATTCTCCAAAAACTCAAATAACTACTAATCTTTATTATATAATAAACTCCAAAGTTTGTCTCGAGTACCTTTAAAATACTATAAAATATTACGTCCCATTGCTAATTAATTAATATTATATAATAAATTTAAAAATAATGATTATGTCAGTCATCACTCCTGAGAATTGAGATGCAGAACTCACCACATCGAACGATTCTTTGAACTGGATGGATGATAAGCCAGAGGGAAATATATTTCACCCAATCACAAATGAATTTGTGGGCTGCCGAACGAAATAATAATAATTATTGAAATGAAATCGAGGCACTCGTAAAAATCCGTTGAAAGGCCGTCGTAAAATATGGGAACCGCATAAATTTGTTAATGTAGTTATAAATATTTTTTTGTGCATTCGAATTAGTATCTCGTGCTCGGAATCACAAAGTAATGAACTTTTCAGCATGTAAGAACTTAAAATTCCCGAATTTACGGCCACTGGTCGATATTATTATTTATGAGTGACCCACGCACACACTCACATACACGGATAAACACACACCCGCGCACACTCACCGGCCGCCCATCGATAGGATAGGGATCGGGATCAGAGATACTTTTAGGGCTTAGGGTCTGATAATAATGCGAGGAACAGCGGCGGGCTGAATTAATTTCGACGGAGACGCGAACGCGACATGCGCATGCGATAACGACTCCGAAATTGTTAGAGAGCAACTAACACTAAAAAATTAAATTCAATATTTTGTTGTTTAGACAAAGCCCCGGCTGAAACGAAAACTGACGCGAATGCGAACGCGAACGGCGACCGCGAACGCGAAGAGAGCCGATCTCGGATCTCCGAGTTCCGATCTCCAACCGCCGAACACGAGCTCCACCGAGCCCGGGGGGCCTCCGGGGTGAGCCGGAGGGGGAACCGCCGAAAGAGAAACACACAAAACATTTTTTACATAGTATTATTTTGGGTTTTATGGCCCCCGCCGGCGGACAGAAAGAGACACAAAGACGCACAGACAAGTGAACATTCAAATGAATGCGATCTCTGGGAACGCAGGGGCGGAGCCGACAAGGGGGGACGCTTCGGTCCCGAGTCCCAACACAAAGCTCACCGCCAAAGTTCAAGAAATATACATATATATATTTTTGTGTTTTCTGTTTTGCCTTTTTACATTCGCGTTGCTTCCCTTAATTTTAATTATAACATGCTGCCTGCGACTGCGACTGCGGCCATTTCAAAAGACAGCAACACACACGAGCACTCGGGTACGAGAATGACAAACCTACAAATGTTTGTACATGCCATCCACTCGGGGCTCGGAACTATATGCTATATACTATATAGAGTCAAGTACTCGTGCAGTGCCCATTAAGGCCGCCCGAAGGCAAACTTTGCACATCTCACTTATCGACGACGGACTTTGCGGTTGGCTGGCGAAGCGTCTGCCTGCCAAGCGTAGCGTGAAAACTTAGGAAAAGCAAGGAAAACCTATACAAGGAAAAATATTATGAATATCAGTTTTATATTTGTCCTTTAAATGCTGTCATATTTATTTTACAGTCGTGCTCTACTGACACATTAGAAGAGAGGAGTAGATGAGACCGGAAACTGATCATGATTTATATTGTCAGCTGTGTAAGAGTGTCATAGGCCGATTGTTAGCAGAATTTCTTAGCTCTAAAATGTAATAAATTAACCACAATTGCTTCAATATTAAAATGATAAATATAGCTACAGTTTCTTGAATTTTTATTTTAAGAGTCTTATCTTTATTTATTTATTTGTGTTCTAAAAGAGTTCTTGTGTTGACACTGTCTTAGACTTGTGTACTATTAGGAATTTTTCCAATGTTATTTTTAGTCAGAATAATATCTGTAATATTTGAATTTAATATTTTGTCTGACATGGTTAGGAATAAGCGGATAACCTTTTAAAGCGATGCACCCAATTTTTCTTACTGTATTTCCTTTTATATTTTATACATTTTTAAATAGTAACTTTTAAAGAATACCGTCAAGGCCAGGTTAGTTTATAATTTTCTCAGTGCTCCGATGGCCCTTTCAGTTTGCATGGCATGGGGATGCGACAGAGCATTTTAATAGAGAGTGTTCTGGCCAATTCATGAGGTACTAGCTTAGACCCATTTGAATGACAGGAAAGGATGCTTTCTGTATTACTTTAATCCAAAGGCTAGTTAGTACACCTAAGTTATTTCTACCGCTGCTGCTTTTCTAGTGGAAGAAGAAAGTCAAATGGGGCTCTGCGAATGTAATTTGCTGGCTTGGATCGTAAAAACGTCTTCGGCATCCTGATTCGTGCTACCAAAACCCGTTTGGCCGGCTCTCGGGGCTGCCAATCAAAGGCAAACCTGTTTCGCGTCAAGTGCGAAAACAAAAAGCCAGCTTTGAAATTGCAACTAAACTGAAAATCAAGTTGAGCTTTAATTAAAAACCTGGAAAATACAATTAAAAATACCCGTCGTCTGTGGCAGTGCTAGCAACCTGTGCAATTAACTCGGCCCCAAAGATACACCGGGGGAGGGGACTACAAACAAAATTGTAGAAAAGTCTTGGCCAAGTGCTGAGTGTGTGTAATTGGCCAGCCAACTGGCAAGTGGAAAAGGCAGAGCCCGGCCAGAGGCTGTATCTGAATCTCGGCTCGCTACTGTAGCTGTATCTGTCTCTGCATCTGTATCTGCAGCTGTATCTGCTGACCGTGAACAGAAGTACGGACGCTGATCGCCGCCAGACCAAGCAACAGCCGATCCCCGCCCCCTCTAGTACCGCCTCCCGCTCGGCGGCCTTGGAGACTGATTGCGATTACCTGCGCGGCCCTGGAGAGGAGCGCGTAACGAGCGGCGGAGTAATAAGCGTGTTTCATAAATTGAAAGCTGCCGCCGTCCGCCAACCCTGTCGCAAAACGAAGAAAAAAAATTATTAAGGCAAGCAGAAAAATAAGAGAAAAAAAATTATTAAGGCAAGCAGAAGAGGAGGAAAAAAAACGCCATTTAGATTGCAATCTGGAAAGCGTTCGCCTCAAAAATGGCCGTCGCACACACGAAACAAAAACGCGGCCATAAAACGCTTCAAAATTGCGGCTCTGAGCCACAAAAAGCAAAGCTACAGCAACAGCAACAACAATAAAGACAAAAGAAGCAGCACACAAAAAATGAGAGTAATTATTTTTATTAAAGAAAAAAACAGAAAAAAACTCGAGCGGGCCAACAGTTGCTAACGATGATGATGACCCCTGTCCCTGCCACTTTCTGTGCTGGTTTAATTAAGCTGGTCACACTCCGACGGGGGAAATAATAATTTAGAACGGAGGGGGGAATGGTAATGATGTTACTGAACCCCTGTAAAATCTCCTGATTTCAGAATTCTGCCCAAAACAAAAAAGATAATTGGATGGGACTCTTGAAATGCTTAAATTTTCAATCACATTGCATTAACAACAATTTTGGTAACTCTAAATAAGTTGAATAATTTAGTGGCGGTTAAAGATACAAAGAAATATTTTAGAATTGTAAAATTCAAGAGGATGTGATGAAAGGAATGTCTTTAAAGGTATAAACGATGAATTGAATCGATAACCTTCTGTTAAAGTATTAATCCATTATACAGAACATCCCATTTACCAAACCTCTTTCCGTTAATTATTGAATTTAACAATAACATTAAGCCCTCGAACAAGCCCTGCACATGTTATATTACTTCCCTTGATTAACTGCCACCCCGGACAGCAAATTCAACTGGAGGACACCGCTCTTAAGACCCAAGTTTGGCCAAAAGTCATGGCACCATTTCGCAGCATCAACCATCCGTCCCATAAATACATACAAAGGCAAATATCAATTGGGAAAATGCGGTTGATGGCTCAATCTCCGCTGGGCAAAGCGACCAAATAATTACCTATTTCAGCGGAGGGGAAAACTGGCGAAACTATGCGGAATATGCAACTGAAACAACAGCCAATGGCGGCAGTGTCGAAAGGAAGTTGAAAGCGAACGAGTCAAGAGTGCAGAGTACAGAGTGGAAGAGCGAAGAGCTCAGGGCACAGAGCCAAGAGGAGCAGTTGAAATAGCCGTTTTTCATCCATCATAAATAATGTTAAGCGCCACGGCTGAGGGAAAAACATGCACGGTCCATTAACTTTTTGCGGAGTGCGGAGCGCGGAGTGGTGCGAAAAGTGGTTCGCAGAGAGGGTTTGTGGCATTGAGCGATGGTTGATTCTCCAGACCACGTCATCACACATAGGAAAATGGGTACTAGGTTTAGTAAATTCTATAAGGAATATAAGATTATAGAATTAAATTAAAGATTAAATAAAGATCTCTTGGTATTTTTGCGAAAGCACTGAAGGCCTTGAAAAATTCAGGCAGGGGCAGTCATTGGTTTGTCTTTCCATGAAATTTATGGATGTCAAAAGGTCTTAATAATTCTAACCGAGTTTCTATATTTTTCCACATTGAAAATTAATTATTTTCATATTTCATATTTTTTTCAAGTGCCACCAGACGGCCTCGACATCGATGGGCTGACATTTTGAAAGCTGCCCCAAGATTCGCGGCCAAATGAAATGTGCCGTTGGCGAAAAGGCCAGAGGGAAAACTAGTTGGAAACTTAGTTATTGTTTTTACTTTTTGGCAACAGCTTCACGGACTCCATTCACCAACCGTGTGAGTGTGCGTGTTGGGGCAAAGGTTAGGCTAAGGTTAAGTGGGTTCAGATAGGAGTCGAAATCCGACTTTTGGCAAGCTCGACTGAGAACGTCAACTGACGAGCAATTTCTTTTATTATTCATATTATTTTAACTACGCCCGCCCGCTGCGCTGCTTCCTTTTAATCTTAAGTGGCAATAAAATTAATTGTAAAGCGGCTGAGACGCCTAGGATTGTGCATTTAGTTACAAGGCGCAGGCCCCATTAAAACTGCATCAAACCGTGTGACTCACACGCCGATCCAAGTCAAGTTCAGAGCATCTAAAGGTTAATTGCTGCTGACTGTTTTTGACTTGACGGGAGAACCCAACAATATGGCCAAGAATCCAAGGGAGTAGATCTTAATTAATTTGGTTAAAATATCCAACTGAGAATGCTGCGAAGTAGGGACTTTTGTTTGCTGTTTTTGTTGTTCCGACGGGATGTGCTAAGTAAGGTAGGTCTAGCTTTTGGTATTTACATTTTTAACTAAAAAGACTTATTCTTCTTTTAAATATTATTCTGAAATCCATTTAACCTTCCACAGAGCTTGATATTAATGATAAACTCAAATTTGGGTATTAATAAATAGTTATAGATATAGATAGATAGTTATAGATAATAGAATGGGGAAAAGAATCGCATCTGTTTTTAGTAAAATGTTCTCTAAAATAACAATTGAATAAATTACATAAGCCCCATTGCCTTAATTACTCAACTGAAGTAAATATCCCTTTTTTGGACATTTCCATTTGGCTAAGAGCATTTTCCCTTAAATTTATGCAGGCCGGAAAATGGAAAAGTGCAGCAGCTGCAACACAAATAATAACACTACACAAACGCTGCTGCCGTCGGCGACGCTGTCAACGTCACAGCAGCCGCCATGAGTGAGCGGCAAAGTCACCACACCTCTCTCACCATGCAAACTCACCTCACCACAACCGGCCATGCTGGCCCAGGCAAGTGCAGTGAGAGCAAGCGAGGCAGCGATCGCTCGATCTCGGCGCGCGAGCGAGAGGCCAGACCAATGGCGGCCGCATGGCGCCGAAGATGAGCACTGCCCACTTTGCGGGAGCGAGAGAGAGGGAGAACGGAGAATGCACTGAGCGAAACGCAGAAAATACCTCCGTGCCGATCTAGTACTAATAAAAAATAAACGCTTTTTAATTGCGACCGATGAATCAGCGCCGCACAATGCGAATGCACAGTCAAATCAGATCCCCACGCCTAGTGAAATTATTGCTAATATAAAAAATATATTTTGTGGGCTCGTAAAAGCCCCCCGTACCTCTCTTTATGGGTGTGTCCTGTCCCTGGCCGCGTGGGTGCAAGGGAGAGAGAGAGGCTTGCCCTGTCTATACGCAAATACAATATTTTAAGGTCTAATTTTTTGACGAGTTTTTAAACGATTGTAAAACTCTTTGCCCACAAGACACAACGGGCTATCCTCGCTTTTACGAGTGCCAGGGCCATTCATGTGTTTTAGGCGTCTGAATTATGGGCCAGTCGCGGGATAGCTCTACGGCGAGAGCCCAATACGGGCGTACTATATATCGTATCGGTGCGGTATAGTATCTTTTGTGGCGGTTTACGGCCCACGGCAGTGTGACAAAGCCGGCTAAACTGCGTGGCGTTTATTACGTGAGTTATGACACCTTCGCCAGCCATTCTGGCACTGGCACTGGCTCATTCTCATCCATTTCCCAGGCCACAGACAAACTATAGCCACCGACAATGGCCAAATTAATTGCAAAACAATAAAAGCCGCACTGAATACACTGAATATACTGCATAGAAATAAGCGAATTCCGAATGGAATCCGCATCGTCAGGTAGCCCTCGTAAAAATGCCAATTACTAAAATCACAACAAATCATAAAAGTTTTTTAATTGCACACACAGAGCAGCGATGGCGGCGGCTTTTGGTAATTCCCATTTGCCGTGCCGTGCCGGCCCATCAATCAGTCAGCCCGTCGGGCGGGCAATCAATCAATCAATCCGCAAAAAGTTTATTTAATAAGCAATTCGAAATGAATAAATTAAAGTGCAGCGTGTATACTTATTATTGGGACGATGGGAATACAAATACGGCTACTTTTATTGGGCCCAATTCATTCATTGCGATTGGGGGGTTTGGGGGATGGATAGCACCGCAATCGAGGTGAGGTGCTAACAAGGTTCTTTATGCCAAACCATAAATACACTTGTTCTACGCTCTCCCATGCACGAACATATTGTAAAACAATTATCACCTGTTGCAAATTATTCGGATTTTATGCCCGCCGCGTAATATCAGTGGCTGTTCTGGAGTCCCGGAGCCCGGACCCTCCTGCCCTATTGCAGTCGCTCATAAATACTGCAGAGACATCATAAAAATGTTTGAAGCACCGCCGACAACAACAGCAGCAGCAGCAACAACACAACGGCGAGCCCCATAAATCCTGATTATGGTCTCTGGATTTATTGCACGTGGCGAGCTGCCCAAAACACCGATCGCCCTTTTGCTTCGCTTTTTTTTTGTATTTTTGATTACCAACCATTTGTAGCTACAAATGTTCAGCTCCATCTGAGGGAAAAATGCAGCCAAACAAATCGAATCAGATTGCATAACATGCAATTAAACAACAATTAAAATACGAAGCTCATCGATTTTCGTATCTCTTGCTACTTTAAATATTTTATAAATAATATTATACCTTCCAGAAGCTTAATTTCAGAACGTAAATCACCCGCAAAGTTCCGCAAACAATCCGAAAAACATTTATTTACTTCACAATCATTGACTGCAGTTTCATTGCAGCCATAGACTCAATAAACAAATGCGTTTCTTTGTCTGAAAGTCTTGTAAATAAAGTCGGACAATGTTTATGGAAACATTTCTGGGCAAATAAACAGGACGACCGACCAAGGCGCTGAATGCAAATGAACCGATTTAATGTCTCTGGCGTTTTGGCCAAAATCTTGTCGTGTTTACTTCGAAGCAGTTTGTTCACCTCCCAAAACTGCTTCTGTCCGGCAAAAATTTCACAATTATTCTCGAAAAATAAAGAAAGGAGAAGAAAAGCCATGAAGAAAGCCAGAAGAAAACCCGTCAGGCCATGGGCCATTGGCAGAGGACGCGGACTAATCAGGCAACCGTCTGGGGCCAAATAAAAAGTGACACTTTTATAGGGCACTTTGGAATGCATAGCCCCAGCGGGTCGTCTATGGACTATGGTCCACACAGTCTATGGTCGAGCATAACCAGTCGGACGGGCATCTGCATATGCCTCCGTATATATAATTTACATATGCATCGGGATCGACATCGGCATCTGCCAGATGCAGGCCCAACATCCGTGGCTAACGAGGCGGAGACGCATTGTCGTTGGACAGAATGTAAAAGCGTTTTATGGATACACAGAGCCAGTGTCTGACAAAAAGCTAACAAAGACAGGGAAGAAAGCTAAACTTCAGAAGCAGAAGTTTTGATACCCTGCCGGTGATATTTAGAAACAACACCAACTTTATAGAACAGTAAGTTAAATTTCGTCTATTATTTTTTAATAATCTCAAAAGAGACTTTTGTACGAACTAATCCTAAATCTATGTCGCCTCTTAATTCCCATCCAGGTTATACATTTTTTAAAGCCTCTGAGTATTACAAAACTTATAAATAAAGCTGAAAAACACCCTCTGCAAGGGTAAAGGAAATTGTCACGGCCACCCTGCGGACCGTAATGGATGCGTGAATTTTTTGGGACGGCAAGAGCATCTTTGCTAGAATTAGGGCACGGCCTGCACGCGCACCAAATCAAAATATGTATTTGTATATTTATACAACAGAAATGTCAAGCCCCCGCCTTTAGCTCCCCGTCGAGCTCTATTTGCGTCCAGTTAACGCTCCAGAGCCATAAAAAGAAAGCCGTCCGTGCGTTGAGCGTCGGGCGGCCCGAAAACGGTACCACTCTTGCCGAGAGCTGAGATTCAAATTTTCCGTTTAGCATCCCGGTTTCCCTTACACAATTCGTTTTATGATTTTATTGCATTTACGCATATTGCCCTCCGATGCCGATGCCGATGTCGTTGTCGATGTCGATGCTCAACTGATTTATGGTGGCGACGGTTGGACCAAGAACCAAGGAACCCTTTTCGCCGTTATTCTTTGCCAGTCCCGAAAATGTTCCATTCTCAGCAGAGATATTCAAAACTCAAACAAAGGCCAAGAGACCGTGAACAATGAAATTAGAGCAACACATTGAGGGTGACTGGAGATGTGCTAGGAGCAGGCACATTGGCAGGGGCTAGATATAGAGAACCATGCGTACACAAAAGGATTGTTTGCGTTTCAGGCTCGCTTATGTAACTTTCTAAAATATTCTCCCACTGCTTTTATATCCTCGGATTTCGGAGGCAGTTTCAGTTGTAAATTACACTGCAAAAGGAGTGGAAGGTCTCGGGGGTATGCTGTTAATGTATTAAATATTCCGAGGGTACTTTTGACGGAGTTTAGTATGTCTGGAGGAGTAGGAATCGATCTTAAAATTTTTAACTCAACTCTTAATTAAGTATTAACCTATTGATCTCACTGTCTCAGTATTTATTTGTTTGTTTCGATTTTGATGAGCTCAGCAAAACTAAGTGCCAACTAATAACAAAAAAAACTACCATCATCTAACCGAGAGCATGGAAAAGTTTAAAGAAAAGATAACGAAATATAAAACCACCTCGACGGCGCATAAAAAATCCAACGAAAAGGCTGGACATGGAATCGAGATGGCCAGAGGATGGGGATGGGCACCGGGTCCAAGCGGAGTGGCTGCCCAACCTTCATGCCTATAAATCCATCGAAATAATGGATCGGATAAGAGGCGCGCATTCGAGATGAGTTCCAGTCTCCGCGCCGTCAAGTGGGTTGAGTGCCCACACGATGGCCATTCCCATTCCCAATTCCATTGCCTGAGATACAGATAGGATGGTACACAGAAAGAAAATAATAGCCAACAAGGGGGAGATTAAAAAGAAAATAAAATTAAAGTCTGTAAAATGTTTGTCGCTGTTTATTCTCCCTGATGCTCTCAGTTATTCGTTATGATTTTGTAATTTAATCATATGGCTTCCTGTACTTCAATATATCTACTTGCGCAGCTTAAAGTATCTTCGTTTATACTCTCTTTTTTTCGGTGTAAGGGGAAAGACTGGTCGGGACCCTCTCTCAATCAGGCCATCGAGACTGAGCTGAGCTGGGCTGGGCTCGGCTGAGCCACCACAACGAATTGAGCGGCGGGAAGGGACCGCAAATGGGGGCAGGCATCGCCATCGACGGTCGACTGGCTGGAGGCAGTATCCCAGTATTCGTATCTTAGTATCTGTATCTCTCGGATACACTTGGCTTGGCCTGCCCTGGGACCGGTTCAACGAACCGCCGCTTCGCCCAGCCGCATGCGAACATGTGCAACGGAAATGGCAGCGACAACCCGCAAGCCGAGAGGAAAATGGAATGGAAAATGGCAACAGCAACAGCAACACACACACAACTATGGCGAAATGCGAGCGCATCGAAAGGAAAGTGGCTTTTAACCCCTGCCAGCCATCTGGGCCATATGCCGCCATACCGACCGAGGTCGACTAACCACCACCACCGACACCAAATCCCCGAATCCTCGAGTCCACAAATCCACCCGGCTCTACCTCATTTCGCTGCTCATCAAAAATTCCAAATACGTTTCAAATTTAATATGTGCATTTATCTCAGACCCCAGTCAGTTGGCAGTTTCCTTTCCCCACTGATTGCGAGCGGTATTCTCCACTCCTTTACTCTCCTTTATGGGGCTTAAATATGTATAACCCCTGGGCGCCGTACGTGTGCGCGTTGGTGTTGATGCCAGTGCACTGGGACAAAATTAGAATTAATGGAAATGGCAATCATTGATTCGACTCAATATTTTAAAATAAATTTAAACAAGAATTTATTAAAGGTACTTGATAAGAATATTGGCATTGAAGGCATCGAATCAAGGCTATTTTATCAAACAAAGGCTTAAAGAAAGAGCTTAAAATTTTTAGTGACCAACTATTGTTTAAAAAATACATAATTTATATCAATTGAAAGAATTTCCTTATAATTTTTTATCTCATTGCTCATTTTTCAAGATATTAACTTAATTTAATAAGTATTTCGCTTTTAGAAACCTAAGGAAAAGTCTAAAAAAAAACTTATTCGTTAAAAGTAGACAAGTTGTGGCTTTCGGGGGAGGTTTAATCTTTATTTAAATCATATTTCTTCTTATCTTTACAGTAAAATTGCAAATATTTAAATCTTTATACATTTTGTTCCGTGTATAATATTTCGACTAAAAATTCACGCCCAGCGTTATTCTATCAACACCTCCGCATTGTTGTTGTAGTTACCCCTCGCAGCCATACCCTTCTCCATGCTCCCGCTCCACCGAAAAAGCGATGGCGGCGGACTCGCATACAAAATGAGATTTGTGGACGGAGTTTGGGTCCCGGGATTTACCGGCAGGGGGCAGGGATTACGTCTAAGTCCCGGCCCGGACTCACGTGTCAGCTGCGTGGCTGTACGTGAATGCATAAATACATATTTCATACATATATATACATGTACAGTGCATATAATATTATTCCAGCGCGTAAACTAACCAAGTTCTCTTTCAGGTGCAATTTAAAAACTCAATACTCGACTATCTAATAACATAAATATGATATATTTACCTCATTTTTAGAGAGACCTCTAAAGAAGATGAATGGCTTATTAATGTACTAAGATTTAACGCTGTTTAAATTAATACAAATTACAAAACGTATTTCTAAGGAAAAAGATTATATCAAAGATATTATTCATATAAACCTTAATTACTATTTATACTTTACTATATAATATTTTTTAGTTGCTTAAAATTCAAAACCATGGCCAACTGATCGGTGAAAAAGCGTATCAAGTGAGTGTAATAAACAACTCAGTTTAATCTTTTAATGCCAGTAAAATATTAAAAAAAAACTATATTTCAATAGCCTCATAAATAAACAGAGATTTGTAGTTAGAGACAGTTATGGCCAATCATGTTGTTTATTCTTTATTTTACATCACTTTTTTCCAATGCAAATAAAACCTTCACTTTTACATATTTCAAGGCAGGTTACGAACTATTTTTCTCTATTTATTAAAATGAAAGAAGAAGGGCGGAAATTCACATAAAAAGCTTTTAAAAAAGCGATAATGCAAAACATTAAATAGTTCCCATGATCTCCCAGACGCTTGTAAATATTGATTGTTTTTTGTTTTCATCTTTAGTGTGTGTGGGCGGCAGAACTTAAAGTGATATTTTCCCCTTCACATTTGGCGAATGGCGATGAGCCTTGATTTCAATATTGTTTCGTGCCAACGGTAAAGGGAAAAAAGTTGACATTTTGAGTGCCGCCGGCAAGCGAAAATCAAAAACCCAAAACCGAACAAAGACCGAAAAAGAAACAGAATTATAGTTCGTGTAATGAAGTTATTACGAGTCTTAATGTTGAAATTTATGCGCGGCCATTAAAAATCGAAAGACACGTTTTTCGAATATTTTAGCTTTAGCCGTCGCTGTTGCCGTCGCATAAATTAGGCGACGTGACTTGTTTGCACCGCCCGATAACGAACCCGCTTCGGGTACTCCTCTATATCCATGGGACAGCGACGGCCGCCAAGGGGGTGTGGCCCGATATCGGCCATAACATCGCCATCGGCAGGGCTCTCTGGCCTTAAGAATTTACAATGCAAATTCTGGTCCCGACTTAATCGAAATGCGCGCAAAATGGACTTGAAGATGACAAGATCGGGTTGCAGTTTCAATCCATCTGCTCAGAGATGCCAAATGGTTTGGGGAATACAGATTTAAAAAATGATAAATGCCAAAATGGTTCAGAAATAAATATTTTAAGATATGGGAAAACCTTTTTACTTTAGTTTTCGTATCCAAATAACATTTAAAAATAGAAAGCTTTTCGATATAAAATACTTATCACTACAATAGTTAGAAAGAAAACTAAATCGACTTTAGAAGAATTAAAACTTATATTTTCCGATTGATATATATCCTTTGCATTAAGTTTCAGATTGTAATTTCAAACTGAAGTTAGCATTTTATTATCAAGCCCTTAACATCAAATTAATACGGTGTATATTCAAGTAAAGTGTCCTTTAAAAATAAAAATTATAATATTCCTTTCAAATTTCTTATAAAAAGTAAACATAGAATTTAATTAATATTTTTTTGCAGCCTTTTAAGTAGATCTTCCTCTCCCCAAAAAGGACAAATCGACATCACTGATCATCGTGGAGCGGTTTGTGCAAGCTTTTGCAAAGGTGAACTTTGTTGCAGGTTGGCGGAACATATTAATTGCATTTTATTGGCCTGCGACTGCCGAGTGACTCGCAGGCTTGCGATTTTGACTCCGACTTCGACTCCGACTCCGACTCCGGCTGCTTGCAATTTAATAACGCGCATTAAAATCACAGATTTATAGCTACACGCAATCCGATTTCACGACTTGAAGAGCGAACGCTAACTCGACTTGGAAACCGCATATTTGCCCCGACTTGGTAGCTCCTCTAGCGTGTTGCATATGGATGAGTTTCCGCCGCTTTTCCAGCCACCAACCCAGCAATCTCACCCTTTTTCCACCAGCCAGCTGTCGAGGGGTTAGAGAGGCCATTAAACAAACGCCAAGATAATTAAAATATCTGAGAGGCCTTCGTCTTCGGGAAATTCCTCGCCAAATTTCATTAAACATTTTAATTGCCGCCATTTTGTGCCTCTGCAACTTTTGTTTCAAATTATTCGCATTCCAGTTCCAATTCCCCGAAAACGAAATACAATTTCGGAACCCTTTTCCTCAGTCCCCAGCAGATGTGGCGGCGGTCCCTTTTCGTAATCACTTCGGCACGCAACCGGAGGACCGGCCGCCCAGTCGCCCAAAAGCTACCCATCCAAGTCCACCTCCTCATCCACATCCACATCCAGCCATTTGCCCGATTCCAATTCCGATACCCCACAGAAATATCCTGGTCCCGGCAAACACGCAATTTTAAAACAAGCCTCACGCATCTCCCGACCACACGGACACACCCCATCGACAAGGGTTCGGTTCGGTCCTGCCGGAAAGGAGGTTGGGTTTGGGTACACCGAAAAATATTGATTATCCTATTCCTATTTAAAATTTAAAATTAAACAAAGTATTAATAATTTTGCACGTAAATAATACATTACTGCCGCAACTCAATTTTCAAATTCTTTTCCTTAGCAAAATGTTATATTTTTTTTCACAAAGTACAAAGATACTTTAAAAACATTTTAAAACATGTCATTCCTTCTTCCTCTGTAATGGGCTTTGAGTGCAAAATGGCCCAAGGACTCTATCCACCATTTTCGTCCTGATTTCGCTGTCGCTGTCGCTGTTGTTGTCTCGCGCTTCCCCCGTTCGATTGCGTAACTTTCGGTTTGCGGAGCGAAGTAAATGTGTAATTTCCCCAGCCGCCGCACTCTAAATTTAGTTAATGAACGTTGTTGTCGCTGCTGCGCTGCAGGAAGAGCTGGGAAAACAGTCCCTGGTCCCTGGACCCAAGCCCGGAAAACAGCCCCTTGAACATTTCCACTTCCATTTCCATGGATACACACAGACGAGCACACACTCCGAGTGACTCCGAGGAAAGACTCACGCACGCACATTTTTGAAAGTAAACAAAATTAGACATGATTATGTTTGTGCCCGGGGACATAAAATAAATTGGCTCCCAACTAATCCCGGCGAGCACGTGGAGCAGCCTCAGCCTACCTTGGCCTGGCTTCTACGAGGATATCTGGATCAGACGGAGGGGAAATGCCAAAAGTTTCTGGCCTGCCTCCGAAATCAAGATACAAACAAGTTGAAAATCACAAAGAGATAAAAAAGAATAAAACGAATAAAATTGAAGTTCCAAGGAAAAGATTAAAAAGCAGGCCCTAAGCTAAGGAGAATATCTTTACAGGACTCTAAAGTCGGGCAAAGAAGTCAGCTTATTTTTAAAATTACGAAATGTTTATTTAAATCTTTCATTGTAAAGTAGTAGATGCATTTCATGTCCACATATTTTATTCTGTTTATGGTAACTGTATTCACAGATAATAAAAACCCTCAACAAGTAATACGTTTTTTCTTTATTAGGTTTAAGCACTTGAAACCTGAAACTATTTTAAACTTATTCGCTTGTATAAAATCAGCGTCATTATTTTGACGATGCAATAAAACTAAATGGTAAGCTCACAATGGCGAAATAAATGCTCGCTAATTATTTAAGTGTCTATAAAAATAATTAGAGTATATAATAAACATCACAACAATGAATAGTATTTATTTTTTACCTACATTTAAATTCAATTTTTCCACCGCTCTTTAATTATTTTATATAATTTAATTGGTGGAGAATTAGTGTTAAGACTTTAATGCTGCAATAAAATAATAAGTAATCGTGTGAGTCTGTAGTTAAAATACAAATAGGGGAACAAATTCAGTACAGATTCAATTCGTTTTGCTGCTGCCTAAGTGGGCACTAACAAATACTATTCTTTGAAAGCCAAATATATATATTTTCTTGACAAAACTGAGGCCAAAGGTGTGCTCCATATGCATATACCTCTATAAATATTCATGTGTACATTTTAAGAACCCATCTGGCGGTGGAGAGAAGCCAATTTAATTTGGGACAGTAACGGGGAGCATCGGCTGGCACACAAATAAGTGTCGATAATAATGTGGAAGAGCTGTTCAGGGTCGGTGGAAACCATACACGGAGACAAATAGAACGCACTTCTACTTTATATAAACAATTTTTAGAATAAAGCATTTATATTGAGTATAAATCAATTGACAATATAATTTTTTTCTCTGGTAAGACATAGTTTTACAAAAACTATTTAAACAATTTTAGGCAGAAACCACATTCATATTTTTTATTTTTCGTGTAGAAAACCATATGGAGCCCGGTCTGGCTGTGTTCCCGGCGGAAGTCGCATTCAAAAAGATTGCCAGACTGCCAGCCAAATGTGGAGCAAATGTTGGCGATTCTGTCACTTCCACGGAACTGGCAACTGGGAACTGGGCAGCTTGTAGCCGCGTTTTCGTTCGTTTTCCCTGGGAACTCAGTTGGCGGCAAATGGAAATGGAAATGGGTATGGAAATATTCGCGATCGCCACGCTCGAGAACTTCTCGGAAGACGAATTTCATCTGTACGTGGTGCCCTGCCAGTTTAGTTTCCCTTTTCAATAGAGAGCTCCCACTGCTGGTCCCCCTCCGTACCCATTCCCATTGCCAGTCTCTTGTAGATACATGCTTGGGTGACTCTGGCTTCCTTCCACCGCCTCCGCCGACAGTGAAAAACACGATTCCAAAGGCAGGGGACACAGAGGCACGTCCCGCGGGGACCAAGGAGGCAGCTCTCGAACAATTGCACTCGAAATTGTCCAGAGATAAAACCCGGCAACTGGCAACTGGCGGCTGTTGTTGTCAAGCGGCAATGACTCCACCCCCGAATGTCGCTTTTTGTCTCCATCTCCCATCTGTCTTCCATTTTACTCCATAAATAGGACAATTCTTGAGTTTCCTTTATCAGGAGCTACTCCAGATATAAGAGAACAATAATGCAAGTGCTTCTCAAATGGAAAAATCAAAGAGGTAATCGAATAAAATATAAGGTAGCTCAAGAAGACATTTTGTTGTTTCTGTATATTTCTACTACATGAGGGCGGGAGATATGTCTTGGCAATTTAAAATACAACAAAAAAAACTTACGTTAATACCGAATAAAAAACATATTTGTTATACTTCTGGGTGATATTTGCCATGTTTTTTTGCTTGGGTGGGAATAAGTTTCTTTTAATATTTTGTCCTCCATTAAAAGTTAAGTCAAAAGATTATCAAGAATTCTTATTAATTCTGTTAAATAAGCGCACACGATTATCACGTTACGGGTTCATGTGTATAATTTAACCTCATAGCATTTCTTTTCGATTATTCTTAATATTTAGTTAGAAATATTAGAAAAAAAAATTTAGTTAAATTAATTAATTTTATATTCGAATAAACCACCATCTCTAAAGTTAATTAGTTATTAATAAAGTAAAATAAGATTTGAAGATTTGTTTCGCATCCTTAAGGAATTCGGAGTCACCGATTTAAAGTAATCAGGATAATTCCGAAATATGAATTATCCTTTTTTCAGTGCACCAACCACAACGCGCTCTTTTGGCTGATTCGGCGCACTAACAGGTCAAGCTCATGCTCCCTGTTCACGAACCAAGGTACGCACACTGCCCCCTGGCGGGGAGGACCCGAACTACCAGCACGTTAACTGCTTTTTGAACCACATTGCCCAATAAACATTTTCAAGTCAAGAAACAGCCAAACTAGCCTTAAGAAAAGGAGGAAATTAGTCACAAAATTAATTATGTTTTAATTGTAAATAAATTAAATTCGTTAAGCATAAGCTGCCCTTTAAGATTTATGTTTGAATGGACATTTTACTTCGAAGTTTAACCTCACCTTTTCTTTTAATAAGGTGAACGTTCGAGTATGGAAATATTTCTTAATACAATTATGCCAATTTTACTTGGAAATTTGCTATATATTCATTTACCATTTATCCCGCATTTACCAATGGAGAAACGCTAGATCTAGTGGGAAAGTAGCTAAAATGGCAACACGATTCGCAGCTCGAATTTTCTCTCTTTGCCTCTCAGGGGACTGAAAACGCATCTTATACGCACGCTCCGAGAGCCATGCAGGTCTACTACTAAAACCGGTTAGGAAGCACTTGAAAAAATAAGTTGCTTAATGAATAATTTATCTATATTTATGATATTTTAAAGCCCAGACGAATTATTCTTTCTGAGGTAGAGTTAAAATTAATTGAATAATTTTAGGTGAAATTTTATTAATTAATTATAAAAATATAAAATTTAAAAAATCTGTAAAATTTACTGGAATTACGAAAAACAAAGCTAGCTAAGCTGACCTATAAATTAAACAACTCTGAAGCAAAAATCTAAAAAAAAATCTAATTATAAAATAAATAATAATTATAAATAAATATTTAACAGGGGAAATTTCTTTTCAACTCTCTAAAAAATTTTATATATTTTAATAAGGAGCCTTATGTATGGCTTATCTTTCTTCAGTGTACACACACGAAAAGCCACAGTCTCAGCTTCTGCTGCAGTTAAAAAAGGTTGGCACATACTGCTCTCATCCTCTCTCTTTATCGTATATCTTTATCTCTCTCTGACTAGGCCCAGCCCAATGGTTATGCGGCACAATGCACACACACACACACAACACGCCCACCCTGGAGCGGAGCATCATGGCCGCCAGCACCGCTCGCGTGAGAGATTGGTATACTATTTTATATATTTTATAGTACGCATGTCGAAGGACCGAGCTCGGGACTCGGGGCTCCTTTAAACCCGCTTTTCATGGCGTTTTAATCAACTGCAGGTTTATGGGGTTTATGAGGAGCCGCTAGCCAGCTAGACCGTAAAAGCCGCAGTCGGCCACCTCGCCGCGATTAAGAATATTTATGAAATTATAGCCGCAATTACTTTGCGGCAGAGGTGAGAGGTAAGAGGTAAGAGGTATTTGTGGCACTTGAGGTTTGAGGTGCCAAAACCGCACGCAACTTCGATGCCCGCTTGCCGTTCGCCGTTCGCCGTTTGATGGCTGATGACTGTGACTGGCGCTAATGACTTTAGTACCTCCCATAAATCCACACAAACGGAGCGGCATTCATTGAGTGGTTTCGCTATTAAGTGCGCCATCAACGATGGCGCTCAATTGAGGAGAGGAGATTCCACCATAAAACCAGGCCAGCCAACAGAACCACACGGAGCAGGAGGAGCTGGAGGGCAGCAGGCAGAGTCCTTGGCCTGGCGGGCCGCGGTATATAAAAGAATGGAATGCACTTAACACCTGATCGGTAATGAAGCGTGCACGGGAGCAATGTGTGCTGTGAGCTATTTCTGGATTGTATTTTTAGGCATTATTCCATTATCCGGAATTTAACGGAAATACTCGCTCTACATATTAGAGCCTTGGGTGGACGTGGACCCATAATAAACATATTTGACGCAATCAATCATTTTGGGTTTCTACATAATAGAGCCACCTTTAAAAAAGTTTACACACTAATACATTTAAAGATTGTTTGTAAGCCAAAGAAGGTTATATAATATTAACGATTATTTAAGAAGTTAAGTTATTGAACAAAAGTTAAATGAAATAGAAAATAGTATGTGTCAAAAAGACTTACTCCTTCATAAAATCACACATATTTAAATGTAAGTTAATGTAGAACTTCAGTTTGGTTTTAGAGATAAAGAAAGCTCTTATATTTATTATGTCTGGTAAACGAAATAAATTTTCTATCAACTTAGTGGGTCATAGGTTCATTATTTAAACATTTTCCTTTAAAATTCCATGAATTCCGAAAGTATGCCTATCAACTTTATAAATTTAGAGTTATAGCAAAGAATGAATACTGTTTAAAGTACTTTAATATATATTTATTTAGGAAACTGATTGGTGTAACGAATATATGGTTAATGTCTGGTTGTATAAGCAGCATGATAATATTACGTATACGCAATATTTATCTGGGTTAGTCTTATTTTTAATTATTTAAAACTTATTGATGAGAATAAAAGCAAACAAAATAAGAAACCAAGAAACCACGAAAAATCCGTTGGAAGAGACTAGAGCATTATATTTATTGTAGTTACAATTATTTAATATTTTATTTCGAAAAACATCGATAGTTTCTTGATGTTTATAAAACAACATTATTTTATAAATATTCTAATATTGATTTTAAGCAAATTAACATTTTTTTAACACAGATAATGCATATATTTCACTCAATTCAGTTTTGCTCTATATTAGCCTTTTTTCAGAAGTACTGTATTGAATATACAACTTTTATTATACTTTTCTTTAGGACAACTCTCTATGAGTTCCAAAATAAATAGGGCAAGAAAATGCAAACACTCTCTGCATTATAGCAATGGTTTGCTACCTTTTCACAATTTGAATAGCCCAACGACACAAGTTGGAGTTCCTTTTCCGATTTGCCACGGTAATTACAGAATATGCAACTCGGTCTTATGGACTTCGCGGGCAACCTTGAGGACCTGACACCTTTTCCTGGATGGCCTTGAGCGCCGGAAATGACTATTCAAATTGGACACACAGCTCACTATTCGAGATTTTGTTGCTGGCAAGGACATGGAGAGTTGAGGCTGGGAACTTACGTGATATTTATCAGACAGATACGGCGTATTTCGCGGTTTGAGGTCAGTGAAGTGCCGCCGGCTCGTTGCGGTTCGCGTCTATTTCCAGCCTCATTTTCACTCTCGCCGCGCACTTTTCGGTGGTTAAATATCACTTTTAATTGGCGAAGGGAGACTTTGATTGGCAACTGCGAGGGGAGCTTAATAACTTGGATGTTTGCTTATTGATTTGCGGACCTTGTTTTTGTTGTGGTTTTCGGCTATCGGTCTTCGGTTTTCGGTTTTGTTACTCTTGCGATTGCTCCGCGCGCTGCGATCCGCTCTACACTAACAAGAAGTTTACGACCAAATGCCATAAAATGCGATGTAAAAAGTCGACGAGGCTGGAAAATGTGTTTTCCGTTTTTCTCTCCCCCTGCCCCCATCTGCGCCTCGCTGGGCGGCTGTCTCGCTCGCACACGTGCGCATGCCCCAGCTCTCCATCGCTGCGTCTCGCTCTGTCCGCATTCGCACTCGTATATGTATCTGTTGGTGCGCCTGCCATGTGTATCTGTATCTTTTGCCGTTGTGTATCTCTAAAATAAAATAAAACTACCCCTCGTCTTCTCTGCTCCTCTATTCTCATTCGCAGCCATTTTATAGCTCTCTCGCTTTGTGTCCTCTCCCTTGTCTTCGTCTCCGCTTCTCTCCTATTTTCTTTTCAGAAAACGAAGAAGAATGGGAAGAACTACAAGAATTTCTAATCAGCAAACGCATTTAGTCTTTTAAATGCTCAGAATAAAAAGCCTTTGGGATAGATGCTCTTGTGCTCTTTGAAATTACGTTTGTCGACTCAAGATTCTCCTTGGAAACTGTGCAATCGCAGTAGACTTTTAACCTTTCGAATGGAGAAATAAACTCATGCTCAATGGGTTGATAATAAAAGAAGCAATTCATTAGAATTGAAATATATTTAAATAGAAGAGCAGTTTTTTGGTTTTTTAAATTTCTCAATTAACTTGCAGTTGTAAGGTAAATGTTTTAGAAACTAAATAAACACAAAACTAACAAGCTAACTAAAATTAAATATATTCCCTGAACGTTTCTTAATAATAATGGATATTTTTAGAGAAATTAAATGAAAAACCAAATGAATGTCAAATTGTAAATTTCTCGCGTCTCTATCCACCGATTCTTTAAATAGTTCATTTATTATCTTAATTATAATTACTAATTAAAAGAATATAAGTAAGCGAATACATAAAAAAATGAATGCTCTGATTTACCATCTAAAATCTTTTTCTAATGTATTCTTTTGGGGAATTCTTCCTCATGGCATCAGGAAATACCCAGCAAAGTTATTTTTAATTAACCTTTGCCCAAATATAGCGTCGGCTGCTGTTTGGCCAAACATAATGACAAAACCATGTCACTGCCGGCCCACTAGGAACGCAAACAAAACCCATGCTTAGTTTTTGGGTTTAATTTTAGTCAACACAAACACGTGTGGGAGTTACAATTCGACCCCTCACTCGCATGTACTATATATTACAAGATGGTGTAACTTTTGGGACTCGTAGGCAACTTTATTTCCGTAGAATGCTAATGCAGATTCCGTTCCAACGCTCGGGGGTTGCGATTTTAACGGCTTTTGCCCCTTCCCTGGCTTCCCTCTCCGGTTTTACGAGCCACGGAAGCGGAAGAGGAAGCAGCAGCAGAAGCATCACCCCCCAAAAAAGACCCAAAATCCCCAAACGAAGCCCAAACACCCCGAACCTTTTACGACCTTAATTCGTTTGCCACCCCCAAAAAAGTTGGGGGTTGTCAGCGCCATTTGCACGGCATCGGCATCGGCAGCCCAACCCAACCCCCAGCGGGCGAACAGCAGAGACCCATTATAATTTTACAAAATCCGAAAGTTAATCATACAAAAGGCCCCAGGCTGGGCATCTTTCCGGGACTAGAGTCCTGCACGAAGAAAAATATTTGAACTTTATATGGGATTTAATATTTACATTTGTAGCTGCTTGTCGTAAAAATATTCACCGGGATTTGTTATATTTAATTAGGAAGAACCTTTTGAATTTGTTTCTTGTAACGAATTTTTTTTCTATTTCAGTTTAAGAAAATGATAGATAGATGAAGTACTCTAGTAGTAAGATACTAGTTTTTTGTTTAGTTCTGTAAAATTGTAGCCCGAAACTGTTACATTCAAGACAAATAATCCTTTTGAATGTGAATGTGTCCAAAAGCATTAAGTATACATTTTTCGAAGGCTTTAAAGTCGAAGGCTTAATTATTTTGTCTTATAAAATAAGTGCAATTATTTCTAAGCTTGATTTATGACTACTAAATTGTATATACTTAAATTTTCTTTAATGTGTAATGGACTTTTGCTACTGTAACTGCGCATTGCGGCTGAGGCTCATGTTGTCGGGCCGTAAAACCAGCCCAAAATCCAACTGCTGCTCAAAGTTTTTGGGCTTAGAATTTCAGTTGAAACCGGATGAGAATACGACTGCGAATCTGTTTGCATAACTTTCTTCGGCAATTAAAAAGGCCAAATGCCCTGCAATCGGACACGGAACTGCGGGGGAGCCACGTTCTTTATGATTCAATTTATCTTTTTATCAATTTGCTGGGGACTCATCGCTGGTCGGTGGTCGCTGGTCTTGGTTGGACATCCAATTCCCATTTAACGAGTACTTAATTTGAGCAAGTGTTTGCTTGGCTGTAAATATTTATGGCCATCGTATGTGCTCATTTCGCTCACTCGCTCGCCGCTCTCTGTTCCGCCTTCGCCTCTATCTATCTGACTGCGGAGCGTTCCATAACTTTATTGTTTTATTGCCATTATTATGCATTATTTTTATTGAGATAGTCGTAAATGGGCGAGCACCCGACTGCAATTAGCTAAACGCTTTGGCCCGCCTAATTAGACGCTGGCCCAGTGGCATGTGGTCCCCAAATCGATCGAATGTCAGGCAATCAAAATAATGGCATTATGGCCTCCGATGCCGCGCCGCCGAGCGGAACGCTCAGCCAATGGAAAGAACGGGCATTAGGAATTAACATTTTTTTTTTATTTGGGCCCAAATTGGGTAATGAAGTGGGAAATTGTGGGAAGTGTCACTATTTGATTAAGTCGAACGACAAAAGTATTAAAGTATTAAAAATTTGATTTCACGTTGCATGCTAAACTTAAGTCGGGTAAAGTGCTTGTAGAAAATAAAGAACTAAATCCAATTTCTGTAAAAACGATCGGCGATTTTTGGTTATTTTTCTGGAAAGCTTTTTTTGTTTTTTTTTTTTAGCAAAAGCTAAATATAATACCATTTAAGGAAAATTAACAAATGGCTGCCATCATGCTTTTAACTATGACTAACTTTGATCCAAATAAGGAAAGGACTTCTATAGGTTTAAAATAACTAAATGATTACGTAAGTTGTCGATATAATAAAAAAAATATGTATAAAAGAAAACGAAAATCTAATATAGGAACATGCATGCCAATTAAATACAAGAATCTACAACAAATCTGTTAATTACTTTACCTTTTTTTTAGGAAAAGCAGCAAGCTGCTAGGGTATTTATTCTTTGGCTTTCGAAATTAAAATATATGCTATTTTGGCTTAGATATATGCCTCCAAGTTTTTTAGATCATTTTTTAACATAAAATTGCCTGAATTTAAGGTATTCTTGAGATCCTCTAATATCCAATATGAAAGTCATAGTCAAAAGTCGTATATTTTCCGGTTCTCTTAATTAATAAAGCTTTCTAAAATGAAATTTATGCTACTTATAGCTTAAATTTTCATTCTTAAATTTTGATTTGCCCAAGAAGTTATCATATTTATATATTTTTGTAATCAAAAATTACTGGAATTTGAGGTCTTTATGAAAGCCTCTTATAGCTAAAAAGGAAGTGATATCCAAAAGCAGTATATTTTTCGATTCGCTATTAAAATCTTAATGAATTAAAACCAAAATATTAAGAAAAATCGGGAAAATAAAATTTGTCCAATTTTCAAAATTTGATAAGGGGTTACATCATTAAAATTGTCAAAATAAGACAAAAAAAAATATATTTTTCAATTTCGAAACTAAATATGCAAATTTATTAGAATAATGAAAACTAGCACTAGCTTTCCAAATTGAAATATATGCATTCGAGCCTTAGTTGCGACTTTTATAAATTTGAAAACTGCAAGGGTATATGAATATATCTGCAGCGATTCCTATCCGTGTTTTTAAGGTATTTATTTAAGCAATTAATTATTTATTTAAGTAAGAAATACACTACAATTAAATATTTATTAAAGCACAAGCCGAAGAAATCTCTTACCGTCATAAAATGAGTAAGCAAATAAATCACAATTTGATGTCAAATGTTTAGTATTCGGAATATTTTTTTTCTGTAAATTGCCAGCGGAGTTTCTTCATGTTTTGCACTAGGAATAATTTGTGTATTTTGAACTGCAGTCAAATGGTATCACTCAACTCGTTAAAACTGAATTAAAAATCCAGCAGATCCATTAAATAACCACTCGGACATTTGAGGCCAAATCTTTTTGGTAATTTGAACTTTTTGCTCGCGATGCTCGATCGCGAAAGGTAATTGTGCCAGAGATTAATCCGAATCTGATCGGGGCTGGGACTAACTCGATTTCGATTCTAGTGCTTTATGGCTGACACTCCGCGGTTTTAATTTCGACTTTATGCGGCGATGATGACGACGACAATGACGACTCGCGGTACTAAAACTCCATTGTAAAGTGGTAAATACTCGGGCGGCGCACCGTAAAAAACGCCAAGCGCCAAAACCAGAACAACAGCATTAAAGCGGTATACACACACACAGGCCGATGGCCACACAGATACTCTCGGCCGCGCCTGTATTGGTGGCCGGGCGAGTGTGTGCGTGCGTGTGCGAGAGTGAGGCAAATACGAAATCACCACTTTGCACGAGTGAGCGAGTGGAAATCTCTTGGCTCTTGGCTTTCGGCTGGCTCACTCGCCAGCTCTCTCTCTCATGAGTTCCCCCTCATCTCATAAAAAATTGAAAATTCGAACCCAGCTGAGGTTGACGTGGCAGCCTTCGATGGGGAAATGAAAATGGAAATGGAATTGGTAATGGTAATGGAAATGGAAATGGGAAAATCCGCAGAAGAACGCCCCTAAGACCAAAACAACACCTGACATCCAAATCCAAATCGATAAAGCTCCGAGCACCGCCTTTCTTCGTACTAAAAACTTTCGGCAATGGTCGTAACGAAAGATAAATTAAAGTCCAGATGACCATTAAAGAAAATTTCAGTTGGAGCGTGATTTTCAATAACTCCAATAGTGCGTAAATCACAAAATTTTATGGGCTATTCAGTCTCACAGATTTCAACGGATAATGAGATCTGAGCTAGAGACAAGCAAGTGAATTTAAGTTAATGATTAATAATAAAAGTAACAGTGGTAGTTAGACACCTGCAAAATATTAATTTATTTACAACCATTCCTCCTAACTTTAAAAAAATTATGCTGAAGTGGGCTTTAAAACGAAAATAGATTGTTAAAACTAGATTAAAACGTTTTTTAGACGAACTAAGAAATCGACTTTGTGTTTTTAGGTATATTATCTGTCATTTTTAAAATTTTCAACAAGGCATTAATTAAAAAATATTAAAATAATATTGAACGAGTGCATGTGGTAAATGTGGAAACAATTATTTACACCTATTAAAGTCTATAAAATTAAAAGAAAATTTAAAGATCCCTGAATTTTTATAGTTTCTTCAAACAAAATTTAAATTTTAAATCTATAGACATCATATTAAACCATAATTTTTCAATAAACCCTAAAGCCACTGCCTAATTTGGCATAATTTGTAACTGAAAATTATTTAAAATCTCCAGACTCACAAGTATCAGACATAGTGATCTCATTGAGACGAAATTAAACCCAAGCACAAGTTAAGTTGAGTTCGGAAACAATTTCCACGATTCATTTGTGTTTAGTGGAATCCAAATTACGAGCCAATAATTTACGATGCGAGTCAGTGAGCTTGAAAATATTTTGCAATTTGCCGAAATTGTCCTCTGTCGTCTGCGTTGAGTCCTTGCCAATAATTTGATATTTTCTTTTAGGGCGGGCGAAAATAAAACTCCCCCCGAGTGCGGGCAGTCGTCAGCCATCTTGAAAGGACATTTTCGGTTAAGGGGGGGACTACTGTGTGTCGTGTCCTTGCTGACAAAAGGACGGCTGCTAATCGGAGCGGGCAAGAGGCGATACATTTAGGAAATTGTGCACCATTTCGGCATTTTCGCAGTCCAAAAACGGAGAAGAGGCGGGCGAGAACATTTACGACTTATAAATTATCGTTGTTTTTCCTTTAGTTGCGCTGCCGGCCGCAGGACACCCAGAAGGGCGGGCATGAGGGCGAAGGCCTGGGTGTGGACTGTAGACTCAGGACTCTGGACTCGGAACTCCGGACTCCGGGCATTGGGCGCTGCTGATTGTGGAGTTTTGGGACATTAAGACACTGACAGGCGCAATTTATGGCCTCCGCAGTTGCCGGCCACAGGGCTGGACTTGCCACTCAGGCCCAATGCCCATTCTCCTCGCCTGCCACTCACACATGGGATCCTGCAATTTGATCCTGGGCTTGGCCTCGTCCTCGTCGTCCACCGCCATTGCCAACTAATTTCCAATTTAACTAATGAAAAATGGACGTGGTCGTGGTATTCGGCCAAGCAAAATGTTCCCAGCCGCTGGGAATGCCTCAATTGAAGCACATCGCAACCGAAATTGGTAAAATTCCAGGCTGGCTGGGTTTGAAGATTGGATTTCCGAGAAATGATTCGCTTGAGCTGGATCATCTGGAGCAAGCCCCTTGACAATATCTTATGAAATTTTTATAAAGCTTGCTTTGGGAGAAAATAGTGAACTTGAAGGGACAATAATAAGAAATATCTGATTACATAGTTTAGTTTTGCTTGTCATTTTGTGGCCCTGATTTAGAAACTAAAGTTATTAAAGAACTCCTTAAACATTTACACATTATAGAAAAATTGTTCAGGTCCGTTGAAATACTTAATTAATATATTCTTGAACCTGTAACTTCACCTGCTTAACTCATCCATGAAACAATTAATCCGACACACTTTTTAAGCCACTTCACACTTTAACTCAATTTTCAAAATGATTTCCCGCACAGCTTGAAAGCATTAAATCTGTTATGCAAATTACATTTTTGATTTTTTTTAACGCGCGCTATTAAATTCATATGGTTTTATTATAATTTGTTTTGGCTCCATTTTGAGCGGCTGCGTTTTTTTTTTGCAAATTCTAAATAGCCGAAGGAATGTATTTGACATCAGCTGCCCGAAAACCATTTTAATGATGCCGAAAAAAAAAGAAACGTAATTTCCGCCGGGCGATAAAAATGATGCACAACTTCTTCGGATCCAGCGAGGGCTCATCAGCGTTAAAAATGGCGAAGCGATGCCGGAAGAGGCAACAAAGATGCCAGGAAAATGTGACAGTTAATCGAGCGGAAGGGGTTGGAAAGATATACCTTATTCCTTTCACCCTACTCGTATCGATCATTCGCCCCGTTGGCTCGGCAGGTTGAAGATGAGCCGGCAAATACTACTTTACTTCAACTGCTGGCCGCCGTTCTGGAAGCACTGCTAAGTTTTAGTATTTTGTTTAATTGGCTATAACAGTTTTTTACAATCGAACGCCACTAGGCACCCCTCTTCTTCCTGTAGCTGTGTCTGCCCATTTACTCACTGCAGTAGTTAAAGAGCTCCGTAGGTCTTAGGGCTCTGGTACTTTTATGGAGTCCGCCTGGATTGTAAGCAAACTGTTGTGGCCCATTCGCGAAATGGTACGAAACGAAACGAAAATATTATTGACGATCCAAACTAATTGAGACATAAACTTAATTTGATGGCTGATTTCATGAAAACGCGACAACGACAATGACAGCGACATCGAGCCCCGAAATCAATGCAACTTGCTGTGGGAATCAAACGAAAATTGCGTGAGCCGTCGGCCATGCAGAGAACTTCGATTTACATAACAAAAGTGAGTAAGTGAAGCCCGCTCATTATGCAAATAGACAAATGGCTGTGTTCGTATTCACGTGGATTTATTATCATGAACTGTTAGGCCATAAAGTATGTTCAAACATTTTTCCCTTTATTTTTTTTGTTTTAGCTTTTTTATAGTCCTTGTGGGTTGGGAAAGTGAGTATTATTCTGATTTGTCATTTGTCAGGGCTCAATGGTTAATTAAATTGACACATATTCTAGACAAATTCGTTAGCTTGATTAACTTCGCATTTTGTTTTGTTTAAGAAACATATTTTTACACTTATTATTTGCTTTTCTTAGCTTATATTGCTTTTGCACAAATTAGCATAATAACCAAGGCAAATATCGACCTACTAAAAACGGATTTCCTACTCCAGACTCATTTAGATTTTGATTTAAAAATTAAAATTCATGGAATTCATGGAATTAAAATCTGTCGAAGAATAAATTAAAATTTTGTCTGGTATTATATTCGAGATTTAGGAATAATATTTCAGGGTAGAATTATAGCCTTTTTTATATTATAAAAATTGAAAATATAAGTTCATTTGCTTAAAAAAAAAAGATAAAAATATTCTTATAAAAAATGGGAAACAAATATGTAAGTCTTCTCAATGTGATTTATATTAACATGTCTTCTTTAAAGTATGATCCATTTATAGGTTAGATATTTGAAAGTTGTACATATCTGTAAAGATTAAATATTCTTTAGCTAAAGGAGAATAAAAAGAGTTCATTTTTTAGGCAGAGCTAATTAGTTATGTTTAAAGTTTTCTTCAAAAGGATTAGCGTAGTGGATAATTTTACCAAATTCTTGTTCCCGTCTAAGCTTATTAACTCCCAGAGCTCTTCTAAAATAGACAGCCTGCAGATGGGACCTGCTGAGAAACCGACTTCGGCCCAAACCAAACCGGACTCCGGCTCCTGCATTCTGCAAACTGCATCCCAAGTTTCAGAAGGGTCCGGATGAGTCGGCTGATGATAAGTCAAGATACACTCGCTCGTCACAAAGAGGCTATAATTTATGTAAATGCGAGAAGGAGACCCAACAGCAGGGCAGAGCACCAGCATGACGTGGTACGGCCCCGAGATCGGGTTTAGTGTTTCGGGGCTCCAAGCTGGCAAAATGGTGGTCCAGGAACTGAAGGGGAGATCAGGGAGAGAGATCACGGGACGACCGTGGACGCTGTCTGACTTGTCTGAGCCCGCGCCTCGCCTTCAATTACAAACACATAAATTCTCATTTCCATTTGACACATGACATCCCATAAAACTTGTTAAAAAGTACGGCAACAAAGGGCCAACCTCGGCGACCGAGATGGGATTGGATTCGATTTGATTGGATTACGGAGGAACGAGAGACGAGCAACGAGAAACACTGCTGCATCCAAAATGGTAAATTCTGCCTCACAATCTCAACGCTGGCCATAAAAAAAACGGAGGGTTCCCGCTTTATTCTCTTACGGACGCCGAATGATATCAGATTTCTTTTCATTTCTGTGCCTTTCGTTTCGTTTTGGCTGAGAATGTGAATGTGGATTTGGTTTTCGTTTCGGTGTCGAACGAAGGAAAGAAAATGGCGGACGCATTTTTATAGAGTCCGCGTACAAAGCGGGGCTCATTATATAAATCTCATTGATCCGCCATTAAAAGATACACTTTAAATGCGTGGCCGCGGGGAGTGCAACATTTAACGACCTTGGCCGCGAGGCCTGCAGCACATTACATTTCCACGAAAGTGTTTGAAAGCCTTTCGAGTGGACGACTGGTGGCGGTGAAAAGTTGAAGAAAAATAAATAGCTTTTCCAACTATTCAGCTTGGCAAACAAAGTATCTAAGCGGAAAACAGACGGCAGACAACAAACAATCCACCCTAAAAGGCAAATCCACTTTGTGACAGCCATTCGCATAAGCTCCTCTCCTCTCCTCAAACATTTGATGCCATAAAAACGAAATTGACATTTTCGCAAAGTCCGTCTCGGTCCGTGGCAATAAATTTGCTTCTTTCTGGCATTTCCGTTTATTTCTACTTATTTCTTTGGCATTTCGCAGACAAAGGAGCCAAAGGAGCTGCCGCCGACATTGTAAGGGGCTATTGTGCTGTCTGTCCGAGCAGTGGCGTAGCTACTGAGGTTCAAAAACAGCTTAAAATATATTTTAGAAGGGAGTATTGAAGTAAAATAGGACAAAAAGTAAGTTGGAGAGCTAACAATAAAAAAAAAAGCTATGCAAATTTGCATCATAAAAGTATCTTTAATATTATGTATGCAATAAAAGAAGATTATGTTATACATTCCCCGGATTTAAACCAATTTAATCTTAATTCTCTCTTTCAAAATTCTATCAAAACCCCCTGAAATTATTTTCTGGGTCCGCCTCTGCTGAAGTTGTGTTTGGTTTTTACGAGTTCACGTAGCAAGGAATCCACGGATCCTTCTCCGACGATTTGGATTTACGAGAACGCTTAGATTTCGCGGACGATGGAGCAGAAACCGTTACTGCCGCACGTGGAGACCGCTGGCAATTTCGACAAGCGTTTTTCGATTGTAGCCTGCATACCGCGGAGACTCTAAACGAAAACCGAAAACCAGAAAACGAGCAACGATCCGCGATCCTCGAGCCAACACATGTTGCACACCGCTGAGCTCGTAATCCACACTGATTTGCATCCCGTCAGGAGACCAACTGACACCCACGTAATATCGCCGACCTTGAGGCCAGGCCATCAGCGAAACACTTTACATAAAGGACTCAACTCGACTCAACGGCAAATGTAACTCAACTCTTTTCAGCCACCTCCAAATGGCATTAGAAACCGGATCGTAATGACCAGACATACGGCTCAAGGACACGACGTATCCTTCAATTGCGCAATGTTACACTCGATCAGAGAGACAGACCGCATTTGGTCCAAGGTCGCCATTTAATGGTAATGCCTGGGACATTAAAAACATGTAGAGTTTCTAATAAAAATAAAGGGTGCAGTCGAACGATGTTTTTTTTTTTGTTTTTATGAGAGAATATTCTTATGATCTTTTGTTGCTATATTTACACTGGCCAATTATGGCTTTGTTGATTTTACCATTAATTTGCATTGCTGCATTTTTAACGGTCTTCTTAGATTTACTATTTATAAATAATTATAAATGTACTAATGAAACATTTATCTAACCGCAAAACAGATAATCATATTTGATTGATGTGTTTATTTTTCCTAAAAAAAACTTCCCCAAGGTTAAAACGTATTTTTCGCAATTGTTTGAATTTTTTCGTAGCTGCAGGGACCCGAAAAACAAGATCATCGATAAGAAAGTTGTTCCAAGAATTTAGAATAGGAACAAATGTTAAGTTGAGACTTGATAACAATGTCAGGACCTAGTTATCGCAGTCTGAACAGGTCAAATAATTTTCCAACTCTTCTTATCGTTCTCTTCTTAGTATTTATTTTAAATATTTAAATTATATAATGCAATGTAGCACATAAAATAAATTATAATTTATAGTTTGTTTTGTTTTACTAAATGAAGAATTAGATAAAATGTATAAATACAATAACTTGAAGCAAAGAAAGCCCTACTTGGATCTTACATTTATGTTTATTTTTTATCGTCTTGTAAAATATATACCACAAATAAAGATTTTTATTTGACAGATTGAAATTGGTCTTTGTGATTAATGTTGAGCGTTTTATTTTTATTTTTTATTATATTTCGTTTTACTTATATTGTTTTCCTTTTGCGTTCAATTGAACTTAATATATACATACATCATATCACTATAGATTACATATGCTTTAAATTAATCTTTAGTAAATACTATTAAATCATTTACTTTAAAATTCTCATTTATGTTGAAATACTTCGACTAAAATTTAAAAAATATATAGTTAAGTCCGAGCTATTGCTAAGTCTCATAATAACCCCATAAAGACCTATCGAAAGAATATTTAGGTCAATCAAACCTAAATAAAAAAAAAAAATCATAAAAGCTTATAAAGAAAATATTTAGTAAATGAAATCAAAACTAATGCGCATCCCGCCGCCGCTTTTTAATTCCCCTAAAAGGCATACACACAAATATCGATTCCCGTTCACCGTAAACCATATCCCCGTAAGCGACGACTCTGGACTAAAAAAAAAGGAATGGGAAGGCAGCGAGAGAAAAAAAAGCTGCGCATGCTCGCAACAAAAGCAACTGCTACTCGGGGCGGCCATCATGGAATAGGACTCCGCCCCTTTTGGTATACAGACTGCTTGCCCCTCTCTTATATTGGCAGGCAGACTTGTCTTATACGGATACTTGGTTTGCAGCTTTTCGAAGTCCTCTTCCTGCCTCAAACGGTTTGTGACTTTGCTAAGAGCTTATCTGGTAGCACACTTCTAAGGACTTGAGAAAACCATGAAAAATAGGCAGTATGACGACAAAGACTCACAAACTAAATTAAAATCTGAATCAATTCAACTAAAAATATATTTTTTAAGTGTAACTGGGTGTTGTACTTAACTGGCGCCACCGCATCCCTGTGGCTATAATTGGTAACGTATTATATAGTTACGCCGCTAGGTGTCGCCTTTGCTAAGTGTGACCTATAAAGTTAACTCTGGATGTAAACTATAAAAACTATATAACTTGAAAAATATTTAAATAAAAAAAAAAATATATTTAGTAATTGTATCATCAATAAATATAAAAGAAAAATATAAATTCAAATACAAACCAAAATTAATTAGATCTGCTCTGCCTCTATTTGGGTAACCTGCATACATTTTTGGCATGGCTTTGTATCAAATGGCTAGAAATGTAAACTGATTATTCACCACTTATAATAAAACGTTTTTGTACCAATATTTTCTAGATTAATATTTTAAAATATTTATTTAGTAATTCTTCAATTTATTTATGAAAATCCAACTATCTAGGCCAACTATCGCCTTGTAATTACACCGATATTTGCACGCATCTGGCAACGCCACAATCGGCACGCCATTATTAATTTCCGCATTAAGCCCCGCCCACTGTCACAGTCACAGGAAAAACAACAACACCAAATCGTATCTGTGTGTCCGCATAAACGGAAACATTGTTGGCGGCCATTCGCGACACAGATACATCGAGATAAGGTGGTGGTTTTAGATAAGGAATACCGTTTACGGAGCTTCTTTAGGGGTGAGAAATGAGGGGTGGCGTGCGTGGCTCCATTTTGCGGAATTGGATTAAGCGGCGGCGGTTCTTAAGTGCCGCCATTTCCGCTCCCCATTTGCCGTTATGCGTCGCCGGATTTTACGGCCGTACGTGATCTTGTTGAGCAGCAGAAGGTCCGTGGGAAAATTCCCAGATGCCCTTTACCGCTGATGCAATAAACGGCAAATGGCGACCGGAAATCTGTTTCATCCCCTCGCCTGTTCCCTCTGTTATTGCGAGGATTACTACAAATAGTATCAAGCATTCTCTGATAGTGGAAACGAATTAAAAAGGACATAAAGCCCGGCAATGATAACATTGTCGTTCTTAATGGGGCCACGAGATGTGATTGAATTGCGAGGCAAGCCAAACAAAGCAATATCCGCTCTATTTCAATGCAAATTAGATGCATAAAATATACATGAGAATTTTTGTGGGACGCGGCGTTTAAACACTTTGAATTTAAAGATTTCTGGCATTACAAAATCTGAGGTTCCTGTGATAACTGAAGAGGCATACCTGCCTTTAAGATTAATTATAATTACAAGTCAATAAAAGGGCACCTAACGAGCTCTAACCTTGAGGTTAACCAAATAAGAAAGGCAGGCGGTAAACTGCAGATTAATTTATGCTGATTTAAAATTACACCAATCAAGGACTTGGGTATAATAAAAATAAAAAATCAATTGGTGTTATACTGATCGCGACAATCAAATCACGATATTACAGATTTTGTTTTTCAGTTAAAATGTTTGTATATTACATTTAACTTTATTATGCATGTTTTAAAAAGCGATTCAATTACCATTAATAGTATGTTTTGTTTAGTTTAAAAAAAGTTTACTTACTACTACTTTAATTAGGCTGCAAAGTTTTTTTTGAGCAATATCTGCTGAAACTGTCGAAATTTTTACGAGATTATTAAAAAACATATTTAGCTATACATTAAGTGTTAAAGTAACAATTTCAAAACCGGAATACCCAGCTTAAGTAGAATAGGGGTTTTAATTCGAATTAAATAATTAAATATTCTTAAGATAAAATATTAGATGACAAGCGGTGTTCACTTAAGTAAACTTTATTGGCCGATCCCTAGATTCTTATTGGTTAACTAAACAAAAGTCTTATTGAGATTTTTTATCTGTTTTTTTTTTTTTGTAAGCCAGTTAGAATTATTTTTGTGGAGAAACATTTATGAAAGATAAGGAATTGATCAAATTAAGCTTTTCTTAAAGATGGCAATAATTCATTTTTGTATAAATCTACATAAGCTAACTAGCTAGAAACGAAAGCGAACTGTATTTTAAAGAAATTTTGTTGGGAAAAATGTTGGTTTCAGTTTTGCAGAAATAGAAATAGAAAACTATTTTGTAAAACAAATTTAAGATTGCCGAATTGCAATTACAACTTTGATGTTGATAAATGTTTATATTGTTTTTAATATTTATCTAAGAAAATCGAAGTTTAGACCCCAGTATGCCGGCGGATAAAATCAACACTTTACCATTTTATAAGCCATCGAACTTTCAAAATCGTTTTCAAATAGCATAAAAATAACAATCTTTTTTTAATGTAGTCTAATTACTTATATGTTACCGAGTTCCTTTGCTTTATCTATTGAATGGTTCTTTAACTTTTAAAAAGTTTACCTCTATAAGAAACCATTGCCTGGTAACTTATGGTTTACAAGGTCGCTTAATTTTAAATAAAACTTCTACTCACCCCCGCAGTGCTCAAATATGAATCAAGCTTTATTTGATGACATTTGAATCTAAGTGGACTTTGGCTTTAATCTAAACACTCGGAAACCGCAATCTCCGGAAAAGTCACTTGCCGTCGGCTTCCAATTGGAATGGAAATTTAGGATCGCGATTACTCGGATGATTGGCAATTAGGCGCAATAATTGATAATGACGCGATATATATATTTGCCACCGGTCTGTCCCGATTTAGCTGCGATTTGATGATGGCTATAATTTAAAGCACACAGTCATTGGCCTGGCACCGGATCGTTTATGAAAATTGCTCATTAAATTTTTGTTTGTGGCCCAATAGTCTGTCAATTACGGGTGTTATAGTTCCCGTTGTGGTTGTTGTTAAGGTTAAATGTTAACGCTGTTGTTATTGTTGTTGGTTTATTATTTTAACACTTTCGTGAAAGAGCGCGCCGGCGGTTGCTTGCCGTTGGCCAAGGGCTACAGAGCCAGCTTTGGATGTGACTGCGAGGTGCGGAGCGTCATCGGCCGAGCGCTGAACACTGAACTGAATGGTGTGCGAGTTGTCCGCTGTCTGTGAATCGCTGTTAGTTTCCAGGAATCGCAATCGCATGGCACACTCGCAGTCGCACACCCCACACACACGTTCACACACACAAAAAACGACGCCGATGCTAAGAGTCACCCAAACCCAAACCCAAGCCGAAAGCGATGCCAATAGGGCTCTCTATGGACGTACCTCTATGTACTGCACCAAGAGAAATTTAGTAGAAATTGTTTAAGAAGCTAATCATACTTAAATTAATCAAAATTAATATTAAATTTAATTTTGTAATATTTAAAATTATAAACTGTTTATATTTGACAAATAAATCATATGTTTAATACATTTTTTTAGGGTAAATCTAAACTTTTTTTAAAAATAAGTTAAATTGTCCTGAATTCGGTTCAAGGACATTTTGTTACCTTTCGTAATAACTTTTTAAAGGAATAAATTAAATTTTAATTCTTTCTTTGAGTGTACAGGAAAATCGGCAACAACGGCGACCGTGACGAACCCAGGGGGTTGGGGGCCTGGTGAAAACTCCGCCTTCGGGACTCGGTCTCGGGATCATAAATAGTAGATAAACAAATAAATAAAGCAGCGCGGGCAATGAGATATATGACGGGCATATATCTTACCATATCGAACCGCACCCGCACACACGCACCCCCAAAGAATTCGATATTCTTCGATTTCGGGTCTTTCTGGGGGTTGCAGTCCCGTTCCAGATACATAAATTCGCCACCGACAGGAATCATCCACCGACCGTTGACGCCCTCGTATCCGCCACATGTATCCGTCCGTATCTGTGTATTCGTATCTGTATCTGCGCAGTGCGTCGTTCAAGACAAGGGCAGTACCAGTCACTTGCTAAAGATACATTCAAAGAAATTAGACTAAAAAGTACATAAAGACAATATTTGTTTGTAACCAAAATCTAAGTTAATTACAATTCCAACCTGAACTATGTAACTATTATTATTAAACACATTTGTTTATTAAATTTTTTTTCTATAACTTTGTATTGTCTTATTAATAAATTTAACTTTAGTTATAATATTTATATGGTCCGTACGTATTCTTGTGCTTTTGTCTTCACTAATATGGTCTTTGAATACATTTTTACAGTTATGGATATCGTCTTTCCAGGATTTTCTTTGAGTGTTCAGAAGCCGCTTCGTGCCACGCCAAAAATCAATCGACATCGGTGGATGCATTTTATCGTGCGCAGACTCCGTTTTATGAAGACCAACAACTTTGGGGTGGACGCCCACATATATCTTATTCTTATTTACTTTCCCAGCACTTAGGTATTATAATGCGGAGCATAAATTCGCAAATGTTGTCCAGATAAAGATACGACCTGCCGAATTGAGTTTGACCCTCAATGAAAATGAAAGTCCTCTGCACGAAAGGGTATAATAATTGTAAGGGGCTAAAGGACTTTGCCCTGAACAGCGAATATGCATTAAAGTTGTCAAGTTGATACGTTTAAAAGTAAGAAAAAGGTCTAATAAGAGGCTCTTGATTTTTGATAATACATTTATTTACAATAAATTAAAATAATATGAGTTTGAAAACTTCTAATGCTGTGTATCTAAACTGTATTGAAAGACTATAACAATTAGATCCAATAATACTTCAGTTAATATAAAATTGAAAGTAATTCTCCTAATAAAATCAGCTTCCTGCCTACCGATTTTTTAAATTCTCGTCCGTTATGAAAGAATGTGTGAATGGAAAAGCCAACAAAGGCAAGTTCCCTTGTAAATCCCGCATAGAAAACGGCCACTTTTCCAAGCCGTTATACGGAGGAGAGTCTTGGGATTGTAGAAAGGGGCAAGGGATGTGATGCGGGGAAAGCGCCACGGTCCAAAGAGCCGACGCGACGCCTGGCCAGGTGTTTACCTGCGAAGTGGAATGTGTGGCAAGCTTTGTGCTCCGTTGTGACCGCTGGCACTTCCTTGAGACCCCACCGAGCCAAAGCGCTAAGTGGCTGCCCAAACAACGCGTGCTAGAGTCGTACGACTGATCCAAATTGTCAAAGTCCCCTCCGCACCCAACACTTCTATGCGAAGGAGAACAAGTGCGCGAACATCTGGTAAGATCCAGGCACAACTTCTCAGTTTCCCGTCTTGACGTTATGAGATAACATATATATTTCAATTTTTAAATTTCTTTTTCATTTCATCTTAATGTTCTTTATTTTACTAATATAATTATTTATTTATTTTCCTGAGAACAAAGTATATTCAACGAATTTGATTTCCGATTTATGGTAACTTAGAAAGAATTGCCAGGACTGTTTTCTGAAGGAATCGTGTTGCAATGGTCCAAATGCAAAGCTGACAGAATCAGTCACGCTCTTGTTTTGCTTCAAGTCAAATATTTTGACGGTTCGTCAAAGGAGTGACAAGACAGGCCGACACACCGGAACCGATAACGCAGTGCCCCAGAATTTTAGGTTTTGGTTTTGGGTTCGGTTTCGACTCTATTTCTTCTTAAGTGCCGACCGTGCTAAAGGGGAAATCACACATTTTGGCCCGATTTGCATTTGCTTGCGACTCTCCAGAGCCGTTCGCCAACTGGTGATTTACGATCCCATATCGAAATCTTTCTCGGGGGAACAGAAAACTGAAACCAAAACATTGAGAATGTTTTTAGTTTCTGTCTGAAGTCGAGGTGCGAAGTTGATCCCAAAAGTAGCTACTGTTCTTTGGTGTTTAATTTATTTATTTCATTTACTTGAATTTAAAATGAAAAAATTAATATAATTTAATTTTCATTAGTGGTGTCAACATTATAAAATAAAAAAAAAATTATTTGTCTTTGGAGGTGTTTTAAATATATTTGATTTCTGTCTAAAGTTACCTACAAACATAAACATAAAACATTTTACAAGGAAATTAATCCAAAAACTATTACAAAAGCTGTTTAATAACTAAAATCGGATAAACCAGATTTCAGATAGCAAACATTGCAATCTACAACGTTCTCTATATTATATAGATCTTTACTCTTTAAAGAAACTAAATAAAAAACTATACACATTTTGTTATTTTATTTATTACAAAAAAACACAAAGATTCTACCAAGTCCAGGGCCTTAAAAAATACAAAATCCCACTGAAAGAAGAAAAAAAAGTTTACACACGACTTTAATTCGGATTATATTTTTTGATAAGTAATTTTTGTGCAGAAGAAGCTTGTGGTAACTATTAAAAATCGAACTGCGAACTTCTTACCGAAAGTAGCTACCGTTTTTCATCCTCTATAAGACGACGGCTCCCCCGCATCAAAATGGAATTAAAGATGGCCATTGCCGCGAAATAACCGTTGGCTTGGCACCGGACGTCTTGATACTTATGGCGAGAAAATGGAAAATTCGATGTCGCCATTAACATTTATTGCTACTTTGGGAAAACTCGATTACACGACACACCACCACCGCCATCAGCGCCAGCAGAACGGCAGAACAGCACACCGAGCACATTGCATTGCCATTGCACAGCCGCCATTTTATGAGTCGCGCCTGGGCACTTATGGCATCATCAGGATGCGGAGGGGATGGCTATGGATCCTGGACGCTATAGGAGAGAGGCAGGATGGATGGCCGGGTAACGGTAGAGCTGGAGAGCTGGCAGTCCTCGTAAAACGGATTTTTCGCTTAGTCAGGATGCGTGCAGCAGTTTTATGGGCCGCCCCGGCACTCGGAAAATGTATACAGTTCAGCGCGGCCAATTTATCCGTTTTCCGGACAGACCTTCGAAAATAATCCTCCAGAAAAAGGCTAAAGATATGTGGCCCTTGTTCTATTTGGATTATTTATTTATTTAATTATATATGATTTCAAAAAATTGTATACTCCAGAATTAAAATCAGATTCACTTTATTATTTTATCTTGTTAAAAGTTATTTACATTATCAGACTAAATACATTCATAATTTTTTCAGACTTATATGTTCTTTGTTCTATAATTCGCTATAATATTATTTAAGATTACAAATAATGTCCTTTTTTGTCAGCTTTTCCTGCTCATGAAATAGGTCACTGTCAGCACTGTTACAGTTTTCCATTTACAACCTTTGCGCTCCACTGCGCCTTGCAGCCTCCGCTGGCCGCCATAAAATATCGAAATGTTCACAGCCATAAAAGTTTATGAGTGTGCCGGCACCCAAATTGGGATTGGCAAGCTCTCCGAGCCGAAATCCATTGAGCAGGAACCGAGAGATCCAGGAACCAGGGGTGAAAGTTGTCACAACTAGCCAGTTGTCAATGACAGCTGCTGGCAAGCTCTCCGGAAATGGACAAGACCGTGGCCTTTGTATCTATCACCATGTTCTGGGTGCTCTTCGCCGTCGTCGGCTGCCTGATCGCCTTACGCTACGAGGAGCGCGCCGTGATCCGCTGCTGCTCCATCCTGACCGCCGTCTGCTGCTACCTGGCCTGGCTGGTCACCTTCCTGATGCAGATGAACCCAATGGTTGGGCCGCGGGCCAACCAGATGCTCGTCTTCGCGATGATGAGCTACTGGCCCAACTCCTTCATTCATGATGAGACCGACCCGTGATGCCGCAGCGACGGAAGATTATATATAATCTTCAGCTTTAAATTGTAATTGTTATTGATTGGATTCAAAGGAATTTTACCTAAATTTTATATATTTTGTGGAAAAAATATATTTTAATGAAATGCTAAGTTGAAAATGTATTTTTTTAAGAAGATCCAACTAATGTTGCTTTAAAAATGCTCTATGTGATAAAGAAACTTGTGCAATCTGATTACAAAATAAATTCTTATATATTTATTTAAATACAAAAACTACAAAAGATTTATTTTGATTTTAGCGGTGATCCAGGCAGCGCCGCAGCTCCCTTACGAACTGAAAAACCTTGCAAAAGTTTGGTTTTTTCTGCAAGCACACCTGGACGATGTCCACCCCGCAATCCACTCCCAGGGCTTTGGCGAGCTCAGCGCCGTAGGTGAGGGTGTCCTGACGAGACTCCTTGGATAGAAAACGTTGTTCAATCAAGTCCTTGTGATACGAGTGCATGAGGGCAACAAGGGCGCGGCCGCTGGTCCAGGACTCGCTGAACTCGTACATGGGAAGGCCATAGGACCTCGTTCTCTGCTTACACCAGCGCAGGAGCCTCAGGCGCTTGTCCCCGAAGGTCTTCCCCAAAGAAAAGTGGCTTGGAGTCGATGGTGGCCTCTTGGGCATGATATAAGTTGTTGGAAGAGAAGTTTGTTTTGCCTCTGAAACTGGAGTCATCTCGCGTAGGAATGACGGATTAAGAGAAATGGAGCCCCTGCGAACTATGGGCTTGTATATCTGAGCCAAAAATTCCTGGTAACTAAGGGTCTGGATGGGATATGCGCCTGTCGCCTTTGACTCCGGCTGCGGGTCCTTGTGGTTCATGTGTGCCGTCTTCTCCCGGTTCTCAGTCAAGTTCAGGCAGGTCTCAGAGAGCTGCCGACAATTAACATTCCAAACGGGGATCTGGCGCAGACTTTGATGGGTGTTCTCCAACTGGTCAGAAAATGTCATCTCGGAATCGGAAGTCGTAAGGGTCTCCTCGCTTCGGAATAACGAATCGGAGGAAGTGGACCTCGTCTGAGTAATGTTACCCGAATCCTGCGTGTCTTGCCAACTCTCGGTGCTCAAACATGTTGGGGCTTCATTGTCAGAGTCCCTGAGGTCCATGAAAGAACTGTTATCAGTCAAGCAGGATTCGGAAGGCCGTCGCCACATGAATTCGCAATCGGGGTTTTGGTGCGGACTCTGATGGGTCTTCTTCATCTTGCCGCTCAATTGCATGATCAGATCGGACCATTTGGGCGAATATTGTTTGATGGCATCGCCTCCATCGTTGTTTGAAGCATCGAGGTCCGCCTTGAGTTGGGTTTTTGAGAGTTTGGACTTCAGCCCCCTTTCCGCCTGATCCCCGAGGAGCATCAAGTTTTGGTTTACGTGTTGCAGTCCCATTCGCACCTCCTTCCTCGAATTCTGTGTTTTTGGGGAGTCCCTTATGAAGTGGCCAAGCTCCAGGAGAACAGCATCCATGACCTGATGGAAACCACGTCGCACCTCGTGATTCACCTTGCCTCCCCCATCATTGCACGGCACAACCCTATAAAGAAATACCATGTGCTGGCGACCTGTGGATATGTCAGATCTATTATCTGGGATCTCTGGCACTCCTTTGCCAGACTTACATTTATGCAAACTCGTCGAGGCATCCCTTCTCACCAGCTCACAGCATTTCGCACTCTCAACGAACGTCTCCCTCAGGTGCTTCATCAGCAGTATAGTTTTTCCCATGCACATTCTCATGTGTAGCTCATCTGGCTCGCTGTTATTCTTTAAAACTGACATTCTACGTCTTATTTTCCCCATAAGACCCTGCATTTTTTTTTTCATGGTAAAATGTATATTTCTTGTTAATTCCTGGACCTGAGACATTTAAAACTGAGAGAAGCCTAGGTGTGCGTTATAAATAATAATTTCTGAAGTATTTTTTATACTTCACTTTTGGAACTCTCGAGTAACTGACTTTTTAAGAAGCGCCACCTATGTATGTATTCATAGCAAGCAGCTTGTGTTTATGAGCACATAACCGGTATTTTTGAACCCCTTTTATTTCGTTTTAAGTCGCAAATAAAATTCATTACATATTTTTATACATTTATGTATTTTTTTTTTTAAATAATATCAATATTACAGAACGATGTTAACAAGATACAACATTAAATACTGATTAATATCTGAAAGCAAAAGAAGAGCAAATTAAACAAATATTTTAATGAAAAAATAGCAAAGGAACTCACCGGTAGTAATTGGCTTTGAAAGGCCCGGCCTTGTTTAAGCCCATGAACTTGGCCTGCTCGTCCGTGAGCTCCGTGAGATGCGCATCAAAGGTGGCCAAGTGCAAGTTGGCCACATATTCATCTGAAATTTGGAGGATTTTAATAAAAGGAGGAAGTAAGGATGCCTTAAAAGTGTAAGCCACACTTTCCTTGCAAGAAAATGTCTTAATACTCAAGGAATTATGCAAACTTTGCCTACTTTTCGGAGGAAGCAATCCTAAGAGGAACATAGATTGCTTTGGAGACAGATGTATTGGTCGGATCGAGTGGATATTTGGTATGTGCCTAACCCCTTATTAAATCTAAATAAAAAATAAACTAAATGTTACCCATTTTCTTTGGCAGCAGATACACATCCGATTTATATCTTCCAGGTGCCGAATACAGTTCGATCAGAGCCAGCGCCTGAGTGGACGAAGCGACCGAGACCACAAACGATGAAATCGTGGAACAGGAGAGATTCACCAGCCTTCCCTCGGCCAGCAAGATGATCATCCTGCCATCTGGCCAGATGATGTGATCCACCTGCGAACGAACTCGCTCCCACGTTAGCTCCGGCGTGTGCAAGCCGTTCTAAGATCAAGGAAAAGTATTAGCAAAAATTCATAAGGAAACTCATGGAATCCTTACCACATCTATCTCTGAGCAGGAATGACCCATATTGCACAGGATACAGCCGTTCTTCATGCGGTTCATGTGGTCCCGCGTAATGACATTCTTGTTCCCCGTCGCCGTGACCACCACATCCACGTTGCGGATAACTTCGTTGAGCCGCACCACCCGGAATCCGTCCATTGCTGCCTGCAGGGCGCAAATGGGATCCACCTCCGTGATGTAGACTATGCAGCCCTGACCCTTCAACGACTGGGCACAGCCCTTGCCCACATCCCCGTAGCCACAGATTACTACCTGCTTGCCGCCAAACATGATATCCGTGGTGCGCTTCAGGCTGTCCAAGATGGAGTCCCGGCACGTGTAGAAGGTATCGAACTTTTGCTTGGTCACCGAGTCGTTGACATTGATGGCCGGAACTGTTAGTTTTCCGCCCTTCGAGAGCATATACAGCCGATGTACACCGGTCACGCTCTCCTCCACTATTCCCCGGATGGCCTTGAAGCAGTCGGGATACTTTTTCAGCATTAAATGGGTGGCGTCGCCGCCATCGTCCAGGATCAGATTCGGCTGCCAGCCATCGGAGTGAATGCACCTGTCCAGGCACCACCAGAACTCTTCCTCGGTCTCGCCTCGCCAAGCAAAGATCGGGACGCCCGCTTCGGCCAAGGCGGCGGCCACAGCGTTCTGCGTGGAGTAGATGTTGCAGGCCGCCCAGCGAACGGTGGCGCCCAGCTGGATGAGAGTCTCTATCAGCACCGCCGACTGGGCATTCACGTGGGTGCAGCCCACTATGTGAGCTCCCCTCAAAGGCTTCTCATCCTTGGCCCGCTTCCGGAGAGTCATGATGCCCGGCATCTCGGATTCCGCGATCTCGATCTCGCGCCGGCCAAAGGCACTCTTTGAGATGCTCTTCACGCAAAAGTCGGTCCCGCCGGCTGAGTTGCGCTGCTTGTTGTCCTTTGGCGAGATCTCATCCTCGTCGGAGCTTCCGGTGAAACAGGCTGGAAGTTAATTTTAATTTATTATTAAATAAAATGTTTTTTAAATGTCTTTAATTTTTGCGACCCATATTTTGGTTAGTTAAGTATTTTAAGGACTGTACTTCAGGGGTATAGTCGAGTCCTACTATGGACTATGGACCTCAAGTAAAGCTAATAAAATTAAATAAGATGTTTATTATTTATTATTCACAGTTGTTGTTTCTCTCATCGAGATTAATGTAGATCTTTTGCCATAACTTACTGGAACTGAAGGAGCAGGTGGAGACATCGGAAAATCGGCGAGCTTCTATGCTGGACTTCTTCACTGCAGTCTGTGGAAAGAAAATAACGTTTGTTTAAGTCAGATAAAATATATTTAAGCATGATCTGGCCTTATCTTATTTAAGCAAGCAATTGTTAAGCAAATTTTAAACGGAAGATGAGGTCACTAACAATTTTAACACAATGATAAAATTGAATAAACTTAGGTATTATTATTTATGTAGCCTTAAGTTTCCGAATCTATATATTAATAGGCTAAGCCTTTTTTAGTAATCCCTTTTTCCCCTACTTCCCGTTAACCGATTTTGAAACGGAATATACCATTCGATTCGTATTAATTTGTAGATGTGCAGAATATGAAAAAAAATTGAATTTGACAATGTTACCTGTTAAGTGCAGGTAAACGAGAAATACGTATATGAAGCATACGAAACGGAAACAACAACAATTTAACGAAGCAAGCATTGGAAATCTTTTCCGTTCTATTGCGATAAATCAAAAGTTGTTCAAATTTAAGCAGAAAAAACTGGAGAAAATTGGTGAGTTTGGCAAAAGTGAATTGTGAATCCAAAGAACGTGGTTATTTTGAAAAGATAATTTCAGAATTGCGATTGTTCAAGTTATTCGTTATTCACATCGTAGAAGCGTCAGTCTAAAGGTTGTTTCGGTGAGTGTCTTTCATTCTATCACATCGATTAATTGTGGTTTTCAGTTGGTAGAGTGGGGGATTTTCCCCCACTGGGCGATCCTAGTACTATTTATTTGGCAAATATCTTATCTTCTAGTGTTTGCATAAGAAAACCAATAACGATTTTGAATAATACCACTTTAAAAGGGTTAGCTAAATATATACAATATCTCGTCTAATTAGAGGTAATAACACAATCTCCTGAATCTGTTTTACATTCCAATTAACATATCTCCATGGGATTAATCGATTTCGCACTGTATATAAAGCAATATAAAGTATAGGGACTGATCGATGAGAAACCCATCATTTATGGACGCAAATTCTGCGCCATTTCCAGCGAAATCTAGATTTCAGTGCAAAGAAAAGCCAAGTGGAAAAAGTTGGCCACCAATTGGCGTCGTTTAGCATACCGGCGATAATTCGTCGCGCCAATTGATTCTGGGAGATATACATTTGTTATGAAAACGCGAATCTACGCATCCAATCCAGAGCGGGAGTGTATGTAAACAGGCAGAGAATTAATGAAATCTACAATTGTTGTTGGTTGTATACCTTTGTGCATTGTTGTGCCTATTGTTGTTTACATTTCACCGGCCACATGGAATAAACATGCCCTTGTAGCTACAACATTATTATATATCTGTGCGATCTTAATGAGCAGATATTTACCATAGACTTGGACCCTGGGAGATTGATATTGAGATTACAAAAGTCTGCTTACTTAATAAATTTAAGATTTATTGAGGCAACATAGATGTAGATACTAATGTATCTTAACCGATTTTATAATAAAAAGATGTAAAAGATATTGTCTCATTAATGTAACTCTCAGATATCTTCTTAACCCCGTTATATTACTAACTTTTACAACCTTCAGAATCACCTAATTAAAGCTACTTTAATGGATTCGTCATGCGATCACTTTCACGGAGGGTATTTAAAGCTTCGAGGTGATTGTCTCGCCTTTATTTATTGTTCAGACAGCGTCCAGCGGCTTTGGTTGAGGCTTTGTTTGTTTATCAAGTTTGTCACGTGCTGTCCTCAGATTAATCGCCAAGTTCAGCGATCGAAACGCGTTTTTACCCAGCACACACCTCATGAATATTTAGTATAATATTCCCATTATTAGTTAGTGGGTTTATAATTACCTTATCGGCCAAACTCAGGTCGGCAAACGTTGTCTCTGGCACCTTGGACATCTTGAAGACACTAAGAACAGTGAACAGAAAACGCACAGTAATAAAAAAAAAAAGCCAACAATTCAAATGAAAACAAACAAAAGTGTCGTCAGTGCCAGAAATTATTCAAAAGCGAGAACGACCTTCGGGGACTTACATTTAGATCGAACCAAAACAGGTTCTCGACTTTGTTGGGTTTTTTATTTTGTGTGTTTTTATTTCAATTTGATTTCCTATGTTCTGTGCACCCCAGAGACCAGCTCTAATCGGCCAGTGCAAGTGTTGGATTTATCACTTAAGTAGTTCCTATAGTTCCGAGGAGCTGGAGGAGCACAACGTCAGTTCTGGCTGAGATCAGGCGGCTGACTAGATCGGGCTTCACATCCGATCAATCGGCCAGCGTAGCGAATTCAAACGAGATCGCCTCTCGATCTCGTTAAGATCTCCTTCTCTCGGGCTGTTTTGTTAGTTTTCTTTCTATATCTGGGGCGATCAGAGATCGGAAAACGGAGATCGGAGGCCGGTGATCGGTATTGGGTTCGGAATCGAAGATCTCCGGAGCAGACGTCCGCTCTCCACTGGGGCAAACAACAAACTGACTCACTCACTGGCCACGGTTTATGGGGAGCAGCACGATCGTATAGGAATAAAGCAATACGGCAGGCAAGTAAAAAACGAAAACAGAGACCCAGGAACCGAAAATACAACAAGACCACGGAGCGAGTTCACAATAAAGATCGCCACATTAACGAGAATCTTATTACGGCGCGAGCTCTTATCGCCGCGGTTCACTCTCTCTCATCCCCCCAAGTCCACTACGCTTATCATGATCCAACTTCACTCAGCTCCTACGACTGGGCTGCCCAGTGCTGGTATAATGCCAGATTACGGAAATCAATTTTGACTCTGACGTAGAGGCAGGCAGGGTTCCATCGCGGATGAGTGGAATTCATTAATGCAGAAACGCCACTTTATGAGTGGAGAGGGAATTTATATTTTAAAGTGGGCCTGCCACTGCAAATAATATACTAACTAATCTTTGTAAATTTAGTACTGCATTATCGCTCTACCATACTTGTTAGTAATTGCTAAGACTATTTCAAGACATTTGTTAGGGGAATCGCATTGCGATTTCACCGAAGACGGTATAATAAAAGCTATGTCAACTTTGGCAATTAGGTATTAAAATAATATGAATTAATATCTTTATATTTTTGAATATTTAAAATAAATCAATATTCTTATAATGGTGAAGCAAACGGAATTATTATTTTTAAGTATCTAAAATGGTTATAAAACCCCTGGATCTTTTTACACTTTTACATTCAATAAATTATATGATTTAAAAGTTGGCAAATATTAATAATTTATTTTTAAAATGTTTAAAAATAGATAGATATGAATATAAAATACAATGTATGAAGGTAAAAGCCTATACATTATTTTCATCACTTTGCATCATCAAAGTTAAAGCTTTATCATATTTAATTCCTACTAAATTTAATTAAACCCAGACTATCCTATGCAGATACCAATTAGTTCGTCTGTTTAACCATTTCGGCTCAGGGGTTGGTCGTTAACTTTACTCCCATTCACTCTAACGTGCCATTCGGCCATTTTTCGCCAACGTTACCCAATGATTTGATTGCAGACTATTTTATGGGATTTTCGTGCGCTTTTAGCGTGGCCATAAAAAGGGAAGAATTTTAATCAAGGCACGGGCACTGACACAGAAATTACGGCATCAACCCTCATGGGGCAGGGGATGCTGCGGGATTCAGGGGATGCTGGCATTGCGGGGGATGATTGTTACCTTGAGTTGGTCCAGACCCTAGGGGTTGAAGGATTCATTGTGTGCATCCGAGGGTCTAATTGGTCACTTTCAATTCCAAGTAATATGTCGACCAGAAGTGCGTGGTAAACATTTATTATGCCGGCTTCTGTTCAAATTCTCGTGATCGTGACTTTATTGCTTTCGTTCAAATATCAAAAGACAACAGTTTTACAGGCAAGTATTTTGTTTATTTCATAAACTATCTTTGTGATCTTTCGTAGGAGCATTTTCTGAGATACAATCCAATAGTATCCAAAGTCACTTTCGCCAAACTATTGCACCGGGAGTTTTCCAAACTCTATTGCTTTCTTTTTTTTAACCACACAGTCTATTTACAATGTACGTACTATTTACAATTAGTTAAATCTACGCTTGTTTATGTACAAGAGTCTACTTAATACCGTCTAGGTTGTACCTATATACAAGATGCTAGAGCCATTGGATCCTTCACAGCGATCCCACCCTCTCCATGAGATACCAGGGCAGGAACACGGAGGCGGCTACCACGGCCACGCAGGTGGCGCACATGGCCACTGTCGCCGAGAGGCTGGTGATCGAGAAGTGGTCCTCCCTGTCGTCCAACTCCTCATGCGGATGCTTCTCGAACTCAAGGACCTCGACATCAAATCTGAACCGGACTTTGGACTCTGGCGAATCCTTGCGCCACACCAAATGGCCGGAGGACTCGCGACGCTCCAAGCTCCATTTCGGATCGTGGACTGCAAGGTGGATAAATAAAAAGAAATAAAGATAACAAATAAAATATAATTGAATATTATTTTCGAAGATTTTAAAGATACCCACAATCGAAACTAAATTTAATTTATTAGCTAAAAAATATTTTCAAGTCTTGCAAATAAGTTTTAGAGTGCTAAATAGTCACTAAGGACCATCAAAAAATTGTATTGCCCAATATTAATACCCAGAAATAAGATTTAAAGATTATTTATATACTTAATACTTAATACTTTTTTGAATACTTGTTAAGCCTCAGTCTGAGATTATACATAAGAAACAATGTCAAGTACTCGCACCACTTCGTCTGCATTGATTTTACATTGCCCAGAAAATATACAAGTATGTTCCTAAAAGTGTGCTTTAAAAAATATTATTATTTAACAATAGGTCAAAGTGATCGTGGCATTTAAGACGAAAGCTGTAGAACAAGTAAATTTAAGAATTGTTGTGCCGAATCAATTGTTTGTGTCTGACCGCATCTATCAAAGTAATAAATCCCGTTTATTAGCTTCGCATTTATTTAAATATTTACCTGATCCAGTCATTGTGCCTTTTTTGGGGAGATCGCTTAACTGGAAACCCTGAAATGGCACAAAAAAAAATATCATTGAATAAATTAATTGAAAAGCATTGCGTCGAAGTAAATGTTTGTTATTTTGTGCGAAAAATGTGCTGACTAATCGGGGGTTCTAGGTGAAGTATCACCGTCTAATTAGCATTCCCGGCACACGAGCAATTAGAGCTCACACTTTCCGACATTCGGCGCCGACTTGGGATCTAAATTGAAATTGAACACGGCGGTTAAGTGTCTGACCCTGTCCTTCCGCCGTTTAAATGTCGCCCGCCCGGTGAATAAATTGGACGCTGCCCGGAGCGTAGCTATATTTTCCCATATACATTTTATATATACTTTGTACTGTAACATACAGTGCGATATTCCATTAAGCCGCCAAGCGTTGACATAGACTTTGAGTCGCAGCTTGAGTCGGCTGAAATTCCAGTCTGTTTGGATTCTCGCACAAACGGGTGGGGAAGACGCCACCTGACTTTTTACTTTTCCCTTGCTCGCACGTTGCTGGCATTGATTTTATTTAATTTGTTTTTGTTTTTTACTGTTTTTGTCATGCGAAAATATGGTGCGACGCCACTCGAGGGCAGAAAGCAAAAATCAATCACGCCTGACACTTTGTACTGCTGGCAAAAAAGTTTATCACATGGGGTCTTTTGTGGCGATATTTACTATAACCAATATGGGTAAATATTGTAGTACTGATAATAAGCACGCGTAGGCAAGTGACCAGGAAACCGTATTTCCCTATTAAGTAATTACCCAAGAATGGCTTATCTAATTTCCACGTATTATCGGCTAAGGTGGTTATACGAAAATATCAAAGTAGCGAAAAAATTTATGGGTCCTACAAATTGATTAGGGTTTCCTAATGTATTTTTGGAAAGGTTGTTGAGCTCATAACTTAAATTGATTATTTAGGTTATTTATAAAGCGAAATAAACTTGTAAATAAAAATATATCAATTCATTTAAACTTATAAGAGAATTTAAAAGTATATTAAATATTATTTGATTTTATTTCGTTGATGAAAGTGCTATCTAGTAAAGTGTATGAACTCATTTCCGTATATTTTTGTAAATTACAAAAACCGTAGTGCCTTGAATAATTCATGGTAATTTAATCGAGGAGCTGGTGGCCCTGCCTATTTGTTTATCCCAGCGATAGACTTGACTCCAATGTCAAAGAAACCTAGACGATAAGTTATGGACTTCAAAACTATTTACCACTAACCTTATCTTAAAGTTTTCGTGATTTGCTTAATATTTATATACTTATATAAATTAGTAGGAAATCTTTTAGGACAAAAACAGATGCGCTAATGAAATACCAGAAAAAAACTCCCTAATGTGGAATGACGCAAAAGCGTGCGGAAAACGAAAATAAACGAAATGAAAGAGGCAACAAACAAATGATATATATTTTCGTACTGACTGATAGGTACCGGGTACTTGGCACTTTATTTATAGATTTCCCTCAAGCTTGAGATAATACAATAAATCAAAAAGAAAGAAAGATACAACAATTAAGAAACTACTGCTGTTTTTCGAAGAAAATAAACAGAGGACTACACCCTGTGGCTGCGAGGTATTGAAAAATCGAAACACACATGTTGCTGCCTTCGATTTTGAGTGCGGTTTTTGCATATTTTACTTGGCGATCGTATTCCGAGAGCGACAGCGAAAGGTCGCATCGCCAAATTAGCATTCACGCATTGTGGCCTGCCCTTGAAATCTGGCATTACGAAAGCTTACAAAGGCAAATTCGTTCCCCACAATCCATTTCATTAGCTCAGAACTTCCGACTTTAAGTGAAATTAGAAACGGTTTGCTTTCTAATATTTACCGAGTCACGGCTGGAATACTAGACTAGGCTCCAATGTCTGGTGTTGCCAGTCCCCGATTTTAGCACATTTCGCCAGCTAATGACAAACCTTATACTTGAACGATTTGCTCGCACGATCGACACGAAAAGTGATTTCTTACTGGACTTTGCTCGATTCTTTATGAGGACTACGCAAGTATCTGCATTAATGCGACGCTTACAAACGAATGCCCTGGGGTTCGATTGCGTTTGCATCGCATAAAGACTCAACTCATGCCATCTGATGTATTGGTGCTTTTAATTGGTTTTCCTATTTTTGTTGCCGCCAGACTCTGATAAGATTCACAAAGAAAGAAACGCCAACGTCAGCTGAGCACTTTTAATCAATGAAACGAGTGAGTTTCGCAGATGCCCATTTCCACTTGAGTCCAAGATACAGTGAAAACTGGAAGGGAAATCAACTTGGAGGTGAACAAGATATAAAAATATTTATCATATTATTACATTTATATACTGAAATTACTTTGAAACTATGCATTAAACACAACTGTTGGCTTGGCTGATGTTCGCGGCACTTGAGCTTTTTTAGCCAAAAACCTGCTTTTGGCCAATGCCATTATAATATGCACATACATTGCGCAAGCTCCACGCTCCACTGTCCAACAGTAAAGCCACTGAACTAAGACAGTGGAATAGTTTCCACAAAATGCGAATTGAATCGCAATCTGTGACACAAATCAGCATTAAAATTCACTGGAGGTAAACACGCGCCTGAAAGTGAGATAAGAGGGAAAGACCTCTTTCGCTGAATTGATGATGTATGTCTGTACATACAGATGTACATCGTATGTTGTCAGTTAATCAATAAAAATATGTGGCGCGGGGGTCCAATCACTGCGAGAAAACTACAGATTTCAAACAAATATAGTGGAATCTGAATTGGTATAATTAAAAAAAAAAAGTATAACAAGATCCTAAGACATTTATAAAACCATTTATTTTTATTACTCTGATAAAAGCTGGATTTGGTCAGTTTTAAAATAAAATCTTTAAACTAAAGTAAAAATATTTTAAGCAATGATGCAGAAAACGAATATTTATAGGATATATCAATATATAGATCCCAAAAACAATTGCTTTACAAATAAATCAAATCTGGATAGTCTCTACAAAATAATTATATATTTTAATGACCCAATTAACGTGAAATAATCGCCATTGTTTTGAGGTACTTTGCCCCCCCTGTGTATGAATCGATTTTATGAGCGTCGGGTGGACTGGGGAAGGTGGTGCCACTGGCAACCCGCGTAATCAATAACAAACTCATTTTTTTTGTTTTTGTTATGCTCGCATGTTCAATTGCACTTTTATGTAAAGCTCGTCGTCGTCGTGTTTTTGTTATTACCGCTGCTGATTTGAAGTGACTCGACTTGCGACTCCTCGAGGCCAAAAGCACCGATTGAGAATTAGTCAACAGCTGTGCACTGTCGCAAAAAACCAAACACACTCGCACACACACCACTCTCTGTAAAATCGGATTCGGATTCGGACCTCGTATACGGATCGATCTTGCGAGCTTCGCGTGTTGGCCGCGCCGAACTATTGGGGTCTAGTGCAGGGAGCAGACTGAGCAACACGCTCCAGCCCGTCGCAGTAGCTCGGCGAGCGGTACTACTGGGGAGCTCTAGTACCGCCGAGAGCGAAAGTCCGCCGCGCCCCCATATTTCGTTGCGCTCTTGCCACCTTATGGCTATATATCGTATGATAGTGTATGGCTGGTAGAGACTCGTATTCGAGTGCCTTACGTGGGGCTCATAGGCAAATTAGCTGAATGAATGAGTGAATGAGTGAGAGTGACAAGCCCGGGCAAAGCTTACACATCAGCTTGGACGTTTGAGATCACTAATCGGTTGTGAGCACAGGAGAGCTTCACTAGATCAAACCTCTTAATAAGCTTTAAACAAAAGCCACCAATAAGTTATATTAGAAAAATATAATTGAACTTAATTCATGAATTTTAAAAAGCTGTTTAATATTGCACTTGTAATTCTGAATTAGTGTACATTTCTATCAAAAATGTATTAATAAAATATGAAAAAACTTGGAAGTTTGTAAGATTAACCAAGAGACAAGGATGCCATTAACAATTTTTGCATCCAATTACTTATCTTTCGAATTTAAATTAAAGTTTAAAATATTTTTTATTTATCTTTTTGTCGAACCATAGAAATAATCGGTTTTTTATAAAAAAAAATATATATATTTACATTTAAGGTAAACTTTAATAAAGGCAATTTAAAGATATTTTACTATTTTATCTTCCTTTACTTATAAAAAAGCTCTTGCTAAATATCATATATTAAGTAAAATTAATTGAGTGCTTCCGGCTTAAGAAACCCATTATTGTTGATGGCAGTTAAGATTTAATTGCAAGTTTTGGTTGATTTTTATACCAGATATCGCCACAAAAGCGGTTCAAGAAGTGGTAAACGGTGCAGAGCTCTAAAACCAGCGAAATCTCACATACACAACATATTTTCACGTTTTCTTTATTTTTCCGGCTGCAATCGGCATGACAATCTATCCGTCAACACTTCAAGCCCATATAAACAAAAGCAAACAAATCAATTCCATGCTTTCAAAGCGTAAACAACATTTAGATGTAAATATGTAATCTTATACGAGGAGAATTACTGTAAATAATGGTGAAAATGAAAATAATAAATCTATTTATAAAGCACTGACGTTGGGGTACCCTTTAAACTTTTCCCTTTTTTTTCCTTTGGCCACGTAAGTGTACGAAAATTCATGAAATAAAGTATTAATGCTTATCACTAATATGAAGTTCATCTGATAATAATAAAAAGCAGACAAGTTCTAGTGAAAAGTGGAGGCGGAGCTGGAGATATGAAATAATACTTTCACACTGTCATTGAAGGTACTTAAAACAAGGTATGTATCTTGCCAAGTAGATAATAAAATTGTACATCAAACAGGCACACGAATTAACATACCACGTCACTAGATAATCGCAGTGCAGGGTATCAGCATCAACAAAGAGAACACAATAGAATACAGTTCCTCGTACTTTTTTTTGTTGTTTCAAGCCTTTGTTTTACATGTGTTTGTGCATTCTACTTACTAATCTGTGTACACTGAACAAATTAGTAGGTGTTTGTACTTTATCAATGTCCCTGATTTATGTACTATGGAGTGTTATAATAAATATACATAACCAATATTATAAGTACAAAATTAGTAGTTTAGATTTGATTTAAAACTAAGGAATGTTAATGCCTTGATGAGACAGAAAGATTGATTAATCCCAGTTCCATAAATGTATATTAAATATAGTTACATAAGGAAAACGTTGAAATTAAATGTATAAAAGAATAAAGAATCATATATTTACTAGAATACAAATTATTTTTGGCGCTGTATAGATTCAAAATTATTTTTCCGAGTGTTTTTTGAGTGCGCCGGGTAATTGTGACCACCGAGAAGACAATTGTTTCAATACAAACACACACACACTCCGGGCACTTGTTTGCATGGAGAGCGGAAAGTCTGAGATAATCTGCGCGGAGCGAGAATCAAGTGTCACTTTTTCCTCAGTCTTGCACTGACGTTGGACCAAAGTAAAGACAATCAGAAGGCCTCCGACAGCCAGACAGCCTGCAGACCGACCCAATCCCAATTGGAGTATTTCGAAGCGGCGATCGCTTACCTAGTTATGAGGATGTCTGGGACATCCACCTCCGAGCGCTCAAACTCCGAAGACAGGTGAGAACATGGGCATCCTAAAATATGGGCAATAATAGGTAACATTCCTGTGTCAGCCCATCGAATCCCTGCCTGACGGAGGTGCTCCGGACCTGTGCCAACATCCAGTCGCTGGAGAGCCTCAACTACGAGTACAACGACGTCTACCTGACCGGACCCAGCGAAGGCAAGATGATCTCGCCGAATCCGTACTCCTTCAGCGGGAACATCTCCACCAGCAGCTGTCCCAGTGAAGATGTGTCCTTCACGCAGAGCATTCTCGAGGACAACGGGCGTATATCGCTGGCGTACGAGAACCTGAAGACCATTCCCCGGCGACTGGCCGACAAGTTTGCGGCACAGACCAAGTTCCTCGATCTGAGTCACAACGATTTCCGAAATCTCAAGTTTCTCTCATTTTTCGAGGACCTGGACACCCTCATTTTGGACCGCAACGTGAACCTGGACCTCAACACTTTTCCCTACTTGCCGAGTCTGAGGATACTGTGGTGAGTCAATGGATTTTTACTTGCTTTTCCAGTTTCTATAATACCCCCATTAATGTTGCAGGATCAACAACTGCGATATTGCCAACATAACTGACTGGATACACCGCATCGAACGGCAGTGCCCGTCGCTGGAGCAGCTCTCTTGCATGGGCAATCCGGGTATCCGCACCGTTTTCGGAAGCCAAGGACCTCGCGACTATACCCTGCAGGTCCTGCCACAACTCAAATACCTCGACGGACTGCCAGTCTGCCCAAGCAGCGGGAGTGGTGGCCACACGGCGCTCTCCTCCTCGCAGGGACATGGCCAGGACTCCACCAGCAACTCGGAGAAGCCCATCTCGGCGCCCGCCCTCACCTTCAAGGACTTTTTTCGAGCGAAACATTCCAGGAAATCGCACAGTGGACGAACCTACGGCAACGGCTCCTCCACAAACTGAAGTCCACTGGCGATGCGGTGGGTGGGGTATTCTGTTGATTGCATTCTGTCCCATTGTTGGACTATTTTTAACCGTCCGCTGGATTATCAGCGCTGCCCTCGGATGCCCTGCAGTCGTCGATTGCACCTCCAGTGCCAGTGCATGGAAAAATATACACTCACACAAGACGATTGCCATGAACTGGGTGCACGTATATGGAAATTTATGACGATGTTGGACATGCACAGGCCTAGTGAGAATTAATCTAGTGCATTAAAGCAATTTTTACAATAAAGCGAGTCAATGGACTCGAGAGATGATTAACAGTAGGTATAGAATAATGGGCACCGATCTTCAGAGTAAATATTGTGCTCGTTTTAACAGCATTGTGAATGTCGTTCAGTGTCTGATTAATGTTACATCAATTTCTGGGCCTGAAATGGAGGTCACCCACAAAGATATGAAATAAAGTTAGCAGTAAATTAAGAAATGCAAACAATGCCTGTTTTAAATTCAATGTTAAAGGGGTTCAAAAGAAAGGTCATAAATGTCTGATAATTAATTTCTCTAAATTTATTACAGAACTATTTTTGCATTCCCAATATATTCAAGGCTATAATTCCGAGTTCAAAGCCGTCACCGATTCTTTAACATCAAAAAATACCATCTCGGATGCACTGACAGTGAAATATGTATGTGTTAACTCCTGCTTTTTGTTTTAATGTTTATCTATGTTATTTTTGCTTAAGAAACGTAAACTGAAAACCCATTTCTGAGAATATTTGGAATCATTACTTTCTGGCATCTAATTGCACAAATGATGTGATATCCGTAAGTGCATTTGGTTGGTCAATTCGATTTGATTTCCAGGTTTCCTAAGGCAGCCTCCAATGACAGAATCAGCTTGTCGTTGTTTTTGATTGTAGATTGTTTGGTTGTGTGCTCCGACACCTGCTCCAGAGCCCATTGTGCCAGCTTCTGCAGCTCCTTGCGCTTGGAGCTAACAGCCCGGGAGTTGGCCAAGTAGTTGCAGCACAAATAAATCCCATACAAGGCACGCAAGTTGTGAGGATTGAGCTTCAGAGCCTGGGAGTAGTAAGTGCGAGCTGATTCCACATTCTCGACGCCACCCTAAGAGGAACAGATATTTGTAAAATTAAAATTAAATAAAATATTTATAAATGCTAAGAGAGTCACACCATTGTGTAGCGTATTTCCGCCAGCCGCTGGTGTATCAGGTGACTGTGGGGATTGTGCAGCAGAACCTCCTCCATGCAAAATGCCGCCTTTCCAAACTCGCCCTCAGCTAGGTACAAGGTGCACAGCTCATGCCAAGCTTCCTGATCGGACATAAACCTGCGGAAGTTAAAAAAATCGATCAGGAAATACTAAGAAAGAAAATTCAATCACTCTAAAATCCTATTACTTTTTCAGATATTCGTTGAGCTCCTTAATAGCCTCCATTCGACGACCGCGGGCCTTCAGAATGGCAATCTTGCGCTTTCTGGGCGCAGCGTTGGTCTCATCCTTGGCAATTATGGCATCTAACACCTCATCCGCCTCGTCGTACTGCTCCAAGGCCTCGTAGCGCATCGCCTTGAACTTCATCACGCGCAGGCTGCCCGGAAACTCCAGGGCCAGCTGCTTGGTGCATTGGGTGGCAATGTCGAAGCGGGCAGTGTCCAGGGCTGCGATGATCACCTGCTCCAAGATAAGGTGGCGCTCGTTGCCGGTCTTGTGCACTTTGTCCTCCAGCACCGCAACCCACAGCTGGACCACCTCCTCGCTGTGGCGGCCGGTCTCCTCGCGCCACTTCCTGAACTGATCCCGCACATCTGCAAAAGGGTAGCGGATTAGGCTCGTCTACTTTTCATTCATCATCTGCTCCCATTTTTGTTCCACATGCCAATTGGATTACTGACGTGGGCCCGCATGGGGCGGAGCCGGTTGAACCGGAAAACTCACCCGACCAGCTCATCTCCTCGTAGTTTAGTGACATGTTTTCCGCAGCGAGCCTATTTAACACTTGTATTTAATTAAATTTAATTTTCCTTCGATTATTAGCAATTTCCTTTCAGCAGTGCTGCCAGATAAAAATTTAGCTTTCCCCCTAAAAAATCTCAAAGAGTCGATATTTCCCCCTAAAAAATCCAGACTTTCCCCAAAATTTAAAAAAACAGTTAATTTCAAATAACTAAGAGAAGAAATATCTGATTTTGATGTTGCAAAGCGAAAAAATGTCGGTGGAATAACAGTTTTAAGTATCTTAAAGGCTGATTCACAGAAAGGCTTTCAGGGCTGATCTAGGGATGTGCAAAATATATATAAAAATCACTACATCGAAAAGGTTTCGCCAGTAATATCGATGTATTTGCAAGATATATTGATGTTTTCCTGCTCTAGTTGTGGCATTTTTTTTTTAATGGAAAGACAATTATAATAATAAAACAATACATTTAATGATTATACGTCTATGAGCTGTCATATAAATGTTAACTAAATAAGTAGGTGTGCCATTGGTTATTTGCTACGAAAAAGACGAATATTACCTGTCGATAGGTCGTGAGACAAACCAACTTACTTCGTGACACGTACTGGTTCCCCAGGTAACGATGATTCCGGCGCGAACTCTATTAAATCAGTTTCTTAGCAAATTATGAATCTGAATCGCAAAATGAAAATGAAAAAACAAAATAACGAAATGAAAATTACAATTAATTAAATTACTATGAGGAAGAAATTATTTTGGAAGTTCGGCCCTAACTTCAGAGGTCACAGGTTTTATTATTGATTAGACAGTGGTTCAAAATTTATTATTTGTACAAAGGAGAAAAAAGGTAAGAATTTCAACTATAGAAAACAAAAGCATGTAATTATTTTACTTCAAAATTAATCCAAATATTAGCCGCAACTAGGTAGCTAAAATTTTTGTCAGTGCGTTGCTATGGGAATACGTTAAGGTTCAGGAATTTACAATAACAAGTAACGGTCACACCATTCCGTCCGAATTCGTCAACAAAACCTCAAGTCTCTCGGCAATTCCGGCTATTTAACCCGTAGAACCGGGAAGACTAGCGCCGTATGTGGGAGATTCAACTGGCAGACTTCAGAGGGCATCCAAGCGAATCGGAAGCAGAGTTATCATGGGACCGCAGCAGCTGAAACGCGCCTTCCTAGGCTTCGACCTGAGCACCCAAAAGGTGACTAAAACCCCAAGCACAGTAGCTGCCTACGTAGTATCTTTGTATCTGTGAGATGTGAAGGCGTCTTCATCTCGTCCGACTGCGTGGGAATGGGGCTACTAAAAAGGTCAACTCTCACGGAACTCGCAGCCTCGTTTGGAATGCAACCTGTTTCCCAAGAACCACACACAACACTCTGCTTATCAGGGGTCCATTGCCAGGCCTCGATTCCCGCTTATCTGCTAAGCCCGTGCGCACGAAATAATTTAACTATTAGCGTTTGATTATTACAATTCACGTTCGGATGGATTGGCCCCCGCCTCATTATCTTAACCACCCCAATAACTTTCATAATTCCGCAATGACGCCGCGCGGTGACTCCTAGTTGCCCTCTGTGTTTGATCGTTACTTTTAAGGTGTGTCTGCCTCCGTATCTCTATTCGCTGCCCTATTTTCCCTTTCCAGCTCAAAGCCATCCTGCTAAGTTCCAGCCTGGAGGTGGTGGCCTCGGCGGAAGTAAAATTCGACACCGATTTGCCAGAGTTTCGGACCGTGGGCGGAGCCAATCCAGGACCCAACAAGAATGAGTAAGTCATGGACTCAGGATGCAGACAATTTAATATCTAAACTGTCTCTTTCAGGTTTTTTGTGCAGCCCGTGATGTGGGTGAAGGCCATGGACATTGTCCTGGACCGCCTGGTGATGCAGGAGGCTGACCTGAGCACCGTGGCGGCGATCAGTGGCTCTGGGCAGCAGCACGGCTCCTTATACTGGTCCAAGCACGGCATTGCATCGCTGGAAAACCTCGATCCCGACAAGTTCCTGCACTCACAAATCGACGACTCGGCCTTCGTCGTGAACCGCACTCCCATTTGGATGGACGCCTCTACCACGAAGCAGTGCGTGGAAATGGAGACGGCCATTGGGGGTCATCTCAACATGGTGGAGCTAACGGGCTCCAAGTGCTACGAGCGCTTCACGGGGCCACAGATCCGAAAGATCTACCAGCAGCGCACGACCGCCTACGAGGACGCCCAACGAATCTCACTGGTCAGCAGCTTCCTGGCTTCGCTCTTTCTGGGCGCCGTGGCGCCCATCGACTTCAGCGATGGCTCCGGCATGAATTTGCTGGACATCCGCGAGAAGAATTGGTCCAAAGCCTGCCTGAATGCCTGTGCCCCCGACCTGGACGAGCGTCTGGGTCAGCCGGTCAGTCCCAATACAGTTGTGGGCCCAATTTCCGAATACTTTGTTAAGCGCTTCTCCTTTCCGTCCGATTGCAAAGTGGTCGCGTGCACGGGTGACAATCCTTCGGCGCTGGCTGGCATGCTGGTGGACAGCGATTGGCTGAGCGTTTCTCTCGGCACCAGCGACACCCTGATGATGAGCATGAAGGAGCCCCTAATCTGGGAGGAGGGCCACGTGCTGTGCCACCCAACCGAGACGGAAGAGTACATGGGACTGCTATGGTAAGCTGGTACTTGAGTGATTGGAGCACATCATTTTTGGATTTATATTTTTTCCTTTTAGTTTTAGAAATGGCTCACTGGTCCGTGAGGGAATAAACAAGACAGAGACCGGCGGAGATTGGCAAAAATTCAACGAACTTCTCGACTCCACGCCACGTGGAAACTTTGGAAACATGGCCGTTCACTTTACCGAAATGGAGATTATCCCCAAGGCGAAGGGCGTACTTCGATGGAATAAGGATACCGTGCCCTGCTCCCCAGAAGCCACCAAGGGTGTAATCAAGTAAGTTTATTATAGCTGTTAAAAATGTTTTAAATCAACAGCTGCATAAATACGTAACAGAAGTAATTCTTATATATTTTTCCTGTTGCTACAGATTCAGCTCGCCTGAAATTGAAATTCGTGCCTTAATTGAGGGCCAGATGTTGCATCATCGCGCTGTGGCCGAGGACATGGGCTACAAATTTGGGAAAAAGACTCAAATCCTTGCCACCGGCGGTGCATCCGTTAACAAATCAATCCTGCAGACTATCGCCGATGTGTTCAATGCCCCCGTCCATATTCAGGTTTATATTCACTTTCTTTGCTTATTTTTGACCCCAAACTTAATGTTAAATATCTTGCAGACTGAGAGTGAGGCCGCCCTGATGGGAGCTGCCTACAGAGCCGCCTATGTTCTGTACAAGCACGAGCTCGACGAGGGGGCGACTCCGCTTTGCTATCGGGACTACATACTGAGTCTTACTCAAAACAAGTTGCAGCTCGTCTGCGAGCCACACAAGGACAGCCAAGACATCTACGCTCCCATGCTGCTGCGTTACCGCGACATGGCGCACATCCTGGCCGTAAGAGACACATAGACATAAGGAGAACCCAACGCTACATTCCTTTTTGTACTCCTTGCATTCCCCTAATTCCACTCCACCTGAAATTGAAAGAACTAAAGTGCAATTAACTTAATTCTGTGATTGACGATTTATTACAAATTTATGCGAAAGCCCATATACAAATAAATGTCCGCATATGGAGCATTCCTAATTGGGTGTGGACTGACTTTGTAATTGATTCTCCGCCTACTTCTTTCGGCCGCCACGCTCCTTGACCTGTAAATGCACTGTGGTTCCATTCACAAGATTGTAGAACGCCATCGTATTGCTGTCTTTGAAGAACATGCCCTGCAAAGAGTCTTGGTGTCAAGATATTTCTCCTCTCTATAGTCACAGTCAGCTTACCTCATAGAAGATCTTTTGCTTGGCCGGTGGCATGCCGGTTTCATCCTGGAGCTTCGTCTTGAGATTGGTAATCGGTTCAGAAAGGCCCATGGTTACGGCTATCATTTGTCCATTTAGCTTCCACTCGGATTTGTCGGAATTGGGCACTTGAACTTGAATGGTTACGGGGCTCTAAAAATATAAAAAATAAATATTTAAATATTTCTCTAGAGTTATAAGTTTATGAGCTGGAAAACTCACCTTGTGCGAGGCAATAAACTCGGCCTCGGGTATAAGGTTATCCTCGGAACGCAGCTTTTTGGCCGGCGGCTCATCCTCTATTAAATCAACAGGAGGAGCTGGAGCCAGCTGCTGGGGTGCTCCGCCCTGCATGTTCATGTAGCCCCCACCGGCAGCGCCATAGGGAGGTTCTGGGAAAGTAATAAAATGGTTAATCCTCGGATTGGAGTGAAAAGTAACTTAAACTTACGCATAATTTGTGGACGTAGTTGCATGAGTGCCATGACAGGCTGTGCCGGCTGCTGCGGATGATGGTGCGGCGGATGCTGCGGCGCCTGCTGGTGCTGCTGCGGCGGATGATGATGGTGCATGCTGTGGTGTCCGTGGTGACCTCCACCGCCGCCACCTTGATGGTGTTGGCTCTGGCTGGAGTGACTGGTCTGTGACCTGGTCGAGGGCTGCGGCGGCGCCGAGAGCGTGGCCTTGTTGCCCACCGGCTTGGGTCCGATCTTCTCCTTCTCCTCATCCGGCAGCAGGCCCTTGACCTTGTGGATCTGATGAATTTGCTCTTCCAGCGTGATATTCGCCCTGGCCGCACGTGTTGCCGCCTCCACGCTGGACGTGTGCCCGTCCCAGGTTACGCGATCGTCCTTCTTGGTCTCCTCCTCGCCCAGCTTCTTGCCGATAACCGTCTCCTCGTCGCCCACACCGAAGATATCGGTACGACGCTCGGCCAACTGCTTGAGACTCGCCTCGATGGCAGTGCCCGCGGCAAATACGTTGTCTTGGTTGATCTTTTCCACGGTGTGCTTGTCGCGCTGTTCCACCCAGCGTGGATCCAGCAGGCCGATGCGCATGTGCTCCGAGACCTTGGAGGCCGGGATCTTCTCTCCCGTGATCGGTGAGATGAGGTACTCGTCCGTGGGCATCGGCGCCGGCTTGGGTTGCGTTGCCTTCGGATCGTACTTCTTGACCACCACCTTGTCGTGCGTGGGCGGCAGCATAGGCGCCACCGAGGGCTGCAACTTGGTCGTCGGAGTGTCCTCGTCGCTGGAAGCCTCGTCCATGTCCTGCACCTGGGTATTGTCGCGCTTGGCACCCGTCGGCTGGGTGTAGGAGGACACGTTCTTCATCTGAATGCCCACACGGTTCTCCATCTGCGAAAGCTTAAGGCCGCTCTCCAAGTGGCTGGTCACATGGGAGTCGTCCTCGTCGTCCGATTCGATCTGCATCTCGGTGTCGCCCTCCTCCTCCATCAAACGCTCCTCCATGAGCACGCGAGCTCCCACCTCGTCCGGATTGGTGGGCGGCGGGAAGTTGCCCGACTCGAAGGGCTGATAGTCCACCGTCTCCACTACCACAAAGTCATGCCAGTCGATCTGGGCGTAGGCTACGCGTTCCCGCTCGATCTTTTCCTCCTCGCGGCGACGCTGCGCCTCCTGGTGGCGCTGCCAGTTGGCCCGGTACTTGACGTGCTCCAGCACCTGGTTCATGCTGGCCCTGCCCGGAGCACTCTCCGCCCGCAGCTTGCCCAGCAGGTCCTTGGGCGGAATCAGCACCTTGGTGTACTGCTCCAGCAGCTTGGTGAAGTATTGAAAGAGGGAGTGCTGGGGACGCAGAAAATCAAACTGAAAGTTGCGCTGCTCCCTGCTCATCAGATTGGTCAGGAATTGACGGCCATTACGGGCCACAAACTGAGCTGTTAGCTTCACAATGTCCCTAAATTGGTAAGGCGAACAATAAGTCAAGGTATGAGGTGGCACATAAGGGATACTCACAAATCCAGAGCCGAAATCGATGGCGGATCGGCAATAAACTCAAATTCCGGCGGCGGATCCTTGGGCACGAACTGCTGCTCCACCACTTGCTTTAAGAGCTCCTGCTGACGCTGTTGGGCGGCACTAGTCACCGCCAGCTGCTTCATACCGGCTATGGCCGTGATCCCGGCATCTATTTGGGATGAAACAAGACATGAACAAGGGTATTCCTGGCAATTATTCCAAACTTACCATTGCCCTCACGAAACTCGTTGACCTTGTGTCTGTAGTAGGCATGGTAGGGATCGCCTCCGTTAAGGAAATTAAACTTCGGGTTGCCCAACTCGTTCTGCCGGATACGGGCCTCGAACTCCGGTCCATTGCGGGCCACGAAGCTTGCGGTCTTGTCAACGATATCTGTTAGTTAAAACATTGCTTACTGAGCATGGGAAAACGCATTAAACCTGTAACTTTAATTAGTATTATAAATGGGAAAATAGGTAAACATTTTTTGGTTTTTGGCAAAGGATGCTTCTGACTTCCGGCGGTGGATAGATGATGCCGACAATGGGCCCGGACATCGGCTTGGACTGGTCATTGCTGAAGTGGTCCTCGTTGGCTTCTGCGTCTAAAGCTGGCATGGCTGGTGAAATGTTCGCTTTTATTGATCAAATTCAATTTATTTTTCGGGAAACGCTTGTTTGGTAAAACTGCCTAGAGGTGGAAATAAAATCGATTACGATATCGATAAGTACAGCGATGGGTTTAGTGCATACTTTGCGTGAGTTATCGATGTTATTTTTCAACACTTTCTAGATTTTTTAAAACTTTTTTTGTTTTTTACAGAATTATTTTATGTATTTAATATTCTCAATAATATATTTGTACTCAATTTCAAACTTTCTTTACATATATTTTTTTATAGTGTTTACAAAGCTACTGAACTCGAAGAAATAAAATATAAGCATAACCATAAAATTGTTTATGGTAAACTTAAATTTGTATAATTTTATCTATTCCACATTTTAACTAGTTTCCGATCGGAACTAGATAACCTAAATCAAACTGATTAACCCCTGGTTAAAGTTATCGATAAAAAGAAAAAGCTACTCCCAACTATCGGCGGATCGTTTAAAATTACACTGTACTGCCAACTTTTTAATGACAAGGTGGCGCTTCGTACCATTGGGTATTATTTCCATTAATATAAGATAAACGCGTGGGCAGTAGTATATAATATATAGCTGCCCAGTTGTGGTCGTTATTTACATACTACATCAGTTGTTTTTCGACTTTTTGTTGTGAGAAGCACATACACTCACAGATTGAATCACCGCGCCAAAAACCAACACGTAAGAAGGCTACACTCGAGAGTGCTCGGCTGTGAGATACCCCCGAGATAGGACTTTTGTCACTAAATTTGGTAGCCCTAGCTCCTATAGTCTATGACACAGATGGACATGGCCAAATCAACTTGGCTGGTGATGCTGATCAGCAATATATATACTTTATAGGTTCGGAGATGCCTTCTTATGCCTGTTCAATACACTCTCGGCTGGCACCAAGTTATAATTCCCTTGTTCGCCTACAGGTACCGGGTATGAAAACAACATTTGTTTACGCTTTTTCGCTTTTTGCTCACCCAAGAGAACACGCTCCCAAGTCAGATGATGGGCTCCCTTATGCGTGATAAGTACCGGCCGAGCGCGGCTTTGATTCGGCACAGATCGGGCCGCATCTCAGTAAGCTATGAGCTGCTGAGTCGCCGACACGGTTTATTGGAACGGTACGGATCGAAATAAATCACGGAGAGCTTAGCCAGAGTCGCAGTTCGAATTACTTCCTTATCAGTTGCTTGGGACGTGACTTAAATTCCATTGACGGTGTGCCTTGCCTGACACTCGGCTTTGCCGGGGCTTGTGGGTCTTGTGAATCATAAACGGGAGCGGAGCCCATGTGTTTGCCCTGAGAAATCTTTATTCTGGGACAAAGAACCACAGTGCAATGGCTGGAGACAAGAGTATTTGCCTGCTGGCTGTTATAATCGGAGCATCGATATTGCCCTCAATATCTGATGCCAGTTTTGCATTCCCAAATCGTAAGTCAGATCAGATATTTTTATTTATAAGCTGCGAATTTTGATAGAAATATAACTTTTTTTTAAGTATTAAGCAAATTATTTTCTTGCTTTAATATGATTTGAATAATTGAAGAAATCAATAGACCAACTTTATTCTTTATTTATTTACATGACTTGTCTTCCGGTGAGGATTGTAAACAACTTTTTTATTCAAATATCATAAGAGAGCACAGAAAATATTCAACAACCTGAATCCGTTGAATCTTATAGGTTGAATTAATGACTATTTATTCATTTTATTGCTTGTTCAAGTTTTCGGTCCATCACATCAATAAAAGTGTCAATGGGTTTCAAGCATTTATTTCTTGGACTATTAGGAAGCCGTTAAATGTTATTAAATGTTTTTATTATTTGGATTTTAATTGGTACTTAAAAAATTGATATACATTTTTTCTAAGCTATTTGATGCCGCAAAGCAAAAAGTAGCCTTTCTCTCTTTTCCCGGGCGCAAAGTGATCAACGGTCGAATCTCACGGGTTATGTCACCATGAATGACTGCACTTGTTTCCTTTAACGTCAGTCACAAGAGTCAAAAATATATAAATTTCCCGTTAATTGACCCATTATGAACACAGTGGGAATTCCTAAAATATCACCTCAAAAGATCACACAACGATGTTTTTCTTATCACTTAGAAAAATAAATAATCAGCTCGTAATAGATTTTTGAAGGCGTGGCAAATGTGATCAATGATTTCTTCTTGATTACGAGGCAAAATCCATTTTTATTTATGTATGTTTGCGTTTCAATTAACATTTGTTAGCAAGTCTGTGTATTAATAACCCTTTTCTATTAATAAGGGAATGACCCTACTCTTTTGATAATCATCACAGATAATTAAATAAAAATTCCCCAAAAGCTATCATTAGTTTTTGAATGATTTGCTTCTTCGAACTGCACTAACCTTTGTAATATAAAATTATTATAATATTACTCGAAAATCGTCTTGATTAAAGTGTTGACAGCGCTTCATTTGTGGAATATTCCAGAGAATATAAATCATTATTTCTTAATAGATTTTAAAAAGATTTTTCCACCGTCATTTACGGCTTATTAGAATACAAAACGCATGGAAACTTTTGATAGCCTTCTTTCATCAGTCTTTTTGGCATTTATTTTATTTATTTTGATATAAAAAATGTGTCTATGGTTTAATTTATGTGTTTCTTGTAACACTTTCAGGTAGAACTAATATTGGGAATGAAGCTAAATCGTACTTAGACGGAATCTCTTCGGCGAAGTGGTTGGAATTCGTCAACTCCGGACTCGAATCGCTAAACAGACAAAAACGGTTTGTTAATTTTAGATTTTTCTATAAATATAACTAACTTAATAGTGATTTATTCATTATTATTTAATACTTCTTTAATTTATCATTTTGTAGCCTTGAGGAAAATCTGTTAAAATCCGACATTACTGTCAAGAACGGCACCATTTCGCACGTACAATTGCTGGACTCTTTACCTAATTTAGCCTCCAAGGAGGACAGTGAGATAGCTCTGAAGATCCTGAAGTCTAGCCTGTTCGTGTACAATAGTCAGTGTTTGACTCACGGCATCGACGGAGATGAGTGTCGGAATTATCTGGAAGAGAATTCCCTGCCCGCGGGCAGCAGTCTGCGAGTAGAGTGCCAGAACTTGCTCTCTGGTAACAGGGAGGGTCACCACGCCTTCCGACGATTGCTGGAGCCCCATTACAGGAACGGCTTTCATGAGGTACGATCGAACTCAAGGGATATTTCTTTAAGGATGTGTTATAAATTCCTTATCCTTGCAGATGTTTCCCGAATCCGGTCGCTCCGTCAGCGTGCCAGCAGCCTGGGCAATCAGTAAGGCTCTGTACGAACCGGATACTCTCCAGAAAGCTAAGCAACTAACCTCCGAGGATAAATCCCATTTGAACTTGGGTCTGGCACAGTGGGCTCAGTTTGTGGAGCACGATCTTAGCAAGCCTGTCTCCCAATCGATGAGTAAGCGTGTATTTTTCTTTTAATCGATTAATTAATGCGGGCTCCATTTACTTAAAAAATTCAATTATTGATTTTTGTTTTCCCAAGGCACTGGAGCTCCCATCGAGTGCTGCAGCCGTGACCAAAACAACCTTCAGCCCCGCCACCACCACCCGGCATGTGCTCCAATTCTGTACCAGCCCAGTGGGAAATACGACGTGCCCAGCTGCCTCAACTATGTGCGGAGTGCTCTGGCCGTGGCCGATTGCAATTTCGGAGGCGCCGAGCAGGTGAGTACCAGACCATGAGAATTAATAAATATTAATAATATTCTGTGTTCCCAGCTCAACCAGGCCACTGCCTCCTTGGACCTGTCCCAGCTGTATGGCTTCACCTTAGCTGCGGAGCAGAAAATGAGGTTGTTTAGTGGTGGCCTCTTGAAATCTACATCCATTGGCCAGCGCCATCATGTCCTGCTGCCCATGACCACGGATACCATGGACCTGGGACACTCCTTCTGCGCCTGGGGAGCCACTGGCAATGCCACCTGCTTTGCGGCTGGCGATTCCCGGGTGAACAGCAGCCCCTTCTCCATCCTCATCTACACGATCTTCATGCGTAACCACAACCGCCTGGCCAGGGAGATTGGTGAAAAGAAGCCCAGGTGGAGCGATGAGCAGCTGTTCCAGGCGGCCAAGGCCGTGAATGTGGATGTCTATCGGCGCGTGGTCATAGATGAGTGGCTGCCAGAGGTTTTGGGTGATAAATTGGCAGCTGGATCTCGGAGCAGGAATACGCGCGGGCTGGAGATCTCCAATGAGTTTGGGGTGGCTGCCATTAGGTTTTACCTCTCCATGCTGCCCAATGAGCTAAGGAATCTGGTCAAGGACAATGACCTGGATAAGTGAGTTGTTGCCAAACACATAAATATAAAATCCTATAAGCCCTGAATTAATTTGTATGATTTATTTTAGTAACCACCTACCAACCACAAACCTGTTCGAACTCAAAGAAGAAACCTACAAGCCAAGTCTGCAGTATACAACTCGGAAGCTGAACGAGATCCTGGAGAGTTTGCTTCATCAGCGTACCATGAAAATGGATGCTGCCTATGCTGGTGATGTGAGTCTGATCTTTTTACCCCTTGGAAAAATTGAGCAGAATTAATTATTCACCCCATTCTAGGTGGTCTGGCACAAGGACACTAAGCCCACGCATGCCGATATCCTGGCCTTCGACATCCAACGAGGCAGGGATCATGGCCTGCAGCCTTACCATAAGTACTTCGAAATCTGCAGCCTTAAGAGACCCGTTAATAGCTGGAAGGACTTTGAAGGCTTTATTCCCAATGACGTAGGTTTAAAACATATTTTCTTTACTTCATTTCACACTCTCTTTTTTTGTTAAAAAGGTGCTGGACAAGCTAAAAGCCATCTACTCAAGCTGGTCAGATGTTGATCTAATTGTGGGTGGAATTGCTGAGCGTCCTGTGAACGGAGCAATCGGTCCCACTTTCAGCTGCATACTCGGTAAGCTTTTTCCTTACAAAAATATTATATTTTATTAAATAAAAATCTATTTATTTTAGGCGAGCAATTCTGGCATGTGCACCAGCAGCACCGGGAGCAGTCCGATCACAAGCACGACTCTCTCCTGGAGGAATATCGTTATTTCAATGCCTCCAAGCTTTTGTGCCTGAACTCCGATGTGAGAGCTGTTCCCCAGAATATCTTCCAGTTGCCATCCGCCAGGTATGTTTTGCCATTCAATCATTACCGGCAATAGGTAACCTGTCACCGGTTGTGTCTGGGCTGTGACTCAACATGGTAGAAAATTTGATTCCCATTTGATATTAACCTGAGTACCGGAGTGATAAGCCTGGAAAACAGCAATTATCTACAAACATAATGATGGCATTTTGTGTGTTTCTTTACAGCAATCTACTGGTCGCCTGTGACAATGTGGCCTAAGCAGCTCGCGAAAGATATGGAAAAGTCTCATGTACTCACCAAAAACCGATTTTAGATTATGTTCCTAAGTCCCAAGAAAGAATATCTGATTCTCAGCTCAATAAATGCTGTGCGTGCTTACATTTTAGTTGTTCGAGTATAAAGATTACTTGGGAACTACATTCAGAATAAACACTTTTGCACCTTTGTTAAATAAACAAACAAAAAATAAATGGCTATTTTCAGAAATTATAATACTCAATTCGGAAGCTGCATCGTTAAAGACACGCCATATTGCTGTAATCACAGTCGTTACAGAAAGTGTTGCAGCAAGTGCCATACGTGTATTGCCATTTTCAACAACGATTCCCATTTTCAACTGTAATGAGGGCCGCTTTTTTTCTGATATTACGTGAATTAGTTTGCGAGCCCCAATAAAAGGCAAGAATGTCACAATTAGCACCAATAAAAGTTATTGGCCAACAAACGCATAAAAATGTTTCCCCACGAGACCTTGCGGGCATAAAGAGAGAGGGCTTTTTATTTAAGAGAGCGATTTATTTGCAAATTTAAGTTTAATATCGTTTAAAAAATAATTTATTTAATTATTGGAAGCTAATTTATTGATGGAAGAATATTTTTTAATGGTTCACAAGGAATTTATCCATTTACTTATTATGGATCGGTAACGTATGATTTATAATTAAGCGAAAACTGAAGAAACTTTGGAATGTAGATAATTTAAATAATGGATGACCTGAACTGATAAATAAATATTTAAAATGTAAAGAAAAAAGAAAAGAAAAATTCTAACATTAAAGATAATCTGCCAAGATCTTTATTTTATTCAAAATAATTTAAATATAGGAAAGAAAAATTCGAACATAAACGATAATCTGCTAGGATCTTTTCTTATTATATATAATTTAAATAAATTCCATAACATTCTTTTTCTGATCTCTAAGTATTTCCTATGCTTCATATTTAAATGTATTTTTAGATATTATTCAAATTATACTTTTAAGACGCTTAAATACAGCTTTCCAGGTATAAAACACAAACATTATAAGGCACAAAGTCCCGGCTTAAGTTGTCGCTTGGCGCAAATATGCCAAAAATGTGGGAATTGGAATGGCATGTTGTGGCGGGGAAACTCTCCGCTATTTCTTATATATACTACACCTGCCTGGCGCCGATAGGGACCCCAGGGTCAGCTGCTGACCATTTGATGCCATCACCTTCCGTCGCTGATATACAAAGAAATAGGCCCAGCGCCAGGCGACCCTCTCTCTATATTTGTTTCTGTTATTCTCCGCCACGCGATAAGATTGTGTGGAGAAGTGCCAATGGGTGGTATCGTATCGAGCGATACGATGCACAATCGCAGAACATTCAGATAAGGCACACTTTTGCTTTTGCGATAAGACCTGGCCCGAGCAACAACAAAAAAAGCTAACAATTTCAGGCAATCAATTAATGAGGAGCCAGCTGATATGGCCAATTCCCTTTGGGCCCACTCTCGGCGGTTAGTTGGAGTTCGAATTTGAATCGTCGCGGATCGAGAGAGCGTGTTCGGGCCATTTGAAAATTATAAATAAAGAAATTAAACAATAGTCTTACTTACCGCATAAATAACCATCACAGTGGACCACCGTGTCAACAGCAAGGTAACCACAGCCAACGCTCGGATCGATCTAAGCTCGTAAATCAAGATCCTGAAGATACGTGGTATCTCAGGATCTGATGTCATGCCAGTGAAAACAATAAATGATTCTCAGTCGTGCGCTAATCATGGCCAAAAATACGGATACCACCATTAGACTTGGCTCTTTATGTAATGAGCCTTCCATTAATGATTGCTTCATGTGCCAAGAATTTCCTGGCTTTGTGATAACTGCAAAAGTAAGGTGCAAAAGCAGAAAGCAGAAAAAGCAAAGGCAATCGCAAAGTCAGCGCCTAATTGCGTTTATCTAATCGGACAGGTAGCTACCACACACAGGTGAAGCAGTGAATTCGCATATACACATATAATAGCCAATATGTAGTACGTTGCACAGGTGTGAATCTCTGTCAAATAGTGTCTATCCCAATGTCCACTCGGGGATCGCGAATCAATAGTTTCCGAGAAGGCTTTGACGGCGCAACGCTAGAATCAGAATGGTCAAAGCGGGCAATAGGACCTTGAGATACTTTCGACCCATTGCGGTGATAAATGGGTAAATATCCAGCGCGATGGACAGGAAATTATAGACGATATTGGACTTAAGATATATAGAGAGATAGTCGTACACATCACAACAAAGTGCGGGATTTGGCATTCAAATTGGATACTTGAAACTAAGATGAATCATCTCAACTTGGAATGGAAACGACTATAAATTTCTAAAACTATTTAAGGGAAATTGTGCACGTATAGTCCAGAGCTCTTAGAATTCTGGGTTACATATAAAATTCTTAATTTAAAATCTTAAAATCTGAATGATTTCGAACCTAAAGAAACTAATTTTACCAAAAAAAAACCACCTACATTGTACGATTTTTCATTTATTTTTTATCAAAAAATATTGTCGGGGAATTACTTGATTTGGAAAACAAATTGTTAGTGATTTCTGAGTTTTATCGTCACACAACTTGACATGTTTCCGTTCAGTTGCAATTGTCTTGGAGGCGCAATGAATACTATATTTTCTACAAGCTCTTAATGCAAACACCTGTAATGGCTTTTGGATCATTGTTCTTGCTTACATGCATTTGTTCATACATATGTAGTGTTATCGTAAAAGAAAATATAGAAAGCAAAGAAAAAAGCCAACAAGAAGTGAAGAAGTGCGCAGTTTATTTGCCATTTACTTTGGCAGAAAAATATTGCTTTACTGTCTAGTTTTCGGATATATAGATAAACATAATTAAATAAACAAACGCGATTCCGACTACCGCAGGATGCCACGTAACGGCTACGAAAATGGACTCCCAAACGGCGACCCGGCCGCCAATGGACACTATGACGAGATCAAGCCCACCTACGCCCTGGAGCACCTGGCCACCTTCAAGCTGAAGAACGAGGCGGAGGTCAAGCAGCCCAAGGAGAAGATGAAGCTGCTGATCGAGCTGGACAAGACGGGAGGCATCTGGCCGCACAAGATGTTCATGAGCTTCAACGGTCAGTGGCTGGTGATGCTCGACAGCGAGATGAAGGAGATCGAGAACTTCCCGGGCAGCCTGATCACAGAGCCGACGGCCTTCGTCAGCGAGGATCCCAAGGAGGCGTACAACAACATCCTGATATTCTCGGTGCCGGGCATTTCGCTGGGCAACACCGAGATGCACATCTTTCAGGTGAGTCTCCACAACTTGGACTTAGTCGTGAAGTTGGACCCATAATCTTATCTCAAAACGTCACAGGTGGCCGACGTCAGTTCAGTGCATCTGGTGGAGGATCTAAAAACGGTGAGTAATCAACATGAACTATGGGAAAACTAAATATAGAACGATTGAAGTACTTTATTTTAAGATTTCGGATTAAGAATTGGTTGAATTAAGAAATGTGTCATATTTTCCAGCTGAGCAAAGGCACTCCCATCACAGTGGATCGTAACAAGACGCCCATCAGGCTGCCCAAGCCAGACAGAAGCCACAACCAGCAGGCGAAGGATCAGTATGGAATCGCAGCGGCTGTGGCCGGAATAGCGGCGGAGAAGAATGCCCTGGACAAGGAGCAGACGGAGCGGGCTGTCCAAGTGATCAATCACTGCTTCGAGGACATCGAGCGTTTCATGGCCCGGCTCCACTATGCGGCCGAGGCCCTCAACGAGCTGAAGCTGCGCAAGGAGCAGCACAATCCCCATGGGGAAGGACTTCTGGTCCTGCGATCCCGGCCGCCCATCGAGAGCGAGTTCCATGACATTCTGGCCAAGGTGAAGTTGGCGCTGATCTACTCCGTCCGGCTACAGAACCACTTCAGCAAGTCCACCGATCCGGTGCACAACGTCTTCATCTCGCTGAACACCATCGTCACCGTCTGCAATGACATCTACGTGGACGCGGGCCTGCCAGAGGCAGTGGTCAATCCCCTCCTGCGCAGGGAGACAATTGCTTTCCTCAATGGAACCCTGGACTCTAATGAGAAGCAGCTGTGGCAGAGCCTTGGTCCCAACTGGACGGTTCCAAAGGATCAGTTCAAGGACCACAAGAGCTCTTACCATCCAATCTTCTATGATGATTGGTCTCCGGATTGGGTGGTGGATGAGGAGGTACCGTACCTGGCTCCCGCCCTAAAGAAGACACCTTCGCCGGTGGCAGTGCCCATACCCATTCCCCCGAGTCCGGATAACGGCAACCGCACCTGGTTGGCCCGCCTCGAGAGCCGGAATTGCAAGATCGCCGAGGTGGCCTACAACAAGCAGGCCACAAACGACAAGGAGCTGAAGGTCACCAAGGGGGAGTATTTGGAGGTAAGTTACGGTCTCCAAAAAGTAAATTAAGCATCCCACATAAATTCACTGTAAAATACAGACACTTAATAACACCGAAAGATGGAATCGAAGCCAAAAGCGGGTAAACTGGAATAAATTCCAGCACGAGCTCCGTATTAAAACAGTAAATGTAAAAATAAATTTAATAGGAGGTATTAAATAACCTCTACATTATTTAAATTGTGGTAATTTTATATTAGAGTTGTTTATTAAGTATTTAAGTGCACCTGACTTAACTCGATTAAAGATTGTAATGTCTTAGATGACGTAGGATACTTATAAGTATATATATTGGCCCATAATATTTCGTAAATCTTTGGTCTTTTGGAATTTTGAATTTATGGTATGAGGCCTTTTATATGATAACCGATATCTCAAAGATAATAAACTATAACCTCAACAATAAGCTAAGATAAGTGTAGTCCCATAAAGTTATAAAGATATCGTAGAGAAATCCATGTGATTCAGCCCAGCCACTTCTAATTTGGGAAATCACCACATTTTTGGAAAATGAAGCCAAACAGAAATTAAGATATATAGCACGTTAAGGAAAATTATAGAATTTGTTTATGTTTACTTTAAATAAGAAGTAATTTTTTAAATTTTTATATCTTCAAATCAATTAAAAGCAAATGTTTAACCAAGAAATCTTTGAATCTTCATCTATTCAACATAATTTTAGCATATCTTGCCAAGTAGTGTTACCTTTGACTTTAAGTATAAGATAGTTTTTAAATAATCTTATCAAATCCGAGATTAATCCTTCAACTTGATAACAAAGCGTATAAAGATAGGGGATATAGTAGATATTCATTTCCCTAACCTATATTTACCACGTTTTTGGCTCTATTTATATTTCCCTAATCAAAGATTATCGACGACTCCCGCAACTGGTGGAAGGCCCGTAACTCTTATGGAAGCATTGGCTACGTGCCGCACACCGTGCTTACGCCGTACAACTTTGAGCCCGGATTAAATGGTCGGGACACCGAATCCCTGGCCTCGCTGGCTCTGGTGGAGAATGGCGCCGAGTTCGAGAACGCGAATAACCCAATGTATCGCAACACCATGGCCATGTACACCGCTCCCGTGGAGCCGGCGGCTAATGGCAAGGCCATGCAACGAACCTTCTCGATGCCCAATGTTCCCGTTCCGCCGCCGATGCCGCCAAGTGACAGTCAGCCGCCGACGCCCAGTGGTACCCTCAAGCGGAACATGGCGGCGGCAGGAGCTTTGGCAGGTGAGACAACCTCCTGTTTTGTTTTAATTTTTTTTTTTTTTAATTTTAAATAAGGTTTATCAAACCTTTAAAGTTTGCGAATTGTTATAAATTTTTAAAGATTACTAATTCCCTCATAAAACAATCTGCAGAAATTATTTTAAATATTTTGCAAAGTTTTGACTCGCCTTATTCCAAGTCCGTTATCACATATTTTTTATCTTTCCCACTATCAAAGACATTTGCGACCTTATATAGTCCAGATAAAACCCACTGTTTACCCAAGAATTATGGGAACCAAAACTGGAAGTGCTTGATACCTAACCTTCCTTTTTCTCTTCCTCAGCCATGCGTGCCCGCAATGATTGCGATGCCGATGACGAGGCCTACTATCTGCAGGACGATGTGAACGACGAGCTGCGGGTGATGCTGCAGCAGCGACAGAAGCGCAAGGATCTCGAAATCCTAAAGACCCCTGAGATCTACATCAACCAGAACTCGAAGCCACGCGAGGTGGAGGAGTGGCTGAGGGGCAAGGGCTTCTCGGATGCGATCATCAAGCGGCTGCACACGCTCAGCGGCGAGGAGATCTTCGCCCTGTCCGCGCACACCATCGAGAGCTACTTCGGGCAGCGGGAGAGTCGCCGCCTCATCTCCCAGATTGTGCTGCAAAAGAACTTCTGCGAGGTAACTAATTACTAAATAATAACATAACTGATTACTGAATGATAACTTTCTCTTATTTTTAGTACAAAACCATTCGCTCTTCGGAACTGTCAGCCAAGTTGGCCAAGGCTAGGCAAAAGGCGGATCAGTCCAATGGCGATCCCAATGAGGTTTTCTAGGCTTCCTTTCCATTTTTCCCGGCTGCCTTGCGACTTCTGAAACTGTCGCTCCAAATGCGCTAAGCTTTGCCATTTATTTATTTATGTGTAATATTCCTTCATTTATGTTAAACCGTGTTCATACGTATACATTAAAAAAGAAAACGACAAAAATTATGATAGCTTGTTTTTAATTATACTATATTATACTCACCAATTTTCTATTAAATTTAAACCCCTCAGCTAACTTCAATATAACTCCAATATATTTCTAATACTTAATATTTATGCATGACTTTATTAAATACAATTAGTTTCCTAATCAGTTCAGCTTTGAAATTGCTGGCAACCAATATCCTTCCACTTCCTGTTCTCAAACAAGAGTAACTTTCAAATGAAAATACAATCGGGCAAGTGTGTGCATAATTACCGCCTTTAAAACTCTGCTCTGTCATGATTAATTAAGCAAGAATATACTTTTGTATCTCAGCAGGAACCTTATAAAAAACTGGTTATGGAACTGTAATGTTTAACCCAGTTACCTTTTCTGTCTAACTCTCATAACAACACCAACCGGCACACACACATGAATCAAAGGCTGTAATTTCCCAATACTCCAATCGAATTAAACAAGAATTTATTATGATATGAAGAAGTGCAGCGTTTAGGGCCACTTAGCTTCGGTCGTTCATGTTCATAAATGCCATAATAAAATGTGGTAATCTTCATAAATTCTAAATCCAAAATGCATCCTAAAGCCAGGTGAGTGAGTGGGAGTTGCAAACCGGTAAGGGCGTGACTCGTCATGTGCCTTTTTATTTTTTATTTTAGTTGGGGAAAAGTCGTTTTGAAAATGTAAGTCACGCGCCTGTTCACCAAATAATTCGGATCTGCGAAGTCACATGTTCCAAGGCTCCAACCGGTCTCGTGTGGACCCATGTTCGGACATATGTACGTTCACGTGTACCGAATCGCTTGAAGACATTAAAAAATCAGCATTTGTCAGTTACGGGGATTCGAATATTGTTTCGGTTTTGTGATTTCGGAATTTAATTTTGATTTTTCCAGTTTGTTTTCGCTTTCTGCGACAGTTTTGCCAATTAGAACGAATTAATTTTGCAATTACGCGCCACGCACAAAACAGGTCTGCTTGGGTTATTTGGGTTTAATAGGCGGTCAAATCGATTCAGTTATTCACAAAGGAAAAAGAAACAAACAAGAAACAAGTTATGAGTGATACTTGATTTTTTGCCAACCTTTGCGTACGGATAGGACTTTTAAACGATTTAAACGATCGATTCGTGTGTGATTGTTTCCAGTGCCCACTTTTTTCCATGCAACTATGTTGGCCAAACATTTTTGTGCGACAGTTAATGTTGTCAGATAATTACAAGCTGTTTAGTGATTTGGAAATGCGATTGATTTAGACAGCGGCAAACATTCCTAAAAAAAAAAATACATTAAATGCTACGCTCGTTTTGGCTTGGGTGTCTTTTTTCTGTGTGTGTCAATCTGGCCAATATTGATGGGTGACTTGTCCGGGAGTAAATAAATGTATATAATTACAAAAAGAGGTATATATTTCAGCTGGATTTATTAATGCGGCTTTTTTAACGGCGCCTTTTTATTTAAACATATATTATTTGATGTTATTTCTTGTTGAACATACCCACTTGGTGTTAAATTTACGACTTAAGATCGTGTTTTGTTTGAAAATAATTACTCGCCAGAAACAAATTAATCTGAATTGATTAAACTGTTGAGTTCGGATCTTATGAGTTTTATTAATGACTGCTCTTCTTAGAAATTTAAATATTGAGAAAGTAAAGGTAAAGAGAAAGGGTATTTTGGGGCTTTCATTTAAGCATATTTATATCTTCTTTTAAGTTAGTTAGTTTTCTTATTTACTTTAAATGCATTTGCTAATTTTTTGCATTCCCATAAAAGATACAAGATATATGCGACACCAAAGCAGACCCAGGTATGTGTCCCCAATGTCTGTACATTACATTATATTGCTCTAGGACGGCCCCTCCGAGTTTAATTAATGAAAACAATTAGCCATAACGACGGTCACGCAGAGCCAGTGACACACTGAAGACAATGCACAAGTTTGTGGCTTGATTTCGAAACTCAAGCCCCAAACATTTTCGAAAGAAAAGCTTTCTAGGTCACAGCTGCTAAATAACACAAGTGCTGAGGCACTTAAAAAGGTCGCCGGGTTGCGCGATTGCCTCCTGAATGGGTAAAGACCAATAACCAATAACATTAGGCACACGTTGAGAGCGGTCCCCCATCAGATATGCGAGTCCTAGCCAAAAACGTCAACTGTCCGAACATAAATTACATAAAGCATAAGGCAGGCAGCGCTTTTAAACTGGAGCAGAGCGCAGATCCGAGCTGGAAAAAAACCCAGGCAGAGCAGACATTTGATTTACACACTCGCCGATGCGAGTACGAGCGCCGTGGAACCGATCCGAGCCGAACCGGCTCCTCCGCCGATACTACGGGGGCTCCATGTGCCATGCTCCAACGGCGGCGTCGCTGCTGGCGCCTGCGCTCCAGCGGATTCGGATGCAGACTCGTTATAAAAGGCCCAAATTCAGCGGCAGCGCAGTTAGTTCGCCTTGGGCCTTGCCACAGTTAACCAGTAATCCGAACCAAAAATATATATATTGGATTTAATCCAGGGATTAGCGCTAAGCCCTCAATTTTGTGGGCAGGTGCCAAGCGGCGACTAATTAAACTGTGAATTGAATTCGCGAAAACCAACATAATTCCGAGCAATTTGCTCACCTCAGCGTGGAATTCGCGATTGCGCACTCGAAATTGGTGGCTTGTAAATACGGTGCCCGAGTAAATATATATCTGTATCTCTAGGGAGTATCCAACCCCCCTTCACCCGAGGTTGTTAGCAATAAAAGTGAAAGAATAGCATTGTCTTCGGCAACAGACTGTTGATTAATCGTCGGGAGAAAGGATATTCGCTTGGAGCTACAGTGAGTATGGTTTGTGGGAAGTAAATGCGGTAACGAAGCTTAATAGCAGGGAATACGCATGGCAATTTTGTAATCTCCCAAATCGGACAAGAAAATCGCACTTAAGCGCTGGAAGTGCTCAATAAAAAACGCCAAATAAAATACACAAAAAAAGGCATATCATCGCATTAGAAAGGCAGAGTGTTTGTTTACTTTTATTTCATAATCTCCAACATTTACAATTTGCCAAAGATTTTGTGGTTATTGAGTGATTTATGCTCAAAAATAAATAATAGACAATTTTGTGGATTTTTGAGTTAATAAATATTCCTATTTCTGATAACGGCATTCAATTAAAAGAGTTTAAATCAAAATTAGTGAAGAAAACAAAAATACGGTTAGCTAAAATCACATAAATAACTTTTAACGATTGCTTTTAAGTGTAATTACTTTTGTTTTAAATTTGGAATCTGAATAAATTATTTTATTACTTTAACAAAATAAACAAACCATTAAAAATTGCGAAAATCACTGATTCCCATTAAATTGGATTTGCTTATTTCAACATTTGCAATGATTGTTTAAATGATTAGAGTTAAATCATTAAGATTTGGATCAAAAGTTAATTAGTTATATCTGAAGCCTAAATATCAGTGACCACAAGGTAAAGTTAAGGGCACAATAATATAAAATTAGCTGAAGGAGACAGAGTGAATTAGTGAATTTCGATTAGATATGCGGAGTAAGAAACCGCAAGTTGGAGTCCAGTCAAGACTAAAGAAAATTACAGAAAATTACCCAATATTCGACTGATAGTTTTCTAATTTCCATTTTAATGACGTTTAAAGTATTTGTATCTGAAATCTGCATTGTATTTAATTAAAATTAAAGGCGCCCAAGTGATAAAAAACGACATTACGCACAAGTTTCGAGCGAATTACCTAAATCTCTCAAAAGATTTGATTTTGAAATGAAATAAGTTTTCGTTAATTAATTACCAATTATGAAGCTCAATAGCTGCTCGTACTTAAAGCACATACCGACCGGTTTGCAAGACTGCTCTAAATTACACATTTTATCAATAAAAATTACGCTCAAAAGCGGTTTTTAAAAACCGCTCGAAGCGGTAAACAACAGAGCACAATTGCGTTGAAAGTAACAAATGTTTTAATTACAACCAAGACAATTATTTTGAGATCCAATGCAAGTGACCTTCAGGCTGCCAAAAGGTTTCCAGTCCAAGCCGAGAAACGGAAAAACCGAAAATACCAAAAAGCCACAATGATCAGCACCCGCTGATCGGTGATCGCGGATTGGCCTTTGAGTGCCTCGAATTGATTTCTATTTAATGCATTCTCAGTCCGAGTTCGGTGGCTTTTGATTCGGCATCAGACTTTGATATAAATCTTGGATCGGACCCTGACAGCTGTGATAAATGTCCAACATGATCGACATTTGCTTTTCCTTTCGCTGGCTAATTATTCATCTAGAACTTCTAAATCCATCACCTGGATCTGGTTCGCTTCGAGTGCTTATTGAGCGGTCTGACGTGGGCTTTACTTTCTCTCTCTCTCGATCGGAATCTTAAGCCTGTTACGCAAGCGCAGATACTTTCATATATCTGTGAGTATAAGCGGCTGCATTTGACGACTTGCCATTCACCTGGCGGTGGTCTCTAAAGCTGATTCGAGCTGCCATTTAAGTAGCTTTAAGCCCAGAAGTCATTTACCGCGCAGACGCAAGTATGTAAATCTGGGCAGGTGTTGAGCATATCCGTCTCTGTCGCTCGGTCTCACATAATATTAAATAGCTGTCTAGGAAATACATGTAATAATGAGACCTACGCTCCAAGTCACGACACCTCCTGCAACAATGGCAGCAAATATTAGTTTTGGGAAAGAAGAAAAACAGGCTTACAACCTGCAACTTAGTTTAGTTGCACAAAATTGGCCAAGTGACACGAATATGCATAAATCACTTCTGGTTTCACATCCAGACGGGCGGGTAATTAGGCCAGTGGAGTTACATGAATTGCTCATTGATCCGCTCCAGAATGGCGTGTGCGCACACTTTAGCCACTAAATACGCATGTTAATGGCTAAAAATAACGCAAAATAGCTTGGGAAATACACTTGGCTACATGCAAACAAAAAATTAAACTAGATTTGTATCTTAAAACCACTTTTATTAGCTTGCCACTTTATTACCTGCCTTGCTTTTGGCAGTTTTCTGCTGCCTAATGATACAAGGTGCAAATGAGTTTGAGAATTTGATATCATAAATTATGATTTTTTTTTGCTGTGCACTCTGTTCACCTAGAGCAGGTGGGCGTTGCACCTGAGCTCTCGTGCATACGCTGGCTTGCCAAATCGAGGCAGAGCGAAGGCGCTGCCTGAAATCGCATTAGGCATTTATTTTCATGGCAGACAGAGCGGCGCGTGCGAGCTCCCCACATGGCAGGTGGTGGTTAATGGCTAGACATGGCGCTCCAGTCCGCTCAAGAACCACAGAAAACAAAACCAAAGCAGCCCAGAAGCGCGGCCAATTAATGCAATTACTTTAGCGAATTAAATAATTGCATAATTAATTAACTGAGGCGTTTGTGGAATGCGGTTGATGGCTGATGACCATAGACTTTCGAAATGGGCGGGGGGAATTAATGAAAACGCAGGACACTCAAAACCAGGTGGATGAAGTCTAAAATATTACAAAATAAACATTTTTGCAAATATTTTTCTTTTTTAATTAATATAAAGAATTTTTTAAAATTTGTTTTGTTGCTTTTGCTCTTAAAAATGTATCAAAAACGAACTGAAAACTGAACTGTGGCTCTCAAACCCATTTTCTTTTAATTTTAGTCCAGTTTTAGGAGTAAACCAAAAAAAGAAATAATTTCTACATTGATTAACAAACTATAAACTGATTTTAAAGGCATTAAATAACACTTATAATACATTTGCATATCGAATTCAAATCACTTAATCTAAGACAATTGATGACTTAATAGCAATTGCTGTCGGCGAACTCCTAACGATCCAAACCCATCTAAATGCAGGCCGAAGAAAGTGTTTGGGAGTTTTTGATTCGGGTCGAACCTGTTTGCCAATTTCACTTACATTTCCTTGCTTCCCCTGTGGCTTCGGTCTCGGTATCGGTTTCAAAGTCAAGGTCTCCGTCCCCAAAAAGCAGCGGTATTGCAACGGTCAACGGCAGCAACGGCAACACCAAGTGGCAGACAACAACAGGCAACATGGTCCGTCCATAATTGGCCCCCATTACTACTTCAGTTAGTCCGTAACCACTTCGGTTAGCTGATTCATGGGGCGTCTGTCGTCGGCGGCGGCACGACTTGTTAATGGAACTTGAGATACGACCAAGTTGAGTGATTATCTCTCGGTGTGTCGTCTACGATTTCCTCCACAAAGCAGATAAAATAAAATACAGATGATTAAAAGAATGCTATCTATCAGGCAGGCTCCGGTTTTCACTTTCACAAGATTCTTTCGTTTTCGTTTTCAAAAACGAAAATCGGTGCTCCCGTTTTCACTTTCACAAGACTTTTTCGTTTTCAAAAACGGGCAAGTTTGTTTTGTCGAAATGAAAAGTAAATGCCTTTTTCTACATCAAATCGGTTCTTAATTGCAAAAGGAAAAAAATAATTGACTTGTTGGTCTATTGATATTTGTTTCACACCATCAGTGGATCAATCTAGTTCGTAATTACTTTTTAAAAAATTATTTTCTGACCCCACCTCGAATTCGCAAATAAAATATTTGCCGTCGGCAACGACAACTTTCGTTTTGGTTGCCAGCGCTGCCGTACTGTTGGTGGAACCAAACAATCTGGTCGAAATGCTTGTAAAATTAAAAGGAGGGCATTAATTATGTTCAAAGAAGATAATAAAGGTTTTAATAAATAAAACAGTTTAATTTTATTGTTTAAATGGTACTTTTACCATTTAAAAAAGGTATAAAATTTCCTGTTTAAAGAGTGGCAGCGCTCTTGGACCGATAAATAAACAATTTCTGCATTTATTTGGGTTTAAAACAAACAATTAAAAAAAGTAAAGGCATTTAAACATTCCGTTTACTTCTCAAAACGTCCAAGTCAACTGTTTGAGCAATAAAAATAATTAAATATTTCGATAACAAAACGATGACAAAAAGTTTGTGAAAACCGGAGCACCTAAAAACGAAAACGTACGATTTTGGTCTAAAACGAAAACGAAAAACCAAAGTGAAAACCGGAGCCTGCCTGTATAAAACTTGAGACTGTGAATATGGAAAATAAACGTGGAAATATATACGAAATAAAGTTAATAAAGTTATTAACTTCTAGTTAATTCCCTAAACAGTCCTATTAGGCAGATGGATTTAATCTATCCACTCATGCGGACATTTCCTTGTGAAAGTTACTTCAAAATCAAGTTTAATTTGTATATTAATACCAAAGTTATAATCCCCAACCAGACATAATCCAAGAAGGTCGCGAACGATTTATAGTCTTGGGAATGCGATAATAAAACCGCAGGCGACCTCTGTGATTCGCCATGGGGATTGCGTGAAAGCATACCCAGAAAAACGCGCCGACATTGCAAATACCACAGTACAATGTTATTTTCATAATGAAGAAATTGTTTCTCGCGTGCCCCACGAATTGTCTTTGGACGCTTCCGTTTTCGTATGACTTATTGCAAAAACTCTTTAAATGCATATATATCCGCACCAGAGCTGGATCTGCTCTGGTTGGCATTGTCACTGCCGTATTTTGCGTGTTAACCGGACCAACGTAATTACATTAGATTTAATTGCAGCCAGCAGTAGTCAGCAGTCAGCAGTAGATTCAATATTCAACCAGGTAGCGGATCACAAAACTCTGTATCTTGTGTGTATTTCTTTGGTTTACATGACATGACACTGGGCCTAATTAGTCGAGTGTTCACATGAGAGTGCAGCACGTTCGGATCATCATAGCCGTCACTCATCGGCCTGAAAAGGAAACTTGAAGACCGAATCCGTTTGTCGGCGGGCTGATTAAAATGTTATGACTAAATGTTGTCGACAAGCAAATCTATTAAGAGCTAATAAACATGTAGTTTTTTTCCTATCAGAAATTGTGTGAGTTTCTCTGCTGTGGAGATTTAAATTAAATAAAATATGCAAGTTATTTCGCTTGAAGAAAAAAGACAACATTCTTTCTCGAATGTCTCCCTTTATTGGGTATATGAACTTATCTGATGTAAATCAAGTCAATTAATTGTGTTAATCCATTTAGCAACAGCTCAGGTTAGACGACCTCCTGACGAGTGGGTTTTGATTAGCTGGCAATTGTATTACATTTTATTTTTTAATAATATCATATACTTGATTTTATTTTCCTTGAAAATAATATGTAAAAAATATGGTAATAAAAGCATAAAATGCCAATCTAACAATACACTTTCTGGTTTTCAACCAGTAGCTTGTTAAAAATCTTTAAGAAATGCGACGGCTGCCGAGAAAATTCTCAGCATATGGCGGCTGGCTTTATGTTATATGTTTGTATGTTGTATAATTAAAAGTAAATCGACAGCGACTTGGGGTTCCACGAGACAGACCCAGAGACCTACTGTGCAGCAGCATGGGAGTCGTGATATGTCAGGCCGAGTGGCGAAAGGCAAAGGCAAAAAGGCGGCAAAATATGTTTACTCGGATCAAGAACGTCAGCTCTCGAGTTCGATTCGAGGCTTGTGGTTTTTTAATTGTAAATAAGCTGGCAAAACAAAAACAAAAACAAATCTCGTCGGGGGTCTGACACAGCCAACGACCCCATTGAGTCCATGGCGATAATCTCGGCTGCATCGACATCGGCGGCTGACGTTGGTGATTAGGTGCGAATGTACTAGTTAGTTAGTTATATTTTACAAATTCAAACTCTGGGGAATTAAGGCGAGACAACATAATGGGTTCTAGATGCTCAACTTGACGTCCTGGACGTTCTTCAATGCCTCCGAGTAGCGGGCCAGCACGGGTGTCACCTCCTCCGCCACAAAGTCATCTACCTGATCGCTGGCCCGTCCTGTGAACGTCCTGGCATCCAGAATGGTGTCCAGCTGCTCCAAAATGGGTGCAAAGTAGGGATCCTTGCGCACACGATCCACCAGATCGTTGTCCTTGCCGTGCTGCTTCACCTGGGCTCCAGCCTCCTGGGACAGCACGCGGATCTTCTCGTGGCACACCTGCCTATCGCCGCCCGCCTTTACCATGGCCATGATTATGTTCTCCGTGGACATGAAGGGCAGCTCCTGGGCAATGTGCCGCTCAATCACCTTCGGGTAGACCACCAGTCCCTGCGAGATGTTGAGCAGCGTCAGCAGAGTGGCGTCCGCAGCCAGGAAGGCCTCGGACAGGGTCAACCTCCGGTTGGCCGAGTCGTCGAGGGTGCGTTCCAGCCACTGGGTGGCATGGGTGTTGGCGGCACTGCTGAACAGCGTGATGAGGTGACGGGCCAGGGCGCAGCAGCGCTCCGAGCGCATGGGATTCCGCTTGTAGGGCATGGCCGAGGATCCGATCTGGGTGCTCTCGAAGGGCTCCTCCAGCTCCTTGCGGGAGGCCAGGATGCGCAGGTCGGAGCACATCTTGTGCACGGTCGTGCCCAGACTGGCCAGAGCTCCCACGATCTCCACGTCCACTTTCCGGGAGTAGGTTTGCCCAGTAACGGAGTAAGCCTTCTTGAAGCCAGCCAGTTGGGTTACCAGCTGGTCCAGTCGCTTCACCTTCTCGCCGTCGCCGTTGAAGAGTTGCAGGAAGGAGGCCTGGGTACCGGTGGTTCCCTTGACTCCCCGGAAGCGCAGATCCTCCAGACAGCGGGACAGGGCTCGCTCGTCCATGATCAGGTCCTGGATCCACAGGCAGGCACGCTTACCCACAGTGGTGAGCTGTGCAGGCTGCAGATGGGTGAATCCCAGCGTGGGCTGGTCCTTGTAGGACTGGGCAAACTGCGAGAGCCTGGCTATAACGCTAGCAATCCGGGGAAGCAGCAGTTTCAGGGCATCCCGCTGCACAATTAAATCCGTATTGTCGCCCACGTAGCACGAGGTGGCTCCCAAATGGATGACCGGGGCCGCCGCCGGGCACTGCTTGGCGAAGACATGGACATGGGCCATGACGTCGTGCCGGGTGAGCTTCTCCTCGGCCGCCGCCGCCTCAAAGTCGATGTTGCTGATCTCGCGCTCCATCTCCGCGATCTGCGCCTCGCTGATCTCCAGGCCCAGCGTGCTCTCCGCCCTCGCAAGCCAGACCCAGAGCCGGCGCCAGGTGGAGAACTTGTTCTGGTCGCTGAACAGGAACTGCATCTCCTTGCTGGCGTAGCGGGTGCTCAGCGGTGACTTGTAGCCCTCGTAGTTGCTGGCCATCTTGGGAATATTGCACTCGAAGCACGGTAATTAGCAGCTGGGAAGTAATTAGGCGCAATTGCCGACGAAGACCGAAAAACAACTGTTGCTTAATGGGAAGTTCTCACATGGGCGGCCGGCAGTGTGACCGCAGCTGGGGGCTTTGAAAAATGCCGCGGATTTTGCATACTGAAAGATACTAGCTTGTTGTTGTGAACTAGACCGTTATTTAAATATTTTAAAAATATATTTATAGAGCAAAAACAAAGTTTAAATAAGAATATTGATTCCATCTTTAAAAAATACTATAAAAATGCAAATTTCCTTCATTTTTACGTCCATTCAATATCAGAAAAATTGTTTTTATCAAAATAACAATAATAATTTGGCATTGTTTACTATTTTCAATAAGAGTCTTTTGAAGAGATTTCTAATTCTAATATTATTATTCCCAGACTTTATCGTGACTTAATAAAGTGATTCTTAAAATTATTAAGGTTAATCTGTATAGCATTTGCTTAGACTACAATTTTCTTCATTTCCATTCATCCACTACCTCTAAATATTATCCATTTAATAAATACACTTCTTTTGAAGTGTTTATTCAATTAAACTGCACTGACCTCATAAAGTAAAAGCAATTAACTTTAAATTACTTATAAAAGAGGTGTTGAAATCTATTTTAAAATCGACCTAAGTCAAGGTGCTGGCTTAATTAGGTTCCAGTGGCTAATAGGAGTTATAAAGACTGAGTAAATGATACGAAAATCAATCAACAAATTAACAAATGTAGGTTTATTGAAGCATTATTTATAAATAGTTTATCCATTTAAAGCAAGTCATGAAATGGGAAATCAAAAAACTAGATCAGTGTTGCTGGGACATTTATTAAACCAAACCACTTGGCCTAAAACAGGTTAAAAATAAAATTATATGCTCTTAACATAACAGGCGCAGAGTATGTTTTTTTGATTCATGTGATAAAATTAACTGCTTCAATAGCTGTTGATGTGAACTCGTTTTTCATAATTACCACGAAACTCTGAAGTTTCGCCTCTTCGCATAAAAAATTCGCTTGCACCATGAGATAAAAATCAGTGTGCAACTTTAAGTTTTTGACACAGAGATATGTTGATGAGACGTCGCAAAAAGTCATTAAGAGCGTAGGAAAACGCTGGACAATTTCAATTTACCAAAAAACATAAAAATAATTGTCAACCAAAAATAGTGATTACTTTGGAACGAACAGAACCGGTGGCGAGGAGCACCGAAATTGGCACAAGACTGTAAAGAATCAATTAGTGAGTCGCATCTAAGGCGATTGCAAATTGCACTATTTGGCATGTGTGAAATAATCCAAATGGCTGCCAGATTCGGAGCCGGCAGTGACCACTCCAAGTGCTAGATCGTGGGCCCAGCAGCGTGGGCCTGGGCACGAGATCGAAATCGAACTCGAAATCGAAATCGAGATCGCGATCTCCGGTGGTGGGGAACACGTGATCTAACCCAACTGGTTGCGCAAATCACATGAGACTTTTGGCTATGAAAATTGCATATTGACGGCGTTTTGACAAAAAGCTGGCATTGCCTTGCATAAATTTTGATTTCGAACAGCGCACATATTTTGTAATTAACGCGCAAGCAGCGTTTTCTCCAAGATGTTGCGAAATGTGTCACAAAAAATACCAGAGCAGTGACAGCTTCTGATGGGTCCAAATCCAATACGAGATCCAGCCAAGATCTCGGGGTGCCGGTGCTTGGGACTCTTTTAGGTGCCCGACGCTTGGGACACTTTCCTTTTAAATGGCCATTTCAATTAGTGCTTGTTACTGTATCGGTCGGACAAATCGGAATGTCCTCGATTTGTGTGCACGCCACGTAGGCCCCGGCGCGTTTTTCATCCGATTGCGATGATGTTGTCGCTCTCCGCAAATAGCATATGGTACATGGCTTATATGGCCGGGGATTCGGACCATAGTCAGCCAATAAATCAATCACGGCGTCGCTCCGTGTCCGTCTAAGATTCCTCCCCGTCGCCCTCAACCTCGTCCTCTGCCCAGGCACTATTTTACACTTTAATGATCACCAAATAGCTCGGGATATGAATTCGTTTTTAATTAGAAGTCGTTAAAGTTGTAAAAAATTTGCTCGCATTGGCCAATTTGGGATCCGTGGACCCGGCCAAGTTGACCACGCCTTCGCTGGCAGCTGGATCCACAATGGTCTGCCCACATATGGGCGTTGTGGCCGGGACATGACTGTAAGTGCATCGATGGTTATTACGTATGGTCTATGTCAATCATAAAATTAAGAAAACTAAGAAGAGTGGGTAGAAAATAGTGGGCTTAGTGAGCTGAGCCCTTGCTGTTACGATTACGTAACATGTTTGGTTTTCCACAATCGATTTATTTTGGGTAAACCCATAACTCATTTATTGTTGGGTGTTATGGGGCGAAAGTCAATCAATTTAACTCATAAATCAAAGCGTTCCGACTTTACATTAATCATAAAAACAATACTTAATCATTTGAACTATCCTAAACGGATTTGAATGGGTACTAAGGCTTTATTATTCTCTAAAGCTCTGAAAGGCCAATTACTTTAGCCTTAAAACATACATATTTCTTCATCTTTCGGAAGATAGGAACATGTTATGCTTTAGCCCAAAGAAGTCTAGATAATCTATTTATTGCCAAAAGGTTTTTGGCTTAAGCCCATAACTCATTATTTAGTCACTTTTTGCAAAAATCCATTAAAAAAAACCATAAATCGAGGCATGCAGACATGACAGCCTTATAAAGGCTTTTAGAAAACTTTATTTGATAGTAATAGTAATGGTATAATTACAAGTAGCCAAGTTCAAGTCAAAAGTCAAATAAAGCAGACTTCAAAATGTTTAAAATAATTATATTTATTTATTCGTACTTAGAACCTATTCGTGTCAGTCGTAAAATTTACAGCTTATCATTACTTTCGTTTAGGAAATCTTTATACTCGATCTTTTTACTAACCGAAAAACCCAAGCCCTTTGAATCTTTACAAATCTTAATAAAAACTAAAACAAAAGATGCTCTAAGGGTTCTGTTTCTTTTTACAAGCTAAATTTAAATTTCAAAACCCCTTAATTTCTTTGATTTAATGATCCTAAAATAGATAAATATTTTCTAAGTCCGTCTCTTACAAGTGGCTAGTAGTGTCTAAAAATTCTTGCATATTTTAATTTTTTAGAAAGGGTTTTTTAGCGGTTCTTTAAAGATCGATTCCTAAGACCGTTCAGCAGATTTCATGTGCTTATTGCATAAGTGCCGTGACAACTGCATCTAATCGAATATCGTTTAGATCTTTCAGAATTATTCCAGCGGTTTGTTACCGATTTCTATGATAGATATTCAGATATTTCTTATGTCCCAGTCATTCGTGCTTGGCTTGGCTAAGTTGGAGCTCATTAAGACCCGACAATGTAGATGACGGCCCTGACCAATGGCTGCCGTGGAGCTGAGTTTAAGTTTGCATATGGATTGCCTTGGCGTGTCCGCCAGAAAATAAAACCTGAGACTGCAATTCAAACTTTGAGACTCAGAGTAAGATTGTGATTCGAGTGCAGGCACTCTTTTTTTTTATTGACAAGCGGCGACGTTGGCGTTGTGGTTTTCAAATGCGGCCAATCATCGGTTCCAATCACTCGCTGACCCTATTTGAATTTAGAAACTCAAGAGATGCACTCGGAAAAATATCAGGTCGTCAGTATTATTAATTGAAGGAGAAGCTTAGCTGGCAGGACTTAGGGTGAGGCTTAGGAAGACGTAGGATACTTGAAATATTAATAAAATCATTTACCAAAAGGGGTCTACGGTTGAAATAGTAATGGGGTTTCAGAAAATATTAATTTACTTTTTCTAAATATAGTTTAAATGTTCTTAGCTCTCTTTTTGCCGAGTGCAGGCATGGGTTTCCTGGAGAGGGCGACTTTAAATCGGATTGGCGGTGGCGTTGGCGTTGTAAAGTCCAGGTCCAAGAAAGTGTAAGACTCATGGCACGAACTGGAATTGTTGTCTGGTCCATTGTTCTGCACGGCATGCAATTAAAACATTGACAGAGGCAGACTCAGCCTTTGTTTTGCTTAGTTTTTCTTGGTGGCTTTCTGCCACGAGCATTAGCCGGGCTCTTGGATTGGGATTTGGATGTGGATTTGCATGCAGCAGCAGCAGCTGGCCTTTTGTGTTAAAGGTTGGCAAGCGGAATCGTGGGGCGGCTGAGCCACAGAACGGGGCCGTTGCCGACAACAAATTCATTATGTAAAGCTAACCATTACTGTCGATTCGGTCTGTTTACATAAGTAGCCTGCAAATTGGCCATAAAACAATTATGAGACTTTTCACGCTTGCACACGAATTTGAATCTGAATCGGCTTCATTGTGCTCCGACTTTGGCCTGGGGGCTGCGGCTTTTAGCCGGAGCCGGGGCTTGGGCCAATATACCATATAATGCACATAATACCCAGCGAATCTGGTCCGAGGAGCAATGAACATGTTCGTACTAAAATGTCGCAATAAATAATAATGAATGCGCACCAAAACGGTGATGAAACCTGTTGTGACCATATTGCCAGCCAAAGGAGTCCAGATCGGCAGACTCCGGCTCGGCTTCGAATCCAGATCGATCGGAGCCCGCAAAGAGAAAAAATGCAAAACGTTCCAGCTGTAGTTCACTTGCTCGGCGAACATGAAATGTGTCCACAATGTGTCCACATGTCCAAGTTGTCGGCCAAAACGGTTTTGCTGCCTCCGCAAGTGCTCTTTTGGCTCTGCAAAAACCCAGCTCTCTATGTGGGTTACCTTACCAGCAGCACTGCATAAATTGCCGAATGTGTTAGGAGTGCTAACAGCTTTTCTCATGTAGTTCAGGATATGAATGGATTGTCCATAAACGGTGCAGACCTTGGACTACACAGAGTACACACTCGATAAATTTGTCTAGCATTCCATATTTCCCGAAAACAACATTACGGTGGCTGCTTAATCAGCATTCTTTGGATTATGTACATTTCAATGAAATTCCCATTAAGTCTGTTGGAATGAAAAATTTGAAAATTTGGTTTTAAACTCGATCTAAAACCAGTTGCAATTTTTTTTAAATCGATTATTCAAAGCTGTTATCAGTTTTAATGGAATTTAATATGGAAACCAGTGATTAGTAAGTGATTAAAGGCAACCAAATTGAAGAAAAACATGTTCATGTTTACTAAAAACAAATCATTTAAGTTTAGAGTCAGAAAATTTAATTATTTATATATCCAAACGTAATATCTTTAACTTGTTTAAATTGGAATAATTTAATCTTCATTATAAACAATTAATTAACTTTTATAACCCTTTTCTTTCAGATGATCTGGGCAATAGATTTTCTGTTCTTAGCCCTCTTGGGACTCTTTGCCAGTGCTCTGGGCCTAAAAGTTTCCACCGGCTACCACATAGTGCATAACCAGCCGTCTTCTTATCCCAATTTCCATGGCTATAGGTACCTCCAGGGATCGGCTCCAGCTCAATTTGTGGTTGGGTAAGTTACCTCCCCTTATTTTGCAAAAAATATTATTTAATTTTGTATTCTTTCTTAGAAATAGCCTTCCCACTTCACCAGCTCCCCAGCATCCATTCTCAGCGCCAGCCAGCACTCCCCTGACTGCCTACGGCTACAGCTTTCCCAGAGCGGGTCAGGTGGCCTGTGCTGCACCGCCGGCTGTGTGCGAGAAGACTGCCTATCGCACGCTTGATGGATCCTGCAATCACCTCGAGCAACCTGGCCTAGGAGTGGCCAACTCCAGGTAAGATCCTCGAAATAATCCAAGTTTCCTGCAGCTTCTAAGTCACGTTCCCCACAGATATGGTCGCCTGATGACACCCAAGTATGCCGATGGCATCTCGGCACCCACCAGATCTGTGACCGGCGACGAGCTGCCCAGCGCCCGTCTGGTGTCCCTGGTGGCCTTCGGTGAGCAGGATGTTCCCGATCCCGAGTTCACGCTGCACAACATGCAGTGGGGCCAGATCATGACGCACGACATGAGCATGCAGGCGGGAGGCACCCAGTCGAGTAAGTCGAGCATTCACTTTCATGGAGAACTAAGCGTGAAGATCACTACCTTAACACTGCCTTTCCCTTTCCCAATTAATTTCCTTCCTCAGAGAAGCATCCCACGCGCTGCTGCACGGATGATGGCCGGCTAATTGGCCTGGACACCGCCCACAAGACATGCTTTGCCATCATTGTGCCGCCCCACGACCCCGCCTACTCCCAGGTGGGCACCGAATGCCTTAACTTCGTGCGCACCCTCACGGATCGCGACTCGAACTGCCAGTACCGCGGCGGGCCGGCGGAGCAGCTGACGGTGGTCACCTCGTACTTGGATCTGTCGCTGGTCTACGGCAACTCCATCCAGCAGAACAGCGACATCCGTGAGTTCCAGGGCGGACGGATGATCGTGGAGGAGCGAAACGGAGCCAAGTGGATGCCGCTGTCCAGGAATGTCACCGGCGACTGCGATGCTGTGGATGCCAGCGAGGTTTGCTACCGTGCCGGCGATGTGAGGGTGAACCAGAACCCGGGTCTGGCTATCCTCCAGACTGTGCTGCTGCGTGAGCACAATCGCCTTGCTGACCACTTGGCCGCCCTGAATCCGCACTACGACGACCGGACGCTGTTCCAGGAGGCGCGCAAGATCAACATTGCCCAGTACCAGCAGATCAGCTACTACGAGTGGCTGCCCATCTTCCTGGGCGGCGAGAACATGCTGAAGAACCGGCTCATCTACAAGGCCCCGCCGGGTAGCTTTATCAACGACTTTGACACCCACATCGATCCAGCGGTGCTCAACGAGCACGCGACTGCCGCCTTCAGATACTTCCACTCGCAGATCGAAGGCCGTTTGGAGTAAGTTTTTCTGAGATAATTAGGCTAATTATTATAATGTTTAAGCCATTAATATATGAAGTGAGTTCTTTTGCTATCATTAGACTAATTATTATAATAATTTAACCCATTACTATATGATCTCCCCTTCGTTTTCAAATCATGGCTTCAGGTTCCTCTCACCATTGCCAAACTAAACGTCATTGGCTCTTTCTATTTCATATTTCTCGCTTTGTTCTTTTATTGTTTAAACTGGAAATGGCAAAGAACTGAAATTTCGCTTAAATTATAGATTAAACTTTTAACCTAAATACATTTTGTATTAATTTAAAAAACTTAATTCTCATATTTAACACTTTAAAAGCTGCCATAAGACAATATGGATAAGATAGATAATACTTGAGCACCAATATTCATGGACAGCAAACATCCATAAAAAATAGCTAAATATTTATACTTTTTCATACTCCCATAATTTTCTAACTTTATAATTGTTATATTATTTATTAATAATAAACCAACAATTAAAAACCCACAGCTTATTGTCCGAGCTGCGTCAAGTTCTCGGATCCCTGACCCTCAGCGACTGGTTCAACCGTCCCGGCATCATCGAGGTTGGCGACAACTTTGACTCCCTGACCAGAGGTCATGCCACTCAGCCGGAGGAACTGACGGACATCAACTTTGACAGACAGATCAAGCACTTCCTGTTCAGAAGAAACATGCCCTTCGGCTCGGATCTGCGATCCCTGGACATTCAGCGTAATCGCGATCACGGCCTGGCCACCTACAACGACATGCGGGAGTTCTGCGGCCTGAGGCGAGCCCACTCCTGGGAGGGGTACGGCGATCTGATCAGTCCCCCGATTCTGGAGAAGCTCAAGTCACTGTACGAGAGCCACGACGACGTGGACCTGACTGTGGGTGCCTCCCTGGAGGCCCATGTGGCCGGAGCTCTGGCCGGACCCACCTTCCTGTGCATCCTCACCGAGCAGTTCTACCGAACTCGAGTGGGCGATCGATTCTTCTTTGAGAACGGCGACAAGCTAACTGGATTTACCCCAGGTAATTACGTTTTCTCTCTAAATATTAAATAAAATAACTTAATATCTTAATTACTATAATATAGACCAACTTGCCGAGCTGAAAAAGGCGAGTATGGCCCGCCTTCTCTGCGATAATGGCAACCACATTGAATCCATGCAGCCCGAGGCTTTCAGAACGGTTTCCCATTCGTAAGTTTTGACTTTAAAGAAGAGTGTTTGGATCTCCGAATACATTTTAATTGAATATAATATTATTCCAGGAATCCCATCCTGCCCTGCTCGAATATTCCACAAGTCGACCTCACCAAGTGGATTGACCAAAAGCCATATGAAGCGGCAGATCCGTCCGCTCATTTCGGAAAGAAGTGATCCCTGGCGCTTCGCCCTGCGATCTATTATTAACTAGTTGAATACAAAATACCTTTTAGCTTAATCAGTAACATAACATAATTCAATCGCTCCCCTTTCCCCCTTGTATGATAATGTCCCCCAAAATTGATGTACAGAAATAAAAGCCTTTACCATTTAATTGGATTAGTTTGAAGTAAAAACAAGCTTAATTATAAAACGGAAAACATGTAGAAAAGCTACCGTTTAGTGGGACCGATTTTGAGATACCCGGTAGATGTTGACAAATGAAGAAAAATGTTGCAGGGAACATAATGAGCAACATCCTAATTTTATTTCATATCCATTTACTTTAAATTAAAATCACGAATATATCTTAGTTATATACACTGGTCGGCATATGTATTTTGACAACATTTAAAGTGAAATTTTAGCATTATTTATACTTACTTTATAAAACGTTTGATATCAATGGATAGGTAATTTAAATTCCGTTTTAATGATACAATACTCTTCTTAACCCATTAAGTACCCATTGAAACTTTTCAATTCTTCCAAAAATCTATTTTCAAAACTTTTTTTTCCGGGCTTAAACAAAAAATGTTTTGATGCAAAAAGTTACTTTAAGCAATTTTAATAGTTATTAAAAAAAAATTTGTTCAAAAATCTCTTTGCGTGTATTTTTTAAGATTTTTTGAAAATTGCTAAATATGACTATTTTAACCTCTTTTCATTAAAAATGTTTATTTTTAGCATTTTCAAAAAATCGTAAAAAATACACGCAAAGAGATTTTTGAACAAATTTTTTTTTAATAACTATTAAAATTGCTTAAAGTAACTTTTTGCATCAAAACATTTTTTGTTTAAGCCCGGAAAAAAAAGTTTTGAAAATAGATTTTTGGAAGAATTGAAAAGTTTCAATGGGTACTTAATGGGTTAAGAAGAGTATTGTATCATTAAAACGGAATTTAAATTACCTATCCATTGATATCAAACGTTTTATAAAGTAAGTATAAATAATGCTAAAATTTCACTTTAAATGTTGTCAAAATACATATGCCGACCAGTGTACTTATTACAGATACGAACGTTGTCTCCAAGCTTGGTAGCTTTAGCTCTTATAGTCTCTGAGATGTGTTGTTTCTTACGGACAGACTGACAGACGGACAGACGGACATGGCTGCGTACTAGCCTTTACCAGGAAATAACTTCTTGGCCAAAGGTCCTATTGTTATTTTTATATGGGATAGACAGGGCTAACTATCACCAAAGTAAAGGGCATTAAGCCCCGGAAATCGGAGAGAATGGTAACCGACGACACGCCCACTTCTTACGTAAGCCGCTCCCCGAGATGAAGAATAATGACGGTGAATCGAAAACCTTTACACTTTCGTTGACTTTGGGTTCGAGCCACGAACAATCAGGGTTAATCATATGCAGACGCGCGACTGGAAGTGTGAACAAGTTGATAGAAACGGCTAATTAAGGGACAAAACGCTTCTTTCTGCCATCATTTGAGGCATTGTCGATACAAGTCGTTAACAAGACAATCCCCAACAAAGAATTTGTTCTTCTTGGCAAACATCTTCGAGGCCATTCATATGCGAATCTGCATATTAATACTTCAGAGGCGGTCCACATTTTGAGTTGGCATAAATTTGCATGAGTTTCGGGAGAACATCGAGAGATATCATCATCATCTGGCATCATCAGGTGGGTTTGCATATTTCCCGAGAGATTCGCCGTGCGGATTTCTGAATGGACATGATATAACGGTTCTGGTGAATCTAGATTAATGAAAGTGATCTTAGCCAAGTGTGCATACGAGATTAACAGTTCCATAATGCGGTATAAAAGTGATCCATCCGCCGGCGAGAGACAGCAGATGCCTTTTCGCCATGAGGCTGTTCACAGTGATCTTCTGGCTAGGTAAGGAATCAGGCATTAGCCCGGCTGGATCAAACGGATTTTAACTTAACTCCTCTCCACTTCTAGGCTGGGCCCTGTGCCAGGAGGCAAGTGCCAAGAAGCCGGTTACAGAGTCTCCCCGTCTGCTTTCGCTTCAAGCCGCTCCGGCGCCCGCACTGCCAAGTGTAATCTACAAGCTGCCGCCGCAGCACCACTACCCGCCCCCGCCCCCACCAGCACCTTACCCGCACCACTGCAACTGTCCGCCGGGGCCCCCTGGCCCTCCGGGCCCGCCTGGTATACCCGGAACACCCGGCCAGCAAGGACCAAAGGGTTCCAAGGGTGACAAGGGCGAACGCGGCGAAAAGGGGGAACGCGGACACCATGGCGCACCGGGTCCTCCAGGATTCCCGGGCCCCATTGGGCCGCCAGGACCTCCAGGATTACCCGGCCATAAGGGCGGTGGTGGTCACGGACATCATGATCACGGGCACCACGATCATCATCACCATCATCATCCTCCGCCCCCTCCTCCGCCTCCTCCGCCGCCACCTCATCATCACCACCCACATCATCCCTCTCCGCCTATAGTCATTCCCATACCGATTCCTACGCCTTCGAAGGGCGGTGGCCATCATCACCACCATGGATCGAAGGGAGTTCCTGGACCCCCTGGCCCACCGGGTAAGATACTGCCTCCTGCTTTCCATTTAGAACCTTTACTAACTTTGACTTACAAATTTTTTTCTCCTACAGGCAGCGGACCACCTGGACCCCCAGGACCTCCAGGCACCACCATACCAGCTCCTTATCCACCATACCCCCCCTATCCGTACCCACCATATCCACCGGGCACAAACCTTCCCTTCCCAATTCCCTTCCCGGTGCCAGTGCCATGGCCATCGAAGGGTCACAAGGGTGACAAAGGACATCATCACAAGGGCGATAAGGGAGGACACCATCACCACTACTATCCACCTGGCCACAATAAGGGAGGACACCACCACTATCCACCCCACCATGGCGGATATCCTCCACATTATCCACACCATCCAGACAAGGGACATCATCACCATCCAGACAAAGGACATCATCACCATCCAGACAAGGGACATCATCACCATCCAGACAAGGGACATCATCACCATCCTCCCTCTCACCATCATGGAGGCGGACATCATCACGGCGGAGGCCACCATCCACCCTCGCATCATCCCGGACATGGAGGGCACAAGGGAGAGCACGGTGGCCACAACGGAGGTCACAACGGAGGACACAACGGAGGCCACAATGGAGGCCACAACGGCGGGCATAACGGTGGTCATAATGGAGGCCATAATGGTGGCAACAACGGAGGTACTCCACCTCATAGGTTCCAAGACAGTGGCGAACAGGTACCGCGCGATGATCTGGAATTACTGGAATCCGATGTGGCGATCCTTGATAATCTAGTCCAAGAAAATGACCTCTCGGAGACTGAAGAAGAGATGCCCTACGATCCCGTTGAGTTTGAGTCGGAACCCGCCGAGTATAAGCCGGAACCCGAAGAGCCGGAAGACCCGGAAGCCGGCTATGTCAACTATCTTGATAATACCCTGGACAAGGTCGAGCCAACTGCATCCGTTGAAGAAGCCAACGAGGAGGAGATGGATCCAAATGTGAATGCAGAGAGCAATATGGAAGCTCCTGGAGAGGAAGAAGAACCGATGGAACAGACAGAACCGATAGAAGAGGAGCCCGTCATGGAGCCTGAACTAGACTTTGTACCGGCAAAGGAGGAAAACCAATCCCTTGAGAATGATCCCATTGAGCAGCGAACCAACAAGGGACGTCCCATTATCCTAGCCATAGGAACACCAAGAAATCCCTTCCACATTTATGCCTATGAACAGTATGAGTCCTAGACTTGCCAATGAAACACGAAAATAAACTGATTGAAATATGTAATTGTTGCCATGTTTTGTTTTATTTTATTTTATTAATTTAACAAAGGAGGAGGTTTCTTGTTTATGGGAATACCAAAAATTAGTTAATATTCCAGGAAATGTTGCAGCGTATACAGAATAATAAAATATATTTTATATCTAAAATAAAGCTCAGTAATTTCCCTAAAAACACCAATAAACCCCTTTGCATTTAATCATTTTTATAATAAAATCATCTCGGCGAATTTCTTTAGAAACTGTTTAAATAAATAAATAAATTATTGTTATAGCGATAGTTCCGTTGTTCTTAGAAATTAGTGCGGCTTTGTAAGCTTATCTATAAGTTAGCAATAAACAAAGGCATGTGAAAAGTGAAATCACAAAGAAATGTAACAATAGAATTTATGTGACGCACGACCATTGATTGCCAATTTAACATCGTCTTTCATAATACAAAGGGACATTGTCAACCTCAACCTCGAATATATTAACAAGGCGAGTAAAAGTGCTTTGGATTTAGATAAATCAAATATTCTGGAAGAGATCTACTAGATCAAGCTCAGCTTGGTCTCCTAGAAGTTTCGAAAGTAGCTTTGGATTCGGATAAATCAAATATTCTGCAAGAGATCTACCCCTGAGCTTGGTCCTCTCGAAGTTCCGAAAGTAGATGTGCTCACATATGTAGAAAATACATTAACCCCATATTTAAATCATATAAACTAAATTATTGATTCATAAATATCCCAGTTTTAAAAACTACACTCAACGATTCTGTGCATCTGATTGATCCACTACTTTATTGCCTTCAAGAATTTCAACGTGTGTCATATCGGATTTCGCTACTTAATATCAATTTATATGAGCACCAAATACGAAAAAACAAACGATAAAATCCATAAAAAGCAGATCAGACAGATCGTTCCATTTTTGCGGTATCTCTTTTTTATTGTCCTAGCAAACAAAAAACAAAAGGCGGGGAAAAAGAGAGCAGAACCCGTTAAAAAGTCACGTGAATGCAATAAATATAAGAATAAATGTTCTGTTTTCAGGTTTTATTTAATGAAATAATAAATGTACCAAAATATTCTATTAATACATTTATTTCAATTTTAAATTCAATTCCCAGATCACTGACTTAAAGTCTCTAGAACCGACCAAGTCATGGCTTTAATTTATGCAACATCGTTTAGCGGTCTGCCAAATCGCTGATCTGCGATCTGAATTTTACGTGTTTCTAATCAACCCATTATAGGTGCCGTCCCAGCCATCCCAACTGTTTTACGGAGCTATATAAGACGGGTTCTTAGCCGGACAGGTGCACACTCTCGAAGCTTGGGCCTCAGCATGAGGCTGCTCGCGGTTCTCCTGCTGTCAGGTGAGCGAAATGAAGATCTCGTTTTAATTTTATTACTTATCGCATTCTTACTTCTTTTGTTTCCCAGCGGCTTCCACTTTCTGCGAGGGAAAGTGGACTTTGAGTGCGATTCGACCGGTTAGAAGGGAGCCTCGGCCAAAGGAAAAGAACTCACAATCCGGGGACCATGACGTGTACTATTACAGACCGGGAGCGATAGCGCCTCCTCCCTATAACTACCATGGCTATCATCATGTAGCTCCCCCCTATCACTCCCATTGCCAGTGCAAGCCAGGACCTCCGGGCGCCCCAGGACCTCCAGGCATACCAGGTTTGCCGGGCGAGGAAGGTCCTCCCGGAGAGAAAGGAGATCGCGGCGATCGGGGAGATAAGGGAGAGCGTGGTAAGAGGGGCAGACCAGGCTATGCTGGGTTCCCTGGCCCCATTGGGCCTCCAGGAGCGCCTGGCCCTCCAGGTCCATCCGGTAAAGGTTCAGGTTATCGAGAGAAAGAAATAGTTTACTTGCCGGCAAAGGAAACCACAAAACCCGATAGCAGTCAGCCCATTAAAGAAACAAATAAGCCCCAGGAACCACAGCCCTCGAGGGCACATTCCGATAGAATTAAAGTTAAAGTTAAATCGCAGCTGACCCAAAACCACAAGAGTCCAAGTCGCAGAAGACCAACGACGGCTTCCTCACTTTCCAATCGCCGGAGAATCCATCACCATCCGTATCATAAGATCAGAAAAACAGTGGCCAGGCCAACGTCTCCAAATCGTTTAAGCCATCAACAAGCCACTAAGCGGAAAGTAATTAAGAATACAAGTACAGCTAATCAAACTAATTCGAATCGCCGGCCATCTCCAGCCAAAAACAAAGTAACTAAACTCATCGAGAAGCCAAGTTTAGCGAACTCAACTTTAATTAGAACAGATTTGGATACCAGTAAAGTCACATCTCCCAAAAAGGGAGAGCAAATGATTGAAGATGTAACAACTCAGTCAGCTCTTGAAAAAGATGAATTTCTAAATGAAAAAATATCTAAAGTACAAAAAAATCAAGAAACAGAGGTTAGCAAAAATAACTCAACAAAAGAAGACAGTTTAAGTCAGCCAATTAATTTAATAGAAGCTCAAAATCAAGTGATTAAAGGTATAAGTTCAAGAGATGAGATATTTAAAAGTAATTTAGAGACCACAGAATCGGAAATAAGTACAAATAATATGGAAACAACTACTACTAGACCTTTCCTTGAAAGCCCTACTCAACCTACAAATAATGAACTGAAAGAAGAAAGTCAAGAGTCAAGTGATTTAACTACTGAGAAGGTAATCGATGGTAATTCAGAGACCACAAAATCGGGTTTAGTCGAAGATAATTTAGAGTCAACTTCAACAGTGAAAAATTCACCACTTGAAAGTATTACCCAGCCTGCCCTATATGATTTAGTAACTGAAACCCCGTTCAATATGGATTTAACTTCAAAGAAAGATGATTTAGTAACTGAAAACCAGTTTAATATGGATTTAACTACCCAGAAAGATGAGATATCCGAAAATAATTCAGCGAATACCGATTCAGAATTAATAAAGAAAGAAATCACGACTTCCTCAGTTGAGGAAGTAACTCAATCAACAATTAGTGAAATAGTAAAGGAAAGTCAAGATACAACACCGACTGCTGATAATAATACTACAACTATAAAGATTGAGGCAGCAGAAGATAATATGGAAATATCCGAACAAACCACAGATAAACCAGAAGAAATCTCCACTGAAACTCCGGAAGAAGCCACCACAAATGATAATTTTAAGGAAGAAGAGAATATATATAATTTCACTACTCTGGAGCCCTCATCGAGTACGGATAACCCAGAGACCAATCAAACAGACAGTGTTCAGTCAACGGAAACTATAATATCAGCCAGTGAAAGTGGTTCTGATAATCAAGAAACAGAAACTGTAGGATCAACAACCGAAGAACCAATAACCGCCGCAGCGACCACAACAAATGTTAGTATCCCACAAAAAGTTAATAATATAACCTATTCTCCTGGCACCCGGATCCGTATTTGGTATCATCGGGATACTAATCGAAACTCCACCTGAAGCTTTAGAAACTACAGAAATAAATGTGAATTAGAGTCTGAAACAATGTATAATAAATAAAGAAAAACTAAAAAGTATGAAATGTTTTTTCTTAGTAATATTTCAGCTTCCATGTTTTGTGAAGAATTTATTTTAATTGCATAAAACTTGTTGAGTAACGAAAATAACAAGTAAATTCTATAATCTAAAGGTTCCTAAATGCAAATTTAGTATGATTTCAGTTATTTCTTTGTGGAATATTGATGAAGCAAAAAAATAATGAAAATGTAAATATAATTGCTTATATCTGAATAAACAAATTGGTTCAAACCAATATGTCTCAGAGGCTAAGGCTATTAATGCACAAGTTGGGGTCTGAGATCCTGCCACTTGCTCAGATCGATTTGCGGTATGTCCTGGCAGTTGATGAGCAGATTTCTAATCATAAATAATATATTTAAGGCGAAAATTTAAGAGGAATATTAACTCGAAACTTACTGTGAATTGGGGAAGATGAAGACGTTCGGCTGGATTGTGTGCAGATATTGGGCATTGTTGCAGAACAAGCTGGCCAAGTTCACCTTGCGGATCTCAGCCAGTTGGTCTGAGGAGGTAATCTTATTAGAAAAGTTCTTATATATTGTGATAGTGCCACTTACCCCGCGAGAAGCCTGCTGGATGCTCACGCTCGTAGAAGAATCTATCGGCCCGACGGATGTTGAGGAACTGTTTTCCGATCACACACAATAAAGTAGGTCCGAATAGAGACTCGGGGATGTGGAATTCCAGAGTAGCACCCACGCTCAGCTCCACATCGTCGGGAGTGGCGTACAGGCGACGCAACAGTGAGATTTTCTAAAGAAAAACCCAATTTAGTTTAAGATTTCGAGAGTTTCCTATCTGTATACCTCTGCTGGGATCTCGTGAGCGAAGTCCGCCCAGTCCACAGCTCTTCTGAGTCCACAGAACTCGCGCACATCGTTGTAGGAGGCCAGGGCAAAGTCCCGAGCCCTCTGAATGTCTATGGCCTTTAGATCCGAGCCGTACTCCTCGAAATCCTTGCGGTTGAAGTAGTGCTTGATCTCGCGATCAATGTTCCCATCCGATCGCTTGTGGAGCTGCGTGGCCAGTCCCCTCAGCATGGCATCGAAGTTGTCGTACTTGTTCAGCAGCGAGATGGTCTCCGCCCGGTTGAAATAGTCGCTCAGGCGCAGGGTCTTGTTGGAGCTGCGATTGGGAGCCACCAGTCTGCAAGGGATAATAATGAAAATGAGCCATGGGATCCAAAAAGATCCAATAAGATACTCACGAGAACCAGCCGGGGACCTGGGTGTGGGCATAGCGGAAAGCTGCATGAGAGAACTCCGCATAGGCAGCTGGATTGACCGTCTCGTCGTAGTCGTTGACGTACTCAGTCGGTTCCACCGGATAGACCAGGCCATTGAGATAGGTATAGGTTCGTCCCACGAACAAGGGCAGCCAGTCGTTGTAGGTGATCTTCTGGTACTGAGCAATGTTGATCTTGCGCGCCTCCTGGAAGATGCGCTCGTCATCGTAGTCGGAGTTGATCAGCGCCAGGTTCTCGGCCAGGCGATTGTGCTCCCGAACGAGCAGCGTCTGCAGGACGGCTACGGTGGGCTGGGCGCGATTCCTCCTGTCCGGCACGCTGTAGCACTCGCTCTGAGCGCCGCACTCACCATCGAGATTCTGGCTCACCGGCAGCCAGTGCTGGCCATTGGTGTAGCTCGTCCGCAGCAGACCGCCCTTGAAAAGGCGCACCTTCCTGCTCTGCGCAGGCGTGTTGCCATACACCGAGGAGAGATCCATGTAGGCAGTGACCACCGACAGCTTCTCGGGATAGCGGGATTCAGTCTTTGGGCAAATGGCATCGGCCTCGGACGCACTGCGTGCGAAGTGCATGCAGCTCTTGCCCGTGTGATAAGCGATGGGTCCGCCACGTGGCAGGTCGATGACCTGGCAGCGGGGATTGCGCGGCTCGGCACAGCAGTCCTGGGGAGCTCCTTGGGTCGTCAGCTGGCTGATGTCGTGGGCCACAAACTGACCCCATTGCATGGCCGCCATGGTGCGGTATCTGTCGTTGCTGGTCTCTTCGCCGTACATCGAAAGGGAGATCAGACGGGCATTCGGAGCCTGCTGCGCTTGCCGGGGAGGCAAGAGGCGACGGTACCGGGAAACGGCGATGCCAAAGTCCGGATACAGCAGGTTATTGCAGGATCCATCGATGCTCCGGTACTGCAGGTTGCGCGTGTCATTCAGGCAGCTCGGAGGCGGCACCCCACACTTCAAGGGCTGTTGAGGTCCCGAAGACGGCGCCCAACTATTGTGAGCAGAGTTCGACCCGAACTTGGGCATGAAGTCTTTGATCAGAGCATCCAAACTGTCATCACTGACAGCCGGACGAATCTCGTAAGCACTCGGCTTCGTCCTGGACACCGGATCCATCGAGGCGAACGGACACTGGGTGGCCACCGCCACGGCCAGCACACTTGAAACCAACAGAAACACTCTCATCGCACCAACGACACCGCGAAGCGCAATGAAGCACTCAAGACGCGGCGCCCATATATACGAAACTACGGCAGCCGCTGGCCGTGCTCCGGAGACGTGATAATGCAACGCGAAATTCTTGGTAAGATCGGCAAGATAGAAGAACGTGCAGAAATATGCGAGCATAATTTCCAATATTGGGCGAATTCATCACCAAATAAAGCCGGACCGGAACGTGTTTTCCGTTCGGAATTATAAATAGAATGGTAAAGTTCTTAATAAATGAACTTATCACGGAAATAAAATCAAAAAGAGATGCATATTTTGGCAGATATTTACTCTACAATGACAGCCGCAATCTCCTGAGTCATCATTTTCTCGTCTTCTGGTTTATTCGTTAAGTAACTCATTCAAAGGAACTTTAGAAATATTTAACATTCGAAAAATAAATAAAAACGAAACAAAAATTGTATGGAATGTCTCATAAATAAGCTTAAAAATGTGTTGACTTCTTTGGCTGTCAACCAAGACTTGTGTTATGCCTCTTGGGTTCCTTAAGTACACTGTAACAGGTGTAGGTTGAGCCTATTTTGATTCCAGCAGATATTTCCTTAGGCCTGGCGGCATCAGTATATAAGAGTTAAGTATTGTCTTCCATTTGAAGTTGTAGGTACTGAATTCCATGTACAAGCGGGAAGCCTCTTCGTTGTCAAGTAGGGTTCCTATATGCCGCAGCAGTCTATTTAAAAGGCACGCACAACTCAACAGCAATAGTTCGGGGTACTCCGAACCCAACTCCTGACTATCGATCCTGCAATGATATATTAATAGGCTCTTTTCGAACATTGTATTGTCAAGAAACTCACATAATGTCAATGTATTGTTCGATAATCTTCTGCATTACACAGAAGACTTGTCGGTACAGCCCGATATCTTTCAGATATATATCTTTGATCTCTAATAACTCAATCACGTGTAAAATAATATCACTGGCATGTTGAAGGAAACCTAAATTATTAAATTATAACGCAAATAAAGTTTAAACAATAATAATTAAACATTACCATTCGTGGCTAGAAACAGGGAGAACTTGAGCACTCCCAGCAAACACATCTCATGAGTTTGTGGGAAGTGTAAAGTAAGAAAACTGTTGTATGTGCCATACAGAGTGATTAGATCATGTTGAACTTTTAAGTCTGAAATATTAATACTTAGTAATTCACAAATAAGAACAATTTCTCTTTGACAAACCTCTTGGAGAACTCTTCAGGAACGATACTTTGTTGTTAATTCGATTTATAAATGTCCTATGGTATCGCAATAGCTCGGATGACTGTTCAGAGGTTTTTTCGAACTGAAATAAATTACAACTATTAAAAAAAATAAAGATATATAAAAGAATTACTTACAATATAGATTTCATCATTGAAATTTGAAGGAAACTTATAGTCCTGGAACTGTGCTCTGTCCGAGGTCAGGTTATGATCACGTTGGTTAATTAACTTACAGCACGCCACTAGCTCAACGCCGGCATTGACTTTGTGAGCTGTTATTCCCAGAATGTGACCACTAGGAAGCGATCTGCAATAAAATTATACATCATTAGCTTAAGAAAACCAATAAAAGGAATTAAACATACATCACTTTAACATTTTCAGTCTTACAACAATGCTTGAAGGCCTTTAAGGTGGCACAGAGCGAGGATTTCCGTTGATAGATACGATTATTAACAACATATTTGTTAAAATATTGATGGACGTACTGATGGAACAACTTAGCATAGGTTTTCAGCAACTGACAACGCTTCGATGTGCTAAAGTCCTCGAGAATCTTGTCAACTAGCTGCATGGGTAGGATTTCCGCATCTAAGATCTCTTCGATACAATCGACTTGGCGATTTTTCAGGCACATTGAGTATAGCTTATTTTCAAAATGAACTAATGGACCTTCACTTGGCGTGGTGTGCGCGTCACCCTTGCTTCCGTCATTCGTCGGCTTTTTTTTTACGTCGTTGTAACACTCTATAAAATCGGCCGGTGCACTGACTCCGTAATACTTGAAAGCATTTGCGGTTATGCGTTCCGTGGGCACCGGTAGAGTGAAGGTTTTTGGGAATTCCACACGAGCTCCATTCAATGATTCTCCCCGTTTCGGATACCACATCTCGTGGAGCTGGGAACCCAAAAGGATGTGCGCTCCCAGGCGCAAAAGTACGGCGGCCATCAAATTAATCATGTCGACCTTCTCAAGGTCCAGCAAGTGAAGGTATTTGTCCGTGAGGTCAGTGTCTGTATATATGAAGACCGCCAGGCGAAATGCTGTGGACACCGCATCGCGGTACTGCTCCTTGCTGAGCCGCTTGTAGTCTGGCTTTGCAGCGAGAAATTCCCCAACAATATAGTACTCTTCGTCCTCCTCCTCAGCGTGCTCCAGAATGAAGTTCCAAGCCTCACGCGGATCGTTAAGCACTCTACTTTCGGAATGGAGTTAATCGGATTAAGTATTAAGGTTTCATGTAAAAGCTTACCCGCCATCCATTGAAAAGTCAAGTATAGCCGGAAATACATATTCTGCTGCCTGAAGAAATAATCTGTACAACATTGAAGCCTCTAGCATGGGTATTATGCCAATTTTATATCCATAGCACTCATATTGATGCGCGCCTGCATCGTTGTCAAAACACGTCTTGGAACAGTAGGTCTTGTAGCGACAGTCCTCACAGGTATAAAGTAATTCTTGGTGTGTTTCACACAGATCACAGTTTAGGAACGGAGCACTAAACTGAAAGTAGGCGGGATCCTCCACTAGGACTATTTTCCCCTTGGGAATATCACTCAATGCCACAACTCTGGGGGTTTTATCACCAGTCTTTTTGCTACAAAGAAACCCATCATTGAAAGAACAATTTACGAACATCTTTAATAATACTTACACATATTCACAGGCCAGGCTGGCGAAGGGAATTTTCCTGCTAAATTTGTAACCAAGATACGGCTCAAAGACCTTGCGTCCAGATCTCTTGCATAGCTCCACATTCCTGGATGCTTGGTTGATTTTATCCTCATATTGTCTTAGAAGCGACAAAAAGCTGGCGATTTCTATGATACAAAATATTAAAAATTATTTCTATATAAATAAATAATTAATCCTAAGCTTTATACTTACCACTGTTATCTGATACGGACGATCGCTCTGCAAGAAAGATCAATTAGTACACAATATATTTAAAGCTTAATAGCAATGTACCAATCAGCTTCTTCACATAGCCCAGCTTGTCCCTCGACGCCTGATATTTCCGCACCATATACAGGCAAATGCACAATAAGATCTCAGAGACTATTGTTCCCTCCGTAGTTTTAAGGGCCACCGGCAAAGATTCGTAGTATAATAGGTCATTGCATGCGATCTGGGGACGAAAGGTATGTACGGACATGTCATTAGTAGATTAGTCATTGATTAGATCCGGAGATAATAAATATTGTTTACCGCATGCTCGGAATTCTTTATGTAGACCACACTTCTGGCCAAAATCGCATCCACGAATGCAGTCGATTCGCTGGGTCCCCGGCAAATAATTTCGTTCAGATTCAGCAAGGTCTAGAAGGAACACAATATAAACTTTACGTTCTGAACAATTGCCAGAAAAAGGAGGCAACTACCGACCTGTCTCATCACATGGGTGTCCTTCAACTTCAGACACTGCCTGGAAATATTCAGACAACTTTCGGCGTTCTCTGCAAAATCCTTAAACACCGCCTCGGTTTCCCTTCGCAAGATCTTCATGAATAGTTCGCACTCGCTGGAATTATGTTCTTTGGTTAATATTAATTGGATTACAACGGTAAATGAACAATAAACAAAAAATTAATAGAAATCATTGCCATAGGACGCCGTGGCGCAAACCGAAAAGCGTTGCTACTTACATCAGGTTGCGCGGACACATAACAATGCTCATAGTCACATATTCGGAAACTTCGGGAGAAGGGTCTGACGCTATATACAACGGAATCCTGCGCATAATTTGCAGTTAATTTGGAAATTTCACGAGAACTTGCAATTTTCAAGCTCTCGCGCTAGAAAGTGTGACCGAATGTAAAAGCGACTAAAATGAAACCATGCGCTTTTTACAATTTCAATAATTTTCGTTTCGATAATTTCAATAAAATTTAAATAATACGTATCTGGTTCATGCATACCATGATATAATTATAGAAGGTAGTCTCGTCGTGTGTTTAGCGTTCGGGTGTAGGGCCTTATCGAACACTTCGTGTTTGCTCGTTGACGTAAAAGGCTGTGTGTGTACAAATTTTAAAATCTTTTATTAACCCTTAAGTGAAACAAAACGAGAAAGAAAGCTAACTTCGGTAAACCGAAGTTTATATACCCTTGCAGTCAGCAATTGGATCATTGAAAATCGATCCATTTTGGTAATGTAAAAAAAAATGTCAAATTATGTAAATGTTGTAAATTTTACATTTTACATGTAGAATTTTACATTTTACATGTAGAATTTTACATTTTCATATAAATCGACCGATCCCTTCTATGGCAGCTATATGATATAGTTGTCCGATCTTAATGAAATTAAAACCGTAATTCTAGAACTGTAAAAAATGACTATATCTCGAAATTTATAGAAATTCGTTGAAAAACAGAGAAGTTAAAAATTTTTGTACATTAATTTCGCCATCATTCCTATGGCAGCTATAGGATATAGTGGTCCGATTTCGACCGTTCCGACATAAATACTGGGTGCTAAAGAAATAAGACTATGCTGAAAATTTCAGCCCGATAGCTCAAAAACTGAGAGACTAGTTCGCGTAGAATCCGACAGACAGACGGACAGACAGACGGACATGGCTAGATCGACTCGGCTGGTGATGCTGATCAAAAATATATATACTTTATGGGGTCTGAGATGCCTCCTTCACTGCGTTGCAAATATCATGGCAAAATTATAATACCCTCTGCAAGGGTATAATTACAAAGAAAAAGCTCTAACTTATTATTATAATAGGCCAGTTTTAACCCCAAACACCATATAAGGAATAATACACATTTTCTATTGTCGTATACATTCGTTTCTCTCACACGAACTTTGACAGCCGAACTAGGGCCTTATTGTTCCGAACGAGGGCCTTATTTTTCCGACGAGACTACCTTCTATAATTGTATCATGATGCATACTATATTATTTATTTTATACTCTAATATAAAAATGTATTAGGTTCTCTTTCATAATATTAAAGCTTTTAATCGACTTGATGACCTTCTATCTAATACATTCTTAAGGTAGAAAGAAGAGTTTTCCCTTGGGCTATGAATGCGAAATTCCAATAATTATAAATAACTCAAATATATTTTTTAATAAATTCCAAAAGTACAAACTGGATATTTATTTTATAAAATATTCATAAATGTCTAAATTTTGAAAGGTCATACCTTTTTGTATTTGAACACGAACTAGTTCCGGTATTTAACCCCCTCAGCATGGAAGATACCTTTGATAAATAAAATCATAAAAAATGGGCAAAACATCAAAGGATAAAAGGGACATTTATTACCGACAGGCGAAGGAGGAAGGCTGGCGTGCCAGGAGTGCTTTTAAGCTACTTCACGTGGACGAAGCCTATGGAATCCTAGATGGTATGGTTAACGTGGTATCCCAACTTTTTCCGGTTATTAAAATTTGATTAACTAAAACAGGCGTCCAGCGGGCGGTGGATCTGTGTGCCGCTCCTGGTAGCTGGTCGCAGGTGTTGTCCCGGAAACTGTACGAGCCCTGCCAAACCGACGACGAAAAGGCCGCCGTAAAGATCATTGCCGTGGACCTGCAGGCCATGGCTCCCATCCGAGGTGTAATCCAACTGCAAGGCGACATCACCAAGCAGTCCACAGCCGAAGCCATAATCGGTCACTTTGGTGGGAATAACGAGGAGAAAGCGCAACTCGTGGTCTGCGACGGAGCTCCAGATGTCACTGGTGTCCACGAGATGGACGAGTACATGCAGCACCAGCTTCTGGTGGCAGCTCTCAGTATTGCCACCTGTGTGTTGGAAACTGGAGGCACTTTTGTGGCCAAAATCTTCAAGGGGAATGCCACCTGGCTGCTCAGTTCGCAGATGCAGATATTCTTCAAGAAGTTCGACATTTACAAGCCGCCTAGTTCGCGTCCATCGAGCATTGAGGCGTTCGTGGTGTGCTCCGAGTTTTGTCTGCCCGCCGGATACATTCCCCAGGTGATTAACACGGCTCGAGACGACATCAGAGTGCTGGCACACAAGACAGGATCCGATGTCAACCGACGCCTGGTTCCCTTTATCGCTTGCGGCGATCTAGGCGGGCTAACTGATTCCTCAGAGGATAAACCTGCAGCTTCAGAAGATTCAAATGCGGTGAGAAATGGGATTTCTAGTGTTTGTGTATTTGTTATTAATTGTTTAATCTAACAGGATGTGAAATATGCCTACGATGCGGTTATGAGTGATGCATTTTATCCCTTGGAATTCAAGGAAATCATAAAAGAGGTCTACGAAGAACAAATTAGCTAAATTTGTACAATAAAAGATGACTTTTGATATACTTCAATGGGGCTTTGTTCCTTGTCTTTTCTGCCTAAGATTGAAAATTAAACAACAGTTGTTAGAAAACACTTAGTTTATGTAATTTACTTAGATACTTAACAGGACTACATTAATTTATTGTGTGTGCACTTGGTCACTTAAGCAACAGCTTCCGCTGCTCGATTTCTAAGAGTTTCTTTTTCAATTCGATTTTCTCCGCCATCAACTGCTCGATGGCCAGGTGATGCCGCTTGTCCTCGTAAAGCTTCTGCTTGTACAGGGCGCAGAATTCGTTAAGTGCAAGATGAGCGCTGTTTGCGGCGTCGTTGACCGAGCCAATGTTGTTGCTAATCTTCTCTAGCAGCGTATCGTCGTCCTCTGTTCGACTGGCGGCCAACGCTGCTCGTTTGCTGGACTGCAGGTATAGGGGGTCTATGTCTGCTTTGGTTTCCTCCGGCTCGTAAACAAAATCTGCAGAGGTGTTCAGAGCAGCAGAGTCATCCTCCGGAACCACATCCTCGACGTCGTCCACATCGAATTCGGTGGTGGAGTGGTCGTTCATCTCGTCGTCATCGGAAACCTTCATGATAATTTGACTAACGTCCTCGTTGAGGCGGCATAACATGGCTATTGTTTCCTCCGATGAGTTGAGGCTGGTGCCGAATGGGACGTTATGCATTTCATTTTTCTCCACCTTCTTCAGGATGAACCTCTTCCAGTCCTTAAGAGCCTGTAAAAAAGAAATCGTGTCAAAGAGGTGAATGTTATTCTGGGGCTAAGACTACTGCACCTTCTTCCAGGTGCCCACGTCCTTTCGCGGCGGTCCATGTCGATTCAGGTCTGAGGTGAGCTGCTCCCACAGAGATTCCAAGTTGCTCCGCGTCTCCCACGTCGGGTTCTGGAGCAGGCGCGGATGCTTCTTTACAAACTCCAGCAGAATAACCTCCTGCGTCGCGTTCCGCGGCTTGCCCTTGTTCCGGTCTAGGACGCTAGACGTTGTCTGAAATTTGTACTTGTGGTTCTGCGACAAGGCCGATGTTGGGTGCATCCTGTTCATATGCTTGCTGAGATTAGTGGTGGTCGTCTTGTAGGACAACTTCGCTTTGCAGATGTTGCACAGCGCAAAGGTGTCGTCAACCGCCCGGAAAAAACACCAAATCTCACTCGTCTTTCGCTTCATTTGGGCTATTTCAATGGGTTAAATAATTTGTTTTGGAATATAAGGCCGTCTCGCCGTTGCGTCCAATAAAGTTCTCAAAAGAACCAGTAAATAGAGCTGCGCTTAACCGATAGTTCGGAACTGCTTCAAAGATCGACCTCACGGATAAATATATGGGGTATTTATTCAAAAACTTTTTGCAATTAATTTGTTGCAAAATTATTTTAAATTAATAAAATAAAATTAGTTAATCTTATTTTTATCTAATTGCTAAATTAAGAAATATTCATCCCAATAATATGCAATCGATAGCGGATTTATCGATAGGGGAAAGTGCTGCCCGCCCGGCCATCGCTAGGTCACTCTTTGAGATTTTTTAGGGGGAAAGCTAAATTTTCATCTGGCAACACTGGTGACAACTTGTCACTGACAAGTCATGATAATTTTTTTAAAGCAATAGTTTTTCGCCATGGATGACTCGTTTTTTGGCTTCGATACAAATATACCGGTGAGCATTGGGCGCCCACACGGGTGTGGAATTATGGGGAAAAAGCCTGGCCGGGCGGAAGCGATATTCGCATGGATTTTTTCCTAAGAAACTGCCTCTTCGTGTTCACTTTTCACCTCCGGAGAAGTTTCGCAAAAGGGGGCAATCGAAGGCCAGCGGGGGCCGTGGATAAGCGTGAATTTAATGTATTTGTATCAATTGCATCCGCAGGACGATGACGGTGGCGACGGGCGCATTGCGGAGGAGGAATATGATGCGCTAAACGACGAAACCTTCGGTTCGGCGATAAATGGGGACTGGGAGGAGGCCCACGAGACGATGGTGCGCCTCGGCGGCAATGGCGAGCGGGTGCGCAAGCGGCCCGCGGACGCCTCTGCCGGCGGGCGTGCGGATGTGGACTTTCCCGATCACGGCAACGGCGGTGCCTTCCGGCACCCCAACCTGATGTCGTCCGGTCCGTCGTCCAGCGGCTCAACACCAGCCCCGTTCAATGCCCCCTTTCGGCAGTCGCGTCACATCGGCGACTCGGACCTGGAGCTAAACCTCTCCTCGATGAAGCTGGACGACATGGACCTCTCCACATTCACCGACAGCGAGGCCGGGGGTCTGAGCAATCGGATCAACCTGGACTCAAACGTCTGGGCGTCGCATCCATTTCCCAACAACCAGCCACTCTTTCGAGAGCCCCTGCGCAGCGCCTTCAAGCCGCAGCAGCCGCACCACCAGCAGCAGCATCAGATGAAGCCTCCGCCGGAGGCTAATGCCAACTTCCCGCTGCATCACTTGCCGCCGCCACCATCGCAGCAGGCTGGCCCGAAGATCACCACCCTCGAGGACATTGAACGCAATATGATTATCCAGCAGGCAATGCCCAAGCAGCATCAGCAGCAGCAGCAGCAACAACCGCAGCAGCAGCAACAACAACAGCCGCAGCAGCATCACCTTCACCAGCCGGCTGAGCGAAAAATGTTCGATGACTTCAGCCTGGGCAACAGGCAGCAGGTGGCCACACCAACCATGATGCACCAGCAGCAGAAGCAGCCCCCGCAGCAGCAGCAGGCGCCTCAACAGCCGCAGCACAAGGGTAAGCAAACAGGGCATCGAATGTGCACTTTCTCAAGTGGAAAAATATGAAACCAAGTATAAATATTGAGCCCCGTCCTGTTAGATTACATTTCTAATGAGTTCGTTCCTCTTTTCTGGATAACATAAACATACAAACTTGATTAGTGTTTGCTTACAACAAGACTCGCTCCTAACTAATCCCCGATTTGTTACAGCACCTCCTGGCTTCTTAGGAACGCCGCAGACCTCTCCACCCAGGCCAAATTTGGGCTTCCCCGGTCCCCCGCATCAACTGCCCGAGCTGCTCCCGACACCTCAGTCGCAGCAGCAACTGAACGGCATGGGTGGCAATCGAGCGCCGCCCGGGTTCATCTTTCCGCCGGGCATGCCTGGCAATATGCCCCAACTTCCGCAGCATCCGCTCATGCCCCAGCACTTGCCGCCCAACTTTCCGTTGCCCGGCGGCAACCAGCGTCCACTGCCCAATCCACACGCCCTGCCCACGGCCCTGAACAACTTTGCCATGCATCCGAGCTTCAATGCGATGCGTGCCGCTGGCCTCCATCCGGCGGCATTCATGCAGCCCCCGCATCCGCATCAGATGCAACAGCCGCGCATGCCGCCGCACCCGCTGCAGTCGGCCAACAGCCTGCTCGGCCAGCAGCCGAACTCCATGTACAACATGTTCAACATGCGGCTGGTGCAGGAGATCCAGCAGAACCATCCGCTGCTCCAGCAGGCCGCCGTGGCCCGGCAGATGCAGCAGAGCCGCGCCGGCTCCGTGGCCAGCGACCGCCAGAAGACGCAGATGCAACAACAGCAGCTCGGTCGGCGTCCGGACGGTAACTACCCGCTGGAGGAGTATGATGAGTACGCCAACCTGATGAGCACCCGCGACAAGCACTGGCTGATCGGGATCCAGCTGTCGCAGCTAAACACGGAGACGCCGTACATCGACGACTACTACTTCACGGTGCACAGGGAGCGCAAGATCCAGCAGAACGGGCAGATGCGCAACAGCCAGGCGCACAAGGACAACCAGCTGAACCATCCGCTCACCCAGCCGCGCGGCCATGCGCAACTAATCCTCGTCCAGCTGGGCAACAAGAATGGCACTCGCAATGGCCACGGACGTGAGCGTCGCAACTCGGAGAATACCAGCAGCACGGGCGGCAGCACGAACAATGGGCCGGGTGGTAACAACAACAACCACAACAACCTGACGGGCTACATCTTCTCGCCGCTGAAGTTCGAGAACTCGCTGGGCAAGCTGCAGTATGGCAGTGTGACGGCACCGCGCAAAATCATCGATGCCGACATCATGGGCGGCGAATCCAACTCCGGCAACGATGCCACCTCGACATCCTCCGCGAGCACGAACCCCAAGTCCAATGCTGGGACACCACTGCTGCCCTCGGCGAGCAGCGAGGTCAATCCGAGCAGCATGCGCAAGTCACGTCACATCTTGCTGCTGATCGAGACGCTGTACCGCTATCTGCTGAAGCTGGAGGATCTGGAGAGCCCCGAGGTGATGGCCACCATAGAGCTGAAGAAGAAGAAGGAGGCCGAGCGTATTGCAGCCCTGGAACAACTGGAGATGGCCAATAAGACGCCGGAAGAGCGAGCCGCCGAGGCAGCCAATCCAGCGACCATGAATCCGCAGCTAAAGAACAAGTTCAACTACGAGGTGGAGACGAATGCGGCTTTGGTCAACAAATTGAAGGCGGGCCTGGCCTTTGACAAGGTGGTGTCCATGATGAATGTGCGCAAGGGAAAGGTGAGTTGGTCTTCGGTTGATTTTGGGGCTTATATTAATTATTATGGCTATCCTTGCAGATTCTCCTCCGTCGCATTATGCCCTTCATTGCGGACCAAAGCATTTGCTGGACCGTTTGGAGCGGTGTCTTCTGCTCGCTGCAGACGGTGGTGAAGAAAGACAAGGACGATGTTGAGGGACTCTTGTACGCACTCTATCCAGAATTTAAGAAGCACATCAACAAGGCCAGCTTCGAGAACCTAGTGAGCATTTCGGCAGGCATCACGCTGAACGACAAGAAGCTGACTGGAATCTTCTGCAGTCGCGTAAGTTTAGGCTATTTCCAAGCACTAAAATCCTTAGCTACTGATCCCTCCGCTTGCAGTTTGGCATCCTGTCCCTGGTCGCCCTAATACTGCGCGCCGAGGAAATCTATGTTTCCCGAACGGACTCGACCCTCAGCGAGGAGAACAGGCAGAGGTGGCGTGAGTTTTTGGCACAGGTGGCGTCCTGCCTCAATCGCACCATTCAGAACCAGACCATTTCGGCGGCCATCGAGTCGGATGCGATCCAGCCGCTTATGAATCACTTCGAGCGGTTCAAGGACCTCAAGCTGGATGCCCTCTTAGCGTTAATAACCGAAGCCAGGCATCAAATCGATTAAGACAGTTTCATTTCACTTGATCGCGTTTCAGACGTTTCAGAATAAGTGTAAAGTTGATGTAGTTCGAGTTCACTTTGCTTTACTCAATTACGCATATGTTTGTATAAATTATGTATCCAATACTTACATATGTACCGATATGTACGATCGTGTTTACTTTTACGCATACATACTGCTGCTACAGGGTATACAAGAGAGAAACCAGAGAGAGAGTACTCAATAATAGTTTGTTTTATCCGAAATTATGTGCACACACACACAACACACTGTATAAGAGAGTTAGGGAGACAAAGAGAACATGTTTTATAAATATAATATATATCGAATGGTAGGTTTTGCTCATTGTACATACTTATATCATTTCGTATTTGATAAGGAGTACTTTTCCGGCATTTTCTTTAGAGATTTATCATAATAATAATCGAAACAGCACCCCTATATGATGTGTAAATTGACATTCTGTTCATTTTCCTACTTTGCCATCGAATTAAAACAATAACTAAAGGGCTTTCGCGATTATTTGTATCCCTAGAAGTACGGGAAGTATAACAACTACGTTTATACACCTTTAAGCGCCGATCCGTAAGCGCGCCTCTATGCATACTCATCTTAACACTACTTTCTGGTATTTGTAAATATCGGTTTTATGACACTTCTATCTATACTTGTAATAATACTGTTTGGGTTTCATTGAATCAAATTTTGTGCAAGACCCGCCCTAAACATAATCGAGACATTCAGCATAAATGTGTACTAAATACTTGGCATTGTGTGAATGGTGCAGCCGAAGAAAAAAAAACGTGTTTATTAAACAAAATGATCAAAATTGTGATACATTTTGACTTTTTAACGTAAACGAGAAGAAGATGGTCGGAGAGAATTAGTGTAACACACAGAAAACAATTTGAAATTAGAAAGAAAAACAAAAAAAAAAATTCAATTCTCGTAGATCCCTCTGTAACGCAACGGATAGATATTTGTTGTAAGAATCCGTTGTGGAGCCTTTTTATTTTATTTCGTTTATTTTTAGTTTTTTTGCCTTTTATCATTTGACCATTGTGCTTAAGTCTATTTTTTTTTAAAACTGAAACTGAATTCATGTTTGTATCCGCAATGGTAATACCATTCGAGTGCGCAGGATTACTAGGCTTTGCGTAAGCAACATCAAGAGTCAAAATACGATAGCTGTTTAAGAACGTAAAAGCATATACAATAATTATCGTAGTTTAATTTGTATTTATCACCCGGAAAGAACACTTTTAACTTTTTAACTTAAATATGTTCGCAGATTGGAGAACCAACTTTTAAAATTCATTTTGATTTCAAGGAGTATAATAAATAAAGCATACCATTTCACAGAACACACCGAAACCAATGGCTTTTATATGGGAATTAAGTCCAAGGTCTTGTAAAGAAATCACTGAATTAAGGTTTAAATATTTTGAAATATTAATAATATTCTTAAAGGATTTTGTGTTGGGTTTATCGAAAAGTAATGCATTGAGCACTATGATAATCTTTTTTTCCTATGTACTGAGCTAATATCTCTTCATTTAACTGATTGCAACCTTAATGCTTATGTCGCTGAATAAGTACTTGGGAATTCTAGCTGCAATTTTCGAATAATTTTTGGCGCAGACCTAAAAGTTAAACTTCTTGAGAAGTTTGAGACTTTTCTAGAACTATACATTCATTAATAATAATTACAATTACATCCATATGAACAATAATGCTTAGTTTAGTGGGGGGTCAGTGGGCACTGGGGCACCATCGCATCAATGGAGCGGTGACAGACCGTGCTTTGTGTCTGTCTGCGTTTTGTTTTTGGCGCAGAATCAAGCGTCGAAGTGTCGGCAGTCGGCAGTTGGCCCCGTCGTCCGTAAGGGACGATTTTGTTGTGCGGAGGCGCCAAAGTGCGTAACAAGTGGCGGCGGCGCGCTCGAGAATTGTTGCAAATTTCTGAGTCGGCGACGCCAAACCACGGCGGCACGGCGACGGTCACCAAGACGACAACTTGTCGGCAGCGGCAGTGGCAGTAGTCCGCATCCCAGCGCGAAGGGATGCGAAGCCCACGCACCCATGCCCACCCCACCAGAGCGCCAAGCCAGCAGCAAGCATTCCGGTACACTCAGAAAACAAGGGCTACTTGAGTTTAGGTCTTGAAATTTTGATTAGTTTTTAATCTATTTTATAGAAAACAAGCAAGGAAGGAGGGAAATATGCTTATATATTGGATAATCAAAGCTTAAAAATTACATAACTGAGTTGAAATTGGCTAAGAAATTGTAATAATAATATAATAATAATAAAATATTTTAGGAGGAATGAAATTAAAACAATAATTAATTCTTCTAGAAAGGATTCAAAGTATTGACTATTTAATCGGAATTTAATATAGAAACTGCGGTGGATATTATAAGTATTTGTGAACTTTCTAATATTTTAAAAAGGAACTAGTGAAAAAGCGATATAAAAACGTTTCGCATAAGTATTTCCTTCAGCCTTCTCGCATTGACGCCAAAAGTATGACGTTATCCTTGCGAATCCCAACATTTTCTCCAAGTGCAACCAAAGGCTAGACTTAGACAGACTTGTGTGGCGACCAGTCGCCCGGCGATGCTCCTTCGGCGACACCGACAATGCCACGACGACGACAACACGCGACAGGACTCTGCCGAGGAGCAGACAGTGCCGCAGTTCTGGCCAGGATAGCACAGCACAGAACAGCCCCGGACGGGACAGGACACTGGCGGATGCGGATACGCAGAACTTTGATTTGCGAACGGGCCAAGTGTGCGCCACTGGGCGCCGTTATTATTGCCACCATTGGCGCGCCAAACGCCGCTGCTCTCACAATTAGATGCGAAAATAGCCGGCGCGTCGATGATGACGAGTTATTGTCGCGTCTATCTGGTCGTTGTTTTTGTTGACGACACCGCCGCCGATACGATGGGGGACAGAGGATAGTTCCAGAAGGCTGGGGATGTCTCCCCCTTACAAGAGCACATTATGGCCCATAAAAATGTGGGTGAATCAGGGTTTTAAATGATCATTTCTTCGGCTTCATTGGACTTGAAATGTTGTTTTATTATAAATAAAGATCAACTGATAAGTAACCATCACTGGGAGTTGATCAAAATCGAAATATAGATATTGAAAATAAATTGTGGAAGTTGAAAATGTAATAAAAATCTGGTTAAGCTAAATATAACCTATCCTATGTGGCGTATACGTAATTTATAAATAATTCCTTAAGTCTATATACTTTTATATAATTTATATCACTCATTTAAATATAAAAAACGAAATGAAACACTTAAATATTTGTAAATAGGTTTTTTTTAATATATTTTCATGGTCCTATTATGTTAATATAAATTCTTGGGCCTTGAATACTTTAAAATGGTGTTTGTTATATTTAAAATAAATTATAGTAGTTGAAAACTGAATAAAAATTTGATTAAGCTCAATTGAACCTATCCTATGTGGCGAATACCTAATTTATAAATAATCCTATGTGGCGTGTACGTAATTTATAGATAATTCCAAAGGTCTAGATATTTTAAAATAATTTATATCACGATGAAAAAATATTTTAAAATTCTATAAAAATACTAATAAAGCCTTAAATATTTTTAAATAGGTTTTTTATGTTTTAATATACATATTAGGTACATGTAAATTCTGGGGCCTTAAGAATTAAACATTATTATAAAAAAATGTTTGGTTTACTTGGCAGGCTCATTACCTTTATCAACTAATTAATAATAATTAAAATAACATTTATTGGTTCTTATTTTTCTAACTTATCCACTATATAGAGCTCCCACTGTATATTTCCTTTAAACTCCCCTTCCCTTTCCCTGCATAAAATCGACCTGGCCAAGAAGAGCCGTGATTAACTTGACGTTCGACCTGGTTATATTTGATTTAACAGCTTAATTACCGGTTAATGAGAGTCGTAGCTGTTTGGATTTCTCCATTGGGTCGTCGTACAGGGGGGTACTGAGTGTAAACTTTCCCTACCCATTTGGGCCGCCCGAGTCTAGGGCTCGCTGTGCGGTTTAGGCCAACTTGGGCCGCCAGTCGCCAGTTCCAGCGCCAGCGCCAGACGCCGGCAGCCAGCATTTGAAAAAGCGAAATGGCGCGCAGATTGGTTTCGGCTTAGACATCACTGCCACTGCGACTACGACTAGACTAGACTAGACGCCTAGTGACGCCAACTAAAAATTTATGTACTTGCTCGCCGCTATGCTTTTTGCAGTCCCTCAATTTCTTTCAACTTAATCGGATTCTTTGGGTAAGTATGAGGGGGGTACTAACAAGACGTTTATTAATCAAGATAATCAAGATAATCGCAAGGAAACTTGGTTTTGACCTACTGACTGATAGGAACTATATGAATGCATAAGCAAATATTATCCAGTAAAGAAACTACAAAGCAAAATGTATAAATAAAATTCAGAATAAAATATTTAAGGTGCTATTAACCAACTAATTGATATCCCTTTTAATAACTTGACTATTTACCAGTAAGTCATCCCTATACAACTTGTAGTGAGTATCCCTGCACCAAAGTAAACCCCAAAACTCCATAATGAAGTATCAAATGATTGAAAAAACATTATAACTCAATTCCAAGATGCCGCCGCCAGCTCCGGTAGCCAAAAACCAAAACAAACAAAAACCCAAACAACTAATGTGTGCCCCATACACAAAAAGCAAGCCGGGGAAAGACAATAAACTCGGATAACCAGCCATACATATGCATGTGCCAGTGCCAGAGCCAGTGGCAGTCTGGACTGGGTGCATGAATGGCCGGAGAGGAGACCACACTGACAATGAGTCAGAAGTGTGGCGTCGGCGTCCAAGGCGGTCTCCAGCTCGCAAGCTCGCTTCAGACGGCGGCGGCGACGGCGCCTTGTCCAATGATTCTTCCGTGCCGATGTCGTCGCCGGCGAGTCCGAGTCCGAGTCGGCATCCGTGCGCAGTGCTTCAAGTCCCAAGTGCGCACCCGTATCTCCCCGTGCCTATAAAAGGACGAGTCCTGCTACGGCCACCGCTTAGTTGGCTTAGAAATATGCCACAGGACACGTCCCCCTAAATCGCAAAAGTGTATTTCAAACGCGCGCCATCGAAATTTAAAAGGAATAAAGTTTACAACCAATATAACATTGAGTGCAGTTTGTTTTTAAGGAGAAGTGAAGACCAATTTTAAGAGGAACTCTTTACAAAAAATATAAAATAGACAATGACAAAAAAACCAGGTTAGTCAAGCCCTTAAAAAAATAGCTTAAGTTCTTGGGTAATAATAAAAGTAAACACAAAAAGAATTAATAGAACAAATTATAAATTGCCCGGAAGGTAAATTGAAAAATTGAGTTGCAGACTCATTTCTTGAATTACTTTTTAAAAATATACTTAAGAATGTCTAAGAACTCTCCGTTTAAAAATAACAAAGTTTACAAAAGTGATTACTCCAAGAATGTGTTAAGTAAAACCAACAAGTTTGTGGTTTCTAAGAAATACTATTTATATTTATAGAAATATATTTTATATATGGACTAATCCATTTAAAATAACAGTTTTCTAGAAATTTGTTTAAAATTTCAAAGAGCTTAGTTTACAACATGAATAATTACCAATAAAAAGTTAAATTACTGGCGAAAACAAGGCTAAAATCCTTTCTTTTATACCCAAACCCTCAACTATTTCCGATTCTTAACAAACCCCTCTGATCCGAACTAAAAGGTAAGTCGTTTCGGCTTTCAAGACCTCAAAAGGCCAGACAAATTCTTCCGACTTCAGGGGACAGGGACACACGCTACTCAGATTTATCTTCTTTCAACGAACTCTCCAAAAATTAGCTTATGAAACTCAAAACCTCAAGCCGAGAGAAAAACAGAGACCGAAACGAGAATATCAATGAATAAAAAAAAAGGCTGCCACTCGTTAAGGCGAATACAAATCTCAAAGAATTGCACAAGGATAAGAAGATGATGATGGAACGATTCTAAACTGGTTTTCAGCTCTGCCAGGAATTCTGTCTGTTTCGGTTTTTCAGAGGGTTTCAGAGGAAGTCGGCTGCTGATAGCCGAAGATTGCAGGAGATGCGCCAAGAATGCGAATGCGAGTGGGGAGTTCTCAAGGATGAATGACCACCCAAGAGGGTGCCTGTCAACTGAACAATCATCCAGACAGCGAAAAAAAGAAGGTCAGAAGATCAAGTGCCATTACAGCTTATTAACCTGACCGGGTTTAATCTGCCAAGAGTGTGGGAAATTTCGTTTATAAAGAGGATCTTAATCGAGATTATTTTTCGCTAGATTCAACCGAAATTCCAGGAACTCTGAAGATAGCAAATTATAGTTTTTTTTTCGGGCAGGAAAACATTCTGAATGGCCCCGAATTCCACACAGTTTGTCGGCATTTCCAAAAGAGTTCTCTCTCTCCGAAAAAGCGAGGCCGAAACGGTAACCCGATACTTTCCCAGCAGTCGGGCGAGTTAAGATTTCATAGATGACCATCTACTATATCACCGAAACATCTACACATAACCCTTCCCACACACCTTGCCCATATTTATGCTAATCTATATGCTACGATATGCATTTGTACATATGTGGATGACGTCAGTTTTATGGATCTAAACTCTAAAGATGGGCACGTGTAGAATTATGACACTCGATACGAGATCTGTAGTTAAACACGGATAAAATATTGTTTATTAAAAGAGCGGTGAATAAAATAAACATAAACAGGGGAGCCACAATATTTGTTTAGTTATGTGATGAAACATCAACTTAATCAATAAACGTTTCTCGCAACTACAAATGAATGTTTGAAACTTTGGTAGTAATATTATGGGTAAAGTTTGTAAGAGTAAAACTCCTAACGTTCTTGGCATTTACTTAGGTAATCATGAAACCGTAAATCAAGCTCTCAATTAGTTTATAAATATAATCTTACAGCGTTTATAAATATGTGATTTTATGTACAATCAATCCAAGTATTTTTCAAAGTATTTAAAGATCAAACAAAACTTCCTTTAAAGTGAAATCTAAATAATTAAGGCTCTTCAGAAGAAGAACACTGAATGTTACCCCGCCTGTCTTATTATTTGTTTAGCATTTGCGGAATGTCTTCGGCCTCACAGGGAAAATAATGTATTCAAACTCCTGCTGCTGTCCCATCCTGAGGTAATGCCTCCACAAGTCGGGATCACCACTCCGAACCCTCTTCCTCGACTCTCTCTCTTGCTTATTTAACGCTCACGACGCCGCCGGTTTCGCGGCGATCGAATTCCTCCTGCGAAGATCAGCGGTCGGCGGCCAACAGTTCCACTCCACACAAGTGGCTGACTGGGTTCCCTGTTCCCTGTTCCCTGTTCCCGACCTGTTATTATCGTAATGACGGGAGCCTATTTGCTTTTGTGTTTTCGAGTCGTCCAAACGAGAGACAATTATGTATTTCTGCTGGAACTGACGAGCCAAGGCAGGGTTCCTGCTGCAACGTCTGCCGTGCACAGGGAGAAAAATTGTGTCTTACTAAATTCTTTATGGGATTTGGAAAAAAAATATATGATAAACGAATCATAATTTATAATTTTCTTTAATTTCTAAATATGTATATATATTTTTGTGATGTGATTTACACTCGTTAAGTAGTCACGTTTTTATATTTATTTTTTTACTAGTAAAATGGTAGTTATTTTTTAATTAAAACTAGGAAATTGAAGATTTTAATTTCTTATATAATATTTTCTCGCAGTGTTCGATCCGATCCTCGCTGAGTGCGCATGTGTGAGTGGGCACGCTGCAGGGGCGCCAGTTTGTATGGGCGGCGTGCGTGTGTCCGTAGGTCCGTATGTCTGGGCAGACATGGCAAGGCAATTGCAACTGATATGCCCTTGATCACAGCCATTCATCACATTTGCGGCCACGAAGACCGCGCTAAATGTGGCTGTTGCCTCCTCAGGTTCGCCGCTCTCGATTCCATCGAGGGAGTAAAGGCTGTTTCCCCCTTTTAAGCGATATAAGCCGACGTATTTATGTGAGATACTTAACAGGGGCTAAGATACATTAAGGATTTTGTAAGATGGATCAAGTAAATGCAGGATTACTTCCCTGTTAATACCGAATTTGGGACCAGAAAGTATAAGTCGAAATTTAAAAGTAATTGGAAAGATAATGCAGAATTTGTAAGAATATTTACCATATATTATTTATATTGTTTTCATTGAACAATTCTGATCAGCTACGAATATCTCAAATCCAGGGCCTTTGAAAACCGCGGTATTTCTCAACACTAAACCCAGCGGCACTGCCAGCTATGAGCACAGCAATCAGCTGAAAGAGAGAGAGAGCGATAAACGGCGCTCAGTTGGTTGTGGGTGTGTGTGCGCAGGGTGTATTTGTGTGCGAGAGAGGCGCCGCGGCGCCAAACTCACCACGCAATCAAACGGATGCCTCTCCGCTCGAACTGCACTCTGAACTCAAACTAGCAGTGTCAATATTCTCAACAATATCGCACAAGAAAATATTTTATTAATTTATGCAACTTTTTGGTTGTTTTTAATGGGTTCTCAGGAGTCTTATTTTTTAAGTTTTCAACTTTTTAAGGCCCAGATGATGGTATAATTTATAGTTCTCATCACCTAAAGGTTGCAATACATGTTCGAATCAAACCTGTTAAGAAGGAACGGTATGGACACTGTTAGGTTACAGAAACAACTTAACAGAAATGCAATACTTACTTGCATTGGTGTGGCGTCAAGTTAAACTTCCTTGGTAGGAAATATGTTCAACACCAAAAATTTCAAAGTAAATAAAATATTCCAAGCCACTTCAAAAGACGCATTGTTTTGGAAACAAATTTCTTTTAACAGTCTGTTAGGAAAGAGAGATTGTTCGACGCTTGCAATGCAACCTGTTAGGATGAGAGAGAGAGAGAGATAAGGTTGCAACGCAACATGTTCGAGAGAGGAAAACCTATAAATATAGGAGCGCAAGATACAAATTCAAGAAAATACAGATACAAATCCGAACGGCAACACGACGGACGGTTAATGTTTGAGATTTTATTTTATAAAAGGAGCGGCAATACATTAATTATAAATAATAAATAATCAGTCGCCCGACGATTTCTCAACCGCGCCGCTTGTGTGTTTCGAACCCGTTGCAAAATCCGAAAGTTATCAACAAAAAAGATGGATTTTTAACGCAGAATAATCCCATAGAATGATATTTCTTGTGTGCCGATTTTTAAGATACCCGCAGAACAACGCTACTTACTAGATAGCGCCGGAAGTCCGGAATTTCGTATTTTATTTTCGAGCAACGTGAACTTTTCGTTGTTGTTTACAAAAGTGTGGAGTTCGAAAACTATTGGCCCCGCTGCCACACGAAAAGAGAATCAAAGTGAAAGAGCAAAAAATGCAAAAAGTGTAAGTGCAAGCAGAAATCGAGAATCGAAGATCGAGGAAACAAAGTGAAAATTATATGGATTGGAAATCGCTGAAAATACGCTTTTTTGCTGTTATGAATTCTATGCATGTGTGTGGTATCTGTGTGTGTACAAGAAAAGAGCTTATTCGCTCTTCGCCCGGCTTTTCCTGCATTTCTTCTAACGGTTACGGATCTCCGATCACGTTGTCAAGTTCCAATTGGAGATTGTGTTAATTTGCGAGCTCGCTCGTCCGTCCGTCTGCCTGTGTGTGTGTGCGCAAATTAAAAATCAATAGGCGAAAGAAAAGCAACAAATAATAAACCCACTGCATGTGTGTGTGTGTGTGTGCGACCCAAACTTTAACTGTGCAAATAACTGAAAAGAAAAGAAGTGCAATTGTTCGCCAGCCACGTACACATATTGTACCTGCATTGGGCCCCAAACATACACACACACACACACACACACAGCGCTCGTATACGTACACATATACATAGATGCGGCAGCGGCGCCGGCAGAATCGAAGCAGCGCAAAAACAACAAAACAAAAAGAGCACCTTTTCCACCACGTTGATTTTGTTATTATTTCTTTTCGGCTCCACTTCAACATAATACTGAATCGAAATCAACACATTACTCGCACCTCATTAACACACACACACACACGCGTATGCATAGCAGTGCAAAAAATATAAGATTGCGATTACCAATCCAATAAAAACAAATAAAAAATAATAACAGCCATCGGGGGCACGTGTTAAGCTTAATGTTAGTTTCGTTGTGCAATAATAATAAAGATTAATTCCCTCTGCAGTTCAATGTAAATCCAAAGCAAATCAAGTGAACTCCCAAACATATCAAATGCACATGTAATTCATCGAATGCATGGCAAACAAATACATATCAAACAAGGTTGAAACGGATACCAATTGCAAAATATATCTGAAACAGTAAGTACCTGCCCTACTTTATATCCCTAATTTGTGCCCTCGTGATTATGCAAACACCATTTGAAATAAAAGTATTTGGGGGTCGAAATAAAGTAATTTAAAAATTAGAATGCAATGCAATGTCATTCCAGATACTGAAAATAAAAATCTGTATCTGGAAATTTTATTTAAACTGTTTATTTTAGACCCAGTATTGGCCACAAATTCGTTTCTAAATAAAATAAAAATTTGTGCACTCATTTATTATTTTTAGGCAGGCTTCTTATAACGTAGAACACCTTAAAAAAAAACTATATATTTACTATTATTTTATTTCACAATTGTTATCAATCAAATCGTGGGTTCTATTTAGGGTTTTTAGTTTTAAAAGTTCATCCATAAATTTTGTTAGTTAATACATATGTATGTATCTCCTAATCAAGGTGTTGTGTATCTGTTACCAAATCGGCGACTCTATCTAGCGATTGTTTCCAATTGAACTTCCAATTAGTCATGCTTTCATTATCAAAAGTATTACCTACATATTCGTATATTTATACATATGTACATACATATGTACATAATGTGAAAAACAATCACTCGGCGGTTTCGAATAAATTCTCTCGAATTTGGATTGTAAATGGATTTTCTTTCAGCTGCTTGTTAATTGCTTTGGCATTCAAAGATTTCGGTTCTGAATATTCACATTGGCTTTGTAGATGAAAAATTCGAGGAAATTTGGATATACTGTATATTATTTCCACATTGTGCTCTAATAAATGGATTCTAAAGCATAATTAATAAAACTTAGGTGTTTTTAACAGAGGTTCATTCCATATTCTTGTAAATCAAAAATACTTATCTGATGGTCTGAGTGATATCTTAAAAGCAGAATTTTAAAATTGACTTCTAAATGTTAGGATCTATTACTACAAAGCCCAACAATAGTTAGAATTCCCAAAAATCTAGTATTGTAAAATTTTAGAACTATAAAAATCTAAGAATTCTGAAAATATTGAGTACACGTTGAAAACACGAAGTTGTAGTAGTTTTCAGACTTCAAAACTTGAAACCGCTTAACTTTTAGTTATCCGAAAAGTATCTTGAAATATGTAGATTTTTGAAACTTGAAAAACTCTATAAGATACATACATAACTTTGGAGCACACAGAATTTTGAAATCGCTGTCAGGAGAGTTCCGTTCCGAGTCTACGACCGATTTGATTCCCACCACACACACACACACAAACAACACCAACACATGACAGCGAACTCTCTTGCACTCTCTCTCTCTCTCTCTCTCTCTGTGTGTGGCGCTTGGGGGCGCTCTTCTGACCACGGCTACGGTAGATTATTCCATACTCACCTCAACCTTAAATTGTTGATTCTTCAACTTGTCAAACCGGCTGACAAACCGACCGTCGCGTCGCCCCTCGTTCGTGTCTGTCTGATATAAGCTTATATTGGTGTGGCGCCATTCCGACGACGCCGCTGCCGCCTCTGCCGCCGACATCGTTACTATTATTTCTTTTATTACGTCAGTGGCGCCAGCTCTTCCTTCTCGCTCGCACGCCCGTCGCCCTGCCTTGCTGCTCTGCACGCAAGCATTCTGTAAGCGTCTGAGTGAGCGAGCGAGCGAACTAGGGTTGTCACATATTTATTAAAATATCATAATTCGATATTTATTAAGGAAAAAAATATATATTTTATAATTTTTTTAGATTTCGCATAGCGGTATATATTTTTTCAAAATTTAATTTTAGTTTGGAAAAAAAAAAAATGTATTAAACAAACCATTTTTGATCCAAAAAATAATATCAATACTGACAAATATATTAAATATCAATATTATACTTTGTAAATATCAACATATTATCGATACAGATATTTTTAAAATATCTGACAACCCTAGAGCGAACGAGTGAGCGTGTTTGTGGGGCTGACTCGTAATTTTGTTGCTGTTGCTGTGGCTGCGGCTGGCGCGTTGTTGTTGTTGCCGTCATGCCGGCGGCGCCACTTTTGTCGTCGATAAGGAGCGCAAGAAATGCCAGCAACAAAATGGAAATGAAAATGCTCGCATGGGCCACACACAAACGCACACGCACGCACCCATACACACTCACACACATGGTTGGGGCTGTTAATTTGCGGCGCTCCACGCTCTGCCCCTCTCACTCTTGGCCGCTGTCTCTGTCCCACCGACAGCTGATGCTGCCCCACAGATCTCTTGCATGTGTCTGGAGTGTCTGCGGGGGGCGGGGGGCATTACTCACTCAAGCGATCCGAAGCCTGGAAGCAGCAGATTCCTCGCTTGCCACCACCAAAGGGCGTAGTCTGGAAAGGTCCAAAGGGGATCGTAATGGAGTACTCATATTTCCCAAAATGTATCTTCTTAAAAGATACATTTTTATACCCTTGCAGAGGGTATTATAATTTTGCCATGATATTTGCAACGCAGTGAAGGAGGCATCTCAGACCCCATAAAGTATATATATTCTTGATCAGCATCACCAGCCGAGTCGATCTAGCCATGTCCGTCTGTCTGTCTGTCCGTCTGTCTGTCCGTCTGTCTGTCTGTCTGTCTGTCTGTCTGTCGGTTTCTACGCGAACTAGTCTCTCAGTTTTTGAGCTATCGGGCTGAAATTTTCAGTATAGTCTTATTTCTTTAGCACGCAGTATATATGTCGGAACGGCCGAAATCGGACCACTATATCCTATAGCTGCCATAGGAATGATGGCGAAATTAATGTACAAAAATTTTTTATTTCTCTGTTTTTCAACGAATTTCTATAAAATTCGAGATATAGTCGTTTTTTATAGTTCTAGAATTACGGTTTTAATTTCATTAAGATCGGACAACTATATCATATAGCTGCCATAGAAGGGATCGGTCGATTTATATGAAAATGTAAAATGTAATACATGTAAAATGTAAAATTTACAAAATTTACATAATTTGACATTTTTTTTTACATTACCAAATTGAATCGATTTTCAATGATCCAATTGCTGACTGCAAGGGTATATAAACTTCGGTTTACCGAAGTTAGCTTTCTTTCTCGTATTTAATGGAATAAATTTCTCATACAAGAATATCATACAGATCATAGAAAAGGTTGGGGTTAGCTTCAGTAACTTGGAAAGATAAAGATTTCTTTTTGTAATTTCTATCTAACCTTAAAACCTCAACTCCAAATGCCGAAAAAATAACATTTTAGTGCCTTCTCTAGAATATATGCCAAGAAGTAGGCAACAATTCTTGTCCAGCTAAGGCCTGGTTCTTGATAACTTTTCGAAGATACATAATGGGAACTTTAATAATATCAAAAAGTGGTTTTCAAAACCAAATTTGATATCGTTTTTAAAAATTAATTTTTTTGGTCTTACCACATTTGGAAACCACTCCGAACTTCGTTAATATAAATTAAAGGTCATAAAAAATAGGGTTTAAAATAATACATTAATTTAACCAAACAGAACGAATGAAAGACAACTTAAATAAAAATGTTCTACATTGAAATTTAATTATAATTTTTATTAAGACCTTTTAAGGTCTTCAGGCCTGGGACCAAACCCCCCCTAGTGCCGCCAGTGTAGCGCATAAACACGAGTGCATATAACGATGTTGGGACGACCAATTAAGCCGTGACTAATCAACATATTTCTCTTTTATTGCAGAGTGCACAACACCACTGGATAATACATATCAAACGCGACGAAAGCATATCAAAGCCAACGAGTGATACGAGGAGTTCAGACCAACAGACCCCTTACCAAGTTCCACGGCTCCCCGCTTCCAAGCCCCGAGAACCTTAACCCGAACCGGAACCCCGTCTGTTCCCAGTTCCCAGACCCACCCGTGAAACTAAAAAAGAAAGAAAGAAAAGAATAAATAAATAAAATACCGTGACTAGCCGGCCCCGTCGAGTCCGCGAACCAAGTTAGTCAACTACAAATAATGCGCATACAATAGGATCGATGTTACCGCAAAATTGTATGTCCCTCCATGATATTCCCAAACGAAAAGAAGAGAGATCTATGGCGTTATGCGCTCAGAAACCATCCGGGTACGCGCGAAGGGGTGCCTCCAATGCCGGCCGTCCAGCAACCACGGCCGCCGCCCCCTCCACATCGACCCCGCCCTCACAGTCATCAGCAGCCTCAGCCTCAGCATCAGCATCCTCCATCCTTTGGCTACTCCTGCGACGAGGATTCCTTGGCCATGCGCCAGACCCCGCCGCCGCCCTACAGCTCGATGCCCTGCGCCATGGACTGCTCCGGCTCCTCGTGCCAGAGTCCAGTCCAGAACAACAACAACAACAACAACAACAACAACAGCCATCCGTATCGCCGCCTGCCAAATCCCAGGGAACGGGAACTGTCACCACTGAGCTGCGGATCGGCCTGCGACCGCTGCTGTACCGCTCCTGGCTGCAGCTGCGCAAACTCCTGCGACGATATGTTGATCGAAGAAAGCGATCTGGAACGAGATCGGAATCGGGATCGGTATCAGGAGCAGGTGGAGCAGCAGCAGCAGCAGCAGCAGCAGCAACAGCAGGAGCAGCAGCAGGTGGACCGCCGGTTGCCGAGTGCCAACACCTTTGCGACCATGTTTCGGAAATGTTGCGGCAGCGCAACGGAATCCACCAGCGGATCATCAACGTCCTCAATTCCAGCCACGATGCGAGCCTCTCCTGCCCACCAAAACCAAACGCCAGCTCAAACCCAAGCCCAGAGTTTACGGCGTCAACGCGAGGATTTCGATGCGCTGATGAAGCCGCTCAAGCGGAAGCAGGTAGCCGAGCTCCTACTGGCCGTCAAGAGTCGCGTGGATGCCGTGGTTACCTCCTCCGCTTCCGCCCCGACGACGCCGCCCACCTACCAGCAGTGCATCCTGATTCCGTGCACAACGACTGCGGATCGGGAGCAGTATGTGACCGCCAGCCGGCTCTTCTTCTGGCCGGGACTGAGGAGCGGCGAGGAGCTGAAGCGCCTGCCTGCCTGTCACAGCGCCCAAGACTGCGTCTACACGTGCTGCAACCCGCTGCACTGGTGCCGCATCGTGCACCTGCCAGGTAGGAATCGGGTCAAAGGGGATAGCTGATAGTTCTAAGAGTGAAATAAAAGTTTCTTGAGGATGTTTCATCAGCGATTTTAATTGAAATCTATGAGGAAGGCCGTATCATTATGATTACCTCCTTATTAAAGGCAGCCTTATCCCAATCTTTACGACTGTGGGGGAAAGAAAAAAAGCCCCAGCTGTGCCAATACTGCCAACAGCGACTGTAGATTGCATACACACAAGCTGCACTCGATTTGGTTTGCTTGTATTGGGTGGCGCCAGTGGCACACACACGAAAATGCCGCCGCTCGCGAATTGTATTTGCTTTTTTCAATTTTTTTTTTTGCAATGAGCATGGGTTGCACTCCGCCTGTACGTGTGTGTGGGTATTTTCGGTCTGGAAGAGCGAGAGAAGAAGCAGAGAAAAGAGACAAGGTGCAACCGGTCTGTATTAGGCATTAAATTGCTCCCGCAGAAAATTGAATTTCAAGTTCCTGCCTTGACTTTTGCCCAGACTCACAAACAGACACACACACACACCCACCGAATTCGCCGCTCTCTCGCCCGTTTATTCCGCTTTATCAAACTCACACACTTGCAGGTGGGGAGACACAGAGAGTGGGGAGAGAGGAGAGAATGTGCGTGAAAGCGCCACGCAAACGGTCGGCCCAACATGACGGCGACTAAATTCTTTCGAAAATAATTTGCGTAAATTTAGAAACTGGCGCCAGGAAATAATCAGGCGTCGTCGCCAACGCAAACGCAAAAGCCAAAGCTACAAGCAAAGTCAGCAAAGGCGGCGGAGTCCGTTACCCATTGCCCATACCCATTACCATTACCATTACAAAGTAAGAGTCCGAGTACTCGAACGATTCGAAAAACACAGTCCAACTTCTATAAACCGAAATGGTAATAAATTTGTACTTCAGGATGTAGAAAGATCAGTTTTAGCTTCGTACTATAAGGTATGAAATGATATTCCCCTCTACCCACGTTTTCCTGAGTATTAAATACAAAAAATATTCAAAATATTCAAAATTCAAGTCTTGAGATAGTTTTAAGTTTGAGTTCCAAAGGTAGATTTTTACAGAACCCTCAATTAGAGGTTAAATATAAAGATTTTTACTGAATTGAGTATATAAGGAGTTATTCTAGCAATTCCAACTATAAATTTGAAACCACCTACAATGCGCTTTCTTCTTATACTTTTTTTTTGGGTACATGACACGTTGTGCTCTCTGCTTTGAATGCTTCGGCATGTCCTTCGAACCCCAGGTACCACTTAGGGCATCTCTGCTTTAAGCACCGCAGTATATATCGTTTCACTTGCAAAATGTTAACCCCAAATAGAGGGCCCATTGTAGTTGGGGCCGCGGCATATCCGTCGCCACCAGCTAGTTGGCGCATCGTTTAGAGATCCCATTCGCACTATGTACAGTCGGGCAAACATCGGTGCATGTCTATATGCATGTGCGCCTTCCGATTTGTTTGTTTTTATTTTTAGCACGCGCATGCACACACTTCGTTGGCGTATAAAAAATATATGTACATTCGTAGATATGGCATTTGCCTGTGTGTGGGCATTGTGCATCGAATGCAGATAGAAAGATGCACACTGCATTAGCATCGCCATGTCGCCATGGGATTAACTTTCCATCATATGTGTGCATAGTTGATGAGTCCGATTTATTAATAACCCCCTGCCGTCTTCGCCGCCGATCGGTTTTACTGGGCCCCTCGAATCGCACACTATCTAGAACGTGCGTATCACTCGACCGAGCTTACAACTAGCCGCCATTCGTATTCGTTCTGGTGTTAATCTAATCGGGGGCTATTATATCAGCACTAAACTGCATGTAATACATCATCTGTGTGGGTATGAGTGTGGGTTGTTTTCATCAATCGCCCCGGCGCTTTTTATATGGAAACCTCTTCTAACCTCAAATTGGAACAAAATAGCACATGTGCAGAAAAGTAAATAGGGAAGAGTAGCTAAGCGGAACGGTTACTTATCAAAAGAGCTCTAGAAAAGCTTAGTTTTGGAGTGTAAATTCCATGAAATTAAATCCAACTTTCTTCCTGAAAATTGTTGTAAAAGTTAACCCCCATAGCTGTAGATATACTCTTGGGGTTACTTAATAAAAAGCACAAGCACAAGTAGAAAATTTTAATAAAAGCATGCTTTCTTATTGAATATATTTTTTGACAAATATTGACTATATTGTAAGCATTCATTAAGTAATTATCTTAACTGCTTCCCCCTTTTAAAATATATTTATCTGCGATATGATTATGAAATTAAACCCAACTTTCTGTCTGAAAATTGTTCTAAAATTTAACCCCCATAGCTATAGCTATACTCTTGGGGTTACTCAATAAAAAGCACAAGCACAAGTAGAACATTTAAATAAATGCGTGCTTTCTTATTAAATACATTCTGCGACAATTTTAACCATATTGTAAGCATTCATTAAGTAATTAACTTAACTGCTTCCCCCTTTTAAAATACATTTATCTGCGATATGATCTGATAGTGAAATGGTATGTTTTTCCTTAGAGTCGCGGCAGGTGCTGAATAAAGCCCCATATAATGAGTGCCATCTCGGAGATTATGGGTTGATTGTAAACAAATTAATTAGGAAATCGTATATGTTTACTCTGTGATTTTATGCTTAATAGCCGGTAAGATAAAGATCACCGCTTTTTTGCCAGTATTCTCAGAGTGCCCGTGCCCGTGCCCCCACTAACAACCGATAATCACCGTAGATGCGATGGCAAAAAGGCATGTCTATACCGACATTCCTGTGCACAGAACACAATCTTTTGGGAAACATGAAGACTCTGTTCGTGCCGTTCTGCGGCAGATACTCGTACAGATACAGATACAGCTTCCCTTGCCATCGTGCCTTGTCTTGCCTTCCCTTGCCTTGCCTTGCCTCATGGCTTACCTGTGTGCCTGTGCCACTTACCTGGGCAACTCTGCCTCCTGCTCCGCTGGCTGTGTCATCGTCTGGACGGACGACGGACGGCGGATGGACGGGACGTCCCGACAGTGACTGGTTTTTTAATGATGGCGCCGAACACATTAAACAAGTCGATAATGTTATTCCATCCGCATCGGCATCGGGGAACACAATTCCAGGAATTGTAACGACGACGACGAGTGGTCGCCGCTCGCTGGTGGCAGTCTTTGGACCCTTCCTCCACGAGAGCACCCATAAAAAGGATCATTTTGCGTGCCTGGGCCCCATCCATCGGCTTGGATCGGAACCCATTGAGAGGTGCGGCGGTTCAGGCTTGACCGCTGTTGTCCGCAAAGCTCGGCTCGGCTCCTCTCTGGTCTGTGAGCGTTCCTGTAGAGTGGCCACAGATACACATTTACGTAGATATGTATTCTTTTTTGCTGGTCAGCATTGTTTCGGGCTTATTGAGTGGTCCTAAAGGGGAGCTTGACTAATTACCTGGCAGACTTTTGCAATTTTCTCTGAAAAAAATTAAATTTTAGACCCTGGGTTGTATCTTTCTGTCCACTCATAAGTGCTTAAGTGTGTTATCGTGTCTATCTTATTATGATCATGGTTTGCCATTTAATAACACTCGGCTTTAACTTTTAATTGAAAAAATGAGGTTTTAGGGGCCAAAATCATGATTTTTTTTGAGTCAGGAACTCCAATTTAATAAAAATTCTAGAACTTCGGAGGTCTTTGCTAAAGATTGTTTGGTGGAATTGAATATGATACTTAACGAAACAAAATATAGAACAATTAGTCATCCCATGAAACCCCAGACTCTGAAATATAAATCCCGAAATCTTAGATGTAATCAATGCCGAATTCGCTAAATTAGATCAAAATATGAATCTGGGACATGGCTGATAAATAAAACAGCGGACTCTTGGGCGTGCTACGATTTCAATTGCTGGAATCTGACTCAGTGTATAGACCCAGACTATAACTATATATAACCCCAGAACCAGAACCGTGGATATTATTCAGTTGACTATGGCTATTTCGCCGACTGGTCATACGATCCATCCATCAGTTTGTTGACAGCGGGGCTGGAATGGAATGGACTGGCGGCTGGCGGCTGGCTCTCCCTTCGGTTCGGTTTCAGTTTCGGTTTCGCTGCGGCGCTCGTGCTTTTTTTTAAGAATTGTTAGATTTTCGACGTTGGCGTCGATGACGCGGCCGCCGCTGCCGCTCCGTAATCAGGTTTAACTGGTACATTGGGGCTTGGAGAACCGAGACGATATGGTATGGGCACTGGAACGGGCATGGGTATGGGTACGGGTACGGGTACGGGTATATGGATACATTTGAGTCGAGTCGTCGGGCGCCGTTGACGAGGCACATCAAGCGATTTATGCGCCGTCAGAATACCAAGAGCGTTTACAGATCTTTCATCGCGATCGAAATCTGTGCTTACCTGTTGCATTTTGAGCGGTCTAAAGTTTTTATATTTATATTTACCTTTATATAGAATGTATAGGATTAATTGCGGTAAAGCTAACCAGTCCCATTCATATGTAAAGCCTATTTTAATCATATTTGGTTTATTTTACATATTTGCCAGTCAAAGGGGGCACGACTTCAATAAATATATCGTGTGATTCGATTGGTCATTGAAAATTTATTATGCAATAAAATCTTTGATGCTGATTAAGATTTTTTTATAATATCACAAAATATAAATAATTTGTATAGCTTCCATCTTACATCAAACCTAGAATCCAATTAAAGTAGAGATCTATTAATATCTAATATTTTAATATTTATTCCGTAATAATAATTGCTAACCCTGCAACAAAGTTAAAGGCAGCTTGTTTCCGATTCTAATTAATATTACTTTCCATTTATTTGCTGTCCCATAACTAAAGTAAAGAGTTTTATAATTAAACCGCTAAAATGTTAATGCGACGTTTCATAAATTATTGAGTTTATTGGATTGAATGAATAATATCTTGGGGCCCGACGAGCAATTCATTGAGGCTTTTGTTTGTGCGGATCTTTGCCATCAAATACGACCTGTTCCGTTCCGTTTGTTTTTTCGCCTTTTTTGCTTTTTGGCTCTTTGTTTTTTATTTCTTATTTCTTATTATTTGTTGTTGTTTGTCTTCTGGGAGTGAAATGAGAGAAGAATGAAAACGGAGTGGAGTAGAATGTAAGCGAGATTAAACACAGCGCCGCAGATCAAACGATTTCTGCGCTGCGCCAATAAAATGTCCCCCATTTCGGGACAGCTTGCTGCTGCTGCTGCCTGCTGCCTGATGCCTGATATGCAAAGATTACTATATTTATTTATATATCGCCGCCGATGTTTGGCTTGCTTACGCTTACGCTGGGGCTTCGCCGCCTCTTCCTTTTCCTCCTCCGATCCGCCACCGCCACCGCCTTTGTTTTTGTTTGGCTTTTGTGCTCTCTTCTCTTCTCTTCTCTCTGTTTTTGTTTCGCTTTGATTTGCCGTACAAATATTCGATCTAAACCCTAGTATGTATTAGTTTTGCGATCCGAACCATGATCTCATCATCGCGATGTGCGCCCGACTAGAAGACGCGCATTTATAACTCGAACTTTTGATTAACTCAATACTTGAGTGTTATCAACCGTGGGACATGACACACTATGACTTCGGTTATGAATGATTCGAAAAATAATTTTTTTGATTTTTCAGATAACTGGTCTGGGATGATAGTATTATGGGATTCTAGAATTCGATTTCAAAACTGAGTAAATCTATTTTGCAACTAGTTCTTTAGCCGAATGTGAGGAGATATAAATCAGATCTTTATAGACTTGACTTATGTTAACAAGAATCTAAAATATAATAAATAATCTAAAATTGGTTTATTAAATTAGTCTTATCTGCAGTTACGGCATAAAGTCTTATTGGTTTATCTTTGAATTTGATTTTGGGAATTTTAGAGATTAACTTTTTCTACTTCTAACTTCATTAAAATTTATATTATAAAAAGGTAAACCCTAAAATACTATTAGGAACCCTTGGAGCCCAAATAAGCATTTAAAACCCCTGTATCTTCAAGACATCTAACTTAATCCCCATCTCTTGATTCTGCGTGCACTTTCAGAACCACAACCGCCGCCATACCAACGCTCAAAAATGCTGAGACTGAAAGATGCAGGTAAGGCCATCTCCAAAATTGGGGAGAGCTCTCCAAGCCGGACACCACGATAACGATAACTCCAATGCCCCGATTCTTGCAGATCCCGAAGAAGACTTGCAGAACGACGCAAAGTCGGCGGCGCTGAGCACGTGGAGTGCGCGGAGCAGCAGCATTTCGACGTCGAGCATCTGCAAGAGGACGGAGTCACCGACGCCGCCGCTCTTCGAGTCGTTCACCACTGACGGGAAAGGTGAGTTTCCAGTCCCATCCAGTCCTGACCAGCTCCTCTCGCTCTGTCCCCTCTTTCCTTATCAGGGAGCGAGAGGAGAGCGCATGTGGTGTTGCGATTATTTTGCCATGTAGGTGTGCGGAGGCACTTGGGGCCGCGTGTGCGTGTGAGCGTGTATGTATGTCTGAGAGAGACAAGTTGCTCGTGGCGCCAGCTTGCCGCGTCAGGTCGTCACTTTCTATATTGATATTAACTTTTAAGCGAAAACAGCAAAAACGAAATGAAAATAAATAATGAGCGAAAAACAAACACAAGCGGCGAAAGAGAGCGCTGCGGGAGCAGAGTGGGTGTGCGGGAGAGTAGCTGAGCAGGAGAACGGGGAGCGGAGCGAGGTGAGTTGGCGCTCTCGACGGCGCCACAATCTTTGCGCTTACTTACAAGAGTGTGTGCTCCCAAGCAGTGGCGTATACGTAATTTTATCAAGGGGGAGTTTTTTTAATCGCTAAGAAGGAATGAGTGTAAATATATTAAAGAACATTTTGCATGAGTTAATAGGTTATGCTAATTAACAATTAGTCCGATGAAAAATGGGCTAAATTAGGAAAAGCTGCATTTTTTAGGTACAAAATCAAGACTTTATTTAGGGACTTGTCTACAGATAAAATCTTCACAAACAAATTATAATTTTACAATTTTAAATAACAAACTCTACATACACTTTACCTTACCATTTGTTGGCTTACAGTACAATTATTAAAGAAAGCTAATTCTTCACTATTTTATAGCTGTGGTTAATAAGCAAACTTTGAAAAAAAAAAAATTGTTTTAGCTATAAAGGGCCTTCAAGTTATTGAATCGACGCACGTACATATACGTAATAAATATGGCTCTAATTCTTTATCTTTGCAATTACTTTGACGCACTGTCGTCCAAAACTCTTGGTGGGGTTTTACCCAAAAAAAATCCCCATTTGCCATGCGGTCGAAAAAATGGCTTTTGTTTTTGCAGACACAAAAGGAGCCTTTAGCCCCACCAATCCCCTTTTGCCACGTCAATGGGCCTATGATATCATTCGCGGCATAACCCGGCGACTGAGACGGCACCGTGAAACTGGCCAGAACGCACACTCTCGCACAGCGAACACACACTCTCTCGGACCGTATTGGTCTTTTGTATATTTGACTTTTTTATGGCATTGTACTGGCGACAAAATGACGGAAAACTATTACATTTAAATGGACCGTTAAGTTGCGGCTTTACGACGATTGGGTGACAGGCCGGTTAAAAATAGATTGAAGTCTCAAATTGATTAATTCCCATCAGAGTTTTTGACAAATGCACAAACTTTGCATACTCCTTGATAACTCAATGTTGATGTGGAAATTAAGGTGAACATTAGTTCGATTATCAGGTGTTTTCTTGGGGTTTTTAGTACAAATGGCTTAGGGAAATGTTTATTAATGGATGGACATTTATTCTCTTTAAGGGATATTATTCTCTTTAAGGGACAAATAAGCCCTAACAATACTCTATTTTCTTATTTAAAAGAATGCAATTCAACTTCAAACATTTTTTGAACGTTTTCCATGAATTCGTAATCTAAACAATTATAAGCCATTATTGTTTAAACTTTAACTGGAATCAAAGATATCTTAGAACCTAATTAACCAGAAATATCCAGTCCAGCTTTTCCTCCTAAAGAACTGCAGACCGAAGCTATCGATTTAATTACCTAATTGCCATCAATTGCAACTCATCGTTCGGGGGATTGGGTTTCCCACGACTCCACGATATGGTGCACTATGGGCGATTCCTTGAGAGCAGCACATGTGGGCCACCAACAAACTTACAGGCCACTGCCTCGACCCACACAGGCGCACAGATTGAAGATAAAATATTCTAAATTTAAAGATGATGTAGCAGCAGCCCGTGGATTCGGGCATCCAACACAGTTGTACATATGTACATATGCATGTATGTACGTTTATGTACCTACTTACATAAATATTAGCAAGGGGAAACGGCGCTACGATTTTACACGAAAAATATAGTACAGGAAAAAAGTGCAGTAGGTGCATTTTTCGAAGCACAGCATTCCAACATTCCAATATTCGTAATACAAATTTTGATTCATAAATTTATAATTACTTTGTAGTTATTTTGACACTTTTTAACTTAAAAGTAACTACGCCCTTGTTTAAAAATCTTTTAGAATCCCTTTTCTACTGAAGGCTCCTTCAAAAACGCAGGCACTAAGCCAAAAGCAGAAAGAAATAGAAGAAGTTTCGGAACAGAAAGATTTTTAGAATATTTCCCATATCTCTGACTGAAAATTTCTCTACAATTTAACCCCAACAATGCATAAATATCATCCAAAGTGAGGCGGAATATTTAATCTTGACCAGTTTGAGGTTGCGGCAAGAGAACCATTTGATTACCCAATTTTCCAAAATCACCTTTCTCTCTTGGATCAACTTTACCGACTCTGGCTGGCCCCCAATCCCACTCGCCCAGTTCGAGCTCGACGCCAGCCTGGTGGGGTAAACAATATTTCGTGGCCATGGCGAGAGGCGCGACGCGACGGACTCAGCGCCGGCGTCGACCTAATTAGGTAAACATCGGACGGGCGCCACTTGCAGCGTCCAACGTCCGACGTTCAACGCCCCCGCCGCCGCCGTCGTTCCCGTTTTTCGCCACATTCTTTGCCATGCAAAATTTTAAAAGCCGTCTACGGATTTATTGCGATATATTTTTACTTGGCGCCACCCGTCTGGGCTTGGCCTTTGCGCCTTTCGGCGGCCTTTCGTTCAATTTTATTCTCGGCGAGCGCGCGTGCTGACCATTGTTGTTGCTGTTTTCTCGCCAGCGATTTTCGCTTTGCGATTTTCCGATTTTCTGATTTTGCTGATTTTCCGACCGATTGTGCGCACACATCTTGCGAATTGGCTCTCGCCAATAGCCAACAACTACGGGCCAACTGCAGCGCCAATTGACGACTATCGACCCGCTGGCATTGCGGCAATTTGCACTTCGCTACGCTGGCTACCATGGCGTATGCGCAATATTTGCACAGTTCTGCCTTACAATAATGTTTATCCCTTGGCTGATTGATTAATGTGAAAACAAGGGGTGTCATTTAGCAAAAGTGGATCATTAAGTATGTTTAATTATTTAATGCTTGCACAGCCATTAGGTATGAGCTGAAAGTGCCAAAAACTTGAGGACTATTAATCCTTTTAGGGAACACTTGCTAGCTTAATTATAAAAATACATTGTTTCACAATGTTTTCAAATTTTATAAGGGTTTGTGAACAAAAAGTCAAATAATTATGTTTTTAATTATATTTTTTAAAGGGTCTCTCATTATAAAAAATATAAATAAATATATACATAAATACGCATGTATTCCTAATAAAAATAAAAACAAGCAAGGAAGCTAACTTCGGAAAGTTATCATTTTGCTAATTTATAAATGGCATAACTAAACCAAAATTGAATATATTATTAGATTTTCTGTGCTAATTTTTATTTAGATTAGATTAATAAATCAGCGTATTGAGTTAAAAAGTAAAACAAAAAAAATTTTTTTTTTAATTTTAAAAAACATTTTTTTTTTTAATTTTTGACAATTTTAATGATCGATCAAATTTTGAATAAAGAAGGAAATACAATTTTTTGTTTTTAATTTTTGACATTTTAAATGTTGGATAGAATTAAAAAAAAAAAAAAAAAAGGAAACAAAATTTTTTTTTAAGTTTTTGATTATAAATAATAAAGATTTTAATGGCGAATCGGAAAATATACGGCTTTTGACTATCACTTTCTTTTTGGCTTTAAGAGGCTTTCAAGGAAACCTCAAATTTGCGCATTTTTTGACTACGAAAATAATTTCAACAAGTAAGAAAGTTAGCTTCGGTAAGCCGACAGACGGATAGACGGACATGGCTAGTTCGACCGGCTGGTGATGCTGATCAAGATTATATAACATACTTTATGGGGTCGAAGATGCTTCCTTTACTGCATTGCAAACTTCTGGACAAACTTATAATACCCTACAAGGGTAAAAATATATAAAAACATTCTTGTTATTCCCAGCCGTATAAAATAATCCTCTTAAAACGGCACGTTGCAGAGGTATTTCAAAGCCTATTAATATATTAATTTCAAAATTTATGAACGATTTTATGGGGTCGTAAATATTAAATAATTTGTACTCAAAACCCACACACTGACTGACACACCGCCTCTAACGAGTATCTCGTTAGCAAGGATTTCGAATAGAGAGTTGCACTTGTTTCTCACTTTATTATTGCCCCGACACGCGTTCGGAATCGGAATATATACAAATGAACCCATAAACAGACTCTCGGTGCGGTGGGTTTTTTGTTAAATATATACAGATATATGCACAAATGAATCGGAATATGCCACACACAAGCGCGACGCCGGTCTGTTTACGTAATGCCCTGGCGCCAAAATTATTACCATTTAAATGTCTGAGCACACACAAGTGAGTGCCGAGTACCGAGTTGCGAGCGTAATACCGCTTTGGGTGTGCGGGCGAGCGACTGACTTCGTTCCTTCTATTTGTTTTCAAACGAGGCGGCGGCTGCCCCGATATTATTGTAATTTTAAATCAAATTTTATTAGCCGACGAAAGAGTTATTGCCGCTGGAAGTGTACACTTTGTATGCGGGTTACAAGTTCGAAATTTGAATAATAGTTATTTACGCGAATACCTTAATCACGGGCATATATTTAAAGATTCAATTAGTCCGGCTATCTTGGCTAATAAGTTAACATGCTAAACCGACTACGTTATAAATTAGTTGGCATGTTAAACTGACAAGGCAGTCTCTTTAAACGTTTCCCTAAGCTTTATATTAACTTATTTAATATCATTAATTAATTTCCCGTTAATTTGCATTCCAGATAACACCATCGGCAGCAAGGGCTGGTGCCAAATCGCCTATTGGGAGCTGGCCCACCGCGTCGGGGAGTTCTTTCATGCCCGGACCAAGGCAGTCAATATCTACACGGATGGGATTGTGGACAGTGGTGGGGATAGCATGTGCCTGCGTGACCTCACTCCGGACGGCAAGCAGGTGTCCTCCGAGGTGGTGAACACGCGCAAGAAGGTGGGATTGGGTAAGAAAATTCTATATTTTTCTTAAAAAGTTTTCTTCTTAACTGAACTTTACCTTGCAGGAGTCACACTGAGCCTGGAGAGCGGAGATGTTTGGATCTACAACCGTGGGAACTCGGCTGTTTTTGTGTACTCTCCCACCTTGTCTGAGCGACTGGACCGCGTTTGCAAGGTGATGCCCGGCTGCTGCCTGAAGGCCTTTGAAACAAACAGGTAGGAGTTTTTGAATCAACTTTAACTATTCCAACTTTATTGTATAAATTGCTATAATTTCAGGGCCCAATGGCTAAGCATGCGGCAGCCTGGACACCATCACATGGGACCCATCGACTGGTTCAGCCTGAAGATCAGCTTCGCCAAGGGCTGGGGCCACAGCTATACGCGCCAGGACATCATGGGCTGTCCCTGCTGGGTGGAGGTGCACTTCAGCCACCTGCGGTGACAGTACCTGCTGCAGGCGCTGTCGTCCTCTCACCCGGCATTCCAGCACCTGGTCGAGCCACAGCAGGTCAAGACCAGCAGCTGGCGGCGGGAGGGTAACCGGCGATCGCGTCAACTGCTACGCAAGGCGCAGAAGTTGCTGACCAAACTGTGCAGCACCGTGTGCTCACTAAGGGATACGAGATCCAGCACGAGATCGAGACCGTGGAGTCTGGCGGGCAGAAGAGCGAGCCGCCAACTAACCATTAAACAACCAATAATTTGGAACAACAAAGGACTGCAAAAGAAATCATTTTAAATGTTTACATACATAATAATTACGAAACAAGTTTCAATTACTGCTAGTAGATACATCGAAATTAATTTTAACGCATCCGAGTCGCGAGTCGGCGAGTTGAATTGAAATACATAGTAATTGATTGTTAAACATACTTAGCAAAAATTGAAATCCTGTGATTCACTCTATATATATACATATATATACACATGTAGTATGTACCGACGCACCAGAGCTAGAGCTCTGTGCCAGTAGCTATATGACATGTATAAATAACTAATTTATATACATAATTAAAACAGAAGGCACATCAGGGTTAACAGTTTCGAGAAAGGCGGACAGACCACTCGATCCGCATCTAAATACCTTTTCTATGCGACGTTTTTAAGTGAAACCTAAAACCATAATTTATACCCCACCCAAATGAAACCAAACATCACTGAAATACAAATATCTGTTCAGTAGAATCTGCATAGATCCTAGGTTAAATCAAAATGAAAATGAAACTGAGAAAAGCACTATTAACAAAATTCTTCACGGCTTCAAGGGTCCAGCGCTTAGCGTTTACAATTATTTTAAAGAAAGCATATGTCATGTTCGAACATCATTCGATTTATGTTGATATTTTGACTGTTTTCGTTTTCATTTCCATCTTCCATCAACCAAAAGTCATATAAAGACGCCGGCATATTTTGTTTTACACGTGAAATCATCCTTCGTCCATTCATATATCCCACAAGCCCCGATTTCGGTTGCATTTCCACCTGTAGGAAATGCCAATTCGAGGATTTGGTGTTTCAATTGAAAATCCAAGCGCTGAAGCTTCTAGCCGTTGAACCCAACAACCCAACCTTCTTTGTAATTCGTTCCAAGAGAATAAATGCGAGCCCGTAAAATGATTGTTACCCCCATTTTTTTTTCACTGTTAAAACAAGACCGTGTTCAGTAAATTCATAAAGAAAATAGGTACGTGATTATTGTATGTATAATTTAATTCCAAAAAATCACAGTAAGAAGCGAGTTACTGGGCTGATTTACAAAACTTGAATTGGGAGAGTCAAAAAGGATAAAATTGAACATGCATGCATACGATACAATAGCTTCAATATGATCAAATATTTAATCAGTGCAGTTATACTGTTAAGTTTAAAAAATTGTAATAAAATTTCAATATATTTACAAAAAACAACCAAGCCCTGTTTAATTGAATTTAAGTGGTCCTGCAAATTAAATAAAACGAACTAAACCCGACTTCTTTTGGAGACATTACACTCTTCGTTATATATAGTGTATCATCAACAGATTTATTTATTAAGATTAAAGCTAAGGCGGATAGTTATTATTCAATCACATAGTCCTTATCAAAATCATATTTATCTGCCTTTGTAGATGCCGAACCTAAGCTAAAGCTATCCAGAACGTCTGTAATGTTGGAGATTTTCTTCTCGCTACGGGCATTCTGTTTCTTCTTTCGCTTTTGCAGCTCCTTGATGCCCTTGTTCAGGGATTGGTTTTCTGGAATGTCAAATAGAAAGTCTGAATAATATCCTATATTTGGGTAATACTAATATTTCCATACCTTCCAAGAGCAGGACGGGATCTGGCTTCTCTTTCTCATCATCTAGTTTTCTTTTGCGACCCTTTGATGGTGCCCCCTTCTCCTTCTCGTTAATGACCACATTTTTAGCCAAGCTAGTGGCAGGTTCCTCTTCTTCACGCGGCTGTCTGATCTCCAAGGGGCCCGACGACGTTATTTCCATGATGTCATCGGTTTTCACAGCGCACTGATCCAGGATCTCTGTCTCCATGGACTCAAAGTTCTCCACGTCGAATTCGCGGGCCTCGGAGTGCACTATCGAGGCACTTAAGTGCACACTCTGCGCTTCCTGCACTTCTGGAGGCTGTGTGCAGTATTTGATTTTGCCAGTGTTCCAGTCGTTGAGCACACTTCGCGCAGCGGCCACCACATCGGGCACGCCCTTCTTCAGGAACTTTCCTGAGGATTCAGAAACAATTAGAAGTGTCCTTTGTGTCGCGTAAAGTGTAACCTACCCATCCTGGCTGCTTTCTTGGCAAAGAACTCTTCGAAGGTGTCGTAGCTCGTAATGTCGTACATGTTGCAGAAGTAGTCCTTGCTGGCACGCTTCAGAACGCTCTCGGCAATGGTGAAGGGATCCTTCACGTCACCCACGCGCTGCGCATTCTTCAGCACTGCATGCGAGTTCTCAGAGCCACTGGTGAACACGATTCCGGGGCAATCAATCAGCTTTATCTTCGAATCCAGCTCCACTTCCTGCATGGCCCTAAAAAAACAAGGTAAGTTATACAAAATATATGAAAAGAAACTCTTTAATTAACTCACTTGGTCACTCCCGGCGTGCTGCCCACCATGCACGACCTGCCGCGCGTCAGCGAGTTGATGATTGAGCTCTTGCCCACATTGGGAATGCCCACGACGCCTACTCGAATCGAGGTCTTGATGCCCTTGTTGCGGCAGTAGTTGCCCAGCATGGACATAAGCAGCTCCGCGCCAATGCAAACGGATCCCTGCATGGCCTTCTCCGTCTTCATCTCGCGCAGCTTGCGGCGTCCCAGCCGATTGGCTTGGTCCTGTGTTGAGGCTTTGAAGGCGGTGACGGGTCCACTGCGTCGGAAGTACTTGATCCAGTTGTTCAGGTTCTCGCGAGGCACCAGATCGGCTTTGTTGAGCACCAACACCAGGCGCTTGTTGCCCGGGGCACCGCGAACGGCACGCTCGACCTCGTTGCAGCGTGTGCCCAGCGGATCGCGGGCATCCACCACCTCCAGAACGACATCCGCGTTCTCGATTACCTTGCGGAACTCCTTGAAGTACTGCTTCAGCGACTGTTCCTTGGTGACGGCGTTCTTGTACTGCTTCTCACCGCCAGCCTCGTCGTTCTCGTGCATTATGCCGTGGACAGTGCTCCGCATGTCCGCATCCTCGACCATGGACTCCAGCGACTTGAATTTGTTCTGCTCTCGCTCCGCCTTGAAGGCTTCGCGGCGGGCCAGCCGCTCGGCCTCCTGGCGTGCCTTTGCCTCTTCCACTTCCTTGAGGATATCATCCTTGAAGGGACAGATGTTCGGAATCTGGATGAGCTTCTGTTTCTTGCTGCCCTTCTTGGGATTCTTCTTGGCAGCACGCCGTTCCTTTTTGTTGTGGTCGCGCACCTTCTTTTCGATTTTGTGCTTGAGCCGGCCGGTCAGGCGCTTGGATTTCTTGGCTGCAACGAGGCACACACTAGGTATTTAAGATAACTTTATATATATAACCAATTACTCACTCTTTAATCTTTTCAGAGCCATTTTAAACACAAGAAACCAGAACCAAAACTTAACTTGAACACGTGCTGAAACAATATCGATGTTTCTATCGATGCTATCGATGCCTTGCAGCTGGATGGCCGGCCACTTGTTGTGGCGTGTTTACCAACACTACCAGAGTTGCCAGACTGGCGGTGTGATGTAATTTGTTTTTTGTACACCGACTCTGCGAATAAATATTAAAATGTCACTTAAAAGCGCATTTTTAAGTGCTCTACGGCAGGCCCAGAGGTTAAGCCCCCTGCAAATATCGAGTATCCATACGGGGGCGTGCTGGCGAAAGGCGGAGGACCGCAAGGAAATGCTGGCATCGATGCCGGCCAGAGATGAAGGAACCGTGGGCGAGAAGTCCGTGGACATAGACACACTTATCAACCGGTAGGAAATAACTTATACCCTCTAAGGTAATGAATAATGTTGAGTATGCTATACCCCACAGTAAGGCCAAGTTCTTTCCGGATGCTAGCACCTCCAGTCAACTGTTCAACGGAATCCCCTTCAACGAGCTGCCCATATGCAACATTCGCGTGTCGCCCAACAACACAATTATTTCAGTGACGGACTACAAAGGTTGGAGAAAAGGGAATATATTTTGCTTAAACCTGATATATACTCATGTATTATTTAATTTTTAGGAGTCCTTCGGCTGATACGGTCCTGTGGCATTGAAGGATTCAAAAACACCCGCAAGGGCACAAACATCGCTGCACAAGCCACCGCTGTGACCATTAGTGGAGTAAGTTTTTAGATTATTAATGAATATTGAATTATAATTAATGTTGCTCGTTCATTACTTATTTATATTATTTATTGTATTGCAGAAAGCCGTGGAATTGGGCTGGAAAACAGTGCGAGTGAAGGTTCGTGGTCTTGGACCTGGAAGAATGGTATGATCAAAACTGAAGGTTGTATATCTAATGATCTCCATTGATCATGATAAATCTTTTTACAGTCCGCGATTAAGGGACTGCAAATGGGTGGCTTAAACATTGTGTCCATCACCGACAACACGCCCGTTTCGTTTAATCCTCCGCGACCACGAAAGCAGAGGAGTCTTTAATCTTAAACTTGTTGAGCCCTTTGTTTACACACGACAAATACACATAGCTAATTAAATTTGTGTTAATTTGGAATAAATAGCTACGTCACGCTGACATTCAGCTTAAATGGATAAATACCTGGATTTGCTTACGACATTTCAGCCATAAAGGTTGGCCTTATGTGACTTAACAAAATGTTTACTTATATTTTACTTATGATCAATTCAGCAGAGCAATTATTTCATCCGTTAGGTATATAATTAACCCAAAGATAAACTTTATCCCACAAATCTCACTTCCCATTTGAAACACGTTTTTAGATTTTATAAAATTTGTTTTTTTCTATTATTCAGCTAATATGTATTGCGATTTTGTATAAATTACTATGGATGCACATATTTCCTTTGAACCTACTCTAAAAAAAAGTACAATATGCAAGTTATCAGTATGGGATGCCTACAAAATACATAAAAGACGACACACATTCAATCCTTCCACTAACTAACTATTAACCCTAATCAATCTTTACAAAATGTGCTGACGAGCGCGCCAGTTAATGTTATGGATGCCATAAAATCATCAGTTTTGACTACGTTCATAATCATATCACCTAGCAAAAGAACGAACACTTCTAGCAATATTTCAATGGAATGCTTCTGCTTCTCAGCACGGAATTCTAGGGGATGCGGACAGGCTTTGTACAATGAATGATGTTTTGGTTGTGTGCCTAGGCTAAGCGTATGGATCGGATTCGTATTGTCATGTGGTTGCCGCTAGCTTCCGTAGGCGCCCTTCGATGTGGTTGTGTATCACTTTCGCTGCGGTGCTTAGGATGCACTTTTTTCGCGCTTTGTCGAATTTGTGTGTTAAATCTGTTGATGTGATGTTTCCGCTGTCATTGAACGACATTGGCGCTGTCCCTCGAAATTTTTGCTGCATTCTAGCCCAGGGACAGGAGGGATTGCTCAGCTCCTCACCGTTAATGGCGGGAATTTGAAAATTATGCGAGTCTGCTGTGAGTTCTTGCATTCCAGTTAGTTCGGACTCGCAATTGTTGCAGCCACTCATGCCGAACGACGTGTGGAACTGCATGTTGGCCGCGCCACTAGTGTAGTTCGGGCTGCTGCTGGCGCACGGATCATGGGACGAGTCGCCAGACCTGCCTTCGTCATTGCTTCCATCCCGTCGTGTCTCCTCGCTCTCCTCGTAGTCCATAAACGTGGTGGCGCACGCAGGCTGATAAATAACTGCCGATGCATGTCCGGATCGTCCCGACTTCAGCGGCGTTCCCTTCACCCAGGTGTTTGTTCGCGGATCGTACACCTCCACGATGGACAGGAAGTTGTTGCCATCGAAGCCGCCAATGGCGTACAGTTTGCCATCTAGCGGTGTCAGCGATAGGGCACTGCGGGCGATTTGAATGGGCGCCACCATGTCCCAGGTCTCGTTCTCCGTGTCATAGCGCTCCACGGTGGCCAGCTGTCGGGTGCCATCGAAGCCGCCAACCACGTAGATGTACTGGTTAATTGCGGCCACACCTGATAGTAATTAATTCCGAATTGAGCAGTAGTCAGAGATAAGAGAACGCCGGTCATGCTTACCTGCTCCGCTGCGACCGGTTTGGAGCGGTGGCAGGAAACTCCACTCATTGTTCTCCGGATGGTAGCACTCCACGCTGGCCAAGCGCTCGTTACCGTCGAATCCGCCAATGGCATAGAGCAGACGATTGACCACCACCACCCCCACTCCCAGGCGCTTGGAATGCATCGGCTGTACCAGAGTCCAGCGATCCAGGTCGGGATCATAGCTGTAAAGCCATTAAAAATAGTTAAATACTCTCTCTTAGTAGAAATTTATCCTAAATACTCACAACTCCACCGTGTTGTGGTACTCCATGCCCGCAGAGCCGCCCACGGCGTACATCAGCTCGTCCATGACGGCCACACCTACACGGTGACGGGGCACGGACATAGGTGAGCAGGGACGCCACGTCTCGCTGACGGCGCTATATCGATCCACCCAATCCGAGTCGTAGGAGGAGCCTATGTTGTTGTTTCGTCCTCCGACCGCATAGAACTTGCCCTTGAGGAAGGCGGCCCCCAAACCGGACCTAGGAATGCGAAGATTCGATAGCGTTGTCCACGTCTTATCGTCCACATTGTAGGCCTCCAATATGTCCAGTGAGTGACGGAAGAAGCCGCCCGCCACGAATATCATGCGAGTCGTGTTGGGTGTCCGTTCCTTCACGCCCGGACACTTGTGGAGCGTCAAGTCCTTGAAGATTTTGGCCAAATACTCGCGGCAGGCGGGAACCTTGCGCAGAACATCGCAGTTTTTCATCTGCTCCTTGAGGAAGTTGGGCGTGAGGAACTGACAGCGCACGGCGCCCAGGATGTGCTCCATCTTGCAGTGCCGATTGTCCTCGTCGTACTTGACCCACTTCAGCACTGCGTTGTAGACTTCTCGCTCCTCCTGCACATTCAGTTCATCCCGACGGATCAGGGCTATCAACTGATAGGCCGTCAGCTGGAGGAACTCCTCCTCTTGGCACACCTACGGGAAACATGGCTATTGTAGAGTTTGGAACAGGGCAGAATGGGAGGCATCACTCACCTGTGTGAAGTTCCGTTCGATAAACACATTCGCCTTCTTCTGCAGGTCCACACAGCCGTGCTGCTCGGCAAAGTTGGCAATGCCAATGGCATTTGTGGGGTCCAACTGGCGCTCCAGGAAGGCACAGCAGGCGTCGATAACGTTTGGCACTTGGAACATGGTGGCAGCCGGTAGCAGCTGGCACACCGTCACCTCAGTCACCCGGATCTGGCCGGTGTACATGAAGTACAGGATGCGGGACATGGCCGTGGGACAGACCTGGAAATAGGAAACGGACGAACTGTTCATCCATTAAACCAACCAATTGAGGGCGTCGCTTGAGGTCCACTTACCCCCTGCAGCTGGACGCGCGACATCTCCGATTCCTTTAGTCCGCCCGTGAACATGGCCTTGAAGTATGGCGATGCCGCGGACAGCACCACCTTGTGGGCTGGGAAGAGCTCCTTCTTAACCTCGAGCACCACGTCGGTGAGCATGCCGTGCGAACGCATCATGAACATCATCTTCAGGGCCTCCTTGGCATAGTTGGACATGCAGAAGGTCATGTCGTCGTCCGTGGCATCGTGGTCATCGATCTGCGAGTGCGTCGAACCGCACCGCCCGAAAGACGACGAGGAACAACTTTCTGAATGGTTGTTCATCTCAGCCTCTAAGATAAGAAGGGAATTCATTAATCAGGTAATTAGGAATTAACTACTATAATACTTTGTATTATTAAAAACAATGACTACGGATGAATATGCAAGGCAAATATGTGCTCAATCATTGAGATCAATGCACATATTTTTCCGCATGTTTCCCGTAACTAAGGACAGTTTAAAAGCTAGCCCTACTATAACCCTTGTACCCCATTCATCGCAAATAGATCGCCAATCAGCCAAGTCTGTATATTCTATTATGTTATCTAATCTGGTATGAATTTGCAAAAAAGAAAAACAAATACACTATGGCTTTCAAGAAACCTCCATGTTTGAAATGACGTAGTATTTTATGCATATCTAAGATAGCTAAGCGTGGAGATTATAAAACCGAAATCTTTATACACTCTCAAGAACCAGATTACTCTTCTTATTCATGAAAGAAACTAGTAAATACTTTTTGAAAAAGCAATACTATATTTAATATTTATGTTTACTATTCGAGCGATTACTGTGAAGTTCATAATCAACCGGATTGTCACCGCAAAACTAGTTTCTCCTTAAAGATATGTGTTATCGGAATATCCAAAGGCGACATTCAACTATCTTTTGAAATTCAAATTAGGTCGCTAGCGTAAAGTGGCAACTGCCATTGGAATTTATACGGCTATACTTTTCCTTGCTCTTAATTATTTTTAGCACCTCACGTTCGCCCTCGAGTGACTTCACTGTACAGCAATCTAGAAACATTTCAAACATTTTCGCCAATCATTGTGGGCTGTTTTAGAGTGTGGAAGCGGCCAGAGAACTTGATTCGCAATGTGCACAGTCATGACCACAGTGGTTTTTGCGTTCCCCAAAAGCGCTAGTAACGAAATTATCTGGCAAACTCGTTGCGAACTGAACTGTAGACCCATCGTAAAGGTCGGAAAAAAAGAACCGAAACTTTTGGGGACATTTTTTTAACCCCTTTTCTAGCTATAATTAATCTAAGCGTTTTACCAAGAACCCTTGAATTATGTTAAAGGAATGGAAAACTGCTGGAAAATGTTTATTAAATTAGGAGCAGATGGACTCAAAACTTGAAATAAGTTAAACAGAACAAATCTTGTGATCAGGGAGAGTATTTTCTAAGCAACTAAAAACCCTATTTACACTGTGATTAAGTTTATGATTATATCCTTTCAAGGATATAAAAACCAACCTTCTGGGAAGCGTGTATTCATGGGATGGCTTGGGGATGAGATATGACTCTCATACTGCATTTGAGTCTGCATTTGTGTCTGCATTTGGGCTTGCATTTTGGCACTGTTCGAGATCACGTTCAGGATCGTTAAATGTTTATGTGTTTTATGTCACTCCACAAGAGATAATACGGTAACAATAACAATCACGGGCTTATGGATGTGCTTATGTGCACACACTCCGCGCCAGATAATTCCAAACAAAAGTGGAACAAAGACACTGTGAAATCGAAGCGCGCGATCAGCTGCTGCGCCGTAAGTCCGCTCCGGCGATCATGCGTGCGCCTTGGAGAGAGCCCGTCAACTGACTGCCAGGCGGTGGTCCGTTCAACCGGGCCACAGAGCAGCACCATGGAGCGGCGGACTTATCTCTCAGATGGCATGGCGGCGAGAAGTACGTTCAGCGCTATCATGATTAAATGTGACTTGGCTCTTCCGGCCCTTGCTTACAGGTGAATACTCCTTGTCGGGGCGATAAAAAATTCTACCATGAATGAACGAATGTTTTATGAGCGTTTTTCGACCTCGTAACGATGATGATCACAAATCGGTAACCCTATGTAAACAAAGCTCAGCCATGGTTTTCCATTTCTTGTGAGAATGAGTAACCTGCTGAGCCGGTTTTGGGGGAAATTAGAATTTCCATTGGTTTGTCGGTGGCCACAGATTATTTCGGTTTCAGAAACTGTTTGCACGTCATTCGAACCTCCACGGAATTTCGATTCGTTGAAAGTAGCATTATAGTGAACAAAGTCCATATAAAATATACAGCTTAATCAAAAGAAATTAAAAAAATTTACACACTATCTGTTAATTTTGCTCAAACCTCTGCTTCGTAATCAGAAATGTCATGGGAAGTTTTAAAGCCAAATTCCGGGAACAATGTTTAAGTCTTGGTCATAATTAAAAAATATTATAACTAAAACTATTTTGAACTGAGTAAATAAAGAAAATAAAATATATTTTTGTACTAAATAAATAAAGATATATTCACATTATAAAAAAATGTAACTAAGGGACCCCGATATCGAGCAATACTTGCAGATTCATTATTAATATTCTTTTTTAAATATCCAACACTCTAAGAAAGGTGTCACTGTATAAAGATAAATCTGATTAATCATTGTTACCAGGCAATTTGAGGTTGTCATTTGGAATTATCATGAGTGGTTTTCACAACTTTGTGGTACCCAATGGTCGTAAAACACACCCACATTTTGAAGTAATAAATTAAGTATCTACCTTCCTAATCGATTTCTACCTAACAACCTAATAATGCAACTAGAAACATAATATAAACATAAATGTAACTTGCAAACTAAGAGTTGTAATTAAGGTTTGTAATTATTCATATTTTTTGAGTTTTTATTTTAATTTCGATCGTATGAAAGAATAAATTTATATTTCAAATGGAAAATGGTAAATAAATAAATAACTAAGTATATAACTATATATATAAATAAAAGAATAGTTAAAAAATATATGTACATAGGTGGAAAAGAAAAATTGGTTTAAATATATTAACAAATAATATTTTTCAGTGGGCTTATCTTTAGAATTTTTGTATCTCAATCAGAAGTACCCAAACTTGGTAAACTTGAAAACCCAGCAGTGTAGATAACGCAGAACGGGGGTTTCCCGACAAAACCTCAGTCTTTTTAATCCATTATTACGCGCTCCAGAGGAGCTCAAGCCGCGGGATTACCAATTCCCAATTCTTTTATCACACTTTGTAGTTTTAAAATTTCCGGTGAAGTGACGCCGAGTTGGTGGGAATGGAATCGAATGATAAAGGCAGAAACTGGGCGAAATACTGCCGAATCACGGTGAGGAGGCGAAACCTTACACACGTTCGCATCGTATTCACACATTTGAATGGATTTGTGTAGGTGAAAGCAAATAGCGTAATCGGCGGGCGTTCGTGTGTGAGTGCGGGTGAAGGTACCGTTGAACTTTGCTTCCCGCATAAACAAATATTACTCACTTACATATTCAACTGCTTCTCCCTCATCCACTCCTACGCATATCTATATACACGACTATTTACATACGCGCACACCTGTACATACATATGTAGGGATTCCCACTCCATGTGCGAAACAGCTGATAAATGGGAAGCAAGAAGGCCAAGAGATACTTTGTTGTAAAAGATTTGCGCAATTGCAGCCTCAATATTTGCACTATTTCGCCACACGTTTTCAGATTTAAAGCTACTTTTGCAATCTCTGTACTTAAACCACGTATACGGGCTGGGAAGTGCATTGTAAATTTCCCTTTGTTTCATTGAAGTTTTCACTCGGAGATAAACGATAAATGCACTCACACTTGCAGGTAAATATAAGGTTTTACGGGCACCTAATATCGCATTAAGTTAAATTAACTTGTTGTATTCGTATATAACTATTTAGTTTATATTTTATCCGTTTTATTTACAGCTACTCACAACTTTATTTATTTATTTTTGCCACTTGCCACTCCGACTTTTTTTTTCTTCTCTTTCAGGTAAACCTATTGTGTTGGTAAACGCGAACTTGTTTACATGTGTGACTTAAAGAGTTGCCAGATGTGTGGGAATATATTTAAAAATTTAACTTAACAGGCAATTAAATAATTAAAAACATAGTTAGAAGCTATAATATTAATATATTTATAAAAGAAAATATCATTTTATATACAGCAGAGAAAAATAAACAAACTCTACAATCCACTAAAAACACTATTCCAGAGTCCGGAATAGTATATTTTCTTGACTTCTTCCACCTGGTCACACCAATGCCCTTTGACTACATTTTATTCGGATTTTGTGCAATATTTAAGGCTCCAAGGGTGAATTGAAGATGACACTGGCGTTAAAGACGATAAATGCCACTGGAAAACACACTGCATCCGTGATATTCTTGCATGGCTCTGGGGACACTGGCTCCGGAGTGCTGGAGTGGGTGCGCTTCGTGCTCGGCCGGAATCTAGAGTATCCGCACATAAAAATCATATATCCCACGGCTCCGCTCCAGAAGTACACCCCAATGGATGGCGAGATGTCACACGTCTGGTTCGACCGCAAGTCCATCAACATCGCTGCTTCGGAGCACAAGAGGAGCATGTCGCAGTGCTACGATTCGATCAATGAGCTCATCGAGAAGGAGGTGTCCAGTGGAATACCGCTGAACAGGATCATCGTGGGCGGCTTCTCCATGGGCGGAGCATTGGCCCTCCACACGGGCTATCATTTGAAGCCCGAAATAGCAGGTGTCTTTGCCCACTCCGCCTTCCTAAACCGCGAATCTGTTGTCTACGAGTCCCTGCAAAATCGCTCAGATGATAGTCCTCTGCCGGAGCTGCGCATGTTCCACGGAGAACGGGATACGCTGGTACCTAAAGCATGGGGCGAGGAGACCTTCGAGAATCTGCAAAATCTGGGTGTAAAGGGCACATTTCATTCGCTAAAGAACACACTGCATGAACTGAAAACGGCCTCCATTGCGGACATGGAGAAATGGATTGAGGAGAAGCTGCCGCCGCTGGAGGACCATTTACCCAACAAACTCTGAGTGGCAAGTTCTTATTACTTAGTAATGTTAAAACTCAATTTAATATAGTTTTCAATCAATTCCAGCGTCGGGCATGTAGCCCGTGCATTTAGGAGTGGCGCACAGGCAAGTCGTTCCATTATTCGTGTTCACATACTCCCCTCCTCCGTAATGGAAGCACAACTCCTCCTGAGCCGGAATATCCCGGGCAGCAAAGATGCCTGTGGAATTGGAAAACGCTTAGTCCGGTAATTGGAGAATAACAAAATAAAACTTACATATTTTTGGTATGGGACAGTCTATTCGTACCGCTGATATGTGGCAGTTGGGCTCGCAGCTGTGGTTCAGATAGCGTCCAATGTTCCCGCGACGAGAGGGGTCCACAATGGTCACCTGTTGCTTCTCACCGCTGGTGTATTCATTCAGTACCAGAATATAGTTCATCAGCCCAAGCTCTTCATTAGTCTTAGTGCGTCGCTTTGCCTCGGCTGTGGTTAAGAGTTCGCCGGCATATTCGCAGATGAAAGCCCCGCTGGGAATGATTACTGTACTGCGCAGACCTTTTGATCCGTAAATCGGGGAATCGAATATAACCAGATTCTTTCTTGGTCCATGCTGCACCAGGCGATTGGAGCAGGAGTTCCTGCTGCACTCGCATAAATTATTGCATTCTATGACTGGGGTTGAAAAGTGTTCGCTGATTTTAAGAAGCAATTCTTTTCCATCCGGCCCATACTTGTACTGACCGCCATGTGGACAGGATTCTTCATTTTCGCAGGATCCCTGGCATTGACAATGGTTAAGAAGCAAACAATTGTATTCCTCTTCGAGACGTTGAAAGTCCAAACTTCCATCGCTGGGCATCAACATCGATTCCAATATATACTCCACACCATCTGGGTTTTCGTAGTCGTCATCAAAGGAAATCTCAGATCGATCCATTTATATTTAAAAAGTGTTAAAATAGTCTGTTTATATTTATTTTGTTAGAACTGTTGACTTTTTTTCCAGTATTCCCAAATATGTTGTGATTTCAAAGCGTTTGTGTCATATTATTTTCCCACTATTCGGCCACACTTTTAATTTAAAAATGTTAGTTAATTTAAGGGAACCTTTTCAACAGGTGTTGGATTCCAGGAGGTCCTTTTGAACGTTCAAATTTAACCGCTTTATTTAGCGCGTTGCCAGACTGCTGGAGAAGAGTGGAAAGTATCTGTCCTTTGTGATGAGCTCCCATTTCCCCTCCGTGTTGGGTTTCCATCGCTCCACCATGTTGGATTCCCACTCCCCGGTCAGCCGTGTTGAGTTTCCATTTCGGAGCGATGAAGGGGCTGATTTGGATCCAATCGAAGTCGTCGAACGATTGGCAGCATTTCTGTACATCATGGGAGCCTGGTAGAAGTTCATCGAGTCGATGCCTTCAAAATGGCCCTGAATATATCGATTTTATTGGAGACTGTCCGAACGGGGGGGTTACATCTTCGGTATCGAAGGGCCGCCGAGAGTATCTGAGAGGTGCAGAGTTTAATGCCTGAATTTATGAAAATACTTTTGTCGAGTTTTCACTCCCTTCGCTCGCTGGACACTGAAAGGAATGATTTCACATACAAGCAAGCCTTGTTTATATATTTTGTAAGAAGCCCAGAGTCTGTAAACTAATAGAAAGATAAGAAGGCCTTTGTTTACTATACGAGCGCCCTAAAAAAGTTGTTTGTTTATTAATTAGGAAGGCGCTTCTTCACAAAAAGAAAAGAATCATAAAAAAAAAGAATAAATGGAATGCCCTAATCGGATTACTTCCTCTTATCGGAAATTCCATTCTTAGTTATTCATTTAATTCCAAAGAAAATGCTTTAATCTGTTTCAATTTCAGTAACTTTATTTATAGTTTTAAGAAAGAAACCCCCAAGTTCTGAATAATAATTTAATGATTTATTATTTAAAAGAAACCCTTGCCAGAATTTAAACCGTTTCGATTTATTATAAAGTTTATTGTTCTGTATTTAAATATCATAAATAGTTTAATTATAAAATTGTTTTGCGTGGGAACATTCGGATTTAGTTTTCTGGAGATTCACAATAATATTAAGGATTCAGAGGGTGTTATAACATTTTATTTGTACTTGTACTGAAAAAGTTTAACAATTATCTTCCTCTTCAAGGCTCCGGCGGTGTTTGTTTATATAAATAGGTGGCATTTAATCTGGATCGATGGAATCATGCATAGCTTGGAACATTTCTGAATGTGAACTTAACTGAAAGTAAAAGTTGATTAGTATTTTATGGAAAACTTAATAATAGTTGCTTACCGTAGCATCTTTTATTTGCTTAGGGCATCTTTTATTTTATCGAATCCTGACTGGATGTTGTCGGTCACTTTGTTTGACAGTTTGGTGACATCGTCCTCCTTCTCGTAGTAGTAGATAAAGTAGACGGCCAGGCCGACTACAATGATGACCACCAGGAAGGTACTGATGACCGAGATAAGCACGCTGAGGGCGCAGTTGAAGCAGCTGGAATTATGGAGAATACATAGGATTGTTTAAAACATTTCTAAATAATTTAATACATATTTTCCTTCTTTTTGGCTTCTTCAGATTAAAAGAAATAATTTCAAGAGTGTGAACATAAATTGCGTTCTAATGAGATCATCTTTTGCAGATGCCACATTTTCGTGATGTTGCTTGGGATATATGATTGGTATTCCTATTTTATATGTATTTCGTTAAGAGTACTCCAAGTCCTAAATAATTTCCTCATTATTCATTTTTGAGAGGGTCATCAGTATGATGTCTAAAAGGGATATGATGCAATATTTCCAAATTAATTACGCATGAAAAGTTGGCTGTAATAAAAATGCACCCCAAATAACACTCGTAATTAAATTCCCACCCCGGCAGTGGCAGCCAGTTACCAACTATGTTCTCAGGGCCAAGAGCTGGCATGTTATTCATTCCAACGGAAATGCGAAACCGGCGACACACTGACGACGCCGCTTGTTGTTTGGCCAAAAGCACAGGGCAGACGCATGGGAGACAAGGGGAGATTCCTGGGGGTAGATATGTGTATTCAAGGAATAATTCCGTCGCGCCTCGGCGGAGCCAGGACCTTCTGGAGCCAGATGGTACACAAATAAAGGGAACTAATGCGACGCCCTCATCGCTGTTTGTATCTAATAGATACGCAAATATGCGGTTCTTTCAATTTGTGGTCACTGTGCGCGAATACTGTGCCGCCACATACATATATAATTGAGTGCCTTAGGGAAGCGTGAGCTGGAATAATAAGTAGAGTTCGGTGGAATCCACGTTGCATGTCATGTACAGATATATATATTCTTGTGCGTATGATACCATAGACAATTAAGTAATTTATTCTGGCAGCTTATGGGCTGATACATTGTACGGGCACAGCCATACCGCATCGAGAGTGGAAACTCTTTCAGGTAAAATGGTTCTGGACACGGATTCTCATGCAGTTTGTTTACCTGCTCTCATTGTTTTCGATACGGAAACCTGTATCGCTCGCTACCTACCGATATGTATAAGAGATTCGAGTGAGAATTCGCACAGCTCTGCTTCCGCTTTTATATTTACAATCCCGCTCTCTTTACAGCGATATATATATATATATTTATCCAGATAATTACTAGAACGAAGTAGCTTCCTAGGGAACTTTTTGGGTGTGTACCCCTACAGATCTTCCGCAAGAGTCATAGCTATGTTACTTATATGTAAATAGGAGCTAAGTAGAGTTATCAGGTGGTTGCACACTTTCTTATCTGACCTGAGCTGTCTTACTCACGAGTCCCGATCTATTTATATTTCTCGAGCGATTTCCGACCGCTTTAATAAAGTTTTTATGTATTCTTTGTATATACGCATCTTGTGTACTTTACATTCTGAAGTTGAATGATGCTTAACCAAATAATTGAACTCACCAGCAGGCCACGTTTCCGGCTAGGCACTTGCACATTTCGACAGTTGTTGGTTAAACACTTGGCTGGGATTGGTAAAGGTTTGTGGATTTCGTCTGTAATTAAATAAATACGTTTTGAATAAGTTGAGAATTTTTGAATGAGCAGCGAAAAGCCAAACAACTCACATCCGCACTCGCTAAGAGAATGAGTTTGAGGAGCGTCGCCTCGCCACTTGGCTCGAGTACTTCCCCCGTTCGAGTTCGATGTTGGGATAAGTTGCGTTCGACCAGCTGATCGGTAGCTATATACAACCGATTTCCCAGTAGGAGGGGCTGATTAAAAAGCTTAGTGGGTTCGAAGCTTTTCAGGGCGCCTTTTTTTAAATAATCTGTGTCTTTATTAGAGCTAAATACTATTTCTCCGGCTTTGAAGTTAAGTAGTTCGTAATTTAAAAATTAATTAAAAAAATAAAAAATATTCAAGGCCCATCTCTATAGTTTCAGCTACAGATATCGAGTATAATTATTGATTTTTCTCTTAAATATATATGTTATTTTGATGCTTCTTTTCCTTTAGTTCAATAAATTTGAAGTTTTTTAATAAAATTAATCATAGAAATGTGTAAATGGGCAGGATAATTATTTTATAAATTATTTTATATAAATTTAAGCACCTTAAAATATTATCCTTTGGTTCGATGTGGCGTCAATTGAACTTGGTTTGAGCTCTAACTTCAAACCAAGTTCAAGTCAGACTCAAATAACTTTAGCCGGTTCGCTCTCACTTGTTCGAACGCGTAGAAGAGTTTTGCAAAGCCGTCAAACTTCTTTCCTTCTTTATTTCTTTTTTGTTTGGCGCTCAAAGATTTAATATGGAGAGCGTGAATGCTGTACGCACTTTATACACCCTCGACATCTAAGCTCTTATACAAACATTTAATGGTCGGGGTGAGAAAACGAGGGAAAAAGAACAATAAATCTTAGAGGAGGAAGACGTAGAAAAATATGCTGTCATTAACCCTAGAAGGCAGGTTGTGTTCTTTTAACCGCTTGCAGGCAATAAATATGATCAGTTAGCCGAAAAAATATGTATATTGGTTCGCAAGATATTGCCTACTTTTTGGCGGTCGCAGCAGGAAGTATTTTGGAGAGAAACTAAAACTACTAATTGTGGCTATAATATTTTCTTGTAGGCTTTGAAAGTTGGTAGAAATAGAAGAACAATATTTTATTTTTAAATGTATCTATCAAGGAACCCTGATTTTTTAGATTTATTATTTAAAAAGAAAACATCTAGACACTAGTTGGGATTAATTTGTTTTATTTGCATAAGCTTATCTGTATAATATGTACATTAACTCGATACTGATTTATTAGATTATATTTGCAAGTGTTTTCAATATGGCAGGCATTTGTTCATTCGACTGCAGAGTATACATTAGCCTATGTACATACACATTTGCACAAGACCTTCTTCTGGTAGGAGGACAGCACCTTGTTAATGACTTGTGCGTGATATGTACAAAAAGACACACTAAACATTAACCGTATAAATAGATTCTTAACAATTTTGGTCGTACATAGGGTCGGGTACATTATGCGTATAGGATGGAGTTGAATACATTGGGTGGCAAGGAACTTAGTTGCATCCATGCCACTCTCCTCTAGACTCTAGGTGTAATGTTAAATATAAAACTTTGAACTACATCTGTCGGCTTATGATTATAATGAAGGCCGGATCCGGATCCTAACGTATGTTATGTATGGTTTTTTTTTCGGTGCACAGAAACGAGTTGAACTTTTCTCAACGGGATAACAGGCTGCTGGCCTTTGGTGTATATGATACAGTATTGCAGATATTGGTTCGATGATTCGCAGGTAGGGAGCCTTGGAGGCTATCACATATGATTGTTCCTTAGAAGGGATTGGAGTAGATCGACCTACTGGTAACTAGTACTGCGGCGACTCGCCGCCCGAGTTGATCTTCTTCACCCGGCTGACGTCGTCGTAGGCGATGGAGAAGACGCTCTTCTTCTCGGCAATCGGGTTGCGGCGTCCCAGGCTGTTGAGCAGCGAGTTCATGGCAATGCCGGAGTCGTGGTCATCCTCCAGGGTCGAGGCGTTCAGCTGCTTCTGCGAGGGATTCCCCGCCCCGCGATTCTCCACGTAGATCTTCGAGTTGGACACCTTGACTTCGTTTTCCCGGATGGGCGATGGCTTGGGCTTCAGCTCCTTACTGGACTTTGTGGAATCCTTGCTTGCTGCAGCCGCATGGGGCGGCGTCTCCGGATACATGTAGTGGGGCAGCTTGGTGGGTGCCGCCGGCACCTCCAGGGCGTTCTCCCGCTCGAAGCGATGCTCCGAGTGCTGGAGGAGCGGGTGATTCGTGTCAGTCTCGATTTTTGGTTTGTGCTGCTTGTTGAGAGCGCGGTCCTCCTTCAGCAGGCGACTGCCCTTCGGCGGGGACTTTCGGGGAGCGGGTTCCGGCTTGTACCGTCCACCAGCATCCTCATCCTCTTCGAAATCCTTGGGATGCACTGTTATGCGGGTCTTGGAGACGCGCTTCTCGGAAGCTCCGACCTTCTTCTTGCTGGATGGATGACTGGACTTGGATGACTCCGTGGAGGTGCGTCCGCTCACCGAGGTCTTCTTCTTGTTGTAGTACCACTCCATGTACTTGGGCACGTTCCGTTCTTCGGGTTCGGGTTCGGGTTCGTGCTCGTGTCCGAGGGCGGCCAGCTCAGTCTCACTCTGGTAACTGCGGTCGGTGAGGGATCGCTTGGAGCCCCTTATTTCAGTGGAGGTGGACGTTAGCTTCCTGCCGTTCTCGTTGACCGTGGACTCGTACTTGGAGATGGACAGCCGGTTGTGCGGTGGCTCCGAGGAGGTTTGCTTCCGGGAGCTTTGCCTCTTGGAGCTGTCGCGCCTCGATATCCGAGGCTTGGCTTCTGGCTGTGAGTCCGTTGGCGACGTCTTCCTCTGCTGACTCTGCCGTTTGTGCCCCTTCGGCTCCTCTGGCTCCGCATATACCTTCTCCTCTCTTCGGTACCTCTCGGTCTCCTGCCCTCGACTGGGATAGCTGCTCCTGATCACAATCTCATCTCCATCCGAATCGATGGAGTACTCAGTGTCGTCCTCGTCGAAGTCGCCATCGGAGTGCTTGTAGTACTTCTCCACCTGGATCTTTCGGATGCTGTGCGAACCGGGACTGGCCATCTCATCCATGGAGTCGGTTATTTCCATGAGCAGCTCCCGGCTGCGGGCTTCGGCCTCGGTCCTGTGACGGCTGCCTGATGCCTGGGATTCCCCGTTCCTGGGATGGTCCTTGCGGCTTTCGTCGCTCAGCTGCTTGCGCAGGATGCTGGTCTTGGTCTCCCTGAGGGGCTTCTTCGGCGGCACTCGCTTCTTTCGTTCGTGCAGCTCCTCCTCCTCCTTGATGGGCGTGCGGATCTTGCGTTTCACCTCCTCCACCATGACGATCCTTTTACGCGGCTGCCTCGGGCGCTTCTTCGTTCTCCTTCGCTTCAGCCAGTAGACGCCTTCGGGACTGTTTGGAGGATTGAAGCGCACATACTCGTAGCCATCCTCGGACATGGACTCGTCGTTCTCGCTGCGAGCTCTCCGGCGAGAGGGTTTCGCCAGCGGGATCTCGGCATCCAAGGTGTCCAGTCCCTCGGTCTGGGTCCCAGCATCGCAATCCGTCTGCGTTCCTATGGCCATCGACTGCCCGGGCAGACTCTGCGTTTCCAGGGCCACCTCGTGCTGGGTGTAGGCGTTCTCCAGCTTTTCCTTCTCGAGGAGAATCTGCCGGAGCAGGGCGTTCTGCTGCTTGAGGGAGTTCTCCAGCTCGTGGGTGAGCGACTGATTGGACACCGCTGGCTGCAACTGCTGCTCCAGGGACATGCCCTCGGCCCCCTGGACAGGCTGCGTGTGGATGACCTTCACCTCCGGCTCCAGCTGGGAGTAAACTATGCTATTTGGTCCCGACTTGCCCAGCGGAAAGGTATCTCCCTTGAGGGTCGAACCCTGCTGGACCTCATTGGGCATGGACTGGATGTAGGTGGCACCGGGAACGATCTGGTAGTGCTCCCGTATGATCTGCTTGCCATCCGGCTGCTCCTCGATGAACCTTCGCATCAGGATCTCCTTGCCGGTGTTGTCCACCATCAGGAGCTGCGGATGGGAGAGATTACCCGCCGGCTTCAGGGGGACATTCACATAGATATTGTCGTCGTCCAGATTGAGGCCATCTCTGGTCTTATCCCTGGTCATCAGCTGGAGGATCTCCACATTCCCGTCCTTGATGAACAGCTCCCGCTTGCTCTTGAGACTGTTGTTCTGCGCCGTGTTGAAGTCAATGTCGCTGCCTCGATCGATCTCGTGCCTCCGCATGGAATCATCGTCGATGTGCCGGACCTCCGAGTCGTAGTGCTTGCGCCGGGCATACTCCTGCCGGTTTACCCTTGTCCTGGAAATGTGCTCCCTGTCGTCGGCCAGATCGCGGTTCTCAATCACATCCTCCATGTAGACGTCGCGGTCGTTAATTAGATTAGTCCTAGAGTTATGGAAACTAAGATGAAGATCGTCTTTGGCTGTGCGGTTATTCCTGGAGATTTTATGGGTTTTACTATATTAATTTCTGGCTGGATTTAAGTCAAGATGGAGGACCCTACTTGATGCGAACGCGTCGCTGCTGCTCCTCGGCCGACTGGACGTGACGCCCCTCGCCGATGTCCTGGCTCCGGCCTACGTTTTCGTCAAGCTGCTCACGTCCATCGTGGAACTCCCAGCGGGTGGGCTTCGTTCGGGTATCGGGAGGTTTCTCCGCTGACCAGGCATCGCGTCTTCCCATCCACTCGGCGACCTAGAAGTCAGGCAAGGATGTGGCTTAGATTATTTGGTGAATTTTGTACATTTTTTTAAAATTAAAAAGCAAATGAATCTTATAGAAAATAATGAGGTTTGCGAAAATAAAAAGGAAGTTTACACAGAGCAGAAGTTGTACGTTTTAATTTTGAATTTATTACAAGTTTTTTAAGGGTTTTCTTTTTAAGAGAACTAGCTACACGCAATTTTTAACAGCCATATCAAGTTTCACGATTTCTCGAATTGAAATTATGTGTTTATGGGGCTATAAACTCTTTAACAACGTTTTTGTAAAGTAATTAATTGTTGATAATTAAATAATAATGTGTTTATGGGGCTTAAACCCTTTAACAACATTTTAAAAATTATTTAATTGTTAATAAGAAATTAACAACTGCTCTGTGCCATTTCCCGTTTCAGATGGGTTAGTTAGACAGACTTCCGCAGCCCAATATATGTTTTTATGTGCAAATTTTCGCAAAGTGTCAAATTTCGTAGTCGATAAGGAAATCAAAAATGAAAAACTTAAAAATTGAGAGCTTTTGCAATTTGTTTTTTTTTGGTTTTGTAAGATTTTTGTAAGTGCGCTTGCTTGCATTACGTTTACAGCTACAATTGAGATCGAAAAAGTTCAAAATCTACCTGAACAGATTTTGTATGTTTTCCATTTGCCATTTCCCTATGCACTAGATGCACATCGTCTTCAGTTCTACTGATATTAACTATTCTTTTGCTACAAGAGAAAAATAAAAGATTATACAAAGATAGCATGGTTGTGAATGGTTGGTTGGTTATATGTACAGACTATAATATGTAAATTATCCCAGGAATGCTAAGATACTCGTTTGGACCCAATGCTTAGTGGGTTGCATTTGAATCAGTTAATAAGCGTTGTCAGCGTTTACCAAATGCAACTGCCTCTTAACGATCTTAACGATCTTAACGATTATTAGGCATCGTAAATATTCAATGGTTTTTACAGAGCCAGTATTTTACAGTAGTGTTTAAACTTTGAAGTTTAAACATATATTGCAACTATTAAACTGTAAGAGAGGTAACGAGTTTTAAAGTCAGAATTGCAACATTTTCCATTAGTCTTTAAGCACTGAGACTAAGTGATGGAGTCCACAAGTCGTTTTAGTAGGTTGAACTTAATTATTTTTGAAAACTTTTAACACACAAACCAAGGATAATGACCAGCAAAGTTTTAGTCTCGATTTTCAGCTTTAATAAACTATTTCTGGTCATGAATAATATCCACAGATTATGTATCATCTTTTCCCCTGAAGCAAAGAATTATAAAAATATAACTTACGTTGCCGCCCCGTACAGGGGACACCAGGAGCAGATGCAGCAGAGCAGCAGGATCAGTATGGTCAAAGCCACCAGAGTGGCCAGCAGGATGAGCAGCCAGAAGAGCACCTTGTTCTCCGCCTTGTACTGGGTCTGCAAGGGGGTGAGAGTCTATTAAACGCAATGAAGCCAACCCATCCGCCCGGGATTCACTTACGTCCGTCGAGGATGTGTCCTGCGGCATGATGGCGTACGAGTTGTTGTGCTGCGACAGTCGTTGCTGTATCTCCGAGATGTCCACCACCGAGGAGCTGTCGTATATAACCGTGGCGGTGACCACACTGCGCTCCTTGATGCCCGAATTTCCCGCCGGTATGTCCTTGGCCCCCGGCTCATCGGGTCTCAGGGGTCGCATGTTGTGGATGTACACCTTGCCGCCCGTGATGGCCGAGAGGGTTTCCTCGGTCTTGGCCTTGTCCGGATGGTGGCCGGGCACCACAAATGTGACCGTACGCTTGCGGCTCTCCGGCGGATAAATGCGGATTGTGGTGGTGGAGAAGCGCACAGGGACGCCTAGGTCGTAGGCTCTGGCAGTCAGGATGAAGATATCGGTGTCCTCCTCGTCGGCGCCTGTTTGGCGACGTCTCCTCGTCTTGGCATTCTTCTTGGAGCGCAGGTGAATCTTCTCCCTGACGGTCAGTTCACCCGTAACCTTGTCCAGGACAAACTGGTTGTCGTAGTTCCCATTGATAATCTCGTAGCGCACCTCGTTGTTCGGAGCGGTGGCGTCCTTGTCCTCGGCGTGGATCACCGCGGTGGTGGTGAAGCCCAGCAGGTCGGGAGCGAGTATGAACTCGTACAGATCCTTGTCGAAGATGGGCGTCTCATCGTTGACATCGATGAGCTTGATGATCAGCGGCACCTGAGCCCGGTTGCCCTCGCCGTCCATGTCCCGCGCCTCCACGTACAGATGGTACTCGGGCATCACCTCTCGGTCGAACCCGTGCTTGTTGGTGGACACCGTGATCAGGCCGGTCTCCGCATCCAGGTTGAGCGAGGTATTCAGGTAGCCCAGGATGCCCGTGTAGCGCACTTTGCCACCCAGACCCGAGTCGGGATCTGTTGCCAAAACCTGAACCACCTTGGTGCCCGCTGTCATGTTCTCTGGCAGCTCCACGGAGTAAGCGGGCATCTCGAAGACAGGGGCATTGTCATTCACATCGTTGATGTACACGGTGACATTGACCAGCGCCGAGAGATTGGTGGCCGGTCCCAGCTCCTGGGCCAGCACCTGGAACTGCACCGAGTGGCGCTGCTCAAAGTCCAGCAGGGAATTGTCCCGCACCCGGATGAGGAATCCGGAGCTCCGTTCCGCCACATTCGGCGAGATCTCGAACGTGCCGTTGTTGTTGAGCAGCGTCAGCGAGAAGACGCCGTTCTTGCCCGTATCATCGTCGTAGACCCGCGGCACGTAGGGATCAACGAACGTCAGAGCGGTGCCTTGCGGGGCGTTCTCGTCCACCCTCGAGACGTAGCTGCGGGTTCGGAGGAAGGTACCAGGCAGGAGGAGGAGGAGGAGGAGGAGGAGCAGAAGGAAGAGAAAAGTCGTGAGCCAGAGATTAGCATGGAGAAAGAACTTCGTGAACGCTGTACACTGTTGTAAAGGCGTGCGACAAGCTAGTTCTACAGTCCAAGAAAAAGACTCTCTTTTTCGAGGCAATTAATTCAGACATTTGTGGAATACAGTTTCGAAAAATTATTACAATTTAAGGAATAAAAAATATTTCTAGCTGAAGTATCTTTGAAATTAAGAAGCTTTTCCCTTGTCTCTTTTAGAAAAGGAGATCTTAACAAGCTCATTAATCATACAGGAAGACAGATAATTATTTTTTTATGTTCTTAGCTTAATTATAAGCTCATTACTTAAGGATTTTCTTAATTCCCCTTAATAGTTATACAAATTGTTTGTAAATTAAACTATAAAGTACCATTTGATGCCAACAATTCAATTATAATTTATAGAATATTTTCCCAGAAACTGTCTAATTTTTTTCCCACTGCAAACCTGGACTTGCAGTTGGCAGTTTCCAGTTTGTCGAGAATTCGGCTGGGACGATGGACCGGAGTTCAAAGTTAGTGCGCATAAATGGAGGTTGCAGTCGCTGATTTCAGCAGAAGAGTTTATAGTCCTCGTCTTCGACTTGGTCGTAGTCGTCTCCCAAGACTGAGTCTGAGTCTGAGTCTTCTCGTCGTCGTCTTGTCGCCATCGCCGTCATCGTCGTAGCCTATGCCAAGAATTTTAGGACTTTATGCTAATGGACGCGGCTAAAATTTGTTGTTTGTGTTGGTCGCAGCAGCAGCTTTGGTGTCTTTTTTGTTTTCTGTTTTTTTTGGATAAGCAACATCACTCCTACCTCGCCAAATTGCAATTCGAGGGACCGAACTGGGATCGAGCCTCAAGTCCATAGTGGTTGAGCAGGTTTGCCCTTGCCCCAGCCCCAGCCCCAGCCCCAGTCTCAGTCCCAGTCGCGATGTGGATTCCCCCAAAATCCCAAACAGAACCCTCCCCCGGCTGGCCCAGTGGGAACCTGCTGGCATAGTAATAGTACTCACTGATCGTTCTCGAAGTACGGCGGCGAATTGGTGCGATCGGGCAGAAAGAACGCCAATTGGACCGTGGAGGCCAGTGCGGGCGGCTCGTCACGACCCACCTTAACCTCTTCCGCAATTACGGTGAGCAGCACCGGATCACCCACATGCGTGATGAAGGCAATGTCCTCGAGGGGTCGCATCAGGAAGATCTCACCTGAGGGGCAAAAAAATAAAAAGGAAACATTGTAGAATTAATTAATAATTACTAAAGTTGAGTTCAGAAGAGGCAAAGTCATTGCCAAAAATGTTAATTTGTTAAGATAAATTTAGAAGCTAAACAACTAAAACTATATTTAGTAGTGCTTTTCCCTTTTTATTTCCCCTCATATGTACGCATATCTTAACCTTTTAGCTGTCAAGCTTCTGAGACCCATCAATTATGAAGGTCAAGTATGGGAAATGCACTTTTTTCTGCATTTATTCCCGGGTAATTTGCGTAAGAAAAACATAAAGAAAAACTCCGAGCTTTCAGGGCTGCTGCTGTGAACGCTTGGAGCCAGAGAGGTTGCTGCTTTTTTTGTGCGGAGCCATCATCAGTAAACCTGATAAATGGTGCAGAAAGTTGGTAGTTCCCACGCCAAGTTCAGTTCAAGTTGATTATGCTTTTTTTCCAATTTTTTATTGAACGCTTTTTTATGGTCCCCTTGGTACTTTTTCCCGGTGGCCGTTGAGTAATATGCAAAGATTCTTCTGCTGCAGCCAGAAAGAAAAGTTTCCCACCCATAAACCTTCTGGGGATAAGTCGGAGCGCAGTAGCAAGGTCTTACAAGGTTCTCAAGGCTTAGAACTGCCAAATTAACCTTTCGGAGCAGGGTTTAAGTTGGTTTACTGTTTGCAATTTGAATTTTTAATCAGGTAGGCCCTTTTTTTTAGGGAGCTAGTCTATATTTTTCAGGCCTTTATGCCGTTAAGTAATTATTGCGTGGCTGCAAGCCAGGTTTTCGTGTTCCTAAAAATAGGTATGACAGTACACAGCAAGAAATGGGCAAGGTTAATTCTATGTCTATAATTATTTTTCCTTTATTCCTATTAAACGAGTTTCTTAGCTCAAATTATTTTATTCTAGCCACACATATTCCTTACGTATTTATAGCTGACTTTGGCGTTTTTTTTATTGAGAAAGAGATTTATTTATGTTTTTAAAAAGACTAATCTTGATATAAGGAATCCTTATTATATCATCACTAGAGGCTTTGGGGTGTCATAAATATGTTTATCTTCAGTTTTCTATCCAATGGAATATTTATATTTATTCTTAATTTTTTCTCTGATCTCCCTTCTGCTTAAAAATACCATTCCTAGTACATTTTCTTCCTGTACAGGTATGTAAGCCATTATTAATAAATCTGGGCAGTGAGAATATCGACCATAATGTTGTTAATTGCCTTGGCCCCAAGGGATTCCAATTTGAAATTCATTTGGAACAAGCAGCCAGTAAACTGTGAATCTTTGTGGAGAAGGCCTCAAAGGCCGTTCGCCAAACTGCTTCCCACTGAAGAAATTTGTGGGCTGACTGGGCCAGAAGGAGGAGCGAAAGGAGGAGGTGCTGATGCAGCAGGAGGAGGAGGAGGAGGCGGCAGCGAAGGCGAAGGTGGAGACAGCCTGGCCATTATGTGAGGAGCGCGAGTCGCGGCGTCATAGCCAAAGTCATCAAAGTGCTACTGCCAAGCCAAGAGACGAGACGAAACGAGACGAGACTAGCACGAAACAAGGAAGTCTCTGTGCATTTTGTGGTCTCTCCAAGGGGGGGAGGACGCCAGCGGGGCTTGGGCCAAATTGCGGCACAGAACTTGGCCGCAACGAACGAACGGGTATTGCCGCTGACGTCGGAGGAAGTCGCTGGAGTCGCTGGAGTGCCACAGCCTGGAGTCGGGGAGCCACACAGTGCAGTGCTGCTTCTATCTAACGAGTCTGACGACAAAGCGGGTTGCCGTGCCCGGTGCTCCGTGCTCGTAGTTCCCTCTCCGCCTTCCCTCTTCCTCCAAGCCACCTGGTAGTTATGTTAATATCGGTTACCTGACGTTGTTCTGCGGCCAGTACCTGCACCTCCTCCTCCTCCTCGCTCCCTCCCTGGCTGGCCCGTCTGGCTGTTGTGGTTTCTGATTTTCGTCCAATTTATTTTGCTTGCTTTACTTGTGGTCAATATTTTTAAGTCCGCTGCCCATGCGCAGACCATTTTTCTTGCTTCCTGCGACTATATTTGCAAAAAGCAAAAGGAGGATGGAGGATGGAGGAGATGCTCGCGCATCTATGGATCTATGGGAATCTGCAATGCATCTAAGCCCGCAGAAAACTGAAATTTTCCTCTATCTATGCACTATCAGTGTCCCATGAAGATGTTATCTTATTTTATTACACTCGACCACGATGGACGGAGTGAGCCCGAGTGTAAGTATTATGCAAACATTCTTGCCACTGACCACATACCATCGAGCCCCTCGCGAAAAGGTGAATTAAAGTGTTTTATTTGCTAAAGGTTAGATTAGAGTACAAGCTTGTAGGTAAATAAGCTTCTGGTTTCTACTAGGGAATTAATAATAATATTTATATAACTTACCGCTTGTTTCGTTTATATCAAAAAACGAAGTAAATGGATTGTTCTCAGAAACCAATCCATAGCGAACTTCTCGGGGATTACCCTTGTCCCCATCCTCGGCATGTACTTGTAATATCTACAAAATAAAATATAATATTCCAAGGATCTCAGAGGTTATAGAATGTACAAACCTTATCTCCTGGCAGTATGCCCGGTGGCAATTTAGTGACTGGCGGAGCGGAAGTGAACACAGGTGGCTGGTCCTGGACATCCTGGACGATGACTACTATCTCCATTCCTGCTATATTCCGACTGTCTTGGCCTGGCTCGGCATAGGCATCCTGCGGGGCCGGATATGGGTTCGTTCAGTGTTCACATCTTTAATGCCTTATATTAAATAAAGTCTCTACTCACGTTGGCTAGTATAGTTAGATGGTACATGGCTTGCTTCTCAAAATCTAATGGTCCTAGGAGGAAAACAGTGCCTTCTGTGGTCTCGGAAGATACGATTTTCTGTCTTATGGCAAACAGCGGAGAACCCTGTCGACACAAGCAGAGTCAGAGTCAGAGGACGAGCAATAAATCAAAGGCTCTCTCGGGTCTACCATATCCACTTACCCATAACTCGAGGTAGACTGGTTTCTGGAACAGCGGATTCTTGCGGGCAATTACGTAATCCAATTCCGTGCCGCGTTTAGCATCCTTAAAAGATAAATCGGGGTTATAGCGCGGATATATTGGTTGGCTTTGGTCGAGTGGGGAAAATTACACATTTGACCCTGTCCGAATCTGCTTGTAATTTTGCACCATAACAATGATTATCGTGTACGAGCATCGCTTATGAAAACGAATAGCATCTTCCCATTGGGGGGACGTGCCTCTAATGGCTTATCTGATTACTGCTTCATTAAAGCGTAGAGCACTCGGAGAAACTTCAGCCCAAAGGTATTGATTATGTGTTTAAATTTAGTTACTTGAAGTGCTAGAAACGTTAAATAACTGCCTTAAGATGCCTTATTCTTATGCAATTTACTTTTTGAGAAGTCAGAGATATGATTGATGGGAAACTATGGGATTTTCTTGTAACATTTTTCCAAGTGCACATGCTTCTTCACGGGCGTTATTTGTAATTGGTAATTGAAACGTTCTAACCGAAGGCACATGTGGCTAGGAGGAGATGGGAACTGGCAACTGGGAAGAGGGAACATAAGAGCAGGCAGATGGGGAAGTGTTCTCACCTCGGGTATCATTATGATGCCGGGCTTGTGCGGAAAGATGAGGTCGTGCGGCGTGGTGAAGTTGGTGGCCGTAATTGAGCATCGTTGCGTGGTCATGCCGCCCTTGGTGTCCTTCACCGAGACCTGGAAGTCATAGTAGCGTCCGGGCTCCAGCCTCCGCTGAAGCACGATATTCGCCTGGCAGACCGAATTGTACTTGGTGCAGGGCAGCGATTCCACCTTGACCGTGGAGGCGCTGGCATCGCCCACGAACTCGAAGGTCAGCGGATAGTCGAACTCCTCGTCGGTGGCACGCAACCTATAGATTACCGAGTTGACCTGTGCGTCCGCCGGCACCAGCACCAGGCGCATGCGCGTGGTGGGATCGAACTTGGGGTCCGCTCCCTGGACGTGATGTGGACACAGAATGCCAATTAGGAGGCTGATTGTCAGCAGCCGATAGGCGGTCATTGCGCCCAGCCAGGGTCCGATCCACAGGCCCAGTCGCGATGGCCATCCGTGCATCTGCTGGTTCTGGTGATGATGGTGATGATGCTGGTGATGGCGATGCGGGGAGGTGGCCGGGCTGTAGTAGTAGCACTCCCTCCGCCCACTGGGCTCCTCGGCCTCGTCCGTCGTCGTCGTCGTCCGGTCGCTCGGTTCCGTTCCCAGGCGGCATAGCGGGATGGCATGTGACCGGCTCTGCTCCGGCTGACTGCTACTAGTGGAAGCCATTTCTGCAATTTAAGGGGTTGCCAAAAATTAAGGTTTATTAGTCATTACCAGGAGATACAATCGTGTATCTGTTATAAACGTAAAATAACTGAATCTTTGGGATAATTAAGAAGCTAAGACGGGCATAAAAAGCGGTGCTAAAGTTTGGGTTCTTTGTAAAGTCATTAACAGAAGGCCTAACCTTCCTGAACATATTCTCGTAAATGCACTAAGGTATTTAGTAAGCTTTATTAATGGCTATTATTTTGCTTTTATTTAAGTTTCGTGATAAATTAATATTTGCTTTATTAATGAAGCTTTCAGGTATGAACTTACTTTATTTGTTTGCCAGAAAAGTAAATACAAACGAAGCTGTTGATGATTAAGTTTAATCTGTTTTTGTTTGTTCAACATTAACACCTTTTTATTATTATAATTATCATCACATTAGTTAAAGCTGAATGCATTTAATTCTTAAAATATTAAATTATCTAGGAAAGCAGGTCTTGTTAAATGTTTTTATTGTCTTTTGGTAAGAGTTTAAGCTTCCGATAGTTATTTTTAAAGTCTAGAAAATTCTCTTTTTATTTAATATTATTTCAAAAGCGCCAAATGAAACCTATATTCCATTAAAAAGCCTACCTAAATCAGTTTAAAAGATGATAATTGAAATTTTCCTGCCCCCAAAGCTGGTTATTAAAATTTAATTATAACGCAATGCGTATCGAATGGATAGTGTTAATTTGGGGTCTCAAGGCAATTCAATTAGGGGCTCATTTTAATGGAAAACGTGTAATGCATCATTATTGATCAATTAAATCGGATCGAGGCAGCTGATCTGCATCTATAGATCTCAGAAAAGGTTTACCAGATGATCGGGAGCTCGAGAGATCGGTTGTGCAATGCTGCAAAGCCGCAAACCACGCCGAATCATCGTCCCAAATGCATAACTTTTGTGGGCCAAGTCGAATTCGGTCGGGCTCAAAGTCGGGGAACTGCATCGCAGCTTGGGGATCGGCTTGGACTCGGTCTTGGTCTCGGTCTCGGTTTCGGACTCGGTCGGGGGAATGCAAGTGTGAACTGCTAAAGTTTACTCTCGGATTCCGGATTCCGGTCCGCGACCGACCGACCGTCCGTCCACTTTGTCTACTTTCATTTTCCGTTTCGGGGCGGCGTTACTGGGCAGCGGCTACGAAATCGAATTAGATTTCATAATTAATACTGCAGCACTTTCATTTTTCCTTAAGCCACATAGCCATGACCAACAGCCGACATGGAACAACCAACAACGGACAGAAGAGAGCAATTTGTGCGGCGGCAGCTGATAAATAATGCAATTAAGAGATCTACGAATGCCTATTTGTCGCACCGCGCTCTGTTTTTGGCACTGTGAACAAAATACTCAAACAGCAGGCCGAGTTGTAATATTATTAATTAACAAAATACCCCGGCTCTGACTCCGACTCCGAGTCCGACTCTGGCTTTATGCAATCGCTCTGAGCAACGACTTTTCACAGCGATTAAGACCAGTTGGTCAATGTTTTTCCGCCGCCGGAGCTGAGGCTGTAGTACTTGTGTTTTTAGGCCACTAACTCGAGTATATATGAGCAAGAGAAATGATTTTGGCCGAAAGCGGTTTGGCAATATGTTGAAATGGGCATAAATTATGAACTTAACACTTTAAAAGGTTACCGAGCGAAGCACAACGAAGAGGGATCTCCTGTCTCAATTATTTTGGCTTGGCCATAGGAATTGGTTCCATTCATTTATAGATCCTCTGTAATTTACAGAAATATATCCCATTTTAAAGGGAGATCATCCCATTTTGAGCTCAATGAATGGGTTTTAAATATTAGCAAAAGAATGGATGATGGATCTGCTGCCCTTTTTACTTTATTTATTTTTCCTTATTGAAAATTTGTATGAAATCCCATGAATTTCTTTCTTTACTTGTGTAATTTCCTTTTATATTGATGAATCATCATTGATGATTATTTTCAATTTTTAATATTTGATAATATCATTGCTTTACCCAATCGATCATAACTTTCCATAATATTTGTTTATAATTCAGCGAGTAAAACATAAAAGCTTTAGTGGTAATTGATTTTGATTTATAGGATGATTTTGTCTATAGGATAATTAAATTTATAATTATAACATAATTTCCAGCTTACAATTAAATATGTTAACCTTGAGATCGCCTATCAAAATCACGTATTTAATTTATTATAAACAAAATCCTAAGTGCTCTGGGAATATCTTACGAAATTGCCTTAACCTGTGAACTTCAAACTACCTCTGTTATGTCAAATTAAAATTAATAAGACAACATAATAACTTTCGTTATGTTTGTGGCTTCAAGACTATCTAGAGATCCTTTTGTGGCAAATCTCATAAAACCACGATGACCTTTATGTAACTTTATGCAATTAAACCCGCGTGAAGTGTCGATTCATCTGTTTTTTTCGGAGAGAGTCACCGGTTTATGGGGCTACCTGACGGGTTGGACAGCTCGTGCCTCGGTTAAGAGTATGTGCTACCCGGCCCAGAAGAAAGAACCCGAGTATGGCAGATAATTGGGCTACGACTACGTCTACGCCGGGGCTTCGTTCTCGAGTCATCATATCGGTCATCGTCGCGGGGAACGCGGTCAGTCAAGCGGTCACGTCTCGACTGTCTAAACGCGCAGAGATTTTATTACGTTTAATCATGTGCGACAATTACAAGCGGTACTTTAGACGCATTTCACCGCGAGAGTCAGCACTTTACTCTTACAAAACGATTCGCAGCTTGTCGCCGTCGAGTTTCTGGTCTAGTTGCCGCTGGAAACTCGTTATTCTAATGAAAATTCCGCAAACCTTAGGGAATGTGCGGCTGCCTTTTTTTCTGTCGGTTTCTCGCATTTTCAAATGGCCAGCGAAGGAAATCGAGAAACAGATCGAGACGGCTTTCGTTTTCTTAGCCCAAATCGCTGGAAATTGGTAAGTACACACAGCGTGAAAGATGATAAAGCTCGGACCGGAACGCTGACACAAATGACAGCGGACATTAAACGGTGTTGAAATGACAGTGTAGGCTTTTTGCACTCATCCCAGCACCAGTCCCAGCACCAGCAGCGGAGCAGTTGAGCAAATTGAGGGTCTCCGTCCGACACACAGTGGCAATCTGGGGTCCAAAGAATGGGTTCTTCTCTGATTGCCCCGAACGCTGGAGAGGCCAAAGGAGCGGAGCCTGCAGACAGTAGCCACTGGCGGCGAATCATTGACCAAATCCTGGCCTGCGACCATTTGCTGGCCGCTTTTGCTGGCCCTTAGCGTTCACGTGTGTGCTCCACGTAATTACAAAACTGGCCAAACAGACAGCAGCAGCAGTAGTGGCAGTGCACTGAGAGAAGTCTCTAAAATTTTCATTAAAAAGTATAGATTTTCCTATTTAAAATGTTGCCACTTTGGACTGAAGCAGGGGTGCCCCAAAAATCCTTTTCAGGCCGGAAATTCTTTAACATTTGATGGATATGTAGTAGATTCAAGCTGTATTCTTTTAAGCTTTGAATGCTTTAATTTTCATTAAAAAAACCCATATTTCTTCGCTGTTAAAAATTGTTTAAAAAGAAATCATAGCTGCCTTTTTCCCAGTGCATCAATTGCAACTCCTTGTGGCCCGAAACGAAGTGAACCTCGCGTTGCCGAGGCTGCTTAAATTGCGAGCTCAGGCTTTTTTTTGCGAACTGCTCCGCGGTGAGCTATTGCCAATCCGGTTTTGGCCGTCGTCTGCTGTTCGTGCTAGCTGTATTTGCCAATTTCCAGTTTGTGCAGCTGCATCTAAGTGGCATCGCCGAGTCCGAGTCCTTAGCCAGAGCTGAGGCTGAAGCTGGAGCTGGAGCTGGCTGAAGCTGGAGCTGCTGCAAGCCAATGACCAGTTATGTCAGTCGGATCCCAGGCAGCCGGAGATCGGACTTGGAGGCGAGGCAATGGCTATGGCTTTGGCTATGGCCACCCGACACCCTCGCTTTTGGCCGCCTCGCCGGCGTGTTGCAATATTTTCTGGCCTGGCCTGGCTTGGCCCGCATTTGGCTTAGAAAGGCCGAGAGACACATAATGAATCTGTGTGCATATAGGCTGAGTCTGAAACTGAGGCTAAAGCTGAAGCTTGCGCCCCGATAATGCATTCATTTGCAAGTATCGCCAGGCGGCAGGCGGCTAGCGCCAGGCCCAGTTCCAGTTCCAGTTCCCAATCCTAGTACCAATCCCGTTCGAAATTCGGGGCTCTGGCGACGGCTCCTATTGCGCAACAATCGTAACACACGGCGCGCACAATATTTGTGCCATTTGACCGAATTTCTCCTAACACACATACTAAAAACCCGTACTCCCAGTCAGGCAGCTCCAGCTCCAGCTCCAGCTACTGGCAATGAAGTCGCAGCAGCTCCAGCTGGAGATCCCGAGCTGGATCTGCGGCCAACGCCTCGATGTCTTGGCCACTTCTCCCAGGTCTATATATAGGATTAAACAATCGTTCATATAACGCGCCGCGCATTCAGGCAAGACCACATTTCTCCGTGGCCAGGAGGGTGAGTCAGTTGAATTTATTACCACCCAAAATGGCTTAATTTGTGCTACTCAGAAATTTTTATGAGACGAGAGGGAGCATGAAGCACATGGGCAGATGAATGGCCATACTTTATGCTCCTCCTTAACCAGTTCGCATTCAGCTGGTCCAATGGTGACCTAATTAGCGAAGTTATTAAAAAGATTTGTTTCTTTTTTGCTTTAGTTCGTGAGTTTTGAGTTAGTTTAAAGGGGTGCCAGAAGAATTTGAACAAATATGTTTGCAAATTAACCGAAAAAGTCAGCTTTAGTAGAGGTTTATATCATATTTCAAGGACAACTTTCTGAGAGGCGGGATAGTCCTCTTCGGGGTTAAATTTCTTAAACAAACAAATACCAGGAACTTAAGAGAGACGCATAGATATTTTTTCGTTAAACAAAAGGATGTTTTTATTATAATATTTACTAATTTCTAGTATTTTATAATATTATTAACTTCCCCAAATTCTACTAATAATATTAAAGCTACTAAAGAGCTGGGAACTTTTATTTTATTTAAGCAGAGCAACCTTATTATGATGTATGGCTTTTAAATTGAACCAAACTAATTAAATTTAAATTATACAAATATTTTATCGAGTAATATTAAGTCTTATTTAATACCACACATTATATATTTTATTAACCTTAGCTATTCCTATTTATCCGGTTTTCTAATAATGCCAAGGTACTTGTGTTTTAAGAACTAGTTCCTTGTTTTATGGGTTTATGACTTCCCATTATCCAGAAATGTGTAAAAAAAAATCATGCCACCCCAATTAATATGAAAGTGTCTTCGAATTGAACATTATAAATATTTAACTGCAATTTTTAATGTCGATTTGAACATAAAAACCATATAATTTTCATGCCAATATGTTCCTAATCACCAAGAGAAAGGATATATATAAAATCTCTTTTTCTTTCTCTGCCTTTACCCAAGTGCTTTATTTATTGGCTGCAAATTGACAAAGTGCCCCGAAATCCATTAAGCCCCATTTGGTGCGGCGCAAGTGAAGGGTATGTAAACTTCGACCCTCGCTAATGATCAATGCTTCCTGCTGCCCAGCCGAGTCTCTGTGGTCTAGTCTCTGGTCTAGTCTGTGGTCTGCAGTCGATGGTCCCTGGCCTGTACTCCCAGCCCCCCCGGTATATTCCCACTCCACACGGCGGGCGCGGCGGCGGTGAGCTCGTGAGTTCACTCTGGAGCGAAACAAGATTTTGGGCGTTGTTCAATTTTTGGGCTGGCTTGGCTCCGGCTCCGGCTCTGGTTCAAAATGCAACTGCAACAAACTGCAACTTCCAGCACGCAGCTTCGTGAGCTACTTTTTTTTCTCTGTTTTTGTTTTTTGTGTGGATTCGGTTCGGACTCGGTTTAGGCTTGGAGCTCGTATTCGGATTCGGATTCGGGCTGGGCCAAAGCTGCATCAAAGCAGGCTGGCCAACTGGCTGCGACTGCGCCGTGGCTGCACACAAGTAGAATGAAAATTTGTGTTGCAAATAAAGTTGAACCTGATGGCAAACTAATCTGCTTCACGACAATAGAGCTTGCAGCCAGACAGCGGGCAGCAACAAACAATTGCACTCGGAAAAGTAGGGGCTTTTAAAGGGATTTAAAGTAGGGAAATGAAAGGAAATATGACAACGAAAAATAATTAACCCAAAAAAGTTAAGACAGGATGCCAAAGATATAAAGTATGAACGTTTACCTAAACAACAAGTAAACTCTATAATTGTTTAATACAAGATCCGTCCCAATTAAAGCCAAATACTGTAAAGATTACCCATCAGTAAATTCTACATTTATTTCCTCTACATTTTTCACATTTTAAAAGCTAGAAAAAATGCACAAAATAGTTGAAGAACTTGATTTTTTCCAAGTGCAACCCAGCCAGCAGACGGCGAAGGCAGCTAGCGGCGCAGACTCGTAATCAACGTTTATTTCGTGGCTCGTTCGTGTCCCCCATGCGACCGTCGACCGTCCTTCACCAAGCTAGAAGCCCCGTCTATCCTTTCCTGTTTTGACTTCAGGGGATGGGGTTGGGGTTGGGGACTCGGGATGGGGATCTCGGACTGGGGATGGAGGTATGGGGCTGGGCTTTAGCTGGGCTTTGGCCAGGTCTGGGGTCTGGAACTGGGACTTGGCCCGCTGGCCGTTCCTTTCCGTCTTTGGGGTTTTGTCTGTCTGTCAGCTCGTCAGCATACACACACGTACACGTATATATAGGTATTTTGCTGGCTGAATTTTTGCAGTGTATGTACATATCTGCATCTATAAAGTTTTTATTGCCGCAGCTGCGGGCGTGTTTCTGGGTGCGCCTCGCTGGGTAAAATAAATACGCATAAAGCCACCAGAGCTGCGCTATGGAATGGAAGCAACAGGGATAAATATAACTACTACTGCATGTCCGAACCGCATAACTGCAGCGTTTTTAATATATTATTCCTGTATTTTAATTGCGACCCATAAAACGCTCTGTACATATTGTTTACTGAATTAAATAAGCCTTTGGGGCTGAAACCGTGGCTGAAGTTGTACCACTTAAAAACGGACTAGATTTGAAAAGCTGAGGAGTAACACTAGGTGCTTATATTGCCTAAGGCTTTTTAAAAGGTTTTGAAGAATTCTTGTCAAGTAAAACTATAACTATTTTTAGGTTACTTGTTACTGATAATTATTATCTCACCTTAGTGGGTTGCTTGCTATTTGTATCTGCCTTTTCATAGTATAACTGGATTATCATATCTGTAGAAAGATCTTGCTGCTTTCTAAGAACTTGCATTGTGTCGTGTACTTGTGTTCTTTGCAAATATTTCTCAAGGCCAAGCTTATCTTTCTATGTAAGACATGTTTTTTATATATTTATAAAAATACTCTAGGAATTATTAAGTACTTGAAGAATATATATAAATTATACGAGTGTATTTTTAATCAAAGAAAATTCATTAAAAACCTGAGAAGATATTAAAAATGTGATAACTACTTATCACAATTATCAGTACTCTGTGATAGCCAAGTTTTTTATGGTTCACTGATGTACCCTTTCTTATGAACTTCAGCCTCAGATTTTCTAATTATCATCGCTATAGCGTCTGTGATATTTTCCTTTCATCTGAACAATTCCAAACAGTTGGCCGACAACGTTTCTTTTGCCTTTGTTTCAGTTATTTTCCTATAATTAACAACGCACAGCGCGGCCTAGACATCGTTCATGGTTCAGCTGCAGGCTCTCGTCGGAGTCTCTCGACAGAGTTGGCCTGCAGTTCACAGCCGATTGTAAATGAAGAGCCCAAACAATGTGTCTTAGTATCCCAGATAGAGTACAACTCCAGCCTCGGATGCGGACTCAGCTGCAGACCACGGGGGCTGGACCACAGACTATTCGATTAGTCGGGGTGCCAACGCCAACGCCGCGACGGCTCCAGCTTCGAGTTTGGCTTTGGCTTTGGGTCTCCGGCTCGCCATCATCGTCTGATAAATATTAAGAAACCCGAGATCTACACCGTCATCGCCATCGCCCTAGCACAGTGGTCTGCTTCAAGAGTCAAAAACAAAATAAAAATTGTAATCTCCTGAGCTATAATTTATTCCTAAAACCCTAGAGGATTTATTCCTATACCTATCTTCACAAATTTATCATCAGATTCTTGAATATATATTGAATATTAAAATATTTCAACAACAAATATGAACCACTGTGCCTCCTCCGTCGTCCGGATTTCGTTCGTCTCGCCTGTCGGCTCTCCGTTTTTATCCGTCATGCTGCCGCTTTGTTTTGGGGGCTACGGCTCCTCCGGTCCCTACGATTCCCTCGATCCTACGAGGGGCAAACGCAGCGAAAATAAAATAAAAATGTAAATAAAAGACTCCAATGAATGCAATAACAGCAATCCTAGCGAGCAGCGTCATAAAATGGTGCGTGGGATTGACAGCGAAGACAGCTACAGATGCAGATGCAGATGCCGATGGAGTTGGAGAGATGGCTTTGGCCAAAGTGGCATCGTCTGGCTTATTCCAGGGCCCTGGTGCCCCAGGCTCTTGCCATCGGCGATCCAGCCCAGAGGCAGCGTGTTGAGCACTCAAATTGAATCTCGACTTTATCGGCACCCAGCCACGGGCCGCTGGCAGACACGAAATTAATTGGCTTAATTTATGTGAACTTTTATAAGAAAATGCACTCAGGCTGTGTGCAAAGTTGATTTACATTTATTTTCGCATTGCCAACGCGGCTTAAATACCCATCCCCGTCGTCTAATGGTTGTTTGGTCCCCAGCCCGGCAGTAAAGCCCCCATCAAGATGAGCTCCATCCTGGTCCGCCACAGCCACAGCCATGCGAACCCCAGCCGACTTATGCGTAAAACGCCTTTGCCATTGGCCAGCCCAAGTCAGCTCCAGTCTGGTGGATTACCAACCGTCAACGGATGAAGGAAGCCACGTAGACGGCCAGACAAAGACTGTGACTGATGGCTGGCTGGCGGATCGGAGGCCTGAGGCATTAATGCACTCAACGAAAAAATGGCACTTGAAATGGGGAGACAATTGTGGCGTAGGCGTTCCGAAATTAAGAGATTTTATGTAACACATATTTAAATAAATAAATAAATAATTTTTATTTATTTATTTAATAATATTTATTATTTATTTCGGCCTAGAGATAATGTAAACAACTTTAGTAGATGTTTTTCAAGGATTGTTTATTCCTGCTTAAGCAATAATTAATGTATGACTGGCAGTTGAACATAGATCCTTGTATCTAAAATCAATTTCTCTTAGTGCAAACGGACCACAATTCGGTTTGCGATTGGAGCGGAGGCTAGGACTGTGTTAAAGAACACAAAATCTATTTGCAGCCGTTGCAAGGGATCGGCGCGTCGTTGTAGGCCATAATTGCTCTCCTCAATAAAGCAAAAATTTATTTCCACTTCAACCGCTTGAGCCGCATCAGGCCAAGCCAAGAGCTTATGGTTTTGGCCAAGAGCGGTATCGAGCCACGAGAGAGAGAGAGCGGTACGGTCGGCCAGCAGAAAGGCAGACTGCTGCAGCGGCGACATTGTGGGCGTCGAGCATAAATAAATGTCTTTATGTGAGTTCGCCCCGCGCAGTTATTGTTCTTCATTCTGCATGCGGTCGGGCCGAGGCTTCAGCTCCGAATTGTATTTTTAAGACGCGGTTGAACGACACTTTAACGACTCCAGGCTGTTGAGCAATAGCCGAGAACTAGTCGCCATTACCAGTGCGGGCTCCTCCAGTGCCACATACAGTGGATGTGCGTCCCGTTGCCTCGCAGCAAACGAAAGACTCAGGCAACGAACGCGCCCGATGCCCGATGCCCGCACCCCGTTTGCCGGCGATGTAATTAACTCTAAGCGCTCGTCCCCGGGCACTGTTAATCGGGATGCAGCGATCGGATGGCTTTCCAGTAGTCTAATTTGGCGTTTTAGGAGAGGCCAACAGCCTGCCCCCCAATTAATAAATATGGACTCGAGACTCGCGCGTTGCATAAAATAAATCATAGGCCGTCGGTAATCGGGGGGAATCAGCCAACGGCCAACGGGCATCGGCCATCGGCCTTTGGCTGACTGACTGCACCCCTCAGCGGCGTGTCGGATTTTATAAATGAGAAATGGTAAAAGTTTCCCGGGCGGAGAACAGTGCTTAGCTCGTTTGCTCGTTGCCTCGTTGGCTCGCATATACTTTTGTCGATGCTCCAGCACGCACGCTCATAAAAGCGCCGCCATTATGGGTAATTTTGCAGCATAAATTGTAAAATGCCGCAGAGCTGTCAATTTTGGCACTGCCCCGAGTAAAGTGGGTCAGGCAAGGTCGCTCCGCACCGCCGTCGTCGTCGGCGACGCACAGGTAAGAGTGGAGTAAGCTAAGTGCCCAGGTATGTACACAGCTTGTTTGCTCTTGCGTTTGCGTTGGCTGGTAGCCATGTTCGTGTATTATATATATATATTTATAAATAAATATACCGACATAGCTGGTTCCTGCAACAACAGCAGTCGACAGCTCACTAGTTGGCTGCAGATGAATGTATTATGCAATCCATCAACATGGAGCGAACGATTTGATTAGATCCGCCGCCATATGGTTTGATTTCCCAAACGTTTGCCGGGTATTATCCTCATAAACAGTTTATAAGACGCTGTTAACTGGGAAATTAGCCAAAAGAGATCTAAGATCGCAGCATAAATTATTTTTCCAAGCAAACGAGTATTTCGTGTAGCTTGTAACTGATAAATCTGGGAAACTGCTTTTATATATCAGGGTCAATTAAATATTATTAACATTAAATAGTGTCCTCATTATATTTGAAGTGGTCTTTACTATTTTGGGGTGACTTTAAGTGGTTTATTTATAGTAGATATTTGAGAGGTATATTTAGTCATTTAATTAATTATAATTAAAATAGTTATAGTAGTTAATTAGTCATTCATAGCAGCCTACTGAAGATATAATATTTTTAAATGAAAAGTCCTACGAAATATTAAGTTCGCTCTTTGTTTATTGCTGTGACAAGAGTATAAACTTACTTTACTGAATAAAAATATTTATATAAAACTTCAAAAAGTCTAAAAGTTATTTTTAAAGATTGCTTGAAAAAAACCCAAAGCATAGCCAAGCTATTTTTAAGTATTACATACACCTTTCAGCCACTTTCGACTTATTTGATTTTGTCCCAGGCAAAGAGACTTGATTTATATATTTTACGCTGCCCCCAAACAAAACCAACTGTGAGCCGATTAAATATGTACATACGAAGTAGTTCAATTATACCTTTTGAATGGTTAAAACGAGCTGCGATGTGAACTCCGGAGAGAAATGGTCGTATCTTCACAGTCTGACTCTTAATTTCGACTTTCCATGTGGTGTTCGGTCGCCTTATTTATGCAACCCGAATTCAAGCACTCCACTGATTTTGTTTGTTTGTCGTTCGCAATCAAGTGATTGACATTTTTTCGGACCCGCACTGAATATTAATAGTCCAGGGCATCGCCGGCACATTGGCTTATTAAGCACATTTCGGTAAGATCGGTCGGTCCTTCCGCATCCAGCACGTCTTCAATAAATTTCGGTTTCGGGAGACGAGAAACAGAAACCGAAATCAAAACCGAAATCGAAATCGATCCGTGTTTTTCTAAGCCGCTCAAATGGCCAATTTGTGGCTTCGCTTGAGTGGACCCCGAACGACCTTGCCTTCGGATTAGATCAAAGTCGATCAGATCGGTTCGAAATTAATGGGGATCCCGGCCAGGCAGGCAGAGCGACCTGTCACTCACTACTAGGAAACGATTTTTTAGCGAAATTCAATACGCGGGGCCGATTATTTGGGGAACTTGGCGAATTTCTTAAACGTTCTTTGTTCGCAAAGTCTCCGATTGCAGAGAGCAAAGTATGCGGTACAGCGTCCGCATTAAATTGCTGCAATTATATATCTCGATCCCGATGCCGATGCCGATCTCGATCGCGATCACGACTTGAGCCTATCCGATCCGATCCGGGTTTGTTGTTCAGCGCGCCGCCGTCGAAGTGCTACTGCCGCCAATGGTCCGGAAAGAGTGCTGCTCGACTGGTGAAGCTTATCGGGGAGAATTCTTCGCAGAAAGCCAGAGACGCAGACGCAGAAGCAGACGCAGAAAGCCGGTTTCTCTCTTTCTCTCACTCTCTGTGTGTGGAAAAGCAAAGCCCACTCTGCTCTCGGGTCTTTGTGGGAGCAGCAAACTCGTTTCGCTCGCCGGTAGGTACAACAACCACTCCAATGAACCTTGATATATTCCCAATAATAAACAAGCCTGAGAACTATCGGAAGCGGACGAGTCTGCAATTAATCCTGCAGCTCTTGTGTTCGGTTGCGTTCGCACATGCAAATGGGTTTCTTTCAATTATCTAACTATTGGCAACAAATTTGCACCGCTTATACAATAGGTAATTTGCGGGATTTTTCGTGACTATCAAGCATTGTCAAAGGTGTTGGAATGAAGTCATGAAGGCAGTAGAGTCTCATTTCTCCGATATATTAACGGTTTTAAGGCAGGAAGAATTAAGTATTTAATTTAAATCTCTTACCTCATTATTATTAGAGACCACGAAGTCGACATTTAAGGGAAATTAAGGGTAAGGGATACATATCATTTATGTTTTACATTAAAAATATAAATTCTGATCTTATCATATAAAAAATAAAACTAATAATTGCCTATGTGGGTAAATATTTCTATACTTTATGATCTTTAATGGAAAAATATATTAAAAGTTAAAACAAGGATATTTTAAATGGCTTAAAACCTTTAATTGTTTCCAAATACATTCAGCTTAAAATATAAATATACTTCTTTTGACAAATTAAACGTTTTTCTTGATTGAAAATGAGTAATATCAAAATGTTTTATTAAATAATTCCACAAGATAAAAGGAGTAAAGATTAATATTATTAATAAAGATTAAATAGGTCTTGACTTGGAACTTTTAATATTATAATTATATTTTTGTTATTAAATGTTGATCCAATGTTCAATGAACAGTTAACAATATTTTCCTAAGAATCTTCCCTTATTACAGATATTGAATATTTCCAGAAAAATCAAAATCCATCTATATTCAGAAAAGAAAATCATTGCTACCCACAGCAAACTTATTTCCAAAGAGCATAGGTTTCCATAATCCCCTCAGTGACCATGCAAATTTGTTAAAAACAAACATGTTTTCGATTAATAATTTGAAGCCGCTTAATTAATTTGGTTGAAAGGCTGGCCAACAAATTAAAACATTTACGGAACCAATGTTTTTTTGGGGTTTGGTTCCTTCGCGGTAGTAAAATGGTAAAATGCTCCACACGAAATGGCAGTAATTCGATCATGTTTTCGGCTTGTTCAATATGTGTAATCGTGTTCTGTGCCATTTATCTTGTGACCTGCATCTAATGCAGCCGGCAGAGCGGCCCCAGCGCTATCGTAGGTACATTAAAATATTTCCAGTGCGCTGTCTGCTGTCTATAGGATATTTATACACGGGGGCCAACAGGAAAAAAATAATGAAAAAGAACAGGGAAAAAAAAGCACAATGAGGGCGGCAACCTAAACGAGTTTACCAAAAAACCCAGGCCCAGGCCTAGGCCCAAACCCGAAACCGAACCCGAGTCCGAACCCCAGACCAGAACGCGGAGCAGATGTTGAACCCATTTCTCATATTAACCTCCTGCATGGAGTCGGAAAAACTTGAGATTTGGCCGAGGGGCCCACGTGGTGACACACTTTTCCATGCTTAGTCACGTCTCGCTATGACGAAGCCAGAGCCGGAGCCGGAGCCGGAGCTGTAGCTGGAGCCGCACTTCATCCTGGCCCTGGGTCTGGCTCTGGCCCTGGCACATCCCACACTTAAATGGGGTCAACCCAATAATGAGGACGATGTACCGAGAGAGAGATGGCTTATCCAATATCCAAATGCCATAGGTTGGCTACGCCCTAAATCGCAGATCGAAGCCACTAGTTGAGTATGCTTTATGGGCCTTCGATTAGGCCTTACCTTGAACATACTCTGGCTCGGTCTTGGTATTATAACCTCTTTGACCTACACATATTAATTCTGATGATGACGATGGCCTGACCTTGTGACCAGGCGGCCAAAACAAATACAGACAGGCCGCGGAAGGAGTCGTCCACTAAGTATCGAATCGAACACGTAAAAAATCCATTACCATTTCCACTACCACGCATATTTAAGTATATATAAATATAGGTATTTAGTAGGTATATAAACAATTTCGATTTCAAGTGCATGATTGAATCGTTACTTTATAGTCCTTAAGCCGCAATTACCTCATTTTGATTGTATTCCTTAGTTAATGTTGAATTTGTTGCGCTCCATTACTTTTTGGGAGGGTTTTCCTTGAAGCACTTTAATTTAAACTTTTTAGCGGTTGTAACTTATTTGGGAAAAGTCATTTTTTGTATTTATTATTTATATTTTTTGCTTGTTACTATAAATCGTTAAATACATACTAATTTTATATTTAATAAATGTCAGGAAGAACGTGTTTTTACAGACATTTATTATTTTGCTTGGTAAATAAGATTTGTGTCATGAATTGGCGTTTTGATCTATTTTTCAAGTCGGCAAGAGTCTTTTTCTAAGATTTATTTCCCCACATTTATATCATACTACAGTAAACTACTTAATATATGTTTTTTATAATTAATTCTAAGTAAAAGTAGCTTTAAATTTATTTCAAAACTTCTGCCAAATTTCTTACAAATAAATTCTGGGTTTCTTATCTTTTTCTTTATATAAATCTGATCAACATAATTTCCAATTTATTAAATAAACATTAAAATAATCGCTGACAAAACAACCGAAATGTCTCACTTAAAAAAACACAAGAGACAGCAGTAAAACAAATGTCATGTTGTTATTCCAAATTCAATATTTGGCCATAAGTTCGGGGCTTTCACTGTCATGTTAACTTTGGCCGCATGGAAATCCAAGTGCACACATTTCTATATAGTAGATATATAGAGCACAAATCACGCGATGCGCTTCGGCACCGGAACTTTGACAGCCTGCAACATGTGGCTTCCTCGGTTAAACAATAAGTATAGTTAAACCCAAAAAAAAAATAAAAGTCCCTGCATTGGTGCAATTTAGTTTTATGGCCCCTTATCGGCGAGAGTGCCAGCAGGTAACTCTTTGCATCTGGCAAGTTGCCGCGAAGACAGAACTTGGCCATAAGATTGAAAGCCATTCCACGAAAAGCCAAACTAAGTAAATGAATTGAAAGTTTTCACACGTACTCGTGTGTCTGAGACCCTTTGTCGATGCTCTATTTAGGAAGTGGTTACTAGATCATCTCGTGCGGCTTATCTGAGCTAACAAAAACACTTTAGCAGGGGGCTGGAATCGAATTCGGAGGTACAACAACCTCGGAGTCGGATCCGCCAAGGCACCCAGCAGTTAGCAAGCGGCACCGTCTCCACTTTCTCAAATTATTTTTAGGGTAATCAATAGAACGAGGCGGAGGCAAGAGAAAGAGTTCACTGCCTGAAAAATAATTAATCTGGCTTTTGTTGAAAATGTTCGGGCATGTGGCCGATTTTTCGCCCGTCTGACAGACAGCCTTGTCGTGTTTATATTTCTTCCGAATAAATCAAGTTTATTGACCTTAGTTATCTGCACATTTCTTGATTTTAATTTTGTTTATAAGTGTGGGGAAATTATATTATTAGGGATTAACATCTTACACGTTTCTCTTAGATATTATATAATGAATTTGATTGTAAAATAATTAAGAAATCTGGTTCTGTGTCACGAAGGTATTAACTTTGATTGGGCATTTAAAAGTTATTAAAAAGTCAATTTTTCGATACACTGGAATATGATATTTAAGCTTTAGAATTTCTTAAGAATTCCTTTGAACATCAAATCTTTATTTCCTCAACGAACGTGTTTAAAATTATGCCTAAAATATTATTTATAAAATATTATTTATATATTATTTAATTATTAAGCAATTATTAACACTTTTAACGCAATTAATGGATTTTTTGATAACATTCCGTTCTATAATCATTAGCACTCGTGGTATTTCATATTACAGAACCGAATTTGTAGAAAAAACGCGTCTCAGCTGCGCGAAAAACTTTGGAAAACCCGCTCGCTACCGCTTGGCTCGGAGTCTTGACCACGTCTAAAGGTCTTTGAATTTGATTTGCATGCGAGCGGCGCTAACGGCCAAAGGACGAAGGACCTCCACTGGAAGGTTGTGGGCTGAATTTGTGGAAACTACCGAGGGGTACAACCCTCCCTTTGGGAATGTCCGAGTAAATTAATGAATTAAGCCGCGATTTATACGAAGCCCGGCCGTAAGTGTATACACTTACAAGGTGTTTCGGCGAACCCTCGGCCCGTATACGGGTGAAATGTGGCTCCGGAGAATGTCATTGAGACACCCTAATCCAATTTGCATACATATTCCCGAAGTGACCTCTCTCTATTTTTCCACAATCGCCGGGGCCCAACGCCATGGTTACCGGCCATGGTCAAAACACGCTACTGGACTTTCCATTAATTTATACAACAGGATGAATGGTGGCATGAATCCTGGCTGAATCGGCTATACATAGTTCGTTGGTATATATATATGGAATCTCAGGTGGTTGGAGCTCGGGCTGTCCGAGGTCCGAGGTCCGAGGTCCGAGGAGTTTTTCCACACCTACACCTACACCTCGCTCGCCGTGGGTTCGTGAAAGGCAAACTGAACGAAATGTTTGGGTTTCCGGTTTGACTTGTTGAGGTTTTATTTGCATGCAAGCTCTGCTCTTAACCGCCGATTGTGGGGAGTTATTGGAATACTTAATTATTCCTATTCCCGATTGGCTCCCCCCCTAAGCCTTGTTCTCGCATTCACGCAATCCACGCACTGACCCCAGATCGCAAATCAAATTCCGCTTTAATGGCCAAATTCCCTTTCAACGAGATTTCGCTGGATTTACGTGCATCCGAATCCGAGCAAAGGGCTGGTGAATTTTTTGAAATAGCCCTAGCCCAATTGGGGTCAGCCACCTGAGTAGTGTGAGTGTGTACCGCAAGCAACGTGTTTTCCAATAAAAAATGATTTATGAATTGCCTCAACTTTGCTTAAAAAAACGCGCATAGATTAGGGGGGAAATATTTTATTGGGAGCATACCTAAGACCTTTGATTATCCTTGGGCTTATGGGAGCTTATATAAGTTATGAGCTGTTTATATTACTTACAATTTTATAGCTGTGAGCTTCAAGGACACAAGTAACATGGTTTTAATTTATATTGCCTTTCATGTTTTTTCATATTTTTATTGGCTTGTTAAGTGTTCTAATTATACGATTTTTATGAAAGCTACCTTTCACAAAAACATTTTTAATATCTTAAAATTGTTTTTATTCTAATATGGTTCCATAGTTTTATAAGGATTAGGTAAATAAAACCAATGCTAGGAATTTACTTATACAAAAAATTAACTCCATTTATAAATATAATGTTTTATTTATAAATGATATAAATTTCAAATAAATTTACTGGATTACTTAAAGCAGTATTCAATTTTAAAGTAAACTTTTTTAAACTTCCTTAAAATAACTGTCTGTGCTGTGGATAAAACAGCTTCAATAAACAGTTGTATTAATTTCTGATATAAAGACAAGTCCACATGAAAATTTCCTTGTCTAGTTATACGTTGTGGAATGTTTATTGGGAACAATTTGTATTTATTTCAGTATACCCTACGAGAAATCGAGTCTTATCTATTTTCTTAGTGATTTAAGTAGTCTTTATTACAATCCCTCAAATGTACTAAGAACCTCCAAAATGCGGCTGCTATACATTTACATACTTTAGGTAATAACTTCCTTTGAAAGTTCGACATGATAAAATTTATATTTAATGGAGCTCAAGCTTCCTTTCCTGAAATGCTCTATGTATCCACTTCCCACACATCCTGTTCCAAATATTGTTCACAGAAAGGGCCAATGTCGCACGCCACATATTTCCCGGGCGTTAATTTGAGTGCCTCAAGCAAAGGTGTTTAGGCCTCTCACCTGTACAAATGTTTTGGGCCCTTTCTCACATACTCTCATATCAACAGCAATTTACATACTCAAGCCATATTCGATTTGTTCATGCAGGACGATGACAGAGGCGAAAGGAATTCCTCAAATTGTTGCACACTGCACATGGCCGAGTCGGCAGAAGACTCACTCAGGGGGACACTCACCGCGAGGGTCGAGGACCGCCGACAGAAGGTCCCGATGCGCCCCATGGATGATGACCAGGAGGTGGCACGTGGGGCAGGGACACGTGGCGGCGGGACACGAGATGGACAACAAAGCGAGCACTCCCGCCGATTCGCACTGGCAGCCCGGCGAGAAGTTAAAATCGAAGTTGGCAAAGGGCGTCCGCATGGCGCGATTTCCGATCGCTCCCTCAGTCTCTCGAACGAACACTGGCCAATGTTCGCGGAACGATTGCGACTCCGACTCCCGCCGACTCCTCCGATTTCTCCGGTGCTCAAGTGCCGACTGTCAAAGCAAATAAAAATAACAAAATGGCCTCACCTGTATCCTGGCAACATTCATTAAAACACCTCCGAGCGGCGCCGTGCCGAATTTGGAGGCAGAAAAGAGGCGCGAATCGCTGGGATTGCACCAGGAGAAACATGTATGTAGTTGCATTTGTTTTTTCATTGATTTAGTTTACTAACTTTAAATATAAAGGAATTTGTGGGTGTGTAAGATGGTGTAATTCTAAGTTGGAATCTAAAAACTTTATTCCTTATTAAATATCGGTTTGGGTAAAAATAAATAAATAAATTATAAGAACTTAAGATAGTAAAAATTCAATTAAGAAAGCTTTTCCCTCTGGCTTCGTAGATTCTCCTCCTAAGAGTTACCACAAAAAATTAGTAAAAATAGTTTAAGAGATTTTTATTCTATTTTTATTGGTAAAAGATTTCCTAGATTTTTTTTCCAGTGCCAAACTGGGCTTTGGATATATGGATATTAATCCATTTGCAGTCGCGGCTCTGCATAAGACAAATCGGGCAGCGGAACCGATTTCTCGGCCAACTTGCGACGCTGCGAAACGAGCGCATTATTTAATAATACCGTTTGTTTATTGAATCGCAGTCAAAACTTTTGGCACAGACGGAAACCCAGCGCCCCACCCAGGGACCCGACCCCCGATGGCCCTTTATTTCCTCCGACTAGTTCGCCGCAAGTTGCTGATTTTGGGCGGCGCAGGGTGGGGCGCTCTTCCGAGTTCCCAGTTGCTCCTGGAGGGGTTGGAGCATGGGAATGGGAGTAGGAGTGGGAGTGGGTATGGGGTACCGGCGGTGCAGTCGTCGACGGCAACGGCAAAAGCAACGCCGGCATGTCTGTCACACCCCGAAAAGTGAAATAGCTTCTGTCAATATTCTGTCAATAGGCACATGTTTTCCGATGCCGAGTGGGTGGCCTGGCAGTGGCAGTGGCAGGCGGGGATTGGGATTCCGATTGCCAAACTGGGAGCCAACGGGGGGCTGGCTGTGTGTTGCCTGGCCTGTGCCGGAGCTGTTGATGGCGCTGTTGCTGCGTTTTCCCTTTCGCCTGATATTTAATCGATCTCCTGGCAATGAACATAGATCAATATTGCGTTTTGAAAGCGAGTTCTTTTTTGGGGCTCGACCCATTTTTGAGACTAGTCCTGGGGAGAGTATGCCTCGGGTATATTTATATTTAGGCGGGATTTGTACCTTTATTTTAAATAACATATCTTTTGTCACAAACATTTTTATTCTGTTTTACAAGATATTATCTTACCTAACCTTATGTATGAAAATACAGCTAACTTAACACTTAAGGTTCGAACAACTTTATAATACAGAAGAAATGTTTAAGTAATGTTAATAGTTTCATTAAAAAGATAATTCTTTTATTCTCCTTTATCTATTTAAATTAATACTTACTACTAAATTTGGTTTAATAGGATATATAAATATTCTAAAAGTGTTTATAGGTGATTTAAGTTTTTTGTAAGCCGCCGAAATAAATATTTCTTAGCTTAAATTGCACATAGCTTATCCCTACAATTATAATTTCTAACATAAGCATTTTCTTACATTGTTAATAATTTACTTAAAGCTTTTCTTTTATAATTTCCCATAAATCCTAACCCATGAACTATTTCAATTCCTTAGGCCGTTGAATTACTCTAAATCCTGTGTATTTTTCAATCATAAAGTTTATGTTCACACCTTTTTAAGCCAAATCATTACTATGTACATTTTTCAACTAAGAACAGATCCACTCCATTTAAGGTTGTTAAGGCCTTTCTTTGCCCTTGTTTACTTGTTAAATAAAGACGTCGCCACATTTATCTGCATAAACTTATAGCGCAAAGTATCTCATCGGGCAAGGAAAGCAAGACCCAGCCGTCTAGGGTCAAGTAAGTACACTCCAGAGCTCATGTATGTACATCTGTGTGGAAGCAGACAAGGATCTGGAATTGTGGACGAGGTACGGAGCTGGTCTTGGATATGGGAACCGAACGGAACCGGCAGCTCCATGCTCCATGGCTCCATGGCTCCATGGCTCCAACACTTTTCTTTGGCCGGCGGCCATTCCATCCATGCACCATAATTTTCAATAGCTATTCAAATTCTTTGAAGTTCTCGAGGTCACCTAACGGATGCGAGGCATTGAAATTGATCCAGGCCATGAGCAGAGCATCGCCACTCGCAGTTGCCACTGCCAACTGTGCTGGGTTTTTGGCCACCAAACCGGATAGTTGGCTCTCGGTTAGTCCCTTGCAGCTCTTGGCTCTTTGTTTGTGTGCCGCGGCCAAGATGCATCATCACATCGGGCCTGGCTCAATCGAATCAGCAGCAGCAGCTCTATCCATCCCGGATCCCAGCCTATCCCGCACATTTATCTGGCGAGCAATTCCAATTTCGCCGGCTGCCATCCGAATAATCACTGGTTTTTCGACCAATCAGCAGATTAAATTGCATCAAGATGCTTACTTACTTAAAACAAAGTTGTTCTTATATAGAATTCCTATAAGGCCGCAGGACTTTAATTAAGATAGCAGGCTTCCAGAATCGAATTCCTCAATTCAGGCTAATTAATTGTGTTTTCTGTAAAAGCTTACTAAGTATCAATTAAATGGATGTTATGGGAAATACGTGGGGTACCGCCTCCGATTGCTTTCCCCAATAAAAGAGGAATTTAAAGTATTTTTTATTGTTTACGGTATTTTCCATACTTTTAGAGGGGTTTCAGGTTACCAACACTGAGTATTTGTCGTGGGATCTTCTTGCCCTTGTTCCCCAACTGGTTAAGGCTAACCTTATCTTGGACACTAAATTAATAAGGATGTCAGCATGTCCGACAAAGTATAAACTTCAAGAATATCTGAACATATTTTTTATCAGTTTAATGCAAACAAGTACAAGTGCCGCTATTATGGAAAAAATCTTGACTTCCCGAGGAAATACGTAGATGCGTAAAAGTAATCAGTTTTTTAATGGAAACTTAAGTACACAGATCAGGTTACGATGAGAAGAAATGCGAAATAATGGGATCCTCCTCTCGGGTAACGGTGGTGTCATCAAGGTAACGACCTTAAGAAGAACAGATGTTAAGTCCAGCGAATTTGCATACTTGAACCGAAACCAAAGCCAAAGCCAAACCCGCCCAATATAGCTTAGTGCCGAGAGTTGGTGTTAAGTATGAGCACGAAAATGAGCAAAAAAAAAAAAAGAAGGTAATGAACCAGTACCAGTACCAGCTCATGGTCGCATATTAGCATCCTGCGGAGTACTTCATTTGCGCGCCGGTGCGCTGCCTAAGCTTCTTGGTTAGCTCGCTCAAGCATCTCTCCTCCTCCGGTTTGGGCCAGGCCGAGATGCAAATGAAATATGCGCCGGCATTAAGAGCAGAATTACAAATTTCAGAGGAGTGCGAGCAGCAGCTGCTGCTGGCTATATGGAGATGTGGCTGCACCATGGCTCTTTGGCTCCATGGCTATGTGGCGCTCACGATGGCGATGGCTATGGCGCTGCCTTCTGCACGGTGGCCATTTCCTGGCATTTTAACTGGTTTTGTTTGACGGTGGTTACAATTAGCGGCTATTTAAATTGCCACGCATGAGCCGCTATTAATTACGGAACGATGGCACCGCAGCCGAAACCGAGAAAAAGTTGTTTATGGCCCGGTATGCGGAGCAGAGCGGAGTACAGAAGAGCCGAGCCGAGCGGAGTGGAGTGGACCTGGCTAACCGTTAAACGGAAGCTCAAATGCCTTTCAAGTACCGAAGCTTAGTTCACACAAACCGAGCTTAGAATCCGATACCTGGCAGCGGGCAATCTTAATTGCTGCATTAAGAAATACAGATATTTATTGGTTTAATATATAAACATATAAAGAAATTATATAGGCAGCAGCAATATCCTTGTTGATAAGATTAAATTAATATCCTCGCATTAACTACATAGTACAAGCATTTAAGAAAAATAAACTCAGTTTCGTTTTTAAGCTCCTTCCTGCTTGTTGAACATCCAAAGCCCACTGATTTGGACTCGGGGGACTCACATTTTATCAAAGCAGCAATTTGCACCTATCAGTCGATCGGCCATCGGTTGATTGGTGATTGGTGTCCCTTTTCTGAGCCGCGCTTTTTATTTTCCCATGACACTCGGCTCGTCTTGGCCTGGCTTGGCGGCTCGGCCTCATCGCAATCACAACTAATGCACAGCTCCGAGTATCGGACTATGCCGTATGGAGACTCTAAATGTCGAATGAAGTCAGCGATAAATTCAGCTGGTTGATTAGCTGTTGGAGCAATAAATCCATCGCTTCACACCGCCACAAGTAATTGCCGACAAAGCGTCTTCGTCGCCGTCTTCATCTCCATCTCCATTTCGACAAAAAAGCTCAAGACGGGACTCGGGTCCAGTCCGTCCATCGTCCATCCATCTATTCTATCGGACTCTGGGGCTCCTCAGCGACTCCCCATCTCCCCTCTTCTGCCTCGCAACTTCCCTCTCCGATTCCCGACGACTTTCCTGAGTAAGAATGTGTGCTGGCCAATATTTTATCAAACCTGACATTTCCTCGTGTAGCTCCGATTATGGAGGCCGGGTTGCGACGAGGTCGCCGGAGAGCGGCATTGATTGCCACTGCCCATGTGTATTTATTCCGCTGCTTATGTTTATGTTGACATTGACATATCTCGCGTCTTATCGGTTTGCAATAAGTGTACGCTGGCCATCGCGAAACCACTGCAGAAATGAGCCTAACCGAGCCGAGCCGAGCCGGCATCGCTTTAACGTTCTGCCAATGCCGCAGTGTCGCCATCCGCCATCGAGGAGTCGAGGACGCTGGCGACAACTCCAGTGCTCGCTCATTGGAGCCTGGCCTCAAGTAATATGGACAATGACCTGCCGCAACGAACGAGTTTTGATCATTGACGGTGTTAATCTGTTGTTTTTTAAAAAATTAGAGATTTTATTATATATTAGGAGGTTATAACAGTTCTTTATTTGCAAATTTTAAGATAACTTTAGAGATTAACTACAATTTTTAGAGTCTTTGGACATCATTGTATTTCTTTATTTGACTTTATAAACGGCCAAATAATGAGTCATCAACTAAAATGAAGCGTATCTTGATTAGTTTTAAGATGTATACAATTTTTGTTATTAAATATAAGAACCAGGAAATAAATAAATGATATTCTAAGAAGACTCTTCAAGCTTCAAGGTTATTTTAATTTTAAAAAAAATAAAAGAAGAAAATAAGACATGAAATAGTTCACAATTTTGTCTTTATTAGCTTATGTTATGGTTCACAATATTTAAAGGACGGGATTCTCTTTAAATTTAAAGGCACCTAAGGGCACAACTCGCTCATCACTAAATAACTAAAATTAATACCAATTTGCACTGAATAATAATGACTGTTATGGACATATATAAATATTTAAATACGTTTTTAACTAAGTACAATCGGTGGCCAATTTTCTAATGCTGAGCATATAAGGCTTTGCGGTCAAGAATAATATTTACATAAATATTCCATTAAAACTATGTGCACCAGGTAGCATCAAATTGGCATTTGTTGTAGAACCACTGGGTCATCCAAGCGTTCCTTTTTGTCATGTTTGTGGTTTCCTCAGCCAGATTAAACCTCTCCAAGTCGAGCTAAAAAATATAAATATATACTTTAGCGAGAGTTTATATTAAAATGTAATATTTTACTTACAATTGGTTTGGGGAAAAGCCGCTTCATGTCAATGCGATGCAAGTGCTCCTGGTGAGCCTGCTCCAGCATCTTATACTGCGAACCACTGAGGCAGGCCAGGCAGAGATCACACTCGTCCTTGTTGCAGGACTTGTCACAGTCGTGGGCAGCGCATTTGTTTAAGTCGGTGGCCAAGTTTTTGTCAGCTGTGAGCATTTCGCTGTTTTCTCTAATTCCGAAATAAATTTTAATTACATTTTAGAAGGAGAATTTTTTGTATAAGAAAAAATATATTAACTTACAAGCTACCACCTGTTGCGCTGAGAGGACGAATTCCAACCAGATTGAAGACGCTGTAGAGAACCTGTTCGTACAGCAACGAGTTGGGCTTGAAGTGCGCCGAGGAGAGATTGGGCGACATGTTGGCCTCCATGAGGTAGACCTTGAGATCCTCATCGATAAACAAATCAAATCGCATCAGATCAAAGAAGTTGTGCGTCTTGTAGGAGCGCAGAATATTCATGATGTCCTTCTCCTTGGCTGCTATCGTGGTGCGGACTATGTGCTCCACTTGGGGCCAGATCTTGGCGGGATTCATGCCCTGATCCCTTACGTAAGCCTCGAAGACGGTGCGCATGCTGCCGCCGAATCGATTGTAGAACTTCCTCAGCGAGGGAACCTCCCAAGTGGGCAGATAATCGTCGCCCACGATGTACTTGTCCACATTCTCGGCATCGAAGGGATAGTACTTCACGGGGCAGTACCGGAACAGGACATCCCCCGTGTAGATATACGCTCGCAGGGGATTAATGGAGGTTATGACCACATAGACCCCAATGTCGAACTTGTGGCCATCCACGAGAAAGGGTCGCTGCACGAACTCCTGCACAAAGGAGTCATTGGAGCCAAAGGCAATGTCCTTCGGTTCCCGCACCTTGATGTGTCTGTGCTCGTTGTGCTTCTGGACGAAGAGCGCCTGCGGATTGTCGCGGGCGTAGTCCAGGAACTCCTGCCGCTCCGCTGGCAGTCGGAAGGCGCGTGGCAGAAACGGCAGCTGCGTGGTGCACAAATCCACCTTGTTGGTAAGGTAGCCGCAGCCCGGAAAGTGGTTCACCACCTGATTCTTTCCGAGACTCTTCAGGGTTGGATGCGTGAGGAAGGGATAATCGTGGGCCCACAAAAGGTTCCAGCTATCGTTCACGTCCACCCGCCGATATCCGAATCTCTGGAGCACACTTTCCACGTGCACCAGGTGCTCCTCCGTGGGACTTCGGCCGAAGATGGCGTATGTGGGCGCGGTTGGCAGCTGATCATCCGCAGCATCCGGCGAGAGCCGGGGGAAAAACCTGTTGGCGTGTGGCAACAGTTCCAACACCACCGCTGTGGTCACCGTGGCTGCGAGGAAAATCATAATTGGCAGCAATCCAATGCTAAGTGCTGGTTTCTCATGATTCTCCTCCGATGATTTGGCCAACTGAAAAAAAGAGAAAGTTTTTGTTTGTTCAAATAAAAGCGATTTGAATATGGCAAAAACTCACTTTGCTTTTAGATTCCACTAGCTCAGGAGCACTCTCTTCCATCTCGGCATCCATTTTTAGCCGAAGACAAGAGCTATTTTAAAGTACCTACAAGTGCAAGCGACTTATTTAAAACAACCTTTAAATCACGATCTCCACGGCAACAACAGAGGGAAATTCCCAGTCTGCCATTCAAATGCAGCGCCGCCACAACGGACGGTGCGCATGCCAGATGTTTGGGAAATTTCCCTTAATGGCGGGAATTTGAAAAGTCCATCTCTGGTGAAAGGTTGAGGGAAATTTGTGGCAGGAAAGTTTAATGCCTTTGAAAAAGTGAAAATAAATTATTTCATCGGCTTTTCCTATCCAGAAAAGAAGTTCTTTTATAAATAAATCTTAAATCCCTTTAATTGCATTAAAACACAATTCAAGTTACCTTAAAAACCTGTAATAATTTACACTTAAAAAATGTAATCTCTTAAGATTTTAGTTAAAGAATTAAACAAATTAATTTTTTCTTAACGTTGAATAAAACCTTTGTTTTATCTCAGAGCCCATTTCGAAACATTTCAAAATAAATATGAATTAATGCCACTTGAATATATTTAAGCACCTTTTTTGTTCTTTTACATTTCTTTGTTCATATTTATATTTCTTGCAGACTCGAGGAAATGAGTAAACGTAACAAGGACACTGCCGAGAAAAAAAGGATTCAAGCTCTAAAGGCACTGTTCAAAAAAGTGGTCCGCATTGTGAGCCTTAACAATCCCTGGATCGATCATGATGATAACGATGAGGAACAGCAGTATTCGACCAATGTCAAAAAAAATATATCCATGGTTATCCGATCAAGGTACAAGACTGGGATTCTTACTGCGGCGGTAATGAATATATTATAGTTATAATAAATATATATATATTATTCTACCAAATATGTAATTCAGGAGAAAACTATAATTCGGACTCCGCATAAATCGCGCACAATTCCGGAAAGAAGGAAATTGTGCTCCTTGTTTGCTACGCTCAGGTGCTTGGCTCGTTTTACTCCAGTAACTTTAATTCCGCTTTAAATTATTACATTGTCTTAGATTAAACCTTTTTAGAAAATGCGTGCGCGCTTAGTTCCAGTGATGAGGCTGCTGCCCATTAATGCTGGTCGAAATATTATGAAAGAATCAGATGTTCCCATCACAGTCTTTTTTATACTTGTTGGTGAAGTCCAAATGATTAAGGGCGAGGATAGTGAGGTAAGGATTTTATCGAGGATCTATTAAATTACCATTTAACTATTGAAATTCCTTCAAATATTCTCTGTCAAATAGGGCAACGAACTGGTGGAGGCCATTTTCGGTCCAGGAGATCTAATTGGGGATGTTGAACTCTTGGAAGGCTGTAATCGAACCCACACTTTTAAGGCATCAAGTAAGCATTGTTAAGGAATTATTTTTAAACCTTAAGAAGGATTGATTTGAAATAAAATAATATTTATTTGTTGTATTTATTAACCTATTTAATTGAACATTAACCTTACGTTTCCTAAGAATCAAACTTATCAGTTATACTTTGTTTTATGTGCTGATAGCCGTAATTTGATTTATTAGTCAATTGACAACGACATTTATTCAGAAACTCATCTTATCATGGGTCACATACTAAATAATATATGCACTCGATTCTTTCATTAACACCAAAAAATAAATCTAAAAATCATTCCGTTCCACTCCCAATCTTTTCGCACTTAACGATGATAAGAAAATGAAGTTTACCTAAACTGCAAACATTTGTGTCTCATGTCGAAATAAATGGGAAATACATAGCCCAATCACGCGATTTATATGGCACTGTGTGTATTTGGTTTACTTGGGTATTTGTTGTGTTTTGTTGCTTCATTTGCGATTGCCTGTACCCACCAATTTAATCAGCAATAAACAACGTTAAGTTCTAATTCGATTCAATCAAAATGAATAACAAAATACCCCGGCCCGGCTCCCACTCCGACTCCGTCCAAGTCCGAGTCCGTCACGTGCCAGGCGAGCTCCCCGAGCTCCCAGGTATTCGTATTCCATCGAATATAGGTTGGCCCAAAACAACACCCGCCTTCCTTTGGCGCACTGATTTTTGGGCTGTTTGTTGTTCAGTCCTTTGCCTGTGCCCGTTTCTCCTCGTGCTGGCAATCTTTCAAAAGCAGATGCACGCCACCGGTGCCACCAGTGCCAATAGTACCAACGGTGCCTCCAGTAGCCTCCAAGTTCCACAATGTGCCCATTTCGAGTGAGTCCCTGATATTGAACGCTTCACTTTGCACCTCGCAGCCTACTGCGAGCTACTGGTCCTCTTCGACTATGACTTTGCGGAGATTCTCGGTCCTTATATGACGAAGATTTGGGACGAGAAGAAGCGGGCCCTCAAGGCGCTGGATTACTTTGATTTTCTCGACAATGATCAGGTAAGTGGCGTTCCTATACGGGAAAACGGTATTTAAATATTATCCATAGACTCCCTTAAGTTCTAAAGCATCTTAAATGATTTAGGGAACTATAATAATCATAAAAGATACTAAATAATATCTCTGCAGATTGTGGAAGCCTGTCGATTTGGAAGCCTTAAACAGTATAATCCTCTGGAGACTATATATTGCGACGATGTGGGATCTCTGACAAATGTTCACTTTGTGCTCAGTGGAGAATGTCTAATATTGCAGTGCCTGAATATGGCGGTAAGTTTATCAAATCCGTTGACTTTAAATCTAATATAATTTATTAATTAATAATTAATTATAAGAAAGAAAATGCATTGCCAATATATTTTAATGATTTGATTTTTAGATCACAAGGAAAAATGGAAAAAGAGTTTACCAACTGTTGCCCGCAGACGAAGACGATACTTCAAAGATGTTCAGACAGGGCGTGAGATCCACGTTTTCCGATAACAGTAAAGAGGAAACCAAATCAAAATTGGATATTAATGCGCTTGTGACCAGTTCCAGTTCTAGTTCCTCCGACAAAGACCCCAGGAATTCCCTCAAGCATTTGGTGAGTTCCTCTCTAATTTGTAATCATAGAAAAATTCAATTCTCTAGAATTTTTAGTTTATTTATATGATTTATTTTGAGTTCACATTATTCTATAATTGCACAGATGCGTAAAATGAATTTGCGGGATATAGAAACCGCATGTGGTTTGGTCAAAGAGATGGAACCGTCTCTTTCACGGCTGGCATGGCGAAAAGCTACCAGAAAATCATCGATTTTTAAGTTTTCGGGCGATGATCAGCATTGCATCGAAGAAGATTTTTATGAGGATGATTGGGAGGCCTTTAAAGATAATGACAATGAAGACATATCGAGTTCAGATAACTCGTATGACTTTGATATGGATATCAAAGCGCCATTCAAGGATGTTTCTGTTGACCAGCTTAATCATCGGGAGTCCGACGAAAGTGATTTTTTTTTAGGATCAAGTTCATCGAATTCTTCCTCGAGTAGTGACGATGGCTTCGTAAGTCTACGGAAATATTAAACCCACATCACCCTCATTTTCCTTCTTAGTACCTTTTAAAACCAATTATATATGCTGCTGCTTTAATTTACTTGCAGATGCCAGTCTATGACAGCCGCTTCATCGATGTGGGTTCTCTGACATTTGGCGGAATCTTCGGCTTGGGCGAGAAGATGGAGCATCGCGTCGTAATGGCCAGGACTACTGTTCAGTGCCTGACCCTGCCTAGATTTTTCCTGCTGGAGAAGAAGCAAAATCCCGGCAATATCTGGGAGCGTAGGCTGTTCTATCTGGAGTGCATGATTCCATCGCGGGAAGCCCTTTTCGAACACTTTCTCAAGACTCGCGAATGGAAAAAATTCAAAAACAATTTTATTCACCAAAGCTTGAAGCATTTGGATAATAATGTGGCACATATAGACGATATTCCAATAATTTGCAGAATCGTAGAGTCACCAGATGACGTCAATTAATTATGGAAAATAAATTGTGTCAGGGCTGTTTTTACCTTTTCTTATTAAGCTAAAAATAGCTCGGAAACGAGCTAATTTTAGCTTAACAGGAAAATGTATCAATGGCCCTAGATAATCAAAAGAAGAAATCTAAAAGAAGTTTTTGTATTTGAGCTCTTAAAAAGATTATGATTTATTAATATGCTAACCTTTTACAAAAATCCCAGTCATTAAATGGTCAGCTTTCGACGTCACTTGTCTTACATCCATCCGTGATATTAATAAGTCAAGAATCCTATAATAAGCCTTATAAATAATTAGCCTATTTACCTGAAAGTTCCCTTAAAGCAACAAGTCTTAGCGACGTCAGCTGGCGAAATGTTTTGGCACCAAAGGTGTTGACATGGCAACACGTAGCCAACGAGGTTTCCAGGCACATACGAACACCTTCGTCGGTCAGTATTGATTCAACCTTTTGCCACGGATGGTGCCTCTGAAATACTAAAATGACGACTACAGCGAGCTTACCCAGGGTTCCCGAGGGTCTAAGGGACCTCATGAAGGTGTACACCAAGGAAGTGCTACGTGAAAAACCTCCAGATCTGTATGACTTTTCCGCCAAGTTCTTTAACTTGATAGTTGCGGAAAAATCACACCAAGCGGTGCGAAAGTACGAACCGGTGCAGACTTATGAAACCATCATGAAAAACCGCATACGACAGCAGGTGCCGCTCTCAATGGTGTTCAATATAATCCCCGAGACACTCACCGATCTGATCAAGAAGTTTATAAAGGCAGTTCTGCGAGAAAAACCGGAAAATATCTACATATTCGCCCAGGAGTACTTTCAAAAGCTTTCGAAGGAAAAGTCTGGACGAATCGAGTATACGAAGTACTCGACATACGAAAAGTCATTAAAGGACAAAGAGAACGTAGCTCCCGTATCGAAGGTGACTTGCGAATGTGGACGAGTACTGAGTGCACAAACCAAGGATCTGGGAAAGGCAGCTTCCACTGAAACTACCAAACTGGAGACTATTACAGATCAGACACCCTTATCGAGCAGCATTAGTTATGTGAAGTCAGTCGTTATTATTCAACGCCATTTCCGTCGATATCTGAAGCAAAAGAAAATAGGTCGTGAGAAAAATAAGTGCAATAGCGTGGAGTACATGACAGCCATCCTTATAATCCAACGCCAGTTTCGTCGCGTTTTGGCCAAGAAGAGAGTTGAAAAACTCCGAAAGTCCCGGCCTCCCCAACTGTCCTACGTTAAATTCAATGCGGCTAACTATATGAAAGCCGTGGTCGTCATCCAGCGACATTATCGTATATATTTAAAACGGAAGCAGGAGCGAAATCGATTAAGAACCGAACCAGTTTCCCTGGCGACAGCCGCTATTATAATCCAGAAAGCCTTCCGCAGGATGGTGGCGGTTCGAAGGGCCAGGAGAACGACATCCGTGACCGCAGATCCTGGCGAGGAGCTCAACGACAATGCCTCGGAGACCGGATCCTACACATCCGTCTCTACGGCCCTCCTCTCAACGGAGTCGACCGAGCTGGGTATCGCCAATTACGAGGAAAAAGTCCACCAGAAAATAATTCACGAGGACGAGGAAGTGGAGAACAATAACGTTGATGCCAGCCTGGAGAAGGAGTATTTTGCAGAACCCATTAAAGGCGATGACAAATCGATAGAGCCAAGGAAAAGCGGTAATTAACTATGCAAATACTTGTCGATTCAAGTGAATTATTGTAATGAAGTGTTTCTTTTATGTTCCTTTGATTAAATTTTCTGAGATTTTAATCATTAACATACTTTTGCAGAAATTCTTAGCGGTGCCTTGATTGAAAATATGACTCCCAAAAATAGCATCAAAAAGGATAAGGAGGTTAATAAGGAATCAGCAGAATTGGAGATATCTGGAAGTGAGGCAGAGAAGCCCCTGGAGCCGGTGATCGAGGATAAATTTGAAGCTATTAAAATCAGTAAACAACCAGGATCTGTAAAGGAAACTTTTATTAAATCTACACAGAACAGTAAAGATCTACAGGACGAAAATGAAGAACTTTTTAGAAGTGATGCCGATAAGCCATTGACATCGGAAATCGAAGATGAATTTACAGCAAATAAAGATAGCATCGAACTGGATTCTGCGCTGGAAACCGAATTAAAAACTTTAAGATCAAGCATAGATCTACAACATGAAATCAAAGCTGAATTAACAACAAAAAAATCCAGCGAAGATCTAGAATTGGAAGGTAAAGATGATCTTAAACCTATTAACGTCAGTGAGGATCAAGAAACGGAAATCAAAGTCAAAGTAAAAACTGAAGACGTCAGAGATCCAGTAAAGCCAGCAGAAGAGATACGTTCAGAGAGTTCAATGCCTAATAAAATTGATAATATTGAAAGTGATGTTATAAAGGAACTTGTCTCCAAAGAGTTAGAAGACACTACAGGAAAACTAGAAGAAAATAATGGAAAAGACATCTCCACTTTATCCCAGGAAAAGTTGGCTAATGAAATAAGTTCTGAAAGCCAAAAAACACCTGATAGCCACATTGAAACCGAAGTTACACCCAAGGTCTCGATAGAAATCGAACTTGTGGATGATGATAATCCAGAGCAATCGATCTTAATTTTGCCGGATGCAGATGGTAAGTACTTAAAAAATAATAATAAAACAATAAAATATATTATTTCACTAGTAAATTCAAAAAAAGATTTATCAGATGTGGCCTCCTTGGAAGAACAATCTAAAAGTTTGTACACCGTTGAAATAGATAGTTTGAAAACCGTTTTAACCAATCACAATCGAGAGGTCCGAGATAAAGGTATTAAAAACAACAAATTAAAAGTTATAATGTAAATAGATTTAACCAATATACATTTTTTCAGAATCTACTCAAGAAGTCTTACACAACGAAGATACTGAAAAACCTGGTGAAGCAACAACTAAAATCCAGACCGAAGAAAATGCCATTTCAGCAGCAAGCAATTCAAAAATACAGGAAAATGAAGCTCCTGTCATAAATAGAGAGAAACGGAGCCTTGATGAATCAGAAAATATTTTAGCTTCCTCTCAAGAACAGACAATGGAGGTCCAGGAAACTTTAAATGAGGGTGACAAGAATGCCTCTTCCTTGACTGAAGAAAAGAAAAGCATTGAGGAGTCCGTCACCCGAGGCCAGGATTCTTTAAATAAACAGGAAAATAAAACTTCCTCCTTGGACAAAGAAATTAGTTTACCAAAATCCAGTTTGGATGCCCAGGAATTAATAATACCAGACGATGCAGATTCAAATATGAATAAAATAAATATGGATCAAAAGTCCGTAGAAGAAAAGCCACAATCGATATTGAAGGGCGAATCGGAAACTACCTCGGAAATGGACAATAGTTTAAAAGAGGAAGTAAAAACTAAAGAGGAAGTAAAAAGTAAAGATGATGTAAAAACAATGGAGGAAGTAGCGCCTAAAGAGGATTTATCTGGTTTAGTAGACGCTGAAACTGGAGAAATTACAGTACACAATCCCTTAAAGGAAATTATTACAACCCAAGCTCCCCAAACAGGTAAGAAATAAATTTTTCATGGTATTAAATAGCTTTAAAACATGTCATTTTTTTATATTTGTTTTACAAGCTCTAATTGTCGATTCAAAAGAAAAAGAAGATGAAAAGTGTGAAATGGAAGTAGAATCTATTGACTCTATAGTTCCTGAAAGAAATAGGAGTGTAGAGACTTCCGACTTGACGGGTAAGTATTTTAGTTATTAAATATTTAATTTAACTAAATATTAATTTAAATATAAACAGAGACTGAAGAAGGCCAACTAATTCATCATTTAGAAGAAGCCGTGGGCCTTTTAATGGAACCCAAAATCGACCAGGAGCAAAAAAATGTTGAAGTCAGTGCAGAAGAGTCCACCAATTTAGATAGTAAGTAAACTTAACTAGCTTAATTATCTGTACATAAAATAATACCTATTTTAATATAGAAAAAGTTACTGAACACCCGTCAGATGCGTCAGAACAATCCGAAAGCTTAGAGGAGAGCAGAAAACTTTCGCACCAAGAAACCATGCCTATCGGTTTGGATCTTTCTCAAGTTGAAGATATGGCTCCAACTTCACGAATCGAAAATAGTTCGATAGAAGAGAAAAGTAACGAAACGAATAACTCAAATCCGGAAGGAAATAATGGTTGGTAATACAATATTTCCAAAAAAAAGGTAAACAATATGATCTATTAAATCAATTTTATAGATGAATCTACCCTAGAAAGTAAGAACAATAGCAAGGAAAGTTCTATCATTTCTGCCAGTAAGTAATTGCTTTAGAATACATTTTCATTAATCACAAGCCTTAAAAAATTTTTGCAGGCACTGTATTTGGGGAAGATTTATCAATTGAACCCGAAACTGAACGTTTAAAGCGTGAGATTAGTGGTAAGTTTAGCAGTTTTTAGCCATAGAAACCCATATATTTCTTTGATTTCTAATTTAATTTGTTTAGTTGATTCTACATCCAATAAAAATACAATCAATACACCCGAACAAAATGGTTTGTAGATATACCTTTTATTTCTAAATAATATTAAATATACTTATTTGTAAATACAGTGGAAACTGGTACTCAAGATGAGGAAGGAGATGTTATTAAGCCAACAGGAAAACCAACTGCTGTCGAAGGCCAGAAAAGTACAGAAACCAATGTGGACTCTGCCTCTGTAGTTGGTAAGTATATTAACTCCGTTTATCACAGTATGAATATTAAGTATTTAAAAATCTAGAAGAAATATCCAATGAGGGATCTGAATTTCTACAAGCCGAGGAGGAAACAGAAGAAATAGTGCACCGCGACCCTGAAACTATTTCAGTTGGAGATGGTAAGTCGATGGATGAACCTGAAGGATTAGGAATAGGTTCATCTATGCCTGAAGACGCAGCCACAGGCACAGCACCAATTGATCAGAAACCGAATAGCGTTGGTAAGCATTACTTTGAAAATAATTAAGCAATCAAACAAGTTTAATAAATTAATTTCGTTAATAAATTTTAAGATAACAGTTCAAGGGATTTGAAAGAAAAGTACACACCAACATCAACATTATCATTAAAAACTTCACCTTCGTTAGAAAGTTTCAAACAAAATGAGAAACGAGCTGAAGAATGTACCGTGACAGATGCAGCCCCTCCAATGGGTAAGTACATTTACTCATTTATTAAATTATTTGTTACAAACATTATATTTTATTTTAGAAGCAGTGTCAGAGGCAAGAAGGACGACAACTCTAAATGAAGCAGATCAAGAACATATACCAGCAGAAAGTGTTATTACTGAAGAGACCATAATATCATTAAGTATTCCTGAAAAACCCGATAATGAAGAAAGTGAGTTTAATCCCTTAATGTTTATATTCTACTCATATTGGTTTAATAAACTATTCTTCCTACTAAGCTAAAGACGATAAATCTGTAATTAAACCCTCTCTTAGCAAGGAAGATACCAAAGATACTTTAAAAAGTCCAGAAGAAACAAGTATGATATCCAATTGTTGATATTTTCACTCTAGTTCATATGTTTAACATTTGTAGAACCTATATCCGATTTGGAGAAAAAGGATTCAGCTGAAGGTTCAATTGCACCAAAGGATGATGATATATCTGCAGATCCTGAAATCATGACGGAAGGATCCAAAGCCCCAAAGGTAGATGATGGTAAACAAATTATTGAAACCTCTCTTGAAGATATAGCTCCAACTTCAAATGAGAAAGCTATCACAAGTGTTGTCTCCCATCCCGAAGTAATTACTGGTAAGAAATCCGAATCGAAACGTTCTTAAATTTGTTTTTAAATTAGCAGAAAAACTCTTCATTGCTTGTATCTAATCAATTAATTGGCACCCAAAATTTACCTACTAACCGTATTGAGATTGAAAAGAACACCAAGAAGTTGTCTAGCGCAAGCGTAAGAGATAAAGATAAAGATATTGGCACCTTGACATCGGGTCGTCTGGTGGCCACACCAATTGCCGAGCTGCAGCTCAAGTCCTTCAAAGCTCCCAACGACGATGGCGCCTGGTATGATATCTATGTGGAGCCCCAGCAGCCATCCGATAAGGATTTGGACATTGCTTCCCCTGCAGCTCTAGTTCCAACGAACCAAATTGAAATTGTTTATCAAGTAACTCCGGAAGTAGAACCCATTGTGGTCGCTGAAAGAGTGCCCAGTTACTATACACCCAAAGAAACTATTGAGCCCCATGTTCCAAAGGCCAAGAACTCAATTTCCTTCTTCGTTTCCTTTGACTCGGATGATGGCAAACCCAAGTATAAAATACCCAAAAAGTTTCGAGATCAATCAAAGACCGATACTTCTTTAGACAAGAAAAGTGAACCGGAACCCGAATATAATGATGAAGATATCGAAGTAATTGAAGTCTCGGAGGGGGATCCCGAGTACCAACAGATGGGCGGATCCAAACTGCAAACCATAATGGAACTTAATGAAAATGAGCACCCAGACGTCCCTGAGTTGTCAAGGGATATGAAAGATAAGGAGGAAGTTGAGTTAGAAAGTGTTATGAGACCTAAAAGTCTCTTAGAAAGCAACCGTGAAACCCAGCTAGTAAACTCTACAAAAAGCAATACCGATCATTTTGAATCCATCTACAAAACGGACATTTTAAATATTATTCGATCTGTTCAGATCATAGAAAGAGCTTACAGGCGCTTTAAAAACCGACGCTTACTAGACAGTCAAAAAAGCAGCGATTACATAAAGCAAAATAATGCAGCTAAAATAATACAAAAGTGGGTTAGGAACTTTCTAGTGAAAAAGTCTCCAGCGGTAGCCACAGATAATTCAGAAAGAATTCAAGAAAGCCTTGCTGCAAGGAAAATTCAAAGAGCTTATCGAAGATACGTTGAGAAATCTAAAGCAGGTACTTTAAAAACAGAAATTCTTTTCAAAAAGAAAACAGAGAGTGAAAAAAGAGCTGCACTTGTTATTCAAAAGGCATTCAGGACATATTCTCATAAGAAAATGGTTGAATCTAAAAAGCAATCCTCAGAAAGGCGAAATCAAGCAGCTAGAAAAATTCAAAGGGCTTACAAAAGGTACTTAAAACAGATCAATAAACCAAATGTGATACAGGACCCGGTGATTGAGGAACCTATTAAAGTTTACAAGTCAACGGAAGTTAATGCTAGTTCAAGTCCCAAAATCAAAGAGAAAAATGAACCAAAGGATGTTAATTCCCGACCAAGTTCTAGTCCAACTAAGGATTTCTCAGACCTGGCAGAATTACAGCAGCATCAAGCTGCTGAGAAAATACAAAGGGCTTACAAGAAGTACTTAAAAAAGGCCAATCAGCTAAAAGTGATACAGAACCCTGTGTTAGAGGAACCTATTAAGGTTTATAAACCAAAGGAAGTTAATTCTGCGCCAAATCCTAATCTGACAACGGTCTTGAGCTCAGATAAACTCAAAGAGGAAGAACAAATTCAGGATAATTCTAAACTAAACTCTAGTCCGGACCAGAAATTGTCAGGCTTATCAGAATTAAATCAGCATCAAGCTGCTGAAAAAATTCAAAGGGCTTACAAAAGGTATTTAAATAAGACCAATAAGCGGGTTATACTTGACTCAGAGTCAGAGAAACCTATCAAGGCTTATAAATCAACAGAAGTTAATGCTAGCCCAAGCTCCACTCTGTCAACGGTCTTGAACCCAGATGAACCTAATGAGGAAGAGAAACCTCAGGAAGTTAATTCTAGACCAAGTTCTAGTCTGGCAAAGGATTTCTCTGGTTTGACAGAGTTAAAGCATCATCGAGCTGCTGAAAAGATTCAAAGGGCTTATAGAAGATATTTAAATCAGTCAAAAAAGCCAGATAATGTTGACTTCGAATCAGAAGACCTTAGAAAGATAGAGAAACCTGCAGGTATTTCTAGCCAAAGCCCGAAATCGTCAATACAAGAAAGCGAAGGAATGACTAGTGCAGCTTTAATAATTCAAAGAGCCTTTAGACAGTATATGGAACGAAGAAAACTGGAAAATTTGGATGAGATCTCCCTCGACTCGATCACAAGCTCTCGGATAACGGCCATCGAAAATTCCATGTGTCCAACTGAAGGCACACCGTCAGATAGCTTGATCCTGGATCCAGAAATCCCAAGCGAAGATGCGAGGAAGATCAGTCCAAAATCCGAGTGGTTTGTGGGATCCACCCGCATAGTACCAAGCCAGGGAGTTATTGAAGAACCTCTTGAGCTAGAAACCGAACCGGAACCAGCAGAAATCACACGTAATACCGAGCTCGACACCAGCACGCAAGTAGAATCAGTTGAAACCGTAGATAGATCGCATGGCTCGCTTGAATCCAAATTAACTGCTGGTATTAGCGGTTCCAAAATCGATGAGAATCAAGGCAATACATCTAAGCAGGATAATGCAGTCTCTTCTGGTTTAGCAGGTTTAACAGAGGCCGAAGCCCTTGATGCCAGGGCTGGTTCCGCGGAGGATCGAGTACTTTCATCACAATCTGATACTGGCGGTATTTTCCAGAGTAAGTTCAAAATGTATTCCTTCTTTAAAATATTTTCTAACTAAATGTATTTTTGGATCTTTGTGTTTAGCTTTAGATATTGCAACAACTCAAGAACTGGTCAATGATTTCTTAAATAACGAAATTCAATTTTCATCTGCCCAAGGACCTTATTTGAACGGAAACAAACTGCAGGAAGTTGTAGAGGAGCCTTGCATAAAAAGATCAGCTTCACTCGTTAGTCTTTCTGAAGGTGAAACTGGGAATGATTCCTCGAAGTCGGAAGCCACTGGCTTGGACACTCTATCTGCGGATACCATAGAGAAGGCCACTGTCAAGCTGTCCAAGCCCGAAGAAGTGATTGAAAAAATGTCACAGCTAAGGGAGTCCAAGTCCAGCGAGAAAATCCTCTCGGCAGAACCCAGTTTCGATGAACCCATTGTTAGACCCATGAGTTCCCTGCAGGAACAAACCAGTCTGGACATTGAGGATGGAGATATTATCGTGTACAACCGCCTCCAGCGGGACGAGACTCGTGAGAGCTCTGCCCAGAGTGACTCAGTGGTCTTCGGCGAGGCAGAATCCGACAAGATCCTAGACAAGGAAATGGGCACAGAAGAGGAGACCGGAAGGGTGCACCTGATGAGGCATTACACCATCGCTGGAGATGATCCGCGGGGCCTATTCCGATCAGTGACCATTGATGATGCTTTGAGCTATGGAGAAATGGGCGAAAAGGAGCTAGACGCGAGCCTGGGTATCAACAGCATGAATAGCTTCTGCTTGGATGACGAGACCTCGGAGAATATTCGCAAGAAGATGATGGCCTATTCCCTGTCCGAAACGGACTCCGACTACTTTGACCCCAAAAAGATAAGCAATGAGGATTTCGACATAGACACGGCCATGGCGGATGCGATGGGCACATCCACGGAAACCGAATCGACCATTGTCTCGGCGGCTACAAAGATCCAGGCGGGAGCACGCGGCTTCCTCACCCGTAGGAGGTTGCGTCGCGCCAGTGCTGGCACCAAATCGTCCACCATGGACACCAAGGCATCCTTCGGCAATGATGCGATTAGCGAGTCCTTGGAGCGATTTATCGAGGAGGAGGCGGCGAAGAAGATACAAGCTGCATACCGGATCCACACTCGGAAACGCAGGGGCAAGACCCGCAGGATGGAGGGCATCAGCTTGGAGAGCAATCTAGCCGCCAGACGTCAGAAGCTGCAACGTGGGGATGCTCTGCGAAATGACTCGACCCCCGATGATGAGAATAGTTCTTCCACCAATGGAGGACACAAGGACCAGAAGCACTCGAAGAGCCAGCGAACCAAGGGAGTTGGTAAGTCCAGAATTAACCGAATAATATGATAGAAATCTTTATTCAGGATTCAATAAGTTTAAATATTTAAATTGAAGTTCCTTTCCTTGTGATGTGATAATATCCTAAACTTCCAGGTGATACAAAGTCCAGAGCTGCCATGGAATTAAAGTGGCTGACCATGAGGCAGAACTCCATGCCTGTTCAGATTGATTGCGAAGTTTTCAGAGTAATCCCCAAGCACATGCGAAAACGTGTCAAGAGCGCCGAGTCAAGTAAAAGAAAATAAATTCTACGAAAATACAAATATATATCTTTGCTGAAATATATCTAAATAAAATATATATATTTAACCGTAAAATGTTTTTGTTATCAAACAAACGGAAGAGCGCAACCCGGAAGCTCATCCTGCTTATTCTTCTATATTTAAATAAAAAATATTTTATTCCGACTACGGATGGAACGGATAAACATGCACTGAAATTCCGGAAAACCAGCTAAGATCCTGATATCTTTCCGACATTTTTCCACAAACTATCATCAGACTTTTTCCGAACTGGAAAATTCCAAGCCTTTGCACACAGCTTGTATATAAATTGGGTTGTTCGATAAATTAAATGTTTATTCACTGTATTCGTAGCGTATACATACATACAAGCTGACCCAAAAATAGGCCCACAGAAAATACAAACAAATGTCTAACGTTAATGGATAATGTTGTCTTTCAAGATTGCGGTTTCTTGAGTAGAGTATTTTATTCTTCTGGAAGCTATCAGTTAATAATATTAAACTATTTACACGACGACACATAGTGAACTAGGCGGTAGGTATAGCACATTGCTGTGCAACAGCAATCGTTTGAATACACATAATTATTGTATGTACAGTAGAAATCAGAGATGTGGAACACGCCCAGGCGCCACTACACAACGGGGTCGACTTGCTTTAGTTCCTTCCGGGCCTTGAATCCCCGGAAGCCAGCCTGAATCTTAACGGCCGCATCGGTGGCGATTTTCTGCTTCTTGCGGACGAGGAACCCCCGGAAACCCGCTTGGATCTTGGTGGCGCTGCGATCTTCCACGGATTTTCCTCCATTTTCCCCCTTCGCCTTGGGATCGTTGGTGGTGGCCTTGTTGGTGCGAGGTGTGTTTCCCTGATTTTCCATGAGGGCGTTGTTCTGCGGCCGTTGGCGCTGGTTTCTCCGGGAATTACTGTTGGACAGGCGGTTGGTGGAGCTGTTCGAGGACTTGCTGGTGGTGCGGTGGATCTGCTTGCGTACGCGGTAGCCTCGGAATCCGGCCTGGATCTTGATGGCCGCACTTTCTTCGGACTGCAAGGACGATGCTGATTCCGGGGAGCTCGGGTAAATGTACATGATCTTCTGCTGCACGGCGACGAGAATGGATTTTTTGGCTTGGCAAATCTACTTCCAAAACTGTACGGATTGCATCTGTTCCGGATGAACGTGCTCGGTCGAGATCTAAAATTGTACTGACGTGCAACAGATGCGGGCTTGGCATATGTACGGCGAGAATTTTCATTTCATTTTCATTCACAAAACAAAGGCCCCACTCAGCGAGATTCCGCTCTGCTACTCACCACCACCTCCCCCACGTCCGTGGCCGTGTCTCTTTTGTATCTATACCGCTGAGGCTGAGGCTGTATTTGTATCCGCTAGATACATGTAGAGGAGCTCTCTCTCGAAATTGGGCAGGAACTCACGGATGCTGGTGACGTTCAAGAATTTTTATTTCAGAAAATGTAGAAGCGTGTTAGCAGCAATTATCTAATTTCGCCAGCGATCTGAGTGATGGGCAACCCAATTAAGCCATAAATAACAATGAGGATCGATTGCGTAATATACTGGACATATGGAATATCCTTTCTTCGACTCGTGCTTCAGTCGTGCTTAAAAAAAAAAAAACGATTCATCACGCACCAATCACTACTTGGGATCACTGCGCATTTGTTTACGTTACTGGGGGCCTACGTAGCGGGTGGCGGCACAAAATAGAGTAAATTGGTTTAGGTGAAAAGCGAGCCACTGGATACACACAGATCCATCTCCATCCCCGCTACAGTTGTGTGCAATCAAAAGAACATCGAGTGCATCGCTTTGTTAATGCCAACCCATGAACATCCACAGGCACAGGCACAGCCGCAGGGTTAATTGGAAAATATATGCACACAAATATCCAGAATATGAATTTCAATTAAACCTTTATTGTTTGACGCTCGCATCATCTTGACCCTGTTGTGTTGAATGCAAAGTTCAAAGTGTCAGGGTATTAATAAAGGCACCACAAATACACATTTCGAATAAGTAGATACTTTCCTTAAATGGAATTTTCGTCCCAATTTATTTATATTTTTGGATTTGGATTCGTTTCAGCCCCTCAGATTCTGGAACTTTTTCAACAAATATCCACCAACACAACAAGTTTTGAATTTAATCAATAAATTATAGAAAAACAACTTGACGTCATTGGGACCTTAAAACGCAGCAACGAAAAACAAATGTATCAGAAATAAATATTATTGTTGAGTCGCTTGAAATAATAAAGTAATTCGGTGGATAAATAAATATGTTGTGGTAAACAGAAATGTAAAGATTTCCTTCCGGAAATTCATAAATTCGAAATGCTTATATCTGCCATTGTTTTTAAACGGCAGGAGCCTACGTAACGCTTACGTATTTGTGCAAATTCTTGCTCATATATAGAATACATTTCTGCGTGCTTGTATGTCTGTGGATGTGCATGCGCAAATATACTAATTGAGTTTTGTATAAAAGGAAGTAATAAACGTTCTCAAACAGAGGGAAAAATATTTTTAAAAAGTTGGCAAACCGCCAAGGTAATATGATTGGTTTCTGTGATTTGTCCGAATGACGTAGGCATACAAAACACACTCGAAAGTAGAGCGAAATGGTTTTGATTTTTGCAGAAAGTTTGAGGGCAACGCGGCCCTTCTAATATAGTATGTGTTTCTGCTCAAGCAATCATCAATAAACAAAATAAAGATCTTGCTTACAATCTCATTTTTTAGATGTAAACAAACTTGGATATTTATGTAACCGAAAAGGCAGAAGGCACGTCCGACTTGTGCACTGTAAATGTAAGATAGAATAAGATCTGAAATTCAGATATTCACAGATTATTTTTGCTGTAAAATTCTGAACCTTTTCACTGATCCTTTAGCACTTAAAGTGATTAATAAATAATTGTTTTTGGAATAATTTTTTGTGTCCATGTTAAACATTTTTTTCGATAATTTGTTGGAGGTATTTAAGCAATTAAGATAAATGTATAATAATGTCTATTACTGTTAAACTTCTAAATATCTTTAAAAAGTACAAATTGGTTTGAAGTTTGAAATTTCTTTTTGGATAAACCATAGTCTAGAACTACATTTAGTTTGCATAATTATACCTACTACTTCTCAAGTAAAGAAAACTCTTTATGATTTGTTTAATTTGCATTTATTCAAAACACAAATTCCTAATTAATATGCTTTATAACGGCATTTTATCTTTCAAAGTAATAATTTAAATTTAAAAGGTCGATTAATGGTCATCATCGCACTATCGATTGCAAAGAGAACGCCGTCGATAGAGAATGGCAATTCGATGTATCGATGGACCATCGATAGTTTTGCAGCTGTATTCCGTATCTGCGAAAACAATAACACAAAAAATTGTTAAAACACAATAAACAATTAATTGCAATGCGCAGGCCGTAATGGCAAGTAGCTCCAGCTCTGACGAAAGCTGCAAGGCCCCCGACAACTTCCGCATATCGAGCGCCTCAACGAACGGCGAGGAGGACGAAGCCAACGATGTTGCAGGATACACAACAAAGCGAAGGCTCGCTGCCAGAGAGCCTCTGAAAGGCATTCCCAAGGATGCAGGAGCTCCGGGCGCGGTGGGCATGCGGTGCCCGCTGTGCCACAGCTGTAGCGCCAGCCGTTACCACTGTCGGAATTGCGTCAGAAACGGAAACATTACTCACAGCCAGGCAGAGAGGCCTGAAAGGTTCGGTGGCTGGCTAGTTACCTTATCGGAAACGCGTGTAATCTAATGGATCGATCTTTGTTTTTTTTAGTTTGACGGAGAAGCAGCAGCGCTACATCAATCTTCAGGCGGGGCTTAAGACCTTCAGCAGCCGCTATGAACGACTAATCGAGCAGCACCGCTCCAACGAGAATCGCCTAATGGCCATCAAGGCTAAGAGAAAGCAACTGGAGCTGATCCACCAGCTCATCGGCAGCACGGGCCAGAGACTGCGCGTTTTGGGCGAACGCAGGGATGAGCTCCGACGGGCCAATGCCGAAAAGCGCAAGAACCTGCCGAAGTATCCGGATAAGGTAAAAATGCTGGAAGATTACGTGCTTGACAGAGTGGAGAAGATCGACAAGCTGAGGGAAACCCATGGTCAGCTCCTGGACGGCATCAAACAGGCGGCGCGCCGCGGCATCCAGCAACTGGTCACCTATGTTTTCCCCATCGCGGAAGTGGTGCTCAAGGAGGAGCAGCAACGCAGAGCCAGCGTGGAGCGCAGCGAGGAAGCAGAAACCATTGCAGCTCTGGCGGATGCTAAAAACACCTCGTACATACGCGGCAAATGGGTGTTCCATGGCAGCGGAATCAGCGAGGTACAGTACCGTATCGTGGGACCTTCGCTGCCGGCCAATGGCGATTACACAGCCTACCTGGACTGGCTGGCGGACAACAAGGACGATGTGCCGAAGGCCACGGCCAACGAGATTACGCCGAGCAGATTTGAAGCCTACCGAATTGTCGGCGCTCTTACCTACACGGCGCAGCTGACACAGCTGCTCAGCTTCTACCTGAACGTGCGGCTGCCGCACAAGATCGCCTACGGAGACTTCTGCCGCAAGCTGCTGAACGAGGAGCAGTTCCGGCGCAAGATCTCGCGCCTGAACTCCAACATCATGTATCTGGCCTACACCCAGCAGGTGAAGCTGCGCGCTCTCAACGAACAGCATACATTGGAAAACCTGCTGGCCATACTCGATCTGGAGCGCAGCGATCTGGGCCGCTTTGGTCATCTGGATGTGACGAATGCGCCGCTCATGAAGTCGGTGGACTCTCTACTAATCGGCATAGAAACGGCCACGGAATCCGAGTCGGAGGGTGAGTGTAATTGATTGAAACAACAATAATTAACATTTTTATTTATAGTTCTTTCAATTTATTAAGTATGGGTGGAATATATCGATTCTAATATACCAAAATAATAGTTTCCCTTAGGAAAAAAACTCTAAACCATTGAAATTATCATCCCCACTGATATGAAGATTTTAAACTAATTTATTATACATTTTTTAATTATTTGCAGATGAAAACTCCCTGCGCATGGACTGGGAGGCGGTGCCTAGCCTCACTCCGCAGCCGGAGCTAGCGGATCCCAATCTAATGCCGGCGGCCAACCAGCAGTCAACCATTGCCTTCGTGCGCATGGCGGCCACGTCGGTGCTGCGCTGGATCAAGTGATCAAGATCCTCCTCCGGCGATATCAGGCACGTGTGTTATCCTTTACAAATTAGGCTAAGTTATCATTTCTGTGACAGCGTGCGGAGCGACGAGGTCGGCAGTAGTCGCTGGTTTTAGCGTTATCTTTCGGTTTACAGAACTAACAATTTTGTATCGTTCTATATATATATATATATATATATATATATATATATACATATGTATGCTGTGTAAAAGAAGGAGCACCTCGGTTTTACTTTTATTACATAACTTATTTTCTTTATTTAATACAAATGGTTCTCTATAAATAAATATATAAACTTGCTTTTTTAATGCTTGCAAAGTACGTGGACTTAGAAATTAAACGAAATTAAACAGTAATGAACGTTAAAAAATGTTTGGAAAGCGAAGATGACTCCGCAAAGAGAACAACAGATTGATTGACTGACTGAGGACTTATGAAACCTACATGCCCGCCCCATTACCTTAGATTATAATCCACCCGGAAGGGGGTTGAGTGACCTAAGCTATATAAACTTTGTGGGCAGTGTTTGTGTGGGCGGGGGAGCAGCTCCAGGAGCGGTTACCGCGCTATCGACAGCGACTGTTGGTTGCGGCAGGCTAGGCTTTACAAATACTTGTGGCAGTGCGTTGGCAGAGGCTGCCACAGATCCGTTGGTCAGCAGGTCGTAGCGAGGCGCGACACTCAGCGAGGAGAGCACCAGGGCGGCGGCCATTGCCTGGTCGTGATTGTAAAAGGCCGTCACGGCAGCCGGTGTTGGCTGCTGTGCGGCCGGGGCCGATTGTCATTGGCGCGACGAGGATCCAGTTCCGGGGGATCCCATGGCACCGCCGCCGCCCTTGACGCTGCTTGGCGAGAAGACAGACTGCGTGGGGGTCCACTTCATGGTCTTTTCCAGCGCCTTTAGATCCGACATTGCCTTTATTATTTGCGACTCGGCGTACATATTGCCCATTGCTCCGGCCAAGCTGTTTCCGCTGTTGTTATTGTTGTAGATGTACATGTTCTTGTGGTTAAAGCCGACGTTTCTATTGATTTGCCCCGTGGCTCCCAACGACTTCTTCTGCGTCTTAGCCTTGGGCTTGGGCAGGGCATTTTGTGTGGGTTTCCACGCCGGATAAATGCCTACGAACTCTACGCCGTCGGACTCGCTACTGCTGTCCCTGCTAACCGACGTCGGCTGGACCACTTTGGCGGTGGCGGTGGAGGTGATGACAGTGGTGGCAGCCAGCTGCTTGGACGTTTGGAGAATTTCGCTGGGACACTGGTAGTCATCAAGATTGATAATATGCGCGGAGGGCCGCGCTCCCACGATCACCTTGGCCTGTCCGCCGATGGGATTTAGGCTAGGACTCCCATTGGGCGCCAGAGTGGCCGGCGAGATCACCTTGATGATGCTGCTGTGGGAGTCCGCTTTTCCAGCCGCTTTCCGGCTGGGAGAAGCCAGGTCCAGAACTGTACCGGACGCAACGGCGGCGGCGTTCAGGGCAGCGGCCTGGGCCGAGGTGCTCGGCATGGACGGCAGCGTATCTAGGTGGTTGTTTTTGATGGCTGGCACACTGACTGCCGCCGTGGCAGCGGGCGTCAGCTGGAATTGCGGCTGGGGCGGCAGCTGCGATTGCAGTGGAACTTGTTTGGCCACTTTTTTCTTCGGCGGCTTGCACGTTGACTTGGCCTGATCCTTTATCTTGCGCTTCAGGCTGTTGGAGGAGGCACTTGTAGCTGAGTCCGTGTCAGAGTTTCCGCGCGATCGGGGCTCCTCCACGGGCTTTAGGTAGTTGCTACCCTGTGGCAATTGCTCAAGAGCAGTTGCTGGCGCTGGCTTCACCGAGGATGCCACAACTGTCAAAGCCTTTGGTTTTTCCTTGGGCTTCTTGCTGGCATTCTTATATCGTGTGATCTCCCGCTGCAGCTCGTCGTAGCGCATCCAGCCGGCTGGCCAGAGATCCACCACCTTGAGCTTCAGATAACCGTTGATGAACTCTTCCAGCGAGTCCTTTCGTTTGGCTAGCACGGCATAGGATGTCCACCGCGCCTGATAAACGTCGTACAGCAGTTGACGCAGCTCGCTGGTCCACTGGAACTTCTTACGCGGCATCTTCGGCGGCAGCTCCGAGTTCACGTTCGCCGCTCTGAAAATGAGAAACATATATTTAGCTTTTTCCTAGGAGAAAACTGATTTCCATACTCCTGTTCTGCAAAATTTCGCAGTTCCACTTCGTAGTTAGCAATCGCCTTGGGCATGAGCAGGGCCACAGACCGCCGCAACTTCTCGAGCGATTTGCTGGACTTGCTCTTCTCCTCCTTGGCCCGCACCGCCTTTCCCTTGCGCAGGATGTAGTACTTGGGCAGCTGCAGCTGGTACTCGATGTGGGAAAACACCATGTTGCGCTCGTTCCGATCCGTGCACTGTACCGCCTCGTAGACCCTGGAAAGGACATCAGATTTAAGGGCTTTTCAGTCAGGAAAAGCTCCAGAAACTCACTTGAGTAGCAGGGGGATGAGTTTGGCATCCAGGCAGAACTTCTTTCCACACATGTCTCGACTTCTGACCTCGTCCTTGAAGCTGTTGATGGCGGCCAAGATGTCAGGATCCAAGGAAGCGGGAAGCAAGGTGTCGGCGGAACGAAGTTCTTGAAGATAAAGAGGATTAATAACAAATGCTTCGAGCCCCTTAGGAATATACTCACTCTCCGGTCCCTCCTTTGCTTGCTTGGCTGCCTGCTTGTCGGCTCTGCCCTGCTCCGTTGCCGAGTCAGTGTCGCTGCTGCCGCTGGAGGACTCTACGTCCGTTGAGATGCATTTCAACTCGCCGTTGACGCCGCCCTTGACTGCGGCCGTACCGCTCTGCGACTTGAGGAAGCTATCCCGCTTGGCCTTCAGCATGTCTTTCACTGTCGTCGTTTTGACCACCTTCTTCAGCGCTTGGGCCTGGGCTTGGGCCTGAGTCTGAATCTGGGCCGGGAGCTGACCATGACGCTCGTCCGTATCCGAGTTCTCCACGGTAATTGGTCTTGGCGAGTTCGAGGACGAGGAAGTGACCGCCGGCTTCTTGGGCGGCTTCTTGCTGCCGACACTCGAACTGGAGCTGGACTTGGACTTGCCAGTAACGATGAGCTTTGGCCGCTTGGCCGGTTTGTCTTTGTACTTGCTGCTAGACTTGACCGTGGCAGCAGAGTCCTCGCCATCGAGGCTTTCGCTATCGGAATCGTCCTCATCGGAATCGCTTTCGTCGTCGTCGTCCTCCTCGTCGTCGTCCTCGGAATCACTTTCCTCCTCTTCGCCCTCACCATCGTTGTTGTCATTATCGTTTTCATCATCATCATCGTCGGACGATGACGAGGACGAGCTCTCCGAGGAGCTAGAGACAATTCGCTTCCGGGATCGCTCCGGCATTTTGATAATGGCATCCGTTCGCGTGGTGTAGGACTTCTTGGCGAGGTTCTTGAGCTCCAGAGCACCGCAGTTGATGTAGAAACCGCCCTCCTGAGTCTCCGTTTCCTCCGGTATGATTTCGTCGTACTGGAAATGGATGTACAATTAATATTTCCGAATCTCCATTATAAAGATACTTTGTATTAAAGGTAAAAAACTACGTGTTAAGTTAAAGTTATAGCCAAAAATCTGTTCTACCAAGCTTCCAAACAAATATGTAAGTGTCTTACGGCTTCAGTGTTGTCAATGAAGGAGTCGGACTCATCGTATCCCATTCCAATGTCCCGGTAGTCGTCCTTTTTGCTCTTGCCCCTGCCGGTGGCGTAGGAGTTTCCATACTTGGCCTCCAGCTCCTTGACGATCCGTGCCACATCGTCGTCGTTGTCGGCAAAGGGATCGCTGCTGCCGGGTCCATTGCACGTGGTCACCTGCTTCAGTTTCTTCGCTTTTTTCTGCAGGACAGCCGCTTTTAGTAGGACATTTATCCTGGGAATTGCCAGTTGGAACTTACCTTCTCCAAGTACAAAAGCCGCGTATAATTGAACTCCGGATACTTGTTTGAATCAGTTTCAAACAGTTCGAGCTTGATGCGTATGCTCTTGGCGGTCTTGGCCGGTTTGCTGTTGCCACTGTTGGCGATCACCGCGGGCACCTCCGGCTCCAGGAAGTTACTGCCGAAGCGCGAAAATACCGACTCGCCCTGGCCCTGGATGATCGATGTGAGGGAGACGCGTTTGTGCTCGGTCCCCCTCGACATTTCCGGTGATTATGGTTGGGGCCGTGGGTCAGAGGAATGCCGCGAGTCCAGCCTGGCACCTAGCCTTCCCGCCCTTTTCCGAGCGCGTGTTTCGCTTCTTTTGCTCCCGCTCCCACTCTCTCGCTTTCTCTCTGTTCTCTCCGCCCCTTCTCTCTGACGTTCTCTCTGTGTCACGCAGCCAAACAAAAACAACGGGAACGTCGCCGTTGTAGTCGCTCCTCCTCCTTCTCCTCCTGCTGCTGCTGCTACCACTCTTCTTCTTCTTATTTTGCTGCTGGGATGTCTGTTTCTGTTTTCTGCACGTACACCAAAAAACCAACCACTACACAATCGGCCAATTCATAAAAAATATTTCCGAAAAACAACGTTTATCGACGTAAACAAATTGTAGCGGAGGTACGCCACGGCAGACTTTGCAACTGCACCCGCTTGGCCACGATTAATTGTCACTTTGCTGGTCGCGACTCGTCCCAGTTGCAGAGTAGCAATTTTTTGGGGGGTTTCACAACTCGGTTTCGAGTGCCGCCGGCACAAAAACAACAGAATCGGAAACGGCAGAACACCGGGAAGCACACACACTCGATTAACGCTTTCAACGGGGACACATTTAACGTTGGGGCTGCAGCACTTTTCGCACGGCTGCGAGCGGGCTTCTTAATTTGTTTCTTATTAAAATCCCGTGGCCGTCCTCAACGCTACATTCTCACTTCTCCCGCTCTTCGCCGCCCCGTTCCTATACGCGGCGACCTGCGTTTGGCGCGTTTCCAGCACTGGTCGCGGTTTTCGCGAATGATACGACTATGTTCACACTTGGCGCAGTAGCTTGGCCACTGCGGTCGATCCCTGCAATTATTCGTATACGATTAGCTAAATAATTTTAAAATAACGAAAATTTGTAATATATATGTATATCTTATATATATATATAAATCAATAAATTGATAACTGTCAAATTCCTGTGGGTAAACTAAATTGGCAACTTAAAATTTAAAGTTAAAACACCATATGAATAATCCTATTTGTTATGATATGTTAAATAATTTATTTAAGCAATAAACTAATTACGTAATTCAGTATAGAGTTAGAATTAGAATTAGTTATAAATAAGAAAAAGTACAAGAAAGTTATAGTTCTCAGAATAAAGATTCCTTATTCAAATATTGAATAATTAGCTAATCCTGTTTAAACGTAGCACAAAAAATTGCAATGGTGCCTGTGCTACGACATAGTAGCGTGTACATGATATAAAAAGCTTAATTCGGTAAACTTTTCCCAAAAAAGCTAGATTCTGCTGGAAAACAGCCAACTGCCAATTGCATACCTGGTCAGTGCGCACATTCCACACACATTTTAGGTTTGTTTTGACCGAAACCCTGCGCTGTCCAACACTGCTCCGCACAGCTGGTTTCTCGTTTTGTGGGGAAAGGGTCGGGGGAGGTCGTTGTGTCCCCATCACTATTGTTTTTTGTGTGGAGCTGTTTACTTCGGGGAAACAGAGAGTGCTGGGCGTTCAATTAGAGTAAGTGCAAGTGAGTCGCAGTACGTGTAAAAACAGAGTTGCATGCATAGAAATTCGGTCGAAACTGCAAGCTGTCATTATAACGGGACTACTGCCACTGCTCGTTATCGGTCGAAAGCGATTAGGATTGTGCAATTAAAAAAAGTGTGCCATGCTGCTTTTTTCACTATCCCCAAGTGGCTCACACACATACACACTTGCATGAATATTCATGCTGCCTTTATGCTTGCAGCCCCCTTTCCCTCGCCCATATATAGTTTGGATATACATATGTTTGTTATTTGAGTGCAAGTGACCGACGCGACGTCGACAAAGAGCAACGCACGCACGGAGCCCCAACAAAGGCTGTCCGCTTTAGTGGTCCGGTGACTTTCGCCGGAGAGGTTACTCCGTTTGCCCGTTACTCTCCATTCAAACCCACACCCACATCTGAGGGCCCCGTACGGATGGCGAGACAATAAAGGAGCACAAAGAAAGACAGACTGAGAGTAGAGCTCCTTTGTCGCATCTCTGGAAGAATCATTTGTCGCTGAACCATCGGTGAGTAATATCGCCCATTTACCTAAATTGCTGTGTTGTCTTGTACTGCTGAAACTACAAGCATTGGGTATCGGGGGAAAACTGCAAATTGGAGACAAGAGACTTCCATTATGCGATAAGAAATTGCTAACAACAGTTGAACTTCTTTAACTGAAACCTATCTTGCAAACAATAAATTTCCAGAAACTTTTTACTTTTCATTCACAGATATCTTTGTGAAACTAATTAAGTTAAAAGACTTCAGTTTTTTATTTGGTAATAGAAGTATTCTTATGAGTGACTTATTTCCAATTATCCTTGCAAATTGGGGCTGCAGTTAAAGAAACTCTACTGTACCGCATTTTTACCTATGGTGACGCAAGTTGGTGAAATGACAAACTCCAATAAATAGAAATTCCAAAACTTCGTATCGAAAAATACTACTGAATGGGAGTAGCTTTCTTGAAACAAATTTCAAAAGAAAACCATAAAGTAATGTTACGAAAATGTATTGCGTAAAAGAGGATTTCCCCTTATGCGATAATAATTATTAAAGCCTTTTAGATAAAGTTTAAGATTATGTAGCCCAAGGCAACAATGTTGGTGAAAAGATAAACTCCCAGACATTGAGATTCCTAATCCCCCTAAATCGTAATGAAGCCTCGGTAAACGACCTTGAAACATGTGGTCCGAATTGCCTTGCCAGCCAAAATTGGTTTAAAATGTTTTATTTTTTCTATGAAAAGCGCCATGTGCTTGTTTATTTACTTTTTTTGGAAACTCAGCCATTAAAGGCGGCGGCGGGTTTTCCATTTGAATCTAGACAGTGGCCACAAACAAATATCAAGCTATATACACATAAACAAACAACTGGCAGCAACAAGTGAGCGCACAAAATTTAATTTACTTTTAATGCGTCATTATTGCCATTTTGTGACATGCTCGAGCTGCTTTTCTGGTGTTTGTACGTTTGTTAATTTCGCGGAGCGAATTCGTCGTACAGTTTGCGATCGTTATCAGGGATCCGAGACATGAATGACGGTAAAAAAGTAAAGTTAGCTAATTTATAAAGGTTTTACGACAAGTACTTTAATTTTATTCCCTTTTTTATTAAGGAAATCCGTAATGCACTACGTCCAAATATTTCATTTTTCAACTAAAAATGTTGAGAGTTCAATAATGAACTCTTATTCTTAAATAATTCCTCCATAAATGATTCATTTGCTTTAATAACACAAAGATAGCATGACAACGCCATGGATTAATTGGATTAATTGTTTTAAATAAAAACAAACAAAAGAAAACTAAGTAAAAAGCCAATTACTAATCAAATAGAGCAAAGTGTTTAGCAAAAATGACAAATTGGTCTAATAAATAATGAAATAAATAACATTTTTTATCAGAGGTCATTGACTTGTTTAATTGGGATGATGAATAATTCTCTTTGCTTTCCAGAAGCAATTCATACCCATCATAAGACAATGTCTTTATCAGCTGAAGCTGCTGAAACATTGTTGACTCCTAGCGTAATTAATGAGAAATAAATGAAAGATTGTACACAGTTACTTCTAGGCTCTACTTAACTTTATGTAAAACTCTGATTATAATATTATTATAGAAAAAAGATCATTGGCCGTAGATACGATCAAAACTACAATATATCGCTGACATATTCCGAGCGTACTCTCCACGCCGTACAATCGACAATGAACATCGAGTACAAAAAGTGCCGCTAGTGGTTGCCAGCACCACCAGTACCAACACCCACTCATACCCTCTATATGTACGGTTCCATTTTTAAAACAATGACGCATCTACGGAACCAATTTACAGGGGGAACACACTGACAAGACCTAGACGGCATCATTGCCTAGAGACTACGAACTAGTAGGGCCCATCGATGATAAAAATATATATAACATTCGATTCTTTGACATTTTTTCAGTAGAAAGCGATGACGGAGAGCGAGGAGTTGATGAACAAGTACGGCGAGCCATTGCGCTACGACCGAAACTTCACGGGACCACGGCAGCGAGATCGCAGTTGCACGGATGTGCCCTGCCTGCTGCTCTTCGTTCTCTTTCTGACGGGATGGGGCTTCATCGCGCAGTACGCCATCAAGCATGGCGATCTCAACAAGCTGATGGTGCCTTCGGACTCATTCAACCGCAAGTGCGGCATCGACTCCGGCGTGCTGAACAAGAAGAACCTATTCTTCTTCAATCTAGAGCAGTGCATTGATCCTTTGGTTCCCCTAACGGGCTGTCCCACACCTCAGGTGAGTTTCGAATAAAATGGTAATTAGGAATTTCAATTACTACTGTCTGTTTAATTACTTAGATATGTGTCGAAAAGTGTCCAAGCCAGACGTTCGTCTGGGACACAATGAGGAACTCCCTGAGCTTTGCGGAGCTGCACAGTCGCCTTATCTGCCTGACGGAGGACACCAAGGCCCAAATTCGCAGCATAGAGCAAATGGACGATGCCATACAGAAAAACTTGTGTGCCCGATGGTACATCAAGAGTGCTCCCTTCCTCAACCGCTGCCTTTTTGAGTTTTCGCCGCAGGTGTGCGAGTACATTCCAGCTTTTCTTCTAAGGAGCGGACGCTCGCGACGGGAGCTGACGCTGCTGCCCCATAACGCCACCACTGAAATCGAACTGCAGGCCAAGGCTATGGCGCTGAGCATGGCGGAATACCAACCTCTAGTCGCCCAACAGGTGAATTCCAAGCAAGCACCGGTGGAGGAGGAGCCGGCAACTCAATGCCGGCGCACACTCAACGAGGCTGTCATCAAGGAGAAGATGATGCAAACGGATACTCGGCTAGCCAAGATGGTGGGCAACTTGGTGGCCCATTTCTACAATGGCACCCACGACGCCCAGCGATTGGGCGAGGAGATAGTCGAGGATCTGGTCAACTCCTGGTCAATAGTCCTGGTGGCGTGCTTTTGCACGTTGATTGCCTCACTGATCTTCATAGCTCTGATGCGCTGGCTTTCGGCTCCGATCCTCTGGTTCTCCATCTTCGGCGTGCTCTTAGGCCTTCTCGTGGGCATCTATTACACCGTGAGGCAGTACATCTTTTGGGAGAAGACGCCCACGGTGCAGGTGCATGGCTTGAACCTGCATTCCACGGTTAAGAATGTGCTGCAGAACCAGAACACCTGGCTCTACCTATCCATTTTCGTAGGCGTGTGCTTCGTGGTTATCTTGCTGCTGGTTATAGTGCTGAGAAAGCGCATACGGATCGCCATTGCATTAACGAAGGAAGGCAGCAAAGCGGTAAGCAGTGTGATCAGCACCGTTTTCTTCCCCATCTTCTCCTGGGTACTCTTCATAGCAGCTATTGCGTTCGCCGTCGGTGTGGGCCTGTACCTGGGCTCCATTGGACAGCCCTCGTTTAGGATGGTGCGTCAGTTGACCGCTGATGGTGAAGTGACAAACGAACCGTGCGTCTGCGAGGGTCCAGCCATCAACTATACGATCGGTGGATCGTGCGATCCGGAGGTGTTCCAGCGACATTGCTACAACCAGCAGGCCTCGACTTCAGGATTTTTCCAGCAATCCCAGCGAGTTACGTGTTCGAAGACCACATGCAGCTTCGACACGATTAACAATCCGCCTCTGATCAAGTGGTCCATCTTCTACAACGTCTTTGGATTCCTCTGGCTGAGTTTCTTCATTTCGGCCTTCAGTGACATGGTCTTGGCTGCCACATTTGCCCGCTGGTACTGGACCTTCAAGAAGCGCGATGTCCCCTACTTTACGCTCACGCGAGCCTTTTGCCAAACGGCTTTCTACCACTTGGGAACGGTAGCTTTTGGCTCGCTGATCCTGGCCATCTGCCGATTGATTCGCCTGGTGCTGGAGTACATCGATAACAAGCTGAAGAAGTACGACAACGCCGTGACACGGGCCATCCTCTGCTGCATGCGGTGCTTCTTCTGGCTGCTGGAGACCTTCCTGAAGTTCCTCAACCGGAATGCCTACATCATGTGCGCCATACACGGCAAGAACTTCTGTAGCAGTGCCAAGGACGCGTTTAACCTGATTATGAGGAACTTTTTGCGTGTGGTCACGCTGGACAAGGTCACGGACTTTTTGTTCTTTTTGTCGAAACTACTGCTTACCGCCGGAGCGGGAGTGTCCACCTACTACTTCCTGGTCAATAATCCGGCCATTATTCAGCTACATCATAATGCGGTGCCCACAACCGTGGTAGTAATTGCCGCCTTCCTCATAACGAGCGTGTTTTTCGGTGTCTACTCCACTGCCGTGGATACCCTGTTCCTTTGCTTCCTGGAGGACTGCGAGCGGAACGATGGGTCGCCGGAGAAGCCCTTCTTTATGTCCAAACAGCTCATGAAGATACTCGGGAAGAAAAACAACCTTCCGCCTCGCCAGCGTCGCGCGAAATAATAGATTCCGACGGGAAACGGCAGTGCAAATTATGAGTTAATTGAAAAAGATTTACATACTTATAATATATAAACATACTTATGTGTAATATAACCCGAAATCGATGGGGTTGTGAGCGATTGCTCAAGCTGCAGGTTGCAAATGGAGTTTGCATGAAATGCAAGCGATTTTGCCAATACTCTTAATCTTTAACGTTAAAGCAAATGTATATAATACGCCAGTATTTATAATGATTTTTTTGCGGCAAGGCCTGTGCGATCGGACGGACATGTGATAGGCGCGAACCATAAAGACCAAAAGCAATACAAAACAATAAAATGTATACAGAGACACAAAAGTACATATCTCACATTCAAATTGGTTAGTTTAATCCTTAAACTATTATCTCACGTTAGATCAGTTAGATTTATATTATTTTTCGAATTTAATAAAAATGAATTCCATAAAAATCATTTAACAGTTTTATTTTTTTATAATTTAATTATAGATCAAACTCGCTCATTCCAGAAAGTCTGATTTTGTAAGGGAGCAAAGAGTGGAGAAGCCGTGAAAACGAACAGTAGCTATAAGATTAAATGAATTTTAAAAGATATATAAATGCAAACATACATATATAATAAACAATAAATACTGCCTCAACTATTTGGATTTTTTATTGACTGAAACTATGCAAATGGACAATTGGATCATTCTTCGGAAAGCCGAAGTTGATATACCCTTGCAGTTTTTTCTTAAAGACGAATCGGAAAATATACGGCATTTGGCTTTCACTTGCTATTTGGCTACAAGGGGCTTCGAAGAAGACCCAAAATTAGCGCATTTTTGGATTACGAAATGATTTCGAAAAATATGCTAATATTTCTGACAAATCAAAGTTTTAAAATGTCATAACTGGGCTAATATGTCATATATTTCAATACGGAAAGCTGTTCTGTGCTAGTTTTATTAGGCTGACAAATTTGCATCTTTAGTTTCAAAATTTAAAATAATATTTTTAAAATTTTAAAGAAATGCTTTTTTTGATTTTTTTTTTCTTTATTTTGATTGTAAAATCTTATTATTTTAATGACGAATCGGAAAATATACGGCTTTTGGCTATCACTTGCTTTTTGGGTACAAGAGGCTTCGAAGAAGACCCAAAATTAGCGCATTTTTAAATTTCGAAATGCGTATATTTTGGAAAAATCAAAGTTTAAGTTTAAGCTAAAGCTTAACAAGCCTACAAGTATGCTGCACTTTTTAAAAAAAAATTTGTAGCATACTTAAAGGCTTGTTATAACGTGTATAGGCAAAATTTGACCCTATTTGGGCTCTACACGTTATAACAAGCCTAAAAGTATGCTACAAAAAAAATTTTAAAAAAGTGTAGCATACTTTTAGGATTGTTATAACGTGTATAGGTAAAACATGACCCTATTTGGGCTATACACGTTATAAAAAGCCTAAAAGTATGCTACACTTTTTTTAAATATTTTTTGTAGCATACTTTTAGGCTTGTTATAACGTGTATAGCCCAAATAGGGTCAAGTTTTGCCTATACACGTTATAACAAGCCTAAAAGTAGCCTACACTTTTTAAAAATAAATTTTGTAGCATACTTTTAGGCTTGTTATAACGTGTATAGGCAAAATTTGACATTATTTGGGCTCTACACGTTATAACAAGCCTAAAAGTATGCTACACTTTTTTTAAATATTTTTTGTATCATACTTTTAGGCTTGTTATAACGTGTATAGGCAAAATTTGACCCTATTTGGGCTCTACACGTTATAACAAGCCTAAAAGTATGCTACAAAAAATATTTTAAAAAAGTGTAGCATACTTTTAGGCTTGTTATAACGTGTATAGGTAAAACATGACCCTATTTGGGCTATACACGTTATAACAAGCCTAAAAGTATGCTACACTTTTTTTAAATATTTTTTGTAGCATACTTTTAGGCTAGTTATAACGTGTATAGCCCAAATTGGGTCAAATTTTGCCTATACATGTTATAACAAGCCTAAAAGTATGCTACACTTTTTTTAAATATTTTTGTAGCATACTTTTAGGCTTGTTATAACTTGTATAGCCCGAATAGGGTCAAATTTTGCCTATACACGGTATAACAAGCCTAAAAGTATGCTACACTTTTTTAAATATATTTTATAGCATACTTTTAGGCGTGTTATAACGTGTATAGGCAAAATTTGACCCTATTTGGGCTATACAAGTTATAACACGCCTAAAAGTATGCTACAAAAAATATTTTAAAAAAATGTAGCATACTTTTAGTAGTTTCTAGTATTGGTTGGAAGCTTTGGTTAAAATCCAGAATCTAGTAGTTTCTAGTATTAATAGCGAGAGGTCTCTCAGAGAGATTCGCTCTCGGCTCTCTCCTCTCCTTTTAGCAGACTGTTGTTCTTAACAGCTTCAATTCGACCCCATTTACATGTTAACCCGAAATTTGACACTGTTAACCCGAATTTTGACAAATCGCCGCTAAATTCTTAAATGTAGATGGCCTTTAGAAAATCGAAGCGACCGCAAGGTGGGGTAATTTTATTTGCTTTCATATTTTCATATTATTAATATTTTTATAATTAATTTTAAAATAAATGGTAAATATTAAAAATTTTTGAATCTGCCGCGCTTGAATTTTATGTTATTCTTCTTATGTTATGTTATGTTATTCTCTCCCACGCGAAAGACGAAAGAGACGTAACGAGTTGGCAGCTTTTTAAACAGAGGTGGTATTTTTCTTATCGTTTTTCGCTTTGCAACATTCCCACATCATAATAAGATATTTCTTCTCTTAATTATTTTAATTTAATAGTTTTTTTTTAAATTTGGGGGGAAGACTGGATTTTTTAGGGGGAAATATTGACTCTTTTAGATTTTTTAGGGGGAAAGCTAAATTTTTATCTGGCAACACTGCTATACCCCGTATTATTGATTGCAGGAAGAAGAAGCAGCAGCAAAAGCAAAAGAAAGGCGCAGCTCGCAAAACCAAAGTCAAAACCTTTTCAAATCCGAATTTGTTGCAGAACTAAACTTAAGTTAAGCTAATTTAATCCGAGTGGACATGATCTAGAGTCCGGGGAAGTCCCCACCGAGTGATTTTCAACGTTTTGAGTGCCCGTTTGCGAGACAGAGCCTTTTGAGTCTCAAAGAAATACGCCGATCCAGAGATAGATACTTCGAGAAGTCCTAAAGCCATATAGCCACCAAAATGACCAATCTGGAGAAGCAGCACGAGATGGTTAGGCGCAGCCTGGTGCAGTTCATCAGTGGCCATATTCCCGGTGCCGATTTCAGCGTGGTAGACGAGATCGTCTTGTCATACATCATCTCGATTCTGGAGGAGGCCTCGCAGGATCCGTGCTTCGATGTGGAGGGCTTTGTGGAGATGATGGGGGCCTACTTTGAGGACTTTCCAACCATTGACCAGGGAGTCATCTGCGAGTGGATCTACAAGCTGGCCAGCGAGCTATCTGCTGTGGAGAAAAACCAGGGCAGCATGGACGCTGTCAACTTGTCGCTGAGGTAGGTTTCCACTTGTATTATACTCTGTGTTGGTTGTTTTTAATTAGACCATTTTGTCCAGCTCCCTGACCTTGTCAAGCATCATTCCGGAGTCCAAGCTGCGTGCCCGCAACTCCTCCACTTCTGAAAAAGACGAGCTGTCCTCGAACAGCAGCAGCAGCGGTGGTGGCGGCAGCAATAAGCGCTCGCAGCATCTGTCGGAAACTAGCGATGGAGGATCCACCGACAGCTCCAGCTCCACATGCGACTACTTTTTGGATGAGGCCGAGGTGCTGCAGGAAATGTTCCCGGATGCCGCCTATGCCGAGGTAAGGATTTGATTTAAGTCGGACCCTAAGTTGCATTGCCTACGAAATAATCAGAGAAATATGTATACGTAATCCTCCTTGTTTTACCTAATGTCATAATGTATATTTTAATAAAATCTCTCTTTAAGATCAAGCACTGCATCGCTATCTCCAAGGGGGATATCGATAGTGCCACTCAGATCCTGTTGCACCGCCAGGAGACTAACCAGTGCATTACTGATAAGTCGCATACTGGCTACATCAAGAAGAATGTGGTGGTTGACGATAATGAGCTCAAGAATCGCATTATCGCCAGGTGAGTTTTCCTACCACATCTTATAGTTTAAATAACTAAAGCCAATAGTTCTTACAATCAAGTCCGAATGAGAAACAATAATATAATATTGAATCCACCTCCGTAGGTACTCCTATGTTGACAAGAACGCCACCCAGCGCGAGTACAAGCCGGTGGTGCCCAAGATGGAGCCGCGCAAGCTGGTCCGCTACCGTGACAATAAGATCGTCTCGCTCAAGGGCGAGCGGTACACCGAGATCAAGCGTGACGAAGATGCTGAGTTAAAAAAACCCAAGAAGCAGATTCAACCGTAACTAAAGAGGAATAAAACCCTCTTCAAGTATTTTATCAAGAAACAAATTAATCCACACCCAAGTAACTTATCCGCACCCACGACACCGATCTTCGCCGGCAGCATGAGCTGCAGTCCCTCCAGTAGCCGCAGCAGCAGCAGCCGCAGCAGCAGTAATCCCCTTCCCGAGCACAATTTATGCAGTCAGATGCATATCGCTGGGGCGATCACCGCCAGGAGCCATGCCAGCAGCTATCCCGAGTCCAAACCAGTGATCCCAGCCCAGCTTAGCCAACGTTTAGATGCTTCCCAACACGACGACGATGATGAGGCGCGAGAGCCTAGAGACGACAAAGACGACAAGGAGCCACCGAGCACAGCGAATCGGTTCCCATATCCGAGTGAGTACGGCCAGGAGTATGTGGTGTCGGCCGGCATATTGGTGCTACTGTTGCTACTAGTTGGCCATTGGCCTTGGTCCTCTCATCACGCTCATCCCCTTGACAAAGACAGAAAGACTTTACATACCAAATTAGTTGATAGTTATGCTTTAGGACTACTCGCTTATGCAAATTTTGAGAGCCCGTCATTCGTGGCGGTTGCCTGCTTATGAGTCCCGTTGCCAGGAGCAGGTGACCCGGATGGATCCGGACTCAGATCCGGCACCGGGGCAGTTGCCAGTCGTCGCTTATGACGACTGGGGTCGCGCCTGCGCTGTGACCTCTCCTCAGTTCCTTACGCAAGCGAATTCGAATCGAACCGTATCTGTGAAAATCGTGAATCTCAAAACTCTTAAATGTCCTCGAACAGTATTGTTGCCCCTACTACCCTGAACCCAAGGAACAGCCGCAGGTGCGACACCCAACCCGAATTTGGCGCTCAAATAGACTTATTTAGACGTTTTTAGGTACTCGAATTGAATTGAATTTTGTTGGCCGTGTGCGTGTTTCAGAAACGCAGCAGCACAAGAACCTTGCCATATCTGTTTAAGATTTGTTAACCCATTTTGTATCGTAACTCGTAACACGTAACTCGTAAAGTTTTGTTTTCCCTGGTCCACTGGTCCAAGCAAACTAGCAACAGTAATCAAGCCACCAATGCCACCAAAGCCACAAGCAACACAAACTAGTCCTCGCCGCCCACTGCGATATCTGGAATCCATAACCATTCGGCTGCTGCTCGGCGCAAGACAGCAATACTAACAGTAATCTAAACGTATTCAGCGTAAACACACACATGTATGAACTAATCAAATAATCAAATATTTATATAGCCGTAGCCTAACCCCAAATCCGTTCCTTTCGGATAATTGTGACCCACAATTCACGCTCCCCGATTCATGTTAGATGTAAGCAAGCGTCCCCCAGGATATTGTTCGGCAGCTCTTAATTTGTCGATTTTTGTTTGAGACAAAAGATATAATTATGTACTCTATAAATTCCCATAAATTATTATGATTTAACATAGGTTTTAACACTTCTCCCGACCACCGCTTTATGTTAATGTAACCAATTGCATTTTAAGCATTCGATTTTATTTAGGCCACTACACGATCGGTGTTTTAACCATCATCACACATACATATTCGTATTTATGTTTACCTTGGTTTCGGTTTGATATTAAAATCTATTTCTATTCTATTTTTAGTTTTATATATTATTTTTGTGATATTAGCATAAAAAACAACTTTAAAGAAAAGGCAAAACACTCGAATTAAACTTTTGAAATTATTAAATAAAATACTATCAATATTTAACGCAACCATATTTATTATATTTCATATGTGGGGACGAAATTCTACAAATGGTAAGTTGTTTTAATGCAGGTAAAGTTACTCTATATAGTTTGTTTAAAAATAAATAGTTAATTTAAAATTTAATAAAATAAATTTAAAAGAAATAGCCATAACGGTACGCGCTCTCCCTGCCATGAACTAGCCACTGGTTCATTTTCGGTATTTTCTAGTATTCCATCCGAGAAACATGGCGTTGTCTCTGCGGCTGGCCACACTGCGCAGCCGAGTTTTTTCGCACAATTTTTTTTAGTGGAGAAAATCCATTTTTTGTGCTGAAATGACCACAATAGCGGATTTATTCACTAAATACAACTGCACCAACTGCCAGGACGACATCCAGGGTATTCGGGTGCACTGCGCGGAGTGCGAAAACTTTGATTTGTGCCTCCAAGTAAGTAGTTCACACATACATAAAGTCAGAGCGACGCACATACTTAAGTATGCAGTAGGGTGGGTCGATTTTTTGGGTTCTGGAAAGACCGGAGCCCTGGGATCTCCGGATCGGTATCTAATTTCGCATTTTCTGTGCCAGAAATGGTCCTTATTCAAATAATACATTTTAAAACAATACAAATATAATGGCTGTCGGAATTAATATTTAAACCAAAAATATTTTACTTTTAAACAATGTTGATTTATTTGGAATACATATGTTTTCATCGAAAAAACTAGAATCAAATTTTCTCAAAAATAGGGAATAGGAAAGATACGCATCGATCTAGGGGACCCCATAATTTAAATTTATTAGATCCAGGGAAATTATACAAATCATAAGGGTTTAGAATTTAAACAAAGATTAAGTTTCTTTGTCAACGAAACCGATCCACCCTGCTGCACCAATACTCGTACAGTCTAGAGATGCGTCGCCAATTCTGGAACCGAAAAACTGACTCATCTTGGAGAGCAACTCACACACAGCCACATAGCCGGCGATTTCACCATGTTGACTAAGAAACAGCTGACTTTGCTAACTACGTTGTTGATATTATTTTTTGTTTTTGTCCATAGTGTTTTGCGGCGGGGGCGGAGATTGGAGCCCATCAAAACAACCATGCCTACCAGTTCATGGACACGGGCACGTCCATTCTGAGCGTATTCCGTGGAAAGGGGGCGTGGACGGCCCGCGAGGAGATACGTCTGCTGGACGCCATCGAACAGTACGGATTCGGCAACTGGGAGGACATAAGCAAGCATATTGAAACCAAATCGGCGGAGGACGCCAAGGAGGAGTATGTGAACAAGTTTGTCAATGGCACCATTGGCAAGGCCACCTGGACGCCGGCGCACAGTCAGAGGCCGCGGCTAATCGATCACACGGGAGACGATGACGCCGGTCCACTGGGCACCAGTGCGCTGGCCAGTCTACCGCCGCTGGACATCAACTCCGATGAGGCCATGCAGCTGGGCTACATGCCCAACAGGGACAGCTTCGAGCGGGAGTACGATCCCACGGCCGAGCAACTGATCTCGAACATCACCCTCAGCTCCGAGGACACGGAGGTGGATGTAATGCTTAAGCTGGCCCATGTGGATATCTATACCCGCCGTCTAAGAGAGCGCGCCCGTAGAAAACGAATGGTACGGGACTACCAGCTGGTCTCGAACTTCTTCCGCAACCGCAACTATGCCCTGCACCAGGGCCTGACCAAGGAGCAGCGGGAATTCCGTGACAGATTCCGGGTCTATGCACAGTTTTATACCTCCAACGAGTACGAGCGGCTGCTGGGCTCGCTGGAGCGGGAAAAGGAGCTGCGCATCCGGCAGGCGGAGCTGTACAGATATCGCTACAACGGGCTGACCAAGATTGATGAGTGCGTCCACTTTGAACAGCATGCGGCGATGGCCACGCATCGATCCACGGGACCTTATGGTCACGGCAAGACTGTAAGTGAAAAGCACTGCAACGGAGTGATTAAAATCGAACTATTTGTTAACTGGGCGAACTTCTACAACTCGAACTTCTTGAGGTCTATCAAAAACATCTCAATATATTATTATTGTAATGAAAACCGAATCAAAAAGATTTGAGTTGTAGAAACTGGGCTTAGAAGTTTGCCTACAAATAGTTTCGATTTCATTCTTCCTAGAGTAAGTGCTCCCTTCCCATGAGAATGCATGACGAGTTGAATATCGTGTGTGCTGCCTTGCTTTTCCCCGACCCGAACTGACACTGACCCGATTCAACTCTTACAATCGCTTTTCCGTCTTTGTCTCACGATATTCAGCTCCACTGCATTATAAACGCGCCAAACCACGAGCGTTCGAATGGTTCTATAAGACAATGTTTAACCACAGGACCACACGCAACCCTCCAATGGAAGTCTTCGGCCGCCAAGCTCTTCCTTGCACTCCCCACAACCGAATCTCAGAAAGGTGTAAGTATATTGGAGAAACTATGTGATAGCACTATTAAAGGACTGAACACGTTTGTAATGTCCGGTTTGTACTTTCAGCGAAATGTCAAGCGGCGCCGAGGCAAGTTCAAGTTCAATCGCACCAAGAAACACGCTCCACACCGCCGACCCGACCTGCTCCGGCGCATTATTGCCCAGCAGAAGTTACTTGGATAGCTGTCGGGCATCGTCGGCAGCTACGATGCTGCAGACGACGACGATGACGACGACGGGGATGGGGATGGGCCAGGGGGCGGGAATGGGAATGACGATAACACTGGACTCGGGAGTGACGACGGGAGCGATTTCCACGGCTACGACGATGGCGAATCTGCCAACGAACTCTGCGAAGGGAAGCCAACAACATCTGCAGCCGCAGCAGCAGCAGCATCATCATCATCCACAGCTTCCGCCAAGCGTCGGCGGCCACAAAAACCCACTGCCAAACGAGGCCGCCGGGGGAAGCAACAGTGATCAGGTTATAAGCTTGAAGCTGCGCAGTCAACTGGAGGAACTAAAGCACCTGCCCCAGCCTCTTGGCAGCAGCTTGCTTAGCCACAACGAGCTGGATCTATGCAAGAAGCACAATATCACACCCACCACCTACCTCTCGATGAAGACCGTCTGCCTGAGCGGAGCGCCATCGCTGGGCAGTCCCATGGAGACTTCGCTGCGCAAGTTCTTCATCAAGTGCGGCTGGCTGAGCCACTGATGGAACCGCCAATCCTATCCCGCGTCCCTTAGGTTAAGAGCCACACATGCATTTCCCGATCTAAGGACTTCACTTTATTTTATTATCTTTAGCATTTAAGTAAAAGACAACTATTTTATACTGTTCAACTTTCGTTGCCATTTTCTTCGAGGAAAATACTAAAAAAAAAAACAGAAGATCCATCTTACTTGTATCAAGTTAAGCTCAAAAATTAGCAACAATTTTGTTCCTTTCGTGTGAGAAATCAATATGTATTAAACTATGCATAAGTAGGTCACCCAACCAATTGAATTTGTATGATATATGAAGTGTAAATGAAGTAATAAATGTAATGTGAAGCGATTATGCAGTTATGCATTAGGGACATGGACTTGTGCCGCTTGGGACCTTTCCCCACTAGGATACACTTGTGAGATGTACAATTCTGTGCTTATCGCTTTATAGTAAGCCTCTGGCAACGAAATTGTCGCACTGAGTATTTATAGTTGTGTATTAGTCATAAGAGATGGGTTCGATTTCTAGCAGGCGCAAAGATCGAAGCTTAAACGGAAAGTATTCCCAAAGAGTAAGAGTAACATGTGTTCATAGCTTGTTTGGAAATTGTCCCCTCTCTATAGTTATGTACATGTATGTATTCTAGCTTAAGATCGTCCAAAGCGGCGCACTTACACTTAAATTCTGTAATCGTATACTTACAAAAATATAGTATAATATTATATATAAACGGATTTATTCACTTTGTCCTTACAACTAGAGGCGATGTGATGCTTGCTTGGATGCACTGCATCACTTATTTCGCAGAAAGTAGCGATATAACGTGTTTTTCTGACCTCCGCCACTAGCAGTGGTTGCTGTGGCCGGAGCACCGCCGGCTCTGGCTGCTGTTGCAGTAGCGCTGGTTGTCCCATTTGACTGCTCCACCGCTGCGACTAAGGAACTGCGCCACGAAGCGATCAGTTCGGTTTGCAGCTCTACGGGCAGTTCCTTGAACACTTCGGCATCCACACCGGCTGGGCAGGGGATATCCGTGAGGGCAGCACTCGAAGATGTGCTGGAGGTGGTGGTTGTGGTGGCCACGGCTGCTGTGATGGAGGAGGCGAACATTGTGGTCGGTGTGCTGGGCGCGCTCATTGCTATGGAGTCATCCATGGGCGAGGGCAGTGGCGAGGAGGCTGTGGAGCTGGCGTTAGAGCTCAGACGGCTGGCAGTGCGCGTGGCCACGAACCGGAGACTGCCGTCGATTCGCTGCAGCAGCGTATTCGGTGGCTGGACGGTGCGGAAACGAGGAGCGCTCGCGGACGTAGAAGTTGAGGGCGTGGTGCTCATGGGGAAGTCCTTTTCGCTATCCCTCGAGTTCAAACGGAGATCACATACGCGCAGTTTGCTGGGTGATGCCACGTCCGCGGCGGTGTCCGTTACATCCTCCGCCAAACGGCTGCGTTTGGAGACCAGCAAACGACCAATGCGACTCTTCTTCGGCGAGGGTTCCACCTCAGTTTCGGAAAAGTCGCTAAAGTCCGAGTTGGTGGCCGCCGATTCAGAACCATTATCCAGCAGCATGGGCACGGGAGAGGCCGTAGTGGCTCTCCTTCTATAAAACTGATCGCTCGGCTTGAATGTCGTTGGTGACGAGCGGAAGGCGCACTCATCCGATGTTGGACTCTCCGCTGTGGAGCTCGTGAGACTCGTATTGGTCAGCGAGGTGATAGATTGCACCTCGAGGTCGGCCTTCTTGATCAGGAAATTAGCTATGGATGACGAGCCGACTTTGCGCTCCTGGAACTTGGAGAAGGCCAGTCCCAACAGAGTGATATTGAAGGGCTTGCTCATGTCTACAATCCGCTCAAACAGCCGCATCACAATCTTGAGTAGTTTGTCCTGGGCTCCGTCCGCCAATTGAACCTTGCTCACGCCGGTTTCTCCAGGACACGTAGAGGTTTTGAATAGAGAGGGTAGGATGTTGGCTTGTTTGGTTTCACGGTGGCTGCTCTTCTTTTGGGTATCAAACTTGCGCAGCACCACCTTAATGGCTATCGGTATACGACCGTCTTCGGCAACCTAAGCGAGTTCGTGGGGAAAACGAATTAATAATCAATATAAAAATTATAGCTTGCTTACTGACCTGTTCTACCAGCCGCTTAAGCAGCATGCGAAACCTCTCCTCTACATCTGTGCGCACCGATATCGGCTTGCAGGCGTCCTCCATGCCGATGGTCTTGGGCTTTCCTGTGGGACGCACAGAGCTAGTGTCACGGCCAAAAGCGAGATCCCTCAGCCTGGTGGCCGTTTCAAAGCCAAACTTCTTGCGCATCACATCCATGTCGCACTGCTGCAACTGTTCGACGGAGGACATGCCCGCCTCCAGCAGCAGGCACTGCGTCTTCTGCCCAATTCCAGTGATACGTTTCAAGCATCCCAGTTCTCGCATGAACTGCTCTGCATAGGTGGACACGAGAACGGTCTGTTGATTGGGCTTGTGGCTGCTGCCAACGAGCTTGGCCAGCAATTTGTTGTACGCGATGCCGGCGCAACAGGTGATGCCCAGGCGGAGCTTGAGTTCCTCCCTGATTTCCTGGGCGATCCGAGTGCCAATCGCCAGGCGCTGGGCACAGCCGCAGTCGCAGGCGGACAAAGCAGTGCCATCTGCTGGATATGTGTGCCCTACGGCTGGTTTCTGCTGTGCCTCGGCGGCATGTGCCTGTCTCAGCTCCACCAGCGACGTAACATCCATAAAGTTCTCGTCAAAGCCAAGTTTCTCCACCAGGGGAGTGTAGTTTAACAGCAGGTCGAAGATCCTTTGCGACATCTGACGATATGGGGCTAGATCCTCTCCATTGACCAGCACTAGGTCCGGACAGATGCGCTGCGCCTCCGCAATTAGCATTAGTTTGGCGACTCCCTTATCCCGCGCTACATAGTTGCAGGTGACCACAATGTTCTTCTGCTGGATGCCCAAAGCCTTCGAGCGGAGCGTTGGATCGCGGATCTCCTCCACCTGCGCGTAGAAGTAGTCCATGTCCAGGTGGATGATGGTGCGCTGGTGCGCCTCGCTGTTGCCAAGCACACTGGCAAAGTCCATGGTGGTTCACAGCGCCTGTAATTGCGAAAGGTCATGAAATTCCATATATGATAATAAGGTAGTCGGGGTAGTCCGTTATGAAATACCCTTTACTTATAGAGGAGATTGGGCATCTTGAATGAGCTTCAATCAAATTTGAAGAAGAGTATTGAAGCTGCTGGAATCTTCTATAGATAATATTTAACCAAAGCCATTCAAGATCCAGCTTTCACTAAGTATTCTACTTTTGGATGCCTAAGCACCAGTCTAGTATACCCCACTGTTCTACGATTACTGGGTATTTCCTGATGCAAGATGTTTGGTTTACGGTGAAACAAAGCAAATTCCGAAAAGAGAGCGCGCGATGCTGCCAAGGGGCGGGAGGCGTGCTGCGCTGGATGAGAAATCGGCAGCAGCCACTGTTGCTCAGTTCGCTCTTCTTCTTCCACCGCCAACTTTCTAATCAAACATTGCGAAAAACGTTGGAGTCACACACAACACGGCGCACACTAACTCACACACAGCTAGGAAACGTGAGCCGGCTAAACATTTAAACAAAATATTGCACAAATCGCGATGACGCATTAGTTAATGGCCGAGAAAACACCAGAGTTCAGATTGCTTTTCTTCCCGGGCCACCGCTCAGCGTCTGTCGCCACAACTCACACGTTATTCCGATCGACACGATTTTGGGGCTAATCACATGCTCTCTTTATCGCCAATCGGGCTTAATTATTTACCTTAAAAACTATTAAAACTGTTTGTTTTTACCTAAAAATGTCAGTGTGACCAACACCATAAATGTTTCATAATGCTAAAGATGTTTTAGCAAAAATAGAGGATTTTCCCCTTGCAGGCATCTGGTTACACTTAAGGAAAATCGATAGTTCGTGCCCAGTGTGACCAGTTCAGTAAAAAGTAAAGGTTGATCACTTCGATAAAAGGGTGGAAGACTTTGCTAAAAAGAAAAACCCGACAAGGTGGCATCACCAAACCGTTATTTTAAAAAAAGTTCAATGTTCTTAAGATAATAGCTTTTATTTTAATTTACCGAGATTTAGCTAAACGTTAACCAATTTGTTAACAAAAATCTTTATAAATTAACAATCCATCAACTTGCTATGCCGAGTGGCAAAAAATATTATCAATGATAAAAATGTAAACAATAAATATATCTTTCCTAAAAAACATTTAATTAAAACGTCTGAAACATGACTGGGTTACAAAACATTTAAAAATTATGATTATAACATTTGCCTAATAAATTATTTATATATTTATTTATATATTTAGCTCTACAAATAAGATCTCTGTAAATCTCCTAAGAGTAATATCTCTATTGGCCATATCTCCACTGCTAACTTGATTTACGTCGCTCTTCAATTACCATTTTGGAAATCTGAACATCGCATGTCAGCGCTTTTATTGTTATTACAATAATTTAACGAGTGGTCAGCCGCGATTTTTAATGATATTCATGAGTTTTATACAGGTTGAAGAGAGCTACAAGATAAAGGCAAGTACGAAAAAAGCAACAAAAACCAAAATATATAATAAAATAAAATCACTACCCCAGGTGGGTGGGGTGTGTGTTGTGTGGGGTGTGCGGGTCGGTGGCGTGGTCACGCGCTTTCATGCCCGCCAAGAATGTGGGGCAGAGCAGCTTTATGGGCTCTTGTTTGTGGTTTTGCCTGTGGTGTCGTACGAAATGCGCTCGGAATTTGCCAGCAGCAAAAGCAAAAGCAAAAAAAAATATATAAGAAAAATATATATATCGGACAGACCTTTGCCTTGTTGTCCACTCCCTCCATCCAGATCCCCGGCTCGTCCTGCGTCCTGCGCCCTGCGCCTGTGATAATCGCCCCGCTGGCTGCTTGACAGGCAAACAATGCTGTGAATTTGATTAAAATCAGCCAGCGTGTGCGTCTCCACTCCGCTGCTGCTTCGGCTCCTTCTGCTCCTTGGGCTCCCTGGGACATTTCTCGTTATTGGAGCACTCAGCTGAGCCGGACCCACTCCGCTGCAGGCGCTGCTGTGGTGGTTCCCCTAATTGCAATCCGCCAAATTTGGCATGGGAAAGCCGCCCAGCCACCAGAAATATTGGCTTTCTGAATTTGGAATGCTATGAATAACCATCATTAGAGAGGAGCTGAAGAGCTGGGAGGGGGAAATGCATTTCTTTCGCCGTTTCACTGGCTGCTAATGAGCTGCAGCTGCCAGGACGACACTTATGCAACTGCCTTGCACCTACCTTTATACCCATTTTAAGCCAATTTTGTGAACAATCACTGAAGAAAATTATGTTTAATCGTGCCCTCTTTAATCACAATCAACTTTCCCACATAATATAACACTTTGTAAGGGTACTGAGGAAATTTGTAATTTATTAAAAAATTTTAATTTAAATGACATCCGATCCCATGACCGGCATTTTCTCAGTGATTTTTCTTCCACTGGATTCTTATGAATTAGCAGAGAGGCTAAAAGCTAATTAGTTGCCTGGATTTCTGCTCCTCTTACACTGCCATTCCCTCCTCCAAGTAGCGTTAATTTTTTTCCTCTGGACTGCACACAGGAGCCTCTGCAGCTGAAATGTGTGAATGGAGGAGGGATTCCACCCACGAACACAGGATCATCCGCACGGCGAAACGAAACGGATGTTCCCGCGCGGCGTTGGCTCCGGTCCCGGTTGCCCATCCCCGTCCCCCATCACCCGCCAGGTCATTCTGAATCTCTCTCTCTCTCCTTTTTACCGCAGGGATGAGGGTGTGTGTGTGCGATGGAGAGGGAGGGGAGCAGCAAAATGTTAATAAATCTTATTTTTATCATTTGGCTATAAATACTGAATTTTTAGCTCCGGCCATGCTCAATTTATGGCCATTATTTATGTCGGAAAAGCGAAAACCTCAAACATGTTGCCACACTTTTTGCCCCTGCCCCTGCTTCTGGTCCGGCTCCTGCTCCTCAGATCCTTTCGGTGGCTTGCATTGTGCATCCATTTTATTTGCTGTTTTGGCCAGAAGAAAGAAAGATACACAAGCCATATTATTGCAATTTTCCAGTTGCTCCGCCCACGCCACAGCGGTCCAAGGAAGCGAGGCGATTCGAAGCGAAACCGAGTGAAATATGAAAAATTGCATTACACCTTAATAAACACCTCACCTGGCGAGCTCCGCCAGAGTGCGAGTGGGAGTGGGATCGGAGCTGGAGCTGGAGCTGGAGCTGGCACTGAAGGATGGAATTGTATCTCCCAATCGCGAGCGGAGCTCCAGCTCTTGCAGCTGTGTGTGCCCCACAGTTTGGCCATAATGAAGATTGTCTGCGGCTTAAGTGGACGCACGTTGCTCAGCCGCTGGACCCAGATGGATGGCCAAGAAACACATCCACGGATGACGGACACTAAAAAAAAATATTTTAAAAGATATAATTTTTTTTAAATTAATCTGAATCAATTTCAATAACTCATCAAGTTAAATTTTCGTCTTTTTGTTCTTTATTTTGTTATACTTTCTTTCTTCTGTCAATATTATTTTGTGGAGTGCATCAAATCTGGACTTTGCATGGGCATGGGAAGCAGGTCCTTCCACCGATCGTGGCATGGAATGGGATCCGACAGGCCAGCGCGCGATCGCGATCACTTAGGCGCTCATCTGGCATAAAATTGTTAGAAACGCCCCGTGTGTGTGCGCCCCTGGGTAAAAGGCCTCACACTCCCTCCTGCTCCTGCTCTTGCTCCGGCTCAAGCTCCTTCTCCCACCTCGATTTGTGGCCATAACGTTTTTGCCATTAAATTAATAAATTAATGCGATCGTGCAACAGTCGATCATGTGGCCGGCACAGCTTTCCTTTCCTCCAGCCCCTCCGATCTTCGATTTTTTCTCGGCTTGTCAGAATTTACAAAATCTCAATACAACAGTTTATTCGTCGCTGCTGCTGCCATCAGCGAAGAATCAAAACATTTCTGAGCTCTTCTTCAAAATGAACAGTGTTTTATGAGAGCTATAAATGGAGTTACATTCTTTATAAATAACTAAGGAAAAGATCTAAGGCATATGTGGTAGTTTTTACTTAATTAATGGATCCCACAAGGTCTACAAAACTTTATATAAATAATTTGATGGTAATAAATCTATAATTTTATATATTAGACTTTAATTTATAAAAATTGAAATAATTTTAAATGATTTAAAGCCACTGTACCGCGGCCTGAAATGTCTAGAGTTTCAGCCTGCAACTGGCCTGGAGAGACTGTTTTCCACTGCACCCTCGGATTCGGATTCGTATTGCACCGAGCGAGCGCTTGTCGTGATCCGAAAAGTGGGTGTTGCTAAGTGTTTTTTTTTTTTTTTGGGGCTTGGATGCTGGAGACGCAATGGCTGGTCGCTGCAGCTTGGCTTCCCGGAGAACCAGTCTGCCATTTTGCAGGCCACCAGAGTCCTCCGGCTGCCCGCTCCGCCTGCTGTGCTGCATCATTTACGCGGGGCAGCTATAACGACAACAACAACTGCAACTTGCAACTGCATCGAGGAGAGGAAATAATTGCATGGACGGGACTCGAGGCCGTTCCCTTGTTGCAAGTTGCTGGTTGAAAGTTACTGGTTGCACCGAGAAAAATACTGGAGTTGAAGTCTTGCCATGAACTAAAATATTTAACTTACAAGACTAATGAAATGAAGAGGCCGATGGACAAGATATCATTATGAGAATTCTAATAAAGTTTAGTAATTATAAAAAGTAAGAATAACTTAAAATTCTAGATTTAATTTAATTAAAGCCTAATTCTCTCTGTGTTTCCTTTGCTCCATGGCGGATCGTTGGCTCTCCTGCGACTGTGTTGCTCTGTTAATTTTACAGCCATGTCTGATATTGCTAAATGGCTGTGAGTGGATTCGTTTAAGCACCAATTTTATTACCAACAAGCATCACGCTGCATCTGCATCGGCTGGCTGCATTGGCCTCTCTCTGTCTCCGTTCGCTGGGCTTTGGCCCAATGGGGCCCGGCTCTTGGCCCGACTCTTTTGTGGCTCAAACCATGACTCCTTCTGTTGCCGCTGCAAGTGGAGAGATCCAATCAGGTTGCGCCTTTTCGCTTCAGTTCCAGCCAGGGGAAAAAAAACCAACCTCCACTTGTGGCCATTATGAGCTGGCAGTTGTTATTGCAGTTGTTATGGTTTTTTTCGCCGTTTTTTCCGCTGCATATTTTGCATTTGGTAGGAGGCTGGGAGAAAAAAAAAGTACCAACTGGAGAGGACGAAATAACAACGCCCCTGCAGCTGCCATTAATCGTTAATCACTTTAATATTGCCCTCGAATTATATGTTGGATTTTGATTTGGATTTTCGGTACTAAAAGTTGTATGAAATATATTATTTTGAATGCTAACAAATTTTTAAAACATTTCAACATTTTTCTGTGCTTAGGTATTTTCTTTGCAAAACTTTTGTTGAGCATAAATACACACATAAAGTAATAAAAACGAATCCAAATTTTTAAAAAAGGTAATCCCTTAATTCTTATAAAAACAATTACAACTTTAGTTTCATATTCCAGCCTTTAATATCTCTTAATTGTTTAATAAAGCAGGAGTTTTAAATTAATTTAAAAAGCTTTTAAGATACGGTTTAATATACAGTTTAAATTGTAGCCAACATTTTAATAATTATTTTTTTACAAGGTTTATTTAGGATTACACCATTATTTCAATTAATTCTATATTTCTGAAAACAATTAGATAAGAATTATTGACAATGTAAGCATGTTAAATGCTAAACCCGATGTTACATGGGCGATATGTCACTAACTGTATACTACAGATTGTTAGATACACACATCACAGGCCGAGTGTTAATACAGCAGGTATTTATCGAATCTTGTCAATCGTCAGCTCACATTACACTTGATTGCGGGGCTTAGTTCGATTCTTGGCTCCTTCCGATGATCCCCTTTATGGGCCAGCTAACTGGGACTCATTGGAGAAAACAAATTAGGGTTCATTGTGCGGCACTGGGATCAGGTTACTCTCAATTCGAAGGGGAATCCCCCTCCAAGGACAATGGACCACCCGAGTGGGCTTTGTTTCTGCTGCGTTCGCTGGAGTTTTTTTTCTGTCTTTCCAAAGCCAGTCACGTGCCATCGACGACGACACTTTTGACATATCCGGCGGACCACACGCGCCGCTGGCAACCCTGCTCTATATACAAAATACATTCTATAAGGATATGGCCAGAGAGATCCTGCAGGCAAGTGTCAGGCGAAAAATTAGCGCATCACGTGCCTCTTCAGGGCCGCAATATCCTCGAAAAACTGGCGGCAGCATTGTCCTTATCGATTTCGTTTAATATGTTAATCTGTAGCAGCCACCCCCGCCAACCTTTGACCTCCGCCCATTGCATTTTTAACCCACTCATGGTTTATCGGCCAGTCTGTTCATTAGGGCCTCGTAAAAGAGAAAAACCCAGCACTTTCTGAGTATTTTCCCCAGGTATTTCCCCACTCCCGCCGATATCGGTGGCTTCTTTACGTTTTATTGAGGACCCATAAAAATTATTTGTCCTGGTCCTCGATTGGCGTCCACTTAATGGCGACGCCCGAACATCGAATAAAAATCAACGAGAAAGGCTTTAAGCGGCCATAAGAACTGGGTCCACTTATCGCTGGACGAGATGAAGAGCGCTTGGCTGGTTATCTGGGGAGAAAGAACTAATTACTCCCCCGGAGTGGCACTTCTCTATCGGTTTTATGCCCGCGTTAATTACCTGGCGCGGAGATTTTCAACTGCTTACGTTTTATTTTTATGGCATTTCCCGGAAAGAGTCGCGTGAAAAGTTCTTCTCACTCGATCGAAATGTAGCTCGGGCTTCCCTGTGTGTAACCTCTGACCTTTTTTTTATGTCCTGACTTCTCACAGCGGCTAATGTCCTTGCCAAAGGCTTGGGAAAACTACTGGGGATTAGGGGTTGGAGTTATAAAAGAATTATCGGGAGGGGGGAATTATGATGCGAGATGAAACTTGATAGTGATTTATGATTTTATAATGTTTGTGGTGAGGACTGCATAAATTGTACGAAAAATCTCAGAAGTTGAGTATATTTTTAAGGGCAGAGCAAAGAATATAGAGTGATGTTGATCGCTTTAGGAAGTAAGTTATAGGATAGATCAGCCTTTAAAACTTGTTAGAAAGGGAATATATTTAGTAGATTTTCTTGGTGGCTTGGATAACATCAATAATTATAAATTGCCTTAACCTTTCACTACTTTTAATTCATCATAAGTTAATCGAAATAGATCAGGTTACAGTTTATGGTTATAAGGTGATTTCCCCCTTTTTTTATGCTCTGATTTCTCACACTGTCCCATCCATCCATCTATTCATTGATTGCTCATTTATAAGGACTCCCCTTTGGGTTGCGCTCGACTGTCAAAGGAAGTGCAGGAAGGTTGCTCGGATGGGCATATTGTGGCAGTCAGTGAGGCAATTTCCCATACGCACACGCCCGTCACAACGGCCACACCCTCCATCCGCCACCAGCACCCAGGTCTCTCATCTCCGCACTGCAGTTTCCACCACCCATCCGGGGCGGAATTGCAGCCTCCAAGGAGCGGCCAAGGCTAACTGACGGCTAAGCGGATATTCATTACACGAACCGCACGCTGACACGCGCCGCCGCTTTGGACGCTTTAGCACCCTCTCGTCCTGCTGCCGCTGCTGGTGCTGCTGCTGGGAATACTGGTCCTTGGACGAGCTTACACTTTACATATGTCACGGATATCCCCGTGGGAGGGTTTCGCGCCGTTTGACTTTTGAGCGGAGTCAGGCCGCTGATCCTGTTTGCTGTAAATAATGCGATTAACGGCATCACGCAGCCAGCTCCTGATCCTGATTCAAGGATTTCTTATTGGGAGGTGGGGCTGCTGTTAATGAGCCGCCGAAGGAACTGCGCTCCAGCGAGAGTTTCCCGGATTAGCTCTACAAATTCGCGCCTAAGCATGGTGTGAAATATGAATTCGTACACCAGGGGAAAATCTATTCTGAAGGATGGCATAAACCCATTGACTTATGATCTTTTTTACTGTACATTATTTAGCATTTTTGAAGTAAGTAGGAAGGGTTTCGGGATTTCCTTAATTTAGTTTCTTATTGGGTTAATACCAATCACGTTTATTAACTTTTATATTAAGTTGTTTAATTAAGATTGCCTTTTTTCAGGTTATATTTTGTTTTAATAATTTTTCTCATATTGTAAATTATTTTAATTACTATTGTGAAGATATATTTTAAAGGAAATATTTTCCTATTATCGATATATGAAGAACCTAAGCATAGAATTCTTTTTCCAAGTGTATAATCTCATTCCTCACTTGGGAAAAAATGAAAAATTATTGCCTTTGGTTTGAGCTTGGACTTGGTTTGGGTTTTGTCATTGTCTATCGCCATTAAAGTGTCTTTAGTGCTCCACGACGTATGCCATTCACTGGCTTGGAAGTAATTTTTATTAACTCTGCCAAAAGTGCACAAAATAATCGCATTAATGCCGCCACCCCCCAAATACCAGCCCACTCCCCCCAGTCAGCCACGTGTGAGCTGCTGCTGGCTGAATGACTAACTGAATCACTGACTGACTGACTGGCTGACTGAATGACAGACCGAGTGTCAGGTCGGTGGTGTCATTGTCGTGCCAGTCTGAGCAGCTGAAAAGTCGGTAAAGGTTGGGAAATGCCTGCGGGCCCAGTGTCTCATCTGGAGATTTTCCTTGCACTTTTGTCTTTGGGCGTGTCTCCGGCTGGAAAATCTCATTTTCCAGCCAGGCGCAGTCAAGAGCCAAGTGTGCGAAAATTTGATAAACACCGACCCCCGAAAGCCGCTTGATTTATGGATCGAAGGGCAGAACCAACCCAACTCGCAACCGGCAATTCGCAATCCATAACCCATAACCTGGGCTCTAAACCGAAATTTAGAACGCAGGAGAAGGAGGCGGTCGAGGAGGAGGTGTGGTCTTTGCCGCTCTTTTTGCCAGCATAAAGTGCTAAAAAACGCTCAATAAAACCACACATAAAAATTGACTAAATACAAAACATGACAGACGGCGTGCGAGTATTAATAATAATGCGTTCGTACGTTCGCTCGCCCGACGGCCTTCTCTTTCTCCTTTTTTTCTCGTTTTTCCCATTTTTCCCAACTGCTGTGCCGTTGTTTATAAAGTGCAAAAAACGCTGTACTCTTTTTCACATTCGCATTCGATAAAAATCGCATGATCATAAATTTACACTTTGCACAGCCTCCGCGGCAACGCCCACCCCGAAAATAAAGGGGGGAGAGTTATACGAATGCACATCGATTGGGGGTGGGGACCGAACGGGGTTACGGGGGTTACGGGGGCTAGGGGACATGGGCGGCTGGCCGAGAAGGGGGCGGAGATACACACGCAACGCCAGTGCAAATCTGCGGCCCCTGGGACGCGTGAACGATTGCTAAATTGTTGCGGTCAGAGTTTCGGGCCAGAATTGGTTTACGCTCGGTTTCGGGCCAGGCTTTAGGTTTGCGTTTCGGTTTGGGTCCATGTCCATTCCATATTCGGAATCGCAATCGGTTCGGTGGGGATTGCCTTCTCAGGGGTCCGTCCTTGCTTTATTCCCTCTGCCAATTGCAATCAGAAAATTACCGCCAAACGGAATGGGAACGAAGAGTTGGTACTGTGAGGAGTGCCTTCACTTATAATAAAAACAAAAAAAGATATATAAACAAATTAAGGATCTTGCCACTTAAAAATTAAATACAAATTCATTGTAGAGATTTAATTCAATTGCTCGTTTTACTGTCCTTCAATATTTATTATTTCTTTAATTAAAAAGCTGAAGCTTTTCTAAATAATTTCAGAGTGTAACGCTTTTTAAGGCTATTTTGCAGGTATGTGTACCATAAAAAGCCGCATTTCCTTGGATTTTTTCCCTAGAATTTTTCCTAATTTACCGGTAAGTAATTATTTTATCAACACACTTCAATTAATTCCCACATACGTGGACATATCCCAATTCATAATTGATAAATACTTTAACCCCTTCTAGCTTGCCATAACCCCTTCTTTATCAGCTTCAGCCATGGTTACTGCAGTAACCCAATATACCCTGATTCACACCCCGTTCGAAAACCAGAGAATTGAGGGATAAAAATGCATTTCGATTGCCCTTCGATTTTTTTAAATATTTTTATTTTTACAAATCGTTGAAATATTTTTCACAGAAAAGCCGCGTGCGCTTTACATTTCAAATGCGATATTTTTGGGCGGTTGAGAGGGCGTCGATTGCCACGCCCACGCAGCGCGCGGTGTGAAGTTATTTAATTGCCAAGCTGATGCTGTTATGGCCCTCTCTCTCCACTCCTCCTCCCTGTTAAAGCATCTCCTTTCCCGCCCTCGCATCGAATGCGTTATCGCCTTGGCCAAAAATCATCTGCTGACGCATAATTAATGAGCTTGCTGGCCCATCATTTGCATATTTCTAATTTAATCAAAATGATTTAAACACAACAACAACAGCCGAAAAGGCAACAATAGCAACAGCAAACAACCAACAGGCAACTGCCATTGTGTGATGCATGTGCATGTCGCTGCAACATTATAAATAAATCAAAATACAATTTCTCAGAAATTGCGATGCCCTATCAAAATGCAGCGCGGAGAGACCGGACCAGACCGAGAGAGACCCCCAAACATAAGCACGGGCGAAATATCCACCCAAAACATGTTGATAGAGCTCCTCCGAGGAGCGGGAGTAGGTCTTATATTACCTATATATATATACCTACAATACGTACGAGTAGTTATATGTGGGCCTGTGCTGGGTCTACGCAAATGCAAACGCCACAAATCCTCGGCCGCGAAGTAAACATGCAAGAAGTGCCAGGCGAACGAAGGCGGAAAAGTCCATGTCCAACCAGGTACACCGCCACTTTTGCCCCTCCTCGCTCTTCATAGTCCAGGTGGAGTCTTAACTAGGCTTAAGCCCAACGGCAGCCAAGTGCAGGCCACATGTCCACATGTCCTCCTGTGCATGCCGTGCAATTATTTTGAATTAAATTCGTATTTTGTCCGAATCTTGTAAATGCATCTTGTTCGGTTGGAGCGTTGTGCTCTTTTTTACACAAAGAGGAAAGACTATTCCACAAATAAATAATTAAATGAATAATAAATTAAATAATTTAAGACATCAGTCAAGTAAACCCTTTCTTAATAAGCCCCAATCAATTTCAAGGCTTACAACTATTAGGAATAAAGTTTAGTTAAACATTTTAATAAAGTATCATATTTTTCTCTATGTGCTCTTCTTTACTACTTCCCTTACAGGTTTCCCTGCTCTGGTCCCTGTAACCAAAAGATGTAGCTTATGTCTTTTCATTGCTGAGACTTCATATGCAAAATAAGTGCTCTGTGGAAGTTTAAACGAGACTAATACCCTCGAAAATTATATAAAAATCAATATAAATATTAATTTGTTGTAATTTCTGAAGAGCTTTAGGCCTTAACATTTTACTCAGTTAAAGATAATAATAAAGATTCATTTTTGATAAGCCCGATTGGAATGATTATGGTTTTCACAACTAATGTAAAATTGTTATCAAGAATATTATCAATATTTTCTATACTAATCAGTAAGGAAATGTAATGTAGTTAATATTCAAATGCCTACATTTAAGAAATCATCCTCGTTATTATATACATAGATGAAGTACACTTTATATTCTGGTTTTTTAAAGTTTAATAAGTATTTATTAATAATTTTTTTTTGTAAAACATAATTTCTTCTAAATTCATATTACAGGGTAGCACGTGATGTCTAGAAACAAGTTTGTGAGCAGCAACAAAAAGCTGGTAAAAGAGAAAACACTGGCGCTAAATTGACATCAAATTGACGTTTATTTGGTCTGCGATTCCACTTGGCCACACTTCCCATCTAGTCGCTGGAGCTGGGCTGTTTTGGGAAACGGAGAAAGGATAAACGAATTAGCCAAGGTGTTGACCAGGCTCATACTTCGGAGTCCTGCTCGTTGAGACGGCGGGTACTCGTTCTGGTTATGGTGGTGACTCCTCCCGGGGCATTCGACCTTCTCCAACGGCGTAGTCTCCGTAGGCAGCCCTCCTCCTCCAGTATGTTGTAGAGATTCATCAGGAGAATGGCCAGCACCACCAGTAGGGTGATAAACGCCAGGATATCCCTCAGCGTCCAATAGGGATGTATTCCCGAAACCCCAACTCGATCCTGTGTCTGGGCCTCAGCATCGCTGGGAGTGGAATCCCAATCCGTGTGCACATGAATGGGGTAGGTTTGAGGTAAGTTTGCCTGCAGATGAACCCCTCGATCGGTGAAGTAGGTGTACATCTTGCGGTACAGACCAGGACCCCAGGAATTGTCATGCAGACCCAGCTCCTTGAGACCTTCGTGCTGCTGATGGAAGGCCTGATAGTCGAAGGAACTCAGGCGGTTTCCCTCCAGAAACAGGCTCTCCAGATCCGGCAGACCCGTCAATCGCTCCACCTCCAAGGTCAGTATTAGGTTGTGCGACAGGTCCAAGATCTTGAGATGCGACGAGAGAATGGGCGAGTCCGGAGGCAAGCGAACCACTCGGTTGTTGGCCAAATTGAGGTACTTCAGGCTGGGCAAGAGGAACAGCTCCTGCGACGGATCACTGCCATGCTTGGGCAGGAACTCTATTGCGTTCTTGGACAGATCCAGTCTCTCCAGGTTCCACATGCCGCGAAGCAAGCCGGCGATAACATCTCCATTGAGCAGATTACCACGGAGATCCATCTCTGCCACAGTGCTCTTATTGTCCAGTTGGATCTGTGTTAGCCCATTGTTTGCCGCATGGATTCTGATAACACTTCCAATGATGACTAGTTCGCTCAGGCTACTGCCCTCCACGATAAAACTCTCGATGTGGTTCAGAAATAGCTTGGTGTGCTCCAGCTCTCCAGCGTGTCCCAGATCGAGCAGCCGAAGATTCGGAAGGGAGTCCAATGTTTTCGGAGGCAGAGTCCTCAGGTGGTTGCCATTCAGCAGTAGGGTCTGTAGCTGGGCATTCTTAGCGAAGACCTCCTCAGTCAACTCCGTGAGCTGGTTGCCACTCAAGTCCAAATGTTGAAGCTCCAGCAGGGGATCAAAGGTATTGACAGCAATCTCCTGGATCCCATTGCTCTGCAGTCCCAGAAATCGCAGCTTGGATAGGCCAGTAAAGGCCCCGCTGTGCACCGTGTGGATGGTGTTGTGACCCAATTCGAGAATCTCCAGGCGGGGAACAGTGCTGAACAGCTCATCCCGGAGCACTCCCAGACTTGAGCGTTGCATTTGCAGTGACGTTAGATTCGCCACCGGTCTCAGGCTCTCTTTGGTGATGTGATAGCTGGCGCAGTCCCTGACCACCAGCGTCCGGAGCCCGGGCGTCTGGTTGAGCACCAGCCACGCCGCCCCCTTGCGGCTGCAGTTCGTCAGGTGTAGTTCCCGTAGCTGCAGGATCGGAGTGCTCGAGTAGGCCACCGGGCGATCACTTAGCTCGCAGAAGGTATCCGGACAAATGGCACTGAGATTGCCGTCGTTAACAGAGGCGGCAGCTCCTAGCTGGAAGCCGCAAAATCCCAGCAATAGATACACATGCCAGCGCATACTGTTATAATTACTTTTATTAATATTTGAATAGAATACGGTTCACTCTGCACGCGATTTGTCCGGACTCTGAAAATGCACTAAAGTCATCGCTGAGGCACCAGCATCGGGGGCTTATCTGCGTACATGGCTGATCCGCTGGGAGAGAGCGCCACTGATAAGGGGTGAGATGCAAAGCCCCCGGGAAGCTTTGCTGATCACAACAAAGTAGAGCTTTCTCCTCGTGTTGCCAGCGATAGCTTCAGGTCAGCTTTTTTTTCTAAGATGAGGCGAGCAACATTAAGTCCACTTAAGTTTAACTTGCTTGAGTCCCAAAGTACTGAAAGTGAAATGCTTCTTGAAGCCTATGAGGAACTAAAACTTATTTTTTTATGGTAGAATGTAAGTCTGTATATTCATTTAATATTACTTTATGTTATATTACTGTTACAAAATCTTACAAAATATTTTGAAAATATATATTGGTTGACTTCATTTAAACACCTGATAATCACAACATTTTATTTCCAATTTAAGGCTTAAGTTTCCGACTCTGGCCGCATTAGGAACCTGACCCTGGCCTCGGAGGTATCCTCCGTCCGCTGCCCCCACTTGCATCCGAAGCAGCAGTTGCCTCCTGCTCTCCCGTAGAGATACATCCTCGCATATGCCAGGACTCCGAGAAGGAAGATTACGATGAGGATGTCGTACACGCTCCACTCGTGCTTTTTGGCTTTGGAATTCTCTGGTTTCGGACACTCCATCCCTGAAGGTGTCTGGTTGCTCTTCTTGAAGTCTACATCCTTGTGGCTGAAGTATTCAATCATCTCATTGTATAAATCCGAGCTAAATTGGTTGTCGAAGAGAGCTAACTCCTTGAGGTTCCTGTGCCTCTCGTACAAGGAGCGATAGTCAAGAGAAGTTAAGTTATTAACCGCCAAGGACAGGCTCTGGAGATGGTGGGCTGCATCAAGGGCTTCTAATGAAATGCTGTCCAGTTTGTTATGGGAAAGATCGAGGACGGCGAGCCGGGGTCCAAAAACCGCTGATTCCATTTGAAGACTAACCAATCGATTGTTGGACAGATTGAGGAACCTGAGGCTAGGCAGCAGGCACAAGTCACGGTACTCTTCGTTGTAGGACAGGGGAAGAGTATCGATTAAATTATTCGACAGATCCAGCCTCTGAAGGTTCCTCATCTCGCAGATAACTTCGCTGACACTTCTCCCAACCAAGTGAGTTCCGCTCAGGTCAAGTTCAATCAGAGAAATGGGATCCAAAGCCACATGGGTTAGCTTGCTGTTTGCCGCTTGCAACCTGCGGAGACTTTTGTTGCCCGCAAACTGTAAGCTCTCAACACCACTCTCCTCCAGGATTAGGGTGTCCACGCTGCAAGGCAACACCAGCTTCTTCAGCTGGGGGCAGTGGCTGAGATCGATCAGCTGAAAAAAGCTGTGTCCTAGGGTCGAAATGAATACCTTGGTCAACGGATTCCCTCTGAGAAAGAGCGTTTCCAACTTTAGGTTCCAGGAAAAAGTATCTATCGGTATTATGGAGATATTATTGTCACTCAGATCCAGGCTTTTGAGATTCTCAAGGGGTTGAAGGACACTATCCGGCAGAGACTTGAGCATGTTGCCCTGTAGCCCCAGGATCTCGAGTAGGGTCAGTTTCAGGAAGGTTCCATTGGTCATCCTTTCGATGGAGTTCCCTCCTAGCTCTAGGATCTGCAGTTGGTACAAGTTATGGAACTGGTCGTTGCGTAGTTCGGAGATATTACTGTGATGCAACTGCAACTTGTTGAGTTGGGTATTCCACCAGAAATTCTCCTTGTCTTCCTTGTCGAAGAGATCACTTCCGCAGTTGGCCAGTGACAGGATGCGAATATGGGGTGTGACTCTTAGCACATCCAGCTGCCGGCAGAAGCCCAAGTGAAGTTCCGCGATCCTAGGAACTTGGCTCGTTGCGTTAACCCCTTTCATATCTGGGAGACTGCAATAAGTCCCCGGACATATATCTTCAAGATCAATTTGTTCCGACTCAGAGGCTGCGCAGAGGAGCAGCAGCAGAAAAATATACACTTTTAGCATTTTAGCTTGTTTATATTCACATAAGCTTATGAGTCTTCAGCACAAACACTATTAAAAGTCTGCGGACGCCAAATCTTTGGAAAAAGTCAAAATTCAAGTTAACCTATACGCGGGTTATGTTAAATCCGATCAAAGTTACTGAAAGATAGAAAACTAACCGAGCAAAAGCGGACCAATCAGCTGTTCTGAGCAAGCTTCTACCTATCGATAAGTCAGAAAAGTTCCAAGACACTTAGCTTTCTGAAGGGCTGCTGTGATCGATAGATGGGCGGCTATTCAAAAGCTTAATTAAGAAAACTTATTTAGAAAAATATTTCAAATAATTTCAGTAAAAATAAATATATTTTGTATTGTGTATATGTATATATATTTTAAGACCGTAAAAAGACTGATAAGGTAACCCCGTGCCGATGGCTTCCGTATACAGTACCTAAAAAAATTAAAGTCATTTCAGAAATTTTCTGTCTAGTGGTCACTCCTAAATAAGTTAATACAAAGATGCATGAAAGAGTGACGGACTTATGGAATGGAGGAAGTTCTTATCTATTTTATTATTTTGAAAAATCAAATATTATATAATTTTTTATATTATTAAAAATTAGCTTCATATCTCCGAGTCCTCAGTACTGACAAGTCTGGCTTCCATATTGGACCTTCGTCTCTTTCTGAAAAACTGAGAGAGTGAAATGAGACACTTTTCCCGTGGGCGGGCATGTCGAAAGTGCAGGAATAGGATCACATTGAGGACAAGTGAAGCCAGAAGGCCTGTAAAGATCAGAATATCCACTAGGCTCCAATTTGGAAGACTCGCACATTGCTGAACTCTTGGATAAAGGCTTTCCCTTCTCGGAGGAGATAGCTCCGATTTGTCTGCGAAGTTCACGGATATATTGTGACCAGCAGGTGAATCTCGAATTTTTTCTATGACGCGGACACCAGCCTCCGTGAAGTATTTGGTGATGGCACTGTAGCTATCCGGGTTGAATACGTTGTCGAAGAGGGCCAGCTCCTTGAGGCGAGGTTGCTGCTGGTAAAAGTGTTCATATTGGAATTGCCGGATAAGGTTCCCCTCGATGTGCAGGCCCTTCAGCTCCTTGATCAAGCTGAAGATGTGTGGCTCCAGGCTATATATTAGATTGTACGAGAGGTCCAAGTAGGTGAGGCTGGGGGACAGCAGCGGCGAATCGCTATGCAGGTGTTCCAGGAGATTGCTGGACAGGTTCAGGAACCTGAGATTGGGCAGCAGGAAGAACTCACTCGAATTGTCGCTCCCGGGCGCTGGCAAGCTGTCGATGAGGTTCTTGGACAGATCCAGGTAGTCGAGCCTCCACATCCCCATGACCATACTGGGGATGTCATCGGCTTCCAGTCGGTTCTCATGCAGCTCCAGCTTGACGATGGATTTCTTGTCGCTCAAGCTGAGATGGGTCAGCTCGTTGTTCGTTGCCTGGAGCTTGGCAACGCTGCCCTCGATGGAAAGGCTCTGCATCCCATTGTTCTCCACCATGAGGATGTAGGCGTCGTTCAGATGCAGCTCCTCCAGTAGACCGCAGTTGCTCAGGTCCAGCAGAATGAGCCGCCTCGGTGAACGCAGGGTCGAAGGATATACTTTGGTCAGCGGGTTTCCATGGAGCAGCAGTATCTGCAGCCGTGGGCTTCCGGCAAAGATTCCCTCCTGAAGGGTCTCGATCTTATTGTTGCCAAGGTCAAGGTGCAGGAGCTTTCGAAGTTGGAGAAATATTCCATCGGGCAGAGCACTAATGTTATTGTCCTGCAGTCCAAGTAGCCACAGCTTAAAGAGTCCCTTAAAGGTGGTTACCGGAATCCTGCTTATGGCGTTACCTCCCAGCTCGAGAACCTTCAAATCGGGCAGCTTGGCAAACAGTCCGTCACTCAGCTCTGGAAGATGCCCGCCTCGCAAGTGAAGGTAGCCGAGATTGGGCAACGCACTGAGGTCGTCCACGCCCAGGTCGCCACTGGTGCAGTTCGCTATGTCCAGAGTGTGCAGATTGGGGGAATGCCTCAGCACTGTCAGGTTGTCGCAGTCGTCCAGATGGAGCTCCCACTGATTTGATATAGGCTTTTCCACGGTGTAGTTTGAGTCGAAATCTGATTCACAGTTGATTCCCTCGCAGTTGGGATCAAAATCGGGGATGCCCAGAACAAAGATAGCTGGAAGGAGCAGCACGATGTAAAGAATTTGATCCATTTATAGTTTTATTCCTCGTTATTCTTAATTGTGCTTCTTGGTATCTATCAGTGAACGCAGTTATTCGTCGACTAATCCCAGAGAGGCAGAAAAATCTCATATTTTAACTAAGCTTCAGAGAGCTTTACAAGCTGGTCTCTTACTTTCCCTCTTAATATCAATTGACGGTCAGAGCATCAATTTATCTTGTTGTCTGAGGGAAAATGAACGTAAGCTTAGCTTTCGACATGCAAAATAACAGAACAGAGGTCAACTATATATATTCCATAGCACTGAGCTCTTGGACGAATCAAGATTTGCGCGCATTCAAATAATTGAGCTTAGTGATAAAAGTGATTTTTTTTGTTAACAATAAATAACAAACATTATAGTGAGTACTACATTTATTATTTTATATACAGATATATTTATATTTATTTAATTCTCGGAGCCATCAATAGTCATCATGCAGAATTAATTCCTATTACATATTATATGCAAATTTACATATATATATGCAAAGCAAACACTTTGTGAGCCAAAGCTTTCTAATCTAATAGAGATTGAACCTATCAGCTGTTTCGTACCAGAACATACAGATTGACTCTACTTATCGATAGCAATAGATTAGTTCTATAGCACCGAGCTTGTAGCCAAGCGATCATATGGGATAGATCGGCGCGCATTCAAATCTCTTTACTATAATACTATCAGAACTATTAAAGGGTGTCGGGTAATTATATTTGGCATTATTTTTAAAAATTTCCTTAACTTAAGTGTGTAAAAAGGTATTGAGATACTAATATACAAAATCTCTTTCTTTTCAGACCTTAGCTAAAGAGTATTATACCATTTTTGTTGGATACAGTAAATACATCAAATGCCTGGAACATCTTCGCTTATCACGGACAACCTTCCAGCATGTTCCACATAAAAAGAGGTCTTAACTTGGCAAATACAAGACAGCAAAGAGGAGAGATCCTTTAATTCCCTGCATAATTCCAAATCAGACAAGCGTTAAAAACATTTCATTATAACGCTACACAATCGGAATATTTAATGATTTAATCGCTCGACCGAATCAGGCAAAGGCAACAAAAACAACAGCAACACAAGCAACAAAATCCCGCAGACACCTAAGCAAAGGACGCTGAGTTCGGAGGCTGCCAAAGGAGGCGGAGGATGCCGTCTCGATAAACTGCTTCAAATTCACAGATTTTAAATTTAAAATCGTTGCCACACGGCGCAGGGCAGGCGAACATGTAAAAAGCAGCCAGCTCTCTCTCTCTGCTCCACCAAGATCTCCCCAAGCCATGACATGGCATACCATTCCATTCCATACCCAAGTTGGCCGGCGAACGTTGGCTCTCGATATAATGGCGCGAGTTTCATGTTTACAAAAAAGATTATGCAGCCCCAAAACAAGAACCACGAGATACAAACGTGCAGAGTTTGCAGGCAACTCGCAGACCTGGAGATGCAACCTGAAAACTGGGAACTGAGAACTGGGAACTGAGAACTGAGAACTGAAACTGGAGTTCTAATTAAACAATTCGTAGAATTTCGCGTTAATTGCGAGAAAACGACTTGAACGTGCTCGGCGGATTGGCTGGGGCTCTGGGACCCTGGTTGTTTCTCTGCCTCCTCTAAAGACACCAACATCCTCGCCCTCACCAAATCTTCAAACCAGTTGACACGTTCTGGTGGAGTTTTTTTTAATGTGGGCACAGCCGGAAAAAAGGTTCCTATGGCATAGATTTAAAATAAAATAGCTCACAAAAAAATGCGTAAGTAAAAGAATTTATACTCTTTAATTTTAAAAGCGTGTATTACTTCTAATTTTTTGTATTTTATAATAACTATTACTTGACCTATAAAGTTATTTTTCGTTTTTCCCAGTGCCGTGAGAGAGCTTTGCACTTTGCCTAGACTCGGTGTCATTCGGTGTACTTCCATTTGATGAGGATGAGCTCTGTTATTAACACGCCTCCCGGCATTAACCCTTAACCATCTTGGGCCTGCATACCGCTCACATAAACATGGACAATGCCCTGGACTCTTTACACATGTGAAGGCTGAAGGCTGGCCAAACACTGGAGAGAAAACTCAATTCAAATTATCGGCAAACAAGATCGACAGATGTTCAGCTGGCACAACAACAGAAATGCCGAGATGGAGCAGGAGGAGGCGAGAGGTCATCGAGGTGCACCGACCGGAGATCGGGGAGATCGATCTTCCTGCAGAGCCCAAAGCCCGCGGACAGAGCCATCCAAAGCAGTCGCACGTCTCGCTGAGCAAATAACGCCCAAAAATAAAATAACACAAGGCAAAGAGAGAGAACTAAACCCTTTAATCTAAACCACTTTGGGCAGTGCCAGCGCAGATCCCTCCGACCGATCCGATCGACAACGCCACGCATATTTCGCATAACCCAGGCACACCTTTTCACCCAGGTCCCAGTCCTGGGCCCAGAAGCAGGGCAGGGTATAGCCCCGAAAAATGAGAATATAAAACCGAATTCGTACCACAAAGAACATAGCCACTCCAGAGATCCCCGACCGTCCCGCCCCGTCCCGTCGCTACCGTCATCATCATCGACGGCACTCCAACTCCACTCCATTCTACCATTCTCCTGGTCGATCATCCTCACTCGTCATCCTGCTCGTCATCGTGTCCACATCCCTGGGTTCGCGCTTATCGGCCCGATTAATCTGCCATCGCTATCGCTGATAAGGCCGCCAAATGGACGAACCGATCCTCTTCAGAAACCCGACCATAAAGCCCAGCCACAACCGCATCATTGTTAGCCCAGTGCGCAGTGGCAGCCAACACTCATGTTTAAATTATGATGGCTTCTAACTTGAATGTGGGCATATGGGCTACCCTCCCTCTCTGTCTCTGCATCCCTCTTTGCTCTTCCTCTCTCTCTGATCGTGTCAGAAGTCGTGCTTACTATATGCCGCTGACATGGCTGACGACCCATTGACAGGGGCCCCGATTGACGACTCGTTCTTCCAGTCAATGAACAATTGAAGTTCGACAAATGTTAAAGGGTCAACTCGAAGAAATGTTCCGGATCTAATGGGTAGATTGGAGATCAAATCCTTGATTGGATTGTACTGCTGTAGAATTCCATCTTTAATCGTCAGATTTATAGGTTTATCTATTTTAGTTTACTTTTAAAAGATAGTTCTTTTAAAAACTCTCAAAATATATTTATCCGTTTTGATAATTTTATTAATTTAAAAGCTAACTAATAACCTTGAATTTATAATTTAAACGTTTTAAAATACCTCTAATAATTATTAAAAATTGGTACCAAATGTTGGCACTATATAATATATAATCAGACATCTCTAATATATGCTAAGTCTCAATAATATTGTTTTTAATCTAAAATCCTTTAACTTCAACCACTGCAAATGCCTTCATTATCAATATAACTGCTCTGCAATTAAGATCATATTTCAGGCGATTATACCCGGGGGAAGCAGAGAAAAGTTGAGTCAATGCTGAGTCGGGAGCTATCTGGGTTATCTAATCGGGGCTCATCTACATGGGTTCATCCTGGCGTATGCGCAATGCGCCTTTGTCACTGGCAGCTGCTGCTGCTGCTGATCGGCCCTGCGATTTCCCCGCCCAACGAAAATCTCTGAATGGGATTTGACTGGGCTTCGTTTTATTTAAACACAATCGCTGATGCATAATTAATTAAAAGGTCTTTTTTCAATATGATTTTTTCTGTGCGTTTTGTTTACGTTTTTTTTGCATTTTGCTTTTCTTTTTGTCCGCTGTCTGTTGACAACACGCCCAAAAAAAAAAAACGGTGGCCGTTTGTTGGTTGGCTGATTCCGTATCCGAATCCGCATCCGAATCAGAATCTGGTTCTGGTTCTGGTAGTGCCTGTTGTGGTGGCTCTGTGCTGCGGCTCCTTATCTTGTAAATTGAATTATGAAATCGTCAACTTGAATCCGAACTGAACAGAGGCTGCTCCTTTCTGTCCATGGAATGGAAAATCAGTTAAGAGCCATGACGACGACGACGACTAAACATACAACTACAACTACAATCACAGCTGCCCAATGACCAGAGCCCTGGCTTTCAGTGTTGTCAATTCCAGAGGGTTTGTGGCCAGATTTTAAGGATTAGATTAATTAGTCTTTAGATTACCAAGAAAACATTTATTTTAAGCTGCATTTTGGCAGTACTTATGAATCTTTCTCCATTTTCTTAAGGGATAAAAAATAATACTTATGAAATATATTTTATACTTATTTATTCTTAGGATTCTTAGCTACTTTTTCAGCTTTTCTTTTGCCACCACTGATGCCAGTGAGTGAGCAAACAAAACGGGCATTTAACATAATCATATCATATCGTCGTGGGCATCACATCGCTACCAGGCTAAAGCCACTCAAGTTGGCCCAGCACGTCGGGGTGGAATGGGTGTGGGCATGGGCATGGCCATGACGACGGTGTGGGGATGAGGATGAGCCTGGCCATTTGCATATGTCTTTTTGCCCATGCCACGCCCCCTTGGCTTGACTTGTTTGCTTGGCAGCACGAATGAGCAGCAGCGTTTAGGAGCTATCTGCCTTTCATTGCTATATTTGCTGGCCTGCTTTTGATTTCTTTCGGGGAATGGGTTAGTCTGCCTCTTCCTTGCCCATGTTTTCGGATGAAACCATGTCAAGAATCAACAAAGTTGGGAAAAATAAACATTTCCAAACTGAGAAAGTACACTGTTATTTACATAAGTCCCAAAAGACAATAAACTAAAAATATTTCCAATAGGTTATATGTTTTAGAACATATTATGAATTCATAATACAAATAACATTGAAAGAAAATTACTATATTTCTAAGAGGGAATTTTCTAGTTAGCAATTAGTTGCAAGAACAGTATTTTTCTAGACGATTTGAGTATTTATAATAAATGTGAATCCATTTAGTGTTTATTTTAAAATAACCAATAAAAAGAAGTTCAAAACTAAATTGCAAAGTTTTTTTGAGTGCAAAAATAGAAAAAGGAAAATCTGAAAACGCTTTCGTTTGTTCTAATCACAGCCACAGCATCGCTGGTTTGTTGGCCTGTCGGGTTTTGGTAATTGAGAATATAATTACACGAATTACGACGCAGTCGCCGCGTTTATCTGGCGGTTAGCATCTGCCTTTCATCTTGAGGCCTCAGTGGCCTGAGGTTGACAGGGCCAAGTGCGTTCCGATGGGCCCCATTGTTGCTCCCCAAGGCGATTCCATGGCAGCTATCCGGACTGTAGGCTGGACTGTGGACTGGACAGAGGCATAGTTATCCAAGCAATCCGAGAATACCCGAGTCGAGTAACCAAGTGAAGCATGTGTCCGCTTTCACAGCGCCGGGCTTTCAATCGACAAACGCAACTCATAGTCAAAAGGGGGATGCCCGACAATTGTCACTTCCCAAAGCAATTACGTTACAATTTAAGCGTGTAAACAAAAAATTACAAAGTTGTTAGGCCAAAATGGCAAGCAGTCTGCAAGTCATCGCCAGCTACCAACAATTGGGTAGGGAAAAAGTGATGGGAGGTAGAAATGAGTGGAAATAGTCATTCTTAGGCAGAGATTCTTTTTAAATTCCTTAGAAACTCCTATTTTTATTCAATATATATCTTTATTTGTAATCACATAGTAAATACAACAATATAAACAATGATTAATTTAATTTAAGGACACATCAATCTAGCGGCTGAATCCCCTCAATGAATTTCCATCGCAACCAACCAGCCGGAAATAATTGGTGCATGCTTTGGCAGTGACAGGTAAACCCCGCTCAAATCGACTGCCACACATCGTCAAACATTTTATTGGTCAATTGGGCAACTTCAGCCCCTCAATGACGAACCCCTAATACCCACAACTCAACTCCTAACACCTAACACCTAGCTGTAACCCCTCTCTGTGGCTGCCGGCGCAAGTGTTACCTTTCCAATAAATATTTGTTTACGCACAAATAGACTTGTAGAGCGCGTTAGAAATTTATTTGGACGAGGGCCAGACTAGAGCAAGTGAAGCGAGACGAAGCCACAGTCAGAGTTCTGTCAAATGCACTCAGAAAATAAAGAGGCAAGGTACAATTTGTGGAAATTATTATCTATAGCATAAAGAATTAAAACTGTTTAAAATAAATTAAATTATGCTCAAACAAGAAAGGAATCTTTCTTCGGAAAGCCGAAGTATATAAACCATTGCAGCTTGCAAATTAAGAAAAGCCCAAATTGCATGTATTTCAATTGGGAAAATTTTTCTGTGCTAGTTTTTATTATCAAATTTTAAAAAATGGACTAAAATTTTTTTTATAGATTTTTTTTCTATATTTTGATTGTAAATAATTAAGATTTTAATGCCGACTCGAAAAATAAATGGCTTTCGGTTATCACTTGCTTTTTGGCTAAAAGAGGCTCCCAAGAAGTCCTCAAATTCAAGCATTTTTGATTTCGAAAAATATGCTAATTTTTCAGACAAATCAAAGTTTAGAAATGACATAACTGTGCTAAAAATGCTGATCAATAATATATATACCTTACGGGGTCGAAGATACTTCCTTTCTGCGTTACAAACTTCTGGACAAAATTATAATACCCTGCATGGGTATAAAACAAGTGGGAAAGCTACAGTCGAGTGTGACCGACTGTGAGATACCCGGTACCCAAAGAATTGTGGGTGAAATTGAGCAGCACATGCACATGGAAAAAAGGAAATTTTGACAAATGAAGACAAATATTGCTAGAAACATGTTGAGCAACACTCAAAAAAGACAAATGTTGCTAGGAACATGTTGGGCAACTCTCAACATGCTGAGCAACACCCAAAAAAGACAAATGCTGCTAGGAACATGTTGAGCAACACGCACGTGCGCTCTCTCTCTCTCTTAGAAACTTTATTGTTTAATAACTTCTATGCTTATCATCCGATTTTACTCAAATTTTCAGAACACGTCCACGATTGTCTACTTATTAAGACTGTCTACTTATTTTACGCCGAAAATCACGCATATGGCTTATATACCGTTTTTATGGTTTTCGGGGCGGAAGTGGGCGTGGCCAAATTTAAAAACAAACTTGATCTGCGTGCAACAGATTCCAATGTTGTCACCTAATTTGGTAACTCCAGCTCTTATAGTCTCTGAGATCTGTTGTTTCACACGGACGGACAGACGAACAGACGGACATACGGACAGACGGACAGACGGACATGGCTAGATCGACTCGGCTAGTGACGCTGATCAAGAATATATACACTTTATAGGGTCGGAGATTTCTCCTTCTGCCTGTTACATACATTCACGGTTGGCACTAACTTATAATACCCTTGTACCCTATGGGTACCGGGTATAAATAGTGTACAAATAACTAAACCAGAATATATAATAACAAATATGCTTACTATGCTTACATTTCTCTCAGTGCATGGCTCAGTGAGTGCGTTTGCCTTATCAGCCTTAGATAATCGACTTTGATTCCTGTGTTTGCCCTCAACGCCTCTGCCAGCTTGTTTGTCTTTGATTCCAGCAGTAAATAATAATAATAATGCTCGGGCAAGAAGGAAGCCAAAATGTTTGCCTAATTTATCGCAGTAGCATCGTTTCAAAAATTAATTTAATTCGATGCCCAATAACTATTCGAAGTGGGACCCTCATAATTCGGGGCCTCGACTTCCTGTTTCTGCTATCTCGCCGCTTCGATCGCCTCTTGTTCGCACCTATTCAAATGATCTAGTCGAATCGCCAGAGAAATCAGCATCCTCAGGAGCAGCTGATGATCGCTTTGCAAAAAAAAAAGAGAAAAAAAAAGAGGAAACAAAAAGTGGAGTTGATTTTTGTCTGAGGTTTTTGCCGGGTTATCAGGCGGGGTTTTGTCGCCACCATCTCGGACCTCTGAGTCCGCCCATCACGTGTCTAATTTCTCGCTGCCCAAATAGTCCTCGGGAGAGAATGGCTGGCATGGCTTTCCCTGGTTCCTGGGTTCTAGCTCCTCCAGTTGTGTCCCGGCTATCTTGATGCTGGCGCGCAAAAATGTTTACAATTTCGCTGCTCATTTTTTCTCCCTCCTCACAATGGCAGCGAAATTAAAAATGTTTCCAGTGGTTGACTTGGTCCGGGCTTCATTTTTCACGTTGGTCACTCAATTGTGCCCGAGACACATGCCAAAAGGATGGCACATTGGTGGCCAGGCGACGAAAGGGAAACCATTTGCTGGAACTGTCGAATGAATAGGATTTCTAGTGAATCGCGGGAGAACAATCGATTCCCGGGCAGTAAAAGAATTCTCCGTTTACAGTGTTTACGGGAAAAACAATGTTGCTATTCATTTTAGGTGAAAAAGTGGGACTCTAAGGTTGTCGAAAGATATATTTATATGGCATTTATATTATTTTAAATTATAAATTTTTATAAATGGTAAATAATGTTTAAGAAATATTATTTTTTCTTCCTTAAAAACCTTTTTAAAGTCTTGACTTTACCACTGTGCATCGCAGGGCAGCAGCAATCAGCGTTTTGCGTCAACTAACAAATAAATATCACGCATGGCCAAAAGCGGCAATCAAAGTCCATCAACTGGCATCGGGCTGGCAGATGCCAAGCCGTCGATAAGCCCAGTACCCAAGTATATCCTTTGGCAGCGAGTCGCCATCGCCACATTTCGATCCGGTGGGCGATAAAGTGCCAGGCATTGTTTTCAGCCTCAATCAGAGCTAGTTTAAATGCGTTTTTGGCCGGGGAAGTGAGCCAAGTGAGCCAAGTGAGCCGGGGGCCATCTCATAGGCCATGTTTCGGACCCAAAGCGCAGTCATAATTATTTCATTATGGCCCATTTGTTTCATCAGCCCCATTGGCCACGACTTCTGCTAACTGTTGAGTTGACTTGGTGGCTGATGAGTTGGGTCTCCTCTCTGTTTCTGTTACTGTGTCTCTCTGGCTTTTGGGCCTTATCGATCGGACGCCATCTTAATTGTTTGTTGTTAAACACGCAGCCACAGATTTCGATCCCCAATCCGAGTCCGAATCCAAATCGGAGTCGGATTCCAGCTCCAATACGGAATTCGGTTACTGATTTAGGGTCCCCACTCCCTCGCAGCGAATAGACTTGGCCGCTTATTGATTTTTCATCTGAATTTCGTCGTCAGCCATTTGATTTATTGTTGTCCACTTAATTTGTTAGAGATGCTGTCCAGATATTTCCCCCTCGAACTGCTAATTCGCTGTAGATCGTCGTATTTATGGTCTCCGCCTTATCGTTGGGAACTTTTTCGAGCAACCCGAATGAGTCTTGCCCTCCGTTGAACTGAACTAGTTTGTCCAAGCGAACTTAAACTACGTTAAATGTTTCGGGGTGGGGCCAACGAAAAATGAGGTTTCTCTGTGCTGATTTTCTGGGGAGCTGCGAGAATGCTTAATGGCCAAAATCATTGTTTTCTTAAGAAGAAGGAATGCTTATTATTTATTTTTGGTATGGATTTCACAGCACAAGTGAGACTAGCCTTCTCAGACTTCTGAAACTCCCTTGAATTTTCCACTAGAATTTAGTAAACCCTTTATATTAACCTCCCCTGAGGAATTAATTTTCTCCTTCCCCCCAGGCCAGACTGCAATCTTTTGCTCGCCCACTAGGGAGTCACCATTTGAATGGAGCAATTAGAGACTGTTGCCAAACAGTGGCCAGCAACTGCAGTCCAGGTGTGTGGTCACAATAGATGACCACACGAGGACCCGTACCCCCGGAGAGCCCCATCCCCTAACATTCACCCCTCTCTGCTCTTCTCGCCGAGAGCCAGACAATGGCAATTGTGGCCGGCTGAGAATGTTGTCATATGTCGCCTCCGTCGCTGTCGTCGCACGTCGCCGTGTTTCATGTAAACAAATAACAAATTAAATGAAAATTTAAATGAAGGAGAAGCAGGAGCCGCACGACGATTTATGTGCCGGTTGCAGGATAAGCCCGAAATCGACGGAGTCCAAACCCTCGACGGTCCTTGGCCCTCGCTTGTTTTTTGTGGTTGATGGAGGCGAAACCCCGCTGATCGAATCAAATGAACCGAACCCACACACACAGAGACAAATATACAGAAACGGCACCCATGTGCAGACGGTGAAAAGGACAATCGAAGGCGGCCAGGATTTGCCTCGGCCGGGCCAAGAGGGTTGGCCTGTGTTGTTACCTTGGTCCCGGCTCCTCGATTCCGGGTGGCAATCGTCTGTAATTGGGATTTGTATTGAGTTATTATTTATTGCCCCCCTCCGACTCCTTGCTCCTCGTTCTTGTTCTCGACTGCGTTAGCGTCCTCGTCCCCGTCGCCGGAGTCGAGTCAAAATAGAGAAATTATCGGCAACAACTTTGCGTGTTGAATTGATTGATTTGCCTTCCTGGGGCACAAATCCAAATTGCAGTTCACATTTGTATCTGTCGACAGTGCTGAGTGGGTTTTGAGGAATGTTGTACCTATAGAAAAACCCTAAAAAGGGTGAGGTACATCGAGGTATTGGATGGTACCTATAGGTAAAAGATGATGCGATTACAAGTGCTTTTTTAGTATCTTTAATCCAGCAGTTATTTTAAAAAGAACTAATTTATAATTTATATTAAATCCTTAAATATACTTTTTCCCCTAAGGTACATAGCTTAATCCACAAAAAATCTTTCCCATCACTATATGTATCTGCATGTCTCTCATTCACAGAAACGTGTGTGTGTGTGTGGCATGCGGGTCCTTTGCATGTCAATAGGTGCTAAAAATTGACTTTCGAGCAACGCCCAGACCGAACCTGCTTGAAACTTAATTAACAAGACTCCGCGGCAGCCGAAGCCCCATATACAGATACAGATACAGATGCAGATGCAGATACAGATGCCTGAGTCCCGTATCTGAGGCAACAGAAGCCAGGCCCCATCACAAGATAAACCCCCGACAATCACTCAAAGCTAGATGGGGACTTGCAGGGGCGAGGAGAGGGGAACATGCAAAATGCAGCTGCAGTCTGCCGGCATTTACATACTTACAAGGAAAGCAGTCGCGCCGGCAGTGCCAGAGCCGAATGATATATAAAAACACAAGAAATTTGACATGAACTGCGGAGATTTCAACGCAAAGATAGCGCCAAAAAGATGCCACCGCAACAGAGAGAGAGCGAGAGAGTGAGAGGCCCAAGGAGTCTCGGGCTCCTTGAATAATGGCGGCCTCAATCAGGACCGAACCGAAAACCCAAGCAATTGTAAGAAAAACTCAAGAGGCCAGAGACCAAAGACGAGGATGAGTGCAGAGTGGAGAGCGTCGGGGTCTGAGAAAGGTCTCTTCTCTGCTCTTCTACAGCTTCTTCTGCCCTTCGTTATTGTGGTTTTCTGGGAGAGACAAAGATGACGCGATTGCTAGATTTGATAAGCAAAATCATTTGTGATAAAATAAATAATTGAGTTCGTTTGCATATCATGGGAAAGCATCTCTCATCGTCCCAAACCTCACTCAGAACAAACGTATAAAAATATATATTTGTATGCCAGAGCACGGGGAAAAAATCGAGTAAATTGTATCTAAAGTAATTCGAAACCATCAAAGTGTCGATTTTAAAATATTTAACATAACCTTTTGATATGCAAGTTTCATAATTATTGCTGGGACTTGAACCTAAGTCTTCTAAGCAATTTTTACAATTTTTAAACAGTTTTATCTTCACAAAACAATGATAAATCAATCTTCTACTATTTTTCCCAGTGCACAGGAGGTCCGGTGAAGAGGCCTCAATAAATTCACTGGCACACTCATAACTTCTTTCCAATTGTGTCACAGATTAGACGGGGCCCCGAAGACAAACGCCTTTAGACAGACTTCAATCAAATCGGACGCCTATATCGGCAGCAACTATCTTTCGGATCCGAAACCGTAGCCCCCCGAAATTTCCTTACCCCTCTTCGGAGGTGTGCGGTGCGGGGCGGCGCACCTCCAATTGCGATAAAGCGTTAAAATTAATTATCGAGTGCCAGCAGCGCTGGCTCAGTGCGCTGTGCTGTCAAATCTTTATCGCATAATTGATTTCATAGCTACTGCGTTTGCTTTCAGCGCTGCTTTCCTCAAATTACACGCCAAGGGCCTCTACCTACCAAAAATAAAAATAATAAAATTTCTGATGGGCCGAGCAATTGGGGTAAAGAGCTACCTCAAAACCACCGAGACAAAGACAGAAAAAGAACAACAAACGGCAGCTACAAATCAACATCACGATAAGAAACTGTGATTTTTATTTTTTGAAAACTGATTTTTGATTTCCTGTACAATTTTGATTAAAAATTGTGGTGTGGCTCTGTCCCGCTCTGCCTGTCTGTCATGTCGGGGAACCTTCTTCGCTGACTGTGAATGAAAGGCTGGAAGACAAATTGAAAACAAAGTCTAATCAGTTGAGCAATTGAGCAATTTTATATACCCCTTGCTTAGGAGGATTATAAGGGGGTTAGACGTGAGCTCAGTTCTGGCAATCCAAGAGATTGAAGTTATTAGCAAGCTTAATACTATAAATAATACAATTTTTAAGGGACTTAAGTTAACATATTCTTAGCCTTAACTTACATTCTTTGCCTTTTATAGGGTTTAACTTTAGAATGTTTATTTATAAACAGGTAAAAGTCAGTATATTTTAAAACCCAAGTTCCAAGTAATACAAATTTATTTACTGTCATAAAGTATCATATTATTTCCTAGACACCCTTTCGTATTACAGGGCACTGCCTAGTCGAACCACTCACCCTTCATCTTGAAGTGTTTCCTATAATTTTCTTTGTTGCCCCTTTTGGTAGCATTGTTAAGAGCGCATTTTGGAAATCTAATCACTGACAAGCTATGGCTGCCTGTATTCGATAGATAGTTGCTGATGGCACCCTCGTGGGGATAAGGGCTGGAAATTGATTCGGACCGGGTTGAGAAATGGTTCAAGATTTGGCAGCCGATATGGCTTATGCAAGGTGCTGCCGGGCTTATAGGAAACTTTCCGATAGCTTTCGATGGCTGCAATGTGGCTCCGAAGCGGCGTCAATATGGTCCCAAGTCAGTGCAGTATCTGCGCTCGCACTTCCACTCGACAGGACCACCATGTGTCGTGGTTTGCTCCTGCGACCTTTTGTGCCTGGCGTAATTAAAACTTAAAACGCTTTTTGTTTTGCAAGCAGCACTTGAGCCTTTGTTTGCCAGCCGAAAAGTTCACAACCCACCAACCCCCGCCCCTATTCTGCATGTCTCGACCGAGAAAAACAAAAAAAGGGGGAGAAAGAACAGTATCTCAAGTGTGCTCATTGTGAAAATTCCAATAGAGAGCGTGCGACTTCTTTGGTACTAAAAAAAAACCCCCTCGATTGTTGTAAGCGAACTTTCCAGAGCAGCCCACCCGGCAGAAGTTCATTCAGTAGCAGAAGCAGGAGCAGGGCTTGGTTCAAGTGGGCCAAGGAGCACGTGCCCGGCTCCTGGGATTCGGTGTCGGTTCAAGTGTGCCAATATGTTGCAGCTTCGATCCGTGCCACATGCCAAGAGACTGCCACCACACGGGGCCACACGCACCTGGTAAGGTGGTCTCATTGGCCACTTAAACGAGAAACATATTATGCATAAAATATGCCAGCTATTTCACAACATTTGTAATTGTACTGTTTGAGCTAGTTAAAAAAGAAATAGTTAATAAAATAGGAAACAATCTGTAAGTTATTAAATAATTTTGATGAAATAAGTTATGTGTTTTGATTGTATTTGTTCAATTAAATCAATCAACTTACACCTTGCTCTTCCCAAAGCGTAATTGTATGTTGTTAACTAATGCTTATGAATTTATTATCTAGACATTTGAAGTTCGTACATTTAAGTATTTCTATATTATAAATATTATAATTTTTTGCTGCTTCGTGCAAATTATTTATAATTGCCTAAGTGCGGCATGTTCTCGACTTGTTAAACATGATAGATTGTTAATTTAATTGTAAACGTTAAGCAATCGAGCCTATAAATTCGCACGGAATTTTATTTTGATACTCTGGTTCCCTATAATGGTTCGTTCAAGTTGGTACATTTTTTTCGTGGTGATCGGCGAAGCCCTTGTAAGTCTACAAAAGGATACGAAAGCAAGGACCTCAACATTTTTTTTTCTAGTGCTTTGTCATTAAGCCGTATAAGGTGACCCTTGTGTCCAGCGCGTACTGGCCCGAAAACGGAGTTTGGGATGCCTCCAAGGTTCGGCTGATCGGACGCGACCGGATGTTTAACGGAACGATTACCCTAAGGGAGGACATGGACGAGGAGCACTATTCCTTCTCTGGCGAGTCTTCCTCCGATCCCACCGGCGATGGGAACTTCAAGCTGTTGCCCTTTCACATTCCGCGAACCTCTATTTGCCAGGCCTACCATAAGTATCGCTCTTACTTCTCGCAGCACGCCGAATATGGGCGGCAGACCGACTTCCCCATGAACAGGGACGTCTGCCCCATTCCCAAGGGCACCTACTACTTGAAGAACATCCAAATCAGCACCGAAAACTGGCCGGCCATCTTACCTCGGGGCTTTTTGCGAGCCAACGGGACATTCTACCGGAACAACATGCACTTGGGCACCTATTCCGTGACGGGACTGATTGAAGATAGGGACTCTGAATAGACAAAGAACTTATATCGAATCCACAATCATATCTACGAACAACTATTTGATTTCCTTGTAAGGATTTCCCGGATAATATTTAAAGTATTTTTAATATTTCTGTTACCTTTTAAATATTACTTAATAGCAAAGACACTTGGCAGTGGCGTTCAGGATCGATCAGGAATATGGAACCATTTTTACAACTACATTAAAAAATGTTCAATTTATTGTAAATATAAAAATATGAAAACAGAATATGCCTATTGGACTGTCATTTAATAATATATTTCTCGATTGCCAGACTACCTGAGCCGATTCCCCGTGCACCTGTAATTCGGAGCCGACGACCAGTGCATAAATCATCAATGCAACTGCAGCAGGTCGAAGAGAAATCGACCGAACGGAAAAAAAAAATATAGGCGCCCGCAGAGATGTCCGATTTTTCCGGGGCCTACGCCCTCGTTTCCCTCTCAAGCAGTTACCTGGGCCTGTGACGAAATATTTAGTCGAAAATATTGTCCCTAATGCTGGCGCCAGACAAGTCCTATGCTGATGATGATGACAGACTTAGGCACCGTACACAAAACAAATCCAACCTGTCACACTAACGACTTCTGCGAAGACAATGGCCGGCCGGGCTCTTCTTGGCCTTATTCCCCGTCCTTCTCTCTATCCAGTTTGCAGTTTACTTTGGCCCTGTGTCTATAAGCCAAAAGTGTTGCACTAGTTTCGGATGGATTTGGCCCAGGGAGACAAAGGGCCCGGGATCCGCAGGGCTTTGTCTTCCACTCCGGTTTGGTTCCCCGTTTCCCGATTCCGCTCCTGTGTGTATGTGCATGCATTTTATGGTGCAATTCCTTTGTCCTTTGCCGGCGAAGGCAGGCCAATATTTTTATTGCCCATCCAGCACACAGTATACAGAATCGAACAAATAGCTGCAACAGCCGCTAAGAGTTATGACCCGGCGCCTAGGAGCTCATCTCCCAAACAAAGGGCTGTGAAAGGCACTTTTCGAATGGGATGGAATGCTTTTGGTTCGGGTTGGTTCGGGATGCGGATGGGATGCGGTGGGTTGGGGTGATATCTTGTAGCGATCGTGCTCCGATCCGATTCCGATCCTCGAGCTACGGAATGAAGTCAAGTGGCACATACGAATCGAAATCAAGGGGTAAAGTATGGAAAATCAAAGGCATAGAATCTTTAATAAAATTATGCAGCATTGTTGCATTTAGTAAACTTTACAAATATCTAATCCGCAATCTACTTAAATAAATTATTATTAAACAGTGTACAAAAACATCGTAACAGAACTAAACGTTGAGATTTAGAGATTTTTCCGCAACAATGTTGCATTTAAAATTTACAAGCATCTAATGTACAATCTCTAGTAATGAAAAATAATTAATTATAATTATTTTCATTTATACGACTTCTGGTTTATAAATATCAAACACTCTCAAAAGCTTTGCAGTTCGAGTTAAGCTAAGTTACAACGAAGGACCATAGGATTTATATTATATATAAGAAATTTTAGTTGATATTCATTGGACTGCCATGGAAATGTTAATGAGATGAGAAATCTGAAACAAATATTTTCCAATAATCTTACTCAACCGCAGGACAGATCGACCAAAAGTATATTTTCCCTTTTCCCTATTAAAATCTTGTGCCATGCAAGGATGGACTTTTTTATCGAAACAATTGAAAATGTACAACTTTAGTATATATTATTTTACAAGAAAATGTTGAAAAACTGTTGTAATATGCTAACATCCAAACTGGAAATGGGAACAGCTCAGATTTTTGTTATATAGTCCGATATCTAAAATGGAAAACATTTTAGAACAATTACAAGGACAGACATGCGATAAATTTGCAATATAAATTCTAAATAAAAGTACTTAGAAACAGTCAATGAGTGAGAGCCCTCAGTTGTTTTATTTGCTATTTAAAAATGCTGAGGCTCGGATTTATTCGATTTGGCGTGTCAATTTGGTGTGTCGAAGCCCAGGATATAGTATGGTCTGGTGGGATCTATTAGGCTAAGATGTAAATGTAAGTTCCTGGGAACTGTTCTGGCCGTACTGCAAGGACAGTGTCAAGTTCGATGTTTATACGTACTGTCCCTTCGAGGCATGTCCCATTACTAAGTGATGGACACACTAATCATTACTTACAAATGGCCTTTAACCCCACGCCGAGGTTTTTCTAAGTTTTTCGTTACTTTGAAAAAGGGTAGTGGAGTTGTAGCCAAAAAAATCCTAGTCATCGAAATCAAAGATATCACCTAGCCTTAGACTACAGAAATAATCAAATAAATTAAAGCTACAATGTGATTAAATAATAATAATAATTAATTATAATTAAATGGTAAATGATACCAGCAAAGATAATTAGCAACATGTTTTTAGAGACGATTACCTGCTTACTGTTCATTGTGGCCTAGGTTTCTAAAATTGTTACATTACGAAATTAAATAGCTTACCGGATTTATATTGCATGCAAGCTTAGTATTTATTTAAGGCAAGGACTCTATAAAATGCAATGAACTATATTAATAAGCAGCACTAACGTATAACATTCGCAGCTTGAAGGTACCTGATTTATTCGTAAAATCATGCTGCAGATTTGGATTTATATTCTCTTGATGCTGCTTGGCGAGGCTTACGTAAGTGATAATATATTTTAATTCGATTTACTTACATTTTAATATTTATTTTTAATTATTTATTGTGCAGATGCTCTTTCCAAAAACCTACGAAGTGCGTTTCATATCCATCAACTCATCAGGGTTCGAGTACATTGATTACAGGAAAGTTCGCTTTTTGGGTCGCGAACGCAGGGCTAATGGCACCGTGGATTTAAAGTATGATTTGGATAATACCTTATACTCCATGTCGGCCGAAAGTTTCAATGATCCCAATGGGAATGGTGACTACAAGCAGTTACCAATGTTTATTCCCCGGATACCCGTCTGCAAGGCCTTGGATTCCTACTGGAAGTTGGCGGAAGCCAGTCTGAAATACGGAGTGAACACAAATTTGCCCATCCACACGCATCCATGCCCCATACCAAAAGGGACATACTACTTTAAGGACGTTCTCATTCACACGGACGATTGGCCAACCATAATGCCACGAGGCTTTTTGAAAGGCGTGGCCACCTTATTTAGGAAAAGCGAAGCAGTCAGTACTCTCGAAATTGTGGCCCAAATTACGGATTTGTCTTAGAAACAAATTTAAATTATTTTTTACTATTTTTTTAATCCTTTAAAGCTGAATTGATCATATGTTTGCAACCACTGATTTTGTATTTATTTCTGGTTGATTTTGTCTTAATCAAGTCTTTACAACCTACGGTATTTTTTTACGTAGTCCCGCAATAACAATGAACATTTTAGGCATTAGAAGATTACCAGAGAAATGCCAGAAATTGATACCTAATCCCAAATCTCAATCTCTCTTATCAAGATAACAAATGTGCCAAAAACACTTTGGTCAATGCATCCAAGAAATTCGAGAAGCCCCACAATTGAGAGTGCCAAAAGATTAGCCTATCTGCTGGAAGATCACTAGACAACTCGGCTATACGGAGATCAGAGGGAATAGCCGCATGGCCATTGGCCAACACCTCCTCCGATCGATTCAGCTGCCTTGATAGGCAAATCCTGCGATCTGGCGATTTCCAGAGAAATGTGATACGACCATGGGCGATTTTCCGGGCCGAGATTGCGATACGATCACTTGTGCGATGCTGAGATCAACGGCAAAGGACCTCCGATCTACGAGCTCAGATCTCGGATTCTGGATCTCTCCGATTTTCGGCGATGATGATGTGCACATTTTCGGCTAATCCTTCGGCTAACGCCCAGCACAGACACCGACACAGCCACAGGAATTGCCGTCGCCGTTGTGGCTTTATGCTAATGATCGGTTCTGGTCCAGAAACTAGGCCAGAACGGGTAGGAAAACCACTCAGGACTCATTGTGCGGCGATTGTTTCGTCAAAACCGACCGAGACCGAGAAAAAAAAAAGAGGAAACCGAGCCTAAATATTGCAAATCTGGCCGGCCGACTGGGCCATTGTTTGGGCCTGGTTCGTTGGCAGCGTTGCCAGCGCCGAGTGCGAAAATAAAAATCTCTTAATCGGCACTGGCGACAGCATTCAATGAGTTTTGCACTGCCTCCGGCTGGAAAACTGGACAGGGCACAGGGGACCGAGGGCCGTGGACAGAGAGGACATCGGACAGGGACACTGGCTCACTGGCACTTGAAACATGACAATATCAATTTGTACGTACAATGACCTAATCTGATAATCAGTGCAAACATGTCCTTTGTGTCCATTGTGCGTGGAACAATGCAAACGGCATAGTTGTGCGCCAGGATTAGGTGCCAAAGCCAGACGGCAGACAAAAAAAGCGAACTAACCAGAAGGAAGTTTGGTAAAAGTTGCAGTTTTTTTGGCAGCCAGCCGAATACCGAGTTCATTACGGCACTCTATTAAATGATTAATGGCCATTTTATGGTAAACTCCGGCCCCAGACGATCCCCATAAAACGAGCGATCATAAAAGGCAGACGAGGAATAAAAACAAGGCGGCCGAGATGATCGCTGCATTTGAAATGAACTCGGAGCCGGGCCGGAGGTCCCGCGCTCGGAACTCCGGCCTGTCAATCAAATAAACAACATAAAAATGATCGACAACAGTGACACTTTGGGCGGCAGGAATGTCGCGGATAAGCATCAACATACAAACCCGAAGATCGGGGGAACCAGGTTCATTTATCATCGGAACGTTGCCTGGCTTTGGTTTAGGGAATGGGAATGGTAGCTGGTAACTGGTAACTGGTAACTGGTGGGTAGGTGTGGCTTATGCCCAGCATGAATTAATCATCGCACAAATCAAATTGAAATCGCAGAGGCACAAAAACAATAAAAACAAGGAAATATCATAACAGCAGCAACCACGATTTAATGAGCCACCGACGACACTAGAGAGTCCTTGGAAAGAGGGTTGCTATGCCGAACCGCAAATTGACTTGTTTTGCCGGGTTGAACGTTGAACTCCCCACAAATTAGTGGCTCAATTGGGTAATAAAACCAAATGTGCCAATTGCTACAAACTGCACAAACTTTTCCCCCGGCGACAACTTCACTTCGGGCTGTTCGGGGCTGTAAGTGTCCGCAAAACAATTGTGCAATTGCATTAATTGCATTGTCGAACTGAAAACAAAAGCAGCAGGACATCAGGACATTGGAACTGAAGAACATTGCCTCAAATGGTGACTGCATATGCCGGGATTTTTCCCGTTCCCGTTCTGTTCCTCGGGTTTAGAGATAGCGCGGCCAAGTCCACTCAATTATGTCATATCGGCGATACTAAATGGACTTTTAACTTGCTTTGATTGTATAATTTGGCCCGTTCTTCTGGGCTTACCTTTTATGGGCGGCCATTAAAAAGGCGAACGAGCTTGCTCAGATTTATCAGCGTGCACGCCATAAAGTAACAAATAAATTTAAATACTAATAATAATAAAAAGTAATACACGCACCACACTCAGACTTATACACACCGCGCTCTGCCTTTCGGTGGCATCCTCGAAAAAGGATACACGAAAGGCCAAACACATTTATGGCCAGCAATTAAATGGGGCTGCCATTTGTTTTATTATAACAGCGAGCGGCATTCAACATCGCCATCATCAGGAGCAAAGGCAGCATCGGCATCAGCGATAAGGCTCCGTTTTATTATTATCCTTTATGCTTTTCGTGTGCTTTTTTCCTCCTCAACTGGGGGTTTCCTTTGGGGGCGCCACACACACATATTAGAATAGGCAAAGCTAAAACAAGACAACTCTGGTGAATGTCACTCACCGAAACTGGAATACTCTTACCACTAAATTCCTTAATTTGGTATGATACATTTTATTTCAATAACAATTTGTACAAGATTTTATTGGAATTTAGAGAAGGTAGTTTCTAAAACAAAAAAGGGAAAATATTAAAGTAGGCAATTTATATGCTATTAAAATAAATTAACGTATTAAACTGGTTTATTACGTCTGGATCCACGATACTTTACATACTTAAAAATAATATTATTTCAAAAAGTAAACATATTTGTTCTATTAAAGGTGCTAATATTTAATTTATACATTTAAACATTAAATAAAAGAAGGAAACTTTTATTAAGCATTTTTAGAACTTAAACACTCTATTTTAATCAAATTTAAACTTCCAACAAAGTCTCTTAATTAAGTAGTCTTCACTTTGGCAGTGTATGAGAAGACAAGGCCATAAAAAGTCGCAATGCGCCATAAAAACAGTTAAAGCCAAGACAAAAGTCGCACAGTGGCACTCGCACACCTACCCCATATACACACCAATGCGATTTAGGAGTCGTTAAATGGGCGCATGTGTATGTGCTGCCAAGTCCTGTACAAATTAAGCCTTTCTATGCAAACAAACGAGCGCATATCCTTGTTAAGAGTATATATAGAATATATAACAAAATAAAGAAAAAAACCGAGCGAGCAGATCTGAGCCCCTGGAACCGCCGTCAACCACCGCGTCCCACACCCTGAGCAAGTGCAAAGTAGGTTGCTCAAATCGCACACAACATAAAACATTTTTAATGCCAAACAACAACAACAGCGAAAGCTACAAAAAAAGGCAGAAGAGCAGACAATAAAAAAACGGCACACAAAACGAGCATAAAAATGGCAGCTGGCAAAAGAAAATGGCCGCCCAGCGGAACCCCCTTTTTCCGCGCCATTTTCCCCACATTTTCCCAACCTCCATTTCCATTCCGTCCAAGTCGAACACCCCCACTTCCACAATTGGCGGTCATACGTACAGGATATTGTGTAAAAAGGATTAATGTGCCCCTTTTCTCTCTTTGTTTTAATTGCATTGAGGTTACAGGCGGAGCAGGGGATTTGGCCAAGAGGAATGGGCCCAAACGAAATGTAAAATGCCCAAAAGTGCCGGAAAATAAATGTATGTATTACTAGCGGGGGCGTAGCTCATCAGGATAAGGGGGGTTCTCAGGGGGTTATTAAAAAATCCTTAATGATTTCTCCTCTCCCAAAATAGAGAACTCTTTTGCTAGTTTTTTTTGTAGGCCTTCTTAATTGCAAGCCCTTGCCTGTACGCCCTTGTACTTTTCGGTTACCCTACGAATAAAATATATATTTGATGCCATAAAAATGTCACAGACGCCTTGAGTTATGCCGCCTGGCTGTGGCTTATGTGGCGCCCTCGGCCAAATCCCACTCCCAAATCCATTCCCCATCCTTTGTCCCATTGCCATTGCCACATCTTCCTTTGGGGCCACAAAAGGCCGGAGCGTAACCCTTTTGTTTTGCACGGTTTTAATTTATATGCGACTGCACACGAATTTATTGCTATATTATATAATTGTATTATGTAAGGACCTCTGGTAGTTAAGATTTTTGATTTGGTTAAGCGAAATGCGAAAGTTGTTTACGGCTTTAAATTGAGGATTTTTGTAGAAAATGGTATTTTGGAGATATATCAGGTTGATAATAAATTAGATTTCCAGAAATTAACATTTAATTTATGATATTCTAGTTTTCCAGAATTTTTTTTAGCGACATGCTACAGTTTCATTAATTCAATTAGGCCCAGAGCTTCCATATAAAATTCTCCCATTTGCGGGCTTAACACCTAACTAGGTCCAAATCTGTGATTCTGGGCCCACGCTCCCAATTGCCGCCATTGCATGGCATGCCCGTTCCCCTTTTTTTTTCCTTTTTGTTTTCCCATAATTTGTGTTCATTTTATGCAGAGCCTGTGTGTGTCTCTTAGTTAAACATCTCTCATTTATATGCGCCCGGAACGGGCTTTAACTAAGCGCGGTAGCAGCTTAGCTGTCCGCACACGCAAATTTTCCACGAGCACACCTGCGGCTCCAGCCAAACTGGGAGCCAAATGCTGCATCAGGAGTTGGAGCTAAACCCAGGGAAGCACACTGGAAGAAAACTGTAAGAAATCAAGCAAGGAGGCTAATTTTGGAATGTCGAAGCTTACATACCCTTGCAGTTTGGTACCTTAAAGAAGGCATAACTAAGCCAAAATTGCATATTTTTCCATTTGGAAGGCTTTTCTGTGCTAGTATTTATTAGGTTAATCATCTGCATAGTGAGATTTTCCTTACTAAGAGTAGTTTTTTAAAGACTTCTCTTATTCAACTTACAAGTATCGAATTTCTTTGAGTGCACTGCCTGTGTCCCCAGATCAGGCAAGCTCAGGGATTGGGGGAAGAGTAGCTGGGCAGCTCTTTAATTTATGGCGCTTGTCATATTTTGTTAGACACGGCGATTAATTAAAGTGCAGAACCCGAAGACCCCGCCAAAACCCTTGGCGAACCCTTGGGCTAATTGAAAACAGCGCCAGGAGATGGAAAACAGAAGGTAACCGCTTATTAAAAACGCAAGCCCAAAAAAAAAATACGAAAGAAAAAACAAACTCAAGTGGCGCTGTTTGAGTAGTTGGCTAATAAATATCCCCGGTCAGAGCCTGTCAGTCAGTCAGTCAGTCATTCAGCCAGTCGGTTCAGTTCGGTTGGTAGGGGCATCCAGCATCAGACCGGGCCACTCAATGGCCCAGCCAAGTCATCGATATTAGCCCGATTCCGCGTAGCGTGGCCTCGACTGGAAAAAAAAGCGCCAATCATCGCAGGAGCGGCCTGAGTGGCAGCCGCCGCCGTAAACACAAATGAGCTGCGTGAACCGAGCCCACGAAATATATTTAAAAAGTAAATTGAATTTAGTGCCAGTCATCCTCTCGTGGGGCGAAATGCACTTCTCTCTCCGCTCCAAAGGAGGCGTGGCAGGAGACAGCTCAAGTGCACATGACATGCTAATTAAAAGACAGCACCAGAACAGCCGCCATCGGAGGAAATTGGTATCCCATATTGCAGGTACCCCTCAAGATAAGGTACACTTCTCGGCTAATCCGTCTCATGCTGACTGCAATTTGTCAACCGCAATTATAGTGCAGTTGCGCGATGACAATGTGAGTGGGAACCTTAGTGATAGACAATGTTTAAAAGTCGGTTTCCTCATGCCAATTAAATTTTAAACGCACAATACTTGAATCTTGCAGAATCTCGACGATTTTCTAGTTTGAAATTTTAAAATTTAGATTTAAAATAAAGTCATAAGATATTGATTAATATTTAAAATAAAATTATTTACAATGTTATCGATAAAAGACGATTTTAATAACTACAAATAAATCGGTTACCTTTTACTACGATTGTTTAGGTAATTAAAATTAAATTTCAAGACATTATTTTTCTAGTGCATTTTATATTTAATTAATCATTTCTTTAGTTTTACAATGTTATCGAAATAATCGATTATATAAGAACAAAGCCATTGAATATATTTATTATATTATCGAACTTATTTCATTGATTTATAATAAACTCATTCTAAAAGCTTGTATCTTTTACAAATAATTAAAAATATTCGCAATATCGGGCTTAACATATCGTTTCAAGAGTCCATCTCCAATGGATTTCCCCTGTGAGACTACAAATGGAACTGTAGAGGCCACCTCTAGGGCTCCCTGCCCACGCACTTCTCCGTAATCAGGAATCGGTAATCGCGGTAATCCGCTCCAGTTGCGCTCTCTCACTGCCGGCCGACCGATATGCCATATAATTACATAGCTTATTGTCATACGCCTATTCAGCTTATTATCCGCGGAGAAGGCGCGCGCCTTTGGCTTAACTGATCGATTTCGGCGATCGAACGGCGATAATCTACGCGGGCGAGAGGTTGGATAGCAGATTGGGGATCGGCGGCGGATCGAGCTCCATATTGATCTCCATTGAGGGACTGAGGTTGGCCAACCAACCTACCTTAAAATTTGATCTGGCTTTGTTTTGGCTGACTCGCGGCGCACCGTCGACTGATTGTCACTCGATCGTAGGCGAGAATTTCCGATCAACAGGCTGCGGTCTCCGATTTTGATCGACGGCAGCAGGCCAAAACTAGAAGACCCCCTCAGCCAGACAGCCTTACAGTCATACAGCCGATAAATACAGAGTCACAGCCGGGCCAAGATGGATCGTTGACGTAGCCACACAGCGTGTTGATTTATTCCCCATAGACGCAGACATGGTAACCGAGACTCGTTCATATATGGGTGTATATATTGCAGCTCTCTGTATGCTCTTAGTATATGATATCTGGCTGCCAAAGTACAAATAAATAAATACACAACGATGACGACTATAAAGTGGATTGACTTGGAAGCGAATGAGCAATGCCCTTATATACGTATTGAATGCTTCAAAATGAGGGTTTGATTACACAGAATTTCGTCATAAAAAACAGATTGATTTGAGGTTCTAAAAGTTAAAGATATTTCTCTGAATCTTGTAGCTCATGAATATTTGTAGATAGCAAAGTGCATCTCATGTATTTATGCTTCTTAATCATATTTTTCCGACAGTGTAGCGCCTTGGTAAGTAAATATTATGGCATCTTAGGCATTACATTATTCCAACACCCTCTTCAACACGTATATAAGCTGCTTGTACGTATTCATCAGGCGCTGCTAGTTTCGTATGCAGCTCAGGATTGTCGCTTGCTCCTCGTCGTTGTCACTGTCGACATCGTTGATCATTGCCAATGGCCAAGGCAAAAGGTAAAGACCACAGCAATAACAACAATATATTACTCCGGCAACAGGAACAACGGCAGCGTTTGTCCATGATGATGATGTTGTTCCTTGGAGCCCTCCAGAGGCTACACAGAGAAAATCAGAAACAAAAATTAAATGTTTCATATTTATTGCTTCTTTAAAAATGTTTTAAAATTTAAAAATATGTTCTATATTTAGGCATCATAAAAATTTTACCCTAAAGGATTTTTATAACTTAAAAATATATCCTCAATTTAGGAAATATTTTTCCAAGTGCCCTTATGGGTTGCCTTTTGCCTGTGCGATGATTTCGTTGATCGCGCTTGCTGTTCGGGGCGCGACAAGAATAATTACAAATGTCACATGAAATCAGAAGGCTTCATAAATCAAATCAAATTATAATTAAGCATATTTGATCAGTTTGTTCGCCATGGTCCGCCGTATCTGTATGTGTCCCCGCTTATCTGAGCACTCTGGTAATGGTAAATGGTAGCAGTTCCTTCAGCTCCTTGGGCTCGGGACTCCTGACTCCAGACTCCCAGCTCTCTGCCACCAGCACCCAACTCTCCTTATCTCTGATGCCTGTGTGGGCTATGGGCCTAGTTTCGTTTTGTACGAGTATCTCGGCTCCATTATTGAATCATTTCTACTTATTTGGCATAAGTAATTGAATCTGTGTTTATTTATGCTGGCACTGATGATGTCGATGATGATGCGGTCAGGATAATCGCTGTCAATTCATTAATTTCCAAGGCAATGCGTGTGGCTCGCGCAGTGGAAGTTGGCTAAGAGCGAGGCCTGTCGCTGGAGTACCCCTTGGTTTTCCATATGGCACGGCCACTGTAGTATCGTATTTCGTATTTGCCTTTAATACCATTAACAGCGCCATTCATTTGTCTCTGACTCACACGACTTGTTCCAGTTTGCCGGTCGGTCGGTCGGCTTAGAGAGCTCGATGTGTTTATTTTGACGCCATATCTCATAATTTGATTAATAAAATCCAAGCGTGCCTGTGTGGGTATAATTATTTTGTCATTGATTTCGATTGGAGACTTTAAGCCTCCGCCGGCACCGTTAAAGCCAATTTCAGTTCGTTGTGATGTTTATGGCCATAGCCATAGCCATATATTGCACAATTTATCAGGGCAAATAAAAGCAAATGAAATAAATACAAGCGCTGCTCATATGTTTTGCCGGGAAGGAAGGGAAGACGGCAGAGGGAATATTTATGTTTAGATTTAAACATTTGCAAAACGAAAAGTCATAAATTACTTCCGCAGCGGCAAGGATGCGCCCAAGGATGTGCCAACCAGCCCCCGGAACCACTACAATCCACATGAAAAATCTTCATTTTACGATTTTTGGCGCTCCAGAGGAAGGAGGCTGCGATGGCGAAGGAAGCACAAAGCCAAACACACATATCAAGGAAGAAAAGCCAAGCTTTTCCTATGCCTGCTGAGATAAAGCGTTGGCATAGAAATCAGTGGCATGTATCTTATGGATACAGCAGCCATTTTTATTGTGGATTCACTTCTTGGAGGGGGGGAGAGGATGAAGATGGAGCTGCTCCTGAGGTGGGCACAATTGTAGTCACTGTGTGGGGCTGCCTCAACATTAAAATAAATATGTACAAATGCTTAGATAAATAGATACGCCAGCCAAGTGATGTGACTCCTGCAAAGGATGACAGCCAAAATGGCGCAAAAGGAGAAAACTCTGAGAAACAGGAGCAACTGGGAGCATGGGCGTAGTTTTGGTGTTTTGGAAAAACATTTCTGAGAACTCAGCAATAAGATTTAAAAGGTATAAATATTTGGCAGTTTAGTTGCCTTTATATTAACGTAATTAATAATGAAGAAAGTTCAAGTTCTTTTGGAGGAGTTTGCCTTTAAAAATTATATAAAAACAGATTGAGCTTGTCATAATTCATACATCCTTTTTATAATATTTATAAATTAGTGCTTGCAATTTGTTGATACTTTATAGAGCGTGAAAAATTCTTCCCCCCTCAACCACGTCCATGAAAAATGGGGGCTAAGTGGTAGAAGAACAGAGGCAGTGCTCATACACACAACATTTATATTTCAGCGGAGAAAGCTCGTATATTATCATAAAACAAGTTGCTGGATGCCGAGGGGTAGGGGGATGAGCGGACAAGGGTGCAGGGGTGAGGGGTGAGGGGTGAGCGGCTGAGAGGGGGGGTGGCGGTGGCGTGTGATGCGCAAAAGTCGGGTCGTAAATCTTTGCGATAACATTTTATGCGAAACATTTCTTTTTCTGGTCCAGAGGGAGCAGCAGCAGCAGCGGCGGCAGCAGCAGGAGCAACAACAAAAACAACAGCAAGGACACCCACGTTAAGGGAGCGGAATGGGGGGAGTGGGTGGGGGCTGCCGAGTGGGTGGTTGGTGGTTGCGGGTGGTTTTTCCGGCTGGCTCTCGGGAGCTGCGCTTAACATTGGCAATCGCACGGAAAATGGCGCGTACAGTGTGCTCCTGCGACTTTGTCCCCTCCTCCCATCCTTTTTTTTCTTCTCGTTCTGCCAAAAGGAAAGCGGCAAAAGAAACAGCCGCAGCTGGAAGCAACAACAACAGCAACGAAACTTTTGGGCCGTGACTTGTGGGCCAGGTTAAAGGCAATGTTTTTTTTCGTCCTCCTTTTTTGGGGTTGCAAGGATAAGAGCAGAATGGGCCAGGATGCGCCTGCCACGTTTTATTGTTTTTTGTTGTATTGCGGGTGGTTTAGGATCTACTGCTCTGCTCTGCTCTAATGTTTGAAGAATTTATGGCTTTCAGAGATGTATCTATGTGTGGCAAGGGAATACGGCTAAGAAAAATGGTTTGGTCGAAGATTTTCTAGTGCAAATATAGGACTGTACTTGAAGGATCCTGGAGCTCTCCTATTTCAGGTGTTGACTAGCTAGAACATGAAGAGTTTTCAGAGCCCTTGGACCCAAGACATACAGAGAGAAAATCATTTGACTTACGGTTGAGATAAGGGTTATTCCAAATTAAAATCAATTGAGATAATTAAAAGAGGAAATTGGCTCTGAATCATGTTGATTTTTAACTATAAATCCTTTTGAAGGATTCTAGCTAACTCGAGGTCATAATCGGCTTCATTTCTCATACGTAAATCAAGACTCGATTACATGCCAAGATCACACACAGTTCTTGATGCCAGCGGGTTGTCCAGACATGTTTCAATCGATACCACTTCGATCATTATCAGTGAACTTTGCTATACGAAACCTTGAATCCTTTTCTTATTAAAAAATTTTTAATTATTTCCAGACTGTTGTCTTTTTGTCCTTAACTTAAGTTTTAGTATGAAATGGTTTGAAATCATACATTTTATTGGGTTTTGATTGTTTAGATCAAGCCCCTCCTTAGATTTTTTTCTCAGTTTTGTGCTTATGAAAAGTGTGTCGAGTGTTTTGGCACAACAATCAACAATAACAAGAAGACATCAGGAACAGGTATATAGGAATGATTGTGGGGGGAGTGAGGACCGTGAAATCCAATGCTCTAGAGAAAAATCCCTTTGACAGGGACACCAGGACAATGGGATACGCAACATCAAAGCCCAGCAAATGCAACACAAGGAGACCCGATGATGTGACAGTTTTTCATCAATTTCCCTCCACGAAATACCACAAAAAAAGAAAGCAAACTCGAAGCGAAAATGTTTTTGTTTGTTTTCGTGGCTGTCGTGGATGTTTAAGTGCCCGAAATCAGTGCAAGGATTTCGGTTTGGCTTTGTTGTCGCTGCATTTTTGTCAAACATGAAAGGCACTTTTCACGATTTTCCCCTTTTGTCAGGTGCAGACATTCGCCGCCATTGTTTGGGGAAAAGAAATGAAAAAGGAAGAAAAGGGATTCCCAGTAAATGAAATTATCATAATTTTCACAGAAAGGAGCGCTCCCAGCGTAATGGCTCATAATTCCAATTTGGAGAGGCAAGTTTCTCACAATTAAAATCGAATCAGGTTGAGGAAAAACTTTCTCACAGTCCCACACGCCGCTGGTCGATCATAAAAATTGCAATAAAATTATGCGCTTAATTTTTGCATAACAACATTCGGCCGAAGATGTCACAACAAATCACAACAAACTGGCTTGGGGTGTGAGATTTCTAGTGGTGGAGGTGTATGTACATCCATAGAGCCTGCAGTTACCCCTAACGATGCACAAATTGCTCGCAGGACCAGCACGTTTTATGGGCAATAAAATGCCCAAATCGATTCGCTGCGGTAGAGAATCGCGCGGCTACTACATCCTCTTCTGTTCTGTTCCGGAACTTCCCTCTTCTGTTTCCCGAGTGTACTTCTTTTCTAATTAGCCTGTCTGTCGAATGCCACTGTGCTGCTGCGCTGCTGCGTGTTGCTGCCGTGTAATTGCTGCGGTTTGTTCAAATAATTGCGCATGCAAATTTCTATTAGTCACACGTGGCCTCCGCTTTGCCAGTATCGAACCTGCATCCGTCTAGGATTTTACACAGCTAGAAATTTGGAGATTGAAGGGATTGTATCTGTTAAAAAGTATCAAGGTGGATTTTTAGTTTGTTTATATTTTATACATGCATTTCTTAATTATTAAGGTTCAAGGGAATCCTGATAGATAGAAAAAAAATCAGAAGTTTGGAAGAAGGAGAAAAAAATGATTTACTTTGAAGATGATATGAATAAAGAATTCTCCTTTTAAGTGACTTCTTTCTCTCCAAAAAGTCTCATATTATGGAACTGTGTAACCGGCTTAAATATATTTGATTTTGATTTAAAATTATTAATAATAACCTGCATTCTTTCATTGTAGCAAAATACTAGCTAACTTTTTAAAATAAACCTTACACAGTATGAATTAATAAGTAGTTAACTATAAAAAAACCGTCATAGATATAAATTACTATAATTGAGCTTACTTGGCTTAATTGCTCGTGTAATTCCCACGTTTTTGGTTCAGTGCAGTCACATGCCTTCCCCTCGAGTGCCCCCTTCCATCAGCGTTCAATGCATGTTCTATCTTCGATCGGCTGCCTGTCTGCTGTGACTTTTATAATTATTTGCCAGCCAGCCAGGCAGCCAGCCGAGGATGAGAATTTGATGTAATTTGGTTTTGATTCGTTGGCTGGCTCTCGTTTGCGAGATACATGACATATCTTGTATCTCGGCCGAGGGAATCTTATCTCAATTGCGACCAGGCAATTCCCCCAGCTTAAGCCGAAGCCACCACCCACTTTAGCCCACTTCCCCAACCCCAATTCCAATTCCAGTCCCAGAACCAGACCCAAACCCAAGCCCAAACCCCATCCTCCTCCAAAGCGAAAGACCCAGCACACGTTTGCCGTTTGTCGTTTGCCTTTTGGTAATTTAATAGAACGATGCAATCGTCGATACGAGAATGAGAATCCGAGATTGCCGAGCGAATCTGAGGGGGAATCTGATTCAGGACGAGCTCGAGCCTTGGCAGGATTTGTCAGGCCTTAATACCAGCCGCCATCCTCCCCCTTTCTATACCCACCGCATATCCTTCTGCTATTCTGCTGCTGGGGGGTTGCTGCTGCCGGCGAGGGTTGCTGCCGGGATTTGAGTTCGGATTTGAGTCCTTATCGGCGGATTAAAATCTCTGCGACGGCCACTTTTTGCGGCTTTTGCGTTCGGGCCTGCCAATTGTTGTCAGTTTAATATTTTAACACAATTATTATATTTTTATTTGCGCTTTTTGTTCGCCGATTTAACCCTAAATGGGGAGAATCCAGCGGAAATTTTATCGCCGCTTTTTAAAGCTGCCAATTCATTTGATATGAGTTTATTATTTTCCGTCTATAAAAATAATAATTGCGAATTGGTTATCAGCATATTGTTGCCATTATTAAGCGATAATTCATGAATGTTAGATAATTTGTCTTTTTCAATTTGATGGCAATATAGTAAAGATTTTTGAGATAAGATAATATTTAAGTTTATTTAGAGTTTAATTTGAACTATATTATATTAAATGAAACCCTTTTAGTAATATTTATGTTATTAAAAACATCTGTGACTAATTACTTAAAATGTCATTGAAAATTAACAAATACATTTTATTACAATATTTGTAAATGTTTTTTGTTTTGGTAAAATCCTTTAACTGCTTTTAGTTTTCTACTTAAATTAGCAGAATCATTTGATTTAATTATATTCAAACTGCACATTTTGACATAAAGTACACTGATTGTTGCTGGGACATCAGCATATTGTTGCTGCTTGCTGCTGCTGCTGGCTTTCCCCTTTTGTTATCAATGAGACCCACACAGAAGCAGTTAAAATGAAGTCAAGCGACAATTTTCATTAAAATTTTCGCATTGTTTCGCTTTTTGTGGCTTGTGTGAATGAGCGAGCAATAATAATGAAAGGCGAGCTTATGAAACAAACGGCATTTCAATCAGCGGCAACTCAATGACAACTCTGGCTGATTGCTACTGTTCTCCCTTCCATAGTTTAACCTCCTTTTTTCAACCATCACTCCCCACCAACCTGTACACAGGAAAAATGAACAATTTAGAAGAAACCAAGCATCAAAACCATAATTCCAGCTTAAGTCCGTTTGTGAGTTAAAAAAATGTTCTATAAAATTCTTGTGGTTAAGTGTTCATCCCGTTTTGACTGCTTTTAATAATTTTGACGTTGGTATAATCATTATACATCTAACTATCCATTTACAGACATAATTAAAGGAAGTATTTGACTAAAATAAAAATAAAGTATGAAATCCAGGGTCATATTCTAACTACTGTCTCTAATCTGATATTTTTTTTGGAGAGTCCTCTGTGTTAATTGTTAAAGTGATGACTTTTTCTTCCTGTGTACAGATTGAACAGGTGAAAAGTTAATCTGCATGCGCTGCACGCTTTGTCGGCCAAAGTTCAGCCAAAAAGAAATCGGAGGAAAAAATGTTTGATAAATGACAAAGGAATGTGCTTGATGGTGGCAAGAGGGAGGGGGAAAGGAGATGAAGGAACGTTGTGGAGATCTCACACAAATGCAATTATCATGGCAAACAAAGGCGACAGGTTCACCTAGCCGGCTGATAAAGGACGTCAAAAGGATGCGCCGCAATTGAAATTGAAATCAAATAAGCAAAGGAAAGGATTGCATTGCCAGGAGTCACAACAACAACAGCAACAACAGCAGCAGCAACTTGTACAGCAGCAACATCTCCGGCAAGGATAATTTTCGTAATTCGACGATGACCACAGTTTGAACTGCTTGCACTGCTTGCTGGCCCAGCGCTCAGTTCCGGCGGCTGCCAGAGCGAGACGAGCATAGTGTATCCGGGCATGCCATCCCTTTCCACAACTCGCCATTTTTGATTTGGGCGGCGTTTCGTTTGACACTTCATTGACTCTCTCATTGGTTACGGCGTGTGCGCAGTGGGAGAGAGTCGCAGTCGCTCTTTAGCGCTCAATCTGCCCTCGCTGTCGTCCTCTCTCTGAGCCGCAGCAACTGTTGTTGCAGATGTTCGTTGTTGTCGCCTCGGCGGCTGCGAAAAATAGTTTTTCGTTCTCCTCTCTTCTTTTCATCTTTTTTCATTTTTTTTTTTTTTTGCATTCTGCTGCCTGGCTTTTGTTGTTTGCCATAATTTTTGTCACACAGCTGTCACACGCACACACAGCCACGCCACGCATACGCACACATATGCACACAGACTGCGGGAAGCTTGCATAATTTTCTCTTTTGCAAAAGTTCACTGAACGTCAAAAATATTTGCATTGCACCAACACACACACACATGTGTGTGCCAGAGTACTCTGTATGCTGCCTGTGTGTGTGACACCTTTTTTGGACAAAGGTTTCGGGTTTTCTTTCAGGAAAATTCAAGTCTGCGGGTTTTCAATGTGGCAGCTTGTGAGCTTTTTGGAATTTAATAAAAAGCGGAAATTAGCTTATCAAAAGTTAAAATTTTTTAATGTTGCTAAAAGAAAGTGTATTTTTTATTTTAAATAAGGGAAATACTAAGCTAAATGGAAATCTTTATGAACTTAAAATGTTATCTAGAAAATAACTTTTTTATTTTTACAACCATTTAAGTCTCTATCGAAAAATGTTTTGCAAATTCAAAATAAAATATCTATATTTCCAAATAAAGGTTAAAACACATTACTGTGATTTTATAGAAATTATATTATAGAAATAGAATAAAACAAAGAAGCTTTTGTTTATGTAAACATTTATATAATAAATTTTTTAAAGCAAATGGGAATTTTGCATCCCTAAAGTCCAGAAACATGGCTATATTTGTAAATATTCCTTGTACTCATAAGCGGTGATAAACTCTATTTAACTTCAATATAAAGTTCTTAATTTTTGACTAATATTATTTGACAATTTCACTAAAAGTAAGTAAATATCTCACAATAACCCAATATGAACCTAAATCGCATCTGATTCCATTTAAATTGAGGAATTTTTCCAGATATTTAAAGTTTTTTTTCGAGCAGATATTTCGTCGACATATTTGTCGTATTGAGCATCAGCGCGGCCAAAAGTTTGTGACCCTTCTCTTAAAGCCCGATGCCCGGAACATATTTGCATCTTTGATAACTTTTTGTGCCTGGCTTTTTATGCGGGCTAAAAACATTTGATGCCGTAGACTTTGGGGCGCTCTCACACACACACACACACTCGCCTGCCCGCACTCTCACAGATACGCACACACACAGGCGCGTGATAAATAACAGTTAGCGGTGTTTACTTTCCGATGGCCTTGCGCAAAAATGTTTGCATCAATTTATTTTTCACAGAGTTCGGTTATTGTTTTTCTAGGGCCGTGTTAATTGCTTCATTTGCGAAAAAGTCGCAAAAACTATTCATCGCTTATTGGACGTCAAATGGTTTTCCATTTCCACTCGCTTTTTTCGGGTGTCCGCAGGTCTCCGATCCCTGGAATCTATTTAGCTATTTATCGAGCCCTGGGCTCTTGGGCCTCATTAAAATAGCAATTTAATTTCGATGGAGTGTTGATTCGATTCGATTTGGTTGGTGCAGGCAGTAAAAACTAAAGCCGGCCATTAAAACTAATCAAAGTCTCTAAAAGGCACTTTCAGATACAAATCGAACCGAGCAATTGGAATGCGGCGAACTACTTAAAATGAACTCATTAGCAAGTACAACCATCAGTCAGATACCAAGTAAATAAAATACGGTTAAAGAAAGTCTTCAAGGGCACAGAGCAAAATATTTCAAATACATTGTAATTAATGAATTGTATTTACAATAAATAATAACTGGATATGTCTAAGAAATAGTTAATAAAAATGTTGATTAACCAAAAGATTCTTCAAAAATAGTATATAGATTTCCAAAAAGCATTGAAAATGTCTATACTAAGTCCTGAAAAACCAATTAACATTATCTGGTGCTTATTTCAGAACCTCTCTTAAAGTATATTATGCAATCAATACTTATTTAATTGTCCTATTATATTCCTAAATGAACAACATCAAGCATTGACCCTTTAATGATCTCATTTTCTCGCTGTGTGTTAATCGGGGGCAGAAAAAAAGAGGGGGCGGCTGTTAGCTGTTAACTGTTGGTCAGTGGCCGCCGTTGGCCAAGTGAAATTAGGCAAAAGACAGGCGAGGAGGGCCAGGGCCATTAAAATCAAAGTCAATAGCCGACGACGCGTCAACTTTTCGGATGGCTGGCTGCTGTGGCAAATTCTCGGGAAAAGCCATAAAACCGAAAAAATCCAGAGTGACAAATGAAGTAACTCCAAAATCATGCTTAAAAGCAGAGCAGCGTGTGGCTCATGCGATATCTGTATATATATATACATATATATGGTCGCGTTGTTCACCGAAAATCTCAGGCAAATCAAATCATTTGTATGCGCCACGCAAGACCAAACCAAAACACTCATGCTCTCGAAAACCATCCAAATAATCGTAAAGTGACGAGCTCGTAAAGGTTGAGAGACCAGGAGACTGGATCTGGAAGACCTCAAGACTGACCATTAACCATTAACCATTAACCATAAAAGAAGCGCCGCAGACGCTCCGAAAAAGTGCCCCGAAGCCAACAACAAAGGCCATGAAAATGAACGCGTGCGAAAGAAAAAAAATCTATAAAAAAAAATAAAAAACAAATCCGTAAACGCAATCCCGTAATCCGTAAGCCGAAGAAAGTAATGCCTGCCCAAAATCAGTTGAATTAAACGGATAATTGAAGGGGAGCACTTACAGAGTGTTTTAAGTGCTTGCTTAAATGAGACTTCTTAGACAAATAGATTGGGATTTTTGGAAAAAGAGTTCCTTAGAACCTATCTTCTTCTAGAGCATTTGATTAAAGTGTTTCCACATTAAGAAAGTTCGATTAATGTTCGCTTTCTCTTAACCTTCATAATGCTACACATGCGCGAATAAAATTGTGCATATATTAAAGTAGATCTTAAAAATAATTATAACTCGTTTTATTTGAATGAATTGAATTTCTTATGCTTATTTAAAGCGGTTTTATCAAATATCTACTTGCTTGCGTATTTTAAATCTTAAGAAATTGGATTGCAACATAAAAATTAATTATATTCAGCCTTCAATCTTTTACTTTATTTCTAAAATGTTTTATATAAACACCTGCCCAACTGCATATTTTCAAAAACAGTTGAATGTCGGTCTTTTTTCAATCATCAAAAGAGTGACATAAGTTGTGGGACTTTGTCTATTTCTTTCTGGTAATTCCGCTCATTGGCGTTCTCAAATTTCGTTGGGCAACGAGTGTATCAGCCGAGTGGTGCCTTGTAAAGGATGCTCTGATCTACCGAAGACCCAGGCCAAAATCCACGCCTACGATTATGGCATAAACAAACAGGAGCGGAGCCAACAAGGACCTGGCTTCTGATCATCTGAAGGACTACTGAAATCCCCGACAAAGCGGGGTATACTGCAATCAGGGCTATGGACTCGCTCTCTCGATGCTATCAGCGACCATCTATCTCTGGCTCTTTGGAACAGAGTGTGTGACACAATATGACATCAAATTACTTGCCGCTCGCAGATCCGAGACTCGTTCCCGTTCCCGTTCCCGCTCCCCCTACCTTGTGACGCCCTTAAAAACATCCCACCCCACCCCTCTTATGGTCGTCGCCTGCCCCTACCCCTACCGTTCGCTTCCCGCACGCCCCGTCGCACACGATCGCCTATCTGATCGCAGCAATCGCAAAAAAAAGGAGGACAGAGAGAGAGAAAAGCGTTAACTCTCTTGTTCTGCTACACTGAGAGAAGGTAGTACCTGAAACGAGAACTAAAAGTGGAATAAATCTATTAATTCAAGAACCCATCAGGTATATTCTTTATATATTTAAAATTAATTAATATATGAAGTCCAGATCGTATAGCCTTGTTATTATCAAGTTAGAACTAAAAAATCCCTCCTTGTTTCATTTTCAAACTACTTTTTGCCGAGTGTACACTTTGCTATTGTTGTTCCTGCCCTACGTGGTCCCGGCATCATTCCCCTGGCCTTCCCCTCACCTCGTCTTCCTTCCCTTTTCCTGGGATCTGTATGGCAAATGCGTAAGCGCTTATCGTCCTTATCGCCAGCGTCTCATCAGCTCCGAGTGGACGGCCATCAGCGGAGATTTTGTTCGGCTCTCCGCCACTGTGTGTGTATTTTTTTAAGTAATTTGCAAGGCCCGGATCTGGATCCGTATCGGGGGCCGTATCTGCATCTGTATCTGCGACATTGCCGAGCGTTCATCACAAAGATGGTGTCTCAGCAGCCTCGGTTTCCCTTTTCTGTTGTAGGTGTTGAAAGGACAGCTCCGAACGGGCTGATTGCTTAATGGCCTAGAGGATTCCCCGCCATCGCTCTTTGGCTGGCTAGGAAATCGTAAAATTATCATGGCAGACACGTCGTAATTTTGCCCAGGACAGCCCAACGTTAACCTTGACGCTCCCACATCGCTCCGCTCCGCGCCAATCGAACACAATGCGCAGGCTAACAATAAGTTTGCTCAGGTGCTTAGCCAAGCTTTCAGGAGCCCAAGCAGGAGCAGGACTTGGCCAGGACACACACAACAAGCACACACACACACACCATCGAACGGGACCGGGAACGTACGGCGGAAGCCAACATCCTGACGGCCAGACATCGTCCTCGGGCTCGTCGGGGCTCGTGCTTGCCGTGGAAAAGTGGAAAAGCGGAAAACTCGCATGCATATGTATGAGGACTCGACGAGCGCCGGCCCTGCCCAGCTATTTGCCAAGCGTATTGGCCAGGACAAAGCACGAAGCACGAGGAGGCAGTCAGGGGCAGACAAAGCTCCATGAATTGGCAAAAAAAAAGAGAAAATCTGAACGAAAGAATGAAAGCCCTCTGCCCAGACGATGGACAAACAATGGAGGTGCCCCAGGAGCGACCTCGAGGGGTCAAAGCGATTGGGCCCAAAATGTTTGGAACTATTTACAGTATTCGCAAGAATGAATATATTTCTTTAAATAATATGGTGTTAAGATTTCTGTAAAGCAAACTAAATACACGGGATATTTTAAAACGCCTCATAATAAATATATTTTTAAAAATGTTTAATATTAACTTAATTAAATGCTTGTTCCAGAAGTATTTTCCTAGATTATTAATTTAAGGATGCAGACTTGTGTTATATTTATTTTACTTTTAAGAAGAATTTGCGAATTTTATTTGAAGCAAGAATGTATTAAGAGAACCCCGTCTTGCTTTCTGGCCCATCTCATAGTATTCCAAATCCCCTCCTGCGCCGAACGTGCTTGAAATGTACGAGACAGCAAACTTCAGCAGTTACAGGGACCTTAGTCCGAGCCTAGACAGATCTTTTGTTTGTTGCAGTGTGTCCTTCCCCCATCACCATCCATTTCGCATACGTGTCCGGGCATTTGTTGGGCTGCTAAACTGCAAGTTTTTGAGGGTTGAAATGGAAAGCTCTCTGCTCTCCTCTGCTGAGTGAAAGTTGAAAATCTGGGCATTACATTTCGAACGCAAAAAGTATTTAGTATGTTTCGTTGCAGTCCTCGCTATCGTAGGTTAATTTCGGGTGCTTCCCTTGTCCAACTCAATTTGGCGCTAAAATACTTAATATGAAAACAGATTTACACTGCCGGGCGGCCGCCACAAATCACTTTCGTTCTGCAATGTTCTAGCCGCAAAGGGATATACGGGCACGGCACACTCATAGATATATGTAGATGTATGCACCAGCGGAGTCGAGTGCAGGACATTTGCATAATTGACCCATGCAGGATTCGCGCACCAACTGATTTCATTTACGATGCCAGTGACCAGGACTCCGCTCCTTCCATCGCAACGTATCCATGTTCTGGCCAACGTATGCTCGAGCTTTTGCCCATTTAGGCAATTTACATTTATAGCCTGGCGCATGAGGTGCTTACGAGCTGCACAGGATGTGCCGCCATTGGCGGTTGCACCAGGAAGGGGGCCCTGCCAGGCGCGCGGAGGGGGTCCTGAAATTTACACCCGTTGCGGTTTTGCATCCAGCCAATTTTAGCCGCCGTCGTTCGTTGCTGGCAGCCAAGTTTATTATGAAATTAGAACGCATGGCCGGCATTGGCTCAGGGTGGGAGGCAGAGGGCCAAAAAAGGGGGTAATAAATGGGGTAAAGGATGTAAAAGCCGGCAAATGAGGGGGCAAATGCGGCGTAAAGACGGGCTCAGGCCGGGTGTCAATGTGGGGGCATCGGCGCTGCATTGCAGTCAAAAAACTGGCACATGACATATGAACTGAACGAACCCCCATCGTTGCTGCGCCGCTATGTTGTCGCTTTGTTGTTATAGTTATTAAATTATATACTCAGCCTATAACAAAATCAACAGCAATGGAAGGCCAAGGAGCAGCCATTGCAGGGGACTGTGGAGAGGAGGCGCCAATGTTTGGCGATTATTGCCAAGGGAGATGGACATGAATGGGGAAAATAAATTGATGACAGACCGAGCCAGGGCTGGGATTTGGATGGGATAAAAGCCTACCGAAGAACTATACTGAAATTTATTTTTAAAGAATATATAACGGACAAGCAGGGAGCTAAACTTACTTACCCTTGCAGTTTGCTAATTTAGAAAAGGTACTACTAAGCCAAAATTGCATATATTTAAATTTGGTTAGCTTTTCTGTGCTAGTTTTTATTAGATTAATACATCTGCATATTGAGTTTAGAAATTTATGAAAATATATTGGAGAACCTATTTTTAAATCCAAGTGATTTAACATATAACGCATGAAAGCTATAAATATAAAACAGAGTTAATCTAGCAGGTCAGTATTTACTATTAAGCAATTATTTAATATCTATTTTTAATCATTTTTGTTTACGAACTAACTTTCTGCTAAGATCACTTAGGAAACTATGAATTTATTATCTTCAAAACAACTATTTAATAGGTCTTTTTAATCATTTTTAATTTACCAACTTACTTTCTGCTAAGATCACCTAGGAAATTATGAATTTATTATCTTTAAATCAATAACTAACTACATTCCGGCTCAAAGAATCAATCTCGACTCTGTAATTTATCTGTGCAAACATTCGTTAACATTTTCCAGTTAATTGTGTGGACCCGTGCTCAGAAATACATTTATGGCCTCAATAATTTGTACAATAGAGGGAATCGCACAGCGGCGAAGCAATTACTAGTGGCAATTTAAATAGAATTTTTATTGTATTTAAAAGCATGTCTGCTACTGATACTGGTTCAGACTTTCATGATGATGATGATGATATAGCTGCTCTATTTTAGTCTGTTTATGCAATATGCATTCTACGCTACAGAATCCGGCGACAGTTTTGAAACTAAATCAGAATTTATGCTTTGTTTAAATGCTGTAAAAATGTCGTTGATTTCTATCGCATGACAATAATTATAACAACAACCGAGCTCGGCAATAATAACCGTCTATATGGGTATATATATGGTGTATATAGCGGAGCAAGGCAAACTGAGCGCGTATTTAAACCGATTTTATGGAGCATTTAATTGTTGCTGCTTATGAACTAACCCGAATAGAAGTACGAGCTTAACAACCTGAGCGAGCGAGCTCGGCAAATTAAAAATGGTAACAAAAGGTTAACGCAAATTGTTAAAACTAAATTATACATATAAACAAAACATTTTTATGCGATTAAAATCGGAATTACACGCAACGTGCGTCGGACTTTCAAAGTGACGGGGGGAGGACTGGGGCTTACGTGGGAGGGGAAATGGGCAGACATGGTCTATAGTTCGGGCGTGACGTTGGCCGTGTCTGGATCCTATGTATATACCCCCCATATCCCCTCCCTTCATCTGTCTGCTCGACGGCGTTCCACTGGAGGCCCCATCGTCGCAGTCAGACGGAGCCGGAAAAGCTGCGCACGTGCTGGAAAACTGTGCATCAGAAGGAAAAGTCAAATGTACATGCTTTCCATTGTGCTCGCTTAGGTGGAGGTGGGTACAGTTAAAAACAAAATTCCACGAGCCAAGAAGAAAGTCATTAAACATTAAATTCTTAAAAGTATTTACCTTTAAAATGGAATGCAAGAAATTTAAGCCGAACTTAACAGGCCCTTGCTTTGGAACCAAAAAGGCAAATTTATTAAATTCTTGATAGATGTCCTCATAGGTATTTTCGTATCTCTGAAGTGTGCTCTTTTGTGGTATCTCATCAATAGTCAAAACCAAAATCCTTATCGAGAGGTGCCACCTGTGCCCTGCTACAACTTCCTCAACCAATTGAGGCTGACGTGAACTTATCATCTGGCGATTACCAGTTGAGTTCCCAGTGCTCGACAGGCAGACGTGACAATTCATCCATTTTGATACCCATAAGTAGACATGACCGGAGGAATCTTATCGCTGAAACCTTAAAACCCATTGAGATTTCCGTGGCATTCCAGTGCTGTCTCAAAGAGTTCGAATTGCTTAGGGGGATCTCAGGTGATTTATATCAGTCAACATTTAAATCGCAGTTTAAATATAGACCTCATTAATGGTGTCTCGATGTACTTGTTTTAAATCTTATGATTCTACCATTATGGAATTATTTCTGAAGTGCGTAATCTGAATTGGATTTGTATTTGTTAGGTTTTTAGATTTTGGAGTTTTGGCCGGGGTTTTCATAATATTAAAAATTATATAGAAACATATGCATATAGTTTTGGAAGTATAATATCATTTTTCCTTGAAAATGAATCATTCGTGAGTCACAAGATTATTTTTAATTTAATTGTACGTGTAGATTAGATTTATTATATATATTCTGATATATTATTAGTAAGATTTTTAAATCCTTAGTTATATTGTAGTATGCATGTATCGTGTAGCGAGTGCACACTGTACCAATGTCTTCATTGTGCTACAGAATTGTTAAATAAACATAAGCAATGGCCAAGTGGCCAGACGAAATGCGATCACCCTATTGCGCCTCAGAGCTGACAGTATGGGAAGTGCAAGTGTCAGCGAATTCTCACCGCTTGACAACGCACACAGATAGACACATGCATATACCAACTCCACTCGCGCTCTCTTATGTATGAGCATAGATACTGGCATGTATATGGGCGCTGCTGCCGCTGCCGATATTTGGAGGCAGCGCAGCCGCTAGCCCCCTTTAACTTTTAAGCTTAAGATTCATTATGAATAAATGCATAAAACTGAGCAGACGCTCATCCGCTACAAAACCATCGTTTTTTAATAAATATATTTTACCATTTAAAATGTTAACAAATGATAAACTTTACAATATTCCAATTCCTGCTGAATTTATATTAGTAACAATACTAAGTAGTAATCTCTCCATTGACAGTTTTTAAATAGGGATCATCTTTTGGTAAAAAACGAAACGCACTTAATTATCATAGCATATGCGCATCTTTCAGAGATTGATACAAAATCTGTAATTAAGTAAAACGTTGACACCCTCGGGTGGAAATTGCCGGCATATGATCAAGTGCAGGATTATCTAATCTGCGGACACAGATTCAATACCAGTTCCAATACCATCTAATCGAAGATCTTTCGCTGGCGACGGCTTACTTTGCCATCCTAGCCGTATCCGATAGGTATATCCTTGCACTATAGATTGTCTGGCAGATTGCTTGCGTTGTTCTCGAGGCGACACCAACACCGCAGTGTTTGTTGTGTGTTGTTTGGTGTTTGTTTTTCTTCTCCGTGTTTTGTTTTTTTTCCTGTGGTTTGTTTGTATTTGACTATTTTGTGGTTCGTCGCTCGTGTTTGGTGTTCGCACCGTTTGTTGATCTGATTTTGGTTACAGGTTTTTTTTTTTTTTGGCAGCCGCTCACTGTCTTTGGGAGCTCGGGGTCTCGAGCTGTGTCTTTATCTCGAATTATGTATCTGTAACTATCAACAGCGCTATCTGCGTCGCAGGTATTTACATACATAAACTACTTAGGTAGTCAACCCGGGGCTTTGACAAACGGTTTATTTTCGGCCATAAGCCCGGCCAGATCTGGTCAGATCCGTATCTCGGCAATATGAACTTATGAAATGCCTTGGAAAACGATCAATGCGAGAATACGAAATGTATTCAAAAATATTCATGTGGAATTAAGTCGGCCTGGGAAACTTTCGGTAAGTTTCGCAGCTGTCTTTCCTGTGCTCTCCACGCGGCCATCTTCTCTCCGCTCACCTTAATCGCTCGGAGATAGCATCCTTTTGCCAGTGCACAGGTGCAGCCCCACTTAACCCTTTGGCGCCAAAAAGTTTGCCTCTTAAATGCCAAAATCAATGCGGGGCAAAGCGGTACAGTCGAACTTCTGAAACTTAGATCTCACAGCTGTCCCATAAAAAATTTGTTTTATAGAGATGTTGCCTCTCTTGCGGTTGGTAAACAGTTTTATTGGCAGGAACTTTTTTTTTCAATTGAATATGAACTTAAGGTGCTAAGTTATTGCAAAAATAATAGTTTTCAACTTTGTAAAAATACCTCAAATACTTTTAAATACATTTAAGGTTTTTTTTTTTAATTTAAGTGAAGAAATTTCCTATGAAATTTGCAAAAAATAAAAAGTTAAATATAATGGTAAATGGTAAAAAAACATATTTGTCCAAGTTGAAATATTGTAAGATAGAAACAACAACAAAAATGTCCTTATTTAGGACAACTACTCGAGGGACTTATGACTGCCAAATTCATCTAACTTTATGCCAACAAATTCGACCTCTAAAAGTTTACTATTTAGAAGTTTGACTGTGGCGAAAAAAAACCCAAAATGTTGCACACGTATTCGACTTCCTCCTTGTTCGCGCGCCTGTATGTGTGCTAGCTGTTTATGCGCAGCAGATGTACAATACATACGCACAGGCGGAGGAGCCAACTTGCCGCGAAAATATATGAGCTCCATATTAATAATTTGCATCTAGATAGGAACTATCTTTTCGCAAAAGATGCTGTGCGAGGGGGAGATCTGTGTAGTTCTCTTAATTTCCAGCTGCTAATTTATGCAAATTTAGCCCCGTCTCTGTGTGTGTGTGTGTGCTGCAGCTAGCCATCCTGCTCTCACGCCCAGGCACACGCATACAGACATAACTCAAAAATCGTCAGACAAATCTGCACACATGTTAAAGCCCATAAATAAACCACATAATCACAAACGGAACGATCGATGATTGTTGTCACTGTTTGACAGCGGGCGAGAAGGAGGAAGGACGACGGAGAGCGGCGTAAAGCGAACAGACAACCAAAACGCAACGCAACGCTGCTAGGGCTAGTGCTAGTGCGAATGTGTGTGTCAAGTGCAGAGAGGCGTGCCGCAGAGAGATTATTGAACGATGCACTCGAGCGGAGAGAGCAACAACAACAAGCGGGGCAAACAAACAACAAGCTGAAACTGCAACTGCAACCGGTTACCTGCAAAAAAACACGCCCCGCTCGCCAGGCGGAAGTGTGACAGGCATATTGTCCGCTCGCCAAACAACAGCCATCTCTCTTGCTCCCCCGGCCGCACTGCTTGACAGTGCGACCATCTTGTATGTGCCAGCACACTCACACACACGCACGCACGAAGGCCGGCCCTCGGCAAACGGGTTCTCCCCCTCTCTCGCTCGCTCGCTCGCTCGCTTGAGCTTCCTCTCAGCGTCCGTGTGCGTGTGTGTCGGTGCGTCTGTGTTGGTAAGCGAGCAAGCAGCGCGCTGGTCTTTCCTGTTTTGCGCTCGTGTTCGTTCAGTTCGATTTCAACTGTTGACGTGTTTGCAAGCGTGTTATCGTCGATTGTTCGTGCGTCCCCGTTCGTTCGTCTTTCGATTCTCGTCTCGCGGCGGTCGCCAACACCAACAACAAACAAAAGCTCAAAACGCGTCGGCAAAAATTCACAGAGCTCAGTGTACCAAACATCAAAAATATAAATAAATGAGAAACAACAAATAACGAAACAAAAGAAAACACCCAGAAAAACCAAGCAGTGTGACTACTACGAATCAGTGTTTTTTGAATGAAATGTAAGATCAAACGAGTGACAAAAATATATTGAAAAACAAGAAACCAATTTGAAAATAAACCCAGTACAAGAATAGTTTTTAACGCTAGCCCGCCGCTATCCGCCCCCCGAAAGTTCATTATCCTTATCGAGCGATCAGAGCCCGAAAAACCCAAAAATTGCTGACACAGGCGTTCACAAAAAATCTGGCACTTGCGCTTATCAATTTATTGCTATCAACTCTAAACAACAACAAGAACGAAGACATTTAATGAAAAGTGTTTGCTTCTTTTTTGTATTTCCACCTCCACCCTCCAGCTCCCACCTCCAGCTCCACTCCAGTTATCGCTGGGCCTCTGATAGATAGATAAATTGATTGAGTTTTCGACTGAGGAGCCAAATCAAAAAACTTAGGTTATTTGTTTTTCTTGCACCTTCTTCGGGAGGTAACAAATTATGTTGCCTTATCGCGCATTTCTGTAGCGCAATTGTCAATTGGGCGATAGGCATCTGGCACCTTAAAGATAGAGTCCGAACGCGGGTTGTACTATTAATTTCTCGAAGCCAAAGCAAACAAGGAGGGCAAACAGAAGAGGTAGTCGAGGAGTCGAGAAAGAACTCCCGTTGATAATAATCGTTTCGAAAAGAAATCATCGAGTGCAGTGCACACACAAAAAATACATACATAGTAAGCGCTATCTATCGCTGATAAGCCCCCGAAAATTCCCCAAAAAATGTGGCTACCTGTCTAAATCAAAGGGGGAAGTTGTCTGTGCTCGATACGCCTTGAGGTTCTTGCTTCAGTAGACCAACCAGTTAGCAATTCGAGCTCTACGATAAACCTCTAATTCGTACCAGATTGCGCCCACACACACACACGGCAGTTTCACCTGCTTCCCTGTGCGCAGGAGGCGCCGTCTCCTGACATCCCGCAGATTCGGTTGCCGAAATCCCCAGGATTTCTCCTTTGTGCGCCTGCCTTTGTCTCTGGTGTGTGTGTAAACATTGTGACAGTGCCACAAGGCCATTGTGCGGGGACATGTTTATTAGATCCCCTGGGCGGTCATCCATCAATCAACCGATGAATGCCAAAAAAATACGCTTTGCTTTCCTCTATTTTTGGCAGTTCCCACACACCGAATAACACACACACTCCACACTACCCGGAGCGGATCCAAAAGTCCAATCGTAAATCAACTCGTGGTTATCCTGTACAACTGTACACCGCACCCATAAAGCCATAAAAACAATTGAACAAAAATGTAAAGCTCCCGCGATAAGAATGAGAGCGAGTGATAACGCCGGCTACCGTTAAAATCTTATCAACAGCAGACAACAAAAAGAAAAATATATATAAAAATATACAGAAAATAAACCACAACTTCAGTAGCTAAAGTTGAAATTTCTTGACTTGCAGAGCGCGAGAGTTATTGTGCGGTTAAAATGCGTAGCAATTGAGGGAGCCACCCCGAAGACCCCAGCTTTGCAGAGAGAGAGATTTAGAGCGACTTAGAGAGCTCCGATCCGATCCGATCCGATCCGACTCGATTCCTGGCCCCCGGTAGCACAGAAAAGCTTTCAAAATTATACTCGAAATGGATATGACCTCAACAGCGGAGGCTGCCGCTCGCAGCTGGTATGATAGTCCGCGCTTAGGCGGCGGCTCCTCCGCCGGCGGCGGCAATGGGGGCGGCGTCTCGCCCCAAACGAATGGCCTTGGCAGCGCCGGCAGCAGCCTGGCCCACAGCCACCACAGCCTCTCCAGCGGCGCCAGCTCAGCGGGCAGCAGCGTGGGAGCGGCCCTTGGCGGCGGCGGCGGTTCCGGACTGGACACCAGCGACATGAGCGCCTTCTACGCGCTCGAGAGCAACGGACACCACCGGCGCTACTATCCCAGCTATCACCAGCACAGTAAGTATAGTTTCCTGAACATGAACAAATATTCCTTAAACATTTAGTGGGGTTTTCTGACATGCAACGGCAATGTTAAAATCAATAAGATATAAGTAGGGAGAAAATCATTTAAGTTTGTATTTTTAATTTAGTGAAATTTTCATGTTCTCAACATTCTATGTCCTTCCAAGATCTCTTGACAATTTGATTATTTTTTAAGTTTAAAATCTTAACTTTTGCTATTCCTCCGAAGTTGGCTTTTCATAAACAGAATTTTTATTGAGGAAGTTTACGTTCAGAACGATTTTTTATTTACCATCCATTTAACTAAAGACAGGCTTTCTCGGTCTCTTTAATAGCATCAATAAATATTTATTTATTTAATAAATACAAATATATTCGTTTAAGTTTAACTAAATCCAATTTATATTATATTTATATTTCCCATTAAAATCTTTGTATTCTGTAAAATTCTTCGTCAAACTCCTACTAAACTCGATGGAGATTTATGGAAACTTCCCAAACAAAATTCGAAAAAAAAGTTATGGGGGAAGTACCGCGCAGACCTTAACCACCATTTCGATTTATGCTTTATTTAAGTAATTTCTTCCATCTTTTTTCGACGGTTGTTCCCCCTTGGACATTTGTTCTAATGTCATTTCTAATGCGTTTTTAATGAATGTATTTTGGCGGGGGTTGCCTGATAGTTGCCGCTCTGGTTGGTATTTTCCGTAGTGCGTGGGTGTTACCGCCCCTCCGCTTCACCGTCTACCAACTCCCCCTATGAAACGCCCACCGCCCACAAATCGATGGCTTCGCGCCTTTTTTGTGTTGCTGAGTGAGCGTTTCCTGTTGGCCGCCATTGAAATTTCGGGGGGCAGGAGTTGGAGTCGATAGCAATCACCGTTGTCCTGCAGCTAGATTGTATTCCTGGAAACTAAATTAAAGTTTCAGATAAAGATAGAAACAATTGAAGGCGATAAACAAGGGACAAGACAATCATCAGATATCAATAGAAAAATTAAAGTGATTAAGGAAGTAATAAAGTTAAAATTAAGGGCAATATTAAAGAAAAACTCTTAAAGAGAAATAATCCTATATACAAATATTAAAATAAAGTTTTTCTCTTAACTTCTTCACAAAAAACAAAACGAAAGTCCAACTAAATGGGTATTCCTTCTTCACTCCCTCTTTAATATCTCTATTATGATTGTAGTTTTCCCCGGCAGTTGAGAATATCATCTAAAACACGGTATATTTTTTCAGTTGAGTTTTCTCCTAATTGTCTGAAATTTGTTCCTCGGCCAGACTGAAAATGATCTATGCTCATTAGGGTGAGAGCCCCCGAAAAACCGCGCAGACGACATTATTTTCGTTTTTCTGTTTTTATTTTATTTTTTGCCAAAGAGCTTCGAGGTGTGTGTGTGTGAGGTTCACACGCCTCCAAAAAAATTTCCAGTTCCGCTAAGTTAATTTTCAATTTGAGCCACCGTTGGCTCGGCTTTCGGTTTTCAGTTTTCAGTTTTCTGGCCTGAGAGTCACTGTGACTCTGCTGTCAGTTTTGACAGTTGATGCCCCAAACCATTTTCACTTGGCACTTAGCATTGCCGCGGCCCATTGTTGTTGCAGCTTTTGGGATTTGGCTCTTGCTGCTGTTGCTGCTGGCTCTGGCTTTGGTTTTGGTTTTATTTCTCGGCTCGGTTTGCGTTTTGACAGTTCCACGTAAACGCAGCGAACACCCAAACGTGACATGCATCAATGCGGCGTGGTCGCTGAATTTATTTCCTGCTCTTCGAGTGTGCAAAATTTTAATTTAAAATTTCAGCTCAGTGCCCGCGTAACTCCCCTTGACACCCCGTAACTCCCGATCCGGGTCCCCAGTCCGATCCCGATCCCTGCGGAATGTCGGGCTAAGTGAGGCTGCAACTGCAAAGTGATCAATCAGCTCGCGGAGGCTGTGTGCCGAGGCCATTCCTTTTGCATTTATGTTTAATTCATGTTATTCATATGCCGACTTTATTGATGCTTGATTTGATTCCATCCAGCGATCCCCCAGTCGCTGCTGTAATTCATTCATGCCGCGATTTGGACTCGCATTCGGATTCCGATTCGGATTTCGATTCGGACTGGGATTCAAATCGTTTGACAGACAGTTTGTCTGGGGAGTGGAGCGAAGTGGCACTCGACGGACGATGGACGACGGACGACGGGCACCTGTGGCGAGCGTTGATTTTAAAATTCATTAGTCTGCATATGTCACATCTCGGGAGGGATTAAGAAAACCGAAAACCCCCCCAACGAAAAAGTCGGGCCTGTCAGAAGCCCAATTTAGTTGTCAATTATGAGGGGCCGTCGCGCCCGGCTTTAGTCGCTGTCATTAGTGGCAAATTAAGCAACTAGGGCGGCATCAGTTTTGCTCTCTACTCTTCAGGCCAATGCAGTTTAATGGCCAACACACTCTGAGACACACACTTACACACACACACTCCCTCGGAGATTTTTATGATAGCCCAGGCCATAAAAACCAACGACAACGAATGTGAAATTTAAATTTCAAAAGCAAACATGCCGAAAATTTTGGCAATAACTTTGGTCTGCCGCGTGACTCTGTGGGGTTGTGTGTGTATGTCTGTGTTTCTCTGTTTATTTGAGCTTTTGTTTTATTTTTCTACATTTTTTCATCTTGACTCGCTTTTTTCTCAAACATTTTCGATGAAAAATACATACGAACAAGCTCTTGTTTTTGTCTCTTATTTTTTTGTTTTGGTTTTTTTTTTTTTGCTATTTGTCTGGGACATGAGTGTGGACTTTAGGGGAATTTGGGTATCTAACTTGTTTACTTAAAGTTTTCCTTAAGAAATTGTATACTAGTATAAAAACAACTAAAATGTTAAATACTTGAAGCCATTTTTGCTATAAAATAACCATTTAAGTCCCATTTGCATTTAGCCAATTAATTTAAATTAATGTTGGCCAATAAAAAGATGATCAACAAACATAAAATGGGAGCACAGGTTGAGGAATCTTAGGAATTTTATTGTGTTAAAAGTTAAATAATGACCTTAAATGAGAGCATCTAAAATTCGTCAAGTCATCTATCTCGGCTTGTTTGATTTTTAGCTTTTTTTTGTCGGCTCCGACGGCTGTTAAAGCTCGAGCATAAAATTTATTTTTAATTACCCCGAGCAAGCCGAACGTTTGAATATTTGTTGGCCCGCAAAAATATATGCAATTCGAACCGAGCGACTATAGCCATTGCACTCGCACTTAGCCAAGGGGAGGTAAAAGAGAGCGAGAGATGGATAGATGCCCCGATAGAGATAGCGATATCTGAGGTCCAAGTTTTTGACAATATTTGTGTGTGTCGTGCATTTTCATTTGTTGCTGGCAACTTTTTCGGCTTATCTGCGAGGCGAGATCGGGCAAATGAAAAGTTTTTGCCTTTCTGCGGCCGCTGCCGGCCGCTCTGCTCAGTTCATAATTCGAGAAGCCGAAAGTTCCCACAGCCACTTAACGCAAATGTCACGCACAGTGGGCTGCTGCACTGCTGGCCACAAAGGATATCAAATGCGATGCGGGCCCATTGAAAAGGCTGGCCAAATCGAGCTCCTGTTCCCTGTGCCTTTGCCTGAGCCTGAGCCTGAGCCTATCCCGAGTCAGCTACCAGGTGTTGCACTTGAAGCGCTGGCCACTCATAAATTTTCATGTGGCCAGGCCCGAAAGCGCATAAGCATAAGCCGGGGCTGGACGCGGGACTGGAGTTTCCAAGAAATAACAACAGCCAAGTTGGCTAGCCAAGTTGGGGCTGGGCCGTAATAGTTGTTGTAATTTACCGACGAGGCTTTTGGCCTTACTGTCGGTTGTCGGTCGCCGGTCGCAGCTATTGCTATAGCCGTAGCCGTAGCTATAGCGTGCCGGGGCCAGAATCTCGGCGGCAAATCTTAATCCCGGTGCGCAAGTTTTCAGCGAATTGTGTGCGAGTGGATGGCCTATAAAAGTGAGTTATGGTATTGCAATTGAACAGCTGGGCCACCGCTGCGTATGATTGATGTGCGTTTTGTACTGGAACAAAGTCCCTCGAACTCCTTGACAAAATCACCATCACACAGGGGATAAAGTTGAGGGAATACTAGTAACAGGATCAATTATAGTTAAAGGCTTTTGTAAAGATAGGAATAACATTTATAATTTTTGTTAAGATTTAATGAGAATAAATGAACCGATTATAATGACTGAATAATTTATCTCTTTATTTCTTTTATCTCTTTAATTTAATTCAATTTAAACTGAGAGTTTCCTGTATTCCGAACTTTAATATTTATTTATTGCTAAATATTGCTGATCTTATTTAAGTTCAGTTTCCGCAGTGTACTCCCAAGAAGCTCTAGTATTTTGGGTGGCTTGTTCTATATACGTTCTCTATTCAATTCGCTTTGATTAAAGTGTCTGCCAAATCATGCCACATTAATTATGACCCAAATTCCTGGAAGCATTCCTTACATCGTACGATCCATTGAGCGGCAAAGTTGAAGCGCTGTTTGTGTTATATTGCTCGTTGCATTGACAGTGCCGGTCATTCATTCAACCGCCCGCGTGGTACTGCACATGTTGCTGCTGTTGCTGGTGGAGATGTTGCTGCTGTGCTGCTGCTGGCGCGATGTTTTAATTAGTCGTGGCACAGCGAACTGTCTTTGCTTAATTAAATGACATAATTATAAGAATGTGCTGGGGCAGTACCGAGCCAAGCTCAGCACAGCCTACGCCAAAATGCCACATGCAACACGTGATGTTGCGGCTGCTGCCGCTGTCGTTGACATTGCGGCGATGCTTCAATTAATTTGCACTCCAGCAGCACAGCCGCAGCAACAGTTGCTGTTGCTGTTGCTGCTTTGCATGCCGCTGAGTCTGAGCCAAAGGTGCCGCCACATTGTCCATTGTCCGCTGCAGCAGCAACATCAAGAGCTCCAGCAGCAGCAGAAACAGCCAGAGCCAGAGCCAGAGCCACATTCCCATTGGCAACACGTTTCGCATTCTAATTTGACGTTCACCGGACTGCGGCTAGTTTGCCTAGTGTGAACAGCTGTCCTTCAATCACTATCAATGTCGCCTGATGTTGCTATGTTGCCGTTGCCGTTGCCATTGCCGTGTTGCTTCAATGTGGCCAAGATGGCGACTCCTTTAAAGCTTGCCGCCGCCTGCTGAATCCTCCGGTTTCTTCTGGCTTCTGGCGAACTGGGCCGGAAGTCTTGGGCCTGTCATTTGTCAGCCGCGATTTCCAGGAACTTGTTCATATAGCCGAGAGAGTACGAATATGGTTATGTATGCCTTGTGATGTGGCATCATCAATAAGCCGGCTACTGGGCCTCGTTATTAATTTGTTAAATCAAAAAGCAGCTCTGCGGCGATTTATATCGCCCGGCGAGACAAAAGCTTACGCACGGCAGCAACATGTTGCTGTGTTGCTGCTGTTGTTGTGATTTGTCTAACACAGCGAGGGGTCAATATGAGAGCCACCATTCCCCTCCTCCCCACACCCCAGATATGACCATACAAAGAGCCCAGCAGCAGCAGCGGCATTCATTAATTTTGCAGCAGCAACAGCCGCAACAGGAGTTGCAGATCCGCGCACGGCAGCAGGCAACGCTCCTTGGCCGCTCCTCACGATTTGTGAATGCAATTACAATATTGAATATTAGCGCATTGTTGCTGCCCCCGCTGTCAATGCAGCAGCAACTTGCAACAGCAACAGCAGCAACTTGCCACAACGACAGCAGCGGCAGCATTTGTGTGCCGCTGATAAATTGTGGCTAATACATTTGTGCAGCCCCGTGGTACCCATTGCAGTGTCAAGTTTACAAATGACTTCTGCGACATTCGCCTGAGATCTTTGGCGCTGATCTCGAATCAAAATTAATCGAGCGGGCCCCCGAAAGAGTCATTGTACTCAAAGGCGAATTGCTTCCTAGAAATAGCCAAGTTTAACTATCGAAATAGAACAATCTTACCGGGAATTTGAATTCGAATTCGACACGAGACGAGCGAGAGACCACCTGTAAAGTGGCTCTAACAAATGACGCCTCTCTAATTAACATTTGTCACTGTTGCTGTCTTCGATGAGTAAACTGGTTTTAGCAGAGCAACTAAAAAGCAATAAAAATACGGAATAAAAAAAACTGTGCAGAATTCTCAGTGGTTCACAGAAATATGTGTCGCAAGAGACGCCGCCAAAAATTTGTTGGCAATCCGCGTGCAGCATTCGCGATCCGAAGGAGCAACATCACGATTTTCGCCGCTTTTCGTTTGCAGCCTTTTTTGGTGGCCGAAAACTGTTTAGCATAATTTTTAGCATCCTCCACGCGGCCAGCCGCTCATCTTTTGTTGGCGGCGCGTGTGTTTAATAAAATATTTTATTAATATGCGAATATGCCAGCAGTGGACGATCCACCAGCAGCAGCAGCAGCGGCAGCAGCAACCTCACAAGAGTCCGAGACTCGAGGTCGCATCAATTGAATTTCTCAAGCTCGGCTTATGAATTTATGCAACGTTTTCCCCGCGATTCTTTCTGCCTTTTTTCGAGGCATTGTCTTGGCGTTGTGGCCCTTTGTTGTGATAAATGTCAACGCGTTCTTATTTATGACATGTGAAGGGGTCCGCTGGTGGTCCACGCAACATTGCGGCGCAACAGCAGCCGCAACATCCCGATTCCGATTCCGATGACGATCCCGATCCCGATCCCGATACCGATCCCGCGAACAACCAGCAACTTGTCAGCAGATCTTCGCGCGATCACTTCAAACGCTGCCTTTGAGTGACCAAATTTGGTTTTGCCATATAAAAACTTGTCAATTTTAATGATTTCTCTGACGCTTCGAACTGTCATAAGTGCGCCCGCAGGCATTTCTGGACAGGATTCGCGCATCCTTTTCGGGCGGGGTGTCCGCTCATTAGCCCGGGGTCCAAGAAAAACAACTTCCCAAACCCAAACTGTCAGGCTGTCCTGTCCCGCTGACTGACTGACTGGCTGAGTGACAGTGCGCGGCCTAGCATTTGCATAAGTTGGCATTGCGTGGCCAGGATTCCAGTTCAATGCACGCGCCTTTTTGTGCCGACTTGCAGCCGCATTATTAGCATTTCTTTATTTTACTCTTTTTTTCTGTTTCACCCACCACCGGCGTTGCAAATGTTGCAAATGGCCACAAAAATGGCGCATTTCACAGAAACCCAGCCCCAGCCGCAGCCCAAGACCAAGACCAACTCCCAACTGTGGCAGCTTGTTGTTGTCAACCAGCTTTTCCTTTACTATGTTTGTATTTTTTTATTATTTTGTGGCCACCACATTGTGGCACGTATGCAAAAGCTGGGCCAGGCCACGTAATTCACACGTTTTGGCCTGGAACCAGTATTGTTTTTGGAGCGAAGACTCCCGTCTCATCGCGGGACGCTCTGCGTCAATTATAAAGCAATTAATAACCCAGAGAATTCCTCAATTCCATAATTCCACAAAAGACAACAAAAAAAAAATAAAAGGAAAATAAATAAGAGCATTTTCCAGGGCAGTGCGTTGTGCAACGGCATAACTTACAAGCCGAGTCAGCTACTTGAGTTATTAAACGCATTATCATAAATACAATTGACAACTTATGACTAATGATAAGCTGGCATGCAACGCTGCAAATAAAGTGTTAATAATATAGATGGCGGAGGCAGCGTAGTTTGCGCTTAATAATGCAGCCTGCCTCTGTCAGTCACTCACTTCGGCCATTCCGTCAGCCAGTCAGTCAGCCCGAAGGACTGGGGCAGTCATCCAGCCAGCCAGTCACCAAGTCATCCGGCCATCCAGCCATCCAGCCATCCAGCAGTCACTCGCTCCGTCAGTCAGTCGGAGTCACGCAACTGCAGAAAGCAAAGAAATAATTAAAACAAACAAGCGCGCAAAATGCTAAGCAGTCGGGAGACCCAAGTTTTCAGCCTCAGTTTCAGCTACTGCTACTTGTGCACCGAAAAAAATATTTAATAGCTCATAAGGCACTGCGAGAAGTGGGAGACAGCTAAGACGTTATATTCGGAATTTAAGTTGAAGATTTTCGATACGATTAGCAGGTTATTTAAGAAATAATTGCTTATAATCTTCTCCTGGATTATCATAATTTGTGAAATTAATTTTAATGATATAAATATGAAATATTTCTCCCTGTGCTACTACTATTAACTATCAAGGTGTCTTGGAGCAGCCGAAACTGACCTACCTGCTGAGCGCTCGATCTCCGGCTGGCGGTGGTGGTGGTGGTGGCTAAAACTGGAATCCGTTATAGTTTATGGCCCGTTCGCTGGCTGCCTGTGTTGCTGGTGATGTTGCTGCTGCCGCTGCTGCATGCTTAAACAATTTCCAATTTTGGAGCAGGTGTAACAGCGGCTCAGAGAGACAACACTTGACCGCATTTTGGAGCCACGCGCCTACAACGGCAACGGCAACCTGGAGTCACCCGTTGAGCAGGTGAAAAGTCCTTGTTCCTTGAGGGTAGCTCTGGCTATAAATTAAGCCACCGCCTGCAGACAGGGTCAAGTCAAGCTGCAGCAGGATTCCCTCGTCCTGGTCTGGCTTGGCCTGGCTGTTCGCATGATTGATTGCTGGCCACCGCTAGAGGGCAGGAAGCAGCTGAATCCACTAATCGACTGGCACTGACATCTCACATAAGTTCCTCGGAAAATACCCTAGAGAGAGAGAGAGTGAGAGTCCTCGTCCTCGCTCGTTTGCGGATTTGATTTCCCTCGATTGATAACGCCCAGCATTTGGCACCCCTAATCCGGCAGCTTGGTTGGTGTGAATTTAATTTACCAGAGAGCTGGCAATCCTTTTTTGTCGTCCTCCTTATCGAGATGTGCTTTGAAAAGAGATCTCCCAGCTTCGCTCCTTTTGTTGTCCCTTGGCCTTTCACATTCAAATGATGCTCAACGAGATGGCCGAAATGATAACTTGCCCGGCAGCTGATGCATTTTACTAATTGAAGCCATTTCATCTGGCTTCCTCGCTCCTCTGGTTTCTGTCATCTTCAAATGTCCAACACGTCCGGCTAAGTGCATATGAACCTGCCTACGTACATACACATTAATTATGTCATTCACGTCGTCGTCAAGCGTCAGCTTCGATTGCAATTAAAAGGCGCTTTAAGCCAGCTTTTGGATTTGGCTTAGCTCGGCCTTTCGGATGGACAGGCGCTGAGAGCGTTGAGCGCTGCCAAACGCTTTTAAAATGTCCCAGGCTGGGAGAGAGAGAACGGCGGCTTTTGTGGCTTTGATCTGTCAGTTTGAAGAAATCAAGCGCAGGCCAAAAACTTCAAAATGTTTTCTTTCTTTGCTGGATTTGGATACTCTTTCAAAGGGGTGTATATACTTGTATATGTTTTTGGTTTTTATAAGGAAGAGTGTCCGTATAAGTCTTGTCCGTAAAGTCTTGTCCGTAAAGTCTTGTCCGTGTGTCTGTTAGGCTGTTTCTGTAGGATTTTCCAGCTCCATCTATTAATTTTGAAGAGGAAATATCGATAACCCTAGAGATCCCTTCTAGAGAGATTTAATATTTTATCAATTACTACATTTATGTTTAAATTTTCTGATGACAGAAAGGGTATTAAAAATTCATTGGTTTCCCGTTTTAACTTCTTCTCTTGTTCCTGTACTTTTTTGTATAATTCGTTTTTTGTTGTTACTTTACCGCTTTTATTGTTGTTGCCGTGTAGAACGTGTCAGCCTGGCTTTTTTGGCCTGGAGACGGCCAAGGGCAGCGTTTTCCACCAGCACGAGCTTTGCATATACAGCAAAAAAAATGTCGTTCTTTTTTGTTTCAAGTTTGCAAACTTTAATTGCCGTGTACTCAGCTCCAGCTTGATTTATTAGCGAATTGTTTTATACGAGCGGCGAACAGCCTCAGCTCAGAAAACACAAAATAAACAGGTAAGAGTGAGTCATACGCCGGGATTAACATTAACAGCCCGCCGAGATATCGCCAACACCATCGGCTGGTAAATTGAAAGTTTCGCCATGCCAATTAAAGAACGCATCGGACATTGATTTGGCAACGGGCTGAAAGATGCAACAGTCTGGCCATATAATTTAGCATGACCAATGGTATTATTTCCCCAGATCTGACTAAATTATATACCCGCCAATGACGACTTCATATGAGGGGGATCTTTTCATCAGCTTCGATTGGGGTATATATTTTTTTTATTATTGATTTGTCGTTGGCGCAAAAGTGTGAAGTCTGCACAGCAGATCGGGAAAAGCAATAAGCACGTTTGATTGAGGCATTGCACTGGGAAAAGTCTCGGCGAGTTGCAAGTTGCAGGGTTCGGGTTCGGGTTCTGACAATTCTGCTTCTGATGTGATGCTGCGGCGGCAGCAGCTAATTTCTATAATCAGGCACACGTACATATAATATCGCCACTAAATCACTGTTATTAGGATAATCAAATGGGTATTATCGCAGACAGCGATCCGACAAAACCAGCGATCCAGCCAGCCATCGATCAGGTTCTCTGGGATTTTCTTGTGGTGAATGCTGAGTACTCTTCTTTAATAAATTTTGAGGGAATGAATAATGAAACTTTATGGAATTATGATTATAAAGATTTATTGGTTAATTACTGAGCTTTACAAATTTTACATCAAAATAATATCCATTTAGATATTATCCATATTATATTAAATATATTTTTATCAAAGACAGAAGCTTTATTATAAAAATAAAAGATTAACCAGAACGATCACTCAATAAGCCGAGTTTCTCTTTACAAAATAAGTTATTTAAATTCCTTCAAAAGAGTATTTAGAATTCCCCTAGAAAACTTGTATTTACGCTCTGCCTTTTTGACTCTTGTCTTGATTTGGCCTAATCCATCTTGGCGAGCAATGAACTGACCTACTGTTGGCCAACCAGCTTCGACTGCTGTTTCTCCTGCTGATGCTGATGCTGATGGTGCTCCTGCTGCGGCTGTAGCTGTTGCAGTTGCTGCTGCATAATCAAAAATAATTTCACATACAAACAAGCCCCGAGGGCCAGCGACTCGCGACTCTTTGGGGAGCTGCAGCCGATATTAATGATAATAATAAGAATAAGTGCGCCCCAAACAATTGCAACGTGCCCCCTCGATAATGCCCCTCCTGCGAGGATATGGGGATCTGTCGGATCCCTCGATCGCTGGATGGGATCGAATCGGATCGGATCGGCTTGGACTGGGACTCGCAGTGAGACTGAGACTGCGACTGGGAGTCGAACTGGGATCGATGGAGTAACCGGCAGCATTGGCGCACATAAATCTCACTTGGTGTCTGCTAAATTATACACTGCCAGACATTTAGGCTACACTTTTAGCCGGGCCAAAAGCCGAGGTGAGCCGGCCCGAGCCGTTGATCGATCTTTTTAGCTCTGGGACAAAAGTTTAACGCGATTGTTTATGATACAAATTAAACAATTTATGACAATGCAGAAGTCCCCCCCGCTCTGCCTCGCTGGCCTCTGTAGCCTCTGTGGCCTCTGTGGACTCTGTGGTCTCTATGGTCTTGGCCGTATGCAAAGTTTTGGCCCCGAAGGCCATTCTGAGGCGGCTCTTTCTCTCGCTGGTGTTTCATAAATTATAACGCAGCTTTTCCGCAAATTTGCGCGGCAGCCACAGAGGAAAATAAGAGTAGGAACGGCCGGAGACGGCGCGTCATTTATTACGAATTTTGATCGCTTCTGGTCGCGGCTTAGTCGGTTAATCTTCGTTATAAATTCGGGCCATAATTGATTTAATGCAGCATTTAACTTGATTTTTTCTTCTTCTCGATTTTTAACCCCCCTTTTTTCGTTGTCTTTGCAGCATCCCGCATGCCCTCCACCCATGCCACGCCCCAGGTGTGCCGGCCGCACTTCCACACCCCGCTGAGTCCATGGCTGACCAGCGAGCACAAGTCCTTCGCCCCCGCCAGCGCCTGGAGCATGGGCCAGTTCGCCTGCCCGCAGGAGCCGCAGGTGGAGCACAAGCTGGGCCAGATGGGACAGGGCCATCAGACGACGGCCGCCGGCCAGCACTCGTTCCCCTTCCCGCCGACGCCGCCAAAGGATTCCACGCCCGATTCCGTGCAAACCGGTCCATCCGAGTATCAGGTAAGAGTGCGTATTGAAATTGAAGGGAGTTATCGATTTTATCGATTAAGTTTGGATGAAACTATGAAGATCACATTTATTTTCCTGGGTTGGATAAAATATAATCTCTTAAATATTGATTATACAGAGAAGTTTAAAATAAGTTGATCGATTTTAATCAAGTTATTGCAAGCTATCGCTATAAATTTCGATCAATAAAAGTTACGATAAATCATCAAATTTATTATTTAATTTAAAATTTTCTAGAACTAACACTTTTAAGAGCTTAAAGCCCTAACTGTCGCAATTAGTGCCTAAAAAGTCAGCCACAAAATTAACTTACTTGGCATTTTAAGAGTTCAAGTGATCATTCATGATTAATAAAAATAGAAAATGCTAAATCGCCTTCTCAGTTTCGTTGGCTAAACCAGTATCCCCAATCTCTTTGCAGGCCGTGATGAACGCTTTCATGCACCAGCAGGCCACGGGCTCTACCTCACTGACGGACGCCAGCTGTGCGCTGGACATCAAGCCGTCGATCCAGAACGGCAGCGCGAACGGCTCCTCCGGCAATGGACCCAGCCAAAGTTCGGCGCCCAAGCAGCGCGAAGGTACTACCACTAATCCCAGCTCCAACTCCAGCAGCAGTCAGCAGCAGCAGCAGCAGCAGTCGCAGCAATCCCAGCAGCAACAGCAGCAGCAGCAGCAGAGCAGCAGCAACAACCCAGCCAGCAGCAACTCCTCCGTCTCATCCGCCGCAGCAGCAGCAGCAGCAGCGGCTGCCGCCTCCCTGTCCGCCTCCGCCGCCGCAGCAGCCACGTCCTCGAACGGATTGTTCGAGGGCACGGCCCAAGCGCACTACGCCTCCCAGAACAACAGCGGAGGCGGAAGCAGCGGGAGCGGCGGCGGGGGCTATGACAGCAGTAGCTATGCCTCCTATCACCAGGCAGCCGCCCATCATCAGGCGGCAGCGGTGGCGGCGGCGAATATGTTCCAAAGTTCCTCGGTGGCCGCGGCTGCAGTGCGTCACAGCATGGCTGCGGCGCAGGCGCATCACCACCACCATCACCACCACAGCGGACACCACCACAGTGGATCGTCCTCCGGGGCGGGCATGCACTCGCTCGGCGGCTCTGTCGCCGGCATGGGCAGCATGAGCGGTGGCAGCGGCAATGGTGGGAGCGGAGGAGGAGCGGGATCCGGATCCCTGAGCGGGCACGGTGGATCTTCGGGCAACGGCAATCCCGGGCTGGACATCAAGCCCGTGCGGACGAAGCCGCGGACGAGCGCCGGTAAGCAAGACAAAAGCCTCTAGACATTATGCGATCTCGGTGTGGGTGAATAATCATTGTTACTCGTTATCGATGGCCGTCGATTGTTTAACCATTCAATTATGTTTATGTCAGAGTTGTGTGCAATGCGACTGTTTACAACATTTTGGGTTTACTTTATGAATAATAAACTTCCTTAATTCAAAGCTTAAAGCCAGTAAATTTATTGAAATAAAATTCCTCGATAAGAAACCGTTTAATTTGCGGATAAACCAAAGATAACCCCTTGTAAACAGTCTCAAAGTGAACCACTTATTGTTTAGTTTTCACTTTAGTTCTAGTTATCATTTTTGAAAGCCAACCCCGTCCAAACCATCCCCACTTTCCCCCCGCTTACTTTGATTGCCACTGCTCTTTCACACGCTCACGTGGGAAGCCCGTGTACGAGTCCGAATCCGCGACCAAACTTCCATCACTTAACTCCTGCACTCTGCCCCCCGCTCCGCAGCTCCGGCACTTGACATGTGCTCGGGAGCAGCATGCTGGCCACATTCCCGCCACTTGAGCATGTTTCCTGCCCGCGTAAAAATATGCAGAAAAATCCCAGGGCAGTGGCAGAGAAGCCCTTGCGGCCCTCCTCTACTGCGCTCCGCCAACGTTGCGTATACGCCATGAAATCACCACATTACAATGACAACAACGGCAACAACAATAGCTGCATTTGCGGCAGCAACTTCAATGCTATTGTCAACGCTTCATGTTGCCGTTGTTGTTGTTGTTTTTGTTGTTGCTGTTGTGGTTGTTAATTACTTCATGTTGCTGCCGCTGCCGCTGCTGCTGCTGCTGTTTGAAAAGACCAAAGACCCACCACACAAACAAGCACACATTCATTCGCTGCGGAAGTTGCAGGCTGCTGCACCTGCTTTAGCGTTGCGTTTTTGCATGGCCCGGCAGCAGCAGCAACAGCAACAGAAAAAAAAACATGAAGCAGCAACAACAGCAACATCAGTGGCAGCAGCAACAACGACATCTTTATAGCCGGCACTTGGGCCATGCGTGAGGGTCGCTCCGCTGCCAACAGTTAACAGCCAACTAGCCAACCCCCAAAAACCAGAAGTAAACCAGCCAAGAAAACCAGCTGGCCGAAAGGCATAACAGACACATTAGTCACAGCAGCTATACTTAGTAGCAATATTAGGGAAATATTAGTTTGGAGAAATATTAACAGCCACTTAAGACCACAGCAACTATATAAGTCAGAAGAGCAATAACTTCAGGCCCGAATAAATACCTAGAGCAGAAAGGACCCCTAACCTGAAGTTAAAAATATTTTTAAAATTCTCTAGACTAGTCTCAAGAGAAGCTGCTCTTCCACTTCCAAATTAAACTCCATCAAAGAATTAATATAAAAGTATAAGCCTCATAAAAAAACAGCTACAACAGCATCTACATCTGTGAACTTGCAACTAACCTCTGGTTAAGGGCAAATTGTTAGACACTTGCCGTGTGCTTTGCACCTTTCGCACCGCCGCCAAATGCAATTGTTCGTTTGTTACGTTTCATTACAACACACACAGAGCGCACCTTGCTTTCCAGCTGCACCCACTAAATGCAAATAGAGGCGAGATTCGTACCTGTGTATGAGCCATATAATCATGACTGTATAACGGCGACGGCCACAAAATGAGGAAGCAGCTCGAGAAAAAAAAAAAAAACTACAGAAAGACACGTGAAGAGGGAGAAGTCGCCTGACAAAATGCTGGCAGATTTTATTTTATTTCATTTTCTTGGCCCGGCGACAGTTTTTTTTTCTCCCCCCTTAACTAACCTCAAGGCAGGGCAGGGAGATGAGATGCGATGCGATGAGATGAGGGAAGAGAAAAACATTGTCTGCCTTCGTTAGTCCCGGCAGCATCTTGTTGCCTGTATTTATTTATCGTTTATCGCATCGCTGGCGATAAGTTTTTCGGGCGCAAGAACATGTGTTGTGGCTTTTGTGGCTCGTTGCCACCGCAGAATCCAAACCTCGGACTCGAACTCGGACTCGGAGAATTCAGAATCGAGAGTCGAGCGAGAATGCAGCCCAGCCATTGAATTGATTGGATGCCATTTGGGCTTTTGTCAGGTGAAAATAAAAAATGTTGTGAATGAGCTTTAAGTAATTGATATGGGTACGCGACTCGCGACTCGCGACTCGAGACTCGAGACTGTGGCAAGACCTTCGTCTGGGGAGCTCGGGATTCGGGATGTGGATTCTGGAATCCGGAGGAGTCCCTGGATCCTCTTCACTTCACTCAATCAGGGCTTAAGGCCAGGCTTAAAGGCATTGTTCCTTTGTCCGCGCTGTGACAGCTGTGGCCTTAAAATGAGGCGCTTGCCATTTATTCCAGGCATTCACCCCCGACCCCCAATGACCGCAACCAACCAGCCAACCAGCCAACTCCCCTCCCCACAACCCATTGCAATTTATAACCCCTCTTCGATCGAGTAAGAGCGTGCCAATTATTCATACTATTTCATTTCAGTTTAATTGTTCTTATTTTCTGTGTACTTTAAGCATTATCATTTTTGAAATATTTTTTACATATAACAAAATGTTCGATAATCAAGCGAAACAACAACTATTTACTCACACATCCATGTGTCTTTTGTCTTGCTCACCAGTAATCGTCTCTTTCTTAACTATCCTAACCAGCCCATAAATCTGTATATTAATCCAAACAACTAATTAAAACCAGGAGAGTGGGGGATTCTCAGGATCTCCCTCTCTCTAGCTATGTAAGATGCTCTGCCCACATGCATGACAAGCAGCAAATTAACGATAAAAAGGTACAACACATAAATTCTAGACAATTATGGCCCACTGACGCCAAATGTCAAATCAAGCAGCAACAGTTAGTTGGACCTTTAGACCCCGGGGACAGCAGCAGCAGCGTCAGCGTCGAGTCCAGAGAAGAGGCTGCCAAATCAGGCCCTAAAAACAGGTTCAGTTTCGGTTTCAGTTTCAGTTTGGGTTCGTTTTCGGGTTCGAATCGAGTTCTTGTTTTTTTTCGTTTTGGGTTATATGGGCCCCAGACAATGTCACACCGTAAAAACCAAACGGGCGAGAAGAAATACCAAAGTGTGCACAAATTTCCAGGAAATTACAGCCAGATGATTGGGCCCTCAACTGAACCTGAACCTGGACCACAGAAGATGATGTAAATGGAGGGGGAGAAACAGTTATAAGCAGGCTACTAAATCATAGGCCAACCTGCTACGTGTCTCTCGGGGAGAAGAAAATAAAAATAAATAAAATAAAACAGAGGTGGGACAACCGCAGCAGCGGAGGCAAATTGAAGCCAGCAAACAAAGCGAGGGAAAATATATATAAAACAAATGCTGCAGGGTCGTAAAACAAAGAGTCTGAGAACGGAGAGAGCCCTATAAATAGAAGTCGAATCAAAAAGTAGTAAAACCCAAGAAAAGGAGATTCCAAGTGCGCGTGCGCAGCAGCCCGACTACGTTTCCAGCAGGCCAACTCCTCCCCGGTTGCCAGATTGTCACCGCTGCCTTTTTGTGTTGTCAAAAGTGGGCACGTAGGGTAAAAACATCATTAACAGCTTTGATTTATTAACTGCCGACTGGCTATGGCTATACCTATGGCGGATTGCAGCCCCACAACTTCCCGGGAAGCCGAAACCGAAGCCGAAAAAAACCCAAGGAGAATATTCCGCTCCAACAATAGCCGCCAAGCCACACTTTATGGCTTAATATGCGGCTAGGCAAGGGGAGCTCTCTCTCTCTCTGCTCCTTTTATGCTAAATGTTAACTTGGCGGTGGCCTTCCGTTGTTCTGCTTTATGACAAACTAATAAATGCATAAAGTTTTCAATTTTCAACGGCTTCTGTTGAAAGTGCAAACCGAAGACAGATGCGCGGCATAAATATGCATGACTCCTAGGGCAGGTGAAAATTTATGGCCACACACACAGAGAAATTCGCAACTAGGGACATACAATAAAAAAAATTCAATTTGAAATTTCTCGAGAAACAAACACAATTTTCTGGCACTTCAACTTCTTCTCTCTTCGCTGCCATAATTTATGCAATTTTAATTCAGTGGGTGTTGTCTCACTGATTGGCGGCACTTTTACGCAGAAACCACGCGAGAGAGAAAAAAGGAAAAACACACCCAGCGGCAGCAATTAAAAAAGTGCGATAAAAACCAAACAAAAAAGTACACAAAAACGCGCATATAGTAAAGCAAAGCAGAGCAAACTTGCGATTAAATGAAAACAAATGAACTGTTTATTTAACGCGCCCGGGGCCAAAATCCAAAAAAAAAAAAACAGAAGGAATCCAAAGAGATTACTTGACCACACGCTGGGACTGGGGGAAAAACACGCAGAGCGCTTTATTTAATTTCTCTGAAAGCTCAAGAACAAAATGTTTGGAATGCCTGCCGAAAAGGACAGGACAGGACACCGCGGCGGGACACCGCAGGACACGTGTGACAATAGCTGCGTGAACTAAATCACGTGAAGTGAAGCCAAGTTCTGTCATCAAAACGCAACTAAAATATCCCTAATGGCATTTCGGCAGGCGACGCACTTAATGAGATCCAAACAGCCCCAACCTAACCGTTTTTTTTTTCGGGGCGAGGCTCTCGGCCAGTGGCTAATATTCAATAAAAAGTTATGCTCATGTGGCCATGTAAAAAGGCTGGCTTAATTAATTACGCCAAAGGCCCCCGTCCGAAAGTAGCGTTAAATCTTTCGGTTTTCTTTTTAGCCCAGCTAATGGGGCTTTTTCGGGGGGAGCTTTCTGTGTGCTTTGGGGGAGTGACTTTATGACTAAATTTCAATTTCAAAACAAGCGCTTTCGGTAAATAGCATAAAAAAACAAAACAAAGACTGAACACAAAAACCGAAATAATGAAGCCCATTTAGTGGCGTCATTAAATGAGTTGTGGAAAAGTTGGGGGAGTACGCAGAAGAGTGAACTTCTCTATGAAGAGAAAACCCGGCCAGCTAGCAGAAGACACAACTGTAATGTGGAACGTTAATAACGCGTTACATTTGCAACTTCATCTCTCCTCCGCCGACGCTGCCACCGCCTTGGGTCAAATCAACTCGGCTTACAAATTATGACTAAACTTATTCAAATGAGGCTGACTTACAGTTAGCCGCTGAGTGCGCAACAGAGAGGGACAGTAGAAAAGAGGGAGGCCAAACTGCAGTCACTAGAACGAAGCCTTAATTAAAATGTGTAAAGTCAGCAAAAGGCAATGTCGAAGCCCCGACAGAGACGGGGAGATGGCCGGCGAAAGAGAGGGAGACACAGCCGACCCCAGCGAATCCATCATTTCCGCTTCCATGCGTTTGCCCAGCAACCCAAAAAAGAAAAAAAAATAAGGCAGGAAAAAACTTTAAAAAAAGAATACAGCACAGCCACTAACACACACTTACACACAAAACAAAAAAAACAAAAGACATCAAAATGACTGAGAAACAGCTGAAAAATGTTGCTGTGTTGTTGCTGCTGTGCATCATTGCTGTTGTTGCTGTTGCTGCTTGTATCATGTTGTTGTCGCGCGCTTAAGGTTAACCCATACAAATGTGCGGAAGACGGTCTCCCAAGAAAGTCTTCTGGCCACGCCAGTTGGCAAAGAATGCGGCACAAAAAGAAATAATACCTAATTTAAGCCATTTTTACAGGTCACATTTCCAACGTCATTAACTCTGTCTCTGCAACTGAGAAACCTGAGTTGCAGTCAAAGTTTTCTTATTCAAATAGGCCTGGAAAGGAATTTAAAATAATATTTAATGCTTCAACTTGAAACTATAGAAACTTTTTGGATAATTCTTCAAAACCTTTCTCTAAAAATCAGTAATAATTACTTGTTCAATACTATCATCGCCTTGAAATTGAAATAAAGTTCGAAACTAATTTACTCTTCATATAAGACATTAAAGATATAGTTTTAAGCCTCAATTCATATATAATTTGTTAAAAATCCCTAACTTAATCCTTAAATGCTTTCCAGACAAAAAAAACTTTCACTACAATTCTCTTAACTAATTGTAAACATTTTAAAACTTATTTCTAAATGTATGTCACAATTTCTGGCACATAAATCTGAACCACTTAATATTTTAATTATATTTTTCTTCACTTGCAGAGGGCCGCGAGTGTGTAAATTGCGGCGCCACATCGACGCCACTGTGGCGACGCGACGGAACGGGACACTATCTATGCAATGCCTGTGGCCTGTACTACAAGATGAACGGCCAGAACCGACCCCTGATCAAGCCAAAGCGAAGACTGGTAAGCAAATACTGGCTAATACGGCCCGCTGGGCTAAACATCCACACATTCGATCAAATTAACTAATAAATTCAGCAACTGTATTGGGGCGGGGTATGGGGCTTGCTGGGGATTTCCTGGGAAATCGCTGCACATGAGCATCAATCCCGGGCCACGTTTCTGTCGCCAAAGGCCATAAAAAGCAGCGTGAAAGTTCTCAAATGTCATAATACGATTCCGGGAACCTCCGAGAAACCCTGCTCCGCTTGATTGTATGGGAAAAATGCTTTCGATTTGGATGCTGGCCCGATAACGATCGAGGTGCATCATCATTATCACTTAGCGCACTAAAAACATAATCAGACAGCAGCCACCAAAAGAGTGTGTGTGGTGTGTGGAGTGTGTGGGTTAGAGGGGCCACGCTTTATCGAGCTGGATCATCAACAAACTATCAGGCAGGCTCCGGTTTTCACTTTTTTTTTCGTTTTCGTTTTAGACCAAAATCGTACGTTTTCGTTTTTAGGTGCTCCGGTTTTCACAAACTTTTTGTCATCGTTTTGTTATCGAAATATTGAATTATTTTTATTGCTCAAACAGCTGACTTGGACGTTTTGAGAAGTAAACGGAATGTTTAAATGTCTTTACTTTTTTTAATTGTTTGTTTTAAACCCAAATAAATGCAAAATTGTTTATTTATCGGTCCAAGAGCGTTGCCACTCTTTAAATAGGAAATTTTATACCTTTTTAAATAGTAAAAGTACCATTTAAACAATACAATTAAACTGTTTTATTTATTAAAACCTTTCTTATCTTCTTTGAACATAATTAATGCCCTACTTTTAATTTTACAAGCATTTCGACCAGATTGTTTGGTTCCACCAACAGTACGGCAGCACTGGCAACCAAAACGAAAGTTGTCGTTGCCGACGGCAAATATTTTTGCGAATTCGAGGTGGGGTCAGAAAAAAATTCTTTAAAAAGTAATTACGAAATAGATTGATCCACTGATGGCGTGAAACAAACATCAATAGACCAGCAAGTCAACTATTTTTTTCCTTTTGCAATTAAGAACCGATTTGATGTAGAAAAAGGCATTTACTTTTCATTTCGACAAGACAAACTTGCCCGTTTTTGAAAACGAAAGAATCTTGTGAAAGTGAAAACGGGAGCACCGATTTTCGTTTTCGAAAACGAAAACGAAAGAATCTTGTGAAAGTGAAAACCGGAGCCTGCCTGAATGAAAATATATGTAACCTTCGTTTGCCTGCTCGTTCGTTCGTTCTTCTTCTTCGCTTTCTGTGGCGCCAGCAAACGAAAGACTCAGGCAGCGAACGCGAAAGAGTCAGGGCAAAAGGCAGAGAGGTAACCACACGAAAAATTGGTCTATTAAAGATGCGTAAAAAGGCAGGCAACAACCATAACAACAGGCACAAACAAACTGTTAAACGCTGGCTCTCGGCTCTCGGGTCTCAGCTCTCGGCTGAGCTTGGCGTTGATTTTTTATTGGCATTTAAATCGTATGCGTTTTGATTGCATAACATTAACATAAATAAACCATTATTATCCCCGCTATTCCCCGCTGACGTAGGGAATTCCCAAGAAATTCACAGCTGGAGCTCAGGATTTCTTGGCCGTTGACAAAATATGCAACAAATTAAAATTTATGTGGCACTCAGCTGACTTATGGGCCTGTCTCTCGCTCTCTCACAGTCTCACAGGATGCGGCTGCCCATCAACTTCAAATGTCCTTAGCTTTGGCTGCTTGAAATGCAATTCAATTGTTCGGTGGAGTCCAAGTGGCCCCCGGGCCTGACCATTGAAATCTGGACTCCGTCTCCGACTCGGACTCTGACTCTTTGGGTGGCAATTGTATTGATTTTCAGTACTCCTCAGTCCATCGAGGCGGCGAGGGTCAAGTTCTGCCTTTTGCATACGACGAACGAGTTTGGGCTCGAGTCGAGTCGAGTTGAGTTGAGATGCCGCTGCTGCACCTGCAGCCAAAAGACCTCATTGTCTGCTTTGGGGCCGCCTTTAATTAAATCTCCCGAATCGTATGAAAACAGTCAACAAGTCGTTATTCTTGCAGCGCCAAAACACTGCAAAAATTCAGCCTGTGCCTCCTCTCTCGCGAACAGAACAATGCAAATTTTTAATTTATGTATTTTAGCCTGCAACAAAGTTTCGGTTCGGTTTCGGTTTCAGTTTTTCAGTTTTCAGGCCCCTCTACTTCGCTTACATATGTTTTCCAGTTGTTTCGCTGTTGTTCTGCTCCTTTGTTTCCGAACTGAACTGTAGCTAAGCAGCCCGCTGGCGTCGCAATAATTGCATTTAATTATAAGGCCCGAAAACTTTTAAAAGCGTTAAGGTTTCGTTTTGTTTTGCGCCTTTTAGCCGCCAGGCTGCCAATGCCGCCAAGCCTTTTGGTTCCAGCCTTGAATGGCATTTGTCACATTCGAAGGACAGTGCAGAACGGAACTATAAAGAACTAAGGCAGTTTTTATGCTGAGGTTCAGTTGTAAAATCCTTTTCTCAAACTTAAAAAATTATTTACCCTTAATGAAAAATTTAAAAATAAAAAGAAATAATATTATTTAAAATTTTCCTATTAAATAACTTAACTATTGGATTACTCAACGATATTACCCTGCATTTACTTACCTCTACTGCCAATAATTATTCACCAGTATTACACATTCGAAACGCTCTGTCCATAGAAACTTTTAATGTCTATAGCTAATTGCCGATCCATGTTAAAAGCCGCAAATCCGCAAAGAACACACAACTTTAGCTGGGGTCAATCGCAGTCAACAGGCAGCTGCTCATCTCACCGATCGTGACTTATATAATCAGCCCAGCAGGTGAGGGGCAGGTGAGGAGGTGGGGTGAGTTAAAGGAGGCGAGACTCGGCGCTTGCATTTTGCATAATATTTATGCCTCAGTTGCTGCCAGCTTAATTTATGCGAATTTTCACACAGTAAATTGAACAAAACGACGGCCACGTCATGGTTACAACAAAAAATACAAAAAAATAGCCAGCAAAGCAGCAAAAACAAAGTTAAAAATTATTTATTCTTACGCTTATTACATTGGCTTATGTCACATTTGCATGCGGCATTGTGTGTTACCAAGAAAAGCTCGCGATTGCTATTGCCATTTGGAAATAGTTAAACTGCCGCCGAACAATAAACCCATCAACACTTGACACAATCGTTTATAAATGCATTCGGGGGGACCGAGGCTTAATTAATTATTAATCCGCGGGCGTATTTCAACGCTAACAACTCAACAGCCATAAACCAGGCTTAAACGATCGCAGCGGGCCAACGGATTTTTGTGGCCAACCCACAGAGGCCAAAGTCAGGGAAAGAGAGAGCAGCAGCAACGGCAGCAGCGAAAGGGAAAGAAACGAAGGGAAAAACTAATTAACACATTTTGATTTTTGGGCCAGCTGTGGCATCTCGTCGTCGGGTTCCCCGTGGGAAAATCGAACCGATTGTAGGCTGTGACGCTAAAAATTAAATGCACAAGGGCAGGCGATCGATAAACGAACGACAGCCAGCCAGGCCAAATCAAAACTAAAGCAGATCGAACAAAAAAAAAAAGAACAGCAACAACATCATCACAAAAAATAATACAACAAAATCACGAATAAAATGGGTAAAAAATGAGAACAGAGCAAAAGTTCAATGCACGTTGCTCCTTTTGTGGCCCCGTCAAACGGGGCGTATACGCAATCGCGGGCATTAAGCTTGTTTTTTTCGGTTATTTTGTATTTGGGGCGCTAGGATCTTGTTAAGTGGGGGCCTAATGTTATTAAAATGCACTTGGGGCACAAAGGCTGCTGCTGACGAGCCTGATCGATGCGAAAAAAAAGGAGGAGAGAAAGAAGAATGCTGCAACGCAGATCAATTAAAAATTAACGATACGAAGCGCAACGCAACGCAACGCAGCAAAAACGGGGCGTGCCAATAATAATAATGAAAGAGGGCTCAAACGAAGGCTCAAACGTTGCCCCAGCCAAAGGGTTGCCCGCCAGATGATTAAGGCCAAGCCAGCCCTTTGTCTTGGCCACATATTGTCTTTTTTTTTCGCTTTTTATATCAAGTTGGCTTTTATTTTTTGTATTTTGTATATATATGTATATATATTATTTTTCTTAAGCTTGTTAAGCGGGAATCCAGGGGTTTTCGAGCTGCTTTCGCTTTTCGTGGGCTAAGCGAAATTTATGGTGACTGTTTAATATGCAAATGCATAATTTTGCACAGGTTACTGCGCATACAGACATACTTACACTTACTTTGTAGCACCCCCGCCTGAAAAGGGTTGCTTGTGCATTTTCTAACCCTTTTTCCGTTTACAGACAATGAACACGCATTCGTGAGCGTGTTTAGGACACATTCATTTTGGCCAAGTCCAAGCTCCACCTTGCCTCGTGGCCAGTTCCATAATTTATTTAGCTTCTCGCTGGCCCCATTCAATGGCCACTGGCCAGTGACAAATATTAATGACGATTTTCATGCCTTCCAATGGGAGCAGGAATTGTGGAAGGGTCCTAGAGGGTGTTGTCAGTCTATTGCAACTATAGTTTGCTTTAAATGCAAGTCAGTGCACTCGCAGAAAAGGTTTAGACTTATCGATTAATCATAGGGTTCTTAAGGGAATATTCCGGAGTAATACAAATATTTTTTTCTTTATTTTGTTTCTATTGCAATTTAATCAAAAATTATATATTTATTCCCTTTAAAGCCTTACTCACCTTGAGTTCCCACAAATTTCTCTCTCTCTCGCTTAGGGTCAAGCACTAGTAGCCGCACATTTTCTGCTTAAAATGCACAACAAAGACCCATTGACATTTTAGCATTTTCAAGCGACAATTTCAACACAAAGTGCCTTCGGAGCGGCTTTAACCCTCGCCAGTATTCCCAAGTCCGCCTCGTAAAATTCATTGAGCAGCATTAATGAGCGACATTAATGGCTTGTTCTGTTTGCTGGCCATATAACATTTTATTGATTTTTTATAACCAACTCCACTCTGCAGGGGCAGGTGTGATTTTTAGCAACAGTTTCGTGCCAGGTCGCAGCTTGAGCATGGAAATGAGTTAAGCTGATGTTTTAATTAGTCAAATTAGCTGCAGGGAAAGCCAAAGAGACCTACAACAAGCTGAACTGAGTCACGCCCTGAGCCTCCGAGCCTCCTCTCTCAACAGCTGCAGGAAAATAAAACAGGACGTCAGAGAAAACTAAAAGGAATACCAAGAGGAAGAAGGAAATAAAATTTGAATTTTTAAATTACATTCCGCCGAGAGATATACAGTCACCGGGCTGGGCTGGCTTCCAAATGTAACTGTTATGTGCCAGACGCAAGCTCAACAAACCCCATTTTCCCCCCTTCTGGCACACAGCATCAGATATAGAAATTTTCTGCCCGCTATCTTTAGCCATCTTCCCTTGATACACTTTATATACATTCATGTATATACGGAGGCGGAGACGGAGGTGGGGCGGTGGGTGGCTCCAAAACAACCCCCAAAATGAGGGGGCGGCCATGCGCTGTGAGCCAAGTTAAGGGTAGAAGAAGCAGGGAAAAATTTAATGAATGTTTTGTTAGATAACACACACACACAGACACCCATAGCTACAGATAGAGATACAGATACAGATGCAGGCGGAGGCAGAGGAAGAGATACTAAAAAAGCCAGTTGATAAAATGTCCTCTGCAGAGCGAAAGAGATGCCCCAAGTGAAAGATGTTACACTGAGATACGGATACGAGCCGGGCCCCAAGCCCATCTCCGCCTCTTCGTCCCATTTTCCCCCATTATCCCTTAGATTGCCCCAGCATCTTGACGTATCTCAGATGGCAAAGGGCATTGCCACTGAACGACTCAAAAAGAGAGCGCACAAAAGCTGCGCAATAAATAGCAGTGTAGATGGGGGAAAATCTATTTACTCGGTACATATTTACTTTGCCTTTGCAAAATGTTTTTCGCTGTGTTTCACTTACAATTAAATATTTAAATGCCTGTGTGTTTCTCTGTTTGTGTGTGAAATGAAAACGAAATTTGCATAACAGAACAAAAGCCCAACAGAAATATGAGAAGTAGGAAAAAAATAAAAGGAAAATCCCAAAGATAAGAAAAGTAAAACGAAGACGGGTCGACCATTTTGTGAGCTTTTCTGTTTTGTTTTCAAAAAAATATAAATCAAGCAAAGCGCAGCAAAAGGTGTCAAATGTGGTGGTCACACAAAGGAATGATAGAGAGAGGAACAAGAGCAGCGAAAGGGACGGCAAATGCAAAGCGCAACAACAATACAAACGCATTTTGTCGTGCATTGATAAATCATAATTTACGGTCACAAAACACTGAAAGTCACAAAGGAAAAAACTACAATTGAGGTCAAAATAGTAGCGGCTTAAGTTTACTAACAGATTTTTAAATTTCTGCCTTATTATGTCAATATTTGTATTATTAAGGCATTAGTTAATGAATACATGTTGATGAAATAAATAAAAACAATACAAATTATCATAATTTTCGAGTTAATATGTTAAGATAAAGATTCCTATTTAAAATTATTACTATTAGTAATTTTATTTTAAAATCCTAACAACCTTTGAATAGTAGCTTGGAACGATTTCTTCTTTAACTAAAAGGAGTAATTTGTGATATTCAAGATATTTTTTATTAGAAAATCCATAAAACTGGAAATTTTATTTTTCTTTTCTCCCATTTAAAGGCTATTATTTCCACCGCTTCTGTTTGCATGATTTCGTAGTGTTGTTTGTGCGACACAAAAATATTTCTTATCAGGCAGGCTCCGGTTTTCACTTTCACAAGATTCTTTCGTTTTCGTTTTCGAAAACGAAAATCGGTGCTCCCGTTTTCACTTTCACAAGACTTTTTCGTTTTCAAAAACGGGCAAGTTTGTCTTGTCGAAATGAAAAGTAAATGCCTTTTTCTACATCAAATCGGTTCTTAATTGCAAAAGGAAAAAAATAGTTGACTTGCTGGTCTATTGATGTTTGTTTCACGCCATCAGTGGATCAATCTAGTTCGTAATTACTTTTTAAAAAATTATTTTCTGACCCCACCTCGAATTCGCAAAAATATTTGCCGTCGGCAACGACAACTTTCGTTTTGGTTGCCAGTGCTGCCGTACTGTTGGTGGAACCAAACAATCTGGTCGAAATGCTTGTAAAATTAAAAGTAGGGCATTAATTATGTTCAAAGAAGATAAGAAAGGTTTTAATAAATAAAACAGTTTAGTTTTATTGTTTAAATGGTACTTTACCATTTAAAAAGGTATAAAATTTCCTGTTTAAAGAGTGGCAACGCTCTTGGACCGATAAGTAAACAATTTTTGCATTTATTTGGGTTTAAAACAAACAATTAAAAAAAGTAAAGACATTTAAACATTCCGTTTACTTCTCAAAACGTCCAAGTTAACTGTTTGAGCAATAAAAATAATTAAATATTTCGATAACTAAACGATGACAAAAAGTTTGTGAAAACCAGAGCACCTAAAAACGAAAACGTACGATTTTGGTCTAAAACGAAAACGAAAAACAAAAGTGAAAACCGGAGCCTGCCTGTATGTTTTGCTTTTGCTTTTGTTTATTAATCGCAAGCGCCATCTTGTTTTGTGTGCTTACTGCCGCTGCTGCTGTTGTTAGTGTTGTTGTTTTGGCGCTTGCGCTTTTTGCATTTCAATTAAACCCCAAACGCCTGTCAATGTCTGACAGTTTGTCAATTTTCCCATCACCCCCGCAATTATGCCATCTCTCGCTCTATCTATCTCTCTCGCTTGCTCTATGCCATGCACCGAGCTGACATTGATTTATGTGATTTGCTGTTTGATTGCTGGGCCCGTGATTGTTGTATTTACTGTACTTTATGTTATGTCAGTTACCAGAATCGAAGTGACACTTTGAGCGGAGAAATCCGATATGATGTATCGACAGAAATATCGCTTTAATTTCATATCGAAAATATCGTATAAAAGGGAATTTATATAAACAATATAAATATATTTTTAAATTAAATTTTTATATTTTTGTTTTAAAAACAATATGATATAAAATATTTAATGAAATTTAATATCGATTTCTTATTGAAAAAGCCTTATTCTCTGCAATTATCGGTACGGTCGATTTAATATCGAACTATCGACTTGCCTTTGCCATCTTCAAGTGTCACTTTTGCCAAACAGGAGTTGAAAAACACCCACCAGATTGAAGTGAGTGGACTGGGAATGGAATGTCGATTGCGAAATGCTGATCCTGTTTCGGATCTCTCTCTCTGCAGACGGTTTTGTTGCATTGTCATGTTAACAACTTAATTTATTTACGCTTAAGCATTTTGGCCAAGGCAAAACGACTGCAGCATAATTACCACAAAACTTCCAGTTTATCTCCACCCCATCGCATCTCTCCGCAGCTTCCCTCCTCGCTGCGTCTCGTAGGCGTTGAAATTAATTTTGAATTTCTCACTTTTCGCATTTGGTCGCTGTCTGCAGAAATTGTTACAAGCTCGTTAACACAAGACAGTGCCACCAAAAAAAATGCAGACACTGACCGAAAGCTCGCTGCAGCACCAGCTCCCTTGCCATATGACCTCTGATTTATGTTAATCGCCAAATCGGGAACAGGTGAGACACACAGTGCAGCCCAGAGCAGAGCAGAGCAGAGCTGTACGAGAGATCGGAATCGAGATCGGAGATCGGAGCAGATCGAACTCCAAGTCGAAGTCGAAGACGAAGGCGATTCCCTTGTGGCAGAGGCAACAATTAAAAATCAAAGTCAAACATGATCAACGCCAGTTTAAGGCCTCGTAGCCATGTGTTGTACCAGCAGCATGAACAAGCCAAACTGGAAGGCTGCACTGGGAGAAATAATAGGATTTAAGTTAGGGATAAGCCGTAAGATAAATAATTTAACTTTAATTAATAAAAGCAAACCTATTTTCTATTGGGAAACTATATTTTTGAGATGAAAAACATTTTAAATACATAATTTCCCTCAGTGCTCCTTTGAGGGGGCCCATGGAGGGGGGCATGCCATAACGAAGACCAAAACGCAGACAAAGTCTGTACTGCAGACATGGATCCAAGGCAGGGGTGGGGATACAGCTTCTCTGGGTTTTTGGGCTCTCGATTTAGCCCGATTCTCCAATCTCGATTCTTGGTTCTCCGTTCTCCGTAGCTCGATTCTCGGGTCTCCATGCCCGTTGCTCGATTCTCGGTTCTTGTAGCCAATTCGTGGAAATTTAAGCGTGGCACAGACATGATCCCCGCTTGTTGCTGTTGTTGCTCTTGCTGCCGCTGTTGTTTTTGGGCAGTTTTGTAAAAATTGTCATTTTAATGAATTGATGCTGCTGTTAACCCAAGTCGAACGCAAGGCAGGCACAGCCTGAGTCGCAGCAGTCTCCGCATCTGAGTCTTAGTTCTGGGTTCCAAGTTTTTCTTATTTTGTTTTTTTTTTTTTTTGGTATGCCATTTAAAAAATGTTGTTGCCCGGTGTGTTAAGCAACTTTGTTTTGGAGGAGGCTGTGCCTAGAGGCAGGGGAAAATAAGGCCGAGAAATTCTTTGCTTTTGAGGTGGATTCCAGTGCGTTAGTTTTGGCGCTGTTCAATTAGCCGATCGCCGTGGATTAGCATAATCATTTTGAGGTTTATAAGACACGCTTCGTTTAGCCATAATCTAACCCTTTTCTAACGATTTCTCTTTATATTTACAGACCCTGCAATCGCTGCAGAGTGCGGCCAAGAGGGCGGGCACTTCCTGCGCCAACTGCAAGACCACAACCACAACCCTTTGGCGACGCAATGCCAGCGGTGAACCAGTCTGCAATGCCTGCGGATTGTACTACAAGCTGCACAATGTAAGTATTTTGCAGATATTCTACACAGTTATAAATAAAATCAATCGCTCTTTAAATTAAAAAAAGGAAAATCGAATCAAATTTCTGAGAATAATGTCTCAAAGAGCTTAAAAAGTTTAGAGAGGTTCAAAAAAGACTTTTAAAACAAGCCAAATAAATAAAATACCTTAAATAAATCAGTTTGGACTTATCAGTTTAAGTATATCCTCTTTTTCGAGTGCAAATCAGGTCCATTGGTCAGCGGAACTATTAGACTCCCACTCCCACACGTGTATCGATTTTCGATTCCCGCGATTTAACGCCACATTTAACATCAGAATCGGACACTCTTATTTTTTTCGGTGGTGCGAGTTGTCGGACAGGAAGCGCACGCTCTGGGATTAAATGTGACAAAAATGAAGTGTCTGAAAGCCGCCCCCCGTTTCCATTTTCCGCTTTTCCGGGGGTAGCCCGCGGGGGGTTGACTGCCGTTTAGCTTCTCCATTTGTTGCCGCAGCAGGTTACTTACCCTCGTGATGATGAATGCCTGATGATTATTTAAAGATGCCAGTTAGCCAGCCACCACCCACCATTTACCATCGCTGCGATAAGCGTCTGGTGTTTGCTGTTGCTTGGTGTTTGGTGTTTGGCTGTGAAAATGCGATAAGCTTTCCCTGATTTCCAGTTATGGGCAACGCGTGGCAGGATGCTGGCCTGGCTGGATCTCCCCTTTTGCCGGGCGACTTCCAGATAATTTATGTAACTGCATTGAATTGAATAATGTTATATGTAACGGACCCTCTCTCAGAATCTCTTATTAAATATTCATTAGCCACGCTTTTCACGGGATAAGCTCGAAGTTTTTTCCCCCGACTTCCTTTTTTATGTGGGTCTTCCTTGGGGTTTTTTTTTATGTTGTGCCGTGGCCTGCAGTCAAGTTTTAATGAGTTTTGCGGCTGAACTTTTGGCACATTTACATGTCAGTGGCCCTTAAGTGATGGGCCACCTGTCTGGCAGGCCGACTGGCTGGCTGGTTGGCCCCACTGTCCACCGCTCGGTGGCTTGTGGCAAACTAATTAAGTTGCGGCCGCCACTTGCTGCATTTCGATGGCTATCGCTATCGGCAAAAGGCGAAATATTTTTAATTGAGACCGTCCATAAAAGGCAAATATCAAAGGCTCACAGACACACACAAGTTGCTCTATTTTCTGTAATCTGATTTGCACAAAGTAAAAACTTTTCCGACACACGAGAAAATGCACTCTGGGTGGCTCTGGCTGGTCGCTGGCCACCGCACAGGCGAAATTTATTTTTACAAAAATTTTCCTTCAATTGGACAGTGGCCCATCTCGATAAGATGCCAATCAGCGCGCATTTTTTCCATTGCCATCTCTGTCTGTCCCCGGTATATAGTGCTCTCCCTGTCTCTTTCCTTACCCCTTTCTTTTCTACGTATTTGGTTTTGGCTTGCAGTTCATTTCAATTCAATTCGTTTGTCATTTGGATCTGCCGCCTGTGTGTGTGGGCCTCTAACCGAAGTGATTGGCACATTTTATGGAAATGTTGCCAGGCACTTGCTGCAAAGCCACAGTGGGCACTGGCTAAAGAGTGCAGTTTTGAGGATTATAATTTGTATTTTTTAATATATGTAATCAACTCTTACATTGGTTTTTATAAGCTTTAATTCATGAAATCCGTATTATATTAACAAACTAATATAAAGAACTATCTTAAACAATCTTCAATATCTTCAACATAATTTTTATAAGCTTATTTTGACCTTATTTTAAATATTTATAACTTTCTTAAGACCTAATGGTATTTATTTTCCCTCAAAATTAATCACCACTGTTATCTAAGGAGCACAAATGCCTTCTATCGGTGTCTTTCCTCATTTCTTGATATGCACTTGCTAGATCTCCAATCTGATAAATTCCATCTGCGCGTGTCGGCTCAGGAGTTCCTTGAAATCGAAGATCTCTGAGAGATTCAGCATGTTAATTAACAACAAATGAGACTATTCCTGATCCTCTACTCAGCCTGCAACCTGCTGTGCATTATCCTGGAAAAAAAATGTCCTGCGGCGTGACAATGACAATGACAACGGGAAAAGATATAATAAAATCCATAAAAGTGACCTAACGGTGTCTGGCGCCGTCTTCCTGTCGCCTGGATTTTCTAGCTCTCTCCTTTCCACCAGATCTTGACTAGCCATGCATCCATATCCATATCCACATCCATATAGTATCTGTGGGTGGCCTCTTTATGTTCCCCTGGTTTTCCTCGAGGGGCTGTCAAGTTGCCAGTCAGCTGCAGCGGCGCGTGTTCGCTCCACGCTCGATTTAGATTTTATGCATAAAAAGTGCAATCTTAAAGATGCTGGCTGCGCTCCCCTTTGGGGCTTTTCCTCTGAATTTCCTAATGAGCTGGGCCTGGGCATTAACAACTTTATGCTTTGTTGCTGCATATCAATTAAAGCTCGAGATCCACAATCCACACAGTCCGCAGCTGCCGCCGCTGCCGCTGCCGCCGAGTTGCTAATTGCCGCAATTTGTGCTAAACGCTACAGAGACTATCAATTACGTGGGCTGCCCCAGAGATCCTCCCCGGCTAAGTGATCTGGCCAGGGTTTCTCTCTTTCTTTTTTTGTGCAGTGTAAGTGATATGTTTGGAAAATCAACCCTCACGACAAAAATCTCGGCTCTTCAAAGTGCCCTGCGTGCTGCGATTGCCGGCAATTTAACAATTTCTGTGTTTGCAAAGGCGCACCAAACAATGTCGTAATTCACGCCCAGGTAGCCCAAAGTCCTCTCATTCGCTTTGTACTTTAATGTAACATTTCTGGGACCCTTCTCTCCTGCTTTTGTTGCTAATGTCGCTGCTGCCGCTGCTGGGAATGGGTAACCCAATATTGTAATTGTAGCGCAATGAAGCGCATGCTGCCGCTTAGATGTTCGCAAGTGATAGGGAATTGCATATGAAGAGAGTCCCGTCGCGGCAACAATGGCCCAGGGAACAGCAGCAGCAGCAGCTACCCAGCAGCAGCAACATGCAGCATTTGCAGCAGCAACGCAGCCCGCAAACGCTTCAAGTGAAAATACATGGACAAAAAATAACGTTGGGAGAGCGCTATCAGCGCCAACTAATCGCATTCGCAAATGTCGCTTATCTGATCGTGTAGAAATGCTTGTAATACTTCATTTTCACTTCCCGGTTGCACTCACTCACACACACACACACGATGTGTACTGTGCACTATATATATTGTACTATATATACCACCCCTGTCTCACACAGACAGCGTGTGCAGCTAGCGGCATTTCCGGTCCATGAATTTGCATAAATTTGACCCATTTTAGTGGTCAGACACTGACGTTTTTAGCCCTCTTTTCGGCCGCTTTTACTTTATTGATTTTCCCCCTGCACTCTGAGAAAAGTGCGGAAAATACAGGTCAGTTCCTCAGCTATATGGTAAGAAATAATGCTACAATTAGGCACAAGAAATCTACTTTAATTATGAAAGTCTAGTTCAGTTTCTCAGCATATTTAGGTATTTTATTAAAACAATTTGAGAACCTTAAAAATGTATTTTTTTATATCTTACAGGACTTTTATGAACACAATATTTAGAGAAGAACCTTAACGAAATTCCCTTAATTTTTTTACATATTTACCTGTGTATTAACCCCAATTTTCTTTCCCAATTTTTTACAGGTCAATCGTCCGCTCACAATGAAAAAGGAGGGCATCCAAACGCGTAACCGCAAGCTGAGCTCCAAGTCCAAGAAGAAGAAGGGCTTGGGCGGCGGCTGTCTGCCCATCGGCGGACACCTGGGTATGGGTGACTTTAAGCCTCTGGATCCCTCCAAGGGCTTTGGCGGCGGCTTCTCGGCCTCCATGGGTAAGCATCTCCAACTCCCATCTCCATTTCCTGTGCCATCTCCCCCAGCGCCAATTAAATGCCCGTCACTCCAACTAACGCTCTCCCTTTCGCCAATTTCTGCTCTCTCTTTAGCGCAACATGGACACCTCTCGAGCGGACTGCATCCGGCACATGCGCACATGCACGGCAGCTGGTATACCGGCGGCATGGGAGCTCTGGGCGCCTCCAGCGGCCTGCAGGGCGGCTTCTCCACCGCCGGCTCTCTCGGCGGAGCGGTGGTGCCGCACTCGCAGCCTTACCACTTGGGCCTCAGTTCAATGGTGAGTAACTGAGAACTTTCTAGACAGGAGCAGCAGTATTTAGCAGCTTTCTGGCAAAAAAGCTTTTTCAAGCACAGAGAAAATTGGGGGATTTAAAGGGGAAAAACTATAAAAGTACTCAGAAAACTCTTAGAAATTACATAAAAAACTAAGAAAGATATTTATTTGATTAACAAATGTTAATTAAAATAGGAAAGAAATTTAAAATTTAAAAACTCTTAAGAAAATAGAACTTACATGCAATTATAATATTTAATGAACATTTTGTATAGAACCACTTAATTCTATTTCAACACAAAATTAAGCAAATATACCTTTTTCTCTGTGCAAACTTTTAAGTGCCTAAACTATCCGTATTCCTTACTAACGTTTCACCTGGTCCTTTCTCCGCTTTTCTCCCGCAGGGCACCTGGCGCACTGACTACACGTGATGGAGCGGGAACAACTTGAACAACAATCTGTTCAGCTAAAGCCGCGATTCGCCCACGCTCAAGTCGATCGATTCGAGCAGTAAATAAATCGAGGCAAGGCAAATCAAACCGAAACCAGACAAAACACAATGCCAAACTGAGGACTCCTTGGCCAGCGATTGACAGTGGCACCGAGCCCTTGACATCCACACAACACACACTTCCCGTGCGGTGTGTGTGTTGATGGTGTGCGGGGGTGGTGTGTGCCAGCTGGACGAGAGCTGGCTATTCCTAATTGTAAACATTGCGTGCAATTTTTAATTATTTAAGCTTTGTCGCTGATGTTGCTGCTGCTGCGGAGAGCACATATAGCAGCAATAACAAAAGCCCCATTAAAACTAATTAAAGGGCTGCACATTATTTTTATTTTATTTTTCCTTTATGGCTTTTCTGTGAGTGTTTGTATAGTTCTCTTTTTTTCTCCTTGTGTTTCATATTTCGCTTAATTAATTTAATTTCTCGCCGCAAATTCAGCGTATTTAAGTGTGCTTTATATGAACTGCCATAAAAACAGAACGGGAGGAAATTTCATAAATATTTATTGTGTACATATAAACGAAAACCAGAAGCAAGCACACAGAGAACTAAAATTATTATATACAGTAAACGAAAAAAGAAAACAGTTACAATGCACGTCCAAAAGTAAAACATTTTTGTATAAATAAATATGAAAAGAAAAATTCTAGGAATAAGAGAAGTTGCTTGAGATGTTTGTCCTAATTCGCAAAACGCAATTAAAAATTGCACAGACACTTTAGAGCGTATGCCTACTGTAAACTAGTTAAATTCTTAGACTCTAAACAAAACAGACGTGATAAACAAAAAGTAAAATCTATATATATATTATTATTAACATATATACAATTTCACTATGGGGCGTGCCACTGGCAATTGTAAAATAAATTTAACACGAACGCTAAGAGAGAACGAAGAAATGTTTATGATTAAATGCAAAGGCCGCCGTCAACTTTTTAAACTAAAAACACACAAACTTAAATGTTCAATGTTAATACCTAAGTCCTAAAAATATACACACCTACACACTTAAAGATACGCATAGATCTAAACGTAAACAAATAAATTTAATTAAATTAAATGTTAAAGGCAATTTGTAAAATACATTTGTTAGCAATTTTTGTATAATTTAAGTGATAACAAAACAAAACTAGAAAAACGCGCAAAAAAAGGAAAAACCTAAAAACTAAACATAAAACCGTAAGCCCCTAAGTTGTGTGTATAAAGCCAGTTTAGTCCTAACCTAATTTATGTCTGAGGTATAAACAGAATACGATACGGATAAATCTATATATAAATATGATGTATTATGTGCTAAGTGTAAACGATAAATGTATTGTAATTTGGCCATATTGATAGTTGAATATATATAAATCAAAGCAAATGTAATGTTTATTTAAAATCAAAGCAAACGAAAAAAAAATGGAAAATTGTATTAAATTTAATGGCAATCACCAGAAAAATCCATAAAAAAAAATCACAAAATAAATAAAAATAATTTATGAAGAAAAAAATATACATAAAAATACAGAAAAAAAAAACACAAAAACGATTCTAATTGAGGAACGGTAACTGAAGGCTTCTGCGATGATTAATTGCTGCCAGATGAGTGGACAGAATTTCGAAATTGGTTTGGTAATAAATCCAATAAACAGCTATGGAACCCGGCCCGGCTCAGCCCCGTCCCGGCCAGCAATGATGTCTCTATAATGGCCATTTATGCTTATGAATTGCTCTTTAAATTTCGATGCGTCTTCGCTACACAAGAAACGTGCCTTGGTTTCCCTCAATATTCCGATTCTCGGTGCCTATGTTGGTCATTTGTTATGCAGCATTTGTTGCTGGCCATTGAACGCATGAATTATGAGTTGTTTGGAGGCGTGAAATGGCATGTTCATACCGCCGTTGTTGCTGTTGTTGTTACTTGGGTATTTGGTGTTTTTTCGGTGAGGTGCCACAAGAACCCAGTTCGCTGCCTAAGTCTTTTGTTTTCCAGCAATGACCATGCCAGAATGCTGGCCAGGAAAACTCCCCAACGAACGCGTGTTAGCCGGCCATTAATTTGGCATCCAGTCGCCGTGCAAACTGCAATGATGACCCCATTAGGCATTTGTCAGCCGAGGTGCATCCGCTTCCGCTGCACCTTGCCAGGGTTTTCAGATTGATTTCCTTTCGTTATCAATTTTCCCAATTGCAAACAATAAAATAAATGTAAACTTATCGGTTGGGTATATCTGTAAAAAAAGTATTATTGGGACAACAATTAACTGCACGTCAGTGTAAAATGGGCAGTCAAGCAGGTCTGATTTGTTCAGTTATTGGAGTCTATATTGCGGGACAGTGCGTGTTAAAAGTGTATGTACTGAAGGCTTTACGTTCTTATGGGAATAAGTATTAATAAGGTCGCTTATGGAGCTTCTTAAATGCGATTTATTTTAATTTAATTCCATTTTATAACATGGCAAGTATTACATCTCTTCAAAAAATAGTCGGAGTCTTTGGAACAATGACTAAAGCTTATTTTTTTCAGCTTCTTGCAGTTTCAGTATAACAAATATATCTTTGAAATAGTAAATTCTTCTTTAAAACATCATATAATATAATGATTTCAAATTTGTTTCAGCTTATGGAAGAATTTAAGCAAATAAAATAGGAAAACCAATTTTAAATATATTTTTAAATAAAGAAGAACTTGTACTTATTTATTAACAACTATATAATATCTGATTGCCTGACTTTAGCGAACCGCACTGTATCTATATGACATATATCCACCTGATTTGTCAGCATCACATGAGCACAACGTGCTAGGCTCTGTCCTCTACCATTACGGCAAAGTTAACCGAAAAAAACACAAAAAAAACCCAGCACGGAGAAAAGGTAAAGCTAATTGCTATATAATTACTATATAATTGAAACAAAATAAGTCATTCGAGGCCTGGAAATTACCCCCAAACCAGACACACTAAAGTGTCGCATGTGTCACGGGTCAATTGTAATAGTAACCGAGTCGCTTATTCTAATTCCGATACCGATTTCGGCCCAGTCCATCAGACGACAAAAATACGGTGATCAATGCATAAGCAATGACCAGCCATATAAATCAGTTAATCAGCATCGCAGATAAGCGTGGCACTGCGCATATGTTCAGCCAATGGGAAACAATTCACACACCGGTACACACACAGACATCGGGCATCGGATTCCGATTTGGAATTGGATGGGGACGGGTTAGCGATAGGGATGATAATGGGGCACGCCACCTGAAACCAGTTGGAGGACATGCAACAAACGACATAAATAAAACCGCACTAAATATGAGCATAAATCAATGGTTTCGTTTTGGAATAGGGCTTCGGCTTGGTGTTGGTCTATTAGGAGAACCCTTGTCCCTGCTGGTCCCATCAAATTTCTATGTTCCATGCATTAACTAATTAGTTGGCAACAAGAATGGGAATTTATGATTCGATTGGCTTTTGGGACAGCTAACTTATGTTTCAAAAATGAAAGCCAATCGGAATCTCCATCTATGTAGCTTTGGTTGTGGAACCAAAACCTAAATATCAGAAAATATTTTCAGACATATCTTTTATAATCAAGATTTGTGGCTTACAAACATAATTTTTGGAGGTTTGTGGTCTCCGAGGAAGTCTTAAGAATAAAATGTAAATATAGTTTAAATGTTTTTATCAGAAACGTATGTTTAAAATGGGTGAAAAATGTATTTTTAATTTTGCTAAGAAGCCCTTACATTTTTTTTCTCTTCTGAATTCAGTTAAAATACTGAAATAAATTTTGTAAAAGCATTTTCTTTGTGTTTACTCTCAAAAAGATGACCCTTTGTGATGGAAATCATCTCTTTACTTCATTACTATCTGTTGAAAAATCTCATTTTAATCCAATCAATTTGCTTCCATTAAACGCCACAAATCAATGATGAAACAGTTCAATAGAAATCGAATTTGCCTGAGTGCCTGGCTGCCTTTGGTCCTCTCTTACCCAAGGGTGCCCTGTTCTGGCCAAGGCAGCAGCAAATATTTGGTCATGCATTAACTAATTAGTGGCACAGAGGAGGATTGGAATATAGGGACAATGCGTGGTCAGCTCCTCCTCAGACCTCTGGCTCCTCCTGCTGTCGTTCGGGGCCATGTCCATTTCCTCATTGTCCCGGTCTCAAGCTCCGCCTTCTCCTCCTCCGTGTTGCTGTGGGTTCTGTAATTCCGTTTCTGTTTCAGGTTCAGTTCGTGCGTTTCGGCTGCGTGTTTATCTGATTGGAAATGTGCACCCAACAATGGCGACACAGACCCAAACACACAACACACTTCTTTAGATGATTAGCTGCGATAGGCCCGGTTATGGCTTTGGCCATTGGAGTCCATTTAAATGAATTTTAATACCGATCCGAGCGAGGAGCGAGCCTCGATTGCAATTCAATTTAGATGGCCAACACAACAAACATTTTAATCTGTGAGGGCAACTTCCATTAGCCGTATTTATCATTGGCCCCGGCTCATCAATGGGTGGCTTGGTTTGGGACATTGGCTTTGAGTTTGGGTTCAAGTCTCCTGGCAAATGTAATTGGTAATCGCGCTGGTTGGCTGCTCCTAGATGCACGGAGAAAAAATTCAAAATAATTGAGGGTTATCTTGGATATTAGTTGAGTTTTTGTTTACTATAATAAAGAAGTATTTAAATGGTATTGCCTTTCTTTGAAAGTTAAAATGGAACAGAGTATATTTTTCTCAAGCTTTATAGATTCAACCTAAATTTTATTTTACAAATCATTTAATACGCTTGTTTAAAGAACATTTTAATTAAACGGTGCTCTATTTTTCTTAATATTTAATATATTAATATTTAAATTTCAAAGTAAGACAAAGCAGTAAAGGGTAGACATTTTCAATCATTTTTAAAGCAAAAATCGATTATAAATCTATACATTTTGAAGTTTCTTCAGCTCTATTGTACCCAACAATACGACTGCATATTAACTACAAAAAAACTACATTTTAACAGTAATATCTCATCATTTAAATTACCAATCACATCAATTTTTTTTCTATGTGCATTGGCCATTCCAATAATTTCACAAAAGCTGCCACAATTTCAATTAAATTTCCGTTATCACACGGACACACACTGGCGCATCCCGGGCGGCAAAGCCTGGCGCTTAGTCAAACGATTGTTCGCCTGTGATAGCACCTACAACTCATTGCTCTAATTAGAATTATTCTAATGAAATTAAACTGCACAAATTGCATTTGCGCTCATAACAGAAGGGGACAGCCGCGGAGAGGGAGAGATGCAGAGATGGTTGGCGAATTAATTATTGAAATTGCCATATGCCCGGCCTGGGCATATGCACGCTGCAAATTGAAACTTTGTCATAATTTGCTTTAGATCCGCACAATCAACTGATTAACGTAATGAGTTTCTGCCTCTGACCGAACAATTTCATTCCATTGCATTCTCAGCTAATTTGATTAAATTAGGCACGGATACGGATGCCACTGCCACTGCCACTGCCTGTGCCTCTTGGCTGTAACTGCATCTGCATGTGGCCCAATGCAATGTCATCACATGTCCAGCTCCCAACGCCATACATGGTCCGGGGCCGGGTCCCCGGTGTGCTGGTCCAGGTATTGCCTTCGGTTCTGGGCCTGCTCATATCAAATGCTTAATGGCAACGGCCCATGTCAATTCGTGGCATATTAAACAGGAAAATTGGCATTGGCAATTGCAACAGATATTAGTTACCTCGCTGGCTGGAAAGGGAGGAGCGGTTATTCCTAGACTGTGTAGGTAGGCCTACGCCTAGAACAGAGTTGGCCAACTAGCTTCGAACTCAGCGGATGCCACAGTGGATGGAAGTTGGGGTTAAAAATAAAATAGAAAGAAATTATGAGAGAAAAAGATTTTTTTTTAATAAGTTGTAGGATTATTGAATTATTTTTAATGTTTTTATGATTGTTATTTGAATAATACGCATATTTTGACACATTTTAAAACGAAATAAGCAGTAATTTGGTTTTAGTTTTGATTTTAATGTATTTTTAGACCAATAGCATCATACAGAATGGCTTGTATTGGATAACTGTCTTTTTTTTAAAGAAAATGCTTATAAAATATTCTAAATATATAGAACAGACTTTGATTAAGCCAAGAACCTAATTATCAATTTAATTAGCATTTCGATTCCATATTATAAGAGGCTAATAAATATTTTGTGATTCATACAGCGTATACAGCCTCCTATCTTCACATTTAATTAAATACCAATTTATATATTTAACTAAGATAGAAAATTACCTGAAGTATCATTATTTCCCTGGATGCTGGGGTCTTAGAATCCCACGTTCTTACACTCCACTGTCCATGGCCGGCGCTATCTGGGAGTGCGATCAATTTGTCGCTTGATTGTGTGCGTTTTGCATGGCACATGCAATGAGCCTTGCCTTTTTAGCCCGGCTCCGAGCTGAAGTTTTGGCCAGCTCCTGCAGTAGGTCCTCAAGCTGGAGACGGAGCAGGAGATGACTGGAGGAGGACGCAAAGGCTGGGGTTAACTGGCCCCTGGGTTAGTTGTTGACAAGCCAGGCAGTGGCCATATTTGTGTATTATTGTTAAACAAACGCACAAAACACGGCGAACCTAAAGAAGAGCCTGGCAAATATGACAAAGGCACATAAATTCGGTAGCCCCAGCGACTGGCAGGGATTCTATAAACGCAAAACAAGAAGAAAAATCAACAAAACAAAAAGCAAGGAGCACATGCAACATGTTGGCTGTTGCCCGTCTGTCTGGCCAAGATGCGGTGAAAATTTGTGTCGTCATCCCGGCCGAAAGTGTCAAATTTCACGCAACATGATGCGCTAAATGTGGCCAGCAACTGTGCTGCTGCTGCTGCCTCTGTTACCAACTCCTTGGCCAATCCCCAAGCTCAAGCCCCATCCCCAACCGCTGTCCCTTCCACACAGTTGCATGTTTATTGTAAATATTATGAAATGTTGATACCTGCGATTGCTGTTGCCTGTGTTCGGTTGCCTGTTCTCGGGCTCGGTGCCTCTTGCGCTTCTGCCAGCCACAATTTATTGATGCTGCGCGATAAATGCGCTTTGAGCATGGCCAAGAAGCTGGCCAAGAACACGGAGGCATAAATTTCAGTTTCCCGGAATTATGCCACAACGAATTATTGTTGCCGACATAATTTCGCGTGTAATTACCAGAGGCGAAGGTGATAAGCCGGCCACACTTCTGCCTAATTGCGATTGGCGAAAGTTATCAGCGTTTTGGCCAAGCTTTCATCGTCATTAAGGGGCCAACAACATCATCGAGTGCTGCCTCTGACAGGCGATAAGTGGTTCGATCTGGTCACGGTCTCCAGTCCCGGTCCCCGTCCCCAAACCCTGGAGGTAGGTGAAACAATGGCAGCGCATAGTTCCCGCTCCATCTTTCCTTTTTTCGGACCCCGGACAACATTAACCTGTTAACCCAAACTGACGGCAAACGGCGACGGGCCCCAAGTCCCCGAGCAAAGTCCCGAGCTCGGCCCGGTGTCGCCTACTTTTGGGACCAGGCCTCTCGGATCGCCGGATCGCCGGATCGCCGGATCCCTCGCTGGATGCAGTGCATGAATAATGCGCGCCCACAGCTCAATAAATTTTCACTCTTTTCGCCACAGCCCCAACCGCAGCTCGAAGTCCACAGTCCGCAGTCCCGAGTTCCAGTCTTAGTCCCAGGCAAGAATCCAAAAAAAAATTCACACATCTTGTGCAAGTCCACCTCTCTTGGACTCCCTCTATCTAGAAGAGAGTCTTTGCACTCGAAAAAATTAGACACAGGGCACAATAGATGTTGCAAAGGAGGTTGGGCTGTAAACAACTTTAGGTTTATCCGGGTTTCCCTCGGATTTCTAAGGGGATGACAATATAAATCTTGTTAAGATCTTTTCCCAACCATTTTTTATTATTTTTCTATTATTAGAATAAATTTAATATATTTAATCATAACTTCTTTGCTCCATTCTCACAGTTTACCTATGGCCTGGACTTGGACTGGTCACAGTGCCCGGCACTCGACGCCACAGCAGGGAGGAGCTGCTCCATGCCCCAGCTGGGATGATTCATTTGCTCGTCGCAGAAAAATTCTCAAAAAAAAAGAACGAACAGAAATAATAAGGAGCCAGAGGAGGATGGCAGGAAAAATTGTTACGAGAACCATTTAAAGGAATTCTCTCGAGTTAGAACTGAAGAGACACGATCAGGGGACAGGAATCTGGAATCAGGGACCATGGTCATGGCCAAAAACACAAAAAAACAAAAAGATACAGCCGAGCGAGTCATTGCATTGGGGCATTAACAGACCTTAGCAGACTGCTTGGGGTCTGCCACAACCACCTCCAGCCCCCAAGCCTCCTTCAGATCCTCCAGATCGGCCACATCCTCCTCCTGATCCCCCCCTCCGATGCAGTTGCATTTCGCGATTCCATTTCCTCTTCGCATGATTTCTCGCTGAGCTCGGTGTGCGCGCCCACAATTGTCGAGAGATTAGAGATGCTGTAATTCCATGGCTTGCGATGCCGATTGGCCTGGCTTACTCGTTCCTTGGGATGGGGGATGCAACAGCCACAGCAACAAATGCCACATCTGCCGCAGCTACAACTGCAACAGCAACTCCAACAACGCCAACACCAGCCACCACGACGGCTGCGATGATGATGATGATGCGGTTGATTTGGGCTTATCACGTTCACGGGAGACTTCCAGACGCTCCACAGGTTTACACGAGTCTCCAAGATTGCGATGTCTAGGATAGAAAAATACTGCGAGGAAGAGCTAGGCCTTCGATTTGTATTAAGTTAAAAACAAACAAAATTTCATAATTGTAAATAATTAAATAAAATAAAGATTACTTTCCTTATTAAACAACAAATAATAAAAAATACTTTAAAACTTTCTCAGTTAGTTATAATTTACCCATAATATCACCTTTAGTAACCTGATCCAAAACGATCCAATTGAATAACCAAATCAACTCATAATTCTTTACCACATCCAAGCAATTCAATAAATAACTTGTGGAGTTTTCTCAGTAGAGGTCCAAACTAATTTCAATAATGGTTTTAAAAGATTACTGAAATCCAATCTCTCAGCTGTCCATCAACAAATATTTATCGTAATTAGCATAATGATATGCAAAGTGCCCGAAAAAGACGAGCAAAAGAAACATGAATATTTTGAGTCTATTTATAAAAACTAGTTTCAGCCTACATCTTAGGCATATAGACAGGTGGAATCTAACGGTCCTGTGGCGCAATGGATAACGCGTCTGACTACGGATCAGAAGATTCCAGGTTCGACTCCTGGCAGGATCGAAGTCAATTTTTTTTTTTTAACTATCATACATTTTTAACATTCTTTTAACATAAATTTGCATTTTATTATTATTTTATTGTATGTTTTGTATTTATAAATTCTAGTTTTATTTTGTTTTATAATTTCCAGGGTTACTAAGCCGCTCGATATCCAAGGGTCCTGTGGCGCAATGGATAACGCGTCTGACTACGGATCAGAAGATTCCAGGTTCGACTCCTGGCAGGATCGAAGTTAATTTTTTTTTATCTAACTATCATACTTTTATTTAATATACTTTTAACTTAAATTTGCATTTTATTCTTATTTTATTGTATTTTTGTATTTATAAATTCTTGTTTTATTTTGTTTTATAATTTCCAGGGTTACTAAGCCGTCTGACATCCAAAGGTCCTGTGGCGCAATGGATAACGCGTCTGACTACGGATCAGAAGATTCCAGGTTCGACTCCTGGCAGGATCGAAGTAAATAAATTTTTTTTTATTTTGTATTTACAAAATATTAAATTTGAAATATGTATATGTCTATTTATTGTTCTGTTTTGTTTATAAAATAAATTTTAATTACCTAAAACCGCTTATCTATACATATGTTTATGCGATTTGTAATTAGAAGGGCTGGCTGACGCGAAAGATTTCATCGGTCCTGTGGCGCAATGGATAACGCGTCTGACTACGGATCAGAAGATTCCAGGTTCGACTCCTGGCAGGATCGGAGCTAATAATTTTTTTTCTGTGCTTATTCTTTGTATTTAATAATTTTTTTTATAAAATTAATTTATTTAACTTATATTTTAATCAATAATTACGAACACGTTTAATTTATGTTATATTGTTCTTGCCCTACACAGGCTTAAACTGGTTTTCTTGCTCAATGAACAAGTTATAATATGATTTATTCATTAAATTTATCTTAATTTGCCCAAATATCGTTTATATTGTTCATAAACCATTATAACAAATTTATTAGGCAGTGGAAATTTACTCGTGGCAGAACACAGTCTATTTTTGGCTCTCAGCGCATTTAATATTCTCGCGCCGTTCACCCTTGCTAACAACTTGGACTTTCGGCACGCGAAGATCATCTGCCTCCGTGGCGCAATTGGTTAGCGCGTTCGGCTGTTAACCGAAAGGTTGGTGGTTCGAGTCCACCCGGGGGCGAAAACAGTTTTTTATTTTTTTTTCTTCAAATTAACCTTATTAGTAAATTTTAAACTTTTATTATCATAGATTTTTACTTTACTTAAAAGAAAAAACATTAATTTAAATAGAATAATACGGTAATTTTATTATTTTTCTCAGGTTACTTTCTTTTCAAACTCATCTCACGTGTAAACCCCAAAGTGCTTGATGCTCAAGATCTGAGGCTTTGGTGTCTCAGTGTCTGCGTTTGCGTCTGCATCTGCGTCTAACAATGGCCACCACAGCAGCGGGCTTAAACCCAGTCTGTCGCTGCGACTGAGCCTGAGTCTCAGTCTGGGCTTAGTTACTTAGTTAGTGCTCCAACTGGGGGATCTCTGCGCTGCGCTATTCTCCACCACCGCCCAACTGTAGCTATCCCCCTGGTGCATTGCATAAGAGAAATATTTGTGCAATTTGATTTCGCAGAATTGCGAATTCGCTGGAATGAATTCCCCCTCCAAGTCCACCATCCATCCCTTTTGGATGGCGGCTTATGCGCATTATGATTATGATGATACCTTTTGCCGCTCTTTGTTTGTTTGTGCCGTTCGCTGTTGCTGTTGTTGTTACTCGTGTTGTTTTCGCCTTGTTTGCTGGTTTGTTAGCCGCTCGCCGCGATTATGCTTGAAATTCTATGCAGTTTCGCGCAGTCGGGCCCCCGAAGTCATGATCTGAGGGCAACCGAGGGAAATTCTGTGGAAAAGCATTTTCCTCCACTCGCTGGCAGGCAGGCAGGCGAGATCAACATGGTCCGATTGTGTTTGCAATCATTACCAACGGCCACGACCAAGAAAGCGGATCAGTTTTGATTGGTCGCTGCGCAGTTCGAGCAATTTGTTTAGGTATTATATTCACTCTATATATTTATTCCACCCCCTGCACTGCCCTGCCTGGCCTTTAATTAAAAAGTCTCTTAAAGAGACACTGGCGAACATTTAAAATTACATTATTACGAATAAATTTGGGACACAGCGGCACACGAGGAAGGGGACACCCATTTTTACACCCTGGTAAATACAGCTGATAAAACAAAGGTTACCAAAAATGTATGTATTTTTGGGTACAGGGAAGATTGGAGAACTCGAAACAAAAAACACTCTTAATAGATTTGAATTCCATAAATTACATGAATTATAATTTTAACATCATTCTTAACTGGATTTCTTGGATGCAAACACATAAATCGATACAAGTTCAAATATAAATCAGTAATTTCCAGCATAAAAATAATAAAAACATATTAATTAATGGTCTAAAATTAAAACATTATTTTATAAAATGCTAAAACTTTAGTCATTTTTAAAGTTCTATTTGCAAAGATCAAGGTATGGAAGTAGAACTGTATTTCCCTGTAATTTAAATGCCATTTTAGGATATTCAAGGTCTCTCTGCACCCACCTATCCCGCCTCGTGCAACCCACTGCAGGCGACAATTTTTCGTGTGTGTGTGAGAGGAAACACGCCCCTAAACATAAAAACGAAATGAAATGGAAAACGTGGAGAGGCCAAAAAAATAAAACGAGAAGTGACCAGAGAACTGGACCCCGGGGCAAGCTGCTAGGAAAACGAGGGGCTTATCTAAATCTTCATAGTTGGCTAGGTTCCCCTCCCACCCTAGTTTTCCTCCCCCTCGCGGCTTTCGTTCGTTTTTAATTGCAGCCGAAACGTGAGCGAAATGTAACCAAAAAATGCAATTGTGGTAGCAACCGGGACTGCAACGTTTCCTACTCAGCTCCCTACGTTTTTTTTTCTTCCTTTTCTGTTTTTTGGTCATTCCTTTGGCTAGTTAATCGCGCGCACTCGTGCAGCATTCCTTTGGCCAGCAGCAGGGGCTTCCCCGCCCTAATGAAGAAGGTCCCCTTTTGGTCAGGCCTGGCATTTGTCATCGAAACATGTAATTATGCCACTTTGCGTCAAGTTACGGGGCGAACCATTTACAATACTCCCTTCTAACGGGTCTGAAAAAAGAGGCGACCCAAAAATAAGGCCCAGAAAGACCTTGAGCCCATTAAGAATTTGTTTAGCAGCTTGCTGCTGCATTCCAATGGTTTGTTTCATAGTTTAAATATTTAATTAGGAAAGGTAATATATTATAATCGCGAATGACAGCCTGAAAAAATTACGATTATTAATTTGTACTCGATAAATAAGATAAAATTAAATGGGAAAAATTAAATTAAGTGAAAATCTGCTATTAAATATTATGTAAAGCAAGGAAAGTATTCAAATTAATGGGTATTTAAGGACTTCATTGCCAAATGATGTGCTTTAAATCAAAGCCAACGCTTTCCTTGGCTGGTTAGCTCCTGGCGCTTTGTTGCAGAAGCCAACACCTCCATCCTCATAACCTATCCCCCTTGATATATTAATAACCTGTATTAGCATGTTACTTAATCACCTCTACCATCTGGAAATACATGTAATTCACGTGTGAGGCATCTCTCCCAGAGATCCCAGCAACATTGCGGCACTTGGCAACATGTTGCCGGCCAAATGGGACTGCATAATTGTCGCCTCACGTGCAACTCGGGCATTTGAGTGCCGCTCGAAGCCAGTTTTTCAGTTTTCAGGGTTTTAGCATTTTGCCACCCAAAAAGCTGTCATTCGCCAAGCAAACACACACACACACCACTCGCACATGTCAATTAAGTGGGCGAGTGAACCCGAACCCGGTCCCAAGCAAGTGACATGCGAGCCGAGCTGCAGCCAAGATCTGCAAAGAGAGCCAGAATGACAATGGCCTCAATTAGGCCGGTAATAAGCCATAAAACCAGTGAGTACCCCCCACCCCTCAATTGGGTCTCACGCGATGGCCGTCATTACCTTGCAAAAAAGCACAAAATCCAGTCCAACTTTATAGTTTTGCAAGTTTATGGCCAAGCATCCCGGCCGTATTCCGATCTCCTTCCTGGCCAACTCAATTACACAGCTGAATGGCTGAAAAAAAGTAAATCCAATTGCCAAAACCCAAAAGTCCGGCAACATAAAGCCAATAAATAAAAAAAGAACCAGGCAAAATCCTTAGAATTGACGGCAAGTCCAGGCGAGTGTCCAGCTTTCGGTTTCAGCGATAAACAAACATAAAAAGTAAACGTCATTCGCATCGCTTCTTCACAGTTCAATTCTTATTTATACAGCAACAACAAGAAGGAAGAAGCAATAGCTGAAGCGAAGATATAGCCACCAACACCCCCGACATCCTCTTGACAAGGGATAACAGTGGAGCTTCCTAAGCTAGACATTTTTCTAGGAGAAAGATTCATTGCTCTAGGAGAAAATTTCATATATATCGACACCTTAAGTAGCTTAATAACTCTATAAGACTGAAAATATACCATAAATTTACTGGAAAGATATTTAGTTAGCGTTCATGAAATTAATGAAAGAAACTTCTGTTCTAATAATTATTTATAGAAATTAAGCACAGAAAGTATAATTTATTATTTGATAAATGTAAAGGTATTTAGAATTTAACTTACAGAACATAGTGAGGCTTTAGTAATACTCGATAAGAATAAAGGCTTTATATTATATTAATTTTTCATTTATGATTTTAAAAAATATTATTAAACTATATATTTTCTTTAATTCAGAGCTTATTTAAGCATTTTTCCAGTTCCCATTTTAGATTCAAGTCCCAGAAGTCCGACTGTATTCGCTATGCATTCTGCGCCTGGACAAAATTGTATTTTATTGCCATGGGATTAGACGCCAACCCTTTCGTCTCTGCTGCTGGCCGGAGCGGGTCACTACTGATAAAGGCCAGCAGCGAGCGGTCAGGTCAAGTGGAAGGGTTCGACTTAGTGTGCTAACCCGTCGGAAAGGAAAGCAATTTATTTACACGTGCCACGGTTACTGGCCGAGGATTCCTGCGGCTTAGCCCGCCATATTTGCACTGATTTGATGCGATTCTTTATGGCAGCCAATAAAGTTTGACAACGCAAAGAATCAATTTCGTTTGTTTATGACTAAGCCGGGGCTTAAGCCACAATTAAGTGTCTGTGCATGTAAAGCAAGTCCGGCTATCGCATGGCAAACACTCATCTCTGTGGCTAATTAATGCCAACAATTAAAAGCCCATTTAGATGACAATCGTCGTGGTGAATAATTGTGCAATATTTGCATTGAACTAGCTCTCTAGCTCTAAGTCATTATTTGTTATTGATACCACAGCCACAGCCACAGTCACAGGCCTATCTCTCTGGTGGTAGCACGCACCCAAAAAGAAAGAAATAAACATAAAACCCACCCGGGGAGGCTGAAATCGAAAGCGAAACGAAAGCGGATCAATTGCCCAAAAGATCAATTGGCAATTGACAAAGCGATCGCTCAGCCGAGATCAGATTAGATCAATTCATACCACTTCAGTTCAGTCGGCTTGCATTCGCAGATACGTCCAGCGAGGCATTAAATCTGTGTACGAGTTCCAAATCCAACAATACCTACACAGTGAGAGAAAAATCCGTAAGGCTTAAAATATTTTCTTAAAATAATTGATATATCCACAACGAGTAGGATAAAATATAATATAAAGATTATATTGGTTAGGAAGATAGATAAAGTTAATACAAGAATTGGAGACTTCAATGTTTCGTATGCAAAAATCGATTGTAATACCGATTAACATCGATTATTTATAGATATCTGATTTTTATTTAAAAAAATATTTTCTACATTCTCTTCATCTTTTCAAACAAAAACTTATTGTAGAAAAACCTTTTCTAACTCCCTAATAAATAGTATTATTCTTATCTTAAATTCAACACCAAAACATTGTTACCTAAGTATTTTTCCTAAGTGTCGTTTTGTTGCAGTTTCTGTCACTCAAGCGCAAAACGAGAAATTCATTAATCCGCCTAGGATTGTGGACTTTTCAGCTCCTATTTTATTTTTTTGTGGCTCTTCGGCTTTTCAGTTTCCGAGGGTTTGTAGTTTTTGGTTTGCCTTTCGGTTTAGTCCCATTGTGGGTTTAATTCAATTACCCCCATGTCCGAGAGGTTCCCATTCCCATGCTTATTCTCACATTTGAGGCCTTGCACCTTGCACTTTCGGTTTCTGGGTTTAATGTTTCCTGCGCGTTGTCCCATTTTTTGGCGGTTCGGTTTCTGTGTGTTTTCTGCTTTTGGTGTTTTGGGGAACACAAATACTCGGCACGCGCTGCATTTTTACTGCTTCATCCTGGCCGCAGGTTGTCCTGGCAGGTGCAATTCCCTCCGAGACGAATTCGATGGCCCTAAGAAATGTGTAATTCATGTTTCCGCCGACGTCGAACATCTCGAAAGGTAGGGGAGCCTGTAGCAGGGTGCATTTAGGGAAGATTTTAATTGTGTGTTTATTATTATTATCCTGTTGGAATTCAATTCTATTTAGGAATGAAAGAAAAATGTTACAATTTTATTCTGAATAGATAAAAGAATTAACAAATTAGTTTATCTCAAGAAATATCCATTTAAAATTACACAAAGTTTATTTGTAAGTGAAGCCTAACTTCACATATATTTATTTTACCATCAAATTCTTATTGAAAATTGAATTTAAAATTTTAAAAGGTAATTTGAGTCCAAAACAAGCAAGGAAACTAACTTCGGAAAGCCGAAGTTTACATACCCTTGCAGTTTGCTAATTTAAACATAGCATAACTAAGCCAAAATTGGACAATTAGGACAACAACTCTGCAAATTGAGTTTACTTCTTATAATTATAATATGGATGTCATAACTCCTTGTGGATGCTCCGCAGGCAGGAGCGGATATTGTGAGCCAGCCCTAGACTCGGCCAGAAAGTCGGCCGCTGATTGGCCAAAAGGCGGAGCCAGAGCCACAAGACCGAAAGCGAGTTGTGCGCATAAATTATGGCATTAAGCTAGCGTCTGGGATTGGTGCATCTGGAAGTGGCAGGCGGCAGGCGGCAGGCGATTCCGGATTTCGATTCCAGTTGCACCAGCGGAGTAGCCTCCGCAGCCTCCACACGCGAGGCGAACCGCGGCGAGGCGAGGCCAAGCAGGTTTTTTCTCCATCCTGTTTGAGATTTTGGCTTAGGCCTTTGGGCCACGAAACTGTTCCCAGCCAGAGCTCAAATTAGTTGGTTCCAAAGTCAAAGGCTGAATCCGAATCAGAGTCCGAAACCGAATCCGAGAGATCGAAGCTGCGGCCTGACATGTTTATTACGAAACGCCGGGGAGACATAAATCGGAGGAGCCTTTCGTCAGTGCAAATTCAATTAAAGTTGACATTTTCCATTGAACTTAATGCAGATTGCCAATTGCCAATTGCAAATTGCCGGCCCATGACAAACGTCAGGCGTCAATCAGCCAGCCGGCAGCAGGATATTTATGGGCAAATGCATTATTTATCTAGCTGCTGCTCCTTCTCGGTTAGCTAGCTGCCTGAAATTTATTATATTTTATAGTTTAACAAATGGCTGAGGCCGGCGACCACCCGATGGCTCCTGGTACGTGAGTCCCATGAGCCAGGGCAGGCGAAAGCCTTGCCACAACACATCCAACTGGAATCGAAGACCCAGAGTTTGGCGGAGTTTGGCTGAGGGCATTCAACTCTTTCCTGAGCTCTGCATCGAAAACGGCGATAACGAAAGCAATTTGTTAACCGCCAGCCAGGCCAGCCAAGGGAAAGGAAATCCCACCAAAGTATGTGAAAATATTAACAACATTTTGGAACAACTCACAGATATCCGCCAGGCAGCGAAAACTGGTTGCTCTGTACTTAATAAAAGATGAGAGACTATATCGAAGGTTTGCTTATTTTTGGGATTTTCTAAATCAAATATATTTAATTAAAGCATACGTTTTCATCATTTTAAATATTTAGAAAGTTTAAGATAATCTTCTTAAGTGTAACTAATTTAATTAGGATGTTTACTTTAATGGTAGAAATTCTTCAAATAATTTAGTGAAATTTCTATTTAATAAAAAACATTTTCCAAGATTATTTGTTTGAATTATTTTGAATTTAAACTTTTGTATCTGTAATGTATCCTTACTTAAAATATACAATTTTTGTATATATATTTTCTAAGGAACTTTTTGCTAATTGAAACTCATCAAAAACTACTTTCAATATTATAAAAATAATTATGTACAAACAGATTATATTTAGTATTACTTTTTTTCCTTGAAGACATGCTTTATTTCCCTTAAAAACTTACTTATATTAATTCATAATTCCACAATACCCTGAATATTGTTAGGGCATGGAGAATGTAAAATGCTGAAAACATTAAAGTAGCCTAAAGCAGCTTGATTAATTTTATGAGCGATCAGCCGTTAAGTTCAGCGCACATGAAATTCGCGATACTAATCTAGCATTAAGCATACGCCCCGTTAACGTTAACGTGCGCTTACTTATAAGTTATAAACCCTACCCCAAATAAGCCGTGGCCAAAGCCGCAGCCATTCCCAAAAGGTAAATACTCATTAGTGAAATTTCTTATCAAAATTTCGTTTCAGTTTCGGTTGTTTTATATTATTTTTTTTTGGAGTGCCGCGCTTAAAGCTGGCGGCGTTTACGAGTTGATCTTGATGCAATTAATAAACGGCGTTGGCCATGCATTTTATGGCCCTGGATATCCGGAAGCGGGCAATAAAGGGTTCGAAATCGGGATCGCTGCGCAGATCGCGATTATGAGCACAAGTTAACCCCAAACAAAACCGCAGCCGAGGCGATCTGGGACCACCAACGACCCGGGGGCAATTGCCAATTGCATTCATCAACATGACAGCTACTCGTCCGAGTCGGATTCGAAATCGAAGTCGGAGTTGGAGACGAAGTCCTCTTCCTTTCGCTCCTCTGTGTGTGCTGCTGCTGGTAAATTGACAGCCGCCGCTGCTCAATTTGAATGCAAACCACAAAATTGGATAATTTCCCAGTGACAATCCAAGCGGCGGGTCCTGCTGCCTGCCCCAGCCATTCCTGCTGATATATGCGCCCAGCGAAAAGTTTCCCAGGAGCGGGACACACTTGCCGGTGGTGACCCCACAGAGTGCTCCAACTCCGAATACAAAAGACAATGGGTCTCCGTCCCTGCTCTGTGGGGCGAAGGCTCTCAGCCCTCGGATCTCGGCCCTCGACTCTCGTATGCAAAATAAATTTCACTTCCGAAACTGAATCTCAATCCGGGGCCGAATGCGAATGGCAATGCGGAGGAGAGTCCTGCTCCCAGCCGGTTGTTTCATGGCTTGTTTTACATATGTCCGCACCTAAGCAGAAGACACAAGACCACGACGGCGGATGGAGCGGCTCACCCACCGCCATAGCAAGCACAGGGAAAAAATCTTGAAAATTATATCAGTTTTTAAGAGGAGTTTGCAAGAGGATTCTAATAATTGTTTAAAGGGAATCAAAGCTTAAGCCTTTCAAATCAGAACTTTTAGTACCTCCTTAACATTATATTTTATCCAATATCTAATATTTTATATTATATTAGGCTTAGTTTTATAATATTTCTCCCTGTGCAGCCTCATCTTCAAGCCCTCTCTGGGGGACACTCGACAATGGGCCAAATGGCTGCCTGGAAAAGGCAAACTTCAGGCGACTCGTAAATCCACATCGATTGCTTCGCCAGAAATCCATACTGAATTGATTGCATTTGGAGCAGGATCCATCCACCGAGCGAGGGAGGACTGGGGGTGAAGGTGGTGGTCCCTGCTCAAAATGTTGCAATTAATTTTTGCACAATGCTCTTTGTGCTATTTAGTTCTCGATTTTGCAGCATTATGGCAGCCGCTTCGACTCTCCGGTTGCCTCGCTTAATTGCCCCCGAAAAGATCGCTGACAAAGAGCTGAAAAAAAAAACCTTAAGAAACCCCAACCCAAACAGTAGCTCTCTTCCAGAGGACAAAAAAAAATAAGCCAAGAGGACAGAGGGACTCCTTTTGGGTTCTTGAGTTTATTTTCTGGCTGCTGCTGCTGCTTTTTGGGGCCTTTGATTTGCATATATTTTGGTTTTAATTAGTTAACAAGCTGCTTTCGTTTGTTGCGATTGCATGTTGAACCACGACGCGTATCGTAGATGCTGCAGGTATCGGCGGGCTCCCTCCTGGCTTAGCCATTGCATGCATAAGGAGCAACAGCAACAGCTACGGCTACGACTACAGCTACAGCAACGTATAAAATCAAACACGATTTTTAGCAGTTTTCAATTCCCGGAAATCTTGTACGATATGTAGCACCATACAACTGTGGATTGTGCTGATTGTTGCTGCTGCTGCCGGGCTGCTGCTGGGGCAGCCTTTGCGCTATCCTCGGCCCAAGGAGCGGAGGGTCGAGCTCGCGCCCGATACGATTCCGATTCCGATTCGCCAGTATCGTGCAAATGTTTCATTATTTAACTGATTTCAGTTGGCCAGCCAAAGACAACAGCAACGACGATGGCTATAACAGCTGGGCCAACGCAAAGGATGGAAGAAGAAAAAGATATAAAAGAGTGCCACGACTATGAGATACCTGATGCTCTTAAAATAAAATTTATGGCATGCCTAAAAGGAGCTTGGTACAAGGATTTTCTTAAATTAGTTTAGAGAGAATATTTAGCCAATTATTTCGTAATTCATTCGATTTATAAAATAAATATATTCAGCCCAAGAAAATAGATTTAATAATGAAATTTCTGTGTCCTAAATAAAAGTTTAGTCTTAAGTTTAACGTGTCCAAGATCCCAATAGTTATAGATTAGGCTTTTGATACTACTGACCTTATATATCTTCCTCTTTACTCATTACACAAAGTCAGTATACCCTCCTAGTAGGGATACCCTAGCACAAGGATCCTCAACCAACTTCAAGTTCTGGAATACCAACAAAAATTCCAAGATGTTGTCATCAATTAAGCTGCCTCGTATGCAAGTGGAGAGTGCCTGTTCACACCTGAGAGAACTTTATTAGGCCGGGGCCCAAAATGAATGCGTAAATTATGGTCTAGGTACGAAAGCAAATGGCGCTGGCCAATAAAATGCCAGATAAATCAAGTCGAAGGTGAAAATAAGCAGTTGGCCAGAGAGGAGTTTAGCGAATTCAGCAGAAATGAGCAGTCGACGACGACGACGACGACACTTATTTGCATTCGCCCTGTTGTCAGCCAAGTTGTCGTCGTCCTCCTCTGGGCATCCTGCTACTGACAGTCTGCTGGAAAAAAATAAAGCAAAATAAGAGCCAAACATGAAACTGTTGCCCACGAGTCTGGCGAGTACGCGGTAGTGCATCCAGCCCCAGACAGCCTTTTGTTACCATCTTGTTAAGGCCTGAACTTTATGCCAGCTCCAGAGCTACGGAGCTCCGGAGTAACTACTCGCCGTCGTCGCAGTCGCCGCCTCTTGCCCGCTCGTTGGGGGTTATTGTTTCTGGCCAGGGGTCTCTGATGGCACAGTTCCAGGAACTTTTCAGGTGGCACAGCATGTTCGGGCCAGACACACTTTTGGTGGCCTCGTGCAGAAAGCATTGTGGGGGCCTTCAATTAAAATATATTTAAGAACAATTTGGTTAGAAAAAGGTAAGGGAGATAAGTGTAGGTAAGAGACAGAGATCTGCTTTAGTTTTACAATTTAATATGGCTAGAAATATTATTAAAACCTATTAACTATTTTTTTAACTATAAGTTCCCCATAAAACTATCACCACATCTTCTGAAACTCTCAGAAAAGCCACAAGATTAACATCCACAATTTAATAAATTATCTTTAATACATAAATTAGGTATTTCTGCGTAAATTTATGGTCAACACCCCGCCTAGTTTTTTTTTGTTTTGTTAATGTGATTTGCTCATTCTTTTCTCCATTTTTTTGTTGTAGCTTTTTTGCATTTTGTTGACGGCTTTTCATCAAAGGAGTCACGCTGAGGGCAACGGTGGCGCATACAAATGAATGGATCTGGCTCGATGATGAAGTCTGCGAAAAAATATAAAAACAGCTCAAACAAAATTTTAATGTTGTTTGGGCATGTTTTATATGTCATTATATAATCAGCACAAGTCGCACAAATCGCTGAAAATTAAGCAGAAAGAACTAAGCTCCGACCGCCTCTCCTTACCTTTATTTTACACGAAAATACAGTGTGGGGCATAAAACTAAGGTGGCTTGAAAGTTGTTGATTTAACAGGTGAGTTGGGACTTAAGATTAAATTATTTCCTCGTAATCAAAAAGGTTTTCTTTTTTATAATATTAAATGAATATATTCCATTTTCAAACCCCATAAGAGTCGCTCCAAAATGTAATTATTCACCCCATTGATTCAATTGCGAGTTTGACTAATTATAAATAATAATTAATTACCATAGGAGACAGGCTGTGCCCACAAGATTAAATATCGTTGAAAGTCTGTCATTAGATAAAATCGATTGCCATTGAAGGCAAATCAACAAATCAGCAAAGTAAATAATTCAACTAGAAACCGACTTAAATCTGATATTTCTTGCCTTACACTTGCCTCAATTGTTTTGTTTTAAGGCTATGAACCGCACTGTTGACTTGTCTTTGAGCTTTTAAGCGACATCTAAGCACGGGCATATGCGTAATGTTCGTAAATGTTTTCAGCTTGTTTGAAGTTTGTTTATAGTTTTTGTATGAAAAATTACGAGCACGTCGTCGTTAGCCGCATTTTTTGTTGGTTTTCTTTTTCGTTTTTGGAGATTCGCCTCGAGTTATGGCCGAATGTTTGGCTTGTGGCAAATGGCCGCGAAGAGAGATGCTTATCGCGGGCACTGTTAATACCCCGCATTTAAAAGTGTAATTAACGCAATTTGAAATATGAGGCGAGAGGAGCGACAAGAAAACAAAAGACTCAGGCAACAAACTCACCGAGTGTGGGGGGCAGGCAGGAGAATGAGGATTTGGAATGGAAAGGAAGCAGGAAGCCCGGACATGGGACATGAGAGTATTTGTATTTGATCATGGCTGACTCACTCACCCAGACGGCTCGTGCTTGACACGTATTCCTGGAAGACTCCCCTGTTTCTCCCTGTTTCAGGTGCTATCCTCCGGTAGCAATGCCTTGATTCTGCACACAGAATTCCTAATTAGGAAAGGGCCCAGCACGGCCGCTTCCCGATTTATGCGTTCATAGGACTGTCTGCATCTATCAATCGTTAACCTGCTCCGTCTGCATTTTGGGTGGCCGCTGGCCAGGCACTTGGCCTGCCTCTATAAATTACATTCGAACAAGTGTTTGGAATATTTGATGCTCGCGCCCTCGCTGGGATTACACTTGCTCGTTATTTATGAGTTCCACTCGGGAGTTTTGTAATGTTTTTATAATTTGTCTTTATTGGTTTTTCATTTATGTTTTTCTTTTTTTCGTTTTCTCGCTGTTTTGTTGGTATGCCTGGCTCGTTTTTCATTTTTTTTTTGGTTATTGTAGTTTATAATTTGCATTGCTGTTTCATATATAAATTATCATAATTAACTAGGTGAATGTTAATGAGTAGACGCGAAGCGGCGTGACAAGGCTTAAGGATCTCAAGTGTGGCAACAATCTTTTTTTGCATATTTTACAATCAATTTTGGAATTTCTTTAACTATGGCTGGCTTTCGCTGCTTAATTGATTTTACATTCATATAGTTGTAGTTAATATATATATATTTGTAGTTTAAAACGTTTTCTTTTTCAATTTTTCATATTTTCAGTTTTCGCTAAGCAAAAATTCCAATTAAAAATAAATAATTTGCATCGCAGCAAGCATATAAGCGAAATGTAAATAATATATTGTATACAAAAATTATAAAAATAATATTTATGCATATAATAATCACACCAATAAACACTAAACGTAAGACTAACTAAACGGGGACGAGGCAACACATTTGTAGAGGCGAATTGGAGATAGTTGGTCGATCGGCACAGAAAAATAATGTACTAAATACACACGCTCGTGTCTGCGTGTCTGTGTGTGTGTGTGTGTGTGTGTGTGGTAGTGGGGACATAGATTAACTAACAAAACTTACAACGTACACAGAATTCATTTAAGCATCTCTTCCCTTTGTGAAACTACAAATTCGAGACTAGCGAGCACCCAAACTCTGCACTGCGAAATTACACATAAACATACAAACAGACATACGTACAAACAGATCATCATCAAGGCATATATAGTTAGTTCTCGCTGTGTTTTCTCTTTCTTAGTTGTCTTTTTCAGTTTCCCTTTTGCATTTAGAAACATTCTCTCAACCGATCTACCCCAAATAGTTGGCTTGTTGCTGGCTTTGCTCTTTGTTCATCACTCTGCAAGTTATTATTAGTATATATGTGTATATATATAGTTGTTCTGTGTGAGATATAGTGCCTAAGTGTGTGTGTGTGTGTAGGGGGTAGGGAGGTGTTTGGTGTGTGAGTTCGTTATCTAACGACTTTGGCTTTTCGAATGTTGAATTAACCACTGCAGCGTTATGTCGATGTTGTCCTTCTCCTTACACGAAATACTATAACAGCAGATTTCACGGTCCTGTATGCTCGAAAGATTCCTAAAATAAAGGTTAGCCCATTAGTTCAGGTCTTCAAGTTGTGGGGTTGAGACACTTACATGCGTTCGATGAGCCCGGTTTCATCGAGGGCGCCTGGAAGATCACGTTTGTTGCCCAACACGAGCACTGGAATGCCAGCGAGCTGCGGCTTGTCCAACAGCGAGTGCAGCTCGTTCCTTGAGGCCTCCAATTTGTCCAGATCGGCTGCATCTACCATGTAGCTGTATGAAAAATCAAAAAGGGAATTAATTGGTCTGCCATTGTTGCCTCATTTATGTGTAATGGCTTACACAATCGCATTAACACCGCGACAATAGCGCTCCCACATGGAGCGGAATCGGGGCTGGCCACCAATGTCCCACACCTTGATCGTCACATTGCCTCTGGTGATTTTTCGCATGTTGAAGCCAACTGTGGGTATCATGTCCTCGGCAAATTGGCCAGACTGGAAGGGGGAAAAAAAGGAGATTAATATGGAATAAATTAGGAAATTACATTTTAGACCAGTTTGGGGGTTTCCTTTTTACTTAAAATGCTTTCTTTATTTTGAAATTGTTTGAAACCTAATAAATTCAGCCCGAAAGTATGCTATAAAAAACTATCATTCGCTTATGTAAAGTGTGTGTAAAATAACTGTATAAGGGATCTATATTATACATCAAGATAAAATCTATTTAAATTTAAATATAATTTCCTACAAATCCCTAACTTTATCAGAAGTAAAAGTAATATACTTCCAAGAAATCTTATGCTGGTTCATAATCAGAACCGGACGCAGTATCGAGTAAATCAGAGCAAACACCGGATTACACAGAGTTTGTTCGGTTGACAATAATGGCGCGGTGATAAGCGGGGGAAAATTCCCAATTGCAGAGCACTTGAGTAAACAAAATTCCCTCGCTTAATCCCCTTGCATGTGGGCACATTTAAATCCAATTCGGATTCGTTTGGAGGGTAGCTCACATGACTCACAAGTCAGACGGCGGCTGACTCCTCCTCCTCCGCCACCATTTGCCAGGGAAAGCACCAAGCGCAGCATTAGACTCCGATTTCTGAGCTGGAAACTACGGGATCGCGACTTTATCAGCGTGCAGAAATGTGTGACAAATGGAGGAGGCTCTGGCCGTGGAGGGGTTCGGGTTCGGTAGGGTTTTCAGGGGTCGTTTTGCTGATAATGGCGTCATTGTTCGGAACATGCGTGGTTTTATTATTGATTGCCCAGCCGAAGGAACAGTAAACTTTGCCACTAAAACAAAAACGGTTAGCACAGCGTTAATTATTGATGCAGTGAAAGAAACCAGATAAGAAACCGACAAAGGAAAGTCCGAAGGCAAGGTGTTCCCTAGGAGCTCCCACCCAAAACAATGGACATACCACGATGCCTTTGTCAGTTAAGGTCTAGTATTACTTTTTACTGACTTTTAGTCATATTCCCCCGGCTTTCTCTCGCCCCACACCCTGCCCCCAGCAAAACCACCCTCTCACCCATACACTGGCAGCAAATTCGCACGCACACCCACAGACAAGTACTCACTGCAATAACATTGACGAACGTCGTTTTGCCCGAGAACTGCAGGCCGACCAGCGTCAGCTCCATCTCCTCTTTCCAGAAGATGCTCTTGAACCAGTCGAGGATCCTGTTGATGAGGGCCAACATCTTGGGCTAATGCTTTGTTTTATTCGCGAAAAAAAAACGTTTAAAACGAGTGTAAATGGCGTTGCCGTGAAAAAAACAACTGATTAGAGTGTTGCCAGATGAAAATTTAGCTTTCCCCCTAAAAAATCTCAAAGAGTCGACATTTCCCCCTAAAAAATCCAGTCTGCCCCCTAAATTTAAAAAAAAAATGTTAATTTCAAATAATTAAGAGAAGAAATATCTATATATATATATCAATATATAACATCAGCTGGCAAAACTTTCAGGCGATAGGAAAATCGTAGTCAGTATTTAGATTTATATTTTCGACATTTTAGGTGATTTCTGTGCTTGGCAATATTGATATTAAAAAAAAGACATTTTTTCAAAATATTTTGTTCACTTATTTTGCTTTCTTAAATACATCAAAAATGTATTGCAGCCTTGGTTGTATGTTTTTCAACATATTCTCATCTATTCCGAGATTTTGCCATTTTGTATGATTTTAGAATTACGGTTTTTATTTTATAAGTATCGGACGATTATATCAAATAGCTGTCATGAGAACAATTTAATTTAAAATTAAAAATAACACTGTATTGACATGGAAATGACTCAGCAGAATCACATGAATAGCGCAAGGCTGGGCAAATTTTAGCAGTTTTTATTTACATACCCACATACCAAGAACACATTAAATAATGTTTTGTTTTTCTCCAACTTTAATCGTCACTTTTAAAAAATTACCCACTCATTAGTGTGACCCCAGAGCGGCTAACACATCGATGTAGCTATCGATACTATCGATATGAAATTAGCGTTGCCAGACTTTACAGGGAAATTTGAATTTTCGATTTTTCGCCATGTTCCGAGCTCCCAGTAATTTTCCAAAGATGAAAACTTACTAAGCCTGGTGCGCAATCCTCTGGGACAGGTGAATAATATGGTTTCCCTGGAAAAACGCTCGTAAAGGGCTCATGAACGCTCATGAACGTGTGGTGTTGCCAGACTTTATATCAATAAAATTGCAATCGCTGTGACTGGCAAACTTGGCAGAAGAAGAAAATAAACAAAATGGTAAGTGTGCCGAATTTTTGCTAAATTCTATTAAAAATGTCTAAATATTGTTTAATTTTAGGCGCGCAATGCAGAAAAGGCTATGTAAGTGACTCAGGTACCCTAATTAAATCACCGCTTGATTGCTGATTTTACTTAATTTCGACAGGACAACTTTGGCACGTTGGCGGGCGGCCAAGGAAGTGGAGTCCGGCGAGAAGGAACGCCGGCCGTATTTGGCCTCTGAGTGCCACGATTTGCCGCGATGCGAGAAGTTCCGCCTGGAGATTATCCGTGAGATATCCAAGAAGGTGGCCCAGATACAGAATGGTACGTAGTCGGAGTACACTTGGCTGAAGTCCCTGTTAATTCTCACTATTCCGCAGCTGGTCTGGGTGAATTTCGCATCCGAGATCTCAATGATGAAATCAACAAGCTGCTGCGCGAGAAGCGGCACTGGGAGAATCAGATCTCATCTCTGGGCGGCCCCCACTACAGACGCTATGGCCCCAAAATGTTCGACGCCGAGGGCCGCGAGGTTCCGGGCAACAGAGGCTACAAATACTTCGGAGCCGCCAAGGATTTGCCCGGCGTTCGGGAGCTCTTCGAACAGGACCCACCGCCGCCACCGAGGAAATCGCGCGCAGAGCTAATGAAAGATATCGATGCGGAGTACTATGGCTATCGAGACGACGAGGACGGTGTTCTTATTCCCTTGGAGGAACGCATCGAACGGGCAGCCATTCAGAAAGCCGTGCAGGAGTGGCGCGATAAAATGGCCAGGGATGGCCGCATTATCGATGATGAGGAGGAGGACGAGATCTATCCTCTGTCGGGACCTGCTCGCGAAGCTGCCGAGGATGCCAAGGCTCGGGCAGCTGTGGAAGATCCGCACGGCCTGCTGGCCCCCAAATTCACTGCCCATGTGCCCGTACCCACGCAACAAGATGTGCAGGAGGCGCTCCTACGCAAGCGAAAGCAGGAACTTCTCGAGAAGTACGCTGGCGGTGCCAACTGAGCTGCAATAAACATTCTAATTTTTTAGTTTGAATAACAACTTGGCTTGATTTTTCATTTGGCTTTGAGGAATATTTAATAATAGGCTACGAATCATAGCCATGACATCCCGAAACCCTACCTCTAGGGTAGCGAAATCTTTTGTTTAACAAAATTTCAAGGCACTTCAATGCGCTGTGGTCCCTTAAAGTTACAAAGATCCGTCGTCCTAGAACCTAGAAGTTGAATCGATCAAAGTTGCGGCCTCCACCTCCTCCGCCGCTACGTCCACCGCCGCCGCCGCCGTAGCCACGGCCGCCTCCTCTTCCCCCTCCACCACCAAAGCTGCCGCCTTCAGCAGCTCTCTTGTCCTTCATGGCCTTAAAACGCCTGGCCATATTGTGCAGCTCGTCGGGCACCTCCTGAGCAGCCTCCTCAAGGATGTCAATTAGCTCCTTGGCCATGGCCCAGTCCTCGCGCGTGATAAAACTTATGGAAGTGCCTTTCCTGCCGGCGCGGCCAGTGCGACCAACGCGGTGCACATACTCCTCTATGTTGCGTGGAAAGTCATAGTTAATGACATGGCTAAAAGGAGAAAATTAAATTATTTGCAAGTCGGCTAGGATATTTACTTGGCTTACGTAATGTCCTCGATGTCCAGGCCTCGCGAAGCCACATCTGTGGCCACCAGGATATGCACGGCGCCCGACTTGATGTCAGCGATGGCCTGTTCGCGATCGCTCTGGTCTCGATTGCCGTGAATGCACTGCGTCATGAAGCCATCCAGGGTGAGATCACTGGACAGATCGTCGGCTCGAGCCTTGCGTCCGCAGAATATTATGATCTTGTCCGTCTTTGTCATGTTCTTGACGAACGACTTGATCGTATTGAACTTGTCCTTGTCGTCTTCGAGTAGTTCGATCACCTGCCTCACCGAGTGCGTGGCCGCCAGATCGAGCGAGCCGACGCACACCTGGATGGGATTCTTCATGTAGCTCTGCGCCATCCGACGCACTCCTGGCGGCCAGGTGGCCGATGTCATGATGGTCTGACGATCGGGACGAATGTCCAGCATTACCTTGCGAATCTGCGGCTCGAAGCCCATGTCCAGCATGCGATCTGCCTCGTCGAGCACCAGATACGTGATGCTGCTCACATCGATCACGTTGGCCTGCACCAGATCGTTGAGACGCCCCGGGGTGCAGATGATGATCTCGGCACCGCGCTCCACATCCGAGATCTGCATGCGACGATCGCCGCCGCCATACACACAAACCCTGAAAAATATTTAGGTATAAGAAAGACAGTTTGGTCCCTGTAAGAGAATTTTTCACTCACGCCTTCATGTTGCGGAAGGAGTACTTCTTCACCTCCATCTCGATCTGTAGCGCCAGCTCGCGAGTGGGCGCCAGCACCAGGACATTGGCGCCACCCCTCGAACCCCTGGGAATGCTCTGGTACTCAGTGTGTATCATTCCGGGCAGTAAGAAGGCCAACGTCTTGCCGGTGCCCGTTTGGGCAATGCCAATCATATCGTGACCCTTGAGCAGAATGGGCCAAGCCTGCGACTGGATGGGCGAGGGCTTCTCGAAGCCTTGCTTCTTAATCTCACCCAGCAAATCCGGATATTCGGCAAAGCACTGCTCGAAGGTCCACACGGGATTGGGAATGGGCTCCACAGTTTCGCCCTCCTTCGGTTCGAAAACGTGTGCGACCGTGATATTATTGTTCTCTGTGCGAATGCGCTGGATCTCGGATTCCGAAAGATTCGCCACCTCGGGCATCTCCTTGTAAAAGTTCTTCGTCAGCGGCGGCAGCTTGGCCCAGCGAGCCGCTGCAGCTGCTTCCTGTAAGGATTTTTGGAGTTTACAAACGCTTTTAAACCATTAACTAAATCTTAAAACAGTAAACTAACAATTAGGATGAGACCCGGATCGCCAGGAATTTGCTTCTTTCTTTTTCCTTTAGTCATGTCATTAACTAGGCCTTCCCACATCAACATAAAGGTGTGTGTGCACAGCGTTGGTTTCAGAGGTCGCGCCGGCAGGAAAAGCGACTCCGCAAGCTTTATGTCACGCAAAGACTGGGCCATGGCCAAGGAGCTGATTGTAGCCTTGAGGAAGCAGATCAGGAAGTGTCCGATTAGCTGGACAACATGGCCAGGCGTTTCAAGGCCATGAAGCTACTGAGGACGGAAGCTTTGGTTTAAGAGGGGATGTCGGCTGAAGGGATTCTTGATACACCAATCCAGGTCAGAGCGAACGCGAGCACGCCATTGCCGGTATGGCGCCCGATTTCTGTAAGGTTCACTTTTTTTCACTCAACTCGAAACTTTTTTTAATTTCAAACTTTTTTTGTGTTGAAAATAAAATTTTAATAAATTTTTGTGCTCTGAAGGAGCTGCTTTGAACTAGTCGAGACCAGGCAATACAATGAACTGATAGAAATGCTTTTGATGTGAGTAAAAACAAATGAAGTGTGTGACGTTTCAGAGTCATAGGTAACTAGATGAGGAAAAATAACTGGCTAACATTTTTAGTAATATTGCATCAAAGCAAGCTATGGAAAAAAAAAAAGATATTTAACTCTAAAAGTGTCTAGATTTTGTCACAAAATTACAACTGGTGATTTGTATATATTCTGCGAAAGCCACACAATTGCTTATACTCGGCTTGTCCCGGCGTAGACCGGGCAGAGAAATTTGCTGACTCGCAAGGTCAGTGCTCTGGGCTCTATAGCCTTGAAGGCGTAGTATTTATAATTCCCTATCAAAAAAATATTTATCTTACAATTAATTACATTAACATTTAATTCTAATACAAGGAAATAATTAAAATAATTGGCTTTAAATATCTTTAAATTAAAAAAAAACTAAATAAGGGCAAAACTTAGACGTTGTGCAATGTAATAAGATCTAATCTAAATTGTGAAATTTATAATATTTGCATTTGATTTAAAACGTTCTAGACATAGATTTCCACTCACCGAAGCCTTGTTAATGGCTTCCCAATCGATGCTGCCCGTGAGATCACCATTCTCTTCATCATTCCTAGCTGGCGCCGGATTAAAGTTGTAATTGCTCTTGGGTCTATCATAGCTGCCCCCGCCTCCGCCTCCGTATCCTCCAGAATTTCCGCCGTAGTTACTCCGGTCGCGCCCGTTGAAAGCGTCGAAGCTAGTCAGCTTGCGCACGAATTCAATGGCATCGTTGACGTCCTTCTGGTCGTTGCCCGAGATCTTGACGACCTGGTCGTTTTTGTCCACATCGACGCGGACGTTGTAGTCGTCCTGGATACGATTTATGGTCGATCCGCCTTTGCCGATGACCTTTCCCACCATGTTGGTGGGGACGCTTAGAGATTCGCAGAAGTTTCCGCCATTGCGATCACCACGTCCTCCGCCACCATAATCATCACGGTTATCACGTCGTCCTCCGCCGTATTCATCACGGTTTTCACGTCTTCCTCCGCCGTATTCATCACGGTTTTCACGTCTTCCTCCACCATAATTATCGCGTCTTTCTCCACCGTAATTATCACGGTTCCTTTCACGCGCGAGACTACGCTCGTATTTCTCGTTCATCTTCGAGTAGGCCTGGATGGGGATGGGAGCAGGCTCCACGTAATTTGGATCGTCCCAATCGAGCTCAGACATTTTTCAGCGTTTTATTTTGTGTTCGAGTGAAAAAAAAACCAAGCCACGTGAAAAATGCTGACTTTGCTTGCAGCTTTCAAACGGTAAAATTCCTTTGCGCGTTGGTATTAGTGCGGCAAAACGGAGCTGCTCAGCAAAATTATCACAGGAATTTAAGAATGCTGCAAGACACCGAACTAATTTTGGCTTTTGATTTAATTTATGGTTAATATTACCTACTTCTTGTGGTTTTGTTAGTCCATTTTCGTGGTAGAATCGAAGGGAAAGAAAAATCAAACGACCCGCTTTGACAAATGCTTTAAGTCAGGGCTGTATTTCGACAGGGACTTCGAAAGCATTTGACAGTTGACTATCGATGAATCGATAGCAATCGATAAGGAATTAAAAATAACGTAAAAGTAATTAGTATCAACATATAAAACCATTAAAATATGTTTTAAATAAAATAAGAATAAAATGCATATTAAAATAATTTTAAAATTAAAATATATACGACTGTAACTTATATTTTTCATCTTTAATGTGCCTTATAAAACTATTATTTATATAGCATTTTCTCTTGCAAAAATATATGTTCAGATTTAAATAAAAACTTTATATTAAAGCCATATATATTTAAAAGCCGATATACTTTAACCATAAAATATCAATATCAATAGTTCTCCAGCCGGCAGCCAGCCCTGGCCCTCCAGTGTTGTTAGGTCCTCACACCTCAGAGCTTTGCAGCACTATTCCCCAGTTTGGCGGTTCCTTCAAAAAATGCAAACAAAAAAAGGCAGTTTGTTTGGATTACTTTTATAATTTCCGTTTACTTAACACACGGTTACACTTTTCGCGTGTATCTTAGCCTACTAGACTTACGGCCTAATACAAATGAATCAAATCGCATTCATTATACTCTCACGCGCTCGCTCTTCATATAAATAACTAAAACTAGAAAACACAAACACAAACTTTCCTCTCTTCAAGAAGTTACTAAATTATATGCAGTTAAGTGTAGGTGTAGGTGTGGGTGTGGCTATAGCGTTTTGATAAAACTTAGAACAGTTTTGATAAGATCTATGCTGTGTATATGGCGGAGTTTTCCTAATTTTTGGGAGAAACGGGAAGTTTTTTTTGTGTGTGGCAAGTCAGCAGAAATTGTTGCAGTGCATTTTGGATTTTCATTGTTCTATGTAAAGTTTTTAATATAGTTTATGTGTGTATAGGTATAGTTAAGAATCGCTTACGGACTAAATTTAAACTAAATTAACATATACGAGGTTTTTTCTTCTCAAACAATTTTTTGCAGTTGGTTGTTTTGGATTACTTTAGGTGTTGTTGTTGTTGTTGGTTCAGGGATGCGAAGAAATACATTACAAAAGCTCTTAAAAGTACTGAAAATAGTGCAAAGCTGCAATTGGTATTCCTTTTTCCTTGTTGTTATTATTATTATTTTTTTTTGTTTTTAGGTACGCTTGTATGTACAATTTGTGAATTTACATGATCCAAAAGGCGGCTCAGTGTTAGATGTTTGATATATCTTTAGCATCACCTTAGTTTATAGGAAGTATCAGACCGTTTTAGCTTTTATTGATACGAATTGATATGCTGCATGTCTCCGAAAAATGTAAAAGGAGCCTCTTGTTTTAAAAATGTTGATGAAGATAAAATTGGGAGCCCATTTTACTTCTCTTTTAGAAAAATACATCATATCAATCCGTCTGCAATCATCATGAATTCGGCCAAGGTCTGTACATTTTCTTTTTATTCACAGCTGCTTGGTGGCGGCTTCTCCGGGGGATCCTTTCTCAGTCCCTCGGGTTGCCCGCCAGATGGTTGTTCCTGCTCTCAGGCGCCTCTTCGCAGAGGGGCGTGGCCGGTATGGAGATGCAGGACATGGACTTTGGGATGGGTGACGCGGGCGCATAGCTGGACTCCAGATTAAGCCTCAGCTTGGCGGGCGAATTCCGCTTGAATACGGCCAACTGTCGCGTGGGCGACAGCAGACTTGGCTTGCTGATTGCGCAGGATACGGAGGAGCTGGTGGACTGTAGCAGGGAGCATATTCCGCTGCTGCTGCTGGTCGAGCTCGGTGAATCTAGCTCCGAAATCGTGGAGGCCGCCGCCGAAGTGCTGGGCGCCTCATCGTCAGGTGTTATGGGAGGTGAGGTGAGGCGCGAGGAGCAGTTACTGCCCGCCAGACTGCCGGCGCCGCTGTCCACGTCATCGTAGTCATAGACATCCTCGTCCATGGCCTCGCTGTCCGACTTGGACTTGCCGCGATCCCGTTCCCGCTTCTCCTCGATCTCCTCCTGCTCCGGCTGCTCGACCAGTTGACTAGATGATGGGTGGGACAGGCCCACCGAAGATACTCCTCCTCCCACAGACGGGGCACTGGGACTGTTGAGGAGCGGGGTGGCCGGTGCCAGGATGCCGCTTTTCCGCAGACTCTGCTCCAGCTCCAGCAGCTGGCCCATGAAGTTTAGGTTGGGCGAGATGATCGGCCGGGCCACTTTCACCAGCTTGTAGGCCTCCAGCAGGGAGAGCGCCTTGTACCGCATGACGTAGGCGATGGCGATGGTGGCGCTGCGCGAGATCCCCGCGTGGCAGTGCAACAGCACCCGGGAACCCGTTTTCCGAGCATCCTCTGCAAAATAATAAGGAAAAAGATTGTTTTAGTTGGTTGTTGAGGCTTTGAAAGTGGTTAATTGATGGTTTTTTTTTTGATGGAAATGATTTGGGAATCATGATTTATAATTTAAACTATTTAATATTATTTTCCTATTTTTTACAGTACATTTTTAAGTGTTATATCTACGTACATATATACCTAAATTCAATCCGATTCCAATAGTATTACGGTCACAAGACGTATCTAATGTTTCCCAAAATACTTCCTGTACGGAGCTGCCGAAAAGTAGGAAAGCTGCATTTTTAGGGTTCTTTTCTAGGCTTTCCTGTTATCTAGACATATTAGGAATTATTCTTAATTCCAAACCCTCCACTGTTTATATTTTTCACTTTTCCTATAGCTTATTTTGTTTACTTTCTTGCTCTATCTAGCTATTTATATCTCAATTTTTTTCTGTGGTCATCTCTGGCGAGGGAGAAACTTTTTCGAATTTTGAATGTCGAACGTGGAAGCTTCGATTGCCCGCTGTTGTTGTTGTTGTTTTCGTTGTTGATATTGCCCTGTCGATAGTGTCTGCGTATGGGTGAGTTGTACTTGATTGCTCGATGCCTCTCCGGCTCTCTTGCGATGGCTCTCCCACTCGCCCTCTCTGCCGTCCTCAGCAACTCAACTGTGTGAATTTTGCTGGATGGATGAGTCATCATCATTGCCAGCAGCAGCAGCAGCAACTGAGGCTTATTGACAGAACATTTTTATACCCTCGCACGCGCACACATATACACACTTATAATCGAGTGTGCACACTCGCACACACACACGTGGGACACATTAACTCATAATTTACGTTGTTATTTTTGGGCAAAGATAAGCGAGCAGCGGCAGGAGAGGAAGAGGAAGATGAAGAGGAAGAGAGCCCAGAAGAATCCGCAGCATACGGCGTACTTTTTTTCAAGGCTCACATAATCATGTACAGTAAAGAGTCGATAAGTGGAACTAACTAAAGGCGAAGGTTTAATTATAGTTTAATTATAAAAACTATAGTCTTTTTTTAATAGAACAATATAGTATCATTTTCTAAGTTAAAAGAGATTTATCTATTTTTATTTTATTTCTTCATGAATATCTATATTAATATACACAAGTTGTACTGTACCCTTATTAAGCCACCACCGAAAAAAAAGTGAAGCACTATCTTATCGTACAGGAATTGGTTGTGGTGTGATTTCGGTTCGGTGGTTGGCTGAGCACACACAGTGAAGCTCATGAGGTGGGATGGCAGGATGGATGGGGCAGGCGCAGCCTTTCCTAATCGATGCTTACTCATAACGCAAACAAAGCTACACTTGTCTGATTTCCAAACAGTTGATAACCGAGGCCAGTCGGCCGGCAGAAGCGAAGCCTGGTTGTTAGTCACCAGGCGCCCCTCTATATGGCCAAAGGAGGTGATATCAGCGATAAACCTGGCAGGCGCGTGGTGTAACCCACTGGCAGTTGCAGCCATATTGACCGCCTAGCCTTCAATCCCCCTTTTTTACCCAACCCTTTTCGAGTGGAGAGATAACGAAGTGTGTTTGATTTATCAATGAATGGGTGCAAAGTAGACAGCGATAAGGATGGTACCTTCTACCACCTCGATTTCACAAAACTCGACTACAATTATGAATTGCAGTTTACACACCAAAAGGCAGTCAAGTGAAATCAAATCGAGTTAACGCTATCGCTGGCCGGTATGACGATGATATGGCAACTATAACCGTGCCTGGGGAAAATCCATCATAAATAACCAACTACCAGTCGATGATAACCGATAATAAATGTTGAAAATGGGTACTCAAGCACCTGAGGTAAATACGTCAGAGCCCCCGAAATGGGTTCTTGCCTCAGAGACAAACTACACTGGCCAAAAATCCCCCTCAGAAGCAATTAGTCAAGGTATTATATCTTTAGGAGGGGCTTCACACAACCGGTTACTACTAATAGAGAAGCTTGAAGTAATTAAAGGTCGTAGAAGAAAGAAATATTAAGTATTAAGTTTGCTTGGAGGAGGTATTCACCTATTTTTCAAAGGATTTTCGAATTCAGAACTACTGATTCTTTATATTCCAAGTTTTATAAGAGCTCTCAACATTTCTCTGTGTGTCACAATCGTGTAGAATCAACAGAAACATATAAAGAGATGACAAATCTATAAGGCGGGCCAAAAATAGACCCACTGATCGGGGGGGAGGCCCAAAGAGGCCGACGCCTAGATAAAGAAAGATGGTCATTAAGCGTACAATGGCAGACAATTGGTCACCGTCCTCGTGCCCGTCGCTTCGTTCCCCTACCAATCCATACCATTCGCACGGCGCTCATAAATCCTCTTAGTTAATGACCCCGTCGCTCAGACAGTTAAAATCGCGCATAAAACGCGCCGTAAACGCGTCCGTCTCGCACACACCACACACAGCACACACACCATATGATGATATGATATGACTCATATGGCTAGAAGAGGCCGAGAATACAAGAGGGTAGGAATAAAAGGAAGGGGCCCGGAGTTTCGCAAAAAAGTCTCCCAAGAAGTAGCAGTAAATTATGAATGAATTTCGCAAAGACTCTAGTTTGAGTCATTCTGAAGTTGAGCTCAAGTTCAATCAATTAAGAAATCTAGTTATATTATAAGAACCTTATAGCCAACAAAGAACCATTGAATATAATATAGAGCTAATAGTTGTCACCTTAAGAGTGTAGTCTAAAATCTAAACAGAGTTCCTAACTTTCCCCTTTTAACTCAACACCACAAAGTCGTTCTTTCAAGCTAATCTTGTGTTACTTTTTCGTCGCTCATGACAGTTTTAATGAAACCGTTAATCATGGCTATATCTAGGAAAGCCAACAATTCTCTGTTATTTTTTGCATATTTCTCTGTTTCGTTCAGAGAAAACGGAACTCGCAGAGAACTCCATGTTCGAGGGGGGAACTTTTGCTGGATTATTGGGAAGCGGAGCTTAGGTAATTGTTTATTGTTCGTGACAAATATGCGGCCATATATGCTGCGGCTGTGACTGGAAATGGTAATGGAAATGGAAGTGGGGACAGAGGATTAGTAATCGCCAATAGTAGTTGCGATACTTATGACTAAACGGATCCACAGTTCACCGGGGCGAACATTTTCCGGCGATGAGTGTGTGGACCTCGGGACCTGGACGTGGATGAGTGATAGATCCCGAGTGTCGTGTCTATAATGGGGCAGTCCACGATTCCACCATTCCACACATAGGGCTGCCTGTGCGTCGTGACTCCATTTAGGGGGCGCGATGCGTAATGCCAACATTGGGTAGTCACCGAAATTCTCAAACACCAACACCAGGCCCGATGATTAAGTGCAACAGTAGCGAGGTTTTCTTTTTTTTATTGTTGTCGTCGGGCCCCCGGGTGCGTCATCTGGTGATTTGGGCTCAGAAGTGGGCCAAGTGGCAGACAACTGTCTGACAGCTGCGATGCGTTGGGATGGTATCGAATCGGATGGCTATATGGTGTATGGTGTGCAGTATCTCCGTCTGGCCAGACTCTGATGACTGCCTGTCGCGACGTTCTTGCTTCTTGTTCTCAATGTCCGATTGCCCAATGCATCATTTCACTTTTTCACTTGATGATTAAGCCCCGGATCTGGGATCTCGGACCCCGGACCCAAGGGTCAACTTCAAAGTGTCCCCGGGGCGCGAAACTCTCGCAACTCCTCTGAGTCATGGCCAGAAACAGAAACAGAAACGGCAACAGAATCGGAAACTGAAACTGAAATAACCACCGAGAGAGTACGTGGAACATGATATATGAAGGAGAGGAGCTTGTATTTTGAACAGCAATGGTCAGGGAAATAGTAACACAGGATCATGGATCTTATAAAAAGGAAAAGGGATCAAGGATCATAAAAAGAGGAGAAGGGACATGGAGAGTTAATGTGAAATTTACAAAAATGTTATATATTTTCTATATTTCCAAGATTAAATGAAACTGAAGTTGATCTTGCTTTAAAAACCTCTCTTCTTGACCTTAATTTAACCTAAACCGATGCTATTCTCATGCCTTTAACTGTTTTAGCCCCAGGGCACGTTGTCAAGCAACAAGCAACAAGCATGTAGTTTTGTTTATTTTCAAAATATTTAATTACTTTCGGCGACTGTTTATCATTAAGAATGCCCGCTTACTCATGCGTGTTTCTGATTCAGTTCCAGGCACTGACAGAGAGCGAGAGAGACGGACAGAGTGTGAGTCTGAGTGCGGCAGGTGCCGCCAGGACACTTAAATGGCGATAAGACGCCGCTGAATCATCCGAGACAAAGAGAGAGGGAGCAGTGAGAGAGAAGTGGGTGAGAGGGGCTCTCAACTTGACCTTCAACTTGGCGAAGCTCGACTTTGACGTGTCGAGTCATGCGGAAACAACAAAAGCTCAAAAGGCAGCCTGCCTGGCCTGCACTTTGAAGTCGCCTTCAACTCGTCGTCGGATGGCTCAGGGCTCTCCTCGAGTGATTCATAAAGAGCATGCGCAGCGTCAAAAGCAACAAAAACAAGCAACAATCGCAATGTTTCATAAACAAATTGCGCGCGCAAAAAAAAATAAGAAGGAAAATACAACGTGCGCGGGCGCAAAAGCCTCAAAAGGGAGGCAATAATGAATAAGTACACTGGAAATGATTTCGAAACTTTTTAGGATTAACTTTTGAAGTAATTTAAAATCAAATGGTCAAGATTCAAAATTATTTTTTATTTTTCTGATACACTTTTAAATCAATGTATTTTTCCCGAATTTTTATTATACAAAAATTTTATTATATGGTAAATTTCTCCCGGTGTATAAAGAAAAGAAGGAAGTGTGGACGTGGGCGTGGTTCCCTGTAAAATGATTAAGTGCTTTATAATTTCGCATTTCTCATGCGCCCGGCACGAGAATTAACAAAAAAAAACGAAAATAAATACAAAAAAGAAACCGAAGTCGCAACGCAAATTTCAAATTCGAAATTCCTGTGCGAAGAGATTTTCAGTTTATTTTGCTCGGTTGATTTTTGCACTTTATAAATAGCCGGCTGACGAATATTGAAATTATGTGCACGGGGGCCAACAAAAATGTCACCTCGAGGTTTTTTGGTTCTTTCGTTTTTGTTGTCTTCTGCCAACGGATTTTCGATTACTCATTAGTCGCAGGACTGTTCGAGTTGTCTCTCTTGCACGTACACTGAATACCTATCACACTGGTACAGCGGTGGTCAAAATTATAAAGTAAGGTATTTTTGAAACAGAAAAATAAAGAAATTTAAAGAGTCAATTTCACATGTTCTATTTTTTAGACTTTATTTTAATAAAAAAATTAATAAGGAAAATTAAAATTACTAGTTGAATCTCTGAGCCTCTGGAATTTGTAGAAATACCAAACTAAATGTTTACGAGTGTTTTTTAAATAATCAAAAAGCACGGTAAGGTAACCTTTCTATGTTCCTAACCACAACTGTGTTTACTATGTATTTGTACATTCATAGTTTTATCTAATCAGCCTTCCAACTGTGTGTACTATATAGAATTGTGGTATCACCAAATGTTCTCGAGGGGCCTCCGTTTTTTCAGTTTACTTAGCTGCTTATGCGCCTGTGTGTGCACAACCCGTACCCGTACTTGTGTCCGTAAGTGTACCCGTACCCGTAAAGGTAACCCCGTAGCCCGACGAGTATATTGTATGCTCCCCGTATAGATTAGGTTAGTTTGCCAAAGAGGCCTTCTCCTTCGTTGCTGGCAGATAAAAGCTGATGGCCTGTTAACTGATAAGATGATAGCTTGGCGCACAAATAATAAGCGCTATAAGAGTACAGTCAGCACAGACACTGTGGCGATAACTTGACAAATTGATTGGGCAGTGGCCTATTGATAACAAAGGATCGAGAAAGCCGATACAGTGAAAGTACAACGAGAAGGAAAAATAATATTCGAAATTGGTGGCTCTTCTGTTGTTTCCTTGGCCTTATTTTAGACTGCGGGCATATTTGTTTACAGTTATGACCTTCCTAATTTAGGTATTTATTATTCTGAAATCCTAAAATTTGAAATGTTTACCAGAGCTGAAATACATTTTGGACTCTTGTATATTTTATCTTTGAAGGTGTTTTTTATAAACATTATTTTTCTTTCAAGAACTTTAGTACTTTTATGTATCACCCACTTTTCGAGATCTCTCTCTATAACCGTGAAATCCTTGTTATGATCACTTGAGTATTTCGGAGTGAATCCAAGTGTGTGATACCGTTCGATTTCCTGACAATTGAGTCTTTGATTGCTTTCTAGGCCAAGTGGCTTTTGCCAGAGTTTATCATTCATGTTAATGACACAGCATAATGACATTAGCATTATCCGACCACTACGAGGGCAATAACAACAACCTCGAACTCTGCCGCTGCCTAATGAGCCTCTGCCGCCGCTGTGGCCTCTGCTGGCGTTGGGCTCATTTCAAGCTTTGCTTCACATAGCGGTGCTTCCTCCTTGCCCCCTCCCCGGCCTCCTACCCCACCCGCACACACAAAGTGCTGTTATGATGAATGGAAACGAAACGCAGCGCAACACAACAATGAGAAATCATAAGAAGAAGTAGCATAATACAGGCGAAATAAAACAATAATAATAGGCATAAGGTGACGACGGCAAACCAAAAACGAATGCGCAAAAGGCAGCGCACACAGCAAACACAAACACAAATCGAGAAATGAAATCATGACTCATGCACTCAGTACGAAATATATATACTTTTCTCCTCCTCCTCCTCCTTTACTCCTCCCCTCCGTTACTTCGTGCCTGAGTACTAATGTGTTCTGCGCGGGTGTGAGTGAGCGTGAGGGAGAAGGGGAGGGCATTTATAAAAATAATACTTAAGGTGAAGAGAGATGGGGAGAAGAGGTAACTGTAGTGGGTGGTGGAAAAGAAAACGAGACGAGCAAAAAGGAAGCTGCTGATCTGACAGATGCAACAAAAGGAAGACAGGGAATGACAGAAAGACAAAAAGAAAGAGAGGGGCAGAGATCCATACAAAGCAGCTGTTGCTGCTCACGCACCTGACATCCGCACCAACGCTCGAGGCCGCACGCACAAGGATAACCCACAAAACAAAAAGATATACAAACGATGACTCATAAACAGGAACCGAAAATGTTTACAAAAATAGAACATATGCCAAAAAGAAACGCGCAGCGACCGAGCGAGAGAGAAAGGAGAGGGGTGAAAAGTGCCGCTGGCGGCGCAATAAATAGCAACAATAAGAAGCCAGCAGAAAAAAATCGATGCTGCTTTCCCGCTCACCCTCCCACACCCACCCACAACCGCCTCCCACTCTCGCGCCGTCTCGCTCTCTGTGTTCCACATTGCATTGTGAACGAACAAAACGGAATGGCGATGACTCATCGCCGTGGCACAGTGGTGGCCGAAAAATGTTTAACAGTCGCGGGCGCGCAGAAATCGAAGCGAGGCCCGAGGACACAACCCTTATCAGAAAGGACGTTTGCGGTTGGTTAGCGTTTTGTTGTTCTCGTTTGCCGCCCCGGCAATCTGCATAAAGTTGCCATTACCCGGGCAAACTTGTGTGCACCGCGATAAAATAATTGACAAGTTCTGAATTAATTTTAAAGTATTGAGTTAATTTAGATTAGCTTTGCTGATAATTTCTTTGAAATTTATAATTAAGCTTTAGCATTTTTGCCTTTCCTTTTATTTTCTTTCTAATTACTTTTTAGTCCTGTTAATATAATAAGATTTTTTTCAGTGCACCCTGGTCTATTATGCAAAGCAAACCAAAGCAAAGCGAGTAAAAGCAAAGAGAGCGGGAAGGAGAAGGAAAAGCCAAGCGCAGGAGCAGACGTCATAGTACCCGAAGCCGAAGTCGCAACACAGTAACGGCCGCAGCAACAACAACAGCTGGGACGACGACGCTGCTGCCGCCATGCTGTCTGCCAACGCCAGCACGCAACAGCAACAACAATGCGGCGGCGAACGGACGAGAAGGAGACAGAAGGAACGTGGATAAGCGTAGGAGCAGCAACAACAATAGCAACGAAGAGGAAGAAGGAGCAATGCTCCCTTACCCCCACACCCTAATTGCTACTATGGGGCGAGAGGGAGTCTATGGGTTGAGCCTTTGCTGGGAAATCCCTGGGGATTACACATTAAATAATAGATAATTTAAAATTAAATTTGGAAAAATACTTAGATATTATAAATCCTTTTATTAGTCAGTTTAGATTCAGCTTTAATCTAGTCTGCTTGTGACACACGCTAATCTCTTAGCTAAAATAGAATTCAAAGTAAATAAATTGCTCAGAAGATATTAGCTTTAATTAAATAATAACAAGCATTGTATATTTAATTCTTAATAACTTTCTTTAGAAATTCAGTAATTTTTACTTTGTGACAAATAGGGTTTACGCGTATTTTTATCTTCTGTTTATTTATTTACTATGAAATTATAAATAATATTTGTTTGTACTTTGAGAAATGTTTCTTAGCAACATTTGTCTCTTTTGAGTGTTGCTTAACATGTTTCTAGCAACATTTGTCTTCATTTGTCAACATTCCATGTTCATGTTCACCACAATGCTTTGGGTACCGGGTATCTCACAGTCGGTCACAGTTTTACTTTGTGACAAATATTGTTTACGATTATGTTTATCTTCTAATTATTTATTTGCCATGAAATTATAAATAATATTTGTTTGTTGTATGGAAATTGTTTACCCATTAAATTCAGTATTATGTCAGAGTTACACCTTAATTCAGGACACGCTGTGTAAACTTTTCCTCTATTCATTAATCTGCTGTAAATATTTGTAAAATATCACCAAGTCTAGAGGAGTGTCCTAATAAAATGTTGAAAAATATCGTAAGGTCTAGCTATCTACTTTTTATTTGTTGATAGAAAAATAGTTCCTTATCTTTGACAGAAATATAAGAAAGTCTTTTTATGAACACTATCCAAAAGTCCAAAAATGGGTTTGACCTCACACGAAGTCTATTTGTACAAGAAAACCCATTTTGGGTCAAAGACATTTAAAATTAAACACATATTTTCTTTCGGAAACCAAATCTTATACGTGATAAATCTGAATTCTAAGAGAAAGACACTACCGTGTAGAACAAAGAATACCACTTTCTGAGAGACACCTATTTTGGAGGTCGCCAAAACCGCCCACTCGGCTTTTCTTGCGCGCTTGTTTTAAATGAAATATTTGCATTACTTAAATCACAGACGCTAAAAAAACACTAATAATACTGCTCGTGTGCACACGTGCCGAGATATTAGCTGCTGGTTATAAAAAAAAAATAAAACACAAAAATACTTGATGAACAGCTTTAGACATAGAAAATGGAAATGGAAAAATGCGATTGACGTCAGCATTATATTCCACGGCTAAAGCTCTAGCCCTCGCCGCACGTCGCTTTCCTCGTTCTTGCGCTAGTCGCCCGAGTGTACATATTATTATTTTCATTTAAAATTAACAAAAGTGTAGTGTGTTTGCTTGTGTGTGGGAAAAGCGCTGAAGGCAGCACAAAATGCCAAGAGCACAAAGCCCCAAAAAAAAAAGGGGCAAACAAAAAAGTCAATAACGAATTTTCCAGCCGAACGAAAGAAAGGGAAGTGGAAGCCAGACCAAAGCAAAGCCGTTATGCAAAATCCACAAATGACCGCTGAAAAAGCCCGCCGCCAGGCATCCAATAACAAGTCACGTTTAGCAATCGCCAATCGCAAATCGCAAATCGTAACCAAAGATGATGACTAAGCGTAACTCGGATTCGGATTCAGACTCTCAGACTGAGTTCGGGGAGCTATAGCTTCCACAGAATTTCGTATTATTATTACTTTTTCCAAGCGAAAACAAGATAACTTAGTCTAGCCTAATCTCCGGAAAATAATTGGGAAATTTCGCCACGTTATGGAGATATTTCTCTTTTTGACAACTGCGAAATATCCGTATAGTTTGTCATATACTCGGAATTTTTCGGAGGAAAGCAAGTCCTTATCTTAGTTTTGAAATTTCCAAGAAAAAATCAATGTTTTTGAAGTTGTTTGCTGAAATAAAATATCTTCATAAGGCAATAGGGGTTTAATGTAAGATCTTAGTACTAAAAATGATTATAATGATCATTATAATCTAAATCTGTTTCAGAAATGCCTTTAAAATATATTATAAGAATATGCAAGACTGTGTACTTCTTAAGGATGTGATATCATCATTATATTGACAATTAAATGGGTATAATGGCGATGGGATAATTGAGGAAATACGCAGTTTGATAAAATTGTGCTAGGTGTGATGTTATTTACTCCTATATATGATTTGCACACTCACCGATAAAGTCGAAGGCCTCCTGGAAGTACTGCTTGATGTTCTGATGGGGCGTATCGCTGGCAGGTATTTGCATGTACTTGAGGCCCTGCAGATGATTCTCGGGACTTTGGCAGGTAACGTTCAGCACACAGTTGGCGCCCACGCTGCTGGGATCGACGGCATCGCGGCCATTGCCCAGTAATAGATGCGGGAACACGGGCGAGGCGGGATGTGTTTCTATATCTGCAAGATACATGCGGATTGGATCATTAGTTTTTATGAGTAAATAATGGAAAAGTTCTGGCCCATTGTCGATTGCGATCTCTTTCTCTTTTTTTTTTTCTATCTATCTATCTGTATATTTGGTGGGGTGGAGGTTTTAGGTGGAAGTTTGCCAATTCGCGATGTCATGCAACAAAAGAGCCGAGTCTGGGCTGGCCTGGTCTGGCCTGGTCTGGCCTGGCAGATGATGATCATCGTTGCCTGGCCCTGTTTTCTGTATCTGTATCTATTGTTGTGTACAATGTCTAAATTTTGCTACAACAAATTGTTTATTTTTTTCTCCCCTCCGCAGGCGTTTTCGTTTCGTTTCGATTCGTCTGCTGTGGCTGTTGCATGAGTCATGCCACACACAGAGGCATACGGAATAGTATAGTCGCAGTTCAGTTCGGTTCAGTTGGGTTCAGTTTTATTGGCAGTGGGCGAAGTCGAAGGGAGGGGACGTCCAGAGGGGCTGGGGTGGCTTCACGTTGCCTCATGGCCGAGTTCCCCGAGTTCGTAGCACTCTCAATGAGCCGCGCAATTGTTTCTGCTTCCCTCTCTATGTGTGTGTATCTATAATTGTGCACTGTCCAACTACACTCCCAAAAAAGCACAAGACCAAATCTTAATTTAACTAATTTCTATGATTGATAAATGGGGCACCCGAAATTATTGGGAATCTGATGAAAGAATTGGCCTAGAAATGGAAATATCCTCTGGATTTGGGACTCTCTTATATAATTACGTTAAAATTACCCAATTTATTCTCAAAGTGTAGTGCTTAGATTGAATAGCAAGTCCCAGGGCCCAGCATATGCCCTGCGGTTTTGGCCACCCCCTTCCCTGCTTCATCGATTATTTGTCATTGGCTTGCGTGTTAATTGATAGCACTCACAGCCATGGCAACTCGACGTCGTGTATTTTTATATATTTTTTGGGCCGACTGCACTTTTGTGGGTCACACGGAAATCACTTGCATTAGTCATCGCAGTGGTGGGAACACACTCGTTGGAACCCTACACGTAAAGATGATTGTCATTGCGGCATTTACGCAAGCCAACACTGATAGTACAAATAGTGCCTATATACATACATATATGTAAAGTCTTATAGTACGAATGCAATTAACGGATTTCATGAATATTTCCACAGTGACTCAGTTGGCATTTGGGTAAACAGGAATCGCGAGTGTCTACTAACAAATATTGTAATGGCAGGGGAGGGGTGGCGATACTGACGCCATAGCCATACAGTAATCGCTCGCTAATTAGTCCCCGCTCAAGGGTATTTCCAATTTGCACAGAAATTCTTATTTTTTGGGGTTTCCTTTGCGATTGCATTGACCTTATGACTGGCTATTGGGTGACGAACTTTTAATGGAGTTTGTGTGACTCATAATCATAGGTTCAAGTGCTATTTCGATTAATTGCAAATATATTTGAAATTGTTTTTATACTCTTGCAGAGGATATTATAATTTTGCCATGAAATTTGCAAAGCAGTGATGGAGGCATCTCCGACCCCATAAAGTATATATATTTTTGATCAGCATCACCAGCCGAGTCGATCTAGCCATGTCCGTCTGTCTGTCCGTCTGTCTGTTTGTCCGTCTGTCGGTTTCTACGCGAACTAGTCTCTCAGTTTTTAAGCTATCGGGCTGAAACTTTCAGCAAAGTCTTATTTTTTTAGCACGCAGTATATATGTCGGAACAGCCGAGATCGGACCACTATATCCTATAGCTGCCATAGGAATGATGGCGAAATGAATGTAAAAGCATTTTTAACTATTTTGTTTTTCAACGTATATCAATCAATTTCAAGATATAGCAGTTTTTTACGGTTATAGAATTACGGTTTTAATTTCATTAAGCTCGGACAACTATATCATATAGCTTCCATAGAAACGATCGGCCGATTTAAATGAAAATGTAAAATTCTACATGTAAAATTTAAAATTCTACATGTAAAATGTAAGATTCTATATGTAAGATGTAAAATGTTTACAAACTAAGATATTTTTTCAACTGTAACCAAAATAAGTAGATTTTCAATAATCCAATTGCAGACTGCAAGGGTATACAAATTTCGGTTTACCGAAGATAGCTTTCTTTCTTGTTTGTGTATAGAGTTAATAAAGAAGGGGTATGTTTGAAATATATTTAATAATAATCTTTAAGACCCATCCATCCTGATCAATATTGGAGATAGGGTTCAGGAATAATCTGTTTTTAATGGGGTCTCTCCTTTCAATTGATTAATCTGCCGTAAAATGCTGAGCTATTTATAGTTAGTTAATAGATCCGCCTAATCTTATAGAAAGACTAACATCCAGGCCAGCATCACGGTGTGATCACAAGTCTATCAGGTGGAAAAGACTCAAGCCGAGACTCAGCGCCAACGAGAGTAAATATGAGTAATATGCACAAGTTCGCCCCGAGAGTTTGACATTGAAAATTACACTGTACTACACCCTCTGCCTCTGGTTGTTATTGTTACTGTGTTGCTCTCGCTTTGTTTTTATTGTTTTGCATGTGTTTCGCTGCTTTTCGCATAATTTTCATACAGAGACATACGCTCGATTTCGTAACGTGCAAAAATAAGCGCGAGCGATTTATCTCACAGCACGTGCCGAGGCAAAAGCAAAATTGTTTGTTTTTAATGTTAAAGCCGAGCTCGGAAGGGGGAAAGAGGCAAGCGGAATGACGGAAAGATTGTACGACAATCTGAGACAATTTATCGCCATGTATTACTATCAAAGGGGGAAAGGGGAAAGAACTAAGGCCGGAGTAGGAAATGAAATGCGATGATAAGCACAAACAGCTTTTTACATGCTGCAAATGCAACAGCAGAACGAACAATCCGAGAGATTGCTCGATCTGGCATAGATATAGTGTTGCTTTGGTTCCGCTCTCGATCGGAATGGTGAACTCATGTAACTCGGTTGATAAAAGAGCAAGAATAACCGTTCTTGGTATGCAAACTCCTATGAATCATGGCTGAAGCAATACTTCCGTTTGGCGCCAAAAATAAATTAACTATATTATGAATATATTTTCGATGAAAATGTATCATACTTTTCCCTGAAAACCAGATTCTTTACATTTCTGTCGTAGAAGTCACTGTTTTGAAATGCAAATCGGATATTCAGTTGGCTTCTGTAGAATCTTAATAAGAAAGAGACTTAACTTGGTTCGAAGCAAATCAAGCACTGTCTTTTCTTAGTTAATATAAAGACAGATACCGATATTAGCTAACCAGATCCCAAAATAAACATCAATAGATTCGGAATTCCCCAAAATATTTGCCTTTCCTTTGTGATATCTCCAAAGCATTTGCAGACACAATCGCGAATCTTGGCCAAACTGAGTCACAGACCTTTTTGTGAAACCCGTCTAGAGATCGCATAGCTCTTCTTCAGTGGGTTCCCCATTTAATTTCTTGGCTTTCGGCTTTCACTCACCGTAGACCGCCGGACTGGAGCAGCTGCGGGTCAGCAGCGGCGTCCGTCCGCCGCCGTTCATTGCCATGGAGGATGACGTCGTCGATGTCACTTGCTGCTGCTGGTCGTCACATGCCAGATTCTCCCTGGACCGCTTGTTGGGATAGTCCTTCTGATTGGCTGCAAAGAGACACACAGAACACACGCGTTAATACGGCGATTTAAAAACTGATTATAATTGGCGGTTAGCGATTTGCTTAATTTTATATACCCCATGATGTCAGCAGTGCGAAAAACTTGTCGCTCGACAAGTCCGCTCGAATAAACCGCAAAAATATTTCGCTTTGGCTTCGATTGCCGCCTGCCAGAAACTGACGTAAGACATTTATTTTGGCTCTGGAGTTGGTTGCCTGATTAGCGGCGGGACGAATGCAAAGCCAAAGTTTTCCACATTCGGAACTCACAACTTAATAACTCGCTTATCACAGTGAGCGGGCACAATTAAAAAACGCTGTGTAAGCGCAAATACTAATTTAGGTTGATAAAACGTAAACAAAATGTAGTAAAGTCTGAAATTGTGATCATTTCTAGATAGAAACCATTTTTGAAAATAATATAAGACTGATATATGTGGAATTTAGAGTTATTCCAATGTACGTTTATAAGATCTGGGATCTTGAAGATACTAAAAGATCACTTTATAAATTTCTCCTTACTTTACTCATTACTTTAGTTCCAATTTAAAAATAATGAAAGAAGGTAATGTGAATTTTTAAGCTATTCCTAAAGCTCCCTTTAAATTTTGATTGAAATTCAAGACCCAGTGTATACTGAAAATGTGATAAGATAATGCTATTTTTGAGCCACTTCTCTCTGTGTATGAAAGGGGTCTTAGTAGGTTGAAGGACTGGTCTTTATCAGCTGCTGTACGCATTCAACATAGTGTCTTTTTATGCTGGCAGGGCAAAGCCGAGGCACAGAAGCAAAAACACTTGGAGGGGGGAACTAATTCGCTGTTATCAGCCGCCAGGCGACCTCAAAAGCCCAAAAAAAGAAACAACACAGAAAAAAAGCAACAGCCACAGAAAAAAAATACATCCAACTTTTCACCGCGGGCAGGAAATGTTGGCTCAATTATTTTGTTTCTTTTTTTCGCTAGTAAAACAAGTAAAATCGCATGCCAATAGTGCATTGCACACGAACAGGGGCGTCGGTGGTCTGGAGTGTGTGGGCTCCAAGGGGGTTTCTTCGAAAATGGAGAGGTAAAAAAGAGAAAAAAAATGGAAAGGGGGAAGTGTGAATTAATATGCAGCAGTGCAGCCTTGTTTTCCTAAAAACAAGTTATCAGTCTGGTTTTTGTTTTCCTGCCTTTGTTTCCATTACAATTTTAAGCTTTTAGGATTCTTCTGATATTATTACTTGTATCTTTATATATTTTTGTAGAATTAAGTTGAAGCTTTAACCCCTTCTGTTTACTGCAACCCATTAGATACCCAGCCCCTGTCCTCCACACATGCAACTCTCTCCGCCTGTCTCACTTGCTCTCCCCCCAACTTCAATTCGTTTCAAGTTGTTGCTGAGGCTGTTGCTTTTTCTCCCTCTCTCTCTCCATCCCTGTACTTCTCCTTCTCCCTTCCTCTTGGGCCTGCTTCTTGTTACCGCTGTTGTTGTTATTATTTTTGTTGTGCCGATGAATTCGTACTCGAAAGGTCGTTTCAAAGCGGGTTTTCAGTTTTCAGTTGGATTTTTTTCAGCGTTGCCAGGCCGCTTCGGAAACCTGCTTTGCTTTACATTTTTTGTCTTGTGTTTTTTATTTGTACTCGTATCGAAACGCTTCTTTTGCTTTTATTTTTGAAAGACACGCGAATTGTGAGTCACGAATGGAGCGAAAAAAAGTAACTGACTCTGATCTCTCTCTCTCCTCCTCCTCTTTATTTTATTTTTTGTGTGAAATGGAGACGCTTACGTGTGTTCGTCCCCTCTCTTTCCCCTCCACCCAAAAGTAAACAGGCAGCATGCCAAGCGGTAAATGCTCGCGGGAGAGTGCGAGCAAGCGGGCAATTCTTTCTCTCTCCCTCTCTTGATTTGTTTAAGTGTAATCTTAATTTGTATTTTACTTGATACTACTGTTGCTGTTGTTGTTGCCATACTCACCACCAATGCGATTGTTGTTGTTGGTATTTTGGATTGGCATAAATAACAGAAGACACGGCGCTTCTCGCTTTATCCGCATTTTCATTTCACTTTTATGACTCACGCTGTTGCTGTCGCCGTCGCACTCACAGCAATTGTTGTTGCGTGTTGTTGACGTTGCCGTTGTAGCGTTGTTGTTGCTATAGTCGCTGTTGTTGTTGTTGCTGTTCTGCGTTGCTCGATTCACACACATAGGCAGGCACAACACTCGCACGCACACTCACACGCACACATACACGAGCTGGGCACGAAAAACTGTTTTAAAATTGATATTTTGCCCGTATAATCAACTATTCCTATGATTTTCGGTAGGAGGGTTTATTAGATAATCCCCGAGCCACTTGTTGAGCCACTTCCCGTTATAATTTGGGTGTACGGTGTATGTGTGTGTTGCAACCAGAAATCGAGTTTTACTTCCACTTGTAGCGCGCGCACACTTTTTTCTTTTGCTTCTAAAAATTCATTAACCAAAAAACGCGCGTTTTGTGATTTTTAGTTGAGTTAACTACTTAATCCAGGTGTATCCAACGCGAGGCGTCCTTGAGTGAAATGTTTATATCCAAGTAGTGTCAACTCGCAACGCCGTTTTAGTTATAAATTTAGTGTTTATTCCCTATTCAGTTTTTACGCTTTTCTTTCCGTTTTCCGGCGCGAAGCGGTACGTGCCGTTATATATTTGAAATTTTTGAAAATTTTTTTTTGAATGGCGGTTGCACTCGTATTTATAGGCTTCTTGAGTCCACAAGTCCCACATCCCACTTGGGTCCCACAGGTCCCACATAAGATCCACTGACATCATGGCTATGAATTGTGGGGATGAATTCGATGTCAAAGCCGAGAGAGAATGAGATCCACAGCTCTCTCGGACTCTTACTCTCCCTCAAAAGCTGAGAGAGCGCGATTGGAGGAGTGTGGCCAACAATCGGTCGTTTGGACTGGCTAATGGGGTTGTCGAATATTTCGAAAAATATCGTATCGATGATATATATTTTATTTTAATAAAAATTATATTCAATAGATCACAAACAAATATTACTTTATATTATTGTCTTTACAAACTTATTAGGCAACATTTTCCAGGTTCATCGAAAGCATATATATATTTATATTTATCTAATTTATATCATATATTAAATTTTATTCAGATATACTTAAATATGGTCTTTATATGGTATAGTCGATCTGGCCTGTTCCAACGAATGTATATATGTATATGTAATTATATTTTAAAAAGAGATTGTATTCTTTGCTTAGTGCTGATAGGGAATACCTCAGCATTGCTAATTTTTTCATATTAAAAAAAATATATATATTATCAGTTTTATTATTATTTTTTTAATATTTTAAAAAATATTCGACTACCCTGTCAAAAACAGAAAGCGATGTCTCTCTCTGCCTCTGCTTACGAAGTACGCAAACCGTAATCGTTTTGACGTAAGGAAACTGCGTCGAACCGAGGCTCCCTCAACAGCCGCGATATGGCGGGATTAGGGGAATATCGCCTCTGTTTTTAATGAGATTTAATTTTTATAAATAAATAATTTTATTATTTAAGCGAACAAGAAATAATTCAATATAGGGCACACAACTTTTTTTTGTATGTTTGATCTGAAGTTTAGGTAGAAAAAAACATCTATTTGACTATATTGGAATTTTCTAAATTAAGTCATATTTTATGATTTATCTTATTTTGAAAATATTCGAAATTGTAGTTTTGGCTTTGAAAGTTCTGGTTAACTAAGACTCAAACCGTAAATGTGTACTTACTACAGTTCCGACAGGAGGCGCTTCTAACTAGATTACCAAAAGCTGAGCCACAAACCTTGCATTCTTTTATAACAATATAATTTCATTAAATTTTTGCAGCTATTAAATCTTTTATAAGATAATGATGTATATGTATATATATATAGTATAACATTTTAGATTACATTTGAGGTAAAAATATTCCTGAGTTTTGCAGATCAATTAACACTTTATAGTTTTTAATTCTCAATATTGTGCGGAACTGGTGGCTGCCACCCGCCAAAGGCTCGCTCCAACTCCAAGGCCATTCGAAGACACAATCGATCCTGGTTTGGAGCTGCAATCACGGAGAATCCTACGGGGAGTCCCCGCTCGCTTAGACCAGTTGGCACATGAGTGACGGGCAGTCCCAGTACGTTGAAGAGCAGGGTATAGTCGACGCCCCAGAGTGAAAATAGCGACCACTTGTGCCTCGGCGCAGGTAAGTTCAAGGTGGGAAAGATCAGTACTCCATTATCCCCGAGAAGATCCTTTAAGGAAGAGAAAAATATTAATATTGTTAACATTAACATTAAAAAAATAGGAAAAGCTAGGTGCAAAAATAAAACAAATACTAAATATATTTGTATTGTCTAGCAATTAGCAAAGGGTTTCAATTATTTTTCAATGTGTGATGACACGTGTAATTAATTTAGTTAGGTAAATTGAAGTGGCCTACGAATGTTTGCAATAAATGTAAGCTAATATATAATACGCTTCAAAGGCCAATATAAAGCTCGCAGTGTACAAGTCGCTCTATTACTCCCATACTTAAGGGAACAGCTAACTAATTTAGTTGTAGTAGAATTACAACATTCATATTATGACGAGAACACTATGTAACATACATACAAAACAAAAAAAAAATTAAAAGCACGGGATTAGCGCGGGCTTGCGTGATCACTTACTCGAAACTCGCCGATCAGGTAGTGTGCTTCTTCCAGATACTTATTCACCTTTGATCTTGACATAAAGGCATTGGTCTGTCGCATGAGTTCAAAGATCAGGGCGTTGGTTGTGTACTTCGAGGCACCTGCTAGACTCTTCAAAATCTCCCAAAGAATCTTGCGCACAGTGCCCGAACTTTCTCCGGCACACTCATCTTCTACAAGATTATCCATGCCATCCTGTCCAGCGATACCAGACAGGGCCATTTCCACGGAATTCCCGAGATTTGGTAGCTTGGCTCGCTTTACCTCCAAACCGAGAGTCTGTAAATGAGTTGTGGCCCTGCAAATGGCATTTCTGATATCCTTGTCCACCGCCTGATGCATCAGACCGTTGACACCTTCGAAGCCCAGGGCATAGTGCACCTTTATTTGGTTTAATTGGACAGGCTCGTCTAAGCGCAACTTGGCTGACTTCTCCTTGCCTGCCATTACTTTGAGTAGATCGGTAAGATCCTCGGCAAATCGTGTCATGGGTCCCTCCACCAGGTAGTGCTCGATATTCGGGTCTGTCGAGTTGGGAAAGTGACCCTTGGTGGAGACCACTCCGCCGCTGGGCTTGTGTCCAAAAATACCACAGTACAGGCTGGGAATGCGAATGGATCCGCCAATATCCGAGCCGATGCCAAAGAGCGAGGCTCCAGCGCCATTTAGAGAGCCCTGAAAAGGTGTCAAAGTTTTTATACTTATGTATTTTTTCAAATATATATTCTTAATCCCAGTATTACCTCTCCTCCAGAACTTCCCCCTGGCGTCCTTTCAAAGTCGTACGGATTCAGGCAACGGCCATTCAGCAAGGTGTCAGTCTCGATGCTAAAGCAATACTCCGGCGTGGCTGAGATCAAGAGGGGTATAGCTCCAGCGGCTCGAAGGCGCTTCACTGCCTCCCCATCTGCCTGGGCCTTGACCTCTTTGCGGGACAAGCTGCCCACGGCAAAGGTCATGCCGCCAACAGCGCAGGATTCCTTGACGGTCACGGGAAGTCCCAGCAGTGGACGTTCTTCAAAGAGCTTCTCCACATCCGCTGCGGACTCGCATTTGGCTATGAGGTCATCGGCTTTGGCGGCTTCCTCGAGAGCAGCCGAAAATCGCGATTCCACCAGGGCATTCAAATGCGCATTAACAGCCTCGATACGTTCGATATAAGCGCCCACCAAGACCACAGAAGTCAGCTAAAAAGGGCAGAAAGTAATCTTATTAACAATTAAGTTGTGTGGCGATAAAACAGTAATATTTCCAGATATATTTGTCATATTATTTAAGCGCTAGCAGCTTATCGTTTTGCACTTTGAACTTGCCGATTACAACAAAATTTTCTTTATGCTTTTGCATGAATCAAAACTTAATGGTTAAAGATTAATATTAAAATAAAGTATTTGGTTTAAGTGCTTGTAATTACAAAACCATTAAGAATGCAGTGAATATGTATATTTTTTATAACTCGAAATTATAAATATGATGACAGGCATACTTAATGAACCATTTTATTTTTATGTGAAGTTAACTCGGTAATTACTAAAATATTGTGTTTATAGATCATTTATATAAAGAAATTTAACTTTCTAGTAAGATAAAAAATAAAAATATTACTCAGAAAGACAAGGCATTGCCTAAAATTGATATTTTTTTACATTTTTTAAGAGTTTAGAGAACTTAAATCTCGAGCTATAACAGTTCGATATATACAAGCTCCACTGTGGAGTTTCCCATACTTTGGATTAAGCTGATTAACTTGATAAAATGGTAATTCCTTACCTGTCGCGACCGAAGGCGACTGCGCAGCTCCTGAACGCTGAGGGTAAGCAGGCGATTCCTGATCGGTGGTATAAGGGTTTTCTCGCATTTCGGAGGATATACGAACTTGTCCAGAAGCGGACAGACAATCGAAGCAATCGCCTTTACGAAGATAACGAGAAGACGCAGAAATATTTCCATTGCAAGATACCGCAAAAGAACCGAACGCGAAGAATTCAGGGGAGAAACTGAGAGCAAAAAGAATAAACGAATCGAGCTTGCCGGCCCAAGGAACGAGTCAGTGGAGAGTGGGAGAGCCCAAAGCGATCGAGAGAGCGAGGCAGAGCTGTTGACGATGAAGAGGTGGAGCAGAGCTCCAACACAAAGGCTTAACTTTACTGAGCTGAGAGTGGGCTCTCTCTGGAGACAGTGGAGCAGATATCGCTAACACTCTTGTAAATCTTAGCTCTTTCAATGCTTGCCTTAAACTTTTAAAAAATATGGTAAAGTTATGATCGCAGCTTTCAAAACCATTATTTTGAAATACCTTTGTATCGACTTGCCGTTATTAGTTGATATCTAGTTTAATTATAACTGAACTTAAGTAAAATTGTTCAAATATCTTTTACAGTTCCAGCTTTTATTACAAAAAGACATTTTACAAGGTTGACAAAACTGGATTAGATATGTAAGGGTATTAATTCATGAATTATTATGAATTTTAACGTTAGAGTTACTCATCCACAGCAGATTCCGTGTCAGAAGATCCGCCCTCTTCCCCGAAACCGAAAATATCAAAATTTCGGATTGATGGACCAGAGGCGCTGGATGAAGTTGACTAGCTTGGGGAGGTGGACGAGTATAGCGACTCCGGGGGAGAAAGAGGGAGCCCAAGTGCGTTGGATCTATTTTCCACTGGACCCGGAGGCGGTACATATTCCTCATCATCGTCTGAGGATGCGTATCCGTCTTCGGAACGATCAGGAGAATTTGGAGCTATGGGACGGGGAAGAGCAACATGCCCTTCTTGTGAGTTCTCGAAAGTATCAACGTCTACTATGTAATCCGAATCCTCAGATGGAGCTAGAGGATCCGGAAGAGCAACCTGTCCTTCTTGTGAGTTCTCGAAATTATCAACGTTGACGATTTGCTCATCATCATCTCCATCTGGAGGTCCGCGAATCGCCAAAGGCGCCGCACGACTTAGGCCGGCACGGCCACGTCCTTGTCCAACATATCCGGCGCGCACATGGTTGGGACCAACACCAAGTCCACGAAAACGTGGCATAGTCGAGTTTCTGGTCTTATTAACACGCCTAAGTTAAAAACCCTAAAGTTAATACATGTTTCAAGTGTAATTAAACCTAGCGAACTTACCTGAATAAGAACATGTATAAAAACAAATTTAAATGTTCGTTAATGGCAATTTGGCGAACAATTTGCTTTTTTCACAGACGCTTTCAAGTCAAAAAAAAAAATTTAAAGCTCCGATATACCATTTTAGAGAGACCTCCTTATTGAAATATCGCTATATATCGATACTCCTAATTGCACGGAAATTAATCGGATCAATCGGCTGTTCACACAGAGCAAGAGATAATGCGAAACCAGAAAAGGTAATAAATATAAATGATTCTATTAGGGTGAACAAAATTAAAGACACATATAATAAATAAATTAAACAAAACCAAATAAATTTTCTGATTAATTTTTGCAAAAGGGTGAATGTTTGCCGAGTTAATTAGCGTAAACATTAAAATAAATTTATTAACCAGAATAATATGTACATTATCTTAAGGGAACTTTAATAAAAAAATATTATATAGAATTTAGAATTAAAAAATAATACAAATCATTCTATTTGCTATTATTTGTCACGCGTCAATATGCTAAATATACCACAGTGTGACCAGATGGAAGAAATAAAAAAGTTTAAAATCGCGCCAAATAAGTTCGACGCCCTGGTAACTCGATGAAGTATTTTAATTGCTTTTTGAAAGCTATCTTCTTCCTTCTAGAATCTAGATCCCACAAATTATTTTGGAGCCCACAATAAACTAAAAAAAAAAAATATATAAATACATTTAAAGACAAGTTTTATTTGACTTTTAGCGCAATTGCTACTTAAAATTTATACAACTGTACTACGAATTTCCAATAAATGCTACCTTTAACCTTAACTAGACCCCGTTCAACTTCACTTGCTCTTCTTTACTTCATGCGGCACCGGCGGCACCCAGCCATGGAAAACAGCCTCCAGTTCTGCGGCGACCTTCAGGCAGAGCTTGTCCTGGTACTGGCCGGCCACCACCTGCAGCCCAATGGGCAATCCCCGCTGGTTAATGCCCATGGGCACATGGGTGGCGGGCAGGCCGAGGATGTTGAAGAGCAGCATGTGGTCAACCCCCGTTATATTCAGCAGCGACGTGTGAAAGCAGAGGGCGCTGGTGTGGAAGGTGGGCACGATCAGGACACCGCGGTTGCCAAGCAGTTGCTATCGATAAAGGGATTTAATAGAGTTAATATTGAAAATAATTGCTTCAGTTTACTCACATTAAAGTGGGTCCTGATCTTATCTACTTCCTTCCGATACGGCTCCATGTTACCAGAGGCCATCAGGCCATTAAACCGCTTCATCACCTCCAGGAACATGGCCTCCTTGGTGAATATCGAGTGGCCAATGATGCTGTTGAAGAGCTCTATCATCAGCAGGCGCATGGAGGGATCCCGATCAGCCCGCTGGGTCACAATGCTGGGCATACCCTTCAGGTCCACCAGTGACACTAAGCCGATTTCCAGGGAGTTGCTTAGGATTTTGAGGTCCACCTAAGCGGTAAATGTATTCAAGAAAATGTTTAAGAAATATTGAAGAAGCTTCTAAAACCAGGAAATCCTATCTTAAAGCTATAAGTATTTATATTCCTTATACAAATCTTACCTTTTTGGATTGCACGCCACCCTTTTCCAGGCACTGAACCGCTCTTGTGATGGCCCATTGAATCTCCGAGTCCACCACAGGATGTGTGAGACAGTTAAAGCCCGAGTAGCCGTAGGCGTAGTAGACCTAACCCACAAAGAAAATAAATTAAAGGTAAAATATATATTATTCTAATATCCTTCACCTTCATTTCCTTCAGGGTCACTGGCTCTGCCATTTTCAACTTGTGCTTATTCTCGCCCGCCATGATCTCCAGCAGCAGGGGCAAGTCCCGGGCGAACCTCGTAATGGGACCCAACTGCAACATTTTGGGGAACTTCGGGTCTGTGAGGGAGTACGGGAAGTGGCCCTTGACAGAGGTCAGGCCACCAGTGGGCTTGTGTCCGAATACTCCGCAGAACATGGCCGGCAGTCGGATGGAACCGCTGATGTCGGAGGCTACTCCAAAAGTGGTGGCTCCCGCACCATTCAACGCCCCCTCACCGCCCGAGGAACCGGCGGAAGTGCGTCGCAAGTCGTACGGGTTCAGAGTGGCTCCGTAGATATTGTTGCTCGTCTCGAAACTCATGCAAAATTCGGGATTGGCGGACACCAGGAGGGGAATGCCACCGGCGGCGCGGACGAGTTCTACGACATCGCCATCCTTGGGCGATTTCATGTTCTTGCGAGCCAGACTGCCGATGGCAAAGGACATTCCTGTGAAGTTATCAGCAAGTTGATGAAATAATATCATCAGAACATGGGATAGAGGTTACCTTTAAGGCCGCACGATTCCTTGACTGTGAAGGGAATACCCAAAATCGGATACTTAGTAAAGAGCGCCACCCGATCGAACTCTGAGCTCGCCTTGGCGATGAACTCATCCGCCTTTTTGGCATCCTGCAGGGCAGCCTCAAAACGATCCTCGACGACGGCATTCAGCGAGGGATTCACTTCCTTTACCCTGGCTATATAGGCAGTAACCAGCTCCACCGATGTGATCTGCAAACGAATCGCCCAGCACATGACTTGCAAATGTCCCCACAAATGGCGCGACTTGGACTTCGGAGACTCACCTCGCCGCGTCGCAATTGGGTGACCAGTTCCACCACCGATTTGTTCAGCAGAGGGTTGCGGATCCCCGGGTACTTGGGCTTCCGGGGGCCCAGCGTAAAGTCCAATATCTTGGTCACCACTATGCCAAAGGCATTCAGAATGAAGGCCATCAGGCGTAAAAATATCTCCATGACGACAGCCGGGCGAAAGGTTAATGGGTATTCAAATCGTCGGACTTCGAGCAGACCGCGGCGGAAGTGGGTTAGCTAGAGCTAAGCCGAATCGGGAGCAGAAGCGTTAGCGAGAGTGGGAATTTATACTGAGACAGGAACACCACCGAGCGCATCGACTGCGGATCGTGGACTACGCGTGACGATCCGCACTCGCACTTACTGCCCCCCAGTTTTCGATTCGAATTTGAATTGAATTTCAAAGCCCTCATTCTCCAACACTAAGGCCACCTGGAGGTTGTTCTCGTTTTCCTAACTTAAGCAGGGGTTTTCGAAAGGGGATTTGATTTAAAAAGAGTTTTCTAAATCACAAAAACTTTAACTGCACCCAAGAAAAAAAAACCAAGGCTTTAGCCTTTACACACTATGTCTTAAAAACATACTCAAGCGGTATAACGAGTTTAGTATTCATTTAATACTAAATAATATCTAATGTATACCCAATAGTATAGTATTTTCAAGTATTATTTTTATGCGAACCTACATCGGAAATTCAATAACATATCTTAGCTTTTCTGTTTGTCACGTTAGTGATTTTCCTCAAGTTTTGGCACAGATTAGTTTAATTTTTATACTTTCGTAGTATCCAATTTATAAGCATCTTATTAAGAAATTGTAATACTCAAAAGTATAAAAAAGATGTTGGAATAGTATAGTTTCTATAACGATTTTGTAATTTATTTTTCACGTACAATATTATTATTTATATAAGAGATTCAGCTTTAATACTTATCCCATTGTGAGATTCCTATAGTTCCAGATACTATTGTCTACAAAATGAAAGCCTGGAACAGAATCTAAAAACAACGTTTACAGATCAGCCGTGTCAGCCCCCCTTTGTCCCGTTAAAAATGGCAATTATTCATTCATATATTTATTTAGTAATAATCTTAGTTATTGTTACACTTATCACTTACGTGCTAAAGGAAACGTTCAACAAAGGCAAGAACTTGTTTTTAGCACATTACTCACTGAAAAAAACGCAAAAGTAACGGTCAACAGAGGACAGAGAGTGTCTGAATGAGAGTGAACTCAGTTAGGCAACTTGGCAAAGGCGCGAAAGAGACGACTATATATACGTATAAGTACAGTTTCTGGCTTGCGCAAAAATTGACATCTATGTAGCTATATGTGTGTTTATTGTGTGTCCGTGTGTGGGTTTGTATGTAGCATACTTATCAAATTCTGAATTATTCATGATTGATTTCCATAGACAATTAATGGGGGTTTTTATGGTAATCTTAAAATCGTATATCTGCTGCAGGATTGACATCGATTCGGTTATAGCCTCACAGCGGCAACAGTCCGTCAAAACTGATGAACACACTTTTTATTAATTTTATTATTTTTGAAAGATATCTAAAAATCGTATAAATCAAAATACTAGGTACTTTTTTTTGATGGCATTCGACGAAGTGTTACCGCCCAGGAGGCTCCAAATTCCAGGCTCTAAGCCTGTTTAGTAAATCTCTGGATTGTTTTTCATATGTTTTTTTTCCATTGATATTTTTTACTTCGGAACAACAAAAAAAAAACATTACACTTGTCTATATTTCTGGGGATATGTATGTATGAGTGTTATTGTTTCTCAGGGGCTTCTAGTCTCGTTTAATTGGTTTATTCTTAGGTTAAGCTAGTTAAGGTATATTTTGTTATCATAATTTATTTATCATATATTGTGTGTGGTTAGCATAGATCGGTTATTAACATTAAAATATTTATTGTCTAAAACATTTCGCCCCGCTTAGTGCCATTCTAGACCAGATTGACTGATAGACCCCCACCCGAACGATACTAACTATTAGCACACACCTTTGGCTACTTACAAATAACTCTTCCCTTCTTCCTTTCTCTCACACCGATTAAATTTTGAATTCAACGAGTGTCCGTCCGGTGGCCGAGAATCCCAGGATTAGACCCTTTAGCGGAGCACTTTGAATAGAAAACTTAAGGGCCTACAAGGAGGTTTCTGGGTTTCGGGAAAGTTGGGTTCGTTGAAGGCGCCAGGCTCTCGGGGCTCACAAGGGCCTGGTCCTCGCTGGGAAAGTGCAATGCTAAAGGGAAATCCTTGGGAGACTTGGCTCAGCCACCGGCCTATCTCAACTTATCTCTTCCTAGATCTCCTAAAGAACCGCTTAGGTCATGTGCAGATCCCCCTTGAGGATGCGCGTGAAGGTCTTCTTGAACTGCTGGTTGGCCAGGGCATAGCAGAAGGGGTTCATCGGGCTGTTGGCGTAGCAGAGGAAGTACGAAAACATGTACAGGTGCTCGTTGGTGCAGGGCGGATTCCTGCAGAAGCCCTCGACCAGGGCCAGCACGTGGTAGGGCGTCCAGCAGGCCACAAAGCAGCCCAGGATGAACGAGATCGTGCGGAACGCTTTGCGGGCACGATTCTCCGACTTGGACTTCTGCCGGCCGCCCACTCCGATGATCAGGGGCAGGGCCTTCTTGCTCTTGAAGTGCTTCCCTATGGAGTGGATGAAGGCCCGCTTGCTGGAGTTACGGCTGGCGGCCAGGCCCTTCTCCTCCATGGGGGCGTCCTCCTCTTCGGGTTCCCTCTTGGTGGTGTCACCTCCGCTGCCGCCCACGCCGCCACCCGTACTGCTGGTGGTGCCAGAGGTGGAGGGCATCTTATTGGTATTACTATCCGAGGTCTCCCGCTCCTCAATCCTTTCCAGCGGCGGCTGGGGAGCACCTGCTGATGGGGTGCCCGTCTGCGTTGGCGTCTGGGTCTTCACCTTGGGCGAGAGGGGTGGCGGCATCGGGGAGTACAGAATGGCATCCTTGCTGCTCGTCTCCATCGGGCTGGAGGCCCGTCGGTGCGGACAGTCCGCCACCAGCTTCCCGGGCACGTCCAGCAGGCAGATGGCCTCGATGCAGCTCTCGCGCCTCACCTTGGCAAAGTCCTCGATGCCTGTGTACGAGACGAGAAGACGTTTTTCAATGGCCACCGCCTCCTCGAAACTCTGGCTCTGGTTCTGACTCTGGTTGTGATTCGGATTCAGGTTGAGGCTCAGGTTGAGGCTCATGCTCTGGCTGGGACTCTGGTTTTGGCTGGGGGTTTGGCTGAGGCTGAGGATCTGGCTGGGGTTCTGTTTCGCCGGAGGATTTCTGCGTGCGGGCGGTGGAGGAGGCAGCTTTCCCTGCAAGCTGTTATTCGGCGAGTTGCTGGTGTTCCCCGCCGCCGACACACTAGCCAGCATGGCCGAGCTCTCGTCCATGTAGCGCAGCTCCGAGTTGGTCATCAGGTCGTAGGTCAGGGCCAGCTCACTGTTCCCCGAGCTGTTGCCGAAGGGACGATCAGAGTAGTCCTCGGACAGCGGGGTGGGGCACTGGAAGGCGTCGGGGGGCGGCAGGATGGTCTGCACGAGACCCGGGTGAACCTCGTCGCTTGGGACCTCGATTGGGGCCAGGTCCACGGGCGACAGGGGGTCACAGGAGCTGGGTGGTGGAGGCGCGGTCAGGTCGACCAGGCGATCATGCTCGGCTATTTGGGAGAGAGTGGAGCAGGAGGTGCGCTTGGGCCGGTCCAGCGGTGGGTTCGTTGGGTGCTGGTTCTGGTTCTGGTTCTGGTAGTGCTGTTTCTGGTGGTGGTGGTGCACGGAGCGCACCTCTTCCTTGCTCTGTGCCCGCTGCAGTCCAGCGGCCTGGAGGTGCGGGTTCTGGTGGTGGTGGTACTGGTGCATGGCCTCGATGGACTTCGAGTTGGTGGTGCTCTTCTGCAAGTTACCTTTGCTCCGGGTGGCCAGCAGGGCCGCCTGGGCACCGAACACCAGGCCGATCGAGGAGCGCTTCCGCATGTTGTTCAGCTTCTGCTGGGTGATCAGCTGCTGGGCCTGGTTCACCGAGGACTCCTCGTCGGAGTCGAAGGCGGGACTGCTGGAACGCTCGCTCTTCTCCGCCTCCACGGCTGCCTCTCGCTTCTTGGCCTCCTCCTGGATCTTGGCCGCCGAAGCTCTCCGCTGCTCCGGCGTCATCTTCTCCACCTCCTCGGTGGCCGTGGCCAAAGGATTGGCCTGACCGGAACCACTCAGCCGCTTGATCACCGTGGTACAGGCACTATCCAGATCGGTCTGATCCCCTGCCAGCTCCACCTTGGTCTTCAGTATCTTCTCCTCGATCACCCCAATGCCGGCCGCATGTCCTGCCATCCCGGACATGGCTCCCGCACTGAGGGCCACCATGGACTGCATCTTGCGCTGCTTCGCCTCGCTGCGCTTCTGCATGTCGTAGGCCGTCTTGTATATCCCCGCGTAGAGCACGAAGAGCACAATGAGCGTCGTCCAGTAGTAGCCAATGATCAGGGCCGTGTTGAAGATCGGATCCTTGAGGAACTGCACAGCGCACTGGCCAGGCAGTAGATCCCGCTTGCCGGTGAAGTGCTCCCACCCAAAGATCGAGATGAAGAAGAGCAGGGCGGGTATGATCCAGGTGATCGTTACCATGTATATCACCCGCGTCCGCGTTCTCCAACTCCTGTACTTGGCCGCAATCTTCACGGAGCAGTAGCGATCGATGGTGATCAGCAGGACCGTGTACTGGGAGACCAGGCAGACCGTATAGTCCACGGAGAGCCACAGATCGCACAGCATGGGACCCAGGTCCCAGTAGCCCTTCAGCACGTATATCGTGTAGAAGGGCATCGAAACGGTTCCTGGAAAGAGAAGAAAATATATAGAGGATAAAGGTATAATAAGATATGTCCTTTCAAGATTTATTCCCGATAAAAATCCTAACTTTCCAGGACCAACTCCTTACCTATCAGCATATCCGTGGCTGCCAGCGAGGCAATAAAGTAATTACTCGGCTGCCGGATATTCCTGTCCACGATGAAGGCCAGGAGTACCAGGATATTGCCGCCCACCGTCAGGATAATACAGATAGCCAGACAGATGGCGATGAGGATTGTCTGCCACAGGGCAAAGGGCGGCAGGACCGGAGCAAGGACCTCCGAATCCCCATTTGACTCCGCCAGGGTGGAGCTACCAGCAGAGGAGTTATCGCTTAGACCCAGCAAAACGTTGGTGTTGTTCGCATCGAAGTTGCGGTACCACTGGAGCTGCTCGTTCACCGACCAGGAGCTGAAGTCACTGCTCTCGCCATAGATCTTGGCCGCCTCCAGGAGACGCTTGCACTCGGCGTGGGTTAGGACACGCTTAAAGAGGATGCTGCACAGCTTCTCGCGTTCCTTGCGGAGGCTCCTGATGGGGAACGAGCGGGTAATACAGAGAATTAATATTATTATTAAATTATTAATAAATTAATTGAGTTGAAAATGGATTAAGTAAAATAAATTATATTAAAAATCTCCTAGATCCTTATTAGCTTTAATTTAATAAGTCATTGTGCTCTTAAGAAATATTACGTAGCCGCCTAGTTAAACGTACAACAAAAGGCTTGAAGGTTCAAAACACTTGAGTTGGCTTGACGTAATTTCTTAAGAATTCATTTAATATTATTCCCAAAGTTCTCCTTCCCCATTTCAAGGGGGAAACCTTCTATTCTCTTGGGCCAGACTCACCAGTCGGTTATCCACTGGTTCTTGATGGTATAGATGGAGTCGCTGGCGTTGCTATTGAGGCCAGACTCCTCCTCGCCGCCCTGGAGGCCCGCCGTTGACTTGTTGAGCGACCGCATTCCTTACAGCTCTTCCTCTCCTCTCCTCACCACTCCTCACCGCGCCACACCACTCCTGGTCCTGTTCCCGCTGCCCGCTCTCCGCTCCGCTCCCCCGCTCCTCTGCGGTCTTAATGGTAATTTCAAGTTGTTCCTCCTTAATGTGCTGCTGTCGTCGACGTTTGTCCCCGAATGCTTACATTGCCTCCTTCGAATGGCAGGACTTGTCTCCGGTCAGGTGCAGCGTCTGCAAGAGGCAACAAAAGCGGATCTTAGACTGGAGCGGCACTGGGGAAAATGTCTTGACTTTAAGTATCTTAAAAGCGAATTAAATCTTAGTAGTACCAGTTAAAATTTGTATCTTTAGAAACTTTCTGATAATATATAGTTTTTAAATTTATTTATTTAATTTATTTATTACTATTTTAATATGTACAAAGTTTTTTTTAGTGCTCTTCTTGGTGGGCGCCTTGGCTTCCGCCAAGTTTAAACTAATTTTGCAACCGTTAACTGGCAACCGGCGACTGGCGATGCAATTTGCTTGTGGCAGTTGCTTCCTGGCAACCTCCTGTCCCCGTGTCCCTTCTGTGTCCTGTTCAACTACTCTGTTATGTTGCCTCATTATGTTATGGCATGATTTGCTTATGGCTCTGCCACTTGAGCTTCAAGTAGCCTTCGTTCGTCGCCGAGGCGCCTTCTCTATTTCTTATATCTCTCTTGGCCCTTTTTGCGTTCAGTGATTTTCTTGACCTTTTTTAATACCTGAGAGGGTATTATATTTTGACGGACAGTTTGAAGAGGTTAAACTTTTAACACTACAGAGAAGGATCTGTCGGAAGAAGTAGGGTATATATAAAATAAAATAATTAAATGTACGAAGATACAATAAAGAAATTGCTGTAATCCGGCTCGAAGGACCAAAAATGAAGAGAACGACTAATAAAAAGACGTTTGCATTTGCTGAGTTAATATTTCAAACTTAATTTTATTTCGAGGACTAACGGAGTGGCTATATGTTACCCTAACATGGAAAACGGTAATTGAAGAACAACCTCTTAAACTGTGTAGGGTATTCTGTGTTCCCATCTCACACTTCTATGGCCCCGTTGATGTTATTTAAAACTAAATACTCGTATTCACAGTCAGGGCAAGCTTACTTCCGACGAGGTCACCCCGGGGCCAGAAGCTGGCCAACTTCTTGACTGTTGCATTTGGCCCCAGGGAATCCGTCAAAGTTTTGCTTGTTTGCTATTTTTAAGATGCACGAGGCTGGGGGACGACGACAAGGTATAAAGAATAAAGCGACGGCACGGGGTGAAATTGAGTTTTCCAACTTTTCAAATATAATTTCGAACAAATCGATAGGACAAACTTGTGGAGCGCCTTCTTGGCAGGCAAATTCCACAAGAGACAATCAAGTTATCCGCCGTTGCCGGCTGCACGCTGCACGCTGCAGGCTAGTGGCTGCCACTTGAAAGTGTTGCATCCTTGTAGCCTGACAGCACGTCCGCTGGCAGTTTGATTGAGTGGAAATTGAATTAGTTGGGACAATTTGTTTTCATTTAATTCCCAAAACATTGCCACAACCGCGTTAGTTTCGTGAGAAAAAGGTTGCTTCCGTAATCCGTCAGCACAGGCGACAATCCCTGGCTGACAGCTGTCAGGATCTGTGGCCGCCGGTTTTTGTCATCGGGTGTAGCCCCGGGGCCAAACCCAAATCAAAGCCCAGTCCCAATTTCTATGCTAATTGAGGGCTATCCCGTCCCGTTAGAGAGTGTGCGGGTTAAGCGCTTTGATTGCGTGAAGTTCTCACCAGAGAAAGTGCTTAAATCTTGAAATGGGTTCAGTCTGAGCCCCACTGAGGTTGCCGAAAAGGCATTATAATTAGCAGGTAGTCAAAGGTGGAATTTTGAGGATTTTAGGAGATGGGGATTATTTCTAGAGCGATTTACCAAGAAACCACTTTTTAATGATCAAAACTGAAACCAGAATAAGATAACATGCAATATAAACACCACAATTGAATTCCAATCAATGAGCTATTCACTTTTATTAAATAAGCTTTTGGTTATGTCCCTGGAGGTAAACAAAGCATTAACCCCTTGGCTCCGACTTGCTCTGTTCACCTAACTGTGACATAACTATGTCGTAAGCACCTTTTACCAACTCCCAGTGGCACAGGAGCACAGCAGCGTTCTCGCCACACAACACGTGAAGTAATAATCCCGCTTAAGGACTTTAAGCCTTTGTCTAGTTGACCACCGAGTTGGATGATGGTGCTCCTCTGACTTTCCTGGAAGCACGCGGACTCCCCAGTTGACCGCACAACAAAAACAGAAAGCAAGAGAAAGCTGGAAGATCAAAGCGTTGATCTGGCGTGAGAGGAGGTGAGGAATTCCTCGCAGTTTCTGGCTTCCATGAAAACTTTAAGCTGGAGTGCACTGACAAAAATAGGCGTTCTTTGTTCTAATTTTTTTCTTTTTTAATTTTAGTTTTTAAGATCTTTAAAATATATTTATTTGTGAGAAAATGTTTTTAAAATCCATACGGATTATGTTTATTCTTCTGTCCTTATAATTCTCAAGCTGCTATTTCGGTGAAACATTTTTTCAGAAAACTTCTAACTATTAAACATGCTTTTAAAAGTTCTACCTTACATTTCTTTATAATTTAAATATCATAAACTAATTTTAAAATGTTCAAATGGATTTGTTAAATTTTATTTTATTTTTTATATTTTTATAAATTTATATATTAAGCATTTGTCACTGTATTTTAAACCAAGAACGTGGTCTGCTGCATTCTGGCCTTTCATATCCCACATCTCGCTCTGCAACGGACATTGGTTGGGCTTAAAACAGAATCGAGGTTGCCACACGAATGACACAAGGCCTGAATGGAGGAGGGATATCCGCAAAGGAGGCACTGGGGTTTTCCAGCGAGTTTCCAGAGAAGCCATTGGCTTTGTTTGCACAACTCAAAAGTTGTTGGCATTCTTGGCGTGCGCGCTCGGAAAGTGAAATATGTACGCAATGTGTTTGCCTGAATGGCAGGGGAACCCAAGGAGGAAAAAGCAAGGCGGCACCTTAAATCAGCAATTATGTCGCGCAACTTTCGCCCATCCTATCCAGGCAGGTGTTCCAAAGAGCTGGGGGGTGGAGGCAATAAAAAAGGGATTGAGATCTGGGATCCTTGTTAGATAAGAGCGAGTGAGCGAGCGCGCTTGTTGCCATAATAACCCGCTTTTGCCTTTTGCCATTCTTGCTTTTTGCCTTTTAATAAACTTATTAAATGTGTAAGCCAGCCGTTGTCCTTGCTACTGACGCTTCCTTTTACGCCGCTTCCTATCCTATCCTTTTTTTTTTTGTTGGCTTGCTCTTATTTGGCAAATAATGAAAAGTAATTTAATCAAGCCAACAAAAGGGCCACGAGATTCATCAGGAAAAATAATGGAAGTCCCGAAATTTGATTGGCACTTGAACCGTACGGCGGTGCGGTGATTTTCGTTCTATTTCGATTTTTTCTTTTTCATTTTTCATTTTTGTTAAGATTATAGGGGCATTTCTGCTGGACAGGACTCGTGGGCGCGCGTTAATTGCCTGCACAAAGACCCTGCAGTTTTCGGTTAGCGCGGCTTCCAATCATGCGCTAATATCCTTTGAAGGCTGCATCCATAATCCCAGGCAGAGCAATCCCACCGTTCTCCATGCCAAAGGTATGGATGATGATGATGCTGGTTTGGCATTCTGGAGCGTCAAAAACTGTCAACGGCAATGGCATTCTTTTGTGTGCCCAGGCCCCGGCCGCAGATTATGATTTTGACAGCATTCTCTGGCCTCGGTGGCCAAGCAGGGGGGGCAAATCTGAAATCTGGGGGAAAAACCAGAGGGAAATGGCCAGGGAATAGAAGGCTATGTGCCGCATAATCAACTTGTGCAAGTGCGCCCGGCAAGTTTTAATTACAAAACGTTCAGGCTCTTTACTCTACGTCTACAGCCAGTGCCACTGCCACTTCCACTTGAAGCTCTGTTCCAGCTTCTGTTTAATTCATCTGCGTCCTAGATTAACATTCTTCACTTTTTTTAGTACTTTCGTTGACTCCCTGGGAACTACTTGGCACGCGCATTTTAATCAAAGTAAAATTTTAAATAAATATTAGAGACGCAGCACAACGTGATGAATAATTTTGGGCTGCGACGCTGTCTCAATTGTCTGGCTCGCATGGGCAATTTCAATTTAAGCTGTAGAAGGACGGGAATTCTTGGTATTACACTAAAAAGAAATTCGGTTTAATGGGTTTTAAATGAGATAATTTTAGTGTATAATATAATGGAGTAAAATTAGATATATACTAGGTTTCAAACGATGTCGAAGAAATCACTAATTAACTTGTCTAAAAAAAGGGCTTGTAAATTATTGTAATAATTAGAGGAAAAATATATCGCTGTGGAAATAAAATATTTGAGGTTTTGTAATTAATAATTACGGGCTGTAAATTATTGTATTAATATCTCAACAAGTTGAGAAAGATGGGTGTGCCGGTAGAGGCCGGACAGAAAAATATACCAACTCGCGAGTTTTATTCAAAAATAAATTGAAGACCAACACACATTAATATATATCTTAAAAGTTCCCATCCGCTTTCAGAATTACCCATCTTCTTGATATTTTTTCAATGTGAGCTTGTAAATAGCACCTTGGGTGAAAAGGTGGGTTGTGTTTTTTGGTTGGGGGGTGGATGGCGTATCTTGTTGAATCGGTGGCTGCATCAGACTTGTCCTTGACACGTTTGCTGCATGCCAAATGAAGGTTGGCTTCCTTGCCGCAACGAGTACAGAAAAGGCGCTTTTTCCAAGACAGCCAGAGACCGCAAATCGTTTTCGGAGACTGTTGCGCGTTTACTTTTTACACACTCACACACACGAGGGAATGCACATGCAAATTTAACGAGCGCCAATGGCAAAAATTGCGCCCCAGGCCACTTAGCGTTGTCTTTTGTGGCATGTGACGCACACACACACACATTTACATATATGCTCTGGGATATATTCATACATGTCGACAGCCTCGTTTATTGCTGTGCAATCTGTTGTTGCTTTTATATCCGGCAGCCAGATAGCAAAGGCATAAAAAAATCCCCCTTGGGCGTCACAACAACAAAATGGTAAGCGACACTTGCTGCGCGCGAGCAGCGAGAAGTGCTCGGAAAGGCTCAAAAACCCTGCCGGCAAGCTGCAGGAAGGTGCTAGAGCGTAAAATCTGCGGCTTAAAACAGATGGATTTTCAACATTCTGCGGGGCCAGATCGATTAAGTATGGTAAACAGTGTCTGCTTTGTTGGCTTAGCTGCTTCTGAGCCTGAGTGAGAGGCGCAGAGAAGGCTTAAATGGAAACTGGCGGGAAATTCGTATTAGCGGTTTGCAGTATGGATTTATGTTAAATGCTTTGTTGGCTTTCCTGAGGTAAGAGGTAGGAGGTAAGATAGGCCTATTTTTCAGGTAATTTAAATTTAAGAGAATTAATTAGAGCATTTTTCAGTAGTAAGGGAGACTTGTCAGGAAATCTGCACAGCTTTGGGCTTTATTTTTAAATTTTAAAATATTTCATCAATTAAAGATTCAGAGAATAAAAGTTATAATTATCTAATTATCCCAAAAGCCTCTCAAGTACCAACTAATAAAGAGCATTCACTCTGCACCACGAGAACAAACCCAGCATCCTTCTTAATTTGCTCTTCCTTCCGTTTTCCTGCCCTCCCTCTGCGCCGGATCCTGCCATTGCAATATGTTTTTATGATTATGACAATGATAATACCGTAATCGCTGTTGCCGCCTTCTGGCTTAATGCAACAACTGCAAAATGCGTTTGTGCGACACTTGCAGCAAATTGCCCCACGCACACACAACCACAGAGCAGAGCAGAGCCGAGCAGAGGACGTTAAAAACTATGGGCACAAACGATTCGAGCTGAAAATTGCTTGGCACAGTTTGTCGCATTTTTCGTCCTTGTGCGCCTTGCCTTGTGCCTCCTGACGCTTGCCGCCTGCTCCGACTCCTGCTCCTGCTCCTGCTCGCCTTGTCATTTTGAGCTCATTTCAGGCGAAAAACGAAACGGAATGTAAACAAAAGGCGGTGGCAGTGGCAACTGTGGCAGCAGCAGGGCGACGGCAAAAGGACGCAGCTACTTCCGTGTCGCAGTAAACCATAAAATGACAGAGCAAATGCCTTCGTTTTGGTTGTGCCTGCTACACTTGAAAATCGCTTTACCCTTAAGTTCATGTAATTTTTAATATTTAATAAGAATATGGAAAGAAGTTTTAAGAATTTAAAATATTTAATAAAATTATAAAAGCTTTAAAGGTATTTTTTAAATATGTATAAGCTTATAAATGATTATATTAAAACAAATATATTGATATGATTATACTGATAATAATAATTATTTTTCATATTTTTTATACATTTTTATATTTTTTAAAAATTCATTTCTAAGTGTTATTAAATATCCCTCATATTTTTTCCCGTGCACACCCTCTCCCGGATTTCAAGCTCCTTCCTTTTTCCACTCCCCTAATGAGCTTGATGCGTTTTTGATGATGCTGTTGGCTGCTGCTGCCGCAGGTTCCTGGCCTTTCTGTCCTCGCAGTCGCACTAATTGAATGTTTTACCTGCCGACCAACGCTGCGTATGCGCAATGTGCAGCAGCATGCCCAGTTGGAATTTGACTTTTATGAGGCATTTTCCGAATACACAATTACAGTGTCGAATTTATTAATGCCATTTATCATGCAGCACTGAATTTAGAGGGCAGAGGTAACCCCACTGTCCTGGGACCGCTCTTTCATGGCTTGTCAGCGGCTTTAATTATGCTGAGGCTGCTGTCCTGCTGGGAAGCCCAGGCAGCCTGGCCAAGACGTGCTCATATTTTATGTCCTTATAAGCAGTGCTTGTGCTAGAGTCCCCATCCTTTCGGGGTGTTGTGTTGTCTGACAATTATAAAAGCTAGAGCGACAGAATTTATGTATGAGAAAGAAGGGGGCAGCATTGAAGAGAAATGGGAGAGAAATCACTAAAAGATAAAGTCTGATTTAATTTTAATAATTTCCTAGCTAGTTTTTGTATTATTTAACAGTTTCTTCCTTTCCTTGGCTTCTGTTTAATTATCTATACCTTTTTTTCCATTTTCCCTCCCACATAGGCTTTAATCAACGTAAAATCAGACTAAAACTGCTATTTACAGAAATAATAGCTAAGCTATAGCTTTGTATTCACTACAAAAATAATACGACAAGAGCATTTAATTAAACTCACTATAATACTAGGCTCTAGGCAGCCTTAGGCTGTTATTTCAGGTTTATATTTCTTTTGTGGCTTTGTTGTAATTAACTGAGGGACTTTGTTAATCGATAAGCACTCAATTAACAGGTCTTAAAGGCTTACCCACAATACGAAATTTTGCGTGTAGCTATGAGTTTTCCCACACGCCCCCCGAAATCCCCCCAAAACGGGCGACATTTTCCAGTGGCGGCAAACAGCTGAGGCGTAAATTGATTCAGTGGGCTTAATTGTGCTGACATTTTCATGTGCCGTCGCCGATCGATCAATCGATGTGAATGTGTTTGCCTTGGCACGCAACTGCAGCTTTGAGCTGCCAGCTGCCACGCCCCATTGAAGCCATCGCTACGAGTGCGACCCACGCCCACTCCACTAAGCCTAATTTATGCCGTTGCATGGGCCGGGAATTGAATATGACAACTTTATAGAGTTTAGTTTATTATAATCGCATAAAGTATCTGACGTGCCGGGGCGGCTGAAACGAGCACGGGGATTTCCCTGCCAGAGCTTTCGACGGAGGAGTTGCTTCTGGTTTCAGGGGCTCCTCCTGGTAGCTGGCTGCTCCATTGTTGTGCGGCTCATGCATCTTTCATGGGGTCATGTTAATGTGCCTGGCTATGATTTCATTCCCTGCTCGTGCTCCCTCTCTGCTGCCACTCGCCAAAGTTTATGCAACAGATTTATGAATGCCCAGCTACGTGGCTGAATTAGGCAGCAAGGCGAGAGCGCATCTCCATCTCGCCCAGCTGAGGCAATTCCCAGTTTCACGGAACCGTGGTTCTTGTCTTGGTGAAAGCAAGGAAAATAATCAGATACACTCAGGAATGTGAATTACCACTACTTGAGTAAAAATATAAATTATTCGGGTAGTACCTGTACGGAAAACCTCTTTAGGAGTTAACTTGATAATATATTCTGCAACTTATAGTAACAAACTAGGAAATACGATTTTATATTCAAAATAAATTCACAACATCCTAGAAACTATTTAAATTTGATTTAAGATTGTCGTAGGTAGAACTTCATTACTCAGAGTTTCCAAGTGCTTAAAGATTAGCATTTTTGGCTTATGAATTTGAAAGAAACCTTAAAAGAGACCTGCCCAACTTAGCTTCTCGACGTTGAAAACTTTTGCCCTAATTGTCAACTTCATTAGCCAACTAACTGTTGTCTCGGGAACTATCCTCCTCTTCCTTCTCTTTTCCCTACGAAGACCTTAGGTCATCTTGGGTCGGAAAGTTTTCCCTTGTTAATTAAGTGCAACTCAATCTGCTGCCGCTGTGGCAGACATAACTCATTCATTTGGCCGGAATCCTTCCTTGGTAGCAGCTGTTGCTGGATGTTAATTGCCGCCGTCATGACAAATGCGCCTTCACTTCCTCCTCCTCACTCGCAGGATTTCCACCTCCTCAATCCTCAATCCCGGCAAATCCTGGTAAAGCTTTTTCTAGTGGCGTGTAATGGCCTCGTTGTTTGGTTTGACATGGCCAATATTTAGTTATTGTCCGATAATTGGAAATGCAATTGCTTTAGTTACCGCTGTAGCTGCATTATTTATAATTAACAGCTGTCGAGTGGCCGTAATTGGCCCGGCATTAATGCAAATCCGTTAAAAGATTTTCCTGGGTAAATATCGTAAATGCTAAATCCGTTTATAAATATTTAATTTGGCAATTTATGGACAGGGGGGATATTTTACCCATTTTCCATTCCCACACTTTCCTTGTGTAAGTTGTTTTTCATGTTTTTCGCGCTGCTCTACTTTGCTGCATTTTTTTGAGTTCGCTTTTCAGCTCGACTCTTTTTTTCTGCTTGCCTTTTCAATTTTAGCCACGCCAAGCTGTATCAGTGATTTTCGTGGGAAATGTTTTCTCTTTTCGATGGTTGCGGACATATTTCCGGCGGGTAAAGGTGCTCCCGGCTATTGGACAACCCTTCCACTTAGTGAACATGTTTTTTGTCGCTCCCGATATTGATACGCTAAAGGAATTTCGGATTATTTTTAATTGTCTGCCATTTTTACTATCAATTTTTGTTGGATATAACTTTTAAAGGCATTTCCGTAATTCAATTTAATTTTTACTCAATTATTGAAACGTTGCTTTTAGTTCCAGCGATTTATTGTATATTTATTGCTGTTAAAAAAGGCAAAGAATATGCAGCTGTGTCCGCGCATTCCGATGACTTGGCATTTGCAATGCAATATTTATTCTTCCTCCCTTGCATTGCATAACTTATGCAGCAGCGAAGAACAGAAGGCAAAACATTTTCCGAAATAGTGAAAATGGTTTTTTTAATTAAAAAACCTTCTTTGCCAACGAGAAAGCTGTCAAAGCAGTCCAGTCTGAAACGAACAAAGAATGCCCTACCAGGCAAAAATGGGAAAAGAAAAATATATAAATATAATGTGGACCCATTAAATTTCCAAGGAGAATTTCTTAAAGACCGTGGACCATCATAAATTGTTTTTCATCGCAGCATCGCTGGCACTTTTTTTGTTGTATTTTGCCCAAAAACGCTGTCAACGCATTACGTAATTATGGATGTATCAAATTATGAAAAATGTGCTCGGCATTCGCCAAGTTACGTGTTGTGGCAACATTTTATGGCTGTCGCGGCGGCATTGCCGTTCGCCGTCCTTTGCCGCAGCGAATTATGTGACAAAAACGCTTCAGCAAACAGCAGACGTACAAATAGATGGGGAAAATGCCACAGAGAGACAACAGAAACACGGACCCCGCCGACATGACATCCAACAAAAGGATGGCTGAGATGGGGGTGTTGATGGTATACTCGGAGAAAAGTTCATTTAAAAATGTAGTTTAATAAAAAGTAAATTAACTAATTTTATATATTTTATAAACATTCTAAGATCTATTTAAATATTAAGAGCATTTAATTACATTTGATAATTTCTACGTTGTGAGCACCAATATTATAAAGCATTATTTACACATTTCAAGAAGTCATTGAATAAAAGTACACAAATTTTAAAACCTAAAAAAATTTTCCACAGGGTTTCTACAATTAGTGAATATAATTTAAATAAATTCATCCATTAAATCAGTTAATCAGTATTAAAGTTAAAATACAGAAGATATTTAGGATTGCATAATAATGATAAGGACTATCTTCCAAAACGGATTAAGATGTTAATGGTTTTTTGTTTAGCCAAAAAAGACAAGAATAGATTTTACTTTTTTATGTTTAATCAAGCAATTCTTTTTTTAAATGTATTATATATTTTTTTTTAATTTTAGTTATAAGTTCTTTAAATAAAATATACTTTATTTCAAGTGTAGCTGGCTATGGGAGCTAACTGTAAAACCCATCTAAGCCGCAGTCCCTATTTCAGTGCCAGTGCATCGTTAAGGATTTATTTACAGTATCCAGCGGGCACCATAAGCCGCAGTGTGTAATTGTCCACCCACATACATACATATGTAAATATGTACTTTTTTTCTAAGCAACCTCTCTTTCTCGCCACCTCAGGCTGTCTCGCTTGCTGCTGCTCTGTCAGCATTGCTTACTTTTATGGTAATAATTTCAGTTTGTGGCATTAAATCAGCGGAAACGGAAATGTAAAAACGTGTTGCCAGGAAGTCATATTTCAGCTTAGACAAACGAGATATGAACAGAGGAGAGGGGGATAGACAGGGAGGGGTGATGAAGCGTGAGATAGAGCAACATGCAACACTGTTGTCAGTTGTTGTTGCTGTTTGCGGAGGAGACTACATCGCATTAATTTGGTTTTACAACATGGCCACACATAAAAATGAGAAATGGCTGACACACATGCTGCAAAAGCAAACACACACACACACACAAGAGTGCGGCAGGCGGGGCAGACAACAATTGCCATCAACAATATAGTCGAAATTAGCGCAAAATGAATTATAAATGCTCCTCTAATAAAAAGCTAACGCACAAAGCGAGGCCAGCCATCAGGCATTAAGCGGCATGAGAGATAGAGAGGCCCAAGCGGAACGAAAGAGAGGGTCCGAGGAAGTAGCAGAATGAAGAAGCAGGCGCCGCCGCCGCAACTCTCCACAGATGTAAACAGTAAAAATGTTGAATGTTCTTCCGCCCCGCTTTATGTGCAGCATCAAAAACAGATGCTGAACGAGCTGAGTGCAAGCGGAATGGCGAGCCGGAAAGTAAAGGGGATAATGGAGCAAGGACTAAGCGGCTGCGGAGAGAGTGCAGGATCTGAAAAGCCTTGTCCGGCGAAATTGCACTAAATAAAGAAGCAAAAGTTTTTAATACCCAGGAATCATGGTGTTGGTTTTTGGGTATATTTGCCAAAAGGATGTCGTTAAATTTAATGGAGGTGCCTTAATCGAATATTGTTAAAGTTTAAGCTTTTGTAAGTCAAGGGGATTTGTTTAATGAAAAGTAAAATTTAAATTTATATTCCCTTTTTCCTATATATTCCAAAATTAATTATATTTTTAACATTAAAGATTTAAAATTGAGAGAGTTTATCTAACTCAAATCAATTTTTTTTCTTTTTAAACACAAAATTAAACCAGGCTAAAATGTTACTCTGGAATCATTTTTTCCTGATGCATTTCTTTTCATTCATTTTGATTTTATTTACACCCATTCTAGCCTCCCCCCAGAGTAGTAATTTTTAACTTAAACCAGAGTTGAACTCTTGGCCATAACTGATTGTTATAGTTTACAGTCCGTTCACTTTATTAAGCCAGCTAGCAGATGGCAGCGTGTATTAACGCATTTAACGCTTCCTATCTCTATCTCGATCCCAACTTCTGTTACAAATTCACCAATAAACATTTTCAATTTAAGTTGTAGCCATAGAAGGGCTTTCGCGGATGTTTAGTCGCTGGTTTATGAGCAGCTCAATGGCTAATCCCGAACAGAGTCGTCAGCATGGCAGACTTAAACCTCTCTGAAATCTTAAAGGCAGATGTCGTTCCCCCAGCGGGAAAAGGCAAAAGGCGATTTCGATGAGGTTGGTGGTTCTGGTAGTAGCAGTGGTCCTACTGCTGTTGGCAATTATCACATCGTGTCGCAGTGGCGGCCATAATATCCCCCCGACCGAAGATGAAGTCAAATGCTGCAAATACAACCAATCAGACGAACGGCGACGGCAGGATGCGCCCCTCAACGCCCATTTTAATGTGCGCACGACTAAGCTCGGGGCAAAACGCATTTATATACTCGGAAAAATAGGGAAAAAATAAGGAAAAATTTCAAATTTAAATGTTATGTATTATATATTATTAAGTAACTAACTAAACCCTATTTATTGTAATTTAAAACATGATTAACAAATTGTAGAAACTTGACGTTTATGAAATTATTGCAATGGCTGTGAAGACTTCGAAAAAGGAATTTAATTTTTCTTGACAAAAATAGCTTTCATTGTGTAAAATTTTTTCGAGAGGTACTTCTAGAATATTGAAATCTTCATCTTATAAACCATTTGGAAGTATTATTAATTAAAAAGAATAAATTTTTAATATAATTTTCTTTGTCTAAGGAGTTCTTCTAAGAATAGTGCCTTTCGAAACTATTGCGAATATTTTTCTTTCTTATAGTTTTAGATAATACTTTTCTTATGAAGCTTCACCCGATTTTTTGGCGAGTGTACATGGGCTTGGGGTGTCAGGAATTGATATTGGGTCTGGTAACTCCATGAATTTTCTTGTGTTTTCAGTGGGGAAACAGCAGTAAATTGACATAAAAACCAAATTGTCCATAAAAATGTATTTCCCTTTAGCCCAGCCAAAGGATCTCCCCCAGCAGTTGGTTTTTCCTCGATTTTCTCGCTTTTCTCACTTTACTCCCGGCTCCTGCTCCTAGTCCCTTTACCCCGACGATGCTTATCGATAAAGTTCAATGGCAGCTTGAGGGGGGAAAGTTGCTCAGTTGGCCGGCGGAATTAGTTTCCTGCGGGGAATCCCATGGAACGGTTCCATCAACAATTTAATCAGTTCATCGCCTCACCCGGCCGCAGCTAATCCTACTTGCCAAAGGATCTCTGGCTATGTCTTGTGTTTATTTCCACACCCTTTGGGGGCTTGTAGTTTATTTTTTTATTCCTTTTGCTGTTTTTGGGCGGGTTTACTTGCCGCCTATTGACACAAAAATAAGTCGGCTTTAGTTTTGGTTTTATTGGCCACATTCCGGCGGCAGGAAATTAAAAGCCATCTGGCAATGTTTTCATTTCCTTTCACCAAAGTCACTTCATCATCTGGCCCAGAATCGATATTATGCTAATGCCTGTCTAATTATTGCCCATTATCGAAATGAACCGAACACATTTCCCATCACAATCAACATCTATAATCGTAGACTGGCAGCCTGCTGGCTGGCTGGCTTATTTGATGATGAGCCTGAGAGCCCCGAAAATAAACTGGCTGAAATTCGACGCTGAGGGGACGGGGGAAATTATAATTTGTAAGTGGTTTTAGGGGCGGTTATTCGCGGGATACATTTACTTGGCAAATTAGTTTCCATTTAAATTACTACGAGGGGCTTGTATACAGAACATATATAAAGTCTAAGGGTTAATGGCTTCATAAAGAATTCGTTTTAAATTTAAATATTTCAGTAGACCTTTATATCTTGATTTTCTTTTATTTGTAAGTTAAATATATCCTTTAGAAAATATGCTGAATAGAGATGGCAGTGATTGATATTTTTCACATTTCCCTAATTATCAGCATGAAGCCAAAAGGCAAATCATTTCAGCCGGGTGCTGCTGAAGATTTTCCCACATTTCCCCTGCATTTCCTGCCGCACTCCTCCCTCTTTTTTACCAACTCGCACGTTGACGTGTGGGGACTTTGAATGGATTTTTAATAACATTGTCAGGGTGACACAGAAATGGCGTCAACATGTGCGCAGCTACCGACCCCGACTGTGATTATCACTCGACCTCTGGGGCCCTAGAACCCCCTCGTATCATGATGTCCTGACCATCGGGGGTCCTGCTAGAACGCACACGCGCAGGCAGCAGCATGAAAGTGTTGGACATTTTTTGTTTGTTTGGGTCTCGGTGTTTTTGTTGCACGGTTCCTGCTGTTGCTGCTCTTTTTGGACCGGTCAACATGCTCATATTGGATATGTTTTGGTGGCCAGTGGCCACTCCACACCAACGCCTCATCATCATCATCATTGGGTCCATCCTTTTTTGATGAGGCGAAAAGCGCCGGGCAACTAATTTCAGTCTGACATTTGCCAAGGATGGCTACGATGATGATGATGATGATGATGATGATGATAATGGGAATAATGCCGCACATTTCATAAGTTTCGATGGCGGTTAATTTACATGGGCAGTCGCAGGATTTATTGCCACAAACTAGGCCAGCTGTGGGAAGCCGGCAGATATTTATTACAGCCTGTGCCGCATGAAATGAGTTAATATCGACTTGACTTCTTACGCTTCTCAGCACCGGACAAAAGTCCTTATTCAATGGCTTCAGACGGGCGTAGGATATGGCAATGTCTCGACCTGACTGCAGATTCGAACAAAAACAAATAAAAAGATACATTTATGCACAGATGGTGTCGTAAAAATAGGATATCGAATATAGTAAGCTGTTTATATATTATTATTAATATAATTTAGTTAGAAGGGTGCCACAGAAATGCAAAATATTTCATTAGTAATAAAATCTACAAATAACTTGGACCTAAATCATTTTCAATATATTTGCAGTGAATTAAAAAAACAGTTCAAAAAAGTATAATGATTTCTGTGGTAACTGGAAAAATCTATATTGTTTTTTAATTGGAAATTTTTAGTGTTAATGCTTAAAATTGAGAAATTTTTGGGTTTCTCTTGTAACTTTCAACTGAATTAAAACCCAGTCTTTCCTTTGCACAATAACGTAATTTAATATACTTCTAAATTAATATGTTTCCTTAAGAATTTTATAAAATAAAATGTCATCTCTTAAGCATTATTACCGCATCTGTAGGAAAAAAAAGAACAAAAAAATCCGAGTGCAATGAAAGCAGGCGAGAAGGCTGTTCCACCAGGCAAACAAAAGCTGGCGAAAACAAATAATCCGTTCGGTGAGCTCCGTGCTCTGCTCTGGTGTCCTGTTTTGCCGTTTTGCTGTTTTCTGGCTTGTGTGTGTGTGTGTGTTTGTTGGCTTGTGTGTTTGCTTGTTTGTGTTTTCCTTGCGAGGCACACGGCTCTTATCAGGATGCTTTTTGTCTGTTTCTGTTGCTGTTCCTGCTGCTGTTCTGCTGCTGTTTGCATGCGATGCTGATGATGAGCCTGCAACATGTCGAGTGTGCTGGCAAAGTAATAATAACAAAAGGGCTAAGACCGAGAGAGAGACAGGGCTTAGCAGCAACTCATTGACACGTTCCATGGCAACACTTTCGGTTTTGCCTGCTGCCTGCTGCCTGGCCGCTTTAAGCCATTTACTTAGCCACACTCGGACAGATGTCAATAGCAATCTGGCTGTGTAAATGGATGCTCGACTGGCTGAATGAAATCATGCACGACTGACTTTATGCCTTTGCCGTGCCAGACCATGCCGGATTCATTTCCATTTAAATGTAACATCAAGTTCGGTTTCCTCTGCGTGGGCAACAGTGCGTATGACCGGCTCTGAATGTGCATTTAATTGCATTTCAATTTCTCAATTTGCCTCCATTTGGGCATATCCTGCCAGGCGCAGACGGCTGCTGCCATTGAATTAATAATTTATCGATAAGCCGTTGAAGGACTTCGCCGCAGGCTGTCACCTAATTAGAGAGATGACGACGGCAGGACCAGAAACCAAACCGCAACTTTGCCACCACGCAGGTCATTTGCCTTTGCCTTTTTCCCCATTTAAGTTTTGCCAAAGGGAAAACGGAATCATCACACATAAAATTTAATTAAAATTATAAATCGGAAACAACACCAGCTGGCCGGCCAGCAAGAGGCGTGGCCTTTGATTGGCATAAAGGGCTTTAATAAGCATAAATTATGAGGAGTCTATAATCAATTCTTGCTGCTATTGTTTGTCTGGCCAACATGAAAATTGTTTGCAGCACGCAAGCCTAACGCTGTAAATAACAAAATAAAACCCTGATAAAAGCCCGGTTTTATATACCCTGATATTTGGAAAGATCTATTTGATTTGAAAATTGGTTGAGAAATAATTAAAATTATATTTAAGCTACTAGCTTGTAATTTTCCTAAAGTTTCTTTTAAAACAAATGAACAGAGAATTTTTTTCTTATTATGTTGTTGCCTTTCGTGCAAAAATATTTCTTATAAATGCTTTGAAATTTTATTAGTTTTTTCTCCCTTACGATTTTTTAGCCCATCATAACTCATATCATAAAATATAATTAGCTGCCGGCACTTTTCTGTCCCAATATCTAAAAATACTTTCATAAAGGGCAGCAAACTTTTGGCAGAGGTCATTTCGCCGGCAGGTGCAGCAAACTCGTCAGATAGGGAGAGTCAGATAACAAAAGTCGAATGCTCGTTCAAGTGCCCAGGTGAGTTGCAAGTGAAACCACCTGAGAAAGCTCGGTAATTACACCTCGCCTCAGTCTTTATAAACTCGACTGAGGCCTGCAATTAGCCGGCCACATAACTCATCCGCCACGTGGCCCGTCTCTAGAAATAAAATGCAATTTGCAAAGTGAAATTGCCTGTGCTGGTTAAATTAATCTCGCCCTCATTCTCAACAGGCGCCGCCTCAGGCAATTTCAAGCTCGACTTGCCAACTCATCAGCCAGCAGCCAGCATCGCTCAGTTGTCAGCCGCAATCGCCGGCATTCTAATTAAGCCGCGGCTAATCATTAATTAGACACATCGAATACTCCGGCAGGTTGGATTTTCTTTTTTATAGGTGCGTATATATATAAAAAGCGGCCCATTTAAGTTTGGTAATCGCAACAGCTTTCTAATGCCGCAAAAGCCAAAAACAAATGTCGCTTTTAATTATGGTCTTTCTAAGGATTTGACGGGGATGCACAGGGAGAAAAAACGGACTCTTCTTTCTTTGAATATTAACATTTATATAATTAATAAATCTTATTTCGGTAATACCAAGCTTTACACATTTTTAAGACCTTTTTTTATTTACAAAAAATTTAACTAAATTAATTAAAATTGAAATTAATAAGAAAATACTTAACTATAACTTTCGAATCTCAACCTTTATTTATATAATTTCCTCCACAGGGTTGCTTATTTCTTGTTCAGTGTGGCCAGCACAATAAAATAATCTTATTTCGGTAATACCAAGCCTTACACATTTTTAAGACCTTTTTTTATTTACAAAAGATTTAACTAACTTAATTATAATTGAAATTAATAATGAAATAGTTAATTTTGGTATAACTTTCGAGTCTCAACCTTTTATATATATTATTTCACCCACAGGGTTGCTAATTTCTTGTTCAGTGTGGCCAGCTCCTCTGCTTGGGCTCACATTTAGCACTTCTAGGCACGCCACTGGCCACACCCAAGGATATCCGAGGTTGAAAGTGGTTGTGGTGGTGTAGGGATTGGATGGGGAATTGGAATGGGGAAGAAATATATGGGAGGAGGGCAGGTGCAGGTCCGACTGCCGCGGCTGGGTGTGCTCAAGGCTAGGACCAAATGGCTGCTCGGCTGACGTGCTCTGATCGACAGGATGTCTGCCGGTAGGTGGCAAAGATAGGTGGCCTGCGGTCCGTGTGGGGGGGCTTATTTATAAAACGACCTTGGCGCAAATCAAATGCAAAACTTTTATGCGGCCAGCCGCACGCGTCCATGTCCGCGTTCGCGTCTGCGTCCGCTTTTTCCTGCTCATTAAAGGTCAAAGCCGATTTGGTTTTGTTGTTTTTGCTGTTTTCCTTGTCCTCTCCTGTAGGTGTGTTCGCTCCCGTGTCGTTTGTGAAGGGAATTGCGAGGAATCATACCCAAACGCGAGAAAATGTACAAAACAAACATACAAATATTTACACAGCGGAAAATAAGGAAATGAATAAATAAATACATGAAAGAAAATGGCTTATAAAGTCAATATTAATGAAAATAAAAAGTAATGGCTATTTCAGTTACTGAGTATAAAATAATATTAATGTATGTTCAAAACATGCCATTTAATAATATTTGTCGGAGAATGTAGTATGCGGTACTACGTTTGACATGTCCGCGAACTGTGTGATTGGCTGTTCTTTGTTTAGTTTAGTGTGGTTTAGTGGGACTCTAGGTGTATGAACTAGAGTCGAGTGTGGCTCCGTATGCATTGCTAGTGTTGGAAAAAGGTATGAACGGTCTAATGACAGTTGACGTGTGGATAGACGTTTCCTCTTTCCTTTTTGGTTACTGAACAAGCAACACGGCTGCGGAGACTCGCTGCGCTAATCCAGCTAATATAAAAGCATCAAACGTAAACTTATAGAAAAGATGGCTGATAAATTGCAAGATGATGTCGTCCTGACTGGGGAAGATAATATTTCCCCGACATATTTAAGGTATTTTTACCATATTTGGTTACTTGTTCACCGTTTTCCAGATTGATTTACCGAATCCTTAAGGTGACACGAAACAAATGTTGACAAATTTCTTCCATGTGCACATGTTTGTATATTTGTTCCGTGTTTTTTAACGTTTCCTTTGAATTATTTGCCTTCGCGCGCTGCTCAATAAACATAATTAGCATTTTGCCACTTTACGTGGCCCAGTCACTAATGAATGACTAGGCCCAAAAGGAAACATGGCCAACAACAACAACAACAAGGCAACAAAGCAAAGCCAGGGCAGGGAGACAGGAGACGTGGGGCTGAATTGGACCTATTTCATATGCAAAATGTGGCAAAGAAGTTGATTAAAAATTCAGGAAGAGCTCAACTATTTGACAGGCACGGCGCCATCTGTGGGGCAAATAAATAACAGAATAAACTGTGCAAAGGCCACAAGCACACACACCCACCTGCGTATGTATGTATAAGCTGTAGACACATCAACACTTGCAGAGATGTATACAAGTGTCACTCGTGTGTAGCGCACTCAACACCAGCACTTGGCCATTGCCAGGCTCCACACAACTACACAGAAAACAATGCTTATTTAAAAATGAGTTAAATAAATAAATGCTTTATTTTTCCTTTTTAGTTTTGTGTAATAAGGATTTACTGGATTTAAAATATATTAAACATTAATTAGTCATTAGAATTAAATCTTAAATTCTAGTTTTTCCCGGTGTACAAACGTATTTAGCAGGCAAAAGGTCTACCCTCTCTCATGCACACTCAGTTAGTGTCGCACATGGCGTATACGTGTTGCCTGTCTGTGGTCGTGCCGCAGAGTGTAATTAAATATTTTACAGGCAATCTACATTCTTGAGATAAACTCAGCTTTATATATGCGTGTGTGGTCCCGTCAGGAGCCGCCCGCCCGAGCAGCAGCCAGCCACAATGGGAAAATGTTTTTAAAAACGTAAAAACATGCAAAATGCTAAGCAAGTACAAAGTTCGGGAGGGGTCGGAACGATTTGGAAATGCTCTTAACCAAATGGAAAATGTCACAATGAAAAATAAAAAATGTAAATGTTTTATAAACTATGGGTGCATAAGGAAAATTTAGTAAATTATTTAAGGGAACTTTTTAGTGGAAATTGTATTCTACAAAATCTATAGCTCTATTTTTTAATTACTATATTTATTATTAATGTTTCCTATAGTTTGTTAAATTTATCTCCCATGTTTTACTCATTTTAAGAATGCAATACTCAAGAAAAAAAAATCTAAATTGATTTGCATCCTTTTCTGCCAATTTCCATTCATTTAAAATCGTCCAATTGTCTGTGAAAGTCAACGAACTCGTTTGAGTGTCGGGCCTCAAAAAGGACAACATCATAAGATACATAAGATACCAGATTAATGTTTGCAGCTCCACCAAACACACACAGGCGCATATGGGAGCACCCAGAAGGATATTGCGCTTAGGCTGCAATATTTCGAGGGCTCGTCCTGGGCCCACAGACACACAAACACACGCAAATATGGCTCGTCGAAACATTTTTCGGGGCATAAGTCGTTGTTGTGGAATTTAGATTAGTGCCATTTAACTTTTTAGATTTACAAATGTTGCATGAAAAGATAATCGGCTTGCCCTTGTCCGCCAGCCCAGCCACAGGGACATGGGACACGGGACACAGGCCACGGTACACGGGTCTGAGGACATGGGCAGTTTTGTGGTTGCTGCCCCTTTGCAACCCCAGAATCAGAATCAGCCTCATCCACATCCCAGCCTAGTCTCCGTCCTCGCCCTGCGTCTCAGATCCTCGGTCTGCGTTTGAGTTGCGGCATTGTAACAGGTTTTGAGGCGTGCTTTTGGGTTTCTGCGGCTTGGGTCCTGGAAATATGGAACTGCCGGAGATGGGGCCAGACCCCAAATTGGATTTCGTTGTTGTCTCCCAGTAGGCTATATATATATAGTATGCGTGTGTGTTTGCACTCGGACGCGTGTTGGTAATTGCGCTTTGAGGTTGTAATTTGTGAATTGAAACTGTCAGCAGTAAAGTGTGGTGCGTGTGGCTGTGGATTTAATAAGCAAATTAAAATGCAGCATTGTCTAGTGTCATAACTTTCGAAACACGAATGTAATTGACTTATTTCTTGTTTGGAAGTTCATAAACAAATAGGTTTCTTAACTAGGTAACTGTTTTAAGATAATAATGAAATTAATTACTTAAAAAAAATAACAAACCTTTTCAAATTATTCAGGAAAGACTATAACATAAATTGGTATACTAATTTTCGAGGTCTGGGAAAGGCTCCTTGATTTTATAGTCCATTACCAACTTGAATAGTTAATACCTTTTGCAAATTGTACTTTTAATAAATTATTACACATTTTAATAAGCTAGTGTAAATGCTGCTCCTGCACTGTTCCCAGTCATAACTGTCATATTTTTTTGATATTGCTTTTCCCAGAGCAATTAACTGAGAATTGAATTGCCGAGGCTAATCATTTCGCCATACACAATTTAATTAAAGCTTCATTTGCATTGGAATTTTCCGTTATGTCCTTAATTAATAAGTTATGCTTTCTCCCACTCATTGCTAAGAAAAAGCGTGTATAAAAGGAGGGGAAAACACAGGAGAAAACTGTTTTTTAATTGCCTGCAAAAAGGGTTTACAAGTGGTTGGGGGCGGCATACACTCGTACACTCGTAGTAGTAGGCCGCAGCTGCTACGTCGGCTTAAGGGATGAGAAAGCCGGCACAAAGTCCACATGAACTGACCACTTGAGCTGGCCTAATTGGCTGGCCAAGTGTTGGGTATTTCGGAGTCGGAACTCCAAGGCCTCTGCGGATGCGGTTATCCACTGACCACACAGACATCGAGCACGGGAACTCATTTACTTGTGCTTGTGGATTAAAGATTGGTTTCTAAATATCAAATGAGCTCTAAGAATTTTAAGCCACAGAAAGCAATCTATAAATTAGGGTAAAGAATTTGTTCCCAAATAAAACCTTAAAGCCTGAACACAACAATTAAAGATACAAAGTATACGTTTCGTAATTAGCTTCACACCAAAGCAGACTCCATTAAACTAAAGGGGGCGTGGCACAGCGATGCCTATCCAAAAAAAGAAACATAAAAAATCCCAAGGCAACACTATGCGTGCGCAAAAAAATACATCCAACCGTCCAACCGTCCAGCTGAAATGTGGGGCGTCAGAAAAGGGTTACGCCCCGTTTTAGCCGACATGTGAATTAGCTAGCATTCCGGCGGCAGCAGCAGGAATGGCGGCGCCGGAAACGGAAATGTAAGAGCGTGTTCGAGCAGAAGCCCATAATTTTGCATTAGCTCTCTGGCAGAGGAACCAGAAACAGTAACAGAAACATTGACATTAACTGGAGGAGCAGCAACAAACATTGACAGATAACAGACTCGAGTTCAGTCGCATGTGAGCGCACGTGATAAGAATTCACAGGTGTGAACACGCGCAGCCAGGTATTAAATATGTCGAACATCGTTTGCAGCTCACTCATCAAATGAGCATTAGAAATTGAGAGGAGCATGTGCTGGTAAATGGGAAATTACGGAATTAGATGGAACAACAAGCTTATGGCAATTTCCAAACTCAGTCATCAAATAAACATTTGGTGAGTAATTTCAAGTTAATTAATATATAATTTAGAAGGGGAATTCATGTGAAATTTTCATAAATTTTAAAGGGTTGGCCAAGCTTGCTTTACAGTAAAAATAATATAATAAAAACTTGTTCACAAGAAAATACAACAAATTTTGACCCTAGAAAAGCTCAAAGAATTTCCAGGCCTATATCCTTCATTACTTTAAAATATTTGCTTCTGGACCACAGTTAATCTTTTGAGTAAAGATGGATTACCGAAGCTGAGCTCAAAAAATGATTGACCTTGGCAAGTTAACCGTCCTCTTCCGTCCGCCTGCGTTCCGAATATAATTAGTTTTGCACTAACTGGGGCGTAAAACGAAACTCAGACACATAACACTGAACAGAACGCCCCCAGATCGAACTGAACCGTACCGAAGCCTTTCCCTGAACCCCCCAACAGAAAATCATTAAAAATATTTGCCTGCACGCGCTGAGCCGCCTCGTCATCCAATCAGCCATGGACTTCTCAGGACCAGGACCTCCACCACTATGCCATCACCAACAGCCACACCACCGAAATCGACACCACAACCACTAGCCTTCCTGCTTCTGGCCGTCGAGAAAAAAAAAGGAGAGAGAGAGCGGGCCGAAAAGAACCCAATTTGGGGCATAAAAATTGTTGCTTACTTGGCAAAGATGTTTATCACACCGTCGGGTGGCTGGATAAAAAAAAAGTGGGAAACACCGGGAGGGGACTGAAGCCGGAATGATGCACATTGGTTCAATGGATGAGGAGGTATTTTCTAGCCAAAGGATTAAAGAAGAGCTATCTCAGTGTTCAAACTAATTTAACAAATGATCTCAACCTTATACTATTAATTTGCTTAAAATTGCTAAAAGCTTGCCTATAACCATATTTTTTAAAAAGGATCTTCTGCTTAAAGATTTTTAGACTTTTTCAGTATTGCTATAATTAGAATTAATTATTAGAATATATACTAAGAAAATTATTTTTCACTCTTGAATATTACATCAAATTTTTCTAAGTCAAAGTTTTAACTTCATCTGCTTTAAAACTATAGAAGTATTTTTAAATGGAGCGTAATTCAGGGACAATTATAAACATTAAATAAAAAAAATAATAATCTCTTGTTTCGAATTTTAGTATATATATTTTGCTTCATTTTTATACCCTTGCAGAGGGTATTATAATTTTGCCATGATATTTGCAACGCAGTGAAGGAGGCATCTCAGACCCCATAAAGTATATATATTCTTGATCAGCATCACCAGCCGAGTCGATCTAGCCATGTCCGTCTGTCTGTCTGTCCGTCTGTCTGTCTGTCGGTTTCTACGCGAACTAGTCTCTCAGTTTTTGAGCTATCGGGCTGAAATTTTCAGCATAGTCTTATTTCTTTAGCACGCAGTATATATGTCGGAACGGCCGAAATCGGACCACTATATCCTATAGCTGCCATAGGAATGATAGCGAAATTAATGTTAAAAAAATTTTAACATCTCTGTTTTTCAACGAATTTCTATAAATTTCGAGATATAGTCGTTTTTTATAGTTCTAGAATTACGGTTTTAATTTCATTAAGATCGGACAACTTTATCATATAGCTGCCATAGAAGGGATCGGTCGATTTGTATGAAAATGTAAAGTTCTACATGTAAAATGTAAAATTTACATAATTTGACATTTTTTTTTACATTACCAAAATGGATCGATTTTCAATGATCCAATTGCTGACTGCAAGGGTATATAAACTTCGGTTTACCGAAGTTAGCTTTCTTTCTCGTTTTAATCAGAAATTAAAATGCATTTGAATAATATTCCAATCCCGAACCACTGTGCTGTGGCCACTGCGGTTGGCAATGTAAATATTTTGCCACTTGGGCTTTCTCTTGGATTAGTTTCATTTATTTCATCATTTGCGCGTCTTACTAAACGCATGCAGCAGCGCCTTATCCTGGCCGGGCCCACCAAGTCCTGAGTTTTGTGTGTCCTGTCTGTGGAGAGAGCAACGCCCCGGCCTTTTGGTGGTCTGTGGTCGGTCGGTTGGCGGTCCGGTGGGGGGATAAGAATTTAATCAGGCCGCTGGGGACTCTAAAGCGCCGCCGCCCGCTGCTAACGCAGAAATGTAGGCGCTGCCCAAAAAAAAAAAAAAACGTACACAGAACCAACAAAAATAGCAACGGAAACAGAGAACAGAAATTTCCTTAAGCGTAATGCGTAAGTGAAAACAAAATACTGTAATTTTCCTTGGCCTTTTTCTTTTCTAACTAACTAAGAATCTAAGAGTTTATTAGCTATATCGTCCCAGAAATCTTTAAAAGTAATAACAGCATTCTATTAATATAAAGTGGGATAAATTCTGTGAATTATGATTTATTCCGACAGCAATTTGCTTTTAAATCCTTTTAGACAACTTTTAAAATAGATTTCTCTTCGATTCCCAATAACTATAAAAAACTGAGTAGCATAAATATTTATGTGTCATTCTTAAACGTTGTATATAATATTATAGAAATATATTTTCCTCTGTGTGAAAATATTGCTCCCGAAATGATGACGACGGCGATGACGAGGTCCGCCCGCCAAAAGGAAAGTAGTAGTTGGTGGGATTTGGCCTCGTTGCTATTTGATTTTTCCTTTGCACTCTCCTTATATATTTTTTTTCCCTGCGCCTTTATTATTCGTTACAAGTGTGTGAAGTTGTAATTTAAGTGTGTGGGGACGGGAGCCGACACGCCCACCGCCCATTAAACGCCGCCTCCGAGTGCCTTGAATGCCGCTCGAGGGGACATTGATTTTCCTCTCCGGATTTTTCCGTTCAGGCCCCGGCATGCCTTTAAAGCAAATTCCTTTCCCAATCAGTTTCAGTTGCGTCTTGATTTTCGCTTTTGATTTCAGCGAGCTTAGCTGGAATGTGGGGGGGAAATAGATCCCCTCCTCTCTGGGAGATATATACCATATCCCACGGGCCATATCCCATGGCCCACATCAGCTGACATTGACGAGTGTCAGGCACATGTCCGCCACATTGCCGGCGACTGAGTTGGCTTAAGCGTGGTCACAGCTGGACATCGAGTGGCCGAATCGGAAGTGAGAGGGAACGGACAGAGAGAGGATCCTGCTGCAAGATGGACCACAGGTGGGATGAGCGGGTATTGTCGTCCTCCGGATCCGCCTTCGCCTTTGCCTTTGCCCCTCCCCCTCATAGTGGCTGAAAAGTTTTCAGTTTGGCTTTACGGGGGCACCGCCACATATTGAATAAATTCATAGGGATTTTTTCACTCGATTCTTGTGTGACTTGGTTGGGGTTTCCCTGAAGGGGTGTAGTTTTCTATGAAATCATTTTGTTTGTGAAAAATGATATTTAAGCAAAGTTTGAGCAACTTAAGTGAGCAAATTTTATATTTAAAAGTGATGGGAGCATATTTTTATTTAAAAGTTTATATTATGAGATAAATCAATTGTTTAATTTGACACAACTTTTGACAAAAAATAATTATAAAATTTATGTAGTGGTAAAAAAAATACTTTTTCTTTCTTGAAAAATTACTTGTTGAACAATAATATATTGCCTTTGAAGGTATTATTGCATAAATAAATAAAACTAACCTGTTTTATCAACAGAAAATTATTAGAAATTTTGGATTTAAAAGCATAAAATAGTAACTAATACCTTTTGGTAATTACTTCATCAAAATAAGTAATTTTTAATATCTTAATAAGAAAAGAGCATTTATTTGGAACACTTTTATACAAAAGCAGACCTAAAATTTCATAATTGCATTTTCGAATAAAGGAATCACCATTTAAAATGCCATTAAATCAAACAGATTCATCATGTGGCAAGCCAGTGGGTAAATTCCCTTTTAATTCGGTAACAACAGGCCATAATTGAGTAATGAAACATAACTTATTCATCCTGCAGTATGCGCTTTCTATACCAATTTTAAATTATGTGCAAGACCAATTGAGAAATGATTGCCGTTTGAATAATTGAACCGGAAACAGGCAGCCAATGCTTGGTAAGAAAAGGTGAAGGAACTTTACCAATCGGCGGGGCAATATTTCCTCGAATTACCTGACATTAAAATAGTGATTGGCTCGACCGACTTTCATGGAAAATCCGTAATGTCTCATGGCCTTGATCTGGCTTTTAATATGAGGATGATTTTCCAGTTGGATTTGCTTCAACCTGGCCTCTGGATGGGGCTCTCTCGGTTCTCGGTTCAGTCAGTCAGCCAGTCAGCTGGTTGGTCGGTGGTTGGCAATTATTTTTAGCCCATTGTGTGTATTTGCCTCCACGCGGACCAACTGTCTGCAGGGTTGAGTGTTTATTTTCGCCAATCAATATCCCACATACTCCCAATCGATATGGGCGCACGAGGCGTATGATTGATCTAATTGATGGCCAAGATTGATGGCGCAATCTCGGCAGGTGCCCCCTTAGTGTCAACCATAAATCTCAATTGCAAGCGACTTACGTGCACAGGATTTCCTCAGCTGCAGCACTGCATTAAATTTTTTGTTTTTAATTTTGTTTAATTTTGTGAATGGTAACTTCTCTCTTATCACGAATTTTGAAAAGGGAAACCCCTGCAGTTCTTCACTCGAAATATGGCGATTATCAGCGATTCGCGGGCGATTTAGCGAGCGGTCAGCGAGAGACTGAAAACGCGACTTGGCAGCCCAAAGGACGAGCGAGGACTGTGACTCTGCGGCGGCTGACAGTGTCTATTATTCAGGCGAAAGCCAGCAGGAGCAACAGCAGCAGCAGCAGCAGCAGCAACAGAAACCACCGCCAAGGCGGAGCAACTGTTGGTCGTGCGAATCCCGTTTACGATATACGAGATTCGTTCGGGCTCTCGGGTTCGGCTTTCAGTCGTTGCGTCGGTTGGCGTTCCTCCTTCGTCCCTATATTTCTTCCTGTGTCGTCGGCAGCTGTTGAACTATTTTCGGTTAGTTTTGCGCTGCGCTTGCAACTCAATGACAAATTGTTGCATCTCAGAAAAATCCGCCTCCATCCATCCCCACCAAGCTCACCTGTGTGTTTTTGTCGTTTGAATCAATATCACTTGTTTACAAGTTATGGGCTTTAATTGGGGTTTGTTTTCTATTAAAGAATCTGGTTGTAAATTATGTTTTTTAATAAATAATCTAGATATTACACAAGTTTTTATGGGATTTTAAAATGTCTATTGGCGAGCTCAGAGGAATGTTCGACATTTACCCCATTTGGGTTAATAATAGTAATGTTTTTGGTAACTTTTTTTTTTCTCACAAGAAACTATTGCTCCTGTAAGCTAGTGTACTTCGCTTTGTCGAAACCTTTGAAGTCCCGAAAAATGTTATGAGTTGCATACTTTTGAGCGCCTAAGCGAGTGGAAATATGCACTTTTTGACTTTTTTGGCATCTGTGGACATATTTTTACCTTTTGGCTTACCGGGCGTTTTATATTTATTGCACAACATTGAGCATTACAAAACAGCATCAGCGGGCCAACTGATAGCGAAAAGTTTAATGGGAAATGTAAATGTTACGCCATTGTATGACATACGACAATAAAATGGAATGGAACAGTAACAATAAACCGATGGATGCCAGGCCCAGGATTCCTACACAGGTTGTTGGTCCCATTTCCCCTCTTGCTCGCACACCTACCGCACCTCAAATACACAGAAAGAAAAGTAGATTTTATTCATTCATTTATTTATTTAAGCTTTTGCGGCTTGAGTATATTTTCTATTAAGTTTTTCAAGCATTTATAAATCAATTTCGTTAGGAAACATTAACGAATAAATAATCTGTATGTGTTATCTACTTATTTTCTAACCAATCCTCATTATATAGGAACTTCAAACTTTTTTTAAGCTAATATGGATTTTAGAAAACTGAAAATACCAATTCTAGTATCTTTCCTATGCTTCAATATTCTCCATTTTAAATTAATAAATTTATTTGAATATTTTTCTCTGTTTCTACACATCTCTCTTCCTATTTCCCTAGTCACCGCTTGGGTTTTTTACTTTATTTGCTGTTATTTTTCTGCGGCTGCGGCCATAATTTACAATAACAACAACCCAGATAGAGGCAGAGGTGGCACAAGGGGGCGTGGTGTGGCACAGAGAGAGTGGGAGGCGGTAGGCAGATAGAGAAATGTGAAGCTGAAAATGAAAGAGTCTAACAATGTGGCTGGCCCCGGCTTGTGAGGCTGCCGTTCTGCATTCGATGGATGAATAAACGGGGAAAAAACACTCGGAAAAAATAATTATATTCAAATATATAGACTGAATTAAGAATACAAAAATCTGGATTTTATTTGTAGATGATATAAGAGTATCGGAGTTTTATTAGAAAGCCTCAATCTAATTTTGAAATAAAATAAAAGTGTAAAATTTAAACTGGGGCTTAGAAGTTTATTAAAGTGTGACTTCCGAAGAGTCGGGGGAGCGTGCACGGCGTAGAGGAGCATGGAACCGATAGCTGCGTTACCGTTAGCAGTCCAAAACGACGAAGCCATCGAAATCGCGCCATGCAGTTCTTGCGACTTCGGAGTCAGATATTGTATTTCATGGCGTCTCTCGCTCGATACGTCAGGCGGATGTGTGTTGTCCCTAGAAATATATATGGACTTATTTGTGTGCGTGTGTGCGCCATAATTCAATTTCAGAGTAAGCCCCCATTCCATGCCATATCCTCCCCACAGCATCCCAGTGCCGCCTATGCACATGAGGCATTGATCTGCGCTAGCAAAGCGCTTTATGTTTTATGCGTGTGGCTGAAAAGTTTAACGAGGCATAAACAAACACGGCCAGCAATGGGGCTATTGTCGTTGACTGAATGAATGAAAGTTGGCCTTATGATATATGATGGGCCCAGGGATAGACATTATTTAGATCTGCCCCGGAAGCGAGATTGTAATCGTTAAGTGTACGGGATAGAGTTGAATTACTTTTCCCCATTTCCCTCGAATAAAGAAAGATTTATGAATTTGATTTCATTTCTATATCCAATATTTGTACCTACAAATTTGAATTTCGCACTACAAAGGGAAGAGATTCTTTTAAAGCTGAAGAAAATCAATGAACGAAAATATTTGAATTTAATTCATTTTAAAAGTATAATAAATCCCAAACTCAGTTTACTCAAAAATCTTTCTTTGTTTAATAATTAAGCAAAGAGAGTTGAACATCTCAAAACCACCATTGCTAACCTGCTCCTAAGCATTTGGAAAAATTTCACTGAATACATAATAATTCTGGGCAAGTTGAATTAATTTGGAGCCTTGTCTGAGCTTGTGGCATGGCTACAATTTCAATGAAATCAATAAGAGCTTCGGTTCACTGAAATCTGTTTGTTTTCTAATTATGCGTTGTATACATTTCGTAATGAAATTTGATATTAGGCCATAATTTGGTTTTTAATGTGCTTTGCATTGCGTAAGCTTCGGTAAAGAAAATCAATTTTGAATAAATTCAATTATTTTTTGTTAAAAAAATAATTATTTTTTTATTAAGCTTTAATTTTGAGTTTTCCCGGCACGAAATTTAATTTATTTTAACCTAATTCTATTAGAAATACCTTAAAAGTTCTAAAAATTTTGTGAACATTTTCGTAGATAACTTATGGCATTGATTTGGCATTATTGTGGCGCGCCTTTGCAGCTGGTGATGTCGCAGGCTGTGTGGAGGCCCCATGTCAAAATTGGCTTATCCATAATCCAATTAGCCAGGCAGATAGCGCCGTGTCACGGCCACATCCTTCTTACATAAAGCATATGTTTCGTCACATGCAATTTCCAAAGCAATTAGCCGGCACCCTCCACCTGCCTGATGCAGCATCCTTCGCTTCTATTTCACTCACACAAACCCGAATATGCGAATATGGTAGAATGTCCTTCCATTGGCCTGCAGCCTGTTGCTGGATCATGGAAATAGGCGCCAATGCTGGCGGCTTGGAAGTCCCTTTTCCAGAGAAATATTATTTGTTTTCTTATTTATATTTATTTACTTATGTATTAAATACCCGGATTTTATCGTCTCAATTAAAATAAGAATAACAATTCTGTGAAATTTTAATCAAAACAAATTTTTGAATTAATTTTTAAATGCTCCATATTTGTTGTCAAAAGATTAAATTTTTCAATGTTTGTGACTTATATTTTTATAAGCTTTAGACGGTTAGCACTGGTGTGTTTGCTGACGAATTGAATTTGTCGCGCCTCGAACAAACTTGGCAATTCAATCAACGTGCCAGCTGCCAACCTGCCATTTCACCTGCCTTTTTCTGGCCATGAACCTGACCAATGACCATCCCAAAATCGACCATTGGGAGCTGTCTTCTCCGAATGACTGCTGTTGTTGTTCGCTTTGCTAATTGAATTGCCCTGTTTGTCGTCTGTTTTTATTCCTCTGCGAGAGCAGTGTCAAAAATTACGCATACGCCCGGTTGGTGCGCATTAAGCCGTTACGGCTAATGAAGCTCACGAGATTGACGGGCCAATTATGGCGATGATGGCAGCGCCATTGTTTCCGTTTCCGCTCCGCCCTAACAATTGAATTACATTGAAAACTTCGTTAGGCTCGTTAGTCGAACGCGCTGCTCATTCTCTCTCTCTCTCCGATAAACACCCCGCCCGCCCGGCAACTTAAAATGCAATCAATGCCAGCTTGGCATTCTCCGCTGCAGACTTAATCTCAATTAAATGATTTTTTATTGATACCATGAAGTGGTACACGCACTCGCACGTATAAAGTACACATAAATGCACTTGAAAAAGTTATTTAAAATGTATTATTCATATTATAACTTCATTTTTCTAGGTATAAAAATAAACTCATTTTAATGTCTATAGATTATATTTAATTATTTACTAAATGCTTTAAGAGACTACAACTTCTTAAATTAACATTTCTAAAAGTAAAAAACATGTTTTCGCTATGAAAAAAATATTTCTGTGTAAAAATATTATTTTTTGCTATTTTTCCCAGGGCAGCCACATATATTTCTGAGAATTGGCACAGTTTGAGGCACTTTGGGATGGTTCGGGCTCTGAAAATTTTCCCCTCCGAAGGGTAAGGAGTGGCCGGAGTAAGTCCCGGCAGATTGCTTGCTCTCGTTACGCTTTTTATTTTCCCACGCTATTCTTTTTCCTTTTTAATTGATGTTCAGTGGTGATGGGTTTTCCGTCAGCCTTGCCAGGCGTCGGGATTAAGCGGAGCGTTTTCAATTTGCAGAAATAAAAATAACAATGCAGAGCCGAGGAGGGGAGGGGAGAGCATAGGTGGCTGGCACTCGACTGTCGGCTGTCGGCAGTCGGCACTCCGGCACTGACAATCCAAATTGAATGGCAATTTGATTTTATTGAAGTGCAGCAGCAGCAACTGGTGGTGGGGCCTGTCAGTGCAGCGAGCGAATATAATATTTCAGCTGACCAGGCAGCCGCCAAATCACAAGACACACTCTGGGTATATTGGGTGGATTTTTTGTCCTCTTGGCTCTCTGGTTTTTTGTGGATTTTTATTTTTTTGCTCATTGACGCCTGCGGCACGTACTCATGCTTCGATGTAGGGCAACTTGTCAGGCTGTAAGGCAGTCACATCCTATCCTCCATTTTCCTCGCCCTTGTCCTTGTCATGCTGAAAATATAATTAAAGTTTTTGACAGTTATCTCTGGCCAGCAATGAATGAGATTGCCCGTTCGCAGTGTGATTAATGATGTCACTCAGGAAAGCGAAAAAGTAAAATAGAATAAAGTCCGCTGGAAAGTTGAAAACGGCCCAAGGGCTTACTCAACGCATGGCATCGCAGGAATTGAATTGAATTACTTGATCATTTATGCTAGATTATGATAATCGCATCGAAAATGGCCAACCACAAAATGACAAGAGCCTGGACATCATTTGGCCCGAAATTTTGTCCATCATTTAGAATTCCGCACATGTTCCGATGTGTGTATATGCAAGAGATTTGCATTTTCATAGAGCTCGATGCGGTTGTGGTTGCAATTAAATAGGATTTCGGCATTTAGTGGACCCTCGATGGGGCTTCAAAAATATTCTGCGTGAAATTGTGGCCAAAAAGGTTATTTTTGGCATGTTTTTTGACGCTTTAGTGCCTTTATTTTGATTGATTGCAGTCATCTTTCAACCGTCTTTTGAATTTTATAAGGATTTCATGCTCAAACCATAATAATTATTTAGGTTATTGATAAATATGTGTCTTTAATGTGGGGCTTCATTTAACTATCTTATTTTGTATTGCTTGAGGCCCTGTTATTTAGTGACTTTCACCCAGAAATAATTAAAATTATACTGGCTTTTCCTAAACCCCTTTCGTAGTACTGCAAATTCAAGATTTTCGTGCTTGACTGGGATTAAATTTAAGGCAGTGTCACTCTTAATTCGCTGCGCTATCGGTCTTTGTCTTTGTCCTCGCTCCGTCTATTTGCGCACCTTTGGTTTCGGCTTGCAGCTTTGTTAATTAAAAAATCACGTGGAAATTAGAGAAGACAGACGGGTAATTAGAACTGGCAGAGCCACAGAGCCGACAGCACACACACGGCCACGGACGGATCTGGATTTAGTCCGGGATTTGGCGTTAATTGGCCGACGTTGCGTGGCAACCTGCAGGGAGTTGCAGTTGCATTTCTGCGATAAGTGCATCCAGTGGCTTGCAAACACACGGCAACTCGCGTGGAGAGAATGTAAGTGCTTCTCCGGCTAAGGCTAACTTTTTCGCCCAAAACTTTATCTGCATTTCAGGGAAAATGTCGAATTTCTGAAGTGATGCTCCCAAAGTGGCCCGGAAATTGAGTTGTTGTTGGAACAAATTGAATTAATAACTGAATACAGGCAAGGTTTTCTGGCCAGATAACTTCATTAAAACAGTCGGCAGCTCTCAGGGCCAACACTGCGTATGCGCAATGGTTTTGTCAGCGGACTTGACTTGGCTTTTGTGGCACTCTTTGTTCGTATGCGAGTGTTTGTGTGTTTGCATGTTTAATATGCAAAAGCTAGGCTTGTCCTTTGTACAAGGAAATCCTTTTACACCATATTGAGTTTTGTTGTTGCCGCCGCCACAGCCGCTTGCCGAATCCCTCATTACATTAAAGAAAAATGATTTAAGCCCGCGCTGCGGCTGCAATTAGCTTTAAAAATGTATGCCCATGCCCTCAAGTGTCAATGCGGCGCCAAGTTTGCAGCTCATTAGCCACGAGTTTGTAAAGTATTTTTTATGTACAAACAGAAGGAGCAACTAAAACTGAAGGAAAATTAGAAAGTTTTGGCAGCTGGCAGCTGCATCTTCAAGGGGTTTCCGCTTGGGTTTGCAGGCTGCTCGTTCTCCTCTCGTTTAGGATATCAATTCTTCAATGAAAGTTACTTGCTTGCAGCTTTCAGTTGCCATTCTCCATAACAATTAACAACCGAATGTGGGCCAAACAAACTGTCAAGCCGGCAAACATCGAATCAGACCATCGAAGTGAAATGGAAATGGAAATGGCAATGGTGAATGAAACGACTACTAAAAACGAAACTTGTGTTTTGCATTCTACCATTATTTTTTCCCCTGTCTGTGTTGGGGTCAAGCCAGACCGCCTGCCACAAAGCAAAAGCAAAAAAAAAAAACCAAAAGAAAACTGTTAACAACACGAAAACTTCTGGCTGATAATGAAAATGCTGATGATGGTCATATAAATGGGTGCAAGTGCACAGGAAGCAGGTAATAAGAGCGTTGACCAATTTTAAAAATGAATTGCATTATATTTCCACTATTTTGCACTCAGAAGTAATAGTTTAGTTGAAAAAAAATCATATTTGATGGTTCAGCGATGTGTCCTTATATTTACTAATTAAAATATGGTTTATGTAAGAAATTCTTTATAAATTATAAGGAAAACCATAAAATCATAAATACCCATATATTTAGCTGACTTTTAATTTATTTTTTTCTTTTTTCCATACCCTCCCAATTCCGTAGAAAACAGACAACTGAAGGCTTTTTTTCCGAGTGCCCCTTGTGAGTGGGTGCTTTGTTCCGATGTGCGGTCACTGCCAGGGGCCATGTTTTGTATGGCCCACGGAGCGTATGCGTAACGAGTGCACAAGTGGCCATCGACGGGCTGCCCGTGGGCATACAAAAGGAATCGTTTTGCTTGTCATTTCGCCGATTCAATTAACGCAACAACTCGAAACAAAGCGAGGGCCGGGACACAAAATGCCAGGCGCTCTCCAAAGCAGCCAAGTGGACAAATCAAGGAGCCCAAGGTGGTGCCTCCACTCGCGTTTAATGGGCAATTACATTTTTAATGAGAGTTCCCCGTCGATAAATGCAAATTTTTGGCCAACACAGCACAGGCACGAAGCCTCACCTTTAAAATCGCGGCAAAGGTCGCCTTAAAGCCGATGGGTCAGCGCAGGGACACACTTGTGCTCCGATTACATTGTCTGTGCTGTGTGCTGTGTCCCGCCTTTGCCTTTGTATGCAAATTTCGCATTTGTATCATCCTCCAACGTTATTAATTTCGAGCTTATGGGTTCCGGTCCCCCCCTCCATATCGAACGCTTGACACATCAAAGCGCCGGCCTGACAGAAGCATACGCCCTTTGCGTATTTTTTCTTAAAATAATATGCGTGTGCGATTAAAAAAAAAGGAATCAGTTACTGTTACAGTCGCGGCAACTGAATCTGAAACAAACATTAAAGGACCGGCCGGCGCTCTCAATTGGAAAAGCCGAGTAAAACGGGGCGGCGCAAGCAGAAATATAATGAGTTTTGCCCGCTGCTCACAAACACGCTCTGGCCATGGCCGCACTGACAAGCGCTGACACTTTTCCGCTTTTCCATTTTTCCCAACCCAGAGAGGCGGAGTCTGTGTGTATGTGTGCTTAAGCGCGGGTTGTACATTTAAAAAAGCTGTTTTAAATTTTAGAATATTTCCATTCAATATAGGATTAAGTTTTAAGATATTCAGAAGGTATGTAAAAGGAAGCTATCCCTTTCACTTGTATTTATTCTATACAATGTTCCTATTCTTTTCTCAATCTCCTTATAATAACAATCCCTTTTTCTTTGAGTGCACAGCCTGTTGAAGGTCTCATAATGTTGATGGACACTCGCTTTGATTTGCTGCTGCTGTTGCTCGTCGTGTGGCTTTTCTTTTGCCAGTTAAATCCACACTAACGACTTGCCAGTTGATGTCATACGTGCGGTTTCATCCGAGGACAACGACACCGACACCGACGACCGCTGGCATCACCTCCACTGCTGGCTGGTATCAACCTCCTCAGCCTCATCCTCATCGCCATCATCATCATCATCGCTCCGGACTGTTTGCCTTGTCCTTTGACACAGTCCACACAGTCCCAGGTCCCATCCTCTTTAGGCCGCGTCACATTTAAAATCAATTTCATGGCCCGTGCCAGGACGACAGAGACGACGACTTACACAGTCGCGCATAGAAAATCCCTGTTTTTGTGCCTCAGCCGCAAATGCAAATATAAACATATGTGATGCCCGCAAAAAAGAAATCCTTTTCAAGCTGTAAATATTTCCCTAACGTCGCCAAGTCAAACAGCCGGGTGTTGTCGTTTTGCGAAAGCCAAAGGACACATTTTGGATAGCAAATATGTTTATGGAAGGAAAATGAAATATATTTCGATATATCAAATATTTTTTAAATCAGATTAATAGATTAATATTTGCATACATATTTAACAAGAAGGATAACAGGCCCAAATTAATAAAATAAATCAATGTTAATATATTTTAGCGGTATGTTTATTATTTAATGACTTCTTGGACCTGCCTTAACATTATTAAATAATTGTGATTTACTTTAAACATAAATATTAAATGTTGATGTAATGAAAAGAATAAATAAAATAAACTACAAGCAAATATTTTTATAATAAATTGCCTTTGCTAGAAATTAAATATTAATATACACTTCCCTATTTATGATGGTTTTCCATAAAAACAGCACTTCCTTATTTATAATTTCCGACCTACCAAAGAGCATTAAATCATCGACTTTCAAATGCAACTTTTTTAAAATATTTTTTATTTTCGTTTCATAAACCTTTCACTTCCAGGGAGTAAGTATTTATGTCGGAAAGCCCACAGGAAAGGTCGTTACTGATAAGTCGCCAGCCACTCAGTCCGTTGGCCATTGGCCGCATCACGTATACGCCCCGTTGTTCGATGAGGCAGGTACTCAAAGTGCAATGCACTCTCGGCTAAGGACTTCCGGTAAGACGGATTTTGGGCATCATTCAGTTTGCCGTGAACTCCAATTAAGCAGCTGGCAAAATGCGAATTGCCTCAAGTTATTTGGCAATCCTGGGGCACCTGTTCCTGCCGCTCTGTGTGTTTTTCTTGCCACTCTCGCAGAGTTGCTCGTGTGCCGAGAGCAATAAAAGTTTGCCGGCGGAATTATTCATTCGACATTTAAGTGTCTGCCGACACGTGCAATGTAAAAGTTTTACACACCTGCATACATTACACAATCCCGGGCATAAGCCATTAAAGGCAAGCGGAGCTTAAGGAGGCGTCGGTTGGTGGGAAATGGGAAATGACAAATTGGGCCGCTTTTCATCTGCATTTAGGCCAAGGAATATGCATATGTATCTCGCTGATGGCCAAAAGCAATCGATTTGATTATACTTTTAAATAAAACCCCTTTTATATAGGTTTGTCTGAGGGAGCAGGCTCAGTAGATTCTTTTATTTAAATATTAATAAGTTCTAGGTGTAAAGTTAGTGTTATCAATGTAGTGTTATCTACAAGAAGCTTGTAAAAAAGGCTTAACATCATTTTTAAGCATCAAATATAGGCCATTCTTAAGCCACCCTCAATTCGCTTAAAAAATCGATGTCAAGGGTTGACAAATTGGCCGCTTTTCATCTGCATTGCTTACGTTTTTGGCCATTGAATCTGCATATGGAATTCGCTTATGGCCAAAAGCAATCGATTTTCATCTCCAGTCCTCATCTTCTATTTTCTTTTTTTTTTTTTTGGGAATGGAAGTGATTTCCTGCCAGGCATTGCCGCCAAAACTTCATCAAGCTGCCATCTCTTATCGCCGGTGGTAAGGTGACGTAGCTGGGTAGAGTCTCTCTCGACTTTCCACTCCCACTTTGTGGCTGCATGCCTGGAATATCTTCCGCTTCCGCAGTTTTGATGTCTTCCTCTCGTCGAGGAGGAGGAGAAGGAGCACGGGCCCAGAAGTCAGCAGCAGCAGTGCCGCCAGTAAGTGCCAAATAATAACCGCGTGTAGGCAAAACAAATCGAAGAGTTCGAAGTGCAAAAAAACCTAAAAAAAAACGCATATTCCATATTTGATGCAACCCGAAAAACACTCAACTATGAATGCGATTTCCATGTAAATCCATTCGGCTTTGGCACGTGCGGCAACACAAAAAAAAGAATAGACAATAAGTTTCCCAAAAAACACCGGCTGTAAAAATAATCAATGTTTCGGTAAGGGGGAAGCACATAAAAATGCAGATTGGGGTTAACAATTGTTGGCGTTTAATGGAAGTTTTGGGACGCGTGAAAAAGGTCACCTGTGGTGCAGGTTTATGGGTTTAAGTTTTAGTTTCTGGCCGATAACTAAGAGATAATTTCATGGCAAAGGTTTAATTTAAATAAGAACTAAGAAAGCCTTAAGTAAAAATTATATTTTCATAGTAATTGAAGTCAGAAATTGCACAAATGGTTGTAAAATTAAAAAGAATTCTAATTTTATAGAAACTCAACTGGATTTCGGCCTTATACCATAAATATTTTCATTCAAGATGTTATTAAATTTTTATTAATAATTATTAAATATAACAAAATACTTGCTGCATCCATAGAACCCAAAATGGAAGTTTTGGGACGCGTGAAAAGGTCACCTGTGGTGGAGCTTTATGGGTTTAAGTTTTAGTTTCTGGCCGATAACTAAGGAATAATTTCATGGCAAAGGTTTAATTTATATAGGAACTAAGAAAGCCTTAAGTAAAAACTATATTTTAATGGTAATTAAAGTCAGAAATTTCACAAGTGATTGTAAAATTAAAAGAATTTAAATTTTATAGAAACTCAACTGGATTTCGGCCTATATATTTTTATAAAATAAGTTATAAAATTTGTATTAATATTTATTAAGGATAAGCTGACGTAATCCCTTGACAAAACTCTTGGTGCATCTATAGAAAGCAACAACATGATCTAATAATCAATTTTCGGCGTGGGGAAGCCCATAAAAAGGCAGATTGCGGGTAACATGTGCTCCTAGCGTTTAATGGGCGTTTAAAAACGCGCGAAAAGGGTCACCTATGGTGCAGTTTTATGTGGCATACTTTCGGGCGAGCCCATAAAAAAATCAACTGTGAGAGTCGGCCATATTTTAATGGCCCTTTCGGCCATTGTTGATCTAACTGCAGCACTCAGAGAGTAGAGGCGAGCAGTGGGGGCAGAATGGAGAGGCGTGACACCAACAAAAGGACGAGAAAGCCAAACAATCGCTGTCTAAACGCATTGTGTGCGCTTTGTGTGTCCTGAAAGGGGGAAAGGATCACCAGGAGACACACACTCAAACGCAAAGCATATCACATATCGCGGGCGTGTCAATGCAAATGTCTATGAATGCGAAAATTCACATTGATGCCGCTTTGTCGCATTGTCTGCTCAATGCTCGAATGTCGAATGTCGGTCCGCCTGGCTGCCTGCCTGCCTGGCTGCTGCTTGTGTGCGGAAATATTGTTTGTTGGCTTTGCCGGTTTTGTTGGCTTGTTGGTAAACGCGCCAAGGCGACAAGCACAAGATGTAAGTCGATTGTTATTGTGGTTGTGAGCAGCCAAACACCACTTCACTTGATGTGTGACGACGACGGGCGTGTCAGTCGATACGGTTTATTATTGCCAGCCGAGCGAATGACTAACCAGATGTCACAAAGGGATAAGCCTCCCCAGGATTGGGTCTCATTGTCGGGAAAATAGAGTTCAACAATGACGGGGGACAACCCGCAAATGATTACTACTATGTCAAAAGAGTTATCTCTGCACAAGCTCATTAATTAATTATTGTATGACTGATAAAAATATATAGATATAAAAATATATATAAATATAGATTAGATAGCGTTTATTTATCACAAAAACTTTATTGCCAACTGGAACCCAGAGTTAAGTTCCATTTTTGATATATTTGATAATAATATAATTTTAATTCCTTATCACGACAGTGAACGGTGAAGCAATTAAGGTTCCAATTTGGCTTTAACCCCACCATTATTGACTTGCTGACCCAGCGGCATTAATTAATTGCAACGCTTTTCGGCTGGGTGGTGTTTGCCCAAGTCCAGTGAAGACGCTTGGAGATAATTGGAAATTGCCAATGTCAATATTTAATGCCACAGATTGAGGAAGTGATATCGATGGGGGTTTATTTTTAAGCAATCAACGTTTAAAGGCCACTGAGGAGAGGCCCCTTAATTTTAGTAAGCTAGAATTATTTTTAAATTCTATTTCGACTAAATTGAGCTTAGAAATTAACTAAACTGTATATGGATTAATACAAATATCACTTAATCTATATTAGTTCAGCCTTTAAGGTTTGTTAAGGGTTTAAGACATTATGGACGGCCTTGGTTAATTCCACATTAAGGTTGCCCAGGCAACCATGGAACAAGATGTCTCCAATTAGTTTTCTGGCCAGTATCTTTTGATACCTGTCCATCTCCTTGTACTGGGCACTCCAGGACAAAGCTATGCTGTCCTCCAGGGGACTGGAATTGTTCGATTTCTGGCTCGAAGTGCTACCTAGAGACTCAGTAGGATTCTGTAAATATAAATTGATCAATTTAATATATTTATAAAAGGTTTAAGTCAATCCTTACCCCATTTTGGAACCCTTTAAACTCAGGGGAGCGACCAGCTTCGTCTGAATCTCCATTGGCGCAGCAGCCCTGCTGCTAAACTCAAGAAATTAGTTACGAAATACTAGCTGGTAATTAAAAATAATACCTGGGGAACCTCATCCTCCGCCTCGAGATCGTCGCTACCTTCCAGGTGGTCACTAAGGAATAGCAAGAGATTGTAATACCAGAGTTTCGGGACATAGGTCATCATGGAGCTCTCGGTAGCCAAGACTTTTCTGTGCTCGCGACGAAATGTGGATCGAAAGTTGTTGATCTTTCGCTTGGCCAAGTCCTTGGAGGCCGATCTTGGATAGACCTCCCTTAGCTTGTCCACCAGAACCTTGTAGTCCCTGCTTTTTCGCTGCCTGTCCCGAAACGAAGCACTGCTGGTGCACCACAGCGAGGGTAATCCCTTGTAAATTTCGAAAAACTCCCGCCAAAAGATATGGTTGTTCTCTAGGCAGCTCTCTTCGCTGTCACTGTCGCATTCCACCAGCATCTCATCGTACAGCTCGATGTCGTCCGCGTAGTTGAGCTGCTTCTGCCGAGGGCTGTAAATGTCCTGGTCCTCGCTCTCCTCCGCTTCTTCCTCCTTGTATGATTCCCGGGAGCCCTTCCAGTGCAGCGATTCGTCCAGAAAGCTCAACTGGTGAAAGTACCACAGGGTAGGGGAGCTGCGTTTTCCCGCCCGCCTGTGGATTTCGACCATACGCTTCTCTCGCCTATAGTTTGACCTAAAACCGTTAATTTTCCTGATAACTGTTTGGCGGTCCGCCTTCGGATACCGTTCGCGCAATTTGGCCACCAGTTGCTCGTACTGCTGCGCCTTCAGGTCCTTGTCGGCGTATTCCTTGCTGCCACGGCGCCACAGCGAGGGCTGGGCGTGGTACAGGGCGATAAACTCGGTCCAGAAACTGCGGTCACCGCACATTATTATCATTTAATTAACAGTTCATAATCAAAAAACAAACAAATCTGCAGTGTGACCGAACTTTTCGCGCCTTTCAGGGTCGAATATGCCCGAAAATTTATTTTTTTTTTCGTTAAATCTTATCTGGTCACATCAAACCGCCCAAGATATTGGGGCTGCCAGACTGCACAAGAACAATTTATCAATTTTCTTTGAGCCGATGTAATTAATTTTTTTGTGAAAGAAAGTTGGAACCGTTTTAAAAATCAACACGAAAAGAATTGAGTGCTCATAGACCAGAGTTGCCGGACCAGGTGAGAATTATCATATTCTAGAACCTAGCCAAGTTTTCGACCTCCTCGAAGCTGTATATTTTCGGTATTTTATAAGGGGATTTTTGAGTGTTTTGGTATATTTTCGGGAATATTTCGACGACCGGCGCCGGTCACACTTTCTCTTTCTTTTCTGCACCACGTTTCCGAACGAGTTGTCAAAATGAACGCCAGCCTGCCAATTTCTAAGAAACGCAAGGTAAATTGGTGAAAATATCACTGGCGAATGACCGGGATAACGTACCGCGACCGTCCCGCCCTACGCCGGCCAGGGGTTGTGTGAAAGAGTCGCTTGGAAAGTGCCGTTTCGCTTGGCGGTTCGGAGATAACCTCAAACGGATGGGCGTCCCAGAGTCTTCGTAGCGTGGAGAACGCTAAACAACAAGTTGGATCGGTGGTAATAATGGTTTCCCTTACGCTTTCAGTTCGTTTCCGACGGTATCTTCAAGGCCGAGTTGAACGAGTTCCTGACTCGCGAGCTCGCCGAGGATGGCTACTCCGGCGTGGAGGTGCGTGTGACCCCGTCCCGCACCGAGATCATCATCATGGCCACCAAGACCCAGCAGGTGCTGGGCGAGAAGGGCCGCCGCATCCGTGAGCTGACCGCCATGGTGCAGAAGCGATTCAACTTCGAGACCGGCCGCATCGAGCTGTACGCCGAGAAGGTTGCCACTCGCGGCCTGTGCGCCATCGCCCAGGCTGAGTCGCTGCGTTACAAGCTCACCGGAGGACTGGCCGTCCGTCGTGCCTGCTACGGCGTGCTGCGCTTCATCATGGAGTCCGGTGCCAAGGGCTGCGAGGTCGTCGTCTCCGGCAAGCTGCGCGGTCAGCGTGCCAAGTCGATGAAGTTCGTCGACGGTCTGATGATCCACTCTGGTGATCCGTGCAACGACTACGTCGAGACCGCCACCCGTCACGTGCTGCTGCGCCAGGGCGTGCTCGGCATCAAGGTAAAGATCATGCTGCCCTACGATCCCAAGAACAAGATTGGCCCCAAGAAGCCGCTGCCCGACAACGTGTCCGTTGTGGAGCCCAAGGAGGAGAAGATCTATGAGACTCCCGAGACGGAGTACAAGATCCCGCCACCCAGCAAGCCCCTGGACGACCTCTCCGAGGCGAAAGTTTTGTAAACCTAGTTTTACTGTTCATCCAATGAGCGACTAGCAAGGAGTTGCCCTCTAAATACAAACAACAAACAAAACAACAGAAACAAAACCACAAAATAATTCAATAAAAAAAATCAATAAGTAACCGAGATCGCGAGCCCGGCTATGTGTGCGGATTAGCTCATTTGTGCAGTGTAGTGTAGAGCGCGAGGGTTGACTCCAAAGTTCCCCAGCGATGTCCAAACCTGTTTGCTTGCTTGCCACTTACCTTTCCTGGGTATGTTTTCTTTCTCGCACTTTTTTATTTCCAATCCATTTCTTGTGAAGCGGAAATCAGCGATTAAAACGACTCACATTTTGTCCATTTCTTGGAGGAGGCTGCTGATTTATGAGGCTGTCCTTCGGCTACACGAGTGTCCGGTGCTGCTGCTGCTGATAACCCGGCTTCGCTTATGGGCCTCTTATTTATCATGTTGATATGTTTATTTCCAAGCCCGGCACAGTGACACGGCCCCGGGCAATTTCAGCGTGAAAATCAACAATCGTTCAATTTATCAACATTTGCGAGATTATAACCGCGGCGGGAGAAAGAGAGTTTCACCTCGAAGGAGGCGCATGAGGAAGAGGAGGAGGAGGAAGGAAGGCCCTGGCGTCGTGCCCGTTTGAAGCGGACTGAAATCGCAGCTGCAGCACACGATCCTCGACCGATGACAAATGGCCACATGCAACACTCACCAAGGAGTGGAAGATGTAGGAGGAGGAGCCGGCAGGCAGGCGGGCGGCCTGTCTCGGCGGCATCACGCATCAAGTTGCGATTTGCGCCATAAATCTAAATTAGCTGAATCTCTCTGAGAGCGGCGGCAGCGGTTCCTGGTTGCGCCGCTATTACTACCTAGGCTCGCGCTCCTCCACTTGGTCGGTCGGTCCACTTGCCCAATCAATTAGAGGTGCACATAAAAGCAGACGAAACAAATTTCAGGCCATCTGTGTGCGACTGTGAGAAATTTTTCCAGGTTGCAATTGTTCTTGCTATTGTTGTTGCTGCGGTGCTTTTCAACGCTGGCATAAATCATAAAGAACCTTTTAAACACGACTTTGAACGTATGATTTCAACACAATTTGTAAATAAATTAGATCGTGATTATGGCAACATCAATATCGCCAGGCAACATCGGCAGACATCTCCTCGTAGCAGCAACATTATTAACTTAACCGGCCAATGTCTGGCATGTGTGGCTGCCATAGCTCTCCTCCTGCACTAACTATATATTATAATGGCCAAAACAACAAAACTAGCGACAACAGCAATAACAACGAGGCGAAAACAAAACAAAAACTCGACAATTGCCGTCAACAAGTCTGCAACGTCGTAGTCGGCGGCTCAGGCAGCAACAGCAATGTGTTGCTGGTGGTGTTGTTGCTAGTCCATGTTGCGCCGCTTGTGTGTGCGAGAGTGCAACATGCATATTGCGGGTCTGTCGAGGCTGCGCAGGTTCATAACTTGCCTGTCAGCTGCCAGACTGAGTTCTGACATGGCCAGGAGAAAACCCTGTCACAGCTAGGACACCGTTGTCATACACTCTTGAAGGTGGGGATAATATTATGGGTTTACTTTGGGTTTTTACTCTGATTTTAAGGACTTAATTTACCTCAAAGTATAGGAAAGGTTTTTTAAAGACTCCTTGCTTGGTAAAAGTTGAGACTGGGTTAGAATAAATCGAGTTTTTCGCCTTTTCTTGGTTTAAAATTATTTCTAAGCTGTAGAAGTCATTCATATTCCTTTTAAATAAATTGTTTTAGGGGGGACAGGTTATTTTTTTAATTAAAAGTCATATGAATCTTGGAATTTAGAGGATCTCTTATCTATCTTATAGATTTAACCTCACCTTCCCTTTACCCAACTTTACAGAATAAACCCAGAACTCAATGGACCCCATCCCAGCAGAAAGTGTACAATAACAATGCATCGTAACTGTAATAGTTGCAACTATTTTTGTAAGGTTGCTTCGAGTCTGACTATATTTGCTTTGATTTACCAATATTATTATGAGGTTTTGTGTCATGATTTTGCCATCATTATTTAGCATTAAGAAACGATGGCGCGTAATGTGTTTTTCATGTGAACTGCCAGGCCAGACGACATTTATCATCATCATCGCTGCTGCATCGCTGCATCGCTGCATCGGCCCATCGTCCCGCAGCAGATCCAAGCTCCAAGTCGGAATTGCTGCAGCTGGATTCGGAGCCGGAGCCACCGATCATCGCTGGTAATAGCCACGTTTGCCGGCCTCCTGCACGATCGTCTGGAGTGCGGCAAAGGCTTCGCCGGCCGTGGGCTCGATCTCGCTGGCGGACAAGATGAACAGATCCTCGCTGTCCGCCGGTCCACGTAGCTCGTACGAGAAGGTAATGGGTATCTTCAGGTGTCCATGGGCCCAGTCCTTGGATCCCCCACTCGACGGATAGATGGTCTCGTAGATGCTGCCGCTCTTGTAGATCCGTCCGCTGGTATCCTTGATTCTTTGGGCCGCCAGCTGGCCAATTTCCTTCAGGTCCTGGTAGTTCTCCACACGTTCCGGAGTATGTCCGTAGGGAAACATGATCAGCTGGGAGTAGCTGTGCAGCGATATAAAGGTGCGAATGCGTTCGGACTGCACATGTTGCTCCAGGAACTGCACTATCCTCTGGGTCTCCACCTCACTGCCCGCCGAGGGTCCTGAGTAGTCATAGCGGCAGGGATCACCACTAGCTCCGGTCACGTTCCAGTGGAAGGGGAAGTTCCGGTTGAGGTCCACACCGCGGCAGATGCCAGAGAGAGCGCGATTCTTGCGCCACATGCGATCCCCTTGGAAGGTGTAGCGGTATCCATCGGGATTGACGCTGGGAAAGATCAGCCAGTTGTGGGAGCGAGCCAGTTCCTGGACCCCGGTGTCCTCAGAGTTTAGCAGTTGGTCGATGAAGTAGGTGGCCGTAGCAGGGGCAATCCACTCGCGCGCATGGATGCCACTCTCCACAAAGACACTCGTGAGATTCTCCCTGCCGAAAGCGATTCTCACACCTTTAATGGGCAATCCCTGAGTGCTGGCACCCAGGTCCACCAGGCTAACCACCTCGGGTCGCTTCTTGGCCAGACTCTCCAGCCAGTTGTAGATGTTCTCCAGCGGATGGTAGCGTTTCCAGTCGAACTGTTCGGGGGCCATGCCCTCGGGGGCCACCTCGCGGTAGTTGGCATCGATCAGCGCCTGGAAATTGTGGTTCAGGATGCGATGGGTCACGTTGTAGCTGTGCACCAGGTCATCGAAGTCCGCTACCTTGGCGGCCGTCACCATGATGGTCAGCTTCTGGCCCGGCACTCGCGCGTGGCCCATGAAGGAGCACGAATCGCTGGCCAGCTCCAGCGACTGGAAAAGTCGAACATGCTCCTCGCTGGCCAGTTCCACTTGGTAGATGCGCGTGTGATCGTAACGTGCCTGGGCGGGCACGGGACCAACAGCTGGGTTAATCTTCTGACCCAGGGGACACTGATCCGCCTTGGTGCAGAAACTGGCGGCTCCGGATTGGTGTGGATTGTCGATGATCAGTAGAAACAGGAGCAGTAGCAGCGGTGCAGGAATCCATTGAGGTAACATCTTCACAGTCCGGCAGTCGAAATAATTTTAATAATTTTTCATGTCACTTTGTCTTCCACAGCAGAGAGAAAGTGAAGTATATATACACAAAAGGAAATGGTGATAAGGAAAATAAACATATAAACAAAGATCGGAATAATATAATCGAATATTTGATACCTTGGAATGTGCTTAAAACGGAGGTCTAACGGGTAAGTCCTAAGGTAGATTAATAATTAAATAAAGAAAATTATTTATACGGGCCTCCTAAGAAAATCATTAGTTTTTAAATCCATAAAGAAGGCGCCTAAAAGTATGCAAAGACAATATCGGATGCACCAAAATCTGCTTTAACGATGTAATCATTGTTTTCTTGATTCATTTAAATAAAAAAGGGTTTGAAAAAGCTTAAACTTAAGTATGTTATAAATTAATAGCCATATAAGAACTTTATATGAACTATTCTATGGCAAAGTAGAAACAAGTTAGTAAAAACAATTAAAAACATACATATTCAAAAGTTTATTTATATCTACAATCAATTAGTTGTTATGAATTATTAATTGTAATTAAAATATAACCGCTACAAGCAAGCATATATTTAAAATCAGGTTATTTGACTTGAACCAGCTTTTAAAATATTCCAATTTACAATATGCTAAAAATTCTTTGAATACTGCCAGTCTGGCAAGCCCATCATCATAACCCAATCAAGGGGTAAACATTGAACTTGATGCTCTGTTGACATCGTCAGCAAATCTTCCATTTGAGATAAGCTTCACACGCCCCAGCTCCTCTTTCTCCATCTAGAGAGCTTTCAGTTCTCAGCTCATCTTTTTTCTGGGCTGATTACCCCCGATCCCGCCTGCTCCCTGCGCCTGCGGGCAATTGAAGTCAACGATTTATGAGCACCTTTCATAACACTTCATTAGTTACATTTTTGGTAGAATTTATAGCGCAATTGCAATAGGAAAACGTTTAACGAGCTTGTTCTCGCAGGGGGAAACTGCGGAGCGGACCAAATTTGGTCCGGCAATTGCCTCGATGGCAACAAGTGCGCGCAATGGCGCAACATGAGAGTCCAGTGCCAGCCCGCCGTTGCCATGTTGCCATGCTGCCATGTCGCTGGTTGCGTCTTCGTTTCGTTTCAACTTGTCGCTGGCTGGCTGGCAATGGAACCAAACCATTCAGCAAAGGAACCAATTAAACACAACGTGCTCAAATATTTGGCGCTGCTAATGGAGCTTAAATGGTAATGTGGTCCAAGGTTTTGCCACGGAGATCCTCTCCATATTTCTCGATTATGAAATGCTGGGCTAATTGTGAATAATATGCAACATATCTTTAAATATCGGGTCTGTAAACAATATGAACTTATTTTTGGGGGAATATTTCAGGTGTTACTACTTATTGTCTGGGAATTTTATTAATTTTAAATAGAATATAAGGCCTTAAAAAATATTTATTGTATTTATAAAGATTAGAAAATCGTTGAAAATCTTTATTTTTGATTACAAGAAGACTTTGCTTATGGGATTCTAGTTTAATTTCTGTATAAATAATAACATCGTTAACCAGTATTACTTCTAAATGAATATTGATTGATTATGGTAGAAGTTCTCCTGCCAACTTACAACTAAGGAGGAGGCTGCTCCATTGTGTTATGCAACTGGATTTGCCACTGTTGCCGCCAATCCATGCAATCCATCCATTCGTTCATATATACGAAAAATTCATTTCTCTTAATTGACTTAACGTGACTTGGACTTGAGAAAAACCAATTACAAAGCCACATTAATATCTGGCAACAATTTGCTGCCTTTTGAGCAACACAATATTTTGAGCTTAGGCACATGCAACCGAAATTTTAATTAAGAAAAAGTTGGTATAGCTGGCGGGTTGGGGGTGGACTTTGCAGGTTGCAGGTTTTAGTGTGGGCGGTCGTCGGTCTATTCACAAAATAATCTTATCAAACATTTTGGCAATTAATTCGACAGAGTGACAGCGGGGTGAGCTGGCAAGCCAAGAAGCTGCGGATTGGCTGCAAGTTGACCATAAATGCATTTTAATTTCTTAATTTACCACAAACTATAAATCATGGCCTTAGGTGTTTTTGCCATATATAATGTAAGCCACCTTGCAGTGGCATTCGCATTCGCACCATTTTTCCAGCATTTCCAAGCATTCGCTATGGAAATATTTTCCATCTCTTTCTTTGTCTAGGTACACCGAAAGGAAAATCGGGGAGAAAACTAAAAGAATTAAGGTTTCGGAGCATTATATTTTATAGAAGAAATTTGTTTAATCTCATCTCAAATGGATAATTTGTAAAGTTGGGAACCCATGCCCTTTGAAGAACTTCCCAAAAACCTAACAATAATTGATTTTAATAGTTTAAGCTTTATATTCGACGACGACATAAAATATAATACATACTACTAAAAAATAGTACATAGTAGGAAAGAATTATGGATATGATAATTGTTGTTCATATATTTTTCTGTGTACTGCTACTGGTCCTCGGCTATTATTTAATTCAATTAAAGTTTTCCTTTCGGTGCATCTCTGCGGCAGCGCTGAGGTGTTGTAAAAATACCAAAAATACCTGGCTGCCGTGTTGGTCACGTCTTGGCCGCCTGTCCGGAGCAGCGGCTTCATTAGGTGAAGCTTGTACATATTAATTAAAATGTGTATCCCGCCGATAGGCTCGTATAAGTCCGCATGCGAGTGCGCCGTAGATGGCGGGGCACTAAATCATCTCCCCGGGCAATGCCTGGCCAGTATTTGCACTGCTTTCGCATATGGAAATCATTGCATCACGCCGAGTTTTCCTATGTTTGTGTTAATTGGCAACACTTTCTTGGCCGGGCCTAAAAGAATGAAGCCAATTCAAATTGGACAATTACAATTACGGAAAAATCTTAGTTGCTTGACGCTCGCGAGATCAGCTTTGGCTTTGGCTTTGGCTGTGGCTAAGGTGCATACCAATAAATCAGGAATATGTCAGAAATTTGCCATGACTTGTCGCGGGTCTGGGCTTTGGCCGCCAAATTAATGCAATTTTGTGTAAATTACTCATTAGAAACGAAATAAATTCGCTGTTGGAAGGCATAAATCACGCCTTATAGAGCGGTACGAGCCACACGACAAGCAACAAATAAAATTGAACAGAAATCTCCGCTAAAAACAAAAGTCTCGATTACCCCGGCCCGGCCGGGTGGTAAATGAAATTTCATTTTTGCCCCCGGGCGAAGGGAGGGATCGGGAAATGGGGGGCCGCCAATTAGATATTTTATTGCTAATGTGAGCTTGTCAGATCGCCAGAGTCGAGCCTGCCGCCTGCCGCCTGCCTGGGCAACTCGAGTGTCCAGCTCGCGGCTGTCCAATGTGTTCGGTGCCTGTCTACATCAATTAAAAGCGCATTTGACAATGATATTTATACTTGGGCTCGGTCTTCGGTCTTTGGTTTCGAGTTGGTTTCTCGCTCCGAAAACGATTTCCAAGTTCGGTAATTATAGATCAACTGCCGGCCTAGTGGAAGCGTGTTCCAGTGCTGATAATTTGTAATTTTTCCGGTCAGTTCGGATCGTTTGTACCGGTCTCGGTTGGTAGAAGATTACCAACCATCTCTGAAAATCTGAGTGCAATCGAATTATAAACATTGGAGTTATTAGACAATAAAGTTGCAACTTTCTATCTCAGTTTCGCTCCTTTTTCCTTTTTTTAATTTCCATCTTATTGTTAGAACTTTTATTTTTAAAGTCAATGGGAATATCTTTTTAGGGAATCTTGGGAAGATGCGCTTTGGTCACCGGGTATCTCACAGTCGAGCTTAGCTTTCATACTTTGTATTTTTTATATTTTATGGCGTTTGTTGTAATATATACCTGGCAGCACCCATATAGTGTGCTCTCACGAAATATGTTACGCCGACTGGAATGATTGGGCAAATGGATCGATCGACTAGGCTTTTGGGCCGCGGCAACATTGTTGCAATGCGGCATTGCCAGTCAGCAAATTATCAGCGGGCCAAAACAAATGTTAAAATGTTTGAATGTGTAACAAACACACAACACACAATGGCCATATTTGTTTGGGGCCAAAACTAATGACGTGGCTCGCTAGCTGTTTTAATTGTGAAATGCCGTGCAATAAATTGCAAGATGGCCAAAACTAAACAAAAAACCGAGGCCCAGTATCCTGAGTGCAACTGCAATTCAATTACAGCTCAATTTCATGGCAGCAGCAGTAGCAGCAGTAGAAACCGCAGTTAGAGCAGCAGCAACAGCAGCACCAGCAGCAGCAGCAGCGGCTGAGAGCCATGGCCATTTAGAGAGCACGGCGACAATTTGTTTATGGAACCGCCGCGGACTTTAAATGGTCCGGTGCATAAATCACTCGCTCTCGGCTCCGATCAACCCCAATTGTCAATTGCCAATACATATCGCCTGTAATTGGGAAGGCGGAGCTCTGGGCCCAAACATCACCCACCAGCAACAGCCACTAGAGCTGCAACTGCAACTGCTTCTGGGGCATGTTGCTGCTCCTCTTTGGCAGCTAGTTCACAGCAATTTCGCATGGCAAAACAATTTGCATGGCTCTCTGATCCAATTGCAATTAGACTGGCGTGCTGCCCTCAGGACAGCAGCAGCAATATCTTTACAGCAGCAGCAGCAGCATCGAAACAGCAGCAACATCAGCATAGCAGCAACATGCTGCAGAGTTGCTAACTGTTGCCACTTAATTTCTTAATTCCCCATTGCGTGCCGTACCTTGTACTAATGACATCATTTGCCGGCTTAGACTGGCAACAAGTTGCGCATATCTAGGAAATGCCAGGGAATCAATAAGAGGGAATTATTGATGCTCTATAAGGATTGATTGTTGAAGAAAGTTAAGAGAATAAAAGAACATGTGGCCCGCAATCATAGCTACGGTTAGAAAGAATATTTTAAAATCCATGGTGTCCTATCGATTTTTTTGTAATTATTATTATTAATAAAAAATAAAATAATTATAAGGAACACTGTAACAATGGTAGAGCCTTAAAAGTCCTTAAACAACCAGTCTCAGAACCATTTCCAAAGCATGATCTTTGATATTTAAGCTATATAAGTGATAATAAAAGGATGACTTAGCATTATCCTTCTGGCAGGAGCATTGCCAGGCTGCAACTCGCTTGCAACTCTGGCCGAGTGCAACTCATAAACGCAAACGCAAAACGACTTCCTGCTCCTCGAACATGTCATGGCGGGGCAACAAACATGCAACACCAGCAACATATCGCCACAATTGCACACATGTGGCTGCCATAGCACCATATTTCATGCACGCAGGCGCCTCTTCAAAAAGTCTAATGCTGCTGCTAGTGCTGCTGCTGCTGTTGCGGCCTCTTCAGTCAATAAAAATATCTGGCAAAAATGTTGCTTACGAAAATGCAACGGCAATGGCAGCTACAACCACCGCATGCCAACATGATTTTTCTTGCTATTATTGTATTGCGACATTTTTGTGTTGGTTGCTGCTCTGCGAAATCAAAGCACGCCAACAGCAACAAGTGCACAGGGAGAAATTATAGTGATTTTGGAAGGAAATAAGCGTGGAAACCTAGACAGTTTTAGGTTTTTGTATTATAAATTCAAAAATGAATCTACATGTATATAAGTTACCTTTTTATAAATGTTTATCTAAATGGAAAGGCAAATATAGACATGATGCCTACTACAAGTATCACAATATTTCTTTTGCATTTTATTAATTAAATTTCAATAGATTTTAAGACAAATTTAAGACGCTTTATCTTGCCGTGTGGCTGCAGCATCATCAACGACAACATCCCAACAACATGAAGGCGACGCTGGCAACAAATCGCTGGCGAAAAATGTGCGCGCGATAAATTTATGTTGGCAACATCAAATCGACGTAAATTACGCGACGCCTGGTTACCAGGCTGCCAGTTAGCCGGGCGGCGCTTTGGCTGTTAAATTCTTGGCCCGGCTAAGAGAGGGGGCTGAGCCATCTGCAATCGTGGCCCGAGACTGGGCCAGTTGCAGCGCAAAAGATCGAGGCAAAGACGTAGTGACTCTGGCAACACATTAATTCACGCGTACTTAACACGACCACGCGGGACCTGTTGCTGCAGCAGTTTCCAATGTTGCTAGTGCTGTTGCTATTGCTGCTGCTGCTGCTGCTGCAATTGTTGCAGTTGCTGTTGCAGGTTGTCATCCCATCTGTAATACAAACGCATGCCTTGATTGGAGGGGATATAGAAGCGATGCTGGCGGCAAATTGCTGTTTGTAATTGATTTAAATACGTTGACGCTGAGTGGCAAATAACTCAGGCTCGCGAGTCGAGTTGATTATATGGCCCGGGACATTGCTGCTTAATTGCTGCCACAACCCCCAGACCAGACCAGAACTCTCTCTCTCTCTCTTTTTTGATTCCAACAAAGTTAAATCGGCTTTATCATTATCCGATGCGATGCGCTGCTATGATGCTGGCGTGAAAGCAAACAACGGCGGAACAACAGTCGCCAATTATCGTTTTGATTAATGCTCGCTGCCAAAATGGATTTTCATAAGCGCTTTTCACCATTTCTTCCCATCAATTATCATAAATACAAACAAATTTGCAATAAACTGCACAGCACGCACTGGTGAAGGCAATTTTCCAGCCGGGTTAAAGGCAAACACAGCCATTCAGCGGCCACGGGCATGGGCACAACAGCAACACCGCAGCAGGATCCGCAAGGAACAACACTAACAACTTCAATTACAATCACGTCAACATCATTTTCAACGCAACGAGATATATTTCTATTAGCCGAATTAATGTCAGCATAATTAATCACATCCAATAATGTTCAGTGACCAAGGCACAACAACAGGCAACATCAGATGCTCGGGATCCTCAGGGTCAATGCAGTTCGTGTTGGTTGCACCTTTTCCCGAGACACAAAGAGAGAGATTCCCGGGAGACCTTCACACTTTTGTTTATTGGCCACAATGCGTAGGTTGTAGCCAGGGGCATTTTATTTGGCTTGGACTGGGACCGGGACCGGGACCGGGACTGGGATCCCCTGCTAATGCAATTTGATTGTTGGCCCGGCCAAGACGAATCTGTTACCCAGATAACGCAGGCAGATTCATAATTGCAAAGGCTGGAAGAGGAGGAGAGATATGTACATATATGCCTGGGAAATTGCCTCGGACTTAAGGTGCACGCCATAATTTGTCTCCAGCTGATTTTCAGCCATTTCCACGCCATATTCTGGATCAAACTGTTTTGTTAAGCTCTTGATTTATTCGGCATAATTTTTTTATTGGCAGTTTCAGCACGTTGATGGCTATCAATTTGCACAAATTAAAATTTAATTGCAAATTTATGGCTTTTAATTTACTTATCGTTTGATTTATGCCCCAACCCCCACTCCAGCTCCAACTTCAACTCCAACTTTAGCCGAAATCATTTTTATGATTTAAAGCTCAGCCAGCCACTGCTGCGCAGATTGCAGATTTCATTTCGTTTTTTTTCTCCACTTTATCTTATTTTATTTATTTTTTTGGTGGTCCAGTTGGCTGCACTTAGAATAGCTAAGAGACAAGCAATTTAACTGAAATTAATTGCAAGCTCTTAACATTTTTATTTCGTGCATTTTTTGTGTTGATAAAAAAGCCGTCCAACTTGAGCCCGATTAGCCGAAGCGGAAGTGGCATGTCAGCCATGTCACTTAAGCCAAAGGCTGTACAAATAAAACTAAATCAAAATCACTGAACTCTCTCGCACACATAAAATGTAAATGCAATTTGCAAATTTTTACTTGCATTTTTCTAACAATATTCCAATTTATACACGAGAAGCCCCGCTAAAAAATTATTCAAAGGCAAAACGAAAACGATAAAAAGGCAAACAACTGGCTGGCCGAGGCCTGGGCAATTGTTTTGGGCCAGGCCCAGATCACTGGACCATTGCCACCAGCAGCTACCTCTACCTACCCAGCAGATGGAAAAATGCAACAATAAATCTCATTTTATGCAGAGCGCACAGCGAACGGCCCTTTTATAGGTAACGCTAATGTGGCCCAAAATTGAACTTGACATTTGAATGCCCAATTAACCATGACGTCGAGCTGAGCCGAGAGCCAACCAGGGCGTCCTGGACATGTCCGCAGCACCAGCACCCAATATCCAATGTCCAATAACCAATGCCAATGGTCAGATCCGAGACGCTGCCTTTTCAGGTCAAGTTTTTGGGCATTCCAATGCGTTATGCCTGTGCCCGCTTTATTGGAGCAATTTGGGTCTGGTGGGGCCTCCTCCTGCTTCCTGCTAATTAACCCAAATATTTTTTGCTCTTGAGCCGGACTCTGGCTCGGGCTCATCTATCTTAGCCATTCCAATCGCCGTGATAAAACTATGCCTTTCATAAAATGTTTATGGAACTATGCCTATGGCGTTAGATATGTGGAATATTCTCTTATTTAGGAGATATTTGTTTAGAAATGGGAAAGGTTTAATGTTCAGCTTATTAAATAAATAATAAATTGTTAAATTCTTCTAGTTTGTAAGTCAGCTTGACACTAGTTGATTAATTCTGTAGTTTTATTTTCTGTGAAGTTTTAATGCTTTAATCTCACACTTTGTCACTGGTTAATGATATTTTTAAAGAAGAAGTGACGCCTTCTGTAAATTTCACTTACTTTAAATGGAAATATATATTATATTTTAAAGGGTATTACCTTTTTCATATATCTATTTCCCCGAGGTTTTTACTATTTCGATGCGAGTGCAATTCTCACGCGGAGGCAGCCGTCGGTCAGTTCACGCAGAGGCAGCATTTTTCGGCCGGTCCTGGCCTGGCCTGGCTGGGGATGATTATAAAATTGCGATAAATATTTATACCGCTCTTAGATTTATGGTGATTCATATCACCAGCCGGCCTAGGATGGGGAATCATCGCTGCCATCGCTGGCATCGCATCGGGTAACAGGTAACGTTCATAAACATTTTTATTAGCAATAATTGCACAATTTTCCATGTGGTTCATTTGCGTGTGCAACCTAAAAAAAAATACAAGAAACGCTGAGCCAACTGTCATCAATCATAAAGTGGCGAGAGATTTTGCCTGGCCGATAAGCCATCATCTCGGGCTTCAACTTCCTGGCCTTGGCAGCCCCAAGGGTCACTCAAATGACCATAATTGCCAAGTGTCGAGTCAAATGCCACATTTAAATAATTCGAATTATGTGCAATCAATTCGGTTAAAGGTTTAGCCCGGTTTCCCCAAGCAAATTGTCATGGCCGCAAGCCCCACTCTTAACTTAACTGTATTTATTAATAATTTATATTATTTGTTTATAGAAGGCCGGCGACTGAAGCGAAGGCCAAGTGCTGCTGCTCACTTAGTTAATGCTGTGCCATAACCTAATGGTCGATTTGCTTTCAAATCAGAACCCTAAGGACAAACTCTTAGGTGGCATTGAAAATAATAACTGATTTATTTGGCATTTTCAAACAGTAAATATATAATTTTTGCTCTTTACTATTATTAAAACCTTGCAAATAAATAGTGTGATATTTTCATCGTGCTTAAATATCTGATATTAATGTTGAGAGATTATGGGAAAATGATATCTTAGCAAGTTTCTGATGAAACTGGTAGCAACAACAAACTTAATATTTATTTTAATAAAGATACTTTTATAAATATTTATGTGGCGGTCACCTAAAAACTCTGGAAATAATAGATTTAGTTGTAAAATGCTCCATATTTATTTATTTTTTCGCAAATTCAGTTTCCTTAAACCAAAAAAACTTCCCAACAAGTTTTTGCCATAAATTAAATAAATAAAATTGAACTGCATTTAGTCACTTAACAAGGGAAAAAGTCAACTACATTTTCGTGTGTAATTGGGCTTTGCGGCAACCGAAATTTGTGTCGCTGCCTGTAACGCCCGCTCCTATCTCCTGAGCTGACTGCTAAGTGTTTTGTCTTGTAATTTACAAATGCAAAATAGCCGAATGTGACAAAATGCAGTCGCCTGACAATTTATCGTGTTGCCTGGCATTGCCTGGAATCGGTCCCCGATTTTCAGTCCCTCGCCCCAGTCCTCTCCTGGGAGCCGAAAAACTAGTTTACGCATTTTGCGTGCGTTCAGCATTGATATCGATGTGAGTTTATATTTATGGGCCTAGCCGGGCGTGGCCTTGATCTAGAATTTCAGTTGTGCCAAGCGTTTTTCCGATGTTTTCATTTTCATTTTCATGTTTGCTACGGCAACGCACCACGCGGCGTATGTGTGATGTGATCTCCGGCGATCTCGGGCGATCTCGGGGCGATCTGAGGTGAGGTAAGGTGATGTTTCGGTGTTCACTTGCGTAATCTCGTATCGGGGTGCTAAGTACCGGTTTAAACGCCGGCCCGGACAAGTTAACTCAGCTAGTTTTAATTTTTTTACTTTATGCATCTGAACTGAAGCGTCGTGGAAAAACGCGTGCGATTATTTTACTCATTTTTCCTCTGTGCTGTGCGAGCATATCTTTCTGCACTTGTAATTTATTGGGAAATTTAATTGAATTCGCATGCTCGCCAACCGGTCGAATAATTTTTGTCCCCCGATTACACACTCATTGAGCAATCGTCCGAACACACACATACCACACCACACACGTTTCAAGCTTTCCAAAGCTTATCACACTTTTCGCACAGTTGCTGGAAAAGATAATTCTTACTCAAAACAGCACCTCAGATGTTTTAGCTTAGCTTTTATGGCAATATAAAACTCAATGGTAAGAGCCATAGTCAGTCAGTAACTGGGATTTGAAGAGTACGCCAATATGTTCTGTCTACGCCTCGCTGGGTTGATAGTCCTTTTCCTGGGGTTCGTGGCCACCTACGAGGATGCGGAGTCGCTGCACGATCAGTATTTGAAGGAGCAAGTCAGAGTTCGCACAGGTTTGTTCCTTTTATATATCAAATTATTTAAATTCTGCTGAAGGGAGAAAGTTTCCGCCCCCAGAGGTCTGCGTTGGGAAGCCAGAGTACGGCAAGTGCCGGGGTAATCGTAGGCTGTGGTTCTACAATCACCACGCCGCAAAGTGCCAGAGGTTCACCTACTCCAACTGTGGCGGCAATCGCAACCGATTCTTCAGCCAGCAAGCTTGCCAGGAATTCTGCGGTAAATACAACTGGAACAACCCCAAGTTGGCACGCCAAAGTGTTGCAATTCCCAATAATGGTGCTAGGAAGGCTAAGCCGGCATAATAAACGAAGCTTTATTTTCTTTAATTTTAATAAAAATTTATTGTAAAAGCTATAAGCCTTTGTTTGGTATTCATAAAATATTTTGTTTATTTATGGCATTTTATATTAGCTGGAACTCTTTTTTACTTACTATTAATCGTTCTTGATAATAAAAAGCTCTGAGGAATTTTATTTTCTACTAAAATAACACTTGTGTGTAGAAAAGGTGACTAATAATTACTTTATGGGCGGAAACACATTTTAATTATTGGAAAAATGGTCAAGGAACAAATGTCCATACAGCTGGTTTACTCAATTTTGGTTGGCTTTCTAAATTTGATTAGAAATGTGTTATTTTTTTTGAGCATTCTGCGTTTGGTGATAGACAGGAGTTCCTCGCGGATTTGTCGGGTTTCTCGCGAATTTCTCTGGGATATTTTAAGTATGAATAAAAAAAAGACATATTTGCGCTTCTATTTTTTTAGATTAAAAAAGAGGTTTAAAGAGGATTTACTTGAACACAATATTGATGTATTGAAACCTTATGAGTAAATAGTGCGTTACAAAAATATTACACTATATTCGAAGTTATTTTCCTTAGCTTCAATGACTTTTAAAGAATTTCGTTTGCCTCAATTAGCTTTATTAACAAAAACACCTTTCCATTATCTGGAAATAGGTAAAGGTATAAATAACCATACAACTGACTTACTCAACTTCAGTTGCCTTTCCAAGTTAGAGATGAAAGTAGTTATATATTTTATGAGCCTGGTGCTCGTTTCGGTGACAGCTATTCCCCGTATGTTATTAACCTGAAGTGAGTGCGATTCTTATCTGACCCGATTCTTGCAGTACTCTGTTACCGGCCGTACGTCTACGGAACTTGCAAAGGATATCGCCGGATGTGGGCCTATTTGCAATACGAGAACAGGTGCATTCCGTTCGCCTACTCGGGTTGTGGCGGCACCGAAAACCGCTTTTACACCAAGGAACATTGCGAATCGGTTTGCCATACCAGATCACTAGTGCGGTAATATTGTACTTCTTCTGGATGTTTTAGTGAAACAAAATTGCGTTAAATAAAATATATTTTTAATAAAGTTCATACTTAAATAGAGGTCGCAGTTTTGCTAACTGAAATGAGTTTAAAATCATATTTCTTTGGTTCCGCCTCATAGATGCTTTATGGACTGAAAAATATTTTCGGTATAAATACCCAATACACTGGCTTAAAAAATTAAGTTGACTTTCTGAGTTGCAATAGTGAAAGATGAAGGTCCTTCTAGTTCTTACGGCATTTCTGGTTGCCATAGTGGGTACTGGGTTGTGCTGATGGAAGATGTTCCATAAATAAATAAGTACTAGATTTTCTTGAATTTAATTTAGATTTATTATTTAATTAATGCCTCTTCTATGGGAAATAGGTAAACAATAAAAAAATAACTCAGCTCAGGGCGATAAGAACCACATGTTTCTAATACTTAACAGTTTAGTACAAAATAATTAGCAAAAAACACTGCTGTTGCTGTTATTTAGGCAACATTTTTAATGACCTTTGTTAAAACAAAACACATTTTCATTAAGGGAAAATGTTAAAAGGGGTATAAGTACCCTAAGTACTGATTAACTCAACCTTAGTTGAAAATCCGAGTTGTAATCGTCAAGAATGAAAATTCTCTCCGCTTTTCTGGGCCTACTGCTTGCTCTAGCGATGACTGTTCCGTCGACTTCTCAGCGCAGGAATCGTAAGGATTTCCAGAGCTCTAGGGTGATTAATATTTGGCTGATTTCTTACAGAGAATTGCTACCAGCTGGTGGATTATGGGCGTTGCCAAGGACATAAACTAATGTGGGCCTATTCAACTTACGACAAAAAATGTTTTATGTTTCTCTACTCGACATGTGGTGGCAATGCAAATCGCTTTGACACTCAAGATGAATGTGAAAAGACATGTAATTCGAATCAATAGGATTATATTTTGCGTCTTTGATTGGAAAAAATGTTGTTGTTGAGTTGAATAAAATCCCACAACATTTTCAAAGCTTTTGTGAAGTATTTTAACACTTGAAACGCTTGCGTTTTGACCATTTTTTTAGAGCACGCGTTTTGTTGGCGTCTGGCGGTTTTTTTGGTACAACTCGTAACAGGCGCTCAGAGGCGGAAAAAGCCCAGAACAAGCAGTGGAGTAGAGAGCTTTTCTCCAGCTTTGTGTCAATTACACGGAGGCACACACTCGCACACCCGCACACTGGCACATTCGCACACTCGAACACACTCTCCCGCAGGGGCGGAACTTGGGAATTCGCGATTGTCAAGGGCTGGGCAAATATTCGTTGCTTGCTGGCATTTCGGCCAGGCCAACAGAATTGGTTGCAGAGCCGGCGACTTCCGCTGCAGCGAAATGAAAGCTCGCCAGATTTTTGCGTTGTTCTCTCTCTTTATTTTGTATTTATTTGTGTTTGGCTTTTGTTGTGCGCCGTTAGAGGCATAAATCACCGATGAGGGGCCAAAATGTGCAAGTTTACAGGTTGACTCGCCGATGGTACGCAAAAAGCACATTACCAGAATAGCAATCGCAATGGCAATGGCAATGGCAATGCCAATGCCGAATGCTGAATAGCGAATAGCCATCGCCGAATGGCGAAATCAAAGAATAAAGTCACGCAATTTCAATTACAAATAAACGCACAGCCGGAGAAATGGCTAGTGAGGAGGGAAGCTGGGGTCCTGATGGCGACTATATGCTCGGACGGCGATAGCTATAGTAATAATAATAATAATGAAATTGTGATAAGCTGCGCGCCACAAATTGCACGCGAGTGAGACGGCAAGACAATAATTTAAACCGTTAAGCGCAAGACGAAGCATCAAATGCTGCCGCCCAGAGGTGCAAGCGTGACACGAGGCACTACTTCTAATTTAAATATTTCTGAAATAAAAAAAAAATATAGAGCTGTCTGATTTAAGTCCGATTTTTAACCAAATTATAGAGAATTACGCAGAAGCATTGGTTCCTAATAGGATAAAATATATTGTTGGTAGACCTCTTAATACGATATGAGAGACTAAGTTTACTGATACCTATATCCGATCCAATATTATCATTATTTGTAGTCCGTCAAGAGGATCATACTTTGACTTTTTAAAAGAAAACAGATACCAAAACAGGTCTGTTTAAGTGTGATATTACCGACATAATTAAATTGTTAACACTTTGGTTAATTTTTTAATATATTGGTAAGCCTTTGAATTTATTAAAAATATAATAAACTATTTTACTCTTTACAATAAAAAATATATGCATATAATATCAAAAAAATACTGATTCTCTTTTTCCACAAGTGAACATCAATTATATATCACTGAGAACTGAGGTGTAATTTTGTTTTTTAAAGGCCAGTACCCCTCGTGACACGCCAGAAGTACAACTCTTGCGTTACCCTCCTCCTGGACGTCCGATGCGAGACGAGACTCACGTTCAAAACCGCTCAAGACGTCGTCATTCTGGCTGGTTGGACTGGAGTCTTGGCCTATCGGATGTCTGTGCAGCATTTGACGCATGCGCTTTTTGTGGCCAGCAAACATTAGGCCGAGCTGCGCTTCGGCGTTCGCCAATGCCAATTAATATTCGCATGATCAAATGGTTAACGCATTTAGCCGTATACAAGAGATAAAAAAAAAACCAACAAGACATCGCGCCGCACCGCAAACCGGCTCACATTAAATTCGCATTTACGCGTTTGCCTTTGTGTAACTGATCGCGGCTATCTGTCTCTGGTCAAGATCCCCGGATCCCGAGATCCCCGGATTTGGCCTGTGGGAAAGTCGGCCTTAATTGACATCACGAGGCGTTTAAAAGGAGGCCTGACCCCTTGGCAGAGTTAAACAACTTGTAGCTTCAGTTAATTATGTATTTATTTAGTATTTTCTGTCTCTGTTTCGGTTTTTCACTTGCTCCTTCTCTCCATTCCTTTGCAATTATAATTTAGCTTTCCTTCTGTGGGGCTAAGCACTTGAAAATTTGGAATTTAGCAATTTGTTGTATATATATATATATTGGTTTTATTAAATTTCATTAGTTATGGGCTAGGCTGGTTGATACATAGCTTAATAAAATTGATTTATTTACCGTGTGCGTGTGTGTGTCTATGGCATAACAAACTGCTGCCCAGAGAAAATGGATTAAGATGATTTTATTTGGTATTCTTCGATATCTTCGATTTTGTATTGAGTAGGTAGGTACTTAATGGAATCTGTTGTACCACAAGCAGGCTAACATTTAAAGCGTTTTGCATACACATCGATAGAGAAGGACTAAAATATAGGAGTACGTAAACCAAGTCAACAACAACAAGGCCTGGCCTTAAATCAAATAAAACACACATTTTACCATCGGTTCGAATAAATGCAAATACACAAGTGGTTTTGATAAATGCTTACGTAACAACTAAGGGACTAGTTAAAAGTTTTTTTAAAAATTCGTAAAATATTCTCCAAAAGCATATACGTATAAAATGCAGCTGACTCATCACCTCGATGTAATCAATTGATTTTACGATTTTGTAAGCAATACAAACTTGCTTATAACTTGATGCGTTGTCTGTCCTTTGATTTGATTCGATTCGCTTAAATATTCAATTAAAAATTATATAACAACACGCATACATATCAATAGAGTTAGTCGTATGTATATATGTATATAATATGTAGTAAATGTGATTAGCCAATAGGTTATAGATCTGTACGAATGCGGGATATGATTTAGCATTGCTTGTATATCAAATTCAATTCTTTGCCCTATATGAAACATGCAGCATTCAACATCAATAAAATTGTATAATAAGCCAATATTTGTTTTAAATTTTAATTTCCTCGCTCCCTTGCCAAACGTGATTTTCCTCTCCCTTGTCTATGAGTTAAAAATTTGCTAAAACATTTTCATTTAATATTGGTTTTACTGCCTTACCCCGCCCCCGTAAATGCAATATTTTAATATGTTTCTTTTTTTGAGACTGAGTTGCAATTAATTGCCCTGCTAATGATAATTCTTTCTCGCAAAATGATCTAATAAGTAAACTCGATCTGAAAGGAAAGCTTTTGGTTATTTCTGGAAGTATTGAAGCTCTAATAAAGCCTTCACTGGTTTTTGGTGCATTTCTCTTAACTGGAAAAAATTGTGCCTTTTGTTGATTGTGTGAGTCTTTTTGTTCGTTTCGTTTGTTAGTTGTTCTTTGGCCATTCAAATAGTTAAATAAATACAAAATACAAATACCCATTCCCCCATCGTATAAAGGCCTACAAACTACCATAGTTGCCCTAGAAAAAGTCCTTCGTCTAACTACAACTTGAACAGAGCCCCGTAGTTGGTGAGGCATAATAGTTTGGCGCACAGGCTGCGACTCCGACTGTGACTGCGACCGAGATTGTGACTGAGACTGTGACCTGGCCTGAGTATTGCCGGTGGTGTCGGCGGTTTTTGCTCTCCTGGGGCCTGAACCGCGGCCAGGTCATTGCTCTATTTCCCTCCACAGTACTCGCCCTGCAGCATTCCATTATCCAGGAGCAGGGCTGGCGTGTTGGAGATCCCATCGCGCAGCGCCAACTGATAGGCCACCTCGAAGGCCTGGCCGAGGGTCAGGATGATCTCGCTGGCCAGATTCTGTGGGGAAGAGGTCTTATTACCTTATTTCCTGGCCACATCTTGAGCGTTGTACTCACTGTGCTTTGGACCAGGAAGACGTGACAGTAGTGCAGGTCCTGTTCCTTGGTGATGTAGGCAAAGTGCCGCAGATCCTCGGAGTCCTGACAGGCGCAGTTGATGTTCTGAATCTCATGCTCGCAGATTGTGCGCTGTCGAGATTGATAAACTTTTAGATAGTATTCTAAGTTCGAAATCCTTGACGACCTACCTTGCTGTTAACATCAATAAACTCCACTCCGCGATGGCAAATGGACAGCGAGAGTGGGGAGCCCGATTTTGCCTCACCTTCCGCTGAGGATTTCAGCTTTTGTATGGACTTCTTAGTGGACTCTGTGCCACGTAGTTCTTTCACAACCGTTGAACCGAGGTACTGTCGAGGGGAGAGAAAGGAAACACAAGAGTTTAATATGTACTCTATATAATCTGATAAATTTTAACGATAAATCCACTCACCTGAACCTCGTAATTGATGTGCTCGTTGAGCAAAGTGTGCTCCGAGTGGCGCCATTCGGTGGTCCTTAGATTGGCCGGAAGGCCCAGCAGCAGCTCCGAAGGAGCCCGTATTTGAAGAGCAGCTGTCTTTCTCGCCGGCGGAGCGGGTGGTGGTGGTGCAGGTCTTTGAAATTAAGTAAAGAATATTTTTTATTTATAAGATAAACGGAGTTTTCGGTACTACTTACCGACTCTTGCGATAGCCCGTAATGGAATTGCGATGCTGAACGGGGTTTGCAGGATTCCGGGGTGCCACCACCTCCTTGGTCGTTCCATTGCCGTTCGTTGTCAGCTGATTGGTTTCGTTGTTCTCGCCCAGCGGCGTCTTCAGCGACTTGGAGTCGCTGTCGCGCATCTGGCGGATGAAGGCCAGCGACTGCAGGATGCGTCTGCGGTGGCCCAGCTTGTTGATCTCCAACACCGTCTGCAGCTCCACATCCCACACCCCGCACACGCTCTCAATGGTATTGTACAGATGTTTGCTGAAAAAAATCAAATAACACAGATTAATATTTATTTTATTTAATTTATTAATTTATGAAACTCACTTGAAGAATTCAAGGTACTCAGGAAGGGCGATGCTATGGAGCCACTGCTGCAGGGAGCTGACTCCCAGCTGCTTGTTCTCCTGCTGCGTCTTGGGCAGCACCTGGGGCAGAAACTCCGCCGGCGGCAGGCTCTGAACAAAGCGCAGCAGCTTGGCCGCATCCCGCTCGGGAATGTGGAGCAGGGGAATATCCGGCTCCTCAAAGACATTGTGCTGGGGGGAAAGGTCACTGCAATTAGCTTCTGGAAAAACACAATAAATTCAATCGGAATCTTACCACAAATTTGTAGTTATCATAGCCGTTCTCGAAGAGCATCCTCTCCAGATGAAGCAATCCGGCGGCTCGGAGGCGCGTAGCCAGCTCCCGTCGCTCGTTGGGCACCTCCATGTCCTCAAAGTCCAGCTCGATGTCGTGGGTGGGTGTGATGCTGGTGTTGAGGATTCCGCTGCCAAAGTTCTCGATGATCTCGGAGATCTTCTTGCGCGCCTCCTCCGCGTTAAAGGGACTCAGGAGATTTATGGAATTTCGGGCCGCCGAGTGACCGCTTCCCGGGGACTTGGCCGGCGACTTAGCTGGCGATTTTCCAGCGGATTTTGTAGGGGATTTCGAAGGGGATCTTGGCGGCTTCGTTACTGTTTCCGTGGCGGAATTCCCATTGGCCTCCACGGGTTGCAGCTGCTGTTGATTGGTCGGCGTCGTTGGCGGCTTGACGAACTTTCTCTCCGGCACCGCTGGCTTGTTAGGAATCGGGGGACGCACCCGGGGAACACTGCTTTGCTGCTGCTCCTCCTCTATTTTCACCTGCACCTCGCACTGCTCTTTGAGCTGGGAGGCTCCCTTGAGAAGACCAGCAAAGGGCACGTCGCTCACAAACTCCTCCACGTAGTCGGTAGAGTGGGAGAGACTGTGATCCGAGCACGAGATGCTGGAGCTCAGCGATCCGGAGGAGGGAGCCGGGCAACGAGGCACCACCGTCACAGTGTCGTCGTAGTCATAGCCCGGTGTGCTCAGCGTGGGCAGCAGCTTCGATGGCGACGATCCCGTCTCGATCATCAGCTGCTGGGCTGCCTGCAGCTGGAGCAGGGCAGACCGCCGCTTATACTCCTGACTGAGCGGCCGGATCCGCTCGTGGATGGTCCTCTCCGCCTGGCTGGAGCTAGGCGGCGGATGGTCGGGCGTCGGTGGTTGCTTGTAGTGCGTGGGACTGCTGGGAATCTGTTGCTTGGGTTCGCAGTTCTCCTCGCCGCCATTGGACTTGCTGGCCATGTTTGCACCGCTGAAAAAATATACAGAAAAAGGTATTAATATCAAGAGTTAAGTTTCCCTGTTTTTAGGACTTATGGAAAGGCCTATTTCATTTTTACTATCTTATTGTTTGCAATTTTTGGGTTAATACGAACACGGAAATCTAGGAAATTGCCTTTATTTATAGGCCAAATCAAATACAATCAGCTTAAGGTACACAGAAGTGTTATGCAGTAGCCAATTTATATATCAAACTCTTATAAAAGCGTATAAATTAGCCTCGGCTATTCAAACACCTATATTACATACAGTTTTTAATGCAATTTTCCATGAATTGAAACCAAGCTATAGCTTACTATAGTTACGTAACATTCATAATTAAATCTAAATGGTGTTGTGGGTCATCCAGCTGCGTTTATTACGTGCATTATTCTTTATGTTTTTACGGGGAAGCTCATTTAAAGTACACTAAATTTTATGGAACTCAATAAACATTTTTATAGCCACTACCGAACTGTTGGGAAAGACGCAATTTCGGTAGAGTGAGTTTAAAATCAATATTTATATTTATTAATTTATTGATTTTAATCCAAAATCCTGGTTGTATATTTTTATTTTTTTAACGTTGCTTACCTGCTGTTTCGATTGCGCTTGAGTTTGCGATTCGGATTGTACGACTTGAGGGTGGCGTTTTCTGCTGATTTCAAGAGCTCCTTGGACAGCTTGGTAGTTGCACTTCGAGGAGCGGGAATTGGTCTTTTCATTGAGTTGGTAGCCGGGGCCGGTGATTCACCACTGGAGTTGGGCACACTCGTCTCACTGTTCAGCTCCGAGCTGCTGCACTGCCGGTCCAGCATGTCATCTAAAAGAACACACCTTAGTTGGGGTATCATTTAGGGTATATCTCCTAATCTTACTGCTGGAGCTGAGGATCATTCCGCCGGCTATGGCCGAACGGGTGCTCTGCCTGGCGCTGGCATACAGGCGATCGCTCCTCTGCCGCTCCCGCAGCTGGGTCTCGTCGAAGCTCATGCCGCCGACGCTGCCGTGGCTCTGATGGGAGTACGGACTATCGCTGGGCGGCTGGCGTCGTATCTGCTGCTGCTGGCCCTGACCATGACCCTGAGCCTGACCATGGCCATGGCCGTGGCTCTGACTTTGGCTCTGGCTGGAGGGGGAGCTGTAGCTGAACTGCTGCCCGCCGGGACCGGCGTGTGTGGGCGAAACGGAGAGGTTGCGTCGTGGCGGCTTCTTGGGCGGTCCGGCGGGGGCAAAGGTGCTCATCTGCATGGGCTGCCCAATGCCGCCGGTGGAGCAGCGGGAACGGGGCGATACCGAGGCTGGCTCAAAGCTGCTCAGCGATGAGGAAGGACTCACACTGTAGCCACCACCCATGTCACTAAGAGGAAATAAAGATAATTTCTTTAAATTATTAATTAATTTTAATAAGAAAACATACTTCTGACTGTGCAACGGAGAGTGAGCGTTGAGATCCTGGTAGAAGCGATCCTCCGGCTGCAGGGCACTATCCAGGGACTTGCCTCCGTTGTAGTGACTTCCGTTTCCGGCACTCAGGCGCTGCTTGCTATATCCGGATTGCTGCATGGAGTGCGAGTGGTTCAGCAAGTGATTATTGGAGTTGAAGTGATAGTGGTTGCTGTGGGGAGGCTGTGGCTGCTGCGAGTGGTGTTTGCTCTGGCCACGTGCGGAGTTGGGCGGTCCGGAGTGCTGTCTGTAGATCACTTCGTCGCCCTCATCGGTGTCCATTTGATTACGGAAGTCTGTAAAAGATTTTGATGGATAAATATTTATAGGAAAATATTAAAAAAAATATTTATTTTCTAAAATGTCTTATTGAAAATGAAATTTAATTTAACTTTTCAATGAACCGCATTTTAATATTTAATTAACAAAAAATCCTAGAACTCCATTCTAGATTAAAGTCATAAGATTATGTGGTAAGCAGGCTAAAGATTACAACTTGAGCTTACTCCCTGAAGTGCCTTTTGCTCGTAAACATATGTACAAATATATTAAATATATATATTCGTTATCGCGTATAAAAATGCACAATTGGACTAAGAACGAGTAAGAGTAATAAAATGCGGTTGAATAACAGAAATCGAAAATAAAGAAGTGTGTAACAACAAGGATTGAATCATAGTTAAAACAATAGTCTGTGGTTTCAGAGATTACGCATACGCACTGTTGATCACAGCCACAATATGTTTGGTGACATGCGGGGGAAATTCGCGCAGAATATCCAGAGCCGTGCGTCCCTCGTTGTCGGTGGCCGCCAGGTCGATGCCGGCCTTCAGAAGTGTCCTCACCACGTTCTCCTTGCCGCAGAGAGCTGCCTCGTGCAGCGCAGTGCCCGAGGGAGTCAGGAGATTTACACTGACCCCGGCGGATAAAAGCACCTCGACGACGCTCTTGTGGCCATTACGGCTGGCCAGGTGCAGACAGGTGTGCGGAAAGATGGTCCTGCAGGGCGAGGCCGGCGACGAGGGTGACGGAGTTCCCCGTTCCAGGACCTCTGAGCCCAGGTGAGCTATTAACTCCGGATGGGCGCGGATTAGCATTTGAACCGCCTGCAGACGACCGTACTGGGCGGCCAAGTCCAGCGGGGTTTCGCCCTTGGTATTACGCATATTGGGATCCGCATCGTGGTTCAGCAGCAGAGCCAACGCCCCCGTGTGTCCATGCTGGGCAGCACAGTGCAGCGGGGTCTCCTGCTCGATTGTCTGCAGGTTGGCACTCGCCGGTCGATAGGGATGTGTCAGGAGTAGCCTCACAATCTCCGTCTCCCCCGCCCAGGCGGCCAAGTGGAGGGGCGACGATCCCCGCGAGTCTGGCAGATTAGGTGAAGCCTCATGGGCCAGTAACAGTCGCACAATCTCCTCGTGTCCATTGAGGCAGGCATGGTGCAGCGCCGAGTAGCCGCCACTGTCCTGGACATTCACCCCTGTGCCGCGTCGCAAGCTGGCCAGCGGTCCTGCCCTCTTGGCCTTCTGGGTGAGCACCTTCTCGATGTGCGAGATGTTGCCATTGCGTGCCGCCTCCAGGAACTCCTGATCCTTGCCCATTGTCGAAAGAGGCTGTAAACAGCAGAAACCATAGTAGAAGAAATTATTAAAAATGATTATGACTTTTCAAAAAACATTCCCATTATTATTTTATGCAAGTACTACAAATGAAATCATATTAAACCAAGTCCCTTCAAGCCCTTAACGCATACTTTCTTCCTGTCTGGTAATGGATTCCCGTTAATGGACTTCCTTGCACTCCTAATCGCTGTACGACAAGGATCCAATGAGGGAAGGGAGCTTGTCTGCCTGGCAGCCCTGAGTTGATTTGCTGCAAATGAATTATGACTGTCAAGTGTGCTTCATTAAAACGCCTTCGGCTTTGTGGCTTGGCAGGCCTTTACGGGTCGCCTTTTCTCCTCTTAGCCCTAATGACTTTTAGCCCGTCTTTCCATTTAGGCCACCCTCACAACACCCAACCGTACATTGCCACCCCTCGGCGCCGAGCTCTCAATCGGAAAGCGGGGGTTTGCCATTAAAAAAATTGCACAATAAGACAAGGAGGCAGAAAGGAGCTGGGTGAGTGAGGAGAAGCTGAGGTGTCGAGAGGAGCTCTGCTCCTGATGAAGTGCTTTTCACGCGTTGGAATATCTTCGAGTATCTTTGATATTTCCCCAGGCACAGTGGGACTCATCAGAAATGAGCAGAAAAATTGTAATATGAATAGAAATTAAGGTGTGCAATGAAAGCTTAAAAAATAAACACTTCATAACTGAAATTTACAGCAGTTATTTCTATTTATAAGCCTCAGTATCAGTTAGCACAATGACTGATGCATCAGAGAAAAATATACAATTATTTGCCACATGTGAAATCTGATAACTAGAACAAAATCAGTCACTTGTTGAATGATCTGTAATCCAGTGAGTCATTTGGGATCCCTTTTGGGCCCATAGTCCCGACTTCAAGGGGCTTCGAAGTACGGAATGATAACGCACGTTGCGAGCGCCTGGAAGCGTGCTGCCTTCCACATTTCAATGCTTCAATGAGATAAATACACGGCGGCAACAGATAATCACCTGCTTACACACACTCGCTCGCCGACGTTTTACAAACACCCGCACACACACACCCACACACCATTTATGCTACTACATGACATACTACAAAATCCGACACAAGGTAGGTTAGGCACATCCTTCGGAAGGAGTGAGCAAAAGGAGCTGCCGAGAGAGAGAGAGAGAGAGAGAGAGCTGGCACGCGAGAGAGTTGCAAGGAGTGCGCCTGCTCTGCCGCGCCCACCACCGTTGGCCCCCGCTCCTCCGCCTTCACTCCTTAACCCCCCGAGAGTCCTTTAGCCCGAACCCCCACTCACCCCGTAACCGCCAAGCTATTCATAATTTTTCGCTTGCAAAACTCTGAGGCGTGTCAGCGCAGTGAGGACTAAAAGGGGGAGCTTCGGGGGCATTACTGCTGGGGATGCGTTTAGGCCAGGCCCAAAGAATGGCAACGGAAATTGAGGCACATTATAAACGGCTTGACACCAGAAGCAACAACAAAAGCTGGCGCTACATTGCCAATTGGCAGCAGAGATTGTGCAGTTCCTAACCCATAATTGGGTCAAAGGATGTTGACCCTAGGCAAGGCTGGCCAAAAGCCAGTGGGGCTTGCAACCACTATATATCCAACTACCATTTTGTCTGGCAAATCATTGCCCGTCTGCCTTCTGGGGTTTCCCTTTTCGTAGAGACCGTAGAATACGGGGTTCACACATTTGTTATTGGCACTTTGCTTAGTGCACTTAAAAGGCGTGTAAGTGTACGTGTACTCCCATATATATACACACACACTCCATATAGCACATATATAAATACACACAATCGCAGATACATTTTCTACAGCACAATTTTCGCTTTTACCTTTTCGCTTAGTTTATTTGGGATGTGTGCTACGCTTCTCGACTTTATAAATATAGTACTTCCGTTGGTGGGCGGACTTTCTTCGTTGATTGAATAAATCTCATTGGGCTGCGCGGCGATTTATGTGGCATATCGCTGGCGTTAACATCGCACATCTTCTCTGTCTGTCATCCAGCGCATTTTCCCACCGCACTCGAGACTCCGATTTCGATTCAGTTTGAGATTCAGATTGAGATTGGGGATTCCGTATCCGATTCCGTTTTTTACTCCGACCGACGACGTCTCTCGCGTGCGACTGACTGATGATTTCGGGGCCCCGGGGTCTGCGCTACTCGTAGTTCCGTAATAATTCCAGATACTCGTACTCGCACTCGCACTCTCTCTCCGCCGTGCGCCGTGCACTTTGCTCTTGGGCTCTGTATCCGACGAAAGTTTTCTCCGATTTTTGTCTCTGTTTACGAGCTTCAGTACAATACATTTTGGCTTTGCTCGGCGCTTTCACTTGATTGTTTTGCTTCTCACAATGCGGGCGAAAGAGCGGAGAAAATTCGTGGAGAGATGGGAAAATAGAGAGAGAGTGTGCCGCCGAGAGAACAAGTACATTTTTGTTTGTTGTTTATCGGAACGATACGATAATACGCCTTTGTTTACGTATTTTCATGTGCAAAACTGACAGACGCACAGTTGGAAGAGGAGGGAGAATCTACACGGAGAGAAATAATGGGGAGCAATGCACTCAGATTTATAGACTGAAGGCCATCAGGAATATGGAGTATAAAAATTTTATTTATTAAGTTATTTTTATTACTTCAATACCAGTTAATTTCTTTTAAAATTCAGCCAAGCCAGGCTTATCCTCGTTAATGTTATTTACTAATTTAACACAATCTGAGAAAAAGAGTAGCTAAAAATCACGATACCTTTGTCTTAAAAAAATAATAAATAAATTTCATTAATAATTCAATTTTCTTTAGTTTTTAAAGTGTACCCAGTTCAGAAATAAATTTCCTGATTTGTTTATTGAAGGAAAATACTGCTTATTATTTTGTTAATTAATTTACGATTCAGAAATCCAAGGCTAACAATCGGGTTATTAACTCACCTAATTTTGAATAGACAAAAGATTCGTTGTAACTCTGTGTATATTTTTTCTCTCTGAGAAGCAAAGCGAATTAAAAATAGTGGCAATCATTGTCCAAGAATGCAGCAAAGGGAGCACGCCTTTGTTGCCGGGCGAACACAAATAAATATGCAACTTCGCGTTCTATCTTTGAAATGCAGCGGATTGAGTTACCGATCGGCTCGATCAGGTGATTAATGATCCGTGCAAGGAATGCGCCGACAAGTAGGTGGGCTTGCATCTGGGTTATATCCCTAGCAGATCGTCGAGCGCTGCAATTAGGAGTGTTTATTCATGAGTAAACGAAACCGATTAGATAAGTGCGATAATGGGTTTTTAAACATATACTTAAGTATCTGATAAAAGAACTTAAACACCTTAAGTTAACATTTATCATTTAGACAAATTTATAACCAACTGATCTTAGAGATTGCACATGATATTTGGGACAGGATAAGATATATTTGTACTTTTTAGATAAACTTGAAAATGTTTTATCAAGCCTTTTCACATTTCGTGATATAACTTATCTTTTTAAGAATTTCTAAGCTATAATATACCTATACTTCCTGATCTTCCTAAAGTGTTAAAATTATTTGTTAGCTGTATGTAAAAACAATGAGTCATTGTAAATTATCTAATTAGTTTTCTCCATATTATACTTCCATCAAAATGTGAGCAGTTCCCATAGTTAGTTACTCATATTTTGCACTCCCCATAAAAGTTTCCAAACTCAACAAAATAATTTTTTCTCACGAAGAGGTTTCCCGGCAAACCAGCAAACTCTTCAGAAAAATAAAACAATTGAAACTACTCATGTACTCATGGTAAACAAAATATGAGTAAGTGTTTGGGGAGCCCTTTCTCGCGCCTGACTTGTTGTTGTTACTGAGCTTTCGCTGAATTTTTTCGCTCTCTTATCAGTTGACTCTCTCTCGACACATATTACGCATGCGCCGTGTGGAGCTTTCTTATCACACTCCTGTTGTGGGCCAAAGCTTCGCGTGCGTGTCGCTGGGCGAAGCTCCCCCAATCAGCTGTTTCTGATAAGAAACCGTGTGCTTAACCCTTTGGTGACCGTTTTCCCAGCCATCATTGTGCAATGGACTGGGACTGGGACATGAGTTATAGCCCGCTCGACTTGACTGCCAACGTGACTCACTTGGTCAGCCCCAACCTCGACTATTCCAACTCTATTTTGTGGGCGGACACATGCGGCGAGTTGTTGTTGTTATTTGTTGCTGGCAAAGCTGTTTCGCGTCGTCGTTTCGCCTTTGCCATGTTGTGGCATGCCACATTCGCACACTGGCAAACAAACCAAGCCGCAAACAAATAAAATAGACAGACGGCCAACACCTACGACTGGTACTGGCCGAACGACCCACCGCATGAGTTTTCATACTCAATTGCCGCAAATGCCACAAATATGTGTAATTGACTTGAAAATGCGCCAAGCAAATCAATCCGCACAGCGTCAGTCCGCCAGTTGTCCGCCGTCCGTCCCCGAGTCCATTTTCGACCTCAAGTGCAGCGCGTGAACTCATTCCCATTCCAGCAGAATGGCCAGCAGAGTGCGGCACGTTCCGTTCGGTTTTACACTCGGAAGAAGTTTTTAAAATTTGTTTTCTAGGTTGGAGTTTTAAGAACATATTTTATTTAGCCTTTTCTATGTTTATTATATATTTATTTGTGAACTTTTTTAACTTTATGTCATAATAGAAATGAAAACACTTAATACTAAAATTGATTACATTTCCCTTGATTATTACTTAACATGAAGCATAAAATTTGTGTCAGCTTTTTAGGTATTTTTATACATTTCTTCACACATATGTTTTTTTATTTAAAAGAAAGCTAAAAAAATTAAAAACACGTTCCACCGGAAAGCAAATATATTTCCTTCACTGAGAAATTTTAACAACATTTTCCCCGTGTGCATATATCGGCTTAGGTCAGCTCCGCTCGCTTGCTGTGTGATTGATGAATGTTGCATATTTTGGACGCCGTTGGCTGCCACCATTGTGTGGCATTAATGAGACACCGGCCATTTGTTTTGCCATTTATTCGCTGTTTGGCTGCCTGACAATGAAACCGAACTTTGGTTGCCTTACAAATTGTGAATTGTTCACGTTCAACCGTCCTTCCCCCACTGCCCGGATGCATGTTGGTTGGTATATTATTTTCCTCGTTGTCTGCGAGATAGTTCCAATTGTGGAAATCGCAACGCTTTATGGTTATTGTAACACATCGGCTTTGCAGCAATTAGAGGGGCGCATTATGTGGGCTTTGGATCTCGGATCTTGGGATTTAGTATCTGCGATAGAAGAGCCAGAGTGCCAGAGCTCCAGCGGAACTGTTTATTACCATAAATAATTGTCAACGCCAGCCGCGAAACGTCAACTGATATACTGTCATGTGCCCTGATCTCGGCATGGGTTCGGTTGTAGATTTGCCTGTGGATGTGGATGTGGATGTTGATGTGGATTTGGCCCGGTATTCATTTCAGTTAACTGCACACTTGAAAGGCTTAGAGCCGCCGATGACTACGCCGCACCCTGACGTCACTATTTCGGTGGGTGCAGCAGCAGCGGCGGCGACGGCGGCAGCCACATCAACTGTAACAACTTATGACTCCGGGGTTGCGGCGTGGTATCTGCCCCGCATTGCTCATAATAAAGTCATTAGAATGTACGAGTTTCGTGCGATTTCGAGGCGTTAATGGTTTAGTTCCGCTGCATTGACTACGCGACTCGTTGTCGCTGTACGAACAACTTCCGCATAGAACAAATTGGTTGGGAATCGAGGATTAGGCATGCACTAATAAAGCGCAACGCCCATTGGCTGAGGGAGGGGTCCCTGGCTGCCCCCAGGGCATTCAGCTTTAACCTACGAAAGATTATTTTGTTGGCCTCGACAGGTTTTTACAAAACTTGGCCAACTTTAAAATTGTGGTATTTTTCTTTTATTTATATTTGCTGTTGGTAGTTTTACTATTTTAAAAATTGAATCTGGATACGTTTCATGTGTTTTCCTCTATTATTAACAGTTCATTACATTTGTGGCGTCAATTATATGTATATTCATAATCCTCTTCGGGTTGTGTTCTGGCATTCAAGCACCATTTCCGGCACTCTTCCTTATTGGCAAACCGATTGGGATTCCCCCCACAGCCGCTGTACCAAAATTGAAGGCATCGGTTGGTCGTAAAATCGTAGGAATACTGTCGATAGTGCTTCTTTTTTCGGCACACTCCCGCAGAGGTTACAAACATACATTTCTCTGTCGATTGAACGATAAAATATAGTCCTTGAAGTTCAATCCGTTTACCATAACTAACCTTGTCGGATCTGGGAGCTTCCTATGTGTGTAATTCGACCATTCACTAGGGCTGGCCAAAATAGTCCGCAGACTACTGCCCAGAAGATCAGAGAGAACGGCATCTCTCAGACTTCAGTTAAAACTGACTCTGAGATACCAGAAAAGAACTCTGAGTTTGAACCGTGAACAACGGGCTAATCAAATTTCATAATAAATGTATTATTTGTCAGGGTAAAAGCGTAACAAAAATTGTATGACATTTAGATTTTAATATTTTGGTTTTGTTTTTTACTTTAAACAAACCTTAAGCCCAGTCAATGGGAAGAAGCAGGCTGTGAAGTGCAGGAAGAGTCGGTCGGAGATTCCTCCTTCTGCCTGTTACGTATGTACATTGTCGGTTCATTTTAAAAAGCAACAACAGTATTTTTCTAACCCCTCTTATTTATATTAAATATATACTGTAAATTCTGTCAGCTAAATTCCCGTTTACAGCTTTAATTCTCACCGTGTACTTTTGGCTGCTTCTGATTGGAAACTAATTTCGTTCTCACAGAACGTCAGCCCAAAATGATGACGCTGAACCGACCTGAACTGAGGCGAACTGATTGAAGTGCGGCTCAAATTGAAAGATTGAGTGCCCGGCCAGTCTGCTTGTCTGAATGTCGGTCCATATGTTTCTTGGTAAGGGGCAGCCTCTGTGTCAGTCACTGGTGGCAGACAAAATGTTGCTAACGATGCTGCTGGCTCTTGGGCCAACTCCGCTCGGGGCTATCTCGTGTCATTGTCGCACGACTCACGACGGTGATAAATAATCATCAGTCAGTCAGCGGAGCAGTCAAGTGCTCGCTGCTGGCTCCTTCTTTTCCTATTCCTGGCCCTGCCACTGCCTCTGCCTCAGCCTCTGCCTCAGCCTCTGCCTCAGCCTCTGCCTCAGCCTCTGCCTTTGCGCTGCACTGCAATGTATGTGGCTCTAATTAAGCTCCGCTGCAATTGCACGTACTTGTAATTGCATAAAGGGTAACGGTAAGAGGAGTCCGAGGCCGTGCCCATCGATTCGGGATTACCAACCTTCTGGTTATTATCGCCATCGTCTTGGCCATCGCCGTTTTTGGTAGCTCCGACTGATAGCACAGCTTGGCAATGACATTTCAATGCATTTATGATGGTTATCTTGGTCAGCAGAGCCGAACTGAGGGAACTGAGCTTACACAGAGAAAAGTGAAGATCAAAACAAATTCAGATACAATTATTCAGATTTTTTATAGCTAAATATTAAGTAGAAAAATCCATATGAGGTCTTTGTAGATTAATTGTGATTGGGAGGGACAGGCATGTAAAGAAGTTAAGGTTTAAATGGGCTTTAAAATAATAGATCACCAAGAAATATAAATATTTCTTCCTGTGCATTAGCTGGTCTTAGATACCATGCCAATTGTCATGTGGCCGAAATGGAGAAAGGGGGAGAGCTCTCTTTCGGTGCACTGATTTAGATAAATTGCGCACGTTTTCTAAGGCAGGGCCGGGCTCTAAAGTCCGTTGTTGTTATCAAAACAACTTCATCAACAACTCATTGATCTCGCGGTCAGGTTCATTTCGTATATATTTTCCGTTGGCCAGCAGCTTAATTGGCCCAGTGATGGCCATTTGATAGGCTCCAATAAGCAGTTTTTAATTAGGACCGGGCCCCTTAACAAAGGATGCCGACCAGCTGCAGGCCAAGCCACAGCCAGGCCACAAAATCCGCACTCATAACTCACTCAGTTGGCTTTGATTTATTTGGGGCATGGCCGAATTAGCATACAATTAGAGCAAATGCGCGCTTTATGCAATTTATGAAATATTTATGCCGGCCCAGGGATATATCCCTAGCATTATGCAAATTGTCGGGGCTACAATGTAACTCTGAATACCCATTCGGCCATTCGGCGGCGGGTATCCGTTTTAAAATTATCCATAAACCAGCATTCGATGGCCACATAAATATATAGTTTTTCTTTTGTCGATTTTTTCTGCTATTTTTTTTCCTATTATTATTATTGTTTTTTTTTTTTGTCTCTTTTGCTATTTTTTTTGGGAAAGTTTACTGCTACACAGCGGGCATTTTGGTGACCGTTAAATGCCATTAACCAGACGATGCCGCGGCATTGGCAGTGGCATTGTTGTTGACCGCTTGCCGTTCAGCGGCAGCCGCAGAGGAAAATGAAGCAGGTGCGCAATTGTCAATTTTCCTGCTTGCTGGCCACCGAAGGATGGGGATTGGGGTGGAGACAAAGAGCGGGACAGGCGGCGGCAGCCCCAACAAAGAAAACAATCAATGCGATGGTAAAAAATCTGTGAATGCAGGATGTCCAACGAAGATGGGATGCCCTCGGTGGACACAGCAAAGCGGCAATCAAAGATTATATTTTTATGTTAAGTTACATTACTTGAATTAATATTTAAAATGTCAGATATATAATTAAAGCATTTTCTTCCATATTTTACATATTCATAGGAACCTAAAAATCAAACACCTTAAGACTTGCCTTACTCCTTGGTTTCCCTGCGGTATTCCCAATCAATTTATCAAGGTAAAGCCAAACTAAGCCATATATTGGAATACCCATGGCAGGCTTAAGGGTATTTCGCCAGCTTGGTTTGTCTCTCATTTTTTGTATATATTTTCTACACAGTTTTTCTTTTATCAGTTGCATATCGGCTTGACGTAGACATAGTAAGTAGCTTTTGTTGCTGCTTTTCCCGCTGCTGCCGCTGCTGCTGCTGCTACTGCAGCCGGCTGTGATTATTATGATTGTCCAGTGAAGCATGGAGGATGGCTGTGTCCAGCGGGGCAGCCGGCTTTGGGGTATTGTCATGATTTATGGCCTTTCCTAGAGAGCTCTGCCAAGAGAGGCGGCTGCGAGAGCGATCCGATGCTCGGCGCTTGTTCTGCGATCTGTTGCCCAGAGATATATCTATATATATGTGGCTCACATGTGTCCGAGACCCGCCAATAATAATAATAATAATTTCCATGATTTATGATTTGGTTTTGTGACACCAATTTGGCATGTGCCCCCTAGACCGAAGCGATTTACTCAGCGGTGTCACCTCAGGGGATGCAGATTCATCTCCGAGGAAATACAGGCCAAGCAGGTGGGGTTTTCCCTCGAATGGCAACAAAGTAAGATCTCTCTCTCTCTATCTTCGTGTAAGCTGAGAAATGGACAACATTTAAGCTGTCATTGGGGTGATATGCCAGCCGCGGCAATCTGGTTAATTATGGACAAATTCTTTCATTATAAACAAAAGTATAAAAAACGCGCTTAAGTCGCCGCTTATTGTCAGCTTTCTATGTCAACATTTCTGGGAGAGCGTTCGCTGGCAACGAGCAAAAAGCTGGCGAAACGCACATACATATGCCATAAAAATATCAAATATAATTGCGAGTGTCGTGCCACTTGAGAAGCCGTCGCTGCGTTTCTAAGCGCTTTTTCACAATGCTCGTTATCGCAATGTCACCGATAAATTCCGAGACCACAGCCCGTAATTTATGTTGACGCAGCTCATGACGCAAATCGAGAAATGTTAGCATCCGATGATGGGGTCTGAGTCCGAATCTGAATCGGAATCGTGGAGCCTGCGGCAGAGAAATCTATTTGGTTCCCATTGCCTCGGCAGTGGCATTAGCTTTGGACTCGACTAATTTCCGCTGCATGCTAATTAAAAATGCTATTGGCAACATGGTCGCCACATGACTCCGGGCCATTTGCACCGCTGCCGCATCGATGGCGAGGCTGTAGTTGCACGGGGTGTGAGGGAGACAAGTGCCTGCACTGTACGAAATTGTGGTATTAAGACCTTGTTAGAAATGGGAATAGGAATATGTATACATCTCTTATGAATAAAAAATGTATACTGATTGTTAAGACTTTTCAACCCAAAGGCTTATTTAATGATTTTTCTCAGTATAAGTCCCTGTAAAAAAGACAGTCCTTTTTTCTCCGTGTGGGCTAGTTCTAGGAAGGCACATGCTCTGGAGCTGTCCCCTGGCACAGACCATTTCGTTATGGTTTAAATGAGCAATTTAACAAGCAGACAGCACCGGCTGCCCTGCCACATAATGCGGCAAATGCTCCACGTTGCCGCTGCTGTTGCTGCTGCTGCTCCAGCTCCATGTGGAGTAAGAGATCAAAGATAGAAATCTCGGCAAGAAGCGGCAGACAGTGGCAACCTGGCAACCTGGCGGAGACGGCGAAGCACTGCTGGCGGCTCCATCGGTTAGGGTTATTGCTTGTTGTTGTCGTCGACTTAATAGCGGCGCTTGCCTCTTGTTGCGCCTGTTGCTGCCTCTGCTGCTGCTGCACTTGAAATTGAATCTGAGGGAAAATCGTGCACATTCTGAGGCGACACCGAGATGCGGAAACGGCAGCGCAACAAGCACAGAAGCCGTTAGTTAAACTGCTGCTGCTGCCGCCGGCGGCCATCGTCCAAGTGCAGCTGCAATCCCGATTCAGTTGCAGTTGCAGTCGCGGCGGCAATACTCCCTTCGAACCCTGGCTGTCATAAAAGCTGCCCGGGATATTTTGAGGCATATTAATTATTTCTTTTTTTTTTGTTTTTTTTTTCTTTTTGGCCTTTTGTTGTCGCTGTTGTCGAAGTTGTTGCTGCTGTGTTCCTGCCGTTGCTGTTGCTGTTGGTGTTGTTGCTCGTGAGGATGTGCTTGGGCTGGGCCTGCAGCTGCCCGCCAGCGATTTTTGACAGAGATTTTTTTTCTTAGCTTGGCCCGAATCGTGGCCGGCCATAGAGCAAAAAGCAGCACCAGCAATGAAATTTTTTGGTACATGTTATTGTCCATGTCCCAGGTTCAGGTCCGATGTTTGTTGCTCTTGCGAGGCACGGAAACAAAAAATTCACTTTACTGAGATTATTTTGATTAAATTGAGCTTAAAAATCGCACTTATCTGAAGGCTGTCTTATGCATTCTTTAAATCATCTCAAACTGGAAACTACTTAAGTTAAATTTGTACTAAAAAAGATTTTTTACTGCCATTTTTTCATATGAAACATATTATTAAACATATTATTCCAATGAACCATTTTTTCTTTCTGTGTTCATCTGTGACTGCGGCAAAGCCACCGCCACCCATGGCGGGTTCAATCGGGTTTCGTTACAGTTTTACTATAAGCTCTACATTGTTGATCGGCCAGAGGAATAAGGAGGGATGAGGCGGCGGAGTGGTGGACTGCTGGAGTGCCGGAGAAGGGTTGGGTACGGTCTGTCTAGTTGTCTCTTAGCGTTTGGCATTTTCAATTTCATGTTTTGTTGCCGCTGCTGTTGCTGTTGCTGTTGCCGTTCGTATTGCTGGATTTCTTTGAAGCACGATAAGCATTTCTCTTGAATTCGCTTCGTTGAGGGCGTGTGCGACTGTGGTCGAAGCCGAAAAACAAAAAAGCCAAACGAAAAAATCACAGTTACATCAAATTGTTAATTCGTTTCATTTTGCACTGTCTACGATCCGGCGATTCCAGCATCAGCCAGCCAAGCTCCTATGGCTACCGTTGCCCTGAGCAACAACAGCCACTTTTAGCGGCAACTGTGGCCGGTGAGGTCAATTGAAATAGTGCAGAAAATCAATTGACAACGTTTTCTGTCGCTCGTTGCTGTGTTGTTCGGGCCATTTCCTCAGCTTGTTGCCACCGAATTCGTTCTGGCCTGGATTTAAGAAAAAACCGAAAGCATTTCAATTGTCGCATTAACGATGGTCGATCTATTAGCCAGCCCCTGACACGATGATTGGGGCATGGAAAGTACACGGATGTCGCTTATAGGTTGCTCTATTTATAAATTGGACTGAAATGCACTTGACAATATTGCAATGTCATTGGAATGGAATTCTTAGCAAGGTTATGACGAGTTTTAGAATTTTTAATAACCAGTTTCCTATTAATTAATACCAAACCTTATTACCTAATTGGCTTTAAGGGGGTTTTTACTGCTTTACAAATTTCAAAGATACTTTTTCACGAACTCCAATCTTTAAGCTTTAATTAAGGATCTTCTCTCTCCTCCTCTGGTCAAAATAAACAATCTAATCTTTTTAATTAAACCAAATCCTTAAATTTCTTATCGTTTGCTATCTTCACATCGACATCGAAAGTCTAGGAGATACGATTACCTAGTCAAATTAAATGCCTGAGATACACACATGCAGATTCAATTAATTTCCTCGAAACCATTAACATTCTGATCGGTGGCAGCTGATAAAATACACTTTCAACATCGTCTGGATATTGGTGTGCTCAATCAGTCAGCTGGAATGGCCTGCGAGGAGGAGATTCCGCTCTGGCTTTTCCCATGGCCAAGGCCCCAGACCCAGACCCCGTCAGCCAGTCAGCCAGCCAGACCGCCCACTCCTGCCACCGTTTTGGCCATGAAAGCTGACTGTTGTTGCTGCTGCTGCTGCTGCTGCTGCTGCTGCTGTGTGGTTATTGTTTTTGCCATTGACTTAATTATGAGCGAGTAAATTTCTGCCGCTGACTAAATGGAAGCCGGCAGATGTGCCACGAATTTTTCTCATAAATAAGACCTGGTGTGTGTGCGAGAGAGAAATTGGTTAAAGAAAGCGAGGCGATGGCTGATGGCCAAGAGCCACCAACGAACGAACCCACCGTGCCCACCCATCACCCACCCACAGACCGTTTTAATTAAGCCGCCATGCAAATGAGCTGCAACTGGTTTCTGGCCAGGATGGTGCAAGCCAGCTGGCGGATGGCGGTTGGTGGCTGGCGGAAGACTGCGACGAGGGACTGCCAAAGGTGGGAGGATGCAGCAGGCTGCAGGTTGGGGGCGTCTCTAGATCGGACTCGGCTGTGCGATTAATTGCGCTGAAATTGGCGCGGAATTTCCATGCAAATGCGGGACAAGTGAAAGCCGCAAAGCCGCATGCACATCCACAGCCGGTGGCTTCTTTATTTCCCCCTTCCCAGCCGATAGCAATCGGTTTTTCTTGGGATAGCCTTCGCATCTCCCAACCCGATCTCGATCTCAGTCCACATCCATATCCCATCGATCTCGGCGTTGGCAGGGCCCCAGCTGAGGCCCAGCAGATCAGTAAACAATCAATAGCACAACGGGAATAACAACCACCATCTGCGACACTTTGCCAAACTCGTTCCGCAACAAGATGTGGGCACTGCACTGGAAATAACTGAAAATATATTAATTTCGTAGGTAAATTATGAGAATTATGAGAAATATTAAATGAAAATTTGTGTTACATTTACGGATCAACAGAATTTAACACTTTAGAATTTTAAATCAAGATAAAACTGCACCTTATTTGTAAATGCTTTTAATCGTATTGAAATTCTTCAATAATATTTCTTAATTATTAATTTATTTTTGTTATTGGATAGTTCTATTGAATCTTTAGACTATTTATGACAAAATATTTATTACCAAAAGTTGTATTTCATAAGAAAATATTTCATAAAATATGACTTTAATTCTGATAAATACCAAGTAATAAATCAATCCATATTTTTCGACAACATTTTTGTCGCCAGTGCCTGTGCGAGCGACTGGGCTAGTCAACGCTCTTCTGTTGGCTGGCGAACGCGTTAGATTAATTTCCAAAGGCTGTCATTAAAATTCCAGCGCAATGCAATTTATATGCCACACACATGCCAATGCAGCTTAGGCCACGTCTCGGGCATCAGGCAATTTTTAATAAAAACAGCTTCATATTTATGATATCAGAATATGGCCAAGAAACGGGACGGGCCGAGCCGGGCCAGGCGACAGACTCTCTGGGCCAGACCACGCGGCACTCGTTAGCGCTTGGACTTGGATCCTGTCCTGGAGACAACATCATCAGCGGAGCAGGCTGGCTGTTGAAATTTGCATGACAAACTCAAACTCATCCATCAATCACGCAGCCAAAACTCCAGTTCGAGTGGGTCTCTCGTCTCACATATTCGTTTTATTTTCGTGCCGCCAAGCTGGAGTTGTATTTAGCAGCTGCTGTAAACTCGTTAGGACCCCACAATTTCACTTTTAATTACACATTCGGCGGCCGCGGCTAATCCCTCAAGCCGATTTTATATAACTCATATATGCATGGGCTAAGAGCTTGGAAAATTGCAGAGAGAAAAAGGGGAAAATAGGAGAAATAATTGGTATTTAATAGGCGAGATATTTTGTATATCAAGAATAAAATCAAATAAGCTTAATGTATATATTTGTTGAACCCAATCATTATTCTTTTCTAGTTATAACTCTTAAAAAAAATAGATAGTACCATTTTCTCTGTGTGGATGCGATATAGCTCCGCTTAGCGCAAATTTTCACTTGTCTTTTGCATAATTTAGACAAGCTGAATGGTCGCTGGAGCGATGGATGCATTGAGTATGGAGTGTGGAGTATGGATCGCTGGATCGCTGGAGCGGCAAACCGATGGGGCGACTGCCTGGGGCCTCAACACGGGCGGCGCCGTAAAATCAATTTGCAGCCACGCACTGTGTTATCACATTGCGAGCGGGATGGCACTGGCACTGGCACTGGAGTGCGTAGCGTAGCGCCACCTGTCGTCGCTCGTTAGCGTCATCGTAAATAATACGCATCCTCCGATTTTCGCGGGTATATATTTCGTAGAGTCTTCGTATTACCAGAGTTTCTTGCAAAACCTATGCAAATTTATGACTGTCAGCGGATCACGGACGGCGGCAAGCCGTTTCCTCGTTGGCACTGGCTGGCTGCCAGTGATAACGAAATGACCATAATGGCCATTAGGGGGCAGTTGTTGCACTGCCTTGCCATTGCCTTTTGTTGCACACGAACCATACCATGTCCCGGGTCCGTGTCCCACTGTGCCACGAAATGCATTTCGGCGTCGCTTTTTCGTCGCTTTTCCATTTTACTATTTTCCATGGGGCCGAAAACCGAAAACCGAAAAACAAGCCAGAAAATAATTGTAAATCGCCAGATTTATGACCAAAAACATAGCCACGAATTATGACGCCGGCCACAGGTGGAAATCGCATGCTGATTTCAACTTGATTTGCTTGCCATATAATTGCAAATTGTATTTGTTTAAACACGTACACATGTTGGCCGTTGGCTGACTGTTTTTCTCCTTTATTTGTGCTTTTGCTCTCCCGCGAAATGGGCGTCCAGCCGTCGAGTGTTGCATGTTGCATGTAGCCGCTGTGTCCGTAGATCTTTTGTGTGGCTGCTGCCCCACGCCCACACATCCCAGCAGTGGGACATGCTCCGAGACAACTTTGAACGATTGCTTGACGTGTTTCGCTCTTGGCCAACAGCATCCCCGCCATCTCCTTTCGTTGTTATATTTGGTTTTTATTAATTTCGGAGCTGTCCGCTTTTTTAATGAAATAATCAGCTATCACAGGAGAGTATATAATGGCAATTAATCCTAGGTGGATTCTATGCTTGGAGTTTATAATAAGAGAAATGCTGTGTAAATGCTTTAATGGCTTTCATTTAAATATAAATGAATTTGTACATATTCGTATTACTTGAATAAATCATTAACCATGCCTTGCCCACGTAATAAAATTTAGTCTCACACAAAAAAATTTGCCTTTATGAAATTAATGGTAATTAATCATTAAATCATTGCTTTCATAGGGATTTATTGGTTAAAATTTAACTATAATTAAATTTGCAAACGAAGCCTGTTAGTTATATTATAAAAAGATTTCTTCGAGAGATCTATAATCTATTGCTTTGGCTTTTTATTAGAAGCTCCAAGCATTATCATGATTTATTTATCTTTTTAGGTTTATACCTTCAAATAAATACCTTTAAATAGGTTATAAAGATAGAACAGGTTACCTTAAAAACTTTTCTTCATCGCAAACTTATATTTAAACTTAAAAATCATTTAAAGTTTCAGTGCAACCACAATTCATAATTAAACCACTACTGCCGCTACATTTTAGGTTCCTTGCTGATATTAATACTGAAAGTAATATTGCACTCTTTGCTGATCCTTGAAGAATCTAAATCTAAATCATTTTAAGTATCCCATTTCACAGCTCTCGCTTGGCTACCACATTTTACCCCGACTCCTCTGTGGTGATTGCTCTTGAAAGTCATCATAACTCGAGGTGGCCGAAAAGAGTCTTCAAATTATGATTGGATTCAGCTTCCGCATAACTAACTGCAGCTGCGACCCCAAATGAAGAAGTCCGGGATACCAGATTGAGGCTGGATATGAGACCGGGCTGGGAGTTGGTAGTCTTGAGTCTGGAGTCTGGAGCCGGGGGAGTGGCATCCAATTTCGCCCCGGGACATTTGCCACGTGCGTGCTCCATTTCTGCTCCTCTGTGGGCATTTCTTTTGGATTTTTTTCTTCTTTTTCGGCCAAAAGGTGCCAATGTGGCAAATGTTTTGTGCTTAACATTTTTATGGCTGCCATAAGTTGGTCGGAGTGTGGTAAATGCTGCAGCCATTGCCAGTGCCACTGCCACTGGCCAGAAGCCACTGACCGCAGGCCGAACCTACGGCAACTCGAACCGGATCGTGTCTTGACACTTGAGGTATCGGTTTCATTAGCGAAATGTTTCCGTAAGAATGCCAAAAGGTCGCAATTGATGCCATTTACAAGGCGATTGGCCAGCCAAGGAACATACATATATGTGGCATTGCTTTCGCAGGAGGAGGAGGCGGAGGCATCTCTCTATCTCCTCCAGTTATTAGTCGCGTGTATTGGATTTCCTAGCTCTTATCCTGGCCGGGCATCGGGAGCTATTTGTTTGGTCGCAGCGGCTCTATAAATTTATCAAATTGAAAAATGCGCAATCGAAATCAAATCAAAGCGAACTGCGAGAGGAGTGTGTGTTGACTTTTATGGAATTGGCAATTGTGGGGGTAACAATTCGGCAAATCGCTTTGCAATCAGCAGCCTCGGACTTAGCCCAGCCCAGTTACAGACCGCTAATCCCTGATGGCACTTGGAGAAAAGAAGCCTTTAAAAAATGTGTAATAAACAGTTGAATAAATGTATAAAAAAATAAAGTGTTTAGTTTTTAAAGATACGTTAAGAAAAAGCTTTTATTAAAACGAATTTTAAACGTAGACATAAAGTTTGTATTTACAGAAAATAAATTTCTTTCTTTACAACTAGTATTATTTCTATTTCTAATTAATTCCATAGGGAATTATATTAATAATGTAAATAAAATGTAAGAAATTTTTTTCTTTGTGCAGAAGTATCGCGTACAAACGACTTGTGACAAAATGACGAAATTTATGTTACTTTTTTGCATCGGCAAAGTGCAAACCGTTGCAGCTTTGGCTTTCTGGCTCCGAGGGGCGGTGGGCAGGTGGGCAGTCTGTCAGCAACAAATGCAAAGCGCCAAAAACTGCGACACTTTGTATAAATTGTGTTGAAAACAGCAGCAGCAGCAGCAACAGCAGCAGCAGCAGCCGCCGCGGAGGCAGTGGAATACCCGCGTCTGTCCGAGGCAATTTCGGGCTGAGCCGCGACTGGCGATCTGGCTAGCTGGCCACACCCCCTTCGGGCAAATGCAACAAATTATTGTCATCAATTTTTAGATGCAAAGCTTGAGGAGTGACATTTATTGAAGCATAGTTGGAGCAGCAGTTCGGAGCAGCAGTCGCGGAGCTCCAGTTCGAATCAGGGGCCGCTGGCCAGGCTCCGTTCAGGTCCAGGACGTGATTGCTCCATATTGCAGGCGGCTGGTAATGTTGATGATGATTATAGGCACGGTCCGGCATGGTTTGAAGCAGTCTACACTGAGCGAAACGGAACTGTGTATAAATGTATTATTTTTTGTGAAAGATAGCCTTAAAAAAGAAAGGTATTTCTACAAGACATTTGTTTTAAATTATTAGTGAATGCTTATATTTTAAATATTCTAAAAAGTAAATTTTTAACAAAGGTTTCCTACACAAAGAGTAAGTCGATGGGAGGCTGATATCTTTAAGCATTTTCTAAGAATATTAGCCATAGTCTGTCTTCTCTGGGTATTTAAAGATTTTGGTAGCCAAGAACTGGATTTAGAAACTTTAATTCTTGCAGTGTACCGCTCTTTAGTCTGTTCCTGGACAGTAAGGAGTGACACGTTCGCCTCTGATTGCTAGGAAACGATGGCAACAAGTGGCCATCGGCTGGCCATCCACTTAAATGAGTTTCTGGCCGCGAGTTTTCTTGGTGCTTTTGTTTCACTTCATTTTGTTTTTACTCTATTTTATTTTATATATATTTTTGGGTTTTTGGTAAGTTTCGGGCGGCTGCCGCTTCATTAGCAGCTCGCCGGCAAAAGGCCAAAAAAAGTAAAAGCCAAAAAGTTATGACCATATTTGTGCTAAATTATGAGGCCCTTTCATAAATCAGGCAGCCGGGCAGTGGCGACCTAGCGAAAAATGCAAAGATTATGGCTTTGCCGATGTTTAGTGTGGCACCATTAGCCGGCTGCTGCTGGCCGGGAAAACTCCAGTTCGCAGCTCGCAGCTCGCAGCTAGCAGCTCGCAAATGGTCAGCGTTGGAAATTTACATTGTGCCTGAACTGGACGTGGACAATTGCAAGTGCTCGACTTACTTTAAACTGTGCCATTTATCATATGCGAAAATATTTTGTCAGTCCGCTTTTGGCCTTTTGCCGTTTGGCCATTTTCACCATTTCCATTTGGCCATCTTTCGCTTTTCAATGAGACCAGGCCAGAGAGCCTGGAAAGCCCCAGCCTCAGCCTCGGCCAGGCTGAATCTGTTGTGTGGTTGTGTTATGGCGGGACCCGTCCCCCAAAAAGGCTACCGTTTTGGGTAACGCTTTTTTTTTTCGTCGACGGAGGAGTCGGTGGATGCAAGTTACAGTTGGCTCGTGCATGTCTCGTGGCCAGCAACAATAACCGAACAACTGGACAACAAAAGCCCCCAAACCGTCGGATGTACGATCACTTGCATTACGGTTCCAGTTGTAGATTTATACATACCCCGAATATGAGTTACTTTCCTGGGGCACAGTGTCTGTCTGGCTGCTAGAGAGTGCCAAGCGAATGGAACGGGGCCATGATCTCTGGCCGAGCATGCTAGGAAGTTGTAGAGCTCAGAAACAATTACCAGGGTGCCAGAGTGCCAGAGAGCCAGTGCCAATGCCTGTTCCAGTTCCGCGTCCAACAAGACTGCCAGGAGTAAGGACACTCCAGGCGAACAGAGCTGGTGCTTAAACTGGGTCGGCAAATGAATTACCGCCTTTACGAGGCCACAAATCTTTAAGAGTTTTCTTTTGTGCCTAGGGCACTTTTGAGAAAAATTAAAAAAATCTTAAAAAAGAATTTATGGTCTCAAATTTTTGAAAAAGCAAAAAGATACAACCGAATTTTCGTTCATGGCAATTAAAATGTATTTATTATTTTTTTTTATTATTGTGGACATTTTTAGGCAACTCATTTAAAGGGCCTGTTTTTAAATTTCATAAAATGTGACTTTATCCGTTCTTTACTTACCTCTGAAGGGCAAAAAAAAAAAAACAATATCCAGTTGTCGCCATGTCTTGCAATTGGGTTAAGTGAAGTTTCTGCATTGCAACAGATCAGTGTTTAAGAATGCGCCGAAGGCACTTATGAACTTTGGGGCTCTTCTCGCTAAATTGACATCGCATTCGCAACCCAGGCAGGCCAATTAAAGACTCTACGTGACCTCCAGCCCAAAAAGCAACCAAAACAAACTGATGATAAAGGCCGATGCCAAAAAAAAGAAGAAACCAGCCCTGCCATGTTGAGCTTTCCACGCTGCCACTCTCGCGAGATACGCGGTATGTGCAGCTAATTGACCAGCCCCAGACGATGATGCACTTCATCAAAAAAATACCAAAAAAGCAGAGCCAGAGGCAGCAACCAGAAATGACAAATCCAAAAAAAGAGCCTGTGAGTGAGACTTACTCAAGTGGCGGGGCATTACGTCAACGTCAACTCAATTTGGCGGACAACAAGCTCGGAGCATGGGACACAGTCTGCTCTGCGAATGGGGATCCCAACCGAGGAGGAGGAGTCGTGGAGTGCGGTTAAGTGCGGGTCAAGTGCTGACGCATCAGCCAAATCCAGTGAAGTGCACCAAAACATATAAATGCTTGAAAAATATAATGAGCCGAGTGGATGCTGGATGCCAGCATCATTAAGAGCGATCATCTGTCAGGCGGATCGGTTATATGAATGAGATTTCTGCCTCAATTCAATATTGTAATTTTTTTTATTACAAAAAATATACATATGTCATCATGTTAGAGACAAAATAGCACTTGACTTAGAATATGTTGTTATGATAAAAATTATAATAATAGCGGAAGAAATAATAAATTAAAGGAAAATAATAAGAATAGCCAAAGGTAATACGAATATATAAATCTGCATCAAATCCATTTTATAATGTGACATTAAAAGTCTTAATTTTCATTTAGAAGGTTTATTAATTTTCTAAAATCAAACCACATTTTAAACCATACAATCTCAACTAAGCTCTAAATTCCCTATGAATTTTTTATTTCCCATAAACATTTCTTAAATTTCCAATCATTTGCCTGCCAGATTTTTTCCAAACAACTATATTTTATCGCTGTTATGGCGCTATTCCGAGTATACTATATAATGACCAATAAAAAGTGGATTACATGCAAGTGATTGCTTCACGGAACTTAATACCCATTTGTGAAAACTTTAAAAAGCCACTAAACTGCTAGCGAGGTTTCAGTTCTAGCACAGAAGCCGCATCGATAATGTCTTCATTACTGTGTGTGATACTCCTCCTATTGCGATCTCTTGTCGGCCTTGAGGCCTTTCAGATTGACAAGAAAATCTACTGCAATCTGCCGTATTGCGGCACGGAAAATATTGTCTGTCAAAAAGCCGTAAGATTGCATTGCTTAATCTCTAAGCAAAGTTAAAAATTAAAGAATACGCTTTTGGCAGAACTACAGTTTTCTTTGCAAGCCTAAAACGAGATTGGTGGACTTGAAGGCTCAGCAGAAGGATGCGATCCTGGGAACGGTCAATACGTTTAGAAACCGAGCTGCCAAAGGTCTGACCCGCACCTTGCTTCCCGCAGGACGCATGGCTCGCATATCCTGGTCGAAGGAGCTGGAACACTTCGCAATCGTGGACGTGATGAGCTGCATGCCCACTCCGCGTCCCTGCATGACTTCTCCGAACTTTCCCAACATGGGCAGCATCTTTGATACCCATGGATACAGGGGAAACAAGCAGGATATCACAAAAATTATTACAGACATGATCTTGGAATGGACCAGTGATGCTCGCTATGTGACCCGGCAGCAAACCCTCTTCCTAACCGATCGCAGTGACCAAAGGTGCCTAGATTAAAATGTCTGAGTTATATATGAAAGGATTTCAAATGAGTTATTGTTTTATAGATCCGTATTTCGTCCGGCTCTCCTGATGACCGATCGCAACAACTATATGGGCTGTGCGGCAGTCACATTTACATTCCAGCGCTTTAACTATGTGTATTTGAGCTGTACCTTTGCCACCGTGAATGTTCTGGGGTCCCCCATTTATAGGCCGGCGAAAACACCTGCTCGATTTTGCCAGATACATGATGACGATTTCAGATATCTGTGTAGCGTCGACGAAAAGTATCCCGAAAATTTGAAACGTATTGATTTAAATAAATACATGACATAAAATTTATAAATTTTATTTCTTGCTTTTAAGCTCTGTATATATCTGGCCTTTACCATCTGGCTTTTACCAGAAGGTAATTGCAGTGATGAGCTCTGAGCAAAAACTTCACGTGCTATTTATAATTAATCAGCAGGTGACCAACACCTGAATGCCCTGGAGACTAATGGCTAATGGCAAGGGCAGTGATAGCATAAAAGCTGCCGTTGGAACATCCCTCAAACACATTCAACATGGGTCAGTTGCACCTACTGTTGGCCACCTTGGCACTCCTGAGTCCTGGTGGGGATTGTACTTACCGTAACCTCCTACTTCATTTGAGGAGAGAACTTAATTTTGAGTTTGCAGTGCTGTTGGGAAACTCTGATGCAATTTGGCAGGATCTTCTGTGGCAGCTGCCAGTTCCCATTGTCCAGATAAATGAAGAGTCCATGAAAAACTACGATTTGGGGATTCATCATTCTCGCAACTTTCTGACCATAGTTTTTGTGACGGAACCCTCGGAAGGAATATTAGAGCGCTTAAAATTAAATCTAGGAATGCTCAACATTCTGCCAGTGATCTTGGTTTTGGAGAAAAATAATATGCGAGTGTATCCACTTTTTGAATGGTGCTGGCATCACCAACTGCTCAATGTTGTTGCAATAGGACCGGATTTCGAGGTGAGATTTATTTATTTCCTTGAGATTTTAATTAATTTTTTCTAAGAGAGGTACTTGATAATTTACTTACATATCTACCCTTTTGGTTTAAATTGCAAGATATTAAAAAGAGTGAAGGCTTTGCTCTTTTCTGTGAATTCTGTAGTTGAATCACTTGTCTGTTCCATAGCTTGAGTAACTGAATCCTTTCCTTCTGGAACGCTCTTTACTGTAGTTTCTTTACTTGAATTAGTAGATTGTTCCTTAGATTGAGTTACTGATTCCATTCCTTCTGGAGTCCCTTCTCCCACAGCTTCATTTGGAATCATAGACAGTTGAGCTGTAGTTGTAAGAGCCTCTAAAGTTTTGTGAGTTATGTGGCTCCTCTCCGTGGAGATGAGCTCATCCTCGTAATCTAAGGGAGCATTGCAGATCTCTCTACAACTTTGTTTTGAATAAAAGCGATTTGGGTTTCCGCCACAACCGCCATAAGTAAATTCTACGCAGCGATCGATGCCTATGTCATAGGCAAACACTTGCAAATTTTTATGGCAGGGACCAGGATCAGCCAAAAAGTGGCACCATTCTAAGGATAAATCTTCGTTAGCAGGGATTTTCTTAAGCTACGAAAATACTTACCTGGACGTATAGTTTTAGTAGCCACAGTGGCCATTAAGCCAATAAATAAAATAAGCACCAATATAGTCATGCGGGAAACAATTAAATTTTATTTTGTTTTTAGTTTTGAAATTTTAATCACACGCCCTGTGGGTTTTTGTCGAATATTTCCAGGAGTCTCGGATTGTCTACAGCTACGCACCCTTTCCCATCTTTCAGCTTATTGAGCGAAGTTTGGAGAATAGCACCTTGGTTTTTGAACCACATTTGGACAATCTACAAGGCTATAACGTGCCCATTGCCTTGGGTGGATCTTCGCCCCGCTTGATTGTCTATCGTGGACGGGATGGTCAACTTATCTTCTCGGGACCTGTGGGTAATCTGATGAAGTGCTTCGAAACGCGTTTCAACTGTAGACTGGTGTCACCATATCCCATTGATGAGTCTGCTATTCCTCCGGCCCGACAACTCATTGGAGCCGCGCGAAATGGCAGCGTGCAATTCGTATTGGCGGCATATTACCCAATGTTTTCGTTTTCCGGATATACCTACCCCATCGAGCTGCTGAGTTGGTGCCTGATGATGCCAGTGCCGTCCGAGGTTCCTCGCAGCCAGTTCTACGTCATGGTATTCGATCCCTTGACATTTTGCCTCACTCTCTTGGTAATGGTGGTGATCTCCCTAACTCTGTCTTTGGCCCTGCGTCTTCATGGATATAGAGTTAGTTTCACGGAGTTTTTCCTCCACGACAGCTGTCTCAGAGGAGTGCTGGCCCAGCCCTTCTACGAGGTCCTGCGTACACCTGTCCTGGTTCGAGGCATTTACCTGGGCATATGCGTGCTGGGCATCCTGATCACCGCCTGGTACAACTCCTACTTCTCCACCTTTGTCACCAGTGCCCCCAGGCTGCGGCCTCTTGAAAGTTACGAGAGCATCTAGCACTCCCATGTCGAGGTGGTGATTTGGAAACCAGAATACGAGTACCTTGTTACATTTACCGAGAACATGAAGAAGTATTCGTCCATCTTTAGGATTATATCAGGCTACAAAGAGTTCCTGCAGCTGCGCGATTCCTTCGACACCAGATACGGATACATGATGTCGTTGGAGAAGTGGTCACTGGTCCAGCAGCAGCAGAAGGTCTTCAGCTCGCCTCTGTTTACCCTTTCGGAGGATCTCTGCATCTACCATACGGTTCCCATAGTATTCCCCATTGCGAATAACTCAATATTCAGGGAGCCACTCGAGCGCCTCATTTTGGATGTCACAGCCACGGGTCTTCTGGCTCATTGGCGGAACATGGCCTTCACGGAATTGATTAAGGCTGGTCAGCTGCAATTTGTCGATCGGAGCCGGCCAAAGGAATTTCGGGCCATGAAACTGGAGGATTTAGAGGACGTTTGGATAGCTGGGGGATTCATGATTGGACTGTCTACTCTGGTGTTTATCGTGGAGATACTTTGGTGTTGGCGTCATAAGTTGCGAAGGATAATTGCAAGGATGTTGTGGTTCAGATATTAAAAATGCTTAAATTAAACCTCTTATTAAAATGTATTTTCTTTTTTGTAAATAAAAAAGATAGATTACTTTACTGTGGAATTAAACCTAATATCGAAATAATTTATTTAATAACCGAATCAAGGGACAGATTCTAGTGTGCATTTCCCAACCAATAAACGTGTCGCCAAACCTGTCCAATTGAGGTTATTTTACTTGTTTTTTTCCCCCTTACTCCCTTGGGAAATGTTTTTGGATTCCCGTTTTTTGCCCGAGCCTTGTTAACATGAGCCGCTAATTGGAATTAACCATTAGCGGCCTTGTCGGCGGATTCATTAGCAACCCTTTAAATGTGCAGCGGCATCAATCAGTGTCATGCAGTTGTCCCTCGACCATCGTGATGGATTGCCCGAAGTGGATCCTAGGCGGCCTTTGCCTGATTAGTCTGGCCAGTGCCTCCACGCTCATTGAATTGCTGGGCAGGATTAGGCAGGAATCAGACTTCGAGTACGTGCTGCTCATGAGGAATAAAAACATGAGTGTATCGGATGAGGCGTGGAATGGCAGCACTTTGGCCAAGGACATTATGGATACATTGCAGGTTCCTGTCCTCCAGCTGAACGAGAACGTGACCTACTTTTTTCATAGCTCCACAAACAATCGTCTGATATCGATGGTGTTTATGAGTAATGCAAATCTGGACGAGCACAGGGGCCTGCTTCAGGCTCTAGTTGGGAATCTCAGGCACATGACCACATCTCGGGTGATTTTTCTTATACAAACGGATGCTAAGAGTGGATTTCTTTATGAATTGTTCAAAGACTGCTGGCGAAAGAAAATTCTGAATGTTATGGTTCTCTTAGCGGATAATGAGGTTGGTAAAAATGAATCGAATTAATAAACAAATTATTTAAAAACATATCTGTATCGATTGCAGAATTCCAAGACCTTCTTCAGCTACTCGCACTTTCCTATTCTACAAATCGAGGAGCGGGTTTACGATTTTGTCCAGCAATCCTCACCCCTGTTTCCTGATCGCCTGAGCAATTTCCATGGCTTTGAGATGCCCGTGATCATTGGCGGAACTGCACCCCGAATGATCGCCTACTACGACAGGAAGGGTCGAGTGGTCTACAAGGGAACTGTGGGTCACTTCATGAATGCCTTTCAGAAAAAGTACAACTGTAGATTAGTGCAGCCGCTGAAGGCTGCGAATCCGTTGGACTTTGCTCCCTCGATGCAAACGGTGGCGGCAGTCAAAAATAATTCCGTGGAGATGTCCATTGCGCTCACCTTTCCGTCGGACCTTAAAACATTCGGGTTTAGCTACCCTTACGAGCAGCTGAACTGGTGCATCATGACGCCAGTGGAGGCCGACGTGCCACCTCTGGAGTATTACACCAGGGTCTTTGAACTAAGCGCCTTTCTGCTGACCCTGGGCGCCCTGGTAATGATTTCCGTTTTACTAGCCAGCACCTTGTGGCTCCATGGCTATCCGACTTCCGTCAGTGAGTTCCTGATCCACGACAGCTGCCTGAGAGGAGTGCTCGGGCAGTCCTTCGTGGAGGTGTTTCGAGCTCCCACCCTCGTGAGGGGCATCTACCTGGAGATCTGCGTGCTGGGCATCCTGATCACAGCCTGGTACAACTCCTATTTCTCCAGCTATGTGACCACCGCCCCCAAGCAGCTCCCTTTCAGGAGCTACGACGACGTGCTGGCCTCCAAGCTGAAGGTGGTGGCCTGGAAGCCGGAGTATGCGGAGCTGTTCGGTCGCCTCCTGGAGTTTCGCAAGTACGAGCCTATGTTTATGGTGGAGCCGGACTTTGGCAAGTATCTGGCTCTTCGGGACAGTTTGGACACCCGGTATGGCTTTATGATCCCCAACGGGCGGTGGGTGGTGATCAGCGAGCAGCAGAAGGTCTTCACCCGACCCCTGTTCCGGATGCGCGAGGACTTTTGTTTCTTCAACAATGTTCCCTTTGGGTTGCCTCTCCATGAGAACTCTGTGTTTAAGGAACCAGTGCTCCGGTTGATAATGGAGCTGGCCGAAACGGGGCTGTCCTCCTACTGGCTGACAAGGGCCTTCTCTGAGCTGATAGAGGCGGGGGAGATGCACTTCGTGGACCTAAGTCCGCGGCGTGAGTTCCGAGCTATGCAAATTCAAGACCTGGAGTACATATGGTATGGCTTTGCCTTCATGGCGGTATTGTCCTCTTTGGTGTGGCTTCTGGAAATCGCATTTTACTGGATAAAGTCCCCTATGAGGGTTTGTTCAATACGTTTTATGTTCCGCAAATAAAGAAATAAATTTAAATATGTAAATTATTTAACCAACTTCTTCTATAAATACAATCAGAGCTCTCTGTCCACCGTGAGACCGGAGATTTTATGAGCCCGAAACCCTAGTTAAAGGCACTTAAGTAAATCGATTTTTGTTAGCTGCCAAGGGTTTCCCTTTTACGATTAACCTTAGTGAAGTCTAATAGCAGCTGCCTTAAGCTTATGGTTATTCGTGAAGCCATCAACTATGACTTTCCTTTCGTTTCGCTCACCCCACTCGGGGGGATCTGCTGTTCCCGATTTTCATTGGGCAAATATTTGCACAGCAGCTCGTCGGCTCAAAGTTCAACATCAAAAGCAATTAAGACGCGTGCTCGCCGCAGTGGCAGCTGAACACAACACACTGAGCAGCTGGAATACCCGGGCTGCAGGTCCCCAAAGGTGCGCGCTGATGTTAGCCACCTGTGCGACGGCAACTGGCGCCTCTTGAAATTCCCTAATCGACATGTTTCGATCTCAAACGACTTGGTTGGCCGCGGAGGCATCACCATCAGCAATGCACAGGAAGAAAATATTGTTACCTTACTATGTTATTGAGTTTTTATAGCTTAAGAAACGGAATAAACTATTCTTGCATTTTTTTTATTTAATAAAAATGATATATTTTGATACAAATAAGGATAATAGCAGTGGTCTTAAAATATTTATAGTTATTAGTAAATTAAATAAATTATTAATTACCTATAAAATGATATCAAATATATTTCCTATTGATATTGTCATTGATACTTACGCTTGTAATGCCAAAATATGTCTGTAAAAATCCATAGAAAATCAGAAGAAATTTCCCCCAGTGCCGACGTCGTGTTGCAGCGATCGTGGAGTGAAAAATTTTCTCTAATCTGCGCTGATGGCACGCATTTGTAACCCCCCGCCAAACGATGTCGGCAGTCTGGGGCCGGGTACTTTGATTTTGACTGACAAGTGCCGCCTGCCTGCCCGTTGCTGCTGCTGCTGCTGGTGCGCCTGTTGCTGCCGCTGCAGTTGCAGTTGCAATCTGTTGTTGACATGCGCAGCTGCATGCGCTTTCATGTGCGCTCAGCTCCTTTATTGGATAAAATTATTTCAGACCTCGGTCAGAGCCAGCGCCGTAACGAGCTAAAACTAATTAACCCACGACAGACCCAAACAGCAGGCACACGGGGCGCATCTTAATTGTCAATAAAACGTTTTAGATTTCTTTATTTTAATGCTTGCAATACTAAAAAAATTAATGCAAAACTTAACCGCAGATGGGATGTGTGTGGTTGTGTTGTGTATTTGTGTTTTTGTGTGTATTGCTTTCGCTCGGGTGTGTGCATAAATAATAACTAACAAAGATTTAACTAAGATTTCGATGTGTGGCTTAGCCTAGGCTTGGATATAAACAAGGAGCGCTCTCTATGTACATAAACTATTTAGTTCAATAAATTAGCAGAAATACTCGTATTGCAAAGTGTACACAGTTTATAACAAATCGTTAAAACGTTACATAACCCAAACACCATTGAAGATATTTTTGCGTAATCTAAATCTATTGTCCATTAAAAACTATCACAAAATAATTGGCAGTTTAATTAACCATTAACTATAGCTGTTTTATTATTAATATGCTTAGCCTAGTCCGTACACTAGTTGGGGGAATGTGTGTGTTATCTTTAATAATGGCGCATTCGCCTTGGTTTTTATCAAATACAAAATACAAAAATAATGGCAAGTGCAAGTTGAGTTGCATTCGGGGTAACAACTGCTGAACATTGGAGTTTGGAGCTTGGAGCTTGGAGTTTCGAGTTTATACTAATAGAGTTATGCCCCGTCTGAATGCCTTCGAAGTTGGCTAACACTCGGCCCAAGAGATCAGAGAGATCCTTGAAGGAGAAAGGAGCGGGGAATCGCTATAGGATTAGCTCCGAATTAGTGCCTCGGGTCAGTGTGTTCCTCCCTCAAAACTATTTGGCATTCCCCTTGCTGGCTTTTGTTATTTTTTTGTATTAAAAACCTATATATATATACATTAACACTAGCAAACAAATTTACGCTAATTTGGGCAGAGCAACTAAGAAAACAAATACTTTCAATTTACAGGAAACACGCATCGTGCTGGGCTTGTTGAAGACTGTGAAGAACTGCGGGTGGTTAGGAGGATTAGGAGGAGATTCCTGGAGAATCCAGTATCGCTATTATATATATATTCTCTCTTTCTGTTTAGCAAGGAAGCGTTTGGCCTCATTTTAGATATCACCACTCGTGGAATTGCTTCGTTAGCTTCATTACACTTCTATTTCTACGCGCCTAGCATATATATTTTAGTTTAACCTTTAACTTTAGTAGCATAATTAAAATCTTCAGAATTTGGCACATTTAAATTTAATTAGTTTGTGTAAATGTACATTAGGTTCAGTATTGAGTATTGTATTTGGAAGTGCTTCGAGAGTGTGTGCATCTGTCTGTCTGTGTGTGTTTGGGCTTAGGAATCGCACAGAAAGCTGAAGTAGGAATTCATCAATGACGTAAATTCGAGTCGGGAGTATTTGGGCTTTTTTAAAGTATTTAACAGTTTAGGAGTTACAGTAGGACATCTTCGATTTGTGTGTTTGTGTATTTTGTGAGTAAGGAACAAGAAATATAGTAGTTTAGTCGGGGATATGGGGATCCCCTCGCCCTGGGCACTACCGATTGCTGAGCAGTCCGTTGGCCGGCGGCAGCACTCCGGGTGGGGTGTTGGGATTGCTGATCATCACGGGCAACGAGGGCTGCACCAGTTGTCGCGGATTGAGAGAAGCTGCCGCCGCCGCCGCCGCCGCCGCTGCAGCTGCTGCCGCGGAAGAGGATCCTCCACTGGATCGCTGGTGCTTGCCGGAACTGCCCTTGATCAGGTTGCCGTTGTTCTTCTGGGTCATGTGCGTCTGGTAGTGCTTGGCCAGGTGGGCCTTCTGCCGGAAGCTCTTGCCGCACAGCGAGCAGGCAAAGGGCTTCTCGCCGGTGTGCGTCCTTATGTGCACGTTCACCGAGTACTTGTCCTTGAATCCCTTCGAGCAGATGGAGCAGTAGTGCAGGGAGCGCTCCTTCCGCTGACCGCTTCCGCCTCCGGAGGAGGTCGAGCTGCCGCCCGAGTTGGCCGGCGGACTGTTGCTGCTGCTGCTGGCACTGCCGCTGGACGAGGAGCTGCCGGTGCTGCCAGCTCCTCCGATAACCGGGCCCAAGGGATTGGCGCCGTTCGCACTGCTGTTGTTATTGGCCACACTGGGGTTGTTGTTGTTGTTGCCGCTGCTGCTCCGCTTGTACTGTTTCTTGGGCTTGCTCACTCCTCCGCTGGACTTGGACACCCCCACCGACGACGACGAGGGCGAGGTGGAAGTACTAACCTCCGGCTTAAGGGGCTGCGGCGGCTGCAGCTGCCCCGCCACGCTGGTCGCCGGACTGGGAGAGATCTGCATGAGCACGTCGCCGGGGGATGAACCATAGTCGCCCGGGGTGGGAGTGCTGCAGAACTGCTGCACCTCGTTGGCGATGCGCTTGATCTTCTCGAAGTCATCGCTGAAGGCGTTCTCCAGCGACAGGAACATGTCGTCCACCAGAATGTTGGCACTGCCATTGTGCTGCTGCTGCTGCTGTTGCTGCTGCTGCTGGGAACTGAGGTGCAGGCCCTGGGCCTCGTCAAAGATCTGGGCGGCACTCAGAGTGGAGTCTGCGAACCCGAGCGCTGCAGCCTCGTCGTTGAAGAGCAGGCGCCGCATGTCCTCGTCCTTCACCACGGGCATGGTCAGGCCATTCTGCATGTGCAGTCCCTTGGCATAGCCCTTGCCCTGGAGCGCACTCCTTAGCAGCGACTCCGCCGTGCTCTGCTCCGTGTCCGTGTTGTGGTCCGCCATGTGCCAGTCGTTGTTGTTGTTCTGGAACTGGGCCAGCTGCTGGCCCAGATCGTTGCCACCCGCCAGCGAGATGGCCGTGACCAGCGAGGGCAGCGCCTGCGACGTCTGCTGACCCTGGTTCTGGTTCTGGTTGAGGCCACTGCCATCCGCTCCGCTGCCGATCACATCCTTGCCGTCCGTGCTGAAGCCACTGTCGTCGTAGGGATACTCCGACTTTATGTAGCCCGGAAAGCTGCTCAGCAGGCTGTCCAAGTCCAGCGAGCTGGGCAGCTGCTCCGCCTCGGAGCGCTTCAGCCAGGGCTCGCCGCCGTTTAATACTGTCAGGGTGTAGATCTGCCCGTCGGTGGTATCCAGGCTGCTGATGGTGTCGCTGCTGCTGCCCGCTCCGCTCGAGGCGCCCGAGGAGCTGCTCGCATTCGGCTGCTGCTGCTGTTGTTGCAACTGCGGGTGTTGCTGCTGTTGCTGCAACTGTTGTTGCTGCTGCTGCTGCTGTTGCTGGAGGTGGGACTGCGGCGAGGTGGGACTGGGCTGGTTGGTGCTGGTGGATCCGCCATTGCTGGCGCTGGCGGTGACAGGCTGCTGCTGCCAGCAATAGCGATCGAGGTCCTCGAAGATCGAGCTGGAATCGAGGCGGTTGCTGTCCTTGTCCTGGTGCCAGAACTGGAATATAGATGGATCGAGGATTGAAACGTTAAAAATTATATTTCCTCTAAAGAAAATTAGAAAAACTTAACAAGATGAAAAGATCGAAATATAAACTTATCAAAGAAGTATTGAAAACTCTTAGAACTTACCTCGTAGCCCTGTAACGTGGGATCGCCGTTGTTACTGCTGCCGTTGCGGTTGCCCACGGGCACCACGACGCCGCCTCCATTTGCTCCGGCGCCAGCTCCCCCTCCCCCATCGTGGATCATGCTGCTGGTGGTTCTCGCACCGCCGCCGCCGCAGAGGCTCTGCTGCTGCTGGGATTGCTGCGGATTGCCTGACTGGTGCACCACCTGAACGTGGCTGCCGCCGCCGTGATTGCTGTTGTGGCTGTTGTGACTGTGCGGCGCCTGCTGGTGGTTCTGGTGGCTCTGGTGGTGCTGTTGCTGCTGGTGCAGAGTGACGCCCAGGGCCTCTACTCCAACACCCACGCCCACACCGATGCCAATGCCCATGTCGGGGCCGGTGACAAAATCGAAAAAGTCCGCCTTCGAGAGATCCTCGGCACGAAAGGACTCGCTGATGTCCATGCCAGCCGATGCGGACATATCCTCGGTGCCGATCATTTGCTGTGCCTGAAGCGCCAGAGTAGCGCCTTGAAGAACCAGGTACTGGTTAAAACGGAAGAGTTAATAAACTGTAAAGAAAAAGGAAAATATAAAGGATTAGAGGAGGTTAGGAGAATGTCGAATTGAGTACAAAATAAAAATGTCTAAAAACAAACTCCACTTAAATATAGAATTTTGTATCTCTAACTTAATATATTCTTTTTTTTTTTAAAAGACCACTCTGTTTCGATTTCCCTTTCAACCTCGCTTTCGATTTCTCAATTTCTCCAACACACTCGCGCACTCTGCATTAAAAGTCACACCAATTGATTAAAGCCACTTGTCAGTTGGCCACTTAAGTCAATCAGTCATTCGCATTCGCATTCGGATCGGCTCATTCTAGCCACATGGACCGAGCCTGCATTCCGGCCATACTTGCATTTTAATTTGAGGCAGCCACATCAGCCGGCCGACCGGCCTGCCGGCTCTGCTCTGCCTCTTAGCCGGCTATCTGCAAATAAATAAATCAAACTGACAGAAGGGTGACAAAGTGTAAACACATTTGGCGTGCTCGACTCGTAAATCTCGCGGACTTTGGCTAATGCCAAAACTCAACCTCAACCTGTCGCTGCGACAGTTTTTTCCTTCTATTTGTATTTGGCCAGCACTTTTTTCTGTTTGTCTTGGCTTGTTTCATTTGCATAGATTCGGCAAGTGCCCGGCATTTAGAATAGTTGCAGAAAAAACAAATAAAAAGTGTGTGGCTACTGTGGATTCCATATAGAGTACACAAACATATGTGGGTACACTCAGAAAATTCCCAATATTGGCACGAAAAATAGGGAACGATGGCTAAATTTCTTGACTCTCTGATATTTATATTTTAATTAAAATTTTATCATGGCTGGAGGACACCTTATAAATAGAATTTAATGTCCCTGGTCATTCTGTATATATTTTATTTTAATAAATGTTGGCCTGGTAAGAATAACCTGCTGTCTACTATTTTTTTTAAGTGTAAGACTGTACCCAAAGGTGATCGAACTGACAGCAACCAACTGACTGGGACTGCTGCCATTCCAGTTAGCGTATCGGTATCGGGCCATTGGTATCGCTAACTGCCCGCGAACGTACCCCCGAGTCGTGTTCTGGCGAATGTGCCAAATGTTCAAATTGTCAAATTGATTCTATTCCTTTTTGCTCCCCCGACACTGACACCGACATCGAAACCGACTCCAAGTCGCTTATATGAAAAATGGACCTTACGGCGTGGCAGCGTGAGAACCACAAACAGAAATGACTTAACAAATTTGCATTGCTCAGTGGCGAAGCTGGCTGGCTGGCTTGCATACTTTAGATAAGGGCAAAGCGTAGAGAAAATGCCGCTGCTGCTGGAAAATATTTCAGATGCTGCTCTGCCTCTGCTGCTGCTAGAAGCTCTTAAGTGCGGCGGTATCTGTGGGGAAATCTAGCTGGCCAGAGCTGGCAGGGGGCTCTGGAATAAAAGAAATAGCTGGGCCTCAACACCTGATCAAAGGAGGAGGAAAAGGCCACAGCAACAAGTGCGGACCAGTTAACATTTTTAAGGTGAGCTCGTTTCCAGCTGGCAATCTGGAGTCTGCAGTCTCGCTTTTATCGCTCCTCCATCGCCTCTACAAAGTCTCGGAAATTTCTCCCCGAAAAAAAAAACCAAACTCTGCGAAACTCTGCGTAATCGTTTGTGGTCATTTGCCTGCCGTCTGAAAGCCTAGTAGTTTATTTAATAATCATGTTTAAAATGCAGAAATTACTTTATATATACTTTATGGCCAGCAGCGGGGAAAAGCGCCGCGGCGCCGCCAGAACGGGCAAAAAAAACAAAACATAAAATAATAAGCCTTTGTTTGAGCATTTTGGCGCTCAAATATTGACTAATTTGAGCACGATTATTGTGATTTGGATGCGGGGCCGACGGTCGCGTCGGGAAAGAAAGTTGGCCAGTGGAGAGACGTGCTCATATAACTGGCGGCCAGCCAATCATGGACGTGGATGCGGCTCTGCAGAGGCGCACATGCATCTTTCCATCTTCGGGGCCGCCGCAATGAAGATGCATGCGAATTCGAATACAAGTGCCAGTACTGGCTGCATTTTATTCCCCCCATGCTGGATGTCTGGATGCATGGATGCTTGGATGCCTGGATGCTGGATGCTGCATGGTAATCGCAATCGTAATCGTAGAAATTGTTAGCGCATTTTGGCCAATGCAAACAGCCCGAGGCGGCATCATTTAAAAAACATGATAGCATGATGGGTTTTATGTTGCGGCCTCCTCGATTATGGCCCATAAATAATAGCGTTCCAATAATTTGAGTGTTTTTAATTAAGCTCCCTCGCTGGCATATTTATTTACACAGTTTGTGCTGGAGACAGACAGCGATGATTTATTCCCGTATGCAAATAGCGGCAGACAAAGGAAAATGCTTTGGAAATATGTGGAAAAATGTGGCAATTTTCGGCACAATTTCTTTGGTCTGGCCGAACGAACGGGCCCGATGATTAGCGGCGTCCCCATAAGCATCGTCTTTGTTGCGGGCGTCAAATGCAAAAATAATAGAAAATGGGGAAAATACTTGCTGGAAAAATGCATAGTCGCGGTAGTCAAAAGGCAGCCGTCGTCTGAGATTAGTTTATGTGCAGGAATTTTTATATTGCGGTTACACAATTTTCTCCAACTCTGAAGCCCCTCCTCCTGCGGCCGGCAAATCAATGAAAATCACACGCTTTGGCTTCTTCTTTTTCAGCTTTTTCTGCTTTTCAGCTTTTCTGCAGCTCGGCGGTCGAGTTTGTCGCTTTGCTTGCACGATTTTCCACGCATTTTTAACCCAAATACCGCGCTAAACGATTTTTTAATGTCTTCACTAACAAGTTTCAATTACCAATCGTCAAATGCGTGCGCATAAAAACAGAAACCAGTTGCACTTAACCCACACCACGGTGGTTTATGTGTTTCTATATATACTTATAGGCACCCCCTCTATCGGGGACTCAATCAATTAAAATAATTCCCCCGATTGCGGCGAGATTTCATAAAAGAAGACCGAGTGGAGCGTCAGGAAGACAATGAACGAGGCCGTCGGCTGGGGGGAAAACCGGTAAGGTAAACTGAGCCGAGTTGATACACGTACCACAATCAAATTGCACTTCGATTGGCCAAAATGGAGCCATCAGTGGTGGAAAGCGGCGACTCTTCGGCTGGTAATCACATTTATTGAGATAAACGATGGGGCGTTCCGCTTAGCTCCGTTCCGCGTTGCGTATACACCGTGTGTGCGTGCACACAATGTGATAATTGTCCACGAAAATGGGTTAATCATGTTTGAGGAGCGAGCAAACCCGTTGCTGCATACTTTCGGGGGCCAGAGGCAAAGGCCTGTGAGGCAATCGTACTTGTGCGCCGATATTAATGGCAGCCCGCCGCCGGTGCTCATATTCAAATTGGGAAATTTTTCACCAACGCATAAATTACGAAAAAAAAACCCATTCGCAAAGCGCTCGTAAAACGCATCAAAAACGCACGGGAGCGCAGCTGCCAGTTGCAAGTTGGCAGCTTCCTCTTCCCGCTCTGCGATCTGCAAATTGTCATCGTTAGCGCAGTGCCACGAGGCAGTCGATCATTTCTCAGACCAGATAATTATCGCCCACCAGTTGAGAGGCAGCCGGCCCCCAAATGCGAGTTAGCCGGATGTTGACCAATTGACCAATAGCTCAGCGGCTGATAAGACATGTGGCAGTTGCAGTTGCAGTTGCTGATGCCAATTGGCAATTGCTGTTGCCAATTGCAGCTGCAGAGATGCCGCTAGTGGCCCGCAGATCATGGCTCAAATGCATGCAAATGCATAATTGAATCAAATGCTCCTCCCGGTCGCAGCAACTTTCGAACCGAACCCGAATCTGAGTCCGATTCCAAGTCCGAGTCCGAACCCCGCCTAATGAAGTAATCAACGGCCGGCATCTCCGGCTTTTTGCTGCCATTGTCAATCAAAAGTCGCGTTTTTATTGCGCCTGCCTTACAAACCAAATCGCATCAAGATGTATTAATCATTTTGGCCGCAGTCTGCGTTGGCGGCATCAGCAGCAGCAGCAGCGGAGGCAGTGGCAGAGGCAACCGACAACAGTTAGCAACAACAGCAATCATTACACCGAACAAAAGCTTATATTAAAGTTAATAGTCGATTTCTATGTTCAGTAATATATTTCCTTAAGATTTTGAGCAGAATATAAGCTTTTAAATTATGAAATTCACATATTATTTATCTAGATTAGATTTAAAACGGAACCCCTTTATGCTTAATTATTCCCTAGAGTTTCTCGTATTTTTCTCATAGCTTATTAGTTGATAGGCTCGTATAGGTTCCTAATTTTTCTCACCGTGCATCTGAGCAACAAGCAACCGGCAACGGCAATGCCATTGCTTTATCAGCTGGCGCAGATCTCTTTGGCACAGCCAGCCAGCGTATAAGAAGGAAAAAACGCCAAATAACTACAGGCGAGACGGGCATGATTAAAATGCGCAAAAATGGCAAACTCCAAATGGGCGCTGCTCGGCAGTAACAGCTACAACATCGGCAACTACAACAACGGCGTGTGATGTACACGCGGCGCATTTCAATTCCATTTGATTAATGACAAAGCCGTAAAAGCAACTGCAACTTGCAGGATGGCAGTGGGGGCAAGCAGCTAACGAAGATGTTGCTGATTGGCTCCAGTCTTCCGTTGCCTGTGCGCCCCTTTCCTGTTGTCAACTGTCGGATGCAATAGCTGCTCCTTGCTGCCCCTTGATGCTCCACAGATTTTTCCTTTATGCCCGACCATAAACATTATGCGAACATTAGGCCAAGCGACAGCTCATAAGGCAATCAGAGCCCAGGCATCAATATGCAAATATGCAAATATTGCGTTAAATGCAAATGGACAAGTGCAATGGCAGTTGCAAGTTGGAAAAGAAAGTGTTGCCACCCACGTGGCGAATCTGCATAAATACTGTCCACCGAATAAGGCCAAGTCAGTGCCTAACGGCCTTGTGCAGAGGCAGAAAAGCCTTTAAGGCATTTCGAGCTACTTTTTAGGTTTGTAAGCTTTTAAGAAATTGTAGAACATTTTTATCAGGCATTCTAGATTATTTTCTTTAAGTTCATATTTTTTCTGAGGAAAAATTGTTTCTCTTAAACTTATAGAAAATAAATTCCAATATCCTGTTGCCTTCAAGCTCTATTTTTTTCCGTGTGGGCGCTGCTCCCGCTGCTGCTGCTCCTGCTGATGATGTTGCTGTCGTGCCTAGGCACCACCACAGCCAACATGGCACAATAAATTTCAAATTTGCTATGAAACTTGTATCAGAACATGTCCATCTTGGCGGCCCACACTCTCGCCAACCAGCCAGTCAGCCAGCCTCCCGCTGCTGCCGCTATTTGGGTGAAAATTTTCGTGTGCCCGCCCGCGACTTTCACAGCGGCAACTGCAACTGCAACTTCATCAGTGTGGCAGCAACATCTACTTTATCGGCTAGCTAACTAGCTCGTCATACGCTCGCTTTTTGGGCCGTCGTGATTAATGCCTTAATTAGTACTGCGCTCAATCAATTTCGGCCAGTTAGCCAGAACCTATGGAACGGGCCAGCTCTGGGCCCAGCCCAGAAAATATGATTGGCAATTGTTTGGCAGCGGCGGGGTCATTTATCAAAATCAATACGGGAACGGAACGGTATCTCAATGCCGATGCGGAGTAATAACAAGGCTAAATGCCGAGCTGAGCAGCCAGCCCCCCGAGTCACAAAATTTGCATTTTAACAAGTTAATTTTTTCAGCTGCTGCTGCTGCTGGTTCTAAGTCATTGCAAAACGGTAGCGCACGAATTTTGGCAGCCTTTACTTTCAGTTGCCTTTTTGACTGGCGACATAATAATGACAAGCCAGAAACGGAACAAAAATAAAACAAAACAAAAAAAATATCTAACAAAATCGGGAAAACAACTACAGCAGCGGCGAGCGACAGCAAATGCATTCATTGCCCAAGCGTGACATGTTAATTGAGTTTATTTTCCTGAATTTTGATTATGTTCGCTGGGTGGGCGTTAACCCGAAAAATTTTGACAGCCTGATCCCGAGACAACTCAGCAACTTAATTCGGCGCTTTCAAATTGGATTGATATGAAAATATATAGAAATTAAAGTATTAAAGCGTTTGGGGTGGAGAGAGACGCCTCTGCCAGAAATCATGATAACTTTATTGATTTTGGCAAACGAGCGACGCGAAGCCGCGCCGCGCCGAAGACATTGAAACCAAATCGTGAGCTTCGGGCTAACAATCAAATCGGCTAAGAAACCAACAATTGCGGCTGACTTAAGACTGTGTCTCAGTCTGTGACGTGATCGCTGCAGGCGCCACTTGGCAGCCAAACAAAGGGGACCAGGCCGGGACCGAAGTAGGGGCTGGGGCCGGGGCCAGGACCGGCCAGAAATTCTGGCTAATCAGCACAGACAAAGGGTGAGGTGACGCTCCCATGTATTTAGTTTGAAGGCTGCTCTCCGGCTGCCATTCATTAGTGCCATTTAGCCGGTCATGCTGTAGGTGTGTGCGGAGTCGTACTCGGACTGGGAGTCGTAGTCGGAGTCTGTGCGAGTGCCTAGCAATTTGTTTGGCTGTCATGTCAGAGTGCAATGAAAATATTTTCACTTGCCCGTCAAACGACACAGCACTTGACATGAGACAGCGAACATTCAGTCAAACATTCCGCAATGCCACCCAAAAGGCATCTTCATAAATATTTTCCTGCAACGGCACCACAGCAACGGCAGCAGCATCAACACTCCCACATCCCAAAATGCCTTCAACAAACATCGTGTGCTGTCTGGGGGCTCCTTGAAGTTTCTTTTTGCCTCGATCAAAATGATTTTTCCTACACAGAACCAAAAGAAAGGTCAGCATGGATTGGAAAGTTGCAAAATAAATTTCTTAAATAGATTAAAAATGCCTGTTTAAGATCAACTTTTATCACTTTGATACTAATTATATTTTAAAATAAATTAAATTAGGTTCAAAGGACATTATGTTCTTATCAACCAAATTGATGTATAATCAGCTTATTTTAACCAACTTTCCTCGTGATTTTTCTTTCTGTGTATGTTTCCATTTCCCCTCCTTGGCGTCTTTTTCATCATCATCATTAAATTCGTCAAGATGCAAATTTCCAGGCCGTTGTTGTTTGCCAGTCGTGCTCATCTTCCTGCTGGCGGTGTGTGTGTGTGTGTGTGTGCCAAGAGCGGGGTGTAGCGGGTTGGGTGTGGGTGGCATGAAGGGTGGGAGTGGATCAGGCATCAGTCTGGCATTTCTCGGCTCTGACATTATTCGCCGCCGCTTTGACTTCTCGTCTCGGCTAAGCACAATTTATTGTTATGGCCCGGCTCTTAGGGCCACCTGTGGGCGTTGCTCTGGCTCTGCCATATATGAAAATCCGATCTGATATAAACACGGCGGACATGTATGTTAGAGAATATATATAACTCATGGCTGAACGAGGTACATAAATTGCTCGTGACTGCAATTAGACAATTGTCGCCGTCATCCGAACTCACTAAGCTCAGCTCTGCTCAGAAGCTAATGAATTTTTATTTGTATATGTCTTACAAGACAAGAGCAGGGAGCCCCTTTGGTGTGTTTGTGTTGCTGCCGCTGCTGGCTGCGGCTTGTATAAATTACCATAATAACAAATTACGGATCATTAAGATTGTCAGCTACTTCGTTTCAATTAATTAACCATTAATTACAAACCGCCTGAGCTGCAGAATGTGGTAACAGCGCCAACGACAAATGCTGCACATGAGCAACAAAAGAGGCAGCAAGAGCAGCAGCAGCAGCAGCAGCAACTTGCTGCAGCCTGGGAGCAACCATATTAGCCACGACGACGAACACAAGAAGCCGAAATTAATGCAATAGAAGACAACAACCAGCGGCAAGTGAAGAAAAGCACCGGAGAAATAGAAAAAGCAGCTGTGCGCAAATATGCAAATTTCACAGAGTAAAACAGCAGCAGCAACACAAGCGACAACAGCAACATCAGCAGCAGCAGCAAATATGCTAAGAGACTTCACTTTCAATATATAGCAAAGGATGCTTAGTCTGTTGTTGTTTGTCGCTTTTGCTAGTTGCACAAATTGCATTTTACCATATAAAACAATTTCAGCTGCTAGACAAAAGAAACTCAACTCAACTCGTACCGAACCGAAGCAAACACATTGTCATACTCGGAACACAGACAATGCCCCAAACACAAAGTGCAGCAACAGCAACAGCAAGAGCAACAGAAACTGTGACAAAAGCACCAAAAACCATACAGATACAAATTGAAAGTGAAACTCCAGGAAAAAATCCAAATGGAAACAAGAAATTTGCATAGAAATGAATTTGCAAGAGTTTGTCGCGTCTGGTAAGTATGGTTATAGCTGGATTATGTTGAATTAGGTGCTTGGGAATGGGAAAGGGAAATCTATGGAAATTATTGGGCCAGCAGGCTAATTAATTGAGGGAAAGATCCCACTGATCCCAGCACAAAAAATACCACAGGTTCTTATTAAATACTTTCAACATCAAGAGCTATGGTTTTTCACACATTCCTCATACCTGTATTTAATTAAATTTATGGCTTACTATGTATTTTCAATGAGTTTGATTATATTCGCAAAAGTCAATTATCTAATTTGCTTAAGCCTGTCGCAAACACCTTATAATAACGTTCATCATGGTAAACATATCGTTAATTTTATAGTTTTCTCCATTTGTTTTATTAGATTGGCCCAACACCGCCGTGTAAATCGGCCATAACTCGCCTCCCCAACTCATTGATTGCATGTTGTTGATCTATAAAGAATATCGGCTTAGTTCCCTGTCCTGCCTTGGCCCTCTCTCTGTGCCGCTTGCCTTTATGACAAGCTGGCCAGGTAGCCAAGTTCGTTGCCTAAGTCTTTTGTATGGCAACTGGGCATGCAAATATTTGCATATAGACTTACACACCCACGGCCCGCGCTGAGCCAAGCCGAGCCTTGGCAACAATGGGCTGCGAGGCTCCTTAACTTGTTAATATATGTAGCTATATGCACAGATACGATGCCAAACTTTAAATATATTACACTCTAATGCCTTTTAAGCCGAAACTATAAATTTCTTATCGCCGATCGAAAATCAAGCGTGCTCACCACAAGTCACAGTCGAAAAGCGAAGCCAGGCTCCGAGTCTGGAGCTGGAAGCTAGCCTGGCGCACACACCCTAGTTGGCTTACTCGTGCGTCATATTCAAATGCGGCCAGATCTAGCTCAAGCTCCAGCTCCGGCTCCAGGTCGCAGATTGCGTCCGCCAGATAAGCCAACGCCAGCGCCACTGTTTCGATGACTGGGACTCCGCCGACTATGGCATTCTTTCAAAGGCCGTTTGCCAGGCCAGACTCACGCTAACGGATCGCGACCAGGAACCGCAGTGGCCGGCCATAAATGGCCAAAATGCATGCGCTGCCTTAAAGAGCCAAATGTGTGGATAATAATTTTGATTTATTGCCACAGCATCTCGGCCAACGAGCCACCGCAATCGGCAATCTGGGCTAGATAACTCAACTACGGCTGGCCATTGTGGCCATTATCAGGAGAGGCTCAACTTGGCTCAAAAAACCGGGGCTCACCTCGGCTCAACCTGCCGCCGTTTTGGCCGCTTTTGGGGCGTGTGCTGCGGTGTGGGGCGTGTGCCTAACATGCTAATGAGCCAACTTTCAGTGGACCAATCGCCGAGCGGCTAGCTGGCTAACAATGCCCACGTTTGCTAACAATATGAATTTTAAGGTCTCTCCGTTTTTTTCGTGTCCGAATACCTTTTTGCTGCCGTTTGATTTTGCATAATTTATACATTTTGCGGTAGCTCTCAGTGACCGCAACTCTTTCCCATTTTGCCTGCATTTTAATTATGAAACCAACTCGTGCCAGACGCCAAATCGAATCGAATCGATAATTTGCATGAGCAACGCCCAAAATTTGCACAATCAACACAATAATTATAATTGAACTATCGCCGGCCCAAGAAGCTTCCTGTGGCTCTGTGCAAATAAAAGAAAGTCGTCTGCGTCTCTGGGTCTGCCTTACTTTCCACTAAATCGCCTGATAAACCTCGCTCGGCTTTCGTGTTCGCTTATCGCCAGCAGCAGCTGCGGAGCCATTCATCTTGCCGGATCGCAGCCAAATGAATCTGCAAATAAAGTTGTTGGCCCGGTGATCTGTCAGTGGTTCAGTGATTTAAATTCCCCCGCCGTCCCGAACCTCTTTTAATTGCAGGCCAAATTGAAGCTGACATTTATGCTTGCGCTCCATTTCGCAGATTTGTCGGGCCTCGAATCTCCTCCTCGATTCTGCGATTCCGACTGCCTGCCAGGCTAATTGCCCAGAATGCTGGGATGCTGAGTTGCCGGCGTCCTCCTCTAACGGGAGTGGGCCTCAAATGCATCTTCCACTGGCGGCCAGGCGATCTGCAACATGCAAATTGAGCTGTTCGAGGATTTGTAGTTGCAGTTGTACGCACAATTAGTGTTCGTCGTTTGCCCGAGACAACACTCAATGGCAATTAGGGTCGAGCAGACAGGCCGGCTGCTTTGCTCTTACACGGGAAAAAAATAGAACTAACACGGATTAGAGTTTAATTACCTGAGATGATCACAAGGATCTTCTTAATTTTATACAAAAATAGCTTATAAATAAATAGTTTATTTACAAATAATTTACATACTTAAATCCGTAGGATATAAGCTGTATTTTAAGTAGGAAAATATATTTGTATATTTTATAAATTTAATATCTATTAAACCTTCATCATAGTTTGTTTTTTGTGTACAAATTCATTGCGAAATGCCAGAGTATGTGCCGCAGTATCTGTGTGACAAGTGTGCGCCTTGTTGGACAGCCGACAGGGGCACGCAAATTGTAATTTATGTGACAAATTTTTATGTACCACTAGCGAAAATTTATCGGGCGCTATTCGCCGAGATGCCACGACGGGTCGAGGCAGGCACCTGTAGCTTATGATGAGCCACTAAAGGCTCCTTGTGTTGGTCGTAAAACAAAAGAAAAAAAACAATTTCGGAAGTGAAATGAGTCGATGGAGATCTGGGCTCTTAACTGGGTCTTCATCAGTGGATCTGTCTCGGAGCTAAACTTTAATGGCTACTTAAATTCAGCTTTATTCTCGTACAGTTCTTCTAGGATAAAAAAGGCAAAACAACAATTTAATAATAGATTTGCCACAGAAGATTTCATTAAAAATAAATATCCGTTAACTGCTTAAATAAAAGTATAATTATGTGGGTCTCTTTTCGCTGCAGTTATCCATTAAAATTGTATTTATTAATAAAAATAAATCATTTTTATAAAGTACTTCTTAAGAATATAGAGTATTGAAGAAATGCAGTAGATTATACCCTTGTAAATCACAATTCCCATCACTGTCCATCTAAGCTGAGCGGATTGGGGTTTTTAACATTGATGGAATGATTTATGCAGCATCTCAGGAGGCAGTTTGCTCCATTCCCAGAGGTTCTGTTCTTCCTGGAAACAAACACCTTCGATTGCACTCGAGAACGACCGAAAGATGGACCAGCACTTGAGGCTGGCATCATCATCATCGATGAGCCGATGAGCCGAAGATTCCAATCCATTCCGTTCCGTGCCATTCATGCCGGAAGCGATTCATTCACAACGTGTTGACTCTAAACAGGTGTACGCAGACCATAAGCCAAGTCACATTCGACTATCATTTATCACTTGAGCCGCGGCTGCGACTTAAGCCAAATCTACGAGTATTTAAGCTGGCAAAGTGTCCAAAGCGTCTTTGTCCGGCAATTTGTCAATGATGCAAGCTTGCGGCTGCGATAGAATTTCCCAAGCGAACCCATTCATTAATTTCATTAATTTGTGTCCGTCGCAGCGGGACGGCTGACGGCTACCCAATAGAAATCGATATAAATATTTGAAATTTCGAGCTTAAGACAAAGGCAACAAAACGAATTAGACGCATTTAAATACATACCGATCGAAATCGATTTGCATTTAAAATCGAATCAGAGATTTCTAATTTCTGGCTACCACCACCGCTGGCTAAGACCATAAAACGCCCACGCTTGGGCAATAGAGATGCGAACCAGTTTGTAGAGCTGGCTCATCAGTCATTTTGATTGCCACAAATAACCGGAGCTGGGCAGCCTTTTATTTGCCTTGGCCATTGATGTCAAATAAATCGATCTTGGCCGGCCGAGTGCCTTTTTAAATTCCCCCAACTTACATTTTATTTGGCTGCTACTGGGACTTTGGCTTCAACTTAAACTATATGGCTTGCCGTTGGTCCAGTTTACGGCACTGACTCTGACATATTGCCGCACGATAGCGGTGAAACAATAAAAACATCTAGAATCATGCATAGCATTAAGCTAGAGTGAGACTAGCAAAAGGTCAAGTCGCAGAGAACTCGTTTTGTCATTTGCCAAAATACAAAAACCTCACTGAGGCAGCGTCGCTAGGAACGGAACAAAATAAATAGCTTCAATATCGAATTAATAAAATTCAAATTATTAATACTGAAATTCGGTTTGGCCGTTGGCCGTTGGCCACTACTGTCCATTTCCTGTTTCGGCCCGAAGTGAGCTCAAAGCCAAAACAAAACAAAACAAAACATGACCAGGAAAAAAGCAAACAAATTCCTGCGATATGTGACCCAATTTGTTGAGAGGAGGGAAAATGAAATAAATAAAATTCATTTGTCGGCCAATGTAATTTATTGCATGTTTTGCTCATTAAATTGATTTTTCTCCTTTGATTTTGAGTGCCAGTGTCATTGTCAGAGGCAGGGGCAGAGGCAGAGAAACCGAAACCGAATCTGGAACCGAAGGAGTCGAGAGGAGCACGAATGTTTGTTTGCCGCTGCACTTTTCAGCACGCTCGAGTTTCATAAAAAATGCCAATTAAGCGTGAATATAAGTGCCAGATAATTTTTCAGACAGCGGCCAATGTAACCCAAATTGCCAAAAAACGCGAAAGACTTACAACAAAGCCAAAACAAGCAACAGGAGCCGAAGGTAAAAAGTAAAACTCATTTTTCAGGGGTAAAGTTCTCTACCCAAAAGGAGTCGCGCTTTCTGGCTGCAGTCTGGAGAACTCCAAATGGAAGATTTAAAGGCTTAAAGGGAAGTTAATTCATGTCAAATTGGTCTTGATATTGAGTTTAATTAATTTAATTACATATTGCTTATATCTGAACTGAAGACCCCACGCAAGGAATTATTAAAATGAAATGGAAAGTTGATGACTTGATCATTTCCATTTGGAATTGTTTCTTGTTGCTTGTGAGCAGAATTTAGACTCCAGGTTGATGGGAACTCACTGCATGTTCCACAGAATCTCTCCAGGCAACCCAATTTTTGTGTGGCTTTCGTCTGTGCAACATATTGTCAATAGATATGAATTTGAAGAGATCTGCTGACAGGCCCCGATATAACGACGATGACTTCAAAGCCCAACCGCTGACCTCATAATAAGCCAGGCTCATCGCGGCTCAGGTGTGGGGCTCATCTGCCTTCAGGGAGGGCATTCGAGATTCGCTTCAAGATCCCAGGCCAGGCAGCCTTAAAAAATATTTACAGCACTCAAGTGCAATTCAAGTGCTGGGCCAAGCCGAGCGATATGCCCATCCACAACCACAACCACATCGACATCGACAGCCAGAGCCAAGTCCGAGTTGAAATTGGAATCGCAGGCAGGCAAAAAAGAGACCCCCGAAAAAGCAAAGCCCAGGCAAAAGAATAACGAGCCAAAGTGTTTCTTTTTTGAGCCGAGTTTCGAGCATTTTTCATTTTGGAAACGACAGGCGAACTGATGTTGACGTCCACGTCTGTATCCCAGCCGCAGCACGGAATTTGTGGCATCGTTTTCGGTTTCGTTTACGATTCCATTTCGATTCCGGCCAAGAGTCTCGGCGGCATTCGTACTTTGACTAGTACCCGAGCAATGACAATGACAAGCGGCCAAAACAATGCCGCTCCGGCCCATAAAATGGTCAAATGTCATCGGGGATACGAGCAGATCGCAGCGCTTTCGGATCGGATCGGATCGGATCGGGTTGGATCTTCGCTCTTATCGCGGGGCCCTGAGAGGCGGCGTTGATTTTGATAAATGTTTAATTAATTTTGTGCCTCGCTCGAACATTAAACCTGGCTATTTTCTGACTTAATGAACAGAAATTAACAACACACTGAGATCACTCTCGGGGGGTGCTCTTGGAGTACGGTCCATGGTGGACCAGCGATGCGGGGAGGGACAGAAGCCAGCCATGCGGAAGATCTTCAAAGTCTGCGCTTTTTTGGTCAAGTTTCTTCTCTTCTCCGGGTTTTCTCATTTACATTACATTATGCTGGCCGGTCTCCGTATTATGAATGAATGTTTACCTACACACATGTGAAAAATGTTGTAATTAGTTTTTTAAGTTTTTTCCCTCTGCCTCTCGCAGTGAGTGATTTTCAACAACGACGGCAAATTACAAGTTATTATTAATGTTAACAAGCGAAATCTCTGTGTACTCGTCGTATCTCTATATACATATAGCCGCGTCTGTGTGTATATATAGTGAAAACTAATTTAGCAGGGGCTCTTCCCCGTCAATCTCCTCCGAAAATATAATGCGATGATGTTGATTTGTCCGAAAATCGTATGCACACAGGGCAAGTACATTAATGACTGTTCTTGATTTATGCGATGCGATCAGTGGGGAGCAGGCAGCAAGTGGCAACTGCCGACTGGCGACTGGCAATCGCAAGTGGGTCACATGTCCCGTGGGTATTTGTACCTACAGATGGGCTACACGAGTGCCCCATCACCACATCGCCGGGCACTAAATGCGGCCGTTAAAAGCAACCTCCCGGTAGCGGGCAACTGACATTACATAGAATTCGAATCAAACTCAGAGTTCGTACCACAATAATTATGCAAAGAGCTGCAGCGAAGAACAAAAAGCTCGTTGCATAAACGACATCGACACGAACTCATAAAATATGCAAAATGTGTGCCAGCCAGGCACACTTGAAACCAAAATGTGTGCTGTCCTAAAATCGACGTTAAATTGATTTCATTTTTAAATAAAAAAAATCCAAGCATGAGCCTTAAAAATAATACCTTTCTAAAAGAAATGTAAAAATACATAATCAAAAGCCAAATGTAATTATCATATGCAAAAGATTGCGTTCATAAAACTTATCCTAGGGGGAAATATATAGTTGCTGGACGAATATTAAATTAAAAAATAATCAGAGTCCCAGGCTCAATCTCTAAGATAGTAAAATGCTTATACAATCTTAATCTCTGAGATAGTTAATAATTTAAGCAATTTTAAACAGCGTTAACAACAATATTTTTCTGAGAGAATTTTATTACAAAAAGATAAACAAAAACAACACAAAGATAAACAAAAACATCAGATGCAAAGATTGCTTTCTTAAAAATTGTCTTAGGGAGAAATATTTATAGTTGAAGAATTAATAATAAATTAAAAGATAATAAAAGTCCCAGAATCAATCCCTGAGATAGTTAAAGATAGTTCCTTAGTTAAAATTTAAAAGAAATTGCAAAATACATATAAACGACATTGCCTTAAAGGATTTTCTTTATTTCTCCAAGTGCTAAAGTCGGCCAGGCACTCGGCAGTCGGCAGTCAGCCAGCAACTTGTGTCAATAAAAATCAAGCCAAGCACTGGCAGTGCCGAGCAAATGCATCCTCCATCCCGGAGCAGGCAGGCTGCACTTGTTCGGCTCATCTGGCCGGCGTAGTGCAGCTGGCACATGTGAGTGTGTCTCGAGTCTAGACAGCAGACAGCCGGAGTCACTTCAGATTGCACATTGCGCTTCCTGACTGCTGGCTGCTTGGATATGGATTTGGACGTGGTCGTGGATATGGATGTGGATGCAATGAGCCATGGCCGTTTTAAGGGGATTTTATGGCTCTCCTACGAGAAAACTGAACAATAAAAAAGTCATCTCTAGCAGAGCCGATAGCTAATCAGGGTTACATTTATTGTAGGTCCCCTGGGAATCCGCATACTCCTGCTATATATACTAGTTCCACAAATTGGCAGCGGCAGGATCTGGAAGCGGCTCCAGCTGGAAAAGTTCTGAAAAACTTTACGGGGATCGTAAACCAGAAAAGGTGTTTGTGGCCGCATTGCTCAAATTAAAGCGGCCCCGGCCAAAGCACTTAAGATGCCTGCCTGAAGTCGGGAGTCGGGGAAAATTGTCTGGTATTCGTAAAGTTGGCAGTAAATAAATAAATAAGTAAGGCAAACGAAAAATCGGAAAACGGGAAAATGTCAGAGAGCAGAGCTCGAAGCTGGGCAAAAGTTCTCAGCCGCAGACACGGCACACAAATAATTTATGACACATGACGTCGTGGAGTACAAGCAGCCATGATCGTCGCGTCGTCGACTGAAGTGTAACTTCCCACTGACCCAATTTACAAGCACTTAATGCCAAAAAGGAGAAGTCGTAGAAGAAATAAACAAAGACGAAAGCCAGGTCGGGGTAATGCATATCAAATAGAGTTCAAGCCGTAAAGGCAGCAACAATACGACAAAAATTATGACCAAAATAGACAGCACCGGCAACAGCAACAGCAACAGAGCCGCAGGAACAACAACAAAGAAATTTAAATTAAAATCCAAAAACTCCCACACATAAAAGTCGAGAAAGAAACTCAAGAAAAACAAAAAAAAATAAAAATAAAAAATGTAGGTACACACATACAGAGGGCAAAAAAAAGGTCTGTCAAAATTAAATCATTTCGGTGGCAAACAACATAAACCGGTGGTTAAAAGTTGATAATGATGATGCTTGGATAACGCTCGTTATTACTGTGGTTGTTGCTTTTTTTTTTTTTTTTGTATTTTCGCTGTTGCTGTTGCTACCTTTGTTGCTGTCCAGTGCGTTGGTGGCTGGCACTGACAGCGTAACAAATGCTATTTTGACAAAGTGTCTGACATGAGGAGCGTGGAAGCGCGGACCCAGAAAGAGGAACGAGACAAGGGTAACACAATTATGCGAAAGTGAGAAAAAATGGAGTGCGAAATGTGTGCTGCGTGTCTCGTATGTACTACACTCTCGGGTATATATATCCTAAGAAATTATGAACATTTCTACCGCCGATAAACAGCCGCTAAAGTTAAGCGGACGGGGCGACCCAGACAAACACGGACGGTACGGTACGGGGTCCATTCCACTTGACGGCCAAGCTTCCGGTTTCTGTTGGGTGAAATTTTCTATCCGCCTGTGGCAGATTTATGTGAGAAAACAGAAACAGCCGCAGCAGCAACATTTTTCATAGAAAATTATGAACACCAAAACACCGAACACCAGAGACCGCTGAAAATTTGCATATTCCTCCCTTTTGGCGCTTCAACACGTATCCGATGTTGTTGGCTGCATGACACGGGCAACAGACTTTTAATTATTAATATTAGACATTAGAAAATGAATACCAACGAATAAGATAAACAAAATCAATCAGTCAGTGATTTCACCCGGCACCCCAAACAAATTAACAGCTTTTTTTTCACTCATTTGTCACCATGTATTTCCTTTATTTTTATTTTTGAGCAAACATACGAGATTCGCCGTTAATTGAATAAAATCTTGGTCTGTGCGTTTGATTTGGCCATGTTAAATGGACAAATGAGTGACTAATTTTACGTTAGACAAATAATGAAGTTAACTCAGTGGTCATGTAAGTTTTACTAATAATTTGTGTGAAAATATTTCTGAAGAAACTTCATTCATATTTCAAATTCTTCGGCTTATTTCTTATAAACTAATCCACTTTTTTGAATCTCACAGCTATTCTAAGCGTTTCCAAAACTTGGAGTCAATAATAGAAGATTTACAGAAGATTGCCGTATTCCTTAGCTTTTTATTTGTTTTCTAGTTGCACGTCATAACCACTTCTACGGTTCATTCATAATTTTAGCCTGAGAGCGTTAACAAGTTCGTTGCCTAAGTCTTTTGTTCCTGGACTTGTTCGAGTTTCCCAAAAGCTGTGATCAAGAGTTAATACCGAATTGAATACGAGTGTAGTTAAGTTAAGCTGATCAGCGTCGTGAGTTCGTTGTCTAAGTCTTTTGTTTGCACTGCTGAATGCGACGTTGATTTAAGATTGCCTTTTATTATTTTTATTATCCGTTTTTGTCGTTTTTAATTTAAAGTGGCGACGTTTCACTTTAATAATTTTAATACCTTGAGTTTTTTATTGCCTTCGTTTTAATTAAATGCCATTAAGGTGTTTCTTTTTCCCTGGGCCATGGCGCCAATTGTATTTTCTGTGAGTTTTTTTTTTATTCATTACGTTTAGCGATCGGATCTCTCTCATAGGCATTTGGGTGAAAAATTGTGTTGCTCCCATTTGGGATCTTATCTAAAATTGATTTCGTTTTAATTTACTGCCTGCACACACTTAAGCGTGCGTTTATGGTTGTTGTTCTCTATTAGCAGGGCCCGCTTGTTATTGATTATATTTTTATACAATTTATACAAATAAAACTGATTAATATTCATTGATGGCTAATTTATGAGCCTTGTATGTGTCAGCGTATCTTTGTGCCCTGGCTGGGTGCTAAAGCCCCGGCTACTGCCCAGTTCGGCTAACTTTCTTCCAGCAACTGGCAAAAATTATCAATTATGAAGTCATTATTATTTACAGCAAGCCGAACATGCGGCCAGCTGCGATTGATTAATAGCTTTTCAAGCTTCGGTCTTGTCAAGGGTTCAACTGGTGCTTGCTGTTTTCTATTTTCGCAACCGCAAATTTTTGCACATTTTTCTTTTTTCTAATTTTTTGCACAGAAGGTGTTGCCGGAACATTTTTTCTGCGTTTGCGTTTTTGGGTTTCGCGGCAGTTTCTGCGCAGTTCTAATTAGCTAATTATACGCTAAATTAGTATATAATTATTGCTGGCCAGGCGCTTGACTTGCTCACGTCGAGTGACTAATATAAGGAGGCCAAATGTTAAGAGGCGCCTAAGCGAGATTTTGGCACTATTAAATGAGAGTAACAAATTAACAATTAATTACTGTAGAAATGCGCTATAAGCGATTTGTGAAGTCTGTAATCACTTAGACACTTCTCGCCACAAAAGAGACAAAAAGAATTCTTTATTAATACTAAGCAGCATGGCAAAAATCCTTTTTATATGTTATTTTAATTTCGCTTTGTTTCGCGGTTTTTGGTGATGATAACTGGCTGGGGATTTCTATGGTCTGTGCGTCATGACTTTCCAAATACAAAACGCTAGCGATAAAATCCAAATTTATGCCTCCGATAAGGCAGCGCGTTTCTTGTGTCTTCTCACAAAGACTCTAATAAAACTATTAAAACATACAAAAACTAATATATATGCGTATCTTTCTATATATAAACTACGGGGATTTGATTTTAATAAACATATTTGCATAAATGTGCGGCAGATAAAAAAATGAGGAGAAAAATAAACTAAAAACTTGGACATCGAACCTGACAACAAAAATCTTGCACTTACCGGTTTGAAATCGGTCAGAGTGGTCGGAAAGTTTATCCAATTTTAACAGCCTAATAAATCCACATAAATATGTACAATAGCTGATTGACGTCTATAGTATATGATTCTTGTATTTTCGCGTTGAATTTGTTTGGGGGCCGCACACAAAGATTTTCATTAGTTTTTCCCAGGCCTCAGCCCATTATGATCATTATTTATGGCCGCCGATTGTTGGGCAGTTGAAGACACTCTCACACACATTTATCATCGCATCGTCTTATCAGACGAAACATAATTCTCGGCCTGCATTCATAAATTTGCCAGCCACTATTTCATTTGCATTTGACGCGAACCTCCGCTCGGGAAATATTCTAGAAAAACTAATTTGGCGCACAGCGGGCCGGGCCGAGCCGGGACGGGCCGGGTTAATTAAAAACTGAGCTCCGTATCGCAGTTTCCAGCCGACGACTTCCGCTGGCGGCTTCCGTTTGGTGGGCGACAGGAATCGCGACAACGACCACGACTACGACGACAGCAGGCGATCCGATCCGATGCGATGGAAGCTTTCGACGCGCTGACCGACGGCAAAAATGAACTTATACGGAAGTCGAGGCGAGAAACAGACGAAACCAAACGCTGGGGCAAGCTCGAGTCTCCGCTCACAGCTCCGAAACGCACGCAACGCTCAAACACTTGAAACTGAACTGAACTGAACCAAATCTTGCTCTTGGCCAGCATGTCCAAGAAGTTGCTGGCCAACAGCAGCGGCGACTGCGACGCCGGCGTACGCTGAGAGCGTGACGACAACGCCGGCAGAGCTGGCAGGCATACGAAAAAAGACTGATCATTTTGGGGGTTTTCGATTTGTGTTTCTGCCGTTACACTCGAAGAATATTAGCCAAGGCAATCAGTAGATGTTAAACCTTTTATTATATTTAGTTGGGAAACAAGTATTACTTGAAATTGATTTTTAAGAAAGTTTTAAAATCAATTCCATGAGGACGTAGTACTTTTGCAATTGTTAGGAGTAGTAATTTCTTTAAAAACTAATTGGTTTGTATTGGTTTTTGTGTTGCTGATTTTATGGCTATTTTTTTTCTCATAAATTTTAATTCCATTTTAAAAGACAAATTTATGTTAATTTTTTTAATGATTTTGTGTTAGTGCATAAGATCTGTTTGTTGTGGCCGGAGCCGAAGCGGTAAATGATAATAAAAGTTGCTGGCGAAAACTCGAAGACGCTCCGGAGCGTCTTTGTTAAGAGACTGCTGGCTGCTCTCTTCGCGCTCCATCGGCGATTCTGATGCTGATTTATGCTCTTAATATATTTGTCAATTATTTTTAAGTTCGCTGCCGCTTAATTCTTTTGTTCGCTTCTAGTTTCAATGGCTGGCTAGGATTATTTTAAGAATTTGCATAGGCTGCTTTAGCATTGAGCATTAAACTGTCAGCATTTTGATATCGTTTCGCCCCATAAATTGATCAGTTTACGAGCGATTCTTCCTCTGTCTCAATCAATGGAGAATTGTGCGAAAAGTGTGCGTATGAGCCTGAGACAAAAACCTTTTGACCCCCGTCCGGTAGATTCTGGATTGTTGTGGGGAAAGGCCCGACGGACACGCCCAGTCTATTGAACTTTTCCCATAAATATGCGAGATGTTTTCTCACAACAATTATGCAGGGGCCACGGCAGCTGCTGGCCATTGATAGAAACGCAAAACGCTCTCATTGATGCGCGTTCACATCCCTCGGTCCCTCCTTGTTTATAATTTATCAAAAGCTTTTAGTCAATGATTTCGAATTTACGATTTCGATTCGCCTCAATGGCCCATTGATCTCAAACTGCGACGGCGACTGTTTCTCTTAAAAGCCTTTCGACTGGCAGCGCGGTCAACTCCCCGTAAACAGTTCATTGAGTGGCGTGCCGCAACGACCTGACCCCCATAAGCGTTTCACTAATTCATGCCACTTATTAGCCACAAGACAGCCGGGGCAGCAAGCAAGCAACCGTCCAACTTGCACCTGCCTCTCTCGGAGCCGTGCTCCATTTAGAGCGTTTCAACGTCAATCAATATGCATTTGAACTCCATCAATCGTTTCTTTCGCTTTTTGTGTGCTAGCTGCGACTGTGTCTGTGTGGCTGTAGCTGTGGCTGTGGGATTTGGCCTGGCTTTGAGCATTTCTTTTGGCTCTTTCTCTTTCGATACGATTTTATGGCTTAATGCCGTTTTCTGGCCATTGAACACTTAACGCTACATTTTCGGGAGACCTTCCCGGAGGGGGGACATTACCCGGGCTATCTGTTTTGCATTTTATGACGTCCCTCCGCTGGCTTTTCTCACATTCAATCCCGCCCAAAATTTCAATTTTGTTCACATCTGTTTTTGGGACCACCACTCGTAACATATATTCTGCCTTTTATGAATTTTTAATAATTTCTTTTTATATTTGATTTGACACCCGGCCGACGATGAGAGTGGTTCCGATATTAACGGTTTTTTAATTACCCCAGTGGCCCAGTGTCGGTGCCCGAAACAAGTTCGCTGTCCGAGTCTTTTGTTCTGCGCTCAACTAGCATGACGATGGCCTGACAACGCCAGGCTCCAGCTCCAGACCACTCCGCTCCACTCCGGAAAAGTGAAATTGAATTCGTCAACGCGGCTGGAGGGAGGGCGGGGGAAAACGGGGGCGGGCACAACACACATATAATAATGTAAAAAAGCTAGTAATCAGGGGAATAACAAAGATCGGGGGCAGCTCATTAACTTGCCGCTTTCGTCAACTGCCCAGCTGCCGAATAGTCGAAAATAGCGCCACGTCATGTGGCACAGCCTGCCTTGTATATTTTCTTTTTGGGATCGCTTGAATTCCTCTCAAGGTGTTGCTGCCACCGGGGGCTGCCTGTATTTTCCTCATCCTTCCCTCCATAGGCTGCAACTCCGCTTTTACAATTTCATCTTCTCGCCCCGCTTGACCTATTTTCTTTATGGAGCATGCATGTAGTACGAGTATGTGTAAGATCGTGGGGCTCGGGCTCCACTGTCCCCTGGTCCCATTGTTAAGTGTAACTATTAGTTTCCTACGTTTCCAGGTCAACGGAGCAATCAATCATATTATATACAGAAGGAAATTTGTATAGTCTGGGAGCAGCAGCCCCTCACCGCACAATCTTAAGGAGTGGAATTTGATTTCTTTTTTTTTTTTTGGCACTTTACATGCCCTTGCGGCAGACTTTGTATTGTCAAACGGACAGTCAATGGCGGAAATACCACAAATGTAATAGTTTCGTGTCAACTATGTCGAATCGCAGTCTTATGAACAAGGAAATATATTGTTCAGGTCTATTTTTAAATAAATTTATATGGATTTGTTGACCCTATTATCAACCATAAATCGTTTATCGTTTATATCTAGTTTAATAAGAATTACTTGGAATTATGTGTGCTTAACAAATGGAAGTAATTTGTGACATTATTTCAGGTTTGATCAAGCGATATAATAATAGTTAAATACAAGACTTCGTCTAATAAAAGCTCAAGGTTTATTTTACAAGCTAAGTAATTATATAAAATATTAAATAAAATCAAACATACACTCACCAATAATTTTTTTACCTTAAATATTATTCCCTTAGCTACCCGAACGGAAGTCAGAACACTAATATAGAAGATGACTAAAACCAAACAAAGCTCGCCAATAATTTATAGCTATGCACAACGCAAATATAATTTAGGAATTATAGCTGTGTTATTTATTCAGCCCGGGGCCAGAGGCCTTCTCGGCTTCCTTGTTTATCTTTGACTGCTCGTTTGTAACACTTTTGCTATAGATTTTTCGAAATTCCTTACTGCGGGTATTTTCTCCACTTGGCGCTAGATTTCCCAGCATATTTCTAGCAAGAAATCAGCGCAGGAAGCGCATAGCATACCATAGCATACCGGACTGGCCCCCAAAGATATATAAAGAAAGACAAATAAAAATAATAAAAAAGCTGCACATTCACGATGCTGACCGGTGGCGGTGGCTGTTATGAAAATGAGTTTAAGTTTTTGTTTGTTTGTTTTCTAAATGAACTTTTCACCGTCTTTTTCGTCCCGCCGGCCATCCGATGGGATTGGATTCAGATCCGAGCGGATGTCGAGTGTTTAGCGGAAAGTGAAAAGTGCTGCTTAAAATGACTTAGTTTGCAAGTTTCGCCTCGCCGTGCGGAAGTCACTGTGGCACCGCGGCGGCACTGCGAGTGGCTAACAAGTTGTCTATCATGGAAAAGCAATTTCCATGCCAATGATTTATGAGCCGCTTAACCGGCCCATTACAATCTTATCTCTGGGCTATTATGTACACCGTTTGGGCTGACAAAATATATTGTGCTCGAAATCTAAAGCTGCCACGAAGCTGAATCTGAATCTCGAGCTGACGCTGACATGTCGCGCTTATCGCCGCCAAACTATCAACAGACAAAGCCAGACAAAGCCCAAAAGACCAGGCCGAAACTCTTGCCAAGAGCCAAAGCCCAGGCCAAGACAAAAAACAAAGCCATACACCAATGGCCCAGTGTGTACACAGTGTGTCTCAATTGTTTGCCACCACGCACGCGCGCAATTACTTAAACATGTCCGAGTTCGCGTCCACGAGTGGAGCCCACATTTGCCAGGTGCACTGCCTCCGACTTCGTCTCGGTCCTCCGTCTCCATCCCGTCTGTGTGGGTATCCTATGCAAATGCGAACTGCAGCCCAACTCATTGAATGACCCTCGTTAGGCCCCCGGATCCCCGATCCCCGATCCCTTACCGATCTCCCTGCGTCTGTCACGCTTTGTTTGGCCTGTCAAGATGACAAGTGTTTGCTTTGCTTTTGCCAGCTCCTCGACTCCGCCGGCTTCACTCCGATCTCCACTCCGGCGCAGCTGGCGCTCCGGCCATGTAAACTTGACATTTGATAGCATTTTAATTAAAAAGAAGTCGAACGGAGTCGCAGGAAAATTTATGACGGCGCACTAAATCCATTGAGCATGTGCGTGGTCTGGAAATATTTTTGACCAGACCAGACTCCGCCACTCCAGCGTACTGCGATCTGTCTATAGATCTCAGAAATTATATCACGCAGCGCCTGGTCTGCGGATCTGTGTGGAGGTGGCCTGGCCCGCCAGGAGGAGGGATCGAGGTGTTGTGGGGCGTTGTCCGTGACCGTGTGGCGAGCCCGGCGAAATGAGGTCGAAATTATTTGCAATTTATTGAAGGCAATCACAATGCCTATGAACTATATTTTCAAGCCATTTTTTTGTGGCCGCTGCCGCTGCCGCTCCGATGTTTATTAGTTCTTCAGCTGGCCTTTTCATTGAGCCATGAAAACCCGCACCCCCTTACTCTCCTGGCCAAGTTAATTTTTATGTTTACTCTTTATCCGCAAGACATTTGTGCAGATCGTGTTTGGTTGGCCAAAAAGTGCCGGGTAGATTGATAGGAATGCAGCTGGATGTTCGCTTGATTGGAATAATGGCCTGGCGGAGAGTTATGTGGCCACATTTATCTGCTTTGATGGGCCTTATAAAATATTTTATGGCAAAATGTGTGAAATGATCTCCCGGCCAGTTAACGTCTCTGAGAAAGAGTATCCAAGAGTTAGCTAGTTCCCCCAAATGTTCGCCACTCACGATTTCAGATTTCTTCTCCGGTTTCTGTCATTTATTTTTTGGCTGCCTTTGTGAATTGAGTTAATTTCGCTACCAAGCGGGTGGTTGATTAAAACGGAAATGTCGTGCGTTTAGCTTAATGATCTCCAACGCCTCGCCTTTAACTCGCTTCGCTTTCAAGTGCAAAACAATTTGCATCCCCGGAGGCTGTAAGTCTCCCAAGACAGTCGATCCCAAGTCCTAAATTCACTATAGATTCAATTCAGGAGACCTTAGCCATATTCTGTCTAAGTTTCTTGTGCCGATTTTGAAGAGTACAAAACGCTTTTCATGCTTTTCATGTTCAGCGTGATCTCCGCTGATCTCTTCGCATCTCCAGCTCCATCTCCATTTTCATTACGATTTCTGGCCTTTTTTTTTTGCGCAGGTGTTGGATAAATCTGAAAATAGTGCAAAATCGTGCCAGCAATATTTGTACGTGATGCCATGTTGTAGGTGTCGGATCAGGATTTCGTCTGGGTTTCGGTTTCAGTTCGGCAGAGTCCAATTTAGAAGAGAAACCAAGACGGCAAAAGAATTAGAAAACAAAGGGCTTCGAGCTGGGTATCTCTGGGTATTTGTGTGGGTGCCGGGGCCTATTTAAATTGCCCAATTCTGGCATTATCACCAGCCAGAGAGATACAGAAACAATTGCACACTCATTGACGTCATTAAAAAACGTTTAAAATAAAGTTTTGCGCCTTTATTAAGACTGACATTCGAACAAAGCCCCTTGTCAGCTTTTTGTGGCTGTTGTCTATTATTATGATTAAAATATCTCCAAGAGTGGTTTATTTTTGTTCGGCTTGATGCCGCTATTTTTCATTATCTCTCCGCCCGTAACACTTCAGTCCCCGAGATCTGTTTATTTAAGTAGCCACCTCAGCCGAAAAAATTATTGTTGATCTCTTTTAGGCCGTTTCATTGTTGTCTTTTCAGAGCGGGGCGTTTCTCAAAGTCCGAACTGCTCCACATACACGGCATTTAACGCACTCAATGGAGTCGCAGTCGAAGTCGAAGTCTCTGTTTCAATCCCAGTCTCTCGGCTCATTGTTGTTTATTTTTATAAGGTCTCGGGCCGGGACACACCTTAAACGAGCCACCGAATGCCACCGATAGATAGCCACTGTGTGGCCACCATTGAGCAATGTTCCCGGGCTCCCAAGTATCCAAGTTTCCAAGTTTCCCAAAATCGAAAACCCAAAAACCAAGCGTTGGCGGCAGCACCAAAAGCTAGGCGGCATTTAAACATTTACGATTTGTTTTAAATAAAAGCAATGACATGCCGCAAATGCAGCACATAATCACAAAGGCGCAGCGGTGTCTGATCGATATTGGTTTTTGTTCAGGTGGTATTGGTATTGGCTTGGCATTAAAATCGGTAAATAATTCACGCCATTAAGCGTGCGACGATCTGTTCGATCCGATCCGATCCGAACCGATTCGATCGGATACGATCCATTAGCTGGATCTTGTTTCCATCTTGGGTTGAATTGCTGGGCCCTGTTCATAATTTTTACATTTCGACTGGCTTATTTATGGTGCAATTTCGTTTTGATAATTTGCTGCCTTTAATGTGTCCACACTCGATCTGGCTACGTCATTCCAATAAATAAATGTAAATTATATATATCACCATATTTATGCGTGGAAATATACTAGAGGTTATTTACATATGTTTATTTTGATTGGCATCCCATAAAGATAACCAACAAACTAATTTCCCTGCACAGCAGGTGTGCTTGTATCTTGTATCTTTATCACATCGAACTATTCGGATTGTCATCTGAGATTGAGGTAGAGAGATGGGTTATTATAAAGAATTTTTGGTGGTTGGCTTGAGAAAGTAAGCTGCCCTTGGCTAAAACACCAACGTAAATGTGGCAAGTGCAAAGGGATTAATCAAAGTGACATTTATGGGACTGTTTTCCCTTCGGGTTCAGGTTTGCGCGGCGATTTCCCAAATAACTCAGATAAAGTCGTTAGGGCTCGTTAATTGAATTAGCTATCTGAGCATGCATATTCATGCTCAATCAAAACGAACATCGGACTAGTTTTGGAACGCCATTAGCTATGCCATAGCCTAAAAGCGGAAAAATATAATTTCTTGTTTCGACTTAAGCGCTTCTTTCTACAGATTCCAATTTGGCCTGCAAGCGGCCATAAAATCTGAGGAACAACAACGAGAATGCCCGATTTTAAAATCAATTAAGACAAATTTATGCTGACATGAGACAAATCTCAGTCATTGGATTTTGCGTAGGCGATCATTAAACGAAACGAACTACAGAGCCATCGGAGGCGAGCGGAGGGAGGCGATGCGTTGATGCTGTAACCTAAGGCCGCCGTTTTTGGTAGCCCATTGTCAGGGTCCAAAACAAATCATTAGGTGATGTAGTTTTTTGGCTGCCAGTCTTTGCCCGGCTCTGATTTATGCGACATCAGCACGCGATATAGAACAGCTCCCAAAAAGGCGACATATTGCACAGTGGGACTAAGTAGATTTACTTTAATATATTGGATTTATTATTATGATGAGGTTTATTTAAATAAATATTTATTTTTACGGTATAAATATTATATCCTATACCATATTTATATTAAAAATGTTGTATAAAGAAAATAGGCGAATGAATTAATAAGAAATATATATTTTGGTCTGTCAAAGTCACTAAATGAATTTAAAATTCTCGTAAGAATTTTCTGTACAAATACCACTGTGGCTCGATGCGTGGTGGGGTGGTGCCTCCAGCTGGATAGTGGATTATGGTCGGTGGTGGGGCCACCTACGGTGCGATGAATAACAATTAGTGGCATAAATCAATGACAATCGTCCATCGACGGGGTTGAGTGTGTTTGTGCGATCGGGAAGGCAAACAGGCGCATAAATAACGCAGCCAACCCAATCGCAGATACATCGGTAATATACGAGTAGTATCTTGGCCATAGCTCTTGGCCGGACTGGACTCTCTTCCACTTGCCAGCTTGTCTCGGGGCTCTAATTGCTCCGCGTCAATGTTTATCCAACTGTGGGTGTTCCACACGCACTGGCTCGTTGACCGCTATCCGAGTCGATACTTCGATACTTCTCTCTGGTCGCCAGTGTTTGCTTATTCTAATGAACACACATACGAAACCCCTGGAGGAGTGTGCAGAGGAAAAAACTATGCCTTTTGGTTTTAATTGATATAAAATGTATGGAAAAAAGGAAAAACAATTTGGTAAGCATTAAGGAACTATAGTCAAGAAGACTTCTTAGTGAATAAGATAAATTTGAATCTTTTGGGACTTAAAATTCATGTAACAAGGATTATAAAAATCGAAATTTCTGTCGAACAACTTTTTCTCTCTGCACTTAAAATGTACAACGGAGGATGTGGCGAAGTCACTCTATTAACAAGGAAAATTGCGGATCCGCGAATGATGTCATGTTGATCATGTAACTCAATTTCAATTTACATGATCGATGCTCGCATGCCAACGGGAAGCTGTGAGAAAAATTGATTGAATTAAAAGATACACTGCGGGAAAGTGGTGCAGGGGGGAGGGGCGGCAGGTGCCGGGGGCCAAATGTGTAACTGTGCAGGCGTTCGATTTTAATCGCTTCATTTAAAATGCCGCTCGATACGCATCAGTTGGCTCCCAGTGGCAGCAGCAGTCAATGCAGAAAATGCAGCAGCCGCAGCAGCAGCATTGCGTGCCACTTGCTGCGATCTCGTTTTGACCAAAAACACTGCAAACAGCCGAGCGCTTGTGGCCAAAATCGAAGCACAAATGGCCGTCGTTTGGCAGCAACTGCCACTGCCGCACTGCCAAGATTGGCTGACCATTTTCATGCTGGGGGAAATCAAACGAAATTTTAATTAAATTGTTTGCCGCACTTGGCCACGCGGCCGAAGGCATATAAAAAATGTTTTCAATTTTAATTAAATGGCCCGCGGATATATGCACACTATATGCCATCCAATCCAATCCCAATCCGATTCCCAGTCCCAGTCCAGGGGCTCCTCCTGCCGCCGCACACGTGTGCCGTAAATCAAAGCGCCTAATGATGCATTTAGCGCATGAAATATGCCAATGCAGCCACGCCGGGTCACTAACTGTGGCTAATTTACGGGCACACACACACGGATTATGGCCTATCAAAGTCAAGGTGGATATTAAATGCAGCGGAATACATGCATGAGCATCACCTACCACTTTTTATCCCCCACTCCCGCCGAACAGCACTTGTATTTACATGCGCATTTAGCAATTCTCACAGCCGGCACCACTTACACAGGCACGAGAATCAGAAATCAACACCCATACCAGCGCACACATCATACTAATGATGCGAAATGACTTTAACGGCTTTTTCTTCCACGGTTGTTATCAGATGTCGGGGTATATGCAATATCTCTGGGCTAAATACGGGAGGAAGTCAAAATAAAATGTATAAATTAATTTAAAGAAATGTTTATCGTTAGCAGAAAAAATGTTCTAAATTGTTTAAAGCCTCATAAAGGTTGAAAAAGAAAGAAAAGAAAATAATATCTAAGGAAAAATAAAAAGTAAATAATAAGAAATAGGTATTAAGTAGTTTTAAATAGTTCCGATTTCTACAGATAATATTTACAATAACAACTGAACAGCTTTCTGTATTTGATAAAGTTAAGATAGTTTTGAAAAATATTATTTTAAATTGTGGCTAAAGTCTTTGTTTACATATATTTTTCCACTGATAGTGACCTAAAACTACAGGGTATCCCCGCAGCACACCCTCCAGTTTCAGTCTCGACACCAGCACTGCTAGCAACTACAACAAGGCCAGCAATGACAGGCAATGGCCTGTGCCGTGAGCTGGTGTTAGTATCAATGGTCTTGGCTCTTGGCAACATTGTTGGCGCAGACCGATTCGGCGCAGGGTGCGGGGCTGGGGATGATCAATGGCCAACTGGTTCTATGCTCTCTCCCGCAATTGCAGACGGCAAATGCAGACATCGCCGCTTTTTTCTATGAAATAAAGGTCAAACGAGCCAACAAGACAGCAGAGACGGCAACAAAAACAGCAACAAGTGTTTTTCTACAAAGAGCTCGACTGCAGTGCCGTAAAAATAAAGATTTATTGTATAAAGATTCTCAAGTGTTTTTATTCCTTTTGCATTTTCTGCCGCTTTGGCCTGACATTTGTTCAACTTATTTGGTATTTTTGACTGTTCATGGCAAAAACGATTTCGTTTCTTTAATTACGTGTGTAAGATGTCTTGGCTTAATTAAGCCGTTTCGGGGGGACTCTCTGGGCGCTTCAGGCTGTGGCTTTGCAAGTAGATCATTTATTTGGCCAACAGCTGGCACTTTTTCGATTCATTTCCAGAAATGCAAAGCAATAATGCTAAAACACACCCAAAAGAAAGCTAATTTCCGCTGTGAACAGCACATTCCATTCCATTTCGATGCCCTTCCATTCCATGCCATTTCTCGATTTCATTCACAGAAGTGCGGCGTTGTGGCAGGGAATCTTAATTCGAATCGTTTAGCAACGGAAGCATCGCGTTGCCAGCCAAATCTTTTCTGCTCCACTTAAACATTTGCAACAACAGCGAGCGAGCAGCAAAAAATTAATCAAAACAAACAATGAAGAAATGGTCAAAAGCAAATAAAAAGTGCCGGCCCACAGAAATTGGGTCCAAGAGCCATAGCCGCCATGGAGAGCGAGATTTTTCTGTGCTTAGCCTGGGGGCGAGTTTCGACAATTTGAATGATTCAAAAGAGGAGCAGCTCCATATACATCTCCTCCTATTCCTATTTCTATTCCTCATTTCGCCTTGTAATCTTGGGGTGGCCCAGAAAGTAGAACAAACCATTGAACCCGCATAAGGCCAAAAAGCCAAAGAAACCGAACCAAATATTCAGCTATGAAAAGGCCAATTAATATGAAACTCGTTTCAATGGAATGCCGGGGCCTTATTACACTTATTTCTGTATTTGCTGTATATTCGCCGCCGCCTTCTGAGTGTGTGTGTTTCTGTTTCTGTTTTCTTCCTCGCCTCATTGTATTTGCACTTGAACATTACTCATACGCACGGTTAGCCGGGTTAAACATTTTTGCGGGCAGTGTTACGCCCCGCAGAAATGGAGTATGGATATGTGCACTCGAAACAGAAGTTGCTGAGAAAAGTTTACTTATAACTAGGGGAATATTTATAACATAACATAAAGCTTACCCCTCAAATCAAAAGGAATGGCTTTAATTCAAGTTCTCTCACCGAATGGCCATAATTTAGACAGTTCTTAATTTACAACAAAATTAAAGATGTATACTTTTTATTTTTAATAGAGACTTATCTACATTTCAGACTACATCTTTGTCTTTAAGGCAGTGCCCATGATCTAAAGTTTGCAAAACACAAGCTAGACATCGAGATTTTAAAAGAAAAATAAGATTTTTATAATCTTTTTAATTTAAAGGAGATCCCCATTATTATTCGATGTTTTATTTTGAGTGTAGTGTGCCTTTTGGTCAGGTAGCCAATACAAAAGCCGAATCCGCAGCCGCAAAATGCCACACGTTACGCATACGCCAGGTAGGCCCGGCACTCGTGCGCGACTGTGTGTGTTTACATTTTGTCGTGGTCGTGATTGATATGCGCTCGCACAATATGATCGATCTCTTTTCTTCATCATCAATTACAGTTTGCGCAGCTTTTGGCCCGCGCCGAGACTCATTGTCCGCCGGCTCTTGGCGTTGTTGGTTTTATAATCACTTTTTTTTTTTTGTGTAGAGTTAATAATAGCTGGTGTTGTCTTAGCCGTTTTTCTTTGGCCCGGCATTTGTGGGTTAAGTGCACGTTAGACACTGCTTGCCGGGCCACACACGCTGCTCTGGTCATGTGATTAGCCGGTGCTCCTAGTGAGTCATTATTTGCCGCCCAAGAAAAGCTGAAAATTACCGCTGGCCCGAGAGCGAAAGACCTGTCAAATGTGTAGCTGCGCTAAATTAGCATAATTTCTATGTTGTATGGAAGGAAAGATACATTGTTAATACGCATTAGGTAGTTATATTTTAAAAATATCGAGCTTTAAATGTGGGGTTATTGATTGGATCTTTCCGATCTCGCAAATCTTAGTCAAATTAGTATATATTCAGCCCCATTTAACCACCGTTCCCTATGCAAATGGGTGGAAATTTTTCTGCAAAACATGTCACCTGCCACCTGCAGATCCCCGAAACTATTGAAACGCCCAGCCAAACGCTCGCTTCGATTTTGTCAAAGCTATCAGGGAATTTGCATAAATGATAACTTTATCGAACTGAGCCAATGAGTTGGATAGTTTACGCGGTAGGCGTGGCCAGTGAGCCGGCGAGTCGGAGTGAGTGACTGGCCTACGTGCGTGTAACCTGCGTTTATCTTGCCATCCCGCTCTGGCTGTAAGCCAGGTAAAATTAACATGTCACTCCACACAGGTGAAGACTCAGTCGGGCTAAGAGAGCCTCGATTGGCATGCCGTCCAGGTGAGATTTGCATCTGGCAAAGGCGTGGCAGAGATGTGATGCAATGCAGACGATTGGAGACTTTTTTAAACTATTATTTGGCAAGCAATTTACTAGCTTATAAACCTAGAACGTAAATAATTGAAATCGCACTTTCCTTGATGCCTTAATAGCCTAACTTGGTTGCACTTAACACTGCGGATCTACGTACAATAAACGTCATATCTCTCAAGCTCACAGGCTATCATTTTAGGGAACAACCGTAATTATATAATACACTTATTCTTAGTACAAGTCACCGGCTAGCAATCGTCGGTCCGATCTACAACCGAACCCAGCCTTTTCCTGTCGTTTGTCTTCGCCCCTCTCGATATTGTTTCAAATCAAGGCAATGTTCGGGGCCTAAACAAGCGCTTAAACAACGACGGCTATGGCTAACAGCTAAGCCAGTCGCAGCTCGTGGACTACATGAAGTGCCAAATTTATATAACCATTAGATACGGCGGTGGTTAAGTCTGAGCCCGAGCCTGAGCCTATGCCGGAGCCTCTACCCTAACCCCATTTGCATGCGCCGCCTTCTGCGGCTGACATCGCAACATTTTGTTGCAGCAGCTACCAATTCCGCAGTCAGCAGTCCGCTGCAAGTGGCAGTGGCAGTTGCAGTTCGAGCCCGATTCCCAGTCCGTCCACTTAGTCGCAGCTCGTTTGGGCCACGTCTTTGGCTCGGGCTCAATCTAAGGCAGTTACCAGACCGCAGCACAGTGGTTGGGATATCGCAACAGACAGACCAAAGACCAAAATATAGAAATATATAAGTCTAAACTCTATATAAGCATTATTACGGCAATTTATTCAGACATCTTTAACTCCTTCGACCACTGTGCACTGGCTGCAGGTTGTTCTCGTTGTTCGTTGCTCGTTCGTTGTCGGCTGCTGGCCGATGGTTGTTGGTTGTCATGTACGAAAATTGTAGCGCGCATTGCTGCAGGAAATAGTTCAAACATATCAATTTTATTTTTATTTATGCTAATAAACCGTTAGGCCGCCCGAGTGAATTATTGGCTGTATACATAAACTAAAACTAAACTAAAAAGAACACCAAACGCACACCTCACACTCCGTGAGCGCAAAATACACTGGTGTTCGGAGCCACGACCCGGCGGCGGCGGCACATGTCGGATCCCCGCATGAGCACCTCGATCTCGGGTGAAATCTGTGCATGCACTTTGATTAATCAAATCAAATTAACGCCGCATTCCCACACAAATCAATGCAATTTGCGGTGCGGTGCAGCCTGCCAAAGAGCCAATTGACATCGGCATCGACTCCGGTATTGGTTTGGCTTTGGCTTTGGGTTTGGGGTTTTTGGGTCTTGGACCTGTAGCTGGAGCTGGCTGAAGTTGGTGCTGGCGAAAGTGTTGAGAGCACAACACCCACCCAAAATGGCAGCCGTGCCCATTTCGACGCCTTGGGGGCGTGTGGGCTGGTGGGGCTTTGGAGCGATTGATGGGCGAGGCCTGCATGCAAAACAAGTGCGATCCAAAATAAACACCACATGGATTCCAGCCTGCCAGATAGCTGCACACACTTGCCACTCAGAAGGAGCGCGGAATTTGCAGATAATTGAAATTTATATATGCAGAAAGTCAATTGCCGGCTCTATTTTGGCCTAAAATCGATTTTTATTAAAAATATCGATTAGTATTGATCAACCCAGAGATATGGTTACTCACAAAACTGAGATAGAATGAAGAACAAAACTACAGATATTTTTTATAACCACCAGAGGAATTCTTAAAATATTTTAATAAAAGAGAAAACTTTTTTATTAAAAATAAAACCTTATAAAAAGAAAAATTAAAAATATTTGTTCAACATAAACTTTTGCGACTTAAAATTTCTTTGCAACACCAAAGACTTCCTGGAGAAATTTTCCCTCCTTGTCTCCTGAAGAAGGTCCACTAGTAGAACCTCCCAGCACTGAGGGTAAGACAAAACGGATCTGACAGGGTCTTAGCCTATACCATTTACCAGTATTTTCAGACCTCCAGCTGCACACTCTTAAGGCGATTTGACAAACGATAGACAGAAATCTGAACCGAAAATGTGCCCGGCCATGTTGTCTGTGCCATTTTTGGGCAACCCCCGACATCATTATTTGTTTTTTGCGAGTCCACATAATTAAAATTGACTCAAGTGTCGCCGCTGCTGTCGTCACACCCAGTTGGAAATGTTCTGGCCGGGACTGGGAACTGGGAGCCAGGGAGGGGAAGGTAGTAGAAGCTGGCTGCATAAATTTCAATTGGCAATTGACAGCGGTTTGTTGCTGCAACAAATCTCCATCAGCTGCATAGTAAAATGAATGTTTATTGTTCGGTAAGTGCCGCAGCTCCGCTGTCAGGGAATAAAAAAAGTCACATTTAATGCATGGGCGCAATTTATGGGAGCCATTTTCGGCCATTTGATTGAAAGACCCGCAATGGGCGTTCACCCATTGCCAAAGTGCTCGTGTGTGTGCCTGTTTATGTGTTTACCGAGATTTCGCGTATTTTCGCCTATTAATTTACAACTTTTGAAGCCATCGCCTTAGCAGCAATGCCAGTAGCAGTAGCAGCAGCAGTTGCGGCCAACAACAACTGGGCAAACAATTTGCCATGGCCGAAAATGGCAAGCAGCTGAAAAATTTCGCGTTAGCGTTTAGCTTTTTGTGTATCTTTTGCATAATTTCCTACTGTCTTTGGAATGGCGCATGCCATCGACAAAAAATTAAACAAAAAAACAGAAAAAAAACCGAGACCCCTTGGCAAAAAAGTGAAACTTTCATAATTACTTGAGAATTTCTGGCAAGCCGCATCGCATGCCCACTAACTCTCTTTTCAGCTTATTTGTTGCTTTCTGGCCAATTAGCAGAGCCCCCAGGCCCGGTGGCTAACGGTAGCCTCCAGTTGGAGCTACCATCTCTGTCCCCACTCTATCTCCCAATCCAACTCCAAGTCCGACTCCAACTCCAACTCCACTAGCAGCTCCTGGTCAGCGACTGTTTGCCGGTGGTCCACGCGAGTGTTTGCCGTACGCATTAACGCCGTTTAGGCCCAAAAGACAAACGGCAAACAGCGGACAACAAGCGGGCAAACAAAGCGACAAGCTGGCCAAGAAACCGAGAAGCCAAGAAGCCAAAGTCAGGGGGACAGCTGTCCACAGCTGGTGACCAGCATTTAGCCAGAGGCTATCTCGTGGCTCTATCGGCTCATGTTGACTCTGACCTAAGATCTATTGCCTACACAGGCAGAAAAGTTAGAGGGAGAAGTAAGTCATACTGACTATATTTTATTAAGAAAAGGTTTAGAAATTTGTGTTTTATTTAGTTTACAAAATTTAGTATAAAAAAAGTATTATTTCCTTGCCGTTTTTCGCTCTTTAGGGGCCACAGGGTATCCCAGCTTCGACTGAGTGTTTGCCCAATGCCAATGTGGCATTTAAAACTAATACGAGTGAGACAACAGCGCCTGTGCTGTGCTGGCTGCCACCAAAATGGTATTGAAAAGCGTCAACAGACTGCTTGGCGGCAGTCGCCGTTGGCTCAGACCTCGAAGCCAGGCTCAGAGTCGGAGCTAGTGGCTGGCCTGGCTTGATTGCTGGGCAAATAATCGACTTGAGGCTAAGAGGCTGAGACGGCGACCGAGACTGCGACCGAGGAAGCAACTCGGAACATTCTTGGATGTGTCAGGGGCGCAACCGTACAGCGAATGGGCAGACTCGGCGACTGGCAGTGCACTTATTTGCGAATATGCATAAGCACTTGCCCGTGCAGCCCACTTGGTGGCACCTCCCCCTTCGTCCCGCGAATAAATTGCAGGCATCTCGAGCGCATCGCTCAGCCCACATGTGGTCCGGTCCAAGACTACTGAGCTACAAAACTCCAAAACGGTTTATCTGCATGAGCGCCTTGCCACCATTTGGCAGCACCTCCCCCCTGCTTTCCCATTACGCCGGCGACAGGTTGTTATTTATGCGGATTTTCCTAAAGCATATTTTCGTTTTGCAAATTAATTTCCGCGCCTTTGCCTTCATTAGTTTGGCGCGGAGAAAATCGCTGGGAAAATCAGCGGTCCCCTATCACTACGATCAGCGATCCTCTCCTCATGATCTTCTTGTCAGATGACGACTCGTTTTCCTTTTCGTTTTCGTTTTTCGCAGACTTGGCCAAATGTGACGTCTAATGAAGCGTGAGCTCTGTGCCAGTTGTCGTCGCATTGGCTCCCAGAGTCGCCAGTTGGCCAACCGGTTGGCGGATTTTAAAATCTAGTAGTAGTCATAAGCCGATGCAGCCTTGATAGCCGGCCAGCGGATACAAATGTGAGATAACTGGCCGCAGATCCGATGACAGCGAGAGAAAACACAGGTAGCTGCTCCACTGGGGAGGCGATGCGAACGTAATGGCCACGATGACAGGCCCGAGAATCGCCACGAAGATCCATGAGATCCATTTGGGAATCAGCATAAAGAAAATATTTTACACACCTTGTAAACTGAGCGAAAATATTGAGACTCCATTGGGGAAAATATTTCTTAATTGGATAAATATGGATATTAATGAAATCGGCAATGAAAAGCCAGCTTTAAGAGAAGCAAAGCCTAGTCGTGGAGCTCTAATGTTTGAATATTCTGGATAACTCAAAGGTTTTCCTCTTTTATTATGACTAGCTGGAAAATGATGATGCTTCAACGGTTCTACTCACTCTCTCCATCTCACGCCGCCAGTTGTCTGCGATGGCCAGTGAACATGTGAGCATATGATTCGCATTCGCGTTCGCTAACAAGCAATTATACGTACTTAATAGCTAAATCCTAACGATTTCCTCCATTACGGCGGATTGCATTCGCATTCGGGCAACCTGCCTTAATTTACAGCATGCAAAATGGAATGGAAGTAGAACCGCTGCACCGCCAGACCCGGAGAAACCTCAGGCCGCCAACAGACACAGCCACCAGCCGACAACCAAGTGGTCGCCTGCTGTGCCCAGGCAATTTATTGTGTGTTTGTTTTAGGCGCACATATGAGTATCTGAGTATCTGAGTATCCGAGTATCCGAGTATCCGAGTATCTGAGTGTCTCACAGATGCATTTGGGGCTCGCAGCCAACGGTGCCTAACTGCAGATGTGAGAAAAACACAATTAGCTTTTGGCGGCAGACCACCTGCTGCTCCCGAGTTCGCCAGCTCTCAGGAATATGGACTTTCCACACACTCACTCACAGGAGGAAAAGCGGAAAAGGGAGAGAAACTCAGACTGAGACAGAGAAAACTAATTGCACATAGAAGTTGACCGCTGCACGGTTTATTTAAATTCGCCACAACAAAGCGCACCGGCACAAGTTTAAGGTCAGCTTATCGTGTGATATGCAACTGCCCCGACCATGGAACTTCGGGGTCCGGGTTCAGAGGCTCCATTAAACAGCATGCAGATATAAAATATATACACACTAAGGCCAACAGCACCCATAAAGCTGACCGGCACGGCAAACGGCAAATTGAAACTAATCGAGTTTCGGCCAAAAGGCAGCTGCCATAAACATAAAAAATAAAAAATAAAAATAAGTCAGAGTCTAAGCAAAGCAAAGTTTGCAGAGCTGACTCCGACTCTGACTCTGACTCTGGTGATTGTAATAAAAATCACTTTGAATATCGCATAGGTGTGGTCCTAATTACCGATATTAAAGCGGATCTATTTCAGCAGGTCTTGTCTTCGACTTGGTCTTGGTCTGGGTCTGGGCTTTACTGCGCGATTCAATTTCGTTCGATTCGAATTGATTTGCCACGCGCGGCCGGGGAAATCAATATGATCGAATGATGGGCGGGGAAAATCCTCCGATTTTGCAATTGCAGATGGCGGAATCTGTGCAAAATGGTATCAAATATCAGTAATTTCCCTCGCCCATACGAAGAGGCTCCTCTGGCCAGAGGTATCTCTCTCATCTCTCTGGGAGCTGCCAAGGCCGGGCTGGCCAGCTGGTAACCAGATAACCAAGCCCTTGTTTTAATTAAATAGTTGCCCGTTAAACACAATACACTTAAGCTGAAGACTTAAGAGAAGCTGCGCCAAGCAGGAAGTGGTCGAAATCAAAGCAGTTGGCTTAAATCGCGCTTGCCTACTTTCGTTGTATCAATTTCACTGGGCCAGCAACCACGGCCTGTCACTCTGTCAGCCAGTCAGTCAGTCATTTGGGCAGTCAGTCAATCCGACTGTCAAAACGCACGCCCATTCATGAGCCGGGCTCGAGCATTAAAGGCTCAATTATGGCACACTTAATGAACTCATCACTCGGACAGCGCATCAAACAATAACTGCAGACTGTCAAAACAGCCGGGCAGGCTCTCCACTCCACTCTCCACCAAATCAAATTGGAGCAGCGCCGCAGATAGCCGCGTGGGCGGGACTTGATCTGGCCATAAAGAAAGCAATTACCGACCACAATGAGCACTAGCATCTGGCCGGAATACCCGCCTGATGCCACAAGCCATTAGCTAAGGCGACACTAATCCAGCAATCGAAGCTGCTTTCGAATGGCCATCGATCGCTCAAGGGGGAAATTGAGGCTTTGCCGGCTTCATTTTTCTCAGAAATAATATTGATGGACTACATTAGGCTTTACAACTTGCAATTATATTCCTGACCTTGTTGCCGCCAAAATAAAAATGAATTGTTTTCCAAGAAACTTCACTTACAACTTAAAAGTCAGTGGTATCTATTACAATTTTGTTTAAAGGAAATTAGGGTAGCGTTTCCAAGAAAGTATTTGTTTAGGCTTTGCTTATAAATATTTGTTCAGTCAATTTCAAGGATTTTAAACGATACACACGCACTCTCGCCCGCAACTTCCTGTGACTCTGTGCGAAATGAGATATCCGAGAAATTTCCACCACACAGTCTCACCTTGATCTTGATGCATGACTGGAAGCACACCCATATTCCTGATCAACAGCCATGTGCATGGCATTACGTATACGTACCTATAGTATAGCATTATCTGGTGCACAGTGCACACATGGATATGGATTTTACCGTTTTAGGCGTTCAGTCTAATTGATTGTTCGCAGTTGCTGGCCGCCACCTACTGACCTTCACATTGAGCGGTGGCAGCGGACAGTATCCGCAAGTCGATCGACCGACCGGACAAACGTCTCGGCGTCTAGCTCGTGCGCCGTGTGGCCACAAAAACAGATATAGCCGCAGCTATGGCCCCAGATACAGATAGCGCATATATAGCTCTCGGTATCGCATGGGGAACAAGAGATCCGATACGACCACACAATGGGCGCGTTAGATCGCTAATCGATTTGCTTCTCATTCGATTTTATTACGTATTCAAATTGGTGCAATTACCACTTGGAACTCGTATGGCATAAAAGTGGGTGTGGCCCGCAGCCAACATCGTTTTTGTTTGCTCTTTCAGAGTTTTTGTTAAATTGTCTTGTGATAATTATAAATGCTGTTACAAAGTACACTTGGAAATAAAAAGCTGGAGTTTGCACATGGAAAATATTTGTAAAATTCCTTAGAAAATAAAAGTCTTGCCTCTCACAGAAAAATATTGTGAAATTGCTTGTAGTTTTCTTAGCTAGATTTTTTTTTTTTTTATTCTTGGGCGTTGAAGATGCACTACGGTCAGTACACTCAAGTGGCCATTTAAAACCAAGCCCGGGCTTGTTAGGGTTAGGTATTAAATAGGCGCGAAAGAAAAGTATAGATAAAAGAATGCGAGGAAATATAAACTACTATCAGGCAGCTCGATTGTTATCTTGCATGTGTACTAGGTGGGTTAAGATTAATGTTTTTAGTTTAGGAAGGCTATCTACAGATGAGGTAATTTTATACAAATCATTATAATTTGCACATAATACTCTAAAGGGTTCATGCATTTGATACGATGTTCTGCAGTGGTGCAATACCAAAGGTAAGTAGGATCTTGTGGATCTACATGGTACGTGGAAATTCAACTGACCTAATAGATCGCTGCTTTCCACGTCACCACGGATTAGATTGTACATAAAGACAATGCCTAACATCGTTCTACGGTTTGCTAAGGAAGGTAGGTTAATCAGGAGAAGTCTACTAGAATAAGAGGGCAACCTAAGGTTTGCATCCCAGTTTAAGCCACGAAGAGCGAAAAGTAAAAGTTCTTTTGAACTGACTCAATGCGTTTGCTGTGAACGTCCCACTGGGGACTCCAAACGCAAGATCCATATTCCAAAATAGGACGAACTAACGAAGTGTATAAATTCTTCGTGACGTAGGGGTCATCGAATTCCTTCGACCACCGTTTAATAAATCCAAGCACACCCCTGGCTTTATTCACAATGCACGAAATATGATCAATAAACTCCAGTTTAGGATCTAGGCGGATACCCAAATCGTCAACTAGCGTGATCCTTTCCAAAGAGCAGCAGTTCAGCGTATAAGTCGCAAGCATGGGAGAGACACGTGAGAATGTCATCAGCTTGCATTTTGAGCCATTCAGGTTTAATAAGTTTACATTGCACCATGTTTGAAAGTTATTAAGATCTGTTTGTAAATCCGACTGGCAAGCACGGTCCTTGTATTGCACACAAAGCTTAACGTCGTCAGCGTACATGAGTACTCTGGAGTTAGTCAAGACTTTGGGCAGGTCGTTAATAAATAAAGTAAAAGTAAGGGACCCAAGTGGCTCCCTTGCGGGACACCAGAGGTCACCCGGAGAACATTCGACAAGTTGTTTTTAAATAGAACCTTTTGCGTCCTACCATTCAGATAACTTGAGATCCACCTAAGAAGATCGACAGGAAAACCCATTAAGTCGAGTTTCCTAACAAGAAGGGAGTGATTAACGGAGTCAAATGCTTTACTGAAATCAGTATAGATCACATCTGTCTGCAAATTTTGTGGAAAGCCCCTTATAATGAAAGAAGTGAGCTCCAGAAGGTTAGTAGTCGTTGATCTTCGTTTAATAAATCCATGTTGGCATGGAGAAATTACTGATCTACACAGGTGCTGCAAATGGGGAGTAATTACGTTTTCGAAAAGTTTTGGGATGGCTGACAACTTAGAGATTCCTCTATAGTTGTTAGCATCCACTTTGCTACCTTTTTGTGGAGAGGAATCACGAATGATTCCTTCCAAATAAGGGGAAATTGGGAAGTTTCTAAGGATAAGGTAAACAATTTTAGAAGGGGACTGCACAGGGACTCGGCACAATACCTAAGCACACAGCCTGGTATTCCGTCGGGACCTGGCGAATAAACCGGCTTGACACGTTGAAGATCCAAAGAAGGGAGCTTTCGTTTAAGCTAGGACTGAAGATTAGGTTTGATTTGGGCATGCTATAAGAATAGGTTTGGTTTGAATCGGATGACGGAGAATAAGTAGTTTGAAAAACTGAGCAAAAGATCGGCGATTGCCTGATCATTGTTTGCTGTCGTATTTTCAAATGAAAGCGAGGAAGGATGTGTAATAGGCTTACGTTTAGTGTTGACAAAATTATAAAACTGTTTTGGGTCCTGCGCAAACTGAACCCTACAACGAGTCAAATAGTTTTTGTAACACTGCGCGTTAAGCACGGTAAACTTCGACCGAGCCGCTAAATAGCGAGAATGAACAGCTTGAGAACCGTTACGTTTAAATTTAGAATAGAGATTGGACTTAACATTTTTGAGGCGAGTCAACTCTTTACTAAACCAGGGAGGCTTATTGGAGATTGACGGATAGTATAACGGAACACATTCTGTAAAAAGGAGTTCATGGCATTGTAAAAATATCCATGGCACCCACCATGTCAGTGCACATGTAGAGATCGGACCAATCAAATTCAGATATAAAATTATTCAGCCGTCGAAAATCCGCCTTGCGAAAGCAGTGAATTTTCTTTTCTGGCCGATCAGACTTATTCTCCATAGCAGTCCCAATATCGATAGTCACATCGAAAGTAGGATGGTATGGATCTTCGGGTAGCGTCAAGGGCGGGACCCTAGCCAAACTGACTCTTGCCGGATCAGAGACAAAGCAGAGGTCTAGCAAGCGATCTAAGGAATTTCGTACATAATTGACTTGAGACAACGAAATGTCAAACAAGCCATCAATAAAATCGTGACGTGCAGTAGTTAAAAGTGTGTTAGAGGATTCAGTTGTGGACCAAATAGCTCCAGGAATGTTAAAGTCACCTAGAACAATTAGATGGTCCCTATCCGAAAGTCTATTGGAGACCGCCTGAATAGCGGAAAGGTGGTTCCAATAAGTAGGAAGTTCCGACAAGGGAGGAATGTAGGAACATGTAATAAAAATAAAACTACCATTAAATGATAGCTTCACACAAAGGAATTCAACATCGTTGCATTCCTCGAAAGCTAATACTTCAGACGTGAGGTTTGAGTCAACCGCAATGAGGACCCCGCCCCTCGCCTGGAAGGCCGATCAAGCCTGTGTGTTGTGTACACAGCTGGAAAAACTTCGGAGCTTAGGATCTCCGGCTTTAACCAGGTTTCTGTGAACACTATCACCTGGGATGCAAAGAAACACTATCAGAATACAATTTAGGAAGCTTACTACGTAAGCCCCTTGCATTCTGATAGGTAAGAAGGAGGGAATTGGTTAGTTTTTTGGAGCTGGTACAGTGGTTTTGTCCGGCCTGGGTAGACTAATTCCTACCGGCCTTCTTTTCTTTTTCTTGGCTTCGTACTCCTTAACCACAACATACTGCGGCCAGAAATTGGCAGAGCATATTGTGTTAAAGAGTTCATCAGGGACATTTATTTTGAAAGATGAAATATCCCTAGCGTAAGAAAATTTAAATTTTTCCACCTTAATTTTATCGGACTTCGTTCTGTCTCGAATAAAGACAGTAACATCTTCAGATGTTTGAGATGGGTGAAGCCGAGAGACAAATATCTATCCCTTGACTTAGGAAATATAAATAAATATTTTTTTCTTACTTTAGCTAACAAATATAAATAGTGTGTAGACCTAATACTTTCGACAATGCAAATATTATTTTTTACCAACTTTCCTGATCCTCGACCTATACTTTTGTGGAGTGCATACACGATCAGTGTGCTTTTCAGTTGGCACTGTTGGGCATAAGAAATTTCTCCCGGGCTTGAATTACGTGCCGGATTTGGAGTGCGACAGTAACCTGCAGCGGATCGCGAATCGCGGATGGCGGATCGCGGATCGCGGATCGCTGTCGAGGGTAACGCGAAACCTTCTTTCACAACGATTTTCATTCAGGTATTCAGCCAGCCAAGTCAGCCGGTCCTGGTATGCAGATAGTCGCAACCGCAGTGGGCAAACACTTGCTGCCTGGTTGGCTACCAGGCCTTCGCCCCCTTCGAGACCCCTTTTTGGCCGCGTCTTGTTGCCAATCACTCAATCAAAACGTCACTTGGCGTGGCAGTTTTGCGTGGCGTTTGTTGGAAAATTGAAATAGAAACGTCAGAATTTCTGCTCTAATTATAAGGCGGTATGTTTTACGTACTACCCGAGTTTCTTGACTCTTGTCTGGCACTCTGCGCTTTTTTCTTCAATGAATATTTCTCTGTCTGTTTCGCCGTCTGCGCTTTGGCTTCCATCCGTCTGCGGCCGTATCTATATCTATATCTATATCTCTATAGACTTGTATCTGTGGCTGTGTCTGTCTCTGTACCTGTATCTGTATCTGTATCGGTGTCTCTGTTGCAAGAGAGATTATGCTTTGATGCACTCACGTTAAGCTCACTTTACAGTTACAATTATTGTTTAATATCGTGTGGCCGCCGAAGACCCTAGAGACCAGCGACTTGGCCGGCATTCGCAACACTTGCCGCACTTTGTTGCAACCCGAAACCCGCTTCGGTTTCGACTCAGGTTTTCGTTTGCAATTATTATGCATTAATTGCGGGTGGGGACACTGGGGCTCAGGTGACTCGCAGGCAGCCTGGGTCCTATGGAACCAGTGCAGCCGCTGCACCCACTGACCAGTTGCCCAATCCAATGGTTCGGCACGCAAAAGGCACTGGTTTCCTTCCTTCTTTTTTTTGGTTGCAAGACACAAAACGCAAATTGTTTTAGATTGCCCTGAGCGGCGTATTATTTGGAGTATGTTGCCACGTTTTGTGTCGCCGCTGATTATATAAATCGCCGGCTGCCTCCGACCCGCGACTTTAATAGACGACACGTCGGTGGCAGCCGCTGGTCAATTGTGCGCTGCCCATTTGCCGGGCACGTGATTGCTTTCAGCTGGAAGCTGCCCCTCGGATTGGTAGTGAAGCATTAGTATGTGGGCATATTTGTTAGTATTAGGAACTTAAAGTCAATATTTTGGCTTATTTTTAATTTAAAATAATAAAAAGGACTAGTTTGTTGAGTAATTATTTGCAAATATGTCTTAAACTTATATCTTATAGTTTTATTGTGAGCAAGAATTAAATTTCTACTTAATATATAAGGTAACAGCACACAAATCTCCTAAAGATCTAACAGCCTAGCATACCCAAGTTAGTAAGGAATTTCTTACAAGTTCAGTTCTGCTTTATTCTGCACTTATGGTTCGCTTTGAAAAACTGATTAAACATGCATCAACCGCCTGCCAGACACAAATCAGCGTTTAGCGTCGCTGTTGCTGTTGCTGCTGCTGCTGCTGCACTTGCAGCGGTTTGCTGCAGCTTGCTGCTGCATTGCCCGCTGGTTAAAATGAAAAAATTTTGCGCGCTTGGCAAGCGTGTCAAAAAATTGGTCATTGTTTGTAATTATGAAAATTGCTTAATTGTTGCCCAACTCCAGTGGCAGCAACACTTGCCTGGCTGTTGCAGTTGCTAATGCGGCGGAATAAAAATTCGGACAGACATTTTTCAATGCTCTTATTATTTTTTTTTTTTTTGCTATTTCTGTTGTTATTGTTGTTGTTGGCATCTGCCTAAGTGGCAAAGCTTAATTGTTAATCACTGCTGTTATAATTCCAGAGCTGGGTGCTAAATTGTATTGCCAAATTATTAAGTGCAATAATATTTAGTTGCAATCTTTTCGGTGGATCTATATGTTTTTAATTTTCTGTTTCAGTTTCGCCTTCCTTGGATCGCCGCGGGGCAAATTGCTGCGCCCAGTTTATTATTATTATTTTTGTTGTTTTATTTTTTTTCTATATATTTTCGTTTGTGTTTCGGACGCCGTTTATTGCCGCTTGACTAAGCAAATTTATAAACTAAGCACCTACACCTACATGCGTGTGTGCTAGTGTGTTTATAGCCCAGTTTCTTGTTTTTGGCTGCTTTATGGCCCAGTCAAACCAAGAAACCAACAAACGAAACAAAAATGAGGCAAAAATCGGTTTTTAATTATTATTATTGTTATTGTTATTACGGCTACCGATGTCGTTGTTGTTATTGTTTCGGTTAGTCGAAACAGCGGCTATTTCCGAGGAATGGCCCGTTCGTAATGAGCAATTCCAGCTGAAATTCTTGCGGGTAGAATGCCTTAGTGCCCGCTTTTGGCATGCAATTAAACGTTACTCATACGACCCTGTGGCCGCCCGCAAATTAAGCCAAATTAAGGCGGCTTATTAAGATAGCAGCAGCAGCAGCAACAACCACACACAGACACCACCTATTCCCATGTGGAAAAACAGGTAATTAAAATGCCCGCTCGCAAGTTTGTCATATGATTTATAATAAGTTTTGCATAGATTTATTGACTTACTTTGGCTCCCCAAGCGGAGCAGGAAGAATGTGCGCGCAGGAAATGCCACTGCCAGATCGAGCCAGAGCACTGCAAATAGTTTCAAGCGAAGCAACATTAAGCGATATAATTAATACAAATCAGCACACTTAACATGTAAGTACACCCCGTGCTAGTAGCACCACTTTGCCTTAGTTTAGCGCTCGGCACACCCGGCACGCAGAGCAATTTTAATTAGACATAAACGACGAGCCACATCCCGAGTCCAGCTATGACGGCGATGGGGAATGGGATGCAATTGCGTCCGAAAGTGTTTAGTTGGCAATTACATAAAATAAGGAGCAGCTTCCAGCCAACGGTCCATACGGCATGTACATAGCTCCGTTTTCTCTCTTTTTATGCAACGCTCGAATTAACATGTTCCGTGGCAAAGCCAACGCACAAGTCGCTGTCATCGGACTCAGAGGCAGCCACACACTGGGCGAAAAATATCAAGAATCTGGGTATTTATAAAGGATATATTTAAGACTAAATTCGTAGGAAAGCTCTGCTAATATTTTTAAAATTATACTTTGCTTTAATTTTTAAAAGATTTCTATAGCTGAATCTTTTCCCAGTGTTCTTTATTTTTTTTTTTCGTTGTTTCCTTTTAAGTTTCTGCCCCAATATTTCTTTGTGTGCAAACTCCAATCTGAGAGTGCCACAGACTCGCATATACTCCTCGGGTGAGTGTGTGTGCCTTGCCTTGCTCTGATTTCATCGGGCGACAAGAGCAGTCGCTGCTGCCGCTGCAACAGGTGCCTGCGACGCCCATTGCGTGCGTTGTCTTGTGCTGTGTGTTGTGTGTTATGGCGGCTAGAAAAGCCAAGTCCCCCAGATTAGCTCCAGCACCAGCAGTGGACTGGATGACTAGTTGGCTGTGCGTGAGCAGGCCCCTTCCTATCAACCAGAGGCGTGCCAAAGAAGGAGTGCCATGTGAACGGTCAGTGGATCACAGCTTTGCAACACAGCGAAAAAAAATCAAGAGGTTCTCTGCCATTAAAGCCAATAATTAAGGGAACCAACCACATTTAGTTTACTTTCCCATCGGCATTTCCATATAATTTCATATAATTTCACACCCGAAACCCCCCTTCGTCCCACCTCTGTCTTGGCCAACTGCCTTTACTGGCGCCAAAAAGAAGCAACTGCGCGACTGCGACAACGACAACGGCGGTGGCGCTAAATGGCTTTTGCCATATAAATGTCTTCATTGCGTATGAGTGATGAGGCAGCCATGGCCACGGCCACGTCTGTCTGAGCCTCTGAAAGCCCCCTGGCCCCGAAAGTCTCCTAAGGCCGCCGTAAGCCCCCTGCAACTCCGCCACACGCAGCTGGCGAGACGCCTGTTGACGCATTTGGGTGTTGATTTTTAATTTATGCGCTTTTAATGTGCGAGAAAACATGCATTTAAAGTGAATTTATTATGAATAAAAGTGCAGCATTAATTACGATCGGTCGCAGAGGAGAAGCTTTCGATCTCGGGAGTTCCTTGGGTGTATTGCTCAACATGATCTGGATCTGAGGCCGTATCGGTAGGTAGGTAAGCCAATCCAGCATCCTGCTGAAGGGGAAACGATGTCTGACGTTGCAACACTTTGGCACGCATGCGCGGCATTTTAATGCGCAAAGTGCGCTGCCAACAACGAAACACGCAGCACGCCCACTTTTTGTGAATACTTGTGAATACCTGTGAATACCTGTGAATACAACACACACTCGCACACCACTGCACTTATCTGCGGCACACACCGACTGCATGGGACTTGGTCGCGGAGATTTATTATTGTATAATGCGCCGTACGCAGTTTTATTTATTGCTCTGCACGCCAAAAACTTTAAAATCAATTGAAAAGCTATAAAAACGTTCGTTTATTTTTTATTGTTGTCGTTACTTGTGGATTTTGTCAAGTATTTCAACATTTCTTGTAGCCTGCTCTGCTCCAAATTGCCAAAATGGTTGCGTTTTTTCTTTACCTTGCCATTTTCCTTATGGGTTTCCCAATGGGTGGGTCCCTGTCTTTGAAAAGCGCGCTTTAAAGTTGGCAAGGTGCTTAAGTAGGGTTGGTAAATCACATTTCTTCAGAGTGTGGCAAGGTAACATGTTTTAAATAGTAGTACCACTTTCCTGAGCTATAAAATTACTCGACTCTTAAAGAGAAATTTGTACAGGAATTATATGTACCAACCTGATGATGTTGAAAGCTTAAAATTAAGAGAAATCGGTCGTGGCCAGAGTCCCAGATAGTAAAAGTGATAACAAAGCCAGACAAAACCCATCCACAGTTCATTCATGACTTCTGTTCGACCGACTTCATTCACGATTTCTCCCCAAGCCCACGCAAAATGGACCTATTGGTTAACGTATGCAGATCTCGGGTCGACAAGTTGAGAACAAGTCTCAGCTAATGCCTAATCCCCTGACAAAGCCTAAGTCCCTTTTGTGGACGCTCTTCGCACAGCATTAAAGCTCAAAGGTTCCTTTGAAAGAGAAAAAAGCGGAAACGCCCAGCCCCAGATCGCTTTTTGGCAACTTCTTGGGGGCTTAAGTTTTACGATCATTTATTGATATTTTGGCTTAACGTGAGGTAAAGTGTCAACACTTTTTCATAGCTAACAGCCATTAGCCGGGGCTAAACGATGGGCCATAAAACGCTGACCGCCTGATCGTAAACCACCCAAAAGGTGGCACAAAGTGTAAAGTCATAATTGTATGGGTTGGCAAGATGGACCCACCGATGTATGGCGCAGCATAAAAACCATTCACTTTTTGTGCGGCTCTTTTCGGAGGGCCAGGCACTCAGTGATCAGTGATCACTGATCACAGGCCATAAATAGATTTATATATAAATGTGATTAACGCATCTCTTTACGATGCATTGAAAGCACTGCCAGCCCGGCTCAAGCACTTTTTAGTTGTATTTTTTTCTCGTTTTTATATGGCCATTGTTATGGGTTATTGCTGCTGGCTTATTGTGTTTTTTTTTTCTTGTTAAGTGGCCTGCTGCTGGCTCATAAATTGTGGGCAACTGTCAGGTGTATGACGAATAACTTGTCCATCGGCTGATTGATTTGCATGCGCCGCTGATTGACACATAGCATCGATATCCACATCGGCATCGACTTCAAGTGGCTTAATTTATGCAAATGCGCCACTCAAACACAATCTCGAACAATCGAATGGCTCGGAGTCATTCTGGGGACTGCATTTAGCCCCGGTTCGAGTTCTGCCCCTCATTCAAGCTCCACAAATGATACGTATTCCGGCCGAACTCTGGCAATTAGGCCCCGCTATGAACGCCCTCTGACATCCACTGCGACATGCTGGGCGTGCTCCGTTTTTGTGGCTCATAATATTTGCATAAACGACACCTCCAAATGTTGAACAATCCACGCATGAATGATACTTGTGTGTGGGGTCTCCTTTGAGCCCGGTGATTTATGCCTGGGAGCCTGAGATCTAGCCTCCAGCCTCCAGGGCAGCGGCTCTACTTGCTCCGCTTTGCATATGGAAAATTTATGAAGGTGGGAAACCCCGGGCTGGATCAATCTCAAGGCCCCAAACGCATAATTCAATTAGGGAGAAAATGCTGCTGACAATGGGAACCGGAAGGGGTCATCACTGTGAGTGAACAAGGAAATGGGAGTGTGTGAATTAGATCTATGGCTAAATTAGATCAAGTGGAACCTTTGAAGTTGTTTATTTATTTCATATTTATTCAAGATATCTAAGACCGTACCCCAAAATCTGACAGCTAAGAAAATACCAGCTCCTAATACGAAACCTCTCTCAAGTTTTTTTTCCAACTGGTAATATATTGAATTTAATTTGTGCCAATCCCAATATTTACTCTACAATTCATGCTTTTTGGCTCATACAGTGCGGAAGCCATATTTTTCGTACCAAGGACATGGCTCGCACAACGAATTAACGGTTAATAAAGCAATCAGCAATTGGGCTGCAAATCAAATTGGCAACAACAGTGCTAAAATCCAGCAAAATGCGCTAAATTAACTAATTTTTGTTTAGGCAATGGCAGCCGGCGTCGCAGCAGCGTCCGTAAAAACAAAGCTCCAGCCGAGAGTGGGAAAATAAATTTGTTGCGCTAACAATGGCAAAACGCTGCAAAAAAAACCAAAAAATTAGAAAAAAAAAATAAAAGAAAAAAGTCCGCAAAGTTGGCCTGCAATGACTGCAGATTGGCGGCTCTGGCTGGGTTTTGTGGGCGCAGCCCAGCCGAGCTGTGTTTCTGAGTCTCGGAGACTCGGGGCTCCTCAGCCCCCAGCTGACCGTGTATGCCATAACTATTTATGAACAGTTAGTTAACTTAAATGCTAGGTGGCAATTAAATGGGCGTGGCTGCCGCTAGAGGAACACAGAAAGAGACACAGACTTGGACACGCGGAATCGGACTCATAACCTTGCTGGCTGAGCAGCCGAGAATCAATAAGAGCGTCGTCCGGAGACTCCGGACTGCTGGAGAGAAACGTACTCGGAAGCCATATAATTAGCATTTGTTTTTTAGCCAAGCCAGGGACTCGCCCTGGTCCACACCCCGAAAATAGGAGAATAAAGCCAAAGCAGACAATAACAGCCCGGTCAATTTGTGGTTTCTTTGTTTCCTGACTGCCTGACTGACTGCGTCCCAAATGCCCCAATGCCCCGTAATGGCCGCGTTAGTTGGCCGCTAATTTGGCCACCATTTAAGCGCGGCTTTAATTAACAAAGGCCACACTCTAATTGATAAATTAAACAAGAGATTCAATTAAAAGAGGAACACCCCTCCCCGAGGCACCCCTACTCGGCGGCGCAGAGGTGCCAAGTTGTTAACGTAAACATTGAACTTCGCAGCCGCAGCCGAAAATGAATGAATCCATTAATTTGCACCAGCGCCCCCAAATTGAAGTGCAAAGTTGAACCCTAGCCCCAAGCCGGCGTACTGCCTACATGTGGGCAGTGGCACTCGTACTTCATCCAAGTCCAATGGACCGAGAGACCGATAGACCGAGGGACCGACTCGAGCGAGGGAGCCATGGGTTGGACCTGGTCCTGGCCGCGGCCACAATCTTGATCGCATTTTTTACGGCACATAAATATATGCCAAAACACTACAATGAAAATATTGTGCCACGGCGGCTGGGCAACGACGCGAAAACTGTGGCAAAATATGAAAACGTTTTCAATGAAAATTAATGGGCAAACGCTGCAAAATTTTGGGGTGCGCACTGCGCATGCTCAAAAATGTTAAAATCGTGACCAGAGTCTAGCTTTGGCTTCCACTCCCTCCCCTCCCTCCCCAAAATAGTGCCCCGAACTCGACTCAACTCTCTTCCAAACTGGACGACGACTGGCATTGTCTTTGGGGGACTGTGTGGCGTGTGATTTGGCAAATACTTAGACCTTATATGGAGCGGCAGCGGCCGCAGCGGCGGCGGCGTCGGTGGAAACTATTTCCTGCGTTGCGAAAAGCCGCCGTTAAGCCTATAAAAGGCCAAAAAGGCTGACCAACAACAGTTCACATTTTGTGTCATCCGCGGGGCGGCGGCTCCATATTGATAATTCATAAAGCAAACGCCTGGCAGCCCAAAAATGGTGAGCCATTTAAAATTAACGCGCCAAACGGCGCAGCTCGAGCCGGAGCTGTTCAAATGTCAATTTTAATTTGCCGCGCCGCAAGCGATTTGACAGAGAGGTAGATTGCCTCAAAAAAACTTAAAAAAAAAAGCGGTAACAGAAACTGCAACAACATTGGGGTATAAAAGTAAGGCTGCCAATCTTCGCTGCAACATGTTGGGGCAATTAAAAATGCGCATACGCCGCGTTGCCGCCGCATTTGCACGCAGTTAGCGACGCGTCGGCGGCACTGGCGATGGCGATGGCGGCGGCTTAGTTGAAAGCCAACAATTTGGCAATACGGAAATCGAAATCAGTCATCAGCCGGCAGAGCAGGCAGAAATATTGCATCTCTCACACCACGAGATGCAATCGCTAGGAGGCCAACCCCCCCGAAAAAAAACCGAAGCTCTGTGTTGAAACTGAAATTGGCTTGGATTAGCTGAGGCTGCGATTCCAATTCATTGAATGTTTTGATTGTGCTAGAAATTTTAATTACGAAAATTATATGGATGGTAAGACACGTAAAGTGGGTTTTCTCGCTGCATACTTTTGTTAATTACTCAATTCATATTTTATTGGTTGGTTACTTCAGAAGAAAATGTAAATTATAATAAATAAAACATTTGTTTATTACGGCCAGTACACAAAGTGCACATTAAATACAAATTCGAGGTGCCGAAATAATTTAAGACACATAGGCAGTTGGGCTGGATTTCGTTTTAGGCAAATGCCGTCTACTTTGCACCACATAACGCCCACCTGCTCGAGGAGGTAAAAAAAATTAGCCAACTGTTCGAGTGCAAATGCAGGCGAAAAAAAATCACTTTCGGCAAGTCACGCAAATCTTTTCGGCCCGCTCATTAGACTAATGTACCTCGAACCCAATCTCGAATCCTATTCGCATTCATAATCGCGAGTGGAGCAGGGAGACGTGAGCTTTATTATTCAACTCGCGTTCCGCTAGAGCAGATCCCGGCCGAATCACGCACTTTATTAAGCCATTATATAAAGGTATTTATTAGCAACACTTTTGCTTTTAATTAGCCAGCAACTGCTCGTTTCCTTTGATTCAATCAATGTCGCTTGCGTGCCGAATGCCGACTGCCGACCCGCGACTGCAGTATCGATACTCGAATATTCAAATGTGTTTCTGTTAATTAGAGTTCGGTTAATTTCGGTGTTTATTAATGCCCTGGCCAGGTGTGAACAGAGCCCGGGTTGGGTTAGAAGTGCCCCTGCAATATGGGATATAATCAATCAGCGTCATTTGCTGAACTCGCGCTTGCTCCATTCCCACACACGCCCCAAACACAAAAATAAAAATAAATAAGTTACAAAAAAAATAAGATTTAGCTTGGACTCTCTCGAAAAGTCAAACGACCCGAGCCGATGGCGTTAATAATGCCAATTGCATGTTTTATGTGCCGCAACGATGCCAATAACAATAATAAACTGCATATTATTAAGCGCTTTAAAATATTTGTAACAAGCATCGCCCAGTCGCGGAGTCTGGGCCAAAAGCAAGCCGGATCTGTGGCTGGACGACCTCTCGCGGGGGCACACACTCTGGCTCACAACTTGTACACCGAGCAAAACAACACGAACTGAATTAAAACATTTACTATCTGTATTAATAATGAATATATTTGGTTTTTATTTGTATACAAATAACAGTGATTTAAGTTTTGTATTTAAAGATATAGGTTATAAATTCAGACTTATTCTTTTCGTGCTCTGTGGTTTTTTCTCCGTGCAGCTTTAAAGTGGTCAAGACTTGGAGTCGGACTCTAACTCTGACTCTGCCTCTGAGTCGTAGTCACAGTCGCAGTCGCAGCTTGCAGTCTCTAATCATTGCTCTCTTTTATATGGTTTATGGCATTTCCGTTGCTGTTTCTTTTGGGTGTCCAGCTATTGCCCAATTCATTGCGATTGCGATTGCATTCGCAGTTTAGTTTGGTTGGGGCGTTTTTTTCTACTTTTTTTTTTTTATTTTGCCCCGCCCGATTCGTTTTATTTTTGGCAACACAAACGCAATCGGAGAAATATATCTCGGCGTGGCTAATTGATTGATGAAGCTGTTGGCACCTTCGCGGGCCTTGGCTAATCACTAATCACCAATCAATTCATAAAAAGAAATAATAATGGCAGCATTGGACAAACGCCTGCAACAAATCAATTAGCCGCTTAATTATGACACTAAGCCCGGCTGGCCAGAAACGGAATGAACAAATTACCACCGGCGACATTAGCATAATAAAGCGATGCAACCCCGGCCGTGTCTCATAAATTATGCATAGTTTCTTGGGGACAAAGGCCCGAAAACCGTTTCGTCGATCACAATAACAAAGGCAAGGCATTTGGTTTTCGGGAACCGGCGCGGGGGAATCTCCAAGAAAGACTGGCGGCGGCTGATAACGGGCCAAAGTCTTTAGTTTGATTTTTTGCATATATGTATTTCATTAGTTGGCGAAAACTGCACGCCACTCTGGAGCGGGGAGTGATCGGATCAGGAGGATCGGATCGGAGCTGCCACAAACTGGTTCGCATTCGCATTCCACTTTCGGCGGCGAGCGCGGCAGACACTCGATCCCGAGCCCAGACCGAATCCGGGGACAGGACAGGATGATGCAGCTGACGACGGCTGCGATGATGATGGAAATCGTTATTGACAACGGAAGACGACGACGACGACGAAGCGATTTCCATGCAAATGGCCATGAAACGGAATTTGCCCCGATGCCAGCGAAGGAAACGGAACGTACTTGAACCAGAAAACCAGGCCGACACATTAATGCAGCCTGACACCGTAGCCTTGGCTGATCGGCCCCAAAGATATTGGATCGCTCGCTGGATGCCTGGCTGACTGCCTGGAGAGGAGCAAATGGACATGTCGGATATGGGAAACATTTTGGGCGATTGCCCGGCTTTCAATTAAACTGCAACTAATTGCAGCTGACAGCGCCGGCAAACACAAGCCAAAATAAATCATATATTACCCGCCCCGCGCAGAAGCCAATTTGCCGCAGGTTCGTTGCCTAGGTCTTTTGTGAGTGCAACTTTTGTGCGACGGCAATTTTCAAAAAATATAATAATCATAAAATAAAAACCAGACATGAGCCCGAACAGGCGAACAAGCGCTCAACAAACACGGCTCTCAAGCGATAAAAAAGAAATCTTTTATTTGATTTCGCAAGCGAAAAACGTTGAGAAAAAGTAGCAAGAGCCAGGCGAAGTCCGCACCGAAATCAAAGCAAAGCAGCCAAAACCGTAAAACTCCCCAGAGATTTTAATGACATTTTCGCAGGCTGGAGGAGCAGAACCGCGCACTGGGGACCGGACTGGGTGTGGGAGCGGGCAGAGGGTGCCTCGAGCTGGAGCTGGAGCTGCTGGCTACATGGCAGCCGTCTGACAGACGCGTCACTACGTGAGCGACGTGTTTAAAACTTTAATGAGCCGCAAAATAATTGCAAATGCGACTCATGTCGCCCAAACGTATCGTGGTGAGAAAATACAGATCCAGCCCTCCTCGCAGACGGAGGACCCGTGCTCCTCCGTCCCCCCCCTACAAGGAGCAGCACCTGTCCCGGTCGGCGGAGGCCACACAGTCCCGCCGGCCAGAGACTCGGAGTTGCACCCGCTCGGTGTTGGGGCACTTAATTGCCAAAAGCGTGACTTAAATTTCAAAAATCATAAAAGCCACGAGACCAGCATCGCGCGATAAGCTGCCACAGCTCCCTCCGATGGCATTCTCGGGAAGAACTCGAACGGAGAGAGCGAGAGATTCCCTGCCTGCCCTGTCGGTTAGTGCAGATGTGTTTGGCCATTTCGCAAATTAACGAGAGAGCCGAGAGTCGGAGGCACCGGAGGCATCGGAGGCAGCTTCTCGATTAGTGGCACTTGGCTAGCCAGCTAGCAGCATGTGGCATGTGGCCAATTAGGAGCAGTTGCCGTCACTTAGTCTCGGCTCTTGGGCCGCCTTTGTCAACGGATGAGTCGGATGGGCAGGTGGCTGTGATCGGTTAATGGCTCGGCTGCCTGTTTTTTTTTATTGTCTTTTAATTAGCAGTAGAGGTTTGAGCAAAAACAACAAAATATCAATAAAGCCTGGCGAATTTCTTCGAGGCGGGCTCAGAAATGTGGGAATTTCCGCGCGAAATCCGCTGCCAATATCATCGAAATCGAAAATCGAAAATCACTATGTGGGCGTAATTGCCTCAACACAACACGCACACACACACACCGCGCACCCACACGCCTGCATGCGTTAAATGCCTGCCAACGACAACAAAAAGTATCTAAATACGCATAAATCATTGGAGCCGAGTGTCGCTTGGCTGACAACACGGCAATCGATTGCCAGATTCAGGTCCAGATTCGGACTCGGATTCAGATCCAGATCTGGAGCAGCAGATACGAGCAAGTACGAGTCCGCGTATGAGTATGAGGTATGAGTATGACTCCAGCCCACAAATATTCAATAAGCACTCTGCGATGGCGCGTTGATTGAACCCGGCCCGAATCGATCGATTTATCAACGTAACGTTTTCGATTTCTAAACGTTTTAGCGCGTGCCCAGCGCCGTGTCAGCTTAACGCTCTCTCTCCTTCTCCAGCCATCCATTTAGCCATCTATCTGCCTATCTTAATCCCCCGGCAAACGTTTTCATTACACTCAAGCTGAGTATTAACACCGTATTACTCTGTCGATGTCTGTAGCCCACTAAAAGGAGTTCTTCCCCCGTTATGCTCTACATAAATTCCAGCTAATGTAGATATTGGAGATCAGATATTGGAGCACAATTAGAGTTTGGTTTAGAGTAATTTTGGTAAATTAAGGCACCGGATATTCAACTTTTTGACATTGTGAGAAATGATGCTAAATCAGTTCTGTGAGAATTTGTCTAAAGAGTCTCTGAAAACGAGCTTCATCAGGAAATGCACAATTTATTTAACTTTTAAGCTTAGTTCCGAAAGAGTGTCTCGACTTCGTCTCTTAAAATATATTTTCCATTGTTTTTATCCGGATTGTGCGTATTTTTGGAGATTAGCGCATTATTGACATCTTTCTCGCTGTCTTGGCCCAGCAGGTGATGTGCTAACGAAGCGGGCGGAATCCGCTTGGCCCGATCAGTTCGCCGTAATCAAGTGGTGGGGCCAAAGCTAGTTTTTTGATTTATTTGCTGGGCTCTTTAATGACTCCCCCGCCTGCTGCTGCCGCTGCTGCTGGAGCCTGAAACCGAAGCACACAGTGTTTTTTCTGTGTTTCATTAAACAATCATTGACTTCTAGACGCGACTTTATATGACCGCCATATAAACATGCATAAAAATTCATCAGCGGACAGTGGTCTGCTGTTTCTCCTTCGCTATCTGCTCGATTTTATGGCCTTACATTTCTGGTCTTTACTCCGGCCGCTGTATTGGTGCCTTGGTGTTCATTTTATTGGCCCAATTTGTAAATATAGCGCAAAAGTGTCGAGCATAACAATGAGAATCCAGACACGCGGCGGAGGGAACAGCCGGACTGTGGGTGGACAGCGGAAACCCGGAGGAAGAGAGGAAGGGAGGGAGGCTTCTTGGTCGGGCCATCAAGTTCGTTGCTTTAGTCATTCGATTCGAGTCGGTTTCGTGCCGCATGATTTGTTGTTTATTTGTCATTTGCAATCGGAGGCAAATCAAACACGCACCTCCGAGTCAAAAGTGTGTAGAAATGTTTATGTCTTACAACAAAATCTAAAATGCACCCAAACAAAAAATTGATAGAAGAAAAAAGCTAAGCAAAGCAATCAAAATTTATGCATCAATTTCTGGGTATTTTTTGCGCTCTGCGTTTCGCGTTTGCTAGTTGATTTCTGCAGTACTCACGCATTATTTATGATTGCAAGGCATGTAATTCGTATGCTAATTGATAAGTATCGCGAAATTTATTAACCGGCCAGCCAACAACAGCAACAAATGCGTGCTAGCCGTGCGGCGTCAATTTTCAAGTACACAAAACAACACACAGCACACACACACACTCTTCTAGAGGCCTCTAATGCAAAAATCGAAATCTTGATATATATAAGGCAGCCCAGGCGGCAGCTCTGCCGTGCTTGTTGCTGTTATTTCTCCCAGCTGGTTCTCACGCACGGGCGCAGCTGCATTTGGTCAGCGGGTTGTACTTGACCCCGCCGCCCCCGCTGACCCCCTCCCAGCAGCAGGCCGTGGCCCGTGACTATAGTCATGCCGCCGCCACTGCCGCCGCTCAAAATCAAGTTCAAATCCGATTTGCAAGGCAAATTGAGAGTTGCGGCTGCTCCGTTTTTAATAGCGCAAATAGCAAATAGCAAATATTTGTGTGTAACATAAAACCGTCAGCAAGTGCGGCCAACGCCGAAATCGAAATCGAAATCAGAGTCGAGCAACTTTGTAGCAATATCTGAAATATCCACAACATCCACGGCAAAACAAACAGCCCGGCCAACAGCATTTGGCGTATCAGCAACATTAATTATAACAGCCACAACACAACACAGCAGCGGCAGCAATATAAGGCGGTGAAAAAATGCGTTTATTTAAAATTGAAAATAAATTTACAGCGCACTGAAAATAATATCTGGCTATGAAAATGTGCGATGTATGGAAATATAACAAGGAAAAGCCGCAGAACAACCAATTGTAAAAAATATTACAGCTGTACCACAAGTAATGAGGTGTGAGGCTTTGCGGAAAAATTCAATTGAAATTTATATCTTTTAGTTTCCATCTTTGTACATAGGTGCTAGTAAAGCGGGCCTTTATGGCTGTGTTTTTCCAAAGGATGATTGATGTGTGGGCCATTCAATTTGCCTTGTTGCCGCATGATGTAATAATTCTCGTTAACTCCAACGTCGTGCTGTCTGCGGCCAGAGATCCGCGGAATTGCATCTAAAGGCACAGATCCAGGCCCCATATCTACGGCACTGCGTGTCGATCGCTAAAAAAACAAGCGAACAGTGAACAACAACACGCACGCGCTCGGCAGTGCAGTGCGACATTTTTGTTGATATTCGCCTTGATCTAGAATTTTGTTCCTATTAATTGATCTCATAATGACAGACACTTCAAAAGCGACATCACGACGTTTATTAATTAATGCAGGCCGGTCAGCCTCCTGCGTATGTAAAGTGCGTGCCATAAACGTATGCTGAACAAATGCCGGCAGCTTAATTAGCATTCTAGATTACACACGGGCAGGCAAGTGCCAGCCGAACAACAACCGAGGTGCGTAGAACTGAGGCAATAATACAATTTATGGGGTTACTGCGAAGGTCGCCCGATACATAGATATGAGTGATTCTGGCTAATAATGGGTTCGGGTTCGGGCCAAGTCAAGTGGTCCCCGGGCCCCGGTCATTAGCGAGCAATGCTAAACGGAGGCAAATTGCTGTCAGAGCGTTTCCCGCTTGCCAATATCTCAATCAGTGGCCAAAGTTTGTTGGCATCAAGTGCATAAATTAATGAAATTATCAATTAGCTGCTAGGAAACTCTCCCAGCAGTAAGACCTGGAGCTGATGATGTTGCTACTGGTGGTGTTGCTTCCCATGGATGTGGCTGCTGCTGGCTATCGGGAAAATCATTGCGCAAATGCACGCAGTTCATGTCGAAACTCAATTGCAATTAAAACCTTAAAGCCAACAAAGCCGAGCCAACAGCCAAGGAAGTCCCGAGCCTGTCCCAACCCGTTAGTCGAGTGGAAAATGCTTTAATAGAAATTGCCGGGCTGGCAAAATGTTTGCAATTGTTGTCTGCCAGCAGAGTGCCCAAATTGACATTATCAATGGCTTGGCAAATGCGTTATTTATTTAATGCCACAATCCAGCAGCTTCTCGATTGGGCAATCCGCTTATACCGTGGAGCTCTTTTGGATGAAAGAGTTCCTCTAACCTATATTGCTTAATTGCTATAATAGTTAGAAAATATTTAAAATTATTTAAGAAATTTTTAAAATAAAATCCAGAAACTGTTAAGCTTTTTTTTTCTTCTCAGTAAAACCATGGAGATCATACGCATTTGTTTTAAAGGTAAAATATAATAAGATAAAAAACATTTAGTGTAAGGCTTCAAACTGATTTAACTTTAAACTGATTAAATCTCCAATTTGACACAACAAATAACTGTATTATCCAAGACAAATAAAAATGTGATCAGCTTCTTAAGACCCGGTAATATGTGTCCATTTTATAGGGTATATTTTGGTTGATTGGCCATTTGGCCCCTGTGTGTGTTGTGGCTTTGTTTTGGTTTCGTTTCGTTTTTGATTTCATGCAAATGTTTGCAAATTTCTCAAATTAACGCGTAGGCGAGCCGAATCGAGCCGAAAGAGTTGGAAGTGTCGCCGTCTCAGCACCAGCGACGACTCCACCAGCTCCACCGCAGCCGCCCCATCCCACGACGCCCCCACCGCAAGTTCATTGAACCACCTACGAGAAATATGCAAATCGCAGATATGGATGCAGGGGAAAATAAATCAAACGGAATAGACTAGCAGAAACAAAAGGAAAACTAATTTCGATTCGATCGGGCGGCCTTTGTCTGCCGGGGCTGCTTGTAAAACCTAACAAAACGAAAGGAAGGCAATAATTGGTATGCTCGTATTGCTCGCATTTCATTTTTTCGCCTCTTTATTGCGATCTTAGTTGCAATCCCATTAAAGCGAAATTAATGGCCGTCGCCTGCTGCGGAATTTTGGCCAGAGCTGTCGCGAAGATTAATGAGACTTGCGCTTCCTCGCACGAGGCTGCGAGCATTGGACATCCGATATTGAGGCGATCTCCGCTGCGTTTTCTTAATTAATAGCTCAAAGATCTTTATTGCCGCAGATCTTTGTCAAATCAATATTTATAAATTATTTATAAATTAAGAGCCGTGCGGGGCCAGCCTCCAGGCCCGAGCCCTAACATGTGGCTAATTAAAATGATGAATGCGAAGCGTTTCAGTTCGAAAATTAATTAAGCAAATTATCCATTTATATAAACATAGAATGTGCCGCTTGCCTGCTCGATGGCTTTGCGCTGATAAAGTCTCAGCGACGATACAGCGACATAAAAATAGAAAAATAGTCGATACGGGATGCCAGCGGATGAGTTCGCGGCTTTCAATTAGGAGAAGTCGCAGACGGCGACAGAAAACGCATTTTTAATTGCAATTAATTAGTGCTGTCAGTTTTCCCCATTGTTCCGACCGAGTGACAAACAATTTGGCAAAATTGTTTTCGGGCTGTCTGATTTTTATGACCTCATTTCGAACAGACATCATTAGCGATTAATATGCATCCAAATTCAAATTCGAGTTTGATTTTTCCCCAAGCCCAAGCTAGACCAAAATAAAACGATCACGCCCAGTTTTCTGCTCGATTAAAAAAATTCATTAGGCTCGTTGGAAATTTCTCAGTTGATTACAGACCAAAACCGATTTCAAAGGGCTGCCCCTGCCTCATGCGGCGTAATTAAATTTCCTTTGTTGCTTGGGAATTCGCTACGATTTTAATTGTGGTGGCCCACGGCGCTTTTCTGCCTATATGTCTGACTATATTTCCCCTAATATCTCTAGATTGAGGCATGCCCCTGACGGGCTGGGCCTGGGCATGGGTCTGGCTCTAGGTTTGGGCCCTTCATTCGCACAATTAGCAATTTCATGCGTCTTTGTGTCCGGTTGCTTGTCGGTCTGGGGCTCTGAGGCTCCGTGGCCTTTATTCCATTTCGATTCGATCTTTTTCTGTTGTAATGTGTGAAATTGATTTTCGTTTGGCAATTGGGCTTGTAATGGCCAAAAAGTTTTCCCACCCCGCGGAGGTCTCGACAATTAACCAAAAAATATATGGGAATGTGCGGCGGGAGCTTATTTCCGTCCATTTCCTACCGTTCAAGTTGAACTTGTGAGCTCGACGACCCGAAGGTTAGCCACTGTAAACTGGGTCAGTTTTCGAAGTGTTATCCTCTCGCTGTAATACCTGAGATGGCTTGGCCATCTTAGGAACCCTGCTTGTGGCCAGCAATGAGTTGGCCAGACAAGTGCCAAAGCGGCTCTATCAAAGCCCGTTGCTGAGGCGATTTATGGAAGTGGGGACACCTTCCAGCACCTGACAGCATCTTCACCTGGCGTTGCAAGGCACTCGTAACATTTGCAACATTCGCATTCAAATGACACTAACGGCTTTGTCATGTACTGGGCCACATGTAACTGTACGGACTCGAGCTGGAGCTGGAGATGAAGCCTCTCCTGGAGAGTCCGTAATCATGCTCTAACGACACAAACAAACACGTATATAATTTGTATATACACACTGCTCTGGCGCTGTGGTGAATCGTCAGCGGGTTCATATAGAAATCTTGTAATCTGATAGGCATGACAAGAAATATTTTGCTTGTCATTAAATTTACTTTTATTTATGCAGCACTGTCTATCATTGTTGATGTTGTTGCTGTTGCTGTTGCTGCTGCTGCCGGTGCCGGGCTGTTCGATTCGCGTGTTTTGTTTCGGCGGCGGCTTGAAATTAGTGAAAACTCTTCACATTTGTGGCATCGAGAAGACTAAGACCAAGACTGACTGTGTATGAAGAAAACTTCAAAATCTATGCATGCATAAGTTGGCGCCTGCTAGCGTCTTATAGTCATCGATTTTCGACCATTGTCGGTGGGGCTGTTTGCGGCTGTTTGCTTGGCTGCTTTAGGGGGGGTTGAGTAATAGGCGAAATATTTGCGCATGCCTCATTACGGTTGCTTTTTGGGTTGCGGTAATCGATGGCAGTGTGCGCCAAAAATGCGAGGGAGTGGCGAAACAAAAGACTTGGGCAACGAACTTCATCCCCCAACGGATGGCAATCTAATAAGGTTCGTTCTAACAGCAGGTTCGTTGCCCAAGTCTTTTGTGTGCGTGACATTTGCCAAAGTGATGACATCACATCGCGACAATCAAATGTCAGCCGAGTGCGTCATCGATTGCAATCAATTGGCGGCGGACAAAGGGCATCAAGTGTTGGCTGGCAACGCAGTCGGTGGCTAAACGGCAGCCAACTAGATTGACAGCTTCACTGACTAAACGACAGACAGCCTGACAGACAGAGAGACAGACAGACAGTTAGACAGACATTCCGTCTAGACAACATGTGTAATGACGCGTACATCGGGTAAAAACCTCAATAGAAACAACAATGGCCCGGCATAATGAGCACAATTACTGGCCAAGCAAATCAAATGCAACGCGCTACCAGCTACCAGCTACCAGCTACCAGCTAGCAGCTAGCAGCCAGCAGCGCTTTGAATCAGTCACATTAATTGCAGCAGTCGGCCCGCAAAAAAGTTCATAAATTACAGCAGCCGTGGCGGAAAAAAAGTATTAATTAAAAAAAAGGAGGAAAAAGCTGCAACGGTAACAACAGCTATTAAGAAAATTTCTTGTTGACTCATCCGAGTCCACAATTAACAACTCGACTACCAAGACTACCAAGAATCGCAGCGGCTCGGCATTTCTTGCACTCATTTGTCGCGTTTTGTCTCAGCCACTTGGCGATTTCTTTGTCAGCGCTCGGCAATTATACAATTGTTGTTATCGTTGCTCTTTTTTTGTTGTGTCTGCCGCAGCTGTTGTTGCTGCTGCTGTTGTCGTCATCATTGCAGGCCATAAATTTTATTTAATTCGCCGCAAACCCCTCCTTGTTCCCCGTTCCCTGTCTACCGGAGAAGCACACGCCCTGCTGACTGGGGATCTCGTGACTTGCGATTCGCAATTGTGAGAATCGAGAATTAAATAATTCCTTGCATATTTATTTATAAACATTATCGCTGCCTCTTTTTCATTCTCAAGTGGCAATTTCCTTAAAGTTGATTAGGCCTTTTGAATTGAGTTCTATTCGGTTTTGTTTTGCTTAAAAACCTTAGGGTTAATACTCTACACAGTGCAAGTGTTTTTACGATAAGTACAATAATCGGCTAACTGATGTCTTTAGAACTTACATTTGTAAGTAAATAAAATAAACGCTTAATCATACTTAAATATTTTCCAACCGTGTCTACGGGGTGCATAAAAATAATTATTAATATTTAGCATCGCTTAGCCGTTTGATAAATCATTAAATGCCCCATTATTTGCCGAGCATCAGCGATAACCAACTTCCCCAGTGCCCCTAAACGGCAGCACTGATGCCTCATGCCTCACAGTAATTATCCATATAACATGAAACAAAAAGCAAAACCCAGTGCGCTTACAGCTGTATTTCCTCTTAATTGAGCAGGAGGGAAGAAAATAAATCGCTTTTCCAATAAATTGCATCACAAGCCTCTCAACAATCGCACTGACAGTGTGGACGCGTCAATTGTTAAAGTGTTGAAGTGTTTTTATTTAAATTGCTCAACTGAACTTGTAATTATGGCTCGCACTGATTATTGCTATTGCTGTTGCTGTTGTTGCACTCCGACTTGGTTTTAGCATAGCCAGAGATAAATTATCTTTAGAGCCATGCTGGTATTTTCACTCCAACAGTGTGTGCGTTTCTCACTCTAAGCCATAGCAATTAATTGTAGTTAAAAATGCTTTAACTAACGGTTTTATGGCCAAAGCAACAAGACGTCCAAGCAGCATCGAGCAACTAAGCCAGGCAACAAAAGCGGCAGCTGACTTGTCAGTTAATTGTATTTGAAATCGCTGCCTCTGCTAATTGATAAATCTCTTTGGCCAAGGCAGAAACAGGGCCAGGAGCCAGGCGCTCGATGGGCGGCAGTTGCACATAAAATGCAATTACAAGCGCGTAAAACCAAGGCAAGTGGTCTGACTCCGGTTCAACTTCAACTTCGGTTTTAACTCACCTGCGGCAGGGCAAAACGCAAACTCAAACGCTTTTGACGGCTGACGGCTGCTCGGGAGCGGAATCGGAATTGGAATCTCCGCAGAATCTCTTAAGTAAGGCACACACACGCGCACGCGCACCTTTAACAGAGTTAACACAGTTAACACACACAGGTATATTGGCCAGGCTCAGCTCAATCTATGAAACGCGGATGTGGTTGGCAGCAAAAACTAGCAAGTGAAATATTTATGTAAATTTATTTCAGCTTCTTTTTTCGTTGTTATGCAGTGTGCCTGTGCTGGTGAAATGCATTTGAAGACATTAAGCGGCACACTTGGAAATTGTCGTTGGGGCAGCGATTTGATTGAAGTTGCAGTGGAAGCTGGTCCCCCAGTGGGGCAGGCGATGTCAGACGAGGTCCGGCGGTCCCACAGTCCGACAATCCGACAGTCCGAGTGGCAGGCGAAACGTTGTTTAACAATTGTTGTATATATATTTTTTTTGTGGCGTTTGCGTTTACGTTTACGTGGTTTGGCAGGATTTGAGTTGTCAATTAGTTTGTTACGGCTGCTATCACTCGGCAATTCGGAGGCGCCCGAAGCGCCGTTATCTGCTGCAAGCAAATGACACCACAAAATGGCAGCGAGTTCGTTGCCTAAGTCTTTTGTTTTTTTTTTTTCTGTTCAGACCGACGCGATCGCGAACCTGCCGCGGCTAAGTTAGAGCCTCCGTATTTAATTTGTGTGTCGTTAAGACGGCTTTATTGCAGCATGTTTTTCTATATACAATATAATTAATTTACTGATACAAATATTTTATTGCACGCTCTTTATGTGATCTTTTGGCCAGCGAGTAATTAAAAATGAATTTAATTTAATTTGGCTTTTTATTTATATTCGTATGTTTGTCGCCGATCGAAACGAGTTTGGTCTTTTGTTAATATTACTTTTTATATGTATGCTCAGCTCGGCTTGGCTTGGCTTGGCCAGTCTTGTCTTGGCATAGGGCAGCAGCTACCTGCCCCACAATCACGTATGTGTTTTGATTTGATTTTATAGCCGCACTGAATGGCCTTTTACTGTTGCCAGACTTTTTACGAGCACTATTTTTAAGGTAGTCGCACAGTAACTGATTAAGTTTGAGTGCCAGCTGCAAGCGGGATATTCATTTTCATTTTCATTGGCCCCCCCAAAAAATGAATTTCCATTTCGCTATCGATTTCGATATCGGCATCGGTATCGGCATGGAAGCGCCGCCCGCAGTTCATTGGCCAGCCACAAAAACACACAAAACGAAAAAAACCAAAAGCGACGAAAATCGCACGAAAAACGCCCTGGAAACGCGCACACGCGACTCTGAAAACCGCGCACGCGATTCGCCAGCGACTAAGAAAATACAGCACACAGAAATCGCGAACTTTTCGCGAGTTTGCTTTCCTGCGCAGTCGCAACCAGCTCAAACAGTCCCGCCAGAAAGTCGCACAGAAACTGCAAGAGGATAAAAATTGCAATCGGCTCGCAGGCCGAGTGCAGCCGCAGCAGCAGCAGCAACAACGACGCAGCCGCAGCAGCAGCGGCGGCAGCAGCAACACATTGCAGTTGCCGGTGCAGCAGCGGCAGGAGAGGCAGCGTTGCAAAAAATAAAAAGAATAAAAAAAGCTCAAGTCTCTCGGCAAAAACTGGCAACAGCGGCGGGCGAAATAGCAACAACCTCTCGAAGACCGACTGACCGAGTAATACAGTCCAGTACCCCACCAACAACAACAGGTAATGCTGCGGCGGTACAACAACAACGGGCTGAGCACTCGGCTCGGGCACGAAACCTGGAGCGAGCAACGGAACGGCTGAAAAAGCCGCTAAAACCTGTTGCGCGCTGCTCGCTGCCAGCGTCGTTCGTTGCTTCGTGCTTGTCGCGAGTCCGGCTCTCTTAGCCAGGTTCGGAGCCGCTCTTCTGGCCGGGCTTCCAGCGGAGAGCGCCTGCCGTAGCGGTTAATTTCCAGTTGGCTGCAATATCAGTTGCCGATCAGCATTTGACCAATAAAAAAGGGGTTCCAAGCCAGGGGTCTGGAACGACGCTGGCTCCGACGCCGCCGTCGCCGTTGGCAGCGGCCTCTCTTCGGGTTAAGAGAGCCGCGACGCTCTTTCCCGCCAAGCCACTTGCTTAGGGCCAATTCGGACTGATAAGAAATTGAATAAAATTATATGAATTTCATTAAGCCGGGGAAAAAGCGAACATATTTCCTGGCGGGCTACGCCTGGACATTAAAGCTATCTGGGCTCATTTATCGGGGCTAAGAGGAAGCGAAAATGGCTTGTGAGAATTATGTTTTTTATTTTAAAAGGCGATTTAAATCATAATTGAAAGGTGCAGAGAGAAAGAGTGTGGGTCTTCTTCTCCAGGGGGCAAGTGGCAGGATGAGCTGACAGGCGACACTTGCCACACGTCCAAAGGTTGCGGCTTTGACAATTTAATTGTCACACGCCCGCCACTTTTGGCCAGCTTCCCAGTCGGCGGCACGAACTTGCCGCCTCGAACTCTATTAACGATGCCAATTGACGGACACTTGAATGGGGTGCCGCTGTCAGGAGAGGATCGGCGGAGCATGGGAGGAGATGACCAGGGGACCTGGCCCGTTCCCGGCATTAACATAAACAAGTGTTGCAGGAGTCGCGCGCTGCGAAAGGGTAACAGAAACATCCCGAACATTGTCATAAATAACGCGACAATGACAACTTGTTTGCGCGGAATCGGAATTGGAGCTGAAGTGGGACTGCTGGATTGGTGGACTGGTGGGGGTAATGGTATCGGCGGAGCCAAGGCTATAGCTATTCGACTCGGGATCGGAATCGCGGCCTAATGCAGCAATTGACGTGCGGCGTTTGCACCTAGCGAGTATTTGATGCCTCCGCCGGTCGGTCGGTCCCCAAAGAGGCGGAGGCCACCACATAAAAGTGGCGCGGCAATTGCCAACTTTGGTCACTGCCGGCGACAAGTGTAAAACGACTGTCTCCAGGAGCTGGAGCAGGAGTTGGAGCTGGAGCCGGGCACCTAGTGCTCGGCTCCTCCTGCTGGCACAGATCGCGACAGTGGGCCTGTGTGTTTATGGCAGCTGCCGTTTGATACTCATTCAAGTGCCGCCTAACATGATTTCGGTGTCATCTGCTTTTCAGCTTTAATATCGCCTGTTTAATGTGACATTTGCTGTTGCTGCTCCTATAGCCGTTGCCTTTGCTGTTGCTTTTGCTATTGCTGCTGCATTATTTATGAGGACCAGGATCGGATTCGGACTTGCACTCGTACTCGAACTCGGATTCGATCCCCACATTCACCTCTCCCATTCGGTCGTCTCACCGCATCGCCGCCCGGATGGCATCTTAAACGTTTCCCATTTTTAATTTAGTGATGATTGATGTCTTGTCCACGTTGCCTTGACAACGACACACTTGACTCTCCACTGGCTCCCCTCGGACTCGGACTCGGATTTGGATTCGCATTTGGCTCGCCTGTGGGGATACGCAGCTGTGTCTTTGGCACAAAAGTCAATTAAGCCGCGATTTAAATGCTGCCAGGGTCAGGCCTTGGGAAAGGAGTGCCCATCCATGGGAAGCTGCGGCTAGGATTATTGGGCTCTTGGCTGTGGTCTGGGTCCGGTCTCAAGTGGCCGCGGCTACATGCGGCTGCCTGGCCCCGAAATGGAGCCCAGTGGTCGCCATTTGACCTGATTTTATTTGCACTATTTTACTTTTATTACTCACTGTTCAGAGTGCACCGTGAGGAACTTTGCAATAAAATTTGGAGCCTTGAAGAAGTTGTGAAAAAAGAGATAAACTTTAAATATGTAAGATTGTTAAATTTGACTTCAAGATACCCGGAAGGCCTAAGCTTAAAAAAATATAAAAAGGTTCTTAGTTCATTCGAATTAGGAGAAACATGTCATTGAATTTTTTCGAGTGCCTTGCCTAGGCAGGAATGAATTGAAGGCTATTGCCGACTTTGCCCGGTGCACGGCAATGATGCGGAACAGAATACAAAATGAAATTGCATCCACAAATTGCCAGGGCGACGGCCGTCGACAATTTCATTTCTTTCTAGTCTCCACTGCCTGCGCTCGGATGCTGGAGCTGCTTCCATTTGGAAGCCGAAGTGCGGTTCAAAAGGTTTGCCAAATTATAAATTAAAAGTAAATCGAATCGAATGCTTAGCCATTTGTCTCCGAACTTGAAAGTGCTGGCAATGTGAAAGCCGGCTCAGGGGTCACAGCTCCAGCAGCCGCCACATCCATATCCACATTTCGATCCGAGCTTAGAGCTCGGCACAGGTGCATGCCAAATCCGTTTGTCAGCGTCGGCATCTCGGTCGTGTGTTTTCCCAGCTTGTTCTCATTTGCATGCAAACGGATCTGTAGCCGGAGCAGACACTGCTCTGGACCGGACTGCGCCGACCTGCCACAAACCATGACGAACTACTTGACACCTGGACATCAGACCATAAAGCAGCTATTGCTTCGCGGGGGCGTTCCATTTAATCGCGCTTGTCGGTCTCGGTCTTGACCATCCGGCTGCTCCATTCCGATCGGCATTTCCATTGCCATTCCCATTTCAATTGATATTGATGGGCCAGCCAGGCCAGGCAGGTTCCTGGCTAATTGCAATTGTTCCGAGGACCGAAGACGACATCTCTCTTTTGGCTGATTTACGGCCGGGCATCGCCACTTGATGAGCCGGCTGTCAGCTTTTAGTGCGTGCATCACTCATTGTTACAGTTAGAGAGCTGGCAACTCTAATTTAATTTAAATGCTGCACTGCAGCCCGCCAAAGCGACACCCGCCGCTGTCGCTCGTATGTCTGCCTGCAGCGGCCTCAGTTACCACCAGATCCAGGGGGATCGTGGTCCAAGGCAGTGCTGCCGGGTTTTCCTTTCTCTGGGGAGATCTAGTTGACTAAAATAAGGTATTTTCTTAGCTCATCCAATATATTTTAAACGAATTACATAGATAGGTAACTCCTTAATAACATTTAAAGGAAATATTAATAATTTAATAATATATTTTAATTAAATTGTGTAATTTTGTCTAGCCATATTCAAAGTCTATATGTTAATGCTTATAAATAATAATTTTTCATTTAAAATCCAGCCTTTAAATAATTTTTATAGGAACTCAGTTGCTGCCAACACTGTTCCACATCCAAATACATCCACATCCACTTCCACGTCCACTTGGCTGCAGGTTTTCGAGTGTGTTTGCCTTAGTGGAGGTGAAATTTCGCCCAGTTGGCGTGGGCGGTTGCCGGTTGCTGGTCTGCCTGGCTGAAATGCCTTCAGCCGGTCTTTATGGCCGCCGTTTCAATGCGCTTTAATTTCTATGGCCCGGGCCAAGATTGCAATTCATTTCCCTGCCATTTGGCGAGCTGCGCTGACATTCAATTATTCCCATTCTCTGACGACTTTCGGGGGCTCATTAAGCCAGCCTGCCTTTTCCTAGCTAGACAAACAAACCCTCGTCGTCGTCACCATCATCATAACTCGTTCAGGGGGATTATCAATTGTCATCGCCGGATCGCAGATCGCGGATCACGGATAGCGGTTGTCATCGGGCCGGGCTTATTGCCGCTAATTCATTCTGCCCGCTCTTATCAACAGCGCCATCAGCGCAAAAGCGAACATTTGTTAAACACTAAATGCACTTATTTGTTTTGCGGCAGCGGCAGCCCCAAGAATGCAATCAACGTTGGCCACACAGCAACTGGCAACTTCCAACTTGCAACTTGCAACTGCAGCAGCAGCACCAGCAGCAGCACCTAGCTGACTGACAGTGGCTTCAGCCTGGCTGCTCAGTGGGGAAGCTACTAAAATGAGGCAGTCGGGCTCCAGACCCAGCTTTTGACTCCCACGTTTGTAATGGTGCATTGCACAAATTGCATTATTTGCACGCCGCGCAGTTGCACTCGCTGCAACAGGAACAACAACAGTGGCCAACATGCACTTGGGGAAATTTTGTAAAAATAATTTGTAGTAATAAAAAACCTCTTGGTAATCCTTAAATAAATTAAGTCAACTAAGATTAAGATCTGAGGCATTTTCCTGTCTTCTGATACAAGTTAGATTTGTTTTTAAGTCCAGTCTCCTGTTTTCTACCTTAGTTCTTGGAATTTTAGAATTTAAAGGGCCTAGGCTTACCAATTTTGTTTTTGAATCGGAAATGTACCAAGTTTTTAATAAATAAATTAAGCTATAAGTAAATCAAGTATCTATAGCTTTCCAACCAAAAGAAGACCAACTTTCAAACAATCTAAGTCTAATATTCAATATCTTTTATTCGTTTCTAATTTCTAAAAATTTTCTTTGAGTGATCTGCTTGACTGTTGTTGTTAGTATTATCATCAACATTGTTCTTGTTTTTTCTCTTTTTTTGGGCTTTTCTTCCAACTCGGCAACCGCGGCACTTGACGCCACGAGAACATAAAAATGCTTTTCAGCACTCGAAATGATGATGACTGCGACTCGGCGGCGAACCGACGGACCCCGCCCCCCGTCCGGTTCGGCTAAACTACTCCAGTCAAAATAGCATTTTAATAGACGCAACAGCAGCAACAGCACAGCAACAGCAACTGCAACAATAACAGCTCGACACGACGACCCAAAGCTAAAGCCAAAGTTGCAGCCAAGTCAGTGAACATGTGAAAATACTTTGGCTTCTGAGGAGATGGAGATGGCGATGGAGCGACGAAAGAATTGCCAGCACACGCTTTTCTAATTTAAGAACCTTTCGCTGCATGTCCAGAAATTTGACATCAACTTGCCGCTTGCCGTTGCCGCCGCCGCCGCTGCCGCCGCCGTTGCCAAATGTTATCTAAGCCGCAAAACGGAATCCAGTTAGCTGCGTCGTCAGTCGGAAGAGCAAACAAAGGCGGCCCAAAAGGGGGGATCTACTTGAGCACTTGACTTGCCCCATTTGCTGGCGGGGTGGGTGTTGCTGCTGCTGCTGCTCTTGATGTTGCTGGTGTAATGAGCAACCACTGCAACTGCGGCTGCTGTTGTTGCTGGCAAGTCAAGTGCCCATCATGACAGCTGCGAAAACGCGGCTAGGCGAAGATGATTTATAATTGTCATAGACTTCCTGGTTTTGTTGTTTGAACGGGGGATGAGTGAGAAGCGAGCACTGCCAACCTGCCAGCCAGCACGATCATATTCATATCCATGGCAGATACATTTCAGCACCTGCTCTGGAGCACCATCACAGCGGGGATATCTTCGGAGCCTTCCAAGAGGTTGAACATGATTGGTTCAGCTATCCATAAGTTATCAGTGGGAGAACTGTTACTTTAACTAAATATTCTTACAAAATTTTTCTCTCAATTTTATACTTATTGTTAAATAAATGATGCTCATAAAATCTGTGTGAAAAATTCATTAAAACCAATCAAGTAGATAAAAGTTCCAGTCATTTTTGTGTGAGCTAAACTGAATGAGTGTTATGGCATATGACTCACAGTGCGACAGTATACTCTAATTATCTTTTAATGATATATTTTATAAACTGTAACTGGCATCACACTAGAGGTGCAATCAAACCCATTTGTAGCTCGTTCCCGGATTCATGTGAATCCGGACCCAAATAAGCATATAAAGCTCAGTGGCTCCTATACGGCTTCCTTCGCCTGGGAGCCGCAGTTCCGCATCCAACAATAGCCACAGCAAATGGCCAAGAGAGGCAGCCAAGACTTATGCAACTCTCAAGTCGGCCAGGCAATGGCAGGCAATTAATTTAATTGCAAACGGCATGAGAGCTCGCCACGCCCTGAATTTATTTTAATTAGCCCGATATTCGCTTCATTATATTTACATACATCAACTGCAGCTCCGGCGAGTCAACGGAGCGAAGCGCTGTGCTGCCCAGAAATAGTTCGGTCTAATAAGTGGCATTTATAATTTTATTGACTGCCAGGCCAACCCAGCAAAAAATAATAATAAAAAACCGAGACAAAATAGCGACAGCGACAGCTCGGCGGAGGAAAAGATAGTGGAGCGATCCGATCGATGACGGCGAGTTCTGAGATTCGGTTTTGAAATCCGCTGCAGCAGAAGAGCCGCGGGCTGTGAAAAATTTGGACATATGCAAGCCCCGCTTTTTTGGCCGGGGTCGATACTAAATTTTTCGACATTAGTTGGCAATTTTTTGTTGTTGTTTTTTTTTGGCCCAAAGCTGTCACGCCGACAGAACGACAAGGGGAAAATGCAGAAATGTGAGAAATTGGGTTTGCAATGGGGGAGCTTAAATGCACTTACTTCAAAACATTATCATTGCTTGTCAGAGCTTCACTTATCTGTCTTATTCAAAATAAATTTATCTAATTAAAATAAGGGCTTTGAAAATGTTGGGAGCCCAGCAAAATATTTCATAAAGCCAAGAAGGCAATAATCTTTAGATTACTTGTGCTTATAGTTTTTTGTTAAACTATTTTACCAGTTATTAAAGTATTATATCAAGTGCTAGTTTTGATAAGAGGTTTTCACTTTATTACCGAATCTTGCTCTTACCTACAAATGACACATTTCTTTGGACTTTAGATCAGACCCAACATAGCTTGAATTAACCCCTAGAACAGGGTATAAGCCCCCGAGAGCCTCAACACATTTGCCACATTTCGACTTCTAGTCGGAGGGCGCTGTTTGTTCCGCTGGCCAAGCAATGTTTGCTAAACAGGCACACTTCGAGCCGGATCGGATCTGGTCTGCTCTGGCCTGGTCGGATCGGATCGGATCGGGCTGGGCTGGATTGGCCCCAGACCCTGACATATTCCTCGTTGACGGCGCACGACTTGGTCCTAGGCCGGACTACTCCCCGGAGCTGATCCGAGGCGGATCGAGGGCATCATTATGATGTGGCTGTGACGGGTGACGGGCTCCGGGTGGGCAACCTTTCGGGAGGGGCTCTGGCGCTCGCCAACAGCATTTGCAACATTTTCATTTTCATTTTCGTTGACGTCGTCATGTGGCACACTTACCGGAAAGTGCCCACTGACATTTGGCCAGCCACTTGAACTGGGTTACCCAGAGCTGCAGCTCTGCGCTCATTAAAAGTAAGAAAAATTGCTGCTAGCCCCCGGGGGCATCTTTTGGAGTTCGTAATCCGGATTTCTCAATACGCAATTCTGTGGGAGATTTGCCCCGATTGAATTGGGCAACGAATCTATCAGAACGGGCAATTATAGGACGATCGAGTCGCAGGGCGGTCCGAGCCCTAATGAGTGCTGGCCGTTAATTATGTTTTTAATGAGCTGGCAAATCAATTAGCGCCCGCAGCCAGCTAACAAATGGGGCTACAAATGAGCCCGGCCCAGACCAAATCGCTTTGGTTTTGACAATTGCAGCCGAACTACGCCCAAACGCGGACCCCAATCCCTGATGTAATCTGGCCAATTGGCGTCGTTGGCCTGAAATATGTTTTATCGCATTTATTATCAGCTGCACCAAATCGTCTATAATTGAAAAACTGTTAACTAGATTAGCTGCCATTAGATCGGGCGTTGGGGGCCAGCCAGGCCAGCCCGGCCAGGCCAAGTCGCTCCGGATCCAGATTCATATCCAGTTTGTGGCCATTTAGCCGGTCCGCGGTGGGAGATAAGTCCCGCCATTCCGCTGACCAGACCGTAATCGACTTGGCCAAAATGGCGCTGACCAGGTTCATAAATAAGCTGCGGCTGCCCCAAAGGGACATGCCATCCATTCTCCGTTTTCGAATTTTGTTTATTTATTTAAGTGCCTCCAAATCAGCCTTTGCTGGCTGCTCTTTGAAATCTAATTAAGTTGTTTAAGTGGAATTTGTGGCCATAAAATTATGCAAATCTCTGTGCGCCACCACACTTCACCCCCCACTCGATACACACTTCGCGGATGCATATTTGCATTGGTAATTTGCACGCCAAAAGCCCACAAAGCCTCGGGGGCCCGCGACTCTCGGCTCGTAAATCATAAGTGGGTGAGTTACGGTTTGTGGCTTTTGTTTAGTTAAGCGCCGCTTTCAATTTTGAGAACTATTGCTGATAAAGATTTTGATTTTTGTTTAATTATGCCCACAGGCATCTAAATAGCCTTATAGGATATGGGATTCTTAAAAATAAATCTTAATTCTGGGCACGAGATAAGCTTTAGTTTCTCCCGGGAATATTTCCTGGACGCAGCCGCATAGAGTAGGCAATACCTCTGGCAGTAATTCTCTATTTTATTTTTTCCAGTCTTGAAAGAGTGAGAAATTTCCGTTCTCAGGCCCGTGGAAAGCCCTGAAATGTGGTCATCAAATTCGTTTTTTATTTACCACTTCACATGGCTGCTGGGACATCGTTTGGTGCCCACACAGGCACATAAAGATGTCAACGCTTAACTTATCAAGCGCACAGACACGAGGCCCAAACGCCAACGGCTCGGATGAGTGCGACATCGTTGTTAATACAATAAAACCACTGTAATTTCTGCTTCGGCCTGGGGTTTATTTGCGTGTCGCCCGGCTGCTGCTGGTCACAGAATACAAGTAGCGCCCACCGCTGACCGTTTATCAAACAACAATAAACTGTAATTTATGAAAAATGCCTGTAAAATGACGATAAAACAAGTGCCACGACCACGACGACACCGCCGAAATGAAAATGATAATGATGATGATGATGACATGGACATGGCTGCCAGTCTTGTGCGGAGCCAGCAAGTGCTCTCTGGTGCGCGGTGGTGCATCTGCCGCATTTGCAGTGGGTGTGCTCTGTGTTCGCAGCGGAGTGTCCAAGACGACAACAATTCGTTTGACCGGCATGCCAGTCGGGGGTCGGGTGAGGGTGAGGGTTCGCGGGTTCCCGGGTTCGCCGATCCCCAGCTGCATCTTCACATTTGGCCCGGGCACCTGACCATTGTCAACACGCTGGTTGCTTGTTTGGATCGCCAGCAATTGCATTTGCATCCAGCAGACATCGCTATGCTAGGGTATATTGGAGTGACAGGATTACTATGTTAGATATATAAGCTAGTTCCATAAAAAGGTAAAATAACTAACTATATGATGAGATTTGAGTATGGTTAGTCCTAGTCTTCTTATAGAATTTCAAGAATTCCTCATTGATATAGGCAAGTTACCTTCTGCTTGAACCTAATAATGTTAATGAATACATAATTATTTATTTCCTTTTTTTACTTGCTGGATTTCTTTTTATTATATAATACGGAAAATATATACATATGGACTCTTCCTTCATTGTATCCTTAGTACAGGATACCATCGTTTCGAGTTCCCCCCACTGCATCATTCCTATGTGTTTATTTGGGTCACTCTGGCGACAGGTCAAACAACACTATTTTGTGCGACGCCACTTTTGCTTTCGAGCGTTGGCGCGAGCTCCTTTGCATTCGCCTTGGGGCATTGTGTTCGGGACTTGCATTTGAAATAAGCGCCCCATTGGGTTCTGCAAGTCAGCCCTTAAAAGCGCTGACACCTCCAAATAGCACGGTACAAAAGGAGCCAGGCCTTAAAAGCCGGGCCCAACCCTTCGACGAGCCACTAGTCCGCTACTCAAGCATGTGGGAGCAAGTGAAGTTGGCTGAGGCCCCGAATTGGCCAGGTGCTGATGTTCTTCAGAGCTTTTGGACGCACCTTAGAAATGAGGTTCGGTTCCGGACCCTGCTTTACTACCGCATGAGCTCCTGTGACTGCTGGTTCGAAGGATTTCTGGGCAGTGACAACTCAACTGCTTTAGTGTGGAACGATGAGGAATACCCACACTACCTGAGACACCGACAGGACATGGATGTAATGGGAGTGGCTTGTCTGAGGACAACGGAGTACAGAAAAGTGCTGAGCGCCTTGAGCCTGATGCTTGATCAGATGCGCAGTGTGCCGGTGGTGTTGCAGCTCTGTGAGGAAGAGGACCCAGACCCAAGTAAGGACTTGATTGCAGCTGGGTTAATATTCCAGCTGAGTGTGGAGCTTCAGATGTTGAATGTACTGTTGCTTCCCTGGAACTTCCTTAGGTCACGGACATTCTACGCCTACGAATTATTTCCAAGGTTTCAAATTACCAAACAGATTTATGATTCACATCTCACCCTGTTTCCGTACAAGTTGGGAAACCTTCAAGGACATCCCATACGAACCTCGCCCGATAATTCCGAGCCGCACACCATAGTGCATAGAGCCTTGAACGGAACGTATATGGTCTCCGGACCCATTTGGCAGTTTATGAAGGAGTTTGTTCGCCACCTAAATGGCACCCTGCTGCTTTTCGGAGAGCCAGCTCCAGACCGGACTCTGAGATATGTCCAGGTCCTCGACCTGGTGCGCAATGACACCCTCGATATCGCTGCCAGCCTGAGACCCCACATTCCTGTGCAGCGCGAGAACATGCACGTATTCAGCTATCCCCTGGTGGTGGGCGACTGGTGTACGATGCTGCCCATGGAGAGGGTGTTGAGTACCCACGAAGCCCTCATCCGACTGGTGGAGTCACCGTGGACCTGGCTGTATCTGCTGCTCCTCTACACCATCCACAGCCTTGTGTCCCGAAGGGCGCAACTCAGGCATCGACTGTTTCTCGTGGTGAAGCCACTGACCCACCTGGCGGTGATCTGTTTTCTGCAAGCCCAACTTTCGGCCTTCTTCATCGATCCCCAGCAGGTGAATCACATAACCAACATGCGGCAGCTGGAGAAGTCGGGTCTGCGTATAATGGGCCTTCGCCAGGAGTTTCAGCAGTATCCCATCGAAATGAGGAGCAGGTACGCCTCCTCTTTCCTGTTGCAAGATGTCTACTCCGACGTGACGAGGCACAGGAATAGATTCAACAGCTCCTACGGCTACACGTTGACCTCGGCCAAGTGGCAATTGTACAATGAGGCCCAGAAGCACTTTCGGCGACCTCTGTTCCGGTACTCCCAGGACATCTGCGTGCAGAAGCTGTCCCTCTTCTCGCTGATTCTTAGGAACAATTGCTTGTACCGCTACCAGTTGAAGGAGTTTGCACTACGTTTGCACGAGGGTGGACTTCTGTACTACTGGTACCGCCGCTCCTTCTACGTCATGGTCCAAGCGGGCCGTCTTCACTTCGAGGACCAGAGCACTGCCCACAAGGTCCTGCCCATTCGCTGGTCCGAATGGAAGTATGTGTTGGCGCTATACGGAGCGGGACTCTTAGTCTCATTAGTGGTCATCGTTATAGAGCTCACACTTCACTATGTCAATGTTTGCCTCCAAAACCTGTAAGCAGAACCACCTGTCACACTAATTAATTAATGTACAGCAATAGTTTGTATGAAAAAAATGTCCAGAGCCTATAAAAAAAGGAGGCAAATATAGTACCAACTAGTGTAATATCCCAAAGTAAACCTTTGGGGATTCTCAGTCCGCTGAGTTAAACTATATATTCTGTGGATGTCGAGTGGCTTCTATTATATAGTGAAAGCAGATAAGATCCACCACGCTGATTTGAAATAAGGGATCTGAGAAATGTTTTTAAAATATATTTTGCTGGAATGCTTAGTGGCCTGGTTATACTCGTTTGTCAGCTTGATGTCCACTATGTAAAACTCTGGCTGGGTTTTTAATAGTATTTATGATTATAACTCGCATAAAATTATATTTTTCGATTACCATAAGCACCACTTCAAATACCAGGTTAATAAAGGCGACGTTGATGAGTGCTTCTGAGACAAGTCATCATTTCCGACTCACTCGCTGCCCTGAATGGTGGTTTTGAGTGGGTTGTCCTGTCATTATGGGCGCCCTAACTTATGATCCGAGCAAACCTGTCACAGAGTAAATAAAAACCATTACTGAAGTTCTCTCCGGAAGGGACATGAATGTTTTTGTTTGGTAAATAAGCTTTAGAAAGGATAGCAAATAAATCCAAAATATTACATTATAGTATCATCCCCATAATATAACTCGACGTTGTCAGTCCGCCAAGATGTCTCTGCTTAGCCACAGTACTCACACTAATCTGGTGTCGCTTATAAGTCAGGGTCAGGATCTCACTAGCATTTTTGTCTACTCACCCACAGGAGGAAAATGCCAGCTCGAAGAAACACTCTCGGTTGCCACTCTAGGACTTCCTTTGGTGATATGGCACTCGGATGTGACAGTGATACTAAATGGATTCCTTGGCGAAGGAACATTGGTCTTGGCCTGTCTGCCAGAACTCCAATGGCGGGCTCTACTGAGCAGTCTGTCAAGAAGCCTGAAGTATCTCAGGCAGGTCAGAATACTCATCGAACTTGAAGGAGACAGGGACCATATATTAGTTCGTCAAGTGCTTAAGTTCTGTCAGAGCCAAGACATGATCAATGTCAATGCTATTTTTGGCGATTTCGAGGTAACTCACACCTTGTACTCCTTCGAGGCCTTTCCAGAGTTCGAAATGGTGAACCACTCCTTCGCAGAAGACTCTGAAGTATCAAGACTTTACCAGGACAAGATGTTGGACCTCCGCGGTGGTCCAATCCGCACCATGGCGGACTACTCCGAGCCAAACACCATTCTCTACGAGGACAAGCAGGGCAACAAACAGATCCTGGGCTACTTGTGGGACATAGTGGAGGCTTATGCCCAGAAACATAATGGTCGACTACAGGTGGTCAACATGTATGCGGATGGCCGGACTCTGAACTATATCGAGCTCTTGGACGTGGCTCGGAGCCGTATTGTGGATGTGGCGGCCAGCATTCAGGCATTGTCAATGGATCGCTACCACGAGATGGCCTATCCGGTGGACCTGTCCAGCTGGTGCACCATGCTGCCAGTGGAACGGGACCTCGATGTGTCCGAGCTGCTTACCCAAGTGCTGCCATACCGAACCTTTGGCCTTCTGATAATTCTATGGATTTGCAGCGAAGTGCTGCGAGGGCGTTGGAGACGGCATCAGAGGCTCCAGAGGATTGGATTGCTGTTGCTGGCCACGATGCTTGGTTCCAACTACCTGGGCCGACTGTTCACCTTTTTTGCTAGCCCTCCGACCTTGCCTCCGATCGACAGCTTGGCGGCCTTGATCGAGTCCCCGGTGCGAATCCTCTCCGTTCGCTCTGAGTATTCCTCCATCGATTTCACCAAGCGCACAAAATACTCTGCCGCCTTTCGACTGACTTACAAAGCAGCTGACCTGATATCGAAGCGCAACTCATTGAACACCTCCTTTGCCTATACCATCACCAGCGGCAAGTGGAAGCTCTATGAGGAGCAGCAGAAGCGCAGCTCGAGACCTCTGTTCAGGTACTCTACGTCGAAGGATCTCTGCTTCTACGAGATGATTCCCTTTGGCCTGGTCATTTCGGAGAACTCTGCCCACCGTCCCAAGGTGCACCACTTTACTCTGCAGCTGCGGGAGTCCGGGCTCTACGACCTGTGGATATCTCGGGGGTTTTCCTACATGGTAAAAGCGGGGAGGATCCAGCTGGCAGACCTGAGGGAGCCCTACGAGGCCCACACCTTGAATATCACGGATCTGCGAAATGTATTTGTGGTGTTCGGACTTGGGGTAGTAGTCAGCGTGGCTCTCTTTGCCTGCGAGCTGATTGTCAACTGGATAAAGTTGTGGCTGCGATATTAATTATCCTCGGATTTTCAGATTACCAACAATCAAGTAAACACTCCTTCGAAAAACCAATTTCAATAAAAATCAAATTCTGTACAGCATTTAGAAATTATATTTAAATAAAGTAAATACTACTATCAAAAAGAAAACCATCTGTATCTTTGGTCCTATCTTTGGACTTTGTCCCTGTGTCAATGTTGGGGTGTTAATTATCACGGAGTTGTTTGCCTTTGGCATTTGTGTGAGGTTCTGACTGGGCTTTAATTGTCCTCGCGGCAATTACGGCGATGGTGTTCGATAAAACTACCCCGTTCCGGTCAACTCACCCAGAAAATAGAGACAAACGAATAGAAACCCTGTGTTTTACTTCGTGACGGTGACGAGGGTTCCAGGGCTCCCGATTTGGATGGAGGGACAGAAGTTAACAATGCTGTTGAATGGGCTCCTACCGTCTTACACCTTCCAGCTTTGTTATTTGCCCTGCGAGAGCAAATAAAATAAATGCAAATTGCCTCCTACGAAGTCACCGCAGAGGCACGACGGGCACCTCGAAATGAGACCCCAATCGGGGGGAGATGAACTGCCGAGCCACTCAACCGCCAACCGCAGCAGATCCGGCAAATTATTTAAAAGCCTTGGCGGCAAGCACCAGCAAATTGTGGCCTAGTGGCTGAGTTGGGGAATTACGGGGGAATTCTGTGTTAGACATCTGCTTCTTGCCTTTTGGTGGGACAACGCAAAATCTGTCTGAGACTGAGTCTGGCTCTGGGACTGGTTCTGAGTTGCTGGCCCGTTTTGATTAACATAAGCGAATAATAGACTTCGACTGCCAGCAACGTGAACAAATTTGATTTCACGATTTTGCACTATTTACCCAAAGAAGTCAACCAACACCTGCAACCTTTTTGTTTTGTGTCATTCTGACAGCTGAAGATGCATTTTCGCTTCGTTTCGGCTGCTGTCAATGATGTGTTGCAACTTTACACATCTCAATTTCAAATGACGTCTAGTTAGGCATTCAGCGGCAAATGGATCGGCTGATTGGGAAAACCGTTGGGTAAATGAATTGGCCCAGTTGGCTTAGTTACTTTTGGGATTTTCCAGCAACAGCAAAAATCGATGTCTAGATTTGGGTCTTGGGTTGCGACAATTGGCACGCCGAGCGCAATTTATGACACACAAGAAGCGCCACGATTTGGTTGACAAATTTCCCCAGACACGAAGTCCGGAGAATGAATTATGTGGCCGTGATCGACGGGAAAAACAAAAGCAGAACCGCTGATCGCCCGGGCCAAGAACCTCACGATATGTGAGACAATTTCCCGGGAAAATTCGTGCCCGTGAAAGTGCCGCCAGCAGTTGACCCGAGCGCTGGCAATCCGAGTCGCGGGAGGCCGCCTATAATGTGCTGCAAATTATTAAACGATCTGTCCCACCGAAGGTCAGCCAAGTAGAAAACACGCGTGCGCGGCCAGAAATGCGGCTGGATTGGGACGACCGCAAAACTTTCTCCGCAAGACGGATGCGAGGGTGTTGTCAGCTGCCACGAAGGATCAGGCTTAAGTCAGCCTCGGCCATAAAACCCGATGGCTGGCCAAAGAGACGCCGCCTTAACTTTGACTGACAGCCGAAACAAGTCGGGAGCCCCGATCGTCAGCACCGAGGACTGAAGACCCTTTTAGTCAGATCTCTGTTATAGAAGATATTATATTATTTTAGCTAATAGAAGAACATAAGCAAATATAATAATTAAGGATATTTTAAGAATTTATCTGACAACCCAAGAAGTACTTTTAATTCTAGTATTCGTAATACTCGCCAAAAGCCAACTGCCCTTTGGCAGGGCAATCATATGAAGTCAAAAATATTTCGGCTTAAAAATTCTACAGCTGCAGCTGGCCCTCTGGGTTTGGCCTGTCGTATTTTCTCTCTGTTTCTCTGGTTTTGTTTTGTTTTCGCCTGCGTTGTGGTTGTTGCCTTGCCCACAAGTTAAAAGGTCAGGAATTTATGGATTTTACATGGCTGCAGAGACATTTCCAGATACGAGCAGTCGTAACTTTGGCAAACTGGCTGCCAGACTTGCCTTGAACCCTTGCCGTTCCGTTGGGAGCTCATATGCGCCACACTGGCAATCGCTCAGTGAACTTTTGATTTTCACCTCGCAATTGTTCCGGGTAATTACGTGCGATAAGCAGCGATAGGTGCTTTGATTTCCAAAGCAAACAGTGGTGGACGGAGTGCAGTCCTGACCCGCGACCATCAGTCCTTCAGCCATGTTGGCCAACTTCAGTCTGGGCCCTGCTCCCGAGCTTTTCGAGCTGTACAGCCTGGTTCTGCCGTTCTTGGTGCCGACGGAGACCACAGTGTTTTACTTTAATCCCTCGAGTCCCAGCTGTCATTGGGAGCTACTTCAGAGGGATAAGCTATTCGACCATCCCCAGATAATTTGGCGGAGAGAGGAACTCTATCCGAATCTGTACAGCCGTCACAACAGCCAACTCTTTGTGTTGTCCTGTATGTCCAGGACCTCCTACGAATGGCAGCTGAAGATCCTAGCCAACACCTTGAATCGGCTGAGGTCGGTAAGAGTCCTCATCAGGATGGAGGGCGAGGAAAGCTCTAACTTGGCCTTAGAAGTCCTTTCGCTCTGTCTGCAACACAGCATGCTGAATGTAGGGGTGTACTTCCGCCCTCGGAGTGTTTTCAGCTACCGGGCATATCCAAAATTTAAGCTCGTCAAGCAACGTATTTCCGCAGATTCCGAAACTCGCATCTTCACCGACCAGCTTAGGGACCTACGGGGCCACCAACTGCGCATTCAACCGGATTTATCGCCTCCTAACACCTTTCTCTATCAGAATTCCCGGGGCGAAAATCAAGTATCCGGTTTTTTGTGGCAGTTTATAGTCACCTTCGCTGATAGCTTGGGAGCCGGCATCCAGATCCTGTATCCCTCATGGCCGAAAGGGAGGGTCGGAAGCAACGAGTACATGAAGGAGTTTACGCGGAACGGCAGCTCGGACTTCGGGCTGACCACAACCATGATTGTGTACAAGCACGAGAAGAGGTTCCGTGACTACAGCTACCCCGTATTCTACTCAAGCTGGTGCGTCATGCTGCCGATGGAGAAGCCCCTAAGTGTCCACGCCCTGTTCACTCATGTTCTCAGCCTCGGATCAGCTATTCTTCTGGCGGTGATGTATTTCGTGTGTTTCCTGGTCGTCCCAGCCCTCATCAGATTCCTGGGACTCCTCATCCGAGGCAGATTGATGCGCCTGTCCTGGGCGCTCTTTGTCCTGGTGATGCTCTGCGCCTGCTCCGCCCAATTGCTGTCCCTACTGATTTCTCGGCCCGTACGGCCCCGCATCGAGAGCTTCGATGACCTTCTGGCCTCCGGCTTGAAGATCCTCGGAATGCGTAGCGAATTCTACTTCCAGGATGGGAGCTTCCGGGCCAAGTACGCGGCAGCTTTCCATCTGACGGACAACCCCGACGAGCTGTTCGACCACCGGAACTACTTCAACACCAGCTTTGCGTATACCATCACATCGATTAAGTGGATGGTGATCGAGGCCCAGCAGCGGCACTTCGCACATCCAGTGTTCCGGCTTTCGCCGGACATTTGCTTCAACTGGGCCTCTCCCTGCGGCCTGCTCCTCGCTCCGGAGTCCGTCTACCGGGAACGCCTGCAGCACTACACCCTGATGGTGCACCAGTCCGGACTGATTGGACACTGGCTGACCCAGAGCTTCTACGACATGGTGAGGGCCGGCCGCATGACTATCAAAGACTACAGTCAGGTGAAGCCCTTGCGACCGATCAGGCTCCAGGACCTGCGGCTGTACTGGCGAGTCCTGGGATCGCTCCTGCTCATCGCCTTCGCCGCATTCGCCTTGGAGCTGCTGCTGTTCTACACCAACGTGTTTCTCAATAGCTTGTAGTGCCTGGCTTTGGCAGTGTCATTTTCCCCGGCAAATAAAGTAAATGCAAATTGCTCACCAGGAAGACACCGCAGAGACACGACCGGAGCCACGAAATAAGACTCCAAATGCGATACAAGAAACAAGCCAGAAACCGCAGCGGATCCACCAAATTATGTAAAACCCAGCGCCGAAGTAACACCAACGATTTGTGGAGGAAGGTGTTGTTGGCTGTCTGTTTCTTGCCTTTTGATAGGACAACGCAAAATCCGTCTAAGACCGAGTCTGAGTTTGGGACTCAGTCTCAGTCTGGGCTGCTGGCCCGTTTTGATTAACATAAAGCGAATAATAGACATCGACTGCCAGCAGCGTGAACAAATTTGATTTCACGATTTTGCACTATTTACCCAAAAGAAGCCAACCACCAACACCTGCAACATTGGCACCAACAAGCTGCACTTTGAATTTTTGACAGCCCAAGATACATTTTCGCTGCTGTCAATGATGTGTTGCAATATTGCACATCTCAATTACAAATAGTTTTCAGTCATGAGGCTTTAAATAATTTAAATAAAGACTTTTAGAGCTATACAATGACTTTTTCAGATATTATGCGACTCGGGGGACTATGAAGACATCATATTTTTTGGCTGGACAAACACAGATTTGTTGTTTTTAGCTAGAATGTCCTTTTATTATTTTATTTATTTTTTGTATACAGTATAATATACAAACTTTTTGAGGTCCAGTTTGATTTTTAATTGATTTAGTGAGGATGTTAAGGATGTCAAGTACACTTATTTCGGTTATTTACTTATATTTTATTTAGTGCATTTTAAGTCAATAAATTTAAAGGCTTGGTTATTTATGGCTTGCCAGAACCAATTTGGCATAGTTGAAAATCATTTTTACCTTTACCTTGGCCCCGTCTTATGAGTCATCAGCAGTGCCACAATCGCGGCAGCCACTGACCAGGTGTTCAATTAAGCACCGACGTTGACCTTAATACGCAGGCCACCGAAAACGGATTGAAAAAGTGCCAGAATTTCTGACAAATTGTCGCCGAATGTGCGCAGAAATCAAGTTTATGGTCAATGCACCGCCACTGCAGCCGCTGCACCGACGAAGGATGTCAACAAATTCTTGGCTTAGAAAGTTTGGTGGCATTAAAATGCCAAGAGAACCGTCGATTGTCGATGGTTTCGTGGCAATTCCGAGGTGTTAAAATATGCATTAAAATTGCTGATGAAGCGGCGTGTTTGCCTGGCAGGATTACCAAATATTTGCGGCTGCCAAAAGTCAAAAGAAATCAATCAAAATGCCACAATCAACAACGACCACCGCAAGGCGCCAAAAGGCAACAAAAGCGGGAGCGCTGAAACAACGGCAGAAAAGCAGAAGAAAAGCTGTGGTAAATTGTAGAGACTTTTTAATACCCCATATGAACACACTCTTTGTATAAAATTAAAAGATATACATTAATGCCATGTTGCAGCAGATGATATCATGTTTATCCATCCTTCAACATATAGCTTATGCCAGCATAAACATAATATACCCTATTCAAATTTTAATAATCGGTATTAATACAGTGAAAGACGCCGACAGAAGCGACAGCCTGACGTGTGCCCAAGACGCTTAGTGGCTGCTGCAAACACCAAACTTTTTGGACGGCGACTGCAACTGCAACTGCTGCATCCAGCATCCAGCATCGAGCATCCCGGGGCAGACGGACGGCCCCATGTCTCTAAGTGGACAACAAAACGCCTCCAACACTTTTGGGGCGCGAAAAATGTGTTTGCCAAGACGGAGCGGAGTTGCAACTGCAGTTTCTTCTGGCCAAGTGCTTGCCAGCCGGGGCAAAGAGTGCTTGGCTGAATGCCTAATGCTGCAGGGGCGTGCACTCAGGTACACAGATGTATTCGCAAGTGTACATAAAAATAAAATAAATAAGCCAGAGCTGATCTTCATTTGTTGTTGTCGCCCAGTTGACATGAGGACTCAGCATCGGCATCGGCTTTGGCATGGCATCGTCATCGTCATCTCCATCTCCATGACATATATTTGCATAGTTTTGTCGAGAACAAAATGGCAGCAGCAGCGAAACAAAAAGAGATTCGTTGACAAGTGTCTGTCAGGGACATCGTGCCGCGCAAATTTGCATGTGGCCGCATCTCACGCTTCAGACACGGTCCAAAATAAATTCAGAAGGAAGATATTCTGGGAAGGAAGGAACGCATCCAGGGCCGACACATTAAGTACCCTTTAAGTTTATTCAAAGCTCAAGCTTTATTAGAGGGAATTCTTGGTCACTAGCCAAATAGAGACCAAACCTTTTCTTTACAATAACAGATCCCAGATTCTGAACCACAACATAATGAAAATAACGAACTTTCTATATTTTAATTGAAATTTCTTAGTAAATTTATAAAAAGGAATTTTTTCTTTGGTTCTTGTTTCTTTTTCATGAAATACATCATGGTATTACCTATTAAATTAGCACAACAAAACATATTTTTTTACGCTAAATCATTAAATTTCGTTTATTTGAAATACCTTCTTCAAGGGTATATCGGAAGGCAAAGATCCGACTCGGCTTATATATATATTTGTGGTAAATTTGTTGTTGCTGTTTCCTTGTCTTTATTTTTTCCGTCTTGTGTTTTGTGTGTCGATCTCCAGCGCACCTTTATGGTCTATTATACTAACGGGAATGCCCCGAGAGCAACGACAATAATAAGCAAATTGATTGAAATATGCGATATCATGGTAACCGCAGCACAAACGGAAACGCGCCGGCCGCTCTGGTCGCTCTGACCGCTCTGGCCGCTCCCTCCCCCACAGTCCCCGCAGCACCCTCACCGCCTGCAATTGTGTGGTAGCGCATTAAATGTCGATTTTAGTTTGCACCCGCGGCGCAGATACGCAGCCAGCGATACGGGAAGTACGCAGTGGGGCCGGTGGTGCCGAATGCTGGATGCTGGGTCACTGCCAATGCCACGCAGAAGGGGTGCGGCCCCGAAAGCCAAATCCACATCCACATCCACATCCACAGCCAGCGACGCCGCCCACCCAGCCGGCCCAGTGGGCAATCTCGGACTCTCGGGCTTTCCTTTGGTTTGTCGGCCGGAGAGTGCTGAATGCCGAATTCCGATACCGATTCGGATGTTAATGTGCTTTAAATAAATCATTAGCGCATTGTTTGGGGCAAACTATACGGCAATAAAAAGCAATGAGGATTTTGGCCATCAAGATTGCAGGTGTTGCAGCCCAGACAGCACTTGTGGGCAGAGCTGCGAAAAAAAAAATTCTAAATATTACCGAATATACCTGAAAAAAGTCATAATATCTAGGAGAAACCCAAATTACAGCATAGAAGGGGAAATAAGTCTATTAGCCAAGAGGGACACGCACTCGGCATGTCAGGGGCCAGCAAGCTAAACGCTACCAAATTGCAGTTGCCACTTGGCGACATGCTCGTAATTAGCATGCGGCAGGCAGTCAGTCCTCCGCCTCAAAATCCTGATCCAGTTGAAAACTGGGTGCGGCTGCCTCATCTCAAGAGATCTCATAAAACACGTCGATGTGGTATGTGGTTCTGGCCCGGAGTTTAGGACCCGGCCGCAATGATAGCTCTTTGGCTATCATTGATTGATTGATTTTCATTGATTGCCGTCAGAGAGCAGAAAAACACACAACAAATCGGCACAGAATTATTTTCTGTCTGTTTTCGGGCGAATTCGAGTAATTAAAACGCTGTAAAAAGTGGCAAAATGTGTTAACCAGTTTAGGCCGAATTTGTGTTTTTTCTTTTTTTGTGCTCCCTTGCCGAGCGCTACAATTCACAATTTTTTTGTGGTGTGTCAGAGCAGCAGTGATGCAATGCCTTTTAATGTCTCCAATAGGTTTTTTTTATTCCTTGTTGCGATATATCTCACTCGAGTGCCGAGTGCAGCCTAATAGATACTTTCCATTCAGCACATGCAAATGTATGATTTCCTGCCAAGAGCCGAGAAACGCTGGCCACGCCATAAATAGGCAATTTGGCGCTCTGGTCGTTTAACGCCAACGAGCTCGCAACGAATCGAATCGAATCGATTATCGTGCACTTAACACCAACAGCTCTTTAGCCCGCAACGAGCCAGTACCCTTAAAGGTTTTTTGTGCAGCAATTTTTGGAAAATCTTTTCGATCGGAGGCACCGGCACCGGCACTGGCACCGCTACCAGGCGCAATCAAGGCCAGCTCCAGCTTCAGCTTCCAGCTCCCAGCCAGGTGATCATCATTGGCGTGGAGCTCCAACTTCGCTCCGTGCTGATTATCAACATGTGCACTGGCTGCGCGGCTCGGCAGCGCCGCATGTGCTTTTGCCCTCGATCCATAGATCAAGATCATAAATAGCAATAAGCCAGCCAGACAATGTCTGCTAACTGTTTCAGGCAATCAATCAATCCATCTGCCGCTGCAGCAGCCTCAGCCTCGGCATCGGCGGCGAGTGCTGCCCGTTTGGAAAGTTCATTCAGTTGCGCCTCGGATGCCTCCAGAAAGGGTATATTGGCACCTGAAATGGGAGTCCCTGGGAGCGATGGCAGGGTAGCAGCCAGTCCGGCTGAATACAGCAAGTGGCGGAGTTGCCGCGGAGTCAAAACGTGATCGATTGATTTGCGCGATCGCTGCAACGGCAGAGGCAAGTTCAACGAGCCCGATTGACTGACTGACTGACTGCTGACTAGATAATTGTGGCGTTCTGCGGCTGATGCCACTTTTTGCACTAAACAGCCGGGGCAATGCAGACCGCATTGCTGCATTCCGGCCCGGGCCGGGATCTGTGGGCCAAACTCGCTCGCCAACCAGCTGAAAGCGGCAATCTGTCAGCCTGACAGTTGGCCCAGTCGCAGAACTCTGCCGCTCAGCCGCTCAGCCGCTCGGTCGCTCGGCCGCTGTCGGCGCTGCATTTGATGATTGATGATTGTTGAAACGCGAACGAAATTATGATTAAATAAGTAATTGTGGCTAAACAAAAAGCAGCATCGATGAAGACCACGATCGGCTAAATGCTAAGCCGCATGGCAGTTGTTGTTTTTTTTTTTGGCATTGGCCAAGTGCAGTTAGCCGGGCTCGAAGATGGCGCGACTACGCCGGCCGCATCGGTGATCTCGGCCGTTTCTTTGGCTCTTCGCTCAGCTCAATCGGCTCAATTGCTTGGGCATTGGCGAAACGTCAAAGTCAAAGTCGGCGGGCCAAACTCGCGGACTCCGTTGACAAGGTCTAGTTCAAAGCCACCTAGGTGGTCGTTCCTCCGCCGGCTAAGGTCAAAAGCCAATCACAATCTGGGCCACACACACTAAATAAGCTCTCGTTTTTTTTTGGTCTTATTTTAAGCGTGAAATGTTGGCGCTGGCAGGTCCAACTTAGCACTCGTAATAAATTCAAAAGCGTTCGGCAATTAAATCGTAAATTTTTACAACTACAAATTTACAGTTATTAAAAACATAATTTGTTGTTGTTGTCCGCCGTTATTAATTACTACAACAGTCGGGTGTCACGCTGTAAAACAACGGGCGGCAGGTGGCCGGCTGGCGGGGGGAGCGGAGCCCAAACGAAAGACTTAGGCAACGAACTTGGGTTCAATCAACATTTTCAATTAAAAGGCATTTGTTGTTGCCGTCGCCACTGCCGCTGCCGCCTCGCAAGTCATGGGTGTAGTGGCACGTTTTTATGTGCATTATGCAGCAGCCAGGTGCGAGGGTCGCCACACAAGTTGTTGAAAGGCTCCGAGCTGCCGCAATGCAGGTAGCACTGCCCTCGCTGAGCAGGGAGCACGTGTTCTCGCCGGGCTCCCACATGCAGCGCTCCACTCTCGGCCGCTAATCGTCCATATTTGCCAATGTCGTTCGATCGCTGGCCCGCTCAGCCACTTGGTCGAGCGATGATTATCGCCAAATGTGTTGAGTGTGCAGGCATAACAGACAGAATCAAATAGCAAAAGGCATAACAAAGCCAAAAACGAAACCGAACAGATGAAGAAAAAATTAATTAGAACAAAATGCACAACGAAAAGTTATTTACAAACAATGGGCGTGTCGCGTCGGGCCAAAACATTTGCAGCTCGGATTCGTATTTGTTTTGGCCGAAACAACAATTGGCCAACAATTTGTGGCGGTCCGCAAGTCACAATTGCAGGCGCAATCGCAGCCACAATGGCAGGGCCTATCGCGATTTATGTTCGTATGAATTATTGGCTAAATTGGCTGGCCAACAATTGACGAAAAGGTTTTCCATCTGCACGGACAGACCGGTTCGACTCTGAGGCAGCCAGACAACTTGCAACTAATTAGGCGTGGTGGCTTTTAATCAAAACGATTAAAATGCTTTCGGACAATATTTTTCCACGCCTAATCAAAGACTTTATGCCATTTTCTGCCTGACAGCTGCGGTGGCCAGCACAGTCGGACCCGACGACTCTGGCAAAGGAGTCGGAAATGGGTGGCCACCGGGGTGGGCGAGGGGCCGTGGTGGCCGGGCTGGGATGCGGGGCGTGGCCATATCAAATTGTGGTACAATTTATTAAAAACGAAATATGTGTGAGCCGGGCTAAGTCGGGCCAAGTCGAGTCGGGCAGCCCGCAGACGATAACAAGTTGTCGAACCAGATGTCAAAGCGATTTGCAAATATTTGACAAGCGCAAGGCACCAGCGCCGGCAAAGACAGGCCAACGGGTTTGCGGAAGATTGGGGCCTTGTATGGGAACTACTGGTGGGAAGATGAGTTTGACACCAAATTGTGTCGGGTTTCGGGAAATGGATCGGCACTAACTGGCTGTAAAGAGTAAGAGGAGACTTAGGTCAAGTAAATAAATATTTATCTAAGTCCAAACAGTTCGAAAAGTAAACCAATGCTACTTTATAAATAGAACACAATAGGGATACATTTCTAAGATCAGATTTTGGCAATTAAATATTTAAAAAATACAATAAAATGAAACAACATGCATATGCTAATGCCAATAAAGCCATAAAGTAAGTTCCCATCCGAATATGCATGTTCCACAACTTGGCCCATTAAGATCGAAATCCCAGCGCCGAATGCATTTTGTCCGCTTATCGGCAGTCAACCATCTTTCTTCGAGGGCCTCAGCTCCGAGAGAAGGCAGCGTCAAAATAATAATAACATAAAACTTTATTTTATTTTTATTTTCAATTTAATTTTATTGAAAATCATCGCTGGACAAAATCAGGCCGACAAAAAAAAAACAAAACAAAAGGCACCGAGAGCCAGAAGACCATATTAAATATCCAGTCGCGTGGCCGGAGAGGGACCATAAAAACGAAAAGAAAATATAATACTACAAGCGGCAGCAGCGCACGCATTAAACCGCAACACCCGGCCCCCTGTCATTCACCTTCACGGCCACTGCCATCGGCCGAAGCCGGAGCCGGAGATGGAGATGGAGCCTGGGCTCCGGCTCTGGCCACTTTTCGGCCATTGTCAGCTCCGAAAAATCTGATAAGTCGCATTATAAGAACATAAAAACACCCAAAACCAAAAACCCGAAAACAAAACAAACGCGAAAACGAAACATGCACGAGGGAGAGAAAATAATTTCAGTCGAACATCGCTACGATCCCTGGAGGAGCAGCGGTGTGGCGGAGCAGGATCAAGAGCTGGAGCAGGAGTAGGGTAGGGCAGGGCAGGATCACCGGCAGCCACAACAGCAACAACAAGGCCAAGCCAAAATATGCAACATGCATGTTTTTGCGGCCAATGTTGTTGTTGCTGCTGCGGTCGCCCAGCGAAACCAGAGGGGGAAATGCATTCGAGTCAATTTTGGGCACTGCGAAATTTGTATATCCTTGCCATAAATAATATAATAACTTCTACAAATTTAAGGTAATATGAACACAAGAATAAAATATAATATTTAGTTTCCAAGCTATACAAAAGGTAGCTGGTTAGTTATTATTTTAGCTTACTTATTTACTTTCTAACTTACTTTCTTGCAAATATTTATAGCAATTTAACAATGAATTTCGCATGCATCTAAAAATCTAGCAATACCTTTTTGGCAGGGCACTCCATCGGGGGAAAAACGTAAAAAAAGGCGAAAACCAAGCGAAAATATTTGGGGGCCATGCAACGAAATGAAGTTGCAACAAGATACTTTACTTTACTTAAGGGCAAGTAGATGCACAGCTGATACACGGACATGGGAGAGACTTGATTTCGGCCCATTCCCACTCCCGCAGTTGCGGGTTTAATTTCTTGTGCAAACTTCGGGCCACTTGATGTGGGGCGTGTTAAGGCGGCATTGCATGCAGCGTCCCATCGTCCCGGCATCTCGGCCGTCGCCTCAGCCAGCATCTGCCCTCATTTGGCCAGCGATGGAGGACTTGGACAAGGGATAACCGGTGCGGGGTATTGGCATTGTTTTCCGTCTTTGTTTTTATTTTATTTTACGGCCTCATTTGAGTCGTTAAGCTACGTTACGTGCGCATCATTTTGAGGTGTTCAATTAAAGTTTTGCAGTCCCCGGCTCGTGCTTGCTCTGAGCCTTGCTTTTAATTACTCCGACCGGGCTCTGGGAGGGAATCGGAATCGGATCGAATGGGATGGGATGGAGTGGCCTGGGCTCCATCCATCCATCCATCCCGACCTGGTGTGGCAATCAAGGCCCGGCCCAGCAACAAATTTAATTGTAAATAACAATTTCAAAATTTACGGACAGCGAGAAAAATACTTTGCCACGGGGTCCCATTCCCAAATCAAAGAAACCCAAGGGGTTAGTGGGTTTCCGTATATTTTTATGCCGAATTTATAGCTCAAGCTTTCGTGATTGGAGTTAGGGTACTCACAGTTCGGTACTCTGCCCCCGATCCACCACGATTCTCTGGGGCACTCGTTTTGTGGCTCATTCACTTGACTCTTTGGCTATTTATAGCCGATTTCATTTGGTGAAACTGTAAAACGCCTTTGGCCTCGCCTCGGCCAGCTCCGAGCCGACTGATTGATGGCGTCGACATAGCATCGCATTTGCCAGATTTATTTTCGGCTTATTTATTATTACCAGTACGCGCTCCCCGCTAGTCGCTTTGATGGCACGGCGATCTCCGCATGATGAGGCAGTTTGGAGTGCATTTTCGGATCCCGCCGCCTGGCATTTCGTCGCTGCGAAGAGTACTCTCCTTTGAGTGTTTCTCTGGCCACTTGGGGCGGCGGCTCGGGGTCTATCATAGGCCTAATAAGCGGCATGCGGAACCGCGAGCCTGCCCAAATTATTTGCCGGCAGACTAATTACTTTGGCACTCGCTCGGCGAGCTTTCATCTCGTGTGGCATGCAACGACAGCGGCTCTGGAGTCTGGCCGCTCTGTGGGTCAGGCCGGGAGGACGGGAGGACGGGAGGATTGGAGGATTGGGATTGCTGGCTGGCCACCGGTCAACTCAACCTACTTACCGCCGAAGTCAAAGCCACAAAAGGTGATGATGGGGTTGATTACTCCGGCGACTTTCCTTCTAGCTCCGACTCCAACTGTACAAATAATCAAAAAATGTTTGGCGCATTTAATTTGATCGCCAGCACGTTTCGACCCATTCGGCTATTCGGCTGCGACTTTAATTGAAAACGATTTTCGGGGCGCCGTTTCCAGATCACTCGACTCCTGACTACGAATGTTTTCCATCCCGATCCCGAGTGTCAAAATCGGTGCACGTTTTCGAGCGGCTTTCACCCATTTCGGTGGGCGTTGGCAAGGGCAAGACTCCGCTGGATTTCTCCGTCATTTCGCTGGGGGATTTGGCTGCGGCTGCCCGAGTTGATGACCAACTCGATCCGGCATTAGATGGAGCAAATTGCCATCGTATTCCGCACTGACGTTCGGCTCAATTACTGGTAAACACCCGGGCTAGTTTCCAGTACAAGTACTCGATAAAATTAAGGGCAAGGCTGGGGAAAAAGGTGTTTGACAATGAGCCAATATCGGAGACTGATCATCAACTTGAAATCAAGTTGCCTGGTCAAGCTTAGAACTCGATGGACAGGAAATGAAACCTGATCCACTCAGATCATAATTTCCATTCCATTTCTTAATATTCCGCTTAAACTTTGGCAAACTTTTAACGAGTAAGACCCCCATAAAAATCGGTGTGAAATCAACTTTTGAGCACGCGCCCCGTCCATAAACTCCGCTGCCTCGGCCAGCGTCTCAGCCAGCACTTGACCCAATGCCTAGACAATGGATTTAATTTCCATTTGTCCGATCCGCCGAACCGCCGGACCGCCGCCATGCGGGTGTGGCGCATCTCCGGCCACGTCTTCTCTCGTTTTTGATCTCCGCGCCTCGATTAGGGCGACTCAGCGCCAACTCCGACCACAAAGGGTAATAATAGAAACGGAAAACAGAAGAAACCCGGCAAACAAATTGACTGATGCCAGCCCCGCCACCAAATCTGGACCTCAGTCGCCCCAATGAACGATGCCCTCCCATGGGATGCCCTTCCAATCTTTCATTGAATGCTCTTAATTAGGGTATTTTAGTTTTAACGATACGTTTGTAAGGAAAGGTTCAAGAATGCTGGGTGTAAAGGTAAATTAATTTAAGAACTGATAAAGTACAGATATAAATTAATATATAAATGTCAGCTATATCAGAATATTTCTTACTTACACAGTTTTCATTGTATTTGTAGATTTGTAAAATAAGTTTTTAAAACAAAACCAAAACCGTGGAGGCTTTATAAAATTCTTAATTAATTTTCACGAGGTTTTAATATATTTTTAAAACTAATAAAGGCATAATGGATCTCATAAATATATGGACTTTAAAGAGTAACTCAATCTTCGCATTGCCACTACATTGGCTTACATGAATTTTGATTGTTTTCCTTCTTTTATTTTCTGGTTACTTTTGATTCAGTTTTCGTTTTCATTTAAGGAGAGGTCAGCGTTTGGGGCGTCTTGACCCGGCTTAAATGAAAAGCCATATTTCTGCTGATGCCTGGCCCCAGTTTCTGACGTGCGATCGATTGCGCCTGTCCGAGCGCTGAGCTCTCGCAAATTTGTAGCTGTCTCTTCTGGCCGGGACTCACAGGCCGTTGCCAAGATTCGAGCTCGGATTCGGATTCGGCTTCGAGTTGGCCTGATTTCGGTTTCCGATTTTCGGGGTTAGGCAGCAAAAGTCATGCACTTGCCGCGTCCGATGGTCGACGGTCGATGAGAGCAGTTGCCATTGCCCGAATCGAGCTGAGCTGAACGAAATCGGAATCGGAATTGTCTTCTAATTAAGTGCATTTCGCTTAATTAATTTAAACTAACTGTAAATTGAGAGTTTGACTGCGAGTTTGGGCGCGGTGGCGTCGTCTGCAAATGCTGGAAAAAGCCAGGAGAGCCAGGGCCCAAACCCAAACCCAGCTCGAGTACCAGTACCAGCACTTGAGCTTGTTAAGGCTGCCGACCGGAGACGACCAAGTTTATTAGTTCGTGCCTTCATTTCGTAATTACTTCAATTGATTTTGCGCTGCTGATGGCAACGGGACTGCGACTCGGCTCTTAGGACCTGGCCAGCGAATTGAACGGAACTAAGCCGGGCTCAAACCGAGCCTTCATTGCAGCTCTTTGCGCGCTTCGTTGCCTTTGATTGTAAATCAGTTTACTTTGCCATTTAGAAGCCTTTGTGTTGCTGCTGCTGTGGCTCTCTTTTTTGGTAGTCGCCTTGGCCAGGCACCGACCGACCGGCCCTGGGTGCTGGCTCTGGCTCAGGCTCTGGCTGTGGGTAATGGTACAAAAGGTGAAATCACGATTTTCAAGTGCATCGCCATCGATATACAACGACTCTACTTCGTCTCGCCTGGGCCATTGCAAATTGTAACTCTAACTGTACAACAGGTTCAAAGTATCTCCTAACAGGTACGCCTGCCCCGAAAAGGAGATCGGACTGGAGGCTGGAGCTGATCCGCGGACTTGCAGTCGGAGTCTTTAATTATCGCCCAGGTATGCCAGCGATTCGCCCCAGCGCCCCCAGAGAACTAAGCAAATAAACATAGTTTGTGGCAACTTGGACTAAAAAGCTAATTAGGCTTTCCTTATTTTCCCATTCGGCATTCCAGAAATCACTCAATTAGAGGCGAAAGGCCACCAAATTGCCGAACGGCCAGAGAACAACCATAAACCAGGGCCATTCCGGCTCACGTGATAATAATCATGTGAAGAGTTTGATTTAATAAAGTAGCCGTCTGGCAGCTGGCCCTGCCGGGCAACTATAACAATAACTTTGCGGCCTTAATCGCGCCTAAACGACGGAGGAGGATCCCGACTCCGATCCCGGGATGGTGGCCAGGAGGTCCAGCCGGTCGAGAGCGGGGTCATCAGTCGCGGGGGCTTTGAGCTGGAAGCTAGGAGGCTGTAAGGCTCTGAAGCTCGGAGGCTGGGGCTTCAACACCTCAGCCGGCTGTGACCCATGGCCGGCTAATTGACAGTATCGTGACTAAAATCAATTTGTTGTGTGCAGGCACAGCAACAAATTTCACGTTGTTTGCCGGATGGGACGGGATCCGGTGGGCTGGAGCGGAGCGCGGCACCTGGATGGCCAACTGCTCCCTCTATGAATGATTTACGATGCGTCGTTGCCGCGCTGACCCCGGAGTTCGACGTTGTTGAAACATCAAAAACATAGAAACAAAGACCCGGCGACCATCAGCGACGCCCGCTCATAATCAGCAGCACATAAACAACATTTCGCCGATCCAAGATCGCCGATCGCTGGAGATTTCCCCTCGTGGCCAGACCCCAACACCAGCCTATTCCTAGATCCCATCCTATACAGACGTCGGCCAGACGAACATAATCAGCCGGGGCAGTGGGTGTCCAGCGGAGAGCCGTCTCTGGGGGCTCCGATCCCGAACCGATCAGCATCTTCAACATGATCATTACGTTTGTTTATTGGCGAAAATTTAGAAATTTATTGCTCATTCGTTACGAGCCCGAAATGTGCGTTCGGCTTTATGGAAAGCCAAATCTGTTCTCACACTTCGGGACAGGCCACTGACAGGTAAATAGTTATAACTAGCCGCACTTTTTCTCTCTTTGTTAAATGTGCATTTAGACAACATTATCGTCAATCAACGGGTGGCTCTCTTTGGGCAAGATTAAGCCGAATTAGGGGCCCCGCCGGCGAGGGGCTGGCGGGAAATTGAGGTTTCAACCTCGGTGTGTCTGGTGATTGCAGCCAAAAATAGCCACACAATTGTGATTGTGGCCAGGGGTCGTATGTTAATTGCCCCAAATCACCGATCACTAGGGGAAATGTTTGCATCACATAACCGAAGCATATTTTTGGCCAACGCCATATGCATAATAAAAGATTATGGGTCAAGTGCCCTCTCAGCTAAATCTGCTAATTAACTAATTAAACGGTCATAAAATCGGACTTAATTCATTCCGCAAACCTGATGACCGATCAGAAATCAGTCCACACGAATTTGAATACCCCACAAGATGAGTTCCGCATCGATTCTCCGCCTCGGCTTTCCCATAAATCGAAAATTTATCGCCTGCTATCCGCCGAGCCTTCAAACCGATGCTGAAGCGGAGATGGAGCTGGAGCAGCCACCCTGCAATGACGTGATAAAGCCGCGTAATTAAAATATGAACAGCGTTCATCCGTTGGCCCCAACATGGCCGCTGCCCCCGTTGGCTCGGCTCGGCTCTGCTCCATTTTAAATAAATGTTTTATGGCAACAGAAAGCACACAAAGCCAAGAAAAATGCTAGTCGCATTAGCCGAACCGAGCTGAGCTGAGCTGAACCTCAAGGATAGAAAACCGGGCACGAAGAGCGGCTCTCACGGATGTGAATTTGTGTGTGGTGTGTTGCCAAGAGGCCAACACATGGCCAAGATGGAGCTGCAGTTTTCGGCCGGAGCTGAGGCCGAAGCTGGAGCTGGAGCTGCGGGAGCTAATAAATTTCTCGACGTCTGCCTGCCAGCTTGCCTGCCGTTTGACGCTATTGATCGTTAAGTAAATTGTCTGCAATTATGCCAAAAGGGAAAATAATAGAAATTATAACGAAAAGGCTCTGCGGCGGCTGTTGACTTTGTGTGGAGTCGCGTGGAGTGGAGCTGGTGGGAAGTGGGATTTGGATTCGGATTTGGAGTCGGAGTCGGCGTCGGAATCTGTGACAGCCGCATTTGCGCATAAGTTGTGCCGCCTTATCGGGCCCAGGAAATGCTGGCGATCATAATTCTTGCTTAGGTGGCAAATTGCTGGCAGTTGCCAATTGCATGTGGGTCAGAGCACTCACGAATCCCATCCAGATCCCGCTCCAGACGACCCGACATTTATATTTATAACTCGTGCAGCGCCCGTTAATTGTTTCGCTCTTGATAAGTGAAATTTACCGACTCCATCCCAGTCCTCAGTGGAGCTTTTCCTGGCTCTGGCTGTGGCTTTGGCCTGGAATGGCCAGCCTGGCTGACCAGCTGACTGACAACTGACTGACTGCCCAAACTATTCGAGCTGCAACTGTGACTCCGGCTTGTGTCAGTTGACTATCGCAATGTTACATCCGTGCGTGCTGTCAATTAACATGGCCGAATCGAACAACCGAATCAATTAAGCATTGGCCGGCGATGCTAATAATGGCCACGCCCCGCACCGCAAGCCTGTCATAAGCCGAATGCAAATCGGCATTCCGAGGGCAATTCCAACAGTAGCCACCGAGCTAGACCAGCTCCGAATGCGGCCTGCAAATTCGGTTTGTGCCAAGTCGAGACAGCGATCTGAGCCTGTCCTCCCTGCCATTTGATTGATGCTTGTTGGGGCCCGCAGACAAACTGTTTAATTGGTCAGAAGCCGAGTTGGCCGAATCTGCATTGTTGATTACATAAGCGCCGCTGGGTTGACAAATGTTTAGGCAGGACTCTGATCCTGTTTTCACACATTGTGCAACACGCCTGGGCCACGACAGTTGAGCTGAGTTTTTCTGTATTTCGGATTTGGGTTTTTTGATTTTCTGGGTTGGTTTTGGTTGTGGTCTGCTTTTGGCCCCGCCCGCGCATTGGCACTTTCGGCCGAACGTTCGATTTCAATTGGAAATCGCAGCAGCGACGTGTAAAAATATTTGTGCAACTGACTGCGTTTTTCTTTTTGGCAGTTTCTGTGTCTGTAACTGTTACTGTTTCTGTTTCTGTTTCTGATTGCTGCCTTTGATGCATTTCAAATGAGTTGATTTATGGCGAGTTTTTGGCTGGCTTTTGAATGACTGAATGACTGGCTGCCTGACTGACGGACTGCCAGACTGCCAGACTGCCCGACTGACGGACCTGTGCTAACTGGCTGGCTTGTGGCTGTCGCAGAGCATGAATGAAGGCTTGTTGATGTTGTGACAGCTCCAAAAACTGGACGGGCTCACAGACATGTTAAACTGCTTTAATTACTCCGGCCAGGCCAGCATGTGTATGCACCTATCTACATATGTACACGGCTGATTTTCGGTCCATAGATTTATGAGAATTTATGCCGCACCCAGTTGCAGTTGGAGTCGAAGTCGCAGTTGCAGTCGCAGATACAGATACTGTTCGCGTTCCAGTTTCGAGAGCTGCCCTTAGCCAAAAGGAAAGTTTGACGGGGAGCCTATCTCGACTGACCCGCAAATAGTTCCATTTCCATTTCGAGCTGGGGAAACAGAAACAGCATTTGACGCCCACGCGAACACGAGCCACAACAACTGGCCCACATGCTGGATGCCAACCCTTCCTTCCTGTGGCCTGGCTCCTCCTTGGCTGCAGGAGGACTTTGATAAATTCCGCACAAACACACGGGTAATTTGAATAATGAGGCGGGGGCCTCGGCCGAGTTAGGGGGCATCAATCTGTCAACGCCGCGACGTCGCATTCTGTTGCATGCGCATGCGCACAGTTTGAGTTCAATGGGTTGCCTGCCACTGCCACTGGCGGCATCCAGGTCCGCATCCAAGACAACCGGCCATCGCGTGCCGCCGGCTTCAGCTGCAGCTCCCGTACCCGCTCCTGCTGCTCTGCTCCTCAGCCTGGCAGCCTGGCAGCCGCGCAGTTGTTCGCCGCGTGGGTCGTCGCAGTCATCGTCGTCTATCAATTAAACAAAGCGGCGCGGCGGCGGCAACAGCAACATCAAATGCAAGGCCGGCACGGCTGCCAGGTACTACCACCAAGAGGACTAGGAGACCCCAGACCCTGTCTCAGTCCCAGTCCCGGCTGGACCCGATCCGTCCCGATGCGGCCACCCAAAACGCTGCTCCAGTTGCCATTTGAGCTGCGCTTCCGCGCTGTCGGCCAGGGCAACCAGTTTTATTTCTGTTGTTTGCCGGCACTGCAAAAAAAAAAATGTTGCTAAGTAACCAATAAAGAAAACGTCTAAAATATGGGAACAAATATTAGGAAAGTTCATTTTGCTTAACTTGATTAAGCATAAAGTTAATTCCATTTAATTTATTGTTAATTCTAACAAATGTTTAACTCTTAACTCTTCAACTGCTTTAATAATAGATATTATTTCACATATTTACGTGATATTAAAACATATTTCTGACACAATTGTAAGACCAAAATCATTCGTACATCAAAGAGAACGCCATTGAGTCTAGTTTTTGGGAATTTTTCGCACTGCAGCCGTTTTGTTTGACTTTGTTTGGCTTCGTTTCGTTTTGTGTGTTTCGCGGGTCTCGTGCAGGACAAACATGGAGCATTATTTAACGACACAATTCGTGCAACTCCCACGCATGCAAACGGCAAACTGCAAGCAAAACAAAGCCCCCCGAAAAAAACGAGGCGAAAAGCTGCAAAAAAAAACTGAAAGCGAAAAATGCGAATTGAGGGTCTGAGGTCTCCAGCCTGATGGCTGATGGCTGGGCTCTTAACTGATGGCCCAGCGACCGAAATTGGCACAAAAATGTCACCAGCCTTCCCGCTCCCGCTCCCCTGCGGTTGCAGGTCGGGAAGGCGCTGAGGCTGTGGCTGAAGAGGATCAGGGAGGGGGATCTCGCGGAGCCATCGATCATCGGCGGGAAAATGTCAAATTGGTTTATCAGCCCACAGGAAAGGCGGCTTTAATGTCAGTTTAGCAATTTGACAAATGACTTGCGATAATAAAAATGCTAAAAATGTGGCACGTTGCGAGGTGCATGCGCGTTCGTCGAACCCTGGCTTTAAGCCCGGCTAAAACCGATCAGCGGCTGTTATCGATAAGGCCGCCGCTGCTTGTTGGTAGCATGTTAGATCACATGTAAGCGTGGCCCGAGCCCGAAGATTGACGATCGCACCAGCTACGACGAGATCGTGGCCATCGCCGGACATGGACATTCATAAATCGGCGGTATCGCATTTCAGTAACCACTGCCACAAATTACACGCAGCCCGGCGACAAGGGGCATTAATAATTGCCCAGCTAAATGCAATTTCGAAGCCGCTCTCGGGCAGGCTTATCAATAAAACTGTTCGCCGGCCACGCCCGCACACACGCACTGCCAAAAGTGCGGCTCCTCCGGCTCCGTCTCTGACCCACTCCTCCCTCGGCGACTCGGCGATACCGATTCCGATTCAGATTCCGATTCCAGGATGACAAATTGCGCAAATCCATGAGATAGTTTTTGGCTCTCAGCATTTGCACGATCGCAGGCCGGCCGGCCGTTGCATAATGTGCCGCTTAGATTTGTATCTGCTGCATGCACCATGTTGTTGACTCAAAACGCTGTCAAAATGGCCAGCCAGAAATGATTCGTGCGATAAAGAGCCAAAAAAGACAACGGCAAGCAAACAAATGCAACAAATTCAGCAGCTTACGAGCTGCGGATTGGGCTAGGCCTGGGCCTGCTCCAGCTTCTGCTTCTGCTTCTGCTCCTGCTCCTGCTCCACTGACCACTGACCACTGGCCGGGCAGTGGCCGCCCGGTCGGGCTGCTGCGACTGCCGCTGTCACTTCGGCTAATGGCCGTCGTTAGCTGTTCATCTGCGCCGGGCTTATCAATTTATCAGACCCGGCCCCACCGGCAATTATCCAGTCTAAGCGTCTAATTAAGTTGCGCCAGCACGAGCAGATACAAATGCTGATCGATGGCATCGCTGGCATCGCTGGCTTAGCGGTGGCAGATGGACGTGGATGCGGCTGAGGACGGGGAGCTGAATGAGGGAGGAGGAGGATAGCCGAGAACATGGTCATGGATGTTGCACTCTATTCTAAAAGGTCCCTTCATTGTAGCTTTTTGTACAAATTTAACTAGTTTATTATATAAACATAAGAATATTTTTTACACAAACATCTTAATAGCCAAAAATTCCATTTAATATTTTGTGTGTTTTATTATGTTTAGTTTTCGAACTTTTAATAAGGAGTTACATCGATTTTGATTAGAAAGGAACAATCTTCCATGGCATAGTGTAATAGGAGAACTAATAAATAAAATATACAAATAAAAGTCAAATGAAATGCGAACTAGAATTCGATTCGGTTACTTGGCTGTCTGACTTCCCGATAGAGTTGCTCGAAGAACCGGCACTCCTGCTCCGAAAGGGTCAGCACCAGAGTGTCCGGGTCGGACTCTGCCTCTGTCGATAGGGCATACGGATCGAATGGAGCTGATGGGACGGACAACCGGATGGAGTCCCCTGCGGCAGCGGGCTGAATGTCTTGCCGGAAGTCACGTCGGCAGAGCGGACATCGGGAGTCCTGGCTCAGCTGGAGATATCGCTCGAAGCAGTCTGCACAGAAGGAGTGGCCACAGGGGATGCTGCGTGGCGAGCGCTGCTCATCTAAGCAGAATATGCACGGGCTTGAGGTCATGGTCGCGGAAGTCTCGCTACTCCGGCTCTCGGTTTGCTTACCAACGGCCCTGAAGTACAAAAATATAGGGTTTTGCTTGTTTGGGGAACGTTGAAACTGAGAATTTCCACGTTGCTTGAATGACATCTCTCTCCGGGCTGCTATGTCGGGGATAATGCATAAATTGAGTTGGGTTGCTGTGACGAAAACGAAACGGAGCTACTGCGATTAAAAACAAAAATTAAAATAAATTCTATAGCTTTTGGGACCTAATAAGTTTAGTGCTGACAATGAGTCGAGTTAGGTTTTAATACAAGGCTAGAATTCGTTCAAGAATCGTGATTTTTCGGCTAGTGTCGCCGTGAGCTAATGATGCGATACCCGAGACTTAAGGCAGACATGTATCGATAACAGTGCTGGCCGGGTAACACCTCTCGACTTCATCCCAGCTGCACCCAGCTCAGTTCTTGATGAAGTTCTCATTCAGATCGTGTTCGCCGCGACTCGTTCCCAGGCAGCTCTTTTGCATAATTCCATTTAATCTCGGCCAGAGTTGAGGGCAATTTTCAATTTGCCTTGCCGGCGACGCTCCTGTGGCTGTTATTGTTAATATTGCCATTGTTGTTGCCGCAGTCGCTGCCGCTGTTGTTGCCATTCAAATTGCATTCAAATCAATTACATTCGAACTAAACATAATTCATGTGGTATGGGTTAATACAACAAATTACAACTGACATTTAAGCAGAAACATGAAACGGACAATTTAACATGAGGCGCGGGATAAAGGCAGAAAGAGCCCGGCCAAAAGAGAGATATACGGCGAGCTCAGCTCGAGCTCCACAACGGCAACTTCTGGGGCTGAGCAGGCATCATATGCAGCGGCCGAAAAAAGGCCAAAAATATATGTACGATATTCGAATATACAAAATCCGAAAACAGAATTCGACTTGACTGGAGCCCCACACCAAAGCGCAGCCACTCGGCTCGAGCTGGGCCGGCCAGCAATCAAGACAGCAAGGCAGCAAGGCAGCGAGGCAGGGTGACCTTCAGTATCCGCAAAAATGAAAATAAACAAAAAGCCAGAAACGACACGAAAAAAGTGCAGCCCCACACACAGGCGAAACAACAATAAAATTCTTTTCTCACGATTGTTGACTTTAACACTTGCAGGAAAAAATCAAAAGCCCAAAAAAAATACGGGCAAAAAGCGAAACGAAAATCGAGTGTGAGTGGCGTTCGGGAATTCACTGTCATTGCCTGCGAGTCAGAAATTAAGCCCCACAATGAACCACACAATGAAAATGAGCTACTGCTGCCTGGCTGCTGGGAAGTGGCTACTGATTCAGCCGGCGACAAATTTCCGAGGCGGAAGAAGACTCTCCAGGGCAGCCGAAATTGCCCTGCTCCACATGCATTTCAATGGAAGCGAAATCGAAGCGGAGATAAATGTTCTGGCCAGCTCTTGTTTTACTTAATTTTATGTGCTTTGCATATTTTCGCAGGGCCAGACATTAAGCATTTTGCCTGCGTGCTGGGCTCGTTTATCTGCTGCAGTTTGCAGTTCGCAGTTTCTGTTTATCGATTGAATGCATTCTGGCTTTGCCTTCTGCAATTAAGTGAAATTTATGTTACTGCTGGTTCGTCGCTTGAGTCTTTTGTTTGCGGCTCGCGCGCCAAGGCACGTAAATTGCCAAAAAAGCCGCAGAAAAATGCGTTTCCTACTTAGCGTGGGCAGACAGTAAGCCGGCTGAGGCCCCCGCGACCTTCCCCCCCATCGATGACCCTCTCCCCGCTCACCGCGATCTTGGCTATCCTGCTAGCCAGCTCCTCATTTTAATCCGCCGCATTGGTGGCGTGCATACATAATGCATAATTACCGGTTTCACTTTTCTCTCCGTCGGATGGCTGCGATTATCTTGGCATGCCTTGGCGTTTTTATTCCACCGAACAGATACTGTATTTTACAGGCACTGCGGTTTTATTGCCTCGCTCGTATGGTTTCTTAATTTTTAATTTTTATGATGTGTTAATGGATATTTTTGTGACATGACCTCCTGGCGGGCCGTTGTCGCTCGTCAAGCCTGTCTCTTCGCCAGCCCGTATTAAATTCAAAGCCAGAATAAGGGGTAAAACAGGAGCTCTCCCCGAGGGGGGAATCGAACCCGGGCATTATGCAATCTGCGACTGTAATTGAAGCTATTTAAAGCTCGTTACACGGCAAGGACACGGCTGCGGACTCGCAATCAGTCAGGCAAGGGCGTTCATCCCAAGGGGCTGTCAATCATGACTGAGAGTGAGACTGAGGCCGGGCTTAGGTGTCCCTAGGTGGCGCCCTCCGCTATCCATTGGCCATTTGGCCAACCATCGCAGTTAAGTGCGCTCTACGCAACCGAATGTGACCCAGATCCGGCTCGAAGCTGGAATCGACTTGTCGCTCAAATTACACGCACAGAGCCAGAGCCAGAGCCCGGTTGTTCGGAGTCTTCGGCCGGGGAATGATTACAGGGCCCAGGGCGTGCAATTTGCATCAATAAAACTGCGAGCAGAGAACTGGTATCTGGAATCTGCGATCTGGGAGCTGGGATCTGGCATCTGGGATGTGGAATCTGCACTCTCTGCTGCTGTAGGTCAGTTTGCAAAAGCAGTCCCGGTCGGGCGGCGTTGATGTGTTGCCTGCTTCTGCTTCTGCATTCTGCATCTGCATTCTGGGTCTTCAATCAAGTGACGATGGGCGCAAACGAGCCGCCACATGGCAGCAGATGGATTCCAGAGCCTGTCCAGCCCATCTGACGCCCCTCTGCCACTTTCATCTCGGCCGCGTCTTATCGGATACGAGCCGCGGATTTGATGGGTGACGGGTGTCGGAGCCACCAATTGGTGGCCAATAATTACTTTCTCTGCGAGTGGGCAACGACTGTTATTGATTTCTGCTGATTGCCGCCATAATTTTATTACGCATCATTAAGATAAAGCTTTAGCGGCCTCCTCGGCCATTTGCAAATTGTTTACGGCTTATGGAATCATCTTGAAAATGCCCAGATCTTCAAATCTCCACCCATTTCATCTCGCGCCGAATCTGAGACCTTTTTCACAGGCTTTCCAAAAAACAAAAAGCCCGGGTCCAAGCCCAAAACATTATTATGTGCAAATGTGAAAGGGCCAGCTGAAAAGCCATTGAGAAGATCAGAGGGAAATAAAATTATACATTATTGATGCCTAAAAGCAACCGATTTGCATTTGAATAGGAGGCTCCCAGTCCGCAAAATGATTCATTACCTTAATTTTGGCAAGTTATATTGCCTAGTTATTACAAGCCAGCGAGCCAGCGAGGTTCTTGAACCCTTCGGCCGAGCTTCCAGCTTCGTCAGAAAACAATCAAGCATGAAGGTTATAATTTTGAAAAATTAAGACGGCTCTTTATCTGGAACTCGTTAAAGCAACCATGAAGGATAAGCGTGCAAAAATTTAGCATCAGCTGGAACTTTACTTATTAACTCCCATTGCTCAAGCATATTCGAATTTCGACCTGAATGATCTCTAATCAGAGCTGCCTTACAAAAGGATAACAAAATATCAGCCTCAAAATGCCAGCTTGAAGAGGCCCTTGCCCTTTTAAGGTCTAAATTCGTAAACACCGGAGAATCAAGTAGAAGTTTGTACATCATTGTGCAACTCTTTTTTGTGTCAGTTGAAGTCCGCTAAATTAACTTCACTTCACATCAAAAAGCCACCAAAATAATATACATTCACAAGGTCCGGCGAGCCGAGAGGGGAAGCTGCAGCGTCTCCGCAGACCTCAAGTGTTATTTTCTGACAGTTCGGACGTCAACTTTAAAGTGAGATCTGTCATAAAAGAGCCTGCGCCGCTTTTGATTTTGATATTTTTGGCGGCTCTTCGCGAAAAAAGCGATCAAAGATATATATGGGGAAAAGGCTGAGAGCCGAGAGTCGAGAGCCGAGTGCTGGGAGACATGCAACTGCCCAAAAATGTATGCAGATTTTTAATTAAAGCGCGTTATCAACAAAGCCGGGCCAACATCGAGTCGGCCAAAATAAAAACATCGCAAACCGGTTGACCCGATAGCCAATTTAGTCGGGACTTCAGGCTTGATCGTTTTGATCGCTGCGATCGTCTTGGAGTGGCACTTCCTTAATTGGAGCAAGCATAACAACAAGTGCAAGCGCTAATTTATTATGTTATTTAATAAATATAATTAATTAGGAAGAAATTCCAGAGCAGGCCGGCAAAACCAGCTCCACAGCTCCAGCAGCCGCATAAAAATTACTTAATAATTTCCATCAGAAATAATTAATATCAATATTATTCAGCCTCGCCGCCCGAGGGCCGCCTCATCATCGAGTTGAGCATGTCAGCGGCAACGGCGTGTTAAGCATTATTTCGGCTGCCCCTTAACCCCTCCTCGCCGGCTGCGACATAAAAATGCTTATTACCTACAACAGAACATGTGCCACGCCCCGAGGCGATTCACAATTATATATATACAGTCTCTTAAATATTTTGCCCCAACGAGTATATAGCCAGGGCTTTCGGGGTAACTTAAATCAATTGCGGCATATAGCGGCAGGGCTCAAGCTGCGACTGAGTACCGAAGACTGGAGACTGAGGAAGATCTCCGGTTCGTTCGCTACGCCTGAGTAATTTTGAATTTTGCGGCTTTTGTCCTTAGTGGCAAATGACTTGGTCTTGGAGCTGAGGCTTCGGCTCGGATGCTGGCGGCTCCTGGCCAGCGCTTTATGGCATTTTATGCTACTTACGCTGCTTCTGTCCCCGGCTGGGCCCGCTCTCGCCGCCGTCCCCGAATGACCGTAATTAATCAATTTGGCCAAAATGGCAGCGGAGGCCTTACAGATTGGTCAACGGCAACGTCCGTGTAATAACAATGAAACCAGCGTGTGTGCTGGCTGGCCCTCGTCCAGGCTTGTACTCATGCATATCCGCACACCATAAATTATGTTCGCACAGGGTTAAGCGCATTATTTAGGCATTCATCACGCGCTCTCCTCGATCCCGACCCCGATCCGGAGCCCCAGCCCAATTGCGATCCCTAACCCGATCCCAATTCCAGTCCCAGGTCCCGCTCGAAACCCTGTCTCTTGTGGCCACTGTGCCGTGTAATAATTTTTGAAATTTATGTAAACAGTGTTGATTATGGATGAGTTATGTAGCATGTTCTACCTTTTGTTTTGTTCGCACTGCCGGCGCAGTTAATTTTAAGCTTGTTTTGCAACTTCGTTTATCAGCTCCCTGCCTCCAGATCTCCTGGCGAAAACCCACCTGAGTCATCGTCCAATTGATGTCTTTATTAGGCCGCAGACGCCGCCGCCACTTGGCTGTCAAATATTGAAGTCTGCCTTTGGGTTTTGGGGGTGTTTTTTTTAAAGGGAATTACATTTTCATTTTAAAAAATTTGTTTCATTATTTAGTATTTAATATATAGGAAATTAATTTGATCTAGTTGGCTTGCTGGCAGATGTTTTCTTCCCTGTCAGCTGCGAGGAGCACTCGGCATAGCCTGCAAAGCGGACCACGTTCATGCATTGTTCGCGTGTCTGAGCAGCACATTAAAAATTACACGAAAAATAGCTGGGCCCGACTGACAAACGTTCCTCGGGGGCAGCGCGGGAATTATGACCCGCGGGCCGGACCAAGTGGCTGCAGCCATTTGGGTGGCGCCTTTGTCTCTTTGGCGAAACGTGCCACAGTCGGAGGCGAAGTCGCAGACTGACTCGGAGTCGAAGTCGGAGTCACAAATAGTGCCACATGCGGCGCTGGTTGCCTGCAACGTTTCATGCGCGAATAATATTTTAATTCTGTCGATCAGCCGGCACGTTTTGTCGAAGCCAATCACAGAGCCATCGACATGTCCCCGTGCTCCGAGAGCAACGCATGTCACCCGCCTCCTGGCTGTGGGTGCTCGACTCTGGCTAATGGAGCTCTTAAGCATGCGAGCTGATAAAAGCGACAAAACATTTAACAAGTAATTAAACATAAAGCGCGCCCCACATGACTGCTGGCTGGTTCTGCCCCGCGCGGCCATAACTGTAACTGCAATTGGGCCCGAAACTGGGTTAAGGACGCTGCACAGCACTCAGCACCAGAGAGCCGAGGCACCGCTGCTCCACCAGGCCGCACTCCAACCCCTGGGACAGCCCCCGCCTTTGGCAGCCAACATTCATTTCGATCTCGCCAGCGTTCCTATTTATTTTTTGCTTTCTTGGTTTCTTTGATTTTTTTCGGGTGAGTTGTAATAGAGTTGCTGAAATTTGGCATTGTATTTATGGCCCAGGCATCTGACCCACACCCACATTTCATTAGATATCCACCCTGGGCGCGGTGATAAATGCGATAATAAATATTCGAGTTGTTTCTCTGCGAGTGTTATAATTTAGTGTTGATTAGTTTGCGCAAATAAGAGTTATTGATTCAATTTCAATTAAAAGGATATGAATGTTTCGCCTAGGCGCCGGCTCCCCTCCCCTCCCCTCCGAAGCACTCACCTTCGTCCACTCCCGACTCGCCCACGAACAAAAGACTGCGGCAGCGAACTTGTTTCGCAGAGTGTGTGTATGTTTGTTCGGCTTTTTTGGCACCTCTCTTGAGGCATTGATATGGCCCGGTTATTAATGATGCCTAATGAGTGGGTTGGACCCAGCAGCGGAGTCGCAACTGCAACTGCAACTGCTACCTGGCAGCGAGCGCGGCAATTATGTGTCATTTGTACGAAATCCCAGGGACATGCAATTTGGGTGTATACTCAAGACTCGAACTAAGGCGTTTATTAACTTATTTTCGTAGGGGTTCCAGTACCGCGCTCGCAAGTGTTAAAATAGGTTACTCTACAAGGGCACCGAGAGCTGCCAGCGCAGGGGACTTCGATTGCCGGAGAACTGGTAGCCGGAACTGGAGCTGTGTATCGAGGGGGAAGCTGAAAGGGAGAAACACTCATCCTCAAAAAATGTCAAGTTAAATTCCCAACAATAACTCACATAGAACAGGGACGATTACGAGCTATAGCAACACATGGGACAAAACACTGGACTACGGGCTTTTAGGAGGCCTGATCGGAATGGTTGTGGGACAGTTGACGCATGGTGAAGGTGGTTTCTGCTGGTGAAAACGGGACAAGACACATGATAACACGCTCAACAAGGAATGCTTCTCGACCTACCTGGGGTGCGGAAGCCCTCCTGGATCTTGTAGATCTCGTTCAGCTCGCGGGCACTGCACAGGGGCGTGTCCACCTGGGTGGTCTCGTTGAAGCGACCGTAGTCGATCTCGTAGGCCTGCAGGTCCTTGTTGTACAGCACCACCGGGTCGAAGCGGTGGCCCCACAGGATCTCGGTGTTGATGTAGCTGGACCTGGCCTGGGTGCTCTGGCCGGTGGACTCCACGGTGCCTTCGAGGATGACCACGATCTCGAACTTGTCCTGCAGCATGTCGGTGGCATTGAGGTTGTACAGCGGAGAGTTCTCGTCGATCTTGTGCTCGATCACCATCGGCCAGATGAAGAACAGATCCGAGCCGGAGTCGTCGGTGCCGATCTCCAGCTCCGTAAAGTATTGTGTCATCACCTCGCCCTCCTTGGTGCTCTTGGTGCGGATCAGCTGCGCCCTCACCCCAGCTCCGATGATGTGCGACTTGCGCATGTCGCCCACCCGGAACATCAGGGAGAGGCATCCGTCCCGCTGGCAGATGACCGCGTGCTTGGAGAAGAGCAGCGTCTGAGCCCGCTGCTTGGCCCTGGTCATCTTAGCAAACACTATTCCGGCCATGAAGGCGGAGGACATCACTCCGTAGATGGACTGGAAGCACATCATGAAGATGGCCTCGGGACATTCGGGCGAGGTGGTGCGCACGCCGTAGCCGATCGTGTGTTGCGTCTCAATGGAGAACAGGAAGCAGGAGGTGAAGCCGTCAATGGCCGAGACACAGGGCGCCCAGCCAGACTCCTCTGGATGAGTAAAGAGGGGAATATTACATAAAAACCTTATTTTAATATAATGGTTTCATGATTTCAATTTACCTTGATTATCCGGCAGGTGAAGCTCCTCCAGGTCGCCGTGTGTGTAAATTATTAGCCACCAGATGAGCGCGAAGAAGAGCCAGGACAGGATGAAGCTGAGGGCGAAGGCCAGCAACGTCCATCGCCACTGCCAGTCCACCATGGTGGTGTACATGTCCTGCAGGAATCGTACGCGCCGCCTTTGGAGGTGCTTCTGCACGACGTTGCAGTCGCCATTCTTGAACACAGCACGTCTGCGCACTCGACGCATGCTGCCAGGCCGGAAATTGCGAGATCTGTGGGAAAATAAAATACATTTTAGAGGAAGGCCTAAAAGTATGCTATGACAATTTTTAGACACTAAAAAGTGCTGACCTCTTGCAAAGGTTTGTACGCAATATAATTTTCTAGATAATAAAAGATATAAGATTATCGTTTAGAGAAAACAATAAGTAGTCAAATTAGCAACTTAAAACCAATGAATATTTATAAGCTCTTTAAAATCCAAGGTAGTCAAAGGTGTCTAAATATAATCAGGAAACTCGCATTAACATAATTTTAAAGAAATGTGTGTAATAGCCCCATTACCATCAACATTCCTCTGCTCATATCATTTCATTGTCATCTAATTCCTATGATTTATGCAAGTGTCAGATGCAATTGGATGTCTCGACATCGTGTTGTTTAATTTGCTTGAATTAAGTGTGCGCGCTTGCACTCGTTCTTTTTGGCCAGGCCACACGAGAAGTGCATCTAATTAACTGTGCCAATGTCGCGGGCGGACTTCAGACTTCAGACACCAGAATTAAGAGATGGAATCAGAGCAAAAGGCATCCCGACTTATGGCACTTAATTGCAGCTCTCCCACCGATCTCTTGATTTATTACCCCAACCTGTCACAGCTCGCTGGGGCTTAATAGGGGTTGGATCGGGCCACCCACATGAGAACTGAGCTCAATTATCTCCGGGCAGGCAGTCGGCCACCTTAACCCCGCATTGGCACTCGACACATGTCGATTAATTGGCATTGTGCCGATTGCATTAATACCCGCTAATCAAATTTAGTGCCTAACTGGCTATATATACGCCCCATGATTCAACTTGCCGCTTTGTAGTGAGTCCGCTCTCACTTAACTCTTGATTGTTTTCACTCAGTTGAGTGGCCCACGCATCAGCCGAAAAAAGGGAAGAATCTCTGAGGCCGCCGTCGTCGCTTAACGGAGAAGGAAGTGGAAGCGATCTACGGTGGGAAACCTTCTGCCCAACCGTTTAGCGGGTGACAAGTGTGGGAAAGAATCGCTGTTGGGGGGGGGCAGAGCAGCCTAATGAGTCGCACTCGTAACGCGCCCCTAAATCAAGCGACCTGCACTGCAATCTGCAGCCACTAAACAAACCCCTGCCGTGGGCGTAGCCATATAAATTACAACCGCAAACGGCGGGCGGCATTCCGCTAATCAGCTACACAAAAAGCCAGCAAAGAAGATGCGACAACGTGACACGGACGGACGCACTGCCGCACAGCCGCCTGCCGATGACTGAGCGGCTGTCGGCAAGTTCAAGTTGAATGTCAAGCCCCTTGACGAGCTAATTACCGCGCGAAAACTCTGGGCAATTGGCTAATTGCTGAGCGGAGCTCCTATTTCTACTCAAATTTCGGATGCCTCACTGTGAGGGAAGTCCCCTGGTCTGTTCCGGTTTTAAAAAGGAAGTACTTACTTCCATGTAATGGAAGTAATAAATAATAGGTGAATATATTCCAATAGAAGTCGTGCATACTAGTGCTATTTAGATTTTAAAATATTACTTTAAAAAATAAACATGATAGAGATATATAATATCTAACTATAATTGGAAGCATTAAAGTTTCAACGTTAAGACTGTAAAATGCGTAATAAAATTGACAGCGAAAAGATTTTAGCTTTTACGAATTAAAGAGCACTTTATCTCCTGGTCTTGTGTGGTAATATTCCCTAGCAATGCGCACCCCTTGGCCAACGAGTGGCTGGATCCTTTGAGCGCCTCGCAGTAGACTCCCGCCTGCGAGGGCGTGGTCGAAATGCCACGCATGTACTGCCGCTTCCACTCCTTCATGTGGGCGAAGGTCTCCTCCTTGTCGGCGCCGCCGTTCAGCGTCTCGGCATCGGCGGGGTCCTGCAGGACCTGGACGTCGCTGAGCGGAACCTGCATCTTGCTAGACGTTCTAACTTCGCGGTTTCGATCCAAACTGAAGCTCCTCGCCATCCGATTCCGCCCAGGCCAACGTCAGAGGGCCTCGAATTTGCCCAGCCAATTAGAGCCGCTCTAACTAATGGGCCAACTATTGACCCAGTCACTTAGCCGCTTGGCCAGGTAAATAGACTACCTGGGAAACTCACCTGCAGCTCGGCTGCCGCTGGAACGCCTTGCCATTCGCGGACATGCCATAGAAGCTGGTCGGCCGATTGGGCACTATGGTGATGGGGTAGGAGTGCGGGTTGCTGATCACGCTGTCCAGCGAGTCGGGATCCGCCTCGACGGCCTTCTTCAGCGGCTGGGAGGCCCTATCGCCGCCATTTGCCTGCGTGCTGGTTGTTGTCGTCGAGTCGGGCGCCGCCGAGTGGCTGGAGAAATTGAAGCGCATCTGTGGGAGGTCGGTTTGATAGGCTTTTCAATTAATTTGCCGGGACGGGGGTCTCGAGTGGGCAAACAGAAACTTGCGATAAGTGCAACCCAGGTGCGATAAATCTATTTTGCTGCCGTCGGCGTCAGCTGATTCGCGGAGATTTCTGCGAAGCAAACTCGCCGATCTGCTATCAGCCCGATGGAGTCACGGGTAAATTATTTTATTTTATTTGCGTTATAAATAGTGGTTATATCGCGTATTATTACAAATGAATAACAAAGCCGAAATGGGTAGCTCTCGGAGTAGCAGAAACTTGAAGCACTTCCGTAGCCCGTATGATTTTTCACACCCGTTCAGCACTTTTCACAAGACTCAAGGGGCTTGATCAAACCCATTTGGAAAATCTGCGCACGCACCGTGAATTCTTTGATTGAATTTCGCCCGTTCGGCACGTTTCGATTTAAGTAATTTTAGCACCTTTTTATGACCCGTCAAAATGTTCAGTTGATTGACACCTTTAAGCCGTTTTATTAGACGACCATTGTTATGTTGAGGAGCCTTCACTTATCGCTTTAGTTTTCATCCAAAATATTGTAACTAATTTAACGAGCTATATTGCTTTCCTTGGTCGGCGCGTGTCGGGGCTGGAATGAGATGACTCGAGGCCGGGAGATCACAGGGCACTCGACTCTGAAGCTGGCGGAGCCCACAGAAGCCGCAGCCACAAAGCTACTGGATCGGCGAGAGCTACGGATCCGCAAGTCTGCCCAATGGATTAAATGACGGCCGACTGAAAGAACATTTTTCAAACTAAACAAAAGTTGCGAACAGAAAGCGAAGCGCTGTAAATGAGCTCGCTGGCACACACACCCGTGCAGGAAGAGAGAATTACACACACCGCACACACACGACCCGACACTTCTCACACTGCAGAATGGCGATGCTCTCACTGATACAGTGACCGAAAGATACAAGCTGTGGCTTTGCCGCGGAATAAGTTCAATTGGAATGATTCGTAAATTGAAAACGAAGCGGAAGATAAGCGCGATAAGCTCATCTTATCTCGCGGCGGAGGAGAGGAATCTGTGCCCAGACACTTCTCAATGCAGGCGACCTTGGGCCGCCGTGAGCAAGGGGTGGCGTATGCGTAATATTCTGAGGGCCTCGTCAAGTGTCGCAATATCGATCGGCCCGGGCCCGGACCCGAACCCGGAAAGCTCTGATTTATCAGAGGTGGGATGGGGGCGGGAATGGGAATGGGAATGATGAGGCGCAACTGTCGCTGGATCTCTCTATTTGCATAGACGGCGCACACAATGGCCCTCGTTCGCATCTTCGTTCAATTTCGAGTACAAGGTGGCGTATACGTAATATTCGAGTGTTTACCCTCCACTCACGCGCAAATCGGCTGCATTGTGCAAACACAAACAGTGGTGACGTTAATAAGAGAGATATATCTGAGGTATTGCTGGGGGGCAGTCATCGGGACAGTCACGCGTAATTTCTTTCTATGGCGCCCAACCAATTAAAACCGATCACCACGCCGTAAATCATCGGCCATTGTGACGACTACAAAGCAGACTTTAATTTTACGCAGAAGAACTAAAATTTTAAAGCTGGTCAGCCTTTATCCAAGCATGTTGGGAAATCTGCTCGATTGTGGCCCTTTCTGCGGGGTCTTTCTTCAAAAGTCCATTAAATACTTGATTAGCACATTCGCTGACGTGTTGCTTCTCTGAAATAGGATAGCTGAGCGGCACCTTCCGTATGGAAAGGATGAATTCCTTATTGTCAGTTTTACCGCCGAATGGCAGGCTGCCGTAGAGCATGTAGAAGAGTGAGATGCCCAGCGACCAGCAGTCCACCTGGAGGTCGTACCCCTTTCCGCTCATCATTTCGGGCGCCGCGTAGTCAAGTGTTCCGCAGCAGCAGGTCAGCTTGCCGCCGTCATAGAAGGCCGACAAGTCGAAATTTCCGATCTTGACCGAGTCGAAAATCGGGGTCCCATCTGGTAGGACTTTCAGCATCAAATTAGCGGGCCTGATGTCGCGGTGCACGATCTGCAGGCGATGCATGTGCCTAATGCCAGCCACTGTGCCGCGAGCCACCGTCCGAGCGTCTGCCTCCCACAAGGCCCCTTGCTTTTTGATAACGCTCTCTACGTTGGTATGAAGCTTCTTATATTGCTCTACTTGGTACCCCTCCTGCACCAGTAATTTGATCCCGTAGACCAGCTCCACGATATTGGGGTGCGTCTGCAGAGATCGGAGCACATCATACTCGCATGGAGAGTCTGCGTCGCGCTTTTTAACCAGCTTCCCGAAGTACTTCGACGTAGGTTGGGCGTGAGCCAATGCGGGATTAATCGAGGGAGCATCCTGGACCATTGACTCAAGAGAGCAGGAGTGCGTTTGGCTGGAGTCAGCTTGCGTTGGTTCAGGAACCACCTCTGGCTTGCTCTCGATGCGAAGATCGTTCCAGCGGTTCACCGAGCAAATCAGACGCCTGAAGTCACTGTTGATTTCGTACTCTACGTCTTTAAAGTCGTCGTATGCAGTGCAGCTGAGTATGATGTCGCCATCTGTGAAACTGTCTATTGTGTTGACACTGCTTCCGTCCACGCGATAAAAGTGGGTGATGGCCGATGGCAGGGTCACGTGAGGTCTCAGCGCCGCAGTTACGTCCTTTAGGAGCGCATCAAACTCCTTGTAGCGGCCGCGTGAGACCGCCAAAGTCACGCCCTTGAAGAACTGATCCCCGTTGCGCAGAAAACATACTCTCTCCGCCTTCAGGGGATGTATCTGCTGCCACTGTGGGCGGTCCTCCGTGCCGCCGTATTCGCCCATTTGGAAAAAGTGTGGCTTAAAAACGGTAGTGGAAATTGTATAAAATCCTTTCGTGTGTTAAGCCTATGCTAGCGATAGTTCAATGTGTCTAGAACTAATAATGTGTCAGTGAAGTTCCCTGGCTAACGAGAGAGCTATCGCACGGCCTGCTGAGTTCCCCTGAAACAGACAGATAGACAGACAGACAGATGCAGAGACTTCAATGCTCTTCCGTCATTCCCTCCCCAACCCAATTTACGATCCTCTAAATTGCGAATGGCAGCGGCCGACGCGGATGAAGAGCGCCCAAACAGCTGCGATAATTGAATAATCAGCTTGGTCGCCCAGTGTGTGTGCGACCCCCGGAGAAATGTGGATGCCTCTGCGAGTGCCCAGTGTCCCCGTTCCCCCTCTCCAACCCGTTAGGGGTGGCTTAACTCGCGCCAAGTGCAAATTTGTAGTCAATCATGGTGCCAGTTTGGGGTCCTGGGGTGTTAATTAGTTTTTAAGTCCGCACAGAGCCTCCAGCGGGGCGGCTATTTCTGTAATGGTCAACAAATCGATTCGGTTGACTCTCTCAATTAACCCCCCTCCGACAGATTTATATATTTATTGCTAAAATTATGCGAATAAGTAACGTTTGACGGGATCGGGTTTTAAAATGGTTCACGCTTGCATTATGCAAAAGCGGTCGCACTAAACTCATAGTTTTATTCTAGGCCATTTTTAGAGGAAAAATAATAAACCTGAGAAGTCCGTATTGAGTCTATTAAGATATATGTTCATTTTAATTCTTGAATCTTACGAGTTTCATTGAATAATAGGGATATCCAAAGTTCCAGCAATTATTAAATTAATGTATCCTTTAAGGTTCCCTTACAGGATTTTAAGCATAGAATAGAATTATAATTTTTTTCTAGGTATGAATATCTAATTAACATTTTATATTAATATCTGGATTTGTTGAATTTACTTACAATCGTCTTCAGAAAACTCAAATAAGGTGTCCATGGGTGTGTAGAGCTGGCGTGGAGGCTGTGTTTGTTTTGATCAAAATAAAAAAAAAAAATAATTTTAAAGAAATTTAGAAAATTCGTTGTTTTATTTTTCCATAATGAAATGTGTTTTTTTTTTTTTAAGAATTTCCATCTTTTCCAGTTATTGTGACAAATTTGATAATGTTTTTAAACTTAAGTTTGGATACTGAACGTTTAGGAGTGTACAAAAGTGTAATTAATAAGTACGCAGTATTTTGGCCAGTGTATCTCCAGTGGGCACTGCTTTGCGTTTGGCCCAGCAAACCGCTTCTTGGCAAGCAGTGACCATCCAAAGGTTGAGAGCTTAACTAAAAGGTCAACACCAATTTCACCGCGGTTGAAAAATCTACTAAGAACCAGAGCAAATTCTTCAACCATCCGCCCATGTATGTAAAAATTTACTTTAACCAGTAACCGCTAGAGGGCGCCCTGCAAACAGTGTGGCAACACTGGTTCATGTGCGGACCTCCGCTTCCGTTTCAACACGACTGAGCTGCTGCTTTATCTCAGTTTTCCTTCCATAGCAACAGCAGAAGCAAGTGAAAAAAAAAACATAAAATAATAATATATTTCTTTTAATTTACAAAAACATCGTGTGCCAGTTTATGGCATTACGCATAAGATAGACTCTGACTATTTACACTTTAAGGAAAGAAAGAAACAAATCCTGACTTTGGAGTATGAGTGTATACAGGGTGTGGTATGTGTGTGTTGTGGGGTGTGGATAAATGCTGGAACACTTACGGGCTAGGTGCTAACAATATAGCTAATCGTATAGCTAACGAATCCTACGAACTACGAAAATTGTACAATGAAATTTGCATTTAAATATTCTGGTTTTCGCGCGATCTTTCACAAAATGGCAATACGAAATGTGTGCTGTGGTGTGAGTGAGTGATTGTGTGTGAGTGTGTGGTGTGTAGGCTATGGTGTGTTTACATGGCAGCACCATTGTAGTGCTGATACATCTCGTCCCAGAACCTCTGACGCTCAGGCTCCGGATTCGTTTTCATGGCCAGATTGGCCGAGATGTCTAGGTAGTTGAGACTGTTCATCACGTTGGTGGGATCGATGGGCGCCCATTTGGTGGTCAGGTACGGATCCTCGGTGTCTGGCGTGGGAGTGCTGCAATTAAGGAACAAGCCATTAGAGTCGGAAAAGAGCCATAAACTCTGCCAGGTTACCCACCCATATTTGGCGAAATTCGTCCACATGCGGACCATGCGGTTCTTGACCTGCACCTCCATCGACTTGGGGTCTAGGCTGAGATTGAAGAATCCAAACTTAAACAGGTAGCCCAGCTCGTCGCCGTGGCAGACTCCGGGTCGCGGTATGCCCAGCATCCGCTTGTACAGGCCCAGAGCGCCATCGAAGGAGAACCTGTACATGTAAACGGGCGCATTTCCATACTTGGCGTGGTTCCGGGCCGTGCGACGGATGCCCTGCAGGAACATGAGATCGGTAAGGAGCTACCAGAGAGAGAATTTTAATTTAATTAAGATTCAGAGACCGTCAGAGGGGTACACACCGCTATCATCTCGTCCACGGACTCAATGCCCACGTGCTTGTTGCCCAAATAAAAGGATCTTATCTCGCGGGTCACTCTGTCGTGAGATTGCGTCACATTCAAATCCTGTGGCACCAACCGTCCGAAGTCGTTCTCTATGATGCTCAGCAGTTGGGGATTCTTGCGAAGTCCTAGTGAGGAAAGAATAAGATAAGAATTAGGATATGTTATAAGGACTTCCTTGAACTCCCCCTACTCACGTCTTATGAACAGCATCGCCTCGTGCGTGTTGTAGCCCGTCATGTAGGCCACATCGCTGTTGAAGTTCTGCGTCTGATACATGTCGCTGGGGTGCTGGGTGAGGAAGGGCTGCTCGTAGAACTGCTCCTCCTGCGAGTCCTGGTTCCAGTAGCCCTCCACCACGGGCACGAACGGCAGGCCGATGTTGTTGCGCTGATCCTCGGCGGTGATCGTGGTAGGGGCTGCCTCCACCAGCTTCATGGCTGGAACCCGGCGAAGAAAGTCAAGGATCTCCTCGGTGTTGTTGGCACCCACATAGCCCAGGTTGGCGGCCAGACGAGCGGCTCGCTGGCTGGAGCTAGCGGACATGGACCAGGGATTCAGGGCGGAACCGCTCTGGGAAATGGCGCGGTGGAACAGGCCCTTGGAGAGGGGTGAGAGAAGTAGCAACTGCACGGAGGAGGCGCCCGCTGACTCCCCGAAAACGGTCACCTGATTGGGATCGCCTCCGAAGGCAGCGATATTATCCCGCACCCACTTGAGCGCCAGCACCTGGTCCTTCAGTCCCTGGTTGCCCGGAGCATCCGGTCCGGCTGTGAGGAAGCCCAGGGGACCCAGCCTGTAGTTCAGTGTGACCAGGACTATGTCCTCGGTCACCAGGTAGTCGGGTCCGTAAAGGAAGGAGTTGCCGGAGCCAAATGAGAAGCCCCCGCCATGGAGCCATACCATCACAGGCAGCTTGGGCTGCTCCCCAGAGTCATCTTCCTTGGGCATTCGTGTGGTGAAAACGTTGACGAACAGGCAATCCTCGTCGCCCTTGAAGGTGTCCAGAATCATGTTTTTGTGCGGACAGCTCTGGCCCTCCCGGGACGCATCGCGAATGCCCGACCAGGGCTTCTCCGGCTCAGCAGCTCGGAACCTGGAAATAGGGAATAATTTCTTAATATTTAAATTGGATATTTGAATGTCTTATCTTACCTCCGGGCTCCCGTTGGCGCTGCTCCATAGCGCATGCCCTTGAAACTGTAGTAACCTCCACGCTCGCCCGATCGGTATTTCTGGTAGCGACCCCGCACCTTGCCCAGTGTCGTGGTGGCCACGATCTCTCGCTCTTTCTGTGGAAAATTAAAAACAAATCATTAAATGTATTCTTTTTCCATGTTAGCAATGCAAATTGAAAATCCTTGACACCGTTCTTCTTAAAGAATATTCCTGTCACTAAGATCCCTAGTACTGGCTTTAGTAATTCAAATTCGGCTAATGCCTTTAAAAACTGATTCTTTGTTATAACTTAACAACCATTTGGCATTGAAAATGGTTAAGCAAACTAAACATTTTAACTTTTAAGCATCTTTGTGTATTTGTACGGTTAAATCTTGTAGTTTATGGTCTATTGATCTTCAGTTTAGGCTTGGCTCTTAAAAGGTTCTAAATGAATATTAAGCCAAGCAAAGATAATTTGCTGCACCAATGACCACTATGTATAAAAGCGAGCCCACTCGAATGGCCACTAATTTGTCTGCCACTTGCAAATGCCTAAAAATCCGAGTTGCGCAACAAATTTGCATCAGAGTGCGAAATTCTGCTCTAGGCAAGTTGAGCTAGAACCGGCGCAGAGAAGTATGCCATGTGGCATGTGCAGTCCAAAAGTTTCGCAATCGCCTTGGTCAACGGCCAATGGCCAATGGTAAATGGCCAAAAAGCCAAAAAGCCAGTTCTCGGCTCCGAACGACTCGATTGCCCGGTTTGGGGGGCGGACAAATGTCAGCTCTTTCTTTGCTATTGAGCGCCGCGACCTCAGCCCCGAGCGGCACCTGCAGCTGCAAACACATCCATGTTTGGCCAGCTGGCTGGCTGACCACGTTCAAGTTGAGAATTGATTGGCCACTTGGCCTAAAGAGTCTCTAAACACTGGTATTTGGCGCGCCCGTGGTTCAAGGACGGAGGCCGAGATGGAGACTCACCCGCAGAGATCGCACCACCTCCTGGACCACTCGCATGGCCCGAGATGGCAGCAGCTGGACGAGTGAGTTTGGATGCGAGGTCAGGGTCTTCCAGGCCGTCGTCTCCTGCAATTACAAGTTCATAAATGGTTAGTATTTTACGGTGGGAAATGTTGAAAAAAAAATATAAAAACTAGCAGTTTGCTAATTTTACATAGAAAAGGCACAACTTAACTTTATGGGGTTGGAGATGCATTCTTTTTTGCTTTGCAAACTTCTGACAAAAAAAAAAGTAAAGATATGATAAAGCTAAGCCTGACCTTTATATTTTCATAATACCCTAATATCTCAGATCAATTATAAAGGCTTCTGGTATATGTGCGTGGAATATAATAATTAGCCGTTAATTAGTGCCATGTTAACTTCTGTGTAACTTGAAATAAAACAAGATCGAAATATTTATTATTTCGCTGAACCGAAGCATGATAATTGGCTGCAATTAAAAGTGGATGTACAAGTGCAATCATTCTTTGTTTTGCCCTGCACTTAACAGCGATTTACAAAACATGCGGCGACGCCTTGTGCAAAAGCTCATGTCCAGCCCAGCTTGATCCGATGACCGATGACAATTTCGGGGCTGTCCGATTTGTAAAGCGGCGTTAACTGTTAACGGGCAGGGCAACCTTCACCGACTGCGCCGCGTCGCTTAATTGAAATGCCATTTGCATAACTCGAGTGCTCGGCTGGCGGCAATTAGGCGGCGACGTCGGCGGCGGCCGTCTGTCTGCGTCCGTCCGTGGAATTGGCCACAATGGCAGTCACGTGCTGCTGGAGGAAACGCGAATCGCAATGTCGTATTAGAGCGCCAGGTTCCCAGGCGCCCACTGGGCGTGTGTCCGCCCAGCCGAAATGTATCTGTATCTGTAAGTGATTCCGTATCTGGCGGTGAATCATGACACAGTTAGGCGACGGCGACTGTGGAGCACCGAGATTCAAGTTCACCTTTTACGAGTGTTGTTATGCTAATTACGCTGGCCGCACACCCTGCTCTGGGTAAATATTCGCAGAGCGGCCGAATCGAGCTCAACTGCCGGCAAGGTATTCGGGCTTCGTCTTGCTTTTTTTGCTGGCTCCGACTTTGTCTACGTCCGTATGCTAATGTGGGTGTAGCTGGCTTAAAACCGTTTTCTATTAAGCCCCATTCCGATCGATGTTGGCTTTAATTATAACTGCTTAATGCGGTTGTTGGCGCGATAACGCGGCACACACAATTCGGCTCAAGAAGTGGGTCATTGTTCAAGGCGTAGGAAAATAATTATAGCGATCTGTCAATCAATCTGGCATGCCAGCCAAATCCTAAATCCGATCCCCGGACCTGCTTGAACATGCAAACGGAGGAGAGCTACTCCGCCAATTGCATTGCGAATCTCGCATAAAATTTTGCCACTTACAATGCAAACATTATGCAATGGGCCGCGCTTTCACGCCACGCTCGAAAGCCAAAAATAAATGCGAAATGTGAAATAAAATGCATATAAAAGGCATGTATAGAAAGCTTCGATGCAACAATGCATCGCCTGCCAGATTGGAAGGTTGCATAAGAACCGTATTGAATACGAACCGTGGTAGAACGGCCCATTTGGAGGATTTGGCGCATGTCCAGTGACCCGGAAGAGATTTCGCTTTTTTCATTTCCCGGCGACATTGTTGTGGATCCAGCCACTGGCAGTGGCGATGGCGATAGCGATGTCGTTGTTGTCGACGTTGTCGTCGTGCCGATTAACAAAAGCGCTTCGGCTGGTAAATCTTGCAAATCACCGCTCAGAGACCCCAAACCCAAACCGGAGCCCTCCTCCACCGCGGACTTTCTCTCTGCTGTGACTGTGATCCGCTGGCCGGATTCATTCGGTCGCTGCACACAAATTGCCAAGACAATTAGACCGGTGGCCAGCACAAGAGCCGCGATCGCCGCGCTCGCAAAATTCCGGGGACAGGCCATTGGGGCTTTTCAGCTTTTCTGGGCCTTTGTTTTATGCAACCGTTTGACAACCGCACAAATTCGCAATGCACTGCACTGAACTGCGGAGCCGTAAACTTTGATTTATTGAACTCGGCTCGAGAGAGGAGGATTGACAGGAGAAGTGACACTGGGAAGCAGTCAGGGCAAAAACGGTAAGCACCCGGGATCAACACGCTTGCTCTTCCGCTAACAACTTGCAACTTGCGCTTTCAGCCGTCTGAAGCCTTTTGAGCTCAGCTCTCCAGCGGCTCTGCGAATTAAATTCCACTTGCTCCTCGATTTTCCTCGATTTTTCGCTTTGGCATGGCAGTCATTAAAGTACCGTGGGATGTACAAACAACAAACGGGGTATATCTAGTTATTTACAGGTTGGGAAATTAAACAAATAGGTTATCAATCTAGAGCTCTTTCACTAACATTGTTGTATCACAAAAATTATAATTTTATATATGAAAGGTAAGCTTCAGATAAATTCCCAGTGAGACTAAAGCATGACAAACTCGCTTTATTTATATTAAATATTTAGTTATAAATAATATTGAAACCATATTATTACTCATTGCATTCATTCATTCATTCCTGGGTAAATATGAGTCGCATTACTTGCTGAACTAAATATTTGCCATCTTGCTAGAGCTGCACTTGTTATAGTCTGTCCGTCGGTTGTTCAGAGTTTTAAATACATTTTTCGGCTGTGTTTTGTTTATTTTTCAGTGCTTGTAATCATTGTTTTTTATAGCCGGATTATGTAAGGCACGCAATGGCTCAGCACAGCGCAGAGCAGAGCAGACATTTGGCCATTGTGCTTTCGTGGTCGTGCATTCTGTAGTTGTAGACTCAGTTGTTGGCCCGGCTTGTTGCTAGTTGTGGCCTTTTATCAGTCAATGTTATCCGACCGGCAAACGGAAATGTTTCAATTTTTTAATTGCCATATTTATTCCGTTATGGCCTCATCATGGGCATAATGTGCTGATTGAGGGCGATGTAAATAGTTTAATTTTCGGTTTGGCATCGAAAAAAGATAATTCTGCTCACGTGATTATGGGTGCTATAAATGGGCTTTGAGCTGCAGCCCAGTTGAGTTAACTGCTAGCAATTGGCCGCAATATATCCTAAAGGTCGCTCTAAACTACCAATAACTCACTCAATACGCTGGCCAAGCGTATTGCCAAGTCGTTGCGGGTCTTTGCACTCGGCTAATTTATTCTTAACGCCACCAACTGCATTGGAATATTAATGAATGACTGCAATGCCAGAGAGATTCGGATCGAATATTTTTGGAGAAGCTTTCGGAAGGCCAAACAATGTTTGTTTTCCGCCCCTGTGACCTCCACTTCCCCTGGGCCGGTGGCTGCCTAATTAGGAGGTGCCAAGCCAGCTATTTGGAGGCACTTTTCACGCGCCTCACTTTGGCCATAAAGCAATAGAACTCCGCTTGCAGTTGGCCAGTGGCCAGTTGGCCGGCTCGTCAGCATTTGCCGTTTGGTGAGCCATAAAGTCCATTAACGGGCACATGTAAATGCAGTGACCGGCAGCGGCGTACGACTTGGCCCAAACAGAAGGCAATAAGCCGAGACAATGGCTCTGCGTTCACCGCGGCTACCTGAAGAAACGGCGAGGTGTTGAGTTACTTGCGGGGCGGCAACAAATTTGCGACACGATGTCAAAGTCACACTTGGCCGGCCACTTGTGGCTTTGATTTAAATGCCAGCGCAAATGGTAAATGGTCGAGTCAGCCAAAACGCTCGAAACGGGCACGCTCCACAGAGCTTCTTTTGTCTCCGCCAGCAGCACTTAATTTATTCTAAGATATTCCGTAGTCTTGGCCAATCGATTTTAGCTCTCCCGGGGTTCTTGAACTCACCTTTAGCGTGTTGGAGATCTTCCCGGCACGTGCTATGGCCGTTCCAAAGGTCGACGGGGCAATGGCGATCGAGGAGCTGGGAGCGCTGAACAGGATCAGTCCCAGCCCGAAGAGCAGGAGGCTCAGAAGCCGTGGCCATCTGGTGGACGTCATGGTGCGCGTATACTTGGACTGGGTAAACAAATCGGAATAATGCATTAGTCGGTGGTCCGTGTTATGGCCTAATGTGTTTGCCAACGTCAAAGCCGAATATGTAGACGCGAGCACCGATCACCGAACACAAAACACCGAATATCGAATCGAAGTGCGCAACGCTTCTGAGCCAACTTCTTGGTCATGGCCAAGACAAAGACGCGAATGTCAACAGCTCGAGAGGCGGCGACGTCGGTCTCTCCGATCTTGCGCTTGATTTCGAGTGAAGTCGACTTGGCTCAGAGCGGCAGCCACTAACTCGGCTCAGATTTCCCGCCCCGGCCAGTCAGTGGTCTCAATCTAAATTGCTGCGATTATTTTCGAATTTGCTCACTGTGCTGGCTATGGCGCTGGTGCTTGTCTTGAACTAATACAGACATTATTCAATTTTGCTTCGCCAGCTCTTTTTTTATTGCCGCGTTGGTTTCCCTTACGGGAGGTCACTTAATATTTTGCATGCTCACAGGGCGTATGATTAATTAGGAATTCATTTCGTTGTTTGTTTCACATTATGAGCGTGCATAAATATGAATTTGTTTTATTTTTTACATAAAAACACAGACTCAATGACAATGCGTTGACTGAATGGCGAGACCGGAGACCGGAAACCAGGGCAGGAAGGTCTCAAAGAAGCTAACGAACTTTTTTCGTGACCATAACTCTGTTAATCAGCCGAAGTGGAAAAGTTCTGCTAAACAAACCAGTAGGGTGTTAATTCCACTAACTAAAATTTCCGCTTCCTTAACAGAAACGCTTAACTGGGCCATAACACATACCGCCAGTGGGTACGCCCCCAGAAAACCAGTAACCCACTGCCACTTCCTTCTTTTTAAAAGCCACGACATTGCTGTGGGCTTTTTTCTTTTTTCTTTTCTGCTCACTTTAACCATTTATATCTTTCAATTTTTCACCATTTTTCTCTCTTTTTCTCCGAGCTCCCCGAGCAATTTGTAGTTATGACAATGCCATGGCAACACTTGCACTTTCCTTGAAAGTTGCCCGACCAGCTGTCGATGCAGAGAAACGCGAAGAGAAATACAGGGAGAGCGCCGGAGAATCGCTTCGCCGATCAGCTGGCGGCTCTTCTCTTGGCCATAAATCACAGATATGCAGATATGATTACACCGAATGTGTTTCATATGCAAATTGGACTTGGGCTTTGCGCAATGCCGCATTCGTCGCGGTGGCCAGTGTATTGAAACCAACTATTCCGATAGCAGAATGTGGCTATTTGGTAATGGCCTGGCCAATTGAAGAGCTGGTCAGCTGGTCACCGAGCCAAAAGAGAGTCGAAGAGAGCCAGCCCGAGTCGGGAAAACTCAGCTGGATGGCGGGGGAAAAGCAGCTGACCAGGAGCCGCTGGCTGCAAATGCAACTGGGATTGGGATTGAGGCCGAGATCGGGACGGGAGGCGGAGGCGGAGACTGGCCTGGAGCCGGCCAGACGGGCTTACGCCTTACGTAAGCGGCGAGCAAAACAAAAAAGGTAAATATTGACTGAGAAAGAAAAAAACAGAAAAAATTAAGCCAAATAGCTGAGGCGGAGAGCAGAGCCGAGGCGGAGAGAGGTGTGAGAAAGCGAGAGTTGGCCCACTGATCAGTGGGTCTTCGATCTCTGGCGTGTGGATGCGTCCGAAATGCCCATTTAACCACAAGTCGCGCTTGGCCCATTATGCAAGTAGCCGGCACGGCTGCCAAAAACGGAACTAATTCAAAACTATTCGAAATTCGCCAGAGGCATTCCTCCATTCGCGCGGCATCTGCCTCGAACTGTTTGTTTGCGATGACGTTCGGCGTTTCAATAACAAAAGCTGGCTGCGCAAATATTACAGCAGGCAAACAGACAAATATTTGACACACATATTTTGGCTGAACCCTGCTCAATGACTCAACGAGTGGGCACCTGCAGTGCGTAGTTTTCCACGGACTTGTAAAATTTGTGGGGTAAACACTCGCATTTCAAAGGCATTTGCCTGGATTCTTTGACTCAGATACACTTGATCACTTCTTGGCTAAGACACTGCTGGCTGCATTTTCTAATTGGTTTCGTGCACTGAGCAAGTTCAAGTTTGTGTCTCTAGTCTTTTGCCTGCCACTTCGATTCGATACCATTCGATCAGACTTCTCGTTCGGACCTCGGCTTGGTTTTCAGTTTCAGATTCAGTTTCGGTTGGAGTCAGGCTCGGACTCGCCGCGTACCGGAATGATTCGTGCTTCGCGTTCGACTGTCGCCGACGAACTGAGGCTGCGACTGTGCAGCGGTGCGCTTAAGCGTCAAATTGCCCCGGCTTCTGCCTTAACCCACGGGCAGCCGCGCTCTCCGCTCCGCTCTGGCATGCCAATCACGGCCAGCACCCGCCGATTGTTTGATCTCCGAAAAGGGGTTAATGCCACGAGACGGACTCGGGGCTAGAATAACTTAAGCATCGTTTACTTACAAAGGTAAGTGGATTCGTGAAGGTAAGTAGACAGTAAATCCAAGATAATGTCACCCGGGAGAAATTAAAAAGTAGGAAGAGTTTTCGATACACACTTACTTAAGTTTAATTCCCTTTTATAAGCAGTAAAATTCAGACATTGCATTAATATAATAGTCTTCATATATTTAATTGTTTTTGTATAATTAATTGTTGCAATGGTTACGTTTCTAAGCCTATTACATCCTCTAAAATCACCACCTAGCTTGTGGGATACCATTAAAAATAATAAATGATGTTTTCCTATCTGTGAATGATTTGTAAAATGCACAGCTAATGATGGAAAGGGTATTTCCGCAGCTGTTTCGCTTTCAAGCGGCCGATTAACAGTTTGTTTAAAGAGCTGGCCTAAGTTATAGCCGTACTCATTCCGTCTGCAGCCACGCCGGCTCACGCATAAATTATGCAAAATTATATTTCTATTTCAATTTTTGGCAATTGTTGCTCTGCCCAAAACAGGCGAATTCTTGGCCAAACTGTGTCGGCGTATGCTGACAATTTGGGCATTTGAGGCACGCAGTTATTTGACTGAAAAGTACATAAATAATAAAGGTATTTGGGCACGTGAAATGCGACGGCGCACCGCTCTCGTTTATAGCCCCGCGGAAAAGCAGTTGACACTGGGTTCAGTTCAGAGTTGCAGACGCAGATGGAGATGGAGATTGAGATGGAGAGGGCCGGTCTCGTTTACCGTTTGAGATCAAGGATGCAACTAATAATTTGTGGCACAATAAGCCAAGGCAATGGAAAATAAGCTGGCGTTTTGGCAATGAAGTGACAACTGCAGAGGCGCGTAGTTGAAACCGGACACTTAACGACGGCGATGGAAATGAACTTTTCACGCAGCCGACTAATTAACACAGCCATTGCCCAAGCCAATAGGAGACAGACGTTTAGTCGCCATACGAGCGGAGCAATTAAGCGGGAGTCTCAGCGAGCATAGTGCGAGTGCCATTAATTAATCGCTTTCGGAGTCTGGTGACCTCGTTGCCTTCTGTTCTCGCTCCGGCGGTGGATTTAACCAAGCGCAGATCGTAAACAAAAGAATGCCGCGCACTGTGCAAATAAACCTCAAAACCGAAATTTAAAAACACAAACACACACTGTACCAGTCGCAGTGTATATTACTTCTGTTCACGAATTAATATTTTCATATTTTGTGCATTCTGCCGGCGACCGTCTGTCTGTTGTTCTGAAAGTGTGTCGGCTTTTGTTGTAACTGTTCGGCCCGTATTCTTGTCAATTACCAACGAATTCGACAGTTAAGCCAGAAAAGGCTTAAAGTCTTTATTATGCCGACTGAGAAGTCTAGGAATCAACTTGGGGGAAAGCAAAGACCTAATTCAAGAGCAATCTTTTAAACCTAAAATTAAGAAAGAAAATTTGGTTCTTCTTTAATTTAATCTTATCACAATTATTTACCTCGTATTTCCTGAAACATTACTAGCTATCTGATTTTTTCTCTGTGAACAGTTTCTGTAAAGGAGGCTGGTGAAAGGCAGATTCAGCAGGTTCTGCTTTTCTGACGTACCCGCAGATCAAGGACAACTTCTGGTTTTCACTGCTCTGACGTCAATAGGTTCTTTATTTTCCAAGTCCGTTAATTCAGGTGGAGATTGTATAGGAGTGCAAACAGTGAAACATCTCAAAATGCAGAAGAAGGCGTAAACAACCTAGAAAATGTATTAAAGCCATGCAAGTATGTTTAGCCACCTTTCAGCTCCTGAAGTCTAAAAAAATATACTGACAATTACCTAATCAAATAATCACATCATAGCTTCTTGTGGCCGATACAAAATATTTGAGCAACTGACTTTGCTAAGCACATCAATAAAAAGGCATACAAATTCTTGAAAAATATTAAAAAGTTAAATCCTTTTTTATGTATTAATATTTTAATACACAATTTTTTTTTTGACAAATCAAGGCTCAAAATAATAATAGCTAAGTTAAAACAGCCTTCATTATAATTCCGATAGCTTTCCAAAGTTAGTTATAATTTGGTTAATTAATTTGCAAAAAGACGAAAATTAAGAAAAAATTGCATACTCTTAGGCATTTTATATTATGTCTGCTCAAAAAGTTTTGAATTTCTTAGGATAAATTAAGGAGTAAGAGGCGATAATAAAATACATTTCATACTCCTTTATATACATATACATATCATATTTAACAAAAGTTTATAAGAGTTCCTGTCACTTTTAGTCACCTTTTCACCATCCGCTTTACCATTGACGACGGCGTGCAGATCAGCGACGGCTCTAAATTGGAAGCTAAGAATGTTGTTGCAGGCAATAATGAGGTCCCAATCTTGACTTTCAGCGGTACAAATTTATGCACTTGTTGATTTTATGCACCTGGCGAACAGAAGGTTGCAGGAGAGCCATTAACAGTAAATGGCCAGTTTCTAGAGAGAGTCAGGCTGTGCCGGCTGTAAATGGCCAGATTCTGAAGAAGATCACGTTGCACCGGCTTTAAATGGATAGTTTCTGGGGAGGATCGGGCTCTGCCGGCTGTAAATGGTCAGTTTCTGGAGAGGATCAGGCTCTGCCGGCTGTAAGTGGCCAGTTTCTGGAGAGGATCAAGCTGTACTGGCTGTAAATGGCCTGTTTCTGGAGAGAATCAGGCTGTGCCGGCTGTAAATGGCCTGTTTCTGGAGAGGATCAGTCTGTGCCGGCTATAAATGGCCAGTTCCTGGAGAGGATCAGTCCCTGCCGGCTGTAAATGGCCAGTTTCTTGATGGGATCAGGCTGTGCCGTTTTTAAATGGCCAGTTTCTGGAGAGGATCTGTCTCTGCCGCCTGTAAATGGCCAGTTTCTGAAGAGGCTCAGGCTGTGCCGGCTGTAAATGGTCAGTTTCCGGCTGTAAGTGGTCAGTTTCTGGAGGGGATCAGTCCCTGCCGGCTGTAAATGGTCAGTTTCTGGAGAGGATCAGGCTGTGCCGGCTGTAAATAGTCAGTTTCCGGCTGTAAGTGGTTAGTTTCTGGAGGGGATCAGTCCCTGCCGGCTGTAAATGGTCAGTTCCTGGAGAGGATCAGTCCCTGCCGGCTGTAAATGGCCAGTTTCTTGATGGGATCAGGCTGTGCCGTTTTAAAATGGCCAGTTTCTGGAGAGGATCTGTCTCTGCCGCCTGTAAATGGCCAGTTTCTGAAGAGGATCAGGCTGTGCCGGCTGTAAATGGTCAGTTTCCGGCTGTAAGTGGTCAGTTTTTGGAGGGGATCAGTCCCTGCCGGCTGTAAATGGTCAGTTTTTGGAGGGGATCAGGCTGTGCCGGCTGTAAATGGTCAGTTTCTGGAGAGGATCAGGCTGTGCCGGCTGTAAAGGGTCAGTTTCCGGCTGTAAGTGGTCAGTTTCTGGAGGAGATCAGGCTGTGCCGGCTGTAAATGGTCAGTTTCTGGAGAGGATCAGGCTGTGCCGGCTGTAAAGACCAGTTTCTGGAGGGGATCAGTCCCTGCCGGCTGTAAATGGTCAGTTTCTTGATGGAATCAGGCTGTGCCGTTTGTAAATGGCCAGTTTCTGGAGAGGATCTGTCTCTGCCGCCTGTAAAGGCCAGTTTCTGGAGAGGATCAGGCTGTACCGGCTGTAAATGGTCAGTTTCCGGCTGTAAGTGGTCAGTTTCTGGAGGATCTGTCTCTGCCGCCTGTAAAAGGCCAGTTTCTGGAGAGGATCAGGCTGTGCCGGCTGTAAATGGTCAGTTTCCGGCTGTAAGTGGTCAGTTTCTGGAGGGGATCAGTCCCTGCCGGCTGTAAAGGCCAGTTTCTGCAGAGGATCAGGCTGTGCCGGCTGTAAATAGTCAGTTTCCGGCTGTAAGTGGTCAGTTTCTGGAGGGGATCAGTCCCTGCCGGCTGTAAACGGTCAGTTTCTGGAGGGGATCAGTAGGTACCGGCTGTAATTGGCCAGTTTCTGCAGAGGATCAGGCACAGCATTTACCAACTGTTCGCTTGCTAGTTCATATTCTGTTCGCGTTATAACCTACACTTTTTCATTTTCAAATCTCACTTACTTCAGCCTAAAAGATGCACAGATATTTAATAAAGAGCCCCAAAAGTATGCACTAGCTTTTTCATTGTCTCCAGATGTGTGAAAAGGTGTTTAACCTGGGTGGGGTACCCACTCAAGTTTCAGACCGCCTATGCGTTCTGCCTTGCTTCCAAGGGAGAGCCAGAGAGATGTCAAAGGGAGAGAGCTAGAGAGATCCCATAACTGATATAATAAAGTGTGACCAAGAATGCAGTGTCGACCAGCTGCCATTTCTGTTCGCCTGGTAGTTTAAAATTGGGAGGAGCTGAATTTGCCTATAAAATGTAAAAATCCCAGCAAAATTAACAACAACATTTGAGGCCTTGTTGTTGCCCGAGTTTGTTGTTGTAATTGTTGCTCCGATTTAAATTTTTTACAGGCAAATTCAGCTCCTCCCAATTTTAAACTACCAGGCGAACAGAAATGGCAGCTGGTCGACGCTGCATTCTTGGTCTCACTTTATTATATCAGTTATGGGATCTCTCTAGCTCTCTCCCATTGAGATCTCTCTGGCTCTCCCTTCGAAGCAAGGCAGAACGCATAGGTTGGAAACTTGAGCGGTACCATGTCAAGGTTTCCCACTTTTCGCTGTGTGCGAAGGCACTTAGGCTTGAAACTTGAGTGGGTACCTCACCCAGGTTTCACACTATTCCGCCATGTTGTGCCAGAGCGCCAAGGTTTAAAACTTGAGAGGGCAACCCTTCCAGGATTCACACCTTTTCGGTATGGTTGCATGGGCGGTCTGAAACTTGAGTGGGTACCCCACCCAGGCTTAACACCTTTTCACAGATCTGGAGACAATGAAAAAGCTAGTGCATACTTTTGGAGCTCTTTATTAAATATCTGTTCATCTTTTAGGCTTGAGTAAGTGAGATTTGAAAATGAAAAAGTGTAGCCTACTTTTAGGGTGGTTATAACGCGAACAGAATATGAACTACCAAACGAAAGGTTGGTAAATGCTGTGCCTGATCCCCTCCAGAGACTGACCATTTACAGCTGGAAACTGACCATTTACAGCCGGCACAGCCTGATCCTCTTCAGAAACTGGCCATTTACAGGCGGCAGAGACAGATCCTCTCCAGAAACTGGCCATTGACAAACGGCACAGCCTGATCCCATCGAGAAACTGGCCATTTACAGCCGGCAGGGACTGATCCTCTCCAGAAACTGGCCACTTATAGCCGGCACAGAGAGATCCTCTAGAGAAACTGGCCATTTATAGCCGGCACAGAGTGATCCTCTAGAGAATCTGGCCATTTACAGCCTGCACAGACTAATCCTCCCCAGAAACAGGCCATTTACACCCGGCAGGGACTGATCCCCTCCAGAAACTGACCACTTAAAGCCGGAAACTGACCATTTACAGCCGGCACAGCCTGATCCTCTTCAGAAACTGACCATTTACAGCCGGCACAGTCTGATCCCCTCCAGAAACTGACCACTTACAGCCGGAAACTGACCATTTACAGCCGGCATGGCCTGAACCTCTTCAGAAACTGGCCATTTACAGGCGGCAGAGCCAGATCCTCTCCAGAAACTGGACATTTACAGCCGGCACAGCGTAATCCTCTCCCGCAATCGGTTATTACAGACGGCAGAGCGTGATCCTCGCCAGAAACAGGCCATTTTCAGCTGGCCGAGCCTGATCCTTTTCAGAATCTGGACATTTTCAGCCGGCAGGGCCTCATCCTTTCCAGAAACTAGCCATTTACAGCCGGCAAATCCCGATCCTCTCCAGAAACTGGTCATTTACAGCCGGCTGAGTCTGATCCTCTCCAGAATTTAGCCACCTACTTCCGGCAACGCCTGATACTCTCAAGAAACTGGCCATTTCTAGCAGGCAGAGTCTGATCCAATTTTTTCGACTAGAACCGACAGACGGGCAGACAGACAGGCAGACGGACATGGCTGGATCGACTCTGCTGGTGATGGTGATCAAGAATACATATACTTAATGGGGTCGGAGATGCCTCCTTCACTGCGTTGCAAATATCATCTCAAAATTATAATACCCTCTGCAAGGGTATAACAGCTATAAAAACGCTATTTACTATTTCCAAATAAAGAATACTTTTACGGTGACAATAAAAACCAACAGATAGTATTTGTTAACTGTTTTGTTGACAGACCCAACTATATTAGGCTTCGGTTAAGCTATAAGCATGTTAAATCACCTACAAATCCGATTCATGACCATTCATAATCTGCATGAAGACTCTCTCTCTTTCCCGAAGACGACTCTGTGCCTCGCGACTTCTTCGAAATAACCTGAAGCAAAGAAATATCAGAACTCCTACGACGAATCCAATTCTGAGGGCATAGGTCAGCAGGAAGTCCAATCGGTAGTACTGCACTAGGGAAATCTCCTCCTTATTTAGACGAATGTGCTTGGCATCACGGTGCCGCAGGGCGTACTCCGTCCACCAAACAGCCGTTTCCAGAGGGCTCATGGGTCTGTCCCTGAAGGACTTGGACATTTCCTTGGCTCTAAGAGCATACTTAGGGTTTTCGAGGAGTTCCCGAATGGTGTTGGTCAGAGTATCTGGGCTGAGGTTGTCGGAGTCCAAGACCTCGGCTATACCAGATAGCTTAGCCCGATGCATGTTAGTAAAGTGGTCGAAGAAAAAAGGAAGTCCGAGCATGGGAACTCCGCTGTTAATCGCCTCCATCATGCTCAGAAGTCCGCCTTGAGTTATGAACAGCCGGACGTTGGGATGGGCCAGCACCTCTCGCTGCGGAACTTTGGCTATCATATACGCATTCTCCGTTCTATTCGGCGTGGTAGAGAGTTCGTTCTTCCACACGACGCGCTGTTTCAGCCGGGAGAAGGCCTGCCGGAGTGGTTGCTGCATTTTGTCCGGGAGATACTTCACAAAGATGTCCAGGCCCATCGAAAAGTAAATGACGCCGTACTCCGCTTCGTCCATAAATCTCTGCAGCTCCACATCACACTGTTCCGGGGTTTCGCTGAGATGCAAACCTCCCACCTCGATGAGATTGGGCACATTGGCTCGCACCCTTCCCATGCTGAAATGACTGTTGACCAGGATCACCGAGAACCTGGCCCTCAAGTCCTCGAACTTTTGTGCCGAGTAGCCGAAGTACTTCTTGAAGACGCGAAACTGACCTGGTCGGACTATCAGACTCTCCAGCATCTTCTCCTCGGTGATGTAGGCCCAGTTGTAGAGCATGCTGGCCAACGAGTGGTCCATCGAATAGCCTATAGGGGAGATGGGTTCGTAGATGCTCGGTGCCGGATTTCCCGCAAGTTCCTCTACGTTCCAGCTGTAGCGCACACAGGCCAGGCCCATCAGGGCGGCGTTGTAGTACTCGGCCAGCCCGTTGAGCGCATCCAGGTGGCTTGTTTCCAGCATGACCATGTCGAAGCGCTCGCTCCTATCTCGCAGCATCCGTTGAACGCCGTCGTGGCTGAGAATAGCTTGGGAAACATTGTAAAGCATTGTGGCTGCCAGTATGCCCTCCGACCATTTGCTTCTGAAGAAGTTCAGCAATTGGTCAGAGTACAACCTTTCTGCAAGTATATAAAGCCAGAATATTTATAAGACATTTGCTTCGGAGTTTAAAAAAATAAATACAACTGGAATGTGTTATAAATATAATTATGCTTTTACCGCTTAGTGAGCTTTGCATGAGTTCAACTCCAATGATTGAACTATTGCAGTTGTAAATTAAATAATGAACGCTTTGGCTCTGACAGTGATTCACCTTGTTTGTTTACAGTCACTCGTATGTGTCTAACTCCCTCGATGTCGGGCGGCATTTCCACAGGCGTTATCATTGTCACATTGTGACCTCGTTTAACCAGCGCCCGAATCAGAGGCCTTACCACCTGGAAGGGCGAGCTATGGCGGAACGGAAAGACTCCCAAGATATTGGCTGCCGATGCCAGCTCCAGAGACAGGAGTGAGAGCAGACACAGGTACACCAGGCAAGCACAGCCGAGGCGCATTTTCACGCCTACCATCCGCTCATGTCGGAGCTCGGTTCCACAATGAATACAATCTAATCTGAATTCTTGAAAGCTCCACAATTTGGCTTAATAGCTATAACTGATTAGATAATTGTCGCTTTGATAAAACAGTTCGAACGGGTTTGTACATTCTCCATATCTACACACAATGTTGTTATAACGTATCAGCATACAAACAGCTGATCGTCGAAATAGAAACCGATAACGGAGTAAAATAATAATATAACAGACCAAACACTAATCACCGATTAAGTAAAATAATTATATAAAGCTTTGACTTTTTCATTTGAATAAATTTATTGGCTTATTGATCTCCACACTGCTTGAATCCTTTCCTTGGTACGTCTGTAACTATCGCGATTAGTATTAACCAAAATGTAGCCCAAAAAAATCAGGGATCCAATGACGAGTCCAAATCGAAGACCATATGTCAGAAAGCAGTCCAATCGGTAATACTGCATCACTGAAATTCCCTCGGAGTTGAGGCGAATATGGGCCGCATCCCGGTGCCGCAGGGCGTACTCCGTCCACCAGACTGCGGTCTCCAAGGGACTCATGGGTCTGTCCCTGAAGGCCTTTGACATTTCCTTGGCCTTTTGACTATATTTAGGGTCTTCAAGGAGCTCCAGAATAGTGCTCGTAAACGTGTCTACGTTTAGATCATTCGGATCTAGGACCTCAGCCATCCCTGCCAGTCGCACCTGATTAATATTGCTAAACTGATCGAAGAACAACGGTAATCCGAGCATGGGAACCCCACTGTACACCGCCTCCATCATGCTCAGCATCCCGCCTTGGGTGATGAAAAGCCGCACATTGGGATGGACCAGCACCTGGCGCTGGGGCACCTTTGCTATCATATATATTCTGTCCGTTTTGTTGGGCGTCGTGGAGAGCTCGTTCTTCCACACAATCCGCTGTTTCAGTCGGGCAAAAGACTGCTGGAGCACTTGCTGCATATTGTCCGGCAGAAACCTGACTAATATATCCAGACCCATGGAAAAATAGATGACCCCATGCTCCGCTTTGTCCATGAATCTCTGCAGCTCCTCATCACAAGGCTCTGGGGCTTCGCTCAGATGCATGCCTCCAACCTCGATGAGATTGGGCACATTGGCTCGAGCCTTGCCCAAACTAAAGTGGTTGTTGATCAAGATCACAGAAAAACGTGTCCTTAATTCCTCGAACTTCTGTGCCGAGTAGCCGAAGAACTTCTTGAAGAGTCTCAGCTGGGCTGGTCGGATAACGAGACGCACCAGAAGCTTCTCATCGGTGATATGGAACCAATTACAAAACATACTGACCAACGAGTTTTCCATATGGAAGCCAAATGGAGAAATGGGTTCGTTCACGCTCGGAGCAGGATTTCCCGCCAGCTCCTCTGTAATCCAGTTGAGACGATAGGGAGAGATGCCCATCAGGGTGGCATTGTATAACTCCCCCAGGCCGTTGAGGGCGTCCAGATGACCTCCATCTAGCAATACCAGGTCGAATCGCTCACTGCGGTCGTTTAGCATCTGCTGGACATGATCGTCACTGAGTATGGCCTCTGACATATTGTAAAGCATAGAGGTGACCACCTCAGTCTCTGCCCACTTGTTCTTGGAGAATTCCAGGACTTGATCGGAATCCATCAGTTCTGACGGAATTTACGTTCATATCAGATACTGGTGAACGAAAATAAGATACTGCTTACTTACCGTTCATGCGTTGGTTCAGCATTGCCACTCGTATGTGCCGCACTCCTTCGATATCGGCCGGTACCCCCACCGGCGTTATCATGGTCACATTGTGACCCCGTTCGACCAGCGCCTTCATCAAGGGCCGCACAACCTTGAAGGGGGAGGTGCTGTGGTACGGAAAGACTCCCAGGATGTTGGCTGCCTGTGAAACGTCCACATGGAGACTCAGGTGTAAGTACAGGCACAGGCACAACAGCCAAATAGAGCCAAGGCGCATTTTCACGGTTTGCGTCCGTTCATGTCGGATCTCTGTACACAAGTGAGCCCAATCTAATCTAAATTGCACACTTGATAGCTCCTGATCAATTTGTGAGCAAAAACAATGCGATATGATGTATTAAGCTCTCTGTTTTTGAAGAGAGAACACAATTAGACACTCCGACTTAATTCTTACCATTTAATTTAATCAAAACAAGTAAATCCTATTTCTACAAAAAAAAGACATCACTATCACATTCATTGATTGGCACGGGATTGCAGTCACTTTATTGCACGGTTTACCGGAATACGTCTTTGCCTAACACGATTACTTTGAAGCCATATGTAGCCTAGAAAGGCCAGGGATCCAATGACTAATCCAAATCGCAGGCCATAGGTCAGCAGGAAGTCCAATCGGTAGTACTGCACCAGGAGAATCTCATCCTTATTCAGACGAATGTGCTGGGCATCCCGGTGCCGTAGGGCGTACTCCGTCCACCAGACTGCCGTGTCCAAAGGACTCATGGGTCTGTCCCTGAAGGTGTCTGACATTTCCTTGGCCTTTCGGGCATATTTAGGGTTTTCAAGGAGCTCCAGAATGGTGCTGGTAAGCATGTCTACGTTTAGATCATTTAGATCCAGGACCTCAGCCATCCCTGCCAGTCGCACCTGATTAATATTGCTGAAGTGATCGAAGAACAGCGGCAATCCGAGCATGGGAACCCCACTGTACACCGCCTCCATCATGCTCAGCATCCCGCCTTGGGTGATGAAAAGCCGCACATTGGGATGGGCCAGCACCTGGCGCTGGGGCACCTTTGCTATCATATATATTTTGTCCGTTTTGTTGGGCGTCGTGGAGAGCTCGTTCTTCCACACAATTCGCTGTTTCAGTCGGGCAAAAGACTGCTGGAGCACTTGCTGCATATTGTCCGGCAGAAACCTGACTAATATATCCAGACCCATGGAAAAATAGATGAACCCATGCTCCGCTTCGTCCATGAATCTCTGCAGCTCCTCGTCACAAGGCTCTGGGGCTTCGCTCAGATGCATGCCTCCAACCTCGATCAGATTGGGTACATTGGCTCGAGCCCTTCCCAAGCTGAAGTGGTTGTTGACCAGGATCACCGAGAATCTGGACCGCAAGTCCTCGAACTTCTGTGCAGAGTAACCGAAGAACTTCTTGAAGAGGCGTAGCTGGGCTGGTCGGATAACGAGACGCACCAGAAGCCTCTCATCTGTGATATGGATCCAATTACAAAACATACTGACCAACGAGTTGTCCATAAGGTAGCCCCATGGAGAAATGGGTTCGTTGATGCTCGGAGCATGATTTCCCGCCAGCTCCTCTGTAATCCAGTTGAGACGATAGGGAGTGAAGCCCATCAGGGTGGCATTGTAGAACTCCCCCAGACCAATGAGGGCATCCAGATGACCTCCATCTAGCAATATCAGGTCGAATCTCTCACTGCGGTCCTTTAGCATCTGCTGGACACGATCGTCACTGAGTATGGCCTCTGACATATTGTAAAGCATAGCGGTGGCCACCTCGGTCTCTGCCCACTTGTTCTTGGAGAAGTCCATGATTTGCTCGGACTCCAACAGTTCTGACGGAATTTACGTTTATATCAGATACTGGTGAACGAAAATAAGATACTGCTTACTTACCGTTCATGCGTTGGTTCAGCATTGCCACTCGTATGTGCCGCACTGCTTCGATATCAGCCTGTACCCCCACCGACGTTATCATGGTCACATTGTGACCCCGTTCGACCAGCGCCTTCATCAAGGGTCGCACAACCTTGAAGGGGGAGACGCTGTGGTAGGGAAAGACTCCCAGGATGTTGGCTGCCTGTGAAACGTCCACATGGAGACTCAGGTGTAAGTACAGGCACAGGCACAACAGCCAAATAGAGCCAAGGCGCATTTTCACGCTTTGCGTCCGTTCATGTCGGATCTCTGTACACAAGTGAGCCCAATCTAATCTAAATTGCACACTTGATAGCTCCTGATCGATTTGTGAGCAAAAACAATGCGATATGATGTATTAAGCTCTCTGTTTTTGAAGAGAGAACACAATTAGACACTCCGACTTAATTCTTACCATTTAATTTAATCAAACTCAGATAAGTAAGTCCTATTTCTACAAAATAAAGACGTCAGTGTCACATTAATTGATTGGCACAGAATTGCAGTCACTTTATTGCAAGGTTTATCGGGATACGTCTTTGCCTAACACGATTACTTTGAAGCCACATGTAGCCTAGAAAGGCCAGGGATCCAATGACTAATCCAAATCGCAGGCCATAGGTCAGCAGGAAGTCCAATCGGTAGTACTGCACCAGGGGAATCTCATCCTTATTCAGACGAATGTGCTGGGCATTCCGGTGCCGTAGGGCGTACTCCGTCCACCAGACTGCCGAGTCCAAAGGACTCATGGGTCTGTCCCTGAAGGTGTCTGACATTTCCTTGGCCTTTCGGGCATATTTAGGGTTTCCAAGGAGCTCCAGAATGGTGCTGGTAAGCGTGTCTACGTTTAGATCATTTGGATCCAGGACCTCAGCCATCCCTGCCAGTCGCACCTGATTAATATTGCTGAAGTGATCGAAGAACAGCGGCAATCCGAGCATGGGAACTCCACTGTACATCGCCTCCATCATGCTCAGCATCCCGCCTTGGGTGATGAAAAGCCGCACATTGGGATGGGCCAGCACCTGGCGCTGGGGCACCTTTGCCATCATATATATTCTGTCCGTTTTGTTGGGCGTCGTGGAGAGCTCGTTCTTCCATATAATCCGCTGTTTCAGTCGGGCAAAAGACTGCAGGAGTACTTGCTGCATATTGTCCGGTAGAAAGCGGACCAGGATATCCAGACCCATTGAAAAGTAAATGACGCCGTGCTCCGCTTCGTCCATGAATTTCAGCAGCTCCTCGTCACAAGGCTCTGGGGTTTCGCTGAGGTGCAAGCCTCCCACCTCGATTAAGTTGGGCACATTGGATCGAGCCCTTCCCAAGCTGAAGTGGTTGTTAATCAAGACCATTGCGAATCTGGACCGCAAGTCCTCGAACTTCTGCGCAGAGTAGCCGAAGAACTTCTTGAAGAGGCGCAGCTGGGCTGGTCGGACGACGAGGCGTACCAGCATCTTCTCTTCGTGGATGTGGATCCAATTGTGAATCATGCCGACAAATGAAGTATCCAAGGAGTAGCCAATCGGAAAAATGGGTTCGCTGACGCTGGGAGCAGGATTTCCCGCCAGCTCTTCTATGTTCCAGTTTATGCGATGGCAAGTGACACCCATCAGGGTGGCATTGTAGAATTCGCTTAGGCCGTAAAGGGCATCAATGTTACTCATCTCCAGCATGACCATGTCGAATCGTTCGCTCCTGTCCCGCAGCATCCGTTGGACCCCATCGTCATAGAGGATGGCCTCGGAGAAATTGTAGTGCATTGTGGCAGCCAGGATGGCTTCAGCCCATTTGCTCTTTGAGAAGTCCAGCAGCAGGTCGGACACCATTAGATCTGCAGGGATATACATATTACTGATACTTATTTCAAAAGTTAAGAACAATTTGTTTACCCTGCAGGCGCTGGTTCAGCATGGGCACTCGTATGTGACGAACTCCCTCAATGCTATCCGGTATTCCAACGGGCGATATCATGGTCACATTGTGACCTCGATCAACTAACGCCCTCACCAAGGGTCTCACCACCTGAAACGGAGAGCTGTGGCGATACGGAAACACTCCAAGGATGTTGGCTGCCTGGGCGAACTCCAGTTCCAGGTGCAGCCCCAGGAACACCAGCCAAGCAAAGCCGAGGCGCATTTTCACGCTTTTCGACCGCTCATGTCGGTGCTCTGTCCACAACTGAGCACAATCTAATCTAAATTGCACTCTTAAAAGCTCCTGATCGATTTGCGAGCAAAAACAAAGCGATATGATATAGTAAACTCTCTGTTTGTGAAGAGAGAACGCTATTGTATACTCCGACTTAATTCTTACCTCGTAATTTACTCAAAATCAGACACGTATATCCTAGTTCTACAAAATCACATTAATTGATTGGCACTGCATCGCAGTCACTTTATTGCAAGGTTTATCGGGATACGTCTTTGCCTAACACGATTACTTTGAAGCCACATGTAGCCCAGAAAGGCCAGAGATCCAATGACTAATCCAAATCGCAGGCCATAGGTCAGCAGGAAGTCCAATCGGTAGTACTGCACCAGGGGAATCTCATCCTTATTCAGACGAATGTGCTGGGCATCCCGGTGCCGTAGGGCGTACTCCGTCCACCAGACTGCCGAGTCCAAAGGACTCATGGGTCTGTCCCTGAAGGTGTCTGACATTTCCTTGGCCTTCCGTGCATATTTAGGGTTTTCAAGGAGCTCCAGAATGGTGCTGGTAAGCGTGTCTACGTTTAGATCATTCGGATCCAGGACCTCAGCCATCCCTGCCAGTCGCACCTGATGAATATTGCTGAAGTGATCGAAGAACAGCGGTAATCCGAGCATGGGAACTCCACTGTACACCGCCTCCATCACGCTCAACAACCCGCCTTGGGTGATGAAAATTCGGACATTGGGATTGGCCAACACCTGACGCTGGGGCACCTTTGCCATCATATATATTTTGTCCGTTTTGTTGGGCGTCGTGGACAGCTCGTTTTTCCACACAACCCGCTGTTTCAGTCGGGCAAAAGACTGCTGGAGTACTTGCTGCATATTGTCCGGTAGAAAGCGGACCAGGATATCCAGACCCATTGAGAAGTAGATGACGCCGTGCTCCCCTTCGTCCATGAACTTCAGCAGCTCCTCATCACAAGGCTCTGGGGTTTCGCTGAGGTGCAAGCCTCCCACCTCGATTAGGTTGGGCACATTGGATCGAGCCCTTCCCAAGCTGAAGTGGTTGTTGACCAGGATCACCGAGAATTTGGACCGCAAGTCGTCGAACTTCTGTGCAGTATAGCCGAAGAACTTCTTGAAGAGGCGCAGCTGGGCTGGTCGGACCACGAGGCGTACCAGCATCTTCTCTTCGTGGATGTGGATCCAATTGTGAATCATGCTAACAAACGAATTGTCCCTGGAGTAGCCCATGGGAGAAATGGGTTCGTTGATGCTGGGAGCAGAATTTCCCGCCAGCTCTTCTATGTTCCAGTTAATGCGAACGGGAGAGACACCCATCAGGGTGGCATTGTAGAATTCGCCCAGGCCATAAAGGGCATCAATGTTACTCATCTCCAGCATGACCATGTCGAATCGTTCATTCTTATCCTGCAGCATCTGTTGAAAGCCGTCATCATAAAGGATGGCCTCGGACATATTGTAGTGCATTGTGGCTGCTAGGATGCCTTCAGTCCATTTGTTCTTTAAGGAGCCCAGCACTAGGTCGGACTCCATAAGATCTGCAGGAATATACATAGATAATGTTACTTTTTCCATATAAATTCATACATTTTACCCTGCTGGCGCTGGTTTAGCATGGCCACGCGTATGTGACGAACTCCCTCGATGTTTTCCGGTATTCCAACGGGCGATATCATGGTCACATTGTGACCTCGATCAACTAACGCCCTCACCAAGGGTCTCACCACCTGGAAGGGAGAGCTGTGGCGGTACGGAAACACTCCAAGGATGTTGGCTGCCTGGGCGAACTCCAGTTCCAGGTGCAGCCCCAGGAACACCAGCCAAGCAAAGCCGAGGCGCATTTTCACGCTTTTCGACCGCTCATGTCGGTGCTCTGTCTGAAAATGAACACAATCTAATCTGGCCCCGAAAGCACATGAAAGTTTTAGTTCGATTTACAAGCAAAAATCAAAAATTACTGATAACTTTAATGCTTAAATGTTCAGATATTTTTGGTAGGTGGAAAAGCTCATTGTTTTGTTGATTGTTAATGGTGCCGGTAGTTTGTTTATTTTGTTATTGTTATAATTCATTAGACTTATTATTATAAATAGTAGCAATTAATATAAATAGTAAAGCATTTAAATATTAATTTATAAATATTTACCTTAATTAAGAGTCGACCACGCGGACATACTTAAATTAATTTAAAGTAATTGTATTGAATAAAATATAAAGAATATTTGCAATATTTGAATATTTGCTGGCTAGCATTTCACGGCTTCATTCATGGCCTTAAATTCGTATCGCTTTATCTGGAAAGACCGCCATAGCCTGCACAACTAATGAGCTATTAAAGCCAGAGTATTCCAAACAGCTGATCTGATAAGATACCGAAATGTGCGACTATCAGTCGTAGCCTCGCGGTAAAACGTATGCTATGGAGTTAACAAGTGCTAACTCTATGATAACATGGTATATTTATCCGACCACTATTTAAATTATAAGGCAAGAAATTATATTTTCTGGCTGTAGGCTATGATGCTGATTCATACCAATCCAGGGGAATTCGTATGCGCAACAGCATCGCCTCCCTCTCGCGAAGGCGTCTCTGTCGGTCACGATGTTTCTGGTACAGCCTGTAGACCAGAACGATTACCGATCCAGCAACGAACCCGAGGCGAAGGACCACGGACAGCACACTGTCCAGCCTGTAGTACCGGATTAGGGGAATCTCCTCCACATTGAGGCGCATGTGGGCGACATCACGGTTGCGCAGTGCGTACTCCGTCCACCAGACTGCCGTCTCCAGAGGACTCATGGGCCTGTCCCTGAAGCACTTGGACATTTCCTTGGCTCTCGCAGCATATTCAGGGTTCTCCAGTAGCTCCTCAATGGTGCTGGTCACAGTGTCTGCGTTGAGGCCATTGGTGTCCAGGACCTTGGCCATGCCGGCTTGCTTCACCCGATGTAAATTATTAAACTGGTCGAAGAACAGCGGGATCCCGAGCACTGGCACTCCGCTGTCAATCGCCTCCATCACACTCAGCACTCCTCCGTGGCTAATAAACAGCCGGACGTTGGGATGGGCCAGCACCTGGCGCTGAGGTGACCTGGCTATCACATATATATTGTCCGACTTGTTGGGCATCGTTGAGAGCTCGTTCTTCCAGACCACGCGCTGCTTCAGCTGGGCAAAGGACTGCAGGAGTTGTTGCTGCATATTGTCCGGGAGGTACTTGACCAGGATATCTTGCCCCATCGAGAAGTAGATAACGCCGTGCTCCGCCTCGTCCATGAATCTCTGTAGTCGCTCATCACAAGGTTCTGGGGTTTCGCTGAGGTGCAAGCCTCCCACCTCGATGAGGTTGGGCACATTGGCTCGCACCCTTCCCATGCTGAAGTGAGTGTTGATGAGGATGACCGAAAACCTGGACCTTAAATCGTCCTGCATCTCCGCCGAGTAACCGAAGAACTTCTTGAAGACTCGAAGCTGGGCGGGGCGAAAGACCAGTCGCTCCAGCAGCTTCTCCTCGGTGATATAGGCCCAGTTGTGCCACTTGCTGACCAGGGAATGATCGAGAGCATAGCCCATGGGCGAGATGGGTTCGTATACGCTCGGAGCAGGATTTCCCGCCAATAAGTCGATGTTCCAGCTGGTGGCCACGAGGGATACGCCCATCAGCGTGGCGTTGTAGTATTCGGCCAGGCCGTAAATGGCGTCCAGGTGACTCGCCTCCATGAGGATCATATCGAACCGCTCGCTTTTGTCGCACAGCACTCTCTGGACACCTCCGTCGCTGAGTATGGCGTGAGAGACGTTGGACAGGATTGTGGCGGTCAGAGTTCCCTCCGACCATTTGTTCCGAAAGTAGTCCAGAAATAGGTCAGACTCCAAGAGATCTAGAAGGAAAGTTTTATTAATAAATCCTTTTAATACTAAGATATATAATTTTGAAGCTTATTTATTATGTTATCGGATAAATTTCATTTTTCAGAGCTCGAACTTTTTCTAATCAGCAGCGGAATGAAAACGTGTAAAACGATTTACTGATAATAACCAGTAAATGATTGGCAAACTGTCAAGAAATTTCTTGAAGGTATAAGTAACATATGAGAAATGAATTTGTTATTTTTTATACTTTATTTTCTTCGGACGCCTCTGATCCAATTGACTCACCTTGTATTAGTTTGTCCACCATTGGCACTCGCAGATGACGGACTCCCTCGATGTCCGGCGGCATTCCTACGGGTGTTATCATCGAGACCTTGTGACCCCGCTCTATCAGAGATCTCACCAAGGGTCGCACCACCTGGAAAGGGGAGGGCAGGCGGTACGGGAAGACGGCTAGGATGTCGGCCGCCGGCGCCACCGCCACAAACAGGTGCAAAATCAGGCTGAGGCAGCCGAGGCGCATTTTCACGCTTTTCGTCCGCTCATGTCGGAGCTCTGTTCCAATCTGAACGCAATCTTATCAGAGCTCGAACACCCATGAAAGTTCCAGTTCGATGAACGACTAATGACAATAACCTGGTTGAGTTATCAGCATGTTTAGATAACTTTCGGAATTCGAACTGGGAGCGTAAAGAATATATTCCTATCCAATCAGCTGCTCGACTTCCCGCCAAAGAGGGAAATTTATTCAAAAACATTCCCTTTTCCCTAGAGTACTGTTGTCCTCTTCTTGGGTTCTCTGTATAGTTGTCTCCTTTGAACTCTTTAGTTCGCATGCGCTAAAATAGCCATCTAGGGAGATTTTTGCTTGGTACTCTTGATTTAATGATTTTTGTTCTGTACCACGTTTCCATAAATTGGTTTATGGCTGGAATAAACAATGAAGACTTTATAGGAATTTAAAATAATGTAAAGAAAGTTTTATAGAATGGTTTTTCTAGTAAAAATTGTAATCATAAGGTTTTACTTCTGTAATATATTAAAATTTTACAGTTTTTCATTTGAATAAGATACAATTTGTTTCGGAATAATATTACAATTCGTTTATCCAAGGCTCAGACACAAATAATATTTAATTTAATTTTTTAAGAAAGGATATGCCAAAATATACATATTTTCTAGAGAATTTTAGCCATCTTAGTTAGTAAGTTAGAAAATACCCTAGAATTGGAGGGGTTGAGAGACCACTAGAGTTTTTAATTTTTCCTAAGAACATTTTCAGAACTCAGCAGCCTTAAAGTAGTCTGGGTCTTCAAAAGAGCAAGTCAAGATTTATTAGGTTTTATTTTTACTTTTATATATTGCCACTTCTTAGCCACTGTCTGATATGGATATTAATTCAATTCCCAATACATAGTAGCCAGCGAGTTACTCGCATGACCCCGCAAGAATGTCGGATAATTCTGCATTTAACCTTTTAGTGCCCCCGCAGGTGAAGGTGTAAAATGCCATCGCTCTCCATTTGGCCGAACGCAGTCTATGGCCTCGTAAATGCAACTGTGCGTTTTATATTTTGACTATAACTCAAAGTGCATTTCAACGGTGCCTCTATTTGCATCCTGCATTCGAGGGGTGGCTTCCAGTGGACGGGAGGTGCTGGAGTGCGACTGGAAGGGGCGCTGATGCCGTTCAAACATGCATGAGTTGCACGAAGTGGGCGGCAAATGCTACCAGCCGGAGCCTAGAATGATGGAGAGGCGGTTCCTGGGACTGCAGCCCAACTAAGGGTGCGCGGGGCTGAGTCGCACGGGAACTGGCAGGCCAAATTAACTTAACACTCATAAATCAGCGTTAGCGGCAACCGCAAAAAGCGTTGCATAAAAAATGGTTATGGGCCCTCTTTTCGGGGCTCTCTTTTTGGAGTTGCTGTCCCTTTGACGTGCAAAATGGGATCAGTGTGGCAACAATGCATCGTTGCATTCCAAATAAACAGTTCTCGTAAAATGCAAGCGTTTGCATTGCTGAGTTGATGGCCGGAACATTTTTGAGCTGCCCGTCGGCCGAGCATATCAGGCTGGGGCAATCGTCATGATGTCCTCTTAGGCACTAATGCGCATTTTCAGGGGGGCGACTTTCGGAGGGCTTCAGCTTCAGCTCCAGCCCCTGCTCATGACCCTTGACAAATCGGGGATATTTTAGATTTTTGAAATGTCTGCCCGGATTCCCTTTGCCCGATATCACAGCGTCGAACCCCTGGCCAGGCTTGGACTTGCCGATTGCCGGATATGCAGGGCATTTCGTTTGGCTTCGTCCTGTAACGGTCGGGCAATTTGGTTCGGTTTGCCCGAAATTGCTGCCGTCAATTTTGGTAATTAAATTGTAGTGCTCAATTTGCCATCTTTTTAATCGGCATCCAATCATCGTTCAGGAGTAATTTAGATGGATTTCAGTTAGCAGTTTTTTCCCCGGCGCCGCGCATACCTAATTGACTTGGCGTGCGCAAAAAATAGCCTCAATTGCAGCGGAATGCATAATAAATAAGTGCCGCGACAGGCGCGTAAACGCTTTCGACGGAAATGTAAATGATATCAATGCGGCAACTTGGGCTGGCAATATTTATGCGCTTTTGATTCGAAACTGAAAAGAAAAGTGCCGCGCACTAAATCACAATTTGCCGCCGACTGGCGATGACAAGAGCGGGGCTGGGGCCGGGGCCCTCGCCTTTTCTTGTCCTTGGGAAAACACACCACAGCGGCAGCTGGGCGTCTGATTTTAAAAGGATCTTACTTGGCGTCTCCCCGCCACCTTTTTTTCACTCAGCTGCCCTCGAGTATCGGGTATAATTTATGCGAGCAGACGCCACCGGAAGCGGAAACGAAGGCGGAAGCTGTCTAATTATTCAGCGGCAGCCGGTTAATGGAGCGTCTTACTCCGTGTCTGCTTTGCCTTTGTGACTTGTTGCCGTACTTTGCATGTCTATCGACTGATCCCTCGGCCAACTGTTGCAGACGGCGTTTAATTATCTTAATGGGACTATGCGGCGTATGCGCAATTGTAGTATGCATGTATCGTGTAGCGAGTGCACACTGTACCAATGTCTTCATTGTGCTACAGAATTGTTAAATAAACATAAGCAATGGCCAAGTGGCCAGACGAAATGCGATCACCCTATTGCGCCTCAGAGCTGACAGTATGGGAAGTGCAAGTGTCAGCGAATTCTCACCGCTTGACAACGCACACAGATAGACACATGCATATACCAACTCCACTCGCGCTCTCTTATGTATGAGCATAGATACTGGCATGTATATGGGCGCTGCTGCCGCTGCCGATATTTGGAGGCAGCGCAGCCGCTAGCCCCCTTTAACTTTTAAGCTTAAGAATTATTATGAATAAATGCATAAAACTGAGCAGACGCTCATCCGCTACAAAACCATCGTTTTTTAATAAATATATTCTACCATTTAAAATGTTAACAAATGATAAACTTTACACAATATTGACTGTTGGCGGGGTGCAAGTGTCTGCTGTCCTCACACGCAAGGGCGGAAGGGAATAAGGACATGCTGTCACATTGCATCAAGCGCAAAACAATAAAATGCTCGTCGACCCAGGCCGGCAGGTGTCGCTGCCGTGATAATGTCAACAGCGGAAACAATAAAAGCCGCAGTTGTCTTTCGACTTGGCTGCGGGCTCGGCTCCGCCCTGCGCTACGCGGCAAAAGGACATCTGCAGGTAATGGGGGAGCTGGAGTGGGAGTGCCTTCTTCAGATGAAGATAGCAGCTGATGGGGCCGGAAAAACGGGGAGTGTTTAATGTGTCGTTGTTCGTTTCCGGCTCCTTTTCTTCTTTCTAGAGAATATGAGACTGAGAAAAAGTTTCAAACTTATCGGTGACCATGTCTGTGACGTAATGACTGCTTATTTTCTCTTCATTTACTTAAGACCATTTCTTGTTATTTTATTTTATTTATTAATTATTATTAATTATTAAGTGAATATTTATTTCCCGAACAATAGTTAAGGATATTTACCTATCTATTTATGTGGTTTTAAGGATTATTGCAAATATATTGAAGACATTAAAGGTACTACAAATAATTCTATTAACTTAAAATCTCTTGAAACTAAAGAAATTCTGTATAATTCTTGCTAAAATTACAAAACAGCATAAAGACACATTTTTTTCTCTGTGGTCTTATCTTGAAAAGCTAAACGTTAACTTGGCAATCTTATTAAGGCCCTACCTATAGTTTCTGCAAATGTTTGCCATTGCTTTTCATTTCCGTTTGGGCCCAAAAGTTGTCTCAAAGGGTTCGGCAGCAGCCTAGGCGGAAAGTTGGCCCAAAAAGTCGACTTGGCCCACATAAATTGCCAGATGCTGGTGGCAGCCACTTCACACGCCGCTGACAAGCGTCAGACTCAATAAATTACATTTTGCTGGCGGCGGCTCCTTTGCCCGCTTGTCAGTCCGTCCTTGGGTCTGTGTGCTGGCCAGGCCTGCGGCTTCATAAATTGATGCTGGTACCGGGGCCAGGACCTTGAACCGCCGCTGGTCGGCTCTCTTCGCCCTGGAGTGGCCACTCCAGTGGCTGCCAGCTGCTCTCGAGTGTGGCCAATGCAACTTTAGTTTCAGCTCCAGATTGTGTTTGCTCCTGTGTTGTTTTGCGTTGTGCTGTGCGGCTGCCCGCAAAGTTCCGCTTCCACTTTCTATTCGAGGGAGAGCAGGCAGAAATTAAAATTTATATGTCAAGCAGGCACAGCGAAAACTTTTGCAGCAACTTTGCGGTGTGGCAGAGGCACGGGCTCGTGCAGAGGCAAAGGCTGGGCGCCAGCGAACTTTTGTGCCACATTGAGCGCAATAATGCCAACAATAACAGTATTACCAGCGTACCAGCCGCACCCCCGCCAAGGATAATGCAGACTAATGCCGAATCGGAATCCGAATCCGAGCCCGCAGCCACCGCAGCAAGGTCGGGAGGAGCGCGGTGCCCCAGTGGCTCGTTTTGCTGTTATTATTATTTGGACTGCGAATGGCAGAGCAAATGCAAATGCAAATGCGAATGCGAATGGGATCCTCGATGGCCTTAAAGTGTCAGCTGCGGCGCTGCTCTTTGTCCTGCTTTTTGGCCTGCAAGGACTCTAATTGCCGGCAACAAATTCCAATTAGCCGCCCCAAATCTCCAGCGTGCGAAACGGATGCAGTGCAGCCAGGATAGCCAGCCAGAATCCCCCGGATTCAGTCTATTCCGCTGGCCGACTTTTATGAGCATAAGCGAGGCCAATAAAGCGCTCAACCTCATGCGATTATCGCCTCCGCTCCCCGGGCCGGAAAACCCGAGACCAGGCGAAAGCAGGGAAATTGGCCAAAGCATCCAAAACATCCAAAATATCCGCAACAGCCAGAGGAGCTGGCTTCTAGTGCTGTGTGCCGCTGCTTTCAAATGCAGTTGCAGTTCTCGTGCCTTCCTGGCGGGTCCTCTCCTTGCCGGCTTTTAAGCGTTGAAATATTTATAAAGCGAAAAATGTTATGTTGACGCGCTGGCAGCCACTTTGAGCTCTGAGGGTCAGGAGGAGCTGGCTAAATGGGGTTCGAGTTAAGTGGCGAGAATTAAACGGAATGCGAAGCGAAGCAGGCCGTAAACCTTCAACATTGAGCTCAGAAAAGTAGCTTATTCCGGAGACAATACAATTTCATTTGAATTCAAGACTCATGTTATCTTGGTGAATGACCTTTAAAAAACATTCCATGCTTAGAGTCTTGAATTTCTTTGAATTTATGAATATGCATTCGTTGTGCATTCTTCCGAGCCAATATGTAGGCAATTTATTTTAATTTGAATTTCACCGAAATGTGTTTTAGAATAAATCAAAATTTATTGTATTTCAGTTTGAATTTCTTGTGTGTGATTTCTACTGAACTGTAAAGTAAAGTTCAAATTTAAATTCCCTATGCTTATCTTAACATTTAATAAGACCTAAAATAACTGTATTATTTTGCTGTACTTTTAAACATCTTTTGATTTCGAAGGTCTTATTACGGTTCAGGCCTTTAAAATTTAAATGAACTAGTACAAACTAAGTAATTGATTTAGAGCATAAGTATTAAATGAATATGACTGCTCCCAGCTGGAATGCATTGCCCGATGCTGCATATCGTTATTTATTTCAATTCATTACGCCGCCCCAGCCATATAATCCTCGGATATCAAGTCTAGACACACGCATTGTTATACATTTTAATCAACGCTGTCATTTATAATTCCAACTTACAGCCGCAGACTTTGAAGCCGAAACCGGGGCTGAGACTCCTCTGAAAGTGCCTCTTCAGGCTGCGACAACAAAGCGAGCATGCATTCCAAATATTGCGCATACGCCGCGTTGTGCATGCACACAACTGTCAGCAAGGGGAGCGGCGAAGGGCTGATGATAATGGAGGCAACCGAAAGCCAAAGGAATATGTGGACTTTAACTAACTGACTATGACTATGACTACGACTGCAGGCAGTGTCGGCGTTGCGTTGCGGCATTAAGACCTCAGCTGAAATGATTACATGCCTGTTTAGATTTGTCAGTGGAGCGGAGCAGGGCCGCTGGCAGGCAGCTCATGTATTTCACAGTTGATAAATGATCAAATTAAGCATGGCACACAGCCGACCTACATGGCAGCCCCGAAACTGCTTGGCGTGAAAGTAGGGGAAATGGGGGGGAAGGACCTGCAGCAGCTGCTTTAAACTTCTGCTCGGCATTGTCTTGCCACAACACTTTCGCTCCACGAAAGGCGGAACAAAAAATATATAAGGGACTGGGAGGCTCCTTCAAACCGAGCCAGCCCCAGCACCATCCCCGCCCCCTGCTTGATATGCGGTGCCTGTCTTCTGCTTTTGCTGCTGCTGCAACCTGCTTTACTTTTGCGGCATCTTGCCGCTCGCTGCCTCCTACTTTATGCGGCTGCTTGTGTGCGGAGGGGCTGAGAGATAAAATAACACGCTTCATGCTGCCTGGCACTAAACTATTTGGAAAAATCGTGCACGTTTTCATTTAGCTGAGTGCACGCGGCTGCCAGGGTTGCAGAGCTGCCAGCCATCCAGCCAGAAGTCTGCTGCAACCCACAGATGCAAATACAAGTATCGAGATTTATGGCGAATATTTTTCGGCCTGCTTATGCAACATACAGGCACACATAAATTTCCATTTCGGAAGCACATTAAGCCGGCTAATGAATGGCCCGAGCCTTGACCCTGACTGAGGAGACATCTCAGCACGCTCCGAATATATGTGTTTACTATTTAATTGTCCGACAATCTGGGTCAGCAAGTTGCCCGGCAGCACCTTCTGCCAAAACTAATTGCAATAATTAAGCCAGAGCAAGCAGTTTTAATTACCAACATTGTGTCCGAGCAAACAGGGACCACAAGAAGTGACAAGTCAGAGGCGAGTAATTGCAATTGAAACATGACTTTGGCCCACTGGATGGAGACATTATGGCATTATCTATTATCTATTTATTAGGCAGCCATCGATTGGCCCATCAACGTCCAGTGAATTGGACCCAATTGAATTTGCAGCCTTTGGCCGAGCTTAAAATTTGAGAATTGAATAGTTGTGGCTGAGTTTGCGTTAGCCGTGATTAATTCATTGAAGCTGTCCCGTTTTTCGTTCTGGGTCTGCACAAATTTAAATAAATAATTTGAGCATTTTTGTTTGGAGTTGCAGAGTCGAGAATGTTTTATTTGCAGCGACCGAAGCTGTGAATGAAATCTGGGAGCCAGTCCAAAACTACCATCTAACATTTCTCTTACTCACTGAATGGGGATGGGATGTGTGTGAGTGCGCGGTCGGGGTGTGTATCCTGCGGTTCCCTGAAAATGTGAGCTAACTGCCTGCTGTTGAATTTATTTGCGGTTCTGCAGCATCCCCTGCCCAGCAGCCCAGCAGCCCTTCACAGGAGCCGCATTTATGCATGTGTTGCAGGGGCTGCCAGCTGAAAGGAAGGGGCTCCTTTCGGCCGCTGCCGCTGACAGTTTGTTGCCATTTGTGTCGTTGCAGAGGCAGCTGAAAAATGCCCTGCTTACATGCCGGGCGTGAATTTAATTCGCCGCCCTTGCTGGCGCAAATTAAATTTTTGTCTTCGCCCGTTTTCATTCCTTTTCACGCCCTATTAGCCTAGTCGCGGGTGGCGGGCTAAGATGCGCATTATAAAAGCAATTTTGGCAAGTTTTGAGTTGCTTCAATTTTTGTTAGCGAAACTTTGCCAGATGCCTGCGAAAGTTTGCCGCTCCGCCGCCGCCGAGGAGCGCAACTAATTGCATTTATGTACCAGGAAGCCAGAGGTAAGCTCATCTTGAGATATTTTTAATAAATCCATTGTTGTGCGGGTCCATCAATCACTTTGTGCCGAGCAGCTGCAGCTGCGATTTTACCGTATTTTTAATTGTGCCGCTAAACAGGGTCTCTTGTTTGGCTTTTAATTATGCAAACACACATCGAGCCGCCGCGGCGCTACTGAGCGAATTATCTGTGTACGGCCCAGGCCCATGCCCCTTTGACTGATACTTAAAATGCATATTCGCCGGGCTCTCGCATAATAGCGCATTTCACAAGCACGTTAAACCGCATGCTGACATGTGTAAACATTTCAACCGCAGGTGCACTCTTCCAAAAATCGCAGAATATTCGAAGCACGCTTTTCAGTTGCAAATCCGCATACGGGACGTTGAGTATGCGTCATATTCAATCACAATTAACCCGATGCCTTAATTAGGGAATGCACCCGGACCGATAAAAGAGATTGACGAGTCGTGTAAGCCCTGTATCAATTGGGACACCAGATTGCAGCCACGCCCCTCTCAATTAAAAGCCTTTAATCTGCCCCGGGCGGAGGCTGTCGCCTCGTATCGCCATCCAAGATTTATGGCTGGCTCGACAGTGTATCTGCCATTAGGCATTCCTTTTGTTCTCGCTCGAAACAAAGAATGTGGTCCGTGGGCGTCTTATCTGCTTGTTGCTCTGTTGATTCAGGCAGACCGCCTTGGCTCTTTTGTCCTTCGGCTACGTCCGAGTCCCAGTCCGAGTGCAAGAGCCGCATAATCCTTTCTGGCAATTAGCTGGCAAATCAATGCCGCCTGTCAGCGGCTATCGGGCGAATCTCCGTCCCAGCCGAGCGGAGTTAATTTGATTTATGCTCCGTTAATTGGACGCCCGCACCCAATTGGCCAGAGTGTGTCGGTGTAAGGGCTAAGGGCCGGCATTAATCCACTAATAAGAGCATGAAAGTATTATGTGTAAACACGCACATAAACACGTGCACACACACTCACGCACCAGCAAGGATACAAGAACTCGGAGGGAAAAACTTTGGAGGGGTCGCGGTGATGGGACTAAAGTTTGCTCCGAAAGCAACAGCACGTCCTTGACTGAAAAACATTAAATATAATTACGAGTGAAGCGGCATCCCCCTCGCACGCATCCACTCAGGACTCCATCCCTGCCAACTGTTGGACATTAGCTGGTGCTTATGACAAGCCAGCAGCCTTAACTACTTCGCCTGCACTTTTCCGGCTGCCAGGCACTGAGAGAAACAGTCTGAAAATTGATATTTTTTATTAGTAAAAATATAAACTGATATTAAACTTAGCTTTCATTTAACTTCAAGCATTTCTCATATCTTTAGTTTCGTCCGAGTGCTTGTTACTTAATTTACTGCCATGGCATCCTTCTTCAGCTGGAGTACTCTTCCAGAGCTACATACGTCGGGGAATTATAAGCAGGCAACATGTTAGTCACACTCTTTTGGCTCTGACTGAGCTCGGGCTGTCAGCTCAATACACCGTCAAATAGCTGGCCATCAACAAGTCAGCACATGGGGATAAAAAGGGGAATTGCTGAAATAAAATCAATGAAAACAATTGGTGTTTCACCCAGGAGAGAAGCGTGCGACGACAAGGACTCCGTTCTCCATTCTCCGTTCTCCGTTGCCCGCAAAAGAGAGCGAGTGGGACGCAAATTGAATGACTGACAAATGCACTTATCTCCCAGCCAGTTGGCCGAAGCTTTTGGGGATTTGCATACGCAAAAAGCCAACAAGGAAGTACACAAGAACATACACACTCGAGCAGCAAAATCCTGACAAGAACAACAAGTAATCAAACAAAATGGAATCACAAAAAAATGCGAAATCCCCAAAGTCCTTCGCACAAGTCCTTAAATACATGAATAATAAAGGCACTGTAAATCATCCCCTGCCCCCGGCGACCGTTGAAAAGTATGCAATGAATTTCGAGTGATTGAATTTTGTTTGATTAGAGAATAGCCATACGTCCATCCGTCCATCCGGCCGACTGTCCGCCATCTGGAGTGCGGTCCCTAGTCAAGCGGACAATGTGCTGCCCCCTGGCCATATTGTGCATTATTTATTGTGCGTAAAGGGCCAAGAACACACATGAGCAGCGCACATAAATGTTTATATATGGGCAAAAGCACAATAATAATTTTCCTTGCCAGCATAGAAATCTTGCACATAATAAACAACTGCAGCAGCAATGGCATTCTTGAGGGCCCAGTACTTTTTAATAAAAGCAAAATGACCACAAAAGCTCTCGGGAATCGTTGGTTATGTTAAAGCAGGCAGCAGGGGCAGCCGGGGCAGCAGCCGCAACTACAAAAGCATTTGCCAAGCACATCGAAACAGCTCGCGGGCAGCTCAGCCCAACTCGGGGGAGTAAGGGGAAAGTTGTGACGGCGGCAGGCTGGGAAAAAAATACAATAAAAATTACTGAACCGAATGCATCATAATGTTTATGTCAAAAATGAACAACAGCATGAAGGGCCGCTCCATGGGCCAAGACCAAGGAGCTCAGCCTGCTCCTAGCTGCCAGCTGGCCGGACCAAGATGCATTTCCTGTCCCCAGGCGCAGGGCAGTGGTTGCCCATTGTTCCAAGCAGCTGCAGCCGCAGATAGAAAAGGATATGCCCGAGAAACCCACAGCCCACAACAACACTCAGCCGGGAAGGCGTCTAAATTGATTACGGCCAGGCCGAGGCCAAGGTATGTGCGGCAAATAAACCCTCAGGAGCTGCAGCGGGGTAAGTTTTCCTGTCCCGGAGAAGCATTTTTTTCAAAGCTGAATCAAAGCTGGTTAAAGTGTGTTGCGGCAGCCACAATTAAAGCTCGCCCAGTCTATCCAAGAATACCTTGAATATTATGTTGCACACGGCTGCTCTTGAATGTCGCCATCAGAAGCAGCAGCTTCAGAAACATTATCGGAGTAACGCACAGCTTTTAGCTGCTAAAAACAGCATCACATAATTACGAGGTGTCAGTTTCTGGGCAGCTCACTCACTTGATACTGGTTGGGTATGATGGTATTAAGGAGAGTTGAAGAATTATGAATATTTTGGAACTATGATCCTTAAATATATGTTATTATTTGAAAAGAAAATTATTATACATCGATTCTTGACAAAGGAATTATATTCGGGTAAGAAAGAAAGAAAGAACCAACACCTATTTTAAAGATAGATTTATTTATTTTGTCTATATATTCTTTTTTTGTTTTAATAACATTATTGCTTGGCTGTATGTTACTGAGTATCCCCCTGCCGATACATCAGGTGAGGCTACGCCCGCGGTCGCTTGTTATTAGGCAACCTGCTCGACAAGCATCATCTCCAGCCCCTCACTGCCGGCCACCAAGTGTCATAGAGAAGTGTGCTAAAAACAGCAGAAAAAAACACATTTGGAGCGGCATTTCTGTGCTGTGTATTATTCCAGTGTTTTTCATTTCCTACTCCGGCAAAACGCCGCAAAGCGCCCGAGAGCGCACTTCATTCACACTCGATGCGTACTGCCACAGCCGGGGCGACAGTTGCCGTGGCCGTTGCCGTTACAGGTGGAAATGGAAAAAAAAAAACAAACACAAAAAGAAAAAAAAATTGCCGGTAGAAATGAAACGACTTCACTCCACTCCAGGCTCGTGGCAGGCACCCGTGCTGTGTTCATGGCGAAATATTTACGATTTGGCATGTAAAGTGGCGTTTCTTGTGCACTTTTCCGGTAAATTCACACCCCCCACCTGCGGGGCATCGGATTTAAAAGCCACCTCCTGCCGAGCCCTGCCCGGCCTTTGTTTTTGTTTGCACTGCAATCCTTTTAATGCTCCCGTCAAGTACTAGCCTTTGTGGCAGTGGCAGTGGCAGTGCCAGCGACTATTTGTGGTGCCACCCGGCGATGATTAAAATACTTGTTTTGGTCCATTTGACTGATTGAACGGATCACAGCAATCATATTTATTTCCATGAAAGATGCATCATGGCCGAGATTCGACCCCGAGATTCTTCCACTCGTCCTCGAGCTGTCCTGGGCTCTCGCAGTCAAGCATCAACCTCGGGGCTCTGTCGCATTTCCCTCCCCGGCGACCGTCTGTCAATTTGTCTTTTCATTTTTCTTTTGCCGCTTATTTCCTGGCGCGCTGCCGTTGAATGCATTTTTAATTGGCTTCAAATTTCCGGCCGAGCTCTGAGAAAGACGAGGCACAAAGGGGAGCAGAATGAAATTGAGTTTTATTATTAAAGGCTCGGGAGTAGTGGGCAATCAGGTCTGGAATTGATTGTAAGCTTAAGCGCGAAGGCGTCGGATAAAGCATGCAATAAAAGGCTAAACTTGATATCCAAGGTGTTTTGTTTGTATTTAGTTTCGAATGTTTAAAATAGACACAAAGCTTAAAAAACAACTAAAAGCATTCCTTCTTTTAAAGGGAATATATTAAATATACTCCAGTAACTGCTACTATTAAATATAGTAATGAACACATAACGGTATAGAGGTGAGTCCATTTTCTAAATTTATTTTATTTTGATTACTGGGTGGAGTGGAGAAATTGCCACGAAACTGCCAGGGAAGCGATCGAATCTCCTCTCCCCGCCATCTGCGTCTCCACCTGCTCGTCATAATTCAGAGCTCCACCACCTACACATACAATTCCCTGACCTGGTCAGACAAACTTTGCGGGCTGCGAGAAATCTTTCAACTTTGTCTGGGCCAGGAAAGTACTCACCGTCTCGTTATTTGTCCCTCCTCGCTGTCCGGGGCCTTAAAATCGCACTTTGAACCACTTTGCCGGCGTTTATTGATTTCAATGATGACCCCAAATTGCTGCAATGAAAGTTGACCACGCTGCCCAGGTTTCGGGCCACTCGAGGCGACCGGAAATGAGGTAAAGTGCTGGGCGGGCTGATGAGGAGGGACTTCGATGAGGAGCAAGGTGAAAGCGAGCAGAAGGCCTTGACATTTTCCATCCGTTGGCATATCACGTAGCCTGGCAAAGTATTTAATTAAAATGAAACGCAATCACACTCTCACACAAAAACCAACAAACACACACTCGGGCTAGAGAGCTCACTTAATCCATCTGCACTTCTGGGGAATACCTGCGCTGCTGCATTTGCGGCAATAAATTCAAAGCCAACTGCGTGCGATGCCCAACAAACTGCCAACTAACACACACGGATGCAAATGGGCATAGACAGGCGGCTAACACAGGCACAGGCGAGCGCACACGACGACGACAACACTCATACGCAGTGTGGCCCAGTGCAGTGCTGATCTCTCCTGTGGGCCTCCCTGCACATTTTTGTTACCAAGATTTTAACTGTCAGCAAGTTGGGCGACTTAATTTGAATTTACGGCACCGCCAGGGGCGGCACTCGCCTCGCCTGCTACTCGCCTGCTCCTCGCACGCCCTCCCCGGGGGTCCTGGCTATTATTTCGCACAAACAGTATTAAATAGTGAGCGGAGCTGCTGGTCCTGGTCCTGGTTCTGGTTCCTCTTCTATTCTATCTCCTTTCTGGTCTCCAGGTCGAGGTCTGTCCAAGTAAACCTGTGTTCGTGCCTGTTCCACGGGTGTGCCTTGTGTGTGGGGGTGACAATAATATTCAAATTCCACTCCGCTGCCGTTGCCTGGGCGGAGGGGTAGGGGGAAGGGGGAGAGGGTAAAGGGCGATGGGCGTGGCAATGACACTTTTACACTCCATATATCTGCCTAGGAAGTCGCCACTCTCCTGGTTACCCCTTTAAGTGCACTGAAAGCATAGGTAATGGAAACAACTTTTAGAAGGACTTGATTTTCCACGAGAATATACAGCAAATGGGATTATTTTAATGGAACTAAGCTCTGTTTGTAAGCCAATTTATATTAATATATATATGGCCTTTTTGGTATTTTGTTTATTGTCCTCAAGATGCTTTTTCCTTTACCCCTACTACTCCGAAAATGTATTAAGTTGTCCCTTAGTGAGGTTAAGGCCTTTATTGACTCCTGTTACTTCAGCCTGTAAGTGAATGACTAACTTTCCATAAACCTTTTTCTAGCTTTAATTGACGCCCTGTAAATACATCCATAAATATAGTTTATTTATAGCTGGCCAGGACTTTCTCCAAGTGCCGTTCTCAAGCCCCGCTTGCGCTCTCATATTTATGTGTCTCCTGATAGCGCCGCTGCAGTCAAAAGTTTTTCTTGCGGCCCGCCGTTTGCGAGTGTGCATGTTTATATGCTAATACTTTAGCGCACATGGCAGGGCACTATTATCGCGACTGCCACTTGGGCGTCGAACTTCCGTTCTGCCAGCCCCGCTCCGGCTTCAGCTCCTGCGGCTCCTCTCCCATTTTCTGCCCTGGGATGGAACGGAGGATCTCTCGGCACTGAGCCCTCAGCTCGATGGCAGCCCAGAAGCATTTGCAATTTGGGTTTGCATTCGCGCTCTCGGGCTCTCGGGCGCTGCTTTCGCCGCCCGCTGAATGTTGCAAAATGAATTTTACTTCATTTTGATATGTTCTCCCCGCTGGCTTCGGCGGTGCCAGGCACATAAATACTTGGGGGATGTGTGGGGCGTTTTGTTCAGTTTGTTTTGCCACTATCGCAGTGATAATAAATTTTATTAATCTCGCCGTCGCCCACACACGACTGAGAGCGCAATGGATATGGATGGCGGAAGCTCCCGCTCCAGACACTCGCTGATCAAGTACTCAACTAGTCGAAGGCATTTGTAAACGCGGTCGCAAACAAGGACGCGCTCCTCCTCCCGCGGGACCCGTCGACGTCCTGCCACTTATTTTCATTTACATTTCGTGGCAGCTGCCGCCGGAAGACGCCGCACTCCACTGACGCTGCTGCTGCTGTTGCAGCTACTGGAAGTTGCAGCTGTGCGCCGAATTTATTATGTAATTATTGTTGCGCATTCTAATTGTGTGGCACCATTTATTTGGCTCACATTTCGCCAAGTCGAGGGAGTATTCGCCAAATAACCAGAGCTCCAATTAGCGCGAAGAGAAATTTGGAGAAAAAGAAGGATCAGACTTTCACTGCCCCTTAGAGTTAGTGTGGATTTATTCTCAAAGGATTTGAATATAAATCAGTACAATAAATAATATTTGCAATAAGCTATGGGGTTTTAATTTGCTTTAATTTTAAACGGAGGTCAACTTAAATTTTCTGTATATTTCCATTCAGTTTGCAGCAAGCGCTTTGCTTAATAGTGACTGCATTCCCTTAGCATCAGCTCCGAATTGACCCACAACACCATCGGTGACCAAACTAATCAGGCCACTTTCACAGAGGACCTCGGAAAAATGCGGTCCACTGCCGTGAGCGAAACTAAATCCCAGCGAAAGCCGCCTCGTTCCAAAGGGCTGAGTGTAGAATGTATATATACAGATGTGGCCTGGCTGGTGCAGCTCGTGCGGAAGCGGACCCAACTGGCTAATCAAAAATTTATTTAATTTCTTGGATGCTCAAAGGCCGGCCGCAGCGAAAGTGCGTCCGCATCCCGGACATCCCGGGGCCCGAGCACGAGCCCGATCCCCAGAAGACAGGCGGCGGTGAGGATGGTTGTGTCCGTAAATGCCCGGCATCAAATTTGATGATGTCAACCATGAGCCTGTGCGATGGCCATGTCCTGTTGCCGCTGCCGTTGCTGTTTCTGCGGGAAATGCAGTCTAAAAACCAACAAATGCCGGAAATGCGCCGCTGCAGCTGCCGCAGCCATTGCGATTAAACTTTCCGCATTAAATATTTTGCCCGGACCCGGCGAACGAAGTTGCTCTACAGGCTTCTGGCTACTAGCTACTGGCTACTGGCAACTGGCAAGTGGAACTGGGACGCCGGGCGGATGTTGCGGCTGCCTTTTCGCCAAATCTAATTGCAAATTTCATGTACCGACAGCCTCTGCGATGCGCCCGCCTCCCAGGACGTGCCACGCCCACGCGACAACTATATAAACATTGTGGCCACTGGCAACTGTCATTTTTTCCTTGTTCGCGCTTCCCGTATGGCTGCAGTAAATCATGAAATTTATTTAGCAACATGCGAGAGTCCAGAAGCGCCGCAAAAAACAGGCAAATAAATTGCACAAATGTTGTCCGCACTTCGAGTGGCAATGTTGCCATGGCTTCCCTTGGCCGGGCTTATACCCACCACCACATCCACTCGGGCGACCGTCTCCCCCGGAGCGAAGTGTCATTAATTTTGATGTGTTTTTAATTCGGTTTTGTTGGGCAAACTCATTGACAAAGCCTCTAAAGAACACACGCCTCGGAGAGTGCAGCATGGAAATGCTGTTTGGGATTTAATTAAAACTAATGAAAACTTTTCCTCCAGCCCCGCTTCACCGCCCTCGCCCCCGGCCAGCAGTCAATCTTGCAATTTGTGCCCAACGAGAAATGACAAGAGCCAGAGAGCGGTTCCAAAGGTCCTGCAGCAGGGATGCTGCCAACTGGCACAAGCCAGACCGGGCCAGGCCAGGCCAGGCCGGGCACTTGGCCGACATTTCTCCAAATCCAACTGGACTGGCGAGGCGGAGGGAGGCAACTTCGGATTCGACCTCCAGGCAAAATGACAGAGGAAAGTTGAAAACACTTTGGCCACAATTGAGCAAACCCAGCAAAATGAGCTGCAGCCACGCACTCGAGGACGCCTCGGAAGTGAGCAATGAAAGTGCGTGGCCAAGCTGGATACCATCTTGCAATTAGGCAAGCCCTCTAGGAAGTAAGCAAAAATTCAACTTTTCGGCCAAGAGCCACTCACAAAAGGTTTGAGGTTAACCAGCCACGTAATTATGAACGAAAGGTATTGTTTTTTTCACAACGATTTTTCTTTTAATTGCTACTGTCAGCGCCAACCGTAATTACATATTCAGGTTGTCATGGGGACTTATTTAAATGGAAAATAATTTATTTAATATATACTTTCTAGATAAAGCAATGCAATAAAATCTGTTAATGATTACGTAAAATACCAGCAATAAAATGTTGATTATATTGGCAGAGTGCTGCTCAAACGACTGACTGTGTTTCGTATATCCGAATTAACCTTTTAGAGCTCCCTATACTTGCATTAAAAAGTTGTTTGTCAGTGTTCATATAATGCTAATCTCGGCTCATTATTTAAAATCGCATTTAAAACCCGCGGACGTGCTGGAACTAATTGTGAAATCAAATTGCGAGGCTCAAATTAAAATTGAAGTAATTGCTTTTAAAATTGTTAATGGTTCAAAACACATTGATTTTTTTACTAACTGCTCTGGGCAACATATAATACACCTTTTTAATATATAATACGAAAACTGTATGCTAAAATACTTCCTCATATTTCAGAGCTACGGTTTCTGAAGCAAGTACTCCATTTAACATACAGAAAAATCCTCTATATAATATTTTCAAGTTAATCCATGTTACACAGTGTACAGATCTTAATTACTTAATATTAAAATTCTGCCCAGCGATCAAAGCTCTCTTAACGATTTTTTCAGTTCCACCATTTGCAACCAAGATGAGCTTTGTGTCCATACATTTAGTGCAAGCAATTGTGATCCTCTGCTTATTCTTGGAAGTAAGATCCAATATTGTTTTAGTTACTTTTCATTAACCAAACGGTCTAATATTTTTAAACATATTAAAAAGCTGCAAAAAACGCAGGTTGAAGGTGAATCTAATCATTTTTATTTCCAGATCTCGAGTAAAGTGGACTTTACCAACCTGAAGTGCACCTCCTTTGACCCGGAGTTCAATGAGTTTGAGTATTGCCATTTGAAGTCAGTCAATCGGAGCTTTAAATACCTTTCTCTAAAAGTAAAGCTCCACAAAATACCCGTTACCAAAATCAAGGTGTATATGCCAACCAATTAAATGTTTTAACGATTACTAAAGAGACACTAATGCAGGTTAACTTTGCGCTGCTGAAGCGATTCGGTGGCTACAAACCGTTTTTATACAACGTCACAACGGATGCTTGTAAATTTTTGAATAATCCGAACTCGAACCCAGTGATTGTATATCTTCACGGCTTCTTTAAAAGCCACTCCAACATGAACCATACTTGTCCTTACGATGTGAGTTCTAAAAGAGAATAAGAAACACTAATGTACAATATGAAGCTCTTTCAGCATGATCTTGTTGTGGATAAACTTACTGCCGACTTTCTCAATACACAGGTAACGGAGGTTATTTCGTTTCCTTTCGGCGAATTCCTATTTCAATCCGAGTGGTTTGCTTACGACATCCTTCGAGCTAAGGTAAATGTATATGTTACCATCTCTTAAACAATTGTGTTTCCCACTAATGTATTTTTCAATAAGGAGTACAATTCATATTTGATTTTAATACGAATACGAATTAATGTGGCTACAAGCAAATTAAAGGGTAAATTGTAAAATTCAGAATGGACGCAGATATTTTTTAGTTTTGTAGTTTTATTTAAAAGTATCTTAATTTGGTAAAATCTAAATATATATTTGTCCTTTTAGGTAACTTTATAAAATTGCCAATAGAATCGGTAATCGCCTTAGTCTCGCATCCTACCATGGCAATATTTGGCAGGGGCAGGAACTTTTAGAAATGAGCAGGGCACCTTGGCCAAAAGTTGCGACCTGGAACGCTGATCGAGGAATTTCACTGATGATGCCTGGACGAAGGAAGCTCCTGGTCCATGGGACTTTCTTTCGATGGGGCTGGCGGGGGCCTCCGGTCTTACTCTGTTGGGTGGTGCGAATATATTGATTTGTGGATTCTGGGATATGGGCAGCTGGCCGGACACCGGTTGGTTCTGGCGATGTTTAGTATCCTTTTTATTGGAGGATTTGTCCTCTTTTATAGCTTGTATGACGCAATTCGAGGCTCCATTAACGGGACTAATAGTAACCATGTAGGAGTAGGAGGCACCTTCAGTGAGCACCCTGTTCTTCTGGTTCTGGGTGCTGAACTCCACGAGGAGATCGCCGACCTGGTTGATGATCTGCTGGGTTCTTGAGGGTTCCTTTGGATTATCCGGTGGCTTCTCAGTGCACTTCTGGCCTTCGGTGGCCTTTGCTCCTTTGGTTGTTTCAGAGCCCAAGTTCTTGTCCTCGTTCTTCCGCTTGATTTCAAAGGTGCCCTGTCTCCGGATGCCCGGATGCCCGGGATATGTGGATGTAGTTACTGCAGCTCCCTCCGGGCCTGGAGCCAGCTTCTCCAGCTTGAGGCGAACCTGCTCCAGGTTGCCCTTGGTATTTGGCAGAGCCGTTTTGGACTTGGCCAGGGATTCTTCGGCGGTGGTAGTAGGGTTGGTGCAGATTTCTTCCTGCTCTTCCTCCGGGGTCCAAAAAGTAAGATCGCTCATATCCTTCAAAAAGCGTCGTTCCTCCTCAGCAGCCCTTACCTCTGCCATTGCCTCGGCACTCAAAGTACTGGACATATCCAGTTCCGGAGGTGGCTTTGTACCGTCGAGCATGGGTAGCATGCTGTCTTCGATGTGCTTAATTACGTGCTCCATCCTCTTCTGTTCCAGTTGGTTGAGCGCCTTGTCCAGGTCGCAGCGCGTGGTGCAGGCCACGGCGTCAACCAAGATGAAAGGAATGCCGTGCTCATCCGCCCCGTGAGTTAGATCTTCGAGCCCTAATAGGTTGTCCCTAGTGTTGATAACATTGGAGGGTCCAGCCGTATCTGTATTTGGTAGCGAAGGTCCACCGCCCCTTTTTTTACGCAGCATAGTTCCTAGGAGAACATTTATTATGGGTCAGACCAAGCTTACTTTATGACAAAGATCTTGACAACATTTAACATGAAAAGTTGACTGTTTAAATAAATGCAAATGTAATAATTTTATATCAGAATATCTCTTTTAAATGTTGCTTAAATGCATATAAAAACGCTAGCGAAACTAGCCGAGCCAATCACATTTGTGCACTTGGTTGTGGCCAAGACGGCAAGGCCGTGATTTGGCCAACAAGCAGCTCAAGAACTCACCTGGTCCCCAGGAAGTCGATGTGGTGGCTCCCACGGTTGTTTTGTTGGCAGCCCGGCAGCAAACAGAAATTTAAATCCCTCAGAAGTACTCGCCAAGAAAAACGAAATTGAAAAGGATAAAAGTTCTGCGTGCCCGAGAATCAACACGGACGACCCTTCAGCCCCTGATCCAGCTCCAGCTCCTGCTCCTTCTCCTTGCTGCTACTGCTCCTGGGCACTTGTGGCTGCCTTTTGCCAAATAAGGGAAGGGGCGAGGTTGAGGAGGGGGCGAGGTGCGGGCCTGGAACACAATCCGTAAACCAAAACTTTATTTTGTGCTGATAAAAACTTAAATGTTGCTGCCGCTACCGCTGCCACGCAATCGTAAATGTTTGATATCCCCAAAGGTTAACAATTTCCGTTGCCGCTTGGCTTTGCTTTGCTCAGCTTCGGCCAAGTTAGTTCTTCTTGTTTTCTTTATTTTGTTTGGCAAGAATTTTGCGGTTGGCTAAATGAAACCGCAGCGCTGCTGAGTGCCGCATACATACGGACACGAATCCGGATACCAATACAAACCTGGTTGCGGGGTGAGTGTGTCTTTCGCCTGTCTGCTCAGCTGCAGGGATGGGAACGGGAACGGGAACGGGTGTTGGGATTGGGGTATGGATGAGCGACTGGTACTTGCTACTTGGACAACAGCATGCTCAGTTCAATTTAGATAATTTAGACATCGACTGGCGACCAAAGGAATGGGTAGCTTCCTAGCTCAACGAACGGGAGAAACTGAGAGCGAGGGTTTCCTAATTTCGAGCTGCTGACAAATCATGAAATGCTCCTAAGTCAATTGTTTGTAAAATACATCTTATACATTATTGAACAATTATTTTAAAAACTAAAAATATATATATACCCCAGAATATTTTACGCTTTTCCCACCTCCAAGTTACCGATTCAATGGAAATTTTAGGGAAATCACTAAAAATAATTCCATAATAATATTCCATAATCTGTAAGCTTAAAGCATTTATTTTAAGAAAACTGGAAGTTTATAACAATTTTATTAATGTTGAATAAATTGCAATGCCTGTTGCCAAGCAGCTAAGAGAACGCACTTAGCCCTCCCTTAGACTTACGATATTCACAGCCGCGCTCAATGTACTAAAAAAGCTCCTTTTGGCGCCGAGGGCCCAACACGAAGGACTCGCGCCGAGGACGAGCCATAAACAAATCCAGCCGCTCCTGTCCGTGGCCGTTCAGTTGAAATCGGTGCGAGCTGTCGAGAGGACGTGCCCAACGGTCGTTGGTCGGATTTGACAAATTGAGTAAATCGAGTGGCAATCGGGGACACTGAGGACCGAAGTTCGTGTGTGTCTGAGCTTGGCCAAAACGGAAGGCGAAGGCGCGAAAACACATTTGCGGCGAGTGCGAGTGCGATTTTCCCCCCCGTTTTTTTGCTCCCAAACCGTGTGCGGGCAATTAAAGTTCCGGGCGCCCCGCGGACTAATGGCCATTGCGAATTGCATGTCGCGGTAACGAGTGCATGTCAGCGTGTGAGCCGGGGCCGGAGCCGGAGCCAGTAACAGCGGATTCTTCTGGTTCGCCTTAGTGGAATTATCAGCCAGAAAGACAAACAGCACGTAGAGCTTGGCGAATGAAAACCCCATCAAAGGCAAGTGCAAATACCGTGATGACGGGGAGTGGCAGGAAATCTAATTAAGGCTTAAATGGCAAATGCGAAGCTCAAAATAATTGCAAATGGAGGCGAATCCTGGTGGCAGCCTGTGAAGCCCAGAGGAATGGCATTCGCTTGACAAAAAACCAAACCCCAACCACAAACCGAAAGGAATTCGCATACATATCAAATTTATGAAAGCCAACCCTCGCACACACAAACACTCCACACCTAGCTGGAATGTGTGTGCGTGTGTGCCTCCTGACCAAGGCACCAAGTTATTTATTTGTTTTCTTACTTATGCGGCAACAATGACAGGAAAAAGTACAACTACAGGGGGAGGTCAGAGGGAAACTGTAATAAAAACAAATGTTACACAATGAGGCAGGGCCACTTTAAATTCCTGAAATATTTCCATTCATTTGAGGGAGCTGATGGGCATTTCGTTAGGAGAAGAGGCTAAGATCTAGTTCTCATTTCTCCGATATAATCAAAAAGCAACTTAAATCAAGACTTCATTAAAATGTATGCAGAAGATTTTAAAGCAAAGGGAAAAAGTCACTGGGAAATGTGTTTAAAATTAAGGCACCCTATGAAAAATATTGGGCAAAGGGATAAATTCACTCGGAAATGTGTTTAAAATTAACTACGCTAAAAGTAAGACACCCTCTGAATAATATTAGTTATTGGTTTGTGGATATTTTTTGTTTCCAGAACTCTTGTTTATTATTTTTGGTTGCTACCCAAACTTGTGCTGTCCAAAGTTAGTTGATGGCAATTAGGAGCATCCTAGCTGGGACCTAACCGGGATCTGACCCCTGAACCGATGAACAGAGCCTCCCGGGTGGTCGCACATGGCGTGCGTGGGAGTTGGGCGCCAGACAATGAATATTCTAATATGCTAAATGGTTGCCATTGTAATCCCGTCCCGTGACCGCAACCGAAATTATTGCCAGGCCGCGCAAACAAAGCGCGACGGTTAGGAAAACAATGGCTCAGTGCGAATCCGTTGAGCCCGGCTCAGTGGAGCTCGGCTCGCCGGGGCCGGAGTCGGAGCCGGAGTCGTCATAATTTCAATTAAAATTCAATTGAAATTATATGCAAAACAAACAATGGTGTAAATTGTGGGGTTTGGCGGGCTGGCACACTGGCACACCCATAAAAGTCAATTAAATTATGCATTCAGCGATATTTATCAATCCTCACGCCCAGCCCTCGACCGCTTACATCCTTTTACTTTTTCTGCGCTTTCTTTTTGCCCGCTGGCCTTTCGCTTTGATTTTGGTATTGATTGGCCATAGAAAGGTAATTGACATTTCAATAATTCCATAAATAGTTAAGCAACTACCCCCGACCAGCTGGCCCTATTTCCTCTATTTTCCCCCATTTACGACCCTGCTTTTATTTTCTCTGCTTTCCATTTTCAATTTAGTTCACGCCACTTGAACGAACTTAAATATTTCTTCACACTTTGCCTTGTCGCCATCGCCTTTTACCGAAAGTTTTCCAATTATATGTCGCCTTTTTTCGCCAAACAGTTTTTCCAAGCGCGCTTCATATTTGCTTTTCCTCCATGTTCCATCCTCCATCCTTTGTCCCCCATCCCTCTCTATTTTACTCTCCGGCCGGAGAAAGTTTTTATCGTCGTGCGGAAAAAAATTATGCTGGCATTGCCTTCTCTCATATGATTGGCATCGCGGCGGCCCGAAAGTTGTGCCCTCCGGCAAATGGTTATCATAAGCGGTATTGCTGCACAACTGACGTAGATTTTCCCGAAATGGAAATTTCACCATGCCATGTAGTTTAAGTAAATGTCACTTTCTTGGGTCGGATCGAATGCGAATAAATGTTAAAGGATGTGGGCCAGGAGTAAGCTTAAGCGCAGGTACACTTTGCCTCAGACTTGTTGATATATATGTATTCTTACCTTTACCGACAAGATTTGCGTTGCAGCAGTATCTGCTTCTATCTGTGTATCTGTGTATCTGTCGGCGTATCTGAGTATCTATATCTGTGTTTACTGCCATCCGCATGTTCCAAGATATGGCATACACGTTATTTCACTTTAGTACATTAGGGCAGACTTCCTTCTGCCGGTGCGCTTAATTTCCGGCGCAGTCAACAATACGAATCGGGATCCCCGGAGAGGGAGTTGGATGGCCAGGGACTGGGATTAGGGGTTGGTCTGCTCCTCCTCCCGCTGCTGGCGTCACCTTCTTGTCAAGGCTTCAAAGGAGGAGACGGGAGTGGAAAGCGAACCACAATTATATGTAACCTGATAGTAAGATGAGACTCCAAGGGTTTTGATCAAATTAGGGATACTTTTCACAACTATTTCCCCCTCTGCCGACCGCATTCACGTGTCCAAGCCGACCCTTTTCGCCTTTGTCCAATTAAGGAGCTTAAGTGGTTTTCCCATAATTAGGTTATCCGGCGAGCTGACAGCTTGCCTCACTCTGCCTCCTTAAATATGTATTCTTTTTCATTTAATTTATTAAAATGCAATTTAATTATTTCAATATTTACGCAACCACCCACGCACACACTCCCTCACCCCTCGGGAGGACCAATCAATTTGGAGTTCATTCGCTTCACATGTAAAATTTATTTTTCGCCTTGCGCAGACTGGGAGGGCCCTCTGCGTATCACTTATACGCACAGGTGCCCGGAGCCGGCAGGTTAATGCCGGGACCTCCCGGGTACGACATTCGCAGCCAACAAATCTTGCGTATAGCATTTAATTTTTTGACTTCTCTCGCGGCTCACGCGCCAACTTGTGTGGGTGCCCAGGGGGTGGCGTATCATTGTGGCAAGAGGAATGGTTGCCTATGGATGCCCTTTAAGAGGGCGTCCGAGGAGCAGGCGTCGGTTTTGGTCGCGTTTAGCTGCGGTTGCCAGACCACCGGCATGGGAATGGGAGCGGACCCCTAGGTACTCGGAGGATGTAGCCGCAAAGTTGCCTTGGCAATACGGGAATTGCTAGTTGCTGAGGAATGCGTACACTGTGCGTATTAATTTATTACTATTAGCAACTGAGTGCAATTAAATTACCATGAAATACAAAAAAAAAACTATTAAAAAAAGTTATTTTATTCTTTTTATAAATCTAATTAAATAGTTAAAATTAATCACTTGGGGAGCATGGGTTCCTCCAGACCCCCAGAGAGTTTTTCTCCATGTAAGGTCTGACGGGGGTGGCCTGGCCTAACCGGGCAACTATTTATAGATATAGCGCAGATGAGCCATAGCTTATTTGGAACATGGCACTCCGCTGGTGAGGCCGCAAGCCCTGAGGGAATTCCATTGAATTTGAATTCCGTTTCACGGTTATTCCTTAAATATTCGCCTTTCTATTTCCATTAGTCTGCCGTATTCCACTCGCTTTCGTTTCACTCTGTAAATTGCCTTTTACTCCGCTTTTGTGAAATATTAAGTACTTTTTCATTTCCTTTTCCGCCGAGAGTCCCTCTGCCTCCGTCTCTGCGTCTGCCTCTGCCTCTGACTTTGCCACGGCTCGATTTCTGTTTGTGGCGCGTCGCGAGAAACAAAAACAAAATTTGTTTGCCATAAAAAATTGTCGCGAGTTACGCGGCTGGGTGACAAAATGTGGAAGCCCGTCGTCGTGCCCCCTCCCAGATTTTCCCTTTGCCCCTCGCGGCCTCTCTCTCTGCCCGCACAATTGTGGCACGGCGTGGCTTTCCACTTATTTTCCACGCCGAGCAGCTTTGTGTTTCGCCGGGTGCTTGTATTTTTGTTTGGCTTTCCCTTCTCACCGCTTTCCTTGTACTGTGCTCATTTATTTTTTATGTGTCTTGCACCTGAAACGACACACATTGAGCGCGGAACACGGGGAGGGGGCTTTCGGGAGTCGGGACTCGGGATCGAGGATCAGGGGTGGTCGGGTCTCTGGCATTAAAAATTTAAGTTTTATGTCGATGAATGTCCTCCGTTCCGTCCTTTGTTTGCTGCATCGACTTCCTTTATGAGAATTTTTCACGGTGTTTTCCCTGCGCTGTTGATTTAATTTGGGGCTCCAACCAACCAACCTGCTGACTCGAAAAGTTAAAGCTGAAATTAACGTGGGACAAACGGTTGCCGCAAAAAATAATGGCCTCCATCAAACGTGTCTTCGTGCCGGCTTAGGCAAATGATAATTTATTTATAATAGTTGGGCCTCGGCCTTAGGCCGGGGACCATAAAAAGAGGGAACCATAAACACTTTTTAGTTGGTTTCGTTCCATCTTTTTGTAAGCGCTCATAAACTCATTTTATTCCCAGCACGTGATATTTGTCCACATATGCGAAACTTTATTAGTTGAGCACTCAATGAAAAGGCCATCAAAGAAAACACTCGTCAGGGACTCTCAGGATCTGGCTGTGGCAGTGGCTCCTCATTCCCTACAGCTGTGCGGGCGAATAAAATTTACAACATCGGCAAACATTTCCCCAATGAATTTGCATTGTCAATCATGTGCCGCTTGTTTATTCCCTTATTTGGTGTTATTTTTTAGCAGTTGGCAGCTGCGTGTTATGAAATATTTTTACGACTCACTCTGGTTCGATCGGAACGAATCTAGCAGGAAGCGCTGACAACAAAAAGTAAATGTTCGCCATCAATTGTCATCGATATCCTGGCCTCTAATCTGTCAAGCGGCCTGGGATTTTCCAGGAGTCTCTGTGTGTGATTTCGGTCCTGCCACAGAAAAGCCACACGAATTTATGGGAGGAGATGGAATTTAATATATATTTTCCAAAAGGAAAACAAGACAGCTCCGGAAGTACCGTGGGAGATGAGCTTCGCTTGATTTACTCTCCTTGCACTGATTGCTATTTAGTGGAGTGGCCGGCATGGATCTGTTGGGAAACCAACTGAAAACACCTCATTAATGTCCCCGAGGGCCAAAAGCCTCTGAGGTTTCCCTTTAATTCCAGCCCGACCACTTTGTTCAGAGCTAATTAACTGCCGGTCTCCGCTTATCCGCACTGCATTTGGCCCCGGGCTCTAATGTAAAATGTATTTTAAATTGGATTAAGTGCCAAACATTTTGACTTTGTGCCAACAATAATTTAGCCTGTTGAATTTTAATGCGATTTTTGGTAATGTAACTTTTGCCGCCCGCCCAAAACCAACACACCTGTCCACCTGGCCACCTGGCCACCTGTCCACCCACCTGTGCATACATATATGTAGGAATGTACGTGTGTGTAGCGATAAGTGCGACCCATGTGTCAAATGAAAAATCAATAGCATTACAGACACAATGCACATATGGACACAAACACGTGTACGGAGATGTAAATAGCTGGTTGACATTCTGACAACGGCAAAACGTTGGGGCCCCTCAGCTGTGACCCCCGACATTATTAGGTCACTTGTAGCGCTAGGGAAGGGAAATGGAAATCTGGTCGGAGGAACAAATTTAATTTGCCAGGCCATCGCCGTTTCGAAATTATAATAATTGCTAAAATAATCGATTTTGGCCCTGGCTAATGCATATTAAATTACCATAATACAAATGATATCCCGGCTACCCTCCCGGACACCCACTGCACACACGGACTGCCCGCCCGCGGCCCTCGCACGAAAAACAGACCCTCTCGACAGACCCTGCAAAGTTGTGTCAACAATCTGAAAGATAAACAATACCAGCCTGCACGTGTGTGCGTGTGCCAGGATACACACTCACACACACAAGCACACGGCAAGGACCAAAGAAAACTTGCGACTCAGCTCTGCGTAGTTGTTGCTCTTGTTGTTTCGGGTTTTGTTTCACAATAATAAAGTGCGGCTGCAGCTTTAATAACTTCTGCAGTCAACAAGAGCACCAACAATAACAGCACACAGTCCCCGTCTCCTTCTCCCTCTCCATCCCTGTCTCCGTCCCCGATAGAGACAAAAATACAAAGGATTTGCAGGACGAAAAAGAGCCACAGCGAGGCAGGGCAAGGAGCGGTAAGAAAACACACAGAAACTGCGGAGCTGCAGTGGCGAAAGTTCAGCAGAGGATGGAGCTGCATTCTAATATGATGGGACCGCAACTAGAAAAGTTGCCAGCCCAGTGGCAGCGCGGTTAAGGGGGGGTCACCAGGGAGCCAAGGGCCAGGGGAGGCAGCACACAATGCCAGGAGACGAATTACATTTGTCGCGCGATGTTTGCACATATTTAAGCAACTTAAGAATTAGCCAACTTAGCTGGAAAATGCAGCGGAAAAATGCTGGCAGCCAACAGTTCATTCGCTCGTTCCTTCACTCTGAGAAATGAAGTGCTGAAGGCATTCCTAAGAAATGATACTCCAAGAATAAAAGCAGGAATTTTGTATTATTTTCAAAGCAGATATCATCATAGAAACATACGCATTTATTAGATCTACACAGCGATATAATGATAAACCAAAACCCTAGATTCATTATTGTGAATGATAAAGAAGTAATTTTCTTTTTGAGTTTATTAGGGCTGAATACTCCTTGTATACTTCTTTTATATACTTAAAAAAATCTAAAATCAGCATATTTATTACTTCCTTAATTAAATGTTCAATACTTCATCTTCATTTTCGCTCAGTTCCTTTTCAAACCAATCCTTCAGAAAACTCTTTTAGCTTCAGAAACTTAAAATCGCCATCTGAGAGATTTTTCATTCCCCCAAGCTAGTATCAACTGGAATAGGAACTTTTTTGGCTGTGCACTCAGTTGCTCAGTCAGTCATCCATTCGGGATAACTCTCGAGGAACCCAATTTGAGTTGCCCGCGCTTTGCAATGCAAAATGGCGGCGCTCCGAAAGTTTTTGCTGCATAATCGCAGGCGCAGCACTTTGGGCCAAGCAAAGGCGGAGGAGGACCAGCAGAAGCAGGAGCAGGAGCGACAGAGAAGGAGAGCAAACAAACTTTGCTGGCACTGCGCATAATGAAGCAACGCAACAGACAAATCCATCTCCGAGTGTGGACAAAAAGTCCGTGCCGGAATACGGGCGGCGGGCAGCGGCCCGGGTGGGGGTCCCGGGCAAAGTTTCTGTTGCCAAATGCGAAAAGAATAAGACGCGACGAGCGTCACAGTTTACTTGGCATTTACATTTCCGCTCTGCCGGCTGCCACCCGAAAGTTGTTTTCCTTCCATCTTTTTTATGATTATTTCAGCTTCATTTTTCATTAAGAACCTGGCAGCGCCAAATGTTTGGCCCGGCTGAAGGATCCAAGGATATCCGACCACAGGACGAACTGCTGGCCCCTTGATTTATGCGCATTTCATGAGCACTTCGACGGCTCAGGGCCCCGGCACGTGTCCTTGAGCATTGTTTTTTGCTAGGCAAACGTCCATTAGCTGAGTGGGAATGCTAGACCAGGAATATGGTTTCGGTTTTTGTTCCTTGCGCCGCAGGAAGGAATCCTTGGGCAGGGCATCGGTGGGTCGATTTTCTGCGATTTCTATTTGTTTTTTAAATGCCTTTTGTTGTGTGTGTTTTTTTGGGAGGTTTTTTATGGATTTTGATTCAGCTCTGATTTGCTCAAAGGCAAAAGCATTTCCATATGAATTCTTAATTTCGTTCGATTTCGTAGCAGCACACTCGACCTGACCTATGACCTCAGCTGCGGCAGTTGCCACAACAGCTGTCAACGCCCACGCCCCCGCCCCCGCCTAAGCAACGCCCACGCATTAACCTTCGTCCTGCGTTCTTCGTCCTTCGATTTGTAACGTTTATTTATAAGTTTCGACACAAAGGCAAATCTATTTCCACTCGAACATCTGACGCGAGCCAAGTAGAGCTCCTGTGGCAAAAATAAATGACAGCCTAATGCTGATGGGAGTGTTATGTAATGAGTCCTCATTTCCATTTCCACTTCTACTGCCACATCCACATCCACTGGCATTTCCATTCACATTTTCATTCCGATTCCGAGTGCTAACCAGGAAACAATGAGCACAATCAATAAGATGTCTCTGCATTCCGGTCACCGAAATCATTTGCTGATGACCAAATTGAGGTTGCTCTCATTTGCGAAAAGAGAAACGGATAGCGAAACAATGTCATTTGATTGAGAATTATTCTCCGGCTGCCTTCGGAGAGGGGAGGGAATGTTTTCCTAGTGCTTTGACCCGGAGAGAAATGGAAATGATGAACTCGGCCAACCTCCCGTTGAGCCCGAGTGCAGGACAAATTGAAAAGCGAACTTTATTTCGGGGCCGGGTTGAATGTGAAAAATGGCACAGGCAGCCCAGTATTTCAGGAGTTGAGCTGAGTTGAGTTGTTGCTGGTGGGCCAAGGATAACGATTAGGATAAGTTTACCTTAGCCAGGCCATCAAACTTTATTAAAACCCATTTATTGTGCTCTTCTTTGCAGGCTGCACGACCGGGACAAAGCCGAGTTTAATGAGCTGGCTGCAGCGGGAACACATGAGACTGCGGGAGCACTTGTCCCTGGCCAACGGATCGAGCCAACTATTAATGGCAACAGGCTGGAAGTTTATGCGAAAAGTTTCCGAAAGTAATACGCAGAGAAAACACAAACCGAGCTAAGTCCCATCAGGCAACAATAAGCGGGCAAAGCCAAGGGAGTGGAGCCTGGGAAAAACGCTTAAATCAGCACAAGAAACCGACAGAGTCAGAAAAGTTTTCCCAGCCAGCGGATTTCCATCCGCCGCCGCCACCGCACACCGGCGTCGTCATCACCATTGCCATCTCGGTTATTGTTTCGCCAAGGATTACATATTATGCGATAAACATGAAATACACAAACGATACACGACTCATTCTGTTCATTTGCTGTTTGCTGCAAGGTGAGTGCAAAAGTGTTCAATGCCATTTGGGGGGCGGCCTGGCCTTTTCCAGTTCCCATTTCCCAGTTCCCACAGCATTTCCAGTTCAATGGCTGCGCGTGTGTCGACACCTTGCCAGTCAATAAAAAGCAAATTGTAACTGCTCGACAAAGTCACTTGTGGCGTTTTAACACCCAAACGCACATACTGCCGTCGCATATGTAACTCTCTGTGCGTGTCGGCAGCCCAAAAAAAGGCATAACCGCCCACTAATCCCCGACATACATTCCGCCATTCAGGCATTCAGCCAGCCATTCCACTCCCAGGATCCCCTGCCACGAGCCCCTGCTCGTTTCACTTATTTCAGTTATTTTTCTTGTGTGCCGCATGCGGAGCGCATACAAATGAGTGAGGAACGACCCGAGGTTGCGCCACTTGGCCGGGCAATTTTCGCTTTATTTTAAATAAAACATGATAATTTTTTTAATAGAATTTCCCGTAGCTTAATGTGTGGCCTCGCCTCCTCCTCCACTGAGTGAGCTGTCAATTTGCGTGCGTGTGTGTCTGTGTGTGCTGAAGTTGGCTCAATTTCCATTCGCTTACGCATCTGTCAAGTGCAGCCAGAACGTGACTTGACAGACGCAGGACGCAGCCCTCCCCCGCTCCAGCTCCGGCTGCCACCTGCCAGCTGCAGTTTCCCCCAGTCCCCGGGGGAAATCACTCACACGTATTATGCGCCAGTGACGCACAACCGCGAAACGCGGGAGGTCGGTGCATAAATTCCATTTCATTTTGCAAATATGTAATCGCACCTAGAGTGCAATGCGCACATCGATTTCCGAAGGGCAAACTCCCGCTGATTCCAGCCACTCTTTCGCGAATCGAAGGAAAACTTTGGCCAATTGTTTGTGGAACGTGAGCTCCGTCTCATACTTGGCGAATGCCGTGTGTTTCATTCAACTTTAAGTGGCTACAAATGAGTCCTGGCCATGTGATCAAGCATCGCGCATACGCCGTGTGGCGCGACAGCTTACATGTTGCGCCATTGCTCGGGCTTCGCTCTTCGCTCTTTGTTCGGGCCTGGCCATTGTTATTCTTATTTTCAATTACACGCCAGCTCAGCAACCGTTTCTCCCCCAAAGCCCCAGCTTTCCTTTTCCCTTTACGCTCCCTGCTGGCTCATCACCTGCGGTTATTTTGATTTTAATTTGCTCGTTTCTCGCTCGTCAGCCGCTGTTGCTGTTGCTGTCGCTGCCGGTGTTGCTGTTTCTCTTGCTGTTCTCTATTTTATTCATAAATGTTTTGTTGCCAGTCTCGCCACTACACACTCGCTGCCTCCCTGTGTGTGTGCGTGTGTGTGTTAGTTTGCCTTGTCAGTGTCGCTTAGAGTTGAGTTGCCATTTTGCCTCCGAGTGTCTGTGTGTGTGCGAGGATTTGCGCCAGATTTGTGTCAACTTGAATACATCAGAAGCGCTTGAACAGATTTGCATGTTGTTTCTGCCTTTTTTTACCCTTGTTGTGGCTGCAAAAAACAAAAACAACAGCAGCAGCAACAGCAACAGCAACAACAACAAAATGCACACGCAATCGCGCAGCGGCAACGGGGCGTATGAGTACTTTCGCCTTCTCTGCCATTTAAAACTGTTGCATAGTTTTTTGCGCCGCAGCTGCCGCTGCCACTGCTGAAGCATTGTTCTTGTTTGCCAGTAGCAAGGATAGCCTTTGTTGCCGCTCGGTTACTGCACAAACTCAGCTAAAACTATCCCAAAGGCTTTTTCATTACAATTTCGTCTAGTTCCCTTTTTTTTTGTGCCTCCTCCGCCGCGGCCGTTGTTGTTTTTTTAATATAATTGTTTGCGTATTTGGAACAAGGCCACACGGTCGCACCGCCCAGGCTGGGTAATTCGAGGCTGCAGTAATTGTTTTTTAAATGCATTTAATAAACAACATTAAGCGGAGTTTAAGCTGTCAATGCCACAATAAATATTCATCAGGGGGGCGAGAGGCAAAAAATGTGCGAGCCAAGAGCGAACGTCGGACTTTTTAATGAAGTCTAGACGCCGCAAATAAGAAATGCCGCCTTAATGAGCTGCTGCCCTTCCAACTTGGTCGTCGGCTCACTATCAATGGCAGCCTCCCGTCCCTGTTGCTGTTGTGTCTTCCAGTTTTTTGACACTTTTCGGTAACTTTTACGCGGGGCAGCCTATCGCATTGTCTGCCGCCAGGTCTCAGGTCTCTGGTCTCAGGTTCGGGCCAACATTTGGGGCGCAAAATGATTTAGCAGATAGCAAAGTTTGTTCCCCAGCCTCCGGCTCCCCGAGCGGGCCGCATAATTGCTGTGAAGGCGCAAACTCATTAGTGGTATAAAGTTAAGGGCCGTTCAACCGATCCGAGTTTCCCCATCATTGATAGCAACTAAGCTGCTACAACCGATTTTTGTTGCCGACTTTATCTCCTAATGGCGGCCTTCATTATGCGCTATTTGGCAGCGCACAGTGGGTCAGTTTACCTTGTGCCACCCGCCCTTTCCGGCGCTGCCAGCTCCTCCTTTGTTTGTCTTTCCACTTTCCTGCCCCTCCGCTCGGTTCGTTTCATTTCGCTTCTTCTCGTTTTGTTTCGCCTCCTCCCGTTCTGTTTGCCAATTTTATCGAATTATGCTAAACACCAGAGCAGTCGGGGGCTGTCGGATCCGGAGGACTTAGTTAACCTGCAGGTGAGCTGTGAGCTGTGAGCTGGCAACCCTCGATGAGGTGCGGGGCTGCCCTGTTTAAATATGCGTTAATGAACGAAATTATCATGCATACTGAATGATATTCCCTCCTGCTGCTTATGCATATTCAATTTACATCAAGTGCGCCGCGTTGCTTTGCGGATACTTTACATACTAATTTAAATATGAAACTTTATTTTAGGAACTTTGCCAGGAGCGAGCGCTAGTCAAGTGGAGCTGCGACTTTCAGGCGCTTCGGGGCGAACTGATAGGCAGACGTTTAAAAGTTTTACTCTCTGGGCGAACGCCTTCGCTGTCTTTGCCTCGGGGCACACTGGTATTCCCTACACAAATTTTAATTATATCGTTATTTTTAATGGAAACTGTGGGTGAGACAAGTTTTTGAAAAAAAGATATTCAAAGAAAAGGGTGGAAGGAAAATATTTTATGAAATACTTTATACTAGCAGTATAAGTAAAGTTCTATTTTAAAGGGAATTACTTGCAACCAAAATGGTTTTAAATGATAAATTTATAAGATGTATGTATTTCTCATATTTTGTAATTAGTTTTCGTACCAAAGCTTACATTTCCTTGCACAGAAAGGCCACTCTTTCCCTCGTAACGATGCATTTAGACAATGTTGAGATACTTGGCTGCCGGCATGTTTACAACTTGTATATGTGTCTTTCCACAAATTCATTGAAATGGAATCCCATTCCGGGGCACATCAACTTGTAATTTAATTTCGACTCTGAATGTAAGCTCTCGTCGCTCCGCCCGACTTGGCTCTTCTGTTATCAATGCAAAGGGGGGGGTGGCTGAAATTCTTTGAAAGCGGCCCCCTTGCCTGCTGCATGCCCCTGGTGCAGGCAATTTTAATCAGCTCTCATGCAACTTTCACCCATTGTGCGCGCTACCATCCCTGCCATCCTTTTCGATCCTGACAGACTGGGTTTCGGCTTTTTGGACCTGTGTGTGTGAGCTGTGACGGGACTTTGCTGGTTTTTAATTAACATTAAAACACTTTGTAGCGTTGCCCAAATGACATGTTTTGGCCGGGCTGCTTTGTCTTGACTTGGCTGGGAACATGGCGCACATCGCATCTGCAGTCGGCATCTGGCCTTTGTTTTGGTTCCAGGCAGCTTAATTTCATTAAGCCTATTTCCCGACTGACATCAGCAGGTGGGGCGTGGTCGACGACGCACCTGGACTCGTCCATCAAAGTCGCTGTCATAAAAATTGGCCAATTAAACAACGTGTGCCGCCATTAAAGTCCACGCAAAGGGCTCGAAATTCCCCGCTAATTAATGGCCAAATGTAATTAGTTAAAGTTACCACGGGCCAACACACATTCTAATGCAACATTCCTGCTTTGACTCGTTAATTTCAAGGAGATGGAAGTGAAAGCCATCTAGTTCGATCCTTAATTAAATAAGGGTCGGGCAAATCAAAATTGTTTACTGCACTCGAAGGTCGAGAACCGCATCAGCAATCGCATGCTAGAGTCCTGCAAATTCAATCGTTCAACATTAGCTTCAATCGGTTTTCCCGGCAACGGAGGGCCGGAAAAGTTGTGCAGCTGCAATGGAAAAGTTTTGTTCGCAAAGTCCCAGATCAGAGACTGTCAATCTGTTTAATCCCATTCAATTGCTGACGTCTTCAAGCGGCTGCCAAAGTTTTGCAGCTGCCAATGGCAGTGCCAATGGCCAATTAGCCGACATCCCTGCTCCTAATGGCCGGACATTTCAGCTCGGATATTCAAATATTTATGACGGCTGCGATTCTAATTTAACGCTGGCTGAGCAGGTTCGCCGCGCCCTTCTCCCTTCGCCCAAATAAACCGCGAAACGCCGCTTTTATTCGGGGCCGAGTGACAGCAAGGATGTGGATAAACGGCCAATATCCTGTGGCCCCTGCCTGGCCTTGGGCCTTGGCCGCCACTCCATAATTTGCGGCCCTGGCTCGGCGGCGTTGTAATTTCACAAAGGATTAAGCCCGATTACGCACTCATTTATTAATATTTACGAACCGCCCCGACACAAGATAACAGATAGCCTGCGTCCAGGACGTCCAGGCGCGTCGTCCGGGCCATTCCACCTGCCGCAATTTATCCTGCTCCTCGGCCAGCATATTTCAGAATTGCTTCTCATAAATAAGCAATTGACGATCAAACCGGGGGTCCCTTTTAATTAAAACAATAATTGTTTGCGCCGGCCCGGGACAGGACAATAGAGGCGGGGCCCGGAGTGGTGGTCTAGTCCACAGGACAAATCAATTATGCAAATAGTTGCTCAGCGCAGCCCTGAAGGCGGAAAATTGCGCCATCATCAGCAACAAAAAGTTGACTCTTCCTGACTGCCCCGGAAAGTGCGGAAAATATTTTAATTTTCCTCTGGCCTTGTCACGACCGGCGTAATCCTTGGCGAATGCCCGGCGGGCCAACTGAACTCGGTCCGTCCTCCCGGCAGTGGCCCCGCACTCAGCGCCCTTTCTTATGCAAATATCCGGTCTATATCCCGGGGTGCCTTGTCAGCTTATTGATTTCCGAGATGCGCTGATTTCAATATTTGTCGTCTCATATTTTGACACACGGATAGAAAGACTACCCAAAAAGTACAATAATTTCATGCAGAAATCCTTAACGATTTTGGTTATTAAAACTCACTTCACTCTTAAGAAAAGCTAAGCCTTGAGGGTCTCCAAGCCAACTATGAGTACTTGTTGCACTTTCAATATTCAATTTTAAACAAATATTCTATTATTCGCAGGCTTCGCCGTGGGCCTGCGCATGATCAAGGTCTCCATTCCCGCCTATAAGCTGCGCGGGGAGTCCGCCTTCCTGGAGTGCCAGTACGAGCTGAACCGGACACACCACACCGTCACGGGCCTGCAGAGTCACTCGGAGCACGACCGTGACCGCGACCATGGCCACGGGCACTCTAGCCACGGAGGCGGGGAGTTCCACTATCCCGATGGCGATGCCCTGGAGGATGAGCGCTCGTCCTACCGCTCCCGGATGCGCCAGAACCAAAGGCAGCACGGCCAGCGGCAGAGGCAGCGGGAGCCCATTGCCATGCGACAGTATCAGAGCAGCCACCAACAGCAGCTGCCGGCCCCGCCGGAAAAGTCGCCCTACGGACACAGCGTCTATAGGGGCAGTGCAGCCTCCGGATATCTCGGTGCCCAGGTGGGAGCCAGCACCCACAGCGGCTCCATGACGGTTAGCTCCTCAAACAACGGTGGCCCTGCCCTTTACATGCCCGAGTTCGATCGAGCGGACAGCTTGGACGACAGCGTCGATCGGGAGGACAACGAGGAGGAGGAGGAGGAGGAGCCCACAGAGGAGGGTGAGGCCCTGTACGCCATCAAGTGGTACAAGGACAACGAGGAGTTCTACCGCTACGTGCCAAAGGCCCGGCCGCCCAAGACCAGTTACCGGGTGGATGGAGTGCGCGTCATCGTAAGTACACTATGAAGAAATTACACTTTTTACTGGTATATACCTTCAAATTTAAGATCCTTATTTTTATTGTATAAATCATTAAAGCATCACAAGTCCCTCGTGTCGTACGTTTACTAATCCTAGCTCTTATTTTCCCCCTTGCAGGAGGAGCTCTCCGATGCCAGTCGCGTGCTGCTGCGCGGACTAACGCTGAACTCCACCGGGCTGTACCGCTGCGAGGTGTCCGCCGAGGCGCCCAACTTCTCCTCCGTGCAGGGCGAGGGCCGCATGGACATTGTGTGTAAGTGCCGAGTTTCGATCAATTCAAAGTCACGTTCCGCATTTGCCTGAACTAGGGGGTCGGTGCTTTTATTATATTTGCTGCACACAAGCGAGCAAATGTTTGCCCAAAAAATTTCACATCAATTACAGGCAAATATTGAAAGTGCAAATACGGGACAAGCCAGACGGGGGCGAGCATTGCGGATTTTAAGTCCGCTTTCCTCGCCTTTATTATTGGCATCGCAGTGCCGGAGCTTGTTTGCTTATTTGCTCGACAGCATTCCGATACAGACTGTAAATACTATTCATGTTTCGTACACAAACTTCTGGTTCAATCTGTTCTCGTGTCCCTGCTGAGCTGTGAGCGGAGGAATTTCAATAAGCGACTAAGGATTCACTGACTTTCGATAAATGCTAGAGTGGAAATTGGTCCAGGATGCCCATGGACATAGTTTAAATAAGTAAAACAAATGCGATGCCGAAATTCAAATTAAACTCTGTCATTCATACTGATGAAAATCTCGTTTTACGAGCTGGGACCCCGAAAGCTTCCCAACTTTGACCTTCAGTGGGCCCCAGCCCAGGCCCCTTTATTATTCTATTATTTCTGGTAAAAGCTTTAGCTGTTTTAAATTGAATATTTAAAAGCCTTTCCGTGGTTCTGTTTACCATTTCTGCGGTTCCACCGCCCACTCGCCACTCGCCACTCGAGTTCATTTCTGCAGCTTCTGCCGGCTTTCGCTTTGGTCGCCTAATGCGACCGGCGCTGTTGTTTGTTTGGGTTTCTTTATCGGGGCGGGCGAGCGGAAATGCTTTTAAAAAGTCATTCATAAGCTTTAGTTTCATAACAGCATATTTCTGTAATCCCAGCCGGGTCTCTGCATTTTTTTTAGCGCTTTACACACGCGCTAAACCCGGCAGCCAGCCCCTCCTCCGTGCCAGCTCCTGCTGTATTTTTACTATTTTTATTTACTTAAACCAAATGGCCAGCGGCAAAGGGAATATATAAAAAGACCTGGCGAGCGAGGAGAGTGCGGGGGCCACGCGAGCGATTTATAAGTTAAAATGCCATTTTAATGGATATTTCCGCAGTCTGGCCGCTTACAACATATTTTGTGTAGCGAGCAGCGGGCCCCTCCAGTCCTGGCCCTGCAATTGCAGTTGTTGCTGGCGGTGTTGGTTTATCTGTGTGTTTTATGTTCTACTGGGACAGCGAAAAAATATTTATTTGTATATCCCATTGAAAAGGGGAAAGTCCCCCGAAAACGGGGTGTTCTGCGTGTGTGTGTGTATGTGCCTGGCAAATATTTGCCCGGCAAAGCTACAGCAAAAAATTGTTAATAAATTACACGACCAAAGGGGCCAACCAAAAGCGAAGCCGCAGCAAATATTTATTGGAGACTGGTTGCGGGCTTTCGGGCATTCGGCAAGAAATGAAGAACGAACTGGATTCCATGCCGAGAAAGATAACATCTCTACGGATAATATCGGGCATTAATACGCCTGGATTTATGCTAATCCTGTTCTCGTAATTGATGCACCCCTTATCCCTTGTCTCTTTCAGTTCTGCCCCGCGACGGACCGCACATCAGGGGCCAGCAGTATCAGTACCAGATCGGCGAATACTTGTATTTAAACTGCACGTCGGGCAAGTCGCATCCGGCCTCGCATCTTCAGTGGTTTGTCAACGAGCAGCCGGTGAGTTTGTTAACACGGAATTTATATTAACCATTTTACACAGAGAGAAAGCTTTGGAATTTTTAATGCACCAGCTTAGGTTTTTTTTTAATTTTTTTCTACTTGTAGAATTGCTAATTCATCTTTTTTTTTGTTAACTAAAGCTTGTAGCCTTACAAAATTATAAATTTTTATTATGAGGCACTAAGTACATCATTATCGAATTTAAAAAAATTGGAAATTTATGTTAAAAATTTAATGTATCTTGAATCTAATATATGGATATACCTCTAAATCATTCTAATCGATCTGGAGGTTTTTATCGGTGTATAACCCAATCCCCCATTCGCAAATAAAACGTAACAAGATTCACCCTTTTTTTTTGGGTCTACACCTAAACGGTCCTTAGCCTCCTGCCCGCGCTAATCAAGCGCCCGCAGGACGAACAGCAGGAAAAAATGTAGAAATTATGCATACAGTAAATATTTAAGCCTCTAACAACGCGGCACAGACAACGAACCCCGGGGGATGGTTGGCGGGATCGGACGGGGATCGAGAGCGGGCGGACCCAGCTGGCCGAGCTTTGGGTAGCTTGTTGAAATAATTTCATGAACAAAAATCATGTCGACGGGCAGGCTTCGAATACATTTTTCGGCTTTTCTTCAGCTGCCGAGCGGCAGGGCTCTCGTTTTTGGCTTTGGCATGTTTTATGGCTCGATGTCGAGAGCTCAACCAGGAGCAGGTGTGGTGCGGGCTAAGGGGTAAGGACACGGGCACGGGTACGGGCACGGACACGGGCACGGACACGGGCACCGAAACTGAAACCGAAACTGGGACTGGGCCATCCATCTGGCCGAAAGCTCGTTACATGTCTGCCGTGGCCGGAACACCAGAATCGAGAGGCGGCGAGCGGGTGGGACTACTGCATTTTATCGTCGGCGCTGACTACACGGCCCTCAAATTGTGTGAATCGAGGCGTTAAGGTACGAGTTAGTTCATTGTACCATGCTGACTTCCCCTCGTCCGGCGCTGCAGGGGATCGGGATGCGGAAACAGACGGAGCTGGAGTCGGAGTCGGAGTTGGGCCAGGGGCAGAGAAGGAGTGTGGGCCCTTCGTGCCTCTTGTTCGCTTTGTATAAATACGAGAAAAATCAATAGGTGCGATTAGGCACGATTCCCGGTTTATTTGCCTTCCAACAATGGCATGGCAGCTGGAAACATCCCTCATCACCCTTCCTGAATAATGAAGCGGCGACGCTGGGTCACATCCCTCAAATATATTTTGGGGTAGCCTGGAGAACCATAAAGTTGTTGAACGTTTATTTAATAACATTTGTCTTGCCCACTGGCCGTTGGTACAACATGTCGTATGCTTGTTGCCCGTTGCCCCGCCAGGCATTCGTGCAATTTACAATAAAAGTGTCCATCGGCGTTTCAAAAATATTCCTGCAATTCCACGAAAAAAACAAGAAAAACTTATATAACAACAGCCCGCAAAATGCGTAGAAATAAATTTTGGCAGCGTCTTCGGGGAAAGTTAGCTGGAATGCGACGGGCATTCTAAGTGCCCTCATTTTATTGCCTGTTTTCCTTATTTCCGTTTTTATTCGTTGGACTGGTCAGGACAGCTGACGGCACTGCCTGGCATGTTTGTTGTGTCAGCAGGGAGCGGGACTCGGACGCAGTTTTAATTTATGCCTTTAAAGTTTAAACCGAAGCACAATGGCTGGCACGGGCCAACCAATCGCCTAACAAATGGCAACAATTTCGCTGGCAAAGTGCTGGCCCCGCTCCGCACCGATCCGGGGACAGACCGAATTCGAATTCCCATTCCGATTACCCTCGCAGAACCCAATTTCGAAGCAAATCGAAAAGAAGCAGCAGGGAAAAGTTCAAGTTATTTATTTGAGCGTTTCACATTTTTTATCAGGTCTGCACATTTTTCTTATTTATGGCAAATGATTTTATTTCTTTTGAGAGCGAGTTGTAAGTGCGAGGGAGCCTTCCTTCCCTTCCGTGTTGCCGGCCCCCTTTGCCTTAGCCCCTCGTGATGGCGGTGCACTCTGCTGACAGCGACAAACACTGAAAGGGAGGAATTATCAAGCTCTTGTAATTGTAACCTTCAGCTCAGACTCCGTCGCCGTCTCCATCTCCGGATGCGACTGCTACTCCAATCTCCGACTCCGACTCCCACTTGGAACACAAAGGCATCCCCTTAAGCAGCTGCCAGACATGTACCAGACACGCCCACTGCCGGTCCCGTTTCTGTTTCCGTTCCGTTGCTCATACGCCGCGTGGGCCAACCCCTAGCACTTGATAGGACTAAACTCCCGATGTAGACTTTTAATTCCGCTTCTACACTGCGACAACGAATGCTTTCAACTCTAAATCATTTTAATTAGCTTACACATTTCTACCAGATTTTAGGTATCCTTAATACATATTTAATTTCACAAATTCCTCTACGAGCTATTTATAATAACATTGAATTATAATGATAATTATTATTTAAAGGCAATTCAAATTTATTTTGCAATAAATATCAAATACAAGTTACTGAATTTTATACAATTAAACTGCGAATTGCTCTTTAAATGTATTAATTGTAAAAAAAAAAGTAAAAGCTTAGATATGATTTATTAAAAAAAAAACCACATGAAAATGTGATAGTTTAGCACGATAATAGGTCGAACTATTGACCCATTAAAATCTCTGTGCTCTTTGAACACAAATTAATTGGTTTTCAGCCAGATTGGAAGTGAAAAAATACTGTCACTTATCGCTTTTGCAATTAAATTTTAATAAGCAGATAAAAAAAGACATAAATCAAAATAATATTCTAATTAATCCAATAATCAGAATGAAATGTAGGCAGAGAGGCCGGGGGCTTTTCGCCAAGTGCAGCTTTTAAGCGGTCCCTTGTTCTTTCCGTTACAGATCCTCGACGAGCACTACCTGCACAAGTACAACGACATCGTGCACAAACACGGGCTAATCACCTCGACGCTGGGCCTGCAGCTGCCGCTGGAGTCGCGTCACTTCCACGAGGGCGACATGCGCGTCAAGTGCTTGGCCAGCATATCGCCGGTCCTGTGGAAGGGCGGCAAGGAGAGCGTCCTGCAGCGGCGGCCGGGGATAATCGACAACCGCGAGGCCATGCTGCTGGGTGAGTGACCTCTCAAAAGCCGTTTGCGGCCTCCGCCCCCTAATAACTCATTTGCCCGTCCGCTTTGCCGTTTAATCTTTGCAGTGAAAGGTGCAGCTGGGCACTCGCAGAGCAGCCTACTCCGCTCGCTGACCATCGCCATCATCCTGGCCAAAACCGGGCAATGGCTGCTCGGCTCGGAGCTGACCTAAGCGGGCTCCAGAAGGTGGCCAGAGCTCCGTTCGACTCGTTTCAATTAACCAGCATTCATTTCAATTCAATTCAATTGCAATTGCAGAGCATAAATGGTGATTTTGTATACTTTAAGTGTAATATCCTTAGTTGGTAAGCGAGGACGAGAATTGAAATACATACAAATTGGGTAAATGTGTTATAGCATGTAAAAATCACAAGCAACGCGAGCAGAAACGAGTTAAATAGTATTAAAGGATGGACGACTCGCACTCCACTGTGCGGAGGAGGGCCACAGTGGATTCAATTAGCAAAATTGTCAAGTAACTAAATTCCAATCCCATATATACGACATATCCCCCGCCCATCGTCCCCATAGAAGCCCAGCTGAGGGTTCGTTGTGCGTAATTTCTGTGTAAATACTTCAATGGAAACGACAAAGTCTAGGGCAAACTTTGGACTTTTGTCAAACAACGTCTGAGTGGCATCAAATTCGAATGGGATCCGGCAACTTTGCCATAACAGATGCTAAAACTACATAATTGCAAAAAAACAAAGGAATAAGTAAAAACAAAATCGGAAACGTAAGCTGGAAAATTGCCAGTGTCCCTCTTCAGTTGCAATTCCGGCAAGTATTTGCTTCCTGACTCCCGAAAGTATTCTGTTTTTACTGTTTTTAGTTTTGTAAATTAAGTCTGGAAAGGGGAAAGGAAACTCGAAATTAAGTTAGATTGTTGACGGATCAATTACGGATATCTCTCCAGCTAAAATCGATTTTAAGTTAGAACCTTTTAGAGGAATTCTCGGTTACGGCGCACCCTAGTCATAAGAACTGTATAAAAGAGAACCTGGATATGTGTCATATCTGTAGGCGTAAGGACCTTTGTTTAACTAGAACTGTAAGCTAGCGTTCTAAGTTGTAGCCGACCTGTCTCCCCCCCCCCCTGAAGAACCCCCCTTATTGTATGTAGCATTACCTAAAGGATAATGTACGGAGGACATAACTACTATATATGACGATATGTATATGTATACAATAAATGAGTACGACAAGACCCTTTTTTCCCCAGAGTGTTTAAACAAATATAAATGTGAAAGCAAACAAAGTTGTCTTCTTCTTTTCCGCGCACACAGATACACAGATACACAGATACGCAACCGGATACGGAAACGTTATCTGCAGGCAGCCACACGCACACACGGAACATTAACACCTGAAGGACCAAAGTTACTCCGCCTTGCCCGTTTGCAGAGGTGTTAAAATTGTGGTGGCCCCTTGCAGCGCCAACAAAAGGAGATACAACAAAAAAAATAAAGAATATATATAGAACATAAAAGCGGCAAAGTTAAAATAACACGTACAAATTTTGTATGCAAACAAACCGCAACACACATACTTACACCGCCCATACCGGCTCACACACACACAGGCACACGTACTCACAGGCACGCACGAAATGGCGGCGAATGAAAAAATTGCGTGCAGCCTTTTAGGCGCTGGCGGCTAACACAACCGGGCTCGCTTTTATAATGCCATTGTAGCCGGCTTCTGCTGCCATTCTGACGCTGCCACTTCTTGGCCAACATTTTGATGGCGCACTAAACTTTATGCGAGGCACATAAATAGAAATGCACGCAGAAACTTTCACAAAGCGCGAACCGAAATAAAAACACAGGAGCCACGAGCCGCGGGAGTGGGTTGATTTTTAGAGTTTGGCAAGCTAAAGGGGTGGTCACACGCAAATGCCCTCGGTCAGGGCGATATTCATGCGTGGCCGGCAGCAATTCAAGCGATCTGTTTACCTTCGGTAAGCCACCGCTGACCTAGCCCACCTGTTCCAACACTGCCATCGTCCACCGCCCACCGCCCACTGCCACCCACGGGTCAATCTAATCGGCTTCAGCACTTGGTCAAGATTTATGTGTGCCTTGCATTGCATAAGCGGCGCCATTTAAATGTCTGGTCTTAGTTCACACAGAGAGAATAATATATAATAGGTAGGTATTACATATAAAGTATAGTCACTTAAAGGATCGTTTTAAGATGCTATACTAGAAACAGCTTTAAATAACATTGGTAAGTACTTGCTAAACGTATGCACAAAAAATTTAACTTTCACCCACTTTTATGTTCATGAAATTAAAATCGGAAATTTAAAAACCAATCTAATGGTAGAGTCAACAAAAGTTGAAGGATCTAGCTATTTATATAACTCTCTTATTTCCCAGTGTACCCATCAGCCATCATATGTTCGGGGCTTGCCCGGAAGTGGGCGTGGCCATGGGCGGAAGGGCACTGTGGAGACTACACAAATTTATTGCCAGCGATTGCATATTTGATAAATTTAGTTTGCACTCAGCTGGGCGCGGTCAGGAGCCTCACAGCGATGGTGTTGGAAATTATGACGCGTCAATTGGCGAGGGCAAACAGGGTGGAGCAACCCATCCAGTAACCAACCCCGCCATTTTTCCCACCCGCAAGAGGTGCGTGCGGAAGTGGCTGACTAAATTGCAGCGGGCTAAAAACAACAATTGCTTTTGATTTAAGTTGCATTAAATTAGTTTCCACACGGCGGCTGATTAATGAGTGCAGCGAACTTTCTGACAGCAGCAAGTTGCCACCCCGGGAAGAAGGCGTGGTAGCTCCTCCAAGTGGGTCCTGCCGCAGACACTTAATCAAGGGGGCAGTGCTGAAAGAAGGTGATCAGTGGGCACTTGGCAGATTGCAATTTATGACTGGCAACGGTTGAAAATTTAAGTAAATATTTTTCAGCAATTTGCCAGATTTGTTTCCACCAACTTGGCTCACCGCCGGCATTTTTAAGTGGCCAGAACAGCGTGATTCGGCGGCAGTCGCACAAAAAGGTTAAAGCAGAGTCAATATGCAAGGCCATGCATAATTTATTACGCCACTGCCGATGCCTGTTAAAGGCGAATCAAAATGCACTTTATTGCGCAACGAGCGAGCGAAACGGAATGCAACAAAATAATGCGGCAGTGCCATTATTTTCCGTCGATTGATATGCAGAAATGAAATGACCGAATGGCTGACTGGCCGGATCGGAGCGGGTGACTTGACCACTTTGGCCATTTGCATAATATTGATTCCATTTTCCAGCCTCAGAGCCGTGGAACATGCCCGTAATGGCATTTCAACCGCCGCCCGCCCGCGAGTCCTCGTCCTTCCTCCACATCTTTGACATGGACTATCCAAATAAATTCGGGCGAGCAAATTGAGTAAATGGAATCCCATGAACCGCACGACGAGCATATGAATGTCATGAGCTCCACAATCAGAGCCGCACTTGAGCAGCTCCACTCCACGTTATGCAAATCGAGGAAGCGGAGGCGGAGACTGATGAACTGCCGCCTCCACTGACGGTTCCATTAGAAATGGCCGATGTTCGGCAATTAAGAGAGCAAGCCGGCCAACGAAAAACGGAACGATAAATGCTAAAATGAGAAATGCCAGTGTCAGTGCCAGTGACGCTGCCAGTGCCAAAGCGAAATCCAGGACACGGGCTTCCTAATGATGTTTCACTCACGGAATTCCCGAAAACCGGAATCGAGTGGGCTCGTCTTCGCATATGTCGCACGGTCATGATGATCTTGCCACTCCCGGTGCCCCCTTGGCAACACTGAGGGAAATTTAGACCAATTTTAAATAACATTTTAAAGTTCCTTTTTTAACTAAATGGAAAAAAGGTGATATTTGCTTACTTTTCCTATTAAAAACTACAGAGTTTTTAAGGTAATCTAGTATAGAAAATCACCAAAGAATATTTTTAATTAAGGAAAACTTGTTTAGGATCCCTACATTTTTATCTCCGAGTGCAGCCAACGCGGTTGGCATTTGCATGCGAAACTGGCTCGTTACGTTATGAATACCAGAGCTTCGAGAGGCAGGCAGGCGCTCGCTGTGTTCCAAAACTGGAGGTCAGATGGAAACTGCAGTGGGCTGCCTATTTACGGCCCAAATTAGCGGTCGAATGATGCACTTTGTGCCGTCGCTCCGGCTCTGACATGCTCATTCGACTGACAAGGGAGCCGAGCCGGCCGCGCGGATATTAAGCCTTTGATTGATGGCCGCGAAATGTGGCAATAGCTTTCGGCCAGCCACGTCCAAAAGAGGCATTCACTGGGGGTGCATTTCGGGGTGCAGTGTTTCAATTAGCCCTGCAGCCGTTGGGGGAATGGGAGGTGTTACCCCACCCATGTTCTTGCTCCTGCCGCTCCTGCCGGCGGGGTGGCTGCACAAAGGCATTCACATAAAGTGGCTACAAGTATGCGGCAATTAGCATTTAACGAGCACCACATGCCAGCCACAATGGCATGACACGGCCCAGGGACAAGGCAGTGTCCTCAGACACTGGAGGAGTCCTGTCGACATAATAATATACACACAACTACGACACACACTCCCACACACCCGGCGACTATAGTAGCTGGTGGAGAACAATGTCATCGACAAAATACAAGGGCCAGTTGGCTACTCCCTGGGCGAGGAACTCTTTTGTTGGCCCAGTCAACAATTCGGACCCCTCCGACCCTCAGGCCACGCCCCCGCTCCCACAAAAATCCTGATTACTTAACTAAATATGGCAGCTTATGGCGGGACACGGCCAGTGGCCAGTGGCACTAAACTCTCTGATTTACACGATTTGCATACGCCCGGCCACAGGCGGGCCATCGGAGCGTAGTGCGAGGCTTTAATTAGCAGTCGCGGGCTTATCAGTTAGCAGCTGTCCACCTGAGCCCGAGAATATCTAATGAAGGCACCGGGACAATGGCCAGAAACATTGCTGGTGGCCCAGGAAGCTCTTGAAGTTGATACCACAGGAGATACTTAAAGGTTGCGCGAAATAATGCAGCCCATCACGCGCTAGTGCAGAATTTTCCAAATTAAAATCGGAGCTACATATTCCTCTGGACTTTTACAGGTAGAAATAAACAGAAAGCTACATTAATGTTGTTTTAAATTACTTCTGTGAAATGAACTCGGAATTCTATCGAATAAAAGGAAAGTAAACCGTCCTAATTGAGTTTTCTTGCCCCAAAAATAAAACTTTCCTTTGTGCTCTACTTAGGGCCGAGTTCATTAGCATGTCGCGTCTTCTACAATAACTCAGCCCAAAGACAGGCCAAGGCTTGGGATCCATAGTCTTATCAGTGGACTCTTATCTGGGATACATAAATTCCTGCCCCGACTTGGCGTCGGCAAAGTTTCTTGGGGTTCCATTTGGTTTTGGTTTGGTTGGGCAGAGGAGCAGGAGGTGCGGCTGGGACAGCGGCATCTGGAGGCGCGGGATGGGGCGCTAATTAAGACACGCAAAGTGCGGCACCAAGACAAATGGTTCCGTGGCACGTAAGCGGCGCGTCAATCTTGGCCAAGGGCCATGGAACACGGCTCCTCACCCGCCCGCAGGCTCAGACATTTCGTCCAGACTTTGAACATGTTTTGTTCTCGCAAAGTTTTCGAGCCCCCGCTACCGCCGAAGTAACGCCTCGTAAAAAATGTCAATGAAGTGATTTATAAAAGAAGCCCAGACGCCCAACGCGCTAATGTGGCTGCGTTAATGAAAGTTTGCATTGCGAAGATTGTATTCATTTGGCCATCGCTGGTCAGCGCCTTTTTAGCCAGGCTATAATCTCGGCTCGAGCATAATGTCTTTATTTTTCGGCCCAACTCCGCTTTGCTGCGTGCTTCGAGCTGCACATTAAATTTTAATGCCATATTTTATGCTGCCAGAATTTACATAAATTCATTGTTGTCGGTACCGGTACCCAGTGTGTGTTGTGTGTGTGTGGTGTGTGGGGGCTCTAATCAAATCAAAAGAGTGACGGCTTCTCCCTTGCCCTCCATGAATTGCCAAGCAGACATGCAAACTTCTCTGGTCGAATTGCCCCGAGGTTTTGACTTAAGTAAAAGTCGCTGTCGCTGTCTCAGTCCCACACAAATACATAAAAAAGCCAAACACACAAACACCCAATCTGCCTAGTCTCGCTGTGTGTGTTTGTGCTTATATGTGGCTAGAAAAATAGCAGCCCACGTTGCGCATACGACGCGTTGCCTGGCAGAAGTCCAAGGGACCAACAATGGCAACAGCAGTGCAGGCTCAGAAACAAACAAAACGAGCAAGAGAGAGAGCTAAAGCCATGAACCTCGACTATAGGATTACCCGGCACTCGTCTCTCCTGAAATCATAGCCTACCTTTTGGGGTTAATGACATATATAGAGATAGTAATTATACACATGGTCAGGCTAACTATTTTGTAAACGAGTTGAAGCTGCAACCAATACTCCCCTGTGCTGCAAGGGTATCAGCAACAATAACGAGAGCCAATGCTCTTTGGGCTCCCATTGTTGTTTTCCTTTGGCTATATAGTATTTTTTCCTTTTCCCAACTAACGGAAGGCGTTCCTAGGAAGGCGCATGTATAATTAGAGCTATGAAGCATGTCCGGTGAAGTTTGGCATTTAAATGCGGCAACAACAACGGGCCGGCAGCAGCAGAGGTAGCCAGATCGCCATTTTGCCATTGCCAACTTTGGAATTGGGCAGAACGAGGAAGTGGAAGGGAGTACCCAGAGCTCCCATTGTTGTTGCCCAGATATATTTTATAATGCCACAAACATGCACGACTCGAGCCCTACATGAGACTCTGTGTGCATTTCGTTTATTTTACGTACTGCGCCTCCGCATGCAAACAGGACACGAAGGAGCTGCAGAAACAGGAGCAGAAGGAGCCGGAGGACACCCAGTCCGGTCGGAGAACCTAACCAACCGAGTCCCGTTGATCCCCGGAGGAGGAGCAGAGCGAGCGGAACAGGAACTTTGTGTGCAACTTTATCTTTTGATTTATACAATAATAAACACAAATGTGCACAAAAGTTCTTTGTACTTTGTTCCTTGCTCTCGCAAAGCGGCACAAATTCCAAAAGTTAAATCGGGAAATGTTTACATGAGCAGTTGACTCCTTGCTAATTGGTAGTCCTGTCAAAGGCTGCCCCTCTCCGGGGAGCTTTCCCCGCCCGGAGCTTATTACTGCGACTTATTACGAGAGCCTTTAGCCAGGGCACTCCCTTTGTGCCGGTAGATCTATTAAGTAGTGGGATCTGTTGGAAAGAGCTGAGTTCAGGAGGGGCTCCTGCTGTCCGGATCGATTTTCAATTGTGGGCGAACTGGAGACGGGGCCATTCAATGAATCGTAAGTGGCCCGGTCCGCCCACAGAGAGCGAAGTGTGCCTTAACCCATTAAATGCAAGCAACTGCAATCGAACACGCAACCCCGCGCGCAGTCACAACACGTTAATGCAACTGAGCCGACAATCCCACAGTGCTGCCACCTTTGATATTCACTTGCCAGTTCTGGCTCCTTTTTTTAAATAAAAGCTATGTTCTTGGTATAAATTCAATACATTTATAGGAGTCTCTTTTTTAATAACCGATAAGGTAGCAAAATTTAATTAGGTAATTTATTATTAAATGTTCACAGGAGTAACTCCCTTTAGTAATCTGCTGACAGCACTGCTGCAACACTACAAATGTCTGCCCTTACCTGCTCCCTAGTCTTTGTTCCCTGGAGCACCATGTGGCGAAGGCGACGGCGTCACCGCGGTGCACATTAAGCTTAACACCGCTTAAACGCGGGTTGCGCCGAAACACCGCTCCGCTTTAAGGCGCTGAGTGTAATGGCCGCCAACTCATTCGGTATTCGCTGGAGGTGCCGCGTAATAATGTTAAATGTCAGGTGCAATGCAGCTGTCCCTGCCGCAATCGACGTGGAGATGGAAGTGGAAATGGCAGTGGCAGCTCCACGGAGAAGTCGAAACCGGAGTCGGAGCGCACCGGCAGGTACTAATTAAGTTGCCCGGGAGCCGCGTAACTGCCATAAAATATGCGCAGTGGGAATTCGAATTCGGATCCGGATCCGGATCGGTTTGTCGGCCGGCAGACACTCATTCTCATTGCAGCGGCACTTGCAGTGGCCGTTGCAGTTGCAGTTCCAGCCGGTAGTTTATGGCGTCGGGCTAAGCGAAGTCGACGCGAGTCAAGAAGTTCTCCATTTGTTTCAAGCCTTAAATTTCCACGGGACATGCAACCAGAAAGTGACGAGGAAGGGACTCCTGTGTGGGTGGGAGATCCACCAGCAGCCGGAAGCGCACAAGTACGTAGATAAATGTCTTACTCAGACAGGAGCAGGCCCAACCTAGTGCTACTGACTGGCCATAAAAAGACCAGGGTATAGGGGGAGCTGACCACAGCACAGAAGGGTACTCATTAATTGGCCTTAAAATCGTATAAATTTATTTACATTTAAGCTACATTTACGAAGTCTTCTCATCGGCAGCACTTGTTGTGGGGGCTACCTTAGGATCCTCTGTGTCACCAGGTCTAATTTCATCTGTCTGGTTCCGTTGAGCTTCCTCAACACCTGGCGTTTCCTTGGCGATATTACCTCTTGGCCGCAGGAAGATGTCCAGTCTACTGAAGGGCGCCTCAATGATCAGGTGCATTAAATAGGAGAACAGCAGTGTAATGCCCATGGTCTCCCAGAAGCTTAGGATCTGCAACAAAACAAATTGAAATTCAAGGACACAGATCCACGCTTTCGAAAGTTATTAGGACCTACCACTCTGTAATCCGAGTAATAGGAATTCGTTCGGACGCTCCTTGCGTTTATTTCCTGAATGAAAATGTGCCACATGTACACGGAGTAGGAAAGCCTGGACAGAGGCTGCCACAACGGAGAGGAAAGGAAGCTGTTGGCCAGGCCGCCATATCCCTGCATGCAGGCAAAGACCACCCAGCAAAGAGCCAATGGCCAGCCCACTCGGGTGAGGGTGTAGTAGGAGGCATCGGCCAGAATGGACAGGGGAGCACCAGTCCACTTTGCATACGGGTAAAGGGCAAAGATCGAGGTAAAGATCATGGCCAGGCAGAGAATCCACCCCGACCACACGGACACCCTGCTCAAACGGAACTTCTTTCCCTTGTTCAAGTACAGGAAGTATCCAAATAAGAATCCAATCAGCCAAGGAGCCGCATGTCTATGGGTGGCCCCGTACAACTTATTCGTTGCTTCGTTAGTCAAATTCCTTTAGGAAAATGGATTTCAATATGATTACAGGTATACTGATTTGTGGAACCTACTTGAGCAACATTGACCAGTCGTTGACCATCATCGTGGCAAAGAGGCAGCCAGAGGTCAAGACAACGAGGACAAATATTCCAGCTGCGGCTTTCTTGCCCCATTTGTAAAGAGCGATCAGCAGGATCGGAGAGATGATAAACAATTGCATGTCCACCGACAAGTACCAGGTATGTCCGAGACACTGAAACCAATCTATTATTTGTATAATTCAGTCTTTAAGCAGAGTGAACTTACCGTTCCATTTGTGTAGTTGTTCACAAACAGCAAAGTCCAGTGCCAGGAGCTCTCACAAGTCGCTGTATCCGAGTACCCACCGTAGAACAACGGTCCTCCTGATAAGACTTGCATGAGTCTTATGTAAACCAGAATCGCGATGGCCAGGAGAGGAACGATGCGGATCAAGCGATGGAGGTACATTAGTGGCACGTTCAATTTGCCTTTGTTTCTGTGGAGATTTAAGCATTAAAAAATTGTTTAAATTTTTACAAGTTTAGTTTCCTTACTTGTCCATCGACCGTAGCGAGATCAACGCCACTAACAAGCCGCCGATAAAGAAGAATGAGTCCACTGAGAAGAAGCCATGGACAACAAAGCTGGCATATGGTGTCTCTGACCACTATATAAAAAAAAGGAGGAAAATGAGATACCTGGTACCCAAAACATTGACATGGCTAATTCACTTTGTTTAACTGTACTGAAAAATAAAGACAAGTGTTGCTAGGAAGTTAATGAGCAACACCCAATGCTACTGCCAACATAAATGTTTTGATGCAGACGACCATGATTATTTAGAAATATAAGATTATGGGTTTATATGAACCGAGAACCGTAAATTTAAATACATATATATCTAATCAAATAGCTGAGCGTGGCTCTTGTAATCTTAGGAGGACCTCACTAGAAATTATCCCTTAGAATCCGAAGCCTAAATAGGTCTCTTGGTGGGAGACCAAGGATGCAGTGACCTCGATTAGGCGGGGCTTATTTACTTACTCCGCAGGCCCTTCTCGCAAGATATCCTAGGACTCCAACTTACCGGTACTACGTGAATCGGATTAAGAGTTGCTGCCATAAGCGACATTGAGAACTGATGGCAGTAGACCACCCAGAAGAGGGACAAGCACCGGATTCCGTGAAGACAATCGATAACATTCGGGTTGCCCTTATTTTCCACGACGCGGAAGAGAGCACGGGAGTTGGCCCTTGCTGAGAACACCTTCACAACTGCGGGAAGCTTATCTGAAATTTTGAAATTCATATGAAATTTTAAAGTCAAATCGAGCTCTTGGCGATTATCCCACCTTGCTGTTCACAGAAAAAATAGTCGTACAGCGTAAAAATAGCTACTATAGCGCCCATTAGTGATAAGATCACCCTGTAATCGGAAGGGGTTAGCCAGTGGCATTGGTGGAAATATAAATATTCTTACACTGTAAAAATGGTGAGTCCATCCCAGGGTTCACGTTCATCTGTCTGGCAGCTGCTTTCCATTATACTCAGGCTGGTGCTGAGCACACTGGAGTTCAGGACCTGATTCAACAGCTGTCCTACGAACGTGTTCATGTGAGCAGCCGAGCAGGAGGCAGGAAAACAAGTGGCAGTCTTAATTGACAGGGCACTTGAAATCACAGGACCACCGATGCCGAGCATTTTTCCGTAAGGAACTGTGAGGAAGCAGTACTTGCCCCGGATGGTTCTTCCTAGTTTGACATCTTTTCTGATATTCAGGCACTCGTCGAAGTTTCCCAGGTCGTATGTATTCCCAGTTAGGATTCCCGAGGGAATGGTGCCCCACGCATCGATCACTGTCATAAAAAAGATTAAAAAGATTATCCTTCTAAAGGTATCTTTTCTGACACTTACTCTTCAAGGCCCAATATTGTCCAGCTCGAAGACCCGCCATCAGCTGAGTCATATCGCTGAGGCACAGCAGATCCTCTTGAGATGGCAGGCTGGGGAGCTTAAGTTCAGAGCCATTTGGAGTTATATCCTCAAAGTGCTCAGCAAACAGGTGACCCAAGGATCTGAGCTGCTTCATATGCTGAAAGTTCTGCAGGACATCTTCTTGATCTACGGCACCGCTCAGGACGAGTCCGCAGACGAATATTAACGCGACTACGTTGGCCATGCTAGCTCAACTTGATTTGATTTTCACCGACCTAGACCAAAGCCTTTTATATGCGAATTATCTGGCGATAAGCACCTTCTACGAAATCGGTTTAGCCCCTTTCTTTATCATTCACAGAAAATGGCCGATAATGTAATCTTGAACATGAATTATCATTTAATTGGTCTATCTACAAATATTTGGAGTTCATGATCATGTGCGAAGGTTTTATTGAATTTTAATCGGATTTGATGTCTGCTGATGAAACTAACTTATATAGTTGCGAAGATTATATAGCTGACGCAATGTTTTAGATCCAAAAAATTTACCAAGTCTCTATAAAAATAAGTACCTGAAAAATTTTTGTTATTTCTTATTTGTTACCTAATTATTCTCATTTGGTGAGTGATCGAAGTACAAGAACAACATTCTTATTTATGTATTTTTATTCGTTTTATTTTGGTATTTTCAGAAATTTATATTTTTCTCAGCTGTTTCTGTTGCACTCAATACTGATTCGTGCCAAATTAAGTTCGAATCTCGAGTTTCCACCCAGCGTTATATATTTAGGAGTTTAGGTACACATTAATTGACCTTAAAATCGACTACATTTATTTGTTCTTAAGCTACATTTTGCGAAGACTTCTAATCGGCAGAACATATTGTGGGGGTTACTTTAGGATCCTCTGTACTACCAGGTCCACTTTCATCCATCTGGTTGAGTTTACCTTCCTCTGGAGCAGATTTTTCTTTGTTGACGTCATTGATTTTACCTTTTGGTCGCAGGAAGACGTCCAGTCCACTGAAGGGCGCCTCAATGATCAGGTGCATTAAATAGGAGAACAGCAGTGTAATGCCAAAAGTCGACCAGAAGGCTAGGATCTGCAACAAAACATATTGAAACTCAAGGACACAGATTCACACTTTTGGAAGTTATTAAGACCTACCACTCTGTAATCCGAGTAGTAGGAATTCGTCCGGACACTCTTTGCGTTTATCTCCTGGAAGAACATGTGCCACATGTACACGGAGTACGAAAGCCTGGACAGGGGCTGCCACAACGGAGAGGAGAGGAAGCTGTTGGCCAATCCGCCATATCCTTGCATGCAGGCAAAGACCACCCAGCAAAGAGCCAGTGGCCAGCCCACTCGGGTGAGGGTGTAGTAGGAGGCATCCGCAAAAGTTGATGGGGATGCACCAGTCCACTCTGCATACGGGTAGAGGGCGAAGATCGAGGCAAAGATCATGGCTAGACAGAGAATCCATCCCGACCACACAGAAACCCTGTTCAAATGGAATTTCTTGCCTTTGTACAAGTGCAAGAAGTATCCAAATAAGAATCCGATCAGCCAAGGAGCCGCATGTCTATGGGGGGCAAAGTACAACTTTTTCGATGCTTCGTTAGAGGATTTCCTAGAAAGAGGTATTTGAATATGTTCAAAGACTACTTTTTTGTGGAACATACTTGAGCAACGCTGAGTAGTTGTTGACCATCATCGTGGCAAAGAGGCAGCCAGAGAGCAGGACTATGAGAACGAATATTCCAGCAGCGGCCTTCTTGCCCCATTTGTAGAGAGCGATCAGCAGAATCGGAGAGACGATGAACAATTGCATGTCCACCGACAAGTACCACGTATGTGCAGGGCACTGAAACCAATATTTTAATTGTATATTTCAGCCTATAAGCAGCATTGACTTACCGCTTCTTTTGTGAAGTTGTTCACAAAAAGCAAAGTCCAGTACCAGGAGCTTTCACAAGCCTTTGTTCCCATGTACCCACCGGAGAACAACGGTCCACCTGATAATACGGTCATGAATCTTATGTAAACCAGAATCGCGATGGCCAGAAGTGGAACGATGCGGATCAAGCGATGAAGGTACATAAGTAACACGTTTAATTTTCCTTTGTTTCTATTGAGATTTTAGGAATATAAGTTTGTATACATATTGCTTAGAGTCATTTTCTTACTTGTCCATCGATCGTAAGGAAATTAGCGCCACCAACAAGCCACCGAGGAAGAAGAATGAGTCCACTGAGAAAAAACCATGGACAATAAAGCTGGCATATGGTGTCTCTGCCCACTACAAAAACGATAAATTAACATACAACCTACGCAGATCCTAAGACTCCAACTTACCGGTACTACGTGAAACAGATTAAGATTCGCTCCCATAAGAGACATTGAGTACTGATGGCAGAAGACCACCCAGACGAGGGACAAGCACCGGATTCCGTGAAGACAATCGATAACATTCGGGTTGCCTCTATTCTCCACGGCGCGGAAAAGAGCGCGGGAGTTGGCCCTGGCCGAGAACACCTTCACAACTGCGGGAAGCTTATCTAAGAATTTCGTATTAACGTGAAATTTGGAAGTCAAAACAAGATCTTGGCGATTAACCCACCTTGCTGTTCACAGAAAAAATAGTCGTACAGCGTAAAAATAGCCACAATGGCGCCCATTAGTGATAAGATCACCCTGTAATCGGAGGGGGTTAGCTAGTGGTATTGGAAGAAGTATAATTATTCTTACACTGTAAAAATGGTGAGTCCATCCCAGGGTTCACGTTCATCTGTCTGGCAGCTGCTTTCGATTATACTCAGGCTGTTACTGGGCACACTAAAGTTCAGGACCTGATTCATGAGCTGTCCTATAATCGTGTTCATGTGAGCAGCCGAGCAGGAGGCGGGAAAACAAGTCGCAGTCTTAAGGGATATGGCATTAACCAAAGGACCATCTACGCCGAGCAGTTTTCCGTGAGGCACTGACAGGAAGCAGTACTTGCCGCGGATGGTTCTGCCTAGATTGACCTCTTTTTTGATATTCAGGCACTCATCGAAATTTCCCAAGTCGTATGTGTTCCCAGTAAGGATTCCCGAAGGAATGGTGCCCCACGCATCGATCACTGTTATAATTAAGATTAAAAAGATTACCCTTAAGGGTTTTTTCTGACACTTACTCTTCAAGGCCCAATATTGTCCAGCTCGAAGACCCGCCATCAGCTGAGTCATATCGCTGAGGCACAGCAGATCCTCTTGATTTGGCAGTCTTGGCTGCTGAAATTCAGACTCAATATCCTCGAAGTGTTGAGCAAACAGGAGACCCAAGGATCTAAGCTGTTTAATATGTTCAAAGTTCTCCAGGACATCTTCTGGATCTGCGGCACTGCTGAGAACGAGTCCACAGACAAATATTAACGTGACTACGTTGGCCATTCTAGTTCAACTTGATTTGAGGTTTTTCGAAGTATTCCAAAGCCTTTTATATGCGAATTATCTGGCGATAAGCGCCTTCTACGAAATCGATTTAGCTGCCTGTCTTTATGACTCACAAAAAGCGGCCGATAAAGTAATCTCTGCACTTGAATATGAATTCTTATTTAATTGTACTATCTACCAATATTTAAAGATATGTTGAATCTTAATCCGATTTGAAGTACTTTAAAATTATATTTCAGTCAGGTGGCAAGCTGGTGATACTTACCATGTGACTTTAACGTTAAAAAAAGAAATTCCTGATAGTCGAATTTAGATCTTAATACGAAAGGAAGCTGACTTCGGTAGGACAACGTATGTATACCCTTGCAGTCTGCAATTGGATCAATAAAAAGCTATCCATTTTGGTAAAATTGAACAAAAAACCGTAATTAAGAGCTTTATCTGGACAATTTTAGAAATTATCAAAATGCATTGGACAATAAAATAGCCCTGGTTGAACATGTTGGCGTTTTGAATAGTGTCTTAACGCAGAACGGGATAATAAGTCTATACATTATCTTAGTTATTAGTTTTATAAATGTTTTAAGTAACCTTAGTGTAGTTTTATAATTAATAACCTCATTTATTTTGTGCATGAATTTAATATTTTTACCTATTGTTTTTAGTTTCTCATTTAGTGTCTCATTTACCTGCTGAAACCAAGATGGTTTCTATCTTTTCCGCTCTCTATCTGCCACGTGAAGTCGTAAATGCAATTTTTCTTATTCGGTTGACTAATAGCGGCTTTGACGATTAGCTGTCACAAAGGCAATGATTTGCTTTTTGCACTTTAGTATCAGTTTAATAGCCTTAAGCAATCTCTTAAGCTCCATTTATTTAAATATAATTCTTCTACCTAGTGCGATAATATTAATTGTAAGCTTCTAGGTGTAATCTTAAAAGGTTACACTAAATTAAGTGCAATCAAAGCCAATAACCTACCTCAATGAAAAAGCCTTGTATTATGAGTCATTCGTTCTTTGATTTCGTTTACTTCCTCCGATAAGATAATCTTTCAAGTATTTTGTATCAGATTTTCAATTCATTTTTATAATGTCAATTTAAAATTATTTTCGAGCAATTAAATATTTATTGTTAACAATCAAGATAATAGTTAAAAATATTTAAGGAATTAAATGCAAATTAGGTTTCCTAATGACATAATTGTTAATCAAAAACAAGCAAGGAAGCTAGCTTCGGAAAGCCGAAGTTTACATACCCTTGCAGCTTGGTACCTTAGAGAAGGCATAACTAAGCCAAAATTGCATATATATTTCAATTTGGAAAGCTTTTCCTTGCCAGTTTTTATTAGGGTAATAAATCTGCATATTGAGTCTAGAAATTTTAAAAAATATTTTTTTTTATAAATTTTTGACAATTTTAATGATGTAACCCCTTATCAAATTTTTAAAAATTGGGAAAACAAATTTTGTGATATTTTTCAATATTTGGATTGTAATTAATTAAGATTTTAATGGCGAATGGATAAATATACGGCTTTCGGCAATCACTTCCTTTTTGGCTACAAGAGGCTCCCAAAAAGACCTCAAAGTCACGCATTTTTGGATTACGAAAATATTTCGAAAAATATGCTAATTTTTTGGACAAACGAGAAAGGAATCAAACTTCGGTAAGCCAAAGTTTGTATACCCTTTCAGTCTGCAATTATATTATTGAAAATTGATCTATTTTGGAAACAGCTTTGACAGGCTTTTCTTTTATTAATACCTAACAAAATTGTAACTACAGTTATTGTGAGTGTTTGTGTGGGCAATGGTGTAAGCCAAGCACATAACAAATTTAAATTTTAATAAAATCATTTACATTTTCTACCTAATCCTCTGTTGCTGTTGTTTCTGCAGAACTCGGCTTACTAGCTAAGGTACCATCTATTTGGCTCTCATGTGACTGTTCCAATTCCGGCTTTACATCGCTGACAGTAGTTGGCCTTGGCGTTCGGATAAAGTAATGAATCCCGCCAAAAGGCGCCTCAACGAGCAGATACATCAAATAGGAAATCAGCAGGGTAATACCAAAGGTAGACCAGAACTTAAGCATCTGCAAAAAGAATATTGATATCAAATCTGAGGTATATAACCCTGCATATGTAAACCTACCACTTGGTAGTCGGAAAAATACGAGTTCGTCCTTGCACTTCTTGTGTTTATCTCCATGACGAACTTGTGCCACATGTAGACCGAATAGGAGAGCCTGGAGAGAGGTTGCCAAAGCGGAGAGGAGAGGAAGCTGTTGGCCAGTCCCCCGTAACCTTGCATGCAGGCAAAGACCACCCAGCAAAGGGCTAATGGCCAACCCAGTCGGGTGAGAGTGTAATAGAAGGACTCTGCCAGGGTTGACAGTGGTGGAGCATTCGACTGGATTGCCGGATACAGAGCAAATATCGACGTGAAGATCATGGCCAGGCAGAGACTCCATCCTGTCCACACGGCCAGCCAGCTCAGCTGGAACCTCCTCCCCTTAATCAAGTACAGAAAGTACCCGAAAAGGAATCCGATCAGCCAGGGAGTGGCATGTGTGTGGGTGGCAGAATACATTTTGTTCATCGCCTCCTGGCTAAACTGCCTGTGTTTAAAGTGGTTTTAGTAATTACCGAATCATTTCTCCCAGTGATAGCTACCCATTCATCAGCATCGAGTAGTTGTTGACCATCATCGTGGCAAAGAGGCAGCCAGAGAGAAGGACTATGAGGACGAATATCCCAGCAGCAGCCTTCTTGCCCCATTTGTAGAGAGCAATCAGCAGAATCGGAGAGATGACGAACATCTGCATGTCCACCGCCAGGTACCAGGTATGACTAAGGCACTACAATGTAATAAATAATAATAATATATAAATATATAAAAATATTAATATTGTTTCTGGCTTCTACAATCAGCTTAGTTGTACCTTCTCATTTTTGTAATTGTTTAAAAACAGTATCGTCCAATACCAGCCGCTTTCACATGCCGCTGTTCCACCGTAACCGCCTTGGAAGAGCGGTCCGCCTGACACGACAGACATGAGTTTGGTGTAGACCAGAATAGCCACGGCTAAAACAGGAAGGATGCGGATCAAGCGGTACAGATACATCAGGGGAACATTAAGTTTTCCTTTGGTTCTGCAAAGATTTAATTAAATAAATTATTTAATAAAGATAATAGTTACGATTATTACTTTTCCATTGAGCGTAATGCAATCAAAGCCACCAGCAAGCCGCCGAGGAAGAAAAACGAATCCACTGAGAAGAAGCCGTGCGCAATAAAGCTGGAAAATGGCAGTTCCAGCCACTAAAAAGGTATTATTTTAACTTAATCTTTAAGAATAGTAATCTTAAGCTTACCGGAAACATTTGAAAGAGATTTAAATTGGGAGCGATCGTAGAAAATTCGTATTCGTGACAGAAAACCACCCAGAAAAGGGACATGCACCGGATTCCATGGAGGCAGTCGATAACATTTGGATTCTTGTTATTCTCCACAATCCGGAAAAGAGCTCGAGAGTTGGCCCGAGCCGAAAATACCTTCACTAGTACGGGAAGCTTATCTGGAAGTTTTCTATTATTGCGAAATTTTTAAAAGTAGACAAGTTTTTGCCGATTAACCCACCTTGGTTCTCGCATAGAAAGAAGTCGTACAGCGTGATGAGCCCCACGATAGCACCCATCAGCGATAGAAACACCCTGTAATCTGAAGGGGTTAGTCAAGAACGTTGATTTAAAGAGTTTAACACCTACACTGTGAAAATAGTAAGTCCATCCCAGGGTTCACTTTCAATCGTTTGGCAACTGCTTTCGCTGATACTCATTCCAGGGACACTTAATTTCAGGACCTTATTAAAGAGCTGTCCTACGATTGTGTTCATGTGAGCAGCCGAGCAGGAGGCAGGAAGACAAGTCGCAGTCCTAATTGACAAGGCTTCACTCAAGGAGTTATCAATTCCCAGTACTTGTCCTGGAGAAAATGAGAGGAAACAGTACTTTCCACGGATAATTCTGGTTCCACTGATCTCCTTTCTGATATTCAGGCACTCGTCAAAGTTTCCCAGGTCGTAGAGGTTTCCAGTCAAGATTCCCGATGGGATGGAGCCCCACGCGTCGATCACTGTCATAATCAGGAACTTGAAGATTATTTCATATTTGTTTAAAAATCACTTACTCTTTAGGGCCCAATATTCTCCAGCTTTAAGTGCCGTCGTAAACTGAGTCATATCTCTGAGGCACAGCAGATCCTCTTGAGTGGGGCCCTTAATGTCTAAGTCATTGAGGGGTAAATTCTCAAAGAGTTCAGCAAACTGAAATGATCTCAATTGCTTGATACGCTGAAAGTCCAGCAGGACATTTGTTTCCTTCGGATGTGCGGCACTGATAAGGCCAAGTCCAGAAAGGAGTCCCCAGAAAAGTAACCTTGCTGTGGTTGCCATAGTTGTACCTCAACTCGCTATGCACCGTTTCCCATTAAGCTCAAAGCCTTTATAGGCAAATTATCCGCTGATAAGCGCTTTTAACGAAATCAAATTCTGAACATCAAGTATATGTCAATTAGCTGGCGATAAGTACCTATCTCGAAACAACTTGAAAAGCTTCAGTTATCAGTTAATGTTCACCTGGTACTCGATAGGTGCAAGGGTATTCAATAGTCATTATTTTGAATGAACAAGACAGACGGATCTTAAAACAATTTTAATTCCCCAGAAGTAAAGTGAATTTAATCATTCATTCATTTAATCCATTCTATAAAAAAAAGTTAATACCTAATCAAATAGTGCTGGAAACCTCATTTATCTTGTTCAGCTGACTCTGATCCGAAACCAAATTAAGATGGGTGGCGCCAACAAAAATGAGACCACAGAGAAAAACTAATCCAACTATGCTGTCCAAGATAACCGAAACGTTGTTGGCTTCTTCTGTCTGAAACCCCGATTATTTTATGCGCGAATTGCTCAAGAGATAAGCGTCTGATAACAAACATGTAAATGGTTTGTACTTGGCCAACCAACGTTCAATATTATTAAAGAACGTAGTGATAGTGAGCAATCTCTGATTTTTTCAGTAGTCCATGTGACTACCTATTTATGGCTTTAGATTCTTAATCATCGGTGAGTAATGAGTATACGAAAAGTGCTGTAAGCAATATAGAAAAAGGGTTTAAAAAAAAATATATATGGTAATTTAAAATATTCCAAATTCTTCTTATATGGAAAATTAAGTTTATTTAAATACTAGATATAAATTAACTTATACAAAACTAGCTGAATTGAGACCCTATTCAGAAATTGTTTGATTCACTTCGTTCGCTTCAGTCACTTTTAGCTTAGTAGCACCGTTTCCCTCTACTTGCAGCTGTGCCTGAGCCTGATCTGGCTGGGGCTTTGATGCCTTCACAGCTGCAGGCTTTTTCTGAGGCCGCAGGAAGTTGTCAAGTCCACCAACGGGCCCCTCAATGATGAGATACAGCAAAAAGGCAAACAGCATTGAAGTACCAATGTCCGACCAGAATAGAAGCATCTGAAAGAAGCACGTGATATTTAAATCAAAACTCAAAACGAAGCCCTGTAAGAAATAAACATACCACTTGGTAGTTGGAGAAGTACGAGTTCGTCCTGGCACTTCTGGTGTTTATCTCCTGGATAAACATATGCCACATGTATATGGAGTAGGAGAGCCTAGACAAAGGCTGCCACAGCGGCGAGGAGAGGAAGCTGTTGGCCAGGCCGCCGTAACCTTGCATGCAGGCGAAGACCACCCAGCAGAGGGCTAGTGGCCAGCCCACTCGGGTGAGGGTGTAGTAGAAAGATTCCGCCACGATGGACAGGGGTGCACCAGTCCACTCTGCATACGGGTAGAGGGCGAAGATCGAGGTGAAGATCATGGCCAGGCAGAGAATCCACCCTGACCAAACGGCTACCCAGCTCAGCTTGAACTTCCTGCCCTTAGTCAAGTGCAGGAAGTATCCGAACAGGAAACCAACCAGCCAAGGAGCGGCGTGAGTGTGAGTGGCAAAGTACATCTTACTCATGGCAGTCACACTGAAATTCCTGGGGAAAAATGTTTAGAAAGGCCAAGAAAGCAAATATTTGCGTTATTTACCTCAGCAGCATCGAGTAGTCGCCGACCAACATCGTGGCAAAGGTGCAGCCAGAGAGCAGGACCGTGAAGACGAATACTCCAGCTGCACCCTTCTTGCCCCATTTGTAGAGAGCAATCAGCAGGATCGGCGAGATGATGAACATCTGCATGTCCACCGACAGGTACCAGGTATGGCCAAGACACTGAAACAAATATATTATAAAATCTATCTAAGAAATAAAAGATATCCCTAGTGTACCGTGTCATTGGTGTAGTTGTTAACAAACAACAAGGTCCAATACCAGCCGTTTTCACATGCTGCTTTTCCACTGTAACCGCCTTGGAAAAGAGGTCCATCTCCCAGGACAGTCGTGAGCTTGGTGTAGACCAGAATAGCCACGGCCAAAATGGGAACAATGCGGATTATGCGGTGGAGGTACATCAGAGGCACATTCAGCTTTCCCTTGGTTCTGCCAAGAGATTAATAACAAATAAGCACATTACCTTATAGAGAGTATCTTTAACTTACTTATCCATAGCGCGTAGAGAAATCAAAGCAACCAACAGACCGCCGAGGAAGAAAAAGGAGTCCACTGAGAAGAAGCCGTGCACAATGAACATTGAGTACGCTTGCTCGGCCCACTAAAAGCAAATATATTGAGCTTACGTTTTGGGGAATACTTTTCCAAATCTTACCCGAACAGCATGGAAGAGGTTGATATTTGCCGCAAACAGCCTGAGCGTGTACTCATGGCTAAAAACCACCCAGAAGAGAGACAGGCACCGGATCCCATTGAGGCAGCCGATGACATTCGGGTTCGAGCTGTTGTCTACGATGCGGAATAAAGCTCGGGAGTTTGCCCTGGCCGAAAAGGCCTTCACAAAAGCAGGAAGCTGATCTGAGAATTGAGGATTATTGTGAAATGTTCAACTTATCTTTTCGGAGTAACTCACCTTGGTTCTTGCAGAAGAAGTAATCGTAAAGCGTCACAACAGCCACCATGGCACCCATCACCGATAAGAGCACTCTGCAATCAGAAACGGTTAGCTGGCAGCCAAAATTGAAATTGAAGTAAGAACTTACACTGTGAAAATAGTGAGTCCATCCCAGGGTTCACTCTCACTCGTCTGGCAGCTGTTCTCGTTGATACTAATGTCAGTGGTGGAAATGTTCAGGTTCAGGAACCTCTTTAACACCTGACCCACAAATATATTCATGTGAGGGGCAGAGCATGAGGCAGGGAAACAAGTTGCTGTCTTTATATTCAAGGCTCCAATCGCACCACCGGCACTGCCTAGAATTGCACTTGGGGAAGCTTCCAGAAAGCAATACTTTCCTCGAATGTTGACACCTTCGCTGATGTCCTTATTGATATTAAGGCACTCGTCGTAGTTGCCCAGGTCGTACATGTTGCCAGTTAGGATGCCAGAGGGAATGGTGCCCCAAGAATCGATCACTGAGAGAACAAGGATCAATTATTTGTCACTGTAATTTCACATCCTTTGGCTTGAAATGCTCACTTACTTTTCAAGGCCCATAACTGGCCTTCACTCAGAGCATTTGAGAACAGCGACAAGTCTCGTAGACACAGTAGGTCATCCTCAGTCGGCGCTCGGGGATCTGCTTGGCTTATATCACTGAGAGTCACATTTTCCAAGTAGCCAGCAAACTGAAGGCCTAAATTCCGGATCTGCTGAATCCGCTGGAGGTTATTAAGGATATCGTCCTGCGTCTCCGTGGCGCTGACGAGCACGAGCCCGCACAGGAAAATAGCGCCGGCTATGTTGACCATGGTAGCTGAAACGGTATTGACGGCTTCTGTGCGAAACCCGATGACTTTATGCCCGGTCTTATGCGAATTATCTGGCGATAAGGGCCCGATTACAGAGACGTCTGGCAACTTGCCAGTCGTTCAATGTCCAGTTCTGGGAAGACGCCTGATAATGTCCAATCTAAGATTTAAAGTAGTCCAGGTGACTCCCTATTTATGACTTTGGAGTCTTAATCATCGGCGAGCAACCATTGAACGACTTCATCACAATGATATTGAAGATTTGTAATCACTTTTATTATGTGTTTTGATAGAGCCGAGACTATGCTTGCTTTGACCGCTTTGTGAGCTTCTTCGGAAATAGTTAAAATTTGTGATTAGATATAATATTTAACATTGAATTGTAAAACTGGCTTAATTCATAGAAAAAGTGTAGCTCTCATTAGCTTTCAGTTCTTGATAATACGGACTCAATATCACACTGACGCAATATCTTACTTAAGTTTCATAGTTTATCAAAGGTCAAAATTTAATTACAAATCGCCTTTGATTATTTTTATCAAATCTTTTTATACCCGGTACCCATAGGGTACAAGGGTATTATAAGTTAGTGCCAATCGAGAATGTATGTAACAGGCAGAAGGAGGCATCTCCGACCCCATAAAGTATATATATTCTTGATCAGCAGCACCAGCCGAGTCGATTTAGCCATGTCCGTCTGTCCGTCTGTCCGTCTGTCCGTGTGAAACAACAGATCTCAGAGACTATAAGAGCTAGAGTTACCAAATTTGGTGACAACATTGGAATCTGTTGCACGCAGATCAAGTTTGTTTTAAAATTTGGCCACGCCCACTTCCGCCCCCGAAAAGCGTAAAAAACTTTATATAAGCTATAGTCGTAATTTTTGGCTTAAAGTAAATAGATAAAATAAATAAGTAGGCATTTGCGGACGTTTTCTGAAAATTTGAGTAAAATCGGATGATAAACATGGAAGTTATTAAATAATAAAGTTTTCTGTCAATGCTTCTTCTTCTTCTGAGCCACAAAGGCAGTAGCGAAAAAAAGTGTTGCGTGCTTTCGAGCGCAGTATTAATTCGTAAGGCAGCTGCTTTCAGCTGCAGAATTTGTCTTTTTTGAACGTTGCTTAACATGTTTTTAGCAACATTTGTCTTCATTTGTCAACTTTTTGTTTTTTCCATGTTGGTGTGTTATTTAATTTCACGCACAATACTGGGTACCGGGTATCTCACAGTCGGTGACACTCGACTGTAGCTTTCTCACTTGTTTATTTATGAGATCAAAATTCGATTGAGTTGTAGAAGCATTATTAATTATATATATACATTTGTGGCTATGTAGAAAAATAATTCCAAATACCAAAATAAAGTTTCCATCTCTATTTAATTTCCGTTGTGGCCTGAAGAGACTTTCAAATCCTCCCAATGGCGCCTCTATGATGAGGTAGAAAACATAGGACAACATAACCGTGAAGCCAAAATCCGACCAGAACTTAAGCATCTGTTGGGAGCAGATAAGAGTTAATAATACAGATAATTCGCTCATAGAAATGAATACCTACCACGGAGTAGTCCGAGAAGTAGACACCCGTCCTAATGCTTTTGCTGTTCACCTCCACGACGAACATGTGCCAGATGTACACGGGTTGCCACAGTGGCGAAGACAGGAAGCTATTGGCCAGGCTCCCGAATCCTTGCACGCAGGCGAAGACTATACAGCAGAGAGCCAGTGGCCAAGCCAGTCGGCTGAGGGTGTAGTAAAGCGACTCTTCCAAAGTGGACAGAGCTGGAGCACTCCACCTGCTCGCTGGGTAAAGGGCAAAGAGCGAGGCGGCCAGCATGGACAGACTGAGCAGCCAACCCGTGATCACAGTCAGAGCACCTAGCTGGAACCTCTTTCGCCGATTCACATGCAGGAAATAGCCAAACAGGAATCCTATGAGCCATGGAGCAGCATGTCTGTGGGTTGACTGATACAGCAGGTGACTGGCCATATCATTGCCAGTTGTATTCCTGCAGGGAGAGATCAGCTTAATACAGACTATGCAATGATTGCGGGTACTTACTTGATCAAAAAGGAGAAGTGATTCACCATCATCGTGGCGAATAGGCAGCCCGACAGCAGGACTATGAGTACGCCGATGCCAGCAACAGCCTTCCATCCCCATTTCCATAGAGCGATCAAGAGCAGCGGCGAGATTAGGTACAACTGCATGTCCACCGCCAAATACCAGGAATGATCAAGGCACTAAACGTAAGGGAGGAATAAAATTATTTATTTTAACTCTAACTCTAACTCACAGTATCCGTGGTGGCGTAGTTCTGTATAAACAGAAGGGTCCAATGCCAGCCCTTCTCGCAGGCCTCCTTCCCATGATATCCGCTGTGGAACAGAGGTCCTTCAGCAACAAGAGGCATGAGCTTCGTGTAGATTAGAATGGCAGCAGCCAGGACAGGCAGGGTGCGAGTAAGGCGGTGCTAATACATCAGTGGCACGTTCAGTTTGCCTTTCCCACTGTTGTTATAAGGAAATAATTAGGCTATATATCGGAAATAAAGGTAATTTTTACCCTTACCTCTTCGCCATAGTACGCAAACCAAGCATGGCGACCAACAAACCGCCGAGAAAAAAAAAGAGTCCACAGAAAAGACACCGTGAAGGACGAGATTTGCAAACGGTGTCTCAGCCCACTGAAAGATGTAACATTCTATATAGAGATAAATATTTTTGGGAGGATATTTAAAGCAGTGCACTTACCGAAATCACTTCCACCAGATTTATGTTAGGCATGAGGATAAAATAAAGATAGACGTGGGAGAAAACGACCCAAATGAGCGATAGGCACCGGATGCCGTGCAGGCAGTCGGTAACATTCGGGTTGGAATTGCTCTCCACAAGACGGAAAAGAGCTTAACCAGGGCTGATGATTCTACTGTGGGAATATAAAAAAATTAATTCTAATTTGTAAAAGGTTGATTGACTCACGCACCTGGCTGTTTTACCAAAAGATAATCGTAGAGCGTGAAGAAAACTACAAAGGAAGCCATCATAGACAAGATTATCCTGAAATTTTAACGATAAGTATGCTGGGAGGGTTTCATATCCTAATATCGTACACTGTGAAAATAGTCTATCCATCCCAGGCTTTCCTTTCGTTTGTCTGGCAAGTTGATTCGCTGATACTTAAGCTGGAGGAAATATTTAGGCTGTAACTTTAAAGAATTTGGTCCAAATGTGTCCTTGCCTGATCGGCTGAACAAGAGGCCGGAAAGCAAGTTCCAATATTGACGGGCATAGCCTTCAGAGCAGTAATATCAAATATTTCCCCAAAAGACGCGCTTAGTAGGCAGTACTTTCCCTTAATATTCGTACCATTGATCTACCTTTTGATCCTGAGACACTCATCAAAGTTTCCAAAGTCGTAGAAGTTGCCATAGAGAAGTCCGGATGGCTTGGAGCCCCAGGCATCAGCCACTAAGGAAATAATGAAGATTTATTTATATTTATAACGAATATTTATTAAATTTACTTACTTTTTAGTGCCCAAAAGTCTCTGTTCTTAATGCCATCGAACCAGTGGGTCAAGTCTGCAGCGCAGCCGACTTCCTCCAAGTGTGTACTCTCGATTGGGACATTGCTTAAATTGGCAGGCTCCACTCCTAGTGATCGCTGTTGCCTCAGTCGTTGGTTTAGCAGCAATATATCTATGGAGTCCGGCTCCGAGGCTCCGATTAGAACCAGCCGGCAGACCACAAAAACAGTAGCTACTGTGTCCATGCTCTCCAACATTCAAATGACCGTTTGCGGCCACCTAGCCTTGGCTTTATTCCACTAACTCGTGCGATGTAATCGTGGGATAAGGACTACATGACTGCGATAAGCCCGCGGCTATTGGGTCACACGATTAGATGGAATGCCAGGAGACATCTAGACGGGAATTTCTGCCTTTCAGGCATGCCGACTTCCCCGATAGTGAGCAATCAGCTGGTATTCTGTTGGGAACTAGTGACCGTGCTATCAGGCTCGAACTTATCGCTGTGTTTGTTGATTTACTATCAGGCTCCCAGAAACCCGCCTTCAGCGAAATGGTGAATGAACCCGAAACAGCGAAAAGAAACAGATATAGGTACTTATTTATGAATTTTCCAAGTTTATATTATATTAGAAAGGGATTGGTTAAAATAAGAGACATATTACACAGATTTATTGTCATTATCAGTTATTGGCTTTGACTCGGTCTCACTGAGACCCTTTGGCGCCTCGCCCTGATCTGATATTAGCGGCGGCCTATCAACCGCAGGCGGGATTCGTCGAGGCCGAAGGAGTCCGTCGAATGCACACAGTGGAGCCTCAATCAGAATGTACATGATATAGGCCATCAGCACAGAGAAACCAAAGTCGAACCAGAACTTTTCCATCTGCGAAAAGTAGCTTAAGTTTAATTCCAGTTTAATTGCAGTAAAACTACAACCCACCACAGCGTAGTTCGAGAAGTAAGTGTTCGTCCTCACATTCCTGCTGTTCATCTCCTCGACGAACAAGTGCCAGATGTACACGGAGTACGAAAGCCTAGAGAGGGGCTGCCATATTGGATGGGAGAGGTAACTGTTGATCGGTCCTCCGTATCCTTGCATGCAGGCAAAGATGATCCAACAGACGGCTAGTGGCCAGCCCACCCGGGTGAGGGTGTAGTAGAAGGACTCTGCCACTGTTGACAGTGGTGGAGCACTCCACTGGGCCGCCGGATAGAGGGCAAAGATTGAGGTGAAGAGCATGGCCAGGCTTAGGATCCATCCCATCGACACCACCAGGTGACTGAGCTGGAACTTCCTGCCCCGATTTTCATGAAGGAAGTAGCCGAAGAGGAATCCAATCAGCCATGGAGCAGCATGCGTGTGCGTGGCCAAGTACAATTTTTGATTGCCTTTTCCGTCATCGTTGTTTCTTAACAACGAAATTATTAATATTGGTTGTTATTCCTATACCAAAGTGAAACTTACTTAAGGAGGAGTGAATACTTGTTGATCATCTGTGTGGCGAAGAGGCAACCCGAAAGCAGGACTATAAGGGTTATGATGCCGGCAGCTGCCCTATTTTTCCACTTGTATAGAGCGAACAGAAAAAGCGGAGATAAGATGTAAAGCTGCATATCCACCGCCAAGTACCAAGTGTGATCCAGACACTGTAAACAAAAGGGGCAGGTCACATTAATTATACTTAATCCACATTAATGGAGTAACATCATTATCTGATTAGTTAACTAGTTTGCCTGATAACGCTATCTAAAATTAAGGGCTGTTTACCCACTACTTGTTTATACTGATTACAAAATATGTATGCAGTTAATACTCACTATATCCATGACAGCGTAGTTTTGGATGAAGAGCAAGGTCCAATACCAGCCCTTTTCGCAAGCTGCCTTGCCATGATATCCCGCTTTGAGCAGTGGTCCACCACTGATCACGTTCATCATCGTCATGTAGACGAGAATGGCAATGCCCAGGACTGGCAGGAGGCGGAGAATGCGGTGGAGATACATCAGAAGCGGGTTCAGTCTTCCCTTGGATCTGTTGAAGATTTATGCTTTAAAATGAAGTATAAACTTTAATGTTATATACCAACTTCTCCATGAAACGCAAAGCAATTATGGCAACGAGTAAGCCACCAAGGACGAAGAAGGAATCCACTGCAAAATATCCGTGCAGGGTGAAGCTGGCAAAGGGTGTCACGGCCCACTGAAATAATAATAGGATGCAGGTTTAAAATTCCAAGAGATTTAAGAGGTATAGCTTACATTATATATTTCAGCTTTATTCAGGCTAGGAGCAGTCACAGTGAATATGGCCTCGTGGGCGTAAATCACCCAGATGAGTGACATGCAGCGGATTCCATGGAAGCACTCGATCACATTGGGGTTCGAATTGTTAGGGACAATGCGGAAAAGAGTCCTAGAGTTGGCCCGAGCCGAAAAAGCCTTTATTACGGCTGGAATATTTTCTGCCAAAAAATGCATTCAACTGTATTATTTCGGGCTTTAAAGTTTACTAACTGACAACTCACTTTCATCACAAAGGATGAAGTCAGCCACGGTAAAGGCCGAAACGATAACTGCCATCAACGATAATATCACTCTGAAATCATAATTATTGATCCAAAAAGATGTGGTCAACGTATATCCAACACTCACATAGTTAAAATGGTCAGACCATCCCAAGGTACAGGGTCACTTGTCTGGCAACCGGCTTCGCTGATCCTCAGACTTATGCTGGAGCTATTAACGTTGATAATTTTCTGAAGAAGTTGCTCCACAAACGCATCCATGTGAGTGGCCGAACACGAGGAGGGAAAACAAGTGGCAATTCTCAGATCGTTGGCGAGGAGAAAACAGTATTTTCCACTTATTTTTCTATGACTAATCGCGAGACACTCGTCAAAGTTACCCAAGTCGTAGGTATTACCAGTCAGCACTCCAGGGGGTAAAGAACCCCACGAATCAATCACTGATAGATATAGACAACAAAATGTTACCTCACATTAAATATGAATTGGCTTGACTTACTTTTGAAAGCCCAAAGCTGTCTGCTTGAGAGTCCTTTCATTAACTCTGCCATATCCTCCAAGCAGAACTGATCCTGCTGAGTGGCGACTTCGAAATCCAATACACCCAGGCTCTGCAGCGTAACATTTTTAAAATATTCGGAAAATTCCTCACCCAGGGATCTAATGCTTTTTGTCATCTCATATTGTTGCAATATGTCAGGATCCTTCGCCTGCGAGGCACCGATAGCAAGAAGCCCCGCGAGCAATAAAACACTAATTGCGTTAAGCATTCTTACTCGCCTTCGATTGATAGCTTTTAGCCAGGTGCCCGTGATTTTATATGGCAATGCGCAATCTGGCGATAAGCGCTATCTACAATTATGACATTTGACAACCGATTAGCAAAAACTTATTACGGGGAAATAGCATATATTCTAAACTGCAGGCATATATGAAAGAGAAACACCGATTACGTTCGGGTTGGAGCTGAGGGAGAGGATCCCTATGAATGGATCACTGAGTGTGGACAAAGTTATTCCCTTTTGGTTAAATTTACAATTATAGCAATTCTTTCTTTCCGTTTTAGGTTCGCCATGTCAGGCATTCAAAGATCGGCTTTCCTTTATATTAAAGTCCATCGAATTATTCGATTCGAATAGGACGCCGAGCTCTTCAGGTTGTGATGCTGCGTGGTGTGTGCCTGCTTTAGCTGGGAGGCACTGATTATGACCAGTCTGCACAATAGCAATACCCTTAACTATGCTGATTGGATTCGGTTTCCGGATTAGAGAATTCTTTTATGTGACGACCCCCTGCACAGGTAATATGGCGATAAGCGCTATCATCGGGTATCCCAATAGGTATAAAAAAGGAGGGCACTAGTACTTAAATTTGCAGATAGACCAAACTTCAAATAATGTGATTGAGTGCTTTTTTAGGAACAAGCATAATTGCTTTAGATTTGCCTGAATTTATTAAATAAATGACTCATATATTTCCCTACTTATAAAATAGATGACTAATATATTTCCCTACTTATAAAATAAATGACTCATATATTTCCCTACTTTGAAAAATCCCCTCATAAGTATTCCCACACTAACTTTAAAATTTTTTAGAGGGCCCAAGGTAACGAAAAGTTGCTAGTGGTTCCTTTGCGGAACTTCAATGAACATTTCACCAAGGACGTCGCACTTTCTCCACTCATTCGTGCCTTCATTTCGTTTTGTTCGCAGCTTGAGCCCGACGTAAACCTATTAAATATTTTTTCCCAATAATTTTCAAGGCATTAGCTCATCATCAATTTGCTGCTTTATGAAATTGGCAGCAATCACGTTATGCTCACCCAGCCACGCCCCCACACAGTGGGTAAAAGAGAAAGCCAAGCACACACACACACACACTCGGGGTGTACACACACCCACCTATACTTAAGCACATTTGCTTAATTTTCGAAATGAGTTCGCATGACTTACAGCACCTCTCCCTAGGACCCGAGTCGAACCACCCATCCAGGCACCCAGCCCCGCATCTATCATCCTATATCCTTTATGGTCGACTCTTCTTTCGCCTTTGACGCGACGCTGGTCTGAGTCATTCGTTTGCTTTCTCGTTGATTAAATACGGAAATTGTTTGACTTTAGTTAGGCGCATGCAATTAATTAAATTAGAGCAGCCGAAAACCCATCAAACGACCCCGTTCCCCGGCGCCGCCGAAAAGAGTTCAAAGTGCGAGCCTTGGGAGATGTCTGGGTTGGATTTCGAGGCGTTTATTGAAATTGAATTATCATTTTGTTTCGTTTCCGGGGGCTGGACTCTATGCAAATTTCCATTTATGCAGAGCCCCTAGATCTCCCCTCCCCGATCTCAATCCCAGCCAGCTCGTTGGCCCGGGGTTTACGACTTTATTTCATGACAGATTGTCATTTCGGCTGTCGGTGGGAAAGTGTAACACGCCACTGCCAATAGCCGCCCTGCCTCGGTCGGCATAATGAGGCAATGGCGTTTTTCCATCATATTTTATTGGGCCAAGGAGCTGCGCTATTCATCATGTATCCGTGCATACGGAACCCGGCTGTGAACTTATCCTGGCAATCCTGGCAGACGCGGCGCGGCACGTGCCATAAAGCGTCGTGGCCAATAAAGCCGGTCGGTGCCGTTTGGGGCGATAATAAACATGCTAATGCCCATTAAGAGGCGAGTTTGAATTGAAAATCCTCTGAAATTAATACGAGCGTCGACGTAACGTGGCTTTAGTTAATTGAACATGTCGACCGTGTAAATGCATAATTAAATTACTTCAACTTTAACTAAATCGCACACACGGCCGCCTGCCCGCCTGCGTAGTTGGTGGCGTCGATGGCAAGGCTGGCGAGAAAGGTGCGCTTAAATACTTCATTAGAAGCAATTCATTTGTTTAAATGGCTGGGAAAAGAGCGTGTGCCACATAATTGAATGCACTACATGCTGCACATATCTGTCTGCCATTTTGTCGGGGTGTCGGTCTGTCGGACCATGTAATTACGGTAATTGGCTTCAAAATGCTATTAAATATTTGTAGGACAGAAAGGGCGTGTAATTATGCCGAGAGCCCTCACTAAACATAGTTTAAATAGTATACACAATGCATAAGCAAAAAGCGGGCATTTGTTTTAAGTTAAAAGCCAACAAATAGGTAAGAGGACCAATAAATATTAATTGCGGATTTGGAATTTAAAGCTGCCGGATGACTGGCACTAAGCTGGTATTTTTCAGCATTGTTAAGGTCGAAAATGGATTTAACACAACTCGTAATTAGAAGCCATAAGTTGTGGGCTTAGGCTCAAAAATACAACTTAAATTAAAGGGGAGAATCACCAAAAATTTATAGTAAATAGATTAATTTTAATTGACAGCTAGCATTTCTATAATTGAATTAGATTAGCAGCAACCAAAATTAGATTATTTATTGGACAAATATTAGGCGGCAGCTCTACACAAAAAATATTACTAAAATTAATGCAATTATAGATTTTAACATATCGAAACCAATTTATTCTAGGCAACCCATGGGTGACAAGTAGGCTGAAAAAACTTTTAAGTTTTATTAAATAGAGAAGAAAAATAAATAAAAATGAAAAAAAACTTTGTCAGAAGTGGGATTCGAACCCACGCCCTCAGAGAGGACCAGAACGCTCGCACACACGCCCTTCTGCGAAGGGCAAGACATTTCGCCTTGAGTCTGGCGCCTTAGACCGCTCGGCCATCCTGACACGTTGCGGGCGGATGCGCCAGAGCGCACCCATAAGCTGCTGGTTGGAATCGAGGAGTTGCCAGCTCCGGGGGGTTGGTTATTAGCTTCTGCTGCGATGATTACGGCAATGATGATGATGGAGCGGCGGGCTAAAAAGCAATACACCGCAAACACACATTTTCACACCCAGGCAGCGTCGCATGTCTGGCAGCTATTTATAGATGGCCCTCTCTCCCTCTTGCAAAGCTCGCGTGTGTGCTTTCGGGGGAGAGAGTGCCGCGTGGAGAGCGGAGAGTGTGGAGTAGAGAGAGAGTGGAAAGTGGCTCTTTAATGGGCGGATTGCATACTTTCGGGCACAAGTTGAATTCATTGTTGTGCCAGTGCAGGCGAACCGAGTCTCGGAGCCGAGAGTTGATCAAAACCCTCGCATTCCCAGCCGTAATTACTTGCCATTTGGGCAGATGACTTTCGATATACGTTAATCCCGGCCAGTATCCGAGCATCGGCGGCAGACAAAGAGCAACTTTGGCCGAGTCAATTCAATTTCAATTTATCAAATGCTTCAGCAATTTCTCTAATTGAATTTCGTTTCATTTGGCGGAGCATAATTTATAAAATATAACATTTCAATGCCCCCAATCCCGCCCCTTATTGATGCCATTCACTCACTCGCCCGAAAAGGAGCCCGGCATCTAAGCCATTGTATGTACGGACCCAGGCAGGAGTCCAGTCCGGCCGTAACGTAATCATTTTGAGCGCATTCCGCATTCGCCGGCTATAAGTTTGCTTATAAATCACAAACGTCCGACGGCAGCAGCCTCCTCCAGGCTTTTAAATCGATGAGCACATCGCTGGATTGACAATAATATTTTAAAAATAATTTTATTATTTCATTCAGCCGAGCACTCATGCAGACACACAAGGGAAAACTTGGAAGGCACAAGCAGCAGAAGCAGCCAAAGGAGGAGTCGGAATTGGAGAATGGGAAATTGGAAGCTGGAAGCTGGGGGCCCAGGCGGATGTCCATCAGCTTCAATGGAGCGATGACCGGTCATGCGTGAATGTAAACGCAGCTCGGACCCACTCAAGGGGCAATAATACAAATTTGAGCTCTTCCTTTCGCTCCCTCCAAATATCTTTAATTAAACGCGAAAAAACGCGAAATCTAATTGTGTTTGTCTTCTGCAGTCATATTCAAACGGAGTCCCATGCCTAGGCCCTGGGCCAGCGCTTGTCATACTGTCCGATGACGTACTCCAGCTTCCTGATGGCCAGCTCCACCTGCTGGTCGTCCACCTGGTGGTAGAGCACGAGGCGGGCAAAGGCCCAGTCCCTGGCACTGGCCTTCACCACGATTCCGGCTCCGCTTGCGTCCGTCACTCCTGCCTTTAGTTCTTCGGGCTCCACGGTACCCAGGCGGCTGGCGAACTCACTGGCCGTTAGCTTGGACTGAGTGATCTCCACCAGGAGAATGTTGCTCTGCACTGTGTCCAGATCCACAGTGATATTGGGGCTCTGAAGGGCGAAAATAGCTGAAGAGAGATTGTGACCGTGATGAAATAAGGAAATGCAGTTGGTCAGGCAAGAGGCTACTTGCCTTTGGCTATTTTCTTGGTCCGCTTGTGATCCTTGCCCAGCAGCGGCACCACCTCCTCTAGAGCCACCAGTCCGGCGGCAGCCAGAATGCCCACCTGCCGCATGCCACCGCCCAGGGCCTTTCGCAGTCGCCGAGCTCTAAGATATTTAATTAAACTGAAATAAGAACCACTCTTTGCCGAGTTCTGGGGAAACTCACTCTGCAATGAAGGCCTTGGAGCCAACCAGCACGGAGCCTACTGGCGCCGATAAGCCCTTGCTGAGGCAAATGGACACGGAGTCGAAATCGCGGCAGATGCGCTCCACGCCCACGCCCAAGGCGGCGGCGGCGTTGAAGACCCGAGCGCCGTCCATGTGCAAGGCGATGCGGGCGGATCCAGTGCCCACGCCTGGCTGGCGAACCAGGGCCGCCAGCTCGTCCAGGAAGGAGAGGGGCACCACCTTGCCGCCGCAGATGTTGTGGGTATTCTCCACCACCACCAGCGAGGTGATGGGCTCGTGGTAGTCGTCGTGCCGGATCCGACGGCGCAGCTCTTCCAAGCTGAAGGTGCCGTCCTGCTCGTTCTTGAGCGTGGCTAATTGGACGCCGGCCAGGTGCGAGGCGCCACCTAAATGTGATTAATGGAGATGCTCCGCAGTCAGTCGGGTGGGGGGACAGGTGTGTGGGTTGCGGTTTGCTGTTCTCACCTTGTTCGTACAGAAAGACGTGCGATAAATCGCCGACCAGAGCCTCCGTGCCGCGACGATGGCAATGAACCATAACTGTGGGGATTAGCAGAGGAAGCACTTGATTATTCACTTGGCCTCCTCAGATGGATAATCAGAAACTCAAAGGCACAACATTCTTCCTACGAGTCAGATAAATCACTTGTATGCTGCCTTTTCGGAAAGTATCTTTTAATGTAATTTAAATACTTATTATTATTATTATCAAAAAAAAAATTCCGACTTTAAATCAAAAACGAAATTAGGTCTTAGTCAGTTTATTACTTAAAGAAAATAAACTTTATGATGTCCAAACAGTTTAAGAAACCTTGATAATCATCCGTAAATGTTCATAAACATCGGAAATGTTTGCCATATGGCCGACTAAATTTGTTTTCAATTAACTTTAAGTACGCACTCCAACTTGACAAGATAAGTTAATGATTTTATGACTAGGAATTATAATTGACTTGATTTATGATTCCTTTTGATTTAAAAAAAATTTGACGACGTATTAAGACACTAAAATTCAACTGAATTATAAGAAAATTCAATGCAATTCCTCTCCTTATTTTACCGGCAATCTGCATAAAAACTAAACAAAAAAGAAAGTATCCTTATTTCACCTTTTATCGCTGCATACGTAATGAGCGACCCTCGTGAAAAATTAGCACAGTCATAAGTTTGAGTGCATTTTCTCTTTGAATGAAATGCAAACTTCAGATTCCATTAGAAATATTAATTTGAGGGAATGCATAAATTACTCGAGATTGCGATGCCCGTAGTTGCTGCTCCTTGGGCTTTCGTCCTTTGGCTCGGCCGCTCCTTGGCTCGACATTGTATATACATATATACGCCTCCAGCCAACGGTGGCACACGTCCACGTCTAATATTAAAGTCTATAAAAATTAATGTTATGTTTATGGCCACCCTTAGCCTTTACGATAATGTACCTGATGCATGATACGAGCCTGGCTTTCTTGTTTCTTTCGCCATTTCTGTTGGCTCACCTTGCCCTTTGTAATCTGAGACTGGCCTCACTTTAAACTAATAAACATAAGCGATTCCCCACTACGGAAATCAACTGGCGGAGACCGAAAATGAGCTGCTGTCCGGAGCCGGGTTTATTTACGACTTGGGCCTGGGCCAGCGTCTGCGTTGCCACTCACTTGCCAGTAGATTTCCCATGGTGCCGCTGGGCACCAGGAGGCCCGCCTCCTTGCCGAAAATGGCCGCTGTCCGCGCCTCCAGTTCGTTCACCGTGGGATCCTCGCCATAGACATCATCCCCGACTACGGCTGAGGCCATCCGGGCCCGCATCTCGGCCGTGGGCTGGCTTACGGTGTCCGAGCGTAGGTCGACAACGGTGAGGGACATTTCTGTGACGGGAAGTTGATTAGCTTGGTGGTTATTTGCATAAGGTGGCCCCCACATCCACTTCTTTATGGCCAGCTCCCCAATGGATTTGTGCACTCATTAACATTGAATGACGGACACGTCAGTTGCACTGTCAATTGGACACAAAAAATTGATATGGGCGACGGCCATAAGTGGTTTGGGATCCCAGGCCATATAAAGAATCTCAGCGGGCGCGGCATTGGAATGCGGCATGTTTTGCGGTTGCATAATCGTGTTATTATTAACATTTGATCTCTGAACTAAACTTTTATATATTTAATGGTTTCTTTTATAGATTTAATTCAATTTGCCAAAAATAATAATAGACACTTTAAGTAAACAGCCCATCAATAACCGGACTCACTTGCGAAATTAATTGATAAGACAGAAGGCGACAACGGAAATCGGGCAACGTGCTCGGACCAGAGCTATCAGAAAACTGACCCCAACAGCTGCTAGTGCCGCCGGCATTAGCTCAGATTTCTTGGGAGAGGCCTCCAGCAGTGCGTAATCTCGGAGAGAACACCAGAGCTGATAATACTGTTCCCCATTGAGCAGCGATCGAACATGACATCGGGAGAGCAAAAAGAACCCATGACGCGCTCTCCTAAGCACTGTTTACACTTTGTTCTGTGTGTGGGAACAGTTGAAGTGTAAATTTTAATGGTTCTAATTGCTTAAATAAATTTATTTATGCTAGCTGGCTTCCATTGAAATTATAAATTTTTTTTTATTGAACTTTTATCAATTTTTTTTAAGAAATTATTCTTTTTTAGTTTATTTTATTTAACCTTTTGTATTTAGTATTATTCTATGTAAGCTTTACCACCAGGAGACTCTCAGCAAAGAATTATAATTGGCATACAAAATTATAATTTAAAGGAAAAATACCTTTAAAAAAAAATTACACTTACTTAAATCAAGAAGAATTATTCCCAAAATTGCCATAATATTTATACTCACATTATATTTTCCACTTCCCAATTAAATTGAGATTAAAATCCACAAAATCCAGAATTTTCTTTGGTACTTTCTTTTATTAATTACATCAGAAATTTTCACTAAAATTTGACTAATCCTAACACAATTTAGTTGTTGTTTCCTTATCATTTTCCGCCCTCGGTTTACCTGTCTCTTCTTGGCCAATTAACAAATTCGGCAGATTTCTGCTCACTTTCTCTCTACTTCGCAACCACACTAGGTACAATTGAAAAACGTTACAATAATAATAAAAACAAATGTAACTTAGCTATGATGTACTCAATAATAGTAATAATTAGATTGTTAACAGTAGTTTTCTTAGTTCTTTTGTTTTGTTTCCCACATGGTGAAGTACATACATGATTCTCGCTGGAACTGATTGGACTAACTAATAGAGACGATCCGGCGGACACATCGTCCACCGCCAACGACGACAGGTGAGGCGATGCGACCCCGGAATCGGATAAAGCTACGCCTGATATCGATCATAAAGTTAGGTTAACTTACGAACTAAACTTGCAACAACTTTTCTTGAGAATGGGGAGGGAGGGATGGATAGGGACTTTGCATACGGGAAAAGCGTACGCACATAAAAGTTGTAAAATGTATGATAAAAATTATAAATAAATATTTAGAAAATAGTTTCAATTTTATCAGTAGTTTTCATTTCAGTTTTAGTTCTTCTTGTTAGTGATTTTTTTATAGTCTTTTGAACAAGTTTCCTTCTGGCGCACGCCGGCAACACGTTAAGGTTTCTTTAGCCTTAGTTTTCCACTGTCCTGTCCCCCGTTCAGGTTGACGGTTTATGTTTGGCACCCACTGTGTGTAGTTCTAGGTGTGATTGCTTGGGAGGTACTCAATTTTCATAGCCAATCAATGCCAGAAGGGACAAAACTAGGTGAAGGTATAAACATTAGAGTGAACTCATTTCCGTCCTTGGCTCTTTGCCGATTTGCTGGCTTCCTTTTGTTATTGTTTTTCTCTATTTTTTGGTATGTGCAGACAGAGCGACAGGGAAGTGTTTCACTTAGGACGTTGACCTTTTTCAAAGATCGATTGCCACAAACATTAACGCTAATTGTATTGTTTTGTTTTGATTCAACACACAGGACACGCGACTAACAGCTAGGGGTTTAAGCTAATGCTCTAGGATGATTTGTTGTTTCCACTCGCACTCGGCCCCTCATTGCTACGAGGAGAGGTCCGTCTCGGAAGCGTCCGCGTCGCCCGGTGGATTTCGCTTGATGCAATCCCGTATGCTCTGGAGGATGATCCCGGTCCGCCGGTCAAGGGCCTCCAAGTGCGGCTGCCACAGCACCGGACTGACGGGATCCTGGCTCAGCGACTCGCTCATCAGCTGCGATAGCGTTTTGGGACCGTTGTGGAACCTGAAATCGGAAGATTGAGAAAGAGTTTGGGGTCTTAGTATATATAAAAATGTATTTTATTTCTAAAAGATTATTAAATTATACATTTTTTATATTTCTTTATAAGATATATGATATCACGGAACACTTACTCCAACAGCTTGACGAGCGTCGACTTGCGAATGAGACAGCACTGCAGCACGGGCGCCAGGATGGAGAGCTCGTCGTGGAAGGGGCGCCCAAAGCCGCGACCATGGTCCAAATGCAGGGGGAACGTCTCGTTGCCGTAGACCCTGCAAAAGCAAACGAAAGGCGTTCAAAATTACAGTGAAAGCGGCAATCAGGCAAAGCAGCCTCTCCCCCAGCGCCAAAGGGAAGGCATAATTGCCAGGCCTAGTGGGTGAATATTCAACGCAGGAGGAGAGTCGAGTTAGGTTCAGGGAAAGATGCAGGAGCCGGAGCAGATGCAGGTGTAAGCCAAGTGCCGGCGATGACATCGCCGTAAGCCCAACAAACGCCTTTGCATAACAAACAATTTAGCAGCCAGCCAGCCAGCCAGCCATGAGGAGGTTGGCTCGAAAGCCAAATCCAAAGCCTGGCATCGATGATGTGGGGCGGCGGCGACGGGGCTTACGAGGCTGAGATGTTTCGCAACCTTTCGCAGCCGGAGCTGGAAATATCTTTCCAGCTGCTGCATCTGCATCTGGTCCTGGTCCTGGGTCTGGGTCTGGGTCTGCTTGGCATGCAGGTGCTGGCATATCCCTGGCAAATGCAGGCGCTTAGGCGCACACGGGGCGCATACGTAACGCAGCAACAGCGCAGCGCAACGTGCCGGCGGCAGGAAGCCAACAAAGCCATGTGTGCGGAAATAAACCGATCGCATTAGTTGCCATGCCAAGGACATGGAACCGCCCAAGTGCACACATCCGGCTCAGCCCGACCAATACTCACTTGAATGTCTCGTAATGATGACGATCCATGTTGCCGGTGAGAAAATCAAAGACGGCCATGTCCATGAGGTCGTACAGCCGCCTGCCCTCGTCGTAGGGCGGAATATCCCGGACCTAAGGGGATATTGTGATGAGAGTAGGGGGAAGAGAAAATCAAATGCAAAATTAAGCTGCAGCTTCTCGGCCAGCGTTGTCTTAATTAAGTCTGCCATTGCTACAGCTCCACTTACAGTTGCCCTCCTCCGCTCCTCCACTCCCTGCGACCACAATAAAAACATTTGCATTTCAATCGAGTTTAAATGCAAATTAAATAAAAGAAACCGCAGGGAAGGGAGCGGGAGCGGGAGTGGGAGCCTGGAGTCGAAGGGCCAGAAGGACTTGGAATACATACCAGGGCACAATAATTGGCATCTGTCTCCCACTGGGCCTTCTTCCTTTTGTGGTAGGAGCGTCGCCAGGGATGCCGCCACAGCTGTTTGGGAGAAAGAAAGAGCAGAGGAGTGGCGGAAATCAATTCCCATTTCTTGAGGCAAACGGCAAACGGCAAACGGAACGGAGAATGCGGCTAACTGAATTCCCCTGCCTGTCTTGGGCCAAATGTATAAGAATATTAATTTTGCTTTATGGCTGCTTCTCTCGCGAATTCTTCCAACTGCAGGCGAAATTAATTTTGCTTAAATTAAATTATTTGCCCGGCGTGCGCGCGCTGGCCAAGGCGGGCAATAAAAGTTTTTCGCTCAACTTTCGCCCCGCTTCACTTGCGGCCATCACCGCAACTTACCTTCCGTCCCTGAGTTTTTCGAGGGGCAAAGGTGGTTCGGTTGGAGGTTCGAGGTTAGCGGTTCGAGGTGCGCGGTTAGCGGTTCGGGGGTCGCGGTTTTGGGGTCGGGGGTCAACAATAGCGACAACAACAGAAACAGGAACGGCAGCGGCAGCGAGCAGGGCGGACGCAGCAGCAACAAAAAGAATATATATGAAATATATAAAAGAATTTAAAATAAGGGTGGGGGGGCGTTACACAAAAATGCATAATAAAAGCTCGGCGCGTTGGGCGTTTTATGCTGAGCGGTAGCAGGCCAGGGGCGGGTGCTCTCTCCAGCGGAGGGTGTAATGACCGGAAGCAGGCAGGGCCGGGCAGGGCCAAGCAAACACACACACACAAAAAGCACGAGCGGAAAAATGCAAACTGAGGGAAAAGCAACAAACTACAGAAAAAAGTAAAGGAAGCAAACATAAAGCAGAAAACTCAGGTAAGTTAGCGTTGGCATGGCGACCCCTACCGACCCCCTCCAGTTGCCCTTTTCCCCTCAGCTTAGTCGCCGAAAGCAAAAAAAATGCATAAATCAAGCAAAATTAAATTTTATAAGACCACCGGGAGAAATGGGCAAAGAGGCGAAGAACGAAAAAAGATAGAATGTGAGGCCAGGCAAGCAATTTGCAATTTTTGTTAGCTGCGCGTTAAATGCATTTGATAAATTCGCCGAACGCGATGAAAGTGCTTTAATATGGAATGAAATGACTTCAATGTGAGTGTCCACTCGAGTGGAGCTAAAGAGACTGTGAGATAGGCCAACTGCTAATTTATTAACAAGGCCCTAGGAGCAATTATCGCTTTTGAATGCCAAATTAAATGAATACTAATGGGATTAAATCAAATATGTGGTTGGCCCATAGTTGGGGGCTTATCGTGATGATTCTTAAGACAATACAATAAGCGAATTACTATTATAATTTGTTCTTTGTTAAAAATGATGAGAATAAAATGACCTAAAAGTATGCAGTGAAATGTGTATTTGTTATGGTACTTTATGGCATTTAATTAAGTGATTTCTTATCTAAATTGTTTTTATTTTTATCTCAAGTTATCTCATGTTAAGAATAAAGTGAGCTTAAGTAAGCAGTGAATTATGTACTTGTTATTTTAATGGCATTTAATTAGGTGTAACTATTTGTATCTAAAAAATACTGCCACAAATATCAAAATGTCTCCGTTAGAAATCAGTTAGATATTTCTGCTAATCTCCGCTAAATTTACTTAGTTATCTATACCAAATGTTTATTCAACCCACTCTCCTTTTTCTACCTCTTGTATCACTTCTAGCTGCTTCTATTCCTGACTATCCTTTCAATCTCCACCACTCAGTTGGACTCCCAAAGCATTTAACAAGCGTGCAAATCAAATTTGCAACTTAATTAAAATTCTGTTCAGTTACAAAAAATTTGCTCGTTGTTTACAGCTCGCTCGCACAGCTCGAACAGGGAAAATAGAACTTGGCCAGGCCGGAAAAAAAGGAAAAGGGCTGGCTGCTTTAGCCAAGGGAAAAGCGGAAGGCGCCAGGAAAAAATGGTAAAAAGAAAAACGGGATGGGAACAGGAGAAAGAAAAATGATCTCTTGTGCATAATTTACAGTTTTGCCTTACGCCAAATCTCAAGTATACACTTAACCATTTTCTACTTGTAAACTGTTTGGAGAGCGAGCCGCAAAAAAAAGGGGGAAATAAAGAGAATTATTCCTTTGAGGCTTCGGGGCAAGGATACTAAAAAAATATATATCTATGTATAAAATAGACTAAAAATAAAATGCCTGCGCTGCGGCAAATCTGTGAGGAAACTGATTCTGGCTGGATTCGGGGCGGGAGAAGGGTCTGCAGATGAACCCTTTTTTATAGCCCTGGCAAACTGAGACAGCCAGGTCCTGAAGTGGACTGGACTGGATTGGTCTGGACAGGGGGACAAGGACTGGGCCTTGGAGAGGGGACGGGACTGGGCTTTAATTTTTCGGTAATTTGCATTTAAAAGCTGTTGCCGTTGTCCCTTTTTTTCCCCCTACACTTTTTCATGTTGATGGAGTGGACTCTAGAATTTATTAACGCCAGCGCCTGAGTCCCGGCTGGGCTCCTGCATTTTATATTCCATTTTACGCTTTACCAGACGCTGAAGAACTGATACAATATTTCTGCTCTTAATTCAACGACCAAACGAACGAATGAATGAAATTCGAATGAAGTGGCTCACTCTGACGGCGAGGTAAGCGGGATAGCGAGCCCCGACAAACAAACAAAGGATAAAAGGCATATAAAAAACAAAAAAATTATGCAAATTAAAAGTGAGGCTCCCTCGGCCGAGGCGGGCTATTTAAAAATTCCCTCTTACCCGCGTTTGCCGGGGCCCATTAAGTGAGTTGTTTTTGGACTCCGGGCAGAGCTTATGTAGTTCTAGGAACTCGTGCTGACCAGTGCCCACTTTTCACCGCTCTCACCTGTTGCGGCTACAAACACACACACACAGAGCTTAAGGACTAACTAAATAAAGTGATTTGTTAGGCGCCCGAAATTGGTAATGAAAGCGAGGAAGCGGCCAGAGCATAAATTGTAATCCGAGGCAGTGTTGAAGCCGCTCGTGCATTAATCAAAAACCACTTAGGCTGGTCCACAGACACGAGATGCTGCCATGGAGCCATCCCTATCCCAATCCCATGCGTGCTGGACGTGGATGAGGTGAGGACCCGGGTTGTACATACCTTGCGATTGCCAGACTCAAAGCTGGGCAGGAAGGCGGCGAAGGAGCCCTCCAGCATGTCCGGATTGCCGCAAATGGCATGCGAGGTGTCACAATAGTACGAGCACTTGCCATGGAAGCATAAATTCAGCGATGGCGAAACAAAGAACGTCTTCAATAAATTCTCCTCGGCCAGTTGATAAATTTCGGTCGTAATGTTCAGCGTTCGGCCGGCCACGGGCATGGCACGGCGGAATCCCAGTATCCTGAAACCAGAGAGGAGTGTAGAGCGGTTAACGAAATGGGAAAAGGAGCAAGGTTACACACTGAAAAAATAGCTGGGAAAAGGCAATGATTTATCATTATTTGGTTTTTAAAATAAATATTATAATATCACCTTAAACCGCCATTTAATATATTAATTTTAGCCTTTCTCTGTGATGTCCTTTTAAATTCTTAAATTAAAATAGCAAAGAAAAAAAAGCAAATTAATCTAATATTGTTATGTTTCTAATATTCCAATATTTTTCTCTCTGTGTCTCAAATAAATACACACCAAGGAAACTTTTCCTTAATGGCTCCGAGGGAGACAACGGAAAAGACGGCGTGTGAAGCGGAATGCGTAATCAAGAATAAAGAAAATATTTGTGGATTGTTGTCAGGGCAACGTTAGGGGAAAAATACAATAAGGAAAATAATTTCTTGTTTATTTAAGGAAACCCAAGCCGCATAACAATTGAGCTAATTGAGTGAAACCCAAGCCAGTCTCTATTGAAATTTCCATCAATCAAAATCGGCACCGCCTCCCATAGATTTCCCATGAAATCATCCAATTTTAAGTCAACTTTTCAGCGAGTCATGGTTAATCTTGGCCGGATCTTAAAGGGTTCGATGTTATCCCCCGACGAGATTTATGGTCGGGTGGGTGTGGTGTCCAGACTGACCAGAAAATATTATCGAAATTATTTGGCAACATGAAGAATGTTCATTGTCTGGGGGGGAGGTCGGCGGCAGCCCTGGGGTCAGTTTGGGGAAATACGATAAATTTTTATCACCCTCGCCACTCCATCACTCGTGGCTAGCCAAAAACTCCATTAGAGGACTGACAGCCGGGACTGGGCAAAGTTTGGCCAACGCTCGAGGATTGTCGGGATTGTCCGAGTAATGGGAGCATGTGCGTGCGTATGGCAGCAGCAGCGCCACAACAATTACACAAGTTATGACGCCTTATCTAAACTCAAAAATCCCTCGGCGGGCCACTGGCAATTAACCTGGCCGTCAAAGTTTTGTCAAACGCAAGCAGCTGCTAACAATGCTAACTATGCAGACAGTTCGGGTCAGAATTACGGCAGGACATGTCAGGCCACTTGGCCGGGTTAATTAGCCATGAGAAGGGCACACACTGCACAGATATCTGGCTGGAAGTTATGTGGCCACATCATTTACATGAGCTCTCTCTGGACCCCTTCGGTCGGGGGGCCTTGAAAAATATTCTTAAATATCATTTAATGGCGCCATTTGGCCTTGGCCCCCACACGAGGGTAATGTATGGAAATTTTTTGTATTTTATTCCTCCTGCCATCATAAATAATGAACATAAATTGACTGCGGTCTGACCTCAGCATGTGTTTGGGCGTCCTCCGTGTGGGAGAGGATTATTGGGATTCTAATCGCAGAGGGTCAGGCATCGGTCGAAAGTGTTATAAATTTGAGTTCCGAATGTTGGCCCTGGGACCGGTTTACATGGCGGACAAATTGGTTAATTTGATTGCTTTGTCAAGCACTAAAAAAAGCGAATAGCTTGGCCATAAATGTGAAATGTGGCAGAGCCCGGCTCCAAGGGAATGTAACCGCGTAGATCGGCCAAAGGAATGCAGGATATTGCTGGGCAATATTCGGAATATATTTTTAAATTAAATGCAGGTAATTTTGCAAGCCAGACCCCGGGAAGCTCAGCGAGCTGCAGTGAATACCAACACCACCACCGTCTGTGTTTGCCTAATTGAATATTTCAAATTGATTATGTCTCCCCGCCCTGCTCCTCATGTCTGCTTTTGTTGTTGCGGCGTTGGCGGTGGCAATCCATGAAACGCTCACCATAAATATTTACGTATAATTGAAAATTAAATTAAAAATAAATAAAAGTATGTCGGACATTTTACACGACGCCGTGCAGATTTAATTCAATCGAACGATTCGAATTCGTGTGCCCTCGAATGCCTCTGGTTAAATTTCAGCAGCTGGAAAGGACGCGGGACAAGGGACACTCACCTGTCCAGGTGGAAGGCGGCAATCTCGGCGTTGTGGCGCTCGTAGTCTGTGAAGTAGAAATGGTTGGGCAGCGTCTGCTGGTCCCTCGGAAACCTGCGGAAGGGCGATTGCAAATGCAACATAATGTAATGGGGAAAATGAGTAAAATGAGTAAAATGAATAGAAACTGCGGGCTTCTGTCGCCAGCTTAATGCATTTGCGTGGGCCACTTTGGACTTTTCCGCGAAGGTGGCAGTCGAGGTGGAGACGCTGATGGGCTGAGGTGGACCTGCATTGCTACGTGCCAGCTTAATTACTTACACGGCAACACGAAAGGGAGTGCAATTTAAAAAAATACATACATATATTTGAAAATAAAAAACGCTTTCATTTAAATTGCAAATGAATGGCATTATAAGGACACTTTGCACTTTGCACCAGCTGCTCCTGCTGCCGCCGCCGCCTCCTTCCAAGAGGAGTATGGGAAAACCAGCACATTGACCAAGCCAACGCGTTTAAATCTCATTAAAAAGTGCATGAATGTTTTAAATTCGCCCAGCAGCTTGAAGTGCCACCGCAAAACGGCAGCAATGGACGTGGAATTTCCATCGACAGGCCGCAGGAAAGTCAGCGAATAAAAAGCGGAATTTTATTTACTCAGCTACGCGAAAAGTGTTGTCGACAAGTGGGCAAAAGTTGCATTCATTACGGGAAAATCGGATGCGGACCGGGATGTGGCCGGGACAAATGCATTAAGCGGCAAGCAGACTGCGAAAATCTTCACATGGACTGAGGGACTGAGGGAAAAACGAGACACAACTCACCGCATCGGCTTCATTAAGGCCTTGATATCGTTGGGATACTCGATGATCAATTTCAGCTGGGTGCCGCCCTCCTTTTGCACTGCGAAAGACACGCGCGGAGAATGAATGTAAATTAATCAGGCACTCGAAATTAATTGAAGCAAAAGCCGAATTCATGGAATTCGCACTTCAGCGATCACCAGGACTCTGCGTAAACAAATTACACTCGACTAAATACCAATTAAAGTGCACTCAAAAGGGCTTTATGCCCAGCACAAAAAATATACACAAAATATTCGCACAAATGTGGCGCACAAAGGAGCCCCGAAACAAAACCATCTTGGCCTGGTTTGCGATTCAGTGAAGTGCATAGTTTGATCATTGCAAAAACAGACAGACTGACCATAAACGAAAATAAAACCAAATATCCTGCCGCACAAATGCGGTCTTTCATTAAAATGTATTTGGAAACAAACAAATGAAACTGGCAGAGGCTGAGAGGCAGCGGGAGGGAGAGAGAGAGGTTAGCTAAACCCGTATTACTTATGAATTATGTCTTGAAAGTTGGTCTAAAACCCAAAGGCATGCATGCCTGCCTGGCTGCGAGAAGTTGGTTGTGTACGCGGCGTATACGTGATAAATGCCAGCCCTACAAAGCCAAAGTTGCAGCAATTATGCTGCCACAGTGTCATTGTTGCACCAGCCCTCTCTCTCTCTCTCTCTCTCCTAACTGCAAATGAGTTTTCTTTTTGTAGCCCGGAGCTGGCGCTGTTAAAAGTTTATTATTAATAAATTATGAGTTTAATGAATGCGCTGGAAAAACTTTGCAATGGAAATAGTTTCGCAGCGGCACCTCAATAATACCAGCCGCCAAGCCCTACATAATTGAGTTAAATGTGCAGCTGAGCCGGCAGGAGTCCAATGCCTCAGGCCCACTGTATCCCTCCCAGGGCGCGGGCAACAAACTTGGCCGGTATTTATGACCTTACAATCCCACAATTGCAGCGGAAGCAGACTGTCTTACCGACATGCTGTATTGGCAGCTTGATCATGTCACGTAGCACCGCATCCACCAGAGTGTCCTGCTCGCCGTACAGTTCCTTCTTCGTGATGCGCAATTGGAAGCGCTCCAAATTGCTGGCATTTGCACTGCAAAGAGATGGAAGTTCGGATACAGGATAGAGTAGCAGTCGGGGGCACAAAAGGGCAACAAAATGATAGAAATGTAAGTAAAAATCGAGCATCGCAGCCATGAGCCATGAGCCAGCTGTCGTTTGCAGGCAGGCAACGATGGAAGCCATAAGGGTATACTGTCTGGGAGAAACTGCACTTGGAACAAAGTGTCACCATTAAATATCAATCGGACTTCAGTTGGAGTATAAATTTAACCCTCAACATTTCTGAGTATTTGTTATTATTATTTTTAAATTGATTTTTTTACAACTTGCATTTATAAGTGATACTAGACTATGAAACTATTCTTCTCCAAGTGTACTAATGCCTCGAGGGCCTTCTGGGTTTCCCTCATAAGTATGCCATGCCTTGGGGGCTGCATATCAAGATTTCTCACATTGATTTGTCAAAGCAATGCTCCCTTTTTTCCCAGCTCGAGTTTTTCCACCGCTGTCATGACAATTTGGTTTGCAAATGCCAAGACACCCCGCCTGCCTGCCTGCTCTTGCACACATCAACTCTAATCTTCGGTGGTCGATTTTCCCTGCTGCTGTTGCTGTTCCTGCCAGCAATGCCAGACTGGCAATTGTCGGAAAATATCTTTTCCTCTCCGATTATGCTTTGGTCTCCCTTTGACATGTGCCGCTCACATGGCAAATGCTTTTGTCTTAAGCTCTTGCAGTTACGCTTTCGGATTCCGGATTTAGTCCAATTTGTGCTGGTTAAGCACTGAGAGCCCTGCCAGAATTTGAGCTGCAAAGTGCTCTCCTTTTGGCATTAGCCGTTTACTTCGACCGATGCAATGTGGCAACTTCAGCAGCATCAGCAGCAGCAGCAACAGCAACAACAATTTATCCCTTCGTGACAAATTGAAATGCAAAACTCTTCACTGAATCCTAGATGCGATGCTGCCGCCACCGTTGCCGTTGGTCAGTCAAAATTGAGGAATGAGCCGGAGTGTCTGCTCCATTGTGCACCGAGTTTATCACGATAATGAAGTCATATCCGTTTCTCCCCCTCGGCAGCTCTCAATGGCATCTACATAACTCATTGTCCTTCGAGGACAGCCGGCCCTGTTCCACCTCCACCTCCACCTCCACCTCCTGTTCCTGCTCAGTCATAATTTGCCCGCCGACGTCTGTTATACTTCAACGCTTAACGCTTTTTATGCTGCCTAGCTCCTCCGGTTTGGCCCTCTTGCCAACCCCTTGGCTGCCCTTGGCTGCCTTTGGCCTTTGTGCGCAGGAAGGAAACAAATGTCTGGCAGCCAGCCTTCTTGTGCCCCGAATGACTTTCAATATTTCAGCGTTTTATGGAAACGGTGACAACTTCCTGCCCGAGCTCATTCCTACCCATTGCTTCCCCTGACAGCTAAATTTAAAGTGCCGGCATAAGAGTGCTCACAACCAGGCGACAATTGTCATGAGCCGTGATGGCGACCGCAGGCCGAAGAAGGGCCAAAACACTTGACGAGGGTTCAAGTCAGAATCACGTGCTACTTGGCAGTTCCAGGGAAAAGAAGCCGCCTTATCAGGAGTCCAGGCAGGGCCAGGTCAGCAGGTTCGAAGTAGAATCAGACACCTTATGAAATCTAAGCATAACTTTAAAAATAGGTTTGAAAAGTGTTTATAGGTAAACTTTTCATTTCAATTTTCTGTACCGAAATCGTTGCTTTTTTATTTTATAGTGGAATGAAAGTAAAGTAGAAAATTCATTAAATGCTATGCTACGAATATAGAATATTCAGTTTTACAAAATAATTGCTGCTTTTTACTTTTTATTGGGCATGAATTTTTAAGAGGTAAAAATCGATATCCTGGGCCAGTTCTATTTCCGTTCTCTCACGTTTCGATTTCCTAAATATTGCCTGGAAAAGGAGGCTAAAAGGAACAAAGAGCTATGCAAGGCTAAGTCAAATTTGTGCTCATGTTTCATTTGTCAACTGCGGTGTGGCAACAGAATCCGCAGCAGCAGCAGCTAAATCGGGAGCTCCAGCAGCAGCAGCAGGAGCTGCGTAATTGATGAAGCCCGATCTGGACATTGACTAAGCACTGGCCGCTGTCCACAGTGGCTATATATTGTGTGTGTCTGCGGTCAGCGCCTGCTTGCACAGTGGGACCCAGGCCGAAGGAATTAATCCCAAGGGCGGCGCACAAGTCATCACCTTTCAGTTTTGACTCTGCATTGACAATTGTTGGGTTCGTAAGAGATATGCTCAGAAAAATATATATAAACCATGGAAAATACTTGCAAAAATATAAGAAAGAATTCGCGAAGTAAAATCAGATCTATGGCTTCATCTAAAATAAGTTTATATTGTTTTAAGCATTGAATTCTTTTATTTTTGAGTAAAACTTTGCTTAAATTTTGCCACATTCGGTGACTACTTAATTGAGTCGCCCTGTAAAGCCTGTAAATGCTTTGGCCAATGGCTTCGGCAAGCTGTTGCACTTTTTGGGTTAGCAGGGAACCGAGAAGACACCAAAAAAGGCCAGCCAGCAGCCGAACCGAACCGAATTCAAATCCCTTTAGTGATTGAGTCACGTAAATCAGTTGCAGCGGCCGCCAGTCAACAAAGCCAGAAATCGCATTACAAGAGAAAGTGAAGGCGATGTGTAAAAGAGGGGGCTGCGATGGGGGTATAAACAGGGAACATAGGGACGACGGGGCTGTGACGTAGCACGCCAAAAGCGCACGTGACACGTGGCCCACGACACACACACACACTCGCAACACACGGCGGCTAACAAACGCTGACAACCGCAGTGACAGCCAACCACCGCACCGCCCGTGTCCCCTGCACCACCTACACCGCCCCTTAAAGCCATCGACCGTGGCCTAAGCCCGCGCAAAACTTTGTTATGCAAAGCGTTGACAACTCAACGACGTTGACAACAGCGTACCGCAGCAGAAACACAGAAACGATAAAAAAAATAATTGAAAAAGAGATTTTCATATAATTGGTAGCACAGCACAACGCAGCACAGCTCCCCTCAGCTCCCGGGCAGCGAGCCAATCCCTTCCAGCTCTCTGCCCGTGCGGCAGTTGCACGTTCCTGGCGGTTACTTGCGTCAAAAGTTTACTTTGAGTTATGTTTAGCGGAAATTAAATTTATTTATGTCAGCAGGACGACGGGACGGCGGGACGGCAGGCAAAAGCTTCTCTGAATGACGCTCACTAATCAGCTTAATTGCGCTCGGTTTGACGATTTGACAGGGCAGGAGCGGAGGAGTCCTGTGTCCTGCAAAATTGCGGCACGGCATAAACCTTTCTTACAGCTTGAAATTCTTTTGCGAACTCGCACTAACTGAAAACATGGAAGGCGGCAAAAGGATACTGTAAGCAAGGCTTTTGTTTACTAAAATCTCCATCAATCGACTTATTTTTAATTAATGTGGTATAGGTAGGAATAAAGTAGACTTTAAACACTTTGAAAATTATTATCTAAGAATTTTTTAACAGTGAACTTTTTAAGTACAAATTACGATTAAGGTAATGACAATATAAATGTGAGTAAGCATTTATCAGGAGTGTCTTTTGCTAAGATTTTTGACAAAAGAATACTCAAAGTTATTATAAGTTAGTATTAACAGTCTTACAACCTCTCAATTTCAGTGAATATTTTATTGGAAAGGGCTTACTCTTGAGCTACAGGTAACCATGATACTTTAAGGCCCGACCCGGCCCGGCCTTCGTTGGAATGGAAACCATCGACAAGACCCAACTTTTACGCTTCGATAAGAATTACTAATTAATGAAATATTAAATTTCAATTGCCACAGGATTGGCGCAGCTCATCCAGCAGACATTTCGCGTTCGAGGCAAACTTTGTGCCGCGGGATTATGACTCAGTCAGTCGACTCAGCCGGCTGACTGGCTTTCACTTGTTGTTCCCGCTACCATTGTTTGCCTGAGCTGGAGCTGGCGTTGGAGGTAGTACTTCGTCTGGTGCTGGTGTTATCCTGCCGCTGTTATCCTCCGCCCAAGTGGGTACTATAATAACAGCTGTCAGCCGACATGTCCTGGCCTTTGCTTAAGCCTGCCTTCGCGCCCTCCATTCCATCCCGGCAGTCCGCAATTATTTCGCCATAAGAAAATGTCAGTAAAGTTTCCCCCGGTTCTCCCACTTGCCCCGAGCAGCTGCGACCAGGCCGTCGCCGCCGCAGCCACGGAGCCGCAAAAGTGCTGCTTAGATGGAGAGGAGGAAAAAGTTTGTGCGTGTGAAATTTTGCGGCCGCCAAGACCAACGAGGAGCCATCCAAATGGACGGACACGGACCCGGGACTGCAGCACGGACACTTTTGAGCCAAGTTCGCGGAATAAACTCGAAGGATGGAAGGGAGAGGAAAGTGAAATTAAACTTATATTGTAGCCGTGGCTGAAACTTCACCAGCCAAGAGCGCGCGAACATTAAAACCAATGACAGCAAACCAACTGCAGCTGGGATCTGAGAAAACCAAGAGCCCGGCAAAATCCGATGGGAAGTGGAAACTTCGCCGGGATGTCAGCAAGCTCTCGGAGTTTTACACACTCGTCGACATTGAGCATAGTCCTTTATTACTAAGCGCACTCTCCGATTCCCATTCCCATTCCCATTTCCGGACCCAGTGTCACACTTGAACAATTTCTTTTACTAAATTCGGGTAAGAAAAACATTTAGGATTTTATTGACAAACGGAAAGCCATATTTAACGGAAGGTAATGTTGATCTAAATAATAATTAAAATATTTATATATTTTTAAATATTTTCTTAATTGTTTTTGAAAGAACCCCCATCTTTATTTTATAAACAAAAAATATTTATATTTAACTAAACCTCTTGAAATTCCCAAGGTTCAAAAGCATTCTTCTTCCTAAGTGCATTTTCCTTTTTCAAGGATTCGCTGGCATTCTCAGTCTGACCGACAGCTGCTAAAACTTCTTGTGTTTCTCCTTTTAAGCTGGGTGTAATTCGCTCGAAATAAGATTTCTGTCGCCGCTGAGCGCGGTCGCAATTGCAGGCTAATTAAAAATTTGTCATACTAATTAAACGCAAGCCGGCGAAGGACAGTGTCGCGACCCGGGAACTTTGGCTGAATCAGCAGCAGCAGCAACTTTGCCGTAATTATATAGCCGGGCTAATGTCGGACAGGCTTTTGTAGTCGTCGCTCGGTGCACCTGACTCCTCCTCAGCCTCCTCAGCGGCCGCTGGCAATATCTCATCTGGTAATTTTAGGCGCATTTGCATTTTGTCACATTTTTTTCCCTCATCTTCCTCATCCTCCTTGAATTTCGGGCCTGCCAAGTTACCTGAGCTGCGTTGCATACTCTGCGGCGCTGGGCCAAAATGTGCTGAGTAAACCGCAGGTGAAGGCGGAGTGATGTGGGCTGTTAGATAAAAGACATCGTCTAGCATGTAGGGACAGAATTTTAATGAGATATCGCCGACGACAGGCGACAGGCAACAGGAGCTGGAGCAGCAGCCTCAGCATCTGCGGTCTGACGTGATCCTATTTCAGGCAACACAGATCTTTCATGGTTGTTTATAGAGAAAGGATAATAGGAATGTAGGAAAGGATATTTAGCTGGTAAAATATTTGTATTTATTTTGAGTCTAAGACTAATTTAATATTGCATTTAAAATGCGCATCGAAAAATCTTTAGCTTATACTTCGGCATTATAGTTAAGTTCTGAGAATTAAACCACTAAAATATGTACTGTGGAGAACAAGAACTTCCTTCTATTAAAGCTCATACCTAAAAAATGTGTGGCAACACCTGAGGAAAATTTACACTCCACCTGCAAGAGCATCCCGACTTCTTGATGCATTTTTTCGAAGTAATCCCTCTGCCACCTTTTTTGGCATGCACATTTACTGGCAGCAATTTCGCTTGTTAATGAAATTTGCATTTTGCAACGTGCGACACACAAAAAAAGTAGCCAACTTTCCGGCTTGATTTTCGGTGATGTGCTATAAATTAGAAAATCAAGCATTTTATGCTAATGCCGACGCCCACACTTAGCCAGCTCTCAGACAACACAGGCAACAGCCCAATAGGGCTGGAACAACCCACCTCAGCCGAAACAACAACTTGAGTTTGACAAGTTTTTGCGACTTTGCATTTTCCCCATTTTCGATTTTCAGTCCGCTCTTCCCACTCCCGTTCCGTGTTGTACCAATTTTTCTGCAACTTCAGCTGGGGCAATGTTCGCCAACTAGTGAAGCAAATGAAATTACTCATACGCTACGTATTCAATTTTGATAAAAACTGCCAAAACGATTTCGAGTGAACAGAAGCTTCCTTCCCGGAGTGTCTGTTCATTGTAAACGCAAACGAAAAACGCCACTAGAGAGAAGGGCAAAGGATAGGAGATGGGAAGCAAGACGCCGGAGGAGAAAACTAAGCTGATTACCGAGCAAGAAAATCAAATGAAAACTCGACGAAATAAATTTCATTGCTGCCTCAAGTGTGCGGGGAAGAACCGAGCACTGAGAAACCGAAAAGGAAGACAGAGGGAGATTCCGCCAACGGTAACGGAGATAAGCGTAGGGGAGACTTGGGTGCTGCAAATCCACATTGATTTCTTTATTGCACTTTTATTTGATTGTGCTCGCACGAAATTACGCATACGCCGCGTTGAGACAAGGCGAACTCTCATCAGCGTTATCGGCAGCGGGAAGGGTCCTTCTTCTCCTCAGAAAACCCAGTTGCCAGCGGCAACAACAATCAGGCAACACTTACCAGCGACAGATAGAGACATGCACATAAAGATGTGGGCACAAAAAGCTTCGGGGAGATGGAGTGGATCTGAAATGGGTTTGGTATGGCTATGGGATGGCTCGGGGATGGGCGGTTAAATGTCTAAAACGTAAATGTGTCACGTAAATGGAGCGTAAATTTCAATAAAAATCATTTCAATTCCGTTGAAGCCCGAAAAGTGCTGTAACTGCCTTCCCTCCCCTCGGTTTCCTTTCTACTTCCACTTCCAGCTGGCAGTAAAGCCCCCGTTCTACTATCAATTACCACGTACCCGGGCAAAGTGGCTCGGGACGCAGGTAAAAACTGTAAGCATTATGTCCTTCCGCCCAGGGGAAATTGAATTTTTTTCTCGCTCCTAGCTACTGGTTTTTTATGCACCACTCACCTGGCCTTGCGATGTAGCATCTCGGCCAGCGTGGGATTCTCCCGTCCCACATCCGGCGCGTTGTCCACAATCACATGCGAGTACTCGTCGCTGAGAAGGTGCTTCTGCAGATCCGCATAACGATCGTGCGGGGTGGGCTTCCGGGTGGAGATGCTGGCCCCAGTTCCGGGTCCGGCAGCGCCCCCGGAGGCCCCAACCGCCTCCTGGCCACTGGTTGCCCCACCGCTCTGACTTGCCGCCGCCTGCGTGGAGGCCTCCTTCGAGCCAGATGAGTTGCTGCAATAAAAGGAAAAGTAACCGTGTTAAAAGGTGCAGCATGAAAGTGAGTTTGCGAAAGAAATGCCATAATTAGCGGCCACCCAAGGGTCGACGGGGTTGGGAGCACTTGACAATGGGGGTGGCTCTCGTTGCTAATTGCAGCTGCCAAGTGCTGCCCGACTGCCTCTTAGTGGCAGCCATCGAGCAGCCAGAGCAGCCCGAGCAACTAAGTGCCCCTGGCCAGGTTCCTAAAGACACGCACTTGCAGGTGAGCTGAAACTTTGTCAGCAGACCGAGTTTTAGTTGCGTTTATCTAAGACGAGCTTGAACAACCCACAGCAGTCACCCTCGCTGCCAACTCAGACACACATGGGACTCTTCACTCGACTGCAATAAACTGGAATTGCAGGTACTTCAAGGGGGCCCAACCACATCCTGCCTAAGACTGCACAGTGGTAGGACCATGGCGGGAATGGGCTAAAAATATCACTCAAGCTTCAGGCACTCTATTAAGTACAAAATAAACAAGGACAATTTCAATCAGAGATTGAGTTTGGTCACCTAAAATGTGGGAAATCTAGTAACCAAGTAGGCAATATCAGTATTTCTTATATATCCTATAATAATAAAATGTGAGTACAATGTTTACTTAAGAAGATATGTTTTCTAAACATGTTTACAAATTTTATTCATCTGCCAACTAATACTGAGATCTTTTCTTTAAGTAGAAAGCAGTCGAAAACTTAACTAAACATGATAGCAATAAATTGACAAGCTAAAATTTTAGATATTCTTGTATATAAAGTTATTATATTTGTATATATTTTATTTACATTTCATAATCTAAAACCCCACGGTTCCTGTGCTGGTAATCAGCAGCCGTTTAGACAGCGCCTGCTTCAGACAAAAAGAGTGCTTGAAAAATGAATTAAAGTTTCAGAATTTGTTGCATCCATTTTGCTAGCCTTGACTCTTGGCAAGCGCTTGGCGAAATGCTTGAGATATAACCAAGCCTGGGCCCCGGCTCGTTAGCATGCGGCGGTCCTGGGTCAGGGGATCCTATCCTGGTATCCTGAGAGAGAGGTGGAGGCCGGCTAAAGGCCGGAATTATGTGGCAGTTGTGTGACCATTAAGCCAAATGACATCTCTTCAGCCGGCTCTGTGCACAGAGCGCACATCATTAGACCCGAATCTTGAAATTTGAGTTTTTCGGCAAATTGTCGTTTTTATACATTTTTTAATTGTTGCCAAAGTTGTGAAATCTCTACGGAATCTTGCCCGGCCTTCGTTTCCCCGGGCTTGTCTTATCCGTCAGACAGACAGGTGTGCACATGTGCCGGAGAATGCAAAACTTTTTCAATTAACAGTTGTCTGAGCCAAGACAGCAGATAGGCCAAGAGACAAGAATGGCAAAATGGCAAGGTGGCTCAATGGCTGAATGCCTGGGAAGCCGGAGAAGCTGTCAACATTCCCTGGGGGAGTTGAGATGAGACAATATATATGGCACCAAAGCCGCTTTCACCTCGGCCGCGGCCCGCGGGGCTTATTAAGAATTTTGCGCAGATTTCACGCGTTATATTGGCAGCCGCATAATGCCACTTTATGGGCTAATAAGTATTTAAATCCCCCTTTGAGCACCGAGCACCGAGCACCGAGCACGGAGCACCTAGCAGGAAGTGTCCTCGCTTTGTTCGCTTATTTATGGGGCCTCGTTCAAAATTGATTCTGCCGCAGACAGTGGGCCCCTAAAACGTACTGTGCGTATCCACAGTGAAAGCCCCCCGTTTTGTTCTCGCAGCCCGGTGATCGATGTGGCGTGCACTTAATTACACTCCCGCGAAACTTTGCTCATTAAAGTGTCACGTGGTGCGCGTAACGCTGCCCACATAAGCTGCCCATGTGCTGCGGTTAATTAACCAGTCAACTGCAACTGTAATGGCAATAGACAGCACCAGGAGCAGCACCATTACCAGCAACAACAGCAAGAACATCAATTGCAGCGACAGCAAAGCGGCCACAGGATCATAGTTCGAAGTTTATGCAAGTCGCAAGCGATGACACAGTGACATCGTTAGTCCTGCATAGGGTTAATGGATGTACTTGTCATGGTTCTAATTGGATTTTGCTCAGGGATGTGCTACTCCAATGTCTTCTTATCTTAATTGAGCTTCTTGAAAGGTTCCAGTTAATAATATGAGCAATTTCTAGTTATATTTAATTTGCAATAAAAATTACTCAAAAATTATCCCTTATATAAATCAGTTCCTAATAAGCTTTAAATAGATTACAAAGATATCTTATAAAATCCGTCTCAGCTTTTCCTTATTTAATTAAAAAGGGTTGCCAAGAAGAGAAACGAAGAAATCAAGATTGATAACAGCCCAAAAAATGCGAATCATCACTGAAAATGAATTTTGGCTTGAGCTTCTCACAGCATTTACAGCATTGCCAAGTTGCTGCCACAGTTTTCAGTTTTTAATGAAATAATTAAAAAATTATAAGGCAAGCAGCAGGCGAGGAGACAGGCCAGGAAATCGGGGGAGCTGGGAGCTAGGGAGCTAGGGAGCTGGGTGGCTTCCTCCTCCGAGGAGGCAAACATTTGATGCTTAAATAGAATTTATTACGCTTTACAGCCGCGTTGCACGACTCAGTGCATGGAGGCATCATAATTTTGCATTTGCCTGGGCGCATAAGTAGATAGCTGGGCGCTGGAGTGGCGGAGTGGCGGAGGAGGGAGGATCGCAGAAGGGATGCCAGGCGCAGCAAATGCGGGGGAAGGCAGTTTCCGAAGGCATTCATTTTACGGGCGGTGGCAGGCGGCTTATGAATTAATTAAATATTTACTGGCTAAACATTGGCGTTTTATGTTCCCGGAATGGAACGGAACCGAACGGAACCAGTAGATGGTTGCTTGGGATGGGTTCAGGCTCATTTGCTGCACCTGGGAGTAGGTCCTGCCCACCTGAAAGGATGGTCTTAACAGTTTCCCTTGCGCCTTGCTGCGTCATTTTGATGTTTTATTACTTGGCTTCCGCCCAGCCAGCCAGCCGCAGCAAAATGGCGGTCGACACAGCCCCCAACTTCGCCTGAGTTCACCCACTTGCCACACGCAACGCAAAAAAATGAAGTGTACAAAGGTAAAGCGACTTGGTCTGTACATATTCTATGGCACCCGGCATTAACGTGGCTCCCTGTTCCTGTTCCTGTTCCTGCTTTCGCTCCCGGTCTGGCTCCCTTCTCGGCTCCTTCTTGTAGTTTCCAAGAAGTTCGCCCTGGCCTGGGTTTATGTTTTGTAGCAAATTACGTTTTAATGCCGGGGCCAACCAAGTTTTATTGCAACTTTTGTTGCATTTCTGCTAAATTGAATTATGTACACTGCCGTGTTCAGTCGCCCGAGGGGGCTGCTCGTGGGTATGGGGGATGGGGTATGGGATTGTTGATGTCAGGAGGGGTGTTTGCCCAAGTCAATGGCCCGACCCCGTTTGCGATTTGTGCATAATTTTTAATCCGCCGGAATGGCCAGAGGTGGCCCCTTGGTTACGTTGCGTTGGTCAGACTTTGGAATACTACATTTTAACACGCTGCCGTTGGCTATGTAAGGTTCTCGGGGAGATCGAGGGATGAGTTGTAGGTGAAGTTACATTTTGAAGACTTTTCTGAGAGTTTCTCTGGATTTCTCGTATTAACATATATATTTTTGCATATGGATATTATAAATTATATATTATATATATTATATATTATATATTATTACTTAAGATTCAAGAGTAAGCACTTTTCTGCTGATTTCCCTTTAAATAAACAATGTTCTAACTTTCTTTTAAATAAAATAACTTCTCCAAAGGTTACCATACACTTTGTAGCCCATTAATTTTATGGAGATCATTTACTGCACTTGCAGTCATCGTTACTCCCTGTTAACCCGCTGTCAGAGGAGCCCGAAACCGAGGCAAACCCTTATTAGAAATCGAGCATCGTTGATTAATGGCGGGATTTTGGCAATATATATGGGTCAGATATCACTGTGGAATGCGGACTCACCTTTTCTGCAGGAATTTGCGCTTGAATTCGTGTAGCATTCCACCGCCTCCTCCCGTGGCATCATAGTCGTTGCCCAGCCGGATCTTCTGGTGCTGCTGCTGCAGCAGGTGGCGATTGGCCACCCCAAAGTCCATCTGCACGTCCACGATGAGCAGCAGGGTGAGCAGGACCAAGGTGGCGCCCAGGCTGATGACCAGGCGCTCCTTCAGCTTCATGGTGCGCAGGACGGCCATGATGCGATTGCTGATGCAGCTGCCGCTGCCGCTGCTGCTGTCTACTACGGTGCGATTGCTGCCACTGGGTGTTGCTGCCGCTGCTGCGCCAGTCTCCGGGGAATTCTTCCTGTTGGTGGACCCAAAGCTTCGCAGCCTGGTCAGCCAGCCAAGATTCTTGCCGCCACCACCTGCAGCCGACTTATCGGTGGTGCTCCTGGCAGCCTCCGAGGTGGCAGTGGTGCTCCTGGCAGCCTCCGAGGTGGTATTTCCGCCGGATTTGGTGGTGTTACTGCTACGCACAATGCGCCGCCTGATGACAACCCGCCTTCGTGGCGCTGCTTCCTCGTCCTCCGGCTCCGAGTCGGGATATAGCACTCGATCTGGTTCTAGCTGCGGCTCTGCCGGCTCCCCAGCCTCAACTGAACCGAACCCTCCAACTGGCTCGCTCCACGAATTGGCTACGCCTATTAGTTCAGCTGATAGCTGACCGGCGTAAGGGCTATCGTAGACGTCGATATCAGCAATGTGCCCTTGTTGCTGCTGCTGCAATTGCTGGCGGTATCGGAACCGCTGCAGCCGCTCTGCCAGCGGCGTTGACTGCGCCGCCGCTGCCGGTGCCGCCGCCGGTCGATAGCTGGAAAAGCCAAAAAAGAGCGGGAAAAGAAATTGCATTAAAAACCAATGAAAATTCAAGGGTGGAGGTTAGTGCGATATGGACTCCCCGCCATGATAGGCAATCACAATTCAATTATGATTTTTTAATTTCGAAAGCACTGGGAGAAAAAGCTTTGTGAAAATAAGCCACTAAATTATGACCAAAGAACCTTTGCATTTTTGTTATTATTTCAGATTCATCTAACTTAAAACCAATCCTAAATATTTAGCAACATGTTCTCTCTCTAAGCAGACATTATAAATAATTTATTAATTTCCATATATTAACATAATATTCAATTGGAACTTTAGCAGCAAACAAAAAATATAAATTGCTATGAAAAGAACTGCGAACTTTAATTTATTGATTTTATTTTTATTGCAATTTATTTAAGCCTCTGAAAAAGTTTAACTAAGGTGTTATCTAATTAAAATGCCCACGGCCTAAAAAAGTTCAGCCAAAGGTTATATATATTTTCACACTATTAAAAATAATATAAAGGCATGTATTGATTTTTCATTTATTTAAAATTTTTGCATTTTTAAATGCATAAAATTATGTCTTTCAAGGTTCGAGTGCTTTGATAAAAAGGCAATTGATATAATAATTTTTTTCAGCAGAACTAATTTTGCAATTGATTGCTCCTTTTGCCCCCATACTTCCCTCTCTCCCTCCCTAACCATAACAAGCTTGGAAAATATGAGGCTTTGGACGCTTTGTAGTTCGTATTTTGTGTCTGGTTATTCATAAAGCGGCGTCGGTAGCGGCGTCACGGCATCCGCCATTTTGACTGGCACCGGAAATGCGACAGCAGCCATTTTTTGTTGTTTTGCTTTTTTAGCCAGCCAGCCAGCCAGCCACTGTTATCGCTGGCAATGTTTCTGTTTCTGTTGCTGTTGCTGTTGCTGGTGCCATCAAGTTGCCCTCGTCGTAGTCCTATTTTATTGTCTCCATTTTTATTGTTCATGTTTTTGCTGGGCCACGTAGCATGAAGCATATTTTTCATGCAGCTCGTTGCGAGTTTGTTTCGAGTCCCGGCCAGTCGGAATTTGAATTGTGACCGTAACAGGAAGAGCTGGTCGGTGGAATAGGATCTGGGCATTGGCAAAACAGAAATAGGGCTAGGGCTAGGGAGCCCTGCAAAGTGGCCGTTGTGTCGGTTAACGAAGCTTGTTGCTGCTGCTGTTGCTGCTGCTGCTGCAGAGTCAACACCACCGAACGACGACCAAAAATTGTGGGCGAAATGTTGACTTGCCCCTGGCAACGCTGGCCGTAACTGCATTAAATGTGGCCAAAATAAACGAGTCTGCGTCCATGTCTGTATAAGCTGCAAATTGAATGCAATACCCTTTGATTGACGGCCCTACACGGACATATGTGCACTCGTATATATAGTATAGTAAAGTACAGGCTGTGCTGACGTAACCCAACTCGCAAATTAAACGTCAAATTCTGCAGTTGGTAGGCAAAAATTGCTGATTACGAGAGAGAGCCTGCCGGCCTGATAGGAATAAAATGACAGAGCCAAACAAAGGCAGCCGAAAATGTCTGAGAAGGAGCCAACGTCAATCAAATCACATATCATGCCAATTTCTATGCTGGTTCCTGCAGGGCAAGGGAATTGTTCTGAGGGAATCCCCGGCAATTGCTCATATCCATGACAAGATGATTTGACAGTCGCAGGCTTTTGAAGGGGCGTGGCCAAGGGGTTAAGCGCAGACAGGGGCCTGTAAGCGGGTGAAATGAGTGGTAATGGGTGTGCCGAGAGTGGGTGCCGTCTGTACACATACAAGGAGCTTGGCAACACAATGCCATCTCTCGCGTTGGCAACATCAATGGGCAGTCAAATGCAAAGCACATACGTAATCCGCCGAGGGGGAAAGGGGAAAAGCCGAGGTGCTGGAGGTGGAAAAGCGTCACACACACGCGCCTTTCCCTATCATTTCCCGGTACAGGGAAGCGATAAGCGCTGGATGACATGGCGAGTGAAGTCAACAGCAATTGCTGTCGCCGCACTTTGTTGCTGCTGCTTCTGCTGCTGTTGTTGTTGCTTGATAAAACTGCTGCGTTGCATTAAATTAAACTCATGCGGTGTATTTAAACGCCGCATCGTCGAGGGCTTGAACTCAACTAAGAGAGACGGGCAACACCATAAGCAACACCACGAGCAACACTAAGAGCAACAGCAACAGCAACAACGACAGCAACATCAGCGGCATCGTTTTAATGCAATTGCTGACAACAGCAACATCAGCGGCAGCGGCAGCAGCAGCGGCCCCCGTGAGTGACAGCAATTTCCTTTCCAATTTGCGCTTTGTTTTTATTAATCAGACATAAACCGGGGATACGGCATAAAAAATAAAGAAAGCAAAATGGGGAAAGATGTACTTAAATAAGCTGAAATGGGTGCAAAAGTGCAAAATAATTTAGAGCCCAAGATCCCACTTAGCTATAAAGGGGAAAATTGCAGTATTCACTTGTCGTCCATATGCAAAAATTGCACAGAATAAAAAATGAAAGTATTTTTTCCTCTATGAGTATTTACAACAATTCTTTGATATTTAAAATAAACACTGTTTTGCCAAAAATTAATTTAATAAACGGCCCTTTATCTTATTGAATGAATCTCATATTTCAAATAGTTCAAACAATTAAGAAAGTGCAAGTAAATTGGAAACATATAAGCACCATTTAAAGATTTATTCGATGTTTTTTATATGTGCAAATTTTAAACATACATAGCAATTTATATTTGATTCTTATTTGAAGCGTATTTCTTATTTTATTGTTTTATTTGAAGATAGGCTATTTTTCCTGGGAACAGACAGTCCAGTTAAAATTCTTTAATAAATATCTTTAATATAAAATAAACGCTTGGTTGCCAAAAATTACTTTACTTGAATCTTTTGTTTCAAAATAATTCTAACAATTAAGAAAGTGCAAACAAAATGGAAACATACACTATTAAATATTTATTAGATTATTTTTTGTATGTGTGAAAACATAAAATAACAAACACGTTCTTTATTTGTTGTTAATTTTAAAATTTTTTTTGTTTTTTGACATTTAAGTGCAACGCCTGATATTGATGTTATTTTAATTGAAGCTTGAGTATATTCCTAAAAAACAGACAAATATTTATATTTATATTTTAAGCATTTCCATTTTTGACAAACAAATATTGACTGATTATTGGCCTCATCATAAAGCTGACTCATTTGCATGCCTTTAAAGCTCCAATTATTGTTATTAATTTGGGAAATGCATATGATTTTGACAATGCTAGACAATTAATTGAACTTAAAACACAAAATTGACATTAATGCTGTATATTGTTTTTGACTATTCTAGTTTTTGCACATTATAAAGGCTTTAAGTTAAATCAAAGAATTCTAAATTCCGTTAAATTCCAAATTGGAGCATTCTAAAGTCAAACTGGGTTATCGCTACCGGTTACCGGCCATAAATCAAACTCACTTTTAATTTTAATCAAAACATGACAAATGCCTTTCCGCTACCTTTCTCCTCAAGCTCAATTAGCCCTCGTGGGTCATCGAACTGGGCTCTACTTATAGGTATTACATATTTTTCGACCGCACTTGAATCGGAATCGGAGCTGTATGTATATATTCCGGATATGCTATGCATGATTGCGCCCTGGGAGTCCCCCTGCATCGTCTCGTAAGCTTGTTGTTAGCAAATGCGTAACCCGCTCACTCGAGGCAAGTCAGCGATTGTGCAACAGCTTGAAATGACACGCTCGGTGCATTCATGCCGCGTTGCAGCTCTGCCCCGCCCGTGACCCGGTCTGGCCATGCATCGTTGGTGCAGCTCGAGAATCGCAACAAAAGACCCGACTTATTGATCGATTCGCTGTTGCGTTTTCCTTTGCTGCCGGCACGCCATTAGAGCGGTTTGCACTTGAGCTGCTTACACAAAAGTTGCCACAGTTCGCCTTATCGACACATCGACCAATCGAGCAATCGAGGAGTCGGCAATCGACCCAATCGAACGTCGAACGGCAATCAATCGGGCTGCAATTCGATATGCAAATGATGGCCAAACTGTTGCAGCGGCCAAAAGCGTGGGTGTCAATGTTGGCTTGGCTTACACGCTTGCCTCATTTACATGGTCGCCGGCCAATCCTCCTTGAGCAAATTGCGGGAGTTTAAGGAATCGCACTGGGGAAATCAGCTGGGGAAAGCGGAAAATGGAAAGCTAAACGCAGTCGGGTTAGTTGCCTTGCTGGCAGGTCCTTTGCTTCTCCTTTTTGGGCCCTTTGTCAATTTACCTTTGGCTGTGCAAACTTTCGCGCTGCTCTGGCTCTGGCCTCGGCTCTGGCTCTGGCTCTGGCTGCCAGTCCAAATCCCAGTCGTCCTGCTGGGAAAATCCTCCTCCTAACCGGCTGCTCAGGTGATTCAATGGCAGCGATTTCTCAGCAGATTTGCCCCAGGTCATTTCATTACCAAAGTCAACAGAAATGTTCTGGCAATGGTTTTGGTATGGGTCCAGCTGCAGCTGCTCGTCGTTGCTGTTAATAAAATTTTCCAGCTGGCTCGTCGAGCTCCAGTTTTTGTGCTCCGCCGGAGCCCGAGTCCGAGTGCGAGCCGGCCTCATCGGCAATTCAAATGCGCTCGTCGCAGGCCAGCCATTGTTGGGACTCGGCTGGTAGTCGGCATTGTCCTGGTAGTCGCCATTGTATTGTCTCAATGCCGATTGATTCGCAGTCATTGGCAATTGATTTATGCCCAAGGCGGCTCGCCGGCCGTAATCATCGTCGAAGCTATGGCCATTGCTCCAGCCGGAGCCGGCGAGCTTCCCGGTGGAGCGGTGGAGCTGCAGCTGCTGCTCAGCATCCCGAGACCCAATCCCATTCGTTGGAGTCCCATTAGCAGCGGCTCCAATCCCCTCCTGGCCAACTCTCTGGAGCGAGAAGCTGCTCTGGCTGCGGCTCCGCTGGCGGGCTTCCTTCCTCTTGGCAAGCTGGCCGGGTGTGGGAGCGAAGAGGTTCCGGATGCTGGCATTCCGCTCTCTCAAATCCACTTCGCTGCCGCCCGACTTAACCTGGATCGATGGAGATACGAGGGAGATACGTGGGAGATACGAGGATACTCGTGATTGTAAGTCGAGGAGGAGGGCGAAAGCTCTGGCCCAATTTCGTTCATGCTCGGGCTATCTAGCGGGTTAGTAGAATATCCAAACGGGGGGAACAATTGTTATCTTACGGATAGTGCCAAACCAACAATAATTTAAGCCATCAACGCAAACGCAACTAAACGGAACGGAACTCAACGCAACTCAACCCAATCCAAACTCAACTCAAACACAACTCGGACTAAATTCGAGTCCTTCCTTGCGGAGGACAATGCTCGGTCAACTCGGCGCCCTTTCATAATCGGATGAAAACATTTGTGGAGTGCTACTTACACTCGTCCTCGAGGCAAGTGACATTGAATGAGGCGGACTCGAGGAGGCCAACTAGGAGACACTTCCTCCTGCTTCTCTCCAGAGGGTCATCAAGTGGATGTGGCGCTGGAGCGTTCGCTCTGCCGATTTTTCCTCGCTTTTCTTTCTGGCGAGCGAGCTTCCTCGAAAGCTGGATGAGTCTATTCGGGGCAGGGGTGGGTGCCGGAAGAGGGTGTGTGTAGAGACAGAGGGAGAGCATGAAAATTTGAAACGTTAGACAGATTAGCATAAGCGGATAATTCCGGAAAAAAAAAACACAGCAACAGCATCAGGAACAACAGAACCGAGCCGAGTCCAAAGAGAAATGGACGGCATGTGTGAAACGTTTAAGTGCTGATGGTGGGCGGAAAAGCTGAGGCGAAAAACGAGCCAGCTCTTCTCCGAGCACTTCTTCCAGCTGAGTGGCATTGGCAAAATGGGGAAAATATGTGAAGAAAAATCCGGCAATATCTTGGAGCACAGATATTTCATGTTTACCAAATACCAACAGCAGAACAGCTGTACAGCAAAACAGTAAAGCGGCAGTCACAGAAGCAAAATTCGTAGCGCCAACGAAGCGGAATATGGCTTTCAAACGATTTTTGACTAGGTTTAGTAGCATATTTTGAAATTTATGCTCACGAAAAAGAAAACAAAAAGTCGGGAAGGATCAGCAGTGTCACTGGAAGTCGATCTGCGGGAAAGCAAGTGGATGGAGCAAGTAAATAACATATTTTCTTTGCTTTAAATGTTTGCCGCACTCCATAAGGAGCTTTAATGATGAATGCTTCCTTAAATAGAGGGAGAAAAAACCTAGAACCAGAGAAATGCATTCCGAATTCTATGCCAGGAGTTTTTCCGCCTTCATTCCCCCCCTGGGAAATTCTTTTCCCTCGACTGCTGTCCTCGCATCCTGTCTCTTTTTTCCCGCTTCTTGGCATTGACATTTTTCAGCTGCATGTGTTGCGGCAAGATGGGAATACTTTCCATTTTTTCCCTCCGCCAGCTTGTATGTGGTTTTTCAGCCAAAATAATCAAAAGTGGTCCGGGATCCTCCACACACACAACTACACACACACAGAGACACTCAAAGATAGCGAAAGGAGAGAAGGCTTCCCATCCGATGCAGCGTTACATCTGTTTTGTTTGTGCCAAGACAGGAGAAGGACCGGAAGGAGCGGAGGAAGCTCACAAAAAATTGCATGTCAAGTGAAATTACTTGTTTGCCAAAGAGAAACGGGTTAGGAAATCCATACGGAGGATGCGAAGCATACGGGAGTACATATATGGCACCGAATGACAACTGCAGTCCACGTACACGTACACGTACACCAACGCACTCCCACTCGCACACAACAATGCAATAAGGCCCCTGTGTGCGTCCTGCGTCCTGGCTGAGACTTTGATATATACGCAGGCGACACTTCGATCTGCCGGGATATGCGGCTAAGCACGATAAATTGAGATGAATGTCTGGCATGCAGCTAAGTCTCTACAGCTATCTGTCTATATATCTATCTATCTATCTATGCGTCTATCTATTCGTCTATATATCCTCCGGGCAGCTCAATGCGAGTCATCTTACGCTCTCCGCACTTGACACATTCCGGGGAAAGTGCATTTGCCTGTTGGCTGTCTATCTTTTACTCACTCTGGGCCAAAAACGACTTTTTCATACCTCGAGGCTTATGGGGCATTACGAGGGGTATTCTGGGCTTGAAGAAAAGTAAGTTACAGTAAAGGGATTCTGTAGGATTCGGTCTAGGAATCTTTTTAAGCAGATATGGCTGAGATATTTGTTAAGCAAATTTATTAATTTATTAAAAGATTTTTGAATAAGAACTAAAGAATATTTGTGATTTAAAAACGCACATTTGGGTGGTTATTATCTGCTTAAATCCTTTAGAAAAATTAGGACTAGGAGAAGAGAAATTTTAATGATTAATTTATTTTATATATTTACTAAAAAAAACAGATTCCAATGAAAGAAAAGCATTTTAAGATATTAAAACTCGAAAACAAGAAGAGTTACAGCTTCAAAGCTTATTTTTAATGATTAATTCATTTAATTTATTTACTAAAATATAATAAAAAGTGTTTTTAAATAAAGAAAAGCCCTTTAAAAAATTTAAACTCGGTGACAAGAAAAGTTACAGCTTCAAAACTTATTTTTAATAATTATTTCATTTTATATATTTACCAAAAGTATATAGAAAATGTTTCTAAATACAGAAACTACCAGGTATTTCCTAGTCTAACCCTCAAAACTATCAACTTGAATGCACTCCCGTCTAGACGCATCCCATCATCGAGGGTGGCATCCATAAATTTTTCAAAAATGTATTCCATTATAGTACACATGGGCCATAAAAATCCACTCGCAGCCATTCTCACTCCTACAGCCATTTTCATTTCCATTCCCGATCTCCCGGACCCGAACTCCCAAACCCCTGCCCAATCCCAATCCCAGTCCCGTCGAGAGCTCGTCTTCGACTCTCGGCTCGGCATGGGACCATTAAAATGCGACACGCATTGGGCCTGCTGCTGATGGCAGTGCATTGCATTGCATAATTTAAGGCGCGGGGCAGCGAGCCGGAAAGTTGCCATAAAATATTCATTTAAAATGCAGCACGCAACACTTTGGCATGACGCATTGCAACCACCCACCGGACAGCGGACACCGAACACCAAACACTGAAGACCGAAGACCGAACAACACCCACAACACCCACAACACCCACGCATTTAATTGCGGGCGTTTGCAAATGCAAATGTCACAGAATTTGCATGCCGATGACAGGGCTCCACTGGACGTCTGGCCAGCTATCCTGCGGAGAAAGCAAATCCTAATCCCACGCTGCGACCGGACAGAGTGACGAAATGACACACGGGCTGACTGAGTGACGGACTGACTGGCAGACTAGCAGACTGACTGACTGACATCCAGACATGACACGTGTCGGCTTTGCTTTTGCTTTTGTGGGCGGGAGGCGCAACAATTCGAACTGGCAAACAATCAACTAATAACGTGAACTCACCCAATCCAAACAGGCCGGCCGATTCAGGGAGTCTTCTTGCAGATTCGTCAACTGGAAAATAGGGAAGAAACATTTCGATTAGCATTCTGGGTTGATAAATGAACGCCGCCTACAATATCGAATGGCAGATGGAAATAGCACAAGAAACAGAAATCGAATCACTTTGCATAATCAAGGCTGCGAGCAGTAAATGAATTGTTAACCGACGACAACAAGCCATTAGGATTAAATTAGATTGAAAGTCAACAGTCGTCGGCAGTCGGCGGCAGTCGAGCGTAGAGCGAATTCCAATTAAATGCCATTCCCGGGGACGTGAAATCGAAATCCTTGTGGATGGGATCGGCGATTGATTGTATCATCTATCGACATGACGTGGCATGGACGTGGCTACCCGGCCCCCAAGGGCCCCCGGAGATAATGCACAAAGGTTGTAGGCATGAAAACAAAGGCATTCAGAATGCCGAGATGCAATATGGCGATATGACGATATGACGATGACCAGGCAGCTGGCGGCGCAATCAAAAGCCACACATTAACACACTTCGCGATTAAAGAGGAAAATCAAGTAAGACAAGAAACCCCACACCCGCAGACATCGATAGTTGTTCGATCCATTAAAATTATACGCAATTATCCAATTCACTCGACTGTTGTTGCGTCCTCGCTGTCATGGTTGCCACGGCAATCATCCCCAGCATTACTTGTACTTTTCTACCTGCAGTCCTCCAATAAGAAAATGCAGAAAATAACAAAGAAAAAATTATGGCTCGCGGGGTATACAGCCAGCCATTTAGCTGGCCAGGCCGAAGCTCACGTTTTCCAGAGATTATGAGGCCCAGGCCTCCGCCGTCTCTCGAGCACCGCACGTTTTGCAATGGGAAAACTCAAGCAAACCCGAAGCCGAAGTCGAAGCCAGTAGGAAAAGGCCAGAAAAGCAGCAGTCAAAAAGGGAAATTTTCACGGTGCTCACGTAATTGAATTGCAGTCGGCTAAATTGGCATTTATTATAATAAAAGCAAATATGCAATTTCGCTTTTCACCCGCCCTGGCTGGCTGGCTGGATGGATGATAATAAATAAACGAAAGCCCGCACAACAAGATCTCTAAGGCTGTGAAATAAGTGAGGCGAATAAGAAACTTATTAAATAATAGAGGACTCCTCGAGCAGCTCAGAAAGGACTCTCCATCTCAAGTTCATATTGAAGGCCCCCAGCCAATCGTTTTTAATGGCAACTCGGTTTAAGCATACTTCTCTCTCTGGTGGCCGACCACCCACAATGCTGGTTTATTTATATATTTATCCGTTCTATTGAGCTACACTTGACCACAAATCAACCGCAAAGAAATTCAATTTAAATAAATTATATTACAATATCAAACCGCAGTGGAAAAAATCCAACAAAAACACAAAAATCAGGTAAACATCGATATAAACACTACGAGGACAAAGCTATGAGTGCATGGGAAATGAGCAAATTAATCAAATAAATATTTTAAAAACAAAAGCGCTGCATAAGCCGGACTTGTGTTTGTGGAAAATAATTTATTCACACATTAATATTAGTTCGGTCCGACTTATACATAAATTCAACGCACTCCACACCCAATGGAAGCCAATGGTCATTGTTCGAAATTTGGATTTAATTTTATTATTGAGCAGCGACTCGTTTTAATAGGATTTGCTTTGGCTTTTCGCAATTTCGCTTTAGGTAGTTAAATTTTCATTAGACTGGCAAAAAGAGGAAGATTGGGCGGTTCCATGATCATTCGAAGCGATAATATCGAAATTATACTTAATCTCCTCTAGCTCTCGCTCGCTCCCTCTATCCAACTATCTAACTGATTTTCTGCCTGAATTTCTAGCATTCAATTTGTAATTTTCTAATTATGTGGTTGAACATTTTGGTGTATTGAAAGCAATTACGCTAAATAATTGCGCATCCCGATGCGTGTATTTTGGTGAATAGCAGACAGGCACACACACCAGCCCCACTCTGCATTTTCCACTTTTCAAGTTCCTGTTCCTAAATAAGTGATGAGCTTCGCGGGCTTTATATGCTTTTTTGCGTACTCTGCATATAAAGTCTTTGAAGAATATTTTCTGAGATATTATATTTTTGCTGAGTTGTATTTCTGGGAATTAAATACATTTTTAAATCTCTCAGCTTTAAACAAGCTTATTAAAGAGAAAATAAAATAAAGATTTATATGTAAAATACAATTTCCTGGAATTTTCTAGTTGTTTCTTAAATTATTAAATTCAAATTCTATAACAAAATATGTTATAATAAAATTAATCTCTAGGGAAATGAAAAAGGGTATCTGGTTAGGCATTAGCCCCCGAAAAACCCTTTGGTTTTGCCTAATGACAACGTCGCCGGTTTCGAATTCAACGCCGGAGATGTAGCCAAAATTGAGGGGGAATGGCTTTGGGGCTGGGTCTGGGTCTGGGTCTGTTGATGGGCCTGTGAATGGAACAGTTAACGTCAAGCGCCAAATCAGTTTTGCACTGCGCCAAACAATTTCCGCATTTAATTACATTGATTATGCAGCCAAGGAGCGAATCTTGCTGTCAGTCTCCTGTCTCGCTTAAATTTTCTCCCTCTTCTGGTTTTTTTTTTTTACTTTCGCTTTAGCATTGAACTTGATTTGCCCGCAAATTGTCGAGGCATTTGCCCAGCGAGCGTGTCATTGTTGCTGAATGCTTTTTTGTTCGGTGACAACGTTCAACACTTTCATGCTCTGCCAGTGCGCAGAAACAAACAAACAAATGGCGACAAGTGGCCAACAAACATGGTGTTGTTAACACTTTTCGGCTTGTTGCGAATATCGCAAAATAATAGCCGCATAGGAACGATGCATGGAGTACTCCAAAGGCACACAAAAAATTATTAAACAAAATCCATTAACTCATAATTTTCTGCTATGCTGAACACAATCCAGAATCCGCTCTGCCCGAAGTGTGTGTTCAGTTTGTTGTCGTTAAGCCAACATACTGCTGTTGGGATGTACAAAAAAACAAAAAACCCAATTGCGCGCAATTTTACGGCAGAGCGCATTTCGCCACCCACTGAAACGCCCTCGTAACCACCCGGAGGACCACCCACTCCTGGCGCCATGAAGAATCACGTATGCGTGAAATATTGTGCAAACAACAAGTGCTACAATAGCAACATCTTCTCATTGCAGCCAGCAGTTAAGTGCAGTGCAATGAGGAGCAAAAAATAAGAGTACTTTATAGTGCTATATGCCATACTCGACTCCAAAGACGGAACTGGTTTGTAACCGAAAAAAAGAAATTCACACGACTCTGGCGCCGCTTGTGATTATGGGAAACACTCAAAACGAGTTTGATTGTTGTCGCTGTTTGTTGGACTGTCTTTTTGTTTGTTTGTCTGTTTGACGGCTGCCTTTGTTGCCGCGGTAATTTACGTGTTGCATGTGACAGGCCTCAATACCGCCGATTCCTAATATATATATTCCTCAGACAGGCCTTAATCAAAATGTATCCATAACTGGTGTGGGCCATAAATCACTTACCAGCGATAGCCTATTAAATCGGAAAGGGATCAATTTGCCGTGATTAAAGCCAAGCATATATATCTGCCTCTGATGGTTAATACAAAATTCAATTATGTGAAAGAAAATAGACGGAATTGCTGGCTAAACACTTGTGATTACTATCTCCTTAAAGGTTATCTAATCAATAAGCCATTAACTGTGCGCAGAAGATTAGTTTGCCTGCAAGAGGTATGGGCTTAGATATAAATATTAAATATCAGGAATTACGCATTTTAAAGGTCACAGCTGGGATGGAATAATACACTTGAAATAGTTCCTAAAATTTAGACAATTATTTTGATATTTTTTAAATTTTCCCAGCATTCTAAAAAGCAAAAAACCCGACTAATTGAGCATCATATGCTGGCTGGCAATTCACACCTGTTTTTTTAGTTTTTATCTTTGCGCCGAGGCAGCTGACAAATTGAATTTGTTTGGCTAACATTTTGTCTGCCGGTGTTTTGGCTGGCTGATGCAGCGTTATGAACTGCAAATTGGTTGAATTATAAGCAATTATCTATAATGCCATTGGCAGGCAGGCAGGCAGCCAGCGGAGCTCACACGATTCGCGCCGCAGTGGAACGCATTTTGCCAGACAATTTCATTAACAGCAATTGCCGCCGGGAGTGTTGTGTGTGCGGTGTGTGTGTTGTGTGTGCATAACCGCTTCATTTCCATTAGCCATACAATTTGATTAAGTTCCGACTGTGCGACAGGGCTCGAATTCAAGCCAGATTACAATAATTTCTTTATCAAGCCAGCGGACAAACAGCGAACGCACCGACACGCAACAATAATACTCGAATACTCGTAACAATAACAGCACGAAGCAACGACAGAAGGTCATTGCATGTCCAACAATAAGGGAAAACCTTAATTTCGTGGGGAAATGGAGAATGGGGGAAGCACCAAGCCCAAGCCCAAGCCCGAGCCCAAAGTTGGCCCTGTGCATACGCAGATGGAGCTGTGGACGTGGACAATGACAACGGAACGGAAACTAGCGGAAATCATTAGAGTCTGCACAAATGACTTCAAGATACTTCTCTGCCCTAGCCCAGCCCCGAGCACTTTTTTCCTTCGCTGGCACAGTGGGCCCTTGACGCAGGAAAACCCAAATCAAGCAGGGCAGGAAAAGGCCGTCAGAAGTGTCTGAGTTTTGACACAAAGTTGGGAAAACTGCCAGTCATTGTTAGAATGTGTTTATTTTTCGGTAAATTTGTTAAATATTGTCCCAGGTCAAGGCTTTCATAATTTCTCTAAGCCATTTCCTCCTGAAAGTAACTTGGTGGGGTTTAGAAATTGTGTTAAAACTTCCAAAAATTACTTAGTTAAGATAACTAATACTTTTTGGCTTGTTTTCAATTTCAAAACAAAAATGTTACTCTAAAAGAATTTATTTCCAGAAGCAATCTCTTTAGAATTCCAAATTATTTCTCAGCTTTATTTAGCTAAAATGTTTTCCCAACTAAACTGCAACACCATTTCTAGGGACATCCTGCCACAGTGCGGCTCCTCAGTCGCCTTGCTCGCTTTCTATAGCCTTTGTTCTGCGGGGATATGTATATAGAGTGTATATATTTTTTTTTTTTGGCTCCTCTCTCGCCGGGCACAAAAGCAGCAGCGAAAGATGGGCCCGAGCTGATAGTAGTTCTTGTTGTGATTTTGCTAGTTGCTGGCAGCTTGTGCCGGCATCTACTTAAATATCCGGTATCATTATTATAAAAATCAAGTTGGGAGCCAAGCGGACGCACTGGGCCAGGAAGCAATTAGGGCTGCAGAGCATAATTGGTCGAATTTTTTGCAGCTTTAACGCTGCGCCAAGGGAGCCTGGGTAGCTGGGAGCTGGGAGCCCAGAAATCCCGAATCCGGGCCCCAATTAACAGAGATTAAAGGTGTGAAAAGCTTTGGCTTTTGTCTTGTGATTAGCCCCGGAATATTTCTGGCACTAAAACGGAGCAGAGGCGTGAGCACAACACAACAAGGTTGCTCGCTGCTGGGGAAAACTCGGGAAAAGAAATGAAGGACCCTAAATAAAAATCAAGCAGCCGTCAACGGGGCGTATGCGCCACGTGCAAATGAGAGGCCAACGGGGGTGGCAGGTAAATAAAAAGCAGATAAAAATCAAATTAACAGAACGAAGTGAGGAGAAACTGCGCTCTCAAGTAAATAAAACTGCCCCAGTTGGACGGTCTGGGCCGAGGACGATAAAAAATGTTTTTATTCCGCGCAGCGAGATGCAGAGACCCAATTTATATATTTCAGCATTTGCTCCTCCTCGCGGGCTGATTGCAAATGAAATGAATTCGGCCACTGAAAGTTTAGCTGGACAGTGGGAGCAAGGAGCTGCCAGGATGCGTGGCCAAATAAAAACGAGAGAGAGCACAATTTCACAATGGGCCGACGGGACAGTTACAAAAATACATTTAATGACATGCTGATGCTGCTGCTGATAAAAAGCCAGCGGAAAAAGGTCCTCGAAATGAGCAGAGCCGGGGCTGAAAAAAGTGTCCTTAATCTGCTTAAAAGCACAGCTCGCAGCCACCTATCTGGCAAATGGACGTGTGCCGCCGGCATCAAAATTAACGGCAAGAAATTTAAAATGTAATTGACAGGCCAACTGACGGCAATGGCCGTGGCAACATGGCGGCGGCCTCCAGCCAGATCGACGCCGAGCGAAACCAGCGGCAGTTATTAAAACACAAGAGCGCGCGCACACAGTGCGTATACGCATTGGGGAAACGGAAATGCAGCATTAAATGAAAATAAAAAAAAAAACAGCCTGGCTGCCTGGCGCGCCGCTTAAGGACACTTTGGCAGAGCGCTCGCCTCGTTGTGGTTCGCTCGGCGTAATTGCTCTCAGCGGAGGGCTTAACGCCCACCCGCCGCCCGTGTCCCGATGTCACAATGTCCTTGGTCCTGGGGTCCGTTTGTCAATGCTTTATTTGCGTTTATCGCAATCATTTCGCCGGCCGCTTTTCGCCCTGTTAATATGGCAATTTACATTTACATTATTTTTATTACGCCACACGCACACAGGCACAAAACGGACAAAATAATACGACTGAAATCCGTTTATAAAGGATACGACGCATAAATATATACGCACGCTGTCATAATCGAGCTGTGCACACTTGTCAGGCTCTCGGCCCCATGGCTATCGCATTTAATTGTCGCCGCCCCCTCCCCCAAAAAATAAAGTTAAATATTTTAAATTCCCGCCATAAACGAGCAACAAATGCCAGCTCCGGGCCAGCCTCTAATGTCGATGCTGGGGGAGCTGGTAGCTGGAAGCTGATGCTTTGGGCCATAACAATTAGAAGCAATTGCTACTCGGCGCTGACTGCCAGCTTGCAACTGGCAACTGGCAACTGGCAAGTGGCAAGCAGCATCTACCATCCGCTGGCAACTGGCAACTGGCAACTGCTGACTGCCACTGGCTGCAATTTCACTTATTTCACGTGCAACTTGGCAAGTGACGAGCGACGACAACGATGACTGCCGGGGTGCCACTGCCACTGCACTTGGCTCGCCCAAATTGCAGCCCTACCACTAAATGCTGGCGGCCGAGTGAAAGGTGAAGGGAAAGGGAAGGTGAGCTGATGCTGGCATTGCTATTGCTGCTGCTGCCGCTGGAATGCTGTATGTTGCATGCTGCATGGCTGCATGTTGCAGAAGTAACAATAAACGTAAACCTCATGACTGGCAGTCGGCGGAAGAGGATTTCACTTTCATGTTTAACTTGGATCAACACACATGTGTCCACAGTTGAAATTCACCAAGTGGAGATGGGATATTTTTATTAAGAGTAAGAGAATATCTAAACTAAACTTTTATTTATTTATCTTAAAAATTGTTTACACAAGAAAGTTATGAGTTTCTTTATTGTCTTGTATCTTTTTTATAAGTGCAAGAAATAGTTAAATAAAATCTCCTTTAAAAGCAAAAGTTAAAGCAAAAAGAAGAACTTGTAGAATATTAAATATATTTATCAGAGCTTGACCAATATAATCCTTTTATTTGAACAAGAGCAAACAACATCATATTAAACCACAAAATGTTGTTCTTAATCTATTGTAAGCAGCTTAAAAATTTTCTACATTTATATTACTTATTTAATTTTTATTTAAATTTGTGTTGCTGGTATTAACCCCAGTTTGGATTAGGCAATCCAGACTGTAGCACTATTTATCTCTCCACACCATCTCTGGCTGCATCTCTTGGAGTTTTTACCTCGCACGTGCATTTGTAAATTTGTTTGGTTGGGGCAAAAATGCGTCGTCGTCGGTGTGGCTGCAACTCAGCTCGGCTCTTCCTCAGCTGCGTTTCCCGGCTTTCCCACCTTTGGCGACACACTTTGAGCCTCGAATTACCCCCAGGCATGCGTGGCGTATTTGGTTGCAGTTTCGTTTTTCCTCTCTTTCCTTTTTTTCCCTGGGAAACGGGCATTATGTGACATCCAGCAGCCAGCCAGGAGCGGGGGAGGAGGAAAAACGTTTGTCATAAGGCGCAATAAAACAGGAAAGGTAAAGAAACCCAGGCAACGTTGTTAAAGAAAAGTGCAAGCGACACAGTGTGTCCACTTAAAGCAGGCAACAATGTGTGCCAATGGTCGGAGTTCCATGACCAGGCTGCAGCAGCCACTGCATCAGCATCAGCAACTGCTGCAGCTAACAATTTTTGAGACGTTGCATAAGAGGCTTAAAGGCAGCGAGGAGCCCACGATCCATGGGATCGAGCGTGGGAGAAGCGCCTAATTATCCCAAAATGCAAAACAAAACAAGTTGGGGGACGAGCAAAAAGACTCACTCCGATATGCGATAACTTTTAATGGACACATAAAGTTCCCAGATCGTCGCCATTGATACTCTTGGAGGAAAATCGTCATCTTAAAACGGTCGTACTTCTCCCTTTATTTTGCACATCAAACCATTTAAAACGGTGAATAACTCTCAAGTGTGGTTTCAGTTGGGGAAAATTCAATAAATGTACGAAATTCATTTATTTATTTAAGCTTTGTAGTTTCTGAAAATCAATACCAACCACAATCGTTGCCATATGCAGCCACAAATTTGTGTATTTTTGCCCCACCTTTAATTGGATATCAGAGCCATGAAAGAGTTCATAGCCGGGCCAAGTGATAAGGAACATAATCAATAACACAAACAAAGTTTTGCCGACACTTTCAGCAGTACTCTCTGGACTCCCTGGACTCGATGAAGTTGGATGACCAGCAGACAGCATCAAACCCAGAAACCCAGCAAAATACTCGCACTCGTCCCGGCAAACCGGCAAGCAAACAAACAAACAAACAAGCAAACAACTGCAACTGCAACTGCAATCAATTGCACCTTCTGCCGCATGAATGCGTGACTGAATAGCAGCACATATGCGCTGGGCTCATCGTCCCGGGGGGGCGAAGGGGAGGTTAAAGTAACCCAGTGGCTGTCCCTGTCTCTGGGGAGGGGTTTCCCACCACCACAACCACCACCTACCTCCCTTGTCTGACCCCTCTGGCGCTGACCAGCGTGCGGTAACAAAAATGGCAGCATCGAGAGTTGGACTTTTATTTTTCTCCCTGCGCACTCAATTTTTTGTGCAGCTGCAACTGCAATGCAAGTGCATTGCAATGCACGACTGACTGACTCAAGGGCACTGAAAACAATGCAGATATATGTGTTATAGATGTTGAAAGAAATTTTATAATTTATTGGCAATTTTTGGTGGACTCCCAGATTTTTTAAATACCTCGATGTAAACCAACTATTGGAAATCTATATTAACTTTAATTAAATTAATGGCTAGAGAAATTCCTTTAACTGTTTATCACATGGATTTCAATTTATTTTTATTAAAGAACAATTATTATAATAAACCCAGTGGGGTTTCACATAAAAGTTTCCATAGAATTCAATCAATACGAAAACATAATCAGTTTCCCGACTTCCCCCTATTGATTCCAGGAATAGATATTTTTTTCCTGTGCGTGGGGGAAAATGTATGAGGGCACAAGGAAGAGGGAAAAGGTAAATGGAAAAGGAAAAGGGGGCCGCTGTGAATGTAAGTGAATGAATATGGGGGCGTGGCAGGTGAGCGTATCCGAAGGGCGTAAACGTAAGTGCGCGTTATGTTTGCCAACGCCAAATGAAAAGGACCGGAACCATGAAAAACAGAAAAGCGGGCAATGCAAATCACACACACACACAGCACACTCACTACACACACCACACACACTTCCCCCAGAGCCATGTACAGAGGTGTGTCAGAGAGAGTGGGAGCGAAAGGGAGATATTACAATAAAGACTCGTACTTTGTGGCATGGTGTTGCTGGGCCCTCGGGGAACCTTGACAATGATATTGATTTGCTGTCATTATTGTTAGTTTTTTGCCTCGAACGGCGGGAGTAGGCGAGCGTGTGCAAAAACTGTTTGTGCCCACTGTCGCCAGCCATTCAGCCAACCAGGCAGGGCAGCCAGCCAGCCAGCCATCGATCCTTTGGGCGGCAGGCAGCCTTCGGCCCTTCGGGGGCGGCCAAGTTACAAAATTTGAATTTACGCTGCGCTCGATACGCGAAATTGAAATTGTTATTTGCTGAGGCAACTGTTGGCGGCGGCGTCAGGGTGTTGGGGACCCACGAAAGGACCTCCGGAAAAATAGAAAACTTCGCTGGCAGAGCTGCCATCCCATTCGCCGAGTGGCCCAAGGGGATGACCATTCAGCGCGGCCACGATACTTCCTCCGGTATCTCGGAACAGCGAAGACTTTTAGTGGAATATTTTTGCACGGCAGTACGAATTTTTCACCCACCCCCCAATTTCTCTCTGTTAGTTTTCTCTGGCTGTTATTGACTTTTTCCAGCGGCAAACAAATGCAATTTGCATTTTGATAACATTTCCCAGCAGCTGCATTTTAATTGCATTCGTTCAATGGCCCCGGCCAGCATAAGTTTGCTCCACCTTCGACGCTGCGCGCTGGTGGTCCTGGAGTTTCGAGTCGGGAGTTTGGAGTCCGGAGTTGAGTGAAAGACGTAACGAAATCAATTGTCAGGTCATCTGTCAATTTATTTGTTATTTCCCGCCAACTGTCAGCTGTCAGGGCTGCACGAACCGAAAGGCAAGGCAAAGGCAACCAAACAAATAAAACAAACAGAAAACGTAATGCATTTAATGGGCAGAGCGACTTGCAACAAAATTACAGTCCCGGACAGGCGAACAATGCATCGGTAGCTTCGGCAAAACAAACTTTTCCGATTAACAGTGTAATGCCATATAAAAGCTATAGTAAATGAATTTAAATAAATGATTTAAGAGCTGAAAAGTGAATTGGAAACCTTTTTTAAAAATTGTAAGTCTGTAATTTATTGATAGTGTACAAATCGCTTAAATCATTTTAATTAATATTCAGGAACCTTTGTTTGTTCTTAAAAACGCCATTTAAATTTTGTAATTAGGGCTACAAAAATACTTTAATTTCTTTGAAAAAACAACCTTTTGGACCCACTGTGCGTCTTGGGAAAAGTTCAAGAGTTCGCTTTGTCGCGCTTGTGCAAACAAATGATTTGCTTTTGCCATTACTTCTCCTCATCCTCATCCTTCTCCTCCAGGTGTAATTGCCACACGACCAAAAGGCGTAGCAGAATTAGGCAAACGTTTTGGCCAAGTTTGTTTTCCTTTCGGCCAGTTTGTTTGCCTTTTGCCATTTCGTTATTTGGAAATTATCGAGTTGTCGCCCAGCTGTAGCAGCTCGATCGCCCCTCGCAGCCGCAGCCGCAGACGGTGCTGGAGCTGGAGCTGGAGCCCCGGGAAAATGCAAATTTGCGACGACGAGCCGGAGGGAATCTCAAGTGGATGGCGCCAACAAACAAATGATTGGCATTATGTAGTTTGGCCTTAATTAGTTAACAATGGAGAGAGTGATTTCTTTTTGGGGCTGGATGGCAGGCTCAGGAAAATTAACCGCACCAATTACACGCACAAAATGCCAAACAATTAATAAAAAACAAGGAGTGGGAGGCGAGGGAAAAATCGGAATTGTGAAAATCTATTTGAGGGCGCCGCCATTTTCAGTTTGCCGTAAATCAAATTAATGGAAATTAATGGATCACCTACACCGGGAGTACGCCCTTACAAATATTTGCCCAGCAGATTTGGTTAGCTATTTTTTCGCTTTCGCTTTCGGGTTTCGGGTGGTATTTGCGTTGGCCGGGACTGGAGAGACTGAATGGTGGACATTAAGCATCGGGCTTCGGGGCTGGCTGGCCCACTAATTATTTTGGCTTACACCCGGGCCGAGCGCTAATCCCTTTGAAGCCGACCGAGAAAAAAGGGATAAAGCCAAGGATTGCAAGGGTTTATGCGGCTAATTAATGTGATATCTGATATCTCAGGACTCGCAATGGCAATTGTTTATGTAAATTTTTGTTGGGATGCCGATGGATTTGCTCTATGCAAATGTCCATTCAACAATTGGCTGTAAATTACGGAAACACTCTGAGAGGACACTTAACAATTGAATTTCTGATTTATAATGGCTTGATGCGAAGCAATTAAATATTTTAATTTATTTAACAAAGGCCTTTAGCAAAGGCTGTTACTAATTAAAATAATGGAATCTTTAATTGCCGATTAATATTGAATTTAAAATTGATTGCAAACTTATTGTTCGCGAACAGGGACCTGCCCATGAACGATCTAGGCAATGGCACAGATCCCTTTCATTAAGCTCGGTCCCGGCCTTTATTTGAACTTCAAAGGACGCGATTGTCGAAGGGGTCCTGGCGGTGGAGAATTAATGAAATGTTTGTCAAGTGCGGTTACCCGGCTGTCTGCCCCGCTCTGTCGCTTTATTTGACTCATTAAAATGATTTAATAAGGCCAAGCCGAAAGTCCGTTAACCGATTTTCCCCCTCAGAGAGGAGCAAACCAAAACCGTTCGATGGAAACAAACCGTCAGTCAGTGAGGCAGGCAGCGATGTAATTCGTCAGAAATAAACGTGGTCATTACGCTGTTATGTCGTGAAGGACGACACACCCATGAATAATGAATAAAGCCCACAAAACAGATTTTTGCCGCTTTGCCAAATAATTTCTGGGCCTATTTACATATTCAGCATTCATGGGTCCCATGGCGGGGCCTCAAATCGCATTCAAATTCAAATTCATATGCCATAATGGCAAGACATATGGAAAAGCTTGTCGGTGGGTGGGTGTGTACCCACAACACAAATTCCAAGTCGCATATACGCGAGTGTGTATGTGTTTCGAAAACATCGCATTTTCCAATCAATTGAATTTCAATTTGCATAATTTTCTGTATGTCAAAGTAATGTGTACGAAATTCGATTATTTTCCATTGAATTGAGCTGAAGACATTACGAGTGGACTAAAAGTGGACAAAACGGAGACCCGAGAAGCCCCTGTCCAGACACACACTCCCACGCAGACAAAGGACACAGGACACAGGACACTGGACACAGGCAACCGGACACTGGACGCAGGACACGTGAATATGCTAACACCCAAATGGGTGTGCCATGGAGTGGACAAACATTATTGCAGAATTTATTTGTATTCGTGGACGGTGCGTGGGAGGATGGTCGATGGTCTATAGTCGATGTCCGATGGCCGACCGGCACACACACACAGCTACATTGTGACCTCAAAGTAACCCAAAACTCGCAAACGTATAAAATGCAGGAAAAAAAAAAGAAACGAATTGTTGGATTTGCGTGAAAATGTTAGGGGCTGAAGCGAAAAGGATCCAAAAAGCGGCAACGCCAAAGCGAAACAAGCAATAAAAGGCACGGCCGCTTCCATTCGGTTCGTTTCAGCTCTGAAAAACTATCACAAATGCCATAAACAAACACAAACTGGCGAAATTCTAAATATGGAATGGAGTGAAATCGAATAGGGAATGCTCTAGGACAGGCAAATAAATTAATTACATTAAAGTATATCACATCCTTAAATTGATTTCAATATTAAGAGATATCTGAATATATGTTACTTAAGGGTTATCCATTGTTTTATAATTTTTAACTTAATCTACAACCTCTTCAATATTAACAATTATTCTTCAAACCCAAACTTATACTGAATTTTCTCTAGAAATTACCATTAAATCCCTTTGGAATATTTTGTGGATTATATTACACAAAAAAATTGCAACACCCCTATACCTTGCAGAAAAACAAATTTCACAAAAACCTCCACATTGCACCTCCCCCTTTCGACACGAATTTCAAATGATTTCATCGCTGCCAGAGCCACTTCGTAGTGAAAATGCTCCAAGGACCTCACAACAACACCCCTACAATGTGCGTGTCCCTTTTTTTCCGAGCATTTTACACGCCCACATGGCCGGCAGAGTTCCTTTAAAAGAACCCGAAAAAGAATTAAATTGGAAAAAGCGTCAGAAGAGAGGCAAGTAAAAAAAGGGTTCAAATGTATTTACAGACGGTGTCGGGGGTGTTTCGAAGACCACCCCGAGCCAGCCCACCAGACTTGTTTGTGGAAATGCGCAGGGAAATGCAGAAATCACGTCGAGCAGCCAGCCAGACAGACAGACAAAACACTCTCACCCAAAGACAAAAAAAAAAGAACAAAAAACCATAACAAATAAGCAAACAAAAAAAATCCAGTCAGAAGTTTTGTGGGACAGCCGCAAGTATCGAGTTTTGACCGTTCCCTATTTGGGCCTTCCTTCGCTCACTTTTTCTGTGGCCACGCGTGTCGTAAAAATTTAATTAAAAAATAATTTTGCTAACAATAAAAATCAACACTCCGGGAGTGGATGATGATGACAAAAGAGAAGCCGAACCGCAGGCTAAATAATGATTAAGCATACGCCCAGGGTGACCAGGCAGTTGGGCTCCCCGGCGCTTGCCACGCCCATTAGCCGTGTCGAAGTGTGCGAATTATGTGCATGAAACAGCGGGCATTTACGGTCGTTTATTGTAACGCCTGCTCCGATCCGGATCCGGATTTCACTTTCGGTTTAGTTGGCTTTCGGCCGGGCTTCAAGCCGATCCGAGCTCCCCACTTTAGTGTCGGTCGGAACGAAATTATGATGAGGACTTTTTATTGGGCCCAGAGCCATTGTCTGCTCCTGCTATCCATGTTCTTGTTGTCCTGCCAGCTGAAGTGGCCCGCCCGGATGCCTTGATGTCTGACAGCCTGGCTCTGCCACGCCGCCTCTCTGCCTCACCGTTATTCCCTCGAAGTCCTCTCCTCCTCGCCGCTTGTCGAGTCAATAAAAATTCAGTAAAACGCTCTCGACATAGGCTCAAGGATTATTATTGCTACTTTATGACAGTTTATGTATTTTTCCTTTGTGTGTGTCCGGGGCTAGTGACAACGCAGATTTAAAAGGTTATATACACAGGGACAGGAATATGTACGCTCGGGCAGGATAGGTAGGATGGGAGAGAAGGAGCAGCGCAGACAACCCGACTTGTAAAGTGTTCGGAACGCAAATTGCTTCCCAGGGACAACTGCCAGTGGAGCCAAGTGAAACGTTTTGTAGTCAATTTCACAGATAATTGGAATGCCTAGAGGTGACTGGGTCTGGGGACATGAGGCGATGCAAGATTCAGCAAATCACCCGAATTTCTCGGTTCACAAATTTTACTTTGACATGAGAAAAATTCACAGGAATATCTCAGATATTGGCACTATTTTCCGAAAGAATCAAAGTCTGGTAGGTAAGATATTTAGACAATCATTCGTAATATTCGAAGGATACACAAGCTGAGAAATTCGGGTAAATGTTTCGATTTGTGATTGATGATAACTCTCAGGTGAATGAACTATAAATTTTGATTTGGGTTTTGACTGTTAGACAATATATTACTGATATCTGACTATTTTCGGTATTAAATTAGGAATTTCTTGTAAATGAAATAGTCAAATATTAATTAAAAGCTGTAAAATATTTCTTAAATATTGGTTTTTTGTCAGAAATTTACAAAAAATAATTCTTTGAAATCAAAAGCTAAATACTTCATGTTGAAAAAAAGTTATTTCTCATGAAAAGGTTGTCCCAAGTCAAGAATATTACTGATTTAATATAAATCAAAGCTCTTTTTTGGGAATACTACTAAGGATGCCTATTTAAAATGTTTAGCAACTTTTTTTTGTTTTGAAAAACTTCTAAAACCTTTTTTGATTACTTTAAGGAACAATTTCCCAGTACCGCAACTCGAATGCAAAAATACTCCTAGAATACCGACAGCAATAAACTTCTTCTCGTTGACCCAAAACCCAACGACAACAAAGGCGTAACCTTAACAGAAAAAATTAACCAATCCAAGTCAAACCCCCCGGCAAAAGTTTGGCAACGACCAAACAATAAATGCAACCGACGTGGCAAAGCTAATTATGCGCTTCCTGCGGAGCGGAGGGACTGGGGTTTGGGAACAACAAGAACAGGCCAAATCTGCTCCGAAAGACAAAAGCTCTAACCTCAAACTTTGACTCCGACTTTTGGCCCAATTATGGCCACGTTTCAATGTCGAGTCATAAAATTTGCATATTTCCCCAGCCGAAGCTTTTTAATGCTTTTTGCTGTTCATTTCGTACGATTTTTTCCCCTTCTTGTCCGCTCAGTCTTGTTATTTTATTTGCGAGGGAAATTTGAGCCGGCCAAATACGTTGACACCTTCATTTTAATTCGCGGGGAAAAGGGGCCGGACGGAGGTTTGGCCAGAAGAAAACTCGCTGCTAATTGCAGTGTCGAGGCTCAAAGCAAATGGCTTAATTACCTTGTATTCCCCCGTTGTTTTTCTGTTTGCCGGCTGCCATTGTTGTTGCTGTTGACCTTTAGGGACCGAAGTTCATTTGCATAATTTGGCTGGGTTTTTAATTTTTGGCATAGCATTTGCACGTAACATTTGCATAAACAGAATCTACACGCGAAGCAATCAGCATAATTCCCCCTTTACCAAAAACATATTGGCCCGAAAATCAGGGCAGAAGTCTGGTAAATGGGAAAACATATATCTTGCAGTATATTAAATTAATATTATGCAGCTAAGGAATGTTCTGTATAATTCTATGTAAGTTAGAAATATTAAATCGGAAGGTTATTAAATATTTCTTAAATATTTACTTGTTTCTATAATTTATTCAATTCAATTCAAAAGACTTTTCTCAGGCAATCAGCATAATTCCAGGCCCTAAAATCAGTGCACCAGCAGAGTGAAAACAAATATCTTTTATAATATAAAACTGGCTGCTAGTAAAAAATAAGTAACGATTTTACTACAAGCAAAGTTTTGGCCCTAGCAGGGCGATATTTGCTCATCAAATTAGTTTTCTTGCACACGTTTTCAATTTTCGGCAAACGCTAAAAGTTTCCTGCTCCACTCAATTTAGGGCGGGTTTTCCGGGGAAAAGACATGGAGGGTAGGGAGTTTTCGGGTGGGAAAATATTTGCCAAATATGTGTGCGTGTGAGATACCTCGCATACACGCACACACGGCCAAAAGCGTGTCAATTGTGGCAAAGGTTTTCAGCATTTGAAATTTGAATAAACTGGTAAGCACCCCTGAGAATTTCATTTTGAATTCCGGTAATGCAAGCCATCCCGCCCGCACACACCCCCCGCAAATTCCCTGGGATCCCCCCGGCTGCTGCTGCTGCTGCTGGGTAAATAACAACAATAATGAGAGTGTACAATGGCATGCATAAATCAGTTGGGTTGGCTGGACAATGGCACATGGCAAATGTTGCCAAAAACTCTATTGTATGCTCATAATTGCCAACTTCCTTTCTGACATCTCTCTCCCCGACCAAAGTGTCTCCAAAGTGGGTCAGGATTGTGCATAATAATTAACAACATTTACAGGCCTCTCGCTCGCTCTATCCGAATCAAAGATAGATTTTTCCCTATTTACATTTGCGCCAATATTGCGTATACGCCGCGATGGCTGCCATTTCCAAAGGCAAATAATATGTGCAAATGTTTATTCATTCCACCATCGAATAATTCCGATTCAAATTGTTTGCAATTGATTTCAATGGCGCCGGCCAGTTAGGGGCCTTAATTAATTGAATCTCATTTAAATGCAATAGATTTGATCATAATTCATCCGTTTTTTACCGCATTTTGCTCATTTGTGGCATTAATTAGAGGCTTTGTGATAAGCAATTTGTACTGATAGCCTAGCATGTGTAAACAGATCGCTTGACTGATATATCCGACAATTATGAGCGTGAAATCGAAAAGAAATACAAGGGGGAATTGCCACAATCGCCTTATCTCGGCCAGATTAAATTGAGCTTATTCGCTGGAAAGAATTTCCCATACCATAATCCCTATGTTCGCTTTGAAGTGCTCGGGCCTCATGTGCACTGGATGGATTAGATAACAAAGATCCAGAGCGCCCCAGAGTTCGCCCAGTATCCGGTTAGCTGTGAGCCATTCGCAAACATTGACTTAGCTCTTTGGCCCCCATCTCCGCTGATAAAATATGCAAAGGCAAACAGAGACAGCAAATTCAACAATGTTTATTTGCGGCTCTTGTTGGCACAAATGTTGTCATTGATTATGCATGATCCACATACTCTCGTCTACGATATTCGTCAAATTTTAACCCAATTTACGATAGCATTATATATGGCCGCAGGGCACATAAACATATTTTTTTAATAAACAAATATTGGCCAATTGATAGAAACAGCCGCAGAAATATGGGTAAATGTGCTAAGTAAAGGTAAATTTATTTGCTTTCAAATTAAGGAATTCGTTAATGAATCTTCTGTGGTGAGTGTAACAGTCAAGCACGAATTCAGGGAAGTCGGTGAGCGAAAATTCCGAAATATTAGCCCAACAAATTTTCAATCACGAAACCGCAACTTTGAGTGTGGTAATAATTTGTGAGTATTTATTTATTAGCATTTTTTCTACCTACAAAATATAAATAAATATTATTGCTATAAAGCTATGTGTGAAAGGAATTAAGAATTTACATTTATTATGGAAACCACAGATTTTAGATCGTTATTGTTACTCTTGGCATTTTGCTTTCAGGAGTTAAAATTTTAATAGAGAAGTACCTTGAACCTTGTTTGGCCTCCAGTGAGGATATTCAAAGTTTGGTATAAATAAAATTTGCTTTATTAATTGTTAGCTACTTCACAATTTTTTGATGTTAATTTATACAATTTGCACATATTGCGTTTCATTTTTTTCATTTGCATTTTTTTTTCATCGACAATTTGTGGCTGCTGCTATTTTTCCTTTGTTGATCAATATTTAGCAAAGGAGTTTACATTTGCGTGTGCGAGATGTGGCAACAAATAGGTTGCTTTTTATAGTTTATAGATTATATTTTTTTACAGGATTTATTTCTGTGTAAAGGGTTAGCAAGGTGGAATATTTCTGCAGTGTTTTTTATCCGCATTTGACACGCCAAAGCCCCGGCTGACATCTAGCAGGGCCATGAACCCGACAAATACATAGTTTCGGAGGGTGCTAACGAATTATTTTTTATTAGAGCCCGTCCGTGCACATGACCAGGCCTTAACGAGACTCTGGGCCAATTATCAAGGGGTTGTTGATGAAACGGATTTGTGTGTGTGAAATGCTGGTGTAAATAATGCGAGATTTTTGCGAGTGTTTTGTGGTTTGTGTTTTGATAAGGGAAGTTGGAAGTCAAAAACAAATTCCCAGCCGTCACGTTGCCTCCACACTTGACTCACCTTTAAAGCAGTTACAAACAGGCAATGTCTCTTCTGGGAATTGTCTGCAAAGAGAACGGGGGAAATTGTAAACTTGATTAATATGCAAATGCCAGGCGGCGGGTTTTGATTAACTGCTTAACCCACTTTTGGTTTGTTTTCGTTTTGTTTCGACTTGCTTTTCTTGGCTTCCGCCTACAATTGGGCGGTCGGCGGGAGAAACCGCAAAACCCGTTCATTGCACTTGATGTGACAACGGCTGAGTGACAGGCTGAATTGAGACTGAGTTCGGGTTTTTGAATGTTTTCATTTAGCATTCAGCCAACCGGTTCCCATCGGCAGTTGCACAATATTTAGCGGAGGAGATGGGTGCGAAAACTTAAAGTGCATTCCTGATTGCGTGCGCCGCGCTAATTTAGATAATTTTAATATCAACCAGTTGTGGGTCACTCTTTTAAGCAGCTTTATACAGTGAAGAAATAGGCAGTAGCAAAAGGAAAAAAAAATTACAACCTAAATGTGTTTTTTTAAATATTTTATCAAGAATTGGCATACTTAAGGTATTGCAATCTAAGCCTCAGGGCTTTAAAAATTCTAGCTCTTAAAATTAACACATTTCAGTTTCTTCAATTATTTACTTCAAAAGAGATTTTCTACTTTAAAGCAAATATTTAATAGGTGTAGTAAAAGTTTAAGTTTTTCCCTGGTGTAATTGGGGGCTTTTCAGAGGGGCTTGGACGGCTGTGAGAACCGGGCAGACTGGGTCACTTGATGATGTTAAGCGGCTTAGACGTTAATTGAATTAGTTTACAAGTATCGCCCAGTATCGCTGTGTGAGTATTTGTTTGCGGGCTTTGCCCGGATTCATTGATGCAGAAATGCCTTGCCCCTCTGCCGCTTAACCCACTTGTACAATTGCACTTGCACTTGATGTACAATTAGATTCTTTGTTGCCTCGAAAGGCGAAGAAAAAACAACTTCAGCTGCTTATGCAGCTTTTCTCGGCTTTCCACAGCCTCCACTTTCCTTCCTCACTCACCCCGCTCCCAGTGGTGGCCTGTGGCCGCTCTAATGAACTTTTAATTGTTGGCATCTTGGCAAACTGCTTACATAATTGAACTATCGCGGTCCGCCTGGTTGATTGTTTAATTAAGCCATTAAAACGCCATAAAATTAATAAGAAGGTCTAAAGCGAGGCTTGAGAGGCTGCTTTTCAGCGGAATTACCTCAGTTCAAATGACCCTTGACATGCGACACTTGCACCCAGAAGGGTCTGCTTTAGTTAGAGAATACTAATTACAGAGGACTTAAGTACAGAGTTTAAAACTGCTTAAGAAACATAAGAAGAGCAAAAATAACTAATTGTTTTCGAGGTATTTCCTATTTCCTATACTTGTATAATGGAGTTTTTTACCAACTGCACGAAAAAATACGTTTCCATTAGCTAATTTCACACTACACCTAGTCATTGCTACCTCACCGCCCGATATTCAATTTTCATAATCCTCAAAACTCCGCCCGAAGGCCTCAATTATCCTTTGTCAACTTTGGCATCGGCTCCAGCACCTTTATTACTGTTCGAAAGCCATTAGATGCCTGCACTCGGGTAGGTATTAACCCATATATGCTCAAAGTGCTCTGGAAACATCTCTCATTCGCGTGACTTGTCAAATTTTTGACAGACAATGGCTGTGGCGAACAGGTGACATTGATGCGACAAAGCGAAGCACCAGAAGCAACACCACAACCTGCAAGAATAACAACAATTAGATAGCCACGGCCGGGGGCGAGAGCTATCAGCAATGCGGGGAAATGGCAACAATTGCTGTCACCATGACGATAAACGATAACAAATTCATTAATTAAAATTTAAGTGCGCAACAACAAAGGAAAGATTGCCATGCAAATGGCTTTATCGCGCCAGAATTGATTTGCATTGCCCCGCACAAAAGAATAAATGTTTTTTTAAATATAAAAAAAAGGAAAACGTGTAACAAAAACATGTCACAAATGTTCATCAATAAATTCGAACTGCAAAAAGGTTAAAAAAAGAGCAGTTAATATGATGAGAGGCCAGAGACGGCATCACTTGAAACTTTCCACCAGTTGAGGTTAATTTCAATCATTTTTCAATTTGTTTTACCGCTCATTTTATGTCATTATACATACATTTTTTTGCTCTTGCTTTTTTCACAAGCAGTTTATTGTAATCTCTTTTGTTTTCACTTTAATTAAATTTGATTAACATCAGCATTATATGCCACTTTTTCTACTTTAGTCAAACCAAAAAAACCATAAACATATTTATTGCATTCAAAGAAGGGCGTAATTTTTGCAACCATTATTTCTAAAGAATTTTACTAAGAACTGAAAGGTTCGATAAAAGCTTAAAATATAAATCATTTTAGTGTTAACGTAAGCCGCTTGTCATTATTCTTATCGAACATGTTTTGTTTTTCAGACTTTGAGCTAGAAAGTTAAGTGCATTCCTTGTTCTTTGTTCATCAATGCGGTAAGAACAATGGAAAATATTGAATTTTTGCTATAAAAAAAAAAAGAAAGAAAAGCCATACTGCAAACTGCAATGCCTTTCAACAGGTTTAAACGAAAGGTCCTTTATTACTTAACTAAATGCAATACAAAGCAATTATTGCATTTACCTGTGTAATGGCTCTCTCTAACCTCGATTAAAAATTCATTTGCATATCACCCATACGCCTCGTGTGACAATTTCATGCAACTTACAGTCTGGCAGACAGAACTGGCAGAATAAAACCGAGAAATTCCCATTTGTACAGCCAAAGCCGAAAGAGGGAAAATGAAATAAAAAATTTGAACAATAACAACGGATAAACCAATTTAAAAAAATACAATCTGCAAACCAAATCTGCACACACACACGACATGGCATTGGAGAGAGAGACGGACAGGCAGACAGACAAGAGATGGCTACATTTTAAATACATTCATGCCACACAGTCTGCATTTTTTTTTTGGGGTTGGTCGCCAGCGAAATTGCAATGTGTGCCATGGGCGCACATCGGGAACAGGACTCACAACAATCCTATTTTAATTGTTTAAGTGTCAGGCAAAGCCAAAAATAAAAATGCGAAAAAACTGCAAAAAAATCAAAATAAACCGATAAAAAAATTAAATAAAAATCAAAGGGGAAAGTGTGCAGCGCTTTTAATGAATTCAATAAAACTCGGATTGAACTTGTACCAGCTTGGCGGATGCGGGAACAGATCCCTTTTTTATTGGAGGGGATGCCACAAGGCCAAATTAATGTTAATGAGGACCGAAAAGAATCCGCTTATGTTGATTGGGCCAGCGAGGAAAACGAGCGATAAAAAGCGGAGAAAACGGAAGGGATATCCAGATGACCGAGGAAGGAGACAAAGCCCTTAAGTGAGACCAAATATATTTACTTTTCGTTCACGCTTCTTTGGTCCCTCTTTTCTGCCCCAAACTCTCTTTCTTTTTTATTCTATGTGCTTTTTTATTGTGTTGCAGAAACTTTCGCTCTGTGCACACACTAATTGAACTTTCATTGAAACGCAAGTCATTAGAAAGCAAAAGCAGAACTGATTTTCCGCGGCTCCGCTAAAGAGGAAATCGAAGCAGACTATATACTTTGTATAGCCAATGGCAGGCTAATTCAAAACTTGACGATTAGTTAGACATTTGTCGTCCCGCTGAATGAAAACTTAATTAAATGCAATCATTTTATCGCCTTTTGTGCTGGCTAATTGGGTTAAGTGCACATTGGCATTCGGACGCGGCTTATCGGTTTTAAACTTCCTCTGACGGACTAGTCAATCGGCAAAAATGCATCTACGCAGTAACACAGGCAGACAATATCTAGATACATGCAGACATTGCACTGCAATTAAATTAGAGCAGGGACGGAGGATGTATGAGAGTCTGCTGACGGTCTAGAAATTGAAATCGACGCTCCAATTCAATTGACAACATGACGGCAATTTTATTTTCGGCATAAGCTAAACAAAAATAGCAAGGCATTGCCCGATATTGTCTGGGATATTTGATGCCCAGTTGCTGTAAATTAATAAGTACATATATTATATCGTATATCTCTTTGATTGTCAGACCAATGTACGAGTTAATTTTGGCAAGCTTCTAAGTGAGAGATGAAAAACCAAAAAAAAATCAGGGGTGCTACAGAAATCACTAGCGGTTGGAGATCACTCAAAGTGGTGTGTAAAACTATGCTACCAAATGTTTTATTGCATTTTCACTGAACTTGGTGCCTCTAATATTTTATTGCAAATTCTTAATTATTTTTTAAAGTAATTTTAAAACCCTTGGTGTAAAAACATCAAAATATTATTCGATTAAACCTAATTTATTTTCCAGCTCTAATATATGCTGGTTATATCAGAGAAAAACGCTTAATAATAAGCGTAGTAAACAATAATTTTGGCTTGCATAAATTACTAGACAATCAATAGATCTTAGATACCACTAAATGTCGAATACCTATTATTGGTGCCCCTTTTCCTATAGTCCCATGATTCCGAAGTCGACCTATTAATAGCCGCCAAGGGAGACTGAGAGGCAGAGAGAAACCCCAAAAAATGTCACCTTGCATAGCGCAAATATTTGTGTGTGTATTTCTTTCCATCCCTCTCTCTCTCTCTCTTCCCCGCGCACTATCCAATTCTCCCGTCTAGTGGACGTAGTCCCCGCCAGGTGGCGGGCTCTCCCCGAAGACCGCAAAGGTGCGAAGAGAGAGCCGCAGAACAAACACACCCAGTGCTGTGTGTATATTTAATGTAGCTCAACTAAAACCCAAGCGAAAAGAGCAAAGTAACAGCAGAAGCGGCAGCAGCAAAAACAAAGACAAAACGCGGGACAAAGGTCAATATTGAAAATTGATAAACAGCAGGGGCGCCGTGGAATCACCAGCAGTGGCAGCCACAGCGGCAAACAAAACAGAAATAAGAAACGGGAGACCTGGGCTCTATCAGCTCCGCTCAGTCCTTCGTTGCGGTTTCATAATTAAAAGTAAACAATTGCGTTTCTTTTTTTTTTTATTATTATTCTCACCCATTTTCGGTCTGTTCGTTTGACCACAAAACCGAAAATTCAATTTTAAATTAATTTGTTTCGCATCTACAAAGTTTGTAGCAACAAATAGGAAAATCCCAAAAATAAAAGGGACCCACATATAAATAGGGATGCTATTTCTGAATTGGAACAGACCCAAAAGCAACAAAAATTGTTCTAATTTTGGTGGATTTTTAATAATTTACTAGAAGGCGAAACCAAAGAAGACGGAAGCGCAGATAATTACCCTAATAGACATAATCAACTCAAAAGTTGTTTGCAAATAATTTGCATTTTGATTAATATAATTTGTAAAGCCAAAACAAGTTGAGGAAACTTTTAAGCAAAGAGCTTGTTGAATGCAGTGTTCTCTGTGAAAATATATATAATTATTACATTGAAATTATATAATATATTGCAAATAGTTGAAATCTTAAAATTTAATTCAAAAGGAAATAAAATACAGCGTTCTCTGTACTTCGGACACCATTCCACACTTAATGTTAATCGGCATGGAAAGGGTTTCGTTTCGTTTTCCCATCAACAACTTCCCCACAAATCAATCACTATCGGAACTTTTCCACAAGCTTCTTCAGCTGAAATGAAAAATCCAACGTAATGTTCAGTAGTTGGTCATGATTCGAGGCCGTGCGTAAAATTAATTTTACGGCAACACATGTGGATGTGGGGATTGGCCAAGAGGCCAGATCCGAGCTGAAACTCTACAAAAGTTTGCAGCTCGGCCATTCGACGAGGGCTGTTCATGTGTTCAGTTGAATTCGAGCACAAGTTAAGTGCATTTATTTCACTTTATTTTACAACATTTTTCGATATTCTGCATTTTTTTTTTTTTTTTTGCAAGCAAACGGAAGTTGCAGGCAATCAGCATTTTTATTTTTTTGTTTAATTGTAACGGCAATAAAATAAGTTATATAAGAAAATGGTATAGTTTTTAGATGGAATTGCAGTAATGCATTTTGAAAATTTAATTTCGAGCTTGCTCGCGTCACGCTTCAGCAAAGCCAAACAAACAAAATAAAAGAAAGGAAAAAAAACAATGCAAAACAATCAGCTTTCTGCTGTATCTTGCTCTGTGTACTGTGAGATATATATATTACACACAGAGAACATATCTGTATGTCAGTGTCGGTGGTCGGACACATTTATAGCTACTGGCTGCCATTCTATCTCTCAATAAAAGTTTATTGTATCATAGTTTCTGATGCTGCGCCGAGTACCGAATTCGAATTCAAATTTAAATGTTCAACATTGAATAAAATGTGCGTATGCCCGAATTTAAATACAAGCCTTCGCCCCAAGAAATGTTTGTAAGCAAACACGTAATTGCATCAACGTTGAGGAGCTTCCACACACATAAACAATCTGTTAACCAAGCGCATTGCAACCTGAAAATTTTGCTGCACTGCGGAAAGCTTACAAGAAAAAAATAAGCAAGCTAATGGTAAATCGAGTCGCATTTTGACTTTGAAATGCTATACGTTAAGTGGCCCAAGAAATTTACCTGAACGCCGCTTTGTAAGTCAAATAGTTTTACCTGGAAGGCAATTCAAGTTAAAAATGTAATATATGCCTAAAGGCAAGTGCTAATCATGTGACAGACTCACAATTAAATTTAATTTCTATTTCAGAGGAGACATCGATAGGCCAATCAAATGGATAGATCGGCCGGCTCTGTCCATCTTCATTTATACAAATTGGCTTGATTTCATTTCGAGAACGCGCAATCAAATATAATAGCGCAAAGGCTAAAAATAATACTAAAACAGTTTGCTGTCAACTCATCATTTGACAAAACCCAAAAACGAACCACGCAATTTCATTACGATTCAATCTGAGGTCCGAGTGCACAGTCAAACGCAACAAAGTTCAATGAATATACACACTTATTTTCTGAAATCGAGTTATGGGCAAGCGATGGATCTTGGATACCCTTTAATAAGTATAAGCGAATATATAATTTAAATTGAATATTAATACATAAAATTATACTTGCTGATAAGATAGTTAACTTTTTTAGTTAACTTTTTTACTTTTAATATTTCCAACATTACATAAAATTAGTATTTTTTGTGAGGTACACAAACTCATCAAGGTAGCAGCAATTTCCATGATCACCATTACCTCTGTTCAACAACAAATTATAGCTCTGCTTTGAAAATATATTCCATTTTAGGCATCGATAATATTTGACATTTTAAGCTTAATATATTTACACATACGGGCAACAATAACTCATTGCCTTAGGTAATGGCAAATTCCCAAAGCGAATTGGGTTTTTAAATAGTATAAACAAAAAGCTATTTACTATAAGGGAAATTAATTAGTAAAGTTAAGAGACAGAGAAGACAATAGTAATTTAAGTTACAAAATTATGCCAAATAGATAGGCGTCAAAAAGTGGGTAATACTTTTTGCACATTGAGGGTTTATTTTGTATAACAAATATTTTTCTTAGCTCAACTTCAACTGGCATGCGTTAGAGTATATCCACCGCATAATCATCACTCATTTGGTGAACCCAGCACGAATTGGCCCCAAACCCAAAGTGGCACCTCAAGGTGGCCCCCTGTCTTGTGCCCTTTGTTGCGACACACACACTCCATAGGGTGTGAGGAAGATAGGAGTCGAGGTGGAGGTGGGTGGCTGACAGGGGTTAAAGCTCCAGCGCCACGCCCACTTAAGGCCGAGCTGCAGCTGCGATGGTTAAGTGGATATATTTTAAGGCTGGGCTTTGGTGCTGTGATGCGGTTGGACTGCTGCTGCTGCCTTTTTAAGTACGGGTATTTCAGAACCAAACAAAAAAAAAAAGAGAAAAATAGAGAAAAAAAACACCAAAAACCAAGACCCAGTCCCAGCCGAAACCGAAAAAAGCGAGTAATAATAAAGAGAACTGTAGGAGCAACTCAAGCATGGCCAAAACGATGTTGTTGCAATCGGACACAAACGCACGAGGGAGAAAGGCAGAGAGCCACAGCTCTGTTGGCTTATTTTTCGTTGGACGACGACCGGGCATTCTATAAGATTTAATTACAACCCTCCTCACCTGCAGCAAACAAAAAAAAAAAATAGAGAAAAATAAAGAGAAAAACAAAATAGAAAAAATAAAAGAATCTGGCTGCACAGTTACGCTTTTGTATTTGCAACCTTTTGACTGCCTAAATGCTGCTGCTGCCCCGTTTGTTGGCCCCCATTTGTTGGCATTGTTCTGTTTCAGTCCGCCGTCCGCCCCGCCGTCTTCTGCACTTCTCTAAAAGGTTTGACACAGTTTCTGGCCCGGGCCTGGGCCCTGGGTCTTCCGAGATAGCGACCATTTCGCTCAGCTCTTTAAATGCTATTTAAGCTGTGTTTTCTTCGTTCGGATGTCTTCATTCATCAGCTAAGAAGCTATGGTGCCGTGCGGCATTAAACAGAACGAAAGCTGTGCCGAAAATTCAGAGTCATGTTCTGGAAAGCGTAACAAAAGCCGCAAGAAACCAAGAACTGTATCTCTATCTGTATCTGTATCTGTATCTCTAGCTGCAGTCTACCAAAGCCAAATTATATCTGACACATGAAAATTACACACAACCGACAGGGAATCCAGAACAGACACAGCGACACACAGACACATAAGGGCATTTTAATAATGCGTATCGTTTACACTAAGCAAAGTAAGTGCCATAAGTTTTATAACTCATTAACCTTTCCGAGCAGACCAGAACCGAACTTGAGTTCCCTCCAACTTTCATCTCAGATGCACAGTGGTTCGTTTTCTGAAGATTTGATGGGAAAAATAGAACCCTAATCCCCTTGTCTGATTTAATAAAATATTTTAAGCTATTTTAATTGATGTAGAATAATATTAAAATTTTCCAAACAGCCCTTAAGTGGTTTATTTTCCCAGTAAATGTATAAAATGTAATTCCTTTACGGTTCATCTACTCTCTTAAACCATTTTTTTTTATCATGTCCCACTGTGATGTGTGAGATGTGTGCTTTGTGTGTTGAGAAGCATCTGTGTGTGTCGTTCTGTGTCACTGGCTCAACACACAAACGGAGCTGACAAGAACAACAATGGCCAAAGTCTGGCAAAGTATCTATAAGATACACAAACACACAATGTTCCCTGCTTCGTTTAATGCGCTTCATTAGCTTAAGCTGCGAGCACATCGAACAATGATTTTCACTTTTCCGCACAAGCCCGGCCTATTAAAATTATATTTCTGATTAATCATGCTCTCCAATGATACACAATACAGCCGCCTCATCTCTCTCCCCGCCGGTCTGTCTGGCCAGTTAATGAACGAAAGTATCTGGACAAGGCGAGATGAAATTTCAATGCCCAGTTAACGGTCAGTGCAGTTCACAATAATAATGGCAGAAACGAAATCAGGGCAATGACCGATTAGAAAATTCTCAGTGATATAGCAGCTTTTAAAGCTGGGTCATATCTGGGGTGCAGCATAAGAAGATTTATGGACATGACTTAAGTAAGCTTTTAGTTTAAGACCCTGGGAAATACTAAGGAAAATATTGTGACTTATAAAGGCTTAAATAATCAAAGAAAATTAAATTTAAAGAGCGAAAAGAGTTTTCTTAGACAGAAACTTGTGCAACTTCTATGCTGTGCATGGCTTTTCATCGAATCTTTTAAAGGCCAATTATTATATTTAATGAGAAGGCAAAGATATATTTGGCAACCATTAATCAAATTCCATAATTCGTTAGAAGAGGTCAAAGCCAGACAAAGATTATACACTAAATAGTTTGTTTTATAGGTGTTTGGCCTCAAAGGAATCACAAATTGATTTGTTTTGCAAAATAAAAATAGCTTGTTCACTTCTTAAAATATTTTACTTAACTTAAAATAGGCTTTAAGGCAATTATCCTTGATTAAACCAGTTGTATTTAGTTTCTCAAGGAATTTGCCAACATATATCATAAATAACGTCAAACATCTTCCCATAAATCAACGCCAACACCAGTAAAGATTTCCCACAATTGCCCCCCATTGTCATTTCTCGCAGTGCATTCATAACTGGCGGCAATCAAAACAAACATAAATCCACACTGGAATCACTCACTCACTCTCCCATATATATGATACAACAACTTTAACCTGACAACAGGCCATCCATACCAAACAGCCGCCCCGGAGCCGGATGAATTGCGGCATGTGCCCTGGCGTATTGGAGGCTCCTCTTCCTGCCCACCGAGAACCCACGGCTGGGCACGGTGCTCTGCATACTAATGCTTAGATACGGAAAGCTAGCTATTCAAAAAATTTAACACCGTTTTCGGAAGAATGGTGGAAGAACGAGATTCGCCCAGGGGTGTGTGCTCTAAGCTCAATCAAATGAGCGCCCGAGCCGGCAAGCCGCGGAGCCACGGAGACAAGGCGACAAGTTTAACTTGTTTCCAGCTGAATATTTCAGCATAATTAGTGAGGCAAACGAACAAACTAATTATTGAAAAGATACTCACAGCTCGTCCAAGCCCATGGGCCTTGTATGGAACACCAACAGCGAAACGAGTTCGTGAATCACTCAAGACTCGACGTCAGTTGGCTCTGGACTAAGGTCTGGGCTGGCGGTTTACGAGCCACAATTGCAGTTTACCCCACGAAATTTCATTGACACACTTTTAACTATATAAGAGATTTTTTATATTAAACTTATCTTGAACTTATCCTCACTTGGCCGCTAATAGTTAAGAGATAATTGCCATTTATGAGTTGCTATTTTTAGGCAAAGATCAAACTGGTTTGATAACGAGACCGTCGGGGAAGTACCCGGGTAGTACTATTAACCAATTATAGAAATATTATTGGAAATTATTCCAATGATATTTCCCAGTACTAACTCTATTTTTCCCCCTTTAACACACAAATATTCCCCTGCTGTTTATAATCTCCAAACTGTTGCATTGATTACAAATTTTTCCTTCGCGTCCCTCATTTAAATTCAATGCAAATCTCCAATCGCACGTTTCTATGTGGTTTACATTTTATTTGCATTGTTTCGCGTTTATTTAAGTTTTTGTTTTTCAGCTTTGATTTCGTTATTTTTATTATTTTGATGCCTCGACATTTGTTTTGATTCGGCTTTCGTGTGCAATGGGTTTTTAAGCCTTTTTGCAAAAATTTTAATTTCCTGCTCGACAAAGTCATTTTAAAGTCGATTTTTTTGTTTAAGCTGCTATTGTCATTTGCCTTTGTAGTCAGTATATTTTACTCTCTTTCTGATGCAATTTGTTATTAATACGAGACAAATTTATTTCGTTCAACCGAGAGACAAGAGCAAAGGTAAAACAAAGCTTACATAAAACGTGACATTTGTGGGACTCACAATTTTATGCCAAACCATTTTATTTTATTTTTGACTGCTTTTATTTTGATTTCAGTTGCTGGGTGATGTCTGTACTCGTGATTGTATTAACTTGTGCTATTGTTGTTATTGGTGATATAAGGTTTCGTGCACGTTTTAGCCCACGCGAGGGATTTCCATGCTCTATTAGTGGGTTTTTATGGGTAGAAATATTTTATTTTCAAAGTGTAAAAATCAATGTTCTGTTTTATTAATTAAACCTTTGTATAATATAGTAATCCATGCTACCGAACACCACCTATTTTAACTGAAAACCCTCTTATTAAGCCTCATAGTTGAAATTTATAACATTTTGCACATTATTTCTTATCAGTAATCTCTCTGTGTATTATCAGGAAGCCAAAGCTCACTGGAATTACCCAAGCCTAATTATGTTTTAAATTTAGCCAGACATGGAAGGTCAATGGGAGTGAGCAACAAGTGAGCTTTTCCAAGGATTTTTGTCTCTAAGCAGGACGAAGCTCCTTGGAACATGGGCGCCATCTGGACAAAGCTCCGCGAAGCTAAACGCTGAAAAAAAAAAGCAAAACAACTTTCTATGCGACTTATAGAAAGTTCATGTGCCATAAAAATCCCATTAAGTACACACGTACAAATATAATAAATAATTTTTCATTTGCTTAAAGCTTACGCACGAAAAAAACGGTTTGTTAAATATACAAGCTGAGCTGTTGTTGATGGCCAAAAAAAAGAAGTACGTTTACACATTTTTTACGACTTCAACCAGTTTTGTGAGTGTGTTTACCGAAGAGCACTTTTATTATTTAACTTCATTTACCTTTTATTGTATAATTCCCCCTCTCCAGAGTTCGTTATTAATGCAGTTAAAATAACTGTTAGCCAAACAGAACAAGCTCGAAAAAGAGGAAATAAGTGTGCTAAAAAAAAGATGGTAATAAACCGGTTCGCGGGTGGGTCAAGTCAACTGTAAATCGGTCTTCAAACGACGACGTTTAATAAATATTTAATAATTGGCATGATGCATATCACCGGTATGCGTATGTGAGTGGGTTTGTGTTTTTTTTTTTTAATATTATATATGGCGTGCAGTTAACAACGGCGAGCTTCCCCCTTTTATTTTGTACGATTTCCAGCTATGAAATCGTGTCCAGAAACTCATCAAATTGAATGCAATTAAACGCTGGCCAACAGCATTAACAATGATTGATCAAATGATATATATCTTTTGATAGGATATATGACAGATGCCCCGACAATGAATTGAAGAAATCACATTACATTGCGTGATCCAATGTTATTTATCGCATTCGAATAGATAATGAGTTGGCCAAACCGATGGCAAAAGTTCCATCAACGGAATGATAATGATGTCCTAAAGTTAATTGAGTTTATACGGAAGTAAAGGTTGCACGGCATGGAAGTTGTATTTATTTTTAAAAAATTGTATAATATTTTTAATTCCCCAGGTTTTTTATTATATAGTAAAATGTACTTATGCATAGCCTCTATCATGCATTGTTGACTTCTGTAACTTTATATGAGGCAAAAGGCGTGACAAACTTTGATTTCCCACACGCTCACGGCCCCTGCACCCTATAAATATATAGAAAATTATAATTTCGTTTTCTTTTTTGATGGCATATTAAAAAGCCATTAGACAAGACAACAAATAGACGAAACAACCCAAACAAAAAAGTACAAGCGTTGCGAACCCTCAACGGGTCGAATTGAAATCGAAATCTGAAATCCGAGACAATGCGGCAGTTCCACGCGATATTTATGGGCAAACTGTCTTCTGGCGTGAGTACGAGTACAAGTACTGGCCGAGTGTTTGTGTTTGCTATTTGATTTTTGCCTTCTTTTTTTCTGGCTTTTGGATTTCCAGACTGCCGTCGGCACTGGGCATTTGACTGGAGTTGTGCATGAAGGCGAGTGTGTGTATAAACAAAACCAAACCGCCGGACGGGGCTGAAATCGTGCTGATTAATGTTCCGCTATGGCAAATGGCATAGGTCAGTTACACTAATTGAAATAGAATGTTGTCGGTCAGTGGTTTTCGTGGGTGTTGTGTTGCTCCATATATATATAGTCCAGCGTAAGCGTGGGCAATTGTGAATGGGAAGTGCTCGGCTCGAGCATCGTTTAGAAAGCATCGCAACATCAACTCCCAGCCAAGAAACACGCTTCCTTTCACTTTAGAACGCGGAGTACGCTGGCTTGGAGTTGGAGCTTGGAGTGAAAGTAAGGGGAAGAGAGTTCTCTGAAAACTGAGAAAAACCCACACAGAAGCAGTAAGAAAGGCATTGTTATGTGGATTTTACTGTATCATGTTTTTCCCACAGTTTATTTTTGTTAAAGTGCTTCATAAACTAACTACAGGTATAATTCAACTATTACCACGAGGTTGTTTAGTCATTAAATCGCTTGTAAAGAGCTTAAGAGTTAATTTTAATATCCTAAAACTCCAGATTTATCTAGAATACATGCGTGCAACACCTTGACTTAATCGTAAAAGACTCTTTCAGCTAAGAAAGCTTTCTTTAGAGAACCTTAACTGGTCTTTATATTTTTTACCTTCCACAGCAAATGATTTACTTTGTCCCAAACTGATGGAACATTCTTCTCATGCGGAGATTATCTTTGTGGTTTCCTTATGTTCCATCAATCTGAGATCTTTTAATGGCTACATCTACTAACATCTGAAATTTGCATAAATTCTTTCCGCAAAAGAAACTTTCTAAAGAACTGAGGAGAACCCAAAACATGACATCAACAAGTGGTCAAAGACATGGTGGCAACATTCATATGGAGAGAGCTTTTAGGATAAGGAAAAGCTGTAGCTTCCAGCTTTTCCAGCCTTTGAACGAAAGTCCATATCCAGCTGATGACAGCTGAGCGGAATCACGTGGTGGAGCTTTTTTGGGAGGCGACTCAGGGGAGAGAGTCTGCACACGAGAGAGAGAGAGCCGAAGGATACGCATGTCCTGGAAACGTCAAAACAAGCAAAGCCTGATTAAAATATTCGGTGGGTTTGGGTTTGTTATTGGGGCCCGCCGTTTCCTTAGCTTTTTGGCCTGATTAGAAGACTGAACTATCTGCCACTCCCCTTTCTCTTTCGGCTGCAGTCGGGGACTTCAACTTTGATTGACGTGATGAAGTTGTAAATGCATTACTTGAGACAATCAGGGGGCAGGGATAGGGGAAGTGGGCGCCGGGCATCCCACGGATGCCACTCTGGCAAACAATCCCAGACTGGGAGCAAACTAATGAGGCGCCAGGAAGCTAGTTCAGCGAAAACTAAAACACCAACAAATAGCTCGAGCACTGAAAACGGGTCCCCACCCAAATATACAGTAAGGCTTCTTCGGAAGTCAATAAATCAGTCAAAGGATTGCAGAGAAATCGGATAACAGAGTTACCGATTTACGTAAATTTAAGTGTAAGTTTAAAACTAACATTTTATTGGGTATTAATTTTAAAACATTGAAGGCAAACCTCTTAATCTTAAAAAATTGCATTGTATTTGAGGTTTTTGTAGGCTTTAATTTAAGATTTTATTATAGTAAACAAATTTTGTAACCTTGGTCACCATCAACAAAAGTAAGGAAAGGTTTATAAGGCGTAAAGTTAATAAGAAATGTAACTGAAATTATGCACTTTTAAGGTAGTCCGTAAAAAAGGTAAAAACTCGGAATGATACTCGAACTGAACAAAAAATAAATCTTTTTTTAAGTATCTTTATAGTTGCAGCTCTCAAAACTAATTTTTTAAGTGGTAATTGAAATATTTTCGAAACTCTAAAAAAGACTACAAATCTAAAATATTTTAATATTTTTTCTGGTGAAATGTTCAAGAGCCCCTCATGTTTATTAAAGGGCTCTTACAGTTTAACTTAAATATGCAAAATAGCTTTAAGCTGGTAAAAACGATCATTAAAAACTAGAAGTACCTGACAAAGCATTGTAAAACCCCTTCTGAAACACCGGAAAATGTACCTACTCGTACTATGCAAATCTCAATCTTCCCCGGGTGATTTTCAATAGAATTTCCCACCTATTATTCCGTGCGAGGTGTGTTCACTGTGTGCGAAGGCGTGCCAAGGTTAAGCGTTCGCTCAATGAACGGGGGCGAGAAGGTGGCCAGGAGGTGTGGCACTGGTCAGGGGGGATCCTGGGGGGCACGCCCCAGGCAGCAAGGGGTGCAGCGAGCGGGGCGCAGCTTGTGCAATCAGCTGTTGCTAATGAAAAATGTCGGCGGGTTCAGCCAGGAACAAGCAAGAGTCAAAGCTTATTGATTTTCAACTGCGTAAGTTGGCCAGGGAAAAATTCTGGGAAAATCGGTGGGGAAGGGTGGACACATTTCCTTGGATTCGGAAAAGGCGATAAGAGACAACTTAATTAATTTGCTCAACTAAATGGAAACTTACCCTAACCGTTGATTGGATGTAAGTAGATTCCTTAATTCGCCGTAGTTAGTTTTACTTTTTAATGGCTCGCCGTTTTCTCCTTGATTTGCTTAATATCTCCTTTTATTGCTGTAAGTATTTCCGCTTTAAGTTAAATGCAATTATTATATAGTGTGTTGTGTGTGTACGATACGACTATGAAGATGGCAATTATTTATGCACTCGCGTTTTGTTTTGCATTTTAATTACAGCGGCTTTTGCATATTTGATAAAGTCGTTTACAAAGCAATTTTCCCAACGAAAGAGGATAACGGGCCATGAAGAGGGGAAGGGAATCTAATATCTGTATATCTGTATATATAGCTGAGACAAATTAAACGCGCAAAACGGAGGCAACAAATTTGTGATTTGATGATGTCTAAGGTCGCCGCCAGACACGAAAAAGCGTAGAAAAAAAGCACTGAAAACGCTGACAAAGAAGTGCAAAAAACACTGAAATGTAGCTCATGAATTTGACGCCCTAAGAGAGGGAGAGAGGGCGAGATAGGGAGCTGGCTTGCTGGTATTAGATGGCTTATCAGTGCTTATCAACGCGACTGCTGATGACGCTAAGAGATACAGATACAGATGGACACACACAGATACTAGAGCATACATATACGTTCGGGGCAAATTGAACAACACTGCAATCAGCGTAAAAACGGGGCTTAACTTCTGTTTATCTCTCTACATGTGAGCGGCGAGGCTCTGTGCGTTTCTGTAGCAACAGCTTGTTCGACAGCCAGATACACGGCTAGTATCTGTATCTGTATCTCATAGTTTGCCGTGTTTGGCGCTCTGTAGAACATCTTTGCCGAAGATTGATAAAACCGAAGGGCTGCAGATTGATTTCTTGTCAATTTCTTGTCATTTACCCCCCGGTAAATGATATTTTCGGTTGGTTGTGTCGTATCATCGAAGGTTCATGGTTATAAAGGATTTTTATTTAGGGTTACAGTTCACTGTTTTTTGAGTTTTATGTTATTTTAAGACTGTATCCTGTAGGGTGCCGTATTTATGGAGATTTATAAAGTCCAAGGGCTTAATATTGATTTAGTTGATATTTTTTTTGGTTTTATTTGTTAGTCATTGATTTTCCCGGACTTTATTTTATCAAAAAGTATGTATTATTGGGAAAGATTGTAGTAAAATATTGGTGTTTAAGGCCTTTGATTCTATAAGCTTCTTGATTGATTTTCGTACTAAAAAGATTTATTAGAATTTGATTTCGGTTTGGTGACATTTTCCCTTTGGAATTTCCCGAAAATTTCAGATTTTTGTTTTTATTTTTTGTTTTTGCCAAAGTTGTTGTTGTTGACAACCGAAAACAAACACCATGAACTTGAGGCACACACACACCCACTATACTAGACGGATTTATATTTATAAAGCTTCTCGATTGCAGGCACTGTCTCTTCTTGTTGATTTCTTCATTTGTTTTTGCACTGCACCGCGTTTTAGCGAGATTATTTCGCTGAACTTTCCGCTTTTTGCGCGAGGGGTATTTAATTTTCTTCGATATTTTTGCGAATCGCCTATTAACGATTTATTCTGAAGGGGAGAGAGCGCGCGTGGGAGCCCCCAAAAAAAAGAGAGAGCGCGCGCGGAGAGAACGGCGGCAGCAGAAGCAGCGCTACAGCAACAACAACCCACCAAGACAGCGCGAGAAACAGCGTCCGCGTCCGACAAACTTGACAGCGCCAAGTTCCGATAACAACTGAACTGAACTGAACCGAGCGCTTGCACAGCGGTGGAGCAGCAGGCGGCGCAGCGCCGCACAGTGGTATGGCGGACCTATCCAAGTATTTGCCTAAAATAATACGAGTCGAAGAGTACCCCAACTGTTAAATGGTTTACCTCCAGAAACACAGCCGCCAAAAAGTAGGCAACACTTTTTTCAAATTTGTTTCCGGGTATTTCTAAGCATACTTAATTTTTTCTTTATCCTTAGCACGAGATGGAATATTAAATTTATCTCAGAGAAAAACTGGCAAAAGTATAATTATATAATGGATATTTGAATAATACTAGTCTTAAAGAATCAAAAATATTGTAAAATTAAAACGAAATGGTTATAAGAGAGATAAGCGGTTGCCAAAATAAACAATATTTTTCTTAATAGCCAAAGCTTTATTATAATAAAGTTTTAAGCAGTCAGTGATTGTTTTTAAAAGTCAAGCAATGTAAAATATTTCTCAAAGTGGTTTTTTATTTCTAAGAATTTTTAAAATTAAAACCATATTAAAATCTTTTTAAAACACATTTTTTTCCAGTACCACTGTGCATCGCAGCGACGGCGGCAGAGCAGCAGCCACAATACTCCCGTTCACAGTTAAAATGCCTTCAGTCGTTGCTGTTGCTTCCGCACTCTCTTGTTGCCGTTGTTGTTGTCAATCAATTGACAAAAAAGTATCACCGGAGCTGACTTTACAGTTACATCCTCTCCGGCGACTCTCGTGGCTGCGTGGCTCTCTCTCGTGCTCCCCGCTGCTTAGACGCTCTCACTAGGCTAAAACAGCTGATTACGTTATGAAAATGTAAACAGACCGCGGAGAGGCCCCATAAAGCTTGCTCTCCTCTCACTTTTCAGCTTTTGCTTTTGCTGTTTGCCGTTTGCTTTTGCTTTTTGCTTTTCCTGATTCCCATTCTCACCTGCACTCTCAGCGGGGGTGTGCGCCGTAATGAGCGTGCATTAAGCTAGTAATTGACTAAGAAGCCACTAAGAAACAAAGCCAAGGTGGACGGAAACGAGTTTCCAATGCGACCCGATTGCAGTTCGATTGGATGGGGGACGGAAAGCGGAAAATCCAAGGCGGGGAGCTATGTATGTGGTTAGGAGATTTGCCTGTCCCCAATTTCCATTCATTCATTTTGGGCCAACTTATTTTAAAATACCCTAAAATTGTAAAAAGAGTTGTAAGAATTTTTAAAGAGTCTTGCAGATTCTAACAATAAATATGAAGTCAGAAATATTTCTCTAACTAATACTTCTTTACTTCCCTGTTCTTTCATTTTTAATCCAAACAAATACAATAATTTAAAGATTTGTAGAGTTATTTTCATGTTTCTATAATAAAGAATAAGATTATGTTTCCAATAGTCGACAAAACAATTCCATTAGACCAACACGCTAGTCGGTCTGAATGGATTTTTCCCATAGATAATTGCTAACCCGCCCCTTCAAAGATTTCGTCATGTCATCTCAGGTGTGGGAAGTTGTGTATTCTTAATTGCATTAGTCATATTAAGCTATTATTATTAAATCACTCTTATTCAAGAAATAGTTCCCGTATTCTCCAAATACCAGCCATTCTTAAAATAAAGTTAATTCTCATTAATCATATATCTGATCGGGTTTTTAACTTTTAACTTTTAATTGTCGATTTAGAAATCAAATAATGTAGATTCCAACCCACTTTTGTTCAACTTATTCTTAAATTATTCAAAGTCGTGGCTATATATAATTAATTATGCTAGAAACCATTAGATATTTTTAGATGCTTTCATTAAATATATTCTGAGGCATATTTTTAATTGCCTATCAAAGAAAGCTTTGTGTTTATAAAATATTTTGCATAAATAATTTCAAACTCATTATGCAAAGCACCAAAAGCTTAATATTTTCGAAACTATCCCTACCCATTTCCCCCTAATTAACAAAAATCGTCTTCAACAGCCCCATTAATTTCTTATACTTAAACAAAGTGTTCTTTGGGATCAACACACTTCACTCAAGCTAGAACATCCCAACAAGAGTATGAAGATATCGTCTAATTAATTTTTGTTTAGTTCCCTCGACTCTGGGGCTGGGGCGTCAGACAAATTGTAATTGGCCGAGCCCAAAAAAGTACGAGTTTATATATAGAATATATGTAAGTATATTCTAGTACAGTGCATATAGGAGGAGTACGACACACAAACCGCAAAAGGCAACAGAAATAGATGGCAAAGAATTTCTAGTTGACTGAACACCGAATCTGGCCGCCGAGCCATCAGCCATTAGTCAGACAGTCTGACGACCTAGACCCAGATGCCAGAGCCACCAGCAACCCGATCCATGGCAGAAGCTATAGCTTAAAGCTGAGAGCTATGGCTAGCGGAAGCTTGGAGGCGTCATAAATCTTGCGCAACGCCCCATTGGCATTGCTCCGGGGCTGGGAATCGGGCGCACATCCCTGTCCCTGTCCCCTGATCCACCGATCCGGCCAAGACAATGGCCATTTGCATGGGCCACCGCCAGTCGCATAATTATGCACCATCATTCTAATGGCAATTGGTTGGCCACTGTGCTAATGTGATTAGAGGCTGACGTGTTGAGGTGCTGATGCGCTGGAAGTCGAGTGGAGTTGCCTCGAGTCGCGTAGAGTCGGGTTCTTAGCCACTTGTTGCTCAACGCCTCAAGAGGCCAAAGGGAAGTTCGGGCGTCGTAAATTATTCGCTCACTGTTTCCGCTTCTTATTATCAAAGATCTGTGGGAGAACAAATAGAAAATAGAACTGCACTTGGAAAAAACAAAAAGATCTTGAACATGAAGTTAAATTTATGGAGTGTTCCGAGTCATTTAAGATGCTGAAGACTTAGATAATAATTCAGCTCCAACTTACTAACTAAAACCTCAAACCTGCTTACAAATATACATAGATAGATATATTTCTCTTGTTGGTTTTCTTAATTTAACATATTTTAAAGACTAAGCCAAGTATGAATGTGATTTAGATCGATTTAAAATAGACATTTACTTTTTTGGCGAACAGGTTTCTTAAATATGTATGTCTTTTCAGCCAAACTTAGCCTTGTGTTCTTCATAAATCATATAGAGTTACCAAATAGGTTAAGCAAAATATAGTAAACAAATAAAGTATAAAACATTCCCTGGAACTAAGCTACAGTTAATCTATAAATTATTTCTAAAAGCTATAGTTAATCTTTAAATTATTCCTAAAATCTACAGTTAATCTATAAATTATACCTAAAAGCTACAGGTAATGTAGGTTAAGTACAACCTTAAGTTTTCATTCTAATAAGCACCTGAAATGTGATTAACTGTGTTTTGGAAAACCCCTTGCCCAACTGTAAAGGGCTTACGTCAGTGACTTTCCTCCGAGTGTTTGGGTAAACTGTTCCAGTATTTGGTGTTTGCCTTTCCACTTGGTATCTACGTATGTGTATCTCATAGAACGCTTTGCTGACTGTTCACCGCCAGCGCTCAATCCAATTAAAAGCCCGAGCCAAACCATCTGTCGGCGATGCCCTAAAAAACTTTGGTAGAGAGCTCCCGACTCCCCAAACGGCTCTGCCCTCGATTTGACTCAAGTGTTATTTTGGGCGCTTTGTGTGCGCCACAATTATACGACAATTATAAATAATGCCTAATCGCTTTATCTAGCCGGCGACGTAAGTCAGCCCAGTTTAGAAGGTGTCGCAGCCCTGCGAGCAGGTATCTTTCTTTTTTCAGTATCCGTATCTGTATCTGGACAGGGGCCAAGATTTATTACGAGTTACACTTGGCAGGGAGAGGTGTGCGTCATTTGGCCGGGTTATTGGCATCGGAACTAACTGTTCTCGCCGAGATCGCTTCCCTCTCACCTTTCGCCCGGGTATTGCACTCAATTACCAGGTGTGCCATTAATGGGGGAAGTGGAAATGTAAATGGAACTTTGCCGCACATGCGAGAACCCGTTCTTACCGCCCAGCTAGCCCTCAGCAAGTCATCTGTCGACACTTGGTCTAGATACATGCGAAAAAGCGCAAAAGATACAAGATAATGTTCTTCTCGCTCTCCGCCAGATACAGATACGGAATGATACGTTGAACTCGATTTGTGGATACAAAAAAATATGAAATAAACTCGACTTGTGAAACTGTCTTTATGACTCCCCGAATCTTTCCACTTGGAATGTCAAAGTTGACATCTGCATGGCTGGTAAGTGGAGAACTATGAGATTTATTTGCCTGCAACTGCAACTGCAACTGCAAACTGCATGTGAAAATGCATTTTCGGCGGCATTCGCGGTATATTGTGGCGTCATTTTTAAGGTCCATGCTTGGTTGCATGTGCGGCGGAGCTTTGTTGACGATACCCTGCCATCCTCAGCCGAAGGTACTTCGCTTGAGCTGGCCACTTGGCCCAGCGAATTGATATGCAGAATACCTTATTAACTAAATTGCCCCAAAGGCAAATGACCGGCAATTATGTAAAGCAACACCTTCCAGTCAACAGGTTATAGGTAAGGGTAAGCCGAACACAGGTTAGTTGACAAAGCTAGTTAAACGAGCTAAGTTAGTGGAAAAGCCGATTACTCAAGGCCAACTCGTAAGTCAAGGAGTTAACCGACGAAGTTGAAAGTTGAACAAGAAAGTTTAACCGGACTTTGGACAACAGGAATGCTGAATGCAGGAAAATGTAGGGGGAAAGCTTCAAAGGAATGTTTGTATGTTTATTATTTAATAGCTAAGTTAAAGAAATTAAGTTGGATTTGTTTAACAATTAAAATATAATTAAATCCGGAGGAAAATAAAAGAAAAAGAAAGGAACAAAGTGCTTGAGATGTGTAGAACTTATATTAATTGAGAAATTCCTTCGTTTCTGCTTAAGAATATTGTAGTAAATAAAAAAATGTTTTCCACAACGATATAGGTTCTTAAATACTATTTTTTTAAATTATTTGTTAGTAAAATAAGTGTGTTTTTCCTTATCAAAGCAGTAACTCCACAAACCTTATAGCTTAAAATGTATTTCATAGACTTTATTGCTCGGTGCGGTGCTCGAACAAAGGGCGCAGTCAAAAGGTATTCCAAACAAAGCCTCGAAACAATTGAAAATTCGTTCAACTGGCAATTTGAACCAACTTAGCCGAGCAGCTAATCTCGTGGCAACCATCGCTGGGCGATTCTCATTGCAAACCGCAGCGCAGAGCATCTGGCATTCGATTGCCCCAACCATCCGCAGTCTTTATAAGGCCTTTGCACGCGAGCCGCAGTGTGGAGAGTGGAGCAGGCCCGATGAATATCATCATGTAATACCCGAGAAATGTGTAACGATGAGGCAATCACCAAGCAGACTGTGATTATGATACGGCAAGCCAAGGAGGGATCGCCGCATCTCGCCGCGTCTCGTCTCGTCTCGTAAAATCGTAGAAATTGACAATGCTAATGGGGCAGCGGAAATCGGGCATTTGCCATCCCATAATTTGCATAAGAAGTCGGTCTGGATTTTGAGGATGGACAATTAGATGCCCAGACACGTTCGCTGTTCCCCCAGACGTGGATGAAGAGCATCCAGGGTGGCTTAAGCTTAAGTAACGGAGGTAGAAGATCTTGACCGCTCGCAGCACCTAACGGCAGTGCAATGGAGCCGCTTTGTAAACACACACTCGGACACACACACCCGATCGAGCCACAGAGAAAGGCTGGAGGAAAAAGAGAAACGAAATTATATGCAACGAAATTTCTTCCTGGCCCCGGCATCTGGCAAAGAAAACTGAAAAAAAAACTGCAAAACTGGTCCACCGTGACCCACTAAGGCCTCTCTTTACTTTTTTCCTCGAAAAATCAGCCACCGAAAGCTGACTTTAACACTGCTGGAGCCCAGTAGGTGTGGAACGGACCCGGTCTCTTTTCTGGCGTCACGTTTAATTCTTACTTCCGCTAATTGCTTTAAAAATACCTCGAGAACTCATCGCAGGTATAAGCGTGTATTTTTAGAACGTGTGTAAAAAAGCCTCAAGTCGCAACTTTCACTTTGCCAAAAATGTTTATTAAAAAGAAGGAAGATAAGATACCTTGGCAATTATTGATTATAAGTGCGGTCATCAATGTGCTTTTATTTAATTATAAGAATGATTAATAGGCATATAATATTTTATTATACATAAGAAGTTATTTTGCTTGATTATAGTCAAGTTTTCTTCTTACACAAGGGTTAACTGCTTCAGACGAATGCGTTTTTGGCAAACTAAACAAGATCAACATAAAAAGACAACCATAAAACACAGCTAGCACGGCTTCATTGGTTTCGCGGTTGGAAATGTTGCAACAAGAACAGGCAAAGCCAGAAAATTTTGGACTGTAACAAAGAAAAGTAAGACACCAGACTTTAAAGTCGAAGTTCAAATGCTTTAAATATTATAGGAAATATATAGAATTAAAATTTTAAACCTGAAAGGCACAAGCCTTCTAATGGTTCTAGACGAAATATATAAAAAATAATAAAACAAACCATTAATTTCCTTCTCATCTCAATAAGTTTTCCAAAATTAAATTTTGGTCTCCTATTCCATTTATATTATATTTGATAAATAAGATTATTAGGTATACGGTTCATGATCACATCTTACTTTAAATAATATATATTTATACCTAATAAGTTATTGTAAAATCTGATGCTCCATTTTTCCTAGATCCCGCAAAAGAAAAACTATAAAAAATTCTTAAGCCATGCTTCACCCACTTTCTGACCAAATAATAATACCCTTTTCTCCAAGCATAAAAACACCGACAAAGCGACAGAAAACTGGCGAATCTATAAAAATGCAAATTAGAAGAGCCACAGAAGAACGCCACAAGTAACGTCGCCTATAGAAACTGAAACGGGCCAAGACTGTGATTCAGAGACCCCTGACTTGGACTCCGACTACGATTCCGATTCCGAATCAGATTCAGATTGAGGGGCCGCAGATAAACGCTATTCGTGCTATTGCCTCTGGGCTTCGGGTTGCAAGACCGTGTGATCTATGGGCTGGCCAGCCCAATTGGTCAGCAAGAAGCAAGAAGCAATTTGGGTTAACTGCAGCTGCAACACGCTTGCCAATCGAGGAGCTTGGGCCAATTAATTGTGCGGAAATCTGCGAGGCGCGTCATAAAATACTGTCGCTTTTTCATCTCTCTTTCAGCCTCCAACACCGGTCGGTCATTGATGGGAAGTTGTTCCTCTGAAATGGAAGCTGCACCTGCAGAGTCAGCAATAATAGCGGGGGTGCACAGGAAAAATAAGGAATATACTGCATAGACCTATAAATAAAAGACTTATGCTATAAAAATGTATTTAAGAAGGACCAATAAATAGTTATCTGTGGAAAAAAAATCTAAGACGCTTCACGCTTTACTTCCATAAAAATATTAAATTTTATTTTTTGTATGACTGCTAAAACTGTTCCAGTGAGCAATATCGCATGGATTTTAACTATTGACATTTTTCAGGTGTGTTTTTGATGGATATCGATGAATATTTATATGAATACAAGGAAATTCAAGCGTTACCTGAAGGTATATATGTAAACATGATCATTTTTCTCTGTGCACAGGGGCCGGAGGCATTCTGGCGTGCAAACCTTGACCATGAAACACGCTCCCCGGCTAGCTGACGTGCCCATAAAAGTGGCCGGCAACAATCCTAAACATTTTCCTGGCAATTAAGAGCCAAAGAAAATTAGTTAGAAATTGAAATTGCTCAACTGCCTGGCGTTCGCGTTAACGTCCAGGTCCACCTCCAAGAGCAGCCGATGGTCAATGGCATTCGCTCTGCCTGCAGGTTGTGCAAGCCCACTTAGTGCGACAGTTACATCTATATATGCGCCGCCAAACGGGTTTGCCGGCCAACAAAAATTGCCGCAAAAAATAATAATAAACACAGCAAAAGCACCGTTTTGGACCGGCCTCCAAGGCACGCTACCCACCAAATGGAGCCATTGCCGGTCTGGTCTGGTCTGTCAATTAGCGGCGGAGCGACATGACAGTGCACTGAACTTGTTACGCTTTAAATTGTTGATAAGCAACACTACTACTCTTTATGATTTGTTAATGTTCGCTGGCTGGGCAGCCACATGCGACACACTGAATCTTGGTTGTCGTACGGTTTTGGCCATTAACCCATTTTCCAGCATTCCATTACGATTTAGCACAGAATTTTTGGCACACTCATTAAAAATGACCCGTTTCCTGAATCTCACATTTAACAGTTGAACTTAATTTAATTAAATGTTGCATCAGTCTGTCACCAGCTGGGGACAATTAATTATTATTTAAGAGCTAAATTCATTTGCTAACATGTTTAATTCAATTAGTTCGAGGCTGGCATTATTTAATTAAAGTATTTGCTAATTTGCTGCACCTTTTTCTCTGCCTGTTCATGCAGCCCATAATTAGCAATATTCTAATAAATATATTAATCCTCGCTAAGTGATATGGCTTTAATTCAAGGGGTTATACTATAATGACTGGCAAAAAACTGAGAGGTAAACACTTGTCACGATTTGTAGGGGGTCTTAAGTTGAAGTTGAAGCTTAGCTTTAACTATGAAAACCATAAACAAAATTTGTCATTATTTTGCTAACCAAATAGGGTTTATTTTCATAAAAAAACATGTTCAAAGCTCTAGTTAAAAACTAATGTGATAAAACTCTTTCCAGAATATTATGAATTATTTAAAACTGAAAAAAGATTGTTGTTTGGCAATTATTTAATAAATTTATCAGTTTTAATGAACTAAAAATTCTGGTAAAATAACTTAATAAAAAATATATCACAAAATAAACACTTAATATACATTTTATAATCAAAAGAAAATATTAATCAAATATTCTTGAATTTTAAGTAATATTTGTTCTATAACATGTTATTTTTACATTAAAACACATAACAAATTATTTAAAAAAGAGGTTTTCGTATATAAATAGTAATACAAGCTACTTGTTGTAATCTGGAAAATTCTACACATTTATTTACTTATTTCCTTAGTTTTTTATTTACTAGAAACAGAAAAAACAAAGCATTGTCAATGCCTATGGACTAAATTAAAATGCGTGTTCAATTTGATCCTATAAATAACCCAATTACCTCTCTCTCTCTCAAAGAGACTTGCTTGCAAAAATCAAAATCTGTTCCCATACCTCTCCCCATACCATACATCATGCCCAGAAGTTCAGTGGGTTAAGCGGCGTGCTCGGTCCAGCTGATTAGAGATTAGTGATATATCATTGCAGTGCTGTGATATTCCAGAGAGCACCGTCAGCTCTTCTGATGGGGGAGAGAAATAACCATATATAATTCCATTATATATTCGTGTGTGTCTGTGACACATGTTTATATAGAGAGGAGAACCATCTGAAATAAGCAAATCGGAAAGAGCAGTTGTGTTTGGTTGGCGAAGCTGCCAAGAGCGGGACACGGACGATGAATAAAATATGTGGAATACTCTGTGCCTGGGGCCTGCTGCTGCTCATTTCTGCAGTGCCTGGAAGGGGACAGACCACGGAAAATACCACCGAAGTGACCCCGACATCCACAGTACCTTCTGCTCCTCCCAAGCTCTTGGTGGCGGTCCACTATGAAGCCCTATGTCCCGACAGCATGTACTTCATCCGCCGCCGTCTCCACGATGCTCTGCTGGATAATAATTGGTGGCCACTCACGGATCTCAAGCTGTATCCCTTTGGCAAGGCGGGGGTGAGTCGGAAAAAAATTAAAATAAATTAAAATTAGTACTGATTTGTAAGGGTTTTGGCTAGATATAACATAAGCATAATTTTCTGAATATTTCCAGTGAGCTTGTCTTTAATTTCTTAACACCTAATATTTTCACCTTGAGAACATTGCAAAACATTTGTATTTACTCTTGACTAATGAGTAAACAAACCATCAAATTCAAGCACTTTTATGGGTTGTGTTTCAGTAGCCGTCAAAACGTAAATTTTAATAGCACTAAGCTCATTTTATTGTGCTTTTTTAGGGATAAAAAATTTAAAAATACTAGAAGAAAACTGAACCTAATAAACTCTATTAAAAAACTTTTCAATGGTCCCTTAAATTTGGAAAATAAAACACCTGTTTTTTTTTTTAATTTAGTTTCCCAATTCAAATTCGACTACATTTTGTAAGCTCGGGAGAGTTAAAAGCTTATCTTTAAATTTCTTGGAATTTCCTCTTGTTATTGAGCAATATTTCCAGATTTATGATTATTAATTCGCATTTTACATTTTCCCTAGAGTAAAAGTTCTGGGAATTTTTTATAAACTCATTTGTATGCGAATAAATTATAGAAAAAAATGTAATTGCTTTTTCAACATATTTGTTTAATAAGCAATTTTATTTTATTCAGACACAATTCTCGGAATAACTTCTTATGAATAAGTTGTAATAGAAATGTATGCTTAATCCTAGTTTTTCCCCTCTCTTCCAGTTCTACAATGACACATCCTCGGGGGAGATGAAGATATTCTGCCAGCACGGAGAGGAGGAGTGCGAACTGAATGCCCTGCACGCCTGCATTATCGAGACACAGGATATCCAGGATGCCTTCCGGCTGATCTTCTGCATGCTGCGCTCCTATGGCAACCAGCTGGACAAGTGCTCCAACCACCTGGGCCTGGACGTGAGCAAGGCCAGGCAATGCAAGGATACACGCAAGACCCCCGAAATCCTGTTGCCCTACGGTACGGAGACCTTAAAACTGGGCCTCTCCTTCGTGCCCAGCATTGTGTTCGAGAATGTAAGTATTTTGGCGAATAATCCATTAGATCCTAGACTAATTTTACTCATTTAATACCCAGGACTTTGATCCCTATGGCCAGAGCAGTATTCGCTACAACTTTGAGTCGCACTTCTGCAAAGAATACTTGAAAAAGTTCAATATCAAACTGCCCACCTGTACCTAATTTTATACACCAAACCAATATATGATGAGTAATGTTTTTTAATGTGCCAAAACTAATAAATTTTAATGCAGTAAAGAGTCGAAAGCTGTTTGCCTTTGGGCTGACTCACACCTTCTTAAGGCGCTATAAATGGAAATTTAAATAGATCATCTTATCGGACGAATTATAATGTACACAGATGCTAATCAGGAACACCTAAAAATAAGATTAGGACCCGCTGCGTTCTGCTGTCCAGTTTCCTTGTAGTAATTGCTGTGTGTTTGCTCTAATCAGCTGAGGTTTTCGACGGCTTTGTTTTGGACTGACGCAGGCGGACACACGCTCAGCATGAGTCCCGGGGGAAACACTTGCCGCCACTCGCCAGGGGCACCCGACACAGGGGGTCGGATAGGATTGGATCAGGGGCATCATTTTCCAAGGGGAAAAGCATTTAAGTTCCTGAATCGCTTTCCGCTGGGAAAGTATTTTCCTCTCTAAAATAATTAATAAAATGGAAGCGGTTAATGACCGAAAAAGAAACATTTTAATTAGGATTAGGATATTTTTTTTATTATTATTTTGTACAACTAATTTATGGTTTTAAAAAACTTGACTTAATTCAAATTGAAACCGCACCACAGAAACCACTTTTTAAAAACTCCTTAAAATAGTATTTCTTATTAATTCAAATTAAAAAGAAAGTAATATAAATAATACTAGCAAATAATTCCAAACCCCTTTAAGAGCAATTCTACGCCTCTGATTGCTTTGTATTCGACAAAACGTAGCTACGAGGCCCTTCTCATAACGAATCCAGACTTTATATCAGTGTTGAGCGGTCACTGGCTCGGAGCAGCTGAGGATTTCAAGATCAGAAATAATTAAATAATTTTTGTTTAAAACCTAAACCTGCGCCATGAAGCCGTTCGTCTTTGTCTGCCTGCTGACGATGGGATTGATGGGCGTGACCACGCCAAGGGTAAGTGACCCAGTTGAGCTTTGATTCCGAATTCCGACGATCATCCGGGGACTTTGCAGCGTCACCATGGAGCCCAGAGCAACAGACTCCCAGTCACGCTGTACTACGAGGCCCTGTGTCCGTACTGCATGGAGTTCGTCACCACGCAACTGGGTCCCTCGATGCTCCGATTGAACCGCCTGCCCTTCACGGATCTCAAGCTGGTTCCCTTTGGAAATGCCCAGGTGGGTTACGATGCAGCTAAAAATATTAGGAGCCACAAAATCCTCTAATAATCCTCTTAAACCCCAGCACGACGAGGCCGGAAACGTCGACTGCCAGCACGGAGTGCCCGAGTGCGAGCTGAACGCTTGGCATGGCTGCATCCTGGAGCACCATGGCATTGCCGAATCCCTGAAGCTAATTTCCTGCATGATGCGGGGTAAGAAGAACCGGCTGGACAAGTGCGCTGACCGCTACAAAATTGACGTGGACGATGTCAAAAACTGCAAGAAAACGAGGTCTGTGAACGACATCTTGACGAAGTACGGCGAGGAAACAGCCAAGGTTTCATTTTTGGGAGTGCCGGCCATAGCCCTGGATAACGTAAATATATATTTATAAAAAAAAGGAATATATTTAACTTTATGGATTTCAGGTATATGATGCGGATGTGTCAGCGAATTTAACCGATAATTTTGATGCCATTTTTTGTGAAAGGTATAAGGAGAAGTTCAATAAAAAACTAGACAGCTGCCAATAAATATTTATAGGGTTCCCCCTACATTTTCCCTGTTAAGTAATTCGGAAAAACCATTTAAAAATATTTTATTTTGTTTAAAAATAAAAGCAATTCCTTAACTAACATTTGATCAAAAGAAGAAGGCTATTTGTTTAAAGATTGTATTTAAATATTAAAACAAATAATAAAAAATTATGACTTTTTAATGTTTAATAAAATATTTGGTTAAAATATGTTCCAAAGTTCATAGGAATTTATTTTTAAATAAATTTTTAGGACTGTCTCATTTGTAACACACACTGGGCGATAAACACTAAATAGGCAACTATTCCAGATAGAGTTTGAAGAAAAACTTCTTTAGAAACATCACAAAGATCCAAGAGACGGACCCTAAAGGCGTACAGATTTACTTGAGTGGCAAATACTTCCACCTAAAGTAAGGGAAAACAAGATACAGACTTATTTTATCATTATAAATTATCCACTTACCAGTCTCTGGAAGTCTTTGTTCTCGCCAAAGCAGCACATATCAAACTGTATCTGACGGATGCCTTTAAACTGATTTCCTGCTCCTTCGACAGACAACGTTATAAGCAGAAATTCGAATATTATTCTCAGGAAGCCAGCCCATATCCAGGCGTCACCCAACTTGATGTTAATTATCATTTCATAAGAGAAGACGGCGATGTGAAGTAGATAATGCATCAGGCACAAGAAGAGGATTAAATTGAACATGGCCTGAAATCTAGAGGTGATATCATAGATCTCTCTGTAAAGGCTCAGGGACTCCTCCAGTTGTCCAATCAATATCTGACAGCCTCGTGGATTCCGCAAATGTTTCACCTTGTGGCGAACGTAATCGTTAACCTCGGAGTACAACACACCGACATAAAGGTACCAGACAAAATGGACTCGAATACCCAAACGACTGAACATTACAACATAACACAGGCTCAACCAGCCGACTATATCGAACGGGCTATATACTTCAAAGAAGAGTACCACCTCCAGGACTTGGGATAACAGGATTAGTATTATCAAAACCATTTCCCTTCTGCCTCCAAAGCCATCATTTTTCTGAAGTGCTAGAGATCTCACTCGCTGGAAAAGTCGACGGATTCTATTAACCAACTGAAGCAACGCCTTTCTTTGGAAAAGCTGCAGCCCATAGATCCATAGGTAGCTGGGAATAGACAACACAAAGTGACTGGCATGAAGCAGTATAAGTACACAATCCCTCTGATCCATAATCCAAAGACTGTACTTGTAGAGAAAAATGACAAGTGGCAGGATTCGTAAAATCATCGAGAGCCACTTTCTAAAGGAGCGGTGGCGAAAACAATCCTCTATCTGCACTTCACCATGTTCCAAGTTTTTTGGTCGGAAAATAATTGAAAACATGATGAAGGCGAATCTTATAAATCCGCCTAGGATTACGGCGGATATTTTAGGAGCTCTCATTTTGAGAAGGGTTTAAGTTCGACTGACTCAGAAATTGTTTCGTACCTAAAGAAGCATTTATTTAATGGATATTGAACGTCAGATTGGATCAAACAGCTGACAGGTCGGTGGCAAGCGAGAATAGATTATCAAAAAACACCTCCCAGTTTAAAATTAAGTATTCTTAACTTCTGTTTGACCAATACTTGAACTTAAGGGCTTATCTGCCTGGTCTCTGCCGGCGCATTAACAACCAAATACTTTGCCAGCTGCTAAGACTTAAAAAAACGACACACTTTTATAATATCTTTTTAGTATATCTGTATATTGTATTTATTAATATTTTACTACGATTTATAAATTGCACATAATAGACATGATGTGAATAATAATGTAGCCTTAGAGTAGGTAATACATTTAATTATGTTTTAAGGAATTCTATTGAACCTTTCGATTAGTTAATAACAAACAATTTAGAAACTCGGCAAACATGACGAAATCGCTAACAAGATTATGATTTAATAAATATTCTTTAGTCCTCCTTCGAGAGACTTCCCAGGTCGCTGAGAAAGGCCTCGGGGGATAATATGTGCGAGGAGCCGACCAAGACCTCCCAGTTGCGAACGGCATTGGTTACTTCATAGGCGCACCTCATTTCGGACATGCTGACGCCGCCCACGACAAATATGATCAGCCTGGGGACGTTCTTCACCTGCGCCTGGGCCTTATCCTTGTGCCAGTGGCCATAGCGGGCACTCGTGGGTGCATGGTAGTTGGTGTTCTGGGCACGGCCCTCAAGGAAGGGGAAGTGACGGGTATCCAGCTTGTCCTCAATGCAGTCCTCCATGATGTCCTTGATCACCGGTGTCCAACGGGACATCTGATAGGTGCTCTCGGTGATTCGCTCCTTGCGCGGCACGTTGTACACCTTCTTGCGCGAGTCTGCAATGACATTGATGCCCAAATAGCTAAGATTACGCACCATATCCTGATCCTTGGGCGACAGCTGAGCGTGCGTGAATAGTTTGGTCAGGTTCTCCTCGGAAATTCCGTTCTTGATCATCACATACAGAGCTATGATGCGAACCTTGTCGTAGTTAGACACGTTCGCGTCCAGGAGGATGGGCACAATGTTGCGCATATGATCCTTGATCTTCTCGCCCTCGGCGTCGGTGCCCATGGCCAGGTCCTGCTCCACTCGGCACAGCTTGTCCACATAGTTCTGGTAGGACTTCATGCAGTGCTCGGCCAAGTGCAAATGGGTGGAGTACTTGGACAATTCCTTTTGGTACTGCGGCATCTTCTTGATCATCTGCGATAGGTCGCGCATCGAGGACTTGTCGGTGGAGCTCATCCTCTTTGAGTCGGTGAACTTCTTTAGATTCTGAGTGACCTGGGTGGACACGACAGCAATGTGCTCGTGGCGCAGCTCCACCCACAGGTCGTCGTTCTCGTCCAGCAACACCTCCTTGTCGGCTTGGTTCGGCCCGGGATTGTAGCGATAGACGTCGTTTACGATCGGCAGTAGATCGTAGGCCATGGCCTGCAGTGTGAGCTCGTGCAGAAGTGGAGACACACAGTCGAAGCCACGGTCCAGGATCAGCAGCTGCGAGCGGGCCTTCTCCGGTCCCTCGCCCATGGTGGGTTCGTCGGCCTTGTAGGCGTCCAGCTTCTGCTGCACCGATGCAGCCAGGTCGATGTTGCGCTCCCAGTCGCTGCGGTAGCGCACATTCGGGTATTCGCCCAAGGTGGCGCACAGCGTGGCAATTTGTTCGGCAATCCGCTCGATGTGCTTGCTCCGGATAGAGGCAAAGGACGGCGAGTACAGGATCTGGAACGTGTCCGGGGAGTCCAGCGAAAAGACCTGGCACTCGTACGGTAGAAACGCCACGTTAATCTCCTTCAGAGTCTTGATCTTTCGGGCTGCGCACGACTTGCACAGGTCGTTGAACAATTCCTCTGGGCAGACCTCGGTGAAGAAGACATGCGCATACCTATACATGGGCCGCGCAGGGTTCTCGAAGTCGCGAATCAACCCTCGTACCGACTCGTCCGACGGTGTTATCAGATAGATGGCGTCCATGGTGGGCAGCGGCTCTCGCTTCTTGTTGATGTCCTCCACCAAGGTGATGCCCTCGGCGCTGATGTCGTGCATCTTGGTGCAGGCCGAGACCATGCGCATTCCCAGCTTGTCCACGACCAGGACACGCCACTCCGTCTCCCCAGATCCGCCAGCCTTGGGCAGCTTGTTGGTGGGTTGGTTCTTTGGCGGTGGAGGCTTGTACTTCACAACCTCGTTCATGATCTTCTGGCCAACTAACACTTTCAAGGCCATTTTAACTGCAACTGGGATTTATTAGTCACCAACGAAGAGAACTTTTTTTTGTTTTTTAAGGGCTTATATCGCGGTGGGAGTGAGGTTTCGATGGTCCCAAGGAGTCTCCTCGGATTCTCCGGATACTTCACAGGTGGGATAAGGACTTTAGGTCAAACACTGGAGGATTTTAATTAATTATTTGTGGGTGTTTTTCGTTTTGATTTCAACTTGTTTTTTTTTTATGCTCTTTCTCTCTTTTGATATCCAGAATAATGACTCAGCGTGGCCAGATGGTATAAATGAAGTCATTGTTGATATACACTTTTAATACTGAACTCCAAAACAGTATGAAACCGAAAAACAAACAAATAAAATAAAATTGTTATTTCTATAATTAATTTAAGGGACTCGCTTAGAAGGTGGTATTTATTGATTCCCAAGAGCAATTTGACTTAATTTTATTTATATTTGCTTCTTAAAAATATGTTTATCCATTTTATAAATCTTTGGTATTTTCTGGTATATTTTCACCACCAACTTTATTTTTGGGCGACCCTGCCACGGTCCCACTGGTCAAGATTCGCAACACGCGACGAAACAATTTTCTTAATTTTTTCGTCAATTGCTGGTTTTTTCTTAAATATAGACAGCAAACATCACTAAAGAGTGATCCCAAGCCGAGCGCGAGATGAGCGAGACCATAAACACCGCGGCGCAGTTCCCGACCTTCGAGAAGCCGACCGTGCAATTCAACGAGAAGGGATGGGGCCCGTGCGAGCTGCCCGACACCTTCAAGGATGTGCCGTACCAGCCGTTTAGCAAGAACGATCGCCTGGGCAAGATCTGCGACTGGACGAGCACCTCCAACAACGACAAGAAGTACCAGAGTGAGTAGGGAGGGGTTACCAAACCCGACGCACCTTTGCCGCAGCCCGGCGAAAGTGAGGTTAGGTGCGTGTGTCGTGGCAGCTTGACTGATTTTCACCCTTTCCCCTTGCAGACAAGTACGCCTCTAGCTTTGGAACCGGCAACCAGTACTCGTACTACCATGAGGAGGACGAGACCACGTTCCACCTGGTGGACACGGCCCGTGTCCAGAAACCGCCGCACCAGCGCGGCCGCTTCCGCAACATGCGCAACTCGCGCTCCGGGCGCGGCAGGAATGCCCGTGGCGGCATCAATACCCACGGCATGACCACGCTGAGCGGCAAGAACGTGAAGGCCCGCGATCCGCGTCGTGGCATGGGCAAGAAGTTTGGCAACCGCGGACCGCCGCCCAAGATGCGCGAGTCTTCGGTGGCCGTGCGTGCCGACTGGGCCTCCATTGAGGAGATGGACTTCCCGCGACTCATCAAGCTGTCGCTGCCCAACATCAAGGAGGGTGTGGACATTGCCACTTGCGGCACGCTGGAGTACTACGACAAGACTTACGACCGCATCAACGTAAAGAACGAGAAGCCGCTGCAGAAGATCGACCGCATCGTGCACACGGTGACCACCACCGATGATCCTGTCATCCGTCGTCTGTCGAAAACCGTCGGCAACGTCTTTGCCACGGATGCCATTCTGGCCACTATCATGTGCTCGACTCGCTCCAACTACTCCTGGGACATTGTCATCGAGAAAGTTGGTGGGTTGAGTGAATAAGAAGGAGAAAAAGCTCAGGAATGTCTAATAATATCTTCTCTTTCTTTCAGGCGACAAGATCTTCATGGACAAGCGTGACCACACTGAGTTCGATCTTCTGACCGTGAACGAGACCAGCGTGGAGCCCCCGACCGACGACGACAGCTCTTGCAACTCGCCCCGCAACCTGGCCATCGAGGCCACCTTCATTAACCACAACTTTAGCCAGCAAGTGCTAAAGACCGGCGACCAGGAAGCTAAATTCAAGTTTGAGGAGAGCAACCCCTTCATCAGCGAGGATGAGGATATCCAGGTGGCCAGTGTGGGCTACCGCTACAAGAAGTGGGAGCTCGGAAGCGATATTGTAAGACATTTTTAAAGGAGCAAGGTTATTGTCCGAACTAACGAAATCATTCTTAAATTCCCCGTAGGTCTTGGTGGCCCGTTGCGAGCACGACGGCGTTCTCCAGACGCCCAGTGGCGAGCCGCAGTTCATGTCCATCAAGGCGCTCAACGAGTGGGACTCTAAGCTGGCCAACGGCGTCGAGTGGCGTCAGAAGCTGGACACGCAGCGCGGTGCTGTGCTGGCCAACGAGCTGAGGAACAACGCCTGCAAGCTGGCCAAGTGGACCGTTCAGGCCGTGCTGGCCGGCTCCGATCAGCTGAAGCTAGGCTATGTGTCGCGTATCAATCCGAGGGATCACTCCCGCCACGTCATCCTGGGCACGCAGCAGTTTAAGCCGCACGAGTTCGCCACCCAGATCAATCTGAGCATGGACAACGCCTGGGGCGTCCTGCGCTGCATTATCGATCTGGTCATGAAGCAGAAGGACGGCAAGTATCTGATCATGAAGGATCCCAACAAGCCCATCATCCGCCTGTACGACATCCCCGACAACACATTCGATTCCGATGACTCGGACGATGGCGAGGGTGACGATGGCGAAGGTTTCCAGCAAGTCTACAACTACGCGAACAACGGAAGCAAGATTTAGACGTCACGACCCCTTAAAAATTCGTGCTTGCGCAAATACCCGCTAATCTTAACCAATTTCAATGCCCTCTGGAGGAAACAGCCCTTTTATAGGCATTAGCCTTAAGCATTTGTATCCGAGTTGTATCCAGCTGATGATTCCTAGTAAAGAGCAAAGGGCGAAACTGTATTTTATCTTCACTGGGTGCAGGCTTCCAGGGCTAATTCCATCGAAATGGACTGCAGACGTAAATCGGATGTGAATGAGAGTGAATCATTTTTCCATAAAGGGATTTAAGCTGCCTTTACGCGACAGTATTTATTCAGACTTTGACTGCTCAGGATGGTCTTCGCACTGAGAGTTTTAGCAAGGATCCTGATCCTGATTTCTTTCTTGGTACACTATGCCGAATTCGGTAATTAATATTCCATTTACCAAGGATAATCTAAGTACTCATCCTGGTTTAAACCTTTTGAATTTAATTTTTTTGTGAATCTTTAGCCAAGTTTTCCCCTTGCCAATCCCATGAGATTTGCCTCAGACTGGACAAGTGCGCCCACATACTAGACTTTATTAAGCAGGATAATGAACTGACGTCCGACCAGAAGAACTGGCTGACTCACAGGCAGTGCGGCTTGGATTCCCAGGCGAATTGGATTCTTGAGCGAATTTACGTCTGCTGTCCGGAGCCGGGAAACGTTTTGCCCGATGTGAACACCTGTGGACTTAGACCATTGCCAATGGTCCGCATTTTTGGTGGCAGAGAGGCGAAGATCAATGAGTTCCCCTGGATGGCAAAGCTTCTCTACCAGAGTCCCAGGTTTCAGGGGCAGCCGGATTCTTTTTGCGCTGGCTCCTTGATCAACACCCGCTATGTGTTGACCGCTGCCCACTGTATACTCACTCGGTGGATGATCGAGTCCGGCACTGTGGTCACCAGTGTGCGTCTAGGCGATTGGAATCCGAACGAGTCATCGAATCCCGATTGGTCCTCTTGCCTGGAACTAGACGTCGATCAGAGGATCGTGCACAAGGGCTACCGGATCGGAACTAAAACCCACCAATACGACATCGCCCTCCTGCGACTGCATCAGCCAGTGCGGTGAGTAATGATCCATTAGCCACAGGGTTGGGCATAAAGTAAAGAAGTAATTGTTTTCTAAGTTCAAATCTTAATTTATTAAATTCCAATCATTCTATTTATTTTCTGCAGCTATACATCAGCAATCAAACCCATTTGCGTGACGACTCCTCACTCTTGGGATTCTCTTTCGGATAACACAAGATTTCAAATTGCTGGCTGGGGCGAAACGGAAAAGCGAAGTTTCAGTTCAGTCCTGTTGAAGAGCAGCATCAAGGGAAGGAATCCAGATGTATGTAGGACGAGGTATAGATTCTGGCATAGGTCACAATTGTGTGCCGGTGGATCAGGAGGAAAGGATACTTGTCTAGGCGACTCTGGCAGTCCTCTCATGGCCACCATAGGCGTGGGTGCCAAGCAATTTGTCTATTTAGCCGGCATCACCTCTTTTGGAGCTTTACCATGTGGAATTCCGGGCTGGCCAGGTGTCTATACAAGAACAGCGGCTTATATCGATTGGATTAAGTTGAATCTGCGCGCTTAATGTTAAATATTTATTGTATTTTGTAGAATTATTATTTCAATATATAATTATATTACATTGAGAAAAATGTATAATGCCCGCCTGTGCATTAACATAGCAAAAAGAGCTCTTGTCACTTTACAACCCTTTGTGATTCTTGTTTTTAGCACCATTAATATACAAAAAAAAAAACGCCTGGAGAATCCCACACAAATGTAAATATGTCTAGCGCTATTTAAAAACGTCATGACCAGGTTTTCTGTGAATAACCGGTCGAGAGAAGATTGACTTGAGGCAACTGCATCTATCGGCGATTCAAGTAGAGCAGATTAAGTCTTGATAGAGGTTGAACTCGATGGGGTTTGGCCCTGATAATTTCCAGAATTGGCAAAAACTGGGAAAACTCTGCTTCCCCTATCAGTGTGCAGTTGCCCGCAATCTGGATCCCCTTTGACCCGCTGCCCACTAGGTTCGCGAGATAACGCTCGGAGATAATCGTAGCCGGTGCAGCGGGAGCGTTAGCTGGAGCCCGGACTTAAACCGAAGCGCCTGCTGTAGAGCTGCGTTAGTCTCAGCTTGGAACCCGCAGCGACGAGATGGCGACTACTATGGAACGGAAAGTCCTAAGGCTGGTGCTGGTGATAGGCACATTAGCTGGGATTTATGGAGGAGCGGGTAAGTGAGACTCTACTGCAAACTCAGATGTAACCGGAGAGTTCTAGGGACTAAAAAGAACTCTGATGTAGTTGGGGCTTTAAAGCCCTTTGAAAATATCATAAAGCTTCCAGGATTTAATATTTACTTTTGTGCTTGAATAGAAAAAAGAGAAATATGTAAAATTTGTATTTTAATGAGATATGTAAATATAAAATAATTTTCTCTTTATTCCTTAGAATCTCTCTGATAGCTATACAATCTCTCCATTGTTCTGTTTTTATTCGCAATTTCTATTGTTTCTTCAAGGAAATTTTCCTTAATTACAAGTTACGACTTTTATATGGTTTTTGTTAATGAAAAACATGGAATCAATCATCATTCAGACATCATGTGTGACTCTGTGCCCTCCACGGCGAACCGGTTTAATCTCCGCTGAACTGCAACGCAATTAATACTCTTAAATTCCCACAGACGCCGCACAGATTAGCTTCGGCACCTGTACGCCCCAGCAGAGCGATGAACGTGGTCAGTGCGTACACATTGCCAGCTGCCCCTACCTGGCCAACATCCTGAAGGCGAGCCCTCAGACTCCGGCCCAGCGCGAGTTGCTTTCCAAGAGCCAGTGCGGCTTGGACAATAGGCGACAGCAGACGGATCTTATGAACCGCATCCTGGTCTGTTGTCCGCAGAGCAAACGGGGGGACAGCAGCGCGGTGACGGAAACTCCCGATCCGGATGGCCAGCAGCCTGGCAATGTGCTGCCTGGAACTGATACGTGCGGATTCCTCTTCGGGGATCGCATTGTTGGTGGCACCAATACAACGCTGTGGGAGTTCCCTTGGATGGTGCTGCTGCGGTACAAGAAACGTGAGTAGATTATTTTATTTTTAAGCAAGTTAGTAAGTAATAAATACATTTCTCTTTTAGTTTTTTCCGAAAACTATAGCTTCAATTGCGGCGGCGCCTTGATCAACTCCCGCTACGTGCTGACCGCCGCCCACTGCCTGGCCAGCGAAGATCTGGACAAGTCGGGTCTCGTCTTGAACAGCGTTCGCCTGGGCGAGTGGGACACGCGCACGGATCCCGACTGCGAGACCCAGACGAATGGCAAGCGCGTCTGTGCTCCCAACCACATTGACATCGAGGTGGAGAAGGCCATCCTCCATGAGCAGTATTTGCCGAACTCCGTGGACCAGAGGAACGATATTGCTCTCTTGCGGCTCAAGCGGGGAGTGAGGTAAGCAGGTCCTCCAGTTTCAATATCTATACCCCAAAGTATGTCCCCTTAACAGCTTCACCGACTACGTGCGTCCCATCTGCCTGCCCACTGACGAGGACTTGCGAAAGAACCTATTCGTTGGCTACACCATGGACGTGGCTGGCTGGGGACTCACCGAGAACATGCTGCCCAGTCCCACCAAGCTGAAGATCTCGGTGGCCGTGTGGAACCTCAAGGAGTGCCAGGACAAGTACACCACCTTCCAGGTGCATCTGAACAACTCGCAGATGTGTGCCGGCGGACAGTTCAAGGTTGATACCTGCGGCGGCGATTCCGGCGGACCCCTGATGGCATCTATAGGAACGGGCGGTGGCCGTGAGGTGTTTTACATTGCCGGCATCACCTCTTATGGGACCCGGCCTTGCGGCCTGAAGGGCTGGCCAGGCGTCTATACCCGTACCGGAGACTTTATTGATTGGATACAGCAGAAATTGGAGGCATAATAAATAAAATTGCTAATTTATTCACATATTCGCATTGGCTAGCTTACAATATTACGTACACTGTGCAGAAGGGGGCACACGGGGATGGACTAACTAAGCTAACTAAGCTAAGCTCTAGTGGAATGCCAACTACAACGCAACGCGAGCATAAACAGAGATTCGCAGGACCAGACCAAGCACAAACATCGGAACAATTCACTAAATACAACGCCGACTTTGGTAACTTGTTTGCCCGCTGGCCTGGCAACTAAAAAATAAATAAAATTGACTGACATTACATGCGCGGGCTCCACATACCCTTATGCCTTTGCTAGCGCTATAAATATATACTGGGGAGCGTATTATAATTTTCTTGTTTTTGATTCGTTTCCATGAAAAAAATAATAAGCAATAAATTTAGAAAATTCGTTTAACTAACAACAATTCGAGTGGAGAAAAATTCGGCATTTAAGATTGGATATAAAACGCTGCGGCAAAAGTCTTGAGTTTTTCGGAATAGGCACCAATTTCACATGCATAGACTGGGCAGGAGCTTAGACCTCCTCCGGAGCGGCACGCGGCGCTATGCCCGTCGCCACTGCCGCTGTCGCCGCCTCCTCAATGCCATTTCGTTCACTCTTTGCCGACGTTGGAGTTGCCCCCAAAACTTCGAGCTCGTTCTGCAGTTGGGTCAACACTCCCTTGAACGCAATGCAGAAGCCGCGACTGCAGGGTAGAAGGGGGAATTCTGGCAGCTCGCAGGGTGCCTTGTACTCCACGGGCATGTCTATATAAGAAAGAAAATAGTAAATCATCACACACCATCCCTGGAGACTCACCCTTGATACTGGTTATGCGGTGTCGCTGCGCCTCCGAAGAGTAGTCCGCCCAGGCCTGCATGCGCCCAAACAGCTCGCCGCCAAACTTCTTGAAGTGCTCGATGAGTTCGGCGCGGAAAACGTGCGGGGGATTCTTTAGCTGCTTGACCGTAGAATGGGCAATCTTTATGATGGCCATCTCGTTGTACACACGAGAGTTCTCATGGCCCAGCTGGGTGCCTGAAGAGTCACAAAGTAAATGTTAGTTATACAAAAATTTCGAAAAATTTCCCAAGTACCTCTTTGCTTCTCGTAGCCCGCTTCGTTATAGTAGGGCTCATCGACCAGTATGAGACCCTGTATGGAGACGAGCACCTGCAACATGGTGCTGGTGGGGGACCACACCTCGGTGTCGCGGCCCGACCAGGTGCCCAGCAGCGACACGCACACCTTGCCCTCCTCGTACAGGTTGGGGTTGAGGCGCTCCGTGCAGTAGCTAATGTAGTGGCACACGGGCGGGCTCTTCGGGTAGTCGCGGCCCATTTGGAAATCGAAGAAGAAGAGGGCGTTCTGGTACGGCGTTCGCTTTGGACCCACCATCATGACCGACATCAGGTCCATGCGATCCTCGTAGGCACGCACCACAACGCCCTGCGGCAGGGAGGCCTGCAGCATGCGGTATTCCCTTTGAACGGCGCGTTGATAGTTGGCCTTGTTGGCGGGGGACACCAAGTGGGAAAAGAAGTGATGGGACATCGGTGCACTGGGCAGCACCTGGAAGCAATCAGCGCAAATGGGCGGAGTGTCGGAGACTGCAGCTAGCGAGGGCGATGAACAGGCCATGGGACTTTCCACCGACGGCAGCGACTCGGACAGTACGTTCAGATTCAGTGGCTGCTGCTCCATGGCCTCGTCCTCCGCTGGCTGACCGTCTTGGGCGATCTCTGTGGAGGGATCGGCATCCTCAGTGGCTTCCTCCGCATCGCTGATCTCCTCGCTTTCGTCCTTGGTCTTGGATTTGCACTTGGTGTACGTGTCGGCAACCGCTTTGCGACACTTGATCATTTGGTCCTTGATGCGACACCAAAAGACCTCGCAGACGTCGGGACTTCGATTGGGAATCAGTTCGATGGTGAAGTCGCACGTCGGCCCTCTGTCTTCCAGCTTCTCCTCGAGAATGACCACGTCCCTGTCATCGTTGGCCGGATCGTCCGAGATGTTTTCTCCTCGCGAATGGACGCCCGAATCATTCTGTTAGAGGGGTAATTTCAGCTATATATCCGTATTTGACTGTAAATATAAACATCCTTACCTTGGCATGGTTTTCAAACGCCTTCGCAATGCAGGCATGTGCATTGCTCAGCATTTCAGCGTATTCGCTGCGGTACTGGTCGATGAGCTCGTTGGAGACCATGTTCTTCTCGGCCTCTGAGAATTCGTTGGCCATCTCATAGTAGGCGAGTTCCTCCTCCTCGGTGATCTCTTGATCTCTCTTCTTGCACTGAACCTCGTCCAGTTCCGTCGAGGACTTCCGTTTAGTGGGCGTCGACGTGGACTGACCCTCCACGGACAGGGCAGGGGAACCCTCTTTGGGCTTGATGTTGGCTGGAGTTTCGACCTGTGCGGTTGTTTCTTCGCGTCCGGCACAGTCGGCACACTTGTTGGTGAACTTCAGGATGGTCTTGAAGTGGTCCTCGTGAAAGAAGTGTGTCCTTAGCTTGTGGTCCAGGTAGCGGCAATTCGTGTACACGGACACCAGGTCATTGAGCACGTCCGGCTTGCGACGGGCGGGCAGGATGCTGAATATTTTCTTCAACTCCATCATCGCCTCCATGGCCTTGTCCATGCCTGTTAGAAGGTCCTCGTTGTCTGACGAGGAGAGGCTTATGCTGACGCCAGCACGACTGCTAACCGACTGCGTCTCCCAGGAGTCGTTGGATGCATCCGATTCGTAGCCGTCGGGATCGTCGGCGTGATGGATCTCAAAGAGATCCTGCGGGTAGCACTTGGTGATGTGACCCTTGGCCCACCACACGCGTACCCGTCCGTCGGGATAGTTGTCGATCACCTGGCCAGCAGTTGAGTCGACGTCCTCGCCCGTGAAGTTGGACACCCGAATGACCATGGTGCCCGGTCGATACTGGTAGTCGGAGTGATCCTTCAGGTCATACACGCTCAGCTCCTGCATCTCCTTGAACATGGGACTGAAAGAGAACGTGAGTCTCCAGAATGTTCCACGAATACAGGCCATGTAAACACTTACATTGGATTCTCAGCCTTCTGGTAAACATTGAACCACTTCACCTTGGCGATGCGCTCGTCGTGGTCCACACACTGAATAACCCCGTAGTCGGTGGCTGCGGTGCTGTCCTCGTTGGCCTTGCTCACAAAGTCGCCCGGAAAGAACTCGTGGTTGTCCAGATGATGGATCGGATACAGCTGCGTGGAATGAATGCCCGTCTCGACCACCCCATCCTGCCAGACCACCGTCACCGTGCTGTAAACGACCAGCGTCTCCACCACGATTTCGTCGCCATCCTTGGGGTCCATGTCCTTCTTGACGAAGGGCGAAGTGATCAGCTTCTTGACACTCTTCAACTTCTTCTTCATATGCCGCCGCTTGGCATAGCGCATGGTGATCCGCGGGGTCTGGGGGCCGGTACTTGCAGCAGCAGCAGCAGCTGCAGCGGTCGTGGATGCGGCCATATCTGTGGCGCAGCCAGATTGTTTTTGGGCAATCACCGAGGGCTCTGGTGGCTCTGGGGGCTCGGCAACTTCCTGCTCATCCTCCTCCTCGTCCGCCTCATCGTCTATCGAGTCCCAGGTCTCCTCGTTGCTACCAGAGCGGATCTTTATTTCGGATGCATTAAGTGACGGAGACTTAAGGGACGTGTTCGCATTGGCGTTGGAGTCGTGGTCGTTGTCGGCCGCAGGGCGAGGCAGGCGCATGCCGCTGAACTTGTTGGCCAGACGGCGGAACTTGGGCACATTCCGTGCGTTGCTACTGCTGGAAGCGGCCTGCGGACTAGCCGTAACGTTGAGCTTGCTGCCCTTTTGCTCGGGCCTGTGATGGCGATTGTAAATTGAGGTGTATTTAACCGCTGAAAAGGGAATATAGTTGTTATAAGAACTATGTTTTAGGAACCTTATCAATATTTTACTACCTTGCTCATCCTCCCAGTCAGTGTATTTAACTAGTTTATCACATTTTGAATATTTGAGGTAGAATCGATCGTGAATTTGCAGCATATAGGATTCGTAGATGTTGAGGCGCTTCACCTTGCTCAAGTCCTCGCCCTTTATGATGGTCTTGGGATGCTTGAGTGGATCAGTTTCTTTGCTATTTTCAGACTGCGAAATGGCCCTGCATGTCCAGGCCACGGTAATGGACGAGGTGTTGATGGATTCCACGGTGTACTGAGTCAAAGATGTTAAGAGAGTTTTCAAGAAAGCGAACTCATACTCCTTTATTTATTTTTTCTTACCACGGCACGCCCCTTGCGATTGGCTGGCAGGGGGATCTCCGGTGTCAGGTTCTTGATGCGATTAGGGGGCGGCATGCGACCCACCACTACATTGCCCCGATAGTAGACATTGGGATTGAAGACGTCCCGAGTAGGGCACGAGCCCACCGCATCCTTGAATTTGTGGAAATCGAAGGAGGTGATTTCAAGACGGGCGCCGTTAGGGGATCTGCAAAAAATTTCAGAGTCAACAAAGGCTGCAAAGTGGCTAAGGAGCTAAGCAGGGACTTACTTGAGCACCGCACTCTCGTCAACATGGACTGTGGTGCCTATCCAGGTGCCCAGGCACACGGCCACTTCCCTCGTCCATTCGGAGATGGGACGCAGCCGCTCGGCTGGCACGTTCCTTATGATATACTTGGAGCCCAGCACCTTGACATCGGCGCACACGTTCACGTCCCGCACATAGCCCGCTTGGCCGGTGAGATCCTTCTGGCCGGGCATACGCCTGCGGACCACATCGCCCGGCATTAGGGTTCTGTCGGCCAGTCCAATCTGTGCGCCACCACATGGTTCCGCGTCGAAAGAGAAGAGCAAATAAACACGTGTCAGAGCCGAAAATGGAGGCACAAAGAACGAACGGATAAACAGTAAAACAGTTGTCCAAACACGACAAAGAACAGTTATTCGAGGCCGTTACATAACCTCAACGATGGGGCCTTGTACTCACCGACTGTTCCGTTTGCACCATCTCCTTGCCGTCGGGGTAGAAGGCCACGCGCACCTCGCCCTTGGACAGCACCTCGTCGGGTACTTCGTCCTCGTCGGATGAGTACGACTCCGCCGTTTCCGTGACCACGCCGAAATGGACGCGACCGCGACGATCGATGCGGAACACTTCGTCCTCGAAGAAGTACTGGTACTCGTGGTTGCCTGACTGGCTCTTGGACGGAGCCTGGCCTCCACCCGAGCGTCGTGGGTGGCCAGCATGACGTGCCTCCAGCGACGGTGGCGTCTTCACCGGCCCCTGTGCCTCAGTCGGCGCTGCTGCCTGGGGAGCAGCAACCTCCACGGAGGATGGCTGCTGCTGCTGCGGCTGCTGAAGCTGAGGGGCGCCACCGACCTCACTGGCAGCACCCGCCAAATGGCTCGACATGTTACCAATGGTGGACTGCGGGCATGGGAGGCCAAATCAATGCGCGTTTACAGCTGGGAGTCCCTAGTCTTTGGCAATTCGCGTGGCGAATTCTTGTTCTTGGCGTCTTTCTCGCTCTCTCTCTTTCTTTCTCTCTTGCTTTTTCTCTAGGTTACAACTAACAGTAACGGAGGTGCACTTCGTTGCAGTAGGAGGAGCTCGCGCGGAGCACACACATCTAATTTGTAAGCCTGACCAATAATCACAATTTAATTGGGTAATTTTGCCGACTTCTTTGAAAAACTATAAATAAAACAGTCAAAATCTACAAAAACAAAACGAGAAACGGAGCAAAAGCGAATCGCCTGCTACAACTTGGGAAAACTATCGATATTTAAAATTCGAGTGTGGCCAGATGGTAGTGCGAGCAGGAAACCAGCAGTCACAGCTGTCTTATTAAACTGACCAGACGTCGGAGCTGTGAGGATTAAATCACGACTTTAATGAATATTTTTGAATTTTATGTAGCAGATTTTGAAAATAAATTAAGCTTTTTATAGGCTCGCCACGATCATAATCGCTAAGAAAACGAGCATTGTAAATATGAACAATGTTGACAAAACGAGACAAATTATCGACATTTCAAATAATTTTCAGATGTGATGTTAAAAATCTTTGGAAATTCCTATATTTCAAAATTTCTGGACTTTTGAAAATTCAATGAAAATAGTTGTGATTGTTGAATTTTCTGAATAAATATTTATTTGACGCTTGCAAACTTACCTTGCTCGTAGAACAACAATAAATTAGACGACTAAATTACAGCTTGTGAGCTATCTTATTCTTATACCATATATAAATTTCAGTTTTAGACCAAAAATCCAACGCATACGTTGCCTGTATTTTATATAAACATCCAGAGATGACACAGAAAAAGTTATGAATTGTAAGTAGACTTTATAAATTCATCGAGTGGTTTGAATTTGATAGCTTTTCCCTCGATGTTTCTGAAAACGAACCCAACCAAATAGACAACCGTTTACCAAAAATATATTAGTTTATTCACTGAAATTTTGCACATATTTCTTCTAATATTGCACGTTTACATGTTGTCACATCTAACTATCATGGGCGGAGCGAACTGGGAATGACGCAGACCGAAGGAGTAGCCCGGACCGCTTTTGCCGGGACGGTAGTACATCAGGTCGTAGTAGTTGGGACCAGGACCGACATTCTCCCCCGGAATGGTTGTGCGCGGCTGCATCGAGTACACTGGCGCACGGTTTAGCTTCACGTTGATGTCACCGGAAGCATAGGCAGCCGGACCCGGCGAGTTCGTCTTGTTAATTATCTTGGTTTGTATGCCCCTGTCAAGGCAAGGAAGTGCATTAGGAGATGGTCAAAGGCAACTCCTGGATAGAGCTACTTACATGCTGTATTTGGGCACTCCAGGACGAACAGCGTTCACCTCGTACTTGTAGGCATTGGGCCCAGGACCCTCCTTTTTGAAGGAGAAGTCCGTTCGCAGACCCATCGAATAAGACGGCGCTTGGGTACCCGTGAAGAAGGGCTTGGTGTGGACATCGTGGGCTCCGGGACCAGGACTGCTTCGCTTATCTGGAGTAAAGAAAACGCATAAATATATTCTTGATTTTATTTCATAGTCTGTCAGGATCCACTCACCTATCACATTAGTCCTGGGCGCCATCGAGAACTCGAGACCCTTGCTGTTGCCATAGCGGGTCAGCTTGTCCACCTTATAGGCACCGGGACCAGGACCCAGTTCCTCTCCGGGCATTAGGGTGCGCATGCCAAAGGAGTACTGCGGCATACGCTGTTTCCGGTTGTCATGCTGGTTGTAGCCGCATGTAGGTGGCAGCATATAAGCGCCGGGTCCAGGGCCTTGAAACGACACAGAGGATCGCGATTACTTACCACATTCCAAAGGTGTATTTTTATTTCCAACTTACCTAAAGGTCGCACCGCCATTTTTAGTTAGTTTTGTGCAATATTAGAATAAATATATTTTACTAAAAAATTTTGAACTCAATATGAGGTGTATGCCGAACGGATTCCACCTACAGAATGAGGCTTCCATAAGCCTCGACACGGCAGCTCCAACATTTCATGTGAAGTTCGAAGTCAAGGCTAACAAGATTGGGAAAAATGGTTTCAATGTGTTCCCAAAAACAAAAATCTGAAAAAAGAAATGTTCCCAGAAACGTGACTTTGTTCCTTCACTAAATTCAGAAATATTTTAATTGTGTTTGAATTAGTTTATTTTGATAATCACAAGTATAATCTTTAAAGCGACTTTCAAAACTTTCAGTTGGTAAAATAAGGTGTTTTTTTTAAAGGTTTTTACTTGTAAAATTTGATTATTTAACTTAAAGAGATTGAAAATGTGATTTTGGTTTCAAGGAGATTCGAATTCTTAATGGAAAAGTATTCTTTATACTCCTTAATGTGTTTCTAGAAATCAGCTCGTAATATATATTGCTTAAAGTGAGCCCTAGGAACGCCCGAATTTTGGGATACTCAAGAAGTAACTTTTGCGTTCGCATTGCTTGAGATTTGCATAAGATCTGGACAGATCCTAAGCTTATTCCACATCCATGGAGTTGTAGAGCTGCTTGTATCGAGATCCACCACTGCTGCTTTGGAGCAACATGTCATTATGCTGCTCCCTCAGGGCCTGTAAAGATTTCCATAAATATAAGAATGTTTTCTTTTGATAATATTTAAGTAATATCCAACCTTGGGATCGTATTTCTGGTACAAATACACCAGAACGGGGCCATAGATCATGTTGAAAATGCCCACGATGCGCATAAGCCAGGCAAAGCCAAAGGTCTGGGCCAACTCACCACCAATCAGGGGAGCTATAAAGTGAATACTCAGTTTTATGATCTCCAAAAAATATATGGTTTATAGCTCTATTTACCCAGACAATATGCTAAGCTAACGGAGGTCTGTTGAATGGCGTAGACAGTGCCGTAGCTGGACATGGAGTTGCTGCCCTCGTTGTGCTCCTCCTGGGATAGAGTGGCGTCCACAAAGGTGGCAAGCAGAGGGACTAGAGCTGCATCGATCACGCCTATGCCTAGACCCAAGGCGAAGTGGGGCAGTAATAATTGGGCAACCGTTGTGGCACTGGGGATCTGTAAGGGAAGGGTTTTAGAATATAAAATCCTAATATTTACGAGAATTTAACTCACCAAAATGGAGGCCGTTCCCACCAGAAGCAGGCTAATGCAGGACACCCTCACCTGCCCATATTTATAGGCAATGCTGCCAAAGAAATTAGTCCCCACAAAGTAGCCCACCGAATCCGGAATGAAGACGGTGCCCAGCTGCCACTTGTTCGGCTTGAGATACTGAATCAGCCAGATGGGCAGGCATGGCTCCAGCATTGCCATCGTGGAGGTGGAAACCCAAATAGCCAGCACAATGGCCAGGATCATCTTGCACTCGAGCAGGGGCCTCCACTTGGGACTTTCCTCCACCACCACCTCTGGCTGCACGGACAGGTCCAGAGTCAGCAGCTGCAGGCCCAGACTCAGGAATATCAGCGTGGAGAGAATGATGAAGGGCGCTGACTTGCCCATCAGGTCGTACAGGATGCCACCGAAGGGATAGCCGAGCAGCACGCCCAGCGCTATGCTGCCCAGGATGATGCCCATTACCTTGGAGCGCCGCGCCTCCTCCGGGTAATGCTGGGCCACCAGGCTCATGCCGCAGATGTTGATGCAGGCAGAGCCCACGCCTTGGATCGCCCGGGCCACCAGGAGGGCCCAGTATGATTCGCCAACGGTGAACACTAAAGGGGTGAGAAATAAATAAATAATATATTAAATAAAAGATAATAAATTAAATAATAATAAGTCCCTTCAAGTTCAAAACCCCTTACTGACCCAAAATTTCAATTACGGGCTCGATGAGACGTCACCCAATCCCATATTGCCTTCGTGGCCTTCAAAATTGATCACTCACCCAGCGAGGAGAGGAGCAGGAAGAAGGTGCCGACCACAATCGGTAGGCGGTAACCGAACTTGCTCGACGCGTTGCCGACAATCGGATTGAAGATTAATTGGACAAGTGCCTTCATGGCCAGCAGCAGGCCGATGGAGCCGTTCTCCTGCCTCAAGGTCAGCTCCTTGTTGTTGTCGGGAAGAGGTGGGGCCGACAGCTTTCGGTTCCTGCTCCTGGACGAATTAGTGTCGCCCGGCTGGCCATCTGGTGGCTTCAAAGGCGAGGGCGTGGATGAGAAGGTGGTATTGGGTGGAAATGATGGAGAGCTGGGAGTGATGGTAGTGGTATCTGTGGTCAGCTGGAACAGGGTGAAATTGACCATCGATTTGCCGGGTATGGGATGCTTGGAGATATAAAGCTGACCGGACGGGGACTCCCCACCCCTGTAGGCCAGCTTCGAGGACGCTGCTGTGTCATCCAGACTGAGTACGATCGGGGCAGAGGACTCCGAGGACTCCAGGCTGGCCAAGTAATCCGGCAGGATGGGCACTGCAAACGGGCGATTATTATCGTTTTATTACCGCTCTTATCGCGTAATTGATTCGGGCCATTACCAATTACGGTTAGCAGCATGTTATCTAGCAGCAGGGCCAGGTAGACAATCACGGCAATCAAGCAGCGATTGGAGGAGCCATTAGCCTGCGGCGTGGAGCTTCGCCTGCCCGTGGCATTTAGCTGGGCAGCTGCCTGGGACTGGGACTGGGCCTGCGATGGGTTCTGGCACTGGGACTCTGACCGAGCGTGGGTCGCTCCACGTGCCGACTTCTCCGACATGGCTGGCGCGCTTTTTGGCTAATTTGGACACACGGATAGCGCCAATTTAGGCTGCCATATGGCTCGAAAGTGCCCTCGCGATTCGCGCCACAAAGTATGCCTCGAGCTGTATCTACACACACACAGAGAGAGGGCGGACTGGCAACAGGTGGTGGTGCTGCCACAACGACGTATGTGCGAATATTGAAAGGCAGCGACAAGTTGCCGTCCTATTTTATTGGCAGCATGCGAGCCGAGCCGAGTGCGACGGCCGAAAGCCGAGCAGATGGCCACAGAAAAAATAATAAGAGACGACGGCATCCAGCCAGCCAGGCAGCCAGGCATCCAGGCATCCCTCTTCACCCATCTGGACCCCTTTCTATGGCATTCTCTGTTGTTTGCATTGAACATCGTTTGGATGTTTGGCTTTGGAAGGGTTATTAGCCCTTTGAATGACTTTAAAAGACAGTTTTTTAATAGAAATAAATTTATATTCGATTTCAGGGATATTTTGTTAACAAAATAAAATTAAATGAGTTATAAAAATTGGGTTAATATATAGTAAATAGTTGCAAAAAGACTCTATCTTATTAATAGCTTAATTTTATTTAATTTGCTTTCGTTTTATCTACAAATAAATATTAAATTAAAAAAAATTAAAAACGTAATTCACATTAATGAAAGCCTTTTTGCATTTAGTTAGTTAGAAAAATTCTTGGAATGTCTATAAACTGGGTAAATAATTTCTAACCTTATTAAAAACAATAGCTTACTGAGTTGTTTTAGTTTAAATAAATTCCTATTTGTTATTGGTCTAAAATTAAGACTCTTGATTGAAATGAAGAGCAAAAGATCTAGTTATATTTTAAAGAACTTTTAAATGGATTTATTTAAGTATAACCTCTTTTTTTTTAAATATATTCCCAAACCTCCTCAACCTAGAGCATTCAAAAACCTTCAATATTCCCACAGTTTTGTCAGCAGTTTCCCATTGAACTGGTTTATAGTTTATGTTGTTAACACCAAATTCAACCGCACATGCAGGCAGACACACGCATGGCTTTAAAGCTTTAGCCATGTCATGGGATTCTGTATTATTAGCACACCACGAATCCTCGGGAGCCTGGCTGATGGGGAGATTAAAGCAGTGGCTTAAAGACCCGGCCGAGCGAGTGTTCGCCACTGCCCCGATAAGCAGGCTATGGATTTCTTGCGGCCTTTAGTCACATTTTCCATTTCATTGGCTTATTCCGTTTATGCCGTTTAAATTTAGTCCCCGACAAATTTGTGACGGATTGCCAGGCTGAAAATCGATTTTATGAATAAGGGTAGCTGGCATGGCAACCTATTTTTAGTCTGGAAGCAGCATTAATAACCGCCGATTAATCCATGACCTAATCGGTGATAACTATGTGTCAGTTGCTAATGAGCAATCCCCCGATTGGACACCTATTCTCTTTTGTAAACTTGCCATTACCAGTCACTAATCTCAGACCAGCGATTAAGCTAATCTAAGCATTTAACTGATTAGATTGTCTGCTACCAAGAATGCCTACTCAATCGCTTAATCAGTAAACACAATTGATATTTATAAAAAATATATATTTGTTGGACACCTTCCTTCACTTTTTAACGACGATTGTGCGGACTGAATATGGAGAAATCGTTTTGCCCTGGCTGCCCATATCGCGTGACCTTGCCGGGATGATAGGCGGCTGGTCCAGGTCCTTCAGGTTTCCTGCCGGTGTTATTGCAGGACCTCGACCGCTTGCCGAAGCTGTACGTCGGGCTTCTCGTGATGCGTTTGTCGACGTTCTTAGGGCCAAACGTGCTGGGCAGATTGTAGGCGCCAGGTCCGGGTCCTAGAAAAAATAATACAAATTACAAATAATTAGGGAAATATTATAGTTTTACCGGTTATCTATGTTTTAACTTTAAAACGAACTTACCAACTGATCTTCTGCAAGACATTTTTTATGAATTTGGAAAGAAAACGTCCGAAAATGTTGAAAATTTTGTGAATTTAGAGAAACTCCCAAAAGAGTTGTTTGCCGAACGAGATAAAGCCTGAGAATGAGAAAGTAAAGGCACATCTCCCTTACATAAAAGTAAAATTGAAGTCAAGGCCAACTTGATGGTGAAAACTGATGGAAATCTTTGCCTAAAATTCCCTTTCAGTAAAATTAATTATAGTATTTATGTACAATTGGCCTTATCTGGCTTACTTCCTGCTTAGCGCCTTTTCTTAGCCACTTGTGGGGGTGCCCCAAGTGCTCCAATTGGCCAGATAAGCCAGCCAAGACCTCCTCCACCTGCAGCACCAGTTCTGGTAGTACCTTCAGTCGGCTGTCAGCGATTGGAGCGAACGGTCTACTAGAAAAATGTTTGGGAGCAGAGAATTCTTGGTGTTCGGAGTGCTGCTGATATGGGCAATTGGTAAGTGGCCATAAACCGAATCTATAATCCGAATCTAAAACCAAAAATTCCTCCTGCAGGTGGTCGTTCCGAGTCCATTCCCTGCCAACTCAAGGATGCGGACCACGGCAAGGTGTGCGTCTGCACGGCGGAGCTCTGTGATTACCTGGAAAACCCCATCCTGAAGGAGGACTACGAGTTCGCATTGATTTCCAGCTCTAAGCTGGGCCTGCGGTTCACCACTTCCAGTGGAAAATTCGGCACAGAGGAGAAGTTCACGGTGCCGGACTATGTGGAGCCTGCTCCGGAGGCTGTTAATGCCAGCATCCTGTCCCGCCTGCTGGACAAGGTGGTGGCCGAAGCCTTTACCTTGGAGTCCCGCGAGAGCGCCATCACTCGAACGGTGACCCTGCAGTTGGACCGCAGCAAGACCCACCAGAAGATGGTGGGATTCGGTGGCAGCTACACCGGAGCCGTAACCTATCTGGTCGAGCAGTTTAAGAAGCCGGAGCTGGCCGATCACTTGTACAAGTCCTTCCATGCGGAGGAGGGTCTGGGTTTCAACCTAATGCGGGTTTCCATTGGCGGCTGTGACTTTGACCTCGCGCCCTGGGCCTACGCCGAGGAGGAGGGCAACACCCAGCTCTCCGGCATGGACAAACTGGACGAACGGGACGTGGAGCGCGTGGCTCAAATCAAGCGCCTTGTGGAGGTCTCTGGAGTGAAAAATCTGCTCGTCAAGGGCGCCGCCTGGAGTGCTCCGCCTTGGATGAAGACCAACAACAGGTGGACTGGATTCGGGCGCCTCAAGCGGGACTACTACCAGACCTGGGCCGACTACCACCTGCGGTGGATAAAGCTGATGGAGGACAACGGCATTCCCATCTGGGCCATTTCCACCGGCAACGAGCCCCTCAACGGCATCTTCTTCATGTACTTTGTGAGATTCATGAGCATGGGATGGACACCACAAAGCCAGGCCATTTGGCTGAACGATTACCTGGGGCCCGCCCTCCGTAACTCCGAGTTCAAGGATATTGTTCTCTTCGGAAACGACGACCAGCGTTACTCCTTTCCCACCTGGTTCAAGATGGTAAGTCAGGGTGCAGGTGTACCTACTCTATTTATTATTTTTTCCCAGAAATGATCCAATTAGCACCAATTACGCTTCAAAGTTCATAGTATTCCTTATCGCCTCTATTTTCAGATGAACCGCACTCGCCCCAACTCGGTTGATTATCTCGATGGATTAGCCCTGCACTGGTATTGGGACGAGATTTTCGGCAACAGTTTTATTGAGAAGACCAAGGTGTATGCCCCCGACAAGATCCTGATCGTGTCCGAGTCCTGCATCGGTGACAAGCCCTGGCAGGCAGCTGCTCCTCTCCTGGGCAGCTGGGAGCGGGCTGAGAAGTACGCCCGCGACTATCTGGCCAACATTAAGCTGGGCTTCCACGGCTGGATTGACTGGAACTATTGCCTGGACGAGAAGGGCGGACCCAACTATGTGGACAACACCGTAGATGCCCCCGTTATCGTGAATACCACAAGTAAGTTTAGTCCTTCGGCCTTAGATTTTTGGTATAAGCCTAATAATTAATGTAATCATTCGCAGCCTTTGAAGAGTTCTACAAACAGCCCATGTTCTATGCCATCGGCCACTTCTCCAAGCTGGTTCCGGAGGGCTCGTTGCGAATTGATGCCATTCCCAGTAACGTCAACCTGGACACGGTGGCCTTCCTTCGACCGGACAACAAAATCGCCGCCGTTTTGTTCAATAGCGGACGCGCTGACCTGGACATCAATGTGGTGGACAGTGTTCGTGGCAAGTTCACTGTGAATATTCCAGCTAAATCCATTCACACGTTGCTGTATAATTAAATACATTTTAAGAAATAAAAGTTGATGAGTTTTTATTAAGTTTTCCAAAGACAAATAAATAATTCATACTTAATATCATAACAAGTTGCTATTGCGGAATACTTTGGTTCTTCGGAGGAGCTTTCTAAAAGGTTTCTTAACGGAAAACGTTATGTTCCAGAAAGTTTGTCCTTTAAAAACTTTAAAGGATTTTTGTAAAAAAAAAATGTAACGATTTTACTTTGATTTTGCAAATTTTCTTTAAGAATGTTAGCTGAAAAATGTTATCGAAATGCGAATAGTTATGCTTCGGCTTTATAGTTGCTGGTCTTATAGGTATACTTTTAGGCTTGTTTGATAGGTCGTTATATATAAAAGTAAGCTTTTTTGAACAGTTCTAACAAATTGCGAGTCCACCAAGGATTCCATGTATCTGAAAATGCCTCAAGCCAGACAAAAGGATTGGTTTAGATTACCGGAAGCGTGAGATTGTAAAAAATCTAAAAAGAATCCACTTCCACTAAATACTTCTAGTGCTTAAGAATTCGTTTTTTAATAATACGGTATAAAAAAATATGAATAGTTTATTGTAAGCTTTGCGAAATTCTTACAGGAATATATTTTTATATTATTTTGATCACAGTTCAGTAGAGATTTAGGAAATGACAACTTGAATACAAAAAAAATGGCTATCTGGTCAATATTTATTTTTATTATATTATAAAAATTGTTTTTAATATTTAAGCATTTAAAAAATATATTTTATTTAATTTACATATATTTCTTTTAGCCTAATATTTTGTATTAACCCCATATTTAACCCCTTTCTTGGTTCCCACTCCGCCTCTGGCTTTGCGTAACTTTTACTTTTGATTGCGTGCGCCGATTTCCAAGTGGGATCGGATCTCCGCCACTGCCGGCCATAGCAAGTCGCTTTATCAAATCAAATCAACAGCCGGGCCCCCGGGTCAAGCCGAGCTCGTCGTAAACACAAAGAGCAAGTTGAGCGAAATTCAATTAGAGAAACGCTTTCCAACGAGAGTCCCAAATCGCAGCGCTCTCATTCCGAGCTCAGTTTTCGAGGTGCCTTCGCTGGAGTCGCATCGTTCCGGCTTTAGTGCAAAAATGATCTACATTTGGCATTGCTTTCTTTTTGCACTGATCTTGATCAGGGCAGGTGAGTGAGCCTGGTGATTACGTGTACCTGAAATAAGTAGTATAATGTGTACCCTGCAGGTGCCTCAACTTGGCAGTTGCCCTGCGATCTGCGGGAGACGAGCCATGGGAGCGTGTGCGTCTGCAACAGCACCTACTGCGATTACCTGGAGCAGCCCGTGATTACTGATAGCGACCAGATTGTGGTGATCAGTTCTAGCAAGGTGAGTCAGCAGGATGGCCTACAGACTTAATAAAAGCAGGATTGAGTGGGTTTATTTTTCTGAACGTTATCAGGCCTGCTTGGGTTTTGTTTTTCATTTCAATAAATAAATATATTATATAAATCATACACAATATTCTCTCTGCTTCTTGCAGGATGGCCTGCGCTTCCATATGACATCTGGTGACTTCTCTAGCCAGAAACCCTTGGTGGTGGAGGACAAGCAGTCAACAGATGAGAACTTCCAGGCGGAGGCCATTGTGGTGGATCAAAGCCGGGCCTGGCTGCAGTTGGCCAACATTCCCCAAAAGCTTTGTAGCTAATTAACTCTTTAAAAACTAAATACGAAATATAATATATTATTTCATATTCCAGTTATCAATGCCACCAGTGTTCGGACTATTAGAGTATCTGTAAATCGAGAGAAGCGTTTTCAGAAGGTAACCAATTTCGGTGGGGCCTTTACCGGAACAGTGTCCTATTTACTGAAGGAGTTGCCCAGGGAGCTGCAGGATCATGTCTATAAGTATAACCATAAATCTAGTATAACAAACTTGAAATTTAATATCATCTCTTTGCCAGATCCTACTTCCATCAAAATGGAATTGCCTACAACACCTTGCGAATGTCCATAGGTGGCTCGGACTTTGATCTGGAACCTTGGGCCTACAACGAGTGGCCCCGCAATGATCTCCAGCTGAGTAACTTTACAGAACTCGATGCGAGGGATCTTCAGAAAATAAAGCAGCTAAAGCGGCTGAAGATAGTGGCTCAGATGGAGGATCTAAAGATCATGGGCGCTGCCTGGAGTGCACCGCCCTGGATGAAGAGCAACGATCGGTGGACGGGTTTCGGGCAGCTAAAGCCGGAATACTATCAGACCTGGGCGCTCTACCACCTCAAGTGAGCAAACGATCATGGTCTTCCTTTAAATGAAAGAATTTTGCATTTTCACAGATTCCTCGAACTCATGCAGGCTAAAAATATGCCGATCTGGGCCATATCCACTGGCAATGAGCCGCTGAACGGCGTCATCGGGTTCTTCTTTGTGCACTTCATGAGCATGGGCTGGACGCCCTGGCAGCAGGTACGAGCCCCATTACCCATTAGCCTTACCCATTGGCCATCGATCACGATTCCGGGCTATTAAACATCTCGACCTATTTTTGGTCAGGCTATTTGGCTGAGCGATAATCTGGGTCCCACCATCCGGAGCTCGGGGCAGAGCAAGGTGCTCATCTTTGGCAACGATGACCAGCGGTACACATATCCCTCGTGGTTCCGAAAGGTGAGTAAAATATCTGGGAAAAAGAACTATCTTAATAAGACATTAATTTACAATAAATTTCTTAGATGCGCTCCTCCCGCAACGACTCGCTCTCCTACCTAGACGGCCTGGCTGTTCACTGGTATTGGGATGAGCTCGTTGGCCCCCAGCTCATTGACCAGGCTCACCTGGAGATGCCCGAGAAACTGCTGTTGAACACCGAGTCCTGCATCGGCGACAAGCCCTGGCAGACCCATGGACCCGAGCTGGGCAGCTGGCAGCGCGGCGAGAGCTACATGCGGGCCTACACCCAGGACATGAGGCATCACTTCAACGGCTGGCTGGACTGGAACCTGGTCCTAGACGAGCGTGGTGGACCCAACTATGTCAACAACTTTGTGGATGCCCCGGTCATTGTGAATGCCACCAGTCGAAGTGAGATATACAAGCAGCCGATCTTCTATGCCATCGGGCATTTCTCCAAGTTCCTGCCCGCGGAATCGGTGCGCATCGAGGCGAGGATCGAGAACGAGAGCAATCCCTTCACCCAGCTGAGCGTGGTGGGTTTCCAGCGACCGGACGGGAGTGTGGCGGTGATTGTCTACAATGGGTGAGTCTCTATTTCTATTTTGGGTTGCCTCTGCGACGGTGCCGCTTAAGTGCATCAACTTAATTGCCGCCGACAACGTTGCAATTCACTTTTATGAATGCCCCTAATGGGCGCCCTGCCCTCCAATCTCCTTGCAGCCAGAACCTGCCGGTGGACGTGGCCCTCAATGATAGCCAGCGTGGTGTGATCGGCCTTCGCCTGCCGCCGCGCTCCTGGCACACGGTGCTCTACAAGTAAGGAGTGGGTTCCCTATCCCCTTCCCGGAACCCAAAGTCGTCTAAGTTGTAGCATTTAAATCTAGAGTAGAGTGGAGGAGGAGTCCAGCTGCCGCTGCCGCTGCCCAGAGGACCAATTGAGGCTCAAGTGACGTCACAACGGAAGCCCATAAATTGTGCCCTCAACAGGATGCGCGCAGGATAAGGGCCCCAGCGAGGATGTAACGCCAGAGCTGCATGCCAACGGAAATTTGTTTAAGCCGCTCAATTTGCCGGAACGCGTCTGTTTACAATGAAATTTCATTTGCCGTTTAATGCCGGCTCCTCCTTTATCTTATTATTTTTCCTATATAGGAGCCCACATCGCTCGGATCAAGTTGAGTGACAACTGCCAGTCAAGCGGCAACGACGACCAAATAGTTCTTGCGGTTTCGTCTATTTGTTCAATATGCTCTATAAATATGAATGTCAATTAAGCGCCAAGCAAATGCATTTTTCCGCTTTTTGCTTTCCCTCGCTGAAAATGGGGCGTTTTATGTAAGTCTATAAATTAAAACATGAAACGTTTATAAACCCATACGACAACGACGACTGGTGGTTGTGGCAGCCTCAACTGCGGCGATGCGCTTCCTTTTTGTTTTAAGATAAATTAAGAATATTATGCATATAAATATGTGCATTACTCTGAAGAAGACGGCTGCTGATGCGAATATATTTGAAATGAAGCAAGAAAAGAATGCCAACATAAATACTGCTTAGAATTAAATTTTTTTAAAGTCAACAATGTAACAAATAAATAGTTCCTAAAAAGAAATGTATACGATTTCATTGATAAAGCATATTTTTTCTGTTTATAAATTCATTTTGCTGAAGTAAATAATTGTTTGCTTATTAAAATATAATTGTTATAAATACTTACAGATGTTTTATTTGAATATATTCGATATTTAGCTTAACTACTATTACTATTTACTATTTAGCTTAACTACTATTAGACTATTAGCTGGCTTACCACAAAAAGCAAGAAGAGAGCAAAGCTACTCAAGCCCAACCTCACGGAATGTTGCACCGTATTACGTTCTTTGATGGGACAAAGCACGGACTGAAGCTAACCTTGATCGAATTTTGTCTTAGCAAATACTATATAGATCTAAAAAATACAAATAATTTAAATTTTATCTTACAAATATTCATACAAAAAAAAAGAAACAAAAAGCAAACATATGGCTTACCCGGTCCGGCTTCCCCGAGCATATCTCAAGTGCTTACAGCGAAACACACTTATCAGCAATGAGCGTGTCAATTACATGCCCCTGCCCCTGGCCGCTGCACTTACCCCCCACTTTTGCTACCCTTTTGCCTCAAGAAAGTGCCAACATCGGGCAATGTGTTGAGTGCGCAGAGTCGGTGGTGCAGTGTTAATGAGGCTCATTATTAATATGGCAGCGATATGTTTGTGTCATGAGCAATGGGCGCTGCGCGGGGAATCTACACGCGCTGCCCTGTCAGCAGCGAGATCAAAGCACAAAGCAGCCTCCGGAGGAGTCCTCCTCCATTGGCCATAATGTGTTATGAGTTATTTGGAGGCAAGCTGATCTGCTTCCTGGCATCCATGATCGCCGCGGATCGGAGCTTGTCAGCAGCTGACAGCGCCATGTCACAGCAATTTGCCCGTAGGTGTTCCACGTCAGCACGAACACCTAGCCGGGAGATGTCGGTGTAATGCCATGTGACAGGCAGTCCTCCTACTCCTCCACTCCTACACTCCTCAAATTGAATGCTCACAGCTCGGAACTGGATACTATTTAGCGTTAGATTTATTTCGGGCATTAAACGGAGATCGCATTTCAAGAGCAGCGGCAGAGAGTACTCGGACACTGGAAGAAATAATGGGAAAATCAGAGTGTTCTATATAATATAATATAAGGCTATAGAAACTTAATTTTTCTTTACTATTTCGTCATCTCATGGCTGACAAACACTCGTGCACAGTGTCCGAAAGCTTGGCGACTGCGAAATTGCTGCAAGCATGCAAAACATAATATGGGATAAATGCACTTTGGCGCGTAATCAGGGTTCGGAGGCAGTTTACTGAACTAATAAAAATATATCTTAGAAATTATATATATTATAAAATTTACCTTATTATTGTGACCATTTTAATAGGGAATATCTTTAGTAAAAAGATTGAGATACACCAAAATTTCAATTAAAATTATTTTCAAATTTTCTTAATAGGATAATATGACCTTCTGCTGACTTAAGAACTTTAAGGAATCCGTCATTAATTTTCCTCAGTGCTCCCATCTCCCAAATGTCAACGAGAAGGGCACTTAAGTGACTCTATGCAGACGGGCGCCGGATGTGAGCTATTATTCCGTCACACAAGGCCTAGACCCTCTCTCCTACCCATCCCAAATCCCATTCCCAGGAGCTGGATAAAAGTGCAAGTTACAAAAATGCGTGTAGATACACAGGCGACCCAATGAAACGATTGTATTTTCCCCAATTCGATTCGCCTGGCCCGCGATAAGATTAGATTAGGAGGGACTCTCTAACCAACATGGGATCGTGGGGGAAATAGGCAAATTAGCCAGCTTTGGGTACCATAGTCCGCATATTCGTGGCCCAAATGCCGTCAAACACCGCATAGCAGCCACCAAAATGCGACGTCCGCTCTCGCCGACCCTGGCCAAGTTGGCCGAGAAGGAGGTGAACGAGACCCCGGATCGGATTCAGCAGGACATCATCATCCTGCGGGTGTGGATACGCCAGCAGCAGCATTTGCGTGCCCGCACAGATGTGGATTTCTTGATTGCCTTCCTCCGGCGCTGCCGTTACAGTCTGGAGGAGACCAAGCGCCGGATTGACCGCTACTTTACCCACTACAACCTGTTCCCGGAGATCATGAATAATCGGTGTGTGACACAGCGGCTGCTGGACATTAATAGGCTGGGGTGAGTGGGAATTAATCCTGACAAGCAGCTAGTTTTTATTATTTTGATTTTCTCTCTAGAGTCTGCCTGTATCCGGACATGCCCAAGGGCGACAGTCGCACTGCCATGTTCATCGCCCGCTTTGGCCACTTCGATCCCAACCTGTACATGCTGCGCGAGATCTATCACTTCTCCTCGATGGCCATGGAGGTGATTGCCTTGGAGAACGACTACGCCTCGCTGGCCGGGATCTGTGAGATAATTGATCTGGAAGGCGTTAACTCGGACAAGATGAGGCGCTTCGACAGGGTTCTGTTTCGCAAATGGTGGAACTGGCTCTACAACTGCAGTCCCTTAAAGGTCAAGGAGATGTACATCATCAACATGCCCAAGGATATTCAGGGCACGGTCATGTTTTTGTACAATGTGCTCAGCATGCAGGTCAACTATCCGGTGGGTATTACATTTAATTAATTTATTATTAATTAAAACTAAAGCTTTATTCCTTTTTTAGATCCGAGTCCTGAGGAACAGCGAGGAGCTGATCGAGCACATTGGCAAGGAATCGCTGCCGGAGGAGTATGGCGGCACCAATGGCCACATGGGCGAGTGCATGGCCTACATGGAGGACCTGCTGAACAGCTATCGCGGCTACTTCGAGCAGGACTGCAACTACGGGACCATTGAGGAGCTGCGTCATGGAGAGATTGCCACCTACGAGGCGGAGTTTGGGGCCAGCGGATCCTTTCGTCGGCTGAACTGGGATTGACAACGGACCCGGACCCGGAAGCAGGAAGCCTTCATATAAACCGCATAAACATTCCAAGCTCCGCTGTAGAGTCGATCAATTAAAGATAACGCCCACTTATCGCCTATATCTATGCACTCGTGTATCTGTATCTTTATCTGTATCGGGCTTCGTGATTCGGGTTGCCGTTCCAGCTAGTTTACAAGGTGTTGTTGCTGTTGCTCCGATTAGATAGCGTCACCCAGCAAAGCCACCAGCCGCCGACACCTCCACTTCGTGGGTGCGTCAGTAGCTGCGGCATTCAGTTGGCATTAGAACGAGCGCCGGAATGGCGGCAACCACACTGAGACCTCTCGACCCCCAGCTGGCCGCTCTGGCCAAGAGCGAGTGCAACGAGGAGCCCGCTCAACGCTCGGAGATCGTGGCCACCATCCAGACGTGGATTACCAAGTCGCCGCACCTCAAGGCGCCCACCGACGAGCAGCTGATCCTGGCCTTCCTGCGGCGCTGTCGCTTTAGCCAGGAGGAGACCAAGAGGCGCTTCGACAACTATTACTCCTTGAGGAGTGTGTTCCCGGAGGTGCTGGGTTCGCGGCAGATGGATGAGGCGTTGCTAGCCCAGCTACAGAGAGGGTGGGTTCTTGATCGGCTTAAATCCTATTTGGATTGCGATTTAGTGAACTTAGCTGGTGCTGTGGATTTTTTCTAAAGTGTAAACTACTCTTTTAGTGTGAAAATTGGATAAATATTTGGTTTATTTTATATTTATAGCCTTGTATAATTTCGTATTTATTCGATAATTAATTCAAGTTCACATTCCCTAATCAGCAGTGTCAAAAGTTAAAAAATTTACTCAAACCACTTGTCATAATTCTATTTATAAATAATTTATTCACTCATTAACTAAAGACAATTACGAGCTGAAAGTTTCGAAAATTTCGTGAAGGGGATTTACAATTAACCAATTTAAGTTCTTTACTTAAATTATCTTACCTTTTACACAAATTATGAAATCATTTAAAAGCATTTTAAAAAAGATACAGGATTACAGTTAATCTATAAAAACGCAGCATTATATTTGACTACAATAATATAAACCCCATTTAATTTAAAGCTAAAAATAACTCAAGTTAACCTCCTTTTCCACAGAATACATGTGATACCCAATCGTCCGGTGAGTCCCGATGGCCCGCGGGTCATCATCTCCCAGTTCCGGAACATTGATCCCAAGAAGTCGAATCCCCGCGAGGCCTTTAAACTGGTCTTCATTATGCTGGAACTCCTGGCCCGGGAGTGTGATAATGCCTCGATCTCTGGCCTGGTCTGGGTGGTGGATTGCCGGGATGTGACCATGGAGCAGATGATGCAATATGATCCCTTCCTGCTGAAGAAAGCCTTTGCTTTGGTGGATCAGTGTATTCCCTTGAGATTCGCCGAGATCCACTTGATCAACATGCGGAAAGAGGGACAGACTATATTTAGTTTTGTGACCAAGTTTCTGCCCTCCAAATTGCCATTTAAGGTGAGTCAATGGCTAAATTCCTTGAAAATTAGGAAGCTTTTTATCTCTTATTTTAATATACATTGAAGTAACCCTTTATACTTTGTAGTATCTGAAGAATACTATATGATACTTTAGGTGCAAGTCTCTTATTTATATTCCTCATATATTTACAACCTTCAAAGAACCAAAAAATTCATAAATCATAAACAAATACCCACATAAACTTTATCATAAGCTTGCTTGTAAGTTTAATTAATTTACTGCTCTTCATATCAGTTGTCTGTGAATTATTTGTATTATTTCCTGCAATTTTTATGCCATAAAGTTCTCAAAAATATAATTAAAATTCATTTCCCTTTTATTAATTCACAGTTCATGGTCCACAAAAAGTCCGAGGACCTGTACCAACACCTGCCCAGAGATGCAATGACCATCGAGTACGGTGGCACCAACGGCTATCAGGCCGAGTCCGTGGACTATTGGCGCCAGAAGCTGCTGGACAACAAGGAGTACCTGGCCAAGGACGCGCAGTATGGAACCAACGAGAAGCTGCGCGTAGGCTTGGCCAGTGCCTGGGCCAACGGAGAGCTGGACGGGATGAGCGGCTCCTTCCGCAAGTTGGAGTTGGATTAAGTCAAACACTCTCTCTCTCTCTTTCGATTTGATTATTGTTTAATTAAGTGCTAAAGCTATACAAATAATTTAAGGCCTACTTGGGTCACTGGGTATCTCGTGCATCCTCTTAAAAATATCTTTACAATTGCCTAAATGGGTTAGGGAAGGGGAATCTCAAGGCTAAGTGCTGCACTTCCGCTTGAAGTTCGCATGCAGAGATGTGGCTGCTGCTCCTGTGGCTCCGCCTGCCGAGGGCGGCGTCTTGGAATCTGCAGGAGAGGGCGTGGCCTTGCTTTGAATGGGACTCGTGGTGCTCTTGTTGATGCTCTGGACAATGAGGTTGAGGCAGTCCAAGCTGGAACCATTGGCATTGCCATCGAAATCTGGTAAGGAAAATAATGAAAATTATTTTTACATTAAAGAACCTTTTAATAAAATGTAAATAAATATTTTTTCAGTATAAAATAAGCTTTAATTATAGGTAAATTCCCTTACCTGAGAACTGTCCGTACTTCTCCATATGCTTGTTGTAGAAACTGAGTTTATCCTCCAGATAAGCGCCGGCATACGAGCTCTGCAACGAGACGAAGCACACAGGAGAAATCAGCTTTTAGTTTTTTGGCCTCCAACGAAATTGGGGAAGCGATAAATTACAGAAATGTGTCGTTCGCCGGCGAAATGACAACGTCAAACTGGCAGTTCTGCCTCTCTCCGGGGCCTGCCTGTCAACTTGGCCAACGAAATGCCATATGAAATGCAGTCTAATGACGAGATTAGGCCAAAATTTATGTCAGCCACCGAGTGCGGAGAGCAATTAAAATGCATTGAACCAGAGTGGCAGCAAGTGCATTGTCTGGCCGACTCCTTGCCCCATTGTGTGTGGATAGTGCCTCGCACTTATTAGCAATTAAATTAATTTGACGCAATATTTTTCGCTGCGCATACGCAGACGACAGGGCATCCGGAGACGGAGATGCGCCCGGCGGGATTTCATTAGAAAAATTCGCTAAGCAAATTATAATTGCCCCTTCTGGGTGGGTTTCCTTTGCCGTCGTCACTGCGTCTGCAAGGATCGGGAAATGCAGGGCATCCGCATCCCAAAGTGTTTCTGTTTCGATTTATATTTAGCGGACAACAAAGTCCCCGAGCAGAACAACAGAATTCAAGCCGCGTGAACCGAACTAAACTGAACAGAAAACATAAACTGAGACAAAAACAGAAGCAACTCACACTGCACTTTTTTAAAGCGATTTATCATTTTTCAAGCGTTTAGTGACAGCCAGCGCTCGATATGCGACAGCTCAGGCAGATACACAGGGGGAAAATAGTAGGGAATATCTGGTAATTTTCTATATTTTTTTTACAGAATTCGGAATATATTTTTAATAAAAAAAATTCTTTAACAGTAATTTAATGACTATATAATATATTTTGTTTTGATTTAAAAACAATTTTTTCATAAAGTTACCATTATTTATATTACTTTTTAGCTATTTAACTTAAGTATTTAAATCATTTGATATTAAAATAAAATTCATAGAGTCCAAATTGACACCCAATAAACCCTTAATAATTAAATTAAGGTTGTTTTCAATCATATTTTCTCAGTGTATGTATTTGTATATATGTTTATTTTTTTCCCCGATCAGCTCGCACTTCTTGGGGGCATATATCATGCGCTTGTATCTGAATGAAATGCCACTTATCACTTGGGCATTCCGTTGCCTCTTGGGGTTGCGTAAAGATCTTAAGCCGCTTTTTGGCGCGCTCCTCTTAGAAGTTCTCCTCGGATCTCGGATCCTCGTTTGCTTGTAACGGATATGCGGCATTATGCGATTTGTTAACCACAACATCGGCAGCAAACATGAGTTTTTCCCATGAAATATGCTTTTCATATGCTTTCCAAAGAGGGTCACTCGAAAAAGTCTCAAAATTTATTTAGAGAAAAAATTATAGTTGTTAGCTAAGAAATTGTTTTGCAGTTTAGCGAGATTATATATATATTAAAATATATGTCATTGAATCTACAATACAATTTATTACAAATAAAAGTAGTTTTTTTAAAGACCTTTTTCATATACTATAAGTTCCTGCCTTTAAAAACCCCCTTCGGAATTTCTTTATAGGATCCCAATCTCTTTGAAGAATCTTAAAATCCTTTATAATTCCGCATGTGACATTTTTTATGGTCTACCCCTTTTATTAACCATTTTGCACATGCCTTAAATTCCTGGTAACTATTTTTTGGCCTATCTGACACTGTGATTGAGCTGTAAAGTCGAGCAAAGATAACGAAATACCTGCAAACATATCTATGTTCGCGTGTTGCACCCAATAAACTTAATTAGGGGAAGCCTATCGAGGCCTGACTCACATTCAGGTACATTTATCAATGGGTTTGCTGGCACCCACATTACCCCAACTCGCTGTGAGTCATATTGCACCTAAAAGTTCTCTATCTAGTTCTATATCACTTTAATGATTACTGTTACCAGTTACGTAGAAATAGAGGCCTGATAGACGGGTTGGCATTCGATTTCGGCCACAGGTTGGACATCTGGCACTGCAGTACTTCAACTTTATGGGCGGCGATAAGTAAATTCATAAAAAGAGCAATTTAAGAAGTCTCCCGATTAAATTTATGAAGTAGCTATATTATAATCCAGATAATTTAGAGAGGGCAAGGTTAATAGAAATGCACTCGGGTTTTTTAAATAAAAGTTTTGTTGAAGCCATAAGGAATTCAAGTGTCCATGGATTAAGATTAAATTACCTCTTAAGATAGGAATAAACCTCTGAAAACTATCATTGTTTAAACAAACAAATTACATTATCTTATCAAGGTATTTTTGCAACTGTTTTCAAGTGACTTTTAATTCAAAATCGAAAGATTCCACACATTTAAAGTTAAGAGCTCTTCAAAAAGGAAATCTCCTGCTTAAATCTGTGAGTTTTATAAATATACTTTAGCTCCAATGAATGGATATGGATGAGATGGATGGATTGCCGGGGAAGTCTGAGATGCATTTTGAATGTCTCTGCACGTTTGGCATATTGCCAGTTTTTAATCAAACTATGGCTGCACATTAATATCTGCCAATGGGGGGCGCAGTCAACTGACTGCCGCCGGGCGGCATACAAATATGCAAAGTTTTATGCTAAATTAACAAATTTGTACATTAAAAATGTGAAAAACTTGAACAAACTGCATGGAAATTACTCAACCCGAAAGGAAAAGGGGGCGTGAGCTGGGCTCTCCACCGAGGATGGCAAAAATGTTTGCATAATTGTTGACAATTTGTTGGCCTGTCAGGCCCTCCTCCTCCTGGCCAAGTCTTGCAACACCTTTTCGAAGAAAGAAAAACACCCCGGGATCTTGTCATGTTTTTCCTGTGCAATTTGTCAACTGACACATTTCTTTTTGTTTCCCTTCATATTATGAAACAGAGAACCGATCGGTTCTCCTCCGAACATGGAGGAAAAACTCCAAACGAAGGCAAACGAATTTGTTGTAATTAATTTACAACACGATTTCCATTTTCATTTATAGTCCAAGAAGGGGCGGCGGCAGGCGGCGGGCTTATAAAAAGAAAATTTATTTATTGCATTTCCCTAAATGCAGACAACGACGACGACGACCCTTTCCCTGCTGCCGTAAATTCTCCGGCGATTTGTCCTCTCGATTTTTGGGGAAAACTTACCGAGTCCCCCAGAAACATAATTCATAAATTCAGATTCGGCAGAGGGTCCAAGGAGGAGCTAGGTTGCCTGGGGAGCTTATTAAGTCGCACGTCAGCGAGGGCATAAATTTTGGTCAGCAAATACAACAGAAATATCGGAGGCGACTCTTTTTTGGGGCCGTGTACGAGTGAATATATTCTATTTTCATGTTCGCAAAGCGGCATATCTCAGACCCTGAGATTTTGATGAATGTGCGCGTCGCCAAAGAAAAATGTACGAGAGCGTTGCTCAAGCATGAGAATTTTACGAGAAAATAATTGCGGAACGTATATCGGATTTGGATTCGGACTCGGACTCGGATACTCAGCGACTCTGCGCTTAATATTAATTGGCGTTCAGCGGGGATCGACGGATAACAACTTACCAGATAATCGGGCTGGCAGCCCTTGCCGCTCAAACTGGGCGCCAGGCTGTCGCCGTCGCGGTTCGGCGTGGATTCCTGAAATCCCCAAAATAAATACAAGGATTAACCATGGTTAGGTGCTCAAGGAGCTTATGTAGATATCCCCACCTGCAGCAGGTCCTCCAGGCTCTCGATGTACTCGATGGCATTGCGCAAGATCTCGACCTTGGGCAGCCGCTGGTTGGGATTGGACGATGTGCGTCGCTTGAGGATCTCAAAGGCCTCGTTAACCTAAAATGTGGAAAGAAACGAATAATCAATTAATGGCCCGTCGTTGAAATCATGGAAATCCATTAGGCGCATCATAAAAACACGCACACACACAGCCCTCCTCCTCTGCTAAGAGGCTCTTTAATAAAACATATTTTAAATTAAATAGAGCATAAAATGTTCAACAATTAAACGTCTGTCGCTTTATGACAGCCACCAGTGTCACACACAGTTCCCGTTCCCCGTTCCTGGTCCCCCTTTCTCCGGATCGTATCCCCCGATCCCCTGATCCGCCCTGCATCCGTTAATGTCTCCATGTGGAGCTATAAATACGTGCGGTTCGTCCGAACTTTTACGATTGTCGAACTCATAAATGCCGCTCTTTAACTCTTGGTCATGGCAAATCTTTATGTTCTTACGCCTGCTGGGTGGCTTCCCACTCCCTTTCTCTTTCGCCATCAATGCCTTATTGCCTGGCGGATCGCAAGTGGCGATGTGTTAATTTGTGGGGAGCTGCTGCTGCTGACGATGACATTGCAACTAAGTTGCAGTCCTTAATCGTAGGGAGGGGGAGTTTCCAAAGACTAAGAGTGATCTATATTTGGATTTTATCTAAGAATCCTTAACAAGTCAAGATTATTAAAGACTGGTGATAACCCAAAAAGACTAAATTATATTAAGAAACTTACGAAAGTCTTATTAATAAGAAGGTATAATAAATAAAGCAAATATACTTTTAATTGGGAAACTCCTTATTAAAATAAAATCGTTAGAGAATTCCGTGTCCTCATAACATTATACCAACTAATAGTAAACAAACTTCAAGTGGTTTATTATAATAATTATCACTAAGAAAATAATATTTTAACAAATATATATTTATCTTAGAATCCTTTTAGTGTCTCCTGTTTTCTCAAGCACTTTAGAGAGAAATGCAAATAGTAAGTAAGAATTAAATAATTGGAGTAATAATATCACATATTTCACTAACATTTTTGAAAGAAATGCATTTCAAATGGAAGGGAACACAATTTAATTCTTATTTTATCTTTAAAGCCAGACCCATAATAAAACGAATAAGGAACTTAACAATAACTGATATAAATTAAATTTAATAGATACATTTTATTCTGTATTACCTTATCCTTATCCCTGTTTGAATCTTATTTATTATTTATTTCTTTCTATATATTATAATTAATTATTTAAAATATTTTTTGCTTAGATCTTGGATTAATTCTTCTGGTGGAACATATTTTCAATTCCGTATGATATCATTAATAATGGTTAAATAAGAACTTTTGAGGTGTCATTCTCTATTTTGATAATGAAAATTCATATTTTTTGGCCAATTAATGCAAATTCTATAAATTTGTCAAAAAGTAAACTAAAATATCAGTAGCTGGAAGACTTTATCTTATGATTTTTACGTTATTTTGAATTACCTTTTTTATCATTGGCTTATTATTTTATTTATTAGATTTATTATTAACTAGGATGATCCATAATTATATCATCAAAATAAACTAAGTTTTGGTGGAGACCCATATGATCATCGTTTGAGATCCTTTTGTTCTCTATGTATTAAAGGACGCTCGCCTCTCTCTTTATGTCGTGTAATATTTTATTTTTTAATTATTCGAATTATTACTAATGCTGTCGACCAAGTCTGTAGGACTTCGATAATATCCCTTTAAACAGTAAAGTTAAATCTCAACAGTGAAAGCCGTTAAACCTCCTTATTTACACTATTCCTTTAAGGTAGAGTTTATCTCTCCTATAATTTATTATTCCCCACTCACCTTTCTCAGTCTCCTTCGTTCCCGCATTGTGGCCGCCTTCCGGCGATCCACGGTGACGCTCTTCTTTTTGCACGCCTTGCAGGCCCAGGTGAGGCACGGACGCGAGGATTGGGCCGAGGAGCAGACGAGCGGTGCCAGGACATGCTCCTCGGAGCTGAGGCTGCTGTTCTCGTCATCATAGTCGGTGGTGTAGATGGGCGAGGGCGTCATATTCATGCCCATCGGCTTGTCAGCCTCCGCCGGATGGTTGCCATTGCCAAAACTGCAGGAGGAGGTCGATCCAGTGGCCGAAATGGAGGCGGAACCAATAGGTCCATTGGCTCCGCCTTCGCCGACGGCATTGAAGCGGCTAAAGAAATTCTGCAGTGTCTGGTGGGGATTCTGGCCGGGATGCGACTGCTGTTGCTGGTGCTGGTGTTGGTGCTGGTAGTTGCCGTAACCCCCGTATCCAGGATGTGATTGTTGGCCATAGCCGCCGTGGTTGTACTCCTGCTTGACGGTGTGGCCCGTGGGCATTTCACTATTGTTACTATTGTACTTGGTCATTTTTGGATGCACTTCACTTCACTCTTTGATATTAATGAAATTTTTTTAGCCACAAAATATTAAAAATAATAGTTCAATTACGTTTCCTTTTTAATAATCGTAATTTTACATTTTTCCAGAAGTATCCAAGCAATTTGGATATTGTATGTGATATTTTTATTTCTTTATTAGTCTCGAATCTTTTGTTTTTAAATTTTAATCCTTAATTAGTTCATAAAACAGGTCTTTGAGCTTTAAATTCACTTTTCTACAATTTTTATTTGTATTTTTGTATAATTTTGAATAAACTTTGTTCACTTTTCCTGTGACTCCCAGAATTCACGACGTTCTTGCGCGCCACAGAGAGTACGTACCGCCTTCCGCCGCAAACGCAACACATTTGGTGACAGATGCAGACCGGAGCTGAGATCCTCCTTGGGGAAAGATGCCCCAGATGTGCTCGCGATCTGCTCGGCGATCTGCTGCTGCTGCTGCTGCGTTTTGAGTGGCTGCTCTCGAGTGGGTTTCTATTTTTAAACCGCCCGCCATTAGACGACATTGGCGGTTGTCTAAGGCAGAAGGACGCCGCGCACAGGCCACGCCCCCCTTTTAGTGAGTATTTACGAGGGGCCGTGCGGATTTTCCGCTCAATGAAAAGCGTGAAAAGCGGCAGAGAGGCGAGAAAATTCAATGTTTTCGAAAGGCTTATCAAATAAATTCGATCCTACCTGGCGGCCGGCGATTAGTGCGGGGCATAAATTAGTCGTGGGGGAGCCGAGCAATTCGTTAATGTGACACTTTTAGTGGAAGTGGCCCTCCATCCCTCCCACCCTCCATCCTCCAAGTGCCACTCCGAAGCGAACCCCTCAAAAAATCAAATTGAGCAAAAAAATAAAATAAGAGAAAGAAGGCAAAATAAAAATAGTCAAAAAAAAACTTTTTGTGTGTTTATTTATCGCCGCTCAGGCACAATATATATCTTTGGAAATCACCTTTAAATCTTCCCCGACGATATTGTAAATCTTTTGTCTTAGGCCCGCGGTTAGCTCGAGCATTTCCCATTTTCAATTTTCGTTTTTCCACTTTCCCTTTTCCTCGCCCTCTCTGTTTTATGTGATTTCCTCGCGACGCTTTCCACTCGCCTGGCTTTCTCGCCGTACTTTGATGGATGCTTTGTTTTGATTCGGTCTGATGGTATTTTGGTGGCAAAGCCTATTTGTTGTGCCTCGCGATAATCCCAATAGTAAATCTAATCATTATCGCACATGTCTTGGCTTTCCTAGCGCCTGATTGTCATCCTCCATGAAGTCCAAGGGCCACAAACCGAGCTACTGGAGAAGATAGGTAATGTTTGTAACTGTTTGAATGATTATAACAATAACGAGCTTATATTTTATAGACAATGGAGAATAATTTATAACAGAAAGGTTTTTCGTAAAAGTTTTAACCGAAATAATATGCTTTATTCTCTTGAAGGCTATGGCAAGCCGGGATCTACTGACAAAGTCCTCAAGGTGCAATGAAGATAAGTAGATCAATAATTTGGCGCTCGAAAGCAAAAAGTCAAGTCCAGTAAAAAAGTCCGCCTATTAGGCTCTGAACTCTTCCACACAACTCTTCTAGTTCTTGTTGAAGACCAGTCTGAATTCCGTTAGACACTTTAAAATAACCACTTAAACACTTAGTATTCTTTAAATATAAACTCAGTTACTTAATTCCGATAAATAAAGTCCTAATTTGCTTACTTTCAGTGATTTGGATTTAGTTTGAATTCCGATTCCGCTAGCTTACTCGATTACCTTCCAGTTGTGGCTTCTTGCTGCATAGGTGGCGCTCTATAAGCCCAATGGATGGCGCTGTAATGAAATGTTTCCAACTTTGTGGCACCACTGTTATCGTTTTCCAACTAGCTGGCAACGTCCATCCGTTAAAAAGCTAATATTAAAATTTTAAATATTATTATAATCTTGCCACTTTACTAACTATGATAATGAAAATATAAAAGGTAGCCTACCTAATAATACTAATATACATACATCTTCCCAAATGTAGTGACATCTTTAATTACTTAATTGAATAAACATAAAAATATTGGCAGGTAAATAGAAACCATAAAACACATTCATAAAACTACACTCTTTAAAGCGCATGCTACTCAGCTTATTAAATTTCCAAGAAATTATATACGCAGCTTCAGCTAAATTTTCCACGTCCACGTCTATTTTACTGACGCAATCCCTTCAATATTGTGTGCAGACGCTTATCAGTGGCGTGGGTGTTTATTTTTACCACGAAGTATCTAAACTGAAGGTTGCGACCGGGTTCCGTCATCGGTTGTCACTTCCGAATCGAACAACGCGCCACATCACTTTCCAATTAAAGCAATTAAGATGAGGTAGTGCGGCCAATTGCCTGCCCTTCGCTGTTGTTGATCTAACAATAAGTTCAAAAATTGCACCTGTTGCCAGGTGGCAATTGAGGCTGCTATCGCCTGTTGTTTGTGCAGTTTTCTGCTTTCCATTCATAAAATTTAGCTGCATGCGGCAACAGTGCGTATAACTTACGTCAGCCAATGCATAAAAGGCGGGAGAGAGTTTGAGAGAAGTATGGAGACACAGTGAGAGAAAGAGATGCGCAAAGAGAGTGCTGTCGCAGAGAGCGGGAGAGTGAGAACGCTTTAGCATCAAGTCCTTGGAGCTTCAATAGCACAAATCACACTGAGCGAAAAATGCTCCGAAGAATATATTATCGTATTAATATATTCAACACTTTGAGATCGATACAAGCCTCAAGTTAAATGTTAAGTAAGTTATATAAACCTATAGGGATTCCGAGGTATTTAAAATCTGTTATATTATTAAATATCACAGAACAATTTAATATATATCGTCAAAGTTTTTCAGTGTAATTTATTGCACACCAATGTCCTTTGTTTTCGTGCACTAAGTGTTTGCATGACTCAAAAAGCACCATAATGCACCATAATTCGCATTAATCGTACAATCTCTCATTATATTTTTTAAGCCTTTACATGGGCACAGCGAACGCCGGTACAGGTTTGTAATGAATAATGTTTTTACAATTTTATGCTCGCTCAGCGAAATTCGAAGAAGCAGAAAGAAGAGAGCAAAGCAGTTTGGGGAGCCCGGACGGGTGGGGTGGTTTTGCTGGGTGGGGATGGATGTGGAGCTGGGGAATGCTATTTGAGAGCGGAAAAACGGCGCAATTCACGCATTTACATTGAAGTCGTCGACGGAGACGGTCGCTCTGCTCCAACTGCTTGCGAAAGACAGAGAGAAAGCGAACGCGTTGTTATTGTTTGTTACACTGCGAAATGTTGTTGTTATTATTGCCACGCAGCATGGCGCAACGGCTAAGAAAAAGCTGATAAAAACGGAAAAGAAGTCGGGTAAACATGAACGGAGTGTAGTGCAAATGTTGAACGGAAGTTGATAAGCTGCGAGAAATAATAAACGATCATCGGCGACTGTGAAAGCTGCTCAGGTACATACCAATTAGAGGTTTGGCGTCAAATTGTTGCATGCCGAGAGATCGGGATCGGGATCGGAAGACTATATTACAAGTGTACATACATATGCTGGCGGAATATGTGTGTCAGTGTGCCAAGAGTGTGTTTTATATTCGCTCACATCTCAGCCGAGAGCTTTCAGTGCCAAAACGTGCACATACACATGCTTTTGCATTTATTTACCTTGCTGTTGACTTACAACACTTTGTTGCTGTAATTGCGCTCGCTTATCAGTGTGCCTGTGCCTGTGCCTGTGTCTGTATCTTCCGCGCACACTCTTCGTTATCTTCGACCCCACACTCTCCCTCGCTCTGGCGCTCTCCCTACTCTCTCCCTTTGGAATTGAAAACAAATTTAGAAAGATTTTCGCTACTGTTTATTTGTTTACTGCGTGCCTAGCTTGCACTATAGTTTAATTTATTTGCTCGGTCATTGTGCATGCAACCCGTTGATGCAATTCGCCAGACCCTGAAAATAGTTCCGATGGGTTTTGCTTTTAAAAACCCCTGAAATAAGTGAAATAACAATATTGCCCGTGACACTGTAATGATTACAGTGAGAGGAAAAGCTCAAAAGTGTAATTTCTTTGTTTATTGTTTTGCTTTAAAATAATTTCTTTGTTACTCGGCCTTTTGGAATTTATAAGTATCAAAGATAGTTCCTTTTTTTATTTAAATTGTATTAAAACAAATTTTTATTTTAATTATTTTTTATTATTATTTTTTTATTAATTATAGTATAAATTTCAAAAAATAAATTATGTTCCAGCTAAGAGCTTTCCAGGGTATCTTTTTCATTGACTCCTTATATCTCTTTCCCATCTGGAACTCGTAAGCTCTTCCTCTTATCCATTACGTGGCCAGCATCTCTGTCACAGAATCACATTGACAAGGTCAAGCGACTGACTCATTATTTTATTACTATTACACTCTCACTACTATAACTATTATAATTATATTTTTAAAATATTGTTACGACTTATCAGCTTGTCACTTTGAGTCTATTTTTATTGGCACGTGCCGTGTGCATTCCACACTTTGAAATAAACAGCCAAAATGGAAGAATTAAATATTTACATATATATTACGGCCGCCTTCGCAGTCAGCTATTGCTTATATTAAATACGCTGCGACGGCAGTTAACCCATTTAAATTAATAAGCCAATTTCAAGGTGTTTTGTCAAGCCTTTAAATGGAATGAAATTATGGCAATGAAAATGTAAATTTATGGGGGATTATAACACTATAAGAGAAGAGAATAAGTTAACGAATGCTTCCATTAAATATTTAATTCAAGTTATGAAAAACAAGTAAACCTAAAACAATTATTTTATCATATGATACACAAATATTTACTTCTTGCAAACAAAGCCCCTCCAAATCAAACATTTTCTTTATTGGTATAATAACAAATATAAATAAGTAAATAAAGAATAATCCCAAAGTAACCACCAAAAATTTACCTTTCCGCTTTAGAGCAAACTTCCTCTTCTGACTCTAAATAAATCGTTGAGTGCATGCAGCAAACATCAATAAAGTTATATTTAAGTCGTGCGGTTAATAATAGTCTTTATTTTCGCATAAACAAGCGGCCTGAACAAGGGAAATTCTTCGAATGAGAGAGCCACACGTGTTCGGTGCCAACTAAGCCAAAAGAAACGAATACTAAACTGGCCCGGGGAATAAAAATGCGCAAAACTAAAAACTCGGGGGTTGGGATTCATTATACATATAAAGCGGGAAATTAGGCCAGATGTGTTAATTGATAGGTGTGTGTGTGTGTGCACCGAGCGAGCAGATCCAAAAAGTTGTTTACCTTTTGCGTTATTGTCCAACCAACCAACCGGACTGTCTGGCGAACTCTGTTATCTGCCGGCTGTCTGTAGTTCATAGTTCTTATCGCGCCTATCAAGGGGGTAACGGTACCAAAAGCTTGAGCCACGTATCGCCATACTGCCACTTATCGTCTCCAAGTCGAAGAAAAGGGAATCTTATCATTTGGCCAAAATATATAGCGATGGCGCGACTGTAAATTAGCTGCTCGAATTTTGACGGGTTCTGTTTGGTATATTTATCAATAATACTTGGTCTAGGCTGTGCTGGACCTGCCTTCGTCTGGCAGATCTTGAAAAGAAATAAACAATAAAATAAAATATATTTTTAATTGTTTAACACCTGTAGCGCCACACTTATTATTTTATTCTCAAGTGGATTTATATATATTTTTTAATTTATTGAATTAATGTTTTTAACAGGCCACACTTGACAAAAGTGCTTGGCTATAATTCGATGACGAGGCAATTTTTTAATAGGTGCAATTGATGTGATTACCCAATGTTTATATATGTACATATGTGCAAACAATACGTACTAATATTATAGCAGAAACCCCTACTTTATCACGTATTATGAATGGGGGCGTAAGTTTATATACCAGACCACAAATATTAAAAATATGCTATGCCAAAAAAAGATTATTTTCCATTTGGAAAATTCTCTTCAATTTAATTCTATTAATTTTAGAAATAGGCAACCCGTTAAAAGCTTGTTTATTTTGATGACTAAGGTATTTTCTAATTTATTTCCAAGCTATGGAAATATTTATTATATATCTTCAAAAAACAAACATGGGCAAGATGGCATGCATAAATTGTATATATTAGCTATATATGTATACTTTAAAGGAGCATGCTACTAAAAATATAGATTGATTACTTTATAACACTCGAGTGGCCTGAAATTTTCCATTACTTAGGCACTTTTAATATGCTCGTGGGATTAACTAGCGGCCTATTAAGTTAGATGGCTCAATTCAAGTCATTTAACACGCTGTCAATCTCAATTGTGATCCGAGTGTTGAAAGTTGAGTGCGAGAACTGCAAATGAGAGATAAGCTAGGCCGAAAATTAAGACAGCTGCACGTAAATCCCCACAGCCGAGAGCGAGCCCTGATCCAAATGTGGAGTACTCGTCGTGTGGTGTCTGTCTGTGGGCTCGTGTGCTATGTGGACTTTGACGAATTAAAGCCGGAATGATGTAGCAGACACCAAGATACTTTTATGCCCCCCTAAACAAGCACATGTGTACATACATACACTCATGTGCCTTGTACATGCGATATCAACGTACTTTAGGCTTTCCTTGTGTATATAGAAAACGGAGCACAGAATTTTTGCAGGTTCTGCGCCTGTTACCCAAGCAAACGCAAGTTGAATTGCCCCGAAACAGCACCCTCCCCGTCCATCTTGGTGGGCCACCTTAATTCCTCAACCCAACCGATAAAAACTATAAATTTCTGTATAAACAATTTGGTTGAGAAAAATTTGCTAACCTTGAACCGTTGGCAAAAAACTTTCACAATGAAAAAAGTTCAGTATCAAGGACCCAGCAATGTGTAGCGAGTGGCTTGCCGAGCGTTTTTCATTTGCCAAACGAGCAGTGGCCAACGCTGCGTATACGTAATCGAAGCGTTTGTAAGGCAAGCAAAAGAAAACTCAGGGTGTGTGTGTGTGTGTGTGTGTGAGGATGTGCGAGTGGCATAGCCACACATATTCTGCTATCGCTGTGTGCGTGCGGATATGCGTAAAAGGTTTTTGAACTTGTTTCTCGGTAATTTTCCACACGCATCCCATCCAGCCTGTTTTTGGGTCAATTTATTTATGCAAAAACACCAATCCCCAAGAAGCAGAGATAAAGATTATAAATAAACAAGAGAGAGAAAGACAGGGAGGAGAGGAAAAAAACGAAGACTGGTATTTAGAAACAGCGTATGAAAACAGAAAGCTCGCACAAATACTCAAAGGCGGCAATCAAAACAAAGTGTGCGAAATGTTTGAGTTCATGCATATGTATGCGTATGAGTACCACACGCCAAATCAAATAGCTAAAAATACAAACAAATATGCACATGAGGCGTACATATTCATACAAGTGTGTATATATTTATATATCGAGCATGCCTCGTTAATGGGCCCCATCACGATACCATGGTGTGGCAGCCACCTCGCATGGGCATCTACACCCAGAAAAAAGTAACTGAATATAATTGGTCATTTATTTAATTTTAAATAGAATTATCTAGAGTATTGTTTAGGGAAACAAGCAACATTCCTTAATTTGTTTATCCCAGTTCTCTTAAAAAACTAATGATTCGCAAATTTAAAATAAGAATGTAAAGAAAAACTTGAGTTATCCTGTTTTAATAAACATTTCCAAAATATAGTGTATATAAATAATCTTCTAGGGTTTTAGGAAATTCATATATGTACCTTTCTAATAATAATAATAATTATTACTTAACTCAGAAAGTCTGCGAATTTTCTTTCTCTGTGTACTCGTGTAAGCATATATATCAAGTATACGTACGGTCAGCCATTTGAAAATTTGTATTTGGTCTTAGGCAGCAGCGTAGTTAGCACGGCGCAAAGATCGGTCACACATATTTAATATAAAGCTCTCGGCTCCCCCCCTTGCCCCTCTGTGAACGTGCGAAAGTAAAACTTAAGTGGGATATTATTTTTTCACAGCGAATGATTTTTACTCTTTGGGATACTAAAATGGAAAGTAAAAGGGTGGTAAATAGTAAGTCTTTAATAAAATAATTATAGGGTGTTAAAGTATGTAATTTATCATAAAAAATGATCAAGAAAGTCTTTGCTTATCAGTTGCCCCATAAAATTGATACAGAAAAACTTAAATTACCAATAAATTTTTATGGAACTAATAAAAACATAAATAAATATAAAATTTGATAAACAAATCAAGTAAAAAATAGATCTACGTAGAACTCAAGAATGTATCCAAAATATTTGAAAGGGTATACCCGTCAGTGCAAACACATAAATAGCTGTGTATATATAACTGGATACAGATAAATTCTCGTTGCGATAATATAATAAAGATCCGACTTTGTACTTGGAGGAGAATAAGTACAACCATAACTTTAAGAATAAAATGATCAATGAACCAGTTTCATTCTTAATTTCAGCTTCAAAACATATTACAAGTAAATCGGAGTTGTAAATCTTTTGCCGGCTGGCCAAGACATAATCTTATCACTATTTTTATTTTTGACTTTGATCTAATCAGTGTAATTGTAACAATTATCTTCTTGACCAGTAGTCTGTTGCCAGGCGGGATTGATGATAATGTATTCCTGTGAATAAGGAAATCCCAGGAAAAGCAATAATATTGCAATATTAACAAATCAGTTGAAGTGATTTGTTTTGCGACCCTTTCTCTGTGTCTGGCTAGTAATACAATAAATACTAGAGTGCCATAAAGATATGGCCCAATGATTGGCAATTTTTAAAATCAATTTTTGAAGAATCCTTAATCAACTCTTAATTTGAGGCATTTATATATTTATAATTATTAAATGCGCGAATTTATGGCCGATCCTTCAGTTCAAGGGGTTTTTTCGTTGCCAGCACGCAGACGATTTCCAGCTTGGTCATTATACGATCGGTTATTATTTAGCGTTTATAAGGTATATAAATATTTAAGTTTATTTAATTGTTTGATTATTTATGGAGGTGTTTGGGCACAGCAAGTCACCTTTACCTCAATCCAAAGCCGAAGCGAAGCTGCAATTCTTTCTCGATAGGGAAAACTAGACACGGGGAGAAAGAGAACTGAGCAGAGAGAGTGAGAGTGGGAGAGCAATTTGAATACTCGTTCTATAGATAAGTCTTGAGAGCCGTCAGACAGAGCGTCATAAATATTTATTTAACATTTTTTTTATTTTTCATTTTTCGCCGCTGTATTTTGCTTTTGCTCTGCTGCCGCCACACTCTTCCTCTTCGCCGTCTGGCGTTGGAAATGTTTTCGGTTTTTGCGCTGAGCGTTTTAGTTCCCGAGCGCTCGCGGAACTATTTGGTCGCATTCGTCGGGAAAAATCGCCCCAGCAGAGAAAAATTCAAGAATTCAAGAATATAGCGCTCTTAACCCTAGAAAACCAACCAACCACACACATCATCGAGAAGTAAGCCTGGGATCATGTTTCGCCTACATTTAAGCCAATATTTTTCGACTAGCTTTAGAAATAGTGAGAAAATTTAGAGTTTTATGTAACATCTTTGCTCTGCTCTGGTCTTCCACAGAATCTCATCCGCTCTCCACCATCAATGTAACTCGAGGAGCCGGAACCTGCAGCCACCAGCATGCCCAGATAGCAGTCCCAGGATCCCGATACCGATCTCGATCTCATCCACAAGCAGCACCACAATACACAATACTCTCCTACACTGAAGCCCCCCCCCGAGAGAAGTGAAGGCTAGTGCTGGACAAGGAACATGGCTCACTACAGTGGACATCGCCAGCCGGCGGAGGTGCCAGCCCATTTCAAAAATCTCTTCACCAACGGCCAGCTGGGAGCGGCGGAGGAGGAGAACAACAACGACAACAATGGGGACAATAACGAGCAGGAGAATCAGCAGAACAATGCCAACAATAACAACGGGCCATCGGACCCCGCCTGCTGGGTCTTCGGCTACGGATCCCTCTGCTGGCATCCGGGCTTCACCTACACCAAGTGCATAACGGGCTACATCCGCGGCTACGTCCGGCGCTTCTGGCAGGGCAACGTCACCCACCGCGGCTGTGAGGAGAAGGTGAGAGTGATAGTGAGAGTGCTCCAGTGGAGTGGGGATTACCCCACCTGGGTGCGGTTTTTTTACGGTCTAGTCTTAGACAAGTCTAGCCCCTGTCTGTTGGCTCTGTGCACGTGTGTGTTTACTCTCCAACTAGCGGCAGCGATCTGGTAATTATTTTATTGCCGCTGCCATTTGTCTAAATGTTTTCGTCGCCAGTTGTTTAGCTTTAAAGTGAGCAAAGTGAGCAAAGTGATCAAGCACGCGTTATCTATTTGTCGTGCCTTATCAGATTCGTGGGGCTAATGGCAAACAACAAGTGAAATTAACATTTGCCAGCGTCTAGAGTGGCTGCTGCTGCCAATTAAGATCCAGATTACGTTTCAATTAACATAAAGATTTGCTTGCCAAACAAGTCGGGACAGGCCCCTTGGGATCCGATACCTTTCCATTGATATTTGAGCATTAAAATCTACGGAACCAGTTTGGGTTTGGAATTTAATCAAGTTTGGGGTCTAAGTCGTATTAAGCCTCCTGTGTGTGGCCCATTTATGAAGCATAATATTTAAACATTTACATTTTCGAATTAAAAACTTAAAAAAAGGGGGCTGAAATTGTACCCACTTTAAGTGTCAGCATTTTGTATAATAACAAATCCTATTGCGTGGCCAGCAATAAATGTGAATTGCGCAATTGATAAAATTATGTTACAAATAAAACTGTTGGTTATTCAATTCCGAAATCCGCGTCCAATCTTAAGCTTAAAGTGCTTGCTACTTTGTATTTTATAAACATTATTTAATCTATTCCGTCATCACTATCAACACAAAAGCTGCCATAATTATTTTCTTCTGATTCTTATTTTTAACAGGAATATAATCTAGCTTTTTCCTATATTAAATGCAATAATTGAAAAACAAAATAATGTAAAGATAAGTCAAGGTCCGGTCCGCTAAATAAAAAAGCAAAACTCGTAAATAAATCATATAGACAAAAGGTAAACACAACGTGATAGGAGAGACCTCTGTAGAAGCGATAAAAAAAAAGCTCCCCTCACAAGACAACGTATATAAAGTGAACTTGAGTAATAATATGTATTTCCATTCTTTGTTACAGCCTGGACGTGTTGCAACGCTCGTTGAGGACAAAGAGGTAAGTGAAGTCAGCACAAGTCTTATTTATGGGAGGGATATGCAAAAAAAAAAGTGATTGCGCCGTCCGAATTTCCCAATGTAAGCCCCATTCCGTGTAGGCGGTCTCTCCCCGAGGTCAAAAGCCCTCGGAGAGTCCTACCAACTCGTCCATATCTGAGGTGAACTCTGGCAGATTTCCGCAGACAACCCGGCGCAACGATTCGGAATCCTCGCGGATTCTTCTCCATCACACGCCGGGCGAAATTCCGCAGAATATAGGCGAATGCACCGGAATGCACTTTTTACACCTTGATACTTTCTATCCTAGGCCCGGGGACTTTCGCCCAGGGCATATACGTAGAGTTACCAGGAACTCGTTTTGTGGCCCCGAGAGACAAGCATGAAAAACTCAAAGCGGCGTTGTATATGCTGCCGGCAGCGCTATTTATACGTACCCGCCGCGGTATAGCGACTTGGGAATCATAAGAGGCCGGCCGTGCGCGATAAGAATAGACTAGGCACCATGCGCGGGTGGCGCGGGTTCGACTCCGAGGCGGGGCGAATGCTAAAAATATTTTTAGAAATACCTTTAAAATATTGTTTTTTATTTTTTATTTTCTATATTTTTTATTAATCAACTTTTTTGTTTGGCTTGCAGGGAATCACTTGGGGCTGCGCCTATAGAATAACAGGGAGCACGGCTCTAGATTACCTCAAGCAGCGCGAGTGCACTCTGGGTAAGTAACTCACCTGAAAGTGACCCAAAGATAGGAGCTAACCCAAGTTGATCCCAACAGGTGGCTATGCAACGATCGACACCAAGTTCTTCCCCCGCGTCGCCTCCCAGGACACGCCCTTTAGCGGAGAGGCTGTCGAGGTGCTAGTGTATGTGGCCACGCCGGAAAACATCCATTGGCTAGGCGAGGATCCGGTAGAGGAGATTGCCAAACAGATCGTTACCTGCCGCGGACCCAGCGGCCACAATGCCGAGTACCTCCTCCGACTGGCCCTGTTCATGCACGAAGAGATCCCCGGCGTGAGAGACGATCACCTGTTTGAGCTGGAGCGTTTGGTGCTTGAGGAGTTGTACCGCCGCGAAATACCTCTGTCGTCTGTGATGGGCCGCAATCCGGACCGGATACGCCGCGACTCCCACGAGGACATCCGCCGCCCGCCCTCCTTCGAGTTCACGTCCCGTGTGCCGGATACCAAGCTGCGCTGCCTCAACATTTGATTGCGGGTGTGCTGGCGGCGGAGGACGATGGCGGACGATGGTGTCCGCCGGAAAGTAAGAGCAGCAGCTAGAGCTAGTGATATGCAGGCCGCGTTTATTGCTACAGCAAATTCCAAATTCATTATCAGAAAATTTAGCTTGCTAGGAGAACCAGAGTCTATCGCCAAATTCGACGTATTCTTTAAATTGTAAATTATCCTAGGCCTAACCGTAAGCAGCAACTCCTCGATAAGTGATCTGATTTAGCCACTAAGCTAGCCTTAAGCCAGTCCGTAAGCACAAACAACTTTTTACACGAAAAACAGTCAGGGAGATAAATTAAAAACAAAACAAATTAACACAATCATTCAGTTTGTTTTGGGTTTAATTAAATACAAAAGCATTTTCGCAAATGGAAATTAGTGGGGACCATCAAGATCGGGCGAAACTCTTACGCAAACTTATACAACTAATTGGTGAGAATTTCGGCGGCACGATTCTCCATCAGCTTCTCCATGTTCGTGATGGCGCCCATCCAGGTGTCCAGGGTGCTGGCCATGCCGGCGATCTGGTTACGGTTGAGGACGCGCGGCTGCACCCACGACATGTTCACGACTCCGGCCACCTGATCGATCTCGCCGCGCACCAGATCCAGGGCCAGGGCCTTCATGATCAGCAGCTCCACCTCCTTGGCGGGCAGTTTGGTCTCGTGGGCGATGTCCGTGAAGGAGATGGCGCGCTCGATGGCCGACCGCTTGAAGGTCATCTCCATGAGGCAGAGCAGGGAGATCTTCTGGCGCAGCTTCACCTCCTGGGCGGCCAGATCGGGGATCTTAGACCAGATCTTTTTCATATCATTAAACCTAAAGGGGGAGATTCAAGTATTAGTAATTGGATTATTATTGTTAGTAATGCAAGTGGTCAGTACTTGTTGATATCGCCCGTGTTGAAGGCCTTGAGCAGCTCCACCAGCCACTCGTTTTCCGTTCCCTTCAGCGACTCTAGGATCGGATGCGCCAGAAGTTCTCCAATGTTATAGACTCCATCGCCCAGCAGCGCGGCCAGACCCAGGAAGAAGGCCTGTTGGGCCCACTGGTCCCGAGGAAAGTCATCCAGGGAGCAGCCCAGGAACTGCAGGCCGCACCGGTAGTAGTCGCTGTGTTTGCCCACGCGGCGGTAGTACTGGGAGGCAAGCATGTAGTACTTTCCGTGGACGGGCGTCACATTGCCCGCCTCCTCCAGCACGTCGCGGAGTTCCTCGATGATCTTCTTGGTGGCGTTCAGGTCGTTGAGGTTGCTGAGGTAGAGATTGCCCTGCATCACCTGCAGATACCACACCGCCTCGTCGCAGATCTTCACCTTGTCCTTCATCTTCTCGAGGAACTCGATGGCCTCCTTCTTGTCACTGATGTTGTCCACCACCACCTCGAGGATCTGGATAAGGCCATAGGGATTGATCCTAGGAAAAGAAAACACCGCTGAGGTTAGGAATACTGCCAAGTCATCCACAGACGCCGGACTCACTTTGTTTCGAAGGTGGAGAGGAAGTTTTGGTAGAGCTGCAGCAGCGCGGTCTCATCCTGCAGCGACTCGTGGCGCACAAAGGCGACCAACTTGATGGTCAGCTCGTTCCACAGTCTGCAAAATATATCAATTATGTGGGTTGCAATAGGTTTAAACAAAATAAGACTCACTTTTCATTGTAGAGCTCCTCGATGAGCGTCCACTCGGCGGCGAGATCCTTGTTTGTGGTCTTCTTCTGGGTCGCCAGGTAGGCGGTGACTGTTGCCTGTGCGCTGGACATTGCAACTGCGTTCGAATCTGCTATATCCTGAGTAAATTCCGAATTTGTTGTAAAATATGTTCTCAAACTACAAAAATTGCAAATCACAATCGCCGATAGAGCTGCTAAGACATCGATATTACTATCGATACTGCCGACTTTTTCCCATATCGATATCTGTCAAATTGACAGCAGTGTGACCGTTATGACAAATTGCCAGTGTGCGGAGTGTGTCTGTGCTAAATAGCGGGGACTCACATTTTAACCATGGGTTAACTTGGATAGGAATGTTGATTAACGATTGCATTATCTAGTTCCTTTCTTTTTCTTTCTCTCCTTTTGCATTCTACAGGCTTCTAACACAGCAGGTGTTTGCTTTTGCTTCATTGCTGAGATTCAAGATTTTGAGCGGTAAATCATGTGTCATTCAATAGCTACTTAATTTAATAAAGATGAATTTGCCTTCTATCTACTAATTAGAAAACAAAAAAGATACGCTTCGCTTTTCGCATAATAATGATTTTTAAATTCCCGCTTTCCTTAAACTTTTGCAAAACATGGTCACAAACAATTACTTCAAAAACAATACAAACTCTCAAACCTCTAGTAAAATTGAGGTAAAAACATCGTATACAAAAATAAATATCGATGTATCGATGTATCCTAAAAACATCGTTAGATTTTTTAGGGGAAAAGCTAAATTTTCATCTGGCAACACTGGCTCTAATGGAACAGCTGCTCAGTGAGGTTGTGTACGCGGAAGAAACTGAATTGGCTTTACCTTCCAGAAATAGTTTATAATTCCGTACGACAGGATCCCACGCAGCAGACACTTGCCGCGCGGCCAACCAGCCAGTTCCCCTATCCGATCCGATCCGAGTGCTAATCGCGGAGTCAGTCAATAAGCCGATACAACAACAACAAGACGAGTGTGCGCGGAGCAATAACAATCGAGTCTGTTGTGTTCGCACTTAACAATTTGTTAGTTAAATACCATTGAAAAGAAACCGAAGCCGAAATCCGCGAAAGTGCCGCAACTAGTGGGGTTATATAAATGTAAATCGCGAACCCAATAATGTGGATTTGTTTGCGGAGAGTGGAGCACACGAGAAGAACTAGCAGCACGCACAGTTCCATGCACTGGGCTTGTGAATAGAAATAAGAAACTAGTTGTAGTCCACGACCTCTCCAACTGGAAGAAATCCAACTCCGTGCTCCGCCTGATTAACATTTCTTTTGTGGATAAAGGCGCGTGTCTACCGAACGCCAGCCAAATACCACACACCATCCGCCACCCGATCCCTCGCAGAAAAGCAAGGTTAGTTCTTGTCTTCACACTGTCCATTAACATATCAGCTCTTGTTCCGGTCTCCCTTATCGCCCCTATTTTCGGGCAGCATCCTCCTCCTCCATCTCCCCTTTAAGATCTCAGCGATCACGAGTAGACCACGATCGATTGCATGCCTCCCACTATTTGGTTAGTCGCCAGTTATGCAATTAGGCTCCCCCAATCTTATCAGTGTGTCTGACACAACGGCGGTGTCTATTAAAAGTTCTTGGCCTGCAGTGGGCACTGGCACATATGTTGGACAACTTTCTCTTCGCCCCTTGCTCCCTCCCACTTGAAATTTGGAGTTTTGTGTGGCACGGAAAGATCTTTAAAAGAATTGATATTACTTTTAAAAAATTTAAAACGATTTAACATTCACTGTAGAACTTAAAAAACTCAAATATTGATAACTTTAAAAAAAATGGAGTTACCTTTAGATAAAGCATTTCTAAAAATACTAAAAATAGTCCAAAGGACACATAATGTATGAAAATTATTCTTAATCTCTGCTTTTAGCAATTATGTATATTCTTACGCTCAAAAATAATTTTATTTATAAAAGGCACTTCTTCTAGTTATTATCCTTTAACAAATTATTTAAGATGTACTTGCTCCTTTAATATTCTATGTAGCTGACACAGTATTCCAAGATTTTTTGGAGCAAACCAGGTTCTTGTTTCACTTCCGAAAGAACGAGATAGATTTAAAAATCTCCATAAGAAATGTGACTTTCTTCTGATGAACTCAGTTGCAAGATTTCTATATAAGTAATCTCCGACATATTTTCTTTGCCTTAAAAAAACTCCACTTGAGACCAACAGGAGTTTGCTGGAACATCCTGTTCCACCGTCAACCATTTTTTCTTTCATTTCCTGGCGAGACTCTGCATTTTGTTGGAAAGAAAGTACCACTACTTTCTCAATGGCAGTCGATTTCCTTGGCCTGTTCCCCAGTTTACCAAAAACTGAAAATGAAGCGGCGACATCTGGCAGCGACAGCCTCGATACAGAGTGAGATGCCCAATATATAAAGCAGGCTGAGGCTGAGACTGAAACTGAAACGTATTACGGTTATGTGAAGAGCGGCAATTCGAAAAATCCAAAACACATTCCGAAAAAAACGTCAGATGACGACTTCATCTTCATCTCCGTCTCCTCGTCGCCGTCTTCGTCTCCGTTTCCATCTGTATCTCCGTCGACAGACAGAGCATCTGGCTATTAAAAGCAAAAGTGAAAAATGCCACACAGTCCCAGCCGCTGGTGCAACAACGAGAAAAAAAGCATAAACCATAAAACAAGTGCAGCAGCTTTGTCAAGTGCATTGCCGCTTCCTACTTTTTTGTTGCTTATTATGTTTTTGTTTTTGTTGTTCGCTGTTATGTGGCGAGTCGGAGTAGGAATATTATTCAATTACAAGCCAATCCAGTCCCCCGGGCTGTCTTGCGGGTTGCGAAAGAGTTTATTTCTTGTATATTCATATACGATTTTTGTGCCAAGCCAAAGTCGCGCCGCCATCCATATCAAGCTCCGAATCGAGACAGCTGCGGGTGAGATAATAGCACCCAAAAACTATAACTCAAATTAAACTGATTGGTTTATTGACAACAATTGGTTCTCTTTTGTTATATATTTTATAAATATTTTTATAATAAAAAATACAGAAGAGTACACATACAACATTGTTATTGCAGGCACTGCACCTGAAATTCCCAAGTATAAATTCAGGGATAACCTGCTGTAGAACCATACAAAGTGTGGAGGTTGAATAAGTTCTAATAAGGTTTCTTGGGTGTGCAGCGTAAGATACATATACAGACTTAAAAGCCTGATTTTTCATTGATTTAAATTTGAAATCAATGTATTTATATTCCCATTTTAAGGTTTTTTTTAAGGCTAACATATTAGTGCTATTTACTTGACCTCAACTATAACTTCATTGATACGAATTCAGCTTCGAATTCCATTGGCGGGGCGATTTCATAACTTTTGCTCTCACCGCTGCTGCGCGCCTTGGGTTTGCCCAACTTCGATTTGGTTTTTTAAACAAATTTATTTTCATTTAACGCTGGGCCGCGCTTCTTTGGCTTTACGCCCTGGCATTTTTCTCTCTCTCTCGTTTCTTTTTTTTTTTATATGTGTACCAATGTAGTTTGGGCAGCAACAATAGGCTGGCAGCACCGGCGAACCGAAAAAAAGTGGTTTCAATGCTGGCAACTTTCTCCGCCACCTGCAAAGGCGACGCGGCGCGGTGCGACACGATCGGAGCGCGCGACTCCAGCGGCACGCATGCGCAGCGGACTCTCCGGCTTATTTCTTGCCCCCGCTTTATCTGCTGGCCCTCTCTCCATCGCCCCTGCTTCGTGTTGGCAACAGAAATTGGTCATGTGCCGCTCCGGCACTACGTGTGTGTGTCCGTGTCCATGTCCGCCCCGTCAAAGATTGCGCGATTATCAAAACGCTGGCAAAGTCGCATGCAAAACGCGTGCGCGATTTTCAGGCTGCAATTTCATCATCAACACAACAGCGAGCATAATTATTGTTATTTCTGGCAAATTGCGCTGTCAAATCGCTAAGCGATGAGTCGACATGAGTAGCTAGTGTTAGGCATTTCATACAGAGAGAAATTCGAAATTTTAAGGCTTATAAAACCCATTTCTATAATATTTCCTAAAAGCTCCTGAAGAGCTGAGCGAAAGAGTATTGTCTGAGCCATCAAAAAACTCTCCCCTGAAAATATGCAAACAAATCAGTAAACAATTAATTGTATTTTAGGTTTGTGCGAGTATTTAATGATTTAATTAGACCAGATAATATATTCTTTATTTATTTATTTGTTTTTCAATGTATTATTTCTTAAAATTGAAGTCTACTACCTTTATCTTACTTTATAAGCATTTTCCAGCTAAAACTCTGGAAAATATAAACATTTTTCTTGTAAATAAAGTTCATTCATTCAAAATGAACCTTAAATTGTATAAAATATGATATTTGTACCTTGTATATATTTATCTCATTCATATACCTTGGTGGTTTCATAGAAAAATTTCAAAAAAAATAATAAATAATTGCATTATACCCTTAAAATCCGTATAACTTGATAGGCTTATTATTTTTTTTTTGTGTAAGCATCTCTCACCCACAAACCCTCTGATTTCTCGGATTGAGAGCATGACTTTGGAAATGTTTTTTATGCTTTTTTTTCGATCACCTTCAAGCGCTATTGCAAAGCCATCACATTGCATTGATGGCTACACATTTCCGCCGCTTTAGGCCAACTTCCAGCGAAGGCCAGATGCGAACCCTTTGTTGCCGCTTGCTGCTGTCGGCCGTAAAAAACGGGGCGCTATAAAATCGATGTTCAATCGCATCGAATTAGTTCGGGGCCCGGGTATCGGGCATCGCTGCAAACTCACTTTGTAATGCAAATAGGCCCGACTCGAGCACCAGCGTAAATGCAAACATAGCCGTCGCCGGCAAATACAAACAAAGCCAGCATCAGGCATCACAACCGAGCACACACTTCTGGCATAAACATATCAAAGTTTATGTTTATTGGGCCCGCATTAAAGCCCAGCAAAGGCAAACAGGCCTAAGAAGTTGCAGCAACCGAATGAAAACTGAGGCACCCGTGTGTGGGTTTTGCATAACTAACCAATTAAATCGACAAAAGACGCAAAGTTTTCCTTGACGAGATAAGTTAGAAAAGAAGTGGCAAGCCTGGCTTGACAAGAACAAAGTTGATGATTTGGGAAAAGGGAAGTAATTTCGAAAAATTATTATAAGGACAACGAAACAAAAATATAAGACACTTAAATATTAATTTTTTCAACTAGAATAATGTGTAATCCCAGCAATATATTCACATAATTGGCTTTTGACAATCTTAACAAGATCTCTTTAACGCTTCAGTCTGACTGAAAGAGCATAAACTATAATCAGTTAATGAAGTCGAACAGGAAACCTGACTTTTGCGTAACTCTTAACTTTTATTTCGTCTTTTTTTTTAACTTTTCTGCTGCTGTTGTTGTAAAATGAGGTCGCCAAAGACCAGCAGCGGCGACGAAAGAAGAAAAACCTGTCAACATTTTCATGTTCAGGGTTCAGCAGTGCCAACAAGTAAACCGTTGCAACTGCAACTGCAACTGCCACTGGCTGAGCTGCTGCAACTCTGCTTCTCGTTTTCCGATTTTCGGCCATCGGCTACCATTTGACGTTGCCTTTTTTTTTCGACTCGTTTAACCAGGCACGTAAAACTCGACGGACCAAGCGATTGGCACTCCGAAATCGTAGTTGGCCGCCTTGAATGCTGATGACTCGTAATGGCAACGGTTACCAGACGACGCAATATTACCCAGAGACCAATACTGATACCCAGATCCCATTCAGGCCGCTGGAAACAAAGCGTAACGAAGGAAAAAATGCGTTGGCTCTGCTTGGGTATAGGTTTATGGCATAATCAAGTTACCAACCGGCCAAGTTCGGGGCGGATGCAATTGCTGTGTGTGCCCGCTGCCAAGTTGTCTATGTCACATGCTGTTTGCCTTATGCTGGATGCACTGAAAGAAGCGAGGAGGGTTTTCTAAAGCCCTAATTAGGGTATTTAAATATAGTATTAGGCATTTTTATTTACTAGTTAGTATAATAATAAATAAAATATGGAACAAATAAATTTTAGAAAAGCTTTCGGCAGCAACTTTGTCAAAATATACATTTATCATGACCAGAGACAACCAAGAGGCTTATATCATTGTTTCTGATCTCAGTTTGCAGCTGAAATCCTACTTGGGAATTCTAGTAGAACGCCTGCGTTAACGTACGCTTTAAACCTATCTTGATTTTGGTTTTAAGATAATACTATTATCAAAACCAAAGTGTTTCAAAAACAATGACCTTGTATAAGATCCATATTTTCTATGAAACTTTGCGTATATTTTCTATCAACTTTATATATCATTAATTCCCCGCATTAACTATAATTCTTAACCCCAACTGAATTATTTTCTCTGCACAGCTTGTTGCTGCCCATGTTTCTAGTGTTTGTGTCGTGATTTTTATTGCCGCCACCCATGGCTAGGCCTGTTGTTTATTTACGCCGGTCAAACAAACTTTAGACAACGAGACGTTGCAGTTGCCGTTGCCGTTGCAAGAGGCACAAATATTTGAGCAATGCAGAAAAGCTGGCACTAGCACTGCCAACGGGCGATCTTCCCAGTCTTTGTCCTCCTAATAAAACGCCCATAATTACATTAACCGAAGCGACTTATTCTATGCGCGTCTCTTGTTTGTCCAGCTCTCGGCTTGGGCAACCACCAAAAGGTCTGGCAAATATTGCACAAAACACGAACGCGAACGCACAGTGTTTAATCTACACTTGCCTCCCGCCTTGCCTGTTCTGCCGGTTCTGTGTCGGTGGGAAGACATTTGATTTGGATGACCCTCGCACTGGGTATATAATCAAACTTCAAAGTCAGGCAATATTGGCGAGGTCTTAGCCTGAGCTTGCTCGTGAGCAACAAAATATTTATGCAATTTGTAACATTCTTCTTTTTGTGCCGCGATTTAATTAATTCCCATAATGTGCTGTTATTGGCTGGGGTGCTGGGGACTCGGAGGCCAGGCTCCATCGACGACGGATATTCCGCAGATAAGGTTGTAAAAACAAACATGTTTGGCAGAGTCCACATGCCGCCTGTTTTCCTGGCTGCCGGCTGGATGTGAGTGGGCCTGCTATTAATCAGATTATAAATGGTTTATCGAAGAAGAAGACGGGATTTGTAAATTAATGATGTTTGCTTAGCTAAAGTTAAACAGGATTTTGTTTCTTATTATGGGTTTTTCATATGAATAAGGAGACTTTCTGGTATCATATGTGGTTGTCTAATCACAAGACCGTTTGCAATTATTAAGAGCAAAAGAAATATGGAGAAAGATATATCATATACATGTATTTTCCTTAATTTCTCTGAGTATAAATTCTTTTTCTGAAGGTATATTGCTCATATTCTTTTAATATAATTTTTATAAACATCCTTAAGCAATAAACTATAAAGTATTTAGATTCACACTAAAAGATCTGAGTAATTTATCCCACAATATAATATATTTCTCACGCTTTTCGTAGCCAAGTTCTTTGAATCCGTATCTGTATCTCATCACATCAATGTCAGTTCGGTGGAAATGATCTCAATTTGTGGCCATGAATCATCATAGAGACTTTGGGAAATTTGTAAATAAATAATTACCCATTAATCCGGCGTATTTCTGTAAAAAATAAAATATATTTAATATTGCCTAATCAAGGACTGATAACAAAGTGCACCTTAAAAGCCCCAGGACATACAGCCTACGACTCCTCGAGCAGCCCGCATGGCTGGTACACACACTCAAACCCTCTGAACACACTCGAATCAATTTCTGTTTAAGCCAGGATATGAGGGTGTCCTGGAGGGGAAATGAGTGGGAGGCCACGCGCGCCTCCTGCCACTGCGCCGCCCTTATCCCTATCTCAGCATGTAATCCATGAAGCCGTGTAATATGACTGTGATTGGAAATTGAAATTGCATCCGGCAAACATCAGAGAACCGACGAAGCGGCGATAAAAATGCCTTTTGCCTCTGCGTCCTTCTCAGCTCACTCCTTTCTCCTCCCCCCTTTCTGGCTGGCTGAATTAAAATTCAAATTTGCAACAAGCTGCCAGAAAGCGGAGGCAGCCAACCAAGTTGGCCACTTTACGAGCGCTTATGCTGCAGATGACAGGGCGCCATGATGATAATTCCCATGCCGATTGCGATAAGCCCTCCAATGATGACGTGCATCCCCGAGCATAATGATGTGGGTGCCGCTGTGATTAGAATTGCCGTGTTTTTTAGTCGTTTACTGATGTTGGTTTTGGTTTTGGCCAAATGGCAAGCCGAGCATGAAGGCAGCTTTACTTAGCGTGATTGCGAATCCGTCGCCGCCTCTGTCTCTGGCAGAAAACTGAAACTGGGGATGCGCCCGCCGCCGGTCGCATTGGCAAATAAAACAACAAACCTTGGCCAAAAACATCGCCTATGGCGGCGCATTTCAATTATGGTTTATTTAATAATAGCTTTGATTGCTTAATTTGTTAACAAAGGTTTTCGAATCCCCGCCATGTTAATGGGCGGCAATTAACCGGATCGCGACTACGACGACGGCGGGCTTCGCCAATTAGCTGGAAATGCTCAAAACTATTTATAATATATGCAACGATTTAACGCAATGTAAGAGATCTCGAGTTCCATGCACGTGTCGATTGACAAAGCCCAAAAGATACAGATACTCCCGACAAGGGCCCAAAACAGAGCCATGATCTCTGTCTCCAGGAGGGAGACCAAGGCAAGAAATTAGCATAAATTGAATATGAATTAGATTTCCGATTCATTGACTTGCCCAGACGGCCAGTTCCCAGAAGTGAATACCAACCATTCAGGGCTGGGAAACTTCCAAGCAATTTAAGCCTAAGGACAAGTGCCCAAAGGCTGAATGTATTTACAATTAAATGGTTAAAATTGCTTTAATTAATAATACTATGATGAGCAATATTAGACAGACATACGTGTGTATTTCCTATTAAGAAATGGTTTATATTCTTGCAAAGCAAGCCTCCTTGGACTTGAGTAAGGTTTTTTTAATTGCTTTACTTAATTGTTGTATTTTAAGGCCTTTTTGAACTTGTATTACCGCATTGCTTATAACAGTATTGTGGAAAATATAATAACAACTATATTTAAAGACTAATTAACAAGCTATTTTAAGTCCAAAAATATTTAAAATAGATAAAAACATTAGAAATTTTCAATGCTTAATAGCAGATCTTTCTTAATACTAATTCTCTGGTTTTTCTCTATTAAGAAATAGCCCTAATTAATTTTCGATTTTCTCCAAGCAAGTTCTATCAACAATTTAAATTGCGGAATTTCTAATCTGTAAATCAATCGAAAGCCCTCGTTTTCTGATGCCTCTTTTAAAGCCCAATGGCGGCTATAAAGTTCCACATAAAAAAACTTTCTATTTCATTGCGAACGGTTCCGGTTTTTTCCTGAGAGCATTTTTTCGGCTTTGATTGCTCTTCGGATGCCTCTTCGGATGGTTAACGGCGTTGTGGTCAACGCGAATCGATGGACAAACAGGCCAAGTGGGTCAATGTCATGAGAGCTGATGGTGGTCAAGAGGATGGGATGCCATGCGATGCGATGATGCTATCGCGATGCTGGAGCACCTGATTACCATAAGCTATTGACACATGTCAGTCGCAGCATCGTAAAGACCAAAACAACGGAGGAAAGTGAGTCTCTTAAAAGGGACGTCTTATCGTTATCTCCAACTTTGATTTGCTTTTAATTTAAAATCCTGCAGGAGCTCTTAAAAGTTTTTCCTTGTTCAACTTTTTTGTTACAGGAAAAAAAAGACGGGCAAAGCAGGAAAATCTTTTGATGTGCAAAGCCCTGTGAATTCAGTTTGGTTTAGTCTCGTACTTTGTTTGACTTTACCGTTTTTTTTTTCGCTCTGAAAAACACAACCGTTTTTTGGTCTTCTTTCCGTTTTTGGTTGCTTTTTGTTGACTTTTTTTCTGGCCCGCCTCGCTTGCATACAAATTAGCAGCATTCGCATTTTTGGTAGAAAGTAAAACTGTTTTTTCTTCTCATCGCCGCCATTCGAGTGTGTCGTTTTATTAATTTATTTATTTGTGCCTCCTCTCACACGACAACTTTTACTTTCCGTTTGGCAACTTGTAAATTGTAACACAAAACGGCTCTAAAAAATTGTTTTCAGATTTATTTCTTCTCTTTTTTTCGGCAGCTTAATGGAAAACACTTTTTTTTGGTATTAACTTATCGTTTAATGCCTGCATTAATCAGCTTGGCTGGGGTTTGGTAATTGCTCTCGACTTGGTTTGGCTTTTAGTGTATCTAACAGATGAAGTGGCAATAAATTCTTATCAGGGAAAGTGCTATTGAGGCAGGATAGCCCTGCAGAAATATCAAATAAATAATATCAAAGTGCGATCTATATTTGGTTTTGTATTTGCTTTGGAAACTAATATTATATTGTATCTGGCTTTGACCTTGTTTCCTATCTAATCGAGGGCCACTTTTCCCACACCCGGCCCATCAATCCCGCTTAACCCGGTTTTTTGTTCTATTTATTTCCATTTTGTTATCAATCTGGCACCATCAAACGGCAAACGCCAGTAATGAGCTCTGCCCTCGATCCCACGCACCTGTAATTACCTGAGGAAACCTAAATCGCATGAGTCACAATCTTGGCTAGCTTCCATTTAGCTTTGCAATCAAGTTTTGATCAAAAAAGAAGTAGAACAAGTGGCCAACGTGAGTCATGGTACGTTTCTGCACTCCAGCCGAAGATTTGTGGCAAAATGCGGAGGAAAACAAGTTGCAAGAATCAAGATTTCCAGACTCTGCGGCAGGCAAAAGAGTAAAAGCCATCCGGTTACCAAGGAATTCAGTTTTGCAGTCTCTAAAACGAGAAATTAACATTTAATCTAGGAAGAGGACTCTGGGTTTCAAGAACTACAGTGGAAAGATACCTTCCTCAAACCCGAGGAAAAAGTATCTAGGAAATGTGGTATCAAGCTTAGAACGAACAAATAATAAAGAACTAACTTAAATGAAGCGTTGTCAAGTGTCAGTATCTTGATTTTCCTTAAGATTCATAAAAATATCTCAACAAAACATAAAAATAGAATACACACTGCTAATATTTATTTTATTCCTGAAAAATAATGTCGAAAAAAAAGATTCCTTTACGTAAGTGAAGGCAAATAACTTAATCCATAAAATGTTGTCGAAGCTCCTAAATATTAATTGGATAAATTAATGCAGGCTCACGTCGAGGGTGTCCTTTCCTCGTTGTTTTGGGGATGGAACCTGCCTGTCAATATGTAATTTCTTGCCTTTTTGGAAAGCCAGCAGCTATGTATGTATGTATATCTTGGTATAAATCATGGTGTCCCTGATTTCTTCAGCTTCACCTGAATTTATTTTGTGTACACATGATGTGCAGAATTTTCCCTGTTGCTGGCGAGCAGATTTTAATTGCCTGATTGCTTAAACACAAATAATAAACAAAGCGTGAGAATTTATTGTTTTGGTTCGACTGACGCTTGAATGCCATGGGAAAGTACTATATTTTTGGATTTTTGGGGGAAATTTGAATTCAAAGTCCAAACTTCAGGCCTCAAGAATCAAATCAACAACAAACAATCATAAATCAGATGTGTTAATTGCAATTATTTGCATGGGGGCAGCGGTCGGCAGTTGTAGAAAATTTAGGCAATGAAAATATTGCTGGAATTCCCAGACAAAATAATGTGTTTGCTGGAGCCTTCACCTAGAGGCTTCTAGGTTTTAATTCAAAGGAAATAATGCCTCTTGAGAGTTTTTCTCCTTCCAAAGAAAGTCTTAATCCCAAGAGAGATCGCTTTGATCGAATTATAACTCGATCATGGCTTTTATTGTGCTTCATCTTTTTAGCATCGTTGCGCTAAATTTGTGTGCTAATTGCCAGCAGCAAATTTTGTGCAAAAACAATACCGAATTATATGGAAAATTTCCACGGCCATAAATAAACGCGTTGCTGTTGTGTACCAAAGAGGAGGATTCCAGGAAAACCCATCCACTCCCCCAACACCCGACGAAGACGGATGATGACGCATCGAGATCTTCCCCTTTTTCTGGCTTCTCGGTAGCTGCCCGACTGACAATTGAACGACGCACCCATTGGGCATATTAATTGGGATTGGTACGATGATGTGGAGTGGCAGCCAGTCCAGTGTTCAATTTGGGAAATGCAAATGCTGCACGCGTCGCTCGATATTTTCGCAGAATTTTCGTTTTATGGGTGAGCCTCCCCCCATTTACAGGCAATAACAATTGCAATTGGGTTTTGCCCCGAGTTCTCCTGGGGCCCCCTACAGACTTTCTCTTGAGGGTGTGATGCTCGTGTCAATGGTAATTATAAATAATTACAGCAATCAAGCATTTTAGATGCCTTTATAAGTTGAACAAATTAAAGAACTGTTGCATGGATACCTTTAAGGGCTGAGAATTTATTAATCTAAGAGTATAAAGGTCGTACCATGGAGTACCATTGTTTCTCATACCTTTTAATGGATTTTGAATTAGTTTTACCAACTTGTTGCACAAGTGGAACACCTGCATTGTATAACCATATCAAATGTATATTTTACAATGTAACAAAAAAAATTATCGCTAATCAAAAGGTCAAGGGGAAACTGTTTAGAAATTGATACCAAAAAATATATATACGAATTTTATTTGTGTATTATTAAAGATAAAACTGGTTTTAGGAAATATTATTTTAGGATTTTAGTGCTTTTCTAAACATTTCGGTCTAAAATCATGGTTGTAATTAAACAGATTGTGCAGAAACCCCTAGAGTTAGTTTAAAGTACAAATAGTTTAACTTGGCAACCGATTTAGAAACTTTATAATGTTTAAGGCGTTCGCCACACAAAGGTTGACTAACTTTTGTTGGTTTTTAGGTATTTATTTTAGGTACTTCGTTTATAGTTATTTACTTTTGGGTTTCTTTTGTTGCTTTCTTGAATTGCCTTGCCTGTCTCTAAGTTGGGTCGCACATCCGTTCGGGGTTTCTTCCCGCATACACACACGTACATGTATTTATTTTAGTAGTTATTTCCCTGTTCGGAAATCTCAGCTCTCCCCCAGCCCGAACCCGATCCAGAACCCGAACCCTCACCCTCGGACTCGTGTTTGTATGGCCGTAAGGTTGAGGTCGGCCGCAACATCCGTTCTGCGAGTGCTTTCAAATGTAAACGAAAAGTATGCAAAACAATGCAGCCGCACAGATACACAGATACAGCTACAGCTACGGATACGGGTACACACTCTCGCTGGTTGTTTGTTGCCAAATGAAAACCCCCTTTTGACCCCTCTGGACCGAAGCGCCTTGGGGGCCACGTCCTTGCCCCGCGGACTTCCTCCAAAAACAAACCGTTTCTATTTCTCCAGATCTCGCATGCTTTTTCCCGCTGTTCTCGGGCTAAATTTAAGCATTTCGCCATTCAACGGATTTTAGCGGCGCCCTCGTTAATTGTTGATGCTACTTCGCTGTTGTAAAGCGAACCGAAAATAAACATTTGAATGAAAATGAAAAATGTTGTCTAATTTTTCGTTGTTCGCTCGCTCCCTGGATTTGGCAATTCCAGAAGTTACATTTACGTCACACTCACGGGAATAGCCCGAGGAGATCAGAGGAGGCTCACCAGCGCTCCACTGCCTTGTTTTTCACACCCATTTGATAGACTTTTAGGAGGAACTGGAACGGGGAATTCTGAATCAACAAAAGAGGGGAACACTTTGAGGCCTTTGTTCTATTGCAAATTTAGCCTGACTTCGACTCCGTCACTAATCATCGGCTCAATTATATTCAATGAGTTCCTAGACAGGAAATTGAAGAAAATTGGACCAAGTAAACAAGGAAACATCGCTAAGAAGCTGGACCAAGTGAGGTCAAAATATTTAGCAAGAAAAAGAGTGGTCACAAGGCGTGGAAAAACCAATTGTGAATATTTCAAACATTGACAATATTTGTTTACTTTTAAGTACGTGCTCGTTCACAACTTTTTCCCTGTAAGTGGAAACCATTTGGGGTCAACAATTCCATGGAATTGGCGCTTAGTCGAAACTCCCTGCGGATTTTTGCACACATCAGCAGTGTATGAGAGGATGGATGACGGACGTCTTACTCAAATATTACTCGATATCGATCATGATCTTGATCTACTCCCTCTCGCAGCCCTGGCCCTTGGCCCCTTCCCCCATTTTTGCCATTAAAAGTGGCTACCAAAAATAACGCCAACAATTGCCGGCCATTCGCGTAGGCCTTCCGTTTTAGCCACAGCCAATGGGTAAAAGGAAACATCAACTTTTTTTGGTTTTTGTTTTTATTTTGTATATGGAAGGAATTGTTTATGCCTCGCACTTTTTACGACCCCGCTTGGGCGCTTCAGTGGCTGCCCCTTGGACGTGTTTCGAGTCAATAAAAATCAATTTGATGATCTTCTAGCTCGCTGCAGAAGGCAGTGAACACTCCAGAAGGAGGAAAATTAGAGCTCCCTGTTGCATTTTTCGATTTATTCTAACGATACTAAGTTAAAAGGCTTAGAACTTCAAAGGGAACTTTTAATGCTTTAAAATGCACTTCAGACTGTAAGTAGAATACAGAATTCTGGTTAAAAGCAAGCGATATTTAAAATATATTATGGAAAATCCCTTAAAATTATTATCTTAGCTATATTCTAAAACCTAAACCTTAATTAACCCAAACATAGAACTGAATGCTCTTCCGATTCCCCTAGAAATAGTAAACCCAATCCTTTCCCATGAAGATCCCTTTTTGGGAAATAATCTCCAGTGTCCCATAAAGATTTAGAAGGCTGCCAGGATCGCTCCTTGAGTGCTTCGATGGTTTATGGCCCCCAAGGCCTCAGATTACACAATGCTCAGGCGCTTGGCAGGCTGGCGGCTGGATTCCAGGCACTCGTAAATCCCCCGGAATCTGACTTTGCCTCTTGACTGCGCCAAAGTGGCATTTGATTTATTTAGCATATTTATTTGTTTATTTTTTTTTGCCTCTCACTTACTTTTTTTTTTACAACAAAATGGATAACATTGTTTATGGCTGCCCGATATGTAGTTGAGCCCGCGGAGACTGTGCGCCGGCGCAGCCGTGCAAAGGCGGGACGACTCTTTGAATATTTATGGCGCGTCGTCTAACTGGGGGGCAGGATAGTTGGATGGAGCCAGACCGGAGCGCATCGCTTTTTATGCCGGGCACGTGGTGGGCGGCGAGCGATCGTCCGAGTGAGATTGGCCGATGGCTTAATTAAACCAGACTCGAAGTCGAGCAGCGGCATGCGGAACTCGGGCCCCGGCTTAAGCTATCAATCACGGATTTGCATCTACGCAGGCAGGAGGAGTTGCTGGACGCTCAAGGACGCTCTGCCCTGCCCTGTGCTGCTCCGTCCAAATCCGCTTAGTGTAATAACGTGTTTCTTCGTTTCCTTTTACGCCTGAGCCTGGGCCTGGGGGCCTGTGAATGTGTCAACATTTAAATCGATATGTTTCTCTCTCTGTTGATTTAGTTTAACTCTCTACTCTCTGCCCTCTGCCTCTGCCTCTGCCTTTCCCTTTACCTATACCCTTCCTACACCGCTTATGTAGCGCACAAAAGGTGACTGGCCTGGCCCGCATCCTGGCCCCAAACGTCCTTGCGGCGCGACACATTACGGGGAGAACCAGAACCGACACAGAGCCGAGAAATCGCGCTAACCGAGAGCTGCGTTAACTGACAGGCGCTTTTCCTTCTCCTTCAACTCCACAGCCTACCAAGATTGGCCAGATCTGGACGGGACTCGGACGGAAAGCAGCCATGATTGGACGTTTGTTTCGCGCCCACGGCGAGTTTTGCGCCTCGCATCCCTGGGAGGTCATCGTGGCCCTGCTCACCATCACTGCCTGCATGCTGACGGTGGACAAGAACAACACACTGGATGCCACAAGCAGCGGGTTGAGTTCAGCCACTGCCTCGGCCGCCGCAGCCGGAGCTGCGCAAGGAGCTGGAGCTGGAGCCATCCCCCCGCCTGTAGTTGGTGGTTCGGCCACCTCCAGCCGGCACAGACCCTGCCACGGCTGGAGCCAGTCCTGCGATGGCCTGGAGGCGGAATACAATGCCGCCGACGTCATCCTGATGACCATTGTTCGCTGCACGGCCGTGCTCTACTGCTATTACCAGTTCTGCAGCCTTCACCGGCTGGGCTCCAAATATGTGCTAGGTGAGTGTCGCCCTTGAGCCGTCGTCGTGATGTAATCCCCCAGTGGGTCCGTGTGTTGACCAAAGTGGTTAGAATGCCGGCATTGTTTGCTCCCCGTGCGAACTATTTCGGCGGCCCCCGAAAGCTGCTGGGGAAATAGAAAAAAAAAAAAGCAAACCACACACAAGACTGGAATGTGTTTGGCCAAGATTTTAGAGGTGGGGCGGACAGGTAGTTGCTAGCTGCCTGCTCCCTGGCATTTCTCACGTGCGCTCTAAACGATTCGACCTCCGTCCGACTCCGACTCCGACTCATGTCCCGCGTTCTCTTTCAGGCATTGCCGGCCTCTTCACGGTCTTCTCCAGCTTCATCTTTACGACGGCCATCATCAAGTTCCTGGGCAGCGACATCTCCGACCTGAAGTGAGTACTCTTGGGTCCAAAATAATTACCAAACTTGCTAATTAGATTGTAAATTAAACCCCATCTCTCCGCCTGCTTTCAGGGACGCCCTGTTCTTCCTGCTGCTGGTCATTGACCTGTCCAACTCGGGCCGTCTGGCCCAACTGGCTCTCTCGGGTAGCAACCAGGCGGAGGTTACCCAGAACATTGCTCGCGGCCTCGAGCTTCTGGGTCCCGCCATTTCCCTGGACACCATCGTGGAGGTGCTGCTGGTGGGCGTGGGCACGTTGTCGGGTGTGCAGCGCCTGGAGGTGCTCTGCATGTTTGCCGTGCTCTCGGTTCTGGTTAACTACGTGGTCTTTATGACCTTCTACCCCGCCTGCCTCTCGCTGATCTTCGACCTGTCACGGTCCGGCGTTGACATGTCCGTGGTGCGGGAGAAGGCCAAGGGCTCGCTGCTGCTCAAGTCGCTGACGGAGGAGGAGCAGAAAGCTAATCCCGTGCTGCAGCGCGTTAAGCTGATAATGACCACCGGCCTGATGGCCGTGCACATCTACAGCCGCGTGGCCTTCTCCGGCAGCGACTACGACTCCGTGGACAAGACGCTGTCGCCTACGCTCAGCCTGAATGTGAGCAACAATCGCACGGAGTCGGGCGAAATCGCCGATATAATTATCAAGTGAGTTTAAAGATTAAATAATTAATAATAATAAAGTGTAGGCTTATTTTCGTTTTCTTTGTAAATTCCGAACTTGAACTTTAACCTATAATTTCCGATCCCTTTTCAGATGGCTGACCATGAGCGCCGATCATATAGTGATCTCCATTGTTCTCATCGCCTTGGTGGTCAAATTTATTTGCTTCGACAATCGCGATCCTCTGCCCGATCAGCTGCGTCAAGCCGGTCCAGTGGCCATTGCTGCCAAGGCCTCACAGACCACGCCCATTGAGGAAGATCATAAGAGTGATGATCAGAAGAAGGCGGAAGCTCCCGCCGTGGTCCGCACGCCGCTCTTTACCATCGAAGAGCAGAGCTCGGCCAATGCTTCCACTCAGACAGAGCTCCTGCCTCTGCGCCAGCGTCTGGTCCAACCCATCAGGCCACCACGGCCCCTGCAGGAATGCCTGGACATCCTGAACTCCACTGAGGACGGCAATGGACCCGCTGCCCTGAGTGATGAGGAGATCGTGGCCATTGTCCAAGCCGGAGGCCCTCACTGCCCGCTGTACAAGATCGAGTCTGTGCTGGACGATCCGGAGAGGGGAGTTCGCATCCGGCGGCAGATCATCGCCGGACGTGCCAAGATGCCAGCGGGACGTCTGGATGTGCTGCCTTACGAGCACTTTGACTACCGCCGGGTGCTCAACGCCTGCTGCGAGAACGTGCTCGGCTATGTGCCCATTCCCGTGGGCTATGCCGGACCCCTGTTGCTGGACGGAGAGACCTACTACGTGCCGATGGCCACCACAGAAGGTGCCCTGGTCGCCTCCACAAATCGTGGATGCAAGGCTCTCTCTGTGCGCGGCGTACGCTCCGTGGTGGAGGACGTGGGCATGACCCGAGCACCGTGCGTGCGGTTCCCCAGCGTTGCCCGTGCCGCCGAGGCCAAGTCATGGATCGAAAACGAAGTCAACTATCAGATAGTGAAGACGGAGTTCGACTCCACATCCCGGTTTGGCCGGCTCAAGGACTGCCACATCGCCATGGATGGCCCGCAGCTGTACATCCGTTTTGTGGCCATCACGGGCGACGCCATGGGCATGAACATGGTGTCCAAGGGCGCTGAGATGGCGCTGCGTCGCATCAAGCGCCAGTTTCCCGACATGCAGATCATCTCGCTCAGCGGGAACTTCTGCTGCGACAAGAAGCCGGCGGCCATCAACTGGATCAAGGGACGTGGCAAGCGGGTAGTCACCGAGTGCACCATCTCGGCGGCCACGCTGCGCTCCGTGCTCAAGACGGACGCCAAGACGCTGGTGGAGTGCAACAAGCTGAAGAACATGGGGGGCAGCGCCATGGCCGGCAGCATTGGAGGCAACAATGCCCATGCCGCCAACATGGTAACCGCCGTTTTCCTGGCCACCGGGCAGGATCCCGCGCAGAACGTCACGTCCAGCAACTGCTCCACGGCCATGGAGTGCTGGGTGGAGAACAACGAGGACCTGTACATGACCTGCACGATGCCCTCGCTGGAGGTGGGCACTGTTGGCGGTGGCACAGGGCTGCCCGGTCAGAGTGCGTGCCTGGAGATGCTGGGAGTGCGCGGAGCACACGCCACAAGGCCAGGAGACAATGCCAAAAAGCTGGCCCAGATAGTCTGCGCCACGGTCATGGCTGGAGAACTTAGCCTGATGGCGGCGCTGGTCAACAGCGATCTAGTCAAGAGTCACATGCGGCACAATCGGTGAGTTTGGAGATCTTGACAGTATTTAATTGGGTTTTTAATTTTTATTTCGTTTCATTTCAGCTCCTCCATTGCCGTGAGCAGCGCCAACAATCCCCTAAACGTGACCGTCTCCAGCTGCAGCACCATCAGCTAAGATTGGGCGCTGCAGGGGCGCCGCCTTCTTCCCTTTTGTACATAGATCAGGCGAGACAACTAATGTCTTTAGGTGTTACCTTGTAGTTGAATGTTTCATAAATTGCTTGATTGATAACCTGATTGGCCAGGCCAAGGAACCCAGAACCCAGAACCCAGAAGAGCAGCGTCCTCCAGTTCGACGATCGAATCCCCTTGAAGCCAAAGCTGTGAGCGCCTAGGATGGGCGATCGATCTGTCCACAGTTACTGCTACTACTTCTACTTCCACTTAGATTGTACTTTCTACCTTTAACTGATTGCGGAATGAAGTATATCCGAGGTCTCGGACTCGGGATGCCAGTCATTAGAGCTAGATGATCGGGACTAGTGCAAGGGCTGAACTTGTATAAAGTATTTCGTAAGCGAAAAGTAGTACATAGGGTTATATAGTGACTAAATTAAAACGTTTAATTGTAGATCGAGTACGATCGGTATAGCTTAGTTTCTGTTTTCGTTTTTTAACAAAAAAATATAAACACAAAACGTAATGGATAAATGTCTTTTGTAGACGCTGCTCATGGGCTCACAAATCAGCACTTCATTTATTTTACTTTTAATAATAATAATTATTAATAAATTATTATAATTAATTTATAATAATTCACGGCGCGTTTTTTAATTAGTGGGTGTTGTTGTGGTTGTTGTTGTTGTTGTGTGTTTCTCCAAGTATGAATCGTATAAAAAAGAAGATCAAGCGGTGGCGGTTAATTCTGATCGGTCAGCTCCTTGGCCTCGGCCTCGGCATCCTCGTCGGCCTCTTCCATTGGCGGCACGCGCACATCGGCACTGCTATCGGGCTGGACAAGCACCTTCTTGGGACTCGGCTCGTTGCTGTCCGCCTCGGCGGAAACGGTGCCCGACGACGACCCCGCGGCTCCTGAACCGCCATCCTCATCCTCGTCGTCGTGAGTCGTCGACTCCGGCTGTAGGCTGGCGGCGGCCGCCTCGGAGGCCACACCGTTTTTCGTCTCCTCCACGTTGCACTCCTCCGGATGTGTAAGCTTGCGCTTGGCAATGCGCTCACTGAGCGCCTTCAGCAGCTGGGCAATGTCCGCGGGCCGACCCATGGCCAGGAAGATCTTGACAACGCCCGAGTTGTCGATGGCCGTCAGGCGGAGCGACTTCTGGCTGGCCCGCTCCGCCACCATGGCGGCCCAGACTTTGGTGTTGACCAGCAGACGCAGGTTGCCAGAGGTACGGAAGACAACGCGCGAGTTGCCACGCCCGTCCTTGGCATCGTTGAGGCGCAGGCTGCCGCGACCGCGCTCCTCCCAGTTGCTGTTCAGGAAGGCAAACAGCTTGCAACTGACGTCCATGATGTTTATCTCGTCCTCCTCGCCGGTGAAGGTCTCCACCTCCTCGTATTTGCGCTTCTGGGCGCGACTCTCCTCGTACTCGCGGGCCACATCGGTCAAGCTCTTGGCCTCCGCCGATTCCTTGTTGTTGTTGGTGCTGCTGCTGGTGCAGGTGGAAGAGGAGGCAGCGGCCGCCTCGCTGGTATCTGTGGTCTGGGCAGCGTTCTGGATGACGCTGGAGAAGAGTAACTGCGACGAAGTGGATGTGCAGGAGGAAGCGGCCTCCTGGGCGCCCGATCCCGAGCTGGCAGACGCCTCAGTTTCCCTCGGCGGCTCAGTGCTGGCCTGATCCGGATTGGGAGCCACCACGCGCTCGTGCACGTTTTGGCCGAAGACGAAGCCGCTGGTCTGGACATGGGGCATGTTGTTCTTGGCGGCGGCAAACATACTGGACCGCTCAATGCCGTTGCTCCGCAGCTTGGTCAGCGGATCTGGCCGCTCGTCGACCTCCTCGTCCTCCTTTTCTGCAGCCTTCTCGCTGGAGGACTCGGCCACCGGGGCTGAGGCCTCGTCTCCCTCCTCCTCCTCGTCCTTCGCCTCACGCAGAAAGGGATTGTTAATCAGGGCGCCGTCCTCCGATTTGTCGCTGCCACTGGCGGCGGCCAGCGATGTGGAGGTGGTACTGGTGGACCCGCTGCTGTTGGCCAGCACCGCCGGACGAAGCACAGCCCCGCCCAAGCGCGAGGCCTTCAGGGTGAAGCCACCGCGGAAACAGTTAGTTTCGACTGACGCTTCTGTGAGAAGAAAAAAAACAAGATTCGGGTTACAGCTCGCGGGAGGTTGGCCGGGAACCCCAAAGCGCCGCCCCGGGGGCATGCGGGGAATCCACTAAACCTTAACCGCTTATCGCAGCACTCACCATTTTTGTCGGACATCGCAAACTTTTGGCTTTTAGCAATTTGTTAATAAAATTGCCAAATATTTTACAGAAAAAGAGCGTTCTCTGCCAGTGTGCTAAAACGCCTGATCTGTCATCGGTGCGCTATCGCTGTTATCGATAGCCGCGCGGCTTCCGAGCGGCACCTGCCCCGATTGCCCAACACTGTCCGCCCAGTGCTGTCAACTCGCCGCAGAAAAAACAAGAAATTTACAAGTCATCGACAGAGTGTTTGAGAAAAGATCGGCAATAATTGCATTTGAACAAAGAGTAATATTTACCAAGAGCAGGCAACCAGCTAACTAGACATGGCTCAGACTCTGGAGGACAAGTCGATTTGGGAGGACGGCGAGGAGTCGCTGGGCGAGGAGGTGATGCGTATGTCCACCGATGAGATTGTGAGCAGGACTCGCCTGATGGACAACGAGATTAAGATCATGAAGAGCGAGGTGATGCGCATCACGCACGAGATCCAGGCGCAGAACGAGAAGATCAAGGACAACACCGAGAAGATCAAAGTGAGTCCCCTGAAGTCTGTGCCGAAAACCGCCATTAAACCATTCCGTACTCTGCTAGGTTAACAAGACGCTGCCTTACCTGGTGTCCAATGTCATAGAGCTGCTGGACGTGGACCCGCAGGAGGAGGAGGACGACGGCTCTGTTACCGTGCTGGACAACCAGCGAAAGGGCAAGTGCGCCGTCATCAAAACCTCCACTCGACAGGCCTACTTCCTGCCAGTCATCGGTCTGGTAGATGCCGAGAAACTGAAGCCCGGTGACCTGGTGGGCGTCAACAAGGACTCGTACTTGATCCTGGAGACCCTGCCGGCCGAGTATGACGCTCGCGTCAAGGCCATGGAGGTAGACGAGCGACCCACAGAGCAGTACTCCGACATCGGCGGCCTGGACAAGCAGATCCAGGAGCTGATCGAGGCGGTTGTGCTGCCCATGACGCACAAGGAAAAGTTCAAGAACCTCGGCATACACCCGCCCAAAGGTGGAAACCACACCCCTTACCCTTATCCGTATCCAACTTAAGTTAATTTGTCCTGATTTTAGGTGTTCTCCTGTACGGACCCCCTGGAACCGGCAAGACCTTACTGGCCCGTGCCTGCGCTGCTCAGACCAAGTCCACCTTCCTCAAGCTGGCCGGTCCGCAGCTGGTGCAGATGTTCATTGGCGACGGTGCCAAGCTGGTGCGCGATGCCTTCGCCCTGGCCAAGGAGAAGGCGCCGGCTATCATATTCATCGACGAGTTGGACGCCATTGGCACCAAGCGTTTCGATTCGGAGAAGGCCGGCGACCGCGAGGTGCAGCGCACCATGTTGGAGCTGCTCAACCAGCTGGACGGCTTCAGCTCCACGGCAGACATCAAGGTTATTGCGGCCACGAATCGTGTGGATATCCTGGATCCCGCTCTGCTGCGTTCCGGTCGCCTGGATCGCAAGATTGAGTTCCCCCATCCGAATGAGGAGGCGCGTGCCCGCATCATGCAGATCCATTCGCGTAAGATGAACGTGAGCAATGATGTCAACTTCGAGGAGCTGTCCCGATCGACGGATGACTTTAACGGCGCCCAGTGCAAGGCCGTGTGCGTGGAGGCGGGCATGATCGCCCTGCGCCGTTCAGCCAACTCTGTGACGCACGAGGACTTCATGGACGCCATCATGGAAGTGCAGGCGAAGAAGAAGGCTAATCTTAACTACTACGCTTAGGCTATAAATTTGCAGTTTAACTCTACATTGTCCGCTCCCATACAAAAATAAACCATGAAAAATTAACACAAGAGAGTTGTATCAGTTTCAGTTTCATTAATCTGTAGGTTTTAGCTGATCTGTATTTTTTTCTCGCCTGTTGGGATATTATACCCTTGAAGAGGGTAATTTAAGGTGAATTTAAAGTATTCTTGGGAGCCTCTTATAGCCCAAAAGAAAGTGATAGCCAAAAGCCGTATATCTTCCGATTCAATTCTTCAATCTTTATCAATTTTGGCTTAGCTATGCCTTTTCTAAATAGCTGCTGCTAAACAAACTGCAAGGGTATGTAAACTTCTTTAGCCAACGCCATCTTAGGCATCCCCTTAAATACTCCCAAAATAAAAGAAAAAACGTATAACAAATGTCGATCGATTCATTGGTTTATCAGTACAACATTCATTTCTGAGTACGATATTTTTTAAATATCTAAAAAGGTCGGTTTTAGAGTTAATAAAAAATATTAAATCGGCGAAAATTAGATGATAAATATTTACACGCACACTAATTAACCTAGAGGGATGTTTAACCAATTCGCTAAGACTAGTCAGTGGGACCGAGTGTGTTCACGCCGTCCGGCGCCGCGGGTGTTGAGCTGCTGGCCCCTTCCGGGGGAGCCGTCGCGGAGGCTCCCGCAGATGTAGATGGAGCAGGGGCAGCTTGAGGAGCAGCTGCAGCTGCAACGGCGGCAGGAGCTGCTCTCACGGCAGCCTCAGCTGCTTCAGCTCCAACCGGAGCCAGGTTAACTGGCGCAGCGGCAAGTTCATCTGCAGGTGCTGCCGCCGGCTGATCCGGCTGCTGGAATGGTCGCCTCATGTACATGATGATGCCCAACAGAAGAGTCAAAACGGTTATCATGTACAGGTCCCAGTTGGCAGCGATGTTTTCATCCATATAGAAGATGAACCTGTATGGTGACTGCAGGAGATGGAATACATTAAAAGAGAAACTCGGAAATTCCCTAAGCATATCCACTTACCTCCTTGATTGATTCAATCTTGGCTAGCATTTGCAGCTTGAAGAGTGCTATGGCCACTGGCACCTTGGCGTCCGAGTTGGTCTCGGCAGCAAGATCATACAATCTCTTGGCCAAATGCCAGTCCTTCTTCATGCCGAGCCCCTGCTCGTGCATGTATCCCAGGTTAAACATCGCCTGGGCATTGTATTGCTGCTCAGAGGCTTTCCTGTTGGGCCGAGATGAGTTAGCAATGGCTTAAGCAGCTGGAATCGAAGCTGTTACTGACCTGTAGAGAGCAGCTGCAGTCTCGAAGTCGGTGGCCGTGCCCCAGCCGTAGTAGTAGTAGTCGCCCAGCTTAACCTGGGCCGCCGAGTAGCCCTGCCCGGCAGCTCGCTTCCAGTAATAGAAGGCCCGAATCAGATCCTCGTGCCGATCGTTGAATACGTGCACCTCTTCGCGATCGAGAAGGAATGCGGCATTGCTCTGGGCCACCTCATAGCCCACTTCGGCCATCAGCGAATACTGCATGTATGCCTCATCGATGCGGTTCTGCTTATAGTCACTGTAGGCGTGCATTAGGCGGCTGCTCCAGCGTCCGCGCTCAGAAACGGTCTTGAAGAACTGAGAGGGGAACCAAAGGGAAATTACTTGGAACGATTCAAGCAAGGAATAAACCTACCTCAACCGCTGCTGGACAGGAACGCAACATGCCCATGCCGTAGGCATTCATTACTCCCAGGTTATAGTAAGCTAAGACATGGCCTGACTGAGTGGCCAGGTTGAAGTACTTAAGGGCCAGCTTATAGTCCGCTTTCACTCCATTGCCAGCTGAAAAGAAAGGAATATTAGTTAAAGTCTTTACTGGAGGCAGAAAATTATATCAACGCCCAAGTTATAGGATTTCTTATTAACATCACTTACTGAAATACATATTTCCCAGCTGCAGTTGGCCATCCACCCATCCCTGATCAGCAGCCTGGGTGAAATAGGACAGCGCCTTAATGGAATCCTTGGGCACACCCAAGCCCTTTAGGTACATGAGTCCCAGTCCACTCTGGCCCACTGGATCTCCCATCTCGGAGGCCTTGGAGAAATACTGAGACAAACACAAGCAAACAAACACAGGAAATAAGCAAATAAATAAAGAAATGTTATCAATTCTTCTCCCACCTTAAATGCGGTGTCATTATCTGCCTTAATTTGCTCGCTGCCCTCCAGATAAAGCTTTCCCAGAAAAGCAAAGCCAATGGCATTGCCTGCGTTGGCTGCCTGGGTGAAGTACTCGAGGGCCTTTTGGTGATCCTGCTGAATGGCCTTGCCACCCTGGTAGTACAGCTGGCCCAGTCCCACCTGCGACTGGACGTCGCCCTTGTCGGCCAGCAGCTGGTAGTAGTCCACAATCTCGGTCTCGTGGCTGCCGGGGTTCTCCAGCTCGTCCAGCAGTCGAACACGATGCACGATCGGCCCGTTGGCGAAGGTGATCTTGGAGGCCACCTTCTTGGCCACACGCTTGTACTGGATCAGCGCCTTTTCACAGCTGATGGGCACATTGATACCGTAGAGGTAGCGATATCCCATGGCCATCTGGGCCAGCGTGTTGTCCCCGAGGGCGGCCAATGTGTAGTGGATCAGGGCCAGCGGCTGGCTCACATTCTTGCCACCAACGCCAGCCGAGTAGAGGAATCCCAGGCCCATGTGTGCTTCTGGGACACCCTCGTTGACCAGGCTCTCGAACTCGTCTGCGGCATGGTTGAAATCGAAGTCCATCCAGTGTCCGAGCAGCACAGCCCAAGCCAGCTCGGCTCTAGCCTTGAGGTGGTTGAATGCTGCCGCCTTTTTGAGCAGCGTGAAGGCCACTCGCTTGTCAGTCCGCGGTTTGGCCAGCATGTCCATGGCGTTCTCGTACATGGTTTGAGCTAGAAGGAAACTAATTAGGTCCAAAAAATGTAGGAATATAGGACCGGTACCTTCGATTTGCTCTGGGGTTTGTTCCGCCACCTCAGTGGGCTGACGTTGCGCCTCGATTCTCTCGATCTCGGCCTTTAGCTTCTGCTGCCTCATCAGGCTGTCGGTCCACAGACGTTCCAGCAGGGCAGCCGGCATGACCTTCGTGCGCGTAGCGAACTCCGTGAAGTCCTTAGGCTTGGCCGCCTTGCGATCGTTGCTCTCCGCGGGCACCCGCGACTCGGTCTCCGCCGTGGTCACCTCCTCAGCCTCAGCCTGAGTGGACGCCTCGCCGGGCAAAGTGGGCGTGGCGGTGCCAGTGCCCGTGCCCAGGCCCGTGCTACTTCCCAAAGCGTCCGCAGTTGGCCCCTGCAGCTCCTCTGCTCGCAGCCGCCAGACCAGGAGCAGCAGCAGCAGGCACATCCAATTATTCGCCTTCATCCTTGCTTATCTGCGTAGAGGAGGGAGAGGATTGCCGTGTTAGTGAATTTACACATTAATTTTGATTTTCTTCTTTGCCTCGTCTATCTGCTCTTCACTTCTGACGTGTTGTGTTATTACTTCTTCCCTCCGGACGCAGTGCCAACGAACAGATTTATAGCTTTTTATCGGTGCGGTCGTTTTGCCTATCGCTGGCACATCTTCGGCTAGGTGCGACGGGGTGGTTGGAATGCCCTCGGATGTCTTTTCTTGCCTTAATTTTTCACACGTAAGATTCTTTAATTTTTTTTTGTTGCAAATGTTTTCTTAGTTCAGTGTTGCGAACAGACGCAGGTTGTTGGCCAGTGTTGCAAAGCGACGTGGCAAAAACAGACGGTTTCATGGGCGTAAATAATAATTTTGAGTGGGGTTTGACTTTTATTAGTTTAAATTTTTCTAAGCTCTTGTGTAATCATAAATAAATTTAATTTAAATATTTCACCAAAATTTTACGGCTTATTAAAGTGTCGTACCTTCTTTTAATTCAATATTTAAGAATTTGTAATAAACTATACAAACATATCATTGCCAACGATGATAAAATTCAACAATAAAATAGTAACTTGTCTAAATATAAGCAATTTAAAAAATTTTAAACAGTTTTTAAAATAGCATTTTGTATATTTAATAATCCTCCATCTAGGATTTTAGGAACTGCTTCCGGAACCCCTGCGCTACACCCCTGGACTTTCCGCCTGTTGTTTCGTTATGCAAAGGAACACGGAGACCTAAAGACTCAACAGCAGTGAATTGGAGCTGACGTGCGATTGGAGGTGATAATTCCGAGCCGGACTAATTAGAATACGAGGAAGGTTCGTGGGCCGTGTGAATCACTCACTTTTGTCTCGACCGATCCCGCCAGCAGCCAAAGAGCACCCGGCATGGAGATGAGTGTAAGTAGTGCCAGACACCCAAGCCCAAAACCCAAAAGCCGCAGCCGCAGCAGAAACCGAAACCAGTTCCAAGCCGCGCTTCGAGCGAGTCAGTCAGACATCGAATCATTATTTAAGCTTGGTCGCCAGAGCTGGTGAAAGTTACAGCTGTTGCGCACACTCCCCTGGCCGTTACTCACACACCTGTCCCCTGCTCCTGTTCTTTGGGCCACCTGTGATTCCAGGCTGCTATGTTTGCGCGCGTCTCCTTCTACCCCACCCTGCTGTACAATGTCCTGATGGAGAAGGCCTCCGCCAGGAACTGGTACGACCGCATCGATGAACATGTGATACTGGGAGCTCTGCCCTTCCGGAGCCAGGCCAATGACGTAAGTAGCCCAGATTCAGGCCAGGATTCAGTCATCAGACCAACCCACGTCCACAGCTCATCGAGAAGGAAAACATGAAGGCGGTGGTGTCGATGAACGAGGACTACGAGCTGACTGCCTTTTCCAACAACACGGAGAAGTGGCGCAAGCTGGGCGTTGAGTTTCTACAACTGGCCACCACAGACATATTCGAGTCGCCCAACCAGGAGAAGCTCTTCCGCGGAGTGGAGTTCATTAACCAGTTCCTGCCTCTGACGAAGCGGATCGGCGGCCTCAGTTCCTCTCAGGCGGCGGAGAACGTGGGCTCCGTTTATGTGCACTGCAAGGCGGGCAGGACGCGCAGTGCCACCCTCGTCGGCTGCTACCTCATGCTGGTGAGTTGAACGTCGCTTTCAGGCAGTTCTTTCAGAGATTATACATTTGTTTGCTTTGCAGAAGAACGGCTGGACCCCTGACCAGGCTGTGGACCACATGCGTCAGTGCCGTCCGCACATTTTGCTGCACACAAAACAATGGGATGCCCTCCGGTTATTCTACACAAACAATGTGGAGTCCAGGTCATGACCAATGGCGGACAATAAGCCCAATGCTTTATTGCTTACAGTAGAAAATTACCATACGTAACAAAGGTGCTGTGCTCTGGTGCCGTGCCCGTTTCCCGACTTATTTAGTGTTTTATGACAAACCGAATGTGTTGAATACAGTTTTCTTTAAAAAACAATAACCAAAGCGTGTGCAGCCGTTACTTTATACAATTGTTTATTTACTGCTTATCGCGGACCTGATTTAAATCGAAACTATGAATAAATAACTGGTGTTTCGTGGTTCGTCAACTGGTTTCCGGGTCTAAGCCTGCTTCTTCTCGGCATCCTTGCCCTTGATGGCCCAGAAGCGTTTGATGCCATTGGCCAGTCCGACGTCGTTCTGGATGAAATAGAAGAGACCGCCCAGTGTCGCCACAGAGATGATGATGAGCGCGATGTGGGCCACCTTGGGCAGGATGTTGCCCACAACAGCGGGACGCATGTAGTCCACCACCATGGCCTCAACACCCCTGGAATTCAAAGATTTTCATTAGTGACTCTATATCAATCGAAAAAAATTAAAAATCGAATAAGATTTAAGTAAATAAGTTACCAATGGGCGTGGATCACCACCGATATGGCCAGAAGGGCGTCGAGCACCTGAGAGGGGGCGATGAAAGCAGCTGGGATGACGGCCAGGAGACCGAGGGACACCGCTCGCTCCACGGTCCACAGCAATGTGTGGCTGCCGCCAGCGGAGGCCATACGCGGCGCGCTCACTGAGATCTCACGCACAACGGGCTGCAAGAGCAGGCGGGGATTACAAGTTGCACAGAGCTGCCTAATATCCACTTCCAAACACTCACCGCAACAATCTTGGTCACGGCCAGGGGCTGGACCACGGCCCGGCGCTGGGCATTGGCCACAAGGGTGGAGTAGCTCTTCAGGGGCGAGATGCGGGCCGACTTAACAAGATTTGCGGCTAAAAACGGATACCAACAAACAGTTTGGTTATATAATAAGGCTGTTTTGCTGAAAATACAGGGGTAATTGACCAGCTCGCAGGTCCTTACCATTGCAACGGACAGCGCCACGCAGGACCATAGAAAGGGACATCTTGGGATGTGTAAATATTGGAAATTTTCAGCTCAAAATAAAAATTCAATTGCTCCGTGCTCCGTTCGGCTGACCTGACTTTGAAGTTATACAACACTGCGTGCTGTCATCGATTTGACACATCCAACTGTTATCGATTTACAGTAACGGACATAATTATAGTTCTGCATTTAATATTTATAAATTTAAGAAACCGAAATTGTATTCTTCGAGTCATTTATTTATCTGCTCTAATTGTATAAACAAAACATTTGAGATTCTTTTGGGACGGAATGGCTGTTGCTAACAATTACACGTTTAAAATGGTTTGATCAACTTACAGGCTATAAATTTGCTTAAAATTTCAATAAATCGCATTCGAAGGCACACAATTATTCCTAAAAGTCACTCGAGGTTAAATGTAAATGTGTTGTAAATTTCGTTGGATGGTAAAGTTAAAAAATACTTTGAACTTAGTGAGCGACTAAGAGCCTAGCAAGCCCGCAGGCCAGCGCAAGTACCCAAGTCAGTTGCCCATCGAGGGTCGCGGCTCCTGCTCGGTAAAAGTCCCAGTCGAAGACGATATTGGAAGCGTCCGACGGCTTCCACGGGTTCAAGCCGTCGTCAAAGTACATGGGGCAATCGTCGCGCTCACGTTCGTACTCCACGGCATCGATGGCTACCGCAGCGCCTTCCGAGTGGTTCCACGAGGTCACGTCCTGCTCCAACTTGCAGAATGCACCCACAGCCTGCGACATGAGGACGCGATTGAGGTCAGCGCGCTGGTAGACCCAGCAGCGGTACTTGGACAGCGGATCCAGATCGTCGTAGGTGATCAGGTAGGACTTCAGGTTCTCCTTCCAGAAGCCAATGCACTTCATGCGGTAATCGGGATCACTGTAGATATCAACTGGTCGACCCAAGTGATCCACAGACAGGCAGTAGTTCTCATCCACCGCCAGTTCCTTTTGATCCGTGTCGCACACCGACAAGTCGGAGATGTTTTGCTTGCAGTGGATATCCGGACGGGGACTCAGGGTGACACCACCAAGAATTCTGAAAAAGATCAAGAAATTTAGCACTCAAGTTATACAAATTAATTGTATTCTATGACACAGACCTCGTTCTGAAGGGGTGTTCTCCCCTTTGCGTAAAGTTGAATTTACCCGCGACGGGACAGCGAACGGGAACAGGATTTCTAGCCAGGAACAAGTCATACTTCCAGGCCTCCTTATTGGGGAACTGAACCCACGAGCAGACCGTGCTGAAGTCATCCTTGATAACGGCCAATCCCCTGCGGTAGCGAATGATGTTGTGGTGGCGGGGCATAAAGTCGAAGCAGACGTAATCCTTTTGGCAACCGTCGACTGTCAAGCGGGCCATCATCACTCGGTTTCCACGACGCTCCCGGCACACATAGATGGTCTTACGGTAGCGGGCCTTGTCCGGATAGTAGGTCTCGTTGATGTGCGTCTCACTGATGGACACATCAGCGTCGATGTTGGCAGTGTTAACCCATTCGCCGCTGAAATTCTGGGGCAGTGTGCAGCCTGGCTCAACAAACTCAGCCTTTACGGGCGTCAGCTTGAGACGCTCGGGCGAGGTTTCGGGCGTCTTCAACGTGTTGCATTCGGCGGTGATGGAAACACCCACGTAGAGATCATCGTCACGATTCTTGAGGAAGCAGCGGTACTTTTCATCCTTGCGAGATTCCTTTGTATTGGCCACAGCGAAATAATGGTTCTTGCCCACAAACCAATCGCCCAAGCAGCTGAACTCCACGTTGCCGCTGAAGGTGCCCTCCATGCCCTCGCACTTCTGGTAGGTGATGTTGAACTTCTGATTCTGAATGAGGAACTGTGTGCCCGCAGTTTGGCAGGACTGAATGCGAGCGTCCGGCTTGTCGCACACGCCAGTGAAACGGAAACGATTCTGCGGGAAAATAAGATTCGGGACTCGATTAATTGTGATTAATTATGTTTAATTAACCCCAAGCCCGGCTGCTTCAAGTTGGGTAACTATGGGTAACCAATGCCATGCAGGCATGGGATGGCCTATGGTTCAGCTTACCTGATAGGTAAAGTGCCAAACGCCTTCCAGCGAGGACCTGCAGTTGATGGGCACGAAGTTCTCGTTGAAAAGCGTAATCTGTTGCTGATCGTCCTTGACGCCCCGGCACACATACTCCACCGTGGGCTCCTGGCCCGGCGGGATTCCCACGCAGGGTCCCTCAAACTTTTCAAACACGTTCAGGGTGCGGATGATTGCCCTCACACAGTGGTAGCAATCCTTGGAGCGCTCCTTGAACACAAACGAGTACTCGTCGCCGTGGTGGCGCATGTAGTTGATGCATAAGCCACGGCTGGACATCATGTTGGCGTCGATCACCGTCTGGGTGGGCAGGCCCGTTTCCCAGGAGAACCAGGATCCCTGCAGGATCTTTGGAATGATGCAGTTGCGCTGCTCCAGCTGATTGTACTGACCAAGAGCTGTAATCGCAGATGATTAAAATTCGGGTGTTAATTCACATGATTCACATGGAGCCATGGGTGTGGCTTAAAACCGAAGATCACTGACCTGAGCCGAGGAGGCCCGCTAGGCAGATAACGCCCAAGTAGTAATGCATTTTGAGTTTTGGTAACTTTACACTTAACAGCTAAACATAATTCGGGACAAAAACTATTTGACGAAAACAAGGAAACGCGGTTTTTTACTCAACTTCTAAAAAAAACACAAACCACGCAACAAACACAATTTACCAATAGCCAAACACGAAAAAACCACCTAAAAATAACCATTAAACCTTTTCCTAGAAACAGGTTGATAATTTTTATAACAGGCTGGGCACACTGCTAAAAGACGTTATCTTTTGACGTAAGGAAAATTCGTCTGTATGTGAGGCGCGATGTATTGAGTGAACGGTAGTTGTTTTTAAAGCCTTGCAAAGGGTATTATAATTTTGCCATGATATCTGCAACGCAGTGAAGGAGGCATTTCCTCTTGATCAGCATCACCAGCCAAGTCGATCTAGCCAAGTCCGTCTGTCTGTCTTTTCAAAACTTGAACATTTGCAGACTGCAAAGGTATACAAACTTCGGCGAACCGAAGGTAGATTCCTTTCTTGTTTGTCCAAAAATGTTATATTCGCCATTAAAACCCTGATTATTTACAATCAAAATATTGAAAAAAAAACTTCAAAATTTTTTTTGCGATATTTTCTAAAATTGTCAAAAATTAAAAAAAAAATATTCAAATTTCTAAAGTCAATATGCTGATTTATTATCCCAATGAAAACTAGCACAAAAAAGCTTTCCAAATTTAAATAATTGCAATATTGGCTTAGTTATGCCTTTTCTAAATAAGCAAACCGCAAGGGTTGCTTGCTTAAAATTATCATTTGCTTCTTAAGTTTTAAATAGAACTGATTAATTTAAATATGCATTTTTTTAAATTTATTGGTTAGTATTTTACAAGAATTTTAAAAGCAATTATCAGTATCGTCAGGCAAAACTAAGTTATATTGTAGAATCATCCTGAAATTGATTGTAATTTTTCCTCTAGCATTTTCCATAGACGACTCCAGACAACAAAGAGTCGTAAAATATTAACCCACCACCATATTAATAACAATTAAATATTGCAAATAAATAAAAATTATGCGATAGTGCACATAATATTAATAATAATCAATGAATTAGCTCTTTCGAGACTCTATTAAGTATGTATATTAGTTATCCGACATATGCCTTTTAAAACGATAAAACTAAACTTAAAAGTCAGGAAACGGTATTAAGATACAGTTTCAAGATGTTAGTTTTTCAATATAATATTAATAACATCTTTTTTGTTTAAGCCAATAAGATATTTCTTATCGACATTCAAAATTATTTACTAGTTTGCAAATCCAAAGACTAAACAAGATCTGCTTCAGTAATCTTCGGTTTTATTTAATCCCGGGCCATTGACCTAAGCCATTTCTTAAATAAGAAATCTATTTCAGTTTAATCGAATATATTTCTCTATAATAGTTCAATGCTTAAAGTCCACTCTACGCCATTGGAGGGTTAAAGCTGTCTGTCTGGAAAGCCACGAGAAACGAGCACATCGAACCGAATACGAACCCGAACCCGAATCCAAACGCCCCCACAATTATTCTCACGACTGCAGTTTGGACCTTTAGTCACTCGATCCGAATTAACGAAATTAGCACAGCTATTTCAATAGTAGCGCGCACCTAATCAGGCGTTTAATGGTGCGATTACGATCAGTGGCCAGATATCCCAGGAATGTGATTCACATGCACGGCCGGAGGAGTTCCTAAGCTGCAGCTCTTGAAGTCCGATCGAACTTTGGATCCCTGTACACTTATATGAATGGCGTGTTGCTGATAATTCCGACGAAGCGTCTAGGTGCACGGTGTTTGTGAGCCTCCATCCGCGCCTTATCGTATGGCAAAGGTCAGCCCAGAGCATGATGCGAGCAGGCGGCCGATGCCGACTTAGTCTGACTTCGGAACCAGCCGTCGCACCAAGTCTATCTGGGAGCATTTCGATCGGAGGCCTGCCAGTATCACTTGAGCCGGCAACAGCAACAGTACACACAGTAGTAGCTCCCCGAATTCCCAACAAACTCCAAGCAAATGGGTTAGTGACACGCGCTGCCTGGGAAGGTTATTCCTCTAATTCTCCGCTCCCTCTCCGATCTCACGTAGCAACTGCAACCAGCGGCAGTGGACTCCACCTGGAGGCCATCGATCGCATCGGCTCCATTCCCCTAGTGGAGACCAGCGTGAAGCGAGTGGAGAACATCTACGGCAAGGTAAAGAACAACAACAGGCTCTTCTCCTGGTACTTCGAGACCGCCGAGGCCACGATCTCTGCGGCCTACGACACCGTCCAGCCGGCGGTGAAGCTCTTCGAGCCCTCCATCCGACGCCTGGACAACGTGATGTGCAAGAGTCTGGACATCCTGGAGCAGCGCATCCCACTGGTCTACCTGCCGCCCGAAATGGTAAGTTGACGCCCGACCACTGTCCCCCATTCGCTGACAAAGTGCATCCTCCTCTCCTTGAAGATGTACTGGAACACCAAGGAGTACATGTCGGATCACCTGGTGCGTCCGGTCCTAAAGCGTGCGGACTCCGTAAAGCAAATTGGAAACGCAGTGCTCGAGAGTCCGCTGACCACATACGCAGCCGACCGCATCGATGGCGCCTTCACGGCAGGCGATAAGTTCGTGGACAAATATCTAGTGCCCATTAGCACGGATCAGGATCAGACCGATGGTGAGTCGTTGTCTCAGGGCTTGGGGCTAGGGTGGAAATATAACTTATTTTTCAACTCCAGGTCGAATGATAATTTTAAAAGATTTCTTAGAGGGCCACCGAATGCAGTGGGTCCCGTTTAAAAGGAATCCAGGTTAGGAGCCGTATTCTCTATTGAAAAATTCAGATATTTTCACTTATTATCGTCTGCATATTAACTACATTTGATCCCACTAACTATAGATGAACTTATATATTCGAATTTTCAAACTTAAGCAGTTAATTCCAAGGAATAATTCTATTCAGAAGAATTTTAAATTTTTTCTCGTGAAGGAACCTATAAATTTAACAAAATTTCTGACAGATTAAGCCTGAGAGTGCCAAAAAATGTTGTTAGCAACCGGGGGAATTTGATCCACCTTAAGGTGCAGTCATCTCATAGTTTATTTTTAAATGCCGACGTTGTCGGGTAAAGGTTATCGCTTGGGAATTGCAAATTCACTTGAAATCGCTGCCAGAGAATGTCGAGATAAGCGCTGAGATCCGCTCTCGCGGTTACAAAAAGTCCACAAAAAAAATCAAATCATAAAGATGGGCACTCACAGACTTCCAATATCCGCTTTGCAGCTCCGCAGGAGGAAGATAACGAGGCGGTGCCAAACGAGCGGGGCGCCATCAAGGCAATTCATCACGGTCAGCGCTTCTCCCGCAAGCTCAAGCGGCGTCTCACACAAAGAACCATAGCCGAGGCCCGCGCCCTCAAGAAGCAGAGCAAGGAGGCCATCCATGTGCTCATCTATGCAGCAGAGCTGGTCAGTATAAAGTCTAGGGAAGCGTAATAAAATAAATACAAATATTTGGTACGTTTCCCATAGATTGCAACCGATCCCAAGCAAGCTGTGCAAAGGGCCAAGGAGCTGTGGCTCTATCTGAGTGCCGATGAGCCCGAGAACCAAGCCAGACCCGCCACCCTAGAGCAGTTGATAGTGCTCCTCACACGCGAATCGGCCAGACGAGTGGTCCACTTGGTGAACTTCAGCGCCAATGTGGCAGCCAATATACCCAGGTGGGTTTAGACGGCCTTCCATCCTTATATTTCCAGCTACAATTAATATTTATTCCCGATAGACACTTGGCACACACCACCACAGAGGTGGCCCACCAAATTATATACATCAATAACCGCATAGTTACCATAACCAGGCTAGATAAGGTCAAGACCCTGTCCAAGGAGGAAGCTGAATCTCTCTTCAAGCGCATGCTTGCCTTCTACGGCAACCTGCAGGGCCTGACCAACAGCTATCTGGTAAGAAAGAGTAAAGAATAGTTAATTGATTAATTGAAGATTAACTAAAATATAATACCTGCAGGAACGCGTGGCCAGCTTTCTATCCGGACGCATTGAAGCCGAGAAGGTGACGGGCAGCGATAGCGCCAACTCCAACCACAGATCCTCGCGGAGGCGGCAGGAGGCGAACCATTACTCAGCCACCCACAATAACATCAACGGCGTCTACTAGTTTCGAGTTTTTTATTGCCATCGTATTCTTATTTCTTATGATAGAGTTCTGTTTCTCCGTGCATATTCGCACAGTTCAGTGAATGATTTTTTATATGCCTTTTTTACGAGAATATTGCCAAATATTATAAGCCCAAATATCATATGTGACCCTCTGATATTTACAAAACAAAACTGAAGATGTTTGTTTTGCCAAATATCGTCCTAGGTAGGTCAGAAAATAAAATAGAATAATAATGAACTATATGATAAAGCGTAAATGGATTTTCCGGTGGGTAGGTAATAGCGCCAGCTCCTTCATTAATACTTTTACAAGTCTTTCCAGTTCTTCGAAATTCGTTTAAGTTTTCGGATCCAAGGATTTTTAAGTCTTTATTGCCTCATTATTTAAAAATATTGGCTTATCTTAAGCCTAATAGGATTGAAATAATAAACTAAATACAAAGTGGCTGAGAATATTTAATAAAATAATAATTTCTACTTATTTGAAGCGACTTAGAAACATTTAAACAAATAGCGGGATAGAGATTTACTATAGATAAGTATAGATATTTATTTAAACAAGTTCTGCTTGTAGTACCTGAGCTCTTTGATGCTCTCGTGGATGTCTTCCAGACTGCGGTGGGCGAAGGTCTTCTTGGGAGCTGCCCTGACCACCTCGGGGTACCACCTCATGGCCAGCTCCTTGACAGTGGACACGTCTATAATGCGGTAGTGCAAGTACTCATCCACCTTGGGCATGAATCTCCTGATGAAGAGTCGGTCCATGTAGACGGAGTTGCCTGCGAGAGGGCACACACGCTGGGGGATGTTGGCCTTCAGGTAGGACAGGATCAAATCCGATGCCTGATCCGGCTTCACCGCTGAGCTCTTGCAGCGCTCCACCAGCCCGGATTCGTAGTGGTGCTTCATGCACCACTCGTTCATGGATTCGTACACCTCCTGCGGATGATTGATGGCAAAGCAGGGGCCCTCGGACTTTATGTTTAGGTCCTGGTCGGTGATAATGCAGGACACTTCTAAGATTTTATCCTTTTCTATATCCAAGCCACTCATCTCGAGGTCCATCCAAACTAGGTCTGTGTCAGCTCCACACACGTTCTGACTGCTCATTTTGGCAATGGGTCTAGACGCGACGCACCTCCAACTTTGTTTTGCAAACAACCCCAGTAAACATCCAAGACGCTGCAGCTGGGGATGCATTTATTGCTTTTGCGCGCAGGTAATATTGTTAAGAAATGTAAGAACCATGTGTTCGATAACCTTTGCGACTGGGCGCACTTTCTAACACTAAAACTAACGCTATTTTTGTTTTTAAAAAACGCATCTAAAAGTTCTTCAATGTTTGATATGTGGAAACCCAACGATAAAGAAAAGTGCTTTTGGTAAATAAAGAAGATAATTTCGGAGCTGGTGACTTAAAAATTCAAAAGGAAAAAGCGGCGCACACCTTAAAACGGCTCTTTCCAACACCACCTTGATACAACCTAGACATCGATACACATCGCACGACTACGATGTTTCTATCGACTTCTCCCCATCTCTAGTACAGACCTTGCATTTTATTAAAAAAAAAAAAATTTGTCTGGGAAATCGAAAGAACGTTAAAAATTGCCACAGAATGTCGTCCCCATCGGGCAGAGACCAGCCGGGCACGTCCAGAGAGACGTTCGAGGACTTCTACACCGAAGTAAGTGTGACGGGCGGCCCGCTGCAGCCCACAGTCTGAGTCTGGCTGTGGTGGCCTCCCACTGGAGCCGCTCAAACTAAACTAAAACTATTTACCTTAATGTACACATTTGAGTAAACGATTTTGTGCCTATATTGCAGGTGAAAGAAATTGAAAAACGTGATTCAGTTTTAACTCCTTCTCAACAAATTGATCGTTTACTTCGTCCAGGTTCAACGTACTTCAATCTCAATCCATTTGAGGTGCTCCAAATCGAGCCCGAGGTCGAAGTGGCGGACATAAAAAAGAAATATCGCACCTTGTCCATTTTGGTTCACCCAGACAAGAATCCCGACAACCAGGAGCGCGCACAGATGGCATTCGATATTGTGGCGCGTTCCTGGAAAATCCTGGAAAACGAACTCACGCGTAAAAAGTGTCTGGAAGTGTACGAGGAGGCCAAGGGGCGAACTGATCATATGGTAAGTCCGAGGCAGGGGGTCAGTTAGTTATCTTTTAAGGAAATTAAGGGAACTTAAGATCTTATTGTTGAAGGAACATCTTGTTTCTTAGACAATCAAGGCTGGATTCTTTATACTTTCAACGATTTTGAACATTAATGATTCGTATTGCATACAAATTGTAGTTTTTGTATCACCTAAATTACTTTTTATTGCTCAGAGCTATTTTCTAATTATCTTTCACTTATTTTTATGTCATTTACAGATTGCAGAGAAACGCAAAAAGCTCAAAAAGGAGGGCCGGCCCACCGAGCCCATTCCTGAAGACGATCCCACCAAGTACAAGCATGCCATCTACGTGATGGTCATGAAGCTTTTCGCCGACATGGAGAGGCGGCGGCAAAAGCTTGACCAGCGCGACCAGGAGGAGCGCAAGCGAAAGCGGGAGACAGAGATCGAGGAGGAGGAGCGTGTCAAGGCGGACCGCGAGTGGCAGCAAAACTTTGAGGAGTCGCGCCAGAGCCGCGTAAATAGCTGGCATGACTTCCAGTCGGGCGCTGGCAAGTCCAAAAAGACCAAGAAACAAAAGCACATGACCGGCATGATGGTGCCACCCAAGTTCAAGCCGGAGTCGCGATGAAGTTGCTTCCCAACGCGACGCCATCTCGACCAACGCCACGCCACTCCACCTCCGCCTCCCCGCGTCGCGTTGATCATAAATATTTTTACATTTTTTTATAAGTCTCCTTTGGAATTGTAATTGACACACGTGCATAATGTATAGATTAAGAAATCACATTTCGTCCTCGTTTATTCTATCTATTCGGCGGGTTCAAATCAGTTTGTTTAGAGTTCCGTGTACAGGGAAGCGGTGAACACAATGTCGCGTTTAATGGCCGCCGAAGCCTCCTCCATCTTAGACTGCAGTCCGGGATTACCGATGCGTATGGCAGCCGTTTTGACATCACGCAGCGTCTCGTCTAGCTGCTGGATGCAACGCACAATAATGCCCTCCTGCACCTCGGTCAGCTTCATAATCTCAGCGAAGGGCTGTCGAATAACTCTAGGATTACTTTGTTACCAACGAAAGGTGAACTACCTTACCTTGTTCCTCGCCCACTCGTAGACAACCTCGATCAGGCCGAAGTTCAGGCGATTCTCGGCCTCGACGACTGCATGGGAGCGCTGCTCCTCGGCCAGAATGGTGTCGTTGATCTGTTCAAAGGCGGCCACACACTCCTTCAGCGCCTCGGGAATAACCGGCTCGCCCTGGATCTTCGCCTGGAAGACAAGGCCAGAGAGCAGGGCGGCTATCTCGGCCGGCTCGAGATCATTAAACATGTTGCACAGGATGAGCTCCGTGATCAGGAGCTCGTTTTGACCCATCTCGCACGCCACCTTGCCCTTGAGCGTGACCTCGTCCAGCTCATCGATGTACTTGAGGGCCCGCAGCACCTGCAGCTTGTTGCAGTAGTCCGGATAGAGGGTGAGGTTCTTCGCGGAGTTCTTGAAGCGCAGCTCCTCGATGTGAATCTCCAGCATGCGCCGCTCGTAGACCTTGGCGAACTCCTGCTCGAAGCCGGCTATGTTGGTGTGCGGCAGCAGATCGCCCACCTGTCGTCCCAGGTGATCCACATAGTTAAGCTGGGCCACCTCGCTGTCCGCGTTCACATTGATCTCCTTGGAGAGGTTCACGAACTTGACGGCATCCGGATTGGCAATGTAGCTCTCGTTCAGCTGGTGCAGCTCGGTCACAGTCTTGACCACGGATCCGCCTGGCGGTGTGTCCTTAAAGCGCTCCAGCTGCCGCTGCTCCCAGTTGCGGATTATCACATCGGCATCGACCTTGAATGTGTTCTTGGTGATGCTTATGATGTCCATTGCCTTGATGTCCAACACGGTGTGTCCACCAATACCCTCCGGCTGGAACATCTTATGCTTGGACGTCAGGGAGAGAATTTTGTAGTAGAGTTCACCCCGCTGCAGGCCTTCGTTATCCTTTGCCTTGAATTGGTGGTCCAGGACGAGTACCTTGTACACGGTGTCCTTGCCTGGAACGGATTTTGTGTTGAGCAGGATGGCCAGCTTGTTGTAGTGCTTGCCCTGAGTCACGACGATAACCCGGCCCACTTTCAGCTCTTTTTGGATCTTGGCCTGGGTCGCAAGAAATTTCTGAAAAGGATATTGTAGAGGCAGTGTATTGGGTTCAACAAGGATTCAACTCTTATCTTGTCTCTGTAATGCTTGCCAGCTTAGACCCACCATAATGCGATGCTTCTCCTTCCAGTACTCCACGGCCTTGTCGTAGAAGTGGATCAGCGGCTGCAAATGCTCGCCGAGGATCGGCAGCATGGCGAACTTGTCCTCGGCCAGGCGGAGCTGCTTCTGCTGCGTGGGCAGCTGCAGTTTTTGGTTGAACTCCTTGAAGCTGTACTGCATGATGTCCTCCACCTTAATCAAATCAAATAATTGCAGAAAGGTCAAGTCAGTGCGCAGAAAGGTCAAGTCAGTGCGCAGAAAAAGTCACCTTAATGCTCTCGATGCGCAAACAGGTGAGGATCACCGCATAGCGCAGGATGAACTGTGACTGCAGCTTCTCGGGCAGACCCAGAATCATCGGTCGCAGCTCCATCGATGGCGGCACATTGGCCTTGCACAGCAGGATAACCGTTCCCGTCTCATCGTGTCCCCGCCTTCCTGCCCTGCCGGCCATCTGGATGTACTCGCCGGGCTTCAGGTTGCGCACCTCCAGGCCGTCGAACTTCTTGTGCGAATCGAAGACCACAGTGCGAGCGGGCATGTTGACGCCCATGGCAAATGTCTCGGTGGCGAAGAGCAGCTTCACCAGGCCGTTCTGAAAGAGCATTTCCACTATCTCCTTGAGTATGGGCAGGATGCCGCTGTGGTGCACTCCGATGCCCCGCTCCAGGGCGTCCTTGAGCACCAGCACCTGCGGAATGGTGCGATCCGGCGGCTTCAGCTTCGCCAGGCACTGCAGGAAGAACTTCTGCACCGAGCCCTTCTCCTTCTCCGTGTTGAGATCCACCGACTGCAAGGCCGCCACGTTGGCGTCACATCGATTCCGGGACAGGGTGAAGGCCACCACGGGCATCTTGTTGTTGCGCCGCAGAAAGTCGATCAGTCCGATCCAGGTGTACTGCTCCTGCTTGGCATTCACGTAGTTCTTGGGACCACCACCGCCGCCTTTCGCCTTGCCCTGCATCTCCTTCTTGCGCTCCACGGCCTTCTCGTAGTTGCCCTGCAAATACCTTCCCTGGGCGTCCACCAGCAGGAATATGTCATCCCGGCTCTTGCCGCCGGCACCCGTGTAGAGGAAGTGCGTCAGTGGCACGGGCCTCTTCAGCGTACTAATGACATACACCTTCCGCTTCTTGGTGCTGCCCACCCAATCGGCCAGTTCCATCGTATTTGGGACTGTGGCACTCAGCATTATGATGTTCACGTGGTCCGGCAGCAGGATGATGACCTCCTCCCAAACGTGACCCCTTTCCGGGTTGTTGATGTAGTGCACCTCGTCAAAGATGACGTACTCCAGGTCCCTGGTGACCTCGCTGCCGCAGTACAGCATGGAGCGAAGGATCTCGGTGGTCATGATCAGGCAGGAGGCGGTCGGCTCGATCTGCAGATCGCCCGTGATCAGGCCGACGTCCTTGAAGGTCTTGCGGAAGTCGCGATACTTCTGATTGGACAGCGCCTTGATCGGGGACGTGTATATGGTGCGGGTGAGATCCCGCTTGGACAAGGCGATGGCGTACTCGGCCACCACTGTCTTGCCGGCCGAGGTGTGGGCCGCCACGAACACGTACTGACGCTGCTCCAGCTTGAGGATGGCCTGCTTCTGGAACACATCCAGCTCGAAGGGAAACTCCATCGCAGGGCAGGGTATCTGCTCCTTAAAGTCGTTGATCGGATGACTGATGTCCACCATCTCGGCCCAGTCGCTCTTGAAGCTCTTCGTGGCAGCGGAGATATTCAGCACTGGCTTGAGGTCCGCCTTCATGATCTGGTCATCGACGTCCTGGAACTCCTCGGGCGGAAACGGCAGATTCCCCTCGCGGGCACTTTGAGTGACTCCAGAAGAGCCCGTCTCCGGAGTGCGAGTCAGCTGCATCCACTCCTGCACGTCCAGGTCCTGCTCCAGATTCTCGAGCAGATCCACATTGCTAGCGTCGGGGAGCACAGGTGCCGGAGCCGCAGGCTGCGAGGACTGGGAGAAGTCGTGTCCGGACGAAAAGCCCGGCGGCACCGTCAGCAATTTGTCTCCGAACTTAAAGTTATCCACATTCAGGGCCGCGATTTGCTGGCGCTGCTCGTCGAAGCCGCCTGGCCAGAAGGGAAAGTTGGAGTGCGAGCCACGCGTCGCCTCATCCAGCAGACCCGGCTCCCGCTGCATGGACATCGAGTTGTTGGCATTGGCGCCCACGTCCTCCAGGTCCACCTCGAGGAACTCCAGTATCTGGCCGCTCTGGTCACGGCGGGGAACAAGCTTTGTTGTCCCGGGACCGCGGGGCACATGCAGAAGGCGCATCGGATCGAATTGGCGCGGCAGCACATCCGGCAGGGGATCGTGGATGGAGAGGTCTGGGCGCAGGATGTAGTTCCGCAGCCTCTCCAGGTTGTCCTCGCCCCTAATCTCGCTCATTTTGGGGGTTTATATCGAAATAAAAGCGTTTTGTTAGGCAAACAAGTGTGTCGGCAAAATAGTGCGAAGCAAAACGAAAACAAAGAATGAAAGCGTAAAGAAGAGGGAGACGGTCACTTTAAAAATCGAGATAAGGGCGCGTTTCGAGTTACAGCAAAACTTCTAAGAAGTAAAATTAAATCGTAATTTACTATATTTCTTGAATAAATAACTAACGCTTGAAATAAAATAAACTAGGGCTATTGAAAAAATCTAATAATAATAATATATTTTTATTAAACATTTTTTTACATAAGCTTTATGTCACATAAACTGTGATCTATTCACTGTTTTTCTATTAAGTCACCACTGCGCATCTCTTGTATGCGGTATTTACTTAAAATCTCTTGAAATAAAACAATTAGGATAATTGCAAAAATCTAAAAATAATTATATATTTGTATTAAACATTTTTTACATAAGCTTTATGGCACATAAACTGTGATCTGGTCCCTGGTTTTATATTAAGTCACCAGTGCTACTGGTGATTACCTTTTTTTTCCTCATCTCTTGTATGCGGTATTTACTTAAAATCTCTTGAAATAAAACAATTAGGATAATTGCAGAAATCTAATAATAATTATATATTTTTATTAAACATTTTTTACATAAGCTTTATGGCACATAAACTGTGATCTAGTCACTGTTTTTATATTAAGTCACCACTGCTACAGGTGATGACCGTAATTTTTCCCCATCTCTTGAATGAGTTATTTACTTAAATGGCACGTGTTAGGCGGAATTTTTCCGCTCGGAATACAAACGAATTGCTTTACTTTCGGCGGAACACCTCAACCTTGAGTGGGTGACACTTGTCGTCTGGCACCTCAGCGCCCACCTGGATGGAGACATCTCCCTGAGGGCAGGCGCTCAGGGCCACCAGCAGATTCATGTCCGCCACGAACTCGATAAAGTCTCCCTTGCGGGCGGGACTCGGCTTGCAGAAGTACTGATGCGTGTCCCGGGTGAAGCCGGTGCACATGAAGATGTTCCACACGTCGTGCACATCCTGCTCCGTCAGCCCGCGCTCCTCCACCACTGCCTTGACCAGGGAGCTGTGGCAGCTGCCCACCCTATCCTTGCCCGTAATCAGCTTGTAGGTATAGTCATCGCAGCGCGTTCCAATCACATCGTGCAGAGCACCCCCATCCTCATCGATCCCGTACCCGGAAAGGGAGTCAAACACGAATGTGGCCATTGGACGCAGATAAGGCAAGCAGCTCCACAGGCGATCGTAGACATTCAGGTGCGACGAGTGCAGCTGTCGCGTCTTGCCGGAGTAGAAGCGCTCGGCGGTGTTCTCCAGGTTCCAGAAGTTCACGTCGCCCACCTGCGATCCCTCGTGGACGGTGATGCGACACAGGTCGCCCGCCTGCATGGTCCAGGTGCGTGCCTCCCGCTTGGGCACCACCAAAGTCTCCACCAGGTCGCCAGTTAGAGCCTTGAAGCGCTTGTCCTAGAAACCTCATTCGATTAATGGATAATCCCCAAATTTGTTGGTGTGGAAAGTAATCTCTGGGGAAGTCTTGGGGAAGTTTTTATCTCCAGAGATTACTTATCGCTCACACGGTTTATGATCAAAGGAAGCTTTTATAACCAGCCCTACAACTCACATCGTATTCCTGCTTCGAAACAACGGATGCCTCAGGTTTATCATAGCAGACGACGGGCGAGTGCTTTTCAAAGGTGCGGGGCTTGTCGCCACGCCCACACCAGGAAGCGGGTGCGGGTGCCACGGGGGTCTCAGTAGGAGCAGCAGTAGCCATTCTACTAATAATAGTTAGTAACTGGAAGCAACAGGTGTGAAAGCTCAGACTTACTTTTTCTAAGCGATATCACGATGTGGTCGTATCAGCAACCGATTTCGTACTGATCACCGACCGATCATACTGAGCTTTATAAATCGGCCGAGCTGGCAAGGGGTTTTTTCCACTTACTGGGCGAGCCTCTCTTGCTCGCACTCATTGTTGATAGTGGAGGGACCAGATTTAGCCGACGAGACCACCTCCAGTAATTGTATCATGCCTAATTCCGCCAGAGCTTTCGATAGGTGGAAGAGTTGGTTCTATCGGTTTTCAAAGAACCGGGTTTAGTTGTTAAAAACAATTCGTAGTTTATTTATTTGTGATATCAAGATCCAGAAAACTAGGTTTACATAGCAAAGCAATTAGAAATCAAGTAAACAAATCAACAAAAATAATATTTCTTCTGGCATTGTCTTTTCTGACGAAACGTTTCCTAACTAAGAAGCAATCATGAGTGGATGATGCAATACTCGAACCTATCCTACATGTGGCCTTCTTTCGTATGCGAGGGAGATGCTAATCAATTGATTATACCTAAGTTAATTCGAACCTAAACTAGACATGTATTCTTTAATCAAGCCTTTTGTTTTTTGCTCATGTCTCCATCGCGGTGGGGGGCTGCGGCACGCTGAAGGGCACCTCGTTCTCGATTTTGTCCAGCAGCTCTTCCAGTAGGATGCGCAGCTCCTTGGAGGAGAACTCCTGCGGCAGCGGCAGCCGCTCCAGCGCTACCTTGAGCACTGAGGACAATTCCGTGTTGGGGCAGACGATGCACATGCCGTGAACCAGACAGCTGATGCTCTGCGAGATCTCGCTTTGGCACAGGCGGTGTTTGGAAGTGGGACATGGCAGCAAAGTGATTCTCGAGCAGAGCTCACTAAGCTGTGGCTTCAGGTTCTCCCAGCGCGCATTGATGTCGGCTATGTTGGTCATATTTCGAATCTGCTTGAACTTGCCGCTGATATCAATGAAGTCCAAGAAGATCTGTCCCTGGTTGGCCCAGTTGGGCACGCGGATGCTGCTGCCCTCGGTGTTCTCGAACTGAATGAGGAGGCTGTGCAGGTAGTCCATTTGTCCTGGAATGCAGGAGGTTAAGTAAGGACGCAACAAACAAAGGTAGGCCAACTCACCGTTTATAATCGCATCCGGAGCTATGTACTGGAAGATAATCTCGTGCGCTTGCGCCCAGTGTCTGGCCTTCAGCAGGTACTTGGCTTGCAGGTGTCGTTTGCCCGAGGCTCCGGCTTTCACCGCTTTGGCGTAGTCCACCCAAGACATGGGAACGTTTAGCTCCTCCACGACGAAGCGTTCCTCCGCATTTAAAGCTACTTTGGCTGGCACGCTCACATTACGCTGCAGCATCTGCTGCACAGCCCGTTCCCGCTGAGGCTGCCGTTTGAGGTGCAGCAACACGAAGATGCCCCACTGCCAAAGGCCCTCGTTCTCCAACTGGCTGGCAAAGTCCACCGAGAGGCGGGCCTCTGCCAAGTCCGAGCAGTGGCGGTAGCCAAGGGCTCGCAGATTTTGAAGGACAAGCCAACTGAAACAAAATTAAGTTAGTTGAGAGGAATTATTTAAGATTATTATATTATTCACCTTAGTCGGAAGTCCATGGGATCGGAGGTATGTGTTATGGGATTGAGGGTTTCCTCCAGGGAGTGCGTTCGCTTGGAGTACAGCTGTAGCAAGTGGTAGCGCAGGTCGTAGACGGGTGTCCCGCTGGTGGCAGGTGGTTCCTTGTAGCTGGGCTTCGGCGGCTCCGCATAGCACTCATCCGCCTTAAAGGCCTTGTTGTATGCGTTGAGAGCGTCGGTTATCGTGGAGGTTGGGGCTGTGAAGTACCACAGCTGCAGGGCCAACACCGTCAGCCAGTTCTTGTCTTCCAGCAGGTTAATGGCTCCCTGGGAGCTTTGCATCATGGGCACTCCGGCGGCAAGCATAAACATCTTGAGGCGCTCCAGGTCGATGTACTTGTCCGACTTACTCTGCTGCCAGGCGTACAGCTGCTCTTCCATCAGCAATCGGAAGTCGGCACCGGAACTGAGTTGGGCCAGCACAAGGGCCAAGTTCCCGTCGTCGTAGTTGAAGGCCAGTTCGCAGGCTTCGCTCACGCGGTGGCAGCTGAGCAGCTCCAGCATGTGCTCCAGGTAGCTGTGGTTGCTCACCTTCTTCGCAAGCAGATCCTTGCCCATTAGCGTGTTCTCGAGCCACTCGGAGAGAAGGCTGCGCCGGCACATGACCATGTAGTGCGAGTTGACGTCCAGGTCCACCAGCTCGTCATGCTCGCCCCACAGCGCGAACAGGAGCGACCACACGGACACATAGTACTCCTCGATCTCGCCAGCGTCCCGCTGCTTCAACGACTCGGAGAAGTGCTTGGACACCAGCTCTGTGCCGTTGTTCGGCTGCAGCCAGGGGCACTCGCTGCCCTCCACCTCCACAGAGAGGCTGTCGCGCAGCTGCACCTCCAGATGGGACACGATGCCCTCGCGAATGCTGCCCTTGTTCTTGACCATGTTGAACTGCACCATTTGCATGACATTAGGGGACATATCGTTGGCCAAACGGGGCGCGAAAACCAGGGAAGCGGGTAAAGATGGTCCAGAAACTGCAATAAAGTGGATTTCGTATTATGTTCACATTATTTAAGTTACGATTTTAGGGAAAACTCACATTCTTTGAGGTTGCGCAGATTGTTGAAGGTGTTTGGCAACACCAAGGAGTTCTGCGGACCAAAGCTCAGCTTGAAACTGCGTCCCCTGTACAGTCCCAGATCAGCGATCCAGGTATTACGCAGATCATGGGCGATGGAACGCGGCAAGGGCACCGTGGTGGCAAACACCTTGACCGAAGCCACCTTGGGCTTGCACACAAACTTGAAGGGTTTCATGACGACCGCCTCCGTCTGCTTTTCCTTCTCGCCAGCCGCTATGCTGCCGGTGGCCATTGATGAAGTCTGCAGGTAATGAGAGTGAGAAATTTCCCTTGGGATTGGAAGCTGTCAAGTATATACCTCTTCGGACTGAGCGAGGCTGGCCACAGAGACCGAGGATGAGACCGGCAGAGCAGAGGGATGTCCAAAATCGTATTGGCTGGAGCTCTCGGAGACATCTTTCCAGGGATGGGGATCTAGATCGTAGAAGGTATGGCGAGGGCGAAGCAGTCCTCCTCTAGTTGGCTCTAAAATGAAAGGGATTTCATATAAGAATCTGAAATATTAATTTACTAGTTTATACACTTACCCATAGCCTCGTCCTCGCTGGCATTATCCTCTACAAACAAAGAGGATTTCATCAATTGCATCTTGTGCGGCTCGTTTCCCACCATATCCTGGGCCAGGGCGGCCGTGGGGCTGGTGATGGACGGGTGGTGGGGACGTGGGGCATCAAACATGGAGAAATTGGAGCCCATGCCGGCTTGGAAAAACTCTGCGCATACAAAAAACACAGCAATTATGGCAAATTGAATTAAGTATATTTCCGAAGTATCTAGTTACGTGTCTTATCCATCAACAGAAACTCAGCTGTGTCGTCCATGGGCCTGAATCCGCTGGCCACGCCTGCGACTAATGCCTTGGCATCCAGGCTGCGGGCCGCATCCTCCGATATTTTCTGAGCCTGCCGCAGCGAGTTTAAGGTCATTTTATCAGCGGCAGCTCGTTGTTGGGCCTCTAGGAGAGCCATTTTGGCCTTTTTCGGATCGGTGGGCACTTGGTCCTCCTCATCGCTGTCGTCCAGACCGTATTTCGAGAAGTGCTTCACGCGGAATACCCAGCTGCCCGTCTCCGGGCGGTATTCTATGAACCGCGTCTCATTCTTATCGCAAACCCGGCGCAGCTTGCCCTCCCAGTCCATTTCGAGCAGGCGCTGCGGATCCTTGATGGCCTCATGCTTCGTCTTGTCCAGAGGCCATACCTGGTCGAGGGTAACCTGGGCGTCTCGGTTGAGGCCTTGCCCAATGGGGGGCTTGTTGTCGTCATCGGGATAGATAATAATCTCCCTGTTGCGAAAGTGGACTGCAAAAGAAGGTAGGGATGTTTACATATCCATAGAGAGCGGTAATAAAAATAAACCTTACCGATCTCATCGATATTCAGGCCAGCCACATCCATCTCCTTGCCGAAGAAGACATTGCCGTAGCCCTCGCGACCCACTGTGAAGTTGGGAACCACACAGGATCCATCCTCGGCCAAGTAAGAGCGCAGATCGTCCAGCGTTGGGATCGTGTAGTAGCCCACACGGCGTAGGACAATGCCTGTGGGATGGGACTCGTAGTCGGCGGCCTCGGCGGCAGCCGACTCGATGGCCAGACGTGAACGGTTTGCCGAGTGCTCCTCCGTCTCGTGGGATCTGGTCGAGAGCACGCTCTCGTTGGCCTGATCTGAAGTGAACGTGTCGCGTCGAGCAATGGCACTGGCCTGATCCTCGAATGGGTTCTCCGGAATGGTGGACACCGATAGGCGCACTGTGGATGATGGGCGGTAGGTCTCCAGCGGCTTGCGCGGCACCAGTTCGTTGAGGGTGCTATTGTGGGGCGACGCCTGATCCATTCCGGTCTGGATATTGTGCTGACGCACCTTTTCCAGGTTGTTCGGATGCAGCCACGACTCCCGACGACTGCCATCCTGGCTTTCTCGGCCAGCGGGCGCTCCTGGCGAGTTTCCTGCTGGCGGTGGCTCACTGGGAATAACGCCGCCGAATGACTCGCGCTCCTTGTTCGGAGTTCCCACTCGCGCACGAGACTGAGGAGTACTGGGACCACTGCCATTCAAGTTGGAGGGATTTCCGCCATCGACGGGGCTCACCTTGGGCTTGATAACCAGCCGCTTGGCCGTGGGCTTGAGATTGAAACACTCCACGCTGGTATCCAACTCCTCGAGGCCATCGAATAGGGATTTTCGATTCATGGTGCTGCCCAGAGCCTTCACCTTCACTGGATTGGGGATGTCCTTGGTGGCAATCTTGTACTGGTTGCTGTTTAAGTCGAGCACCGCCTGCTGGGCAGCCGGATTGGTGGCTCTGGTGGCGTCCGCCTCGTTGCCGTGCTTTAGATCCTTGAAAATTGGCGAGTCTCCGTAGGGTGAAGTGACCCTGGCAAGAATCTGCTGGTGTATGGGCTGGTGCGTTGGCGTCATTATACCCACTGTGGGCTGGGCACCCATCAGTCCACCGGTCATCGTGTTGTTCGTGCCCAGGCCACCAAAGCCGCCGCCCAAGGAGCCGCCGGCGTTTCCGAAAGCGCCGGTACCGCCCCCAAAGAGTCCACCAACTGGAGCAGCTCCCGTGCCGCCCAGGGTCGTTGTTCCGCCTCCGAAGAGGCCTCCTCCCGGCTTGGCCGCTTGCCCGAATAGCGATCCGCCCGTGTTGCCGGCGTTGAAATTCAGCGGTGCTGCACTGGTGGTTCCGAACCCGCCAAAGCCCGAGGTGGCTGGCTTGTTCAATCCAGAGTTGAAGAGTCCTCCGCCCGTGGCTGCTGTGCTGGTGTTCATACCGAAGCCTCCAAAGCCTGTATTGGCAGTGGAGGTGGCTCCAAAGGCGGGTGCAGCGAAGCTTGTAGCCGGCTTCGCCCCGAAGAGTCCTCCTCCCGCGGTGCTTGTGGCAGGTCCCCCAAAACCAAATCCTGGCGTCGCTGCTGGCGCGGCGGTGCCCAGCCCAAAGGCAGACTTGTTGGGATCGGCAGCGGGTGTGGCCCCGAATAGCGATGTCTGCTGGGTGGTGCCAGCAGTGGTGCCGAAGCCCCCGAATCCGGTGTTGGTCTGACCGAAGGCCGGTGCAGCGCTCGTAGCAGGTGTCTGTCCAAACAAGCTAGCTCCCTGCCCAAAGGCGGGCTTGGCTCCAAACGGGTTGGACGCGTCAGTGGGCGCAGCAGCAAAGGGTGTGGTAGTGGCCGCTCCGAAGGGTTTCTGCAGGAAGTTGTTCTGCTGTGCCGGTGCCCCAAAGGCACTGCTAGTGGCCGGCTGCTGGCCAAAGGCCGAGGTGCCAAACAGGCTCTTGTTCTCGGTCACCGTCTGACCAAAGAGGCTCGTACTCTGCTGCTGCGTGCTGCCAAACAGCCCGGAGGCCGCCGGTTGTGGCTGCGGCTGAGCCACCTGACTGGAGAATCCGAACGCACCAGGCGCACTGCCTGCCTGCGGACCCTTGCGCGAGCACAGGTAATCCTCCATGCGCAGCTCCTCCAGGGACTTCAGCTCGTACTCCTTCATGGCCGTGATGCAGTGCTGCTTCGTGTTCACGCTATTCGGCTGGCCGCTCTTCATCAGGGTATCGGTGCCGATGGTCGGTTGATACTTGGCCACGGCACTTCCCGAGTTGACTCCGGCAGCCACAGCGGTGGCCTGGGGTTGTGCAAACGCGGAGGCGGTGCCGCTGCCAAAGACACTGGTGTTGGTTGGAGCCGCCTGTCCAAAGGAGCCGAATCCCGTGGTGCTGGTCGGCGCAGCCTGCTGGCCAAACAGCGAGCTGGTGGGCTGGGCAGCGGCCGTCTGGCCGAAGGCGGTCATTCCGGGCTTTGCGGCTCCAAAGGCCGGCAGCGTCGACTGGCCAAAGAGCGAGTTGCTGGGCGCTGCCTGAGTGGAGCCGAATATGTTTGAGGTTTGCTGAGGTTGCGAAAATGCTGAAAATACGAAAATTAGTATTTTGCACAAACAATTTCAGTTCGGCATGTTCGTTTCTAACCTCCAAATGTCGACGGCTGGGCTGTGGTGGTGCTCCCGAAGGCACTGGAAGTGCTGGCTCCAAACAATCCGCCCGCGGGCTGCGCAGGCGTGGCTGCTGCACCAAAAAGCGATGGCTGCGTCGGCTGGGCGGCAAAGGTTGAGGTGTTGCCAAAAGCAGGAGCAGCCGGCTTGCCGAACGCAGACTGGCCGAACGGAGTGGCCGCCGTGGTGCCGCTGAATCCGCCAAAGCTGGTGGCTCCGGGCGTGGCCCCGAAGGTGGGTTTCGAGCCGCCAAACATGTTGCTTACACTAGCGTCTCGTCGCTCAGATTACACGCATGTACTTGGGAAGCCCCCTTCCTTTGTCCTTCAGACGCGAGCTACCGCGATGAGCAATTCCTTGATTTCACAACGTTGGCCAACGAACAGCAATGGCGCAGTTCCTGGGGTTGGGGCAGCTGGCGGCGGGCCGGGCTCTGTCTTAAACAAACAAACACTCGAAAATCGCCAAGTCTGCATAAACAAAACGAGTCGGACGCAAAAAGTGGACAGAAATGGCGCGCCGATTTTTTCACGATGTCTGTCAGAAAATGAACCGGTGTGACCAGTGCAACGGTATATGTAAGCGCGTGAAATACCGCAAGAACGTAAAATTTGGATATAAAAATTTAGAAAATTTAATTTGGGGAACTTTTTATCTTATGTTGTTACTTTTGTTAAAACAATAAAAGTTTATAATCAATCAGCCTACTGTCATTTTTATATTTCTTCATATTTGTTTCACGCACGTTCCACTTCAAGTTCATTTATTTATGTGGTATTTTTTAGCGGTCGAACCGCGGGTCACACTGCCTGTTTTGTGGGCGGGGGGCGTACTCTTGGATTAATGACTTTAACTAACTTTTAAGCCCTCACTAAACACCCCCAACATGGACACAACTGCCACTCGTTTGCTGCCCTTTGTATACAATTACAAGAACCATGAGGGCAAGGACTGCGAGTCGCAGCTGGAGATCACCTTTCCCTTCGAGCAGGAATCTCTGGAGGAGTGTGTGACCCAGTTGATGAGCCAGATGGATCCTATGATGCGTTATCTGGACGAGAATATCAGTAAGTCACACCAAGCACTCATTGAATGGCATCTTATGGAGTTCGAATCTGTCCACAGACCTGGAGAAGCAGCTGCAGGAGTTTGTGAACGCGGAAAACCAAAGGTTCTTGGATGACCATGCCGAAAAGCTCCTTAATCAGGCTGCCAACGATGAACTGGACATTGAAGCCATTGTGCGGAACACGGAGCGTCTGTACAAGGATGAGCTGTTGCAGTTTGCGGATCGCGTGGGTCCTAGCGACGCCGATATATTCGCCCAGAGCTTCCACAGGTTGGTGCACTCCTCCTCGCTGGAGGAGATTCTTAAGCGGGAGCGGACCTATGCCAAGGTTGTGGCCGACATGACCGAGCACATTGACAACGAGGTGGAGACGCTGAACAACTCGCAGCAGCAGGAGATGGACAGCCAGATAAACCAGCTGGATATCACCACGACCTCGGACGACATCAATAATCTCTTGGCCCAGCAGTACACCACACAGAACTTCGTGCGGAAGCGCTACGAGTCCGAGCTGGAAGCCATGATGGGCCATCAGAAGAACGAATATCGGGACTGGATCACGAGCCAAGTTAGCCAAATGTTCCAAGTGTCCCCGGTGGCCACGCCGCTGGGCAACCGTTCCTCGATGTTCGTATCGCAGCAACCTTCGATGGAAGAGAGCTTTACCATCCACCTGGGCTCCCAGCTGAAGCACATGCACAATATCCGCATACTCAGCGCCAATGTCACGGCGCTGTGCAGTCCCCTGCACGCCGAGGAGAGTCTGAATGGCCTGAACATAGCCCTGGGCCTGTACTCCAGCTCTCTGTGCGGCGTCGTGGTGCTGACCCCATCCATTCAGGCGCAGGCCAACAAGAGTATCATCAAGAACGCCAACAAATCCACCGAGTTCCACTTCGAGCAGATCGACGTGCAGCTAGAGAGCATCGAGAAGCAGATTCGCAGTCTGAGCACCGGAGATTCCAGCACCAGCAGCAACAGTAGCAGCACCGAAGACAGTGCCACGCCCTCGCCGACAAAGAAGCACGTGCCCAGGCTGAAAACGGGCGACTTCTTCATCACCAAGCACTCGAATCTCTCGCAATCCCATGTGATATTCCATCTCATTTCGGACGAACCAATCAACAGTCCCAGCGAGATAAACTCAAGGCATCCGGTGATCCTGGGGTTAAGAAACATCCTCAAGACGGCGAGCAGGCATGACATCACCACGCTCACCATTCCGGCGTTGCTGCGACACGAGATGAGCGAGGATATGACGGTACAGTGGTGCATACGGCGGGCGGAGCTGGTTTTCAAGTGCGCCAAGGGATTCATGATCGAATCGGCATCCTGGGGAGGCGCCGAACTGAGGTAAGGACTACCTATAAGGTTTCTGTTTCAAAATATATTTTATTTTAATATATATTTAGCACCTTGCAACTGCTACTGCCTGACGACATATCGGAGAGCCTGTTCACCACGCTGGCGGGCATGGTGCCCAGCGTGTTTCATGTGGCCAACCCGAAGATACTGGTGGACACCAACAACACCAAGTAACATTCCTCGAACAATATTCAAAAGACTTGAAATTATTTGTATGAATATACAGTTTATTCAGATTCAGAGTTATATTTATGTATATGCTTCGTCGTCATTCGTCGTCGTCGTCGTTCTGCTCAAAAAGTACTTTTCGTAACTTCAACACACTCAGAGAATTGTCTGTAAATGTTCCTGTATCAATTTTCGTCAATAATTCATCGCAACCTCTGTCAAAACTACAACACTACGGTGTATAAGTACATATTCTCATATATATTTAGTTATGCTTTAGGTATATGTAGGTATCATGTGTATATTACTTCCAAATGTAAATGTTTATCTTTGGTTTCGAGACCCCCTCGTGGATGTTCATGTGTAATGTCTGCTTGTGGATTGTAATTAAGTCTGTTCGGATATCTGCTTCGATTATAATAATGATACTTTGAATAACTCTGATCATTAACTTGTAAATATGCTTTTGAAATATATATATATATTTATGTATATCTAAACAATTGTATTCTGTGGTATCTGTTAGGTTCTGTATTTAACAATTAATTAGGTTCTGTTCTTGTCTGTTCATTAACATTTCGCTGTTTAACTTTTCTTCGTTTCCTTCTTTTTGGATTTAGCCCAGTGCGTTGTTTGCTGTGTCTGTGATTTGCTGCTTTGCAGTTGGGGGAGTACAGTATCAGAAAATATGTTAATATTAGCGTGTTTGATTGGTTTGTTGTCCGGCTTAGGGGTTACATAAAATTAGTGACAAGTGTTAAGGTACAGGAACGGACCGCATTGAGTTTTGGGTGCGAGCAATATCATATATCTCTTGGATCTTTTTGTGTGCCATCAAGGGAAGGGAGGAGAATGGGTTTTTGGTACTTTGGGGGACTGGGTTTTGAAAAATTGACATAATTAATTATCAATAAATTACACTACTATAGCCGGAGTAAAAGCTCTGTTCCAGCCTAAATTATATATTTTGTAGGTAAATTATAAGCCATTGCTTTGTCTGATTTAATAAATACTCTAAAATTAAGTCTGAGAACAGTGCCTGTGATCTGAGCTCTCCTAAGTATACATTCGTGTCGATCTACTTAAATTTCTCAATGGTTTCCTCGCTACGTCGATGATGAATAATAAATCTGTTACGATTCGCATGCCGAAAAGGGTAAAGGTTTCTATAGATGTTGGGTCTTTAGCTTAATACTTGGCGCATGCCTTAACCTACGCTATATACGGGTAGTATATGTATGCCTAATACATTTAGTTAAATCAGAATACACGTTAAAAGTTTACTAAAATTGAAACTATCACAAAAAACAAATACTTTCGCAAAAGTACAAGGGTATAAAAATAGCTCGAATAAATTAGGGTGTAAAGAGTATGCAAGTGGGTGTGTGGTGTGCGTTCCGCTTGGGTTTACATCTGACTCTCCTTGCGCCACTGGAAGGTGCCCGACTTGACGCCAATGCTGGAGGAGCCCTGATTGCTGCTGGAGGAGAGTATGTTGTTGGTGCGTCGGATCAACTGGGAGGCGGCATCGAAGCGACTGCGGATGAGCCGCATTGCCGGATTACTGGACACTCCGCTGCGCTTGCTCTTGCTGCCGGGGAAAATCAATAAGAAGTTATAGGAATATACAGTAAATTTCGTTAGCTTCTACTCACCCCGAGGAGCTGGGCTGGTTTTCCTTGAGATTGCCCAATATAATCCGCATGTGCGTATCCCGGGCAAAGTGATTATCCGGCAACGAGGACTTGGCCCCACCACTGCTGGTTCCGGCTCTGTCGTCGTCCACGAAGGCATTCAGGCCCGGCAGCTGGCCCGGTGAGCTCAACTCGCTGCTGGGCGAGTGCGGTGGCGTGGCATACAGCGGCGACATGCACTCCATGTCGTACATGTCCGCATCGTTGGTCATGTTGGAAGCTATTTGGAGACGAATTTATAAGCTTGTAATGGTTGAGGGATGTTAGTTGGCTTACCAAGCTGATGCTCGCTGAGATCGGGCAGAACCTGGGAGTGCCGCTGAGCGCCTCCGCCGCCGCCACCGCCAGACTTGTGGCCCGAGGCTCCCGAGCTGGAGGCATGCTTCGAGTTGACAATCAGATTGTTGCGTGAGCTGAGTTTGCTTTGTCGCTGCAATTGCTGGGTGAAGGTGAGTGGCGCTTGCTGTGGAGGTACAGGTTCGATATAATCCCTGGATAAGCTTCCCCTAAATGCCACCAATACTCACATCATTGCTGCTGCCCGTGGACTGACTAGAGATGACGCTCTTGCGCTTGTGCAAACTGCTCGTGTCCGACTGCATCGTGTTCTGGTAGAAGTTGTTCGAGCTGTGCGTGGAGCTGGAGGCATTGAGGACGTGCAGGTTGCTGCCATTGTGCACCGTGGCCGTGGTGGCCGCCGAGCAGACCGAGGAGGCCGAGGCGTGCGCCGGATACGGGGCCAGGTTCTGGTGCAGCGGCAGGGCCGGCGGCTGGTCCGGGGATCTCAGCATGCTGGCGTGTGCGTGGAACTTGGGTTCGTTGGGATTGCTAGCTTCATCTAGGGAGAAGGATGGGAAAGGGGAAAGCATTAGTAACAGAGCAAGAGGCTTCTCCTGCGCGGGCTCTTACTTTTGGTGTAGCTCTCGAAGATCTTCAGGATGCTGGTGCGACTCGACTTGGCCGCCAGCTTGATGGGCGTGCGTCCGCAGTGGTCGGACTTGTACGGATTGGCCCCGAACTGGAGCAGGGCAATCACGCACTTCTCGTGTCCCTCCTGGGCGGAGATGCCCAGGGCAGTGGCTCCCTGCTTGCACGCGTGATCCGCCAGAGCTCCGTAGTAGAGCAGGATGTTCATCACGTCGTGGTTGCCCTGCCAGGCGCACGAGTGCAGCGGAGTGCGCGCCTCCAGGTCCATGGAGTTCACATCGGCCCCGGCCTCGATCAGGGTCTTGACCATGTCGGCGTGTCCCTGCCAGGCGGCCACGTGCAAAGCCGTGCGTCCCTCGCTGTCCGGAATGTTCACATCCACGTTGGTCATGTCCAGCAGGTACTTGACAATCTCCAGTTTGTTTTCCAGCGCCAGGATGTACAGGGTGGTCCGCGAGTCCGCGTCCTTCGAGTTGACGTCGCAGCAGAACTTCAGCAGGAACTCCACGGTGTCCATGTGGCCCTCCAGGCAGGCCAGTCGGAAGGCCGTCTTGCCGTCGTGCGCCTTCTGGTCCACGAAGCTGGAATGGATGTCCAGCAGGGCCTGGACGCAGTTGAGACGTCCCTCCTGGGCAGCCAGGTGCAAGGCTGTCTTGCCCTCGTTGTCGCACTCGTCGATCTTGGCCCCCGACTCCAGCAGCTGCAGGCACACCTCGTGGAAGCCCTCGAAGGCGGCATAGTGCAGTGGCGTCCACCCGGCATTGTCCCGATGCGTTTCATCAAGGCCGCGGTCAAGCAGCTGCCTCACCGTCTCCACATTGCCCTGGGCGGCGCCAATGCTGAGCACGGTGCGTCCCTCGGAGTCCATGCAGTCGATGCCACATCCCCAGAAGAGCAGCAGCTTCACCACAGTGGCGTGTCCGGCCGTGCAGGCAGCCCAGAGCGGAGTGCGTCCCATGAAGTCAGCGAGGTCTGGATCCGCGGCGTTCTCCAGGAGCAGCTCACACACCTCGGCGTTGCCCTCGAAGGAGCTGACCAGCAGCGGCGACATGCCGTCGTTGTCCAACTGATCCGTATTGGCGCCGTGATCCAAGAGGGTTGATATAACCTTGCTGTACCCGGAGGAGCCGCACAGGGCGGCCACACACAACGCACTGCGTCCGTCCAAGTCCAGGTGGTTCACATTCGCGCCGTTCTCGAGCAGGATCTCCACGATGTCGTAGTGACCCATGTAGGAGGCGGCAATCAGCGAGGTGCGCCCCTGGCGATCCACGGAGTTCACATCCGCCCCCGACTCGATCAGCAGCTTGAGGATGTCCTCGTGTCCGCTCCAGGCGGCGGCCCTCAGAGCAGTGCGTCCCTCCTTGTCGGCGAGATCAATTTTGCAGGCAGGCTGGGAGATCAGGAGGCGGACCACCTCGCTGTGTCCGCCCCAGGAGGCGGATCTCAGGGGAGTCCAACCGTCGCGATCGGCATGGTTGACATCCACCCGCTTCATCCGGCCAGTTCCATCGTTGCAGGGCTGCGAGAAGCTAAGCAGCAGCTTCACCACCTCGAGGTGTCCGTTTCTTGCGGCTATATTCAGGGCCGTCTGGCCATTGTAATCCTCGATCTCCAGGTCGATGGGGCTCTTGCAGGCGTTGAGGGCCCGCTCCAGCAGCTGGTGATTGCCATCGTTGGCCAGAATGTGGATCAGGGCCTTGCCCTTGTGCAGCTCGATGTGGTGCGAGTCCGAGAGCTGGTGCAGCGTGCTCGAGGCATTCTCATCCTGGCTCTCGGCTGGCGGCTCGCTGTGCTCCGATGGGCTACCCGCCCGCTGGGTCTCCATCAGGCAGCTCTTCTCGCTGGACAACAGCAAGTCGGCCAACTCAAAGTCAATGTTCTGTGACTTCTCCGAGAGCTCCGGCGACATCAGCGAGGACTCGCACGAGTTCTGGGACTCGGCGTTGTTGATGCCCGTCTCGATGAGCAGCTTCAGCATCTTGGCGTCCGTGGGCAGGCTGGGCTTGAAGAAGTCGCACAGGAACTGGGCGAAGGGCTCGCTCAGCTCACTGGCCAGGAAGCGCTCCAGCATGGCGCGCGTCTTGGGCAGGAAGTTGGCGTCGTACTTGAAGTCGTGCTCGCACTGGGCGCAGCAGTTCATCTGGTTGGTGTAGAAGCAGTCGCTCAGGTTGAGCCGCGACTCCAGCAGCATCAGGATGAGATCGAGGTCCACGTGCCGGCTGGTCAGGTACTCGCCCGACCGGATGAGGTGGTAGGCAAACCGGCGCACCGTGTTGGCGCATAGGGTGTCGGCCACCAGCAGGTAGTACATTGAGATCATGACGTGGCCCTCGTTGACGTCGCAGATGAACTTCTTGGTGGCGAACTTCACGTCCACCAGCCAGTCGGCGAAGGAGTTGTGGAAGATCTTGAGGCGCTGCGCGTTCGAGTCGTAGGCCAGGATGTTGCGCATGAGCTGAAGCCGCTTCTCGAACTCCTGGCAGTCGATGGTGTAGTTGTGCGTGCGCAGGCAGTTGAACAGGAAGAGCTTGTCCACGTAGCCGGAGGAGGCCAGCAGGACGTTGAGCAGTGGTCGGATCTTCATGTACTGCTTCTTGTTGAAGGACTTCTGGCAGATGTACAAGTACAGGCCGTTGAGGGTGCAGGGGATCAGCTTGATCTCGCGGAAGCTGAAGAAGTTGTCCTTGATGCCGTGCAGGACCTTCTCCAGGTAGAGGATGCAGCCGTTCGACTTGATGTACAGCTGGTGCAGCGACTCGATGATCTCTTTGGTCAGCATGATGCTGTCCTTGAAGTCCGAGTTCAGCCGGTTAATGATGTACTCCTGGACGTCCTTCACAACATGGGACTTGCGCAGGTCGTCCAGCGTGATCTTCTTGAAGCCGGTGAACATCTTGGTGATCTGCTTGGTCTGCTTCTTGGTGGTGCACACGAGGAACAGCCACTTGGGGAATAGGTGGATGTGGTTCGAGAGCAGCTCGGCGACATTTCGGCTCTTGTGGTTGGTCACCGTGCCCCGGCCGCCCTTCAGCGTGGAGATCAGGTTGCCCTCGTTGATGTAGTTCTCGTCGATGGAGTCGATCAGCAGCAGGAGAGCCGTCTTGGGAGGAGTGAGCTCGAGGAGGGGAAACAGGAAGGCCTTCTTGAAGCACTCGTCCGGGTTCTTCTCGATGTTGTCCACGCTGAGGCACTCGAGTATCTCCGGATTGGAGAGCAGCAGTTCGTAGTAGCCGTCGGCGATGATGGTGCGACAGCTCTTGGTCTTGGGCAGTGGCGGTGGCAGGGTGTTGGTGCTCATCCGGGGCTTCTCTCCGGGCACTGGTGGTGGAGCCTGTGGAGGCTCCTCCTTATCATTCCCATTCACCTTCGTTTCGCTGAAATCGATGAGCGGCTCAGAGCTCGAATTTGGTTCAAGCTTGGGCTCTTCGTTCTTCTCTTCTCGATCGGATTTGTCCAGCTCCTCCTTTAGATTCTCATCCAAGTCCTTGTCTGCCTCGGGCTTTTCCTCCTCCTTACCCTCGTCGCTGGCCTTTGGCTGCTCTGCGTTGTCATCCTTGATGGCTGCCTCTATTTCTTGCTTCTCCTGGTCCGTGCTGGGGTCAGCTATGTCCTCGCCACCGCCTTGCTGGATGGCCTGAGCCGAGCCATTGCTGATGGTGGCCAGCTTTGAGGGCGAGAGCACTCCGCTGCCTGAGCGCCCACGCTTCACGGGTATCTTGGACTTGGTCTTGCCGGGACTCGACTTGGCAGCCTGTTGCTCCTGCTGAGCCTGCTTCTGCTCCTTTTCGCTGCCCATGTCCTTGTCCTGCTCGCAGTCTCCACGCTCCCTGGAGGCGCGCTTCGGGGGATGAGTGCCATAGTTGGTGCCGCCAGGCTTCTCATCTGGTTCCCCGACATCGGCCGCTTGCAAGGGAGCCGGCTCCGATTGCTGCCGCGTGAGACTCGACCTGGCCGCCTTGTTGTTGATCGTGGAGGTGCGCTGCGACTGGAAGTTGTCCAGCTCCCGGGTGTCGCACTCGCTGGCCCCCCGCTTCAGCTCCTCGATCAGCAGCTCCTCGGCATTCTCGCTCAGACTGATGTTGTTCATCGCCTCGTCCAGCTTGAACTCCTGCTGCTGGGCCTCCTCGCGCAGAAAGGAGAAGCCCTCGTCGATGATCCGCTGGCTGTCATCCCGGCTGATCAGGGAGGCGTGGCTGAGCAGCTGCAGCACTATCTTGCGCATGAACAGCGACAGGCTGTGGCACTCCGGGTTCTGGGACTCGATCAGGTAGCAGGCCAGCAGCTTCCGGTTGAGGATGCCCTTGGTGCCGGAGTTGCCCTTCATGATGGCCTGGCAGATGGAGGTCTTGCCCGATCCGTTGGAGCCCAGCACCAGGCAGCCGTTGTAGCTGGAACTGGAGATGGCCGCTGCCTTGGCCCGAGCGGACACGTAGGTGGAGGAGGAGGATCCTAGGGCTCCTGGCACTCCCTTCTTGCCCGCCGTTCGCTGCTCCAGGCACAGGGCAATCTTCTTCAGCACCCACTCGCGATGTATGTACACTGTGCCCACGATGCGATTGTTGGGCTCCAGGCCGCTGCTCACCAAGCCATTGACCTCCTTGTCGGGGGACACCTTGCGTTGCATCAGAGCTTCCAGGTTGCCGTCGGTGTCCTCGGCTGCCTGCGGCTTGCCACCCCCGGCCGCCTCCTGGCCATCCTCCTCTGGAGCCGAGCCACCATTCGTTTCCCCGTTCGAGTGATGGGTCACGTCCTGCGGAAAGTTCTGCTGCACCAGGTTGGCAAAGTGCTCCTCCCGGGCCAGATTCGAGAAGCTGGCATTGGGGCAGTCGCGTCCGCTGATCTCCAGCTTCTTCTGCAGCTGTGTGGTGTCCTTGAGGAAATTGAGAATGCGTCGATCCTCCAGCTGCTGGTTGGGCGTGCCACCCGGCGGCTGGTTGCAGTACTTGGAGCCACCCACCAGGGCACTGGTGGAGGCACAGCCGTCAACGCCATCACCTTCGGCGTCGTCCTCGTCGGCATCTAGATCTGTGACCTGCACAGGATTCCCGTTGCGGGCACTGGCCAGGCGATTGGAGTCCCGAAAGTTGGAGAGCTTCGTCTCCGGATTCGTGATGGGTGCATGGCGACTCCGTTCGCCGCTTTTGTAGCGATCCGACTTGCGCAGCGGAGTGGCATACAGCATCTCCTTGGGCAGGTTGCCACTGGCCCCTGGCTTGGTTATCGCCGGCGCGGAGTTGCAGTTGCCAATGGAGTTGGCATTGGGGTTATTGCCGGTCACTGCTGCCTGCGTGGATGACTTCTGCTGCTGGATCTTGCGCACGGACTCGTTGTACATCGCCTGACAGGGCAGATTTTCGTAGATGTCATTGCGCAGATTATCGTTGTCCGTGTGCTTAGACATCGTGGCTGCTGCTGCTGCTAGTGATGGTGATGTTGCTTCAGGATGCGCGTAATCCGTTCGCCGACTGTTTGTGCTGTCTGCTCCAGACAGAGGCGGGTTCGTTGGCTTTTCGGTGTCTGTGCCTGTTCAGCCTTTCACTTAAGCCGCCGCTGGCTCAGAGGCCTGCAAAGAGGAGAGGGGACATGGTTTAAGATATCACTTTAATACGGCAGTTAGTCGTAAAGCTAATCATGGCCAGCGAATGCCAAAAAGCGTGATTAAGGTGCATGAAGCGATTAATGGAAATCATTTGCATCTATATAGGATCCAACTTAATGGACCAACCTGCTTTTTAAATGTAATTAACCTTTAAAACGTAGAAATTTATTCTAGTTTTATAGAGAAATAAGTTAAAGCACTAAAGGCTAACATAGAGCTTTAAAATTAATGATAGAGCTTCCTGCTCGTAATCCCCTTTCTCGTTAGTTGCATTATATCCTCGAGATAACAAAAAAATTACCATTCCCTCTTTCCCTCCTGGCAGCTTTTATGTGCCCATTACTTGAACTTAACTAGCACTTTCTTCCTCAGCCATGTTTTCCAGTGGCTTCACTTTTTTAGCATCCTGCCAACAATTGACCTGATTTCTATACATTTTTAACCCTTTGGCAGCTGGCGAGCTCCTCCCAACCCATTCACCATTCACCACACCCACTCTCTGTACACACACACGCCGTACACCCGTATATACCCGTGCATACTTGTCATCATTTTCCCTGCGCTCGTCCTTACGCGCAGTGTCTTTTGTTCTCCGGCTTTCGCCATATCTAAGCTTATATGCCATTTATGTGCGTCGTTGAGGAGTCCTAGGCACCAGAGAGAAGCCCGAGGTGGAACCAGGGTAGGAGCTGCGGCATTAGATTGCAAGCCCAGCTCTGTGTAAATAATGCTTTTCATGCCACAAACTTTTTATTTTAAACTTCAATTTACTCGTCGAGTCTTCGCCGTGTGTCCATGTGTCTGGGGACTGGGGACTGAGGGCCGAGGAAGGTGGGGGCTTTCAACGTAACTAATGATTCGTCCCAGCACGCTTGTTGTGCAACTTTCAGCTAGAAATGGAGCAAATTCAGCACGTTCTTCGTCCGCTGCTGATGGCGAGGCCGCAAAACTGGGGCCGTAAAAAAATCCGGGCCAAGTGAAATGAATGATTTACGCCTCTGCCTGAAGTAGAGGTAAAGGGGAAACATTTCCCAGCTTCGAAAGAGAGGAATCCGTCGCTACGGATTACCATAATGTTGGCAAGTCATCTGTGAAATCCATTGATTGGGCGAGTGACAGCGCCCAGGTAGCTGCTGCCATCGGAATCGGGAATACACGTCAGGAGAGTAAAAATGGAAATGGCAGGGACAAGGAGCGACACATCAACGTCCTGACCGCGCCGGCACGTGAGTGCTTTTGCTTTTTGCTTTTGGCGCTGCGGCAGTTTACCCGTAATTATAGGATGAATCCCGGCTGCAGGCCGCATTGTTGAGCCCGGTTTGCCGCCGCCACCGCGGTTTGCCACCTCCCAGCCACCCAATGACCCAACGATCCAACGACCACAACAATACAGCACGTTCGGTGTACGGAGTTGCATTTGACTTTTGCACACACGAAAAAATTAAGAGTTAAACTTATTGATTGAGTGAATATTACAACATTTTCTTTCTATATTGTCTGTGTCGTATTTATCTAAATTTATTTCCCTCGACAAGAACATAAACTTTACACATTAACACGAAAAAGCGCAACGTCCATAAAAATATGAGAAAACCTTTATTACATTTTTGAACATGCCTTGAAGCTTCATTTTCTACACTTTCTAAAACGCAATTCACGCTTTTTCAGATCCTTTTCTTTAAAACACCTTTCATTTCAGGGAACCCCTACAAACCCAGCTGAAATTGAATTTTTTTGTGTGCACTTTCGACTTTCGCGCAGTTGGCACGTTCTCCGTCGACTCTACCCTTTGATGAAGTTAAATTGATTTGCCATTGTAAACGGAATGGAAATGGAAAAGCCGAACGCCGTAGAGCACTGTGATTTCTCGCCTTTTTGGCTTCATCCCGGAGGAAGCAGCTTTCCGCGCTTAAAGATTCCGTAGCGTGAGTAAACAGCTCTGCAAAAGTGCTAATTATGCAAGTTTAATGGCTTTTCCCTGAGCCGTAAGCCGAGTGCGTGTAGTAGGCAATCTGGAACAAGAAGAAAATGGGGGCGCAGTCCCTGCTGCTAATTGCAATTTCCATGCAGCCATCCAGCATGGAATAAGTTTTCCCTTTTGCCCTGTTTGCCCAACTTGACAAACAGGCAGACCGTGTAAGTCTCGATGAATTTTCCATGGCTATTAGTGGGACTCCCACTTCTCCCTCCCCTCCTAGTTTTCGTAGTTTGTAAAGTTTAATTGGCATGTTCCTTCGGCCAATTATGATAATTAAACGTGGAGGAGACTCAATCACGCATTGTAATTGAACTGAATTCAGCCCAGAGGAATCCGCAATATCCGCCTCAGTGGCAACAATGAAATATAAGCATATGAAAGAATTCAAACAAATAGCAGAAAGTGATTTAATTAAATGAGCAGAATATTTGTTGCTGCCAAAGAAACACATTTAAAGTACGAGCAGTCGGAGAGCCACATAGTGCCTGGGCCCGGTTCCCCAGACATCTGGGGGCTTGAAATGTATCCGTATCCGGAGTATCTGGCAGCTGGGTGAATTTGAGGCGTGGGAATATATTGCTGGCTGGCTGCCGTGGGCCCCACAAACAAAAAAATGCAAATGAACATTTTTGAGCCTGGAAAAACTCTGACTCCAACGTGGGCCCCGCCCAAAAAAAAAAGAAAAAAGAAAAACCAGACTCAAGGCGAGGACCACTGGCTCTTCCTGGGATGTAATTGAAATGTTGCACCCACCGACACCGACAGGGCGTTTAATGCACTCGGCATCTGCATTTACATTTTGGCCCAAAGGATGCAGACAGGAAGTACTCCATTAATTTGTATTTACATTTTTCGGTATTGCATTTTTCTCTTTGCTGGCACTCTTTTTTTTTAATTTTTTTTTCTGTTGATTATGATGGGCGCCGCTCATGTTTATATAATAACTTTTCGACTTGCCGGCTCTCGCTCAATTATTCAGGCAATAACTTTCCGTAAACAAAATATATTCCATGCATGGCAAACAGCAGAATGTATGCAAACAGAGTTAGATACGACATTTATTTATGGCAAGTCTGGGTGCGACGATTCATCAGTGCGACAATTGAGTGAACAAATACACAATCAAATATTGCACCAAATTGTTTGCCAAAACAGCAAAAGAAAGGTAATACAAAAAAATGAAATGGAAAAATCAAACCAAATTCGCTGTACGTGCAGAATCATGTGAAAAAACAGCAGCCCAAGCAGCATTACAGGCAGCCACCAGAGTTTTCAAACACCAAGGAGCACTTCCGTATCGATTTTCAGGCTCCCTCCGCTGCAAACATTGACAGACGAGGATAAAAATGGCGAAGCCAGGGCTCGAGGTGCAGGCTTTTACATACCCTGCAAAGGGAATGATATATTTAGAAAGGTACCTCACATAGCACGATAATCTAACTGATCTTTTTAGGAAAACTCCATTCAGAAAGCTACGATTTAAGGCTAAAAATATAAAGACAACTTGACTGAAGCGTAGACATTTGCTTTTTCTTAAATCTACCATTTATTTCCGCTGAAAAAATCAGAAACTCAATGAATATCCACTTGATATTGATATATATGTTGCCCTGCCATCAGCTCAGAGCTCAGAGAGATATCCTTGAGGGGATATTCCATCCCTGACTGATTTTTCAGGTTACAAACACAACTGACAGGCAGCGAAGAGGTCATGAAACGATTTGAAGGCGAAATCAGAACGAATACTCTGGGCTCCGCTTACAGATGCGCTTAATTTTGTAATACAATGCCGCTGGAGGCTGGCTGGATGAGCTGGTACCACCACCATTGCCACCACCTAAACGCTAAGGACTCCCAGTGGGCTGGGCCTGGCTTTCAGCTCAGTTCGTGTTTGGCTGTGGGCTGGCTTTAGGTTCCCATTATCCCGTTCCCAGTTCCAACATTTGCGGCTGCACCGGAAGCGGATTCAATGCGGGCATCGGAAAGGACAATGGCGTGTGCAGGGTCCCGGTGCTGCAGCATCGCAAATGGGAACAGGATGTGACAGAGCTGAAGCCAGGATGCGATGTCCGTGGGCCCCTGGGGTGAACGCTTAATTAAACTTAAATTTTTCATGCCTCCGCAAATGCGTTTCATGCATTCACAGGACATTATGGCTATATGAAAATGTGAACGGGAACAGTGCGCGTATCCTTCCGCCTTATATAAATGCAAACATTAAGCCCGACACTGCCACCGCCGTCATCATCGTCGTCGTCGTCATCGTTCTTGGCAGGGATTTTCGTGTAATGCTGCCTGAATGCCTGCATCCTTGCCCTCTTTCGGAGCCTCGCTCCTTGGCATGCCAGCCAACTTCCTGCCATGCATTTTTCAGCACTCTCGACGAACACGATTTCGGGAAAAGGCACCAAGAGTTCTTTAAGTGCCAAAAGAACAGTCAGCACATGCCACGGCATGCCCGCCGCATCACGCAGCTTTTATTTTAAGCAATTTCCCCAACTTATGATACATTTATTTACTCGGAAAATGTAATTCCACTGAGCGCTGTACGATGAACTGGAAACGCCCACTTGCCAGCGAGACTAGTCATTCTCCCCAACGATTTGCTCCAGCGAATGACAAAGGACGAAATTGGCAACTGGCCAGGACTGGGATAAGTCTGGCAAATTGGTTTTGGGATAAGACACCCACTAAATTCAGACGGCAAATCAATTATTCGAGTTATGCATACTAACTACCGAAAATCCCATTTGTTTTGCACTCGATTCGCTTATCCAGGCAGCTTTATTGCATCCACATACTATGTTTACCGAAGGAGCGACTCTCCTCTGGTTTTTCTGTGTCAACTGAGGACGCTGCGTGGCTCGGAGCCTGCATATTGACATCGTTTTTTGACAAACACTCTTGGTGCCCCCGATAGCACCTTTACATCTCAACTACACCCACCTTAACACCCCGCCACTTCTGAGGGGGAGGGTTTGCCTGGGGAAATGCAGGCGCACGCACTTGCCTCTTGGCATTTCCGTTGCGTCCCTTCTGCTCCCGGCCCCCATATCCTTGGTCCCTGCCGCCTGTTTCCCTGTTTCCGCTCCATGACGTCGGCCATGTTTCTGTGTTTGTCTTTCAATAACTGCGTGCTGGGCCGCCTTGTGTAAATGTCATCAGACACACTGAGAGGAAAATGTATTGGGTTGTCTTGATTTTAGGTTTTAAAGAACATAAATTAAATTATTTTTCTATCGAATCAATATTTGGAGAAAGGGCATCTTTTGACTTGTACTATTTTGTATTTTTTCGCGAATTTAGATGGAAAACTGTATTTCTTTATTATAAAATTTAGATTTTCTGTGTGTTCCAAAGCTTACGTTTTGCAAACCCCATGAAACCTGACAAACATTTTTCTGCGTGCAGTAGAACCTGTCGAAGAAGTCGGAGTCGGAAAAAGTTGTTGGATTTGGGTTATGTTCCATGTGTGTGCCGAGTAACATTTAATCAAATTAATACACACACACACACAGCACAGCACAGGGCGGACGCAACTGGGACAGACGGATTCTCGGGTGTCCTGACAGCTGCCTGACATTTTACAACCTTGTCCTTTCCGCCGTTTATTGATGAATGAGCGGGAGTGGCTGTGGGCTGTGGGCTGCGGCCTGCCAAGCGGAGTGAGGATTGGGGATGGCTGGAAGCATGAATATAAAATTTAATTCATGGCCTCTTTTCGGGGGAACTTTAAATAGAACTGTGCGCTCCCTATTGGGACGACGACTACGACGATGACAGAGAATTCTCTTTGCAGTTTCCTTTCATTACTTTGGCTTGCTCTCTAATTGAACTGAAAACGGTCGAAAAGCTGACAGACTGTCTGCCAGGATGAAAGGATGAAAGGGCATTGGCGAGTAGCTTTTCAGGGCTGGCCCAACGAAAATTGAATTAATTTGTTGTTGGAGAAGCAGAAGCAGCCAAGCATATCCAAAGTCCAAGGACTGCTTCGGCTCAATTAAAGTGAAATGCAGGAGCACGTTGTCGTTGTCTGGCATCCTAAGCTCAGGTTTAATTAATGTTCCTGCTGATTACAAGCAGTAGGGACAGAGGCCCCTAAGTATGCAGTAACAAATATCCCTCGTTTGGCATTGATTTACCCCATGTTGTCGCCCTTGTCTCAGAAAAGCGGAAAATGGCGAAGAAAATAGGGAAAAGCTGGGCGGGTTCCGGTGCGTGTGTACTTTGGGTCAGCTTATTGTCGCTTAATTGCGGAATTTCCGCTGCCACTGGAGAGCAGACGTGGTCAAGTGCAAGACCACACATCACAGGCATTAAACTTGACACAAAGTGAGCTGTCGGGGGCGGTTGGCTTCAGTTTAAATAACCTCTAACCAGAGCAAAGACAGCAAGTGACGGCCAGAGTGCACTTACAGCCATGGTGAGTGTAATCAATGCGATAATAGTTAGTTAAAGCTTTCGAGTACGAGGGGTTTCAATTTTTCTCTTGCAATTTAAACTTCTCTATCTGACTGGCAGCCAATTATTCGATTAAATTCTGTTCTAAATGCTACACAGCATTGCCTGTGTACACCAATAACTTAATCAATTTGCCTGCAAAACTTCAATGCTCTTGCCACACAATTTAATATTCAATTCTATCAAATGGTAAACAAATCATTCGCTAGTGATACTCCACTCAGCCCTAATTGGGTAAAAATCAATAAACCGAATTTCGTGCCCACATAAGCGGGCTGATCCAATCCAGAGGTTTGCCCTAATGAAGCATGTAATCATAGCGCGGCATCAATTTGGGCCAGCGATGTGTTAACCAGCTGCCTCCTCCTCCTTCGCGGGCGTCACAACTAATGGGCTAACTGAACTTTCGTGATGGATGACGCTAATTTCGGAGCATCACCTGGCGTACGGGGATGCTAATCAAAATCAACAACATCCAAACGAGCAACGCACGCGCTGGGCATCCACAAAGGAGCACAAAGGTCCCTAAACTCTTCTGTTGAAGTTTCCAATTTGCCGGGGATCCATTGGTCTTCTTGTCAAGCGTAAATTGAATCAAAGCACGAGCTATGAGCCCCTAAAACGGCTGTGGCCTCTGACATGAATGGGATTTGTTTCTGTAGAACTTAGAGAGATATCTCTTTGCTATGAAAGCAGGCAGACAAGCTGTGTGGTGGGGTGCAAATGACCGGGAAACCAATTACTTATGGAGCCAGAGTCAATGATGTTTAATTATAACTTGAATTTGAATAATTGAGTGATAATGGAGCTTTGAAGTCAATGTAGAATGTGTGTTTATTAAGCAAATTATGGGAGATAATTGAAATCAATTTCTCAAATTAAAATAGGTCAATTTGTAAGAAGAAAGTAAACTCTTGAGTTAATTCTATCTCTTGAGAGAGCTACCTGACAACAGGGCTGCCCACTTGTTCGCCTTTTAGTTAGAGTTGCCGCCTAGCTTAACGAAGCAAAGGGTTGCTTCCGATGCACGTTTTTCTTTAAAATATCGAAAAAAGAAACGTTGAACCTGTATATATTACTTATTGTGCTAAACTTTCGCTAGCTAAATGTTTATTCAAATTCCCTACTGTATAAAAAGAATTGCGAATCAAGTTCTGCCATTCGGTTATTCAACTTGTCCGGAAGCTTGCACAGTTTTTGACCTTGAGCCGCGGCTCGGCTCGCAGCGCCGTACCAGCGCGATAACACAATAACGGATTGCATAAATTACAACGCTCCTCCATTAGCATGTAAATGCAGCAAACAGCAGAGCCGCCACAGCACCGGCCACGCCCACAGCCGCGCACCACCGCCCAGAGGTATGATGTCAGCTTGCCCCACGCAAAAAAGTGGATGCGACGGAGACGACGCTCATATTCAAGTCGACATATTGTATATTGCATATTTCCCTTAATTTATTGCTGCACATATTGTGAGAGGCACTTAATGGGCACCGGGCACGTGTTGCGTTTGGAGGGAACCAACCGAAACCCTATATGGGTGTCGGTTCGGAATTGTGTCACTGGCAGCTTGGGATTGGTCACGGAATCCCGTGTCCGGACGCGTGTTCTGGTCGCACTTGATATACATTTCAAGCGGGGCACCAACCGTTTTCCGGACAGTGGTTCGACGGTAGGGCGAAGTAAGAGTGACGGTGATATATAACATTTATTACCTTTTGTAAGGGGAATAATAGTTGACCGATACAAGTTATTTCAAACCCACTTTATTATTCTTTTATGTGTATCCTTGCTGTTATCGCACAACAATTGAGTCCAATTCAAGCGACAAAGGAACAATGTTTTGCCACTGTTCAACCGCAGAGTTTTACGCTTTTTTGTAGGGTTTCGCTCGCTGGCCATATAACTCAAAGAAACGACAGCCGTGGGAGCCATGTAAATGCCCCTTACCAATTCCATGAATTGGTCACTTGATACACATTCCGGCAGCCAGGCAGGCCATACTTGTTTGGCAGCACTCGGCCACTTGCAGTTGCAGTCGCTTCCTGGCCGGTTTGCTGTTTGTCCATGGCTTTGGCTAATTAATGCGAGCGAACAGCAAATTAAAATGCTGTTTAGCTCGTCATCCTCCATGCGGCACCGGCGTGTGTGCCGTGTGCCGTGTTGGACAAGCCCACGCTTCCATCTTGGCCAAAGTCAGCTGGGCAACTTCAACTGCAACTTCGGGTTGCTGGCCAGCAGCAGCACTTTGCATAATGCGAAACCAAGTCTCAGCGGTGCCTTGGCTGCGGCTGTTTGTTTTTTTGTTGCCGGCGAATGTGGGTTAAATGCTTTTTGCGGCTTGTGACCGCTGCGCAGGCAAGTCTCTCTCTTTGACTGAGATTTTCCCCCGGCCCCCAGCCGTCGTCGTGTGTGTCAGATGCAAATTCTCATTAAGCTGCAAAGTTTTTCATTTTTCATTTAATTTAATTGAAACACACTCGGCAAATTGCAAGTAGTGTGCTACTCTGGAAAATTAAAAAATATAATAATGGTTTGGGTAATAAACTAAGAAATAAAGTCAATTATTTCGCAATTAAGTCCAGTTGACTCTTTGCGGTGGCACTAAATGCAATCGAGAGTGCCGAGTGGCTGCGTGGCGCCTGTGTGGGCGGATTGGGATCAATTGGCTTGGAAAAATGCTTTTTGTGGCGGACATTAAAACTCTGGGTTATTAAAATGCAGCCATTAATCTGAGCTGTTGCATTGGGCTCTGAAATACCCAGAGAGCCTTATCTATTTGGAGTAGTGAAAGAAACGCCAGTGATATCAGAGGCCAGTGCTGAGTAAACAAAGGAAATGTACATTGCACATACGCCCCGTGGATGCGTCTGGTTTGTGGAGAGGAAAAACTATTTATTTGTCATTACAATTTGACCACAGAAACAGACTCTGTTGCGGGCCAGTGGGCGCCACAGCTGGAATGGCCAGAGCTGCAAACGAGTTTGTTTGGTGAATAATGAAGTATCCCGACGGGACAGTCACTGCCACTAGCACTGGCACTGGCTTCTAAATAAACTCGTTTGGTGCTAAAAATTGCTAATAATTACAATCGAATTTCCGCCTACCGTCGGTCAGTTGGTTGACTTAACTATGTCAACCCGATAAGATTTGCATTTGCATTTGCATCACAAAGAGCCCACAGAGACTGGCTCTCGTCTCGTCTATACTCGTCGTCTCGTCTGTCAGTCAATTATTTATGCCGACACTTTGTGCGGCTGGAACGGCATGGGTAATTGGCAAAATGCACTCTGAACATGGTTAGGCGAACACGTGGCGTATGCGTAATGCGACCACTGCATGTTAATGCCTTGGCAAACAGCATTAAAGCTCGGATAGCAGCGAGAACCAGGCAGACATGACCATAGACACCGCAGCGCACGCACAACCACGGTTTCTCCACCTCGCCACCAATTAAACGCCATCGATTGGCGCTGCTGCAATTTGCTAATTTGGAAGTCCGATGCCAAAAGCGGTAACGTGGTCTCCGCCGCACTTAATTGCACCACCGCCGACCTGCGGCCAGGGGAGTGGCGAGTGCGCCATAATATTGTGCTAATATTTTCGTAATTAAATTTCTACTAAAGCGCATTTCCAGCGGAAGCTCTGGCCCCCAAAAGAGTATTTTGTGTAATGACAAAACCAGCCGCAAGATAAGCGCAAATAGAAGTGGAGTAAGCACCGAAGAATTCTCCGTGGTGAGTCAACATGGAGACGAACAGCAAATAAGATTATGACAAGGGGAACAATGAAAAGTTTGCCGTACAAAGATTCCTTCCTGATTGGCCATTGTTCTTGTCGATTCCGAAGTCAGTTAGTTCACAAACAAAACTTATTCAAAGCTTTTTGAAGGCAATTCAACATTAGGCTTATCGGTCTCGGTTTGTTTCGGTTTAGCCAAGGAAACAGAGAAGCCACTGGCAAGGCAAGTGCTGCTTGTTGCCACAAACAATTAGCCCAAGTGCTGGTGCTGATGGTGTCGCCCTCGTACACGCTGCAAAAAAGCTTGCACATTTTAAATAAACTTTAAAATGGGTTAATAGTAGTTGAAATTTACATATTCAGTAAAAAAGAAAATGTAATATTTCCTAAGAGCCAAATAAAACCTTATCCTTATATTTCAGACACACATTTTCTTGATTTTTTATTTAATAATTTAATTCCAAACTAAAAATCATTAAAATTCTTGCTTTTCTGTGTAATTATTGACGTTTGCCGCCCCCTACGACGACGCCGACGACGATGTGGGTTCGGACTAAGCCCCGCCGCACGGGTGTGCATATGGGTAATGCCCGTAAAACCCCGGCAAACAATCGTGTGGCGCCGTCATGGGCGTAGTGGGCGTGGCCAGACGACCGTTGCCCGGCAAAGAGCACAGAGGCGTGCATTCATTCATGGAACTTTTGGCCAGATTGCCGGCCCTGGCGCTGGCGCTCTCGTTGTTTACGCTTCATTTGGCTATTATTTTTTACCACGCTTCATTTGCCGGTTTGTCTTTGCCGTTTTTGGGGATTTGGTGCCTCCTATTTGGGGCGGGGGCCTTGTGGCCACGCTTGGAGTGCTAATTAGCAGTTGGTCCCGAATCGCATACATTAGCGTTGATATATTTATTGCCATAATTGTGCGGTGCGCCTGGCCATAGTTATATATAGATTAAAGGCATTTAACTATAAGCTTCGATTGCCTCAGTGGGGAATGGGAATGGGAGTGTTGTGGAAATAAATAAATAAAAAAAGCGGGAGCCAAAAGTAATGAGTAAACAATTCGAGCATTTTGTTTGCGTTGGAATTAGCGTAGTGCGAAATGGCCCTCGTGCCTGTGCGATTTTTGTGTGTTTACCGAAAGGGGCTGCCTGCCATTTGATTTTTTCTTGGCACCAATTGCTCAATTCAAAGTAATATTTCAGCGGGAATTATAGCCAGATTTGCACAGATTTTAGTTGTGTTTGCCGATAGCCTGGGATCCCTGGTAATGAATATAAACTACCCAAGCTGACGGCTTCATTTGGGTGCAATAAAACAAAGCAATTAAAATGGCTGCCAGGAACTGGCAGACTTATGTGGGTCAGGCTGGCAAAAGTTTCGGCCACTTGTCGGCCAGCTAGCTGGAGCAGTGAAAGGCCATTACAATGCCAATCGACAAAGTAAAGTGGCAGCTCGGCTAATGCAACCGGGAACGGGAACGGGCATGGGGAACGGAAATGTTTCTGCTCTCCAAAACTTTTTGCACACACAATGGAAATTGTGCAGAAACTAGGTACACCGGGTTGACACACCCAGAAGGCTCTGAATTTCCAGCATTTACAACCATTATTTCATCTTGAAAAGGGCTTAGAATCAAGATTGAATTTGCTTTTGCAATATTAAATAATAGCTTAAAGTTTAGTAAGAAATTTAATGGTAGTGTAAGTGAGTTAAATAACTTTTTAATAGACGAATAATCAGCCCTGCTTATCTAAGTAATCGGTCTCGGGAAGTTTTCTCTTTTATATCCTGTTGAAATGAAACTTTTGTGTCAGCATGTGCCTACTTGTTCCCTGCAACTTGCATATTTAATAAGCTAAATAAAAAAAGCCAAAGTATGAGTCAACCCTCTGTTTACGTAGGGATTTCTCCGGTCTGCACAGTGTTTATTGTCAGCATTTTCTCTTTCCTGGTTAGTCTGCCCGCTGTTTATTGTAGTCACCCAGCGACTGGAGCCGTAAATTAAACAACATTTCTGTCACTTGACTTGGGTATTCATTCATTAATCAGACCTCCCCCCCTACGAACACATAGAAATTGAAATTGTTGCTACACAATAAAGCTAAATGGAAATCCAAGAGATAGCGAGGTTGGACACATCAGATGGTCGCAAAGGGAGGAATAAAGAGGAAAATCCTCCAGCTCGCGCAGGGTGTGAGAGGGAGTGGAAGACCACCCACTCACATGGCGACACTTTCCATTGCGTAAACTGCCGAGGCGTGCCATTCGAGCTTTGCCAGCGATGATAAATGTTGCCTCATGTTGCACAAGGCTTGCGATCGGCCATCAATGATGGACTCTCTGGGAGGAGGGGTGCTTTGGTTTTATCGATGTGACATTTAAGTCATTAAACGGAAAACATTTGATGTTCGATTTGGGTAAACAGATGACCGAGGAGAACTAGGCAATATAAAATCATTTGGGCAGCGGGGTTAAGTATTCTGAATTGAACTCTTTTTCAGTTTCCTTCAACTTTTCATCATGTCTTTAAATGACTTGGTAGACTTGGCTTTCCATGAACAAAAACAGTCATAGACAATGTCTATTAGGGGAACCACAAAACACTATACTACATATTAATCACCTTTCGTTAGGCAGCTAAAGTGCCCTAATGGCTTTTCACCATTCCCGGGGTCCTGGTGGAAAACAAATTAAGCAAATTGCTGAATTTATGAATATTTAGGTAAAGCTCCACGTATATTTAGAGGGCATTGCCAACATTTTCGCTTTCACCTCACGCCTTTTGAGGCAGACATCACGAAATCCCTGACCTTTGCGGTTGCCAAGGCATCCCTCCTCCGCCTCAGCCCCGAGTTAATTACAGCCCGCGATCTACCGCCCTCCCACAAAGGACCCCGAGGAATTTCCTTTCTGGCAGCAGCAGCTCTTCGTTAGCAGGTGGAGGCGCTGGCGGCTCTCAAATTTAGGTCAGGCACTAAGTGCGAGCGAGTGTTATGTAAATTATGGGGCGCTGCTTGAAAGGACCTCCTCTTTTTTTTTCTCATTCTAAGGAGTACTTCGTATTCCGGCGCTGTGTGTGTGTTCGCTGGCATTCATCTTTGAGCAAATGGAAAACTAACTGAAAAACTAACACCGCGCCCATTTGCCAGGCCGTTAGTTAAACTGAACGGCACTTGCCGCCGGCCCTCACTCCCTCTTTCTCGCTTTTTTAATTTAGCCATTGGCGCTGCTGTTGGCAGCTGACAAAGCTGCAATGTGTGTTGGATATGGATATGGCTGTGGATGCGGTGAGTGGTTTGCTGGCACCGAGGTCTGGGGCTTTGGGGGCCCACTGCAGAACAAATGATGAACAGAGGCGACGCACATGGAAGTCTTAGAAGATGAGTGTTATTCCAGTTGCTGGGCAACCGCAGATTATATCACAGCCCCGGCAGAAGAGCTCGTCATCTATGTGCCCCTCGAGCCGTACACAGCAGTTCCTCCCTTGTGCAGCGGATCGGCCATTGACCATGGCGAAGAGCTGCGCCAAAGCGGAATGTAAATAAAGCACCATAACAAGAGGAGCCGCGTAAAAGTACGAGTACGGGTACGAGTATAGTGGGGGCTATAATAATGGGAACACAGTAGAAGTAACAAAAAATTGTACAATGTAATATTCTCAAGCCTTTAAGCAAGGTACCCAGATCTTGAGGCGATGAAGGCACACGAAATATTTAATTTTTTTAAGTCTTTTGGCCGATTAATGGTCATAGGAATCAGGAGTACTTTTATAAGCCTTGAAAACCTTGGTTAAATTATTTATTACATAGGACGGATTACATAAGACCCCGGTGTTCGGTTGCAAAAAGCATTGCTCCGATTTTTAGTGGCTTTAATAAAAAAATAAGACTGTAATACTTATATGTAAAGCATAACATAATTTTCCCGAAACTGTTAAAAATTTTAAGCACTTCAAAAGAACAACATCTTAATGACAAGTGCTTTTATTATGGCAGACACTGTATGCTTTGAGAGTGTATATATAGCGCAAGCCCCGGCACTTTCCCCCCCTCACGCACAGGAAGCGAAGGCGCACACAAGTCAACAATCTCATAATCAGCTGAATTACAAAAGGCAAAGTATTGTGCCTGATCCCTCCACATCGGTGGGAGTGGAGGAGGAGGCGGGCCAGTGCCAAGACTTGCGTCTTGCGTCTTTCGGGCAATCCGCCTTAATGAGTTGCGGCTGCGAGCGAGGCAGACAATCGATAGACACGATTGGGCTGCAAGTTGCAGCCATTTGACACGCCAATAAAACGCAATAACCAAACTAATCTGATTCTGGAGCAAAGGCCAAAAGGGCAGCCATCGCGTGGGCGTGGGACGATGTGTGTGCGTGACGCAACCTGGGCGGCGTCGTCGTCATCATCATAATCATGATCGTCAAACGAGACAAAAGGCAGGAAACCGCCTGCCGGCTCACAATTGCTGACCCATTTCCGAGCGAGGTGAGCTGGGCTGAACCCCCGAAGCCGAAGCCGCCCAAAGTGGTTTGGTTTGGCCAATGCAATGAATTAATTATTCCCTCCGTCATGTGCAGTGCACACTTCCATCCCGATTCCGTTCCCGCTCCACGGTGTCAATTCCTCTCTTGGGTGCGTCCAGCGCGGTTGTGCTAAAAATAACAAACTACACACACTTGACGTCCGGGGAAAAAAATCCCTCAACGAGCTGGGCCTTTGAACTATTTGTCATGGCTTTTTTTCTCGACTTTTTTTGTGAGTGCCTGGTTGCAATGGCCACAAAAATAGCTGCGCACAAATCTCATTTTTGGGAGTTGCGCGCCGTGTGCTCCATTTGGTCTACAGAAAAATTGGAAATGGGAAAGAGTGCCTATGTACTGAGTCGATGTCTAGATGCCCTTTGCCTCATAAAAATAATGGAATATTAGATGAAATTATTCTTACACAAAAACCTTTAAAAAGAAACCATAGCTACAGGACTAAACCAAGTATGTTTTTGACACAAAAAATGTTAAAAGTATAGTATAATATATATTTTTTTATAATTATTTTACGACTTTTTTCTATACATTACTGGCAAGACAGAAAACAATATCTCTTAGGTCTATATTTAACACACACAGTGATGATCGTATTTCCTAGGGATATTTCAATGCCTCCATAGGATATGGGATGACAAAGTGATATATTTGAATCTATTTCCAGTACCCCAGTACCGGCGAGATATATGTATTATTGTAATGACTAATTTTGGCTTCTTTTATAATCCGTTTAATTCTCGGACGTCTTTTGATCGCTTGATTTCCTCTATAAATTCTCATTTCGTGTGATTAATCAATGACCAATCTGCCTGGCCTGGGAAAGCAAGCCTGCACGCGAGCAACGCGCAAATCGCTGGCCCCAAAAAAAATTAGGGAGGCTGCCCGGCTGCCTGGATGAGAACGTAAATCTCCGGGGTCTCAGCTGGCTGGCCGATCAAATTCAAGCGGCGGGCTGCCTGCCCGGTTATGCGGCTTTTCGGCCCGAACCTGGAAGTGTTCCAAAACGTTGGCCGGAGAGGAAAATTTAATGCGGTCACTGGCTTTTTGACATGCCGCAAACTATTTTCGAATGTGTTCGCTTCAGTCGCATTCGCTTTTATACGAATTTCGCTTTGGTCAGCGCATTGGGAGTTGGCTTCGGCTTTGGGTTTGTTTTTGTTATTTTTAGCGCCGGCTAGAGTGAAGTGTGCCCGGTGGAGCAGCCGTGGAGCATCCTTCAACGTTTCTTATGTAAATTTTCTGTCGATTTTCAGTTTTTTGTTTGCAATGAGACGACTCCGATGATGATGACGATGATGATGATGTTGGCGGGTTTGTTAGAGTGCGGCTGCTCGGGGCTGCTTGGAAACTAATAAAACGTCAAAGCAATTTTGACAACATGCAACTTGGAGATCTCGAAAAGGCACAAAAAAGAAAAAAATAACACAAAAACCTACACAGCGTCTTCGACTTGGTCTCGAGTTGGAGGAGCAGGCTGCTCCTCTCCCCAAACGGAAAGTTTGTCTGTAAGTTTTTCATCTTGTGCGAGGCTTTTCTTTGCCAATGCTTTCATTTTGCCATATTTCTTGGCTCTTCGTTGTTTCTCCTTGTTTTTTTTCTGGCCATGTCTGGAGGGGACTCGAGCTCGCGCTGAGCCGGGCTTAAAGCAATCTAACTGGCATATCAGCCATAAAACCGAACATTAAAGCCGTGTGAAAATTGCGGCTCAAGTGTTGAATGGAGAGAGAGATGGGAGGGGCGGCGATAGGTGTTCTGGGGGTGATAAGCGTTCTGTGTTTATAGAGTTGTCAAGGGCTCATAAAATTTGCTCTCTGCTTTGACCCGGCTGGCTACCTGACCTGACCGTACCGGCATTGGACACGCCCATTTTCAGCTAACATGGGTTAAGTGCGGCGTCATTAGCACACTCCCGCTGTGGAGGACGCCGAGGACGGAGAGGGTTTTGCAGGAACCGCAGCGTGTTGCCTACGCATAAACAATGCCCAATACACTCGGCTACAAGGTTGCGCGACGACAACACGAGCTGTTTTATGGACGGTCCTAAGCGGCGCTTCACACTCCGCAGCTCATCCCGCTTTCCCAGGCAATGACTCAACCAGCACTGCGAAAAAATGGGATTTATTTATACGATGGAAATCTTTTACAGTGGAATTTCCCTTAATATTCTGATGATGTTTATGAAACCTTCCTCTCTTAGTGTATTCCTTCCCCTGTCACAGTGTGCGTGTGTTCCGAGTATTAACCGCCAAGGACCTTCCATTTGCCTGTCATTCCAGCAAATGGTAAGCCAGTCTCCTAATAAAATTATAAATGTATTTGATGTGCCCCAGCCCCGCAGCACAAAAAATGCTTCCCAAAATAATTTCTCTCTTTTTTGCGGCCACTCGTAAATGTGTCTCAATTCAATTAATTTCCGCCTGCCACGAGCTGGAGCTGGGAGTTTCCAGTTTCGAGTTGGGGACGAAGTGGCCCCAGTCAGTAGGCAATTTGGCCGCAGGACCTGCTGCGTTGTTAAATTTTAATGCTGCGGTTTATGTGCGATATCTGGAGGTTTGAGCAAATGAAATTTTAATTGCTTGTGGTCCGCCTAAATTGGCAGTCAGCGCTGGCCACTGCCCGCTGCCCGGTCTGCTGGGTTTACAAGGCATCCAGAATTTATCAGACCATTCATTAGTTGTGCGCGATTCCGACAACAAGGCGAAAATTCGGCCGAAAACTTTGGCAAAAACTTGACAAAAGTGCAACGAACCGTGCATAAAGCCAACGGAAAAATGTGCTGGTAAAATCGGAGCGCGCAGCAGCAAATTATGAAAAATAACCGCTGAAAATCCGAATAATATGCGCCAAGGTCTGGGCTCGCACCCGGACCAGGGGCGGCGGCCGCAAATGCAAATGCAAATTCATGAAAAGACCAAGGCAGAGCCCGCTGCTCTTGAGCTTGAAAAAGCCAGACGGGAGCGAGTTGCGAGTGGAAATGGAGCTGGAGTTGGGAGCTGGGAGTTGGGCGTTGGGCACGGGGAGCTGGCAGTCGAGAGCTGGGAGGAGCGGTGTGTCAGACTGCCGGTACGGTTCAGTTGAGTAGTGTGTCTGGGCCGGGTCTGACAATTACGTCAATGGCGTAAATGTCGAAAAATGTAACAAACAAAAAACCCGTTAAGCGCAGAATGCCATCGCAATTTATGGCAGACTCATCGTCGGAATCTTTGTCATGGCATTTGATACACTCCGCCACAAAGGGGTTATTTCTGTTAGACCATGGTGCTGGGTTGATATAATAGCAATTAGGAGAAATAACAAGCGAATTTTCTGTGGAACCTTGTAATGGGTTCCATATACATATATCTTAAAATGATGAAAAAGTGGGGAATGTTATAAATCTATCGCAGGTAACTTACATTGTTATCTTGTACCATTGCTTAGATGGGGGGAGAAGGTAATAAAACGTCCTGGTGTGACCAGGTTATGCATACCCTAAAGACCTAACTTGATTTAACATGAAGGGAATAGGTGAGGTGGTAATTGAATACTTTAAAGAACTTTCTAACTGAGTTAGTCAAGTTTATCCATGGGATAATTACTTACAACACTTAGAATATGCCAAAAATACTTTTAAATATTACTTTGTAAAATAAAAAAATACATTCCAATCCATCTTATGTAACTCAAAGATACTTTCCAACCATGGGAGGATTACTTAACTGTCCCTTTTCCATCAGAACCCCTTGCTGAGCAGAGTATAAAGTCTCGAGCGAGAGCACTTTTCCCTCTGACCCCCCTTTCTGGTTTTCCCCGCCTGATTCATTGCAGATTCTAGTGAAACTTTAGTGCAATTGTTTTTGCCGTTCTGTTTGTTGTCGATGATGGCAACCAGAGAGCGGAGCAGACGATGCGTCTGCTGACTGTTGCCTTTTGGCGCTTTGCCTCCTCGCTCTCTGATTAACTCATTCATACATTCAGGCTTTTCCAGCAAGAAAATAAAAATGAAAAGCAAATAGTGAGAGAGAAAGAGCGAGGAAAGCGCCGGGAGTCGAGAGGGTGTGGCATTGTTGAGGGCCCTCCCCTCAGCTCCCACCCTTTGATTATGATTATTTCCATTTCAAAAGTTGGCGGCGCAGAAAAAACCGCACAGCCCGAGCACAATTCTGTGTGCAAGTTAGGTGAAAATATTTAAAGTGCGCGGCGAGTTTTCAGTTCTATTGCTAACATACACCCACGGAACACATGCGCGATTTTTTTTCGTACTGCCTTTATACAGTCTTACGTCTATAACTGAAAGTTCTAAGAGACTTTTAGCTTGACATCATAATAAAAACTTTACCTGAATCATTCGTGAGAACTAAAGTTATCTATCAAGGTTGAAATGCTTGTAATGAATTACTAAATTTATTATCATGTTTTATTAGTCCTGAAGCTTTGATTATTTTGTTTTAGTCAGTTACAAAATCAAGGTAAAAGTTGCGAAATATCGGTCCTATCTAGAATTCTGATAAATAGACCCCTGATGTTACATAAATACATCATTTTGTAGTTTATGGAAATTTATACAACAAAAATGGTCATAAAATATGGAATATTATGGGAAAATGGTAGTTTTATTGGGAAAATTTTAGAATTCATCGATTTGTATTCAAGAGTGATAAATTCGTTTTAAATTAAAGAGCATTAATGTGACCATTTTATGAGTAACTTACATAATTACGTATGTAACTGAGCTGCCTTGAGGAGGCTAAGTAGTAAGCAGCTCCAGCTGGTCCGCCTCTAAGAGGAGCCACTGTAGTTGATGCGTGGTTTTGGTTGCTGCTGTTACTTGGCTCGTTTAACTTTGAGCAGCTCTGAAAAGCAGCAGCCGGCATGCCGGTTTTTCTTTTTTCTTTCTTCTTTCCCCTCGCTCTCTCTGTTTCTCTTCCTCCTCCCTTTCTTGAGCTGCTGCAACTTTAATTGGACATGTTGTTGTTGTTGCTGCTGCTGCCGCTGGTGCTAGTGGCGTTGGCAAACGTGTTTTTATTTTGGGCAAATTTGGCATTCGTTTCCTACACGACTTGCAGCGAGGTCAGCTCGACGCTCTGCCCTGGGCTTGTAACTTTTGCTTCACTGTACTTGCGCTCACTTACCTCCTTGCATGTTGGTGTGACCTTAGTTATCAGCGCTTGATAACGGGGCGGGGGCGGTGGCAGAGTAGGTGGTTGCTGGTCCTCGCTTCACAGTTCGAGTCCAGAGCGCTGAGGACATCCCCCTTTGGTCGCAAAAGTCAGCCGCTCTTTGTTGTTTGTGCAAAATCGAAGGAAATTAACCGATAATTTGTTGTGAGCACACACACACAGGCGGAAACCGCTACCAATACGCACGCACTGCACACTCCCTCTCCCTCTCTCGCTCCCACTCACTCTTGTGTATTTTGTTTGTTCTGGCTTTGCTTTGCTTCTGATTTTACTTTTACTTTGCGATGCAAGCAGCGCGACGTTGCAACATCGTTCACATTTCACATTTCACTTTGTATCCCTCGGATGCACTTCTATCTCGCTTGGATTTCCTCTGTTTTGACAGCCGCCGCCTGCTGCTTCTTCTTGCTACGCGACTTATCCTCGCGTCTGCTTCACACAGCTATCCTGCGTGGGCAAGGATATCTTGCATTTCTTTTCTTCCCTTTCTTGGCGTGGTCCGCGATTCGATTCGCCCGAACGCGGCGAATTCGCACGTTCTTCTCGATATTTTCAACCCGATCGCGAATGTAGCGTTTTATTTAATTTTATTTTTTTAATTTCTTCGCGTATTTAGCTACATTTTTGGGGTTTTACAACCAATATCTCGAATCAAAACGCGCAGACTGTTTGCTCAAAAAGCGAGAGACCGTCGCTGAATGGATACAAAAATACCCTCCTACTGGTTTTCGTTTATATACTGAAATTAGTGAATATATACCAAATTATACCAGCTCAACAAGCAGTGCAAAATGTTTGGAACTTTGGTTGTGAACAATTGTGCGCAAGCAGTGCAACTGCGCTAGCGCTCTCTAAAGGCTATTATGGGAATTAATTTGGAGAATTTTATACATTCTAGGGTATCACAGGGTGTTTCTTTTTGGTTGAAAGCCCACAAGAAATTTATTTATCTAATTTATCTAGTGCTTTAAAAATACTCGCAAGCCAAAAATTAAACGATTTTGATTTAGTTTTTTATACCCTTGCAGAGGGTATTATAATTTTTCCATGATATCTGCAACGCAGTGAAGGAGGTATCTCCGACCCCATAAAGTATATATATTCTTGATCAGCATCGCCAGCCGAGTCGATGGATTCAAATCATATCATGCGGATGTTTGTTCAAGGGTAATTATTTCTTTTTCATATCTACGCCCAGCAAAAAGCGACATATCAAGCGGCATTGCGTCATAAAAAGAGCGACATATCTTCACACTTAGCTATGTCGTTTCAAGGGACATATGTATGTATATCCGAGATACATGTTTCATGCAAAAGTATACATAAATGTAGTTACCCCTTTATAGTTTTATCAAGAAATTATATTTACAAAAAATGAGCATAAGAAACCATAAGCCTAAGCATAATAAGTAAGTTTAGTTTTTAGTGTTTAGGCAAGTGCAGTGTATTTGATACAATCAGATTTTGCATTTAAGGGCAACAAGTTGTTCTTATTAATAGCAAATGCTTTTTTCTTGTTTTAAAAGACCACGCGCTAGATAACACGTTGTTATGGTACACCTTGTGCACTTCAGTTTAAGGGATTTTAATAATTTATTTGCAATTGTTAAAGCTAAAACCGGAAATCATTCTTTTTAATATTCGTTAATATTTCCCTCTTATAATAGTTCTTGCATTTTGGATTTGTTGCTTTGTAGATAAGACTATTAAAATAAACTTACTAGCTCCTGTCTTAAAATGATATAGATTGATTACTTCCTAAATGTATCAGATTAGATTCATAAGTTCAAGCTAAGGTAAATCGGAGCTATTCATTTATCAGTTTGACGACACCGATTATAAAGTTGCGTTCTCGGAATAATATCGGTGATAACCGATTGATAACCGACAGTCATACGAAATGTGGGTGTGTTGCCCTTAGATATGAATCTTAGATAGGAATCTCTAGTGTCTTGAGCTTTTATCTCTTCTATCCAAGTCTCCCTATGTAATTATTTATCGATCCGATACGATTTGTAATTGATTTGTTTTATTAATCATAATCAATCATAGCTACTCGATCACCGTCCGTTCAGGTTTGATAGGTGCTTTTCAGTGCTTTTTACACTTGTAATCTTGTACATATGTAGCTTAATAAATTAATGTGTAACTTTCGCGAAGACGAGCTTCCGGCATCGAGATAAAAGCTGTGGTAATTAGTGGTTCTTCGAATGGCTCCGGATCACTGATAACTCCAGCACCTGGTCGGTATCGATTGGTAAATGGCGAAGACAGGCCGCCGACGGTTCAGTCGCACTCCAAAGCTCGCGCAGCCATGGCACAATTCTCCCAACTCCACATGCCGATGCTTAAATGGCTTGTCATGTGCCTCGTCGCCACGATTGTGATTCTGTGCCTGGCAGGCCAAAGGGCCGATACGGAATACCTGGAATACAGACTAGCCAAGGTCCCTAGCACGGCGGAAATTATCATAAAAGCCTCAGATAGCTCCCTATTCGATTCCGAGACGGACGCCGTCCCGCCCCGGTTCTTTGTGGAAACTGCCAAGTGCCGGATTCCGTATGTGGACCCCTTCGAGATGGATGCCATGGCTATATTCCATGCGGACCCCTTTGAGACCTGCTCCAACGAGTCTGCACTGGTGACTCCGATCTATGATGTCAACCGCCAGCGCTATGTTCTGCTCATAAATGAGACGCTCGCGGCGAGCCTCCTCAACTCGAGCATGGGGGAGTACAATTGCTACTATCAGGAGATAACGCGCAACCGGGAGCACGACAGTTACGATAAGTAAATACCAGAAGGTAGCGGATATCCGCCCTATCAACTGTAGGAAGTGTCTCGATTTTGCCAGGAAAAGGGCAAAGATGAAACGTTAGAGTCTAGTGTGATGTTTGATAATTAATTAATTTGGAAGCATTTTAACTTCATGACTGTCTGGATCTGATTACAGGCCTGCCATGTGCTTTATAAACTTTATTTAGGCGCTACTGAGAGCTTAATGAGCCCTTCCTTCTCCCCTCAACATCTCAATTAATCTTCAATGTATTTTCCAGAGTGGAGCGCAAGTACTTCTCGCAGAACTACGAGGTGCCGCTGCATGTCCATGGCCTGATCCTCGCCTGCCATCGTCTGGGCAACGTGTCGGACATTCTGCAGAGCGATGCGTACACCCTCATCCAGTATATACCGCCGCCAAAAGGACTCTCCCTGAAGCCAGCTAAGCGCAAGCCGAGTGTCCTTATGTTCGGCATCGACAGCCTGTCGCGGATCAACCTACGACGCACCATGCCCAAGGTTTTCAGGTTCCTCACCCAAAGCGGATGGTACGAGCTGATGGGATACAACAAGGTGAGGGATGAACTACTTATGAAGGTAAGAAATTCATATCGAATCCTTTGCAGATCGGCGACAACACCTTTCCCAACTTGCTGGCCATCTTGACCGGCTACGATCCGGACTCGGCGCAGGCGAACGTGTGCGACTGGCACAAGAAGGGCTGCCTGGACGAGACACCGTTTATATGGAAGCACTTCCAGGAAGCCGGCTACCTCACCGCCTATGGCGAGGACGAGACTGGGATGAACACGTTTAACTACTGTAAGCCTGGCTTCCTGGAGCAGCCAACCGACTTTTACGCCAGGCCCTTTCAGAAGGCCTTCGAGTCGGGTATGGACACTTGGAAGTGCGAGAACTGCTCGATGAGGTACTGCATCGGGCGGCGCATCACAAGCAGCTACGTCTACGATATGGCCAGGGATTTTGCCCGCCGTTACGTGGAGGAGCGACCCATCTTCGGCCTGTTCTGGTCGAATAGCTTCAGTCACGACAGCTTCGAGATGCCGGCCAAGATGCAGGACTATGTCCTGCAGTATTTGCTGGACTTCGAGGCGGACAGAGTGTTCGAGAACAGCATCGTCATCTTCCTCTCGGACCACGGAACGCGCTGGGGCCGGATCACGAAGCTGCCCAGCGGCTTCCTGGAGGAGCGCCTGCCCTCGATGTTCATCTACCTGCCACCCTGGTTCCGGGCCCAGTATCCCGAATATGCGCGGGCCCTGCAGGTCAACCAGAACCGCCTGACCTCCAACTACGACCTGCACAATACCCTGAAGCACATCATAGAGCTGGGCGGCGGACCGCCATTGGCCAAAGCTCACGACTGTCCCAAGTGTCAGTCTCTGTTCCACCCCATCGACGAGCTGCGGACGTGCGTGGAAGCCGCGATACCGGAGCACTACTGCACCTGCGTGCCTTACAAAAGGATCAGCGGGAGGTGGGCCAAGCGAGTGGCGCCCAAGGTGATCGATCGGATCAACGAGTACCTGGCCGGCAGGAATCTCAGCGACATTTGCTCCACCCTGACACTGGACTACATCCACGAAACGGAGATACAGGTGCCGCTGGATCTGAGCTTCCACGCCAATGAGCTTCGTGAGGTGGCCACCTATCGCACCATGTTCAAGGTCGATCAGAACCGGGCCGACTTCCGGGCCACGGTCGTGTTTAACAATCTCACGGAGAGCGTGGAGGTGGATGTGACGACCATAAGTCGGCTGGACTCCTACGAGAAGGTTTCCACCTGTGTCCACGACAAGACGGATAAGTTGTACTGCCTTTGCAAGAGCGATCTCGAGAAACTGAAGGAATAGCTTGGGTATTAATAATTTTTAGTAAATTATCATGCATTTTAATAAGTAAGTTTAGTTTTTAGTGTTTAGGCAAGTGCAGTGTATTAGATCCAATCAGATTTTGCATTTAAGGGCAACAAGTTGTTCTCATTAATAGCAAATGCTTTTTTCTTGTTTTAAAAGTCCACTTATCAGAGATTTCAATCAAGCTGAACATCGAGTTTTAGGTGCAATTCCTTTAGCCTTATCAGGTGATTGAACTCGAGAACTCAAATCGAGTGGCCAGTTTAATTATTTAATAATTACTTAACAGAAGTAGTAGAAGTAGAAGTAGTTTATAGTTTATATATATATTAGGTTAGGTAGGAATTGTACAATTTTTAACTTAAGAATAATCTTTTAAGGATTCAACAGAAAAATAAATTATTATATTAATAGGAACATTTTTTCTTTAATATAATTCCTTAAACACATAACTCAACCAATTTAACAGTAGTAGATTTAAACCACATTATTGGAGGACATTTTTAAATATTAGCGCCATCATTTAAGTTTGGCAACAGCTTTTCCTAGCAGTTTCGCCAGCAAAGCCAAGAACTGAAAGCTTCCGAGACTTACGAGAATTTTGCACACCCTGTGGCTCTAGCCTTTTCCAGAACCAAGGCCGAAAAGCTTTGTGGATTTTATTTCAACTTAGTATTTTGCTGCATCGCAAGTTTAATATATAATTAATAGAACTTGTACCTTTTTCCAGATATAAACCCTCAACAAACACCAGACAAGTGTGGCAAGTTGTCTCTGATGAACTCGAAATGCTTACAGCAAAAGGTAAAGCCCTTTCCGTCTCGTTTCAGATCCGCATCGCATCCGATGATTTGGCAGAACGATCGCGGATCGGGTCGCCTTGTCGCCAGGCCATCGTTCTGTGTCACCACCACATAGCTGGCGCCGGAGAGGTGGCTAACGATCTTGTACGTCCAACCGGGAACGGGGATTTTGTTGTTGTTCAGCAGGTAAATAGGAATCATTTGTTGTTGGTTCCGCAACGTATGCACCTCCAAGGCTCCCGTGCAGACCTTGAGGACATCATAGTTTCTCCGGTCTAGCAGTCGCCTAACCCAAGACTCGACAGCCTTCCAGTTGCCATTGTTGACCGACGCATATTGGGGAACAACATTTCTGATCTTAAAGGTCGCCTTCTGCAACTGCTCGAAGGGGAAGTCCGCGGCGGGCGTTAGGTGGCCACGATTGAAGCACCTATCATCGGCTTGCTTAATCGACTGGTTCGGTCCCAGGTTGTCCTGGAGGCAGTTGTAAATGTTTACGTTCTTAAAGGCGGCCGCTTCCTCAACGGTCATTGCCCTGTCCGTTACGAAGCCAAAGGGAGGGCGGGACGCGGCTAAAGTATATCAGAAAGTTGTTGATATAATTTCATTTATAGAAATATTACTCACAGTCGGTGCTGCGGTAGACCTTGTGAATGGAAAATTGCGCTGCGAATTGCACTCCATCGTAGCAGCTTCGATAGATTTCCAAAAAGCGACCGCCATAATTATAGCCAATGCGATGCATTGTGGCAGGTAACGGACAAGATGGATCATTAATTGCTCCCACAGCTGGCTTGAATACTTTTTTGCAATTACTCGTAGGTAGCGCCGGGTTAAATGATCCATGGACATTGCAGTCGAACTTGCGGGGGGCTGTTCCACCCCCACAAAGCAAGTATATACTTTGAGAGGCTGGCACTGTATCGCTGAACAGGAGATCGTAGACATTGTTTTCGAAGCTCAAAAACACGTGATTGGTGGACATGGTCTCTCTGGGTATAAGGCAGCTGGCCCTGGCTTTTCCCAGGACTGAAAAGTGTGTAAATATGTATGAGTCATCATTAATTCTTGATCAATCAGGTAATATACTCACGAAGAAGCAGGCTAAGGCTCAGCCAGAGGTACTTCAGCTCGTTCATCTTCACGTCTGGAGCTTTCAGCTGGAACTGATGATCGCCATGAGAACTGGTCTGGCACAGGCAGCAGCTTATCTCTTCAGTTCCGAGAACCGCGACATTCATCAGGGCACCTCCCAGGTCATCGATGATAAGCGGTGCCACTGCGAGACTCTGGCTCTGGGCCTGCCCTGGTGACTCGCTAGGTGGAATACCCCCGCTCAGGCCATTCCTTTCACTCGGTTCTATGTGCAGTTATCATCGGCCATCAGCCAACTCGGGGAGGCTTGGGGGCTTGTTTACCTCGCCTTGCCAGCTCACCAGCTCACGTTTAATAACAAAGGAGTTGCGTTGCCCTTTCGTCCTTTCAGCTGCATCCAATGAACTTTATGTGGCTTGCATTTTCTCATCAGCACTCATAAAAACGTATCTAAAATTGAATCTAAGGTGCAGCAGAGGAAAATAAAATAAGATTCCGCACTTGGAACACTTGTAAGCCCGTTCGCTGGGGGTAATCATTAAGCAGAAGCCACTTGATTTCCACAGAGTTTACGTGACCCAAGCAAAGGGTTGCTGTTTTCCAGTGCAGAAATGATGGAATCTGCCATTTTGTGGCTATAAAAATATGAACTCTGGATACAATCTGTTGAATTCATCAGCCAGACACGAGATAAGCACTTGGAGCCAGACTTGGCAGTAGAATTGTGTTTTAATTAGCTTCCGTTAAGCAAATGGACAACTTGCTTCAGTTTTAAGTGAGTTCCCTTAAATAAAACCAGTAAATATTTAAAATGCAGCTTTAGTTTAAATTTATTTCATATTTAAAGGGCGAAGATTGTGGCATTGCAACAGTAGGTGTAGCCAGCGGCTGCATTGTCCACCAGGGTCATGGGGCAATTGATGCGGGTACAGAAGCGCGGCACGGCTGGACGAGCGGTGGCGAAGATGTTGTTGTATGTAATGAAGACGGTGTGAGGCTGATTGGTGGCGGTGCGCACCACCTTGAAGAGCCACTCGGGCATGATGTTCTTGGCGCCCGCTCCCAGGATAATGACCCGCTGACGTCTCTGGCGATCAGGGAGCGTCAGCCTGCCGGTGCCTCCCGTCTTGATCCTCAGCAGGCTGCCGGCAGCAATGCGACTGCGCACCCAGCGCTCAATGGTCTCCCAGTTCCTATCGTTGATGGTCTTCCACTGCGGCACCACATTGATATATTTAAAGGTGGCGCACATCTGGTCCCCGAACAGGTAGTCGGCCGAGGGCGTGAGGTGGCCTCGATTAATCACCGTATCCCGCTCGTTGGCTATGTAACGCTGCTGATTGCCAAAGATGGCCCGGAAGGCCCTGAAAATGCTGCGGGGCGAGAAGCTGGCGGCATCCGTCTCGCTGAGCGCTCCATCGCGGCTGAACTGGACACATGGTCGTTGGGGGACTATAGCAAGGAGTGGAGGAGTGTTAGTGTCTCTGAGTCTCTGTCTCCTGGACTGGGATTAACTACTCACAGAAGGTCTTGTGGTACACCAGATGCGTGGTGAACTGGGCACGAACGGCAGTTCGGTCGTAGCAGGCGCGGTACAGCTCCAGGCGGCGGTTATTAAGAGTATAGCCCACGGAGTACATCGTGTGCGAGCAGGAGGCATCTGTGACCACTGTGGCCGTGGGAGCCATGGGAGCACGCGCACAGCGTATGGGCAGCGGTCGGCTGAAGCTGGTGTTCTGGAGACAGGTGATCTGCACAATGTCGTTCGGCTGGCAGACCATGTGAAGCACCTCCCTGGCCACCACTCGCTGTGCCCGCTTCAGGTCGTAGTTGCCGTTGGCCGCTCGGTTGGTGAAGATGCGATTGGTGCCCTCAATCATGGCCCGGGAGAGGGCACAATCGGCCTCTGCTTGGAGCACTGGAAATTAAAGGAGAAAATAAAGATATTTTAATACACTTTAAAATCTTTTATGACTTCATTTAAGTCTTGATTAATTCCTAAATTTCTTACCGAGTGCCGCCAATGCCAGACCGATCAGCAGCAGCGATCGCAGCACTTGTTGAGCTTCCATGGTGGTGGATAATCGATGAGCTCTGGAACGGAAGCTTATATACCATTTAGCTTGGCTGCAAAGGCTCCCGCTTTCATTGTTCTGGCACTGCTTGGGGGCACGTGTGTGCTTTCAGCCGGAGAACTAAGGCCGAGACAACAGACTATTTTTGGCAACAAACATATTTTCTTCTGGCTTGAAAGCTGAACATGGCCTTTATTAATTCTCATTGTACTTGCAGCCAGAATGCATATTTACCACTCGAACAAGCAGCAACAATTTTCCCAAGGAAATTTTCAACCTTTTTGCAGAGAGATATTCCCTCAATTTATTTCCCTAGAAATATTAAAGGTAACAAGCTATTGGTTACTTGAAGGAAAGTATTTGCAGTTCATGCTTGAATGAGCGTAACCTGGTCATTAGTGTGCGATCCCAATAGGAGTTTTATTGGGGGCTATGGCTAAAGTCCACCTAAGCACTGTAAGAGGTACTGTAACTGGTTTTTGGCCCAAACAAATCTCAGGCCAGACAGGGGCTGAAATAATTGCCTTATAATATCCGTCTGTGGGTCGTTGTCTGGCCATCGGATGTGTCCTTGCTCGGGGGAGATGTGGCTCAAGTGGCTGTGTGCTTTAATGTGCATGTTGCGAAATGGTTAATGCTCGACAAAGTATGCTAGGCTTTGGTCTGCCTTCCGTTTGGCTGGGCTTCTGATGGGCTCCTCGCCGGGGTGACTGAAGGGCGTAACGCAATTTCCGCCGCTTACGAGCAATTTGGCGCTATTTTGGCACTTTTAATGCATGCTCACAGAGGCGAACCAAATTATGGCGTATAAAATTTGCGACTCAAATCGTGCGGCTGTGTAGCTGCCTGGCTCGTGTACAATTGTAATGGTCAATAAAAATAAAAGGGGCAAAATCAACAAGCCGACCACAAAAGCGGAGCATAAATTAAATTGTGCCGCACTGCAGGCAGGCGTGTGAGTGGGGGAGCGATGGATTCATAGACATGGCTGGCTGTGCTGGGCGGGCTGAGCTGCAAGTGCTCGGCTCGGCCCATTTACAATGCCATTGAGTTGCGTGTTTACAGCACAATTACAACTGTTAGGTTTTATGGGAGCCCAGTTCAACGCATGTCCGGGCGGCTAAATTTATTCTGCACTTTTATGAGCTCCCAGTGTCCGGACTACGGAGCCACCTCCTGCCTGATACTCCATCAGTGAGGAGTGCACACGCACAAAACAATTTCGCAGGCGGACGTATTTAAAAGCAACACAACCCCGTGCCCATGCCCCTGCTGAATAATTTATTTAATGTCTACTTTTAGGCGCAACCCACCAGCCAGGCAGCCAGCCAGCCAAGCAGGGAAGCAATCGCCTCGGCCTTTATTGCAGCGCACGCATTGAAAAGCGTTTCACAATCGCAGCTTGAATTTAAATGGGCCAAAAGCGAGGGCGGTCGCAATTTATGAGGAGCCTCCGAATGACCATTAAAACGGGCGGCAGCCGGCGGGAGTCCATTCCGAATGAGGCATGAATTGGAAGAGTTTAGATGCGTTTTAAACTGCCACGCAAACTTTTACGATTTATGAAAATTGATTCGCGGCATTAAAACATAAAAGTATACAATTCATTTCATTTTAATTTGCTTAATGGGCCGGCACATAGATGAAGCCTTAATTGAGGTAAGATAGTTAAGGCCTGAAGGTGGCGGGATTGCAGCAGAAGGTGAATCCATCTCGGGCCGTGTTGGGCAGGTTCACCGGACAGTTGACGGGCTGGCAGAAGTTCGGAGCCGGCGGACGCTGGCGGGCATATATGTTATTCAGCGTTAGGAAGGCCACAATGGGTTGGTTGTTGGCATTCCGCACGATCTTATACATCCACAGAGGGACCGGGTTCCTGTTTCCGCTGAGGAAAACTGGCCTGTTTTGCCTGTTTGCCCCGGGCAAAGACAGGGTGTCTCGTGCTCCTGTGCGCACATTTACAAACTGATTTCCGGTCACCGAATTGCGCACCCAGCGCTCGATCCTCTCCCAGTTGCGATCGTTGATGTCCTTGAACTGCGGCACCGCGTTTACATACTTAAAGGTGGCGCACATCTGGTCCCCGAACAGGAAGTCAGCCGAGGCGGCCAGGTGGCCTCGATTGATCACCACGTCCCGGTTGTTGGGAACATAGTTCTGGTTGTTGCCAAAGATGCGGCGGAAGGTGGCATGGATGTTCCTTACCGTGTAACTGGCCTCATCGGCGCCGGTGATCACTCCATCCGAGCTAAACTGGACACAGGGTCGCTGGGGATCTAAGGGAGAACAGAACATAATTAATAAGAATAAGTTTGAGTGAGAGTTTACTCACAGAAAGTCTTCGCATACACCCGATGTTCCACGAAAACAGCACGGACAGTTCTCCGGTCGAAACAGGCGCGATAGAGCTCCAGGAACTGGTTGTTGCCCACATTGTAGCCCACCCGGTACATGGTGGCCGGGCAGCTGCGATCCTGAACTGGCGTGGTCAAAGCCGCCGGCGCGGTGCGACAAGTCATGGGTAGAGGTGGCCGGAATGCCACTGCGGCTCCCTGTGCCCTCTGGCAAGTGGTTTGCACTATATCCTGGGGACTGCAGAACATCTGGAGGACCTCGCCCACAGCCGAGCTGGCGGTACGCTTCAGCGAGAGCTGACGATTCTGACCACGCACCATAAAGATGCGGGTGGTTTGCTCGATCTGGGGCCTGGTGAACCGGCACTGGGCCAGGGCTTAAGAGAAACCTCTTAAGAATTAATTAATTAAATAAAATAAAATTACCTTACCCATAGCACAGAGTGCCAGAAGAGGCAGCAGATGTCTCCACATGTCCGTCTGTTCCAGCTAGACAGCCGATCCGCTGCAGATCTATTTATACTGCTCGGGATTGGGTTCAAGCTGCGGGCATTTGGGCCAAGTGTGTGCACAACTGTTCCTCCATAATTGCACTCCATTGTTTATATTTTAATTTTCGATTTCGTTGGCCTGTTTTTTTTTTTAGCGACCCAAAAATGTGATAAAAGTAAGTATTAAATAATAATAAAACATTTAATGATGCCATTGAACCTTTTGCCTTTGAGAATGTGCCCCAAAGTATGCTGACATTGCAAGCAAGTGCAAATCCCTACAGATTTCAGAGTAAAGAATAAAAAGTAAAGCCAAATATGAAGTTTTAAATGTGTGCAGGGCGAGCTGTTGGCTTAATTACTTGCAGATTAAACCCAGGTAATGCACACCAGGCCCTCCATGCTAGTGGTCGGTGGCCCCATGTGGCTAATGTCAACTTTTGTGTGCATATGCTGCTGCCGTTCAATGGCAAATGTGCCTGGCTGAGTAAATGAAATTAGTTATTGGCCCGATGCCACAACCTGACCAGAGCAGAGCCGAGAGCCGAACCGAATCACTTTCCATTTGCCCGGCTCCCCATGATTTCATTATCGTTGTTTGTTCCCCAAATAACATTAGTTCGGTTTGGTTTAGCATTGATTTTGTCCCCGGTCCCCGGACCCCGGTCCCCCGGTCATGCTGTGGCTGCAGATTGTATTTGTGGCCCATGGAGCTACATCCGAGTACATGACTTTTTGGCTTGTTTGCGGAAAGGTGCAATAGCAATGGCATCCACATCCTGGATGCCGTTGGGCTCCGGCTCCTGTCGAATATTTCATAAATTTATATGTTCCTGCTAAATCCCTTAACGACTGTAAGCTTTTCCGTTTGTGCGGCATGCAGAATGGGTGGACGGCTGGAATGGCGGCAAAACTAATACATGCGCATATATAACGCCGACTTAGTGCTGTATCCGAGACGTGCCAACTTTTGCATGTACAAGCGGGGGAATCCTTCCTCGTCCGGTAGGAGAAGCTTTTCCGAAGGCAGAGACATTTGACTTTTACGCGCAATTGAGCTGGAGTAGCTCTTAGCAGCAGATCTAGGGCTGCCATCGACGGCTCACTCGAGTGCCCGGGCCACGCCCTCACCCTGGCCCTCTTCCCGCTTATAAATATTTATAACAGCCCACTCGACACCCACTAAATTATTAAGTTAATGTGTCGCGCTATTCAAAAAAGGTACTCCGCAGCCGGGGGACCAATAAAATTCCTAAGCCCCGCATCCACATAGCTGTGGTTGTGCATGAAATGTGTGTCTGGTGTGTCTGGTGTGTGTGTGGCCAACACTTTGACAATTTCACGCGCGCTCGGATCAGGGACCAGGATTGAGGAGACGTGCCTGATGTTTCTGGGTTTCTGGGTGCGTGTGCGGGCCACGATTAATAAGCCTGCTAATGTTGCGCGAAATTATCGGGGAAATGGGAAAAGTTTCGGCGAGCCTAAGATTTATAAATGGTCCATGTTTGGAAGTGCAATTATAAGGCCACAAAGACATATGAGCGATGGCAACTTAAGGAAGTTAAGGACCATAAATCAGAGATGGGTCTTAGCGGGGGACAGCGACTTATGAAGTTTCCGGAAAGCAGGGATCAGGCCTGTCTGTCGCTTGGCCATTTTAAATTCCACTCTCTCTCGCCTCGTGTGATGGGTCGTATACGTTATATTGCCATAGCAGCCGCATGTGGACAATACGTATACGTAGTGTGTGTAGTGTGTGTGTGCTTGCATTTGGGGGCTCCACCTTTCCACTAACACATGCCCGATTGCGGTCAACGGCAGGTGCAATGCTTGGTCCGTCGGTCGCTCTTTGCCTCTCAGCTTGACGTTTATTAAATTTTTCCCCCCAGGCCACAGGAAGCGGATGCCATGGAGCCTGGGAGCAGGGAGCTGGCAGCCGGGGAGCTGGGGGTGTGTGCACTTTATGCTCGACTGCGCGCCAGCTTAAACTCTTCTACGAGAGGGAGTCGAGAGTCTTTAAGCTGCCTCCATTGACTGGAGCCGCTTGAGCAAACACTTGCCAAGTATTTCACTTCATTTTACTGTCTTCCACGCCGGCGGGCGCTTTATTTGATTCGGTTCCCTTTTGGAAATATCATCATTAGGGCTACACATGCTACGACGACGTTCAAAGCGAACTGAAACGGCTCCATTACATTACGGTTTGCATGCCCTCAATTTCTGGGGCAATTATTTGCTTTGTAGCCTGCCAAAAAGGCTGCCACCAGCAGACAGGACAGGACAGACAGCGGCTGCTGTACTTGCCGCTCGCTGCTTGCCGCTTGCCGCTTTTACACAATTTCCTTCCGCTTTGCTTTCGCCGGGAAAGTATTACGATGATTTGCATAATTTTAGCGCACCTACAGCAGCCGCAGAATGAGGCCTAAACCACGGCCCCCTGCCAACTGAATCCTCCAGCGCATCCTTGTGTGTGCTCCAGTCCCTTTTTTGTGCTCGCCTGTTCGTTTTTTCGGCTCGTCTTTATCTGCTTTGCTTTCACGGCGCCTTTGTTGAGGTGTAAGGATGAGGGTAAGGATGCGGGTGTTTTCGGGTGTCTTCGGTGTGGGTTCCTGGGGTGTTGTAGCCTACATTTTTGTAACTGATGTGCTGCGTTGGCTCTCTGCTCGAATCCGCTCTGCTCCTTATCTTTGTGCCTGATCGAAATTGCTTTTGTGTGGTTGCCGGCCGCCCCCAGTCGCTCCTCAGTCGCTCCTCAGTCGCTGTTGCTATTTTAATTTCAGTCATGTGTGCAGCTGCCTCCCTGCTCCTTTTAGGCACTTTTGCAATTTTCTGCCTGCTTTGGGTTAGATATTCATATCAGCTCCCTACATATTATAGCTATTTTCCGCTATAACTGTTACTGATTGCCGCTTTGTGGCAGCATTTTTTGCCCATCCCTGATTCCACATCCTGGCCTTTCTTTGCCTTCCCTCAAACCCCCAATTTCTGAGCACCAATTGAGATGCAAATTGCTTTTGCCTAGAATGATTCGAAAATAATTCAGTTGGTTAGCATTTTTGCTTTTATAAATTCTGCCTCCTTTTTTTCCATTCTATATCTGGAATTTCTGCACTCGAATTAATTTGATTCACTGGCGATAATCTATGGCTTTAAAGTTGGGGAGTCTTAAATTTGAGTTCGAGTGCGAGTGAACAAAAATGAGACTTATTTCCGATAAAATTGGTGACTTGCTTTCATTAAAACACTTACTTAAAACTAAATGTGAGTCACTTAAAATATTTCTTAAATCTTCCCAGTTACCCCGACACATACTTGAAAGGAAAATATATATTTAACCGAATAAAACCAAGCATTTTAAAGAAAGAATGAAAATAAACAATACCCGCCTCGAGTTGCTCGACTAGAACAATGCACGAATTTTGCCAAAGAATTTTCCGGTGAGGAATTTCTGGATCAGGGTTGCTGCAAATTGTTGTGTGGCCAAAACAGGCGCATTTATTATCATTTCGGACACACACATATATAAAGCGTTTTAGCGCTTGTCGCTGCCACATGGCGCTTCCATTTCCTTGTTCATTTTCATTTGCAAATATTTATTTGTACATTTCCTCTTTGCACTATTTACCCACTTCCGTTGCACACTCACTCGCACACACAGTGACCTATAGCGGGGATCGGACTTAGGGGGGGCCACGGCACTCACTAAGGGCTTTCATTTTCACTTGCCAGAAACTTTGAAAGCCAACACACACTCGCACACACTCACTCTCGAACTGCTGACCCAGACTCGAATGCAGCTCTGCAGATGTGAGTGCGAATGCGAATGCGACGTTTTAGTTTTCGTTTTGGTTTCGGTTTGGGTTTGGGCTTCGGCTTACCACCCTGCAATTTGCTAAAACCTAGCCAAAATGCCAAGCTCCGCAGGCAATATGAAAAGAAGGCCGAAGCCACAAAACCGTAGCCCCAAAAACCTAGTATAGGTTTTATTAAATTCTTAATAGGCTACCCCACGTCCATTAGACCAACAAAGAGCTACTACAAAGAGCTCCCTACTCGTAACCAGTGTTAACTATGGCTTGATCCGCTGAAAGCTCGTCAATTATTTCCAGCTTATCAGGCAATTGATTAAATGTCTCACCCATCTTAAGCCAGGACGTCGAATTAAAGCAGGCCAGGCGGCAGACCAGGTCACAAGGGGAATCAGTGCGACGGCGAATCCTGCCTGGAGCTGGGAGTCGAGAGCCGTGAGCCGGGATCTGGGAAATGGGATGCCGTTGCAATGGCCGTGCCAATGTCGACATGCACATCATAAATGGTTAATGGCTGCATCCTCGGCTGACATTCGACTGAGTCTGCATCTGCAATGAAACTGCAACTGCATCTGCAGCTGGAGCCGGAGTGCGATGCATCGCAATCGAATTGCTCGCAATCAGAGCGGATGTCAGGAATCGCATCGAGATAACTCCATGTGCATTGCGTGTCTGTTAAATTAATAAATAATTGCCCGTTCAATTTCCCGCTGGCCGTCCTTTGTCCACTGTCCTCTGCTTCTGTCTGCCGACTCTCCTTTTCTTTGCTATCCGGCGAAACATTGCCGGACCCGGACCCAGACCGAGTCCCGCACCTGTACACCGTTCGTTCGTTTGGTTTCCTATGCGGGATTTTCGCGCACACCTGTCCACAGCTGAGCCAGATTAATTGCCTATTTGCGCCTCTCTCCCTCCTCGCCCGTCCGCCTTCCGCGCGGCTTTTTCTTTGTTTAATGATAAGCCTGACCTGAAAAATCTCTGACACTGACATGCTAATTAATAAATTATTTTGCAAAAAATTAATTAGATCGCTGCGGCCGGTGAAAGTGATTGGTCATGTTGCGGGCAGTCGGAAAGAGTCATAGCCAGAGCACGGAATTTATTGGAGCCATATTGGTTCACTGATTGATAAGTGACTGCGGGACGGTGGTTTTCTGTTTATAAATGGGAAATAAGCCTCGAAAGAGGAGTCATTAACAGGCGAATCAAAGATAAGCCTTTCAATTAAAATAACCAATATAAATCGGAAATAAAAATTGAAAAAAAATAATCAGCACTTGCAGTTATAAACCTAATTTATATAATTGAAAGTAAGTACATATATTCAGTACATTTTATCCTATCCCCTTTATAAATGATCCCACTTTTCTCCTTATTAATCACATCATCACCCAATCTGCCTTTCCACCCGGGGATCTCCTCACATGTTGCTCCTATTATTTGGTACCTGTGACCCAGCCTTGGCCCGGCTTTTCTTGGCTTTTGTCCCGACACGCACAGGTCGTCTGTCATCATTAAAATAATTTATCATCCTGGATCTAGTGCGCTATCCTTCACCGTATCTAAGTTGATAGTAAATATTTTAATTAAAGGCAAGTAATTATTGGAAAATGCCTTTATTGCATGCTCGAGCTTTCGAGTTAATTAAAATGTTTGCCTCGCTTTTTTCGCCCATATTTATTTTTGCGAAATAGTTGTTAAAGTTTTATGACAGCCGCATAAAATATGAATTCGGTCTGCTTTCAATTACGAAAGCAGAGCAGCAAAAACAAAGCAATTTCTGTTTAAATATCGTTTATTACTTTGCGCTCAACCATTAATTAAGGGCAAATGCCGGGCGATTATTGCGTGCCGGCCGGGTGAGCAACCTGCCGCACCCCGTGACCAAGCGTCCTTCCAGCCCATACCCGACACCTGACCCCGCCCACGGACTCAGAGCATCTGGCATCTTGGCGAAGGGCAAATGAATGCGGAGACAATTAATTGTTGCGCTCTGTGTGTTCAGTTCGCGCTTTCAACATTTCATCTGCAGTTGTCAGTTACTTTTGTCGTGGATCCAAGCCCCATTCCCAGGCCCTGCCCCCATCTAGATCCCACTGCAGCGCGCGCTTATGATAAATGAGTTGTTGCCACAATGCGGTGGCAGTCTGGCGCCTTTGTGTGTGCACCGAGCATTTAATCCTTTGGGCTTGAAGGCATTTCAAGCGGCCATTCATTTAGTTTCCATTCCCAGTGCAGTGCCACTTAGCGCGATACCCTCGACAGCGGGCATAATGAGCAGCCGGTAGCCAAAAAGGCGGGCACTCAGCCAGCATCGGCACTCGGAGAAATCTGGGACGCTTCTACGGGATTAAGCCTGTAAAGGGATTTCTAGACTTTACTAAGTAGTGTCACTTAAGTGTCTTTTGTAAGTAAATTGCAAAATTAACCAAGGAAAGGGCTTTGAAATTATAACAAAATAGTTTACCGGAACTCTAATTTTGAACTAATTAAAAACCAAAGCAAGCCAATGCAAAACTGTCTAGAGTAATGTCTTAATTAGGAAATTTACGAACTTCCTCGCTGGCTAGGATGAATTACCCCCCAGTTTCCCTTAGTGTGGATGATTGTCCTGCTACTGGCACCCATAAACACCGACGTTTTAAAGCGATCCGCAAACCGAACGGGAAAACTTTTCTCGGCCAAGTTTGCGCCCAGTGCCCAGGTGCTCGAAGTTGCAACTTGCATGTGCTGGTAGATTCGTGGGAAAGTTTACCACTTCGGCTTTGGGCAGTCCGGAACACACCTGGGACCTGCATGCGGCACATACTCCTACCATATTTATAGAATGCCGAGGGAGAGCACCTCAACTTTGCCGTGCACTTGGCCAATTAATGTGTCCGGAGCCGGCACACGGTGATGGGTAGGAAAAGTGATTGGAAAGGCCGGGTTCAGGGCCATGTCCCGCTCCCACTGTGTGCATATTCGATTAAGCAAATCCCGGCGGGAGCGCGTGCCGCAACTTTCGTAATTTATTATTTTGCTTATTTTGTCAACAGAACTTACAAATCCCTGCCCCCGAGCCGGCAGAGCCCTGACAAGCCGCCGCAATGCGACCAAATCACATATAAATTATTGCGTCAAATTGAGGCTGCTGCTGCCCGGGACGGACCGAAAGCCGATTTAAAACTTGACACACTGTGACAGATATACACATGTGTATTTATCGCACGCGGGCCAGGGGTGAATCGGAATCCGGCCCATAAGCCGGGGCATTAAATATTTTATTTTTTAAACTCGACTCTGCCGAGTTTTGCTCTTTCTCTCTCTGTGAAATCCCGGAAATAAGCTGGTTACCAAGGTATCCAATCTTTCGAGTCAAGCCTCGAGTGCGAACAGCTTTGAACTCGGAGGAATGTTTTTCCCACTTCTTTTATTTTGAATAAGTTGCGATATTGTAAACAAAATCTCCTTTCAGCAGAAGAATTACTTTTTCTAAAAATAATTTTAAGTAATTCTGGCTTTGGAATTTTGACAAATTGGTTTGAAGTAATATTAATTAATTCTTGGCATAATTTTCCTCCGAAGTTAAAGCATTTTAATTGAGAAGCATAAGCTTGGGAAGCATAACTTAACAGCTGTTAAAAACTGAAACAATTTGGAGTAGAAATCAACTCCCTTTGAATATATTTCCCATAACAGAAATCTTAACAATGGGTTCCTTCTATAATTTAATTTGCAACTGAATTTAATCCGCGTTTACTCGGTTCTGAAAGTAGCTGAAAAATCGAAAGTGGAACTACCAAGGAGGCAACAATTTAATGGATGAAAACTGGCTGCTCTCGGCGCGAGTCCAGTGCACGACGAGTTTGTCAGAGCTCTGGTGCTCGAGGAACTGGAGTGGATTCCCGTTTGCCTCAACAGGTGGCACACTTGCCTGCTGCTGCTGTAGCTGCTGCTGCTTGACGGCACCGCCACATTTTCCATTGGGTTCCAATTTGGACTTGCCTGCGGACAGCACAGGGATATGGGTTTCATTCTAAGAGAGACCGAGACTAAGGTGAACTTACGCAGGCCTGGTGGCGGGGCTGCCTCCGCTCGATAGTGCGCCAGTACTCGACGACGCATTTTGTGTTTCCGAAATATATATTGATGCGAGTATTTATACAGTTTTGGGAGACTACGTGTGTTGTGGCTGACACGTAACTCAGAACAAATCGTGTGCATTGAGCGATACAAGCACGTGAATAATCCCTCAATTGTCGGCGGGATTAGGGTGCTTCGTGGCTGAAAGGCGGATACCCACTTCCAGTCGCCGCGTTGTCATCGCTCCGCTGATAAATCTAAAGAGATTTGTTGCGCATCCATCAAAGTGAGCATTCTTATTATTCAAAGTACTTACACTTGCGCCGTTTCGGAACGTTTCGGGCAAGTGCGTGCCCTGCTCCTGCTCCTGCTCCCGCTCCTGCACCCTCAGATATGTTAAGGAGCAACAGTGGCAAAGCAGGGCTGAAGCACTGATAAAAAGCAAGCGCCGCAAATAGCGCACTCACACATACAAAATCCATTAACTAAAGTGTCAATTTAGTGACAGAGATAAAACGTCACACGCACAAACCTAAGGATACAAAGCCTTGGACACACGCACACACATATGCACAAAGGAAGCAAAACAAACGAAGGGGAATCGGACGAGGACGAGGACGAAGCGAGGAGAATGTCACTGGAACTGCCTTGGCAAATAGCAGAGCACAATGAATGGCAGCACTTTGTATTTTTCCACGTTTTTTTTTTCCATTCCATTCCTTGCTCCTTTGGCTGTTGCGTGCTTTCTTCCTTTATTTGTTTGCTCATGTCAAAAGATCTTGGGATAAAGTTATCGTTATCAGTTCTTGTTATTGTGTGCGTATGCTTGCGTAGGTCAAATCACCTGTTACATGTTACATTCCCTTGTCTGGCCGGGTTTCTTAATAAGCGATTGCAGCTCACTCGGTCGAAGATGAATAGGAGTTTGAATGAAGGTCGGATGGTTGGGCACAGCCAACGGAAATTCAAGGAGTGAAACGTCACAATTGTGACAAACCGCAAAGAAAGTAAATGATAAAATCAATTCTATATCGAGTTTAATTAAGGTTATACAAACGATACGTAGGTATTAATTAAGAACCATTTCCATGGAGGCTTACATGTGCTTGTATCCAACATTAAAACAAACAAGCAAACGACACTCAAAATGACGAGTAAAAGCAGAAAGACGAGAAAATATGTCGAGACTAGGGGCGAAATAACGATTAAGAGGGCCAAGCGCACGGCGAGTAAAGACGTCGAGTAAAGACGTCGAGTACAGATGGCGAGTAAGGGCAACGAGATAAAAACAAGACCAGAGAGGGCAAACGACGTAAGAGTTGAGCCAAACTGGGTCAAACAATGATAGAGATGTTTTTCTAATTAAAAACCTTACATCAAGTAACCTATTCCAAATTAATGGTATAATTATGAAACAAACAATCTACTGATTGATTTTTAGTTTCTTTGTCGACCAGTGTACATACATATATGTATCTCTGATCAAACTCCATTTACTTAGACTACAAGAAGCCCAAGGAAAGGCGTGAAAAAAAAACCCGAACAAAACTGAAAAGTGAAATGCTCTCAAAGACGAACCACAAGTGAAAATTGTTTTCCGTTTTTGGATTTTTTTTGTTTTGTTGTTTCTGGCTTTGACGCATCCTTTAGCGAACTGTCTTGCAGGCATTTCGTATGCACCACGCCACACCGCAAAGCGCCACAAAGTGCAAGTCAATATAAGAAACGGCGAATCGAGAGGCAACTGCTGCATTGCAACTGCTCCTTTCAATCCATTGCCTGCCAATCGAGAATGCGGTGCGTGCGTGCCGCTCACGCTTACGCCGCAATGGGAATTTCCGCGACTAAGCAATCGGTGGCGCAGAGCTCACATAAGCACGGCTCCAGGCTCCAGGCTCCGTTCTCGAGCTCTGCCAAAGAGTGGCGAGCATTTGCTTTTATGCAAAGTATAGCAAATTGTAGCGACTGCATTGAAATTCAAGAGGGCAGACCCTCTGATAAATGACAAGCTCGTGCGAGTGCAGCTCGAGTGTGAGCCGTGAATTGGAGACAGCTGGCTGAGTGGTGCCACCACGATGTGTGGCAGGACAAAAAATGAACGCCACCAAAGGTAAATGTGTGTGTAAATTGAGAGGAATTGCCCGACACGTTTTAATTATTGGCCCCGGCGGGACAGCCCTTCGGCTGCTGAGCACTTCATTAGGCCTCTGGCGCGGCTCTAAGTAAGACACGCATATTTTTCATACTTTACAAAATCCACAAGCAGAGCGGAGCTCAATTATTCAAAGCAGCTGCACCGCCCCCGAACGAACCCGACATAAAAACAAGGAAGAGTGCTGGAACAGATCGTAACGACCAGGGGTTACCTGGTATGTAAATCCTACAAGAGTTGTCCTTATGAATGGTTAGATCTGGGGAATTTATGCTCTATTTATGTAACCAAACTGCAAGGGGCTTAGCGCAGAGATCGACCAGACTGCTGGACATCCAAGAGTTGGAAAGACTACCTTCCTTCTACACTTTCCAGAGTGCAATATACCCTTTGCTTCAACGAGTACCGGGTGTAGAAAAAAAGTTACTGGGAGATTGGGTGGCCTAGACACGGGTACTCCCTTACACGACATTGACTAATGTTGATATGTCGTCGTTTTTTGTTGTCGGTTTTTTCCCAGCCTTGGCCTGATGGTTTATTTTTGATGTGTGTGCCGTTGAGCTTTGGCGACGTGCGTCTCCGGCACCGAAGGATGATGCTCGGGTGCTGGGATACTCGGATACTCGAATACTCGGATTCTCGGATGGGGATATGGCGATGCTTGGGTGGGTGGCCTGTTCGCCCGTGCTCGTCCCCTTTGTAGCAATTGCTGTCGTTGCTGCCAATTTGCTGCTGTGCGTTTTGTCCTGTGACAGGAAGCGTAGGCTTCTATTGCGCTTCTCCCTGCGTGGATGTGTCCTTCGCAGAGCAAGTGGGAGTGCGAGTGTGGGTCTGGGTGCGTTGTGACGTGACACATGGTCGTAAAGGATTTTCTTTGATGATGTTATCGTTAATGGTGCATGGTCGCAGCTTAGTTGAACTCGGTTCAGTTTGGCTCGATTTCGCATCAGTTTCAGCTCTGGCTCCGGCTCCTGCTCCGGCTCCGGCTCCAGCTCGACATTGGCAGATCGTTAGCGTGCACCCTGAACTTTTTCCAACGCCTGCTCCTTGAATAATGATGCTGTTGATGCCGTTGATGTTGTTGAGGCTGAATGTGGGTGGCATCTTGGGGCTGAAGCCCCTTTAAATACGCGCTGGCTTAATTCTTCCCACTGGATTGGGTATGCAAAACAACAAAGCAATACATTTTAATTAGCCACCGGGGCCCGAGCAGGCAGGCAGGCACTCGCTGCTACTAGCTGCTAATACAACTGCTGACCATTGCCAGGCAAATAAGCTGGAAGGCAGCCTGTTGTTCTGTCATGTTTTTGGTTGGCGGCTTTGTCGCCAGAGTGTCGTAGTTGTTATTGTTAATTACCTGGCGCCGGACGTGAGAGGGACCGAGAGAGGGATAAGAAAGCCCCGAGTTGACTTGGCTCCATGGAATGCTAATTAAAATTGAAGGGCCTGCCTTACGCAAAGTTGTTTGTGGCCTGCCTCTGCCTGGCTGCCTATTTGTCTTGGCCAGCTATTTGGTTAAGCTTGATTTTCAACAACAGATTCCGGGACTAACCAGGACGAAGCTAACCGCACTGCACTAAGGCCGAAGCCGGAGCCTGACCATAATGCAGCACTTAATGTCTTATTTAATTTAGCCACACAACATAAATTCATCATGCAATGGGGCTGGAATTCAATTTCCTGCTGGAATGTGCACCGAGAGTGCCGAGCGTCTGCATTAAAATTCTTATTAAATGATATGCACTGGCCACAGACACTTCCGGCTCCTTGGACGTGGTCATGTTAGCCACAATAATGCAAAACACATGGCTACATAAATATTAGTAGAAGGAGCGGGGGCGGGAGCAGGAGCGGGAGCTGGGGCAGTTGGAAGCCTCAAAAACCTATGTTGACCGCACATTAATTAGCTTTTGGGGGGCCCGGCGATGTTCGGACAGATGCTGGAAGCCCCGAATATAATACGTATACGCAGCGTGTGCCGTCGAAGGGGAGGTGAGTGCGTGTGTGCATAAATCATTTTAAAATTGACAGCACAGCGCCCCTCAAATTTGCATTGCAATCCATTACGAACTCTCTCGATAGGTGTAAAGTTATTGAGTTGATGGCGTAATTTATTTGCCCGCCGGGCACGCCCCTTTGCTGTTTTCCCGGCTAATTAGACAAGGAAAAGAGTGGAGGGAAAGGGGCTCGAAAAACAGGTACAAAATTGTTTCAACTGCAGTTTGGCTCGCTGTCTAGTCAATTAGCCCAAGCGTTCGGTTAATGCGAAACTTGGCTTGGTTAAATGGAAATTGCGGGGCTTGTTTAACAATTCGCAGTCGTGTTTGGCATTGCTATCTGCTGTTGTTGCTGTTGCTGTTGCCGCTGTCGCTGTTGCCCGATGTAGTTGCATGTACTCTAAACAAGCGGACTGCACAAATAACAATTTCGGTTTTACATTTTACATGCATGCATAAGGAAGCACAGCAGCACTCCAAGGGGAGTCCTGTAGCTGGCTCTGAATATCGTAAGCGTGACTCTTAGGGTTGGTTCTCTTTGCATTTTTAGTACACCCCAAAGCTCTCTCTCTCTCTCTCGTTGTTCCTCTCTCGAGTTTCTCTCTGTGAGCTTCGTGCTAAGTCGGCTGTCGTGTCCTGTCGCCTCCCGCCGAATCCTAGGACAACGACAGTTCAGTTGCCTCTTGCCCGTAGTTGGCACTCAGCGGTTTATGCTCGAACGTTTACTAGGAAATTATGCCAGGACTTAATGCGTAAACTATGTACTTTATTAGTTCGGCATGGCCTGTGGCCCTAGCGCAGGATTCCCTTGTACTTTCAGCTGGCACTAACATCCATCTTGCCGGAACAACTAAAACTCCCCCCCGAGAGGTACTGATTTCATTCCGGACACGTGACAAAATGTTAGCACTAACCCCAATAGCTGTGCTTGCTGCTTGTTCTCTTGTTAAGTTTTATGATATTTTGCTTATAAAATAAATAATGAATGCATATTGCTCAGCTCCGTCTGCGACTTCTATCTCTGGCGGCGTCTGCCGAGAAGGGGTCACGTTCAACGCAGACGTTTCACACCAATTACTCGCAATTTGCATACAACAGAACCGCATGCAAATGACACAATGCAAAGTTATCCACGTCCCGCTCGCTGGTCTGGCCCCCCTCCATTTGCATTGGCCATGCATCTCAAATGTAATCAACGAAAGCCGAAACCAAAGCAAACTTTGCTCCCTCACCGAGCCAGCCAAGCCAGCCAAGAGCCAACAGCTAGCAGCCAGCCAACCTACCAGCCAACAGCCAGGCAGGCGACGTCGACTCTATTAAGTAATGAATTAAGATGCGAATCGAGATCAATTGTTCGAAAATGCCGCAGCGTCGGGGGTAACAAAAATGCATTCGGCAAATTGCAAAAGTTTCCACTTTGCATTGGTTTTGCATCGCAGTTGGATTGAGTTCCGGTTCCATTCCGTTCCATACCATTCCGGTCGTACTTATAAATTAATGATTTCCCCTCTCCCAATGCCCGAAAAACTTTTGGCCACCAGTCGGGATGCAGCTAGCGTTTGACAAGTAATCAATGCCAGAGTTCCTTGACGGCTATGCTGTGCTGTCCTGTCCAATGCCTAATGAGGTTTAATTGTGGCCCCGGAATTGATATTCTCGTTTAATTAGGCTCCGCCGCATCATATGCACGGGGCGTATAAGTAACTTGTGCCTGCCACCCCGTCGTATGCGTGATGTATCATTAGCTCAGCTATAAATACGCATGACATGGCTGGAAATTAATTTGTCGAGCCGCCACCGAATCGGTGTAAGTGGCGTTTCAATTTCACTTGAATAATTTATAAAGGCGAATCGTTAATTGGCCAAGAGCCTGGTGGTGCGGTCCGGGCCATATGCGTGCGATGTCATAAGCCAGGATTCAACAAGTGCGAAATGAAATTTGCTGCTGCTGCCGCCTTGGGTTGACGTCGCCGTCGTCTTGTTTGCAATATAAACAGGCGAAAAAATTGTTGTGCTGTAAACAAGCAGATAAGCCATTGCTATAAACCCGACATACATCGGCTGTACATATAATTTAGAATGCAAATGGAAAAGGTATCGAAGTGGGGGTACTTGGCAGAGAGATGAGGAAGATAGATATTTCATATTATTCTTTTTTCTAAGCTTACATTGCACAGGATAAGTTATGGAAATACAAATGTTTAACCAAGTCAAACCCAACTTAAAATCAACTCCAAATCAATTAAAAATAAAGCAAATCTGTGTTGTCAGTGATAGTTCCCTTAAATTTAGCTTCATGATTCATAAACTTACAATAGATTTCTTACGAATTATTTCAGTATACTTAAATAATTTATTTTATAATTATTTAAATATTATTTTAGGTAAATAGCTTTTAAATTAGATCTTTAGTTGGATGCTTTTAAGGGTTGACTTAAGATTAAGTTGACTTAAGCCTTCAAAAAATACTTTCAGCAAAGAGAAGTAATATTTTCTGTTGCTTAAACCATTTGAACAATCTTAGTCCGACTCTGTGGGATCATTTGTAAAAGGCTTTTATTTAAATACTCCCCAAATCCCTTGCCAAGATAGCCTTATATACCCCGCTCCCTGTACGGTACCCTGTGGGTCTCGGGATCATTTGCATACACGATATGGCGGATGGCAAGCAAGCAGGCAAGAAGGATTCACTGTTAGCTGCCTGCTGCTTACTGTTTGCTGTTTGCCGACGCAAAGTCGATTGCCGATACACCAAATTGACGTTTAGTATAATAAATTGAATGCCATGCCTCACATTGTGCCCGCTTCCCTCCCCCGAGCTTGATGCCGGGCATCTGGGGGCGGATGAGCCAAGCTCAGGCCAACTCAACGCAGTTGCCATTTGGTATTGTAAATTATATTAAATATGCAAGACAATGCTTTCATATAAATCCTCTAAATGAATTTCAAGCACGCAAACACACGCGCCACTGAGCAGAGGGTACACACACACGCATGAAGCTCTGGCTCACACATACAGAGCAGGTCCTGGGCCATTTTGTACACTGTTTTGCACGCGCGTCGCAAAAAACTTGCGAGCTGTTTATTGGAAATTAGTTAAAGCACCCCCCGGGCCAGGGCCACAAGTGCCAGCGAGTCCTGCGTGTCGTCCCAGTGCCCCAGGCTAGTTAAGCTGCTCCCGAGCTGCTGCTGCCGCTGCTGTTCAGTGGCTTAATTTCTAGCGGGCTCGTAAATCTCTGCAAAATGCTGCTCACTGTTTAAACATTACAGACCCCGATCACGTTCTGCAGCGAAGAAAGTTTCGACTTCCTATAAACACTCGAGAGATGCTTTGTATTGTGTCGTAAACGCAAACGCAGACGGAAATGGGAAAGTCGAGATGCGAAATGGGAAACAATTGCATAAGCGTCTCGGGGTGGCGACGACGACGCCTAACTTCGGTTGATGCGTTTAACAGGGTGTGCGAAGTGCACAAGTCGCAAGGTGAGCCGCACTACGAGGCGTATACGCAACCCCGCTGGCCGCACTTAACCCCTTGGGCTGGACTTAACCCGACATGGCATGGCCCATTTGTTGCTGCCTTGGCACGCTGTCGCTTTGAATGCTTTACGCTCGATTGAGTATTTATTTGATTTCTCATTTGTGTCGTCTGCCAGTTGACCATTTTTTCTCCCCATTTCTCCTTCATTCTCGCTGGCTCTCAGCCATGCTCCTTGCCCAGCTCCTTCGTGTCGCATTGCTGGGGGGCCCCTTGGCCGAGAGTCCTTGCTGTAATTCAAGTTCTGTGGCCAAAAGTTAGCCACAGTTGATTGGTTAGACAAGGCTTTTTGTTCTTGCGAACTCCGATGCTTGTTTCTGGCTTGTCTGGCGTATTTTTCAAGGAACCAAGGTACGAACGGAACAAAAGTTAATGAAACTTCTGCCATGTTACTGTAAACTGCATTAAAGGCGCAACGAAAATGGAAAAAATCCAGCGAATCAGGAGTAAATTGTCGGTTGCACCCGCCAATGTTCATTGTATTTTTTCCATGATATTTCTTTCGCGAAATTGGAATATATATGGCCTGCCATTTGCTCCTCTCTCTCGCCTGTTTGTCGAGTGCACTAAATATTTTTTCAGCATTGATATAGTGAGCAATATTGCGCATACGCCGCGTGGCCATAAAGTACTCACCCAAAGCCCCGTCAGAAGCAGCATCAGCATCAGCAGGAGCGGCAGCCGGAGGTGGAGCAGGATCACAAGCACCAGACATTGTAGCAGGTCAATCGATGGTGCGTAACAACTTTAGCATACTTTATGCTCCGCGGCCATATCGTTTAATCGAAACACGTGTCCTGGCTGCCAATGGCCAATGGATAATTGCCATCGACGAAAACACAAAAAGGCTCCGGGAGACGGACGCCATCAGATTATCTTCGCCGTAGCCATCGCCATCGCCATCGCCATCGCTCTTCATTCCGCGCTTCACTTTACAGTTTAATGTGCCGGCAGCTGAACTCAATCCGCTTTGATTGGCAAAGTGATTCCTTCACTCGGGGTTTTTAAGTGGCCCTAAAATCAAGAGATAGCGATAATTATGCCATGAAAGTTGCTCGTTTTCCGTTGCCCGTTACCCTTCGGCTTATCTGGCCCCAAACTGCACTGAAAGTTCGCCTTGGTCTGTTCCCGATCTGTCAACGGCTGAAGTTGGTCCGTTAAGCGATTCCTTTGCCTTTGCAGAGTACCCTTAATAAGTGGCTTTCCACGTTTCCCGGGGAGATGTCACATCACAAGTGCGATCCACACAATGGCTTGGCATATTAAAAAATACCTTCTGCCAGTGCAATATGTCAGACAGTGACAGACAAGATGCCACGACCCGCCGGCTGCTGTCATCTGCGGAGACGTTTCTACTGCGGCCGTCCATTGACACTGATTCCCAGAGGTTACTACCACCGAAGTCAAGCATTTATTTATTTATTTTCCGGACAAAAACCACTTTTTGTTGCTGGCCCCAAATTATCGATTCGGTTTTAAAATTTTAATAGAAACGAAGCATATTTTTTGTAAGCAATTAAAATGCCAGCATTTCAATTTGATAGTATTATGAAAGGCTTTCGCTTGCAGTTGCATTTCGTTTCGTTTTGTTTCTTTTCCGGGAATAATCTATTTTATCGTTTAAAAATGCATTCAGCAGATTTACTGGTTGATTTCATCGAAGCGGAATCCTTTTTGCCAACACACATCTGCGGTTAAAATAAGTGCAGCAAGGATGCGTCCGTGAAAGTGCAAAAATATATCGCATTCATCTCGATTTATGACTTAAATATGAGTTAATGCCATTATTAATTAAGAGTTTCTGTTTATAGTTTATTTCTTCTCATTTTATGTATTTTTTTAAGGGGTTAATATATTTGTTTAAATATTCTTTAATGTCACCTCTGCTTCTGCAACTGCCTGGACCAACTTTGCGCCCGACTTCATTCCAATTTCAATGGAAAGTGCATATGCCAGTGCTCGCTGTTCTCATTAGACTAACATGGGTTTTTGGCCAAAGTTAGCGCTGTAAACATAATCATCCAGCCGAGGAGCAGCCACACAAATGTCAAACAAATCCGACAAATTACTCGAGGCGCAGCTGGATGACACGCACAAATTTATATTTTACATTTGACAAAACTTGCGCCAGGGCTGAGCTCAAAAACGCTGTCATTTATTTGCAAGCAGCTTTCTTGCGGCAAACAATGCGAAATGCAAATGAATACACTCCGCTTCCGGTCTTCCCTGACTGATGCAGGATGCAAATGAAATGCAATCAGTTTGTGTATTTTTCATATGCATATCTTGGCTTCTGCATCGGCACCAAGCAAGCTAAATTACAAAAGTTTCTACCATTCCATTTGTGATTCTCATGGAGCTTAGCTCAGTCCGGCCCATCGTTTGAATATTTAAATTCGATTAGGAGGCAGAGAGGCCTCTATTTCGTTCGTTGTCCGCAGTCCGAACTCTGTTGTCCTTGTCCAGTGTAGCTTGGGGGGGCCTGATCCTGTTCCTGTGGCAGCTACACGTGTGTGCACAACCTTTTAGCATCGGCACCTCCTGGGCATTGCTCCGACTCGGTAATCTGCCTGTGAGATTCTTGCTCCCGGATACCAATCGGCTTTCGGGTCTGGCTCAATCTGCGAATTTACTTCGACATCCCATACGGCTGCTGCCAGTCCCGAGTACAATAAAATGTTCGTTTACTGCGTACAATCAACAAATACTTTTCAATATTTAACTTGCACATTTGCGGATTTCCGCCCCACAGGCGTGGCACACATCCTCGTCCTCAGCCAGGCATAAGTCCTGTGAAGGAGTACACATGCAAAAAAGAGGCTGTACTGCAATTTACTCCCTTGAAAGTATTATTTGAAAGTTAGAAATGCAGCAGTAAATAAATGCTTTGAAGAAGAACTTTAATATTGATGCAGTAAACAAATAGAAAATCAAAAATAAATATTAGAATCTCACACTCCCTTTTGCTATTGATATTATTTTTGGTCCTGTGTAGGAGAAAGACTCGGCACTTCGACTTGCTGCCTTCTGCGAGTTCCGAGTTGTTTAACTTCTGTGCCGAAAACCCTTTGAAACTCGGTTGAGTGGCTCTCATAAATTTCAGTTCGGCCCCCGAGCACGCCCCTCTATTTACACTGGCCATATAATTTGGCTCCGAATTTATGTGCCATGTGCCACGAGTCGTTTTTCTCGGGCAGCCCGTGCTCGTGCCCTGCTAACTACCAATTTGTTGTCATAATTCATTGACGAAATTATTGGGAGCCGACTGACTTCGACTGGCAAGCGTTTTGAATTTAATTGGCACTTCCCGCCAAAGTGGTAAAACATTTGGTCAGTCGCCCTCAGTCAGTGGAGGTGCTTTCCGGCGCCCTTGTTAACTTTCTGCTTTCCATCGAATCCTGGCCCCGGGCTAAGTGTGTGTCTGTGTGTGCAGAGCATAAGTGGCCTTTATCCGATGAAAAAAGGAGTGTAGCTTGCATAATCTACCAAACAGTTGCCAAAACTTTTCCATTGGAGTCGAGTTGTCGCCCTAAAGCAGTTTGCTAAAAATTTTCCCCATCTGTGGCTCCCAACCTCACTATCTTGCACTTCTCTCTCCTAAATGCTCGAGCAGTTCTCGGCTGTTGTTCCAAATAGATCACAGGGACACAATGGAATACTTGGCTCAAGTTTCTCGCGATAAGCCGAAGTCGTACTTCAGGCGCACTCCCAGATGAAATTAGCTGCATTTTGGCACGGAAAACTTTCAATTTTTCATGCTGGCACAAAGCTTTGAGTTGCGAGCTGTGAGCTGCTTCAGAATATTTGAGCTATTAGCGAGCTGGCTGAGACAATGCCGGACGGCTAAACAATGTGCATCTATTTCGCCCCGGCTTTTTCATAAATTATTCACGACAAAGGGACTCTCAGCTACTGCTGCAATAAATGCAAAATAGTTGAGCATGTTTTATGGCAGGCTGCTAAAAAGATGGCGGACAAAGCAACGTGCTACATATTCCGACTGATATTCAGGCATTCGGCGGAAAAGCTTGGCTTCCATTTGGCCATTTCTTTTTTGTGTTTGTGCTCAAATGCATCTTGGAAGTGGTTGAATGGCTTGGAACAGGCAAAATCTTGGGCTAGTGCACCATGGGTCGTGGGCAGAAACTAACTTTATAAAATAACAACAAATTCCAGTAGTTAAACAAACTTTTAATAGTAATTAAGCTTGTTGAATTAAAACTTGAATTTCTGCTTTTTTTTATTTGTATTTAATCTTTATTAGTCAAGTAACTTGGCTATAAATTTACTTACTCCTTACTGCAAGCCTTAATCCTTATTAGCCTAGAATTACTTTAGGTACTTACCAGCAAACAGCTTAAAGCTTGAGATCTGTTTTTATTTTGCCAACTGTGCACTCAAAGCAGGCACTCGCTCTGATTTACCTACCCGAAGTTCCTATTCACTGGAGCCTTCCGAGTGCGGTAATGCATTAACAGAAAATAGAAGCTCACTCAGAGCTCACTTATCTAGCCAAATGAGCGCATCCCGGGACTCACCCAAATGCTCTTATTATTCACCTCAAGCAGGTGCATAATAATGACCGCAATAATGGATGTTGTTTTGTGTGTGCTGCTCTTATCCCTCGTCGTCCGTCTTTTGTCGATTTCGGTGTTAGTTTCGCTCTGTTCGGTGCTTTTTTGGCTTTTTACCCGCAAGTGGGTTAAGTGATTTTCAGCTCAATTAAAATGGCTGCGAAAGTCGGTCGGACCGACGCCCAATGGGGCGTGCATGAGCGCTCTTACCGCTGACCGGCAAACAAGGCTCTGTCATATTAACTCTACACTCCAGCCAGGACAGGACGCAGGACATGGAGCCCGACAACAAGCTGGCAGCCTGTCAACCGTAAAGCACCAAAGGCCACTTGCGGGTCGTTGCTGCCAGCCGTAGGGTCGAGCGCAGGGAAGTGGAGTCTCTTTGCAAACTTGAGCGTGAATTGCTACTAAATTGCAACATCAGAGTTAACTGCTCTAAACTTACGTGACATAATTATGCGTTTGACTAAGAAGTACCAACAACAGAGCAGGGTTCGGCCCGGGCCCAAGGCGAGGGGCGGCTCCAAGCAGGCGGGGCAGGCATATGGCCGCTCGGGAGTGTCTGTGAGTGCTGCTGCTGCTGGCCGAGTGTGAGTGAGCGTGCGGGAATGTGTGTGAGGTTGTTTACACAATTACTACGAAATGCATGCACCACGCAGGACGCAGGACGTGCAGACAGCAGGCCAAACAAACACACCAGCATGCACAGAGAGAATTAGCACATTTGCATAAAATGATTTAACTTCCAGCTATTTATTTCCATTTAAATGTGGGGATATTTCATCTTAATTGATAAGTTAGAAGGATTTTTATTAAGATGCATTTACCTTGCATTTCTTGAGAGCCAAAATTAATATATTCTGCCAATATTCTGAAATAAATTAAAGTTTGTCTTAAGCTTTTGATTGAGATGAATTTCTGCTAAGTTCAATAATCCACCTTGGTGATTTAACGAGAAAAATCCTTTCTATAAACCTTTAATCTCTTATAAATCTGTACATCCCAAAATTTCCCCTGTGTGCGGGAAATAAACAGCAGCAGAAACCCCTTAGTTCGTGCCTGGCTACATTTACATAAGAGTGCGCTTTATGGCCCCCCAGCCCACTCCTACACCCAAACCCAAGCCCAAACTGGCAGCCAGCCCCCCTCAAACACATTCGCAGCTGTTTGCCAGCGGAAGATGCTTAATGAGCAGGCACACACTCGGCGCCATAAAACAGATTTTTATTGTGCCGGAATTAACTTTGCAGCACGCACACTGAGAGAGACAGGGCAGGACATAGACACGGACAGAGATTTCAATGAAGTGGCCCAAACATTTGGCTGGCCAAAAATCACTTCAAGGTCGCCAAATGGAATTCCCTGCCATGTCATAATGCCGGCCTGTCTGTGTCGACCATCTCATTGAATTAGTGTAGGTGCTGCGGTGGGGCATAGGTCGCATAGCTGGGAATCTCGCCAGGCACCCAGACACCCAGCCAACCAGCCATTGACATTCGACACATGCCAGGCATTAGGCTGCCAGTTTGGGATTCGGGTTCCGGGATTCGGGATTCCACAGGGCGGGCGGCGGCGGTTAGACTCGATGTCGACCAGAGCGCAGGCATTTTGATTAACGACATTGTGCACTAATGTCAAAAGTCATTCAATCAACTCGTCCCGGCAAACATTTGCCGAAAGCCAAGAACTCAGGGCCAGAGTCCCGAAAACGACGAAAGCGGCTCCAATCCAGTTAGAGCGCGCTTCATTCATGGCTTTGTACTTTACGCTGACAGTATCGATTGATCATTGGCACGTGATTGAATTCAATTTGATGAAATACTTTAGCCAATATGTCGTTGCGTTGCGCAAATTTTTAACGATGTGGATTTTTATGTTTGCTTTGTTGTCACGCCGAGTGAGCGAGCAGAACAGAACAGAGCCGGGCAGAGCCGGGCAGAGCATGGCAGAAATAATAAGAGTAAAACCGTTCAAAATAGATGATGATGTTCGGTTTTAATGGCTGACACTTTCCCGCCACGATGACATTATTATAAGGCCTCGACGTCAGCGACGTCGGCGGATGACAAATGTGTTTCGGGGCGGCGGGCCCCAGTCCTTATTCAAAGTTATGCCGTACATTAGCATTCCTTCCGGCCGATCCATTCCAATTAGAGCTCGCACTCGCCATGCATCGCTGCCCAGTTCGATTGGAAACAATGTCCCCCGAAAACTCAACTCAACTCAACTCCACTCAACTTTCGGGTCTCATTTAGATTCAGCAAATCAGCGAAAATGTGCAGCCATCGCATATTCTAGGGTTCTGGTTCTGGTTCCCGAACTAAAACCAATGCCGCACTGCCGCAGAGCCACACCGAAGCCATCTGCCCCCTGAATGCGCCATGCAAATCAATTAAAATGGACGGAGCGGTCGATTCTGGCCAAAAGTTGACAGCGGCAGCGAACCGAAATCCGCTTAAATGTTGTTACTGCTGCTGCTGCCGCTGATGCTGATGCTGGCAAACAACCAACAAACAGACAAATGGATATTATCTTTTTATCTCTTGGGTTTGCCATTATTGTAACTGTTGTTCTTCGTGCTTTTTAGTTGTTGTTGCAAATGGGGCAAAGCTTTTAGAGCAGCAACAGCCGATGGCAAAAAGTACGGCGAGTACGGGTATATCTGGTAGCTGCTAGAAATGCCTTAACTTCCACAGACAGACAGCCAGCCAGCCAGCCAGCCAGCCAGCGAGCGGGCCAAGTTTTATGTGCGAGCAACGTGGCGTATACGTAATGTGCTTAAGTCCCGAAATTTAATTTGATTTTCCAATTAAACTTGCGCCAGCTTCACGAGTCAAACTGTAAAATGTGTAAATGCGTAAACCTGGGTAAACACTACCGTCTATACAAATCTATAAGGTCCTTGCCCTAGAAATTATTAGCCAAGATAAGGAGGAAACTGATTTAAGTACAGATATTTAAAGTCTCATTCTATTATTTAAAGTTATATTTTTTAGACCTAATCAGTAGGCAGATAATTAATTATAAATATAACAAGAAAGAAAGCTAACTTCGGTAAGTCAAAGCTTATATACCCTTGCAGTTTGCAAATTTGGAAAAGTCATAACTAAGCCAAAGTTTCATATATTTCCATTCGGAAAGCTTTTCTGTGCTAGTATTTATTAGGCAAGTAAATCTTTTTCATTTTTGACAATTTTAATGATGTACCCCTTATAAAATTTTGAAAAAATGGAATAAACAATGTTTCCTGATTTTTTTCAAAATTTTAAATTGTAAATAATTAAGATTTTATTGACAAATCGGCAGATATCCGGTTTTGGCTATCACTTTCTTTTTGCCTGTAAGAGGCGGCCAAGAAGACCTCAAATTCGGTCATTTTTGGATTACTGAAATCATTAGAAAAATATGATAACTTTTTTGGAGAAATCAAAGTCTAAAAATGACATAACTAAGCATATATTTCAATTTGGAAAGCGTTTGTATGCTAGCTTTCATTAGGGAAATAAATCTGCATACTTATTTTAGAAATTGAAAAAAATATTTTTTTCTTCAGTTTTTGACCATTTTAATGATGTTACCCCTTATCAAAATTTGAAAAAAAGGAAAAAAAATATTTTTTTGTTTTTTTTCTAAATTTTGATTGTAGATAATTAGTATTTTAATGGCGATTCGGAAAATATACAGCTTTTGTCTTCACTGCTGTTTTGGCTATTAAATGCTCTCAAAAATACCTCCAAATGGCGAGAAAAATGTGATAAGTCCTTGGACAAATCTAAATTTTAACAAAAAAGAAAGCTAACCACGGTAAGCTGAAGTTTGTATACCCTATATTTCATATATTATTATATTCTTTTCCTTTGGAAATGCCCCTATAAATGTACAAAAATATGCAATTCTTAATTGAAAATTGATTCCGCCTGGAAGGCAGCCAGCCTCAAGTGCAAATTGCTTCATTTGTATGCAATTTGCGGGCTTGCTGTGCGTTTCGGCTTTTGGGTTGCTTCGGTTTGGTTTTTGGTTGCAACTGCATTTACGGTTTGTTTGTCTGCCGCATTTTTCTCGGTGCCGGTGCCGGTGCCGTCGCCCTTGCTCTTTACTCGTTGCAGGTTGCCGGTTGCTCTGGCCACAGAAGCTGCTCTTACCTGGCAGCTGTTTTGCTTTCGAGGTCGACCATTTAATTTAATGCATTATTTAAGGCAAACAATTTGCAGTCCAATCCATCTGGCAACTAATGCCCGGCGACATGGCCTAATTCGGGACATGCTGTCAGTCGGGCTCCCGTTACCGATACGGATACCGGAGCAATATCAATCATTGCATACATTAAGGCGCATCCGTTGATTGCACGCTGATTCCGGGCTGCGGGAATTACGTATTATTATTATTGTTATTATGGACTGTGACAGGAGAGCGACCACACACGACAGGACATGGCAGGGCAGGGCAGGGACATGGCTCTCCGCCTCCCCGCCTCCCCGTCCATACTTGATAAGCAGTTAAATGAGCGATGGTCGTGCATGCGGAATGAACGGAGGAGGGGGCGGCTGTGTGTTGACGTGGGATTAACATGTTGTGGCTTGTCGCACGTAATTTATTCAAGCAACATGCCCGGAGACCGCCACCAGTCCGCCAGTCCGTCAGTTCAACAGTCCGCCAGTGGACCCATGGACCACCACAAAAGATGTTAATTAAGAAGCCAAAGTTAATCGATTTGCGGCCGGCTTGCTGATTGCTGCGGCTGCCTTTAATGTTGTCGAGCCCAAAACCAACTGTGGCTTTCAGTCCGGAGCAGACCAGAAACCATATATATGGTTTCTGCGATCCGTGGCTTATCATGGTCAAAGCGAAACGCAAAGCTTTGGTTTTTGAAAATAAAAAAAAAACTGAAAAGCCAAGCGTTGCATCTGCTCAAACAAAAAACTGAAACTGAAACCCACACAAGCAGCCGAGGCAGATTCATAGCGAGAGAGAGAGCATTTCCCCTTTGGCCCTTACAATTGTAGCATTTAAACCGAGATTGCGCAAAAAACAGAAACAGTATTGAAACATTCTTCCGAGTTACAGTTGTTGCCACCGGAAATTCACTAATTCAAAGATGGAGTCCGCTGCTGCAAACTTTAACTTGCACTGCTTCCGCTTCCTCCGCCCGCTTAAGGTTTTGCTTGCTACAGTTTTGTCGGCTTCCTCCTTCTCGGAGCTTGGTCCTTGGTCCTTCCTTTCCAGCGATTGCCGTGCCATTTCTTTCGTGCTACTTGGGATGCTTTTAATGTTTTATGCCTGATTGAGTTCTGCTTTTTGGGGTTTTTTGCCAACTTTGTTTTGTTTGCTCTCCCGCTGGACATTTCAGTGCGATGCCCGCCTTTGTGGCTTATGTTTTGAGCATTTCTGTTATTAAACTTACAGCCACTTCGGCTGGCTTTGTGCTCCCGGCCGTTGCTTAGTAATGAGATCGATTCTCTCTTTATTTTATTTTTCATTATTTATCCAGCATCGGCGATTCCCCTCCCTTCTTGTATATTTTTGTGTTTTGCCCGCTTGTGCCATATTCTGACTCGGTGGGCACTTTTTAATTGTTGTTTTGAGCCTGATGAATTGGAATTCATAGAATGTTGGCGTTGCTTGTTTGTAGGTATATCGATTTCAGCAGAAAATGTACACAAGGAAATCTAGGTTAGCTTCTTAGGAGTTAAGTTTTAAATAATTAATTAGTATTTTCTTACAAGTATAATATATAATACATATTAAATAGAGGAACCCTCAAAAACTGTCTATAAATATCCACAATCTATTTTATATTTTATTTTTAAATAATAATTATTACATTCTCAGGTTAAATCGCTTAAAAAATAATTAAAAACAATTATTCAGAGGCATGCTTTATAGAAATCTTCCCTTTTAATGTACGTTTAGAATAGTTAATCCCTATAGATTGCCATAAAGATCTCCAATCGGGATGCTAATTTTCCCGAGTGCACCAAGTGATTATTTGCCAAATTCTAATTTGGTTTTCCCCCTAAAATGTCAAATGTTAATCTATTGTTTTTAGATGAAAACAGCAGCCTCATGGGCTCAACGTGTCCCGTGCTAAGGCCGGCATTGCATGTGAACATATCGTGTACTCAATTAGTCATTACATTAGTCCGCTTCTGTGTATCTAATTGATGTATTTGCCCGCCAACGTTTCTGTTTTGTTTCAGCCCACCTCCGACCTCCGACCCCCGACCACCGACCTCCTCCGCGCTGGTTTATTCATTGTGCTTTGCTAAATAAATAAAGCAATTTGTATCTGAGTCACGTAAATTGTAATCTGGCAAATAAATTGATTTGTTTGTTAAAATCGCTGCAAGCCAGCACGAAGGACCTCGCCAACTGTACAGGCAGCTGCTTTGATGAAACCGGAACTGGAGCATCCCTCATCTGGCAACCAGCATCCAGCATCCAGCATCCAGCACTGAGAGCCACCCAACTATCTAAAAAATATCGATATCCATTACGTACTGTCTGTATTGTTTTGCCGTTTTGCCTTAAACAGGTCATGGATTGGGAAACGAGCAAAAAACAAAGCCACAGCGAGGGGAGCTCAAGACCATTTCTATGGACAAGGCCCATTCCGGCATGATGAACACCAACATTGAGATGCCAGGGGCGGGTTTTTCCTCTTCACACACTACTATAGCTTAGGCTGCAGATTGAATTGTGTACCTTTCGACACCTGAGACACGCTGGCATGTGGCCAGGCCGAAATTGCAACTCAATTATTTACACCCCTCTATCCCTTGGCAGTGCTATTAATGTAATTTATGATTGTTAATTTGTTGCATGCCATTTAAAAGCGTTTATCCAATTATTATTGGTCCTGACGCTCCTGTCTGTCTGCCCTGCCCTGCTGCCGCTGCTGCACTCGGACGGTAAATTATTCAGATGCAAATGGCTGGGCCGGCCAAATATTTGTCTATCAGATGTCGACGTTCGGCTGGCCGAAATGAAATTTATCTCGAGGAATTTGATTTTAATATTAAATAGGTCTGAGCGCCAGGCTGCCATGAGATGCACACACGGCCAGGTGGGCACCGCAGCCCGAATGGAGCTCAACTATTTGGAGCTCGTGCTTGCTCACTTTCCGATGCGAACTTTTCGGTTTTCCGCCCGCCCGAGCCCTGTCTGTCTGTGGCCAGACTCTGGCTCCGAGTCTGACTGTGATTTACAAGCGTAAAATAGCAGTGGCATAAAATATTTAACTATTTTGTATCGACCGCCTGTGAGTCTGGCTTTAGCTGGCTGTCAGTTTGGTTCTGTGGCCGCTCTGAAGAGGCTTCATTTTTGCGGGCTCGGCGGCTGTGCACTCCCTGCATTGCTCCCTAATCCACAGCCAATGCGAGCGAGTGTTTGCCTAAGGACTTATGTACATTTTTAATGAGTGGTTATTGCCGAAATAATTTTAATCGCATCCCGAGCCCCTCTTAAAGCCACAGAGCGCAGCGAAAATGGCGGCGCCGGCCATCATATCATGTAATTGCTTTAATTTCCACGCTCACAGGCGAACAATAAAAGCCGGCCAAAAACTCTCTGGCCGACGAGGACGCATTTATTAAATTTTCATTAAAATTTATAGTGGCCTCGCTGTGGGCTGGCTGGCTCATAAATCAGCAAATTAATATTAGGTTGTGGGAATGCCGACGGAAGGTCGGCTAGCCATTATGCATAACACGTGGATAAACATAATTCATGTTTGCCAGTGTGCCTCGTTCTCCGTCCCTCGTCCCTCGTCCCCTTCGTCCTTAACGTCCCTTCCGACGTCTGTGCAAAATTTGTGACACATTCAAAAATATTTCGTCCAAATATGCGGCGCCTGGCAGCATGTGACAAATTGAATGCACAAGCACAGCATTTAAAGCCATAAGGGCCAGCGAGTGGCACTTTAAGGATGTGCCCATTAGGCGGCGACTGCCCTTGGCTGGTCCTGCGAGCAGGACTCGGCACCCGGGCTGCCATGTAACGTGCAAATAACAAATAAATGGCCAACTAAAGCCAACATCAATCAGGTCATGTTTATGCGGGCGTGCTGCGTCGCTGCCGTTGACCGCCAGAGTCGGAGTCAGAGTCTGGATGCAGCTGGCCCAGAGATGGTTACTCGCGATGATGCAGAAGTCATAGAGTCACATAGCACATAGCTATTGATCCTGCCTGGGGCAAACACAGGCAGGGAAGTTAATAAAAGCATATACTCGCTGTAAAAACAGCCGAGTTATTAAAAGCATTTTTGTGAAATTCAAACAACTGTCCAGAAATATGCAGGATAAAAGTATTTGCAGGGAAAACTTTCCTATCAAATAAAATATGGAATAATCAACAGCATACAGGAATGTCTACCTGTCAAAGCCAAATAGGAAATCCATGTTTATATATTTAATATTAATATAATAATTAAGAATAGCCATTACTTAAAGGTCGGAATTCATAGCACATTAGGCCTAAGAATAACTAAATAAATATTAACGGATGTGATGGAACTGGGATGCTATATACTTTATTGGCCTGACATTGGCTTCTTGAAAAAGCTTTGGATTAGTTAAAATAGTTAAATTCAAGACAACCAATTAATTAGATTAAAAATCACTCATTTTGAGGATTCTGATATACAACGCTCAGCAAACACCCGTCAAGCTGGGGACATTACGGGTGATAAACTGGGCTGGATCGCAGCAGAAAGTGTAACCAGTCCCCCTCGGATTCAACGATTGTGGGCACTGGACTCTCCGGCAGACCGACGAGGGATCAGGCTCCACGGTGGCCCAGCCGTTGTTGTAGGTCAACACGACCACCTTGTAGCCGGAGAGATGGCTAACGATCTTGTACGTCCATTTCGGCACTGGGTTCTTGTTCGGTGCCAGGAAAACCTGTACCCACTGTGACCTAGTATTGAGCAACTCGAGGACACCCAGTGATCCCGTGCAGACCTTGAGGACATCAAACTGACGTTCGGAGAAGAGGCGATGAACCCAATTCTCCACGATCTTCCAGTTGCTGCGATTGATGTTCTGGTGCTGGGCCACCACATTGAGGTATTTGTTGGTCTGCCGCAGGTTCCGTGGGAAGGTGTGGTCCCCGGCCGGACTCAGATGGCCGCGGTCGAATATAGGAGTCTGGGCATTTCGGACGTACGTCTGGTGCGGACCCAGAATAGCCTCGAATCGATTGAAGACGCTACTTCGCTGGAAAGTGGCTGCATCTGCAGTACTGATTAATCCATCTCGGTCGAAGGTGAGAGGCGGGCCATCGGAAGCTACATTTAAGAGGAGAAATCTTAACGATAAATGCAGTTTAATAGGAGCTTCTAGCTTGGACTCACTCAAGTAGGTGGGGTAGACCTTGGTGATGGAGAAATAAGCTGTCATGGTGGATGCCTGGTAGCAGCTTCGATAGATCTCTAGAAACTGGCCTTGGTAAGGAAACCCCACGCGGTACATTGTATGAAAGCAACTAGGATCAATGACTGGCTCAACGGAGGGAGAGAGAGGAGCCACAGAGCAGTTGGCCGTGGGCAGCGGTGGGTTGAGGTGACCGCTGGGCTGACAAGCGGTGCTGAAGGCCACCTGACCGCCACCGCAGAGCATGTGCAGCATCTGATTGGTCTGCAACCGATCCGTGAGCAGAAGTTCGTAGCGACCATTTACGATGTGGGCGAAAGTGCGATCGGTCCATGTATTGGCTTTGCTGAGCTGGCAGTAAGTCCAGACATTGCCCACCACTGAAAGGGAGGTTATGGGATTTGGGCGTTTCTTCTATATTCCTCTAACTCACCCAGGAGGAGACTTATGCCCAACAGGAGATACTTCACAGGGTTCATCTTGCCGCCTTCAGTTCGCGACTGAAACTGAGAGTCGCAGCAAGAATTGCCAAGCAAGAAGTCTCGCCATTCCGCTGAGGAAAGTATGTACCCTAGTCATTTCTGTAAGTATTTAAACAGAAGATAATTGATAAGACAGATATCGGAATCACATCTGTGTCAATCGAGGAACATCGCAAATATAATTACGAGAGCGTATCATCAATGAAATAAACAAAGGAACAAAGAGCTCAGGTGAGGGGTCTAATCATTATAGGTTCTGGGTAAAGGTGATAGCACGTATATTTTGTGTTGATTAACGTTTAAAAAGGTTGCATTTTGTGGAGATAAGAAATTTCTTTCAATTTTTAATATTAAACCTTACAGCCAAACCAATTTGTGCGATATTTTACCTATTTTTATACCCTTCCAGGGAATTATAAATATAAAATATTGTCCAGATGTTTTCAACGTAGTGAATGAAGCATCTCCGAAAGACTGCAAGCTGCCTTTCTTGTTTAAACTTTGATTTTTCCAAAAAATCTATAATATTTTTCGAATTATTTTTATAACCCAAGAGAGAGCTTGTTAAAGCTAAAAAGAAAGCTATTGCCAAAAGCCGTATAATTTTCGATTTGCCATTAAAATCCTAATTAATTACAATCAAAATATTGAAAATAATCAGAACAAAAAATGTTGGTCAGTTTTTCAAAATTCTATAAGGGGTTACATCATAAAAATTGTCAAAAATTGAAGAAAAAAATATATATCTTAAAATTTGTATACTCTATATGCAGATTTATTACCCTAATAAAAACTAGCTCAGAAACACTTTCCAAATTGAAATATATGCTATTTTGGCTATGTTATGCCCTTTCTAAATTAGCAAACTGCAAGTGTATGCAGACTTCGGCTTTTCAAAGTTTCCTTCCTTGTTTTAATTTATTTTGATACTTTTGATTTATTCGATGACTTCTAAGTCTATCAGGCAGGCTCCGGTTTTCACTTTAGTTTTACGTTTTCGTTTTAGACCAAAATCGTACGTTTTCGTTTTTAGGTGCTCCGGTTTTCACAAACTTTTTGTCATCGTTTTGTTATCGAAATATTTAATTATTTGTATTGCTCAAACAGTTGACTTGGATGTTTTGAGAAGTAAACGGAATGTTTAAATGCCATTACTTTTTTTAATTGTTTGTTTTAAACCCAAATAAATGCAGAAATTGTTTATTTATCGGTTCAAGAGCGCTGCCACTCTTTAAACAGGAAATTTTTATACCTTTTTTAAATGGTAAAAGTACCATTTAAACAATAAAATTAAACTGTTTTATTTATTAAAACCTTTCTTATCTTCTTTGAACATAATTAATGCCCTACTTTTAATTTTACAAGCATTTCGACCAGATTGTTTCGTTCCACCAACAGTACGGCAGCACTGGCAACCAAAACGAAAGTTGTTCTTGCCGACGGCAAATATTTTATTTGCGAATTCGAGGTGGGGTCAGAAAATAATTATTTAAAAGTAATTACGAGCTAGATTGATCTACTGATGGTGTGAAATAAACATCAATAGACCAACGAGCCAGCAATTAAGAACCATTTACAGGCAGGCTCCGGTTTTCACTTTTGTTTTCGTTTTAGACCAAAATCGTAAGGTGCTCCGGTTTTCACAAACCACTTTTTGACTTTAAAACTTTTAATTATTTGTTTTAAACCTAAAATTGTTTATTTATCGGCCCAAGAGCACCTCTTTAAACTGGAAGTTTTATACGGTAAAAGTACCATTTGAACAATAAAATAAACTGGTTTATTTATTAAAACCTTATTTTATCTACTTTGAACATAATTAATGCCCTCCTTTTAATTTTGCAAGCATTTGTGTTTAGTTCCACCAACAGTACGGCAGCACTGGCATGATTTTCGTTTTCGAAAACGAAAACGAAAGAATCTTGTGAAAGTGAAAACCGGAGCCTGCCTGTTAACAAGACAAACTTGCCCGTTTTGAACGAAAGAATAAAGTGAAAACTTTTTTTAAATTTATAAATATATATATGTTTATAATTAATCAGCTTCAACGGAAAAAATCTAGTCGATAACTAATTTAAATTATTTTATTTTTGATTATTTAAATTAGTAAAAATATACAGGCAGGCTCCGGTTTTCACTTTTGTTTTTCGTTTTCGTTTTAGACCAAAATCGTACGTTTTCGTTTTTAGGTGCTCCGGTTTTCACAAACTTTGTGTCATCGTTTTGTTATCGAAATATTTTATTATGTTTATTGCTCAAACAGTTGTCTTGGATGTTTTGAGAAGTAAACGGAATGTTTAAATGCCTTTACTTTTTTTTAATTGTTTGTTTTAAACCCAAATAAATGCAGAAATTGTTTATTTATCGGCTCAAGAGCGCTGCCACTCTTTGAACAGGAAGTTTTATACCTTTTTTAAATGGTAAAAGTACCATTTAAACAATAAAATAAACTGGTTTATTTATTAAAACCTTATTTTATCTTCTTTGAACATAATTAATGCCCTCCTTTTAATTTTACAAGCATTTCGACCAGATTGTTTAGTTCCACCAACAGTACGGCAGCACTGGCAACCAAAACGAAAGTTGTCGTTGCCGACGGCAAATATTTTTTTTGCGAATTCGAGGTGGGGTCAGAAAATAATTCTTTAAAAAGTAATTACGAACTAGATTGATCCACTGATGGTGTGAAACAAACATCAATAGACCAACAAGTCAACTATTTTTTTCCTTTTGTAATCAAGAACCAATTTGATGTAGAAAAAGGCATTTACTTTTCATTTCGACAAGACAAACTTGCCCGTTTTTGAAAACGAAAAAGTCTTGTGAAAGTGAAAACGGGAGCACCGATTTTCGTTTTCGAAAACGAAAACGAAAGAATCTTGTGAAAGTGAAAACCGGAGCCTGCCTGATAATAAATATATTTATTTAAAAATATTTGACATTTATTGTACATACTAATTACATCTCATCCCAGAGCCACCTGGCGGCTTAGACCGCTACATTTTGCCATTATTGTTATAGCCATAAAGTTTTTATAGCATCTGTATAGGATGTTTGCTATACATTTAGGTACATTATATAGTTCCTATTTGGGCTGAACAGATGGCGCTGAAGTAGCCACCCAGTGAAATTCTCAACAGGTGGAGCCACTGAAAATAAAAATTGAGTAAGCGAGACTACTGTATAAGCAAAATGAATGAGGGAGATGACTATATGTAATCTTTGGCGCGCTTTTTAAATTAGGGAAATTTTGTAATAGAACTGCTAAGAGTTTCTAAACGCATTTTTTATGGAGAGAGTGTTTCCGGATGATGATTGTTACAGAAATTTAAAGATGTATATATATTGTACTTACAATAAGAAAATTAACAAAAACATACAAAAGCTGAGCTATATTTTTTTTATTTTTTTTTTATTTGTAGTAGTACTTATGTACTTTCAAAATTTGTACCTCGTTATAATGAAATTTTTCTGAGGTTTGCGTACATTTAATGTATGCAAAATTTGTGTATTCATATATTTAATAAATATTTCGATTAAACTCACGAGAAAAAAGGTCTGTAAAACGAGTTATTATGCCAGCATTAAAAGTGTAAGTGATGTGGTCATTTCCAGTCGGGCAATAATTTCCTTGCACCTCATTTACACGTTAGGCGAGTCCAGTTTGTTGACAAATAATCACAAGAAATTGGCTTTCAAGTGGAAAAAAGCAAGCTACCGCTCCACTTACACTTAATTCCACTTCCGATCCGATCAAACAGGGGATCGATGTTGCTTTTTGGCCAATTTACTTATTGGCTTACTCCACATCAGCGACAGCGACTGCGACTGCTGCTGCCATTTTGGGTCTACACGCATTTCGCCCGTCTGCGGCAAAACTTTATTCAGCTAATTTCATGCTCTTGGCCATTTTTCCCCTGGAACTATTTTTCCCGACTTCCGTCAAGTCAAGGCGGCTTTGCCACTGGGCAGCCGAGCCGGTCGGTCCCCGCTTATGTAACGCTTGCAAATTGCAGTTTTACTTCTTCGCCAAAGTGCGGTATTTGCTCGGCGTCGTCGTCGGTCGAGTCGTTGCTCATACGCCGCGTCTGCAGTCGGTGCAGTGGGTCTCGGCTTTTCCTCTGGGCGGCCATTGTGCAACTTGTGACACAAATTCTTTGGCGCGCTCGCTGGTTTTGTAATTTTGGTTATTTACCCGGCAACCCAGCCTAACCAGCCGCCTTTATTTATTGAATCACTCGAGCTCAGGCTCGACTCGCGCTCGAGGTAATTACCAAATGCAGTTTTTTAATGCCATTTGGCGTAGTTGCGCTGGCGCTGGCAAAGCAAACAAAAATCGAACTACAAGCCGCCGACAACGAAACGATATCAAAGCAGGGGCAAAAAGTGTGCTTTAAACTTTCTTTTTATGCGCCACTTTTAGCATTCATTTCTTTGGGCAAACATTCGTAGTTGTCTCGATCCGTTCGTTGTCTTCGTTCGTTAGCCGCTTCATTGATTTTCATTTACACCGCCGCCGAGAGCTCGTCGTCGTCCCGCTCCGTAATTGTTGCAATTTAACGACGCCCGCCGATGAGGTAACCCGGCAGTGGTCCTCCAACTTTTGCGGCGTGTTTTTCGGGGGTTTGGGAGCCACAAAAAAAAGAGCGCATTGTTGCGGCTAAGAGAGCAGCAGCAGCGTCTCCCATTTGCATTTGGGGAAATGCTATGACAGTTTGCCCGCCATTTGCATACCAATTGACCCGAAATGTATGCGGCCTATTGGAAGCGGTGTAAATATTTAGATAAGCTTTTATTTAAGTCGCGGCTATTTAGTGTCTGCTGCAATTTGCGCAAGAGCTGCCAGCTAGCGCTTTCACTGACCCGCTCGGGTCGACCGGAAACTGGCCAGGGATCACGGATATCGATTTTGATTACCCCAACTAATGCACCGTGAAATCCCCCCATCAGCTGCATTATTATTTTATTATTTTATTTAAAAATTGCCAAGGTTTCTAAGTTCGTTTGATCTCTGCTGCTCACCTCACGTTGACGGAAATGTGTGAATTATACGAGTGCGGTATATAGAAATGTTTTCACTGGCTGACTTTAGTTTCGCTTTTTTATTAGCGTTGCTAATTTGACTTCATTTACTTCATTTATGGTACATAACATTATATTTTATACTATTTCACCGTTTTGACAGCTCTGGGGCAAGCGGGCCACTCTTGATAATCTGCTTTAAGGTTCAACACACTGCTGGGCAGTTCATCAATTGCAGTTGCTGGCGCGGCGACAGCAAGAGGTGGCTATAAGACGCTTAGGGGGACTTTTAACTGTATCGCGCAATGTCTTAATTAAGCCACTAAAAATGCCATGAAAAATTGGTTAAAAGAAGCCCAGTGGGCGTAGCCTAAGCTACCTGAAAATATGCTTTAGGTAGGGCTATAATTGGCCGATTCTTTGAGCAACTTCTACCAAATATTTGGATTTAATGCAGTTTGTATTGGAATTGAAATAGATTTATGAACTCATTCTTATCCCTGTTTGTAGATATATTTTCCTGGTATAGATAATATTGTTTTTTCGAGCCTAATTAGCACGTTGCCTCTCCTCTCATGAGTAAAACCGATTTACATTCCCTCAACAAGTTCGTTGGCTTGGACTGTTCGATTTTTTTGCTGCTCCGTTTGCATGACTAGAGCCGTGCATGTTTATCTATACGAAGGAGAAAAAAATAAAAACCATATCAACACCGAATGAAACACAATCTCCACGCTCGCGAGAGCTCTCAACCGCTCCGCCGTTCGGCCGCTCTCTCGCTTTTGCAGCTTTTGTCGCATTTAGGCAGCTCTTGCGCTGGATGCGCGCGTCTTGGGGTTTCAGTTTCGATCACGACTTCGGCGCGTTAGGCAGCAGCAACAGCAGCAGCGGCGGCAACAGCAGAGTCTCAGAAACGATATCACTTTGTGCGCTTTTATTACGTGTACCTTATAAAAAGGAAAAAGAGTAAAGTTATAAATCCAATTACGTGTTTTACCTGCGCTCGTTTTCGTTTTCGTTGACGTCGCGCCGCCGCAGTGTTTGTCGCCCGGCCACGTTGTGAGCAATCGTTTTTTGGCCAAAGCCCAGCGGAACAGCTGTTGGATTTTTACACACCTGTCAGCGAAGACAAAGGCAAAGTAACAGCAGCAAAAACAAGTTGGCCCGCGCCTAATATGAAGTCTTAGTTCGTTGCCTAAGTCTTTTGTTTCGCTCAGCATTGTGCGGAGGCGCACGCGAATTTCTGTGTGAGAAGCCGAGCGAGCGTGTGAGTGCAGATACAAATCGGAATAAACAAGACGCTTAACGGGCAGCAGCAGCAGCAGCAGCAGAAGCGGCAGTCGCAGGGAAACCAGTTGTGCAACTGAGATTCGAATATTCCATTGAACCATTGCCTAGTCCCCCAGTGCATCCTCCCCAGCAGTCCAGAAAAATGGCGCCGAAGAAAGAGGCAACCTTGAACCAGCAGCAGCAGCAGCAGCCCGTCCTGGACCTAGAAAGGATAAAGCGTCACTTCAGCTGGTCGGACCCCAGTGCCATGTGAGTCTGAGTCTGACTCTGAGTCAGAGCTGCTATTAGCGCAGCCGCAGGTTTTACATCCGCGCCTTAATGGTCCATAAAGTAGTCGTTAAGATGGGAGACCCGAAACGGAACCGACTCGGTTGTATCAGCCGATGCCATCTCCATCTACAAATCAACTGAAGTTCGCTGGCAAAGTCTTTCGATTTTACCCAACAACAAATAGAAGTTCGATTCAAGGTCGCGGCCCAAGAACACGATGTGTTTTCGTTTCGATTCGATCGAGCAGAGCTGCGTTTTATTGTTTAAAGCTTAGACTCCATCTGATTCACATTATTAATTATTGCATAACATTGGCACGTGTTTTCTGTCATCGCAGACCACTTTATTTTTGGACCCACAAATCGAAAAACAGACTTATCAGTGCGGGTTGCCGATCAATGAATAATTATAATTTAAAATTAAATGAGACAAAAGCCAAAGAAAACGAAAAATATAATCACATTCATTACGGGGCGAGCTGTCGGGTTTTTGTGAGTGAATGACACTTCTATGGGGATTGGGATTGGAACTGCGATTGATTTACGGGACGCGGTGCATTGGCTTACGACACCTAAGGGTGACCGGGTGAAATGCACATTTAGGCAACTCATCGAGCCGATCATTATCGTCGTCGAGCCGGGAATCCGCTGCCAAAGCTCACCGAGCCCATGCCTTTGCCCGTGGTCTGCGCAAATTTCACGTCATGCCTATTAAGCGCTGGGCTTTAATTGCATTTATTCACATGCTAAGCAACTTTAGCCCCATCAAAGAGTGACGAGTGAAATTTGCAATTACATAAATAAGCAGTAAGGTAACAAATTCGTATCATAACAAGTTATGGCGCATGCGCACAGCCAAGCGAGCGATGAGCGATGAGCGAAGAGCGACTGAAAGCCAGCGAATCCGCGCTTATTAATAGAACCCAGGGTCGCCGCTCGTAGGGCGATGCTTCCGAAGGAGCTATATGTAGGCATTGCCATAGCCTCAGCTAGTCGGCAACGGCTGGCTGGCTTTCAGCACTTGGCATTTAATTCAACTAATTGTTAACTTCAATAATATCCCCACCACCAAGCCGCGCACAATAAATGGCAAACAAATGAGTTTCGTACAAATTAACGTCCATCATCATCGTCACTTGGGTGATTTTTGCAGCTAAGTGGATTGTGGCACATCCGGCAATCGGTCGATTTGGCACAATGTGTGAAAATGATTTAAGCCATAGTATCCATCTAATACAATTGTGCTCTCAGTCGGAGGAGGTGTGTGTCTGTGCAAAAGTCTCGGCTTTATGCAAATACAAATTGGTCATTCATATATGCTGGGTTTCTTCTTTTATTTGGCTTATGAATGACATAATATTGGCAACACATGCGATACACGATACCGGCCACACGAGAGCGGTGCTAAACAGGGGCGTAGGTCTGGGCCTAGTTGTTGAATTTAGTTTTAGCTAGAAATCATTGCATATAAATAAAGAAATTTATGAACTGAAATAAAAAGCAAAACCTATACAAGTAATGGGACATTGTTAAAATGTATGCAGTTACAAAGTAATTCGAGGAAGTGGAGCTTTAAAAAGTAACCAAATGCTATATTTCTATATTGTCACATCTCTTTGAAATGTTAAATGATTTTCCACTGAAACCTAGAGTCAGCGTGACCGTTTATGGTATATTTTACAAAAAAACGCTCTCGCTGTCCATAAACAAACTATTTTGTTCAGAATTTTATTTAATCCTATCAGTAGCATGGTGCCGAACTGAATAAAGTTAATTTTTTAACAAAATAATGCGATTATGGAGAGCGGGAGCGTTTTTTACATTGTAAAATATACCATAAACGGTCACGCTGCCTAGAGTTCCGAAGACCTTTACTTCCATTTGATATTATTTTAAGTCACTACAATTATTAATACACTTCCAAGGTTAATATACAATTTCAATAAAAATTTCCCCCAAAAATTTATCTGCAACTACTGCCTATTGTTGGCCTACTAAGGGCTTATTAACCCCCTTTTCGGCGGCGCCTTTGTGCAATTTAAAATCATGTTATTGGCATCCAAATACGACTAGCTTTGGGTCGATGGTCCACATGCGTTTGTTTGTGGCTTTTAACGGTTTTTCTCTTTTTCTGGTGGCCTTCATTATACAATATCCACCATTCAATCAGCGACGTCACTTCCGCATGAACTAGTTCGAAGTATTGGGAAACTCCCGTGGCTTCGTTTCTGTCAACATGTTTTTGTCATATCCCAGCATCAGCTTCACCTGCAGCCCCTCCTGGCGTGCCGTTAATTGTCGCTGTTACCGCTCATATCAGTTTATAGGCGACGATTCGCAACCCAGGCACGCCCTCATACGGCTTAGCACGCTCTGGGCTTTAAATTCTAATTGCAGTGTCATTAAAATCTGAATTCTTAAGCCATCAGACCATAAACGGGACCCTCTGGAAATGTCCCAACTGCGCCATTATTCCAGGGTATAATAAAACATTATTAATTACGAAGCTGATGAAAGTTTATGGGTTTACCATTTGCAATTCAGATTGCAAAGCTATCTATGGATAATTCTGCATTTATATTTCTCTGAAACACTTATCAAAAGCTCTTTTTATTTAAGACAGATCTTCAGTTGTGTTACCTAGTGTAAAAAGCTTAGTTACAAGCTTTCGATGTCGTAGCAATGAGTTATTCATAGCTTTACTGAAAACTTGGCTTAAGCTTTGTAGCTTTTCATCATAGCTAGACGCTACAAAACCCAAGCTTAAGCCTCTTAAGCTTTTCAAAATAATTTTTTTGAACCGTCAACGCACTTGATTAACTAACATTAAGTAAATAAAAAAAAACTTAGGCTCAATAGCCATTTGATTACGCAGTCAGGCGATTATAATCAACTTAATCCGAGAACTTACTGGCACGATGATCTGCTCTAACTGGCTTCAAAGGTCGAACAATCTTCTGGGAGAGGAACATTGTCTACAATCAAGCTGGACTTTAAGTTTGCCCATTAAAGAACATTATGCTTGAGTTCTATCTTGGAGTGTGGTGGAGACAGTCGTTTGCTTTGGCCCGAAAGGCCATAGAACTTATGCGGAAATTAGCGAGTTAAAAGACCTGACAATTTAAGATTTATTTCCGCAATCCGCGAATGTCACTGCCTTTTGCTTCGCTGAGTAACCTTTGAGTTTAAGAACGTATTTCTGAATAATTTGAATGCGTATCAGAGATATCACGTAGGCTTTGTCCTGATTAAGGCCTGTCACATAAATTAACGCCGATTCTTAGGGTTTTTTTGTCCAGTAACTACCTGTTTCTCGGAACCATGACGTAGCCCGGTTGGCAATCCCTTTCAGCATATACTTTCACCGTTTCACCCGAGCTGCAAGAAGCCATGTGCATTGTCTTAGAGCAGCAGTTTCGGTGTATTTGCTCATGGCATTAACAGCAATTTGGCCAGCCTGCTAATTGGCTCGAAATGTGGTCGAGCACAGACAAAAATATTGCACAATTGCGGCCAATCAACTTGGCAAAAATCTGACTCGAATGCCGTGCATTGTGTGCCAAAAGTTTTCCTCCGATAATTATACCCACATAGATATAGCCAAAGAGCTGAGCCAAGTCCCAGTCCCAGTCCCAGTCTCTCAATTCGCTTGACCAGCTTTCGGTTTCCATTAGATTTGATTTTATGTGGCTCGTTTCTTTTGCTCATTCGCCAGTTTACAAAAGACCTTGACACATTTGGGGCGTGTGTTTTTTGGTGGATTTGGCTTTGGCTTTGGCCAAAATCTTCACAAATTATTCAAGCCAGAGATTAGAGACGAGACGAGTCGGGTCAGAGGCCATTTAATGGCCAGCTTCGGTTTATATTGGAAGTGGACCAAGCAATTACAGGCGAGACGGGCAAAAAACAAATGGATCGCAGATCGCTTTTTTATGAGGCGGCCACAGCCTCTAATTGCAATCAATTAAGCTGCTTGCATTAGCAGCTTTTTTGCATGAGCCCGCTCCATGTGGCGGCCAAAATAAAGCAAAGCCGTCAAAAATCTTAGCTCGCAGTTGCGAGACTTGCATAATATTTGGCGAAAGAAACGGCTTTTTTGTGCTGAAAAAGCTTGCAGCAGCTAAAGCTCTACATTGCTCTGCTTTTGCAGTGAGCGAAACTGGAAGGAAGCTCAAGTCCTTTATATAAATATTCATATAAAGAACATTATTAATATTTAAGTACTTAAAAGCTCAACACATTTGCAAAGCATTTAGGAAGGTGAAAAGAAGACTATAATGCTATAATAATTTATTCCGATATAAATCTGTAATAAAAAATTACCTCAGAGATTACCTTTACTGTTCCACCTGATACTTGCCCAGGTAAATCCAGATAAATCGTAAAAGGCTATAAAAAAAGTAGGGGATTAGGACACCGCACGGAAAGCGAGCGAAAAACGAGTTTCAAGCGAAAGGGAAATTTTATCTCCAAGTGCAATCCGTTTTATGAGCTTGAAATCGCCGTCGCCGACGCCGTCATCTCGTTGCGTCTGGATGCAATTAATTTACCGCCAGGCTGGAGCTACTGCTTCTCTTGCTCCCGCCGGGAATTCCGCGCCTTTCCTCTGGTGGCTCTGACTTCCTCCTCGTCCCACAGGCCGACCTTGTGCCCATTTTCAGAGCGGCATAAAAACAGAGAGGCAGCGAAACTGAGCCGAAATGAAATTGTCTGTCTGAATGGGGAACCAAGACTGGGACTGGGAATGGATGGGCTATAAAGGCGATGAAGTAAACAATACGAAAATGTAGATTTGAAATGTGCACATCGCCGGACAAAAGGCTGAAACAGAGACAGTAAGTGAAGCTGTCGCGAGTGAATTGATGCCATGGCAAAGCCAAAACCAAAACTTAAACAAAAAAAAAAAGCGAAATGTTGTCAACCAATTTCTTCAATATCTGGCTGCTATTTTTGTTGTTGTTCTCGTTTTTCCAAGTGGCCGAAGTCAACAAACTTGTCCAAGGTGTTGTTGTTGCTGGCGCAGCATGACTGGCCAAAAACAAAGAAAGACAAAGACAAGTTAGAAAATTGCAAGCTTACTTTTGGGTTTGTATGGGTTGCAAGCCGTGTTGGCTGTGGCGTCTTGTGGGGGCGTCTGCTGCCATTGGTCTAAACTAAAACAACAGTTACGAAATTGGCAGCTTGTAAGCGGCAAGGCACTGAAGGCCTTTACACGGCTTTCCACTCTTGTAAGACGCTTCTTGCGGCCACTGCACAAATTAGTACACCATGAGCCGGCAGTTTGCTTATTATAATTTAGCTGGAAACCAGATCCAGACGACGATGATGAGCATTATGAATCACAGACGCTATAAAGCCATTGCAACACATCCCAGTCAGGCAGTTAATGATGAGCGAGGAGCTGGAGCTGGGCTGGAAGCGCGTTTTCAGGGCTCATTAGCACGTTGCCTGGCGTACTCCGAAAACGATGTCAAGTGCGACAGCGACGCATATTTGCTGTATTTTTATTTATTTCTTGGCATGTATACATGCGTTAAATTGCTTGTATCTCCACTACAATTATGTCCATTGCATCGGCTCCGAGGATGTGTTTACAGGCCCATCAGTCAGGCGGGAGATCGCTTTTATGCGATTCATTAGGTTCGATTGACGGCGTATGAGTAATCCACATGACTTATTAAATACCGATTGGGGAGCTGGATAAGTCCAGCAGTTCGGGGAATGCATGACGGGCAGATATGTATTATAATGTATAGCAGGCGACCTTGTCGCTTAATTGCCGTTTAATAGCAAAAGAAACAAAATGTAAAACTCTGGTAAAAAATCCAATTTGTTGTTGTTTCACTAGAGGAGGGGACAGTGTCGTCTACTGAGCATTGACCACCTGCTTAAGAGGTCCGAGCGCGATTTGTTACAACACCCAATTTGATGGCACATTTGGCCAGAAACACCCACATCGCCAGGTTGGCTGTGCATTTTCAATGTCAGCGTTGCGCAAAACTGGACAGTTTGGCCTGTGTTTGGCTTCGTTTTTCTCAGCCGCGGCAATCGCCCTTAGTCACGCCCTTAACGCCGGCTTGTTAATTTTTTGTCTTCTGTTTTTTTCTGGTTTCCCGATGACATTGAAATTGTGCAATAGGCAAACAACAAAATATTTTAATATAGACATGTTTATTGATTTTGCGGCTTGGCCTATCGGCCAGCAGCTGTCCATCAGCCGCTCGGTTCCCAAAAGCATTCTTTGGCACATTAATTATAGTAATTAAGGCATTTAATTTCGCCTTGAGTCGGTCGGTATCTTTGTTTCCTTCGATTATTCGATCTATGAGGGACGGCGAACTTTGCTCCACTTGGGCTGGCAGGTGGAAGCAGAGGTAGTGGCTTATGTAAACAGAGCCAGCAGCAATCCTAATTAAAAGTGCCCGGGAATTTTAATGGAATTGCAATAGCAATTACGGCCAAATGAAGCCATTACAGCCCGATCTGCAGTGAATGGGTGAGCGGCCCTTTTGCAATTCTGGCTGTGAGCGTGCGGCCAGAAGAGGAGCTCCGCTGAGCTGAGCTGAGGTGAGCGATAGCCGCAGCCCCAAGGTCGCCGGCGGATTGCATAAGCCGCAACGTCACAACGAAGACGTAAAAAACCCAAAAAACCGGGGCCCTTTTGAGCGATTTCCCCCCGGCAGCCCGAAGGTGAACCGCCGCCGCCGCCGCCGCTGCAGCGGAACCAGGAGCGAAGCCAACAAACTTGCCCCGCCAAAAAGCCACTCAACCCGACCAGCCCGGTGGCGGTGGTTCACTTGTTTGCCAGACGAGTCGCGGCCGTTCCACAAGCCACTCAATCGCCAAGCCGAGTCGAGTTGAGTTACCTCTTTGAGCGCTTTCCGGCGCAGGTGTCGGCGTCTGCGCCTTTGCCTAGCTTTCAGTCGAGTTTCTGGCAGCCAAGCAGCCACAGGTCCGACGTCTGAACGACGGCTTTCAAGACGCGCTCGAAACGCACGTGCAAAAGTGCAACCACTCCGCTCCCGCTCCCGCTCCCGTCGCTCTCGCTTTCGTTCGCTCTCCGCGCTCCACTCGCTCTGTCTCTGTCCGTTTCATTGGCAAAGTGTAAAGTGCAAAGCTAGCAACAGCGACGTCGCCGCAGCCGCCGCCGCCGACGCAGCGCCTCAGCATCAGCTCAGCTCAGCTCAGCCCAGCTCAGCTCCACTCGAGGCAACGCGACTCAAGCCAACTCAGTTGAGCTCCGACCGCAGACCACGAAGTCAGTCTTAGTCGAACCCTCCAACGCAGCGCAAGTGTCTCCGCGATCTCCGCTCGGTAGCCGCGATTCCACACACAGTGAAGCCCTTGTCGTCGCGCTCGCGTTCGTGTCCTAAGTCTTTCGTTTGCCCAGAGCAATCCCCGCCAAGTTGAAGTGGATTACAACGAAATTGTGTGCAAACACCAGCGAACGCAAACCCACTTAGAACGCGCACTGTAAGTGTCAATTTGCTCCTCAAATAAATGCCTGGCTGGCTGGTGTACTACTATACATATATATTTGGGATTTGCCGAGCTCGAATGGCCAGTGCCACACACAGAGATACCCAAGACACACACACACACGTTTCAGGAAGTCGCAGAACTCCATACAAAGCGATATTTAAGCAAACAACAGCTTATTCTTCGGAGAAACAAATGGCCGCCGCTTTGTTCGCGAACTTCCACCGCCACCATCATCATCATCATCATCATTGTAATCATAATCGTGGAGATCCACATCATCAATAACCCAGTGATGCCTCCATTGGGCCGGCTACTGTCCCCTCAAAATGTTCAAACGCGTGTGCTCCGCGCTCCGCATACAAATGGGCGGAATGGGACGCACATCGTCGTCATCGTCTCCCCAAATCGCTGTTAGAATTGCTTGGGGGTACAGCTCTGCATGAGCAACTCCATCGCGATATTGCTACACTTTTTACCTCCTCTGATGACTGCGAATTGCATAGAAAAGTGTGGAAAATATGGCCATAATTTCCGTCATTAAGTGCACTTTAACATCAGTCCGATGTGTCATTTGTGGGCTGATATTATCGCCATTGCAATTGGCTTAATGCTCCTTTTATTGATTGACAGAATAACCCTTTTGACTTTTAGCCCGTGGGGCTTCTAGGGAGACTTTGCATTCCAACGCTTTCTTTGGATACTAAAAACACTCTCACAAAAAGCAGAATCGCTAGCGACCTCTAACCCTAATAAGTACTTAGCTGAGATCAGCGCATTCCGCTTGATATGCCCCGAGAGGAGACTTACAATTGAGAAGAGATCGGTGCGGGTAAAATCCCTCAATTTGCACTGTACTTGCTGCCGTAAGCAACTCGAGCAAAGTTCAGAGCAGTTAGATGCACTGTGAAACGGCTTAATAATAATAACAATTAATGCGAGACTTAACTCTTATAATAAAATGCATTTTCATTGTCGCATTCGGTGCACCCCGAGACCTTCGGCGAGGGCCCTGAAATTAGTTGTCAAGGTCTCTCGCCGCTCGCACCTCTCCCATGTGCATTTCCGAACCGTGCAGCATTTTAAGTTTAAACTTGAACTGGTATTTTCGGCTTGGGGGTTTTTCAGTATCTGTCTTTCTTTCTTTCTGTGTTTTTGGGCCGCTCATTCTCCGTTTATCACGTCGCGGCTACGCTTCGAGCAGAGTTCAAGGTGCCTCCACTCGGCTCTTGGCTCTCGGCACGGCAACAGTGCGATGACAACTAAAGTCGGATCCGGAGATATTAAGCCATAAAGCGGTGCGACATTTAATTAATACCAAGGCGACTGAGATTAAGCTCAGAACAGCAGAACTCTAGAAAATTCACTGGCGATCCGCTCGGATCCCAGATCCGATTGTTAGACTAATTGCTTACAATGTAAATTGCTTAAATCGATTTTTAATGGACGCCTAATACTTCCCCCTGATGATTGCCCTGAGCCGCATAGCCAATGAAATTGGACGTTAACTAAATCTAATGCCCAGCCTGGCTGCGATGCTGTGGTCATGTAACGTGTATCTTATAATTCCCGATCCGCCTGGCCACTTAATTACGGATCAATAGGGCTTAATCACTCAATAAAGTAAAGTAAGATATTTAGCAGTCTATTGTCAGGTCTCGCTTGGCTCCAGGTCGTTCGTCATATTGATATGTGAAGTGGTTAGTTAAAGGTGACAACCTTTGGGGGCTGATTAGAAATTCAAACTCGCGCTCATTATAAATTCTGAAAGGGGAAAACATTCCATGACAGGCACAACAGTTGCTGGGGTTCACGTGACCCCGCCTATGAACTCCTCCTCGGGAGCGATTGTGCAACGGCGGGACACACACAACAATTGGGAAAATTAAATATTAATTGCGGCAGTCGTCGGACATTCTCTTTTGAGTTTTCGCAGGAATCGGACTCTAGACTGGTTTGTGGAGCGACCACACAGTCGCAAAGAGTTGCTAGTTGCTGGCCAATCGATACACGCCACTCGTGAATCGATTAGGCTGGCTGGGCTAGTTCCCTCTAGTAATCTGGATTATCTAACGCTGGCTTATGGTCCGATCAGTGCGGGTGAGTGCGAGCTCGACTGTTTATATTTGGCCACTGGCTCCGCTTCTGAAGACCTGTTGCAGAACCAGTTGCGAGAGCCACTCGCCCCGACTGGTTTGCCATTTGCAGAAATGGCCAAAAGCCCGCGTCGAAGAAGTTGCAACTTGCAACCACGAAACTGTGTCGCACACAGCCGCACGGCCTGCATTAGCTGCGAGCCGCACACGGACATACGTGCCTGAAATTATGTCATCGGAAAAGCCAGACCAGTCGAAGAAGAAAATGAAAACGCAAACGAAAACGAAAATGTTTTGGGTTGGGAAAACAAGAGATCGAAAGTGACTAGCCGTTCTGTGTGAGTGCTCTTCGGTTAATGGGGATTATCGCCTGTGCTATTACCAAGGCGGTTCTAATCGCCTGGAGGCCGCCTTAATGTCTGTCACATGTCCGCAGCTTTTGGCCAGCAGCAGCAGCAGCAGCCGCTTGCTTAATGCCACACACGTAGGCTGCGCATTAAGCCTTTTAATCAGCCAACCAAATTGGGTTTTCCTGTCTGCAAAGAGTCACACAGCTGCTGAGATTGCATTGAGATTGCCCCATTGAAATTTAAATGGTATAGTTTATGAATAAAGTTATTCATGCATTGTCTGCAGCTGCTTAAGTGCTTTCATGCTCGGGCGAGCAGGTTCCCGATGGCCGAACATTCGCTAGTTGCTCTTGAGTGCAGGGTTTCAGTGGATTCGGCTAATTCAGGTGGCTTTGAATGGGATTATTCCGTAGAAACCTTAAAAACAATATGACTTAAAGGGAATATTTTGTACTAATAAAAATTTAGAATGTTTATTTATTTGTAGACTAAAAAAGCACAGTTAAAAGCACGGGTACTCCCTGATACATTTAATTGAATGCAAATTATTTATAAGTGGTTTCCGGTTAGGACCTACTTGATATATTTTCCAACAATTCCTCTTAAATAAAGACAAACCTCTCGGCAAGTGCTGACTCCGAATGACTCAGCTGGTGGAGCCTGCCTCTATAGGCTCTCTCTTAGCGCCCTCAATGACGCACTCGCCAAGCGTTTAGATAAAATTTTCCGCTGCAGCGGTGAGCGAGCCCGGAAAGCCATTGCATGCCAGCTACCGGTGACCTTGGCATCGCAACGCACTCGGCATGCAAACTAGGCATCAGCGAATCGCAAATTGCTAAGAACTCGACTTGTTTTGAAAGCTGGAAACTTCAGCTACGAGCGAACACATCTCCAAGTGGGCTGAGAGTCGTGTCCGAAAACAAATGGATTCCAATGTCAAATGCGTACGTTGCTTTAGAGGCTCAATTATTATTGTTATTACTATTTTGATTGTTGTTGTCGCTCGGAACTAACCGAACTAACCGAACTAAGCGAACTAAGCGGCTTTTGGGCCGTTCGCATATCAAATTGAAGAAACATTCACAGTTTTCTTTGGATCTGTGTAGGTACACATGTACAGTATATATCTTGTGTACATATCTGCTTGTTGATCGAATAATGGTGCAGTCATACGGCATGACTCTGCACAATGTTGTGAGCAGAGCCAAGCACATTAAATTATGAAGCCGCAAGGTGTTGATTGTATAATGGAACGGGGAATTCGATCCACCGATCAAAGGTGCTTTCCTTGCTAGCTAGAAGCTCGTTTGCCAATCCGCTTGGAGGAGGCTTCTGCCGTACATTCTGGCCCCTAAGCTCCTTAGCCTCACGGAGCAGAGGAGTCATTGACAAATTCCCACTCATCAGCCGCGGTGACTGCACAAATTCCGCTGCGATCAGCGATCAGCGGCCAACGTGACGCATGCGCAATGCGTTGTGAAAGAAACAAGAGAAAAAATTAAGAGAAAAGGAAAAACAATGCGAACACCAACACCAGCTCACAAGCTCGACAACAAACTCCCGGTCCAGCCAGTGCATAAATCAAACAACAATTTACGCTCAAACATGATTATTATTTATACATTTCAGCAATGTGTGCCTGCAACACTTGAGACACACAGCCGCACATCCAGTTGGGCATTGCAAAAGCCCGGTGTTAGCCCGCCCGGCAGCGAAGTAAAAGTAAACGCTTAACAAAGTAACTAGCATTAGACAAAGGCAAATAAAAAATTAAAGAAATAGGCAAAGGCAAGAGCAAACTCAAAGCGCAAATAAAGCAACACCCACCAGCGGCGCAGAGCGATTTCGTCAAATAAAATGCTGATATCAACGTAAGTAAATTCGTAAATTCGTGGGTAAACGTGCAGAGATTACGGCCATAAATTGCAATCAAGGCGGGCGCCGAACGCAATAGTTTCGCGCTCCCTTTGACCCACTGATGGTGACCCACATGCCTCAGGCCGCCGACCAGCAGTCAATCGCCGATCAGTCATTGGCTGGGATCGAGTTTTTGTCTTCCAGTTTTTGTCTTCCTGCTGTCAACGCCCGATCTCGGCTTTAACACTTGTCGACCCATTAACATTGCATAATCCCGGCCGACGGAGCGACTGGCTGCCTTTGATTTGGCTTTTCCAGCGCTTCGCCCTTTTGTGGCCATATTTTGTGTGGCTTTTTTGAGTCTCTTCTGTGTTTTTGTACCGCTCTGCCTTTGCATATTGGCGAGCCCGACTCAGGCCCGAGTTGAGCGAAAAATGCGACCGCATTTCTCAGCGGGGCGAACAAGTTTGTAATTATGTCAAATACCAAAAGGCTCATTGCATAATCCCCGAACGCCGAATCGAAAGACATTGCGAATTCGTCTTCTTTGGGGCTCATCTCCACTTGTCTGTCTGGGTATCTCCCATCACCATTTTTATACCTGTAATGAGAGCCCGCTGATTTATTTGGCAAGTGACGAGTCTGTCATTCGAATAGCTTCCTTGTTAACTCAAGAATAGAAGCTCTCTTAATTGTCTGGCGACGAGCGACGAAAAACAAAACAAAACCCGCGCGAGTACAACAAAAGTCAATTACACGACATTTGCATCTTCCGCGTGTGGCCGTCACTTGTATGGAAATGGCTAAGAGGTGTTTTGCCTGCCAATGGCAGCCGGCTCCGCTTGGAAATCCCCGAGGTCTGGGCGCAAGAACCAAAGGTACGAATACGTTCCCGGGGGTTCGGCGTGCTTAGCATTCAGCTCACCGCCGCCGGCATCGTTGCGTGACAGACTCCAACAGGAACAGCTCAGGCCCCCAGATAATGCCTCTCCCTGGAATGATTACCGTCGATTAGGCGGTTCAATCATCAATGAAATCGCCTCACGGAAGCCTCATATTTGGGTTGTTAAGTAAGAGAGTTTTCTTAAGGAATCTCCATTAATGATTCTGTGATCTATGATTTTAAGATATTGAGTTTGACTTAAAACTTTTATAAGTAAAGCATTCCAAAGGAAATAATATCTCTAAAAATAATATATTATCACGGATAAATTTTTACAATATAAACAACGATATTTTCGATTTATCCCATATGAAAAACAATGATTTGTCATCTTATCTGGGTTTCCCTTCCCGCTATACATCAGTTTGAGCTTATATGAGCTCACTAGCCCCTCGGTGGGAGTCACTCTGAACTTTTGTGTCCCTCTGTTTTTCTATTTTTTATTTTAAACTATTCGCCACGATAATTACAAATTCTAAAGTTCGCATTTTACACGGCGAGCAAAGGGCGTAGAGGAAAATGTGTCAGTTGTGGCGACTTGGTGCCATTAAGCGTATTGATGATTTAGCGATCCGGTTAAGGGGAAATGACGCCACAAGTGACTTTTTTGGGATACCAGCGTTGAACTCAAGAAATAAGTGCCTTCGAACAACTCTTAAGTGTTTTCCCCACACGATAAGTCAGCCGGTGTGGTGTTGTTGACAAACCCTCATCGATTCTCACGCTCCGACTCCGGGGTGCGCCTGCTGGAGGGAGAAATCAACCGAAAAAGTCCCCGAAACTATGCAGGCATGCATAAATAGCGCTCTAATAGTTAATTAAATTATCAATAAGCAGTCGCGAGCGCAAACAAACAAACCATCGGCGGGCCCAAATTTCCAGCCATAAATGTCAAGCTCAGCGAGTGAGGAGGAGAAGAGGAAAAAATGTCTGTTTTGTTGTCATTATAAAAAACTACCTGGCCTGACCTTGTCCATTGTTAACTGTGCACACCACACACACACACACACACACTGGTAAGCTGGCACTGGTTTACGCAACCAGCTAGGGCGCGAGTGTGTGTGGTGTATGGCTTTTGGCTGTGACTAACTCCGCCACAATACGCAAATCGAAAGACCCAGGCAACGAACTTGAAACACATTTCGTCAACCGGCTGGAATTGCAGCATGGCATTTCTGAGTGCGTCTCGGATTCGTATTCAGAATTCGTTTGGCCCAGCCCCAAAAGTTGTCAATCGGAGGCGAAGGCGGAGGCGGAGGCGCATTATGCAAATATTTGATAGGCCGCATAATAAAGCCACTTAATTTTCACTGCAAACCCGGTATTCGAGGATGTTTGCTCGCCACTCGACCATTGGGCAATGGCCCAACCGCATCCCCATCTCGCGTGCCTTATAAAAAATGCAAATATTTGCCGTCGACCGAATATTTATCTTAACGAGAAGCAACGCAATCGATTAGCAAAAAAGCTCGAGACAGCCAAAAATCGGAGCCAAATCGTTTTCGAAAGCGGCATCAGTGCCGAAAACAACAACATCGGGGATCGAATGCGTTCAATCAGTGACCTTGAACTAGTTTCCCCCTCCAGCGTGATATTTATACGTGTTTATTTTCGGTGTGTGTTTCGTTTCGTTTCTCGTTTTCTGCCGCTCCAGCCAGCCGCTAATGATATGAAAGCCCGGGCACCGAAAAATACCTGGCAGTCAAAATATGTTAAAGAGGTGCGAATGTGATTAATTGCAGGCAATTATGAACTTTCTTCCCACCGGAGCACCGGACCACCGTGGCTAACAACGCAGCTAACCTTGACCCAAAATCCCAGGAGCTCTTTCCCAGCTCCCAGCCAAGCGAATGTTTACAGACCAATTCCGCTGCGATGCGTGCAGTGCAGGCCAAAACTGCACGCGGAATTGCATAATGGGCGCAGCGAGGCGCTGCCCATGCAAATGCAAACTTCGGCTTGCATATTTGCTCAATGGCCGACCAACTTGGCAGTGGTAGTGGTGGCAATGTTGGGCAATCGGCCAGAGCAGGTCCGACGGCTTTACTTTACTTTGCAGCCCGATTTGCTTCAGCTCAGCTCAAGTCAGACCAACTCCGACTTCGAGCAAGTGGCCAAAAAGCGCGTTGGGTAAGAGACGACGAGTGCCGCCGCCGGACCAAGTATCAATATTGAAATGAAAATGAAAAGTGTTGCCGAGCAGCTAGTCAGTCCATTGTTAATGCCGTCTCTCTAAGTTTTATGCTTCTTTTTTGTTTTTTGCAATGTGTGCCGCTGACATAGTTTCGATGGCAGCCCATTGAAGCATACAACATCGCAAACTCTGCCGGTTCAGATGCTAATTCGATCGGCTCGGCGAACGTTATGCAAATTGCGATATGCGACAGCAGGAAGCTGCCACTTGTTGGCAAATAATAATAGAAATTCTATAAATGAATTGAAAATAACCAGTTTTGCCCTGCATTTCCACTTGCCACTGTTTACTCGGACTTACTAGCACTGTTTACAACTTTGTTATTCATTCTCCTCGCTTTAAGTTGTACACCCCATAATTTTCGTTCAATACAAAAGTTAAGTGGCCTAAACACCTTCTAATGTTTTTTAAGCGATTTTCTTTCTAAGTATTATATTTCTCAGAGAGTTTTCTTGGAAGCAATTAATTAAAATTTTATTTATTCATTTCTTAATATCCAAGTGCGACAAGGGTAAACTTATATTTATTTCACAAGTCAAAATGGATTAGCTATATTATGATTTAAATTTAAATCTTACATTTATTTGCATTAATTTAAAAATTAGTTATAAGGGTTCCCATATTAGTCTCTTTAATAATTTTCTATTTGCATCTCTTACAATTTTCTTTTATTATATTAAAGTAATAACTCTTTAAATCAAAGCTTCATCAATAATTGTCACTACTATGCAAAATAATACACAATTAATTCAAGAAATATTTGCATTAAGGCGAACTTTGCCCACAAGCGGGTTAAATAGATTAACATTGCTTAGTACAATACTTAGACTAGACAATTATATATTTAGTTAGATTTTCTGTTAGATAATCGATGTTTAATCGGAAAAACACTATTATTTCCACTATGTCTCCACTATAATTAATCATGACAACGTTGCGGTTAATTGTATTTGCATTGAATATAATCTGTAATAAATTATCCCCATTGGAGCCCAGTAACTCGACACTTCTAATCTCTGAACTCTGCTCTATTTCCAGCATCTCCACAGACTCCGCAATGGCGGCCACAAACAACGACGGAGGCACACAGCCCAATGCTGTGGCGGCCTGGGGCGCTCCGGCCAACGGACCCCGGAACACACAGGCAGCCGTGTCCGTGCGCCACGCCTTCAAGGCGTACGGCAAGAAGAAGAACGCCAACCAGGTGCTGAACAACCTGAACATGACAGTGCCCAAGGGAACGATGTAAGTGATGCCTCAATCTGTGATCTGGGAGGTGAATGACGAACGACCGAGCGACCGCCATTAATAAAAGTGAAATGTTGACAGCACATTTAGCGAGTTCATAAAATAGAAACGGCGAAAGTAATTAGCACTTAATATGGGCTGAGCTCGAATTAGATATTGGCAGCGATGCCAGCCAGCGGCGATTTCCTTGTGTCGCAGATTTGATGGCCGCCGTGCCGAGCCTGATCTCAGAGGTCACTTGGTTACGCTCGCGTCTATAGTAATTGCGGCTATTATATACGGCAAACCAGTTTAGTTTAGTCATTGGACTATCTTGTAATTGAAACGGCATTTTTGCATGATAATCTGATGCGGCCGACGAGGGTCGTTCGGGAAGTTCGTCGAGGGATGATCTCAATTAGGCGCGACTTCCGAACTGAACTGACGTCAATGACGTACACGTCTTTGTAATTAAACCAAAAGTCCATTCGTATGCCAGGCGAGGAGGAATATTTGCGATAATATTGAATATAGCCAATATGCCCAGCTATATTGATCGATTATCGCCCGGAGAACGATATTTGAGTTCGGTTTGCCCGGAGACTACTCTGGACGTCTATGTGTCTCCATCTCTGTCGCGGCACATGTGCTTAATTGAGTTGCCCGCTCCACGATCCCCGTACCCCGCTCCACCATAGCTTCTAGACCCCTTATGCGGTTCATGAATTTTTGGCAAACATTTAGGGGCCATAAAAATAAAGTCGTAAATATATTTTTTTGCCTTCGCCGCCTTTGGCATTGATATGGCCAAAGCCCGAGCAGAGTTATAATAATTCATTTTTGTTTGCTCCAAGTGTCTCTGGTTTTTCGGCATTCTGAGTGATTTATTCGGCGCATTAATGCGCTGTGTCGTAACGGAATTTTATTCGATTCTAGCCGCAGCAGTCTTGACCCAGTTAACAGCTGGTTCGTTCAGCTTTGACCTAGGTCAGGTCGGAGCGTTGTTGAGTCAACGAACTGCACGCCGCAGGCCAAATAGCTTTTGGGGTCTCAAAGTCAGTCATTGACGACTGCGTCAATTAAAGTTTTCCCGACGGACAGATCTGCCTCCCCCCTGGGGCCGTTTCAGATCTTGTTAAATTCGTTAAATGGCGCAGCGTGTTAATTATAATAATAAATCCAATAACAGGCCAAAACGTGCGACCTACGTGCTGCAATATTTTGTCAAAGGCCGAAAACCAAACGAAAACAGACGACACAATAACAAAGCGATAATCACAATAATCGCCACCGCTCCGAACTTCATCATGAGGCTTTTAGACTGGGGGCCAGCAGCTGCTCCACAGCTCCACCACTCCGAAAAAAGAGGGGCGGAGTCGCCTTTGATAGCTGGCTGCGAAGAGACTCGCGAGTATTTCTTACATTTCAAGGTGAACATTTCGGAATAATTCAACTTGAACTGCTGGAATTAGCATTGACATCGCCGCACTGCCAGTTACGCATATCGTCAGGTCTGCTATTGTGGCGACAGTTTTCGTGCTGATTTGGCAAAATGTTTTTCCCTCTTCAAGCACATTTTTCGCCCATTTCTTTTGGTCTTTGTCACGCTTGGCCTGTTGACCTTTGCGACCCTGAATTAAGTCGAAAACAGCTGACTAAACATTTAGTTTGAGGCCTTATTAATCCATTTCTAGTTTTGAAAATATAAACAAAGTTTGAGTTTATATATATTTAAAATCTAGTAGTTCTTATTTACTTAAAAATAATAATTAAATTCCTTTCCCAGCTATGGCCTTCTGGGAGCCTCCGGATGTGGCAAAACCACCCTGCTGTCCTGCATTGTGGGTCGCCGTCGCATGGACTCCGGTGAGATCTTTGTGCTGGGCGGCAAGCCTGGAACTCGGGGCTCGGGTGTTCCTGGCAAACGTGTGGGCTACATGCCCCAGGAGATCGCCCTGTATGGCGAGTTCTCCATCCAGGAAACCATGATGTACTTCGGCTGGATCTTCGGCATGGAGACCAAGGAGATCATGGAGCGTCTGCAGTTCCTGCTCAACTTCCTCGATCTGCCCTCGGAGAAGCGGCTGGTGAAGAATCTGAGCGGTGGCCAGCAGCGACGAGTGAGCTTCGCCGTGGCCCTGATGCACGATCCCGAGTTGCTGATCCTCGATGAGCCCACCGTGGGCGTGGATCCGCTGCTGCGCCAGAGCATCTGGAACCATCTGGTGCACATCACGAAGGCGGGCCAGAAGACGGTCATCATTACCACACATTACATTGAGGAGGCGCGACAGGCGCATACGGTATGTAAAATATTTAAAATAAAAAGGAATCAATTATTAATATTGGGGAACTTATGCTCTTGGCAGATCGGTCTGATGCGATCGGGTCACCTGCTGGCCGAGGAGTCTCCCGCCGTCCTGCTCTCCATGTACAAGTGCATCAGCCTGGAGGAGGTGTTCCTCAAGCTGTCCCGCATCCAGAGCCAGAAGGGCGACGTGACCCACGTGAACTTCAGGTAAGGCTCCCGCCCAGGGACTAGCATGCACCACGTGGCTAACCCGTCACCCACTCTAATCCACCACTCCGACCTCTCTCGACTCCGGCACCGTCTCCTCCCCACCATCCGACACTCGCATGCTCGCAATCCGTGTTCCACCTCATCTCTGTGTTTGTGATCATTCCGGGAGTAGTAACAACATCTCGTTGCACGCCATGGCCTTCGGCAGCAAGATGGACAAGCCCAGCTCCAGCCAGGAGGGCGGCGTGGTGGGCCTCAACTTCCACCAGAGCAAGGAGGTGCTCATCAACGACAGCAACGGCTCGATCTACACGGTTCGTTGTGCCCCCTCTCCCTGTGAGTGTGATCCCCGTCTCACCCTAGCTCTTTCCAGCTCAACCAGGAGCCGTACAGCCCGCCGCCGTCGCGGCGCAACAACAACCCCAATGACGAGGAGAGCTGCCAGGACTGCTACGCCAGCCTGTGCCGGGTCACCTCCAAGGGAAAGATTCGGGCTTTGCTGACCAAAAACATGCTGCGGATGTGGCGCAACGTGGGCGTGATGCTGTTCATCTTCGCCCTGCCCGTCATGCAGGTTATCCTCTTCTGTCTGGCCATCGGACGCGATCCGCAGGGCCTCAACTTGGCCGTGGTCAACGGGGAGATGAACGACACGGTAGGGGTAAGCCACACTGAACACTACATTACTTTGATAGAAGTAGAGGCACACAAAACAAGTTATTACACCAAATATTTTACTCTGGGACTTGAGAAGTTGTTTAGTTAGAGTTTTTACTTTAAACAAATAATACATGACATATTAATAATAAAACATTATCCAGAGTTCAACTAATTAAATCGTTATCCGAATAGGAACACTGCTTCTGGGAGGACGGCTGCCACTTCAAGAACCTGGGATGTCGCTATCTGAATCACCTCAACAAAAGCGTAGTTAAAACATATTATTCGGACTTGGAGGACGCGAAGGAAGCGGTGCGGATGGGCAACGCCTGGGGCGCCGTGTACATCAGCGAAAACTTCACGGACGCCTTTATCGCCCGCTCGAATCTGGGACGCGACGCCGACGACGAGACCATCGACTCCTCGGAGGTCAAGGTCTGGCTGGACATGTCCAATCAGCAGATCGGCGTCATGCTCAACCGCGACATACAGCTGGCCTTCCGTGACTTCGCCATGGGCCTGCTCGGACAGTGCAACTACAATCCCAAGCTCGGCGACGTGCCCATTCAGTTCAGGGAGCCCATCTACGGCACCATGAATCCCTCGTTCACCGATTTCGTGGCACCTGGCGTGATCTTGACGTAGGTTCCCTGCTGCCAACTGCCCATTCAGCCATAAGAGTGTATCGTTAATTATTTTATTTTGTCTCCCAATAGCATTGTGTTCTTCTTGGCCGTCGCCCTGACGTCATCGGCTCTGATCATTGAACGTACTGAGGTAATAGCCAATAAATACATATAGTTCCAATAGTAATTGTGCGACTCCTTTCAGGGCTTGCTGGACCGATCCTGGGTGGCTGGCGTCTCGCCCGGCGAGATCCTCTTCTCGCACGTGATCACCCAGTTCGTGGTGATGTGCGGACAGACCACCCTGGTGCTGATCTTCATGCTGGTGGTGTTCGGCGTGACCAACAACGGCGATCTCTTCTGGGTGATCGTGCTGACGCTGCTGCAGGGCATGTGCGGCATGTGCTTCGGCTTCCTCATCTCCTCCGTGTGCGAGCTGGAGCGGAATGCCATCCAGCTGGCGCTGGGCTCCTTCTACCCCACTCTGCTGCTGTCCGGCGTGATCTGGCCCATCGAGGGCATGCCCGTGGTGCTGAGGTGAGTCCTGCGACCTGCATCCTATGTGACAAGATATTAATCCATTCGGCATCTCTTAGATACATCTCGCTGTGCCTGCCGCTGACGCTGGCCACCTCCTCGCTGCGCTCCATCTTGACGCGGGGCTGGGCGATATTTGAGTCCGATGTGTACATCGGCTACCTGAGCACGCTCTCCTGGATCCTGGGCTTCCTGATCCTGACGCTCATCGTGCTGCGCGCCAAGCGCGGCTAAGGAGACAAGCCTACTTTTAGAAGCGTACTTTAGATTGCGATTAGTCGTCCTAGTTAGTTTACCCCCTACTTCGGCTTCACCTCCCCAGCTTCCGACTCTCCCGTATCCTTCGAACCCTCGAGATATCCTTGTCTTCTGCCTAAATGTCATAAATTATTTAAGCACATACGCAGCTTTCCTTAGCTTTCTACTCGGCACTTCCCTTCCTAGGCTAAGATTCACACATTTCGTAGTTTAAAGCGTAAGGTTTAGGTACCTAAATGAATTGTTTGTAAATATTTTGTGTCCCGAATTATTCAGTAATCCGTTGCCAGATGTCCATTATGCGCAACCTCTGTTCTAGACCTCCTCTTGATTCCAAAACGGGCGATTTATCACACACACAACTTATTTTATATATTTTTCAATGGACTGTGATTGTTTTTTTTACATATTTCACGCGAACACACGTAAAAAAAAAAGAAAAAAAACAAAATGAAAACACAATGTAAAGCGAACAAAAACAATGGTGGGTTTTGTTAGTAACATTAAGTAGCTTAAAGCATTTTTTGTATGGGTTTAAGTTTTTTAAGGTAAAACATAATTAAATACAATAATGTACCCCGTACCCTGTATGTAAAGAAGTATATGTTTCAGGATATATTATGCATCGAGCATAAGTATTTCGCAACGAACAAAAAACAAAAGACAATGAACAACGAACAAGTGAATGAAAGTTCTTATTTAAGTAAATCATTAACTATGTGAACGCAGTTATGTATAAATAACAATAAAACGTAAATAAAGAAAAACGCTCATTTATTTTAATTGACAATAAAACTTACCCAAAGGATTTTATCCACTGCTAATGTTACAATTTTAAATTTTGGCAAAGGGATTGAATTATTTAAACATGTTTAGAAAGCTTTTGAGCATCTTGGTGTCAATGAAACTGAATATTATGAAAAAAATAATTATAAATTTTTTATAATAATATTGATATTGAAGTTTTATTAAAAATTGAAAACTTGAATACAAAATATTTTTTAATTTTAAAGTTTTTAAAAAGCTAAGGTTCGAGAAAATGCTAAATCGATATCAATGTTCCCCACCATGTACCTATATTGGTACATTTCTAGGCGTTTGGTATTTTTGCAGTTGTACGGTTTAAAACAGTGACTGAGACGCGGTCACACTGAAAACAAAACAAAAATAAAAGACAATGTTTTCCTTGTTTTTCTTTGTAAATAACGTTTTTTAACGTTTCTAAAGCCACGAAATGGACAAGTCGCGGTCCAGTGCCTACGACAGGTTCGTTAGCTACGTGGACCAGCTGCGCAATACGGAATGCAGGTACGTTTTCACCTGAATTTAAGTGTTTTTGAGTGCAGCGTATGCATTGGGGGAGGGGACCGGCAACAGTTGTTTTACCTTACGGAATAGCTTGTAATGATATTAATTACAATCCGTTTGAAAAGCCATTGCCCAAGCCAGGTTACCGACTATTAGATATTAGAATCTCTATAAGGACTTCTGCTATGACGTCACTAATCACCTGAATCATCCGCAGTCAGAAGCAGAAAATCACCTGCTTCCAGCAGATTGCCGAGTGCATAATGTCGCCCTCGCTGGCGGGACACATCAACTATGCGGCGCACTGCGGCACGGCCACCAATGTGCTGCTGCTCTTCTGCGAGGACCTGGACTCGGTGGTGCGGATGAGCGCCGAGGAGAACCTGAACAGGATCTTTAGAGCCCTGGAGAAGACGCGGGTCAGTCGCATCCTCATGGACCTTTATGGCGAAATCAAGCGGAATGGCAATCAGAGGTGACTTAACACTAAATTAGCCTATAATCCCTTTGCTCAAGCTCTCCCGTTCCCTTCTAGATCCCTGAGGATTTGCTTGAACCTATTCTCCTACTACGCCCCGCAGATTAAAGAGAAGCACATCAAGTGGTATGCCGTGCGACTCCTCCAATGCATGTCCACCATCTCCCAGCGCAAGGAGACGCTGCTCCAGGAGACGCTCTGTGAGTTCGTCAAGCACTTTGGCCGCTATGTGCAGCAGGGTCTCAGCGACAGCGAGACCTGCAAACTGTTCGAGGTGAGGAGTTACCCAATCCTTATGCTTTCTAGTGGTGTCTAGCCTGTCTTATATTCTCACAGATATTTCTGGACAATATTGGCGCCGATTGTGCCGTAAAGCGTCGCTGCTCGGCCCAGAATTGCATCAGTCTGATTGACCATGCCCGCAATAGGAGTCTCATGGCCAGACACGGACTTAGCAAAGTGATGGGTAAGCGCAAGCAGATACAGGAAATGAAGAGCGAGATGAGAATCCGAATTAGCCAAGCTTACTAGCGAGCCAAGACTTTTATTTTCAAAGAATTAGACAGGCGAAAGGGGCACGTAATCAATTGCTATTGATATTAGGGAAATATTCGCTGGATAGTTGATCTGTTTTCACAATTTGTAGAAGAACTGTATATATTCCGTTCTCCCAATTTAAAAAACCTGTAATGTTATTTGATAGCTCTTCTAATTTGAATAAAACCCTTGATATTTTACAAGATTTAGTAAAACTAATCCACGATTCAATGGCAAATCTCTTGTTATTGCTGTCAGTCGCTTAACGCATTTCCACTCGCTACATGTCCAGCCGAACTCTCTTTATTCTCATCAATAATAAAGGAAGTGTTTAAAAAGCGTGTAACGGCCAAACGCTAAGCCCCACATGAATCTGCATATATATATTTTTATGTAGGTATGCTCGCGCTGACTAAAAAATATTTTTAATATTCTAAAAAGCCGCAAATCCATGAAAAATCCGGTACCAGAATATAAAGCCAGCGAGCTGCGAACTGCGCGAACGTGGCAAACGGGAGGATGGATTTGGGGTCTATCGAAAATCGCATTGTGAACGCAATCACAGTCATAGGTTTGTTTGTCTGTGGTCTGTGGGCGCTAAAGGGGGCGTGGTCATGGGAGAGCCAAAATAAAAGTAACTAGACAGTTGATATAAATTATATTTCTATATTGCTGTTGGTTACCTCGCGCAATCGATCGACGAGCCATGGAATATATTTTTTTGGGGGATTTGTTTTGATTTTAGACAACGATACGGGGCGGATTTTATTTTAGCATTTGCTGGCCGGCAGACTGCAGCAATATCTGCAGCGCCCAAAACAAAAGTCATGGCAACGCGGGCAACGTGAAAATGCTTAAAAATTGCAAACACAAATCATTTTTTATTGAATTTTCATGAAAATAATATTGGCAAACATCGATGAAGAGGTAAATGCACCTCAGTTACAGTATCTATCGTTCCTTTTTTATAACTGCATAAAATCGGCGTCCCGAAAAAGCATCCTTAGTTATGAATTCCACTTCAGGAACTCTCTTTCGTTCGGTGCCAGTGTATGTCGTTTGCAAACAATTAAAGTGAGAAGCTCGGAGGAGCTGGAAAGTTGATTACTTTAGCGATTCATATACATGCGAGTTTAAGCTTCGGACCCCACACCGAATCCCATATAAATTAAGCTTCGGCTTGACTTTACCTTTGCTCTTTTCTTGTCCAAATGTTTACCTTCAAATCAACTCCTTCAGTTCCGGTTCCTGTTCCCGCCCCCTGACGGCTGGCCTTCAGTCCTGTGTCAACTTTATGCCACTTCTCGGCAAAAGGCACAATGCCAGGCAACTCTTCAGCGCATCCTTATACAGTCTGGCGCCTCTTTTTATGGGCACCCATCACAGCAGCAGAAGCAGCCGTAGCAGCAGCAGTACTTGTGCTGCCTGCGTCCTGGCATGCCCCAACAAACAGACACAAAGTACGGTCCTAGACCTCGGATCCTAGACCTCAGAGCCGCCCCCGCCATCTCCGTTTGTTTGTCTCCGCCCGTAGACGAAATGAAATTTATGCACTTGGACACTTCCATGCAATAATTCATGCGAAATTGAATCAGATATTCATTCCTGTGCAGCTTTAAGGCGGATAATCAACGTTGTAAACAAATGCCAGCCGAACGGGGGCCGAGAGAGAGCTAGCCGGCAGCTGCAAAGGGAGCATGCAAAATTTATGTTGCCAGCTGACTGATGCCGAGCTAAACAAAAAGTGCAAATTATTTTTCTTGCCAACTGTGGCAACCAAAATAGCCAAATGGCCAATTCATTCTCTGGCCCTTTTTGAGGATTTACTTTATATATCCTGGATTGCCAGTGACCAGTGGTTGAGGCTGTCATGGTGATGCATCCCACTAAGAATTGGTCTCCTAATAAGTAGTACCTTCTCGTAGGGCTATTAATTGCAGTCTTTAAACGTGCCCAGCATGAAGGACCTTTTGCCCCGCCCCGCCCCTTTTGGGCTCGCCAATTTTGCAGAAAGTTCCTGCGGCTTCTGCCGCAATTAATTGATACACATGGAAACAGGCCGCAAGTTGTGCTCGCTCGGCAAAGTCACTTGGATGCCACAAGGGCCATGTAAAAAGTTTCTTCGGCGAGAAGTGTTTTCAATTTTGCGCCCCCAAAGGAAGAAAATGAAAACTAATTGAGTAACAAACTTCCAGCATGGCGTTTTGTGATTGGTGGCGTATACGTAATGAAACGACAAATAAGCGGAGACAACAAGAACAAGAACGGGAACGGGAACTAGAACGAGAACGCGAACTGCGGGACGTCTCACTGGGAGTGGGCGTGGGCGTGGAAGCGAGGATGGGTGTGGATGCATGTGCATGTGTGCGAAGTCTATAAATATCAGATGGAAAGTTTTCAACGAGATAAATTTAATTGGAGGCAATTTGTTGCAAAACATATGAGGGAAAAGTTGCCAAGAACACGAAAGAAGTATGAACTGCAATTGGCCGGCCAAAGCGAAAGTGGGTAAAAAGGTATCGCTGGAATTGGCATTGCCGTCGGAATAGCTGTGGGTGAGGGAACTGGGCTATCCGTATCGCTTGCTTATTGAGCAAATTGGAATTGCCAGCGCACGCTGCGCAAAAAGTTTGAAGAGCGTTTTTAATTTGTATCAACAGCAGCCATAAGTTTCTCTCCATTAACTAACTTATCTCTCACTCCCGCTCCGTTCTTTCAGAGCTCCTGCTGACGGATCAGCAGACCAGCAGCGTGCTGGGTGCCCTGGGGCTGCTGCGTCTCCTGCTGCCGCAGCTCATACGGGGCTACTCGGCCGCCAGCCAGGAGGATTCCGAGTCCTTGGCCGGTCAGCAGCACCAGCTGCAGAAGCATCAGAAGAGGCAGCAGCAACAGCAGCAGACAACGACCTCCGACTGCCGGCAAATTATTGAAATTTATGATTATTGTTTGCACCTGCTGAGCACGCAGCACACCACGAATCACGCCATCATAAATGCCACCCTGGAGGTCATCAACGGCATACTCCAGGCTTTGGACGCCCCTTCCGATGGCCAGAGCCAGAGCTCAAGTGCGAGTGCGAGCCTGGGCCAAAGTTTGCGCCAACTGTTGTGCAATCAACAACTGCAACACAATGAGTATTTGCGGCGAAGGAAATCATTAAAGAATCAAATATTCCAATTGAAAAATTACGAAGTGGCGACAAGTCAACAGCCACCGCAGGATGAGGTTGCGGATGATGATGAGGACGAGGATGGGGCGACTGCAATGCAAATGAAAAAGAATTCAAATGCAAAACTGCAGCAGCCAAAGTGTCAACAGCAGCGGCAGCAACAACAGCAACAACAGCAACTCGAGGTTGACAGCAGCTCGCTGGGAATTAATGCCGGAGAAGATGCCACGACCGAGGCAGCAAGTTCCGTCGCTGATGAAGGTATGGCAAATAAGGCAGAATGCAAGTCGAGATGGCTTGTGTGTGTGCTGGGGTGTGGGTGGCTGCACAGTCATGTGGAAATGTGACATGCTGACAGAGGATCAGGGCAACTGGGGGACACACGGAGCGAGCAGGCAGACTAACCCACAGACAGACCATGCCGAAATCAAGAAAATTGAGCAATTGCACGGGCTGATGGAGACACCCACACACAATGCACATATGAAAATTATTAGTGCATGCTTTTAGGCGAGGCGGCACATGCAAGCGGCAACGAGGTCAGGCCAAATTTGCATTTGCATTCGCCGCCAGCGGATTCCTGCACAAATATTTACACACATTGTAAGGCTAACCCACACTCTTTCCGTATTTTCCGTATTTTCACCATTTTCCAGGAGCGAAGGCTAAGGCGCACCGCGGCCACATTAGGAATGCCGCACGCAGCATCAGCGAGTGTGTGGCCTCCGTCGAGGAGCGGCAGGGCGACGATGATGACATGGACGACGATGACGACGACGACATGGAGCTGCTGAGCGCCGAGTGTGATGACTTTACAACCCTGTCGCAACTAAATGAACAACAACAGTCGCTGTCAGCGGCACTGCAATTGCCCGCAACAACGACAACAGCTACGGACGATAAACTGATTGATGTTGATGCCGATGCCGATGCCGATGTCGGGGGACTGCCTAAACCGCAGCATCAGTCATCTCTGCAGAATCTGCTCGCCGGCAGCGATGACAAATCCCAGAATTTGAGTGACATCGACAATGAATCTTTCAACAGCATCGATTTCGAAGCCGAAATCACAATTGCCGGCAGCAAGGAGCAACCAGAGCAGACACATCCCGCGGCTGATGGTTCTGGGGAACCCGAACCCGGTGACGCAACAGCAATTGGCACATTCTTCAACAACCTGCTGTCCCACTCCAATGCAGGTGAGCCCGCCATAACTACGACCATCACATGACCCAACAAATTTTTCATTAGCGAAGTTCAAAGTCAGCGGAGAGCAAGTGGAAAACTATTTCCATTCGATGTTATTGCATTTCACGGTCTACCGCAGTCGCAACCGAATTCTGTTCGATTTTTGTTTTGTTTTTTCCGCCAAACGATTCTGCATTTATTTGCAATATTCGGGCGATGGTATTATTTGCATAATTGCGGCAGAACAGCCGACGTGACTCGCCGGCAAGCAATTGCACTTGCGATTTAATGAAGCGTAATTGTTGCCCCTGCAACTCGCAGCAGTCGAACAGTCGAGGAATCGAGCAGCCTCTCAGCAGTCAGGCGAAATTTTGGCAATTCGTGCTTGGCTTGTAAAGATCTAACCGGCATCAGTTGTCGCTACATAGAGAAAACAAATGTGTAAGAGATTGCCCATTAAAATAAATGGAATCTAGGGGAATTTAGTAAGATTATTTGTTAAGCTGAGCACAAGCATATTATTCCTGTCCCTAATAAAAGTAATTATTATATAGGGTCATTCTATAAATTGTTCTTTAATTTTCAAGGACTATTAACACTAGTTTTTGGCATTCCCTCGAGTTTTAAACCTTTCATACTTACTTACCTTAAGTATTTCTTCGTGTGTACCTTTCCAAAGAAGGACCATGTCAAGCCACTTTGATTTTAATGATATTTGCCTGCACTTCGTAGCATATTGATTGCATTGTCCTTGAGATAATTTATTTTAATATTTAAATCGCTTGCTGCTCGACTCCACTCTGGGAGCGCCAGCCAAGTGCATATAAGTTCTGCTCCCCTGACCTACAAACGGGGAAAGGACGGATGACAGACTTGATGCCAGACCCATGTCCTGTCGTTAGTTAGTGCGCGGGGGTGGGGGCTAGTAATAAACAAAGGAAATGTACTGCACTGAGCCGGAAGTACTAATTAAGCGAATGAGTTGTGGGCGGAGTCCTGGCAAAGGAAGAGGCAAGGGGGAAAGAGACAGCGACTGCGAGTGAGTCGGAGGCAGGGCCATATAAAAACCCACATCTACTTGACGTAAATGTTGGGCTTAAATCCGGCATTTCTTGCCAGAGTTTGTGTGTGCGAGTGCGGGGGATGCGGATTAAGCTTGAAACATGGCAATGCATTTGTGCTGTGCGATGGCCCCAAACTGGAGCCACTACCCACCGCCGTGGCAACCTCATTGCTGGTTTTCTTGCGCCGCCACTGCCACTTGGCCAAAGCATCACACTGCAAGTTGGCAACAAAGTGGTTAAGACAAATGGGTTACGTGATAAAATGCGGTTACTCAAATTGCATGTATGCAAGCTTACATGTTGTGTCACAGTCTGCGAGTGTGTGTGTGTTGTGTGTTGTGTGTTGTGTGTGTGCCGCGGCGGAGTGTGCGCGGGTGTGAGCCTGGGGTTTATTTAGCATTGCCAGGAACAACAGCCAGCCGAACGGGCCAAAACGAGAGAGAGAGGAGCCAGCCATCAGTTGCTGCACTTTGCCTGGTTCGCGTTTAGCCGTTTTTATTTTTATTTTCCCCGCTCCTGCTCCGCTCCCGTCGCCTGCCGCTTGTTTTTGTTGTTGTTTTTCCTGCTTTTCCTCTGGCTGTTGCTGATGTTGTTGCTGCTGTTTCTGTTGCTGTTGCTGTTGTGCACTTATGCGCTATCAGCCTTTTTGCGCTGCTTTGCTCGTCCGTCCGCGGTAGTTATTGCCGGTTGTTTGTTTTTTTGTTAAATATATATGTACATACAGGTCCGGGGATATGTGGCCACAGCCGCCCGTCTTTATCTGCAGTAGAGCCTCGACGATTAGTATACTCTTCTGGGGGGAGTAGGTACAAACCCGATCTCCTGCAATATCTCAGTACTTGAGAAATAGATAGGATGACGTTTTCAATAGAATCGAAATTAATGCTATTTAAGCTTAGTTATGCCTTTTCTAAATTAAAAAAAAAAAAAGTTGTATAATGATTTAAAATCCACAGCGATTTCTTTGCCATTCTCTGATCAGAGGAGCTGGAAAAATATCAATATATTCTATGAAAAACATTTTGTAGCATACTTTTAGACTGCATTTCAAGTGGTTTCAAAACTAAATCGATTTTTGTGGCACCCCTGCTGTACATATTGTACTTACTACTAAACTAGATAGTGAATTCAGGTTTCCATATTGTTTCGCCGGGCAATCTTGCCCTGTTTTCATAAACAATTTTTTGCAACTGTTGTTCTTGTCCTTTCCCCATTTCTGGTTGTCCTTCTCCGCTCCACATGCACATATGTAACGTGAGCTGTAAAAAACATTTGCATGTGTGTGCGTCTGTAAGCCGAGCAGTAAAGTAGCAGCCATGAGACCCGCTCCTTTCCAACCGCCGGAGAGCCCGGGCCTTCCGCTCGCTCCCAGCGCGCTTCCTACGCGGTTTTCATTGTCGTCTAGTTTGGGGTTTGTTCCTTTCTTTGCTTATGCGCTTCAAAGTTTTATTTGCCATTTTTGTGTGCTGCACTTTTTGTTGTTTTCGTTTTCAGCGTGATTTTACAATAAAATAAAAACAAAAAAAAACAAAAAAACACTCGACCGAAGTTGCGGAGGAGCTGCTGTTGCTGCTCTGCCGTTTTCACTTTTATGGAGGCGAAGCTATTAAAGCATAAAATGGCAGCCCCAACCCCCTGCACCGTTCACCAACAGCAAACATAATTACTGTCGGGTGTATGAGCATGAAAGTTTCATAAAATTGCAGGCAGGAAGGGCGCCCCGCCCGGGTTGCTCTTACGCTTATTCCTGGAAATCATTTCATTTGATTCAGATGTAGTTTTCTTGGAAAAGATTTAAGAAGCACCGATCAAGCGCCGCCTTCATTGCTTATTCCTTCCAAACAATACATTTGCCCGCACTAGATGGTCCATAAAGTGCTCTGCTGCTTCCGCTGGCCGCAGTCGCAGTTGCAATCGTGGCTGCTCTAATTTTTACAGCGCTTGCATGCGGCCGGAACATCCATTAGAACAATAAAAACACAAAAAACAAGCAGCAACAAAACCAGCGAAAGCCACAACAAGTGCATCTAAAAGATGCAGCCATTTTTAACCCACTTAAGTGGTCAGTGGGGGCCAGAGTTGGGTAGTAGTGGCAGCAGTATGTACTCTCCATGAAATTGAAGTTTTCAATTAATTTTCAATACAAGATGGAGGAGTCGGAGCCGAAGCCGGAGCCGGAGCTGGAGCTGCAAAGTTTGCCAGCGGCAGCCGAGCTAATAGAACAACATAAAAAGCAGCTAAGGGAAATAGTTTTAGCGGTTTTGGCCCCATTTCCCATTCCTTATTGGCTCTAAAAGTTCGAATGCGCCCGGTAATTGGCCGTCTGGAGTGGCCGCAAATTAGCCAACGCCATCGCCATCGCCGGCATTAGTGTCAAGCCAAGTTATCTGCTAGACGCACTAACTCGAGGGCTTTGTGCTTGCAGCCTCGGAGTCGGTCAGTAAGCTCTTTCGTCAATCAAGCGGCTCTAAGTCCACGCCCTCCAAGTCGGCTCACGCGGACAAATCGGACGCCGTCTCGACCGCCTCGCTCACGCTCTCGCTGAGCTCCTTGGCCAGCAGCAACATGGAGCCGCCGGAGCGCCAGCCCTCGATTGCAGAGACGCCCACGCCCGTGGAGGACTCATTGTCGGCGACCGCCTCCCACACGGCCTCCACAGCCCTCATGATGGATGCCCCAGCGGAAGAGGAAGAGCGAGCCGACTTCTCTAAGCCCGTGACACCGCAGATGCGAAGCACGCCCAACGGTGAGTCAGTGTTGGCCCTAGGAGCCACTAATTAGAAGCTTTATCTCCGCAGCTAATCCCTTTCTGGTGGAGAACTCCCCGCTTCGGCAGACCGTTGTTGGACGTGCCCTGATCAGTGTGAAAATTGGCAGCATTATGGAGCAGTCTTTGGTTTACTACACGGCTCGTCTGGTGGCAGCCCGATTCCTACTCAGCGGACAGGCGGCGGGACTGCAGCCGGATAGTGTCTGCAGGGTGTCCATCAAGAGCCTCTCGCTGGCCGTAATCGCCCAGTGCGTGCGCCTGGCCCCTCGCGTGCTTCAGCTAAACCTGGAAATCAGCGATCAGGAGCTGCAGCTGCTGGAGCAGGCCAGTGATCAAGCCGGAAGTGGCGATAGCACCCAGGTTTCCAGTCCCCAGAGCAGCGATAATTCGCAGGTGGGCTCGGAGAAGACGCGGTTGGACAGTCCCCTTCTACAAACGGAACTGGAGGACAACCTGCTGCTGCTGGACATCAAGGACGATCACTTTGGCGCCAGCACCTGTCCAGCCTACCTGCAGCAACCAGCGCCCACCCTTAGTCGCAGTGCCGATGCCTCGATTCTGCTGCTGGGAGAAAGCTCGGCCTCGCAGCCTGCCAAGAAGTCGGCCAACGAAGAGAAACTGTCCAAGTCCGAGATCATTGCCAGCTCCTTTCGCCCCACGGTGGCAGCGGAGGACGTGCCGCCGTTAAGCTTGCCGCCGCGTCCCCCGAAGCGAACCAAGTCGACGCGGAGTCGCGCAGGTATCAGTATGTTAATGCCAACCCCAGGCAGCTCTCAGTCGCCCGGCTGCCAGGCGCTTTCGGATGTGCTGCTCTTCCACGACCACTGCGATCCCATCTTGCGCGGTGGCGTTCAGCAGGTGGTGGGTTTCTTTCTGCAATCCAGCAGAGCAGGTCTGTATCTGGAGCTGCAGCGCGGACTTGGCCTGCAACACTTGCTGGCCATTTTGCTGAAGGTGAGTGCGTCGATAACAACGAACACGATTTTAGCATAAAACGTTGCGTAGCCAGCAGGCACTCCGGAGGAAATGCCTCGGTGCTATCGGTGCCTGGTTAATGTTAAGCCACATTACATGCACGGCAACCAGCTTTGTATATCTGGCGCCATATCTTAGTCGAAGAACGCCCACTCGCAGTCCCCTTCTCTGGCACGGTGTTACTATGTTTTTCTCCCTCAGTGTATGCATAACGCATACGCCACGTGGTACGACAATATCTATCTACGTTGCACTTAAGAGAGTATAGTATATATTTGACGGGAGATTATATTAGCAAAATTCAAAAATATTTTTTCTTTTTTAAACTTTATCTTAGTCATGCTAACTTATTTAGAGACAAATTTGATTCATTTAAGCAAGCTTAATCAAGAGTATTCCAGTATCGCCTTGCCAGAATTAGTATGTGTCAGTATCGGTAGCTTGCCCTCGTTTTCCCCTCTGCAAAAGCATTCTATATCTATAAATATGTGCCCCCACCTTTTCGCTGTACTTTTTTCTATGTTAAACCATCAAGCTAACATATTTTAACACATGCAGGCAAACACACACGGATACGGACACGTGTCCATATCAATGGCTGGTGCCTTTTGAATATTTTCCAGCTCTAGAGCCAGCTGCAGCTCTGGCAACCCACTCAAGCCAGTTGCAGCTGCAGTTGGAGCTTGGCCGGCGGCATTTCGTGCGGTTGGTTGTTTTTCATTTGAAAATAAGAAAGAAACCCTTATCGCCTTCGCAATGTGCAAGTGAAAATGCCCCTAAAGGGAGCAGCGTAGGAGCAGCGCATCCGTTGCCATCTCGCTTTCTGCCCCATTCCCGCTCGGTCCGCCTCCTTCCGGTATGCAGAATGTGCGCATAAGTTGCACATTGATTTCTGTCTGGGGATTGGTCGTGGCAGTAAGTTGGGGCTCCAATGCCGGGCGGTTTCTTATTGAATTCAATAATTTAGTGGCCGGCAGCGAACATTTAAATTGCTGCTGGCTGCTGGCCTCCCCAAAAGTGCAATTTGATTATGCAATGTTGTTGCAGCGGGATGCAAGCGCAGATCGGGGGGGAAAGCAGAAGGGAAAACGGGTCAGAATAGGACGCAGGACGTGCTGGCTGAAAATCACATTAGATGCCTGCTACATAATGGCTGCAAATCCGTCTCAATGGCACTTGCCAGCATACCAAAATTGGAGCCAAAAAGGGATAGCCAGTGGGATTCAGAAGGCGGGAAGATCTTCCCTGGAGCTGGCGAAGCCAAGCTAGATCCGGGGCCAAAGGCAAAGCAACTTTGATAACAATAGCCCTTTGGCCCGGTCTGGAGCAAGGAAAAGCTTGTTAGGGATTCGTTAAAAATGCACACACTCTCAGATGGATGCCGGATGGAGGGATGGAGGGGATGCGAGGGCAGCCAGAGGACCAGAAGCTGGCCACTGTGTGATTGTGGAAAACTTTTTGCTTGTGCAAACAATAAAACACAAATTCGCTTAGCCAACGTCTCGTTTCGACTCCGTCTTATGCCTGTTCTTGAGGCCCTGTATAAAGAAATTTAGCCAAAAACTTTTTGCTCTCCCCACTTATTGCAGGGCTTTGAGGACGAGATCCACACAGTGGTTATACAAGCGTTGAATGCATTCGATAAGATATTTCCGCATGTGGTGTCCAAATATTTGACAGAGCCGCCATGTCATTATCATGCTCATCAGCAGCAGCAGCAGGAGCAGCAGCAGCAGCAGCAACAGAAGTTGGAGGACAACCAGGACCTGCAACGACATTCAAGTGGACAACAAAAGCGTCCGGGCCAGGCGCAAACATTTGGCCAACAAACTTTTGCAAAGGACCAGGATAATGCCTTAAGCAGTCAACGGCCGCAACAAAGGCGTCCTAACGATGCCGGGACATGTGCCAAGTCCTCGGCCGCAGATAATGATGAGCTACTGGCTGCTCTTTTGAATGATTTCCAATTGCAATCGACTGGTATGCAGCAGGAGCCGCTCCAGCAGCAGCAAAAGAATAATGGCCACAACGTCAGTGGGCAGTCGGGTAATGAGCCCGAACCGTTCTGTATGTTTGCCATCTCACCCAAATTGCTCTTGAGCAAACTCCGGCTCTGCCATCACAATAAATATTGGCTGGTCCAGAATAAATACGCCGAAGTTATTTCGAATTTAAATTACGTGCTGCTGCGGTCGTACTACGCAAATTTTCGTTGTGGCCTCGACAGCAACGCCAGTAAAAACTGCATCGCCAAGGAGGAGGAGTCGGGCGGATCGCCGAAGGAAGCCAGCGATTCTGGTTGCGGGAGTGCGCTGGGAGAGAGCGAGGACATTGTCTGCACTTATGAGGTAAGCAGCTAAATCGTCTTATTACAACCGGACCCGCCGGCAGACCGCCGCTTGCCGGCTTGTTTATTGTGCAGATTATTTTACGAGTGTGTTTTCGCCCTTCGTTCGTTTGTTCGTTCGTGGCCCAGAATCCTCGAAAGCAATTCGAGTGCCGGGCGCTCCTCTGGCAACTCTTATTGAACATTTGTGCACTCAAGTGTGTGGCCGGGCTCTCTTTGTGCATTCTGCAGGAGACTCTGCAGGAGGAGCGCATCCTGCCAAATGACGAACCGACTGACAGGCAGGCTTCCCCATGGAGCTCCGGGGGTTTTTAGTGGCGCTCGCACATATATTTGTTTATTTATTATTTTGACAAAGCTTAGCAATTTGCTAAATGGCACCGAGAGGGAGAGAACGTACATCAACTCGAGCAACTCGAGTCGGCAAACAATTGAGGCCAAAGACGCTTGACGGATCAAACTGAATGCCACTGAAATGTAATAGCACGAAAAGTGCTCGACTGGTGTGTCTACTCCTCCATCAATTGATAGTGCTTCTGGTAGTAGGGATTCCAGTATTAGTTGCAATTATGGTTCGCTGTGTTTTCGTAAAGTTTTATGGTTACAGAGCAGAATTTTTCAACGGCTGCACACTTGAAGAAAACATTAAATTTTAAAGAACTTTTTAAATAGAAAATTCTAGCTATTAAATGAAGAAAATAATAATTTAATTGTTAAAGAAAATATAGGACTTAAATAGTACCATTTCCATAAACAAACCCATTACAGGAAGAATTGAACTTTGAGATTTAAATATTTAAATATTGAATTGAAATAAATAATATGTAGGAGCGTTTGCTTTTGTTAAAAGAATGTTCTCGAATATTTCAGTGTCTTAGATATATTATAAAGAATACTTCAGACTATTTCTCCAAGTGCTTTGATTGCTCTACCTTCCGGTTCAAAATCGGCGGAGCAAACCGCATCTGCACGGGCATTCGAAACTGCCAAACTGCATAATGAAAACTTGGCTCACTTTTTGATTTACAACGTGCCGTCAACCGACTCAAAAACACTTTGCTCCCACTGCTCCTTTATCCTTGCTCCTTGCAGGCACAGTTCCTGGCTGAACTTTTACATCTGCTCGGCGACGATGATGCGCGGGTGCGGGAACACGCCGCCTGCTGTCTTTGCCGGTTTATAATGCAAACGGCGCGCCAGGAGCAGCCGGCAGCCGGTTGCAGGGATGAGGACGAAGGAAACGAGATCGAAGGCAATGGCAACGACTACGGCAACGGCAACGTCAACGTGGAAACTCAACAAACTAATTTCAATTTGCTGTGGGATTTTTTCGACTATCGCATATTTGGCAGCATGTCCGTGACGTTGCGTAATTTATTCCGGGCCAGTTCGACGATTGTGCCTCCGTTGGCGGACTTGGATGCAGGGCCCTCCACCGCCACCGCCTGCCCAGAGGCTGGCATCCCGTCCATGATGGGGAGCGGCTCCTGCTCCGCCGGATCGGCAGCCGAAGCGGCAGCCTTTGCGGCGTCGGCCTACTTCGATGGCAGTTACGGCACCGGCATCGCCGAGGGGCATGTTTTTGCCCGTCAAATTGCGCTGGAGGAAAAAGTTTTGGCCAAAGTTTTGTATCGCTTGACAAATAAATTGATGACGCTGAATGATAAAAATTTGCAGGTAAATATTTGTGTGCCAGCCAGCTCCCAATCGAATCGAATCGATTCGAGTCGAACTCGGACGAAACTAAATCGAATCGGCCTGCTCCCGGCCATCATCCTGCTTTCTGTTTTCCCTTTGCAGTTTGGCATAATTTACGCGCTGCGCCTCCTGCTCAGGCACTTCAACTTCGTGGACTATCAACAGGCCTGGGTGGAATTCAATTTCGTTGAAATTTGCATTAGCCATGCCTACTACAACAATGCAACAGCTGCGGACCTCGGTTGCCAGAACGATTTGATTGATGTGATGGGCAAATTAATGGCAGGTGAGTGAAGAGTGCTCGCTTCCGATCCCTAACCTGAGCTACGCTCCCGGGTTATTTCCTTGCAAGCCCCATAAATATTTTAACAGCAATGGCAGGCATCCACCTCCGTATCCACATTTGTGCATTCCTGGCCAGTGGCCAGGCTGCTGATATTTTCGATATTTATTGGAATTGTTCGAATGCTGGCCCGGTGCTTTGCGGCTCGTTTGGCTAATTTAATTTAACTGAAATTACAAAAACTGTAATTTCTGGTCTCAGACTGCATATTTAATTGCATTATGCTGTAATGAATGCTGTGGAAACGTTTGCATAAATCATTTTAATTAATTGTTTGTCATTAAATAGATTTGCATAAATATTTTCATGCCGCTGCTGCGGTGTAAGTGACTGAGCATAGTCTATTTTTTTAGCAGCTATTATTTTTAAATTTAATCAAGAATAGCGGAGAAATTAGCATAAATGTTTATAAATTTCCGTTCCACTAAAAGTTTATGCAGCTACCCAAAAAAATGTATACTCTATTGTTAGTGTAATCGAATATAGAATACTCTGTCATTAGTTTAATCATATAAAAAATTCCTTTATTATGTCGCTGGATAATTCCCTTTTTTGTAGGAGCTGTAATTAGCTTTATGCTCAATAATTTTGCATACTATCCCATTTTTAATCACCAACTAAAGCCGCCTAAGAGCATACTCGGTATTCAGCACAATCTGGCTGATTATATTTAATTCAATAATTTTCAACAGCGCCATTAACAAAGTGCGTCTAAAAAAGCAGCAACAACTGTAACAACATCAACAGTAATGCAGCTAGTGCGCTAATAAACATTTCAATTCAATTTACAAAAATGTTTGTAGCGCGCAGCGCAAAAAAGCAAACAGAAAACCAAACTTCAACTCAATTTCATTATTTCCATTTCACCCGACCCGACCGCCAACCAGAGTGAACTGCATCCCGCCTTCGCATCGGTCGACATGCATTAGGATGCTATAAATTTAGGGACATTGTGGCGATGCCAGAGGGATAGAGGGATGGGCAATGGCGACAGGCTCTTTATTATTTATCATGCCAGCCGCGTATTTGCTATGCGCTAATGTAATCCACCATAATCAAAAAGTAATTAAATTATTAATAAACCATTAAATGTTAAACAATTTTTGTGTCAGCGGCGCCAGCTGCATCCCCAACCCATTGCGATTACAATTTGCATTTGCATTGGCGTCGCACATTGAACAATTTAATTTTTAAGCCGTGTGTGCTTACGGGGGGTGTGTGTGTGTCGCGTGTGTTGGGCGGCATATCTGGACATCGATTTGAAAACAAAATCACCAAATGTTTTCCGACACTCTTGCGTGCACTTCGTGATAAGTTTTGACAGTTGCCAAAATGTATGCAAATAGTTGCCATTCATGCCCAGAACCAAAGCAAACAGCCAGCGAAAATCCTTTAATTGTTGCCTGAGTAAATTCACAGTTCGCCGATAGTTTAAAGCCGCTGAACTACCTGGTTGCCATGCTATAAGCTGCCTATCGTGTCCAGCTTAATTTATTTATTTTCTGTAATAACCATCGCGAGTGCTAGACAGTTATTGAACTTGTTATTAATTATTGAGGGTTAACAACTGGTTTAGCGAATCATTAATCCAAATCGCAGCTGTTTCCGGCGGCTTAATTCATCTACTTTCATATCATGAGCGTGATAACCGTGTCCTGGCGCCAAAACGGAGCAAATAAAAACTGAAATGCACGATAAATAAATATAAATTGGTAGCGGAAGAGTGGCGTCGTCTCATTGCCATTGTGTGTGTGCAATTTTCAATTAATTAGTAAATGTAATGCAAACTGCGTTGCGGGGCCGATGGCATCCACTTGCCCATTGTGTTCCCGAAGGGGTTCTTTAAATGGCTCCCTGAACACTTAATTTTTATAAATATTTATGCGCATACAATTTAATTTATTTGTAAATAATATTTATTTTTTTCTCGTTGCATCGGCATTTCCTTTGCCGCGCTGGAAACACAACAAATTTATATTGCTCGGGCATTGTTGACACATAAATTGAAATGTTGCATGCCTCCCCGCTACACGCACACAGTAATTAATGCGTATAAATCATAGCCTACTTTGAAGCGTTTTCCGCTTGTTACCTATGCATTTTTTGTTTTAATTCCACATTATTCCCCCGTCTTCTCCTCTCAATGAGCTCACTCGAATTGCCATAGCAATCCCATTGAATCGCGAATCCATTAATGCGTTTTTAATTTTGTGAGCTGCAATTACGCGGCATTTGTATAATTTTAAGTGCTCGTTTGCACAGCAACACAATTAGCCGGGCGAGATCTCTTAATTTGCTATTAATAAGCCTCCAAACCGCGAATCTACCCCTCTGCCTAGGTGCCATGCTGAGCTCTGGTGAGCCGAGCACTCCCCACCTGGACTTTCTGCTGCGTCACAGCCTCAAGATGCTGAACATCTACTACCACCTGGTCACCAATCAGCGCCCACCCTCCGGCTCGCACTCCGCCAGCTCAAAGGCGCCCAAGAGCGAGCTCTTCGCCCGGGAGCAGCCGGGGGCAGTCGCCCTCCAGGCTCTGGGTTACTTTGCTGGCGATTACGTTTACATGAAACTTTACAACATTTTAAGAGGTGCTAATGACAGCTACAAGGTAAGTCAAGCCACGGACTCGCAGATTCGCAGACTCGCACACTCGCGGATTCGCAGATTCGCAGATTCAGCGCGAGCAACCGCCATTAAGTCGCTGGTGGCGCCGAAATGGCAAAAGTTGTGCGGCACGTGCACTGAGATTTCCCAGCACCCAGCTTCAGCTTCAGCTCCAGTTCCAGACTCCTGCTGCAGCCCCATCTCCTCCTAGGACCCAGGTGCACGTACAGCGCAATGCGCCGTTTTATATGCAACACTTTCTGCCGGTGCCGCCACCGCCGCACTCGCAATGAGTTGTAAAAATTCAACCCGCGACGAAATGCAGCCAGCGTAGCATCCTCACTTGACTTTTGCCACTCGCAGCTCAAACAGAAACTTCTCCGCGCTGAGTGACTTAATGTGCGGCTTGCATTAGGCCACCGCCCATCCTCGTAGCTCCGCCACCAACCTAACTCTTTTATTTTCTTCTCCTCCCCGCAGATAACCATAAATCACGAGGCCGGCAGCTTATTAATTTGTCTCCTGAAGACTTGCCTCAACGCACTAAGCCTGTGCCTGGAGTCCCTGACGAGTGCCTCGCCCCCGGAGCTGAAATTAATCGAAGAAATACTCCACTATTTGACCAAGCTCATAAATTATGCGCCCGCCGAGTGCGTTGCATGTCTGCGGCAACTGTTGAAATATTTATTCGCCCAAAATTATGCCAGCCAAGTGCGGGTGCAGCCACCGACGGCCACCGATGGCCACCACGCCGCCTTCACGCGGCCCTACTTTGTGGCCAAGGGCAGGGGTCATGGCGCCGGCTCCACATTGTTGCCAACAATAAATTCAAACTCGGAGCACGGAGCAGGAGGCGCTGCTGCCCGACGACCAATTGATACTGCCCCACTCCAGGCCTTGGGCCGGCTCTTTGTGCGAGGCCTGCAGCCGCCCACACCGCCGGCGGGTGACTGCGCCAGGCTTATAAAGCTATTCGAGCCGCTGGTCATCTACTGTCTGACGGTGAGTGCACTCTAAAAAAAATGTACATAAGCTGTAAATTAAGTTGGATAAGCGTAGAATTAATGTTTCATAATTTATGGAAAAATGGTTTGACGAATAATTTATTTTATTAAAAAATCTCCCTTTAAAATTTTAATTTCTCAACTGAAGCATGTCCAGAATTTGTACAAGTGTTGGTCCTACCAGCAATGGCTAATTAATTTTAGTTGTAGCCAATTTGTTTGATTAAAAATGCACAGACACGAAGGCCAGCCGACCTGGGGAAGGTCCTTAATCTGTTACGTGTGTGAGGGAGTGTGTGTGTGTGTGTGTGTTGGGGCTCAGAGTGCATCCATTGATATTTTATTAATGGCGAACATTTGGAGTACTAGTATTCCCTCATGTAACATAAATCCCCTCCTACTCTGCTCTTGCCCTTGCCAGCTCTTCATGAAGTCCAACGCCCTGATTCAGGCTCCCATACTGCGGCTGCTCTCTCAGCTGCTGGAGCTAAATGTAACCTACAGCATATTGGATTCCAAGAATGTTATATTCGAGCAGATACTGAACAACATGGAGCTGATTGAAAGCGGTATCGATAGGTAAGCAAAATAGTTTTAAGCAGAAAAGCTTTCTTAGAGGTAGATATCTTTAATAATTTTAGCTTCTAAGAAACGCCAAAAACCTTTAAGTTCTAAGCCAGTTTAAATTTTAGGAACGCCTTCATCGTGGTCCCACCCATGCTGAGATTCCTGGTGCAGCTCACGCACAAGAGCGACCGGCAGCTGATCACGATTCCCAAGATTATCAGCATCACCAACAATTTGCTGGCCAGCAGCTCGGTGCGCGAGGTTGCCCTGCTGGCCCTCCGAACCTTGAGCTACGAGCTATTCTTCATGCACAACCAGCTGGAGGAGGCCCTGGACACCGCCACCGAGAGCCATAACTCAGGCCGGACGGCATGCCAGAGCCCGTTGAGTGCGGCGCCCACGCCGGAAACCAGGGAGGCCTTGCTGGCGCAGCGACGCGAACTGGACACGCAACGGGAAGTGGTGCTGGGCATGCTGGAGAAGTTTATCGAGGCCCGGCCGAGTCAACAGGTGCTGGCCCTGCTGCTGTTGTTCGAGCGCAGCGTGGAGCAACTGGAGGAGGCGCCGTATCGCGGAGCCCAGGATGCGGACACCGTGTACGGGATTCTTTGTCGCGGCCTCTGTTCGCGGCAATGGCGACTGCATTCAGCCGGAGATCTGCGGCTGCTGGAGAGTTGCTTCCGGAACAACGGCAACCATGTGTTGGCCGACAGCAAGGGATTCCTGCAGCTCCTGCAGCTGTTCATCGAGCAGGTGAGTTAAATATGCAGTGGCAGTGGCCTAAGACTTGACAAAGCACTCAGCCAATTCACAGCTGTCCGTCAGTGCCTCAATTAAGGCATGCATTAAGACTCCGACTCCGGGCGGAGAGAGTGTCTGTCTGTCTGTCTGTCCGTTTGGCTGCGATTGAACTCATAAATATGCGGCAGGCCTGCTTAAATATACATGGCCACACACACTTTGAGGCGTCGGGCAATTTGCAATATTTATGAATGCAGACGGAAACTTAAAATCCAGCTCGACATGCAAATGAGCATAAAGCCGTCTATCAGCCGCCGTCGCTTTGGCAGTCTGCCAATGCAAATGACATATGAGTGTCCTGAGAAGGTGTCACCGGGCGTGCCTGGCATCCACTTAATAATATAATTGAAGTAATGCCACAAATTACAACACTCTCAGTTTGGAAACGATGGCCGTGCGACTTAACTGGTACTTAGGGGCAACGCCTGCAGTTGCATAAATTGATCTCGTTGACATTTAATGGTCGTTCGGCAGCTGCTCCAAGATGACTGACGATTGTCTGGATGATGGCTCATCAGTTTGCATTCACTGCTCCATCAAAGAAGCGGGGCTCAGAGAGAGTTAAGCAACTCTTGAGGGGAGCAGCCCCGAACTTTGAGCTGGCGAGCTCTTCAACGATTTGTCATTGCCCGTCCGTCCAACCCTTTGCATTTACATACACACGAATGCACTTAGTTGCAGTTACGGGGCAATTTTTTATTTCGCCGTGTTGCTCCCATGTTGTTGCCAGTGCCCCGCTGATCCATGTGGCGCTGTAGTTAATGTGGCACATGTCGTATACGTGACATTTTTAATACCTACGCTTCAACGCCGCACATTTTCAACTATTAATGCGCATTTAAGCTACACATGCATTAACTGTCGGGCTGCCTGCCAGCCAGCCAGCCAGCCAGCCAGCCATTCCCTTTCCCGTCTCGCCCTCACTACTTAGCCCGTTCAGACCAGTCAACCGTTATGCTACAGTTAAAACCAACTTAATTACACAGTCTCCCCGGCCCTGCTGGGCGTGTGCACGGTCCCTTTCCATGTGTGTGTTTGCGAGCTCCACTTGTCGTCGTCGTAGGCAGTCAATTGCATGTGAAGACTCCGTGCATCCACCTGTCTAACGGCCATGGCCGGTGGTCACCCTCCTAGTAGCTCCCCATCTCATGCACCCGATACTCGCTCGAATTAATGGCGACCTGACACTTTACTGCCGCCGGCAATTCAACTTCATTTAACTTGTAAGTTATGCGCCAAGCTTAAAAACTCTAACTAATTATCGTTTATTAAATTTGGACACATAAAAAAGCGAAGACGGAAGCAGGGAAATTAACAGAGTTTCACGCAGTCTCCGTCGCTCAGGTGGCATGAGTAATTAAGTTTGGCCTGCCGCCGCACATAGCCATGTTTATAAGCGTATTTATGTGGAACGTGGAGGGATGCAGGCATCTGACTAGTTGACGGCAGCAGCGTTTTAATTGAAATTGAAATTGCGCCGCAACTTAAATAACATTCTGCGTGTAAACATTGACTCGAGGAGGCGTTCGAAAAAAAAAAAAGCTTATTTAAAATGCAGCCGGCAGCCAGCGGTCCGTGCCAAGAGGCGCAAATGGAATTGCATTCGACGGCCATCCAGCACACATGTGCAGGATGGGTCTGGATGGGCTCTCCCTTCTAATTACTGCCGGAAAATATGTTGATGTTGGTGCCTGGCAACTTTGTCACACAAATTTATGCAAAGTTTCACACTTTACTGCACTGGCGGTCAACAACGAAAGGAGTCATCAGCATCAGCATCAGCCAACGAACTTACTCGTCTCCCGTCTTCTTTCTCCTTTCAGGGCGTCGGCAACTTTGGTGATTTAGCCCTGGCCATGGTTATGCTGGCCAACGTAATCCTCAAGACCGAGGAAATTTATTTAGTGAATCACATAAAACTTTATTTGAAAAATAATCCAACTGCCGAGCGGCGGCTGCAGGCTTTATTGCCCTCCACATCCACCGCCACTCCACCACCGTGGCAGGACGAGGCGCCATCGACGTCTTCGGCGGCTGCTGCAGCCAGAGCCGCCGCCGCGGCCTCTTCCGCCGGTCGCGCCGCCATCAGTGAGATTAACTATTTCGCCAAGGTCCTGAGCGAGAAGCTACTTGCCTGCCTGGATGCCCTACTGGGAGGCACCTCCTCCTCCTCAACTGCAGCGGACCACGCCTACTGCCAGCTAGCCGGGCGCTTCGTCGACGCCCTGAACAACGTCTGCTGCCGTTCACGGCACAAGGATGCACTTCAATCAGTTTTCCGCTTGGTTTTGGCCGAGTCTGAATTTCTCTGCAAATACTACAGCCTGCTGTTGATGAGTGCCGCCGGCCAGGGTGGATCTGGCTCACTGGATGCCCTGCTGCTGGCCTGCATGCGGCTGGCGTTGGCCATGAGGCTGGAGGAGCCGGTGCTTCTGCTGGAGCAGGCCGCCCAGCTGCCGCTGAAACGGAACCTGCAGAGGGCGTTGTTGCGCGAAGTTTGTGGCGCAAATGTGGTGAGTACACTGGAAATAATACTTGTTAGCTTCTTTAGAGTTAGGTATCGATATATGAGGAGAAATTCGAGATGTTTCCAAGCTTTAACTTGTTATATTTCCTTTTAATTTGAGTTCTAACAATGGTTCCAGATACAATTTGTTACAAGTGGTTATCTGTTGCTATTCTTTATGAAAAATTATTGAATTTAGGCTTAAAACTTAATTTTTTTCAAGGAAATCACAACTTAATTTAATAACCTTTTTTTTCTGAACTCTTCGTGCAAAAGAAATATGTATAAACTATGAATACCAGCTCATAAAGTGCAAAAGAATGTTCTCTATATTTTAATTGAATTTTTCGCTTTGTGCAAATGAGCCAAAGAGGTGGGCTGTCGTAATGGCGGATCAGACACATTAGTTTAATTTGAATTTGGCAGACGACGCCGTGCCCAGTCCCCAGTTCACCGGATGCCCAGGCCATTTACAACACTGCGAATTTTTCCAGCTGACATTTGTCGCACTCGCAATTTTGCGGTTCACCGCATCGGGTTTCGGTTTCGGTGTTCGGTGCGTTCACTGTCCCGCCCGGTGACAGTGAGCCTTTAAACGGGCGGCTTACTTTAAGCACAGTTCATTGGTTCACTGGCGGGCATAATTTTAATTGATTGCCACTCGAGCATGCGCCACTTGTTGGCCAATGGCCCGGGAAACGGAACAAATCACAATTGTCCACTAATTGCAGGGCTGCGAGTGGAGTGCGCAACAAGTGCGCCGCCTGTTCGACGGCAGGTATCTGAATTTCCTAATTGCTGACCACTTGGAATTCCTCGGCGAGCTGTGCCAAGAGCGCCCCGAGTGCGGCTCATTACTGCAGGTGGCCTTGCTCCGGAACGCGCACCGCCTGAGTCGGGTAAGTTGCGAAAGACGTTTGCATAACAAAGCCAGAGTATCCTTTCATCCGCCCCATTGGCATGTTTCCTTCTCTCTTGCGCAGCAATCCATCCGTATCGTTCTTCGGCTATTGGGACGTCTTTGTGAGTCCGCGGAACAAAATGCCTCTGGAGACGCCGGAGGTGAGGCCGGGCCCGTGCTGCTAGCCCTGCAGCTCCTGAGTCGCCTGCACCAGCTGCACGACGGACAGCGCTCGCTGCAGTTGCCCATGGAGCGGATGGCAAGGCGACTGACGGCCCAGAGCGGGCCCACCGCCAGGAACGACATCTATGAGCGACTCGTGGAGGGGGACCTGGCCGGGGGCGAGGACCAGGACGCCCTGCGAACGCTGCTGTAAGTAATACCCTTGCAATTATTCATCGAAAGCAATGGTAATTTATATTCAGATGATTACATAGATTGAAGTTAGGGTGGGTCACTTTGTTGGGAGCAAAAATGTTGTTAGAAATTTGAATTTTGTAGAAAATTTACTCAATTAAATTAATTAAATAACAAGCAGGAAGCTACTTTCGGAAAGCCGAAGCTTACTTACCCTTGAAGTTTGCTAATTTAGAAAAGACATAACTTAGAAAAAATTGCATATATTTCAACTTTATTATTGAAAATTTCTGTTCAACATTATATTTTTAATTTAAATTTAAAAGTCTTTATAAAGAATTATTCACTTGATATCCGAATACCTTAAAAGCAACGCTTCCACATTGACCCACCCTTTCGAATGTTGCTCCCTTTCCTTGAAACCTGAGTACCCACTAAAAGCAAGCCGAAGAGGGCTCCAAGTTCGGATCAGCAGACTCTCATTATCCCTTGATGCTTTTATTTATGTTTCATTGCTCCGCATCGCAGGCTAAAGGACTTGGAGTGCCGCCAGGACAATGAGACTGCAACGCCGTCGCGCATAATTGATGAGAGCTGGCTCTTTGCGCAGGTAAATGGGACCAGCACTCGGCCATTATGGCACTGCCACAGCTAATTTGTTGTTTTTTCCTCATCCACTTCCATTTCCACCTCCACTTCCCCTGGCCAATGTTCCTCCTTTGACGACATTTACCCATCGCCCCCACCTGCCCGCAGCTAATCAAGTTCGCCACCCAACACGCGGATGCTCCGCAGCAGCAGAAGCAACTGATGCTCCTCCTGCTGGAGATCCAGTCGGAGCCAAAGCTGAACCGGCTGCTCCGGAGCCTGGGGGCCGAGCAGGAGGCGCGGTTGCTGCGCCACGCCATCGCAGGCTCCCTGACCGCCATGTTGTCCGACTTTCGGCAGAAGTGCATCCAGCATGCGCCGCACATCAACTACATGCAACCGCCGCCGCTGGCGCGAGTGTCCTGCTCCCTGCTGCTGGCGAAAGTGGTTTCCGCAAAGGCCTCGGAATCCCTGGGCCCACCCAGCGTCGAGCAGCTGGATGTGGCCCGGGCGGTGGCCTCGTTGATGGCCTGTATACGGAATGTGGAGCAAACGGCGCTCATTTACATAGATGCCCGGCTGATGGAGAAGTTCGTGGGCGAACACCTGCTGCGCCAGGAGCACCTGCCGCCGTTGATGGCCTACCTGGGCTGGCTGGCCGGGGTGGCCAAGCAGATTTTGGCCCAGCCAACACGACAGGAGTCGGAGCAGGACGCCCTGGGCGTGCTGCTGGCCACCGTGGATGCACTCCTGCTGCAGCCACGCATCTGGAGGGAGTTAAATGCCAGTTTGGATGCCGGACTACGGTGCGAGCTGCTCGACCTGCTGGGCTCGGTGGCCCGGTGCATTCTGCAGGACACAATTTTCTATCAACGACATCGCCTGGACAGGAGCGGTGGCGCGTCCAAGGGACCAGCACCGCAGGCGATTTTCCTGGCAAAATTGATTGAAACGCAAATTGATATCGAGTCCCTGGACAGCGGCAGGGTTTTGGCAGGCGTCGGCGAGGATGCTCGTCTGCAGCTTGTGGGCCAGGAACTGGCCCAGGTCCAAGTGCCATTGGTAAGTGACATTGGGCGCCCGGTCATTTGTCAGTCTGACCCAGCAGCCCTTTCTTTTTATTTTGTCTCTCTTCTCCAGTCGCTGGTGGCCTCCATTGGCATCTCGTTGCTACGCACGCACCACTTTTATGCCTACGCGGTGACTCCGCCCGAGCTCATCCAGCAGCCGGAGCAGCAGGATGAGCAGCAGCAGCAGCGGCAGAAGCAACAGGCCGATGGCAAGCTGCCCACCATTCCCGTGGACAGTCTGAGCGATGTGGATGTCCTGCGGCAATTTGTCAAGCGGTGAGTTGATACCTCGAGGAGTTTCAGCAAGGAGAGTGATTAAGTTTAAGGCCATGCTTACTCGATAAATTTATTTATTTATATATATTCTAAAACCAATCCCTCCTCACATAAGCCGTGACCTTATAGAGCCAATTTACAGGAATATCTACCTAATTAAATCAGCCTATTTGCGAGGTCCCGTGAGTTAAACCAGTCGGGTTATGAATTCGTCGCCTTGCCCTTAGGCTCTATTGTCCGACTGGTCAACTGTCGCTTCCCTTATCAACTGGCCAGGCTCTGATGCATTGTATTTGCCGGCTCCTGCTCCCGCTCCTACTCCGGCTGTTGCTGGTCTTGGTGTCGCTCCTGTCGTTGTCATTGTGTCCGGCAGCAGCAACAACAACAAAGTTGCTGACAATGCTCTGACAGCGTTGACGAGCGCATGGCAGCTACATGGAGCGATGATGAGGACTGCGACGGCAACGACGATGGCTAAACCGCAACTGGAAACATCAACATCCTGTTGTTCTATTACAAACACAAGCTCGCAAACAAACACACACACACAAGCGCATATGTAGGAGTGCGAGCCGTAAGACTTCATTGTCATCGTCATTGTCCTTGGCTTGTTTGCCTCGTCCTTGTCACTTGACAGGCTCCCCGGCACGCCATGCCGGCTATTGCTGTTCCATTGTTTCGATGGCAGTCGTCATCATTACGCTGTCAGCCGAAAGCTGATGGTGATGCTGATGCTGAATCGTCATCAGCCAGGAATTGGGCGGAATAATTGTACACGGCTAGATGTCCATGTGGCCTGAAACTTGACTTCCCGCAAAGTATGCATACTTGCACTCGCACTCCAGCTCGCACTCGCACTTCTGGGCCCCAACCCGCGCGCGCTCAGTGGAGCCAATCCATTTTTGGCTGTTGGCGGACCGACAAGAGCGCAAACATCAAAACCACATCAGCAGGGAAGCTGGGAAGCTGGGAAGCTGGGAGTAGGGAGTTGGGAAGCTGGGAAGCTGGGAAGCTGGCAAGCAGCTCAGTGCAGCGCAGCGCAGCGAGGAAAGCTGCGAGGATGATAACGACAAAATCCCCCAAAGGGCTGACGGAGCGGAACATCAACAACTCTATTAGACGAAACTCTGTGCAGGATCAGCATCAGCATCACCAACAGCAACGGCAATGGCAACGGCATCAGCATAGACATGCATTTTTGCCAAAGGGGTTCTGGGGGCTAAGAGCTGGCTAAGAGACAGCACGGCAGGAAGAACCGCCGTCGAGGCTGCGAGAGCGATATAAACAAATTATGAGCAGCAAAGTGAGATAAATGCATGTGTGCGTGTTGCAGATGGCTGCCAACAAAAGGCACGTCATGCCGGGACACGGATCAGGATGTGGATGTGGATGCGGATGCGGACGGCTTTGCTCCAGAAACATAGTTGCTAATTGCACAGAAACCACCACGATGCAGAGCAGCACCCCGGGCTCCAGCTCCAGCTCCAGCTGCCATGGTGGATGAAGCTGCTGCTTCACTGGCTGCTGCTGCTGCTGCTGCCTAAAGTAATCGAAGACTAATTGACATTTTAGGCCTCAGCATGTATACCCTCATGCATACCTACATGTATATTGCATATTTTAAATATTTCAAGAGACCGGACTAATTGAATTAAAATTTCAAGCATTTGCTGAAAACATTTTATGCAGAAATTTCAATTTCCAATTAATTACATACACACGCACACACACACGAAGCCGGTAATTAAATTGACACTCACAGTCCACTCTCGTCTCGCTCTCAATTCCAGGCTCTCCATCTTCGGCTTCACCACCCGGCAGCAGTTCGAGGAGTACTTCATGACCTGCCTGCTGCTGATCAACCAGCTGTACGACGAGCACATGGTCGATCAGCAGGAGCAGTTCCAGATCAAGCAGGTCTGCCTCCAGGCCATCCTCGAACTTTTAATGACGTACAAAACTTTTCCCATTGTGGGCCAGGCCAACGGCCAGTTCCATCACACGACTCGCTGGCAGCGCATCACTTGTGACAGCATTAGGTGAGTCTTCCCTGTTCCCTGTTACCGTTCCCGTTCCCGTTCCAGGATAATGGCGTTGTTCGGGGCAATGTGTTGCTGCCTGCCACACAGCCAGGCAGGAATTTATGAAAATTAAAATTCAGAGCGCAGTGGGAAAAGTTTTTAATGTGTAAATGGCAAAAAGTACAAATTAAATGCGAACGGCAAAAGTTGAGTCTGTGAATGAGCGTGTAGGTCCTGATTTTGTTGTGCTCATATTATATCGTCCCTCTGGCACCTCAGTCCGTCCGAAAAAAACCGAAAAAAAAACCGAAAAACCTTCAACTTTAAATGCACAACTAATTTGTTAACATGGGAGCGGCCAAAAACAATTTGGTGAACAAGTTTTCGGATGCTTTTACAATGTCTGCGCTTTTAATTAAAAGCGACAAAAAGTCTTTGTCGGAGCGACCACCAACGATATTGCATATATGGCGTGACGTGAGCACATGAATTATGAAAACAATTTTAAAAGTTAACGAGTGCCAAACTCTTTTTTCATGTCTCGTGGTCGACGCGATTCAATTGCCTGCAGAAGCGAGGCGAGCAGTTGAAAAAGTGCGCAAAACAGGGGCGGAAGCATAGTCAAGTACCACCGCCGAAGCTGAAATATCAAAAACTCTGTTGACAACCCCTAGGAAATTTGCGAAACACACATATTTTCCGTATTAGCCGAACAGAAATTGCTTTTATATGTGGGGCTGGCTCCTGGGTAACACGAGACTCACTCTCTGGCAAATACTTGCACCCGATGTTGACTTTATAAATTTGTTTTTAATTACAAGCAAATATGTAGTTCTTGTTGCTCTGCTATGGTGCGTATACGCCATTTATCGCCCCGAACAACCCGATCCATCAGTTTTTTAACTCGTTATTTATTGCCCTCGCTCTCAGCCTGAAGAAACTGCACAAGGTGCAGCTGCTGGTGGACGCGTGCAGTGTCTTCTATCAGCCCAATCTGGAGCGGCAGCTGGCCCACGACAATGTGATTGGCACACGCATCTTTGCGGCCAATCAATACGATCTCAACTTCAGCTGGGCCCAGATGGAGGCCCACGCGGGCGCGGGGACGGGCCTATCCAGCGAGGAGGCGGACATTAAGCAGTCCTGCGACTCGGATGTGCCTGACATGGCAATGCGCAACTATCGCCATTTTACGCAGCTGTCGGGAATTGACTTTCGCAGCAGCACGCAGCTGGTCTTTGACGTACTGCAGCAGATGATCGAGGTAAGTCCGGCTGTCAAACTTTTGCGACTGTCACGTTCCGCGCATTGCCTGCACACGGTCACAGGCCGATGTGTAATTTGATTATGCAGGCTGCTCGGCGGACATAACGGAGACAGGCAGTCAGGACGGCCAGGGCTGACAGTGCGTATGAGCGATCCTTGGGGGGGGCTCTGATTTAATTTGCAGCTGCAACTTGCCATAACTCTTTGGAAACTCCCTACTTCTGTGTCTGTTTTCTAATTATATTTCTGGCTCCGACCCCCACAGCTGAATCACATTCTGGTGCTGCCAAATTTGGTAAAGTTTTGCGAGATCTGCGAGAGTCGCGACCACATCAAGTGGATTAAGGAGCGCTGCCTTAAGCTGCAGGAGCAAGTGGCCATGGACGATACGATTTCGCATCAGGTAAGGGAACTACACTGGGAATATATTTGGTAGATTTCATATAATGTAATCAAAAGCAAAAGGTATAGAATTACCCATTTGGTTTTTAAACTTTCATTCCTTAACTCTTTTTGGAAATAAGAAGCCTATAAATAGCTTCACATATCCCAAAATAAAGTCGCTCCAGACTGCCCAGCACTGTATATCTCTCTCAGCCACTTTCTATTGTTTTTGATGCTAATGCTCTCTGAATTCTGCAGCACATAATCTACTTACTGTGCCGCAGCCAGGCCCTACTCATACCCAGCCTGGGCGAGCTGCAAGCGCTGTGCTCCTTGATTGGCAACGTCTACTTGAAGAGCACGCACGGCTTCATACGCATCGCCACGCTGCAGGGGCTGCTCTGTCTGCTGGAGTGCTGCAGCAAGACCAACACGACAATGGGCCGGATGAGCGAGGAGCTGACGTTGTTGCGGGCCCTAATTGTGGGCTACATCAATCGCCATGGCATCATTGATGAAAGGTGAGTCCCTGGAAGGCCTGCCTCAATCCGAAGTGGGAGATTATGAGCAGCTACGCAATTAATATCCTCACATCCAGCTGGTAGTTATTATCGGTGCGCTCGCAGTGCTCAGGACTAGACTCGAGAGCCAAAAGCTGTACCTGGTACCATCTTGAATTGAAACTCATCAGCTTGCCCTGGAGGGGTGCCCTATCTGGCATGGCTCCCGCTGCTCCAGCTGCCATGCCATGCCATGCCATGCCATGCCTGTATCTGCTCCACAGATCCACTCACTAATGGCAAAAGTTCTCATTTCGCATTAGTTACCTCGTCTCATCGGCATCTGGGCTCTGTGGTCTGCTGCTGCTTCCACCTTGCTTGCCTGTTTAGGGTGTTATCAAAAAGTTTTCAAGGACTGCGCCGGAAGCAGCCAGACCAGACCCTCTACCCGCCCTGTTAAGGATATACAAGCTGAACGAGTTGCTCTCTAACTCGACAACGTGCAGAACATCGATGAACCATGGCCATTGAAACTTTGCTCTGCTGCCTTCGATAGATTTTCCAAAGTCAAGCGCACTTGCACCCGCATCCCCTCGATCAATGGAGAACCATGGTGTTGTGCTGTTGTTTGTGCTCGCCAGCGAATTCTAATTATTGGCTGAGGAGCAGCTGCCTCCCCGTTTGCGGCTTTTGATGGAATTTCATATGCTGCGCTTCCACCGCGCCGAACTTTGTTTTCGTTGTCCCGAAAGCGCGCCAAGATTTAAATTTTAACTTCAATGTGGTGCAACCTTGAAAGAAATAACTCAAATTCCCATCCCCCGGGGGCACAGCATTCGTTGTGCATACGCAGCGTGTGCCGAACCAATCTGCTAAAACCTCAGCGAAAATTGCAACTCCAGTTGCTGCCGACCATAAAATCAATGGATACAGCCGCCAATTCGCAGGCAGACAGCGACCACGGCAACTAATCAGCGAGCGGGCCAGGCTCATACCCGTCCCCTTTGGCCGAACTAATTATTTTGTAATTTTACGCGCGAAAACCAATAGGGGAGCGGGAGAGAGCCGGAAGAGGGCTGGAACTCCTGGCCGTTGAGTAAAGCGCCGCGGATGCAGTGCTGCGGTCATCAGACTTCTAATTAATTTAGATGGAAGGGCACGCCGCAGGCAGCTGCAGCCAGGCTATCGCTTTACATTTTACCAGCTATCCACTGACTTATCCTCGTTCTGGTTCTCCTTTTCAGCCCGCTGCAGTTCAGCGTGGAGCACACCAAGCTGGTCTGGACGCTCAATTACAGCCTGATCGAGTGGACATCGAAATTCGTGCCACAATGTCATCTGTTGTCAAATACAATCATTGCGGCCAGCAATTTGCTGAAGACGACCGGCGACGAGGAGCTGTATCTGTGCGTTCTGCATGTGAGTACCGCCAGGGAGCGAATGCAGGGCGGAGTGACTTAGCATGCCACTTAAATGGTTGTCAGCCTTGTCTAGCCGCCATCAGGCCACTTACTAACTGTCAGCCAACTAGCCAGGCTGCCATTGACCGGGGAGTAAACGGTGGGCAATCTAGGCAGCCCAACCTCCTCCAGACTCAGCTTAGCCGGGGCTACCCACGTTGCGCTTAATTGGTTTTTTGATTGACAATTTTCAAAGCGGACCGAGCTGTCATGCCAGCGGCGAACCCCGAGCAGAAAAAGCCCGGAACCGGCGCTGTCATAACTGAAGGAGGCGATGCCAAAAAATGGGAGTAAAGGCAAAAGCCGAATGTTTATTGGCCAGACCGGACCTAGCACGTGTCGCGGCTCAATGGCAGCCCGCTGCCAAATTGAAGCTAATGAAAATGGGTTGGAGTGCGTCCGCTTAAACGCTGCCCAGCTGTCTCTCTGTCCGCTCTTAAAACATATACTATATGTGGTGTAGTATAAAGAAATTCCTCAATTGGCGGGCGTAATTTGCCGCCATTTAATATAGAGCCGAGATTTTAATTGCAGTTTACGAGTGTGGCGAGCGGCAAGTAATTAAAAACTGTTTTTGCACACTGCATACTTCCACTTCCGGGCAATGTTCGGACGAAAATTAAATTCGACTTTTTAAGCAATTTATGAAATTTGCACGCAATTCAATTGTAGCATTTTGTTGCTTTCGCTGTTGTTGTGGCCACGTCCTTGTTGTTGCCTGCCTTTTGCTTTGATGGCCGCACTCGGGATCCGAATCACAGCCCGAGGAGGAGAAGGCGGAGGCGGAGGCGGAATAAGCGGGAGAAAGCGCAATGGCGCGCAGCGACAACAGCGGCCATAACAATAACAATTTGCCACTCAATTAGCGTGGCCATTACTGAAAAACCCACTTAAGTATGCAATGATAAAAATTCAAAAGCGAATCGCCCTGCTATTTCTATGAGATGTCCTTCGCCCAGCCCCAGCCCCTCCTCGAATATATTGCTTATTGTATTTATTTATCTCTTTGTCTTTGGCCAGGGCCTGGAGCGCATGGTGGTCAATAGTGGCGCCCAGCCTACTGGAAGGGAGGCAGTCGCGAGCGGACTCGGAGCCGAGACCGGAGTCGGAGTCGGAGTCGTGGTCACACCGCAGATGCGACATAAAATTGAAAAACTTGCACTCGAACTGCTGAAAATGGAGAATGAGAAATTTTCGATTCCGGCATTGAAATTGCTTTTGTCCTGCATGTATGTGGGTGAGTATTCGGGGGTTCGGCACAAAGGAAATAACAAAAATAATACCAAGATCAAATAAGGGAGACCAGACCGTGTGAACGCAAAGGGAAATTGACGGAGACGGAGGAGGAGCAGGGGTAACAGAAATATTTTGTAATTTCATTTAATGCCGCATGGGCCGCGAATGGGTTCTGTTGTTATAAGAAAATTGCACAAAGGGAGGGTTCTATGGAGAGAACTAAGGACTAGAGACAATTGAGTGCGTTTGGGGGATGTGGCGAACTGAAATTCCCAATTTCAAATACTAGAGGGGCACACAAGTTTAAAGAGACACCCCTGACAGAGGGCCCAATATCCTTTATTTGGCTGCTGCCACGGCCAGGCCCCTGTTCCGTGTCCCGTGTCCTGTGCGTTCTGTGTGTGCCATGTCCGATGTCAGATTTTAAATGCGTTCGCTGGCGCACTTTGTGTGTTTGCGGGTCAACAGTTTGGCGCTGATCATTATGGCCATGAATGCATTGCTATTCTGTGCCCTTGCCAGGGAAAGGCTAATTGCTGTCGCCGGCCAACACTGTTGCTCCTGCTGTCCTGCTGTCCTGCTGCTCGACGCGTATCTCGGCTGTCGCTGGCCAACAATTATCCCCTTTGCCGTTATTAGCGCAATTCCAGGACAATTATTATCGTTTCCACTGTCGCACACACACTCTCCTGTCATGTGCTTATTTCCCTTATGCTAAAATGTTAGTCGAGAGGATTTCGAGGGCACAAGGCTGTCTTTTATTTTGAATGTTTAAACCTAAAAGTGTGTGGAAATGTGGCTACCAAATACTGTACTTTCTTGCCACAAAACTAGCAACTATTGAGAGATTATTTAATACAGATAACTTACTTAAAGGAGTCAAGATATCCCAGCATTACTGTAGCCTATGCTACACGAGTGTTCATCCTTGTTTAGTTCATTAGCCAGGACTATTGTTTAGGCCGACATGCACAGGTGCATATGAAAATCGCCTGGATACGGGTCAATCGTAATCCGCTCAGAGTCTCGTTCCGTTTCAACAGCCTAAGCCAATCGATTCCCTTTGCTCCACTACCTTGCCAACTGATTCTCTTTGGACAAGAAAAAACAGCCGTCAACCATTTTAAGGCTAGCAAAAACAAAGAAGATTTGCTTTCATTTTTTCTTACCTCTACGGGCACTTTCCACGAGGAAAGGATGTGTAGGAGGAACCTGGCAACTTAGCACAGCTTTCGGCTGGGCCATTCCTGGCCAGAAATTATGCAAGTCGCTCCACAAATATGTCGAAGAATGGCCGCGGCAGGATGCATGCGTAGTTAGAAGTGCGTTGGCGGAGCCTTTGCATGTTTGCCGTGCACTTTGTCAGCGACGCAGGATTGCCTCTGCTGAGTCCCTTTCGCCATGGCCACAGCTTCCAAATCCTTTGAGAAATGTCAATGTTTGTGTAGCAGGCCATTCGCGAGGCATGCTTCGCCCACTAAATGGCGGCAACTGCCTCGATTTTGGGCCCTGCTGCCAACACACAAATCTCGAATACGCAAAGCGGGGATAGATGCAGGCTGGGGGACCCAACTAAGGGACGAAACGGACGCATCCTAGCGGAAGTTGGCCATTGCTGGGCACGCTTTTTTTGCTCTTTTTCCGCTTGCTTGCTTTTTTAAAGAGTTGTGGGCTCCACGCGAAAATAAACAAAGGACCGCGCGTCGCCGAAGACAATACAGGTTGCCCGGCAAAAAAGGGCGAGAAGCAAAGCTTAATAAAAACAGCGAAACAGGAGAATAGGGAAAGTCGAAAGGAGCGTATATATGTTTTCCCTCAGAGTTGCAAAACGCAATAATAAATATTTGCGGCCATATTGGTCGGGAAGTTGGGAAAAAATGCTGGGAACAGGGACTAACAACGACTCGGAAGGACACCCTTTAATGGCTAGGATTATATTTATTTGCTTAGCGAATAAACAGGAACATTACCCATAGAATAGACTAGACTTAATAGATACACAAGACTTTCTTTCTATATTACCGCCATTATTATTGAATGGGTATTTAATATTCGCATTAATGAGAGACTCCTGCTTGATCCTTGTTACGTTGGCTACTGTGTCCGCTTCTCCCTTCTATACATTTCCCTTTTGCTTAACGAATTTTAGAGTTTTGTTGGGTTTTCTTATTTTCGCCGTGCATTGCCTGCGGCATTTGTGGCGCGCATAATTGTGGCCAGGCGCCGGGCCACACCCCCATGCCGTGCAGCCTCCATATTTGACCATACTTCATCCCCATTCAAAGCCGGCAACAACAATGCCAAAATTGGCAACAGCCAGCCAAACAAGCTGCCCGCAGGCCAACAGCCACGACCAACAATGTTAAGCTGCAAAACAAAGGCCAAAGCCAAAGTTGGCGCGGCCAAAAGGCGGCGCTGAGTGGGGTTAAGGGATGTGGGCAGTGCCTTTCGGAGGCGGAGAGAAGGTAAATCGCTCGCTGGCATTGTAAATAATTCGATGCCGCTAAACCGCACTAAGCAGCCGTGGCTCCAGTTCGCTAGGGCTGCGGCTTTCGGCGGGGTCTCTCCGGTTGCCATCATTTTTCACCTGGCCGAGAAGGTAACGCACATTTATTTGGCGACCCACCTCCGTGGCCGGATTTAATCGAACAACTCTAATCTATGGCCTTGCTCGGGAGCTGCCTCAGTTTTTTGTTTAGTTTTCAATTTGATGGTCATGGGAGAAAGTTTAACTCAAAGCGTCGAGCTACCGAAAAATCCATAAAATTTAAATGCAAATTTATGGACGTGTGTGTCCTGGGGATTCGCTCGTTACCGGGAAGAGGAAGCCAAGGACGAGGGACAGCAGTGGCGTGTGAAGGACCGCAAGCATGTGAATAATGGCCATCGGCATGTGCCTTGAAGGCTGCTTTGTTAATTAGAAAGTTTCACTTTCTTCCTTTACGGTTTCCCTTGAAATTTTTCGGTGACTTAGTCTGCTCTCTACCTACCTGCAGGTTCGGCTGCCCAGCTGGAGAATACAGAGCTGTCGAACGGCATTGTCCAGGACGATCCGGAGATAATCGCCCAGCAAAACGACAAAGTCGATATACTTTTGCATTGTATTAAATCATCGACTCGAGATGCTGCCTGGATTTATGGACAAGTGCTGTGCCAAATTATTCGTGATTTAGTGCCACCGAATGAAATATTGACGAAGGTCATAAAGGAGTTTCTGGCCATAAATCAACCGCACGGCGATTTTATTGCCATGATTGTGTATCAGGTGAGTGGTAGCCAAAGATCTAGCAAAGTAAAGGTAAAGGTAAAGACGCTGTCGCTGTCCAGTGCCCTGCAGGCAGCCGTGCGTGGCTCTGAATGAATTCATGTGTGGGGTTCATTTTACGAGTCCAGCTGCCAGTTCCCGGATCCAGCCCGAGCCTGGAGACCGGAACGGAATGGGGCCAATGCAGCGCTAATGTTTGGCCTGGCCACAAGTCGAAAGGGTAAAATACTTGCCGCCAGCTGCCATCCGGCAACTGCCATCTGCCTTCGGGCCCACCACATGTGTGCGTGTGCGTCTGTGGAATTTTTGGCAGCTTGAAAATTAATGGAATTCATGGCTACCGCTTGGCCTCTGTCCAGCGGCAGGTGTGTGGGCATATGTGGGTCAATGTGAGCCACCGGCTGAGACCACTGTGGAGCCATAAAATGTTTTCATTAAGTTCAAGGTTAGCCCGGTGAGAGCGGTGCGTTCGGTGCGTGCATGGAAATTAATAAAAGCAAGCCCAGGGATTGGGCATTGGAAGCTGGAGCCTGGAACCCGGAACCTCTTACCTGGATCCCGAAGCGCCAAAATTTGCACTGTCATTTGCAGGCGGGCCCGCCGGTTCGAGCCGGATTCCCAGGCTGCGGAATTTCATTAGCCAACTTTCTGCCACAAAGTATGCTGCCTGCCGACTTTTGTGGCCCCTCAAGAACGCACCCTTTGGAGCAGCGCAATAAAATTTAATTTCCTGGCTTTTATTTAAGCATTTCGTTGCCAACCAGCCAGCAACTCACCAACCCTTTCTCTGTCTCCTATCACCCTTTGCAGGTCTTTCGCTCCGCCATCGACTCGTCGTACCTGCAGATGCTCCAGGACTGGCTGATCTGCACCCTGCCAACGTTCCTCGCCCAGCCGGAGCAGCAAGGTGTCTGGGGTCTCAGCGTCATCTTTTTATCCGCCTCCATAAATCTGCATTTGATTAAACTATTTCCGCTGGTGCTCGGCATCGGGGCGGCCAACTCTGCGACAACAGGCACGGCGGCCTCAGCGGCATCAGCATCAGCGACAGCAGCGACGGCGGCCCGAAAATTGGGTCAACACGAAATTGCATTGTTCGTGACAGCTGCACAAGATTTCCATGCGAAATTGAGTGGCGAGCAGCGGGAGCGCTTCCGCGAGGCCTTCAGCAGCTTCGAGCGGAGTCAAGTCTACGGCAGGATGTTGCAGAGCCTGTGAGCCTGTGGCAGCAAAAGCGATAGTGATAGCGATAGCATATAATCATCGGGGAGCGGATATTTATCTTACGTTTAATTCCAATTGCTGAAAGGGGGCTGCGCTGGCAGGCTTCGGAACTGGGCAGCGTCTCAACTTGGTCCAAAGACAAGCGCAAGCGTGAATAACTAATTGCCCCGAGCTGCGGAGAAAGTTTGAGCGGATGCCGGACATGCGGCCCTCTTCGCGGCGGCGAAAAGGAACGAAAACTTTTTTAATAGTTGGCGAATTCGAAATTAATTTATGCTTTACATTATGTGTAACTAATATTTAAATTATTGCAAGCGAATGTACACCGCCCCGCACTTTCCAATCTGGTTGAAAGTTTAACGAGGCCACCAGTAAGAGAGCGACCCGCAATTAATTCCTGTGGCTTTCGACAAGGACCCAGGACCAGGACCAGAACCAGGAAATTATGTTCTTGTCAGTTTTTGGCAAAGTTTATCATTTATTTATTATGACGACGCCGCTTGCTAGGCAAAAAGATAACCCCAAACCTGGCCAAAGGACCCTGGTGAACTTTAGCGGCTTAACCAATTGCCGGCTAATTCCTAATCAAAATTACTTAAAAATTCCATTATGCAACCCTTAACCCTACCCACTTGTGTATTCCAATTGTAATCAATGTAACAACCCCAATGTTTAACGAAATAAAATCACAAATTAAACGCAGCTCCGAACAGTTCTACTTGGGAATGGGAATGGAGAGAGCTGCGCTGTCAGATTTTTAAAATGCATAAAAGCCGGGCCAAGTACTTTGCCAACTAACCGAGAAATTCGTTTTTGGATTACCGAACTATATGCAAATCGGTTCGAACTTTTGCGCTTTTACCTGCTGCTGGCTGGCACATGTAACGGGGCTCTTGTGCCTTTTCTTCGTTTTACCGTCTTAACAACAAAGAGCATTAAAGTTGACAAAATGTTTCTTCCTCGAACTATCGAAGAAGTGCTGGACTGGAAAAAAAAGTAGTTCTGCTAACAGGGTTTTGCTTGAATGGCAGATGCCCTGAAAATTATGCAAAGAGAGGGGTCTGGGATTGTTTTAATAAAATATGGGAAGTGGTACAAAGTGGCTTTTTGTTATAGGTTGTTATTAAGAGTTTATAAAGGTAGGGAGTGGTAGAAAAAAAAGTATTATTCAATGAAATAATAATCCCTATTTTGGGAGTCACAATAATCCCTAATGACTTTATAATAAAAAGCCTAGTTTTGAAGGAAGTTAGCTTACTTTTTTATTAAGTTCTAAGTTCGAAGACCATTATCTTCTGTCAATAGATTAAATTTCCACAATGCCCCATCTACAGAGTATGAAGACCCGTTCGGTGCGTTGCCTTTTGTTGTCGCCTGCGTGTGTTTGTGCACCGAATTTGACAGATAAACTTTCAATTCCAGTGTGTATGTTATGCGTGTGCTGTGCTTGGTTGTGCGATCGACACGGACGGAAGGTGGCTTTGTGTTCATGCAAAGCTTGCCGGAAATTTGCCAGTTCAACGCGAAACGACAAAAAGCCGGCGAAAAAGAAGGAAGTTGCAGCAGGCAGCAGCGGCACACACACCAAAATGAACTGCAAAGCTGTTCAAAGTTGTTTTTCAGCTTTTTGGCGCGCGCGACCGCATTATGCAATCGTGGGTGTGCCTCGGTCTCTGTGTGCCTCTCTCGCTCTGCTGCTCCTTCGCCAGAAATTCAGTGTCTCAGTGTCAAGACAATGTGCCCATTGTCGCCATCGCCGTCGCCATTAAGCCGGCGCAGGCCAAGAGGCAATTTGGCCACTTCTTGCCGCCTGGGTCATAAACTGCAACATTTCGGCTATCAGCATTTGGTTACGCTTCATTTGGCCAAAACGGGCTTGAGCACAGATTGTGCGGCCGCCCTTTCCGCTTGCCCCGCTCATGGATTATTCGGTGGCAAGTGAGTGACCGAGCGCAGGTATCAAGTATACGCCCCGGTGGCCAGGCCATGAAAGCATGCCACACATCAGCTGCTGCCTTCGGCACTGAAACGGTGACAAATGGAACACTGAGCCGGCAACGGGAGGATGTTTCGCTCTTACTCGTTCCCTGGCTCTCTGCCGCTGTTAACCCGGAACTCACCACTATTCGGAGTCGCTCTCTTTGGTGCGGCACTCTCTTAAGCCGCTCTCTCTTTCTCTCGGTCTCGCTCAGCCTATAGACTAGGTCAGTAGTGTAACAGTGTTTCCGCTTCCGATTCCGATTCCATTCCATTCCTGCACGCCCACGTAACGTTAACTGCTTGGTATGCAGCCAGCACAACGCGGGATGTGTCGCAATTTCTTAATACTCGGATGGCTTTAAGCCCGAGAGGGAGAGCGGGCCAGCCCAGCGACAACTGTTACACTCACAGTTATGATTATTGTTATTATGATAATGTCAGCGGCATAAGCAGCCACTGCCGCTGTTGTTCCCGGCTTTGGCGTTATTGTTTGGCTATTTGCTCGGCGTGGAAATGCTTTATCCTTCCTTGGGCGGCGGGAGGCAATGCCAAGGAAACAACAAAGGGAAAGCCAAGCAAGTACGGCCAGCGAAGCGTGCGCTTTTATGGCGCCAATAGTTGCCTTTGGCTTTATTTCTCCGACTTCCTGCCTCTCGCAAGCGAATCGAATCGATCCATTGATTTTCCCGCCTCATTTTGCAGGCCAACTCGGAGCAGGGTCCTCGTTCTCCATTGCCCCTGCTTGGGCCTCCTCGAAGCTCATTTGAAATTTTGATTACATTGCCAACGAGCCGAAGAGGAACCTGTCAGCGACTGATACGCATTAATTACGTTACCTGGTGTAAAAAGCAACGCCCCGACACTAGGCGACGGTGCCGCTTATTAAAATTGAATAAATTATGCAAAAGTGCGCGTGGTGGCTCCACTTGGCGGCAGTGTACTGGCACGCCGCCTGTGGATGGGATGGATTGCCAAGATGGACACCGCATAATTAATTCCGGTCAGTCGCCATCGCTGAGCGAAATGCAATCAGCATCTTGAGCCTGCTGCCAAAGTCAGGGTTTCGTCGCTGGAGCACAATACTTCACGAGGGGAGTACTGTCATTGCTGTCTGATGTCAGTAATGTCAGCGGCAAGCACAGAGAAAGGAAATTAATTTTATTCCCTTTACTGTTTCGAAATTTCTTGAAAAATGTTATAGCTTTAAGAGCTAGAACCCTCAATCTACATTCTATATTTTATACCTCTTTTTTATTACATTTTATTTTAAATATTATTATCTTGACTATGCCTTTTTAATAGTAAATAGGAAAGAAAGCTAACTTTGGCAAGCCGAAGTTTGTATTCTGAGCTAGTTTTTATTAGACAACAAAATCTGCATACTTAATTTCAAATTTAAAAATATATTTTTTCTTTAATTTTTAACAATTTTTATGATGTAACCCCTTATAGAATTTTGAATAAATGGGCCTAAATTGTTTTCTAGTTTTTTTTTAATTTAAATTGAATAATTAATATCCTAATGGCCATTCTGAAAATTTACGATTTTTGGCTGTCACTTTCTTTTTGGCCATAAAAGGCTTCCACAAAGACCTTAAATAGACGCATTTTGGGTATTCAAAATATTTTAAAATAATTACCTTTACCATCCCTTCTTAAACTTAAAAAAAAATACACCCAAAAATGAGATTTACAGAACCAAAATTTGCATTCCTGACTGACTTACCTGTGGCTGCACCGATGGGAGCTCCGAGAGAGCCTCCGGAGGCTGAGGAGCAAGGGGCCTAAGAATAAATGAATGCCTGAGTGGCTGTGCAAATGAATGCGAGTTCGAGTGATTGCACAAATGCAGCAGGCAGGAGGCAGGAGCCAGCAGGCAGCTGCCTCCCATCTCTCGATATCGATGGCAGCGCGAATATTCGACAAGTATTTCGCTTTCATGTTTCACGCGTCACTAAATGCCCATTTAGACGCCGGCAGCTCGGTGTTCGCTTCCACACATACTGAGTACGTTATGTGTGCCTGGCAATAGTTTGGGCAATTGCCTTGAGAGCTGAATGTTTTCTATCGCCTTTCAAGCCAAATAAAATACCCACGGCTGTTTGTGCTGAGTTAGTTAATTCTTTAATGGCTTACACACATAACAAACTGCGGTCATAATATGCCTAAGACCTAAGACCAAGGGGCTTTGCAATACATTAATTTCGATAACAGGTTCAGAGTGCAATATAATAATACCCTTTGGGTGACTTAAACAAACTCGAGTACAAAGTTAGCCTAACATTACCGATTATGGATAGACAATTATATATTTCTATAAATCTATATCTAACTCCAGCCAGATGATCACTCTAGAAGAGTTCCAGTGAACGCTGGCAGTACCTTGGTCCATTGGTCCTTTGGTCCTCTGGTTCCTTTTGGGGACACATGCAGGTATATGTCCATCGTGGCCCACGGAGATTCACTCGCAATGAAGGCGACCCCCTTCAATCGCCCGTCGGTCAATCATGTCACTTTCCTCTAGGAAATTATGCTTAGAGTCCTGTGGTGGAGGTCCTGGCGCACGAGGTCTTGCGCGGCGGCGGCAAATCAGATGTGTAGTTCTGATATCGGGGCGAGCAGTTGATGGCCTGCAGGAACAGAAGGACAGGGACTGAGAACACGAAGGAAATGATGGAAAATTGGCAGAGTTTAGCGCTAAAAATACATAATGTACTGCGTTGATGGCCCACAGTTCGGGTTTGATTAATGATTTGTTGTGATGCAGAGTCACTCTGCGGGAAGTGGGAAATGGCCCAAAAGCTATTCCCCTGTCAAGGCCTCTGGTTGCGATTGTGGCCGTCGCTTTGCATTTGAATGATTAGATTTGATTCAATATTCAATTATTAAAGTGGTTTGAGGTGTTGAAATGCCGGCAGACAACCAGCGACTGCCAACCAACTGGGAGCTGCGAGCTGGGACTGGTACTAGGAGTGGGCTGAGAGATGTGGGACTGCGATTGGATTCTGGACGACTATTGAGGAGCGAGAGTTTGCATATAAATGATTTATGAATTTGCGCTTTGATTGAACTGCCTGAAATTGTTGATTAGTGCCTCGTCATAGAGACTAGCTCCGACCGTAGGTAGCACGGCTCTGGGGAAATGAATTAAGGCCTTTGAACCGCCGGCAGTCTTGGTCTCTGGCTTCCAAGGTGCGCTGTGTGCATTCACATTGTCTGTGTTCGGCTCATTATTTGATTATGGCAGCGGAAGGGCGCTTAAAGCCGAAAATCGCAAACGGCTGACTTGAGGAATATATCAGTAAAAAGTAATAAATGGTCTGTAATACTCGTATTAATTTAAAAGTATGAAAATATGTTCATATTCATGCCAATTTTAGACTACAGACATGCATAAAATGTGAAATATTAAGACTTTACCAGAGTTGTGCTGGTTTTGAGAAAGATATTTATTAAATAAATAAATAAAACAATAAAAGTCTCATCCTTACTGTAGCGTTTAATAGGTAGTTTTCTCTGAACTCACGTCCTGGTGCTGCATTGTCCACTTGCCAAGCCGCTTGGATCGAAAACTCTTGGAGTTCGAGCATGGTTAGTGAAGAGATGGAGATGCAGATGGAGACATGGAGACATGGAAGAATCGACCAATTTGAAATATGAATAAAAGCAGGCCCAGCCAGCTGGCCAATTAATCAGATTGACATATTCCAGACCACGTGGTCTCCGGATAATGTTAAAAAAAAGCTTTCCGGGCAGCACAAGGAAACAATAGTGAAGGAAACAATACAAACAACAGCGCGGCAATTTAATTAACGTAATTAATCTAATTTAATGACTTGACAAACACATCAATTAGCGAAAGGCAAACCAAGACAGCACCACCAGTCCAGGAACACAATTTATATGCAAAGTGCCAAAAGCTTTGCGCAAAATAGGGAATTTTCCTGAACCTCACGCACCGCAGCCACAGTGACGGCAACGGAAAAACAAATTAAAATATTAAAATTAAGCCACAAAATGATTGAAAGGAAATGTTGTAAGGCGAAAGTAAAACTCGCTGGCTGCCTCGCCATCGATGCCATTGAGTACAGTGGCTCCTCCTGCCCCGCTGTTTCTTGAGCTCTGTTTGTGTCTGTTTGTCCCTAAAGTAATTAAAAGTAAGTAAAGCAAAATCACCCCCGGCCCTGAGGCTGGAGTCGGTCTGGGCGTGGGCGTGGCTGTCCAGTGATTTGCGTCCCGCAACGTTTTTTGTGTTTATGCAAATGGCCGCTGACCAAAAGAATTAATGCGTCCCGAAAGTGAGTTGAATTGGAATGAGCCGGCCCTGGACGGAGCACAAAACTGCGGGCAGCCGCTGTCAGTCGCTGTCCTTCTGTTTTCCGCTGAAAAAGGCGGCAGCGACGGCTAGCAATGTCGACAGTGCCAACGACCATCAATGAATTTACAAGCAATGCTATAAAAAGACCTGGCCGAAAAAAAAAATAAAGGAAAGCCTGTAATTTCCTTTGGTCCCAATGCGTGGCTAATGTGGCCATATCTTTAAATAGCCAACCTTAAGGAATCACTTGTGATTTTAAAGCCCAATCATTGTGCGATTCAATGGAAAATTATGGAATGCAAAGGGATTGTATTTCTGTATTTCTGTTCCCTCCCCGTACTGCGTGTTTCATGTGCTGCCTCGTAAACTACTTCGATGCACTTCATTAAATGGACAAGACAAAAGATTTTTACACACACACATCGCATCGAGTAATGTGAAATATTTTTTCATAACAATCCAGCGAGAGAGATGGAGGGCTTTTTGTTTTAATGCACAGCAGCTGCGAATTGTCGGTGGAATTGTTGCCCTGTTGCCTGGCTATATAAATAGAGATGGACGGTCGGATGATGATCTCGTTGATCCAGTTTGATGGGCATGCTTGCTCTTGGCTGCCTGGCATGAAATTGTTCTGTAAATTTCACCTATTTATATCGTAAATATAAATTTGATGCTGAAGCCGGAGCGAGCAAAGCCAAATTGAACTCGGCCCACGCGGCGTATGCGCGTTTTTCGCACTTAACTCATTAAAACGGCCGCCTGCACGCCGAAAATTAATGGGAAAACGCGCCCAGTCTTTTTTGGCATTTTTTTAGCCGCTTCTTTTTTGCGTGCTGTGCGTGTGTGTGCTTCCTCTTCTTCTGTCCATTATTATGGTAAATTATTTAATTGCATTTCAGATTTTTGATTTGAAGTGAAAACATTCCAGCATTTAAAATCTCATTAGTACTCGAAATGGAAATGCGGTTGAGCGGAAATGAGCAGCACGGTCGCTGGCATATATAGAAAAATAATAGCGAATATCATATTCATGGCAAAGGTTTGCCATTGTTGTTTGCCACTCCATAAATCCATGTGAGGCAAGGGCAAACTAGACTGATGGCTCTCTCAAAAATTATGACAAATAAAAATGCAAGCGAAAACAATGCACTGAAAATATTTCAGCCAGCAGCGCCGGCAGTCGTCGATTCGTCAATATATTGACCCAGCACTCAGATGCCAGTCATTGGAGGACCCTCCAGCGGGCCACTCGTGCGCCAGCCACTCACCTTGTAGAAGGCCTTTCGGAAATTGTCGGAGAGGAAGGCGTAGAGCAGCGGATTGATGCAGGAGCTGCTGTACGCCAGTGTCTGGGCGCTGACCTGCATGAAGACCTTGGCCAGGCTGTTGATATGGATGACATCCAGCGACTTGAGTAGGAGGATGAGCTGTTCGAAGTTAAATTGAAATTAAATTTAAATGTATAAAAGTTTATTAAGAAAGTAACTCTCACCTGAATGGGCAGCCAGAGCGAGGCAAAGGCTATGACTACCACCACGACCAGGCGGGTGACCCGCTTGCGTCCCCGTTGCGACTCCTTGGACATGCGCACCCCGCTGCCCTGGTGCCACAGGCGCATGATCATGCGCACGTACAGCCCGCTGATGATCATCAACGGCAGCAGGTAGGAGCTGATGAAGAAGCTCACCTGGAAGGTGCGCGGCGTAAGGTAGTCGTTCGCAATGAAGGTGCACATCCCAAGACTCCTTTTGCCATCGGACACAACCTGTGCAAATCGATAAGGGGAAAGGGAGTAGCTGGTTAGCGAATGGCTCGTGTGTTCGTGTGAATATTGCGCATACGTCATGTTGGCAGTGACAGTTGCATGGCAGCCCGGCGAGGACGGACGGCCAACAGCCAGACGTCGTAAATAAAACCAAACTGTCATACGAATAGTTTGGACGTCGGACGTCGACAACTAACTCGCAATCTCGCTTCGTCTCTCTGCTGCTGCTGACATTTGCCTGACAAATGGTTCGGAGTTGGATTTGGGTTTGGAGCGGGACGTGGAATGGGATTGGATTGGTATATTGGCTAGACGCGACTGGAAGGGGTCATAAACTGACTGGCTGGTGTGTCGTAAAAATATTTGCAGCCTTTGTTTACAATTTTGTTTACAGTCTCCACCCCGATCGATGCATGCGTATGGAAAAACGTATTTAAAAAATCTTTTGCCCATTAATGCCCGAAAATGCTTACAAAATCTGTTTGTTTATCGCCTAGCCGCCGTGTTGCTCTTACACCCAACGAGAGAGGGAGCGAGATGTTGGCCCACAAATCGAGTTCTCGGATCTGCGCTACGTCAAGTGCCCAAGGCCGGCGAAGTACGAGGCAGACAAATCATCGCCAGACCCTCCGCTGATTTATGGGTTAATTTGGCCCGCTTGTTCTCCAAATCCGAAGACTTAATAGACTTGACAGGCCATTAATGCGTTTTTCTCGTTCTAGTCTTTCTAGTCCCTCCCTCGAACAGCTGTCAATCAATGCCATGACCTGGAGATCTCATATCTAGTTACGCAGTCAGACATATGTGGCCGCTGCGTTTATGATTATTACTTATCGATTTCTAATAAAAAGATAATGGCACTCGCACACAGATAATGGCATTGGCACACACCCCGTCGCCGGCCGCTATTTGCATGTGTGCCGGAGAGTGGCGATGTAATATGGAAATAATTAATGGCAAACTGTTAATTAACATGTTGATCAAACATGACTTAATTATGCCTTTTTATCGCGTGTCTCTTTGTATTTGCACACGCACGGCCCGATAACAAAGCAAAGCACACATATGAGCATTCAATTTTGGCCCGACCAGATATTTTTCCAGCTTAATCCTTAGACAAAGCAAAGCAAACACATAAACAAACAATAATGCGGCCCCGCTGGACCCACTCGCTGGGCCGCACGTAAACAAGGCAAACAATGCCGAGGCGCAGTCCGAGGCGGAGGCAGAACCAAATGCCGAAGCGTGAAATGCCATTTAATAAAATATTAGGTTACAATAACAACACAAGGGCAACAGCTACATCAGCAGGAGCGGGAGCAGGAGCAAGAGTGAGATATGGGCAATGGGCCATCTCATAGATAAAATAGCTCAGGGCCCAGGCGACGACGATGAGATCCCTTTAATTAGCCGCGACTCTTTCGTTCTACTTTGCCTCACAAATAAAAAATTCGTCGTGTGTGATGTGGGATTTGGCGTTGTGGCAGTGGGAAAACAGCTGGGAAAACGCCCCCGGACAGTTGGCGACGTCAGCGGCAAAATAACCCTCTGCTGGGCCGTGATTCGGCGATGCCCTTAATGATGAAATCGAGTAGGTGTAATGCGGATACAGCGTAGGACTAGGCAGCTAATTAATATTTGTGAGTGACAAGCCCGGGTTCCGGGAAATTAATCACAAAGAGAAAGGATACTAGAGGTTCATGTTATTTTAAGCACATATTCTGTGAACAAAGGTTTCATTGTGACAAAATTCAATAGGTCCCTTCATTAAAAACAATTTTTTAAGGGTGTTCTGTATGGATTTGATATTTAAAACATAAAAGGGATATTCAATTGCTAATTAAAATTGAATTAAAAAATGAGTAAAGGAACAATACCTTACATTAGACTTATTTGAATCATATAATCATTCCCTTAGTTTCTACACCAATTATCCTCCGCTGACTGATCCAAGCCAAACAATCCAGATGCGTAGATCTTTGGGTCTTAGCCATTATTTCGCAATTAAAGCACAACACGCACATCTTCACTACGCATCGATCTTAAAAGCCTCAAGTGGCAGGCCCAACACTTGAGCACTTCAAGGTCGCGACCTGTCCAGACATTTATCATACGCAGTGTGGGCGCCTGAAGTTTGCAAGTGCAAAGTTCCCATAATGGCCGCTTGTTACGACTTATGACTGGCCAAGATTTACGTGCTTTTGAATCAACAGTTGAGCCCGGAAAGCTAAGGAGCTGAATAGCTGGAGGGGAGTGGGCGGACCCGATCTGCCAGTTGGCAAGTGTTTCTCGCTGGCTATCTGCTCTATAATTAAAAATTTATGAATTCAAAATAGCAAATTAGTAACAAAAACAAATCGGGCGCCGCGCATCTAGCGAAATTTTCAATATAAACACAAAACAGAAAACAAGATAAAAAGGGGAATCTTTAATGATTTGTATCAGGATCAGAGGGGCCTCCTCACCTTCGAGCGGCATTGACGCGCGGCTCGAGGAATCTAACGAGGTGACGATGATGGAAAGCAATAAATTTGCCTGGCCCGTGTTCTTCGCAGCAGATTTAGGCGCAGCAGGCAGCCAGGCAGGAATAGGAATAGGAATAGGAATCCCCACCACCTCCCACGACCATCCACTTACCACAAAGTCGTTCACGAGGAAAACGGGCGCCGAGACGACCAGCACCACGGCCCAGAGGGTGACTATAGCGACCATGGTGATGTTTTCCGTTCGCATCATCCGCGACCGGATGGGATGGACGACGGCCAGGAAGCGGTCGATGGACATCAGCACAAGAGTGTATATCGACGCGAAGGCCGTGACCACAATCAGGTACTGGACGCTCCGGCACCAGAACCCTCCAAAGGGCCAGTAATCCGTGACGTAGTCGGCGGCCGTGAAGGGAATGCAGAGGATCACGAACAGTAGATCCGCGGCGGCCAGGTTAACGATCATCAGGTTGGTGGTGGAGCGCATGTTGTTGTTGAATACCACCACCAGGATGACCAGCAGGTTGCCCACAAATCCCGTGATGGCGATGACCCCGAAGAAGAAGCCCACCAGCCAGGGCAGTATGCCGGTGAGGGCCAGCCACTCCTCCTCCGTGAATATGGAGGTCAAGTTCTCTTCGCTCCGGTTGGCATTGGCAAGCGATATATTGGCCAGAGTCTCCACAGGGAACAGCGTTGTGTTTTCCATCTTGATTGATTCTGTTTAGGGTTTTGCTTTCTTCTCTTTGCACTTTTTATGTATCGAAAATTGGCCGGCTTTCGTTACATTTCACTTGATGACACAGGACATTTTTCGGGGGCACTTTTCGTCCATCACAGTTCATCGAACTCAAATAACAAATTTCCAATTAGAAGATTTTCACAAAGCAGTCACCGCTGCCGCCACAGAAATTCAATTATCATGCGCCGTATTGGAATCGATGGCGAGGAGTCCTCAGAGCTCGGATACGTAATGCACACGACGTGGCACCGGATCCGGACCGGAATTGTTCAATCGTTGCGGGTGGCCAAAGCAATTTGGCCCTCGCCCTCCACACACACGGCCATCGAGCGATAACGGTAATTGTAGCCAGGTAAGACAACAATAAAAGCACAGGACATCGGCGCCAAGGAGGTCAGAGGCACCTACACCATAAATTCAATATGATGGCTTTCTTTGGCTCGCTCGCTCGCTCTGCTCTCCGGTGTGTTTGCCTTGTTCGCTCTTTATTGACAAACGAATGGCATAAATTTTTGGTTGTCCCCGAAAAAACAGGTACAATTTACGAGGCTTTTGTTTCGCCAAGGAGCACGTATTACTACGGATTCTTGTATTTCTGATTCCGCCCGAGCACTGCTGCCGATTTCGATTTCTGTTTCTGTTTCGGTGTCGGCTCCGGTTTAAGGCCAATTCGAAAATCCAAACTGCACGCGTTCGTTTCCAGCGCCCAACTGATTGCTGGCTGAGGCCGCAGATGACTACGTCGATGCCGGCAGCAGAAGCGGCATCGCCATCGCCATCGCCAGCGCCAGCAGCGACGCCAGCCTTCCCAGCAAGAATAATAGCAACAATAGCAACGTGCGTGAGTGTGGATGTGGATGATGATGTGGATGATGATGTGGATGTGGAGCCTCGGGTGGCGACCGCCGCTCATCATCAGCTGGCTGGCTGGCTCCCTAGTCGCCGCCTCTGGAATGTTTGCCTTCGCTCTGCTCCAACAGTTGGCCCGCAATTGTCGGGGAATCACTACTGGCTCTGGTACTGCCACTGGCCACTCCTCCGCTCCCGCTGACAGCCATTCCGGGCCATTGTGCCCCGCACAGCTGGATGTCGCGCCGATGTCGTCAGCGTCGGCTGCACAGCTGGCGGAGCTGTCGGAGCTGCCCGCGTCGCTACTCTGCCAAGTTTAGTACTTTGCTTAATTTCTCTGATTAACTGCCGGGGGCATTCAGGGGAAAAAAAGGCAAACAAAAAGGCGCCCGGCACGTGCCCATGTACGGGTCGATTGGGGCAGGGAGGAGGGAGTGGGTTAATACCAAAGACACCTGTCGGAGACGCCGGGGGACGAGGTGTCACAACATTATATAACCGCAGCCGGCAGAGCCAAATCTTGGCCTAGCCCAGAGCCTCATTTACATGCTTTTTATTGCCACCACCTCGCACCCACCTCACACTCAGCCCACACCTGTCACCTGCAGACTGCGGCGGCGGCTTCGACAGAGACGCCAGCGTCGGCGTCAGCGACAGCTGTGGCCCCCATCAAATCTGCGGCGGCCTGTCTCCTGCCATGGCCCACTGCACCCCTGACGAGGACGTCGCCAAGCTGATGAGATTAAAAGCGAATTAAGCGCCAGGAACAACAACGAAAACGGCAACGTCTAAAAAAAATAAACAAACGACAAGGCAAACAGCGAAAAGCACAACGGGAATTATGTTTATTTAATGTGCAGCACGGCGGATTTAATGAAGTCTTTAATTCTTAATGCAAGTTCATTGCCTATTTAAATGGCCAACAAAGCCCCGAGTTGGTCAAGTTCTCTAGCTCGGAATGAACTCTAGCCGGGGGGCGCCAACTTGACCGTTTCTTCGATTTCATTGCATACTTTGCGGCTCTCAGGCAAAATGTACCGGAAACGAGCGAGGGAATGGAGTGGAAGCGACGCTCTTTGCTTTGTCCAAGCTGCAAAAAATAAAAATAAATACTTTTTAAATTGGAATTGGGTACAATTGAACTGTTTAAAAGTATTTTCCCTTTATAAAATCACTGAAAATATTGTGCGTGGCAAACGGAAATGCAAAATACAAGTAGTATTAATATTTTAAAACCTCACTCGCTACATTTTATTGTAAAGTAGTTACTCACATTACATTTTTAAGCTCAGTATTATTTTTAGATCATACACATACCTATACATTATAACCTAACAGCTTCTTTCAACCGCAATCTGTACGAAATTTAAAGTAAACCCAACCATTCATATGAATAACCATTAAACCAAGACTTCTGCAAAGGCTTAACAGAAATTGAAAGGATTCCTCCAGGCCCACACTTAAATTAGAATCTAAATAAATGACTGCCAGACCTCAGGACTTTCACAGCCACACACACTTAAGTACAACACACTCTCCATCTCACGCCGAATTTTCCCATTTCCCCGACAATTTTTGTGATGCCAGAAAACTTTCGACGTGATTGAAATGCTTTTTAATTTTTCATCAAAATCATTTCATTGCGTCAAAATTGTTTGAGTGCTTGTGCGCGGCATGATAATCCGCCTCCCACACACAACACACGCCCCCACACGGTATGGAGTCCTGGAACACGCCCAGCTTAACCTTTTTCGTGTGCGGCGATGGATTGGTTCACTTTTGCCATAATCATGCGATAGGGATTACAAGTCTCTGGCAGGGACACGAACTTTTGCCGCCATCAAGGAACCTACAGTGGGTCAGTGGTGTCTCCAAGTCGAAAGTAATTTGAACTTGGAGAGAGCACTTTCAGTCCCAATCAATCACGGCCTTTAATTGGCCGGGCTCATCCAAAATTTATCTAAACTGAGCCTATATATCAGCGATTTGGCTCTTTGGTGCCACTGTGTTCGGGGCCCGAAGTCAACTTTTGACGAAAATGATGGATTATCGCCTTTTGCGCTAACGTTCACATGTTTTTATTTACTTGTATTCGGAGGCATACTCGTTTACAGCCCGAGGGCTGACCCTTTTTTTGCGGCAGCTGTCTCCCATCGCCGGCGGGGGAATTAATAAATGTAAATCCGCATGAGAGTGCCCAAAAAAGCAGGCAGCAGCGATGCGATGCTTAAGCCACACAAAAGACCGCACTAATCGCTTTTTTCTCTGTTTTTCGGTCCGTCCGGGATTTGGATTGGAAATGGAAGGGTTCCGGATTCCGGAGCTCTGAGTTTGGGGTTCGGGGTCGTGGGGGAAAAAATAAGAACCATTGGCCGGACGGCGACACAACTTTTACACAGCTTTCGCTATTTAATCATTCAAATTGACTTTCTTCTTGCCTGATGGACGTTAATTTTGAAATCCCTTTTTAAACGCCGCCCCGCTCTGCCCCACCTGCCGCGGTTGCTCCGCAACTTCGCTTTACGCTCGCGGCTTATAAGTTTTTGGCCTTCGCTCATTTTATTTTTTGTTCACGAATTTCCTTTTTGTTTTCCGCGCGGCGCACTTAGAATGCGCTGAGTTTGCATTTGGCTTTCATTTTAGCATTTTGCCGACCGCCTTTCTTCTAGCTCCCTGGCTCCTGGCTCCCGGCCCCCTTAGTCCGAGTTCCGAGTTCTTTTTAGTTTTTTAATCAAGATGTTTTAAATGCGGCCACGCCAGTGAATGATGGATTCCTTTTTGTCTTTTTTCTTTTAGCCCCCAACAAAGTAAACAGAAAGTTGGTTGGTTGGCTGGTTGGTCGGTGGGTTCGGCAAAGATTTATGCAGATAATAAAATGAGTCTTCGAATGAATAATCAAGTTTTGCATGGCTGGCTGACGGTCGCGCTCATAATTAAGGTCCGTCCTTGAGCCCGGCTCTGGCTCTGGCTCTGGCTCCGTTCTGCTCGCCCGATGATAGCGTAACTTTTTATGAAAAGGCTGTACAAATCACCGAACCCGCCAACCCACCGAAACCAAGTCAAGGACTGCAGCATTTCGAGGCGCCCGAGCGACATCTTAAAGTGGTCCGGCAATTTAACCTGCGTTACCTGGACAAACTTTATAGAAAATGAAATTTTCTAGTGCTTCAGCGTTTTATTACCGAACGGTAACGGTTCGCGTGGTCGGTTTATTGTTACCTGCATTCCACGGGCGGCAGCAGCCCAGGACAAAGGACAATAAAATGTCGCGAGCAGCGGGCGGCCATAACTTTCCGGAAACTGGAGAAGGCCAAACACGATGCCGGGGAGCAAGTGCAACTTGTTAGACTTCCCCAGGTCTCAGACTTGGCCGGCCACCTAAGGCTTTTTGTTTTTATTAAGTTCCGTGATAAATGCGATTTTTACGCACAGCCAGCTGCGGCGGCTGCTGCTGCTGCTGCTGCTGCGAGGGAGACATTGCAGTCGCGGCGGCGGCATCCGTCAGTCCGGCGGACACACTTGTTGCCATTGTTGAGATACGAAATTAACTTTTACGCTTTATTACCGCAAGAATGGTGAAACAAAACAAATCTTAAGTTGCAGCTGCACCTCGCAACTCCATAAACTTCTGTTTTCCTGTTGTTGCTGTTGCTGCTGTTGCTGTTGCTCCTGTTGTTGCTGCCATTGCTGCTCCCCGTTGTCTTCTCTGTTTTATTTGGCCCTGTTTCCGGCGTCGCCGCTTTTTGTCGCCGGCATCCGGAGGCCATCAAAATTGCCGGAAGCGCGAGCCGGGCAGTCAGTGGCATTGTCATCAACTCAATTACATTTGCGACTCCTTGCCCGGCGGCGGCAATTGCAGCAGGACCTAGCGGGGGGCAGAAGAAGGAGTGGCAGAAAGGAAGCTAGACGCGGCCCGGCTTTTGTCCACTGACGGATGACAGAGCCTTCTAAACAAGCCGCACAATACGCGCGGCGTCGTTGGCTTTTATCTGGCCACGCCCGCCGGTGCCTCCTGCCCGCCATTCCCGCCCAGCTCCATTGTGTCCTGTCTCGTGTGACGGATGCGACAGGAAGCGCTGCGATTCTTGATAGCCAGCCAGCACAAAGGCTCAGACCAGGCAAAAAAAAAAAGGAAAGGAGATGGAGCTGCAACTGGAAGCTGGGCACTGAAAGCTGAAGCACCTTTCCGTGTATCTATGGCGCCATAATTTACCGCTTCCCCTCCGCCGCTCGTATGTAATCTATGGCCATGTTGCTTCGGCGGCGGAAATGTTTCACAGAGATTAGCACAACATGTCAACATTTTGATTTACCTGCATGCCCAGCGATTTACCCCCCAATGCCCAAGCCCAAGAACTAAGCGGCTCAGACTGAGGTCTCATCGATTGTCGAATCGGTTTCATTAGCCGACTTTATGTCTGTCTCTCCATTTCCAATGCAAATTGGAATGACTGCGACACCGCATGGCGGCGACAGGCGCTGAGCTCGAGTCGGTCCTTGAGCGGATTATCCAGACACAGGTGCGTCCCGGCGTGCATCAGGTGAGTGCCCAGGCGGATCCAGCGCTGGTTCTTGCCCGTGGTGTCGTTCGTTCGCTGGCACGGCTCCAGAACGACCTCGAGTTGGAGCTCTACGCCCAGGCAGAGCTCCTGGTGGGTGCTCAGCTGCCAGGTGCTACGGAATAGGATCCACTGGGTGATGTCGTCGCGGTAGCAGTTCACCAGGAGCAACTGATGGCCTGAGTCGTTTTTGCGGGCGTGGTGCAGACACCGATCCTCGTTCCGCAGTGTTCCAGTTGCAGCAAACTCATCGAAGTGAAGTCTGGGGGAAGGAGATGGTGGGAAAGGTTATTTTTAAATTAATAATACCATACATAACAGACCACACAGAGAGAAATTGTATAAATATTTAGATAAATTGTATACTTTTAAATTATATTCTTGGAGAATATTGTTAATTGCAGTTTAAAACTCTTTTAAAACATTTAAATATTTAAATATATGTGTAAGTTTAAATAAAATCATAATATGTTCCTGAAATTTATTCCCTGTGCACTGACCTTAGTTCGGGACTGACATGCCGCAGATACCAATCGAAACGATGACACTGGCGCTCCCTCCTCAGCTGCTGCAGCTGGTGGGAGGTGTGATTCAATGGAATTCGCCTGGCCGCTGGCTTCAGTGCGTAGAACATATTTTTGTACTCGTCCAGCCAGGACTCGGCTATGATTTTTGAGTTGCTGTGGCAGGAGAGCGTGGGCAGCGAGGAGAGTCCAATCAGCATGCGATAGGAATGTTTATATTAAACAGACGCTGTGATGGAGTAAATTGAAAAATTCCAGAGGGCAGTGCGGCCATTTCACACCTAATCCCCAGCCTCGGACTCACTGCAGATAGGTTTCCTGGGCGGGACTCAGCTGCTGCTGCTCGTCGGTGGATGGTGGCGGGAAGTCAAAGGCGTGGCGCCGACGAAAGATGTGTCCGATTCGACTGCAGGGCACGATCTCAATTTGTCCACCGCAAAGCCACAATTTAATGGCCAGCTCGATGGACTCACCGCCCCAGATCTGCAGGGATAAAAACCCAACCGGAGCACTGAGAAAATTCCCATCGAAATGCCAGTGGAAGTGTCGGTGTCGGTGTCGGTGTCAGTCAGAGTAGAGCCAGATTGCTGGCCTGACGCTAGCAATTAGAGCGCTTGACACCGGCTAATTAGCTTTTCTCACCTTCAGATTCGGGTTAAAGCTGCCGAGCTTAAGGAACCAGTCGCGCGACATCATCAAGACGCCGCCAGCAAAGACGGGACTCCTGTAGGGCTGCTCCGGCAGCTCCTGGTTGTCCAGCTCACGCTTCAGCCAGTGGAAGTGCAGGGACCAGTCGAATCCCCCTTTGAGCAGCTCGTTGCCCTTCCGGTAGCTCAAGGTGGCGGGGTCAATGGGATCCAGCACGGGACTAACGGCCAGATTGGGCGTGTGTGCCAGTCGCTCCAGCAGGGGTTCCAGCCAGCCCTCGTTCACCTCGCAGTGGCTGTCCAGGAAGAGGATGTAGTGACCGCTCGCCAAGCTGGCGCCTCGGTTGCGCGACCAAATCAGGCCCATGCGCTGCCTGTTGGTCAGGAAGATGAGCCCAGGGCGACCCCGTGGGCTTATCCTAGGTCGGAGGTCCTCCAGGAGGGTTGCTGTTAAGTGAGTGGTAAGTCCTTCGAAATGGTGGAAAGGGTTCAATAACCTACCATCCTGGCTGGCATCGTTCACGATGATTAGCTCGTGCAGATAGTCCGTGGGAGTGCGGCTCAGCAGGGAGACGATGGTGCGCAGCAGCATGGAACGCGCCTCGTTGTGGAAACTGATCACCACACTTACTTGGGCCTGCGAGGAGGGTGGCAGGTTGTAGTTGTGGGTGTGGCAGCTTTAAATTTAAAGTAAAAAATAATAATTATATTTATTTTTTTTTTTAATTTTCTCACCTTTCATGCCTGGTCCTGGGCACTTTCCTTATGGCTCCCACAGTATCACTCAGAGCCAGGTTGTACTGGTAATATTCCTCTGACCTTTCAGGTGTACGCGAGATAAATTCAGACCATCCACTGGCATTGTCATGATATAACCGCTATAAAACGACTTCTATATGATACTGATTTTGTAATTTAAGCTTGAACTAACTCACTTCGCTTCCTGGTATTTCCTCATGGATCCTGCTCCGCAAAATCACCAGAAATACCAAAAACTGGCAGGTTACACAGGTAAAAGTATAGAAAATCCAACGGCGTGGCAGCTGGGAAGGCCTGCCACCGAACATGACAAATATGTCGAGCAACTGAAGCGATTCCAAGCGACTTTGTACCGATTCCGATTCCGCATGGCGTTCCTCCAAGTGGTCACAAGTCGAAAGCGAAACTAAATCGCTGAGATTGAGACTTCACGCTGCCTCGGCTGCTACCTGTGACTGAAGAAAAGAAAATGTGTGTCGGGCCGCCTTTCATAATAGAGCTTCCACTGAAAAAGTTCGTGTTTATCAAATAAGCAAGTGTCGTCACATGCAGTGGGAGCGATAAATAATGATATTATTAAATGCCTGTAGTTTTGCCTCTTGCTAAGTAAATAAGATGTTAAAAAATGATTTCTGCTTGCTTTCGGTTTCAAAGTGCCCTTTCATTACCATTTATTTGTGCCCCATATCATCGCTTTCTGTCACACTCTGTCATTGATAAATGCTCGATAAGTTTGGCAAATATTTGTGTGCAGCTCGGTGTTAATTGTAGCCCACGAAACTATCTATTACCCATGAGCTGTCAGGGTTCCACGCAGGGGAACAAGAGGGTAGGGTGACAGGTGAGCACAGGTTTGTTATCGATGATGTTTCATTCATGGCCCTCTGGCGCGAGTTGCTATCAAATATTTACAGCTTTTTATCCGCGCGCAAAGTGAATTGTGATTGAATAATATTCGAATGCAAGAAACTATTCGGCAAATACCCCAACACAAAAAAGGGAAAATCACTCATTAAAACTGTTGGTATTTGACGTTTCGGTGTGGAGAGGAAGAGAGAGCTATTTGTTTACATTATTTCTGCATTATAATTGCATTATTTTCCATGGAATTTTTGTGCACAAGTACGGGAGAACATTTTGCAATTCATATTTAGCACCGCAATTAATTGACTGTAATGATTTGCGCAATTTTACAGCTCTCCCCCGGAACCCGGCTCAAATAATACACAAAATGACTTATTTCATTTGCTCTGTATGCAAATAATTGCTGTTGATTCGATTTGGAACATAATAATGTGATATACAAGCAAATATAGACTATTTCCTATGTCAATCAGTTGATGGCAAATAAATTGACGCCCGGGCCGGCCTATGTGTGTGCCCGAGTGAATTAAATTGGCTACCAAATGGCCGGCGCTTTCATGGAGTTGAGATTCAGTGGCTCCGGCGATGGTTTCTCGCCTGCACTCGCATATTGGCATTGGCTTTTATGGCCTTTTGTTGCTGCCATAAATATTTCAAAGGCCAGCGTCGCGTCGGTTGCCAGGCAGTTCGAAAGGGGGCACAGTGCAAAAAAAAAAAATAAAATAAAAAAGGAGGTTGTAACAACTGCTATCCATCCGCACACAGCCATATACCATGGAACGTTGTCCATATTGGCTGGCGTCCGAGTGGTTTGTTGGCTCCTTCCGCCGTCCGCTCTCCGCTCTCCGCTCTCTGCCTTCGCCTGGGTGATGTGATTTTATTTAAAATTGTTAGGCAAAGCGGATGTAACTCATTCAGTTAGCAACAAAATCAGGGGCCATGCCCCGGCTAAATTGGAGTGTGACTTCCGCATTGCATTAGGGTTATACTTAGTTGTTGGCCGCTGGCTGATTGACTTACGTGCCCCTCGTTGTGCCCTTCGCTTTCGGTTTGCCGTGGCGCCGTTGCTACGTGCAGCGGAAATGCATTTTTCCAGTCACGTTTCCTCCGCTCAGACAGACGCCAGCCGGAGTCCGGATCCGCATCCAGCTTCGCCTTTTGCTTCTCCTCCAGGTAAGACATACGCCCCCACTGAGTGGCAGCGACGGCCAGGGGATTCTTTTGTTTTCGGCTGCTTGCCGTGGGAATTTATTAAGCCGGGCGTGATCTATGCGCTCTAGCTGGGCGAATTAAAGTGCTTTGTAATGAATGCAGAGCTGCCAGGGATACGAGGATTCCGCATCCGTATAGATATGCTTCCCCCGGCGCCTAATTGTATGCCGGGTCGCGTGTGCAGCTTAGCAATTAAGCGAGGCACCGATTCAAGGGCGGCCAAGGCACCAAAATGCGATATTCAATATGTTTTCAATTTGCCGTTTTTCTTTTCGCTCCACTCTCTGTGGAGCATCCTATCAAAGGCAATCGCAAAAGCCGTAAAACAAATAAAAATAAAACGAAATTATGCCAATAAATGAATTATAAGGCGCACGCACAACGCGGCGTATGCGCAACGCTAGTCAAAGGAACGGGCGACAATGCCTAAGTGGCATGTAAATGTGTGTCAGAGTCTATGTGGCATGTCGCTTGTCCTGGCTGTGGGTGTGAGTCTGCGGCCATGATTATTATACGGCCACTCTCCCACATACACACACATATTGGTGTTTCTGTGTGCGTTATGATAATGTTAACAGCCCAGGCCCAGGCCAGGCTTCTAAAATTTTATTAGCAGGCAGCTTATGGATCTTTGAAAATAATAACAAAAGCTTCGCCAAAGCACCAGCAAAAAATAAAGAAGAAAAAAATCAGCAAGGAAGCTAATTTGGAGAGAAGAAGTTTACATACCCTTGCAGCTTGCTAATTTAGAAAAGGCATAACTAAAGCCAAAATTGCATATATTTCAGTTTGGAAAGCTACGCTGTGCTAGATTTTATTAGGCTAATATATCAGATTTTTTCAAAAATTTGTATTGTAAATAATTAGGATTTTAGTACCGAATCGGAAGATGTACGGCTTTTGGCTCTCACTTTCTTTTTGGCTATAAGAGGCTCCCAAAAAGAGTTTAAATTGGCGCATTGTGGACTACGAAAATATTTTGAAAAATAATCGACTTGGCTGGTGATGGAATTCAAGAATATATATACTTTCGGAGATGCCTCCTTCACTTCGTTGCAACCTTCAGGTCAAAATTATATTACCCTCTGCAAGGGTATAAAAAGAGTGCCTCTGCCCCTCTGGCCTGTCCTCTCTCTCTCTCTCTGGCTCCTTGTTAGCCATAAAGAATATTGAGGAAATTGCTTTCTTTGCACTCGAAATGCTCAGCAGACTCAGCCGCTTAGCAGGGTGCACTCATTTCGAAATTGTTGCGTATTATCGTAAAATTTTACGCACACCCCCGCACACCCAGGCACAGTGGCTGTCAAGGACGTGAGCACACATACAAATGCGTTTGGGTGCACAGAGAAAAAAGCAAATTCAATTATGGTCGATTGGCTGTATTTTCATTTGCAGACAAAAACAAGATTACAATTGCATAAATGTATGTATACACATATATGGAAAGGATGCTCCTTTGAGCCATTAGAGCAGAGATTCTTATCTTAATAATTAATAATAATAATAATTATCATTGGACAAATGTAAGTAAAGAATAACTTAGTCCAACAAACAAATCTTTTAATTTAATTTAATGCAAATGCAAAGTTCAAGAGGGTTAGAAAAAAACTGAACAATAATAATATGTATTCTGAATGTTTGCGCATTAAAAAATATCTTTTTATTTAGATCAAATTTTAAAAATATCAATAAGAGTTTTAGAAATGCCAATATCACATATATAGTGTATGAAATATATATATAATACCCTCAGTTTAATTTTCAATAGTCATATATTTTTTTTCGTATTTTTTTAGCGTGCTCAAATATATTTTTCGCTTTCCATTGTTGGAGTCCTCCCTGGAGCAGGCGACCGCATTTAGCCTGACAGACATTTCCATATCCAGCTGCAGCCCCACATACGGCTGCTCCTAAGTGCGTGTGCCAGTTGAAAATATTTGCAAAACAAAGCAAAAGATTGCGAGGCGCAAAAAATGTGCTTGTTTTGGCCCATTTTATGAACTGCGGTCGCGCCCTTGAATTATTTAGTTTAATTTACGAAAGTGCTTCTTCCATACACTGATAGGCGGCTAATTTGCGAGCTCCTCTCATGCCAAATCTCTGAGAGAAGATCAAAAGGGAGGAGTAGAAAGCAAATGGAACACATGGACGATGGACGATAGACGGAAATATAATTTCAATGATTTTCCATTTCGAGCTCGGGAGTATGGGGAGCAGAAAACCATTTTAATGATGTTTACACAGTTTCTATGCGCCCGACAACATTTATAGCTACATCCACACAGTCACAGTCACAGTCAGAGTCACATTATGTGCTTTATTGCGATTGACTAGAACTTTTCGCTATGCCCGACGGAGTACTTTAGTTGATGACATTATCGCTGCAATACAAAGGTTCTTCTGCCACTGCCACTTCATCTCAGTGTTTGTGCACAGCTTCCCCGCCGCCATTCATTCCGCCTCGGTTTTTGTCAATGACACTGATTCTGATTCTGAGCCGGAGTCCCCGGTCTCCGTCCCCATTCCCGTTCCCGGCAAATGTTGCTAAGCGTCTGCGCGTTTAATGGCTCTCGTTGGGAACTTTGATTCGGCATTGATACAGGCAGCAGCACCAGCAGCAGCAATTTTTCATTAATTTGATTGAACCTCAGCCTGGCGAGCGGAAATGAGGCTGAACAATTTAATGTCATATTTGAAAACACACAAAAAAATAAACAACAAATGGCTTTTGTTTGATGTTCGCTTGCCTAAGCCTGTCTTGGGAATCATTTCATTTAAAAGAAAAATGTTTACACATTGACTAAAGTGATTATGATTTATATTACTTTCAAATAAAACTTGATCTTAGTTACGGTGGCCTCTGGAAAAGAAAAAGGTGTTTGTGCCAATTAAAAATGTTGAAAGGAAGCGTATTTTAAGAGGATCAAAGTTGTATTTAGGATCTAAAATTGGACTCGAGACCAGAGAGGTATTTTTATAAAATAAATACGTTAAAAGGAAAAAACAAATATTACATCTGTGGTATATATTTATGCCTAAAAAATAATATATTAATAAAATGCACAAATAAAAACGCAGACAAGATAATCGAGAATTAAATATATATTTTAATATTTTCAAAGCGATCTCTTCTCTAAGCCTCAATCGCATTGCTTTAGCCTTTTAGCAGCAGAATGTAGACATCAGGCTTAGTGGATCCTAGGCCATTATTTCCACCTAATCCCTTAGGGAGTGGGAGGTGACGGCTGTCGGATGGGTTGATGATGATCGACTGCATAGTGGCTGGGATGGTAGCCGAAGTGCGGTTGCCAGTCACCATACTTATACTTCATCTTGATATGTTTTTTACCAGGCAGAAGATGAACGTGGCTAAAACACAGCAGGACCAAGATTATCTTCAGTAACATGGCTACAACTGAAGTTTACTGCAGGTGGCAGATGATCCAAGTACTGCTGATTCGTCTCACGAATAATTGCATTTACTGGAACAAATTAACTTTAAGCTTGTGTGGCTAAAACATCTTGATATTTTATTCAAAATAAAAAGAAAGAAAGAAGATTTTAATTTAAATATAAAGAATTACAGTATCGATTCCTCAATGTTTAGCTTCTTCAATAGATCCAGGCCCTTCAGTGCGAAGTCGTGTTCATCGTAGACGTTGGTGTACAGGTTGACGCCCGTGTAGGTGGGACAGTTGTGGCCCGCCACGTTCACTCCGCAGAGCATGTTATTGTAGATGAGGGGATTCCCGATGGCGTTCTGGCACGTGGCCGTGTACCTCTGGTTCCTTATACAGAGCATTTTATCCTTGGCTATCATCCCCTTAGGATCCTTTATGCGGTTCCGGCACTCCTGTATCGGCATGGTCCACGACGTCCTCGTGTGGACGCTGTGCTTTCTCCTTAGCCAGAGGGGCACCTCGACTGTTTGGTATTGGTCCAGGAGCTCGACGTCGCACAGTTTGACAATGTCCCCATTAAACCGGGGCTCACGCGGGCGTGATTGGAGGGCGATGGTGATCAGCAGGGGATCCTCGTCATGGAGGTAGGTATCGTTGATGTTCTGCTTCTCCCCCACGAGCACCTCGTTGTTGTACGTCTTCAGGATAACCACATCAGAGCTATTTTCATCGAAGCAGGTGGCCGTGGTTATGACGAGCTCCTCGGCTATCAGGGTGCCCACGCAGAGATACTGGTGGTCCTGGTAGATGCGAACTATCAGCTCGTGGATCCTCAGCTTCTTGCGCGACTTGTTGAGCAAGACCTCTGGTTCCTGCGAAGACTCGCGCGGTGTGGGTTCTGGATTGGCGGCTTCAATGTCTTGTGTCCTGGGCATGTGGCGTTTATAGTCCATCTGCGTCTTTGGGTTATGTTGCGGCTTGTAGTCGGAGAGCATGTAGCGGTGGTAGTGCGTCTTGGGCTTTGCTCCAGCTGCCAGAGCAGCGAGCAGGACAACCTGGAAAAGGCAGAACAGATGCAACCTCATGATATTAAAGGGTCTTTGGAAACTGGGTAAATATTATTCACCTGTGGCCCCAGCAAGTCCATAAAATCGTTTGGACACGCCTTTGTCTAATTTTCAATGCCTCGTACTTGACATTTCGGTTGATATTACATTTCTATATTCTAGAAAAATTCTTTTTGATGAAATAGTAAACGAAAACATTGTTTTCTTTATTTATTAAGATATTATTAAGTTCACACAAGGGTCTTGAATTTAACACAAAAAATTAATTTTAATTAAGAAAACATTCTGATATTTTGTATTTTCCATCAGAGAACCTCGCCTAATGACCCATTCCAAGGAAGACCTCATTGCACTCCTCTAATAATCTTCAGGAACTTTGTTGGTATGGTGGTCTAGTCCCCATTACTCATCGTCCCCGGCTCTGGGTGGTCCTCCGACGTAGATCATCGGCTTCTTGTTTATCAGGGACTCGATCAAAGGTGACAGGGTTGGAGGTATCGATTCATTGTACGGGCCCGAGCGCGTGAACGCCCGCAGAGAGTCCGTGGCCACCTGGATGAACTTGACGACGGGCCGCATGGGCAGGTATATGTCCATGTTGACGCTGTCCTTCTCCTCGTCGCAGTTCTCGCCGTAGATGTTGATGGCGGCCAGCTTGTTGCCAACGATGAGCGGATCTCCGGGCCGGGTGCTGCAGGTGGCCTTCATCGTGTGCCGCTTGTTGCGAACGCATATGAAGAACGGCTCGAATGTGTCCACATTGTTGAGCTCCTTCAGGCTGTAGTCGATTTGGCAACGATCGTAGTTCAAGACCATGGTGTCCATGTAGGTTATCTTGTAGTCTTGTGGATCCACAAAGGCAATCTTCACTTTGTCCCCCGACTTGGGAATCTTGCGATAGATCTGGATATAGCGATAGTAGGTCCGATCGAGCTTGGCGGCCAAGGCCAGCAGGGCCACGTAGTTGCCCTTCTGGCCGTCCCTACTAACCGGCATGTAGAAGGCGATCACCTCGTGCGGATCACTCATCCCGAACTCGGCGCCCGACACAATGCCCATTTGCTTGGCCTTGAACTCGTATGATTGGTCATTTACCGGCGGATTGAAGCAGCGCGTCGAGGTGATGACCAGCCGGTGCGAGATCATAGCTCCCGCGCAGATGACGGAGCCGTGGTCCAGCACATGGACGTAGTAGCTCAGGTCACGCTGCGGATTAAAGGGTGGCAGGTGCCTTCTTTTAGTCGGCTCGACCTCATCCCGCTTCTCGAGTGCCTCGCGATTGTAGTCCACGTGATCCGCGGTCCGGTGATGTTTATTGTAATACGTCGGGCGATGGTAGTTCTCCTCGTACTTCTTCAGCCACATGGAGGCGCTGTAATCCAGGCCTAGGACCAGCAGAAAGCTTACGATTAACCGTCGCATTGTGGAAGACGAATGGTATTAAGCTAAGGAACTGATGCGGTTTCCCCTGGCAATGGGGGAATCGAGCTTAGAAACTTGATTAGTTTCACGTTACACTTGGAGGCAGATATACACGGTAAAGAAAGCAGTATAGAAAAGCTTAAAAAATGTAAATTAAAAAATTAATTAGAGAATTGTATTTGTAGAAATTGAGTTTATTAAAAATCTGCATTTCAGAAGCATCTGTTTTGTATTAAACTAAAGTAAAAATATTTTTCCGAAAATGTCAAGTGCATTTCTTGGCAATTTCTGTTCAAACCAGCTCCGGATAACTGTTTTTTCTGCGGCAATATTAATTAAAATTGTAGATGAAAGCCAATCGGTAGACACCTGCTCCTCCTGCTTCCTCCCCCTCGCCATGAATCCTCTGTACGTGTCCTTTATTTGCCGTGACTGGCATTGTTTTGGCATTTGCATTTTTTGCAGCATACTTTTGTGCGCGCCGAAAGTGTGTGGGACACAGAAAGACAAAGCATTGGCCAGCAGCCGGAGCTGCGCATTGAATTATAAACCGAGCAACCGAGCATCGATGGCCGTCACTTAACTCTTGCCTTTCGAAGAGTAGCCCGTCCTGACAGCGCCAGACGACATTGTGCCGGATGTGAAAGGCTTGTGAAAGGCTGCCAGGACTGCCAAGGTATGTGCGCAAGATGGCTGAAAAAAATGCGCCGTACAACGAAGGACATAGATAATTAATTTGCTTTGATTACAGTTGTCTGGGCCGAGCAAAAACTGATTCAGACGCCGGCCCCGGCTCTGGCAGACGGAAATTGAAGAGTTTGTAATGTATGCGAGAGAGGCTGGCATACACCTCCCAGTGGCTCCTTATCCTGCGGCAAGAAAACTGATGGCCCAAAGGCACTTCCACTTCCACATCTGGTCCTGGCGTCGACAGCAAAAAGTGACGGCCACGTCGGCAGGCTCGACGACGGCGACGACGAGTGCTTCTAATTGATGGGCAGCCAAAGGCTTTTCCATGCAAATATGTGCGAATGTAGCTCCGGATTGCTCAGCCTTCCTGCTGCCTGCTGCCAGGTCGGGTTCGCTCATCAATTATTTAAAATATGTTACACTTGGCACATAACTTGCCTGACAAACATATGTGTGCTCGCCTCGTAAGCCGAGCCCAGCCAGTGGCCATAATAGCCGGTCATTATGTTTATGTGCCGGCCCTGGGGAAGAGGGCAGCAGCCACACACACCTGACTCGAATCCGGGAAAAAAAAGGATACGAAGCCCGCGCTCAACGACCTTGTCGAAATTTATGCGTACGTGCCCGTTTGAAAAACGTGGCCGACGACAACCAACCTCGGGTCATTTATTATTAGCTGTAGGATGCGTGTCCGCTCCGGTTAGCTTCCGTCTTTAGTTTGGATTTTAGTGTTCCGGCTATCTATAAAGAATCTCAAGTTGCCAGCTACGAAATCAGTAGGATCTGAATCTGAAAACCTCGGCAAGTCGCGTTTTAATGGAGTGCAGGCTATTTTTTAATTATTACAGAAATGGCGCTCAATCTTAAGACAATGTAAGTTAAAGTAAAAAGTATATAAAAATAGTACTTTAAAGGCAGGATTATCCAAATTATGAGAACAATAGAATGATAAACATGTGATTTATTAAACAATAAAATTGAAACCTATTTATTTATCTCCCTTGGCAAAAACTCTAAACTCACTCCACTGTAGCTTCTTTACTCGATTTTATCTCAGTTTTAGGGCTTCAACAGAACAGGAATCTCTAAGCTCACTTTTTCCTGCAGTTAACGTTCACAAATGTAAGGATAATAGTTATTTTATTTATTTCCTTTGACACACTTGCCATGTAAGTTTTCAGGAATAAACAGAAGCCAGCCCAGCCCGTTTGGATAAAACTAAAGCACAATTATTTACCTAGCTTAGGGGTAGATTTCAGCAAGGGCCCCCTCGTTCGTGTTTTATCCCAGCGCTGTCGACGGCAAATTAAATGTCACTCACACGCCATGTAAGCCGAGCAAAGATTTTGCAGCTCATTATGCAGCATGACGCAATGAAAAACACAGGGGAGCTTGCTTGCCGACGATGGAGTTGAGCTTATTTGAATTTACAAGTTGCCGACGACTAATGGCAAATTCAATTTCGAGCGGAGCTGAGTGGAGAACGAGAACGAGAACGCTTTAAAGGCAATCAAAGACAGTTGGAGCTGGATCTCTGGCTGGGATTTGGCTGCAGGGTCAGCGCTGGACGAGTGCATTTGTCTTGAGCAGCTCGGACATGAACATGGACACGGCAAAGAGCGGCAAGAGTTGCGATGGACACGAAGTGCCGGCGGCCCGAAATGAGGATGCAGCAGCAGCAGGAGCAAAGAGCCAGCCAGGGAGTAGCGATCTCAGCGGTGGCGGCTACGTCTTTGATTGCTCCGGCTCTTCTCCTGTCTTCCACTCAAGCACAGTTCGTTGCACACTCGAACATACCCTCGGAAAATAAATGCAAATTTAGCCATCGCATACATTCGTACTCGGAGCTGGAAGTGGAGCTGGAACTGGCCCACTGGCCAGGACATGCGCTGCTCCTTTTACTGCCGCCGCTGCACATTTCCCGAGTGCCAAAGCGCTGCTCTATTTCGCTCCGACCCTGCTCTTTCAACCTATTTGTATAAATTTTCGATTTTCTGCTTCAATAGTCTGCTGGCGTTCTATAGCTCCTGCTCCTGCTCGCTCCTCTTCACTTTGTTTATGTCTCAAGAATTCAATATTTTTTCAAACTATTTCTGCTGTTTTCCTCGCACTTGCTTTGTTGTTCTCAGTTCTCGGTTCTCGGGTTTCGCTACTCGGTTCGATATATAGAATTACTGCCAAAGGATTGAAAACAGCCAAGCACACACACGCACCCTTGTGCGGACTGCGTTTGTGGAATCCTGGGGGCAAGTTAAAGTAGTTTATCAGTTCGATTTGAGGTGTGGAAGATCCGCCTGAATTTACTTTTCACTCTCACATTTTATATGCTCATTAAATTTTATTGCTCTTATATAGTTCTAAGTCCCTCACAGCACGCAGAACTCGTTTTGTTTTTGGCATGTACGTGCTTAAACGCTGCTGCCTGGTTCCTGCCGCCTGCTGCCTGCTGCCTGCTGCCGTTCGCTACTTAATGGCTAATTAGTGGTATAATTTACACCTTAATGACTCTACAACAATGCCCAGGGACCTAGGGCGGGAGCAGCTCCGGCCAAGAAGCCACAGTCAAGAGGGAGCTGCTGAGTCGAGCAGCTATCTAGTTTAATCCCTTGTAGCCTCAGCCTCCCAGCCCGGCCCCTGAGGTTGCCAATCTGCAGACTCTGGCTGGGGCCATGGCCACATTTTATCGCTCGTCTCATATGTAGGTGCTTTGCTTTATGTGCAAATCAGCGTCCATTAATAAAGACAGCCAGCGAAACGTTACGCATACGCCGCGTTGCATTAATCACGACTCACATGAGCTCGCAGCACTCGCGTCTATGTACTGTGGGCCGCAGCAGCGTGTTAATTTCATCGCAAATGCCTTTTTCAGTATGAAAATTTATGTCTGCCATTTTAGACAGTTTGATTTATGACCTCGGCTCTGGGGTGAATCGGGATTCGGTGAATTTATCCCCCCTAGCCTTTGGTGTGGCGGCTTTAACCGCTAAGCGGAAATTCCTGAAAATAATACACACATCAATTAATTAGTCGATTGCGGAAGCATATACTGTCGAACTCGTGTTCCATTTTACCAAAGCTTTAACCCTTAGCTAGATTGCGATACTCGCATAAGCCGGGGCTCGTAGGGTAAAATTAAATTTCAATATTTTGCTCAACAAAATTGATTGACTTGCATGCGAGGCGTGGCGAGGCGAGGCAAAAATGCTGTCACGCACTCTGAAATTATTCAAAATGACACACAGCTCGCACCATGCCCCGTGCACCGTGCACCTGACAAAGGCAACTCGCAGAGCTGAACCCCGCAGTTCGCAATGCAATTTGCAAATTGCCATAAAGCTGCAATTGTGTCAAATATTTTAATGCAAAAAGGGTCGCAGCAGGAGAGCTCACGGAGCTTGTGAATGCCAATAGGTGAGTGAGTGGTGCAAGCATTCATCGCTCGAGGTACTCGCTAATGGCAGCGAAACGCTGCGTATACGCAATGCGTCAGCAATGACATCAGTCTCCGAGGGTTCAGATAAATTAGCCTTAAAGTCGAGTAGCTATCGTAACGCTTATCGCCACGGCAATTCCGCCCGAAAAGATCAATTACGGACGGGCATAAATCCGTTTAGAACCACAAAATCTAAACGGCTCGCCTCAATAAAAACCCCCGAAAACTAAGGCAACCAAGCCGGGCAATTCAATTTTATTTTCTATTTTTTATTTATGGCTCTGGCCACGGTCCTTAAACCAAAACTCAAAATATATTTTGGTCAGAGGACGACCGACGACCGCGAGGACAATCGGCAGCGCGTTAAAAACAACCCAAAATATTACAACATTTTAATAGCGAAAATGAAGATTTATTGCCCCCGACGACGACGACGACAGCGGCGGATGACGCCGCCAAAATGTGCCACAAAAAACCAGGGAGCTCAACTAAAAAGCGCGTTTTTAAAGAAAAGTAAAACAAGGGGCGACTGACCCGCAAAAGCCAAAGCAGTAAGTGATGGAAATTATTTGTAGAATCGACTAAAAAACGCTTTAACTAAGCATAAACTTTTGAGACCTTTTTAAGGTAGTTATTTGTTTTATTATTTTACTTGAAGAAAGATTTAAGCAAGCCATTTTTGTTGTTAAAATTATATGAGACTTTCATGATGTCTTTCTTTTTAAACTTATGGGAAATTAATAATAAACGTATACATTAATTTATGGAATAATGGGATATAAGACAAATAATAATTAAGATTATGTATTATCATATTCATTTAATAGAGAGAGAGGAATTATTTTAAATTAAGCTCATGCAAAATATACAAAGGGTTGTACTCTATTTTATTTAAACGTGTATTTAAAATAAATCAAGAACATTATATTTCATATACAAAAAAGTTTAAAGTCCAAACCCATCTACCCTTTCCATTTTAAACTGTCTAGGGTATTGCGATCTGGAAAAAAGTGCAAAGTGTAAAAATCGCTGCCGCGTCACGTCACGTCAGCCGCATGATAGACCAGTCAGGGAGTTGACCGCCCTGGCCAGTGGGCGTGTCCAGCTGCGGAGTGAGTCCCTTATCGCAGGCATAGTTGCTGCTCCTGCCATTGTGTTGCTGATGTTGCTGTTGCTGTTGCTGCTGAAGTTGCTGTTGCTGTTGCTGCCGTGGTTGTCTGGGCCTAGCGCACGTCGCAGTTTGTTAGCTGCATGCGAAAGCGGCCCAGCGAGCGTCGCCATCGGCCGTCGTCATCCCATTGTTTGCTCGCCCACTGTGCACACACACAACTGGGCGTGTCCAATCAAAATATGCAAATGCTTTATCCGTAAAACGTCGCTTTGATGGAATTTCGGCACATTTCGGCTCTCCAGCTCTCCAGCTCTCCGGCTGCTGCTCCTGCTGCTGTTGTTGTTTGCTTTGGTTTGGCTTGGCTTGGTTTGGCTTGGCCGCGTTTGCCTTGTTTTGGCTGTTTCCAATTTTTTGCCCCGGCATCGGGTGGGTGGATGGCCCCCCCGACAAATTAGCAGTAGTTTGCAGGCACACGTCAATCAGCGAGCGGGCCACGTTGCCTGATTTATATGCATAAATTTTCGCGTGCGGTTGGCGCCCGTTTGCGACGCTTTAATTTAATGTTGCCAACATTTGCGCGTCATTTTCGGTCAACCGTTTTTCAATAGTCATTGCCGGTAATGGGGGCGTGGCCTCTGGCAGGGCAGTCAGGCCAGTCAGGCCGATGATGAGCTCCGCTCGTCTCCGTCGAAATGTAAAAGCTCATTACAGTCCCGGCCATGGGCGTGTGGTTTTCGGAGCGCAGGCCGATAGAGCCTCAATGATTTGCCTTATGGGTAATGAATTTACGATATTACTCGGACGGACGGCCAAATAGTTGGGCAATAATCCAGGACATACTTTTGAGACCCCAGCGGTATGCTTGCCACTCGCATGCCTATAGGTAATTTGCCGTCGCATATCCTTGGGACCCTAAATTGGTAGTTAAATTTTGCGGTTTTCGCACTGTAACTCATTATTAGGCCATTGTGTAACGGTCGGTATATGTCTGTCGAGGCACGCTGTCTACTAAAGGGGTCCGGCTGTGCTCAGGGAAAGTGGGGTGGTTCTTGCACCTCTTGAGACATTCCCATTACTCGAATTAATCGTAGACAGAGAATAGGAAAAAAATAAGGAAACCCGAAAACATAGTCATAAACACATATTGTTTAGAGAATTGAGGTGGAATTTATCTCTACTGATTGGACTTCACCTGAGGTGTTGATAGCTTAAGGGGCCTAAAGAAATAACTCACGTATTCATGATTTCAATATCGTTATAATTCATTATAGATTATTTACTTCGGAAAGGAGAGCATCCATGAAGGACAGTATCCAAAGATAATGTGCAATTAATTCTAGGGTTATACATAAAAATTCAAGATAATTCTGTTTCATATGTTAGAGTAGTACTTAAAATTAAGAAAAGTAAAGGATTAAGCTAAATAAGAGCGATCGGCTCTGCCTTTAATGTGTGCTGATAATGGCTTCTCATATATGTGTCGGCTATGCCGTACTTACGACTGCGTCCCTCGATGTCGACGGTACCGTAGACCTCGCGGTGACCTTGGCTGAGAAAATTAAAAGTGAATTTGCATATATGGTCAACCAAAACTCGTCAGCGGCACATGAAAGCAAAATAGGCGTATAAGTACAATTTCTCACTAATATATATATAAAAAATATCAAAATTTAAACAAAGAGAATATAGAAAATATATGTATGATCCTGTGGTGAGTTAGCTGCACATAAGCTCGAGTTGGAGAGCTATTGGTAGCTCGGTAAACCTCCTAGGTGTATTTGCGTTATGGCAACTTCTTTCTCCTTAGTTTCGCCAGCCTCGAAATATGACGCGTATGTATGTCGGTGTGCGTTACTCTGCTGCCGTGGCCAGTAAAAGGAGGGTGTCCAAGATAGAGAACGTGGGTTAAGAGCCGTAGCCTGTCCCAGGTGGGGCGGCGTGGCCTAACCCAGGCGCGTGGTTCAGCAGCCGCGGCCAGACACGAGTCGGCGAGCGGCGTGGCCAAGAAAATAGCGGCACCGTTATTCTGATCCGCTGCCACTTGTTTTTGTTGCGCTGGATCTTGAGATAATGATTTTCTGCCCTCGCTAGGGCGAGTCGGCCAAGGGAATCCTGCTAGGAAACCGAGGTTATTTCTTCGATCTCACATTCTCACTTAATTCTTACCCGGAAAAGCGGAATATTTTGATTCACAAACTATAAATTTTGTTCCGGTACTTCCACGCAGTTCTATATTGCCACTCGTTGTTGGGGACTATGACCCCAAAACTACAGCGAGGTTGGAGTGAATGGCACGTGGGATAGTACACGTGCGAGATGCAATTTTTGGATGTAATCAACTTATGGAGGTTTATCTGCGCACCAGTTTTAAGAGAATGAGAGAAAGCCGAGAAAGGAAACGAAGCTCGACTTGGCATGTGCTGAATTGACAGCTGGATAGAGCTTCCAACACTGTCCAGGGATCAGCTGTGAAACCAGGCAGTGGCTTAGCGGGTGCATGACCTGGATAAATTAGCAATGATCTGTATGACATTCTATCGATAGATCGAAAGACCTAAGTTTAAAGCTTTTAAAGAGTTAATGGTGTAAGGCTCTTACAAGCCGCTTACAGTCGCATCTACCTTAGTGTGTATAGTTCGCCTATGTTAAATATTCCACATATGTTATGTTGACGAATACAAAATATCTCTCACCCTCACAATTGATTGCACTTGTGCTGGCTATATATAAAACTATAACAATGTTTTGTGCCATTGTAATTATGAAGTAACTCAATATGCAGTTGGCATTTGCATTACGGTTTTCGAGGAGCTGCATGCAAATAGCAATTAGTTTCCGTTTTGCCATGGCAATTATTATTGAATTTGCCCTAATATGCATATAGCATTCGCACAGTTCACTCCCAGTCATCGTCGTTAACCTGTAACTCAATCAATCGACGTGGCTACATTGCGGCATCGTGTGTACAAAGGAGACCCTAAATGTTCGGTGTCGGTGTATGTTTCGTGTGTTTAAACTCATTATTGATTCACAATGCACTGCTTTTTTGTTTTCCCAATTAGAATGGGGTGGCCAGCACCATCCCAAACCGGGAGCTTCCGTTATCACCTCATTAAAATTGGTAAACCCACGCGCAGACATTCACACTTCCGTTCTGGCCAGAATAAAATTTATAATGACAGCCACGGAAAACAAACAAACAAACAAATCACCCCCACAGCTCGGACCAACAATTACGGGTGAGAGTTTAACGATACAACTAAAATATAACACTATCCTGCAAAACTAAGGGGAAGCTGATAAGCTGTTGTTGCTGCTTTGCTTGAACATTGCAGGCAAAACGCGAAAGAGGGAGCAAGAGAAAAGAGCGAACTTTTAGTGAAACTGTTAAAAAATCATTAATATTATAATAAAAATAATAATTTCTAAAATTATTCATAAATCTAGAATCTCCAGAACCTTTAAAACCTATTACTCATTAACCCTATCTCTGAGCTTTGAAGCTTAAGCTTTCTTTAATTAAGACAGAGTTTAACGATACAACTAAAATATAACACTATCCTGCAAAACGAAGTGGAAGCTGATAAGCTGTTGTTGCTACTTTGCTTGTACATTGCAAGCAAACCGTGAAATAGGGAGAAAGAAAGCAATGCCTTTCTCTTGGGAACTTTTAGTGATACGATAATAAAAGCACTATAATTTAAAATAATAATAATTATTTATAAATAGATTTATTAATCTAGAATTTCCAGAGCTTTAAAAACCCGATTACCCATAAACCTTTTCTGTGAGATTTAAAATTTTTAATTTTAAGCTTTCTTGATTTAAAAAATTAACATTTTGTAGGCCAGTGCTATTGGCCAGGACACTAGCCTCCTCCACACTGCATACATTCTGCATTTACATGTGTAAGTACCGATCCGTGTAGTTCTCACCACGCTGTGTATGTGCGTCAGTTTGTTTGTTTTAATTAAAATTACAGAGCCATGTCTGTGGCCCTGTCCGGTGTCTTTGTCCTCGCCTTTGTTGCCCACTCACGCTACGCTTTTAATGCTTTTTTAGTAAATAATTTATATTCAATTTTCAAATAAATTACAAAACAAAAATAGTTAGCAAACAAGCGTCCGTTACCATGGGATGCAATGAATCCGATCGGAGTCCGATTGGATTGCAGGAATAACAAGCAAAACTAAAGTTTAAATGCGAAATGTATTGCCATTCATCTCGGATATTTTATATTATGAAAAACTCTACAAATTTTTTTTTATGGCGAATTGTAAAATTTCGAGTTTGACAATTGATTTTCCATTATCCCATTATGTCGTACACACACACCGAGCGTGTGGACATTGTCTGCTCTGTGTGTGGGCTTCGTTTAGTGGCGTCGGGGATTATTATAATTGTGTAAGCTTTTTAAGCATGATAAACACACGGTGTCACACTCGCCAGCCGGCTGGTGTGTGTGGGAGGAAAAAAGACACACCCACAAATGCATACACCGCCTCGCTGTGTGTGTGCGTGATTGTGACATGTGGTGGGCATTGATATGGGATTTTCGTGTATGCTGCCCGGCCGCATTCAACTCCCCTGCAGTGTCCACCGAACTTTCAAATTCAAGTGTCAAATTAGCAGAGTCCGAAGCCGCAGCAGCAACAGCAGAAGAACTGAAGCCCTTAAATATTAACTCTTACTCAAAAATGTACACAGCGCTCGCCTGGCTGCCAATTAAACTAAAGTGTTGCGTTTTCGCCAACCATCTGGAAGCTAGATCCCCGGATATCCCGGTACGGCTACTCCTTCTCGTCCTCGTCCTCGGCCGCAGCATGCACACAAACTTCAAACTGCAGCTAGATAAACAGTCCGTCCTCGCAGGCGCAAATATTGGTAGTCTAACACAAAAGTTTTATGCACTAAAAGAACGCCTAACGCGGTGGATGGAGAGGGGTAAAAAACCAAGGTGGGAACGGGGCGGGAAAAGTCAATTTTCACCCAAGTCGGACGTTAGCTGAAAAGTTAGCAACACGAAGTAGTGGGTGGGCGAGTGCGGAAAAAAGAACACGGAAAAGGAAAATGAAAGCCGAAACGAAACGTAAATTTTTATCTCTGCGCGGTGCAGTGCAAAAAGGTTTCGAGTGCAAAATAAAGTTACTTTGGCAATGCGATGCATCAAACCGCAAAACAAGATAATTTCAACGGTAAATAAATCACAGCCACGAGTCCTAGTGCCGCCAGGGGGTGGCAGTGGATCTCCAAGAACCCCTGGAACCCATCGGTGGGAGTAGGTGCCATGGGGTGCGGGTGTGCGGGTGTGCCTAGGTATACGGTTCAGTGCCTTGCCTCTTTCGAGTGAAATCCTGCTCCCCAAAGTGAAACAACTGAAAAGTTACAGGTACACTTGAAGAAAATTGAAAGAAGACTTAAGCTGCATTAAAGAAAAAAATATAGGGAACTTGAAATTAATTTAAAAGTCTTGTTTCACTTTAATATATAATTTCAAAGTACCTGGAATAAATGGTAAGTTTAAAATAAAGAAAGCAAAACTAAATTTACAAGGGTATTCAACTCTATTCCCATTTTTCCTTTGGTGTACACGGCCAGGCAAATCCTGAGCCAAATCATTCCATTACCACCTCGGGCAACACTCGCGCGTGTTGCACAAAAAGCTGATTAGTTGCCATTGTGCCACACACACACACACACACACACTGAAGCAGAGGTGGCGATGCATTTGCATGGCTGCCGGCTGCCAGGTGAAAACGGTCCCGGGTCCCGGTCCCGGGTCCCGGTCCTGGGTGCTGGAAATGCTTTCCTCCGCTTGCACCCAGAGGATTAGCCCGATCCACGCGATTCCCAGCTCACTCACAATTCACTCTCTTTTATTGCGAAAATTATAGAATGGCTCCATCATTAGCATGCGAGAATTTAATTGGTTTGAATGCACTCAATAAATTCCCAATCCGATTAGATCCCCGACTAAGCCGATTTATTTCAGCGAACCACTGCCGTTGATTATTAACCACCGGATGAGGCGAGGGCTCATTGGCCAAGGAAGTTCGCCGTGAGCTTAGTGGGACAACGGAGGCAATGAGGCCACGGAAAGCACCGAGAAGAAAGCCCAAAAGGAAGTGTCGGGCTGGCAGGGCAATAAATAAGTGGCCCTGCTGCCGAAAAAGGTGTCACACTCCACGTGGAATTGCAGCCTTGCAGCGAGTGCTTAAGCCAAAGCCGAACTTTAAGTAGTTGCCACCTCGAGTCGCCGCCGCCAGCTGCAGGCGTGGCATATGGCTTTACATAGACTTCTATCTCTCCCTCTCTCTTTCTCGAACCTCCTGAAAAAGTGAGCAAAACTTTTACATTATTTTTATCTGCTTCACATTCTCAAGTAGCAAAAACTTTGAATGCTATATGCAAAAATGAAATGCCAGCAAGAACAACAACAGGAAAGCTGGAAAAACAAACCAAAAATTAAATACGATTTTTTCCCCCGCGCACACACAAAGCCAAAGCCAAAGCTGATTTTCATATAGCCACGGCTAAGACCTTCCCCACACAGTTATTGGCCAATTCAAGGCCCCCTTGGGCTGGTGTCTTTGGCATTTTATTTAGTTTCTTATTTGTTCACACTTAAGTGTGTCGCCAGCGTCTTGTATTGGTTTTATTTGAAAAACTTGTCGTATGTCGTGGGCGATGCCCAAGACAATAACCCACACCCACTGGCACTGATTTCGGATCCAGATCCCTGCCCATCTGCCCATCTCCCCATCGGTTGCAAAGGCAAAGTAAGTTGTTGAATAGATTAGGTTTTTGTTACGTTCGCCTGCCATTGTCTTTAAGTTTTTGCCGTCCTTTATGGGCAACGAGGTCCCCAGTTCCCCGGTGACCCTGTAAACTTCAAATTGCTACAAGTGACAAGGCAGCCACAGCCCGAGACCCCTCTCGTGAGCATACCGGCCAGGACAATGGTCAGAACGAGACAGGTGAGTGTAAGCATGAGTGCGCCGTGGCGCCCTTCCCTGTCACAGAGCTGGCGAAAATAACCCAAGGATAAACAAATTCGAAGAATGTCGTCTGTAATTTAAACACTTGTCTTTAAATGTCCTTGTTTTTGGAAAGGTAACCTTTATCCTTAAATGGGAATTCAGGCTTCTGTATTTCAATTTTAATTGATTAATATTATTTTTATAACAAACACCTATAATTAAACGTTGCAAAACGTTTCCTTTCGGCATGTACCTCCCTCAGTCGTCAGTTACTCACCCTCATTTTCAGATAACCCAGTTTTATTTAGGCTTTCTGGTCTGCTGCACTCATCCTACACCAAAAATACACATTATCCTCCAAAGGACGGCGACTCGCAGGCAATTCAATACGAGCGTAATGCTCCGGGAGGCTGGCGGGCAGAGAAAGATGTAAATCCCTGGGGGCGTACACATGACAGGCCGTGCCTAAACCATATTTTGTGCCACAGTCATGTAAGTACATAATTCAACAAAATGTTAATTTAATTAAATTATGAATATGAAATTTCTGGTGGCTGCCTTGCCGTGTCAGGTGCAGCAGGAGGAGGCCAGGCCCAAATGGAAGCAGGCCATTTTGAATGGCACCAAAAACCCGACGCGCTTCGACTGAGCAAATTCATTTATATTTCGCACACGGGTCGGTCGGCGTCTCTCTCTCTGTGCTGCTCCAGCTTTTTGTGTGGCTGCTCCGGAAAATGCAAACACACATTGGGGCACAGACACGGGTAACTGGGAACCAACTCAAAAACGATTCGCCAAACAAAATGTTGCCCACAAAACTCCATATGGCAGTTGAGCCAAAAGGCAGCCCCAGCAGCATGACCAACAGCAGGCAGCGGCAGCCATTGCCACATGTTGATTTTGAAAACTGAAATTATATAATGCAATGCCTGGTAAACAAGCCGCGGCACACATGACTGCATAAACAAACTGAAACTCGAAGAAAACAACATCATTAAAGTGGAGCGGCGGCAAACAGGCAGCAAATGTGTTCCGCTCTCGGTGTCCACAAGCACGAAACCCACAACCCCGAAACTATATACATATATTGGGGTGCAAATACCGCCATGCAGTCATAGAGCCATAGAGCCATAGAGCCATACAGCCATACAGCCAGGCTAATATCAGCGAAATCCAGAATTACTAAAAACCAAATGTGCAACCGCATTATAAACATGCAGCGAGGCAGTCACTAAAAATAATGAGACCGTTGACTGAGTGTTTGGTCAGCAGCAGCGAAGGAATGCGGTGAGTGCACTCACAAAAAATATTCCTGATAACTTAAACAAAATAATATTTGTGCAAGATACCAACATTTCTCTTTTATCAGAACAGCGAGTTTATCAGGACAGCGAGTACAGCCAACGGTACAGCGAGTAAAGACGACGAGGTGGCAACAAAACAACGAGTGAAGACGATGAGATAAGAACAAGCCTAACTATTTATTTTCATTATTCAAAACTGAATAACAACTTACTTAAAAATCTCACATATTTATTTATTTCAAGTTTAAAATGTTTCTATAATTTTATAAATTAGTTAAAATTCTTTCGTTGGCTGTGAAAAACAACTATGTATATATTACAAACTTTTGTCAGAAACACCTGTATTTATTTTTTCCTCTAAAATACAAGTTTCCCGTGTATGAGCTCTAAAATTAATGAAATTCGAGATTGAAAAGTGCGAAACTCTCTTGAAATTTGCCAGCTCGGTCAGTTGAGTTGCATTAGGGAACTGAAATGAAATCCAGTGGCCAAGGGATGTGAAGGAGAGCAGCGGCAATGGAATCGAGTTGCTGAGCCAGGCCAAAAGCTATCGGTGCTAAATCTGCGTGGCCAGCACAATGCGAAAAACACCCAAAGTCCCATCATAAATTCAATTTTTTATGTGGCTGCTAAGACAAAACGCCAAGAGTTGACATTAAGCAGCAAGATGACGGAGACTCCTCGGACTGCCAGTACTCGGAGGACTCGCAGGACTTGCAGGACTGCTCCAACTGCCATGACAGCGATGACGACAAGTGGGAGAGAGGAGGACATCAAGTGAAATGCAACCGAGGCTCCGACTGCGGCTCCGGCTTCGGATTCAATGCGCGTGACAGAAACCACAGGGCTGTCGGCAGAGCAGCCGCCTTGGATGGCCATTACCCCAGGACCCAAGCATCCTCCGTTTGACATGGAACTCTGGCCGGAATGGGATTGGATGCCCTGGCATAGGGATGACTACTGGTGGCTGGCTGGCAGTTGGTAGATGTAACTGTATATGGCAGCGTGCTCATTGTGGGCCCACCGCTGCCGCTGTGCATTTGTAACCGAGCTTTTCGTAAATTGATCCAATTTATGCTTATTTTATGGCAAATTACGAGGGAAAGAGCCAAGTCTCCGTGCGACTTCTGTCACTGACACCGCAGGGAGTGCTGCCGGTCCGAGGACCTGATTAAAGGAGCATTAAATATCCATATCGTCAGCTAAATATCAGCAATCAGAAAGTTTGTACATTGAGGCACTTGCAAGGAATGTTGAAGCTGAGAGAAGAGTAAATAATTCGGGGGAGAAATAAATTAAATAAAATAGGTCTTGACTCTTTTATATACCCGCTTAAACTTATCATAAAAGCACTATCTCTCCCCATCACTGAGGAGAACTAAATGCAACGTCCAATAACTGTATAAATCTGCAATGTTCTGACGACTTTAAACCGCATTTTTATTGCTTGAACTTTCAATCAGAATTTTCCGATTTCCCCGAAGTCCTCCTATGAAAGCTACTCATATATATGTACATACATGTATTCGATCCAGCATCCACTTGAGTCGTTGGGTGCCAACTGCTGATTGTTCGCTACTTTCACCCACACGATTTGCCTGCTAACTTGCCTTTATTGGCTTCTAAACGCAGCTCTAAATCCTTTGTACAAATTGCCATATTGCTGCCAGCTGACTCGTGTGCGGAATGTCCTTGCTTGTTGCATTGTTTTCGTATAATAAAATTTAACTTATGCACTCGCCCGCCCTCCTCGCGTTCCCTGATTCTCAGCTGTTTCTCTGATCCTCCGTTTTGCTGAAGCAGCTCCCTTCCCGAGGCGCTGGGGTGAGCATTTGTTAAGTGGCAAAAGATTGAAATGAAGGCAAACACACAATTGCATGCACACGGACGGGGCTGACGGGCAGATTATCGGTATGCGAGCGTATGTATGAGTCTGTGCACTTGGAGAAACTGTAAACGAAATTTGTATAAATTTGGGTTTATTTTCTGTATGATTAAAAATGGAATGCAATACGTAAAATTTGGTGGAATAGGTAGTTTCCAGTTTAAATGTTTACAGAATTATCTAAGAACAGAACAGAAGTTCTCTGGTCGATTTCCCACTCTGGCTTGTTCTCATCTCGTCGTTCTGCTCTCTTTAATTTCCTCATCGTTTTCCTCATCGTTTTCCTCATCGCTATCCTCATCGTTTTCCTCGTCGTCTTAACTCATCGTCCTTACAAGTCGTCTGTACTCGTCGTTTAGATCTTCGTTTGCTCGTCGTATTAAATCGTAATCCTAACTCGTTGTCTTTACTCGTTTTCTTAACTCGTTGTCTTTACTAGTCGTCCCTACTCGTCGTTTCGGTCTTCGTTAGCTTGTCCCTATCTCGCTCGGCTCAATTTCAGTTGCAGCTAATTAACGTTTGAAATTATTAATACATTACCCGAAACTTTTCCCAGTGAATGCGTGAGGGTGTGTAAGTGAAATGAAATGGAACGAATTGGTTGCAACAAAGTGAGGGTGCTGCATGGGGCTTACCGACTGCCAGATAAAGTTAAAAGGGGCGCCAACGCAATTTGCTCGGGGTCAGCTCTCCTGCAATTTCGTTGATAACTTATGTCATTCAACAAATGAAGTTGACATGCCAAACCCCGAGAGCACCCGGCCCCTTGCCACCCTGAGGTTGCATTTAATTTTCGAATTTAACTTTGGCCCTGTGAAATGCCGCACTTACATACTACACAGCAGCAGGCAGGCGGCAGTTCGCAGTTCACAGTTTGCATTTCGGCCACGTGCTCCGGCACTCAGCACCTGGCCAAAAACCTTAAACACGTCGGAACGACCGCCTCTCAATTACCTAATTGGAAGCCAAGCCAACGAGATGGGCACAAAGTCAAAGCCTGATTCCCGTCCTGACTGCGACTGTGATTCAGGATCTACTCCTCAGTTGGATGCCTCTCAAGGCTGTGCGCTGCATATGATTATAAGTTTCAGAATTCTGCCATTTCAATTTGGTCTTTGACATACCCGCGCTGTGTCGAATGCAAATTGAAAAATCATCGAATGGCCCTGGCCGACAACAACGTCTGACGACGACGACGACGACGAGCTGGCATTTGGCTGCCGGAAGCGTTTTGCTGCCGCCCCCAAACTAATATTGAGACGGGCGCGCTGCGCTTGCTAACTGTGGAGTGCGATGGGAGAGGGGCCAGCTCGGTATTTTTTGGCACGCAGGAGCGTACACGGTTTTGGCACTGCTCCCGCTCCTGCTCCAGGTCCTGTTGTTGTTCGAGGAGGCTCTGCCAAAAGTCGCTTGTTAAACAGCGGAAACGGAAACGCCAACAGTCGCACAAAGGGAGCCCAGGCTTTGGCAACAAGGCGCCACCCTCCGGCATCCATCGCAACGCATCGGATCGCATTGGGCGAGTGGCAACGTTTTTGAAGAGTGTAAATCAAACTAATTGAATGTTTTTCGCCGAGCGCACAGCCGGTGCCAAGGATATGGCTGCGACACGCCCCGTTTAACCGGCAAGGATTCCGCGTCCAACAAAGAAGTCCCAGCACTATTCACTGTGTTGATAAGAAATTCAATTTCATTCGGCGCACCCGCTTCTGGTTGAGTGGTGCACGCTTTTTTGACAATTTGCAAATAACACGCATACGCCTCGTTGCCAGATACTCAAAAGTTTCATTTAACTGTAGCGAAGAGAAGGTCTATTCATTAACTTAAGTTGCGCAAAAAATTGAAGGTCCATTCAACAGCAATGTGTTGGAGGTGTCTTCCATTAACACTTTTTAAAAAGAATGACATCAATAGTGAATTACAAGAACAAAGCAGTCAAAGGTATAATGAAGGTCTAAAGCTATTCGTCGCCATTCAGCTAATGAAGAAACAATCTTTACTGTCTCCAAAAGCTATACGAAATCGAAGGGTCATTGAAGAGCAGTAGGAACAGAAAAAATTGTTCAACAGAAGCAGTAGGAATGTTTTTAATCCCCCTTAAATAATCCCTTTACAAATCAAAAACAAGCATCGAGGCCATAAGAAGTCAAGTATCTCACCAACTCCTTAAGGATCTAAGGGTCAGAGCTACTCCTGCCAATTTCCACTATTCATTAACCCCGTAAGTCAGCGATTCTAAAAGCAATCTCTTGAATGCCTTGAGCCCTTTAAGCACTAGATTTCTAGATTTCCGGTTGCAGCTAAGCTGCAGGATTACTTACTCCACCCCAGTTTCTCACCTGTCTGTGGCTGCAAATTGCCGTTAATTTAATGAGCATTTCGGCCATAAAATCACTTGGCACGGCTCAATTGCCACGACGCCTGGCAGCTGGCACAATTTATTTGACTGTTAATTAGAAATTTAAATTATGCGCTTAGCCCTTGCCCTCAAAGTACCACCACTCTGCAGCCGCGCCGTTCGCCGTTCGATTGGCGTTGCACAAAATTAATTGCAGGCAACGGCGGCGGCAGCAGGCAGCAGGCAGCTAGCTCCTTGGAGCATCGTTTGCGCCCTAGCAAATTCGAAATAATTTATAATTTGGCACAATTACGCCCGGCCGCAGGCTGGCTGCAGCTCCTTGCCACAGGCCGGGGCCATGAACTGGCCTGATCTGCTCCTGGGGGTAGGGCTTTGGGATTCGCTGGAGCTGGGGTTATATGGGTCATTTGCCATGCAATTGCATTTTATTGATTTTCATGCTCTCCGGCTGGCTGGCTGGCTTGCTAGCTGACTGGCTGGTGGCCGGCTGGCGGAGATGTAATAAACTTTCACTTGTTTTGTCGCCATCGCAGTCGCCATCGCCGCGAAATGAGGAAGCGGATATCAGCGGGCGCCGCGGGCAGCTGTGGACGGACAGTGGTAAACACATTGCTCAAAAGCCAAAATATTTGGCACAGTGCCGTCCGCCAGACAAGCAGGATGCACTGCCAGAGGAGCACAGGTCCTTGCTATTTTATTAGGGTTGTTTAATTTATAGAGGGTAAAATTGATATTTATAATAAAGTCAGTAATCCAAAGATTAAATATGATTAATAAGGGTAAGTTTACGATTTTGAGATTTACATTCATATAATAAAACTATTTTATATAATTCTAAATAAATTAATATAAATTATATTAAATACGTCATTAAAATAAATTATAAATTATTTAGTATTATTTATAAATATTATTTTTACCCTTTAAGACAAAGCTTTCACATTAAATTAATAAAATCTTTCTGTAAAGACCCAAGTCCCCTCGACTTTAGCAAGCTCAACCGGGAATGACCATCAACATCCGGATTGCAGGATTAAACTGGGATAAAGCTCACTTTTTTGCCTGTGTAGGAGAAGCAGCAGCTCTAGATGGGATTGTCAAGTGGTTTTTGGCTCGGGCCCCGAGATTTGGCTTCGCTTCTGTGATTTCTTTTCTGCAGGACCATTGTTTGCCCAGAAATTGGGTCAATAGCCCTGCTGGGGGAGGTGTCCTGCTAAAGCCGCTCCAACTCCAGCTGGTGCTCCTGCCGGTTCTTCTACTGATGATGATGATAATGATGGCCATGGCTAGCACCGTGATGAGCAGTGAGCCCAGCCAGACTTGCAGCTATTGTTTCAAGTTTTGTGCATGTAATTTCCTCCATCGCCCGAGTGCTGTTTGGTGCTTCACTGATTACTGCTGCTTGTTAGTGCGTTTGACTGTGCGGTTTTTATGCTCGTTTACATGCATGTATTTACGTGCAAGTGTGTGTGTGCCAAGTCCTGCCCCAAACCCAATCCCAATCCCAGCCCAAGCCCAAGCCCGAACTCGAGCCCGAGCACCAAGCAACCACCCAGCGAGCACTTTTGGCAAAATACACATTTTAGCTTAATTTGCAACTTGTTAGCTGGCAGCAAAACAATCTCCCTCGGTCTCGCCAAAAACTCATGTGTAAACAAATCAAACTTGAAACTAAAGCTTGGCCCAAAACATTTCGCAATAATGAGCAATGCTCGGGGCCCCGGAGAAAACTTGGTCGTGGCAACAAGTGGAGCCCGGGAGGGGCTAAGCCAACTTTGTTAAATCAGCTTTAAGCTGCAGCTATTTGCAGCCCCCGCAGATCTCAAGCTGTTTGTCCGCCCAAGATATATGCCACTTGCCCGTTGCCTGTTACCCGTAGCCAGTGTTTGCCGAGATCCTTTTCGGTTACGTTTCGGTGAGACAAAGGTCTCCCCCCCACTTGTCTCGATTCTCGGGTCTTAGCCGACGAGCGTTGTTTAAAATGCGTAACCATATCCCGTCCATGAATTTATGCAGTCAACTGTATAAAAGGCGTAAAAATGTCCAAAGACCATCACGACCAGGCGTGGGTGGCTGCCTCGCTGGCTTTGGTTGCTTTGGTTGCTCGGCGTGGCATTTGTTTTGGTTGAAGCAGGCCACTAGCCCCGAGGACTTCGCCAGTCGCATCCAACCGACGGCCTCTTCATTTATTTCACGCTCCATTGCATTGCGATATGTGTCAGGGAGTTGGGGCAATCAGGCACACCGAGAAATATTTTTAAAATGTAGAAGATAAATTTGTTTATGAATTAGCTGAAATATTTATCAAAGAAATTTATGTGTATTGCAACTTCTTGGTAGCTTAAATAAATATATTAACTTAAAAACCTACCCTTTAGTTCCAAGATATAAATAAACACAAATTGGTAAGCTCAAAATTAAAAATATATAAATACAACCATTTCTCTTTGTGCACCCTAAACCACCTTGGGGGAGGAAAGCATGGGAACCACATAAGAAGCCAGCTCCGGATCCATCTGGGACTTGTTTGGCCTGTGCACTGCTCTCGTTGTTTTTATTCAATTACCAATTCGAATTCTGTCATTGCCCCACTCCACTCCACTCAGCTGGAGTCGACTCCACTTCATCGCAAGCAGCTGCAGCAGTTTGTCTTGCCAATTGGCCGAAGCCATCAACAAACCGAACTGAGCTGAACTGAACCGAATCCAGCGGGAGCATTATTGTAATTCAGACCGCTACCGCTGCCGCTGCCACTTCCACTCGATCTCGATTTTAAATTGTTTGGAAGCAATAAAAAGTTTATCAAGTGTAAAGCGAAAAACAGCACAAGAACCCGAAGCCGAAGCCGAAGCCGAAGCTGAAGCCCTTGACTTTCGGCACTCTGTGTTAATTGTTTGGGCTCGGAGGCGTCTGCCCAAAAACAGCAACATCTCGGAAACGGTGCCACATTTCAAAGAACTGGCAAGTTAAGCTGCCAGGGCTTCATTCAAGGCAAAAGTAATGCCAAACAATGGCCAAAACACACAACTAACACGCACACACACAGAGAGAGCCGCCCAACAAATAAATCAATTGGCTTTGCCTAAAACGTTCGAAATTGATTTCAAGTTCTTCGGCCCATTGTTTTTATATGCAACAAAGGGACAATTTTTCATTTCCAGCGTCAACAATAAAAGCAACACAAGGCCCCACTCACATTCACACACACACGCACGCAGGCACACACAAGGTCCTGGAAAGGACGACACACACATGGCCATGCGGTCGATCCCTGGGCATGTAAATTGGCCGCATTGTTTATGAGCTCTGGCTCCGGCTCTGGCTCTGCTCCCCCCTCCAGTAGCTGCGGATCCTGCTCCGGCTACAGCTCCTCTGTCCAGGGACTATTGATTGTCAATTCAGTTTAAGCGGCGGCCATAAATTTAGGAAATGAGCAGAGGTCCAGCCGAGGCGGCCGCCATTCCTCTTAATTTGCTGAAATGCACAAAAACAATTTTCAAATTGCACGAAAGACGCCCACAACATGAGCTTGTAGAAATTCGATTTCTTTGGAAGATAGGTTGATACATTTTACAGATTGCTCCCTTAAGGAGATATCTTTATTTTGTATAACTTTTTCTAAACAATTCTAAACAGTGTCCAAATATCAAAGTCAAAGGCTATCGGAGTGCACTTCAGATGTTTGTGTTTACGGCGCATGTTTGGTCATTAGAACTGACACGTTGTCAACACAAAGCAGCAGCAGAGACATCCATCCATACTGCCAAACTGACAGCCAGCCACTGTTTATGTTTGCCATTTACCATTTAGCAGGCAAAACATTTTGATTACGCATACGCCGTGTGGACCGAAGCGACGCTTGCTGCTTTGACAGGCGCCTCGAATTCCATTGGCCCCATAAATAAAAGACAGCTGTTGGACAGCGCCATCAGTCGTCGATTGGAGATGCATTCGCTGCTTGTTTGTGTTTCGGCGCTTTGCTTTTTCTGGCTTTGTGTGGAGGGGCCGGGGACGCCCCTCTGCCGGGATTGCCGGGTGCATGTCATATATCCCGGAGGCCAGCAGCAGCTGGCCAGGAAGCAGCGAATTGTACGCATCATCAACGATTACAGGCGAGTCGGTTGGGAGCTGGCAAGACTGCAGGACTGGGATTTCAGCTTTATAGCCAAGGTAAGGGTGGCGGGCTCCATTCGATGCAGTGCAGCTCTGGTGGCACCGCGTGTGCTGATCACCTCCAGTGCTTGCTTCAAGAACGAAACCGAACACCAACTGCAAATCCTCTTTAGCAGAGGCCGCACTCTGGGCGTGGACCTGGTGCTGAGGCCAGAGTTCTGCCCCGAACTGAGCCTGCTTCACTTGGACTCCCGATCTGAAATTCAGCCGGTGGATATAAGCCACAAGAGTGCAAAATTGGGCTACAATCTCTCAATGATGACGGCCAGCCCGGATTTGAGTTTCTACGGCCGGCGGCGAACTCAAATCATCGAGAACCGCGCCTGCAAGGATAATTTCCTGGAGGAGGAATCAGCTTACATAACCGCCAGCATGTTGTGTGCCAGGAACTCCGTGAAGCCGAATAGGTGCTCCAATAATCCGGGAGATACCTTGCTGATGGATCACCAGTTGTGCGGCATAAATGCATATGGTTCTTGCTGTCGTCCGAATTCCCTCAATGGAGATCTCTATATAGACCTCACAAAAATCCAGCCAATGATCGGGAACTTAATACGGCATCTCAACGGTTCAAGCATACAAAATCTGATCAGTAACAGTTGAGCCTTGTTAATGATTGCAACTGGAACTGGCTCAGTTTCCGGTCGTTATGCAGCCAAGGTGCTTGCTGCTGGCAGTAGCACTCTTCCTGACTCGTGGGAACTCCCAGGTATTGGACACTGAAGTCTCGATCCCTCAGCTGAACACGGGTGAAGTTCCGCCTAAAGGGAAACCCTATCAAATTGTGCGCGTCATCGAGTATGTGGTGCCATACCCCTATGAAAGCTTACCCAAACTATCCGCCAGGGCACCTACACTGAGCACCAGCCAGCCGGACAGCATGGAGATCATTCCCGCTCGAGTCGAGAGCCTCCTGACCATGAAGCCACCAGTCACGCGGACGACAGTCAAGCCGAAGGCTGCCAAGCACTTCCTGCTGAAGGTCATCCATGGCAGCGAGATCATCTGCAGTGGTGCCCTGATCTCGACCCGCTTGGTTTTGACCTCCACCCATTGCTTTGACCTCTCTCTTAGAAATAAAACGGTAATAAACAAATCCCTGGCTCAGGAGTACAAGCTGCAGGCCAGCAAGAGTCGCATCTACGAGGTGGCTAGCATCATACTCGGCACTAGCCTTGGGAAGACCGAGGACATGGCCCTGATGGTGCTTAAGCTGCCGCTAAAGGACGACTTGATCCAGCCGATCCAGCTTTGTGAAGCCCCACTTCGGCCAAAGGACAACGTCACCATATACATGTCCCGCAAGAATCTGCTCTTCCTGCGAACCATGGTCATTGCCAACGGAAACTGCAAGCGCAGCTATGCTGGCGATGAGTCCGCCTTCATCACCAGGACCATGATATGTGTCCAGAACTCGAACCGAAAGGCCGACTGCCAGACGACCAAGGGGGACCTGCTCCTCTATCAGGATCGGCTCTGCGGCATAGACATCTACGGCCAGCACTGTTCGGAGGGAGCGCTCAATGGGGAGCTTTATGCGGATGTCTTCCAGGCCAGGGCCCACCTGATGGGCATCATCAAGCGCTGCGATGAGAATTTCCAGGATGGCAACTGCTCTAAGGGGAAATTAAAACGGCTTACTAAGGAAATAAAGGCAATCTGAAATTGATTTAATATATAAATTTGAGTAAATGGAACACATCTGCTTCATTAAGACGTATTAAAGATCGATACTAGAAATCTTATACCATTTCATGAATAAGATTCACTTGCTGTATAAAAATAAAATAAATATTTAATCGTTAAACTTATTTATTAATATATTTTTGGGAAAAAGAGTTTAAATATCTTATAAAAATTGAACGCAATATATATTTAATTCATTTTTCATTTCCCTTAACTTTCTCCAAAAGTGCCAGTATGGGTTTCTTCCCATTTTTTCCCATTAAATAATATTAAATGCGCCCCGTGCTCTCTTGAACAAAAGGCAGGAGTTTGTCAAATAAATTTATTGTCGCTGTTCCCTGTTCGTCGTGTTCGTGTGCTGCCCAAATCAAATCAATCTCACTAAACAAACATTGAAAATAAAAAGGGGACAAGTCGGGCGGAAAAAAATGGCAAATGGAAGGACGCCTGCTTCTGGTTGGTGGTTGGTCGCTGGGAAAATTGAAAGTCGTCGTCGCCAACAAAATCAGAGAAAACAAAAGGAACACCAAACGAGACTGTTTTTTTTCTTAGCATTTTATTTTCTTTCAATTTGCGGCTTAAAAAAGTTAACTGTTCCCATCAAAATGTCCTGAACTGCAATGACTATGATGTATGTAAATTTCAGCGAAAAAACAAATGGCGGAAAAATAACAAAAATAACAACAGAGAAAAAAAACGAAAGCAGACAGAAGCGATTCCAAACCGCCTAAAAACATCATGACAGCAAAAAGGTGTTACACTTGGCTTGAAATTTACACCATCGTTGGGGAGGAGGAGGCAGGGACATCCCACCACTCGGAGCCGGCGGCCATGGATCCGTCGCTGGCTTTCGGCTTTGGCTTTGCGCTAAAATATGCAATTTTGTCATGAAATATGCACATGTCCACCGCGCGGCCAGGACGATCCACCAGGAGCCAGTAACCAGCAACCAGCAACCAGCAACCAGCAACCGGCGTCCTGCGACCACCACCTAGCACCACTATCAGCGACGGCAACAAAATAAATTTAAAAAGCAACGAACATAAATAAATTAAACATTTAAAAAACCCAACGGGAGTAATGAAAGAAATAAAAGGCTTAGGACTCGGCGAATCTGGCAATGCCCTTTGGGGGATTTATTATTTAAAATTAAATAGAATAAGAGTGTTTTTGAAATTATCAAAAATTATAAATGTAAAAAATGTATATTACTAAAATTTATATATTTATTTACTATATTTAACTAGTGGTATTTATTGCCCCTGCGACAGCGTATTTGCCACCACGCCCACCGTTTGACATTAAAATGCAGCGAAGCCTGTCGAAAATGTTGCCGGCAAACATCAACGCGAACAACTAAATTTATGTACATAGAAATTAATATTAGGGAAAAAACCAACAGCATGTTTTTGTCCACACATATGTACGTATGCTGGGATCAGAACGTACGGGATTCGCACTCGGACACTGGATAATAATGAAACGACTAAAAATGGCAATACAAAAACTTCGACACTTGTGTGCGATAATAAAAACAATAAAACAAATATATTCCATTTGACTAAAAAATTGTTTCCCTCGGGGGAGGGAGGATGCTCGGATAATGCGCACCCCAAACCCAAACCCTAACCCAAATCCCAGCACAACCCCCACCCCGGCCACTTCAATTTCACTTCAACCCCCGCTTCGGCGACCCGCTGACCTACCGCAAATATTTATTGTTTGACAATTTTTATTGCCTACTTTCAGGCATCGGAAGCGCGGGAATAAAAAGGAGGGAAAAACTTTTCAAAAAAAATTCAAAAGGCGTTAAAATGATTTCGAGAAACTTTCGCCTTACGTGACTTTGGCCCGCTTTGGCGACCACTCGGGCGACAGAGTCCTTGGCCGGGTCCGTGGCCGGGGTCTACATATTGTTCAATTTCCGACCGTGCTGACTGAATCAAATAGGTGGCATAAACAGCAGCAGCCGCCACCGTCCCTGTGATGGGTATAAAATAAAAGTTTTCCACTTAAGGTTTATGAAAAGTTTAAGCTCGCCCCCGCCCCAGAGGGGGATGCCCCGTTCGCACACATTCACACCTACCACCTACCTACCTTCCTACTGGAGGGCACCGCCAAATGCGGAAACGGAAACTACGGTCGAGAAATGATGAATACCCACTCCGATCCCGGTCCGGTTCGGGTCGCCGGTCCCTTCGTCGAGTCGATCCCTGGCCGAAACACACTCCAGTGGGATGCCGCGGCAATGGCCATAATATCCGCTGACCGTCTCCAAGATTTCACGGTGCTCACTCCCAGTCCCCCTCCTGACCATAACCACTTAGGACTCGCCAAGTTTTTCCCCGGGACGGTGGTCGCGGCTTAGGCCGGGGACAACTCCCTGAATGCAAATAATAATGTAATTGCCAGCAATTTTCCATCCAAGTCTGTTTACCTTTCGCTTCAGCGTTGTTAAACTTTTATGAGATTTGGACTGAATCTTAAAGCATTTACACCTGCCCCAATAGCAAATGACAAATGAGCGAACGAATTGAACCCGATTCCCGGGTCCAGTTCTGAGGGGCAATTTAAAATCCCTCGGCTAATTGCATGCCGGGGCCATGAAGGCGTACCGTGCCGGCCCACTAATTGAGTGCAAGTCAAGCAAATCGGCTAATTAGCAGCAGCCAGCTAAGCGGACTAACATAGGATGGACAGGCCACAGAAGAGGACTCAGTGCTCAGTGCTCGGTGCCGGCGAAAAGGATATGCAATTTGCACGGACAGGACACTTGATCTGAGTCAGCGCATGGAATTGACAGCCTGCCCACAGCATTCCGGCTTAATGCGTTATTAATTGGCTGCCTAATCGGCGGGGAAACAGTACTTCCTTACAATTCCCTGGCAGAGCGAACTGCAGAACCACATTTGAAGCTACACTTGCGAAAAATCCGTCACAAAATGCATTAAAAACATTATAGAAACTATATTGTTAAAGGTTCAATGGTGACTTTAAGTTAAAAAGTGATTTGTTCTTGTATTTAAGAGACTCTGTAAAGAAAAGGAATTTTATAAGGTATGCGGTCTTACAACTTATTCACTTAATAATTCTAGAGGAAATTAATAATATTTCTTCTCTAGATCTCTGCTTTTTTCCAGTGCACTCATATGACATGACGTATATGTAAATTACTCTGCATATTTTTCCGACTCCACTTTACCCTCTAAGTGCTAGGCTGGAGTACATTTCGTGAATGTTTTCGGATGTCGCCGGCAGAACCACGTGCTGTGAGGCGGCACCACGTGCCACCAGGACCAACCACGTCCCCCGTTGACTTTTCATAGATTTAAGAGAACATTTTTCTTGGGGCCACAGTGCCACTTTGCCGCTGAGCCGAACGCACCGCTTAGAACTCCAGGGGCATCTACGTGCCACGTCCCACTGTCAGTGTCTCCTTTGTACGCCGCCACACGAGTCCAGGGGCGGGTCGGACCGGTCCGCATACATATTTATTTGAGCTGCGCATAATGAGTGTTATTTATACTTAAGCAGCTGCAAAGCAGACACCAATCGTAAATAAAACGATTTAATTTATTAGCCAAATGATAATTTTCACAAAGAGCTCCGCTATGATAATTGTGCCAAAAGGGGATCCATATTGGGAAGGACACAAAAGTCGAATTCGTTTAACCCCTGGGCAGTCAATCAAATTAACTCAAGGCCCAAGGCCAAGTAGCAAAGCCCTTGAATAGATCTGTTGGCCTTTGGGCAAGGTCATGGCCTTTGACTTAGTTAGATGTCCAAATTAAATCAGCAAAAACTAATTGAGTGTAAGCCACCCTGGTAGAAGAACCTAAGGCGCTTGACTTATGAAAATAGTTCTGCAGCTTCGGCCGAAATAATAAAGCCAACAATTAATTTAATTAATTAAATAAATAACATTACTACAGCTGCAATATGACAAATTCAAGCTTGTACAAACTATCACAATTATTCCGATTGAAACTAATCAATAAATGCCAATTGTAACCTAGCACCTGTGACCTTTTCCTTTGGCTAACGGTGTCCTTTTCTTATTATAATTAGTTCTGCTGCTTTTTGCCGCACTTGCCCTCAAAGCTTATTATGATAATTGCAAATTATATGTAAAAATTATGGCTTAGCGGCCAGGTTGTCCCCTGGCCTCAAGACAATCATCTCGGACCCGACTATCATTTATGTCGCATTAATCAGATTATTACTGGCGCAGAAAAAGAACGATATAAAGAAAGAGAGATGGAGGGCAGCTGGAGCCAGGAGCGGCAGGAACCAATCGTAATTGAATACTAATGAAATCAATTAAACTTAAACGCGGGCACACGTGCAAGGAACAGATACTTCTAGTATCTTTTGTCGTGGAGGTTTCATAGTTGGAGATGCGAATGCGAATTGCATGTCTCCAGACAGCGGATGGGCTCTCTAGAGGTCCCCTGTGCGCCGATGGCTGATGAGTTCAATCAAGTTGTAAACATGATTTCACATTAATGCGGCGCCAGGGCTGGCAGTCTCAGTAACTCAATACACAATCAACAGCGTCTTAGAGTTCATTTGCGTGGGCCTGGGAACGTTATAAAACGGGAAATCAAATCATAAAAAATAATATGCCGCTTTGTAGCAGAGCAGTGAGGACGCAACAGGATTTCCTCCACGCGTGTCTGTGTGTGTGTCTTGCTAGAAGACAGTTAAGAAGGAATAAAGAGCTCTGTCCTCAAAAGCCACGACTTTGAGGTACCTGTTACTCCTTGAGGTGTTGTATTACAAGGCGCAAGTTAATAAAGAATATTTTTAGAGACTTATAAATTCAAATTCCAATAAACAACATTTATAGAGTTTTTCGAATAATTATTAGAGTGTTATTTATACAAATGTATATGATCCCTAGAATTTCAGAAGCTTAGGTGATAATAATTAACCCTATTTCAAGATTAAAAGCTAATATTATCTTAAAGATTTACGCTGAAGTTTCTCTGCTTAATACATAGTCTTCTTGAACTTGTTATGGATACAGCAACGCTTCGATTACGATTTCTCCCTTATCTGCCTTAAGTCCCAAACCTTTTCGCGAAAATATTATACCCTGATACTCTTCAAGTCCCGGGTAATAAAAGAATCAACATCGAGAAGCCCTTACCTTTGGCATCCTAACGTAGACAGGGACGGGGAATGGAAAGGGGGCGAACCGAACCCAGCCCCCTTCTCCGTTCAACTTCAAATTGATGCAATTTATGAAAACTTTTGTGCGCTCAATTGCAAATACAAGTGTACAAGTGTACAATCTCTGTCATTTTTATGCACTTCCCCTAGTTATGCCAAAGCAATTTCTCTCTTTTGGCAAGTTTGCTTTCGTTTTCGCCCGGGTTCCTATCTTGATTTTCTTGCCATTTTCCTTTTTTTTCCTATTTTTTGCACTCCTGACTTGGCCCCGGAATTTTTCCCTTTTTGCCATTCGTGCATTGTGCGGCAAATTAAGCGCATTGCAAGTGATTTGATTTGCTTTCATATAGAAAATACTTCAGATTTCATTTGCCATCGCAGCAATCACTTTAAAGTTGCCAGCGAGCTGCGAATGCGAACGAAAAGTAATTCCCAGCTAATGACTGTCATTTGTATCTGAAAATGAAATGTGCGCCACTCCTGACGACGTTTATTTATTTTTATGGCAAGGCCCTCCTCATCCAGCCAAGACGGCTGGCGGGGCACAGCGCGTGCCTGTAATTACCGACAAACATTCAAAAGTTCCGCCAACGAATTATGGCATTTAATAAGTATAAGTGAGAGAGTGCAGCATGCCGGGGATCCAGGGCCCCAAAGTATGGGTAACCAAGCAGGAAGTAGGCACTTTTAACTGCACCAAAAACCATATTTCTTAGAGAATTTATATTCACGGAATGCCATTACGAAAAATCAAATGATTTTTGCAATGATTAAAGTTTCAGTTCAAAAATTTATCATCAATGCCCCACTAAAACTAAACTGTTTTGAAACATATATAATATTTATGTCGAACCTTAAAGAGTATAAAAGATATCGGCTTTAGTTAATATAGATTTGGACTTTTCAGGTTTTTAAATTGTTAAAAAAGTCAATAAAGACACATAGTTAAGGGCTGTATATATACCTCCCACATAACCCAGGGGTTGGTGACCTTTACTGATTACTGATATATTTTATGCCACCCTTAATCTATGCTTAATATTCAATTCAAAACAATAAAAGCGGCATAACATTCTTAGAAGCCATACTTAACAGCAGTAAACGTTCATGGGTCTGAAATGTTGGCAGGCCAGCTTCTGCTGAAGCTTAACATTCTGAATTCAAGCTGGAAAACAGCAGTAGCTTTTAACATAACAGCACTCTAGCAGAACTACCACCCCTGAATTTCCCCCTCCTTTTCGAACTTTGCCCCGCTAGCAGGGGTGTTGTGGCACAACAGAATGCTAACCAAGCTCTGAAATGGCGCTGTTAATGTAAGCCAGTCAATGTAAGTAGGAAACCTGTAGCTGCCCTGTTAGCTGCTTGACAGTGAACTGTAAGCTTATTAAGGATTTTATTATAATTTTTCCTTACTTCCTTTAAAGTTTAGCAATAATATATATTAATGCAAATTTAAGAAAATTTTCCAGAGTACTAAAATGTATTAAGAGTATTTTAGTTGTTCTAAAATCAGAAAACAATTAAAAATATAAATTAAAGAGTTTAAAATGTAATTAAAAAATGTTATAAATTATACCCTATTTCGCTCAGTGTGCCTTAGGATGTTCATTTGGCAAATGAAAGTTTCGCTTTTAGCTGCCGGCTGATGAGATGTGGGCCTGAGTCAGGCCAGTGGCTTTTAACCCCTTTTAAAATAGTTTTAATTGAATTTATTGATATTTTAGAAGAGGGCCGAGATAGAAGGACCCTTCCCTCTCCCGCACACAAGTCAAATGCCAACCCAAACGAAATCCAATGGGGACTTCGTATCACCAGTAGCTCCTTCCTTTAAATCCTTGGGCACTGCCAAATGTGGCAAACGCAAAAAAAGCCCACAAAGTTAGTTAACTTTTCATCGGGCTAATAAAGCGTGCGTCTTTTTGGCAACAAAATGGCGGCGATGAAGACAACGACACCAAATCAATGCTCACAGGGTCTGGGACTGGGACTAATGAATAGAAACGTCGTCCTTCAAAACTTTTCGGTTACCATGGCAGGCCAAAGAGCGAATCTCTCTCTCCCACCCAATTTGTGTGTGTGGGTTAATGAAAATCCGATTCTAGTTCCATGCCCCCCATATTCACACATCTTGTGCTTTCAACTTGACTTTCGGTTTTTGGCTTTTTGAGAGCTCAAGGATGCGTGGCTGAAGATTTGCGGCTGCTCCTTGTGGAGTGCAGAACTTAAATGCGTGGCATATGAATCGTTAATTGTGTGGGCGTGGCAGCGGGCGGAAACAGATGCGGGCTAGAAGAGGCTAAAAGAGGAAGAGGAGTGTGAAGAGAGGGTTGGTTGGAGTGTGGTAAATGAGCGTCTGTAAGTTTTAGAGCATTAGAAGGAATTGGAAATAGCTGAATTTGCAATTCAAAGTCATTCATTCTGGGGTTATGACACTGCAATACGAATGAGATTCAGTTTTCTGAACCTTTTTCTATTACAAAAACTGACAGCATTTTCCATCTGTCTCCGCTTCTCCGGAAAACAATAAAACTTTAAATTGTTTTTCAAAAATATACTTTGATTCCCCTTTTAAGTGCTTTGTTGCAATAACAAAAGTATTTCTAAAACTATTCTTATATAATTTATACTTGGAATGTAAATGTGTTTATTTAATTAAAACAAATAATTAATGATTGTATGTATAGCTGTTTATTTTAACCATTTTATAGACATTATTTGCCATTTAATCCTGGCGTATACTATTAAATATAATCCCTTTAAATTTGTCTTCAAGTTAATAATTTAAGGAAATGCCCTTTCTCTTTTATTATATTTTTTAAAAGACTCATCATGGTGAATGCTTTAATATTAAGTCATCCAGAAATGACAAATATTATCGCGCTCATTCATAAAATTTGACATTAGCATATTGCATTTCCATTGCGTTAATGTGACAAAATGACAAATGAAGTTGGTGTCGCTCCGCCAGTCCTCCACTCGTTGCATTCCCAGTCGAAAGCCGTCTGTCTCCGTTCGCTTCCTTCCCGGGAATTCCCGTTTCTCGAACAGCATTTTATGCATTTCGCGGCGGACTGCACTTGAATTTGCATTTGCATTTTTCGCAGCGTGGCAAAAAGCAAAACACTTTGACAAGCGTTTACAAACTCGCCAGCGCGGCAGCTCGGCAGCTCCGCATCTCTGCAGCGCCAGCAGCAAGCCAAGTAGCGCGGCAACTTTGAAATTGATAAATTGATTTATGCAAACAAAACAGTGAGAAAGAATCTCGCGGGAAGGCAAAACTTGGTTGACTTTCATGCACGATATATATATTTATACGTATATATAAAAATAGAGACTCCTTTGGAACCGCGTGAATATGAAAAATGATGATGAGGGCATTTGCCCCATTTTTTTTTAACCCCGGCTCAGACAGGGCCACTGCCAATGTACATACAAAACCAATTAATAAGCAATAAGAATCGAAATTGCAATTGTTTGAATGTCCACGGCAGACTTTTGCCCTCTCAATGATTTTGGCATTATTCGTCGGCGGCTTTTATGACTATTTTTTTTTTTTTTTGCATTGGAAGCGCCGCGCTTGTATTTTCCATCGATTCTTTAAGTCGCACCCAGTCCCATTGTCCTGGGATTTGATGCCATTACGGTTGCTGTGGTTGCCACTGCTGGTTGACTCACGGCCTCGCACGTTCCAAAAGGCAAACCAACACCAGCGGCACTGCCAAACAATATTGTCCGAACATTTTACGTTTTTCCGCAAAAACTTTGAGCCAATTTCCACACCTGTGGTCATCGTAACAATAATTAAATTATGGAATCGACATATATAATATAATATAATAATATAATAAAGTTTTTCTATATCTATAATAATGATAATAGTGAGTTCTATACTCACTAGCACTTATGTTTACTCGCTAGCATTTACTCGCTACCACTTGCATTCGCTTCCTTTAAGCCATGATTCTTGAGAACAAGTCCCATCAAATGCGATCTTAAAGTAATTTACAAAAATATCCAACAAAACTATAATAATTATTATAGAAACAATTTTAAGCAGAAATAGCCAAAACGGAATTTATGACTTTATATAATATTTTGTAATGACCCCCACTGTGTAATCCGCTCTGTTCGAATTCATCGAGAACTTCTATCCATTGAATATTTTGCATGTGCACTGCTACATTTAAGCCATGAAGGAAAATAATTCAATATGGTAAACAAGTCACGTGGCCCATATGTTATTGCTTTCTGCTGCCGCTGCCTCTATCTCTGCCTTTGACTTTGACTTTGATTTTGTAAAATTAGAGGAGGTGCACAAGATGTCAGCTTAATGGGCGGCGCCACGCCCTGCTGTCTGGTGCCCGCCCGCCCAAGCGACTGGCATTATAAACTTAATTAAAATATCGGCAGACAGTAATAAATGACGGCCCCCGAAAGCAGGCAATGTTTTTCTTTAGAATGGCAAGCGGCAAATATTTAAACTGCCACCTCCGCCATTCTCGCACACTCGCACATATTGTGCCGACTTTGGCAGATGCACGGTTGCGTGTGTGTATTTATAGACACACCTGCCTCACCCACACCCACACCCACACCCACACCCACACAGCCGCACACACACAATGGCGCTACAATCACAGGTAACTGCTACATGTGTAAATATTTACAAAACGCGCCAAGCGTCGACAAACCGACGCCAGGCATCTTCACTTTTACCGCCAACGAGCAGCGACTCTTCATTGTTGTTGCCGAGCGCAACTCTTTCGCCGCGCCCAGGAGCGCTTCATGGGCTCTAGAGGTTGGGGGCCCAGAAATACTCAAAAAATACGCTTTCATAATACATACCCCCAAATTTAATGATACACTTTCTTAACAAATTTTATTTTATTTTTATTATGCCGAAAAGCGTGCTATTTGACATTTTTTGGTAGTGGATTTTTTACCTATGAATACTTACCTAAAATACCCACATTATATATTCTACAACCCAAAAACCTTTAGCCACAAAATGCCCCAAAGAAAATCATAACAAACTTGATGTGTTTTCCAAGTCATGATTTCAGTTATCTAGATATCCTTTGACAAATTCTGGGCCCGCTCCTGTCTTTTCACTCTCCCACGCAGCCAAACACAGGTTTATTTATGCCTTTCGATATTTATCGCTGTTGCTCTATTTGTTTTTGTTGCTGCCAGTGCCGCTTTTCCAGAGTCCCCCTGCAGGGATGGTACGGAGGGCTTGTGTATGTGCCTGTTTGTTTTATTCCCTTTTATTATTATTATGCTGTCATTTCTGTTGTCGCGACATTGTCAGCGAACGTTGTGTGTGGTCCTTTATATGGCTGCGTGTGTGGTGGACTCGAAATCCGAGCTCGTCCTTCTTTATCCCTTTTTCTTGCCAGCATCAGAGGAGTTTTAGTTGCACCGATTGAGCAAAACGTTTTCTGTGTCATAATAATGGCTTCCCAAATCAATGTCGTTTACTAAAATCGGTTATAACATCAAGTCAAAATAAAAATTTGAATTAAATTCGATTACCCAAATATCCAAATCAACTGCGTAATTCGTTCCCATTTCAAATGTTGTCTTCCTCGAAGTCTCGTAGCATTGTCGCCGATTTCATAAAATAATAAAATGGCAAAGTAAATCATCGCACCAACCCCCTTAAAGTCTTGAAAAGACAGTTAAGCCCCTGAACTTCCCAACCCTCGCACATGGACAGGCTTGAATTGATGGTCGGAAGCAACCCCCTGAACCCCCTTTAAAAAAGGCTTCAGAGGCTTAAGCCCACACTTGCTACTGACTTTTGATATCCATTTCAAAGTTATGGCCAATCTACCTTTTGAAACCCGAGTGGCGACCACTAGAGTTTTATTAGTTGTAAGCTCAGTGTCAGATCTTATCTTTTGATGACATATCGCTATCGACAGCCTCTGATAGCGATCAACGTTGCATGGTACATCATAATTTACATAGCAAATTGCGTGCTTATGGATGGTATATATAGCTGTAATTCCCAACGACCTCATTGAGTTACGCGGGTGTAATGGATCTCAAAGTTACCCTAGTGGCAGTCCTAGCCACCCTTGGCAGTGCCAAAGAAGCCACCTATGAGCTCGTTTTGTCGGATGAGAATATTTTCGCTGCTTGTCCAGATGCTCCGCAAGGCACACTTGACATACATGGACTTTTTGATTTATCGGAGTTTTCGGCTTCCTTAGAAGAGAACGGTACGGTTATATCAGGAAACATGATTCTTATATGGGACATTCAGTCGCAGGATCGAGTAAAGGTGACGAAAATTCCTCAACGCTATAGGTTGCAAGGATCTATCTCGCACATCTGTATATTTTTCAGATTGTTATTAAACTGTTATACTTTGATCGAGGCACCTGGACACCGACATTGTTTACTGTCACCTCACATGATTTCTGCAAGTCAATGTACGATTCCAAGCAGCCATGGTACAAGCTTTGGACGGGACATGTTATAAACGTCGAAGATGTCAAGGACAAATGTCTTAGTCCTGGGGTAGGTATACATTCATACATAAAATACTGTACAGGACACAGGCAACATCTTTCCATTACAAATTCTTTAGCTTTGGAGTCGGTAATTCTTATCGCCAGTATCGATTCTTATTCCAGACAAAACTAATCTTGGATACTTACTTGATGAGACCGACAAAGGTTGCGGACTCATTTCGAGAGGGACTTTATAAAATCCATGTCACCATTAAAGCTTTTGATGCCGTTGGTACTGAGCGACCTGTTAGCATCTGTTTCGACGTAATTGGATACCTACAAAAAAAAGAAGTTTCTAACATTTAATAGGAAATCCTTGTTAAACTGTATGTTGACAAGACGGGAGGCTTGCTTTGCTATTTGATCCCGAAATGTCCATTAAAAATATAAAGTTAAATAAATCTTGAGTTCATGCATTCTTACAGAATCCAATATCGTGGGTAACTTTTTTATAGCATTAAAAAATAACGTCAATGTGGTAGCCACAACCTAACATAGTATATATGAATTCGAATTCTGTAGGAATATCCTATTAATGGACTAATAATAGCATGTTTGTGTGTGTTTTTTATAGTTAACAAGCAAGGAAGCCAACTTCAAAAGTATACATACCCCTGCAGTTTGGTAATTTAGAATAGGCATAACTAACCCAAAATGTTATATATTTCAAATTGGAAAGCTTTTCTGTGTTATTTTTTAATAGGAATATAGATCTGCTTATTGACTTTAGATATTACAATTTTTTTTATACCCTTGCAGAGGGTATTATAATTTTGCCATTCTGCAGCGTAGTGAAGGAGGCATCTCCGACCCCATAAAGTATATATATTCTTGATCAGCATCACCACCCGAGTCGATCTAGCCATGTCCATCTGTCTGTCTGTCCGTCTGTCTGTCCGTCTGTTTGTCGGTTTCTACGCGAACTAGTCTTTCAGTTTTTTAGCTATCGGGCTGAAATTTTTAGCATAGTCTTATTTCTTTAGCACGCAGTATATATGTCGGAACGGCCCTAATCGGACGACTATATCCTATAGCTGCTATAGGAATGGTGGCGAAATCAATGCAACCAAATTGTAATACCCTCTGCAAGGGTATAAAAATTGGTAACTTCTCTGTTTGTCAACGAATTTCTATAAATTTCGAGATATAGTCGTTTTTTATAGTTCTAGAATTATGGTTTTAATTTCATTAAGACCGGACAACTATATCTTATAGCTGTCATAGAAGGGATCGGTCGATTTATATAAAAATGTAAAATTCTACATGTAAAATGTAAAATTTACAAAATTTACATAATTTGATATTTTTTTAACATTACCAAAATGAATCGATTTTCAATGATCCAATTGCAGACTGCAATTGTTTTTTTTTTTTTTATTTTTGACAAATTAAATAATGTAACCCCTTTGGCCAAATTTTTTTTTTTTCAAAATTTTGATTGTAAATAACTGGAATTTTAATGGCGAATCGGCAGATATTCGGATTATGGCTATCACTTTCGGTTTAGCTATAAGAGGCTCCCGAGACGGCCTTAAATTCGCGCATTTTGAATTCATAAAATATTTCGAAAAATATGATTACTTTTTTGGACAAATCAAAGTTTAAAAGTGGCGTAACTAAGCTAAAATAGCAATTATAAAAATTTGAAAAGCGTTTCTGTGCTAGTTTTTATTAGGATATTAAATCTACATATTGACTTTAGAAATTAAAAAAATTATTTTTTACTTCAATGTATAATAAATTCTAATGATTTAACCCCTTGCCAAATTTTGAAAAATCGAGTCAAATTTTTTTTTTCTGATATTTTTCAATATTTTTGTTTAAAATGTTTAAAATTTTAATGACGATTCGGAAAATATATGGTTTTGGCTATCACTCCCTTTTTGGCTATAAGAGGCTCTTAAGAAGACCTCAAATTTCCAGATTTTTAGGTTAAAAATATATTTTGAAAAATATGATAATTATTTTGTAACATCTGAGATAAAAATAATCTTGACTTAGCCAAAACAGCCTTAATTTCAATTCGGAAAGCTGTTCTATGTTAGTTTTTATTAGAATAATAAATCCGTCTACGAAGTTAAAATATTAAAACAAATACATTTTTTGGCAATTTTTGACAAATTTAATGATGTAACCCCTTATAAAATTTTGACAAATCGATAAAACATTGATGTTTTTCAATATTTTGGTTTCAAATGCTCAAGTTTTTAATGACGAATCGGAAAATACACGGCTTTTGGCTATCACTCTCTTTTTGGCGATAAGAGACTGCCAAGAAACACCAAATTCGCGTATTTTTTGGCTAAGAAAATATTAAAAAAAATATATAACTTTTTTGGACAAACAAGAAAGGAATCTAAGTTCAGTAGGCCACAGTCTGCAATTGGATTATTTAAAATCGATACAATTGAATCATTGAAAATAATCCCTTTTGGTAAACTTAAAAAAATATCGAAGTTGGTAAATTTATATAACATTTACTTACACATTTAACATCTTACTTGTAGAATCTTACATATTCATATAAATCATCAGATAGCTTCTATGGCAGCTATATAGTACTGTTGTTCGATCGTAATTAAATTAAACATGTAATTTTAAAAGATTTTATCACGCAATTTATAAAAATACATTAAAAATAGGAGAAGTGTTTATTTTTGTTTCATTAATTTTCCGATCATTCCTTTGGCAGCTGCAAGATATAGTGGTCCCATTCCAACCTTTCCGACATATATACTAACTACAATAGAAAGACGGCTATCTGCAAAGTTTCATTCAGATATCTTAAGAACTGGGAGACTAGTTTGCGTAGCAACGGACAGACAGACGGACAGGCGGACATACCCAAATCGACTGAGCTGGTGATGCTGGTCAAGAATATATATAATTTATGGAGCCGGAAATGCTTCCTTCACTGCGTTGCAAATTTAGAATACCCTGCAAGGGTATAAAAATAAGATGCCTCATTCAATTGCTAATTACAAATAGTCAAAGTAAATAAAAATACATATTAATTTAGAAAGAATAACATATATGATTACATATAAAATTATATGCATAAATAAGGCTTTAAAGTTTACTGCTTTTGCCTATCTCCTTGTCGATGAGATGCAAATTAGTATAGATGCAAATAGTATGTGGTACATAACTAACCACATCATGAATAACATAAAAACATTAACTTCAAGAACGTATAAGCGAACATCGGCGTAAGCCCTATTATTTTTGCAATGTTGTAAGGTATGTAATTAATAACAAATAATTATTTATTATAGATTTAAGCCTCTGATGGAGAAGAATAATTATTATAATTATAGCAGGTATTTCGTGCTACTGCATGGTATATATTGCTGTAATTTCCTACGACCGCATTGAGTTACGCGTCTATAATGGATCTCAAAGTTACCCTAGTGGCAGTCCTAGCCACCCTTGGCAGTGCAAAAGAAGCCACCTATCAGCTCGTTTTGTCGGATGAGAATATTTTCACTGCTTGTCCAGATGCTCCGCCAGGCACACTTGACGTACATGGACTTGTCGATTTATCGGATTTTTCGGCTTCCTTGGACGAGGACGGTACGTTAATATCAGGAAGCCAGACTTTTATATGGGACATTCAGCCGCAAGATCGAGTAAAGGTGACGAAAAGTTCTCAGCGAACTGCTATAGGTTGCAAGGATCTATCTCGCACATCTGTATATTTTTCAGATTGTTGTTAAACTGTTATACTTTGATCGAGGCACTTGGACACCGACATTGTTTACTGTCACCTCACATGATTTCTGCAAGTCAATGTACGATTCCAAGCAGCCGTGGTACAAGCTTTGGACGTCACATATTAAAAACGTCGAAGATGTTAGGGACAAATGTGTTAGTCCTGGGGTAGGTATATAAATATATAGAATTACCCATTATCTATCTATCTTCTAATTTTCTTAATAAAATCTTGATTATTATAGCTGGTAATAATAAGTCGAAATCGATAAACACATATCAAAACCATTTATTTCAGACAAAACTTATCTTTGAGACTTTCTTGATGAATGCTGACTTAACCGTAAGCCTACGGCGAGAGGGTCTTTATAAAGTCCGGATTACCTTCCAAGCTTTTGATTCCGAAGGTAATGAGCGCCCTACGAACATCTGCTTTGACGCACTTGGAAACCTACAAAGAAAAGAAAACGTGTAATATTTAATCAAAAAATCCTTGTGAAAGGTTGTGTTGACAAGACGGGAGGCGTATTTTGCCAACTTAACCCGAAATGTCCATTAAAAATATAATATTATTGCAAATTTGAGTTGGTGAATTTATTTTTTCACAGACACAGAACCTAATATCGTGAGTAACAAGTATACAAAACTTGAGTCAGTTTGCAATGTTTAGAGGCATATATGTAATTAATAACTTATAATTATTATTAAGGCTCTGATGGTGAAAAATAATGACAGTAATCATAATATAGCGCTCTGCTGTGTGAATGAAATTTTCCACGACCGATTTCAGAAACTCGTCTATAATGGATCTCAAAGTTACCCTATTTTTCAGGGGATTTCAAAACCCTTGTGTTTTCTATAACACCTCCAGTGAACATGTAAAATACAGCAGCTGATAAAAGAAACATTCATTATTTTACTAAAATATGTACGAAATTTATTATTGGTGTGAAGCGTACAAATTTAAATTAAAGGTTTATCATTATGTTTTTATTTTTATAATCGTTAATATATACATTCACTTACACTTAGGGACTATGATGAAATCAGCTTAGGTCTATAACTTAAACAAATGTAGCGTCATACTTTCAATAACATAAGGACTTCTAAAAAACGATTGCCAGCGGTCAGTTACTGCTAACTTAACTAAGACACGAGATCGTTGAGGCGTTCATGTTGGCGGGCAGCAGAGACCGCCGACCGATCATGTCAGATGCGGCGTAGCCGCTGTCGCCGATTTCCCCGCGAAGAATCGACTTCCCCCTGTCTGGTTGGTGAAGAGCAACGTATCCACTGAGGGCAGCATCTGATTGGAGCGCACCAGCAGAGGTACGTTCACCATGGAGACCGTGGGCACGGCCGACACACTCGTGATCACTGACTGCGCCGAGTTGCCCGCGCTTAGCTTGCCATTCGCGTTCAATGTGAAGGCGGGCAGGTAGTAGTTTCCAGATCGCGTCGGTATGGCTTGCGTGGATGTGGCCGCACTGGAGGCGGTGGAAACGGCTGTCAGCTCCATGGAAGCCGGCGAAGAGAACGGTGAGGACTCCAACGAGGGGCAAGCAAGGCGATCGCTGGGCTTACAAGGCACTGAAAGTTAAAATTAGTTTATTAATTTGTGTCTAACAGTTGAATATAACTCTCGACTTACTAAAATCATCATCCGGCAACAGCTCGTCGGGCAATTCGTTTTTGATCTGGAAATGCAGGGCGGCGGCCGAGTCCGAGATGGCGTTGTCCGATGTCCCCATGTCTGTGCGCGCGACTGGTGCATCGTATAGACCGCACTCCTCCATCTCCAGGGCCTGCTCCATGATCAGCTCCTCGGCTGAAGTCAGGCTGAGTCCATGCAAGTCCAAAAACGGACCCTGCCTTTGCACGGGCTCTGTCTTAATCTGCGGCACTGCAGCGGCGGTCTCAAGGCTAGTCTGCTGCAACTGGGCCTGTCGTTGCAGTTGTTTGGGCGCCAGCTGCTTGCGTTCCCGCTTAGCTTTGGCCTGCTTGGGCGCCGGCGGTGGCAGCGCCACCACCACAGTAGACTGACCATCCGGTTGCTGATGTGTGGCCGACGGCGTTGGATGCACCTGCTGTAGGGCTGTGCCGGCTGGCAGGGTAATCCCCAAGGCGGCCAAGGTGGCCTGCTGCGGCTGCTTCTTTTTGCGCGCCTGTTTTGCAGGAGCCAACGCAGGTGCCGGCGCAGGATTGGTCTTTCCTTTCGGTTCACTGGAAGTGGCAAGATCGTCGGGATTCACTGTTGCTGTCACCGCCGCCGCCGCAGCTGCCGCCGCCGCTGCTGCTTTCTGGGCCTTACTGGTGGTCGACTTCTTTGAACAGTAGGAGGGAATGTTCTCGAGGTGTTCGCCTGTCTTGTGATCCACCTTATGCCGGCGCCTCGTGTGCTTGAGCCAGTTCGGGAAGTTGGTAAAGTCGCGTGGGCAGTAGTTGCACTTGAAGGGTCGCATGCCAGTGTGGATGTTCGAGTGCTGCTTTAGCTTCGAGTTGCTGATGAAGCTCTTGTCGCACACCGTGCAGGCGAACGGTCGTTGCTCCAAATGCACCAGGTTGTGAACCTTCAGGCACCGCTCCGTCTTGTACATCTTGCCGCACTTTTCGCAGCGGTAGGAACGGGTCTGGGCATGGTACTTCTGATGGCGCTGCAGATGCGATCGCTCCTGGAAGCGCTTCTGGCACTCTGGACACTCGTACGGCTTTTCCGACGAGTGGATTCGTGCGTGATGTGTAAGGTTTATCTTTTGCACGAACTTCTGTCCGCAGATGTCGCACTGGTACTTCTTGTTGTCACTGTGAATCTTCCTATGCATCCACATGCTTCCCAATTTGAGGCTAAAGGAGGTGGAAAAAGGTCAATACAAGTCTAAAGGTCCGGGATTCAACAAGAACTTACCATTTGCCGCAGTCAGGGCACTTCTTCCAAGTGTCCTTGCGTGCCTCGGTGCGATGCGTCTTGAGGTGCTTCTTTAAGCCAGCCAGCACCTCGAATTCCCGCTGGCACTCACTGCAGCGGTAGGTTAGGCGCAGCCGGTGTGCGGCCGCCTCGTGCTTGGCAACCTCATCTGGGGTTTCCAACAGCAGGCCGTTGCAGTCGAGGCACTTGTGGAGCGGAGCAATGTCAATTTCCAGGGACTTGCCGTTGATCTCGGACGCTGGCGGTGGCATGCTGGCCGTATCAGCCTCCGGTGACACTGTGCGGCCCAATTGTGGCTGCTGGAAGATGGTAAACGAGGGCGGCAGGAACTCGCCCTCGCACACCTCAACCTTTGTGACCACATGCGCCGACTTTAAGTCCGTCGGAGGTTGCTTTTCCTCGGGCGGCTCCTCCTTAAAGACCTTCAGACGCACCGCCGTCACCGCCGGCAGCTTGGGCTTGCGCTGCATCGGCTGGCCCAGCGGCTGGGGCATCTGCATCTGCTGCTGTTGGTGAAGCTGCAGCTGCTCGGTGGAGAGCTTGACTGGTGTGGAGGCGCCGCTGGATGACGTCTTCTTGAAAGGCGAGTTGGTAAACGCGTTCGGCGGCTCGGGCCGCAGGAACGTCACACTGAACTCTGAGCTGGAGTGATTGTCACTGGAGCTGGTTAGGCCGCTGCTGGGCACGAGGGTGCCGCTGGCCGCCAGGTCATCACGCACGCCCTCCGACGAGAGGTTGAGCTCCGTGTTGTTCTGAGCGCTTTCGTCGAGGACGCGCCAGAAGTCCGTGGAGGAGAGGCTGTTGCCATTGACCAGGCTTGCGGAGCTGATAGTCACGCAAGCGGACAGATCGATGTCTAGCGACTCGTCCTTGATGCTCGAAATCGAGTCGAAGTTGTTGATCCTCAGCAAAGAGCTGAGGATCTCGTCGTGGGCCGCCTTGGTGGGGGTGCCCGCATCGCCGCCATAGATTTTAGGCGGCAACTTCTTGCTTGGCGCCTCTTCCTTCATTCTCTTGCCCTTGCCTTTGCACTCCATTCGCCTCACGTACACGTACAGGTTATGCGGTCGGCGTTTTCGCTCGACGTATTTCGTCTTATTTGGCGGCGCCGCTGGCGCTTTTCTTTCACTGGTGCCCTTTCACCGGTCACTGGGTCCTTAATTCACTCATTGCGGTCACTTTTGCTTGAGAACACGCGCGGCAACGGGTCGAAAAACATTTAATTATTGTGAAATGCGCCTTGGCTTTGTTGTTTTTGTCACGCTTACGATTCTCGAGTCGCCATTTTGAGAGTAGTGTTGGAAGACGCGTACTAGTGGCAGTCCCGCTAACAGTGCTGACGGCTTGGGCTTTAGCTAGCTAAAATTTGTATATATATTTATTATTATCATATTATCTGATGCATTCATTAATTAAACTTATATATTGTATTTATCATATTTGTTCAAATAAGTGCATATACTTAAAGACTTTTGTTTTTTTTTTAATTTAACTGTGTAACAAATACAAATTATGTCAAACATAGTTATTAGTAATAAGAAGGTTAACTTATTACATAGATAACAATTTATGCAGTCAATTTATAATCTTTAAATTATAAAAAAAAATCTTTCTCTTTCCACATCCATAATCTTCTCTCGCGAAAACCCAATCCAACTCCTCGCCAACCCAACATCTCTGCTTCCTCCACAAATCCAATCTAATACATAAAATTTAGATACATAAATATATTTAAAATAAAATAATAAAACCCCTCCCCTGTCAGGCGAGCTTTATTAAAATAAATAAATAAAATATTTAACTTGATCTGACTATCTTTGGCTTGCGCATTTAGCTTTTTTCTAGCCAAAAGAGAGCATATTTTTTGTACACAACATTTTTGTTGGTATATAAACAGTATATTTTAGTACTTTTTTGAACGCCTTCGCTATGTTTTAACGGACGTACTGCGGTCACACTGATAAATATGGCGTCAGAGGCAGAAGTTCCAGGTAAAGTAAATTTTTTGTCAAATAATTAACTCCATTCAGGCGAATCGCAGTGACAGGTGATTCGTTATTCAGCCAGAGCAGTAGCTAGACATCCCAGTGATCGGAGGCGCGCTTGAAAACGAGTCGTGAAAAAACTAACCGCACGAGGCAGCCAATTGAAAGCCACCATTATAACAACGCGCGATCTCGTACAGTTTATGTAAACCGCATGGATTAACTAACCCGGTCGAATCGTTTTCCAGGTCGTCGCACACGTTCTGGCCGGAAGGCGGCCGCATCCCCGGCAGCATCGCTACCGACGCGAACCACCAGACGCGCATCCAAGAAGAACGCACAGGTCAGTAACAATCATCCACGCAGGCTCACAGATACCCAGCAAGTGATGTAAACGATTGCAATATCCAGTGCGGATGTGGCGTTGTTCCATTCGCACATGATTCCCCCCTCGGGGGCACGTGATTCCCTGCAAGGGCCAGCTGATGTCACTAAAGCAATCGACCGTGTGATTAGTCTGTGGGGCAGCAAGTCATTAATAGCGCTAATCGTTCCAGCTAAGTGACCCCGAAGAGGAACCAGAGGAACAGCCGGCCATGGTGCAGGAAGAGGAGGAGGAGCCAGTTGCCATGTCAGCGGCAGTCACCGAGGAGCCGCCTGCCATGGAACAGCACTTCGACGAGATAATTGCTTTGGACGATGACGTCGAGATGCCCGCCGAAACTGGCGGAGTGGACGAGAAGAGCTCCTCCTTCCCCTTCGGAACGGTGGCAGAGCAGCATTCGGAGACCAGCGACGACATCAAAGAGAGTCGCAAGGAAGCCGGCGTGGACACCCTGCTGGCCTCGCTCGCGGGGGACAATGCCAACAGCTTGCCGTCCGTGGGCGGCAATGATGAGAGCGACACTACCAAGAAGGCGGACTTTGAGTACAATGTCGAGGCACAGACCGAGAAACTGAACTCTTCGGAGGATTCCAGCTCGCACCATGCCATAGCCGAGAGCTTAGGTGATGAGGCGGACACTAGCGATGCCACCATTGTCCATACCGAAATAATCTCAGAGGATGAACTACCGCCACCCAGCAAGCCGGAGATAAACGATGCCGAGGAAGTGTCCGACGAGGAGCTACCGGCCCCGCAACGTGCCGAGCTGCCCGCAGACGCCGAGGTGATCTCCGAAGATGAGCTGCCCACCCACAACAACAACAACGCGAGTGAGGCTAAGGCTCCTGTAAAGCGCAAGGCGGAAACAGAAAATGATAAGGGAACTGATAAGGAAGCTGGCAGCTTTGAGACGAACACAAAGGAGAAGGCCGTAGAGGAATATAATCCGGGGAGCCCCACTAACGAGAGTACCGATGGCCAGCCCTCCGAGAAGAGAACCAAGGTGGATGGTGAGTAGTTAGAGCCTTAAATTACAGCTGAACTTCTTAACTCCAAATTGATTTGACAAACAGATGCCGAGCCCAAGGAGAAAAAGAAGGAAACGGAGCGCGATAAGGAGAAGGAGAAAGACAAGGACAAGGAGAAGGAGAAGGAGCGTAAAAAGTTGCCCGAGCTAGATAGATATTGGCGGGCGGTGAAAGAGGACTCGGCAGACTTTACCGGCTGGACTTACCTGCTCCAATATGTGGACAGTGAGGTGAGTGCAGCAGCCTTTAAACTCTGAAAGATCTCAAGTACACGTGAATACTATTCCCTGCAGTCCGATGCGGAGGCAGCTCGTGAGGCCTACGACACATTCCTGTCCCACTATCCCTACTGCTATGGGTACTGGCGCAAGTACGCCGACTACGAGAAGCGCAAGGGCATCAAGGCCAACTGCTACAAGGTGAGTACCCCCCACACACTTGGTCGTGCAATTAAATATCTTTCGCAATTTCTTGTATTACGCTTACAATTACGATTACAATTGATATTCATGTATTTGTTTTTAATTGCAATTTATTATGACCTAATAAAAACAACATCTACAAAACCACCAACTAATGAAATCAAAAAACAAAAGTCTAGACCATTTAGGGCCGTATTGTCTTATAGGGTTCGTTTCTCCCAAACCTTTAGTAACGAATGAGACTGAAACTGGATGGGGAGCTGAATGATCTAAGGTGCTATTAACTTTGCACCTATTCTTGCCTATCTAGGTGGGTAACCACATTAAATGGACTGTTTTCCAATGCTCGTACTCGAATTGATGGGGCCTATAATTTATTTTCTCTCTAAAATATTGAAAAAATGGTTTGAAATTAAGTTTATGAATTATTATCTGCAAATGTTTGCCCTTTAATATTTTTAATGTGGTTTTCCCACTCGTATGGAGCATTTAAGTCAAGTAAATAAATTGATTGTCGTCTTTCACAATGAGTCCCCTTTCGTTCACAAAAAATTCACTCCAAAAACACTTTGGTATATATCAATCTATTGGTTATGTGTATTCTTTCGTATCAACCACATGTTTATTCACTTTTATCCACACATAAGTTACCGGAAATGTAGCTTAATTGATGGGACGTTCGTAATAGAGTAGACTTCACCATACATTCTTGTCGCACAACTTACGTTGTAGCCGAACTCAGCTCAGCTCAGTGCAATCCCCTTGACCCCCCTGACCGAACTAAGCCCGAAGGCGCTTCTTCTGATCTTCGTACGTTTGTATCACCAGTTACCTCTTCAGTTACGTTACCGTTACCGTTACCGTTACCTCCACCCTTCTACAACACGAAATAAATAGTGAGCTTGCATCTCTCGTTCAGTCGTAAGTACAAATGGCGTTTAAATGAAATTTTTAAGTCTCTCTGTGTGAATTTTTCGTTGTAAACCGAAACACTGAAAGTAAAGTGTGTGCTTAGAATAAGAAAACAACAAGAACAACTACAACTACCTGTGTGTTACGTATTCCGTGTCTATGTAAAGTCGCTAAGTTAGCCCTAAGGTTCGAACACCATTCACATCAACACGATAGCTTTAAGTCTCTCTCTGAGCCTGCAACCATTAAAAGATAAAATCAACTATATACATTCTTATATTTCTTCTCTGCGATCGATCGACAATAAATCGAAACGAACCTCAAAACTTGTACGAAAATGACCAAAATCCTAGGTGTTTGAGCGCGGCCTAGAAGCGATTCCCCTCTCGGTAGATCTGTGGATTCACTATCTGACCCACGTCAAGTCGCATCATGACGACGATGAGCAGTTCATTCGCCTCCAGTATGAGCGGGCGGTGAAGGCGTGTGGCCTGGAGTTCCGATCGGACAAGCTCTGGGACGCCTACATTCGCTGGGAGAACGATGCCAAGCGCTACCACCGCGTGGTGCAGATCTACGATAGGCTGCTGGCCATACCCACCCAGGGCTACAACGGACACTTTGACAAGTGAGTATAAAATTTTAAATCGATGCACAATTAATTACCAAATTCCTTTAGTTTCCAGGATGTGATAAATCAGCATGTTATAACCAGCACCCTGGGCCATGAGGAGATCGTCCGCCTGCGCAAAGATTTCCACGAACGTCAGCAGAGCAAGTCCTCCAAATCCTCGTCCAAAAGCCGTCGCGACAGCAGCAGTAGCAGCTCCAAGGGCGATCGTGAGCGAGAACGGGAGAAGGATAAGGATAAGGAGAGGGACAAGGACAAGGACAAAGAGAAGGAGAAGGAAAAGGAAAAGCGAGCTTCCAGCAGCGGTGGCGGTGCTGGTAAGTCGCCAAAAGATTCTATTGAAACTCATGTCGATGAATCAGAAAGTACTACCGATCTGACCGAAAGCGAGACATCGCCAGCAGCTTCGAAGACGGCGCCGCCTCAGATCGATTTCAGTGATCTTGCCACGCTGAGTGACGAGGAGGTGGCCAGCATAAGGGATAGGGCTATCTCGGCACGCCGCAAGATCCACAAGTTGACAGTCAGCGCAGTGACTGCCCGCTGGTCGTTCGAGGAGGGCATCAAGCGGCCCTATTTCCATGTCAAGCCCCTCGAAAGGGCTCAGCTCAAGAACTGGAAGGACTACTTGGACTTTGAGATAGAGAAGGGCGATCGTGAGCGCGTCCTGGTTCTGTTCGAGAGATGCCTTATTGCCTGCGCTCTGTACGACGAGTTCTGGCTGAAGATGCTGCGTTATCTGGAGTCGTTGGAGGACCAGACCGGAGTCATTGATCTCATGCGAGATGTGTACCGTCGCGCCTGCCGCATCCATCACCCGGACAAGCCTAGTCTACACCTAAAGTGGGCTGCCTTCGAGGAGTGCCAGCTCAACTTTGATGGCGCCGCCGAGATTTTGCAGCGTATCGAGCAGCGTTGCCCCAATCTCCTCCAGCTCTCCTATCGACGCATTAACGTTGAGCGACGGCGCGGGGCATTGGACAAGTGCCGCGAGCTGTACAAGCACTACATAGAGAGTACAAAGAACAAGGGCGTGGCCGGCAGTCTGGCCATCAAGTATGCTCGCTTCCTCAACAAGATCTGCCACGATCTCGACGCGGGTCTGGCCGCCCTGCAGCAGGCCTTGGAACGCGATCCGGCCAACACTCGCGTGGCCCTGCAAATGATTGATCTCTGTCTGCAGCGAGAGAAGGTGGATGAGCACGAAGTGGTTCAGATAATGGACAAGTTCATGGCTCGGGCCGACATCGAGGCCGATCAGAAGGTGCTGTTTGCGCAGCGCAAAGTCGAGTTCCTCGAAGACTTTGGCAGCACGGCCAAGGGCTTGCAGGAGGCTCAACGTGGCCTTCAGCAGGCGCTTAGCAAGGCCAACGAGGCTTCGAAGAAGGGGTGAGTACGAGTGTGAGCAAATTATCCTCCCTATTAGCTAATAATCTTGGATTTCCCTTGCAGTGATAGCAGTCCCAGCCGCAAAGGCTCAGCGGCCAGCAAAGACGGGGCCGCCCCATCTGGATCGTCCGCCTTTGCGGCAGCCTATAACAATGGTGGCACAGCCACGGCTGCCGCAGGCTACAACTACGGAGCGGCCAATGCCTCCGCCTACTACGGTCAGCAGAATAGTGCCGGCGGCGGCGTTTACCCGCCTCAGCCGCCGCAGCAGCAAGCCTCGTACGACTACTACAACCAATGGGGCTACGGAGCCGGAGCAACTGGACCCAGCGGCAGCAGTAGTGGGACCTATAACTACGGCCAGTGGAGCGGCTATGGCAACTACTATTGAGAACCGACCACCCACCCCGACTCCTTGTACCTCCAAGACGTACCCCAGCTCGTTTAGTTATGCCTTGCTGCTCTGTTAATGATTAATAGTCGTCTATTTGTAATTTTATATTGATTCCCAATATGCATACACCTCTTAAGACACCAGAAACACCGGAAAATAAAGAAATATCAGCTTAATCGGTTCACCATATACGCGTGTTGCATGTATTTCGCCAAGAGATGCTTGGGACAAGTCAAGGAGGAAGGCTTAGAAAGAAAATAAAATTTACAACTTGCCACCGAGGAGCTCGATCGGCAAAGCAACCTTAAGCCTAGAGATTGGGTCGGTACCAGGTCACCTCCCCGCCATTGCAGCCGGTGACGAGCAGCGGCTCCCTGGGGCTGAATTTGGCGCACAGCACTACGTCCTGGTGCTCGGTGATCTTAGCCAGCTCGACCAGCTTCTGCGGGCGGCGCTTGACCTCCTCGAACATCTGGCACCGGGGATAGTCGCAGCAGTCAGCACTGTAGCCCAACAGACGCACGCCGTTGCCGTAGGGGGAGCAAACGATCCGACCGTCCGCTGAGAAGCCCGGCTCCTTGATGAAGCCTGGCTTTGTGTTGGTTTCGGCGGCATAGTAGAGCAGCTTCTTGGCATTCACTAGTATGGAATGGCTGTTCTCCTTGGACGTCGCCGCTCCCGCTCTGGTTATAAGCGGACGCAGGCGCAGACGATGCCCGATCTCCAGGCGCACCGTGGTGTCGCTGTTGCTGCTACTTGAGCTGCTGCTGCTGCTACTTGAGCTACTGCTGCTGCTGCTGGGGCTGCTGAGGTTGGTGCTATTGGGGCTCTCTGCAGGCGCAGGGGTACTCTGCTGCTGCTGGCGTAGGCTGCTGCTGTTGACCATCAGGCGACTGGCCACCGAGGGACGCAGCGGGAGCACGCCACTGCTGATGGCGTAGACAAAGTTGTAGCCGCTCACATGGTTGTTGGAGTTGCGCGCCCTATTCTGGCGGATAGCGCGCTCCTGCACGGTCACCTCCGCCGCCCAAATGTCGGGTATAAAGGTGTCCGGGCGTGGCGAGACTGCGGCCGGTGCAGCTCCGGCCATTCGGCCTGATCCAGCGTTGTCCAAGTGGAAAACCTGAACAGTGCCCATACGCATGGACCTGCGCGGCTGTCGGGGCGGCAGTCCATCGGAATCTTGGTCTGGCGCAGTAGTGGGATCTCTACGGCTACTGGCCGAGTGCGTGCACTTTTTCTTGGGCTGCGGCTCCTCTTCATCGCCATCGTCCTCGCTGGGCACCGGCTCCTCGTTGATGTCGTGGATGCAGGTCCACTCGCTCTGCTCGTCGCAGCTTACGTTGCGCGTCAGCATGCAACGGCAGTGCGGGTGGATCTGCAGGGCCATGATCATCTCGGCGTCGTTCTGCTCGGGGAAGTCGGTGACCAGCTCCACGCGGTTCTTTTTCTGGCGTTTGGAGAACACATGGTCGTACTTGGCAGCCTGTGGGATGTACTGCTCGCCCAGCTGCATCAGGCGGTAGATGCCAGGCTGTAAGTTTAACCAAATCAATTTGGTTAACCAATTTGTGCGAAAATGCGACTTTACTCACCCTGAAGCCGCACAGATCCTTGTGCAGAGTGGTCAGGTCAAGGTGATGGATGATCATTATGTAGCCCCCACTGGTGCAGAGGACCAGCTTCTCGCCCGAGGGCGATATGCGGCAACGCATGAGTCCGCTGGCGTGGAAGACGCGCTGCGAGATCAGACCCTGCTCCGTGTGCGAGTTGATGTCCCATGTGAAGATGCTGCCGTCGAAGCCGGAGCTCACGAGAAGCTTGTCTTTGGACGAGTACTCGATATTCTTCACCCAGTTGGAGTGTCCATGCAGGACGCGCAGCTTCTGCTTCATGTTCCGCAGGTCCCACAGAGCCACCGTGAAGTCGTCGGAGCCCGTGGCAAACAGGCGGTCGTCAAAGAATCTAAAAGGCCAATTGCGAATTGCAGTTTGCTCCATGCAGAGATCAGGGATCCTGGATTACTCACTTGATGCAGTTGACGCTGTCGGTGTGTGCATCCGGAACTTTGAAGATCTCCTTCTGTGTAATGGCGTCAAATACGAGGACGCACTTGCGCTCGGTGGCGGCTACCAGGACGTTGCCATCGGCATTGAACTCCAGGTTGAAGATGGCCCCGGTCCGCCCGGCCTCCGTGGGCTTGCAGTTGGCGTGGTAGCTATTGAACATGTTCATCGAGCTGTATATCCGCCGCATCACAAAGTTCTCGTCCCCCGCATGGGTGGAGAAGCCACTCTCGCGCCGGCTCAGGTAGCGCTCCATGGTGGGGCTTTTCGACTTTCGAGCTAGTGCGTCCGTTATCTGGCTTAAATGGGTAGAATTCGGCTATTCTACGATTTCTCAATTCGCGATGTTGAATTTTCCCTGTGGCCTTTCTTGTTTTTATTCTCGTACCCAAACGAGGGCTGCAAAAAAGTGCTGCGTGAAACCGATTTCTTTTTTACAACTGAAGGTTGTAAATTGTAAAACGAGTCTCCGTTCGTGGGATTGGAGAAACTAATCGGTTGTAAGACAAGTTCTCAGTGTTTTGAGTCTCAGTGCAACCCTAATTTTACAGAAATCGCTTAATTAATCATTTTCTTCAACTATTATTTAAAATATACTTAGCCATTTATCTAAACATACTTATCCAGATCCCTTTAATCTTAGCTTGGAAAAAAAACTCAATATTGATAGGAAAACCTTATTTTCTTTATTACAACTCCAACGAATTTGGAAATTCTGCTGGTGTAAACTTTACGAATGCAGCCCTATTAATTCGAATATCGATTATTGAACGAAACTAGAAATCGAACAAAAAGCGACCCGTCTCTAGATGGCGGCTATTGACTATATATAAAAATTCCATAAATTTTTGTAAATTAAACTTATAAACTATAAAAAGCATTTATTTAAACCATTAAAACTATAGATACAAAATATAATTTTAATTGAATTTCAAACGCCAGGACGGTGGGTATAATTTTCAAAACATTTATGTTTTTATATATTATTTAATGGGAAGTCCATCTAACTATTTTCTGATAACTATACTTCCGATAAGTTTAGACTTCTTAAACCTATAAATAAATATCAAATAAAAGTTAATGTCATGATAGGTGCAATAGACCTTGGTTATAAAACACTGGATATAAATCAATGTTGACTACCTTCTAATCTTTATAATGTTAAGAAAAAACATAACAAACAAATTATTGATTAATAAAAGCCTATTTAACAAAAATCTTATTGCCAAAATATTCGTATAATAAACCGGTTGAAAACTCAACATATAACTGGTTCCATCGAGAACCGAACCAGAGCCATTAAAAGTACACACACTGGTTCACAGAACGGTCGCACCACATGTTAAGGTCACATTGTTTCAGTGGAATAAACAAAATGCTCGTTCTAACCGAGATAAAACAATTAACTATGTAGAATTGCGGCCGACTAGCGCAGAGTGAACCTCTAAGAACCCGGCAAACATGGAGCGGTTCGCTTTCAAGATCGACGCTGCGCTGAAAGCGAATCTCTACAAAATCTGCAGGCTGTGCGGCATTGACAATCCAGGAAAAGTGCAAATACTGCCGCAGAATGAGGACGACATCATTGACCTGGACGAGCCCAGTTTGTCGCAGAAGATCTATGAACTGGTCGGTTTTACGGTGGGTATAGTGCTACTAGCAAGTCCAAGAAAAGTTAAACCAACGCCCTTTTGCAGGTGTCCGGCGACGACAAAATGCCGCAGACAATGTGCAGCCTGTGCGTGGATAAAATCAATGATTTTTACGAGTTCCGAGAGATGTGCTATGCGACCAACAAACAGACTCGAAACCTGCTGGGACTGAAGGCGATGGAGCCCGAAAAGGTAACGAATCAACCTCAGCGGGAATGTTCGATGTATTATATTTTACATTCCTTCCAGCTCATAGATTTCAAGCCCATTATCAAGGCGGAACCGCAGCTTATGGGGCCAGGAGGCAAGCGTGGCCGGAAACGCAAGACGGATGACACCTGGCCGAGGACTAATCTGAGCGTAAGGGCGCCGGTCAAGAAGGAACCCGTGGCCTTTCACAAGAAGTTGCGACTACAGCCGGCACAGTCGGCTCCCATACAGCCCAAGACGGAGCCTGAGATGTAAATATAATTATTCATTAATTAATAATTAATATGCAATATATAATATTATCCTGCAGCAAAGAGGAACCCCCTGAACCGGAAACCAGTCACAAAGTGCCACCGAAGAAGAGCCGGAAGTCCACTTGCAGTGTTTGTGGCGAGAAGTTCCTCAGCAAGGAGCTGGCCGACGAGCACAAGAGCCTGGTCCACGTGCCTTCGATCCTGCGCTACGTATGCAACGCATGCAACCAGACGCATCACAACCAGAGCGACATCCGCGCCCATCAACTCTGGCACAAGCTCTCGAAGACGCCCTACAAGTGCCCCCTGTGCGAGGCGAGCGTGGCCAATGCCTACGCCTTTACGCGCCACCTGCGCGAGCACACCCCGCCCACGCCGGTCGAGCTGCTCGTCCTGGATCGCGAGTGCCCGCTGTGCAAGAAGACCTTCGTCACGAACTTCTTCTACAACACCCACCGCTGTGCCATCCGCAAGCGCAAGTGTGGCGGCTGCAGTCGCGCCCTGAACACCGAGGCCGCCTACATGCGCCACGCTCCCAGCTGTGCGAAGATTTACCTCAGCCACTCAACGCACATCATGCCCGAGGTGGTGACCAATGAGGCTCAGATGCGTATCAAGAACGAGGTGGAGGACGACTTGCTGGGCCTGCCGCCGGCCACCGCTGTGCCACCGGACTTTGTGATCGATGAGGGCATGCAACCGGTGGTTGTCCTGGAGCGGCTGTCATCGCCCCTGCTAAGGGCCTCGGCTACGGTCAATCGACTAGGCGCCACAAGGGGAAAAAACAGCGAACGGGTCTCCGCCAAGAAGTACTTGAAGCGCGTGGATCAACTGCTCAAGAACACCATGAACACGCTGGTGAGCATCAAGCATGAGCCGGAGGTGCACATCAACGATACCGGGCCAGCCGGAGAGCACGTTGAGCCAGAGCCTGAACGGGAAAGGGAAGAGGAACCATCCAGCTTCGGGGATGATGACTTCCAGGCCTGCAACGATGACAGTGATGACGAGCAGGAACCAGAGCCAGTCCCCTCTGAAGCTGCCAGCGATAATGTGCCCAGTGTATCGGTCAAGCAGGAGCTCCTGGACGAGGCCTATGAGAGGCAAATGGAAGTCAAGCAGGAGCCACTAAAGCTCAAGCTGAAGATAACGAAGAATCACGGCAAGCTAAACTCTTCGCTAATCGACGATCTGGATGAGGCTGGCCCGGCGGCCGGAAGGAGTGGCAAAAAGAAGAAGAAGCGCAAGCACAGAGAGCGGGAGAAGGAGGCCTCAGTTGAAGCGGAGGGCCAGGCGGATGCTCAGAGGGATCAGGCCATGGTTAACATTAAACAAGAACCCGTTGACAACGATTACCTGCCTCAGGCCACCGTCATGACCACGATACCCATGACCCAGCTGGAGGGGAGCTACAACGAAAGCGAACGCCACGAGGAGGAGGAGCTGGAGGAAATGGTTCCAGTTCAGGAGGATGTCAAGCCCAATCGCGTGGAGCTGGATCGCATGATGCAGATATCGCATGTGGCCAGTGGCGTCGATATGGCAGAAGAGGCAATGCCTTTGGAGAGGGCAGAAGAAGAAGCCTTAGAGGCCACGCCCGACGAGCCACAGGCAGAGAAGCCACAGGAATCCCCGCCCAAGTCAAAGCCCACGACTGTGAAATCTACGGCACGTAAGAGCACCGGAGGTGTTCAACGCAGGACACCAAAGGAGACACCTCTGCCACAGATCGTGTCCGTGGAGAGTGGCGAGGCTGTGACTTTCAACATGATTCCGGATATCAACATCAAGCCGGAGCCTCGCAATCGCGGATACGGAGACGATGACGCCGAGGAACACGCCGACGTCACAGAGGAGATTAACCACAACGAGAAGATGGACGAGGAGAATGCCTACATAGACAGTTTGGACTTGAACAACTTGACTGTGAAGCAGGAAAAGGACTTGGACATTGCCCATGAGACGGAAGCCATGCACTGCAACGGACTGGAAAGGGCCCCCGAAAGCGAGGGCGATGACGACGGCCATGAAGACAGTATATCGTCTGCCGACGAGGCAGAAGAAGCCATGGAGGAGGAGGAAGAAGAGCGCATCTACCAAGAAATTGAGTTGCCACCATTGGAGCCTCCAAACGAAGCGAATAAAGCATCACAATCGGTCCAAGGGGAGCTCGGTTTACCGGCATCTGAGGAAGCATCCCAAGTGACGCCTCCAGAAACTCCAGAGGTAGAGCCTCCAGCCCCTGCATTTAGCTTGGTTATAACCAGCATCTGCAGCCAAGCGGCACCGGAACTGCCAGCTGCTCCTGATCAGAGCCAATCCACTTTAGACTTAGAACCTACCCCTGAAAATATTACGACTGAGAGTCTATTTTCGATTGGAGAGGTGGACTCTAACCTGGATGGACCTCCGTCTTCGATATTTAGTGCTTCTGACCCTTCAGCTGAAAGCCAGGCAGTTGTATGCGATAATCCTTATATTGAATGCCAATCCCAAGCAGTTCCTTGCTCCAGCCTGGCAGATGAGTATCAATCTCTGGCAGATTTAGGCGCTAGCCTCCCTGCCAAGGCCTTGGAATGCCAATCTCGGACAGAATTTGAAACAAACCCTCCAGTTGAAGCGCAGACAGAGGCGGATATAAGCTCGATACAGCCACTTCGAAGCGAGTCCTTGGAAAATGAAGGCTCTACCGTTGAAGAACTATCAGCTCCAATAGAGAACATCTTTCAAAATCAACCCGCTACCATAGACGAGGTGGAGCCTGTGCCAAGTTCTAGCTCTGGAACAGGACTGCCTCCATTTGAGAATATAAACCAGCCACCCACCACCCATTCATCCCTGCCATTTGAACAAAGTATGGAACCTCTGGATAAGCCAGGCAGTGACCTTGGTGCAAAGACAGTCCATACGGACACACTATCACCCGTTTCCCTTAACGGTCCCAAAGATAATGAAGCGCTGGCCTTGCCCATTCACGAGGCAGCCAACTATAACTGCGATGAGGAGCAGCAGAACGTTCTCAACCAAGAAATCTCAGAGCAGCAGCAGGCTCCTCTCGAAGATGGACAGCTCTTACTTTATGAGGCACAGCCTCAGACAGAGGAGGAGGAGTGCAGGCCAGGGCCCTCGACGAGGCCCATCGAGGAGACTGAGAACCGGATTAATGAGGAGCAGCAACAGCAGCAGCAGCAGCCCCGCTGCCCCCCAGCCAACAACGATGACTCCAATATCAACGAGATCGCCGAAAACAATAACAATGCCAACATTGAGCGTGAACTGCAGGACGACGCTCTGGGCGGGGCTCAGGGAGAGGTTAATCCATAGAGTACGAGTAGCTGGTAGAATGATTCCTTCGATTCAATTCAAACTGTAAATATGTATGGATTCGAAGAGCATGCTTTGGTAACAATGAAATCAAGTGAGATATATATCCCAGAGCTAATAAACATTACGTTTAAGTTAGATATACACAACTTTATTACATAAATTAATGGCTTATATATATAGATTAGCATATGTAAGTATTATGTATTCAAATACATAAATCGCACAAAACTCGTTAGACATGCGTACACATTATTAATCCAAAATCTGATCCACTCTCTCGCTCTGACAAGCATATTATTGGGTTTAGTAGTCTCAAAATCGTTTAATAAAATGCATACATATACGTAATATTCATTTAAAATACATACAAACACACAGAAGGAAAAATGACTACAAGTTTGCATTAAATGCGTTCAGAACTAAAAAGAAAATACTTATGAGTAGTGCTAGGTCATTAATCGATCGGGAGTAACTTGGGGGAAGCCTTGTGGTCTGAACAAATTGCTTCCTTCATTAGTTAATTATTATTTCAACAAGTAGACGACGACAATTAATTACTGAGCAAATTGTTGTAAATTTTAGGGTACGACTAATTGCGGGCAAAAATCGATTAGTTTAAACTTGTGTAATTGAACAATTGCCAACTGTAACTGTGCACAGTTCCGGTTTGCCTTTTAGATTTCTTTTTGTTATAGATTTATAAAATATATATATTTGCTATAATAAATTTTCTTCGCTCAGTTTACATATTTTTTTCAGTTCGCAGTTAGGTTTTGGTGTTCTCAAGTTTTTGGCACTGAAGTCTGAAACGGGGTTTGCGAGTCATTCACTTATGTTACAGATATTATTGAAATTATTGAAATAACACCTATATGTCGTTCATATTAAATTGAGCAGCTTTATGGATATGCAAATGCGAGTGGAAACAAACGAAACCGGCTGATTAGGGGTTTATCCTTTAGTACTTTGATTAAATTAAAGAGGTATGAACAATTCTCTAACAGTATTTACAGGGATTTATCCAACGATAAACCAAAATGCCAAAGCACAAACTAAATTATTGCTTATTTTTTGGAATAGTGTCTGCTTCCGCATCCATATAGAGTTCCCTCCTTAGTCCCACTCGTTATCATTGTCCTCGGAATCGGTCTCATCTTCGTCAGAGTGTATAGCATTGCCGCGTGCGGCCAGTGCCCGACGCAGGGCATCGGCCAGGGCGTCGGTGCCGCCACCATTATCGCTGAGCCGCTGGCTGCCCAACTCGCGCTCCTTGGCCGGCCTCAGTTCGATGCCCTGGCGAATGTCCTTCATAAGATCGCTGCGCGTGTCGCCGCTGCCAGTGCTAAGCGTGGCCGTGTCCACTTTCTGTAGGGATAACATAAGGTAAAAAGGTTACCTATAATCCAATCATTACAATTTCGACTCACCTTCAGCGTTGTTCCCTTGCGAATGGCGTCCATGAGCTCGTTGCGTGGATCGGGAGCAGAAGCTGCTGCTAGTTTGGCCGCTTGAGTCGGTGCGCGCGTTGTCGCAATGGCTGGGATTTCTCCCACTGGCATGGGCGGGGGCGGTGGTGGCGGCACCGCCGCTGTGGGTGGTGGCGGCGGTGGTGGAGGCGGCTGTAATCACACAAAACATTAATGAATTAATTAATTCAAGTTGTTCCTTCAAGTCGATGGCTTACTGCTACAACTGGCGCGCTGACAGGCGGCGGCGGTGGAGGAGGCTGATGGGTACTGATAGGTGGCGGTCTGCTGGGTGGTGGTGGAGCTCGCGTGGCGCCTGGCACAGTGGTGGGCACTGGCGGCGGCGGCTGTCTCGCCGGTGGCGGCGGAGGAGCGGTTCTTTGGTTACCATTCTGCGGCTGCAAGATTCGAAGCAAAGTTAAAACTACACATACAAAAAAATCAATTATTCAGAAAACTTACGTGTTGATGACGACTCGGCACCGGTGGCGGCATATGGGGCGTGGATTCCGTTGGGGATTCCACACTGTCCTGCTTCACCGTGGCCAGCACATTGTTGCTCTGTATAAAGTCGTAGATGAAGGCGCGCGTGTCCCGGTCCTTGAGCTCTACTTCGGAAACGCCAGCCTTGACGAAGAACTCGTTCAGCATTTCGTCGTTCTCTTGGCCCGTCAAATCGAAGCCCTTGTCCGCATCCCAGCCCACATGGCTGACGTGGACAAAGTTCGTCGGCTGGCTAATGTCCGCCTTGGTCACCTTGCGCTTCTTGTCCTTGGCCTGGCTGCTCAGCCCGAAGCTGCTAGACAGGAAGCTCTTCGGCTGGGCTGGCGTCAGGGTTACCGAGTTGATCTTGTTGTTGCGCAGCTGAACGTTGCCGCCGTCTGTGGCCGATATGCCGCCCTGCATGGCCGGCGGGCGAGAGGTCTCCTGCGGGTAGGGATGCACTGGCGCATTGGGCGCCTGCTGGCTCTTCTGGCGGTTCCGCTTCTCCTGCCGCTTCTGGTTGCGCGTCTTAATGGTGGCGTCCACAATGCGGAAGAAGGAGTCGCACTCCTCCTCGGACACGAAGTTCAGGCCGACGTGACCGTCCTGGAGAGTATCATAGCTTAGCTTAGAGATCGGATTAAATAGTGATCCATGAGAGAGACTACTTACAGTGCCCTCAAAGGTTAGCAGAAAGGGTCTGGACTTGACCACCTGCATGCCATCGTATAGCTCGTGCTCCCAGATCAGTTCGTTCTTGATCAGGCAGTAGGCTCGCATAAAATATGACCTGATGGCGCTGTCCTTCACGAAGCACACGACGCCCGTGTGCCGCTTCTTCCAGTGGGCGTGGGCACTGCCCTCCGTCTTGTAGATCTGCACCACGGCGGTGTTCAGTGTCTGAAAGTGGAGCAAGAGCAAAGGGATTGCGTTACACCTCGGAACCTGTGTGTGCTCATCGATTATCTAATCCAGCCGAACAAAAGGCTTCACCACCTTCAGTTTGCGCCTCATTTGAATGCAGTGATCAATCCGACTCCCAAACTCAATGAACTGTCGCGGTCGAGCTGAAAAACTCATCTGACTTTCGGTTTCGGTTTTGCTTTCTGGCCATCGTCGAGTCCGAGTGTCGATGGCCCCAAGTGAGTGTGACTCTTGGCTCATTTGAATACCGAATTAGCCAAAGCCTGGCACGCCTGAAGCTCTTGCAGCAACTGCAGCCGGCGGAGTTCGATGGCTAATCCCGACACTTGGCATGGCCAGCACGTAGCACCCGTTGATGGAAGCGCGTAAGTCTAGGCTCTGGACATTAGTCTAGTGAAGACCCCAACACCGAACAGTGCCTGTGCTGCAGTGCAACGGAAATGCATAATTGCAGACACTCAAAGAAAACGAAGGACTTTTTAGCAGCCCTTAATTTAGAAATATGTTTTGGAAAGTGAAGCTTTATGTCTAGATCTGACACATCTTGAAGTAGTCTTAATAATTGTACTTTTATGAGTATTTTTTAAGTTTCTTTCTGTGTACTGTGTATTTTTTTATGGTGTTTGCTCGTTTATGACCCAGACAGGAAGTGATGGCGACAACCGGAGAAACATCGCAGATTTGCCGCAACAGACTACTTGCCAAAACCCTGATATACTATAAGCTTTATCCTTTGGCGCCAGTGAAGTCAAGGCAAACTGTCCATTATTTATGGAAACCTCCGTGAGAATTTCTCGGACAGCCTGGCAAGGCCACAGGAATTACGTATTGTTCCTTGAAGAGCCGAAAACAAGTGAGGCCGAGGCCACAACGTGACCCTCTGACCGCCATCATTGCTAATTGATTCATCTCCAAAAATGTGCTATGTGCTCGCAATTGAAACAATGCAGCCGAGTTACAGAAGCTACATAATCAATTAATGGGCATTAGAGATGAGCGCGAACGGATGGATGGATGGCTGGATGGCTGGATGGCCATGCAGAAACATTTGCAGCCTGACCTTTGCCGCAAATAAAAGAGAAAGAGACATTGACGCGCGGATTATGTGGATGTGGATGTGGATGCTTTCCAACCCACACACAGCCGCCGCTCAACTCGTGTCTGGCAAGTGCGAAATTGTGAACACATTTGAATTTTTATTGATGCTTAGCTGCTTTTTACCAGCTCTGTCTGTGTCTGTGTGCGAGTTCGTGTGGACATAAGTAGCATTGTAAAATGATGTCTTGCCTTCTACGTACAAGCTTGCTGTTTCTTTTTCGAAAAAGCATTAAAATCGATGGAAAACCAGCGACAACAAAAAGTGGTCATTGCCACCGAGAGGTAGGGACGCTCAGAGAGAAAGAGAGAGAGAGAGGGGGCCTTAGCGGTGAAAATTAACCCATATGGGCCAAGCGGTAAACATGCTCATACGCCCTGTGGTCTCTTTATTATGTCACACACACACTGGGAATATTTATTTACCAATACTCTTTTAATTTGCAATATATTTAAAGAATAATGCGCTATTTATAGATGTTTAAGAGCCTATATAAATATTTATAGAGCCCCACTTCCGTTGTATATAAAATTCTGCGAAAAGTAATCAAATTTGCCTGAAGACTGCCTAGCTGCTGCCACTGCGAAGCCAAAGTAAAGGTTCAAAGCGTGACAAAAGCCAATATTAAACATAAACATCCATTAGAAAGTCCGGCTTTGGGCTTTGGACTGGCAAATGTGCAGAAAATGCGTTAAATAAGTGTATACAAATAAATGCGAGCAACTGTTGCGACAGGCGACTGGCAAACCACAATAACAACACCATCGGCTTTACTAGGCTGCAGCTCTGAGCGTGTTATCACACACTGTGAATGTGACACTATGTCATCCACTACAAAGGCAGGGTGGAGAGTGCACGGAAAGAAATGTGCATAGAAAAAGCCTGATGATTGATTGGATAACTTGATCTTGAAAGATATCAGTGGGGGGAAGATTGCTTAATCTCAATGTTCATAAGTTATAAATATATGAGGCGTTTATGTAGAGCTAGAAATAATCTCATCCCCGGTAAAAGGAGAATACAAGGAATACAAGGAAGCAGAATAGAAGGATATTTGAACTTAGTGACAACCAAAAATGTAAAAAGCAGGCAAAAGGAGGCCATCTTTGACCCCATGAATAATGTTATATCCTTTTTTAATCTCGCAAGTCGATTTAGTGCGGGTTTATTTCCGATATTTGAGTACAATTGAACGATAAACTTGGATCAATATGTTTTTATCAACATTTGCCTACCAATAACAGACCCTTTTGCTTTCTTACTTGCTAAAAAGTATACTATTAAGTGAAAAACTGATCAATTGTTATATTTAAATAGATTTCTGCCTGTTAAATGTATAAATTTTAGATCCTATATACAATACAACAGCCAAAAATGCAAATTTTATAGAAATATATATAAAACTCAATCGATCATAATTTATGAGCCCTAATTTTTCTCTCTGTGTGAAAATGAAAATGTAAAGGCTAACTACCTTAGCCGGCAGTTGCATTGGTTGCGTTGCCTTACATTGGCAGAGTTCAAACTGCATTTGGAAATGTTTTGTCAATGGAAAGTTAGCAAAATTAGCAAAGCGTGAATTGCGAATCGAAATTAGCGATTTTTTCATGTTGTGCACACCATAATTATCCGCATAACGGTTACCGTTAAATGGCCACACATTCCAGTTTTCCACTACCACTCCACTTTCAGGGCATTCTTATCGCACCTGGCATTGGCCAGTGATTCGCAGCGGGCGGATGGAAGGATTGATAAGATAAGGTTTGGGTCTAGCGACGACTTATCGCAGCCCAATGGAGCGAACTTCTCCGCAAGTTGGTTTCTCTTTCACTTCGTAGCGGAATCGGCTGTGTCAACCCAATAATTATGAGGAAAATGAAAACAAAATACAAAAAAATGACTCGTAAAATGCAAACAACTGTTGTTGGCGGCCTATCAATGGTGGCTCAAGCTGTTTGCTGATAAAAGTACGAGTCAATGTTAGGTAAATATAGGTAATACCTGCAAGCAAACTAAACTAGCTAAACTGGCCAGCACAGAGAGAGAGAGAGAGAGAGAAGGCTAGGGATATTATAAAGAGGAAGTCAAAGAGCCAAGCTCACAGCTTTTATCCTCTTTTTTTCATGATGCATTTCTCGTAATGTAATGAGTCAATGGGCGATCCCAGTACTTTTACATAATAAGAATAATTATCACACAAGCAAGAGAGAGAGAAAAGTAGAGATTTATCAACTTTTCTTAAACAATTAAAACAAATAATCTTTCATTATTTCTATTATTAGTGTATTCAGTCTTAGCTTGTAACGTAATTTCCCAAAATATTAAGACTTTTTTTACCACAAGCCATAACTTGTTTTATAGAGGTATTTATGAATCATACATTTCTTAGAAAAAAATTACCATTACGAGCTCACAAAAAAAAACACACCAAATTTACTAAAATTTAAACAATTTGTTGCTTGTGGATTTATCCTTCAGTAGTCCCTCCTATTGTCTCTTCAAAATATTTATTTCTAAACTAATTCTGGCTCGACCCTCGTGCTAACTACCTTTAACTATTTCCCAGAACTTTCAAAGTATCTCCTAACCGATATCTATTGCAGATACCACTCCTGATATAAGCGAAAAAGCCATTAGATAATGCAGAGGACAGAGTAGAAGTTAAATATTTGCAACAACAAGCCAGCAGCAACAGCTGCCATCGACCGATATTGGGTTACACTTGAGCCGCAGGAAGTGCTTCATCAAGCTCTGCGATGGTTTCGCCAAATTATTAATCACCCACAGCTTATGCATGATCACTCACCTGACACTTTTTGCCCAGCAGCCGGAAGACTGCATCGTTCTCATCCTGGGTAAGCAACGTGCTGGCGGCGTTGATCTTGGCCCGCGGCAGCGCTGCTGCCTGTGAACCGTCCTGCGACCTCATACCGCTGCTCATTTAGCCGGGGTCTGGTCCTCCGTCTGGATGGGGGTCTGGTGCGTGGAGCTTTAGGCTTTGGAGAGCTCTGGTCTGGTTGCCCTGCATGATAATTGGGGACAAGGGAGCAGAGCACAAAACACGAATTTATTGTACGGCGAAAACAATACGCAAATAACGGACACGCCAATGAAAAGGGCACAGCGAAGAGAGCGCAAAACAAAAGATAAATGTATTAATTTAATAACACAATACAGGCACAGCTCCCAAATGAGGTGGGGACCCCAAAAAAGAAGCTCGATGGCTTGATAACAATAAGCACACACACGCAAACACACACGCCCGGGGGAATTGCGAAAATGTATGGGAGTAACTGTATGAAGAATCGATTTTGAGTCGTCTGATTGGGGCCTCGACTTGAAGGGGTAACACCAATGAGTAAATGTTCAAGGAAACCCAAAAATAGGCTCAAAATAGGCAACTGTTTATGAATATATATGCACAAAAATCGCTAAATGAAGGCTTGTTAATTTTACGAAACCCTTCACTATAATAAAGTGTTGACTGATATATTTTTAACTCAGAATCTCAGTAAATTATAGTTATAATAGCAATAAAGAGCAGATGGTAGGATTAATTCTCTTAATCTAATACTTTTTTGTAACAAATAAAAGGCTTCAGTTATAATTTTTATAGCTTCTTGCCAACTTTACGCAATTTTGAAATTTTAAAAATTATTTCCAAGACATACAGCCTTCAAAAAATGACAAAAACTCTGTTTACTTTAAGGTTTGTGGTGTTACCCTTTAACTTTAGGTGAACTCTGAGCTAAAAAATGGCCAAGAGCCCGAACTGTGTTGGCTGTGACGACGGTATAGCTGGCTCTGGCAGTCGCGGAGCGGATGGAAACGGATCGGATCGAGAGAGGTAGAGGTTGAGTCACGGGTGCGAGTCAGCCGCAGAAACCGAAACAGAAACAGAAACAGTCGCCAGCCAGCCAGCTGCGTTCGACTGTGGGAATGGGGAATACTGGGGCAATAGCGGAGCGAGGCAAACTCTTTGGCTGCGATGTTGGCCCTTATCTTTGGCAAAACCTCTGATTAGCCCTGCGCATGTATCTGTGTGCCTTGCGTGGCCAACACATATACAGACACGCGCACACACAAGGCCCCAGTTATTCAACGCCCTAACACTTGAAGATGCGGACTGTGACAACACCTGTCCGCTCGCTCGCTCGCTCGCCAGGTGGGGTGGTGGCGGCCTATGGCCATGGTAAATAGACGCGGGAGAGTGTTTGGCTGCTGGCTCAAGGTCCCGCGCCGCCGGGGGCTCTCGCCTACGCGGAGGGCGCCCCCCTTGCTGGGGCCATTGATTTTTTGCGTTTATTTTCGTGCACTTTTCACTCTTTCACTCTGTACACTCTACACACCACACACACTCCGAATCCGCTGGCTCTGGTCGCTGCTAAGTCTCCTCTGGGGTCACGCCAACCACGTTCGCTGGCGGGGATCTTTACTGGGCGCGCGTCCGCGTCATCCGTGGCATGTTGAGTGTTTTCTCGGGAAGATTCGCTTGTTTGGTCGCGGAACGGACTGCCAGTTTGTTTATTACTCGTTTTTTTTTTGCACGATAGGGATGTGAAAAAGTCAATGTATCGATATATCGATTATTTCAATAAAAATCATATTTGTATCGGGATATTTTTTGCCCAAGTATCAAACTATCGATATTTTTTTAAATATATATTTTAATTTGTGTGGTTCCCCGAATTTTGTTGGCTATTGCCTATAAATATCAATGAACGGGAACAAATGTTCATACAGTTATAAAAAGGTAGAAGGGAGGAAAACCACGGTTATTTTCACAGTCTGGCAACGTCAATGAGCAAAGTGTGACCAGTAGCCAGTTGCACGTTTCGCGGGATATTTAAAAAATATTTGTAAATAAATATTTTCTCAAAGGCTTCGTTTTTTTTTTTTCTTTGCATTTATATGGTTAGTACAGGATTTTCACCAAGGGTTGATTCTTGGCGTTGTACTCCTCCTTGGCCGCCCTCAGCAGGTGGAACATCGCTGCCAGGAGAGCCGAACCGAGTGTATCGCCCATGGCGGTTAGATATGGAATCGCCGCCGTGTCGGGATCGATCTTGTGTCGCCAAAGCCAATGCACCAAAGCATACGCCAGCCACAGCAAGATGAGCAGCTGGATTAGACTGAAAATCACGAAGGCGACGATGAAGGTCCACTTGATTGAAACGTGCGACATGAAAATGTAGTCGGCCAGGAGGACGAGTACAATGTTGCCCGGCACAGAGACGCAGATGAGGATGCGCGACACGCGAGTGTAGAGGGTGCCGCAGCAGTAGACACGATGCGGCCACTCCACGATGTGTGTATCCTCGGGCAGGGTGCCCAGAGTGGAACGTATGTACAAAACGCTGCCCATGTGGCTGGCCAGGACGGAGACTAGGTTGCCCCCGATCCCATTTATAATGGGCGAGAGGATGGCGAAGCCGTGGAAGTCCTCTACGCAGAAGCTCAGCACAAATCCGGCGATCTGGCTAATGCACAGCGCCCCGATCACAGGTATCCAGCTCATCATCAGGATGGGGCGCACATAGACGTTCCGCAGCACCACCACTAGCCAAATGGGCAGCAGGACAACCAGGTAGGTGACCACCACGCAAATACTGATCCAGGTGTAAGAGTCGGACAGCTCATTTATGCTTGCCGCCGTAAAGGAGAGCACGCTGATGGTCACCACGTCGCCGAGGGAAGCCACGATCGGTATGGCCATGTAGTCCGGGTTAAAGTTGTAGCGCTGCGAGAACAGGATGATGACCATCAAAAAAGAGTCCAGGAGGAAGCAGGAGGCACTGGAGGTGATGAGAGCTGCCGCTGCCAGCAGGGGGAAGTGCTTGTAGTTATCCTTCTGGTTCACCGCCCAACTGATCAGGGTCGTTATCAAGCTGAGCAGCGTGGCACACACGATGGCCTGAAGCTGAACCAGGGCCATGTTGCCAATGACTATACTCAGGATTGCTTTTCGCTCGGTCAAATGCCCCAGATTGGAGTGGGTGCAAATCCGCGAGGCTACACACATATCCAGATTGCCCTTCAAGCCGCACAGGACGGCTACCAGGACGAAGAGCTCGTTTATCTGACGATACACTAGCCAGTCCTGCACGTTGCCCAGCATCAATCCGGCAGTAATCGTTCCCAGGCCGGCCAGAAAGAAGGGAATACCAATTTGAATGAGAGTGGAGTACCATCGCTCACTGTATACCTCATCTGCATTCGCCTTGGATACCGTCGGTTCTCCGTTATCTGCCATTGCTAAATATAGCAAACTCCCAACTGAAGAGAAAACTAATTTTATATCTACTATTAATTTTCTTTTTCGTTTACAAACCAATTCATAGACTTCAAACACTATATAGGCAATATAGTAGGCCTCTAAAACAAAGCTCGCAATATAATTATGGGCCTTAATCGCCTTATAGTAGAAACTTTGCTTGTACATTGCAGGAAAAGCGTGGAAGAGGAAGCGAGAAAGTAATAAAGCTTATAGCGAAAAGCACATAAGCCCGTTAATGCATTCGTAATTAATACCTTTAAAATTTAAATAAATCTAATTGTTGATGCTTGGCTTGTACATTGCAGGAGCAAGACAGCATACATATACAAATCATCATTCCAAAAAAAACCCTAATCCCGGAAATGCATTTGTATTTAATAACTTAAAAAGAAATAAATCAAATTGTTGCTCCTTTGCTTGTACAATGCAGGAAAATCATGAAACAGGGAGCGAGAAAATGGTAAAGCTTACACCTTTAAATCATCATTCCGAAAAGCACCTTATCCTGGGAGTTAGTACTTATTTAAAACCTTAAATGGGAATAAATCTAAAAAATGTACAATAAAACTCACAAATTGTATTAATTTTTCTTGCTGAAAAGCATATTTCGTTTTATTATTCTTTAAAAATTGTTAATCGCCTTGAAACGGTAGAAACAAAGTCGCAAATAAATGGCTTAATACATAAAAGCTGCTCTCTAAAACTGGTTCGTTCACTTAAGTAGCTAAATTAGTGATTTTCTTTTCTCTTCAAATATTTGGTTTTTGCATAAGGAAGCCAAGGGCATATTTAACTTAGAAAATAATCCCAAAAACTTCAAGACTTCTCGGGCCTGATACCTAAAACACTTGTGCACTTAAGAGATTGTAATGGGTTTAAGTAGTACGATCTCGTGTGATCTCCGCGACTCTCTAAGGGTAAAGGTAAAATCAAAATACATATTGGACTGGGTAAAACCTTTCCTAACGAAACCGGGTGCAGCAATGTCGAATATATATCAATTACATATATGCCAGTATACATTTTGTATATATAAGAGAGTTGTACACACGTTGAAAGGCCTGATCTAGTGTATATAGATATATGCAATACATTTGGCTACACACGATCGGGAGCCGGAGGGCTCCTTCACTGACTGTGATTTGGATTAGTTCAAGTTACTAGGAGTTTGCGCTAACTCTATGCTAGACTGGTTGCTTACAAGGTATATTATATTGAGTAAGGGGAGAGTAGAATAATGATTACATAGTATTATGTATGTTTATATTGCCTTCTAGCCTAAAATTCTTTGATTTTAACTCTGACTCTGACTCTTGGGGACGGGGACTGTTCGTGTGCGTGTTCCGTTCCTAAAAAATGCGTGAGAAATACAAATACAGTCCTATTCCTGTTCCAGTCTCCACTTTCGGCATACAGTCTCCACTTTCCAACCAGTGATTATGTTTAAGGTAAGCGGATCCCCTTACTTGCGGCTTCCCACCACCGGCAACTTGGATTTGACGCCTCCTCCTGCCGCCGCGCCATTGGGGGAGTTGTCAAAGGTGGAGCTGCGCAGGAGCGTCGGCCTCTTGCCATTCCCATTCGCGTTGATCGTATTGGAAGATTTCGTTTGCTGTGTCCTGAGGTTGGAAGACGACGACGCTTGCTTCGTCTTGGCCTCGTCCACTCGCTTCCAGATGTTGGCAATCCGACTTTGGGCCTGGTTGATCTTCACCGCAGCCGCTGCAGCCGCACTGCTGCCATTCAGGTTGGAATTGCTGCGGGAGGGAGGGGTGGTGGCCGAGACCCGGCCGGGAACCACACGAGAGGCAGCCGTTGACTTGGTGCCAGCCAAACGCAGGCTGGTATTGGACCTGACTGGCGTCACCCGTCGCACCGGCGCCGAGGGGATCCTCTTGGGAGAGCCAGCCTTCGCCGGTGAACAACCACCTCCTCCGGCTGCGGTTTTCTTTGTGGGCAGCTTGGAAGCCCGATGCGTGGGACTGGTCTGAGCGGGTTTCGCCTCCACAACGGGCACTTGCACGTTCGCGTTCGTGGGCTCGTCCTTGACAAACGTTCCCTGGCGTTCCAAGCGAGCCGGAGGAGCAGGTTCTGCTGGTGCTGGCGGCGGCGTTGCCTTCTTCTTGGCTGGCAGCCGCACACCCGTCATGTTGGGCACCAGGCTGCGCTTGGCAATCGTTGGCGAGAGGGTCTTTTTCTTGGACGTAGCAGCACTGTTGCTGTTCCGCTGGCTCTGCATGCTGTAGGGCGAGACGTAGGCTGGCTTCTTGCGACCCCGCACCAGCTTAACGGCCGTGGCGGGCTCCAGGGTGGTGGGCTTGGCAGGACTCTTGGCCTCTGCCATTGGCGGCGGCAACTGCGCTGGCTCCTGGCCATCGCAGGACTCTGTTTCCGAGTTCTGATCACACTCCGGCGACTCTTCCACCTCTCCACCTCCTGTAGGGTCATCCGGCTCGACCGGGGTCTGAGCTTGTCCGATGTTAATGTCCGTGATGAAGGTAAACTGCTGCATCATCGCCCGAATCGAGGACAGCTGCTCGCTGGGGCAGTCGTCGACTTGGGGCTGGATCAAGGCCCGAGGACACTCAATAAGCTGCGTCTTATACCGCTCGGCACTGCCCCTCCGCCGGCCGCGGGGTGAAGTTGTGGCCACCGGCGCCGCTGCTGTCTCCAGAATCTCGATCTGCAAAGTCTCATTTCCCTCCAGGGCCTCCATATCTCCGCTGGTGGCAATGGTGTAGGTCTTGAAGCGATCCTTGGCCAAGCGACGCTTCTGCTTTGGGGTGAGAGAGCGGCGATTGGGTGAGGGAGTCGATCCCTGCTTGGGCGTGGACTCCGCCGAGCTGTAGTCATTCATGGTGGCATCTTCATCCTCGTCGAAGCAGCTCTGGAGCACTGTCAGCGTCTGATCGTCGCAGGGAGCCGTCTCGTAGTTGGACACCGAAATAGTGGTGGCCATGCTGCAGTCCTGCTCGCCATCGGCCACCTCCGACTGGATGCTGTCCACACTGATCATGGAGTCGAGGAGCTCGTCCATCAGCGAGGGCGGCTTGATGTTGTCCAGTAGGTTGCAGCTAGAGTTCACGCTCTCCGCGCTGCCCGCCAGGTGGCCGAGGGCTCGCCGGGCCACCAAGTTGGCTGGGAACATTTTCCGAGCGAACCGGGGACTCTTGCTCGGCAGCTGCTGGCGCAGGGAGCTTGGCTGGGAGTGCTCCTGGTAGCAGCTGTTCAGCGACTCCATGCCCGACGGCGGGCGCACATTGTCCAAGTCCAGGCTGTTGATGCTGAAGGTCATTTCCGTGTTGTCCAAGTCAGCGGCATCGGGCTGCAGCAGATTCTCCGCCAGCGCACGCGCCTCGAAGGCTATCATCGTGGAGTTGGTCATCATGGAGGCACTGGTTCCGTTGAACAACAGCCGCTGAGGCTCCAATCGCACGCCGGCATTCTGCACCTGTCCGCCCAACTGGAAGTTGAGGCCTCCTCCCGAGGATCCCGAGTAGCTGTCGCAATGCCCATTGACCAGGGTATCCGTTTCGCCCTCCAGCGACGTCGGCTGCTGCTCATTCGTGGGCGTGATCTCGACCAGCTCTCTCAGGGACTTGGGCTCTGTGATGTCATCATCGAGGCTGAGGGAAGCCAGAGCAGGAGCCGTTTGACTGACGCTGGGGAAGCTCACGTCATTGGGACAGGTGTGCTCGTTCCAGGTGTTGTTGCTGCTGCTGTTCTTGTGGCTGTTGTTGTTGCTGTTGCTCCTCAACTGCTCCGCCGAGGTGACAAACTCCAGGGTTAGCCTCTCCACAGACTTGAGCATTAGGTCCGGGTCCTTGTGCCTCTCATTGGCGCCCGAAATGCCGCAAGTTTCCTGAGGAGCACTATCCAATCTGACCATGGTGTCCAGGATAAAGGACTGATTTGATTCGTCGCTGGAACGATCCTCGGCGTCCAGGTCCTTAGACCCAATAGCGGTCGCGAGATCGCTCTCTTGCTCGATCTCGCTCCCTGGACCTGGAGCTGCTGGACTTCTTGCCGTGTCGGTGTCGGTGCCGGCGATAGGATTCGGGAGGTGGCTGTTCGGGAGCGGGTGCTGGAGCTGGAGCTGGGTGCTGGCGTGCGCTTTCTGCTCTACGTCTGGAGCTGCTGTGCTGAGGGCACTTGCTGATGTAGTAGCTGCCATTGGGTGACACGGTTCCAATGCAGCTGCAGACGTAGCCAGGACGTTTTTTGGCACAGTGCTGATCTTCTTGGAGATGCCCGTGTTGATGCACTCCTGCAGCAGCTTCTCGTCCTTGCGCTCTCGCTCCCGGTGATGATGGTGGTGGTGATGGTGATGATGCCGCTGTCGCTTGGATGGCAGCTGCACGGGCAGCGAGTCGAACTGCTTGAGATTGGGATCCGATTGCGTGGAGGATGCTCCCACTATTGGCTGATGCTGCAGTTGTTGCGACCTAGCTCCGGGCTCCTTCGACTTGTACATGCCCTTGAGGATGCACAGCTCGAAGAGCGACTTGGACTGGTTGTCGTTCGAGTCGCTGGAGTCCACGGAGCTATACGACTCCTGCTGCTGGTGGTGGTGCTTGCGCACGTTCATCGCAGAGTTCAGGGAGCTGGCCGAAGTGGCCGCATTGATGGCTATGGGCTGCGAGAAGCTTAGCGAGCTAGAGCGCTTGCCGTTCGAGCTGAAGCCAAGATTCGACTTGGGTCTATTGCAGCCAGCGGCAATAGCCTGGACAAAGAAAGGGAAATTAATTAATATTAGGGTTAAATGTGGATTAAGATGGGCGCTTACCTGACTCAGTAGATTTGTGTCATCCTCCGAGTCAATGGAAAGGGAGCTCAGCGAATCATCTTGCCAATGCGGCGGTCGTCGGCCTGGCTCTGGTCTGGAAGGCACCTCGGTTCCAGGTGGCTTCGTATCCCCACTGGATCTGCGAGGAAACAAGGAGGTTAACCGTGAGCTTTCATTAATTTCAGACTAACTCTTACTTAAAGCACCATTTAATGTTGAAACAAAACATTATTAAAATAAAATCGAGGCCTGCTACTTACCCCAGGGACTCCTTTAGCTGCACCGCTGGCCCCACCAGACTGGAGCCCACTGTGAGATTTGAGAGGCCAGAAACCACCGAGAAGTTGCAGGGACTGTCTTCCACCAAGAACTTGCTCATCTCATCAGCGGAGGGCTGATAGCCGGGAAGTTGGTTACCACCGCGCCGAAGCATGGCGATGGGATCTGGACTCGCCTCGGACAGCGGCTTCTGCATGCCATCGCGGATGCATTGCTGCAGCAGGTGACCAGCTGCTCCGCCGCAGTCCGAGGTGTTCGAAGACACATCATCGGAGAGCTGATGAGGGTTGACGGCATCCTTCGGTTCATTGGAACTCAGGGAGATGGCCGAGAGATTGGTGTTGCTGGCCACCTTGGAGAGCAGGGCCGGTGTGTCCTCCGTACAATAGCTACGAATGGTTTCCTCCACCACACCGACTTCGGGATCCACATTCTCTGCCTGCTTACGCTGCATGCCCATGTTGATGCAGTTGGCCAGCAGGAGTTCGTCCTCGTTGTCTTCCTCCGCCACGCTCGCCGGTGCCTTCTCATCGTCCACGATGCTCAGGTTACTCAAGCTGGTGGCCGTGGAGAACTGGGCAGGGGTGTGCTCCACATTGAAGCTGCTCAGATCATCCTCGAAGACGCTGCGCAGTGGCCGCTGACTGGATGGGATCGGAGCGGGCGAGGCACTCACATTTGCCCCCAAACCAGATTCTGCGGCACTATTTCTCCTCGGAGATTGGGGCATACTCTGTGTGGGCGAGTCTGGGATCTCTGAGGGCGAGATAACGCCACTGGCCAGGCGACTGAAGTCACTGACCACCGAGCTCTTGTCATCGCAATTGGCCACATCCACGTCCGGATCGTGGACAAGGGAATCCATGGAGCTGCGACGCGAGAACATTAGCGGAGTCTCTAAAGCAGAACTGCCCTGGGTGGCTGGTTTGGCTAGCACCTGCTCAGCTGGCTGGGATTCCTCTGGCTTCGTTGACTTGGTGGCTTGGTTGGCTTTTCCCGCCTCGTCCAGGCTGCTGAGGGAATCGTAGCGACTGAAGTAACCGGGCGTTCCCTCCTCGCAGTAATTGATGGGCTTCTCTGGCGTATAGGAGCCAGATCCACACTGCGAGAGCTTGGTAGTGAGCTTCTTGGGAGCTCCTCCTTTGGCAGCCACATCCCTGACTTCCGGCTTGGGCTCTGGTTCAATCTCAGCTTCGGCTTTGACTGCCGATCGTAGATCGGTAACGGAAGCTGCATTGGATATAACATAGGGCGTGTCCTCGGTCTGATAGCACTTGACGCTGTCATCGAGTATAAGGAGGATCTCCTGACCCTCGGATTTAGCTGGCTCTGCTTCAGCCGGCGTGGCAGTGCTCTTGGGAGCACCTGCAGATCCTGATATGTCCAGGTCGGATTCGATTTGGTTCTCAGCATAGCGCAGGCTGAAGTCCGTGGGCTGATCCAGGTCCGTCTCCTGATATGTCGAGGTCTTCGCGGCACTCTCGCTGTACTTGACCGAATAGTCAATGGGCTGCTCCTCGGTGACCTCCGTGTCCTGCTCCATTTCCAGCTCAAAGTCCGTGATCTTGGGCTTCACCTTGCGATGGGCATCCGAGGCTGAGGCGGAGCGGATAAGGTGATCGTAGGCAGAGTCCGACTTGGCCGAGTAAACTGAATCCCTGCTCTCGCTCTTCGTGAGCATTGCCGAACGCGTTAGGCGAGGGACCGCGCGATGGCGTCCGGATGAACTCGAACCCCGATCCTTGGCCAGCTTGCCGCCCGTGTCCAAGTTGTCGCACGTCTCCGCTGTATGCCGCTCGCCCAGTTCCTGCTGCAAGGCCTTGGCCTTACGCGCCTCCAAGGTGGGCAAAGCCTTTAGCCCCATGGAGCGGGCAATAGGGTCCAGCTGGTGTTGGTTCTGGACTGCAGGGCGAAAGTTCAGCAGATTCTTCAGGGCCGAGGAGCTGCCCTCTGAGATCATGGCGTGCTTCGAGTGGATCAACGAACGCAACATGGGCACAGCTCCGTTGTCCCACAGGAACTTCTGATCCTCGGGCGAGCGCGCCGAGAGGTTCCACAGAGTGCCGCAGGAGTTACTCACCACCGTCAGGCTCTCGGACTTGAGCTGCTGCAGCAGGATGGCCAGGCAGTTGTGCTGGCGAAGGATCTGCCTATAAGGCTCACACACCGCAATGTGGCTGGACACGTTTCGCAGGATCCCTCCAGCGTTCTCGATGATCTTCAGGGTCTTGCTTGGACCTTCATAGCTCAGCATTCCGACCAAAAAGGCCAGGGCCCCGTCGACGGCACAGAACTCCGCCTTGTTGGTGCTGCAGTGCGCCGAGAGGTTCCACAGGGCCGAGAGGATGGCCTTCAGCGTGTTCTCACTCTTGTTCCGCATGGCCGCCAGGGCCAGGGCCGTCACCGTGCCAATCTCATTGAGAACCGCCTTCATGTTGCTGTCCGCCCGCCAGGAGAGGTTGCGCAACACGCTCGCCGTTACCTGGAGGAGATCGTCCGGCGCCGAGTCCAGCTGGGCCACCAGGGCCTCCATGAACTGCTTCTGTCCGCACAGCAGGGCCTTGTTGTTCTCATCCCCGAAGGTCAGATTGGTCAGGGCCATCAGGGCGTATCTCCGAAGCGAATTGCAGCACTGATCCTCCGGCTTGGGTCCGTGCACGGCGTGGTCCAAGTGCACCAGGTTCGGGATCGCGTGCAGGGCCCCCAGCTCGCACATGGCATGACGGTGCTCCTCGTCGAAGCTGACCTTCATCAGCGACGAGATGGCCGCCAGCGGATGGCGATCGGAATCGTCGGCTATGGCCTCGCCCCCGCTCTGGAGGAGCGTCTTTAGGAAGGAGCAGTAGTCGACAATCTGGTCGAGCAGGCGCAGCACCTTGGCCTCCCGCCGTCCGGCCTTCTCGTCCGGGTGACTGTGCACCACGTTGTGCAGCGCCTGGCCAGCGCACTTTCTCACCTCCTGGTCGTTGTCCGGGGCGTGCATCATCTGCACCAGCAGCGGCATGCAGCCGGAGCGACGCAGGGTGGCGCAGCTCTGCGTGCTTCCCGAAAGCTCCAAGAACTTCTTGGCCATCTCGAGGGGATCGTTGGAACCCAGCATGGAGAGCAGCGAGTACACGCACTCCACCTTGGAGCCCAGGGTGGCATCCACCGCCGAGGTGCTGTACCGCTCGTCGAAGCTCGTGGTCCAGGCCGCCCCCTTGGGCAGCCTCGGAGCAGGGGCAGGGGAATCACCGTCCAGAAAGCGGGAGAGCGTGTAGGAGGGCTCCTTGCTGCGAGACGGGCGACCTGCGCTGGCCGGGGATCCGCCTCCATTTCTCGGCGGCAACTCCTCCAGCTGCTGCTGCTGCGCCGACTGCCGCTCGAAGTTCCTGTCCAGGCTGCGGTGTTCCCGCATCTCGCGGAGTTCCTGCGCCAACATATAGTCAGGGGGAATGGGATTCTCGTCTAGGAAATGCTTGGCAGGCGGCTTCTTGCCCACGGCTCCGGATCCGGACACGCTCTGGGTGAAGTGCAAAGTGTTGTCGTCCTGGGTAAACTCCTTCTTCGTGTAGCCGCTGGCGGCCAGTTCGTAGTCGCTGATCTCGCCATCGCGCTCGTACTTCTTGTCCATCTTTAGCTGCTCTCCGGAGCTCGCCCCGAGGCCATCCTCGTAGTCCGGCGGCGGCACCGCATCGTAGTCGAGGAAGTGCGGCTTGCGCTCCGGCACCGAGTCCACATCCACGTCGTCTAGACTAAGCCCGGCGATGCCCTCCTCCAGATCGGGCGTCAGCGTTGGCTCCAACATGGCCTGGCCGGGGGATCGGGGGGTTACTGCAGGGTTCTCAATTCCTCAAGTCAATGTGCTCCATGGCCTGCAGGAAAGACGAAGTGAGAGGCGAAATTGAGACTTTATAAATGGCTATAAATTTTAGTGCCGGACCAGGGCGTGGGCTAATTATAGACGCAGTCGCCTCTTGTCCACGCCAAGGCACCTCCCTGCCTGCCTGCCTCAATGCCTGTAATAATCCGCAGAAACAGAGACGAATTGCTTAGTTGCTGCAAGTGGGCAGAGCTTCGAAATACAACCGGAAAAGGCAGATCAGTTTAGATCAGATCAGTTTTAGGTGCTTCCCAGGGATTTAGAGGAGACAGCGAGGCTTAAAATGTGTTAATTTGGAAATTAAATCGAACTTTATACTCTTTACTTTTGCACTCTATTTATAATTAAGGTATTTACTACATTTTCGAATAAAAATTTCCTTTTTTCATTAAACTTTAACCTTAAACCTTGTTTTCAGTGAAGATTTAATTGTTTTCAAATCTAAACCCATTTCTGAGCACAAATCTGCCTTAGATTCCTTTAATTTTAATTTATTTGAAAAGAAGAGACCGCCTTAGGCCTAGTATTGACACTTGTCTGTATAGTTACTAACTAATCTTAGGAAGTCAAGAACATGTGACTGCTTTAATGATCGATGGACACTATGATACGGTGATCCTACGTTGATAAACATTTTCTGTTGATGGTGAAGTCATTTTGGGAAGTTTTAAATTAAATAAAGTTCTGGGGAAAAGAGTAAAGAATAACCTTTGAGAGCATTTCGATTGATCAAACCACATATATGGTTAAAGGTTTTTAATTAATTAATTATCCAAGCAGGTTCTACTATATGCACCTCACAAGGTGCTACTTAGCCCACACATCTTATTCAAATACCTAACTTTCGTGACTTCCAGGAAAATTCCGTACTCTGTGGCAGATTCTTTTGGATTATTTTAATTAATTAATTGATAATTCAAGCAGATTCTACTATATGCACCTCCCAAGGTGCTACTTAACCCACACTTTTTATACAAATTCCGTATTTCCAAGACTCCCCAGAGGATACCGTACTTCGTGGCAGGTTCTTTTGGGATTGCCTGCTCTTGATCACTTTGAAACTTAATCACGGGGCTAACTTTCAGCTAGGGTATAGTATATCCAACGTGTGCTAGTGGTGGCAACAAACAATAGCAAATAAGCAGCTAAAATCATTATCATGATTAGCTGGCGCTGCATCTTTTAGAAAGTTAGCGGCACACGGCGTCGTCTTTGCGGAATTTCCAGTGCATGAAAAAGATACAGATGCGTTTTCAGCTGATATAGCTCTTATTGTTGTTGCTGTTGCTGTTGCACACACTCCCCAAGTACTCGTACTCGTACTCGTACAAGACATATTTCTCATTTGAGCTACCGTTGAATTATGTGCAAATGCAATTTGGTGCTGCACTTCTTTCGAGTTGTTATTGTAGCGTAAAATTGAGGCATGGACGGAAAGACAAATGTACATAAATATGTATGTGCACCGAAAGAAAATGTGGCCAGAATGGGTCAACAGTTTTGTACATTATTACTATGGAATTTAAGGCATTGTAAAGACTCTCTCGCAGCCACTTTGGCTGGCAACTGACCTGGGTCGCGTACCAATTCCCCGGCTCGCACACAAGTCAACTTGTTCAAGCTCCAATTGGCAAATTAATCAAATTTTAATTGCGAAAAGAAACAACGAACGAACGAAATAAAAACAAAAAGTTGTAACCGCAATTTGAGTGGCTGCGAAATGCAAATCGCTTGTGTAACAGCGGAAATGCAACCATCCATTCGAATGGAATGCTGTCGGCTGTCCGACAGTGGCCAATCATTCATCATTCGTCAGTCACTTGTTGGCCGAGGCCCTGGACTTAGGGCCTAGAGATTTCCACCTTATCAGGGGTCTGATAAAGCAGCGCGCTGATTAACTTTTAGTATAGTTTTGCCACGATATCTGTCTCTATCAGATTCCCAAGAATTTAGACGACGATCACTTGGGTGAATCAACGATATATCAACGCGAATTAGACAAATCAGCACGCATATAGAGAGTCGAGTCTATATGTGTAGCACTGTGTGCTGGCAAGTACCACAAGGAATGCGGGAATATGCGTCACTTGTCTAGCCAAGAGCTTCAGAGTCGTCCCCCAGAGAGACGATTCCTCCTCGTGTCATTAACCGGCCACCACCAAAAGCCATCACAAAAGACAGCAGTACAATGGAGACAATTCAAAGCTAGGGGCTTCGAGTGAATAAAACTTCGAAATTAAGAGGATAGAGAGTTGGAAAATATCCAGAAAACAATTGAAATCCAGCGCTTAAGGTGTCTCGTTTAATATGAGCAATCATTTTGTAGAAAGTGAATCAGATTATATCAATTAAATATGCTTAAAATGAATCATTAAGATTATATCAATTTAATATGCGTACTTTCAGTCTTTAAACGATTAATCGATCTTTAAAGTGTTTATGAGATGCGACTTTGTGTTAGTAAAAAAATAAATGTGTATACTTTTTGTGAATTTTTAATGAAAAAGCTGAATAATTTAACTGAGATATTCCGTTCCATTTATGGTGTCTTTCTAGATGCGATTTCTGTCATATTCTCTTAAAATGCAGTTGGAAGATTTCCTGATTATACTTTTAACACTTTGAAAAGTGAATTAATGTTTATTTAGTCAAGTTCTGATTTAAAACATGTTAAAAATTTATAGGAACCTTATTTAACTTTATTAAAAGTGGGGCAAAAATATGAAAGCTGCGGCAGGGTTATTAAATATGTATCTTAAAAGGTCAAGTCGCAAAAAGTGAAAGTCAGAACAGGCCAGCTTTTGGTTTTTTAAGTACCATTTTATTTTGATATACTTTTAAAGTGGCTCTAAAAATATAAAAAGCGTTAATTCATAAATGAATGTTATTTTAAATGGGCTTAAAACATAAAGAAAATTATGAAAATATCCAAATTTGAATAGGAACAGAATGACTTTAGCAACATTCCTTGAGCAAATTTCTTATAATAAATAATAAATTATTTTGAATAATTTTACCATCTCATCTATCGAATCTCACCCACTGTGCGGGTTTTTGGCTTGGCACACATTTTGCATACCGAATATCCGTATATCCCAGCGGCAGAATTATCAAAGAAAGAAGAATTGGCAATGTCCAGGAGCTGAAGAGAGACGAGGGGCAAGGGCAGACGATGGATTTGGAACCGAAAGCCATTAAACAGGCGCAGAGGCAGAGGCAAGGAAAATATGCGAAAAGTATAAATAATAAAAACTACACAACTACCGAATCCAGATGTGTGTGCGCGCCGAGTGTTGTGCATTTGTGAGTTAGTTTAATGAACGCCACTTCGCGGTATGTTGTTTTGTTGCCTTTATGTCTTTGCCGCCGCGCCGAGATGATGATTATGTAAATTGTAGAAAAGTAAAAGGGAAACTAAATACGGTTCGAAGCTTGTAAAACAATAGAGTGTGCACACATATGTACACTCGTATGTATTAATTTTCCTCAATGGTCAAGCAACCGAAATACGCTGTCTGTCTGTCGAAGTGATTAATTGTGCTGCGGTGAAATGGAAGTGGTTGGAAATTAAAGAAATATTTATCAATTAGGCGTTCCACACTCACTTGCAAGCTGCAACGGTGGTGCAAACAACAACAACAACAACAATACGCAATGCGTTTTGCTGATAAAGGAGCACTTACACGGATACGCATTCACACACACTGCAGCGCAGCCGCACACACACACACACTCGCACAGCTGTGTATTCTGCTTGGACTTTTATTGATTTTTCCTGTACAAGGAATCTGCAGAAAACAGGAATTCGCCAAGGAACTATAAACATTCATAAAGGCCATCAATTATGGGCGAATCGCACACACACAGTTTCTCCATTAACGGAAACTGAATTAAGTAAACATTCTACGTTTTATTGTCACGCCAAAAGAAGACATTTCCAATTTGACGGGGAACGGCTACAAACTCCCACACAGGCAGATTCTCCGATTCTCGTACCTTGATTAAAACAGTTTTTCAGCAGCTTCTCCGTCAGCCAGCTGACACATATCCCGCTTTATCACCTTTGTTTACTCGGAGATATTGCACTTATTTAGTTTTCTCCGTTCATTTTGCGATAAAACAAATACAAGACGCGCCCGAAATTGCGCTTATCAGACGGTGTTAAAATTGCGACCAACCGCGAGTTTGTTGGTGTTCCACTTCAGTGTGACCGCGGTTTGCCTGTTGAAGAATACCTCGCTCGCATAAATAAACAAAAATACCATAATACAAAAGTATAATACATTACTGTGCGGCAAATGTAGAAACTGAAACTACAGTGAAGACTCTGAAAAGTAAACTGAAAATTTAAAAAATGGATTTCATTAAACAAATTAATAACATTAAACTTAAGTTCAAAGACCTTGATATTGAGATTCCTTTTAGTAACTGTTTCATGATTAAATCAATGTTGTAAAATCAATCCATTTCTTGAAACAGATGAAAATTTTCAAGAATTAAATTGTCTGTATTTTACAATTGTTGTTAAAATAATTAGCTACTTCAGAGTTCACTACAAATTAACGTTTTCAGTACTCACGGACATGTAATTGGTTTAGCGATAGTTATTCAAATAGTTGACCCAAGCTTTAAATTTTACAACACTAAAATCGCGTTTTGGTATTTTCGTGGTATATTTTGAAATTGACGCAATATTTTTCAATAGTTTAAGCCTGGTCACACAATTCTTCATGTTGCTGGAGGTATGGGCCAATTGGAGGCGGTGCACAGTGGGGCTGCTTAAATGAATATTCTATTTTAAACTTTTACTTATAATTATATTAAAGTATTAAATATGTAAAAATATGACAACATTTAAACTTAATATGCAAATAATTGCTGGACAATTTTCATTGAAAAATTAAACTCGTTTTGATTTAAATACCATAAAACTAAGTTTCACTAAAAAATTTTTCCCAAAGAACTTTATTTACTTGCTTAATTATTTTTACCTAAAATTTTTAATAAGCCCTAATCAAAAGCTTTTATGTTACTGTGCTCCGCTGAATTGAGACGCAGTTTTGGCTTATTAGCCCCACTGTGCGCTGCTAGAGGAAAACGTCGACCGGGGCGCTGCTGTTAGTCGGTTTGTGACAGCTGAGCGCGGCGGATTTGTTGTTGCTGCGCCTGGAAAATGCACGGAAAACGCGAAAAATAATAGAACGCAAAAAATAATCCAATATATAATATTGCCACCAACAATTAAACCCAACAACAATCAGCGTGCCAAAAGTCAAGACACCAATTAGTTCGAGAGAAAAAGACCGAAACGCTTGCAATTTGGGAATCCGGAATTCGTATTGATTTTCTTGTTTGTGTGTGCGCGGGCTCGTGAAAAACGCAACAAAAGGAAAAGCGAAAAGCAACCACTTCGAGACATCCACATCCACTTCCTTCTTACCTAGCGATAATCGCCAGCAATTGGAGACCCAATCGTTCAGTCTTTCAAATCAGCAATGTAGACAAGTGCCATATTTGTTGTTGTCGTGCGTAGTTGTAGTTATTTATCAAGCAAGCGCGAGCGAGAAGGCGATACAGAGGCGTCGCAGCAGCCCCCAAACAACAACAAAAGCGAAAGTTTCCCTGCGTGCGTGTGTGTTTTTGTGTTTGCAAAAAAATGGTGGATAAATATAAGCAATAATAAATGCAAATGCAAATGCAAATCTCATCCTAAAATGTTTCGTCAATAATCGGGGAGTTCCGCCCGACATCGGTCTTATATATACGCATATATATATACGAATGCAGGGAGTGGTCGGCTAAGGTGAATTTTTGGGAGGATTTGAGACAAAAGCAGCGACAAAATGTGGATACCTTCGAATAATAAATACGGAGTTGGTGAGTACAAAAAAAGAAACACAGTGAACAGCCGTTTAAAGAGAATCAAAGTGAAAAATAAATAACAATTTGTAGTCTAAAGAAAGTAGCATAAAGCCTTTTTTCTTTTCTGCATTTTGAGGTTCATTGTGACGAAATTAATTAATGGGAGTGTGGTATTTTTTTCGAGCCTTCACTGTACGTACTCCTGTGCCACCCACTGGCCACCCACCACCGCACCTTTCCCCGCTGTGCGTCACGTGCTTTGCCTTTGTTTTTATTGTTGCCTTTTGCGGCGATTCACGGTTTTTTCCGCGAAACGCCGGATACCAACCACCTCCGCACTGTCAAGGGGAGGAAAAGCGATTTTTCTACTTATTTTTATACACAAACTGCTTGTGTAGCATCATCATCATCCCCCTCGCTGCCCCCTGCCCCCTGTTTCATCTCACACTGTATCTCAAAGAGATTTTCCTGTTTGTTGTTGCTGCCGTGCTGCGATTTGATGTGTTTATACACAGAGCGCTTTCCCGCTTGCTTTACCCCTCTCTGCTGCGCTCTTTTGTCGCGTTGCCAATTTCCCACCCAGGTGTTGCCAATTTAAATGCTTTCGTAATTACAGCAGCCTCCGCCGCCTCAAGTGGCCATATATTCGTGGCTGGCAGCGTAACCGCCGCAGCAGAGGCTTAATAATAATCTTGCGTGTTGTTGTGATAACACACATATAAACAAAACAAGTAGATCTTGGATATTCTTTGTGCTCACTTATTGCACTTCATTGTACGGACTCGTACGAGTACGAAAGCTCGTACTTGTTTTTTTTTTCTCTTCAGCTGGGTTTTCACATTATCTTCGTGTTCGTCACACTTTTCGCTTCAATGGCAACGCTTAACAAATTACTAAGCGGGCAGGGCAGGGCGGTGGAAAAATAAAAGACCGCAAGACTGAGACTGAGGCTGCGAGACAGTCTTCTGGGGTGAGCTGGGAAGGGGACAGCAGCAGCATCTTCAGAGGCGGAGACGCTGTGCCAAGTTTTATTCATTGTGCCGCTTCAGTGCTTCTCCGTCCAGATAAGCGCCAATTTCCATTGTCGTTATGATACTCTCTCTAGGGGCTGGCTTAATATCACATAAAGTTCGATCCTGTATTACATAAAAGTAAGCTTAATAAGTTGGGAGAAAATTAAAGATTTTCCAAAAGTCTAAATAGATACAATAGATAGGATTTAGAAAGATAGATAGATAGGATTTAGAAGGAATACCAAAGGGTTTTATTAAAAAACAGGAGTTTCTACTCGTATAAACCATAATGAATATTGAACCAATATTTCTACAGATCTTACTACAATGAGAGATCTTTTTAAACAATATTAAATATTAAGTGCACATCAATTATCTTTTTAATTAAAAATAACTATATAAATTGACATAAAAGGTTTAAGAGCGAACCTATAAAAGGCCGTCGCAACTGCTTTAAATACTTAAATTATTTTTTGCTTGTGGTAAAACGTATAAAATAATTTTTAACTCTTCCCATTCAATACAATTATATTTTCTAGAGCATTTCTTATTCGTTGTGTGCATAAATTCATCATTATTTATTATTTTTCGCTTCGTTTTTGTCCATCACAAAACTGCTCCAATTCCCCCAGCATCCGCGGAGTCAGCTTTTTGTGGCTGCTCGCTGATGTCTGCTCTACATTTAACCCGGCAAAGATTGACATGAGAGCGGTCAAAGTTTACACAAATCAATCAGTTACTCACTCACTCGCCGATCAGCGTTCCAGGCTGTGTTAACATCATTAGCGATTCGAGGCGCTGTCAAGCCAACGCCCTAACCTTGCACAATGCCCAGCACCGCCTCCTCTTCGTCTGACTGCACCACCAGTCAGTCCCAGTTCCGTTTCAGTTTCCATGGCTTTTCATCCCGGCAGCCAGCCAGTGCCACGTGCTGGGCAACTGTCGGGCAATGACTTCATTACCACGGCTGCCTTTGTCTCCTCCCTTCTTTTTTTCCCCAGCAAGTAATTGTTGTAGAGCCGGGCATCTATAATTTAAAACCACCATCTGTCACAGGACACAAGATCTTAATTTCCAATGGATTTTCAGTCTTGAATTTAATAGAATTCTTAAACTCCAAGGAGACTAAAGAATTTCATATGTTTCCCTTCATTGTGCTAATAAAAAACTTCAAGATACCAATAGGTCCCCTTACAATGTTCGTCTTATAGAAGTTAGACTGTAGCTATTGCCCTCAATTGCGCAGTGAGTCGAATGCACAATGGTGACAATTTTGCGGAGCAACCCTCGGGGCCTGGCCATGCGGGTCAGTTCCTTTCAAAGGGAGTTGCGAACTTAGATTTGAAGCTGAAAGTTTACGCAACTTTTCGGCAAAAAAAAGAGAGTAAAAAAAAATACTTTGGGATTGGGAAGTTGTCTGCACAGCGCAGAGCCTGCCTGCAGCACCGGATGTTGCCGCTCCGACTCTCTGCCGGGCTGTCTGCCTTTTCCAGAGAATTCCGCTGTCCGCTGTCGCTGCGGCAATTTCAGTTTCAACTTTAATTTAATATTCATTTTATGCATTTGGCCATCGGAGCTGCCGCGCACAAATTTGTGCAGCACTTCCTTCCTTCCTCCAGAACGCACACACTTCCCCACACACGCACACACACTCGAGTGAGTGCGCATAAAATTGATTCATTTCCATTGTTTAATATGCTCGGCGGCAGCGTTTTTGTATTTATTTATTTATCTTTTTCGTGGCTTTCCAAGAGCGGGAGTTTTGTGCGTTTGAAAACACTCGTCGTCGTCGTCCATTTTAGTTTGTACTTCCATAATTCGTCTTTAACGATTTATTTATGAATTGCCATTTGTGGGACACGCGGCGTATGATTATCAACCCGAACGCACGCACACTCGAAATTTATCAGTGGATATCGCATTCGGTGGCCCATTATCGGTCACATTAACCGGATGGACGAGTGTCTCCGATGTATGTTAATGCGGGGTAGTTGTAGGATTGTCTAGGAAAAAGGTAAATACATCATCAACCACAGGGGGTCTGTCCCGGCCGCTGATAAACCAGAAAAGATAAACAATTAAATGTCCACAACTCAGCAAGCTCACATAAAGTGTTTAAAACTAATTATAAATATAGAAATGCAAATAATTAACGAGTGCTTCCGGCGGGGTGTCCAAATATGGCGGGTCTTTGGTAGGAAATTGGCTTTTACAGTTGCATTTTATCGATTGCCTGGCTTTATTTTGTGTAAACTCAAAATTTCAGGATTAAAGCGAATATATACTCGCCATGTGGCTTTTAAATGCTCATTTACATGCAAAAAACACAATGCCAACAGCAACAAAATATAAACAAATGTGCAAGCACTCAATTGAATGGCATGTATGTGCATAAATATGTGTAAAATGCATTTAATTACTGTAATGACACAGCGAGAGATACAAAATGCATATAATAAGCAAAAATATTTCCAGGGCGCAACTACACACACATCCACATCCCAACCCGTTTATTCTCCAACTGATGGCACTAACTCACAATTATAATAAAAACCACTTGACAAAGGCGGTAGAGAGGGTAAAGCTTTGCTTTGTTTTGTCCGGAATACTCCGTTCGTATTCGGATTCGGATTCGGAGCGAGTTGTGACGGCATCCATTCAGCGAAACTTTAGCATCCAGACAATGGCAGTGATAATGACATCTGATTGACATTTGGGTCAGGCTTCCTGGTGTGGAACAGGCTCCGAGGGATCGGGGGCCTTTCAAATGGTTTCATGTTCTCTCCAGTTGAATTACTTACTTGGATTTCTTTGGAATAAGCCTTATTAATATTTTTAGGCCTTAAAACCAGTAATTTTTATTATGATTGAATTTAACTTCTACTCAATTTCTGGGATTTACATTTTTCTAAATATTTCAACTTGCCTGATTATTTACTTGAGGTTCTTTGTTTGCTTTTATAGATTTTAATCAGTTTAATCTTATCGTTTTATTCGTTTATTATTTGATAATGCGGCAAACATGGAAAGCATATAAATGGTATTAGTTGACAGTTCTTATAAGTCTACTGTACCAAATTGAATTAATATAAATGCTTTATAATATAGGTACTGCATTAGATGTGAGCTGATAAATGTGCATTTAATTTTCGTGCATTTTTTCTTCCGCATGGATTGGTCAAAGTGTGACTTAAACTCTTAAAGCATTTAGGAGATATCTTTTATTACATACTTTCTCTAATATTCAGCAACAATAAATATACAGCTTCAGTTCACTGAGAATATGTATTACGGATATAGCAAATATTTATCATAGGACCAACATATAGCCACCACTTAGCCAGCAAGCAGAGTGGCGCAGTGGAAGCGTGCTGGGCCCATAACCCAGAGGTCCGAGGATCGAAACCTTGCTCTGCTAATGCGAAAAGTGCAAATTCTTTTTTTTCCACTTTTTTTCATTGCTAATCACGATGGAAACCTTATCCCTAACCGGCACCAAGTTGATTTCCGTGGCTTTGGGCCAGCCACTTGACCCACTTTCCGTGGGTTTCCCTTTCCGCCGCTGCCAGTTCCGAGTTCCACTTTGTTCTCGACCCCACATTGTTGGCTATAACACAATTAATTAATTAAATTCTTAAGCCTCCCCAGAGCCACTTGAGTGCTGTGGCGGCGGATGCGGATGCGGCTTCGGATGCGCCGAGGGGGGGTCAAGTGTGAAGATGGGCTCCCCTCTCCTCGTTTAATCCATTTGCAGTTGAGCTTCTGCGGCGAGTAGTGCAGGCAGCAGGCAGCGGGCAGCAGGCGACGGCTCTCTCATTTAATTTAAAATTATTTTCCGCCTAGCGCCCCCCACCGCTCCCAGCCCTCTTCCCGTTGGCGTGCACTTGCCTTAACGACTTTTTTATTTAAATACGTTTGTTGACATTGCGGACTTGTTGGAGTGAGCATTGTGTTCCCCGTTCCGCTCGCTCCCCTTTTCGGTTCCATTCTCCTTTGGGCCCTTTGTGCTCGGGCAAACAAAACGGGTGATGTAAGCCAAGCCTTTTGGGATATTGCATTCATCGTAAAAGTAATTAAAGGGCTCAGCCCTATGCCGCCTGGCGATCGTGCCAATTTCCAGGGGCACTTCAAGTCAACTTTATGAAATTTAATATTAAATTCCCCACAAGCCCCTGCTAAATGCTCATTAAAATAATTCACAACACAGCCAGAGAAAAATGTGGGTAAATGTTTATTAGGAAAATAGGACAATAAGTCAACAGTAAAATATGATAGTTTGGTTTATCATTTAACCTAAATTAAAATTAAGAATATGGTTCTTTAAAGAGCTCTCTACTTTCCCTAATGTTTATGGTTGAAAGTAATATTTTTCTCTTTGTGTAATTGGAAGAGGTTCTCTAGTTCCCTTTGAGTTAGCTTCTTGCCAGGCCGACGCCTGCCTAATGTGACTGACCTAAATAGTGCAAACGCTTGGTTGGCAGTTTGCCTACTGCGCTATGGATTCCGGGATGTGTGAACTTACAGACAGAGAAATTTACAAAGTCCTTAGATTTATAGTTAAAGAGCAGGAACCTTAATTAAAAAATGAGGGTTTGTCTAAAATTGTTCACCATTTTCCTACCTAAATATTCAATTGTTTAAGCAAAGACTTTCCTGTAAGCGTATTTTAAGTCAATAAATTTTTAAATAAAACATTTCTGTTTGTATTTATCATCTCTGTAATAATAACTCATATTGAACTCGCCGTTTTAAATGGATTTAATGCCTTAATTATCCAACGCACTATTTTCCGAGTGTCGAAGTATGGTTGTATGCTCATTTTCTGGAGTGTTTGCCCGCGCCGCCAGTTGAAGTGCCAAATACTGAAGAGCGGGGAGGAGCTTTGTGCGGGATCTTCAACTGGCATTTTAAATTATGAAATTCTTGCTATTTAGCATCTCCAGAATTCATTTAAATCAGGCTGCCGCATTCGCGACGAGCATCGCAAATTGAAGCCAGTTAGAGGCGGATGGCAGCTGAAATAAAGGGAAAAGCATGGCAACCATAAAGAACTCACAGAGCACAAGTAGCAGCAGCAGCAGCAGCAACAGTAGCAACAACAGGAAGCAGTTTGCCCATTTTCATGGCATTTCATTTTACATCTCCCCACCATTCCGGATTCCCTTGTCCCCTGTCCCATTCCTGGTCCCGCCTCCACTCTGTGTCTGTCTGGGCGTGCGTTTTATTAGCTCCTTTCGTTGATATGCTCATGCCGTGCTCGCTCGTTTGTCTTTCAACAAGGGAACACACAGACACAGCCACATTCGCATCCCGTATCCACACGGGCACAGACACCGAACACCCAACACCACCTCCAGCAACCATCCACATGAGCACCACCCCAACAGGGCCGGGTTCCTCGACTTGCGGCGCCTCCCAGACTAAAGTGTGTGCCTTGCATTTATAATGGATACACGGTGAAAAATCGGACAGGGCCCGGTCGGAATTTAAATTAGCTGCGAACTCTTTGATTGAGACTGATAGTAAGGGGAATTCCAGGCAAACACGACATTTACCATTTAGATTTATACGTTTATTGTTAAAAGAAACCACATACTTTAGCTCGAAACTCTAATCGATAAGATAAGTGGTTATCTTACAAGTTATAGCTTAGAATGCTTTGAGGTATAGAAATATCTATAGGTTTATAACATCTGTACACAAGATTAAGCGGAATTAGAGTGATACTTTTCCAAGGTAACAAGTATTAGCTATTAAAGAGCTAATGAGTGACAGTTCACATGTCACGAAGTTGAAAATTCTATAAAAGCTTATGACATATTATTAATTATACTACTCAAATATATATATTTCCACATATTTGAGTATATATACCTTCCCTGCGCTCAGTGCTTTCCTTTAGAAAAGCTGAACATTAATTTTCAGCATGATTCCAGATGGCTTCTTTCTCATTAGAGAACGGAGTAAAATCCTCCGGCTTGTCTCTTTGGCAGTGTACTCGTTGCCATGGCCACCACATCCAGCATTGCGGATGTATCCCGCAGCTTTCACAGCCCCGGCGCTGTAGCTGGCTCCACCTCGAGCTCCAGCTCCGGCTCCGGCTCCGGCTCGCAGTGGCTGTCACCCATTTGGGTGGCTGGAGCCAAACCGGCAGCCAAAGTGTTCGATGGCCGAGCTCATTGTTCCGCACTCGTCGGACACACTCCCCCATATCCAGGCATGGCTCTCCATAAGAACACGTATCGAGATGCATATATTTTCTTTTCATAGCCATTTGCCTATTTATAGTTGAAGTATTTATTGTTGCCGGGCCACTCGTGGCATGCTCAAGTGGCCACTCGTGGGGGCACTTTAATTGCCACGCCGCCAGCCCGGCATCAAAACATAGTCCATCCTGGGGCAATGTCATGGCCAAGGAGTGGTGTAAACGCAACTGGTTGTAATCTTAGCCGACTTTTCACGCTCTCTCTCTCATTTCCTTCTTTGCAGCCATCCACAATTGGCATGGCGATGTCCGCTTTGGCCTGGCGTTGGACGTCGGCGATTCGGTGGACATTGTGGAGGAGTGCACGTATTGGTATCGCGGTTCCTGTCCCCGCAAATCCCGGGCAGTGGGTCTCTTTCCCAAGACCTATGTACACATTAAGGATTTGTCGAAAATTGATCCCGTGGTGGCCGAGTGCACGCAGGTCTTGCGCGAGTGGTCCGAGATATGGAAGCGCCTCTATGTGGTAAGTAGATTTAAATAGGCCCTTAAGTTCTTGAAAGTAAAAGTATATCACATCATTCTCAGGATCGGGAAGCCTACAAATTCCAAACACTAAGGAAGGTGATGTTTTCTATATTGGAAAGCCGAAGGGAACTCCTAAGTGCCACCATGACTCAGGATCAAACACTGGAACTTCAAATGGTTGTGGTTTCAAAAATCGACTGGGGTAACCGGTAAGTTAGCTTAATTCAAAGGTTTTAAGATTTTTAAATATTTTTTAAAAGTTTTAAGTAACGAACATTATGTATATTTCTTCCTTTAAAATGATTTTGGAGTTTTTGATTGAAGCTTTGAACATGAGGGGGATTTCGAATACTTTACAGGAAAGTTTTATCAACTCTCATTCGAAATAATTAAATACAATTTGAAGGGGGCACACATTTATGAAATAGGAGCATTGTAACCTCGGACTAATGCTTTTTAAAGCCTTGCCTTTGCTTATAAATATTCTGAAAGAACCTTTAAAACATTCTAGAATACAACCTTTATCTTTAGAAACCCCAAAAAATCCACTTCCCCTCGCACTGAAAAAACTCTCGGTTAGCTGAAATTGTATATAGAATATTTATTACAACTTTGAACTTAGATAGCTTGGGTTCTCTTTTGCTTTTTATGTAAAATGTGTTCTTTTCTAGCAATAATCACAATAATTTTGTTATAAACAAAATTCCTTAAAATTACGATATATCTGTAGACTAAATGTTAGGACAAAAATAGCGAGAGCATTGTGTATACTCGATTAAATATTCATTATAATCATATTAATCATATGTTCCTCATTCGATTACTACCAATTTTATAATTTTATATAGATCAACGTTTCGTGAGCGTGCGTGAGCGATAAGCAGATATATGTAGCTGCATAGGTATAGCTCTATCGAGCTAACTCTAAAACTTAATTGTATATTTTAAATGGCGCATCATTGTCAACGACCTAACTACGATACCAAGTAGCAAAATCGCTTGCTGGCGAGGCTGGAGAGGCTCCTCCTCCCTCCTCCATCTCATCGTTCAATCTTCAACCTACAAATTGCACGGTCTGCGTGTGTCCCTCTCTATTATCTCATCTCATCTTGTATTATACTCTTCCTTGCCGTGTCAATGACGCACTGCACCTGTCGTCTCCTTTGCCTAGGACCGAATTCAAAGATTATATTTCCTTATAATTTCGCTAGATATATTTCGCATAGTTGAATCTCCGAAAATGTAATGTTACTCGTACTTATTTCGTTTCCTTGGCGGCGTACAAACAGTCTTAGTGGTAGAAATGGAAAGACCTAACCTCTTGACACACAACTCTCGCTGTCCCCCCTACAAATATTATTGAGAAATCATTGAAATCATTGTTTAGAAGCCACCCCCGGGGAGTCGGTTCATGTCTCCGTCTCCTTGCCGCCGCCGAAGCTCTCCACGGGCGGGTATATCGGATGGCTGATGGGGTTCATTTCGAGGGTCGAGGGTGCCGATGGGGTGCGGGAGGCGCCGAGCAGGCTGCAGAGCTGCTGCAGCATGTCGCTGTAGGATCTTGTGCTGAGATTCTGGCTGAGGAAGTGCAGGATCAGGAAGTCGCCAATCTGTTTAGGGAAAAAATTTGATTATCTTTCGTTCTTTCAATAAAAATATTCCTTGAAGAACTCACCTCCAGGCGCCTAACCAGGCCGGCGATTTCCTTGCGCTGCCCGGAGCGATACGAACGCTTGATGATGGTCTCCCGAGTGGTGGGCATCATGATCACCACCAGGGAGTAGAGCACAGCCACGCCGGAGATAGTGGCCAAGATGATGAACCAGAACCTATGGAAAATCATTAGAGATCTCTCTTTAAAAGGGAAACCCAAAGCAAACACTCACCACAAAAAGATGTAGATCTTCTCGTTCAGAATATTCAAAGCCAGCACACAGAGGGTGTCATGCTTCTGCACCGATCCGCTGGGACCGAACTTGTGGAACGTGCACTTGGTTAGCCGGGGGAAGATCTCAATCATGGGATCGAAGCGCTTGTCCTGGTCCATGTTGGAGAACTTGACCACATCCGTTCCGTAGGACATGAAAGCACCGCCCAGGAACTTATCCACCATAAAGATATTTACAATCACATTGACGAAGTTGAGCAGCTCGCAGAAGAAGTAGGCGAAGGAGTAGCCGTTGTGGGTGTTCAGACTGTTCACAAAGTACTTGAGGATGCGGTCCTGACGATCCCGCCGATAGTCATCCGGCACACTGACCATGCCGCGCAGGCCATCGGTGATCATACGAATCTTGCCATCCTCCATGTTCTTCCAGACCCAGTGGGGAACGTAGAACATGAGTCCCTGGAAAGTAAGGTATTTGCTTATTAGCAAGTTGAATTTTTAGAGGATAACTTCCTTTGACACTTACCTGAAAGAATAGCACAAATGGCACCCATTGATAATAGCTGTGATAGCGCTTCTCCTGGCCATAATCATTGCCCAAACCCGGGGCAGCCACATCCGTTCCGATCTGCCGGTGCTGTTGGCCAGGTATCGTGAACGTGTAGGTGATCCAGCAGAACGTGTTGATCACGTGCATCGGTATGGAGCCGTCGTTGATGCAACTTATGGGATCGCCTGCAAGCAAAGAGCAAATAGAGATAAAAATACATTTTTCAGGAACAGTTACAGCTACAGATAATTTGTAGATATGCATTCGACCTCGCCGCAATTCGAATCAAGAGAACCAGCGACCAGCAACCTCGCATGCATGTCGTCCGTCAACGTCAAGTGCCATTAGGGCAATCTCTTGCCCCCAGTGGTTCCAGGCCCCAGCCAGGCACAAATTGTCGGCACTGTGGGTGCGGTTACGGCTACATCTACGGTTACGGTTGCAGCAGCAGTTGCTACGTGCTTAGGTAAGCCTGCAACAGTATATTTTTTTTTGGGTGCGCCCCAACTTCGACATGAACTCCGCCTCCTACTCCTCCTCCTTCCTCCTCTGTTTGGGCAAACAAAGTGGATACAAATAGAGCTGGAAGTGCAGGTCTGGGATGGGGAATGGGGGATGGAATTCCCAGAACTAACCGTCAATATTTGACTGTGGCTTGTGTCAGTTGTTCACTTTCAGAGCACTTCTTTTAATGCACTAATATTTAACTAGTGAAGCTGGTTGGTAAGGTAAAGCCCACGGGGATTCTAGCTTTAAAGTCACAAACTTTGGAATAAATTTAATAATTTGAAGCTTAGGTAATCGAGTTTTAGGCTTCCCACTTCTGGGAGAATATAAGCTATGTTTGTTTACAAATATTTTTCCTTCAATTCGGTTAACAAAACAGCAGATTCTCTTTTTACAAAGTACTTAGCTTCCCAGTGCGTGGGAATCTATAAGCAAATAAATTCCTGGCATCATTATGTAAGGCACTTCACGGAGAGCCCAGCTTGAACCAGATACATTGATTTTCACGCCAGTTACAGGCCAAGGCACACGAGTCCCACCACCCGTGGCGACCAGCGGCGAGTGAGGCGAGTGAGTCATTCGAATGGCTTAAGCTGAAATCCGATAAACGTGCTGCGGTCAATTTGTGAAAGCTCTGCAAAGTTTTTTTTCCCCCCGGTGGTCTCGGATGAGTTCGATTTCAAATGGGTTGGTGCTGCATTAGCAGTAATGTTGCAATTGCAAGCGCAAATAGCATAACTGGGCTAACTCTGGTGCTAAACACTGAGAGTATTGAGTGCACTTTGGAGGTGCTAACTTACCGATCAGATTGTTGGCGGTGACGATGATGCAACAGGTGAAGAGAATGGCAGTCGTGATCCTGTAGTGGCAGCGAAAAACCATGTTGTCGATGACCGCCTTGTCCAGCAGATAGCGAATCTTGATGAAGCCGGACACGGCCGAGACCATGCCAAAGACCGCCATATTGATGGTTGGTGTGCTGCTGCAACGAAGCTAACTGCAAGTGGAGAGAGCGAAAAGGGAGAACAATGATGAAATGAGCACTTAAGATAATTGAAAGATTCTTAATTTTTAAATAGTTAACAAAGGTTTCTTTAAGCCTACACCAAATAGGTCTTGAAAAGTTTTAAAAACCGACTAGTTGGGAATTATAATGAAGCTAACTGCAGGTGGATTTGAGAACATTGATAATACTTAAGAAATTTTCTAGGATTTTTCATTAATAAAAGGTTCTCAAAGGTTAGCCTAAACCCAAACCTTTAAAAGCAAAATGTAACTAAAAAGTTGAAGAAACAACTAGTTGGGAATTATAAATGCGTTAAACGAAGGAAAATGAGCAAAGGAAGTTTCTTAAATCGGAAAACGCTTTTAAGTAGAGAGTTCTATCCTTCCAATAACCATTTTAAACCTTCTTGTAACCATTGTACGATTTTCTTAATTTTATAATTCCAGACTAGTATGAATCCCAGCTTTTTCCAAGTGCACAGCCCTCGTCGTTCCTAATGCTCCATACTTAATTGTGCGCTGTGTGTTGTTTGCCTTGTGCGTTATCTAGGACAGTCATGTCATGACATATTCCAAATTATTTCACCACCACAAGCATATTTCCTCTCCACTTCCAATCTGCTGCCAGCCGGCTCCTCCTCCTCCTCCTTCTCCTCGGAGTTCTGTTTGGAATGCTCGGCGTTATCGTCGACAAGCCGCACTTACAATTAAGTAAGTGCTGGGGCAGTGCCGGAACTGTTTGTTAGAGGAGGAGCCTGCCTCGTTGTTACGTCGTTGTGCAATCTAATCTAATCTCCGCTAAGCTCGTCTAGGTTGAATGCCCTGCCCTCCTTCATCGCTTCCCTTCTTCATCGCTAACAAGTTCATCTCGAGAGAAGGCGGCTCTCGGTGGAAACCGGTACACGGTACAGCTTTTTTTGTCAACCCACGCATAAATTTCACTTTGTGTCCCCATGCCGAATAACCGAAAGACCGAAAACCCCGAAACTCAATTCAAGCACCGAAATCCAGACCCAGAAGATATCTCGAATCTGGTGGGTTTTTGTTTTCTTTTCAGCTTTTTTCGGCACTGCCTGGGCTTGGAGCCATGGATCACGGATCAGGTTCTGGTTCGGTTTGCTTTCTTCTCGACTCTTTTGTTTATATGCAAATTTTTTTTTTGTTTTTTTTTTTCACCGTCTTTTGGGCCATGCCATTGTGTGTGTTTTATGTGTGTGTTTTGGCTGTATTTCATTTCGGCACGACGACGACAGATCGTAGTATAAACTGCGAGAGCAACAACACACACTGACGCACGCATGCGCGGCCCATAGAGTCATCTCTGTCGCACGCATGCGAGCAGCAATTAAAGTCGCAAAGTATCTGTATCTGCGCAACGGCAGCTACTCCTTTTAAATGCATCAGGCTTCTGCACTGAACATTCAATCTTACCACGCACACACTCGCACTGGCACACACACAGCACACACAGATACACGCGGAGAGCACTTCATTTTCAACTCAACTTCAACTTCTTGCCTCTTTTCTTTTTCTTTCAATAAATTTTTCGAAAAAAGACGAAAAAAAGAAACTGGTTTTAAGGTATTTTCTTTTTTGAGGAGCTCGCGAGAGGCGCTCACACTGCTGCTTCAGCTGCTCTCCCATTTTGTTTCGATTCGTTTTGGGCCTTGCTTTGGTTTTCTTGCTCGAAAGTGTTTGCTACCAATATTGGCAGCAGCAGCAGCAACCTGCCGCGACCCCTTCGCACACACTTAAGTGATTCTTTTGCTCCTGCCGTGTCGCCGCCGCATTTTAAATTTATTGCTGCCACTTTGACACTTTGGAAACCCGTTTTCGAACGCCCCATTAATTCCCAGCTCCCAGCTCCCAGCTCTCAGCTTGTATTTATTATGTTTGTGTTGTTTTTGGTTCGTTTTTACGTTTTTCGTTAAGCACTTTGTTGCAGATTCAAGATTTCTATTATACACAAGTACAAACACTCGCACAATCTCAGCTGGCAGTGCATTCGAAACTGCAGCCACTGCAATTGCATTGGTGTGCGTGCGCTGCCGCTGCTGAGCTGTGATTTTGATCAGTATCAGTAGTTCGGAGTCGGAGCTGTGTAGTTCCATTGAGTGCCCATACCCGTATCCGTATTCTCGAAAGTGTGCAGCTGCTCTCAGCGGCGTTCGGAAACCTACTGACTATCGCCAGAGCCAGAGCCCAGAGCCCAGAGTCAGCCACAAGCCGAGTCCGCACTCTAGCACTCTCTCTTTGGTTCTCTCTCTCTGGAACCAGAGCGATCCCAACTGGTTCGAAATTACGCTCAAGCTGCATTTGCATTCGTCTTACCTGAGAGAGAGGGAAAAGAGAGCCGGCCAGGTAAAAACCGTGCGACCGCTTAGGTAGCTCACTCCGAATTTCCCTTTATCTCGAGTTTGAAACATCTGGATTGGAAATCTGTAAATCCATTGATTAGTTTGGCTTTTATGGCCCTCTCCCTACAACTCTATCATCTACAGATCGGGGTTTAGAGATTAGGCTGGAAGTCGCAGTCAGACAGAGTTTTTAGGCCGGCTAAACGAAGATTTCGAATTAAGAACTGGATCAACATCCAATATAGTACTTGAGTGGCGAAAGATATGTTTAAATAGAGAACAAAACATGTATAAATAATGTAAAAGTCTTTACCTCTATGAGGAGAATAGAGGTAACGGTTATATGATCTCAAAATGTTACGGATAATTTTATAAGACAATTAATAGTCCAAAGACCTAAGGAGAAAACATATATCTGATACGTTTTAGATTAAAAACCTTTTCTCAAAATTGTAAGAAATTTTTAAGTGAAAAACTGAATAGGTCCTATATTTATTAAACTTTATATTAATGTCTATAATATAAATATAAATTATACCCCAAGTTATCTTGAAATCCCGTTTAAGACTTGCCTTAAAATTCTTTTACGTGCTTGGTTCTATCTGGAATATCATTTTTATTAAATTATTATAAGTATAATTTAAGATTTAAGAAATCTATTTAGTTTACTTACTTTATTCCCAGGTATACAAGTTATATTTTCTCAAATTAATTAATTCGATAGACCTGAAGTGCTAAAACACAGACCCTTTGCGACTCATTATAGAAACAGCTTCCAATTAATTCCGCAGAACCTAAGCTGGGCTGTCCATTTAGTTTATTGTTGCTTCCAAGCAACCCAAGGAATCCTGTGCAGCCGCCGCTCTGAAGTGGGTCCAAGGAACTACATATTCGCATTTCCAGGGTTAAATATGTCGCTGATCTGCCGCTCCGCCGCCGCTGTACACACTCACATAGCTGGCATTGGGTCCGAAATGAAGATCCATTTGCATGCTGAGAGCTAGACAAGCAACGCCAAACTAGTTGCCAGGCATTCCTCCGCCTTCAGGTCCCCAGGTCGGGCAGCTCCTCCTCCTCATGCTGCGACTCCTGGGTAGCTGGTGGAGTGACTCAGCTCGGTGGCTTTGGCCCTGCTGACTTGTTCTTCGCCGCCGTCTTGGCCATAATGAAATGGCATTTCGAAATGGCTGCTGCTGCCGTTTGTTGGGGCTGCGACTGCGACTGCCGGTGGTTGAGATGCTGCTGTTTCCATGTCCTGAACCGCTCCGCTCCACCTTGTGCCTCCCCTGAGATGCAGTGTTTGTTTATTGTCGGGGACCGATGCCCCGATGCCCGATGCCGATGCCGGTTGCCTGTGGCCTGATGCCTGATGCCTGTGGCCTCTCCGCCAGAAATGTATCTGCGAGCTACACCTTTTATAAAGACATTAAATACGAAATATATGGCATGTGTGATTGTGATACGCGCTGTATCTACAATGCCATCGAACGTGTTGCTGTTATTGCTTTTGTTTGTGGTTGACAGCTCTGCTTATCGAAGTGTAAATAATTAAATTTTTTTTCTGTATCGTCTGGGTTCTCCATCTTGTTGCCTCTTCGAGCCCTTTTAACCGAGGTGCTTCGCCTTGCTTCGCTTCCATAGATTCCCAACACCTTAGCTTAATTAAAAAGGAATTTGTTTGGAATCCCTCATTCCAGATAAGCTGAGAAGCCGCTCTCTATGCTTTTTTGGGGTATACAGGTGAGACACTTAATTAAAAGCGACTTAAAGTGTTCATTACCAGCGTGGCTACCGTTTCGCGCACGCGCTCCTCTCATATTCATATTCGTATCCACCAAATACATTTTCGAGTCGCCGTGCTTCATTTGGTCACGTCAACTCAGAGCCAGGTCCACAGCCAGAGCCACAGTCAGAACTCCAGGCGTAACAGAGGTGGCTCAAACTCACACACAAGCACACAGAGAGCTGAAAATTCCCCAGAGATCGAATGACGGGCCTCTCCCCCAACTGGTTCCGGTTCCATTACGGAGAGATCTCTTCGGATCTCTCGCTCTCAGCATTTCACCTGAGATAGAGGCAAGCCGTTTAGGCCTCGTTAACAGCCAAACGGCTTCTTCGGCTTGTTCTGGCGGCTTGTAAAAGATGCTCTCCCGCTCGCTCGCTCTGCCTCTCTCTCTCTCTCTCTCTCTCTGCGTAAGCCAGGTAGAAGCCCCAGCGTAGCCGAGGTAGCAGCATCGTCAACGACGTCGCGACGTCGGCCTCAACTCTGGTCAGCTCTGTATCCCCTTCCTCCTCCTTCGCCGCCTCGTCTCTGCCCCTTCTCGCATGCGCCACCGGAATGCCGTGAACCCATTAGCCGTGTTTCGGCTCTGTGTACCTTGCTAGGCAGCCGAAATTTATGCGTCATGCCATACGAGTCCACCACGGCTCGGTTCGGGCCATCATCATCATCGTCATGTAAATTCCATGCGGTAGCCACTGGACACACGGAGGGCTCGAACTGGCCCTTAGATAGTGTGAAATAATGATAGGCCCCATCCATTTAGATACGAATCTTTGACGATAGATCGATCTGGGTTTGGTTCTCGATTCGAGCTACTTTTCGTATGTCGATCGTATTCGTGACAGGTTGTCTGGTCCGGGTGCCTTGACTCTGATTCATTCGAGGGCGATATTTGCATGATTCAGTATATGGCAGGGAACCTGATAGTCTTGGGTTCTTTATGGCGAACAAAACTCCCTATATTGAGACCACTTTCTAAAGCAGAGCCAAAGGTGAAATGCTGATAGCACAGGTTGGCAAACCTTAAGTCATTAGGGTCCATAGGTTCCATAGAAATTCGAGTTTATTTACTTCTTTACTTGATGTCAGAAGCATAATTTACTAAGCGCCGGTTTCTACTCTCTCTGTCAAAAATTTACCGGCCAGATAAAGTTCCTGGTAAGAAGTCTTGTTTCTCTATTGTGTTAATGTCAGAGTTAATTTTTGCCAGGACCCAAACTCCCTGTAAAATCTTTTTCGACCCGCAAAAGAAAATCTGATTTCCGATAAATTTCCAAAAATATTTACAGCTCTTAAGAGTGATTCCGATAGCAAAGCAAAGGTGTATTTGCGCCTTACAGCACAATTCGGTGCCTTATAGCAATAAATCGATAGTTAGCAGAGCAGTTAACAGCAATATGTTATTATTTCACGTTCAGATAAATTTTAGGAGGACAGAAAACCGATTTTGTTTACGATAAGTTTATCTGGTGATTTGGGCAGAACCTCGCTGTCAAAATGTCTGACAGCTATCTGTCCTCAAAAGAGGATAAACATATCGTAACCCAAATCGGTTTTCTGTCCTCCTAAAGAGGCCCTAAGAAAACTTATTGTAAAGTTCTCATAATTGTCTAATTAAGTTATACTAGATCTTTAAGGCGTTCTTATTTCTTTGGTTATTCTGGTTTCCAACCACCACAATCTTTGTATTCAGGCTATAATATTATTTAACAATCTATTCCTGACACATTCTCTCGAAGAAGAGTTTCTTTATCAGCTTAAATTCCTTTTTGGCCCTCTTGAAATCGCCCAAAAATAACTTCCCATTCCCTTCACGGCCTGTTCTATTTATGGGCTCTCTCGGTGATTAATGATGATCACCCATGAGAATGATGACTGACCAAATTTGTATTTAATTCTTGGCGCTCCGCACGACTCCGTCAAGCGACAATTAATTACGAATGCGTCAATTTTATTAAAGCTTCGAATGGTTTTCCAACAACCAGCAACTGGACTGCAATCGCGCAGGGCTCCCCTTAGGTTTCCGATCCCACGTTCCATTAACTTTAATGTTTTTTTCTCATATCGAAACGTGACAAAACTGGCAAAGTTGTTTTAGCTGTGTGTGTCTGCCGTTTCCTATTATCGCCATAACTCAGCCAACGGATGCTTTTCGATCTTTGCAGCAAGCTCGGTCTGGATTTGGTGCCCCGCGAGGGACCCTTGGCGGTGGATCCGCATAGCATAGGGATCGTCAAGCTGTACAATGTGCACGTGAGCAGTGCCGATAATGCCAAGGCTTCATCGGTGAGTATATGAATATATAAAGATTTAATATTAATTATTATTGGTAACCCTTAGAGTCGAGGCACTTTGAGGCGGAAGACGCAGAGGAAGATCCTTACCCACCATCTGTACTTCTGCATGCGGGGCTTTGGCTACCGCATTGGCGGCGATGATGCGGAGGTCTACTTCTTTCTCTACGATGGCACCCACATGCGACCGCTGTCCGAGCGGTTTCTGTTCAAGATCTCCAGAGACGGTTTCTCCAATTACACCGAAAAGTTGCACAGCAACTGCACGGTGTTCACGGATCTTGGTAGGGAAAGCTCCCAAGTCCAATTTAAGTCAATGCTAAGTTTTCAATCCCCCAGGCGCCGCCGATCTCAACGAGGACCTCCATCTGGTGGCCGTGGTTATGCGCGTGGGCAAGATCATTCAGTCGGACTCCATCAAGAAGATCGAGAAGAGCGGCGCCTATGGCCATGGACCCACCTTCCGTCGCCCGTTTGGCGTGGGCATACTCTCGCTCAGCGACATTGCCCACTTCGACAGCAGCCTGGAGCAGTCCTCCGACGAGCGGGAGTATAACTTCAAGCTGTTCCAGAGCGAGGAGAAGGACTTCCACCTGCTGCCCGAGCTGATCATCAAGAAGTCCAGCGGCAAGTATTCGCCCATCCAGCCCAGTCAGGGCACTCAGGGCATCGATGTGTCGCTGAAGCTGCTGCATGGGGGACTGGGACAGGCTCGGCAGGAGCAGCCGCTGCTCTTCCAGGGCACCACGATCACTAGGAAGATGGGCTTCCCCGATGTCATCATGCCGGGCGATGTGCGTAATGATCTCTTTCTCACCCTGGAGCGAGGGGAGTTCGAGCGCGGTGGAAAGAACACGGGGAAGAACATCCTCGTTACGGTTGTGGTGCTGGACGAGACGGGCCAGATCCTCAGCGACTGCCTGTGGGGTGCCTCCGGCATGGACTCGCAGGCCCAGTACCGATCCATGATTCTGTACCACCAAAACACGCCCAACTGGAACGAGATGCTGCGCCTCAGTGTGCCCATCGACAAGTTCGCCACAGCCCATGTCCGCTTCGAGTTCCGGCACTGCTCGACGCGGGAGAAGACGGAGCCGAAGCTGTTCGCCTTCAGCTTTGCCAGGCTGATGGACACTGGCGGGGCCACGTTGGGCGACGGTCAGCACGATCTGTACGTGTACAAGTGCGAGGATCCGGCCAAGCTGCAGCCCTCTAACTACCTGCGGTTGCAGTGCCGGCAGGGGGATCCACAGGCCAAGATGGACTGCGGTGGCTGCTTCAGTCGCCACTCGCGGGAAACCTTCTATCTGCGCTCCCTCCTCTGCTCCACGAAGCTGACCCAGAACGCGGATCTACTCTCGCTGCTGCAGTGGCGCACGAATCCCGAGACCATTCAGGACTCGCTGACGGGCGTGCTGCGGCTGAACGACGAGGAGCTGGTCAAGTTCCTGCAGGACGTGCTCGACGCCCTGTTCGCCATGTTCTCGAACGAGGAGGGCAACAGCACCCAGCACTCGGGCCTGGTCTTCCACGTGCTGGTGAGCATCTTCAGCCTGCTGCAGAGCAACAAGTTCCAGCACTTCAGGCCGGTGATGAACGAGTACATCGAGAACCACTTTGCGGCCGCCTTGGTCTACAAGGGCCTCATTACCTCGGTGGAGCACATGGCCGTGTTCATGACCAAGGCGGAGCATCCGGATCCCTTCCAGAAGTGCTTCGGTTCGCTGGAGTACATCTTCAAGCTGCTGATCCAGTCGAGGCGACTCTTTGCCCGGGCCACCGGTGGGCAGTATGAAGATTCCTTCCGCCGCGATTTGCACTCGCTTTTTACGGCTCTCAATGGGATGCTGGCCGTGCCCTCGTACGACGTCATCATACCCACCCAGGAGGCGCTACTCAACTCTACGGGCGTGGTGCTGGAGCAGCTGAAGGACACGCTGCCTGCCCCGGAGCTGGGAATGCTGGCCCGGAACATGCTGGACGCCATTCCCCGGGGGGCGCCCATCCGGCTGATTCAGGCCAAGCTGCACGCGGTCAAGGATCTGGTCTCTGGCGAGTTGTTCCACGAGGATGGTAAGCTGAATTCATATATGTTTATATATCGTATAATTCTATATCTATTTATTATACAGATTCCCGCACTGTGGTCCTGTCGGTGGCCTGCAAGCACCTGCGCATGCACCTCAGTCGCCGCGACGAGCTGCGCCTGTGCGCCGAGATTCTCTCGGAGATTCTCAGCCAGCTGTACGACCTGCAGAAGGAGCAGCGCGACAAGGTGACCAACACCCTGCAGCACGACCTGGACTCGCTGTGCAAGAACATCCTGGGCATCCTGATCCGCACGATCAGCATCATCATGGAGGGCTCGAATGCCGTGCTGCCGCAGCTGGTGTCCTGCCTGCTGGGCCTGCTGCAGCTGCTCGACGAGACGCAGTACAAGCGGTACTGGGACGAGCTCAGTCCCAACAAGGATCCGCGCGATCTAAAGGAGTTCCTCAGCAAGTCCCTGCTGGTCTACGAGGAGCTGCTGACCCAGGACTGGCATGTGTTCCCCAACGACTGGCTGGTGATGAAGCTGGCCGCCAACGATGTGCTGCGCATGTCCCTGGAGGAGTTCGCCAAGCCGCTGGTCTACCGCTTCCTCGGACCCCACGGCTTCGATTCGCAGCTGTGGTGGAGCTACTTCAGCCTGGCCGTTTCCTTCCTGACGCAGCCCTCGCTGCAGCTGGAGCAGTACAGGGAACCGAAAAGGCTGAAGATTCTGCATTCTCATGGAGATATGCGGGTACTCATGGGCTTTCAGATACTCAGCATGTGGTCGCAGCTGGGCGAGCAGAAGCTGCACTTTATACCCTCGATGGTGGGCCCCTTCCTGGAGGTCACCCTGGTGCCAGAGCCAGCTCTAAGGAAGGCGACGCTGTCTGTCTTTTACGACATGATGCAGTGCGAGCAGGTGAGTCGTTGCCTGGACATTGCTAGGGCATTGTTTCCCATGCTAATTGTTGGAAATTGTTCTTAGGCTGCCCGCGGCTCGTTCCGCTTGGTGGAGAGCGAGCTGATTGACAAGCTGGACCTGCTCATCAGCGAGAACAAGGGCGACGACGAGTACAGGGAGCTCTTCAGCACCATGTAAGTTGGCAAGCCGGGTTGGTCCGCTTCAAACTTGTAAATAAATGTTTGTAAATGTCTGTAAATATATAAATATATATACATGTATGTCTCACTTCACACTCATTGCAATCGCCATCCATAAAAAGGGAACATCTCAGCTTGGTGTAAGTTTAACTCGTTGCAATTTCCTCCCTCGCCTTACGTGTAGTTAGCCTCTATTAGTCCTCTCTTTTGGTTTATACTCCTTTCTACAACCCTCTTGATCTTTAGCCTGAAGTAATTGTATTTTTCTTTGGTATCAGCTTGATGGAGAAAGTCCAGGTGGAGAATCCGAACTGGAAGGATGCGGGCATTGCTTTCATCGCATCCGTCACCCGGCTGCTGGAGCGGCTGCTGGACTATCGCAGCGTCATGCAGGGCGAGGAGAATCGGGACAAGCGCATGACCTGCACGGTGAACCTGCTGAACTTTTATAAGAACGAAATCAACCGCAAGGAGATGTATCTGAGGTGGGTCTATGAAGGGATTCAAATATATATTCCAGTTGCTGATCCTTGTTTCCCCTTTCAGATACATCTACAAGCTGCACAACCTGCATTTGCAGGCGGAGAACTATACTGAAGCGGGCTTCACCCTAAAACTCTATGCCTCCATGCTGAGCTGGGATCGGGAGACCCAGAGCTTTGCCCCCTTCGACAACAGCGGACAGCCAGAGTGGCAGCGCAAGGAGCGACTTTACCATGAGGTTTACTCAATCATTTCTTTATCTTGGGGAAATATCTTAAACTTGAATTCTTCTCAGATTCTCAAATATTTCGACAAGGGCAAGTGCTGGGAGAAGGGCATACCTTTGTGCAAGGAGCTGGCACAACTCTACGAAACGCGGCGCTTTGACTACAACAAGCTGAGCGATATACTCATCCAAGAGGCCAAGTTCTTCCAGAACATCCTGACCCAGCTGCGCCCGGAGCCGGAATACTTCCGGGTGGGATTCTACGGCATGGGATTGCCGCTTTTTGTGAGGGTAAGTCCTAGACTCTTCTTGAGAAATGTTAGAATATAATAACCCCTATCCTGCAGAACAAGCAATTTGTGTACCGCGGACTGGAGTACGAGCGCATTGGAGCCTTCACACAGCGGCTGCAAACAGAGTTTCCCAGTGCCCAGATTCTGGGCAACAACAGTCCGCCGGACAATGCCATTCTCAATGCCCCGGAGCAGTACATACAGATCAGCAATGTGAGGCCTGTCGGCGATGCGCAGTCCCTGAAAACAGCCATGGTTCCGGTGCCGGAGAAAATAGCCCGCTTCTACGAGGTAAACGATGTGACTCGGTTCATCTACGACCGGCCCATGTACAAGGGTCCGGTGGACAAGGACAACGAGTTCAAGTCGCTGTGGATAGAGCGAACCATTCTGGAAATCTCCAGTCCCCTGCCTGGCATCCTGCGCTGGTTTGAAGTGAAGCAAAAGTCCATGCAGGAGCTGACGCCGGTGGAGTACGCCTGCGAGATCATCAGCAACGCCGGCAAGGAGCTGTCCGAGCTGATTGTTCAGTATAAGCGCGATCCCAAGCGCAACATTAATCCCTTCTCCATGCGCCTGCAGGGCACCATCGACGCCAACGTGATGGGCGGCATCAGCAAGTACCAGGAGGCCTTCTTCTCGGAGCAGTTCCTCAAGTCGCCGCAGGGTGCGGGCCAGCAGGCGAATGTCCAGCGCCTGAAGGCTCTTATTCTCGAGCAGATCCAGATCTTGGAGCAGGCCCTGGAGCTGCACGGCCAGCTGGCTCCGAGTGGGGTCCAGCCGTTGCACAATCGCCTCTTGGAACGCTTCTCGCAGCTGAAGCAGAGTCTGTCCGGCATGGGCAGGCTGAAGCGTCAGCACTCGGAGAGCATTGTGAACACCCCGCTGCCGCCACTGCCCACGGAGCAGCGAGTGGCGCAGGCCACCGCTTCCGCCAGCGTGAGTGCCAATTCCCACGCCAACTATGTGTACGATCTGGATGAGATATACACGAGACCGGGGGACACATTGCGGCCCGTGGACCCCTTGAGCTCGTACCAAACGCTGAGCAAGGAGAGCCTCAGTATTCCCCTGGAGGATGGCACAGCTCCGCCAGTGCCAAACCGGCCGCGCTCGCAGAACTTTGTCGCCAACGGAGCCATGGATAGCCCAGAGGTACCCCCCAAGCGCCAGCCGGCCGGGAATTCCCCCGGAGCGCCACCGCTGCCTCCCCGGGGGATTACGCCGGACAAGAGGGCCTCGAATCCCTTGATTTTCAATGACTTTGGCAACTCCGATGCCGTGGGTCGTCGCCACTCGTCGCAGCAGCAGCATGGTCAGAAGTACTCCGTGGTGGACATTAGCTACGACGATCCCGAGGCCGACCAGCAGCCGCACTCGCTGCCCCCGAACTTCCAGGACGGAAGCGGCGGACACCTGAGCGTTTGCTTCGCCCCCAATGACTTTCGGGACTCGGGCATCTCCACGACCAGCTCGCGGGAACTCAACCACATGAATCTCAACAACCTGAGCGAGGACTCATCGTCCATATCGGCCAGCACAGTGCATCACCGAGAGCACTGTCGCATCAGCAGCAACGGCAGCCTGGACATCCATGCCGCCGCTTCGATGAACATCACCCAGCGCGAGAGTTCGACGAGTTCGTTCGATGTGGAGGACCTGCCGGTGCCGCCGCCGCCCATTCCGCCCAAGTCCCTGGCCGTGTCGAGCAACGGGGTTGGCATCGGAGGCCTGGAAGAGGCACACTCACCCAATCCCAACACACAACAGAATCACATTCAGAATCAGAATCATTCCACAAACAGTCATCATCATCATCTGGGACAGCAGCAGCAGAATGGAGACGGCGATGGCTACACTATGCTGCAGCACCAGGCCAATGGACTGGCGGCCACTCTCCCGCCACCGCCTGCTGCTGTTGAGGCCCCGCCACCGCCACTACCGGCCTCTGCCATTGCATCCTCATCTAGTCATCCACACGATGGCGGCACTTTTTGAGTTACAATATGTCGCTGCCATCATCCACCCGATCAGCCACACCAGCCACACAAGCCCAACTCATCCACATCGACGTCGGCCAGCACGGCCTCGGACACGGCCAGCGAGTCCGCGGACTCCAGTTCCTCCACGCACTCGATGACGCCGCCACCGCCTCCGCCGCCGCCGCCCTCGTTCAGCCAGTTGCATCATCATCATCAGGTGGCTCCTCACTACTGCCAGGACTGCCTGTCGTCGCCGTCGCCGCCGCCCACTATTATCACCGAGCAGGCCCAGGTGCATCCTACCCCAGGACTGACCACGCCACAGCCCCACATCGAGCACTGTTCCTGCGGCCTGAGTTTCTCGGTGGTGCAGGGTCACCAGGGACAGTTGCGGCCGAGTCTGATGTCCTCGCGCTTCTCGACGCTGGAGCGGCAGTCCTGCGGCTATCAGGTGGAGCAGGTGTCCGGCTGCCAGCATCATCATCACCATCAGCAGTCAGGAGGCTGCCAGGATGCACATGCCCAGACGGACTTTTCCTATGCGCAGCGCTAAGCCAGCTAAAGGAGGAGGACCAGGAGTCTTCTCTACCCACAGAGAGTGAGATTGAATTTCGCTTAGTTTTTACATTTATTTTTTACCTATTTTTTTAGTCTCCATAGAAACGAAACCCTTTTAATCTCTAATTAATTTTGGTGCCAAATTTTTGCTGCAAGTCCAAAGCGCAATATATAGAAACAAATGTTGTAATCAAATAGGTTGCTTAAAATATTTTATTAATGCATATTATATACTTTTTACAATTACTTTTACGGGAATTGTCGATGAAGTTACTAAGAAAAACTAAGATAAGAGAATAAAGATGAACAAAGTTTTATAATCAAACACTAAAACCAAAACACAGAACTCTAATCAAAAGGCAACAACGCATAAAAAAATATATAGAAATATAATCAAGACACTGAAAACAAAGCAAGACACCGACAAAAAATGTGCAATGCAGTTTTTACTTTAACGAAAATATTTACACAGACATATACACACGATAAATATCATAATATATATATTATATATGTGCGAAAAGCAATTAGGAATTTTAAAGTGCTACTAGCTTCATAACGAATCAGATAAGTTTTCCATTTTTGTAAATTTTTTAAATCAACTTATTTATATAGAGTCTTCGTATATATATTTTAAAACGCGAATCAATCAAAAGCGTTCAACTCGTATTTGAAGAAAGAACAAAACAACTAATCATAAACTACAACTAGTCAACAACTCGAATATACATTGAACATTATGGAATGAAAGTTTAATACATATTGTCTATAAATGCATACCGCAAGTATAAGAATTTACTAAAGAATTTAATAAAATATAAACAATTAAAGTTCTAATTTTGTGTAAATACATTAAAATATGCTGGGAATTTAAGATAAAAATGTGCCTGGGGATCTGCTGCTTGAAATCGGAAAGTGAGAGCAATGCTAATCGATTTAAAATCGATTATTGCATACAAAAGTATCGATAGCTTAGATTGTTTGCCAGCTCACTAAGGCCTGAATGGTTACTTACTGTTTTAAGGCCAAATTTAAGGACTTCTACTTAATTTTGTTTTTTTTTTTCCCAATTTTTGCAGTAAGAAAACAATTTTAAGACACCAGAAAAACCTTTTGACACGACATTAAAAGAGGTTTTTACATGGGCTCATGTAAGTTACACGGGTAAAGTAATCGATAACAAAAATGCGCGCCACCTTTCGGAAAGGTCATTTCACCAGTGCTGCCAGATATTTGAAATATATATTTAAGAAAGCGTCAGTTACATTGTCCCAGAGGTAGATAGGGCTGTTTAAGCCCTGAAATTCCACAGTTTAATATAAAACCTACCCAATTAATGACCTTCTTGTCCCCAAAACCCAATAATAAAACAAAAGGTGGTAAAAGTATATCGTTGGCTCATCAAGTACACTTTTAATGCTTTTATTAACCTTCTCAGAAAATCATTACATTATTCGTATAATTGTTACTTACGACTAGCAGCAACTTTAAAGTTAAAGTTAAAGCATTGAGTCTGCCTATTAATTATTGCTTTGTTGAATTAGTTTGTTAGCTTACGTTCCATTTGTTAGAGCTGCTCCCCTTCTATCTCTCTCACGTTCTTACGATCGAGGGTGGTGTAAATTATTGACACTACTAAAACGTATTTACTCATAGTTGTTCGCATTGCTTGGATTAAAATAGACCGACGTTCGAATGGTTGCTGTCGTATAGTTAAGTTTGGTTGCTTGCTTAAACTCCTACAGGGTACTCGTAATAAATATATGTATATTGCGGTTTCTAATAATAATATTCAATACTCGGGGAGCTCAATATATAAATACTTGAGGTTAATATTGCGCAATCAATTGACATAAATGATATAAACCCAATTCGTATCGAACTATATATACCTAGCGATCACTACGTATGTATGTACGTGATTCGTTGCAGCAGCAGCGGTTTGCCAGAAGATTGTTTCTGTTTCTGTTTCTGTTCTGTTTTCGGTTTCCGGCTTCCGGTTTCCGGTTTCGGTTTCACACTTGTCCAACTTGAATACGGGCTTCTAGCTACTGACCCGGCCACGGCTGAGTGGTTGAGTTTCGTTCACAACTATGCACAGATTGGAGCATTGACTAGGCTAACACTACCACTAGCTGGCCGACAATTAAAACAAATAACAATTTGCATATCTAAAAAGTCAACTAGGAAGATTATTAGATTAGCTTATAGGTGTGTGTGTTTGTTGTTCTTATTGTTAGAATTTTCGACGAGGTACAAAGTTATACGTACGAGTATTTTGAAAATTAGATGTGTTGTCGTAAGCACAATGAGGTACATGTGTATCAACATCATTCAAATCATTACCACTCCCAATCCATTATCCTTTCTTTGTCAGAGTTTAAGCGTGAAAATCCGAAGACTTGGTTCCCAGTTGCTCCTTCTCCTCCTTCCTATCCGCCTGTCGTCCTTCGTCCGTCTCGTCTCAGTAATTATATAACCTTAATGCTTAATACCACAGTCGAAGTATGTACTATATGTAAATACACCTACACTAGATATACATAAGTATATTGTTACTGCAACAGCATCGGCGCTCTATTTTATACACGGTATATTCAATAGCGTTTCCTCAGTGTCTCCTCAGTGTTCAGCGATCGATCCTGGGATCCCCCTGTTGTGTCTATCTTAGTCAGGCTCGCGCCTTCACCCGACCACGGGTGCGAGCCTCCGCCTCCGCCAGGCTATGGGCGCTACGAGGGCGCGAATTATGTGAGACCGGGCTCGCCGCCGGGCCAGCATTATCCAAGGCAAGGGCAGCAGCAGCAGCGGCAGCAGCCAGTAAGCGGGTCATAGCTCCACATGCCCCAGAGCGTCCTCAGTGGCATTGGCGACCGTGTTGCAGGTTTGCGTGGACATCCACTCGAAGTCCTTGATGGTGGCCTAGAGAGAAAATAAATCTCGAGTTATAAATGAGATTGCTAGTTTAGATTTAAATATCTTATAAGGCATAAGCTACTCTCCTTCTCCCTTACCTCCATGAAGACTTTAACCCAACAAAAATACCCACCTTGTGCATGGAGTAAACCGCCACCACGACCAGCACATGCATTATGTTGTGGGAGTTCAGATAGAAGTCGACCACGCCCGGGAACCACTTCTCCGGTATCCGCATCGCACCGATGGCACCGCCCAGTATGGAGACGCCGTCCTGCAAGCGAGAGAGGGCAGGCCCCAGGATTAGTTTAGATCTGACAGTGGCAGCGTCTTGTTCGTGTTCTGTGTCCGCCGGGCAATCGGATGGCGGCTCTGTCCGTTTACTCGAATGTACATACGAATGAAAATGTGACTTACAACTTCAACCTATGCGCACCGAGAGAGCGGCCAGCCAAAAACGTTTAGTTATATATAGAAAGTTGCAGTTAGTCAATTGGAATGCCCAGACATACGCACCTGCAGATAGACATGGGAAAGGGCCATGTGGCTGCCGCCCACCATTCCCCGGATGCGCAGGAAGGTCAGGATGGAGCGCATGGCGAAGGGCAAAGCGAAGCACAGGCGGCGTTGCCAGGGCGAGCTGGCAGTGAGGGCCTGGAAGGGATCAGTCGAGGATCAGTTCGGATATTTCCCCTGGCTAATGCTCACCTTGTAGAGGCCCCACAGCGAGAGCAGGCAATAGGAGACGATGATAAGCCACTTGAGCACGGGCGGGAAGCACAGTGTGGTGGCTGTGACCAGGGGCAGGGCACCTGAAAGAAAAGAGAGAGAGGGAGAGAGTGGGGGAGGTGATAGTGGCGTCTGGAGTCTGGCCATTGATAAGCCGGCTTGGCTCAGTCGCAAATCTAAACTCAAACACGATGGAGGGCCCTCGAGCTTCCGCTTGCCTAATCTTTGTCGCCTTGGCACTCGGTTCAACTGTGGCCGTTCCGGGCGGTGTGTTCAAGGAGCTAACGACGCCCCTGGGTCACCAGATCATGCGGCTGGCCAAGTCCGCGGAGATGCGCTCCTTCCTGGACGCCCAAGTGAGTCCCTGTGATGATTTCTACGGCTATGCCTGCGGCAACTATGCGGCCATCAATGCCGCCACCACGGACAAGGACACCAACATTGGGCAGCTCATGTTCGCCAGCTACCTGCGTCGCGTGAGGCAGCTGCTCAACCAGCCGCGGATGAGCACGGACCGGCCCATGGAGACGCGCGTCAAGTACTTCTACGAGTCCTGCCTGGACACCGCCGCCCTGAGGATGAACCAGCGCTCCCAACTGCTCGGGGTATTGAGGGAGTTTGGCGGCATGCCTGCTGTGGAGGGCAGCTCCTGGGACGATCTCGCGTTCGATCCCCTGGAGACAATGGCGCAGCTCTTGCGTCGCTATGGAAAGCTAACTCTGCTGGGAATCTATGTGGCCCCGGACTTTGCCAACTCGCAGATAAGCCGCCTGTACCTGGGCCAGAGGGAGGACCTGGCCGAGCGGGACCCGGTCACCAGCTTGTCCAAGAATCTGGAGCTAAAGAAGCGTCTGCAGGAGCAGCTGGGGCTGTCGGAGGACCAGGCCCGAGAAACTGCCATCGAGAGCATTAAGCTGGAGGAGGAGCTGAGCCTCAGCGTCCCAGATCAGGGCATGAACCGCGATCCGCGGCTGAAGAACCGACTGACCCTGCTCACCAACATGAGCGAGGCCTACGGTCCCGCGCTGAACCTGACGCGCTTCGTGAACTCCTGGCTGGGCCACGACTACAACCTGCCAGTGTACGAGAATGTGCCCGGCTACCTGTTCCAGCTGAAGAAGACCCTCCTGAGCACGCCCAACCGCGTGCTGGCCAACTACATGCTCTCCAGCCTGCTCCAGGACTTCGACATCGAGGCGGACGAGCGGCAGCAGGAGGAGATCTGCGCCGAGCGGATCACCGAGCTCTTTCCCGATGTAGTGGACCACCTGGTGTACCACTCGCTGGAGCAGCAGAGTCCCCACCTGCCCACCGATCTGAAGCTGCTCTGGGTCGAACTGAAGGCCTCCTTCGAGGAGATGCTGAGCTCCAAAGAGCTGGACTGGCTGGACGATCAGACGCGCGGGGACTTGCTCGAGAAACTGGGGGCCATGTCCTTCGAGATAGCCGGCGGCAAGCCGGTTAACTTCGAGGAGCGCTACGGTGCCCTGGTGGTCAGCTCGGCCGATTACTATGGCAACGTGCGACGCCTGCTGGCCGTCCAGGGGAGCAACCTCCGGACGGATCTGATGCGGGACACCAGGAGCGAGTACTACTACGACGGCGTGATAGGGTCCCCCTTCTACCTGACGGAGGCCAACCTGGTGGTGCTGCCGGCCAGCTACATGCAGCACCGCTACTTCTGGGACGATGTCTACCCGGTGGCCCTCAAATACGGCACCCTGGGCTTCATCCTGAGCCACGAGATGGCGCACGGCTTCGATGACCTCAACCGTCTGTACAACAGCAAGGGGAACCTGGAGGACACGTGGAGCGGCCAGGCCAAGGTGGGCTTCAACCTGGCAAAGGATTGCCTGGTGGAGCAGTTCAGCGGGATTCGCTACAACCGGATGCGGCTGCCCAAGTTGGAGTCACAGGGCGAGAACATAGCCGACAATGTGGGCGTCCGCATCGCCCAGTCGGCCTACCGCAAGTGGCTGGTTGAATCTAAGACCCTGGACGCGGAGACCCTGCCCCACATGTCGCAGACCCCAGAGCAGCTCTTCTACCTCGGCTTGGCGCAGTCCATGTGCTCGGACATTCTGTCCGAGAGGCAACAGGCCTTCCTCCGCGACAGCGTTCATGCGCCCAACGAGTCTCGCGTGTTCGCCATGATGACCAACAGCCCATCCTTCGCCGAGGCCTTCCAGTGCGGCAATCGGACCAAGATGAATCCCCCACACAGATGCATCATGTACTGATAAGTTTCCCAGTTGATACGGGTTTGAATTAAATAGTTCCGCTTCCGAGCAAAGCCTGAGTTTCATTGGAGGGGAGATTATGGTTATCTCGATTCGTACTCACCAAAGCTCTGGCTCACCCAGATGCCGACCATGTCCAGCTTGAGGAGCGTGTAGTAGACATTCTCGCCCTTCTCGATGTTCATGAACAGGTGGTAGACGAAGCTGCCGCACCAAGGAGCCACCGAACCGAAGACGTGGCAGAAGGACAGAAACTTGTAGCCACTGTCCCAGGGCATCAGGCCGGGCACAATGGCCAAAATGTAGATGATGGGTATGGCTGGAATGGCAAACGGGGAGATATTAAGGGGTACTTTGGGGGAGCTCAAGAATCGATTTCGATTTGCCGATCTTTAGTTTTTGCAATTGCAATGAAATTTTATGAAAATAATATTTGTTATTAAAACTTTATACTTACCCAGAGTTCGAGAGAAGAGAGATTAGAGGCTTTGAATGATGCGGAATGATATGATATGAATGGCATCAGTTACTATTTAAATTGAGTTTTATTTTTAGTTGTTAGTACAATGAAATGATTATTATGTTTAAGGCTTTTGTTTAGAAGCTAAAAATAATACAAAACAAAACCATTTGCTGAGCAAAACTCGATCGCCTGAGCTTGATTAACCCCTTGTGACCCCCCCAGCTGTGTAACCTCCTACTCTTATACTCCACCCAGACAGCCAGTATAAGAGCCAAAGAGCCCGCTCCGGCAGAGATAACAGGTTGACCTACCCCAGCTCACTGGACAACAAACAAATCCCGCTGATTGTGTGGCCCTCTCCAGCGATCGCTCCGATCAGTTGAGTGAAACGCGGGACCATGACGAGTCGTCGGGTGCTGTGGCTCTGTTTTCTACTAACGGCGGCAGCTCCGTCGCTGACCCAGCCCACCACAATCGCAGATGACCTGGACTCGGAGTACGCCAAGCAAATCATCCGCTGGGCCAAGGTGGCCGACATCAAGAACATGATGAGGCCAGAGGTGGCTCCATGCGATGACTTTTACAACTATGCCTGCGGCAACTGGCACCGCCACAATCCAGCCCAGCTGCTGAGCAACCTCGTGACCGATACGTTCCAGCTGCTGGCCAGGGGCTTTGACCGCCGTCTCCAGCGCCTCCTCCGCTCCACCGAGCTGAAATCAGAGCCGGAACGGAAGATGCAGCGCTTTTACCTCGCCTGCAGTGCCCTGAACCGCGATGACGTGAGCTACAAGCTGGCTCTGGAGAATGTGTACAGGGAGTACGGGGACTTTCCGGCACTGGCCGGCGCTGAGTGGAACGCAACCGACTTCAGCTGGTGGCAAACGGTGGCTAGGATCCAGCACAAGTACGGCAAGCAGATCATCCTGGCCGTGGACATAATGCCCGATATCCGCAACACCTCAGAGAATCGTGTGTACCTCGGTCCTGCGGAAACGGGGCAGACTCGCACCCGGATACTGAATCTTCTGGAGCGGAGCAGCGTGGCCAAGAATCTCCATGATCACTTGGGGGTGAGTGGGCCCGTGGCGAAGCACACGGCCGAGCAGCTGCAGGACCTCGAGCACAGCCTGTCGTCCGGTGGCTCAAAAGGTGGAAGTTCTCTCGAGGATTTGCTTTCCCTGTACACTCTAGACGAGCTGCAGGAGAAGTACGGCGACCACGTGAACTTCACCGAGTTCTTTGGCCTGGTTCTTGGCGAGGAGCATGTGCCGGACAAGCTGTACGTCACGGATGACGAGTTCCTGGACAATGCGCTCCTCACCATGCGGAGCACTCCTCTCCCGACCCAGGCCAACTTTGTGCTGTGGTACCTGCTGCAGGACTACCTGGAGGACTCCTACCCCAACGACCTGCCCAAGTGGTGCACGGAGCAGACCAAAAAGTACTTCGGTCCGCTGGGCGAGCACATGGTGTACGAGCGCTATCGGAGCCCGGACTCCGAGGCAGAGATCAGCCGCATCTGGCAGGAGGTGCGAAGCATCTTCATGGAGCAACTGAGGGGCGACAAGCTGGACTGGATAACGGCCGCCACCCGGCAGCTGGCCATCGAGAAGCTGAGCCGCATGCAGCTGCACATCAACTCCTACGACAACGAGAACTTCGAGGAGCTGTACGGCGACCTGGCCATCGACGGGCTCAACTATGTGACGAATCTCCAGCAGCTGATGATGGCCAAGGGCAGGAGGAATGTGAAGCGGTTAGATGAGCCTGCTCGCTCCCTGGAGGCCCCCGAGATACTCGGCTTCACGCCGGCCTACAACATCCAGGAGAACAACATCACGATTCCGGTGGCCCTGCTGCAGCCGCGTTACTTCTGGGGCGACCAGTATCCGGAGGCGCTGAAGTACGCCACCCTGGGCTACCTCCTGGCCCACGAAATGCTGCATGGCTTCGACGATGATGGGCGGAAGTACGATGCCGATGGCAACTTGGCTCCCTGGTGGGATCTCAAATCCAGCTACGAATTCGAGGAGCGGCGCAAGTGCTTCCAGGCTCAGTACCACGCCTACAAGTACGGTGGCTCCAAGCTGCCCGATAGCCCGGAGCAGGCGGAGAACATCGCCGACAATGGTGGCATCAAGCTGGCCTACAAGGCCTACCAGCGCTGGCTGGCCAATCAGACGGAGGAGGTGCGTCAGCGTGAGACCCTGGAGGGATTGCCTTTTAATGGTGCCCAGCTGTTCTTTGTGGGCTATGCCCAGTTGTGGTGCGACGACATCCAGAGCCTGTTCAAATCCTCCATGGCCATTGCCGATAATCATGCGCCGAGCATGTTCCGAGTGATTGGATCGCTGTCCAACTTCCAGGAGTTCTCCTGGGTCTTCAACTGCCCGCAGACGGCGCCCATGGATCCGGAGTACAAGTGTGTCATCTACTAAGTCGTTTTTTTAATAACTAAAAGATTTAAATTTGTTTAAAAATAAAGAAATTAAAATTCTCAGCAACCGGAGCCTGTTCTTCAGAAGATTCTTAAGTTAGTCATAGTTTTTATTATATTTCCTTTAAAGTCCTTTAAGGTAAAGCTAATCCAAGCTGACGGCAAAGAGCTGACACTTCTCCGGCTCGGTCATCCGGCTTCCGCTGCTGCAGGCAAAGTCCCGTCCAAAGGCACCAAAGTTAGACAGAGCACCCAGCACCCTCAGGGCATTGGGTGTCCTGATCTTCAGCAGGGACTGCTTGTCCCGGAACTCCTCGTTGGCATCGTTGCACCACAGCTGCGAGTAGCTGAGGAAGAACAGCTGGCGTGGTCCCAGCTTGAGCAGGGGCAGCGACTCCGTGCCCAAGGCAGAGGTGGCCAGCTCGGACAAGTACCTCCGGTAGGCATGGTAGGCCACCTGGATGGCCAGGTTGTCGGCTATGTTCTCCGCCTGCAAGCTGCTCTCCGGCAAGTAGCGCCCGTTGAGACGCAGGCGTCCGTATTGCTCCCTGAAGCACGCCTTCCGCTTGGCGTACTCCGCAAAGGACTTGGCATCCCACTTGGAGGCGTCTTCCAGACTGTGGGCCAGCTCGTGGGCCAGCAGAGTGCCCAGGCTGCCGAAGCGCAAGGCTCGCGGGTAGTAGCGGGACCACAGGATGTTGGGCTGGAGCAGGGCAACCGGCAGTAGGACTCGATTCTCCAGGGGATCGTAGGCCAGCGAGGTGCTGGACATGGTTTTGGCAGTCAGTGTTTCGTGGCTAAAGACGGCCTTGAGATTCTGGAGGTATTCCCGATCCTTCAGCTGCAGCTTCTCGTATCTCGGGGTGAAGTTGACCTCCGAGTGTCCATTGACCACCAAGCTTGAGGTATTCAGCTGCTCCATTAGACGCTCGCGAGTCTCAAGGACCAACCAGTCGGCCGAGGAGTTCTCCAGAACCCCGCGAAAGCTGTGCTGGATCTGCTGCCAAACTGCCTTGATGTCGCTGAGGGTGGCCGCATCTCCGTACTGTTTGTAGACCATGTTGTCCAGGAGCTCCGGGAACAGCTCCCTGGCCCGGCTCACACACTGATCCACAACGGAACCCGTTCGCTCGTAGAGGAAGTGCTGCAGCAGCTCGTGGAAGATGTACCTGCCCATTACCTGGGGCGGTGTGTCCGTCACGACCTTGGCCAGATGGGTGAGGTAACTGGGAACGTGCTCGTAGAGCGTCTCATTGGGATCCAACTCGCGGTCGAGTACGATTTCCACATACTGCGTGAGGTTGAAGGCCTCCGAGTTGGGGGCATCCAACTCCTCGGGGGTGCGAAGCTGGGACAGGATGCCCACGCGACGTTCTAGCATGCCCCTGGCAAGCAGCTGCTCAAAGTCGGCGATTTCCCGAGCCCATGTCTGGGCCAGCTTAGGCTCCACGCCCAAGTGTCGCTCCCAGTGATCCCGTATGGCATCCGAGCGAGCCTCACGATCGGGCAGTGCTTGTATCTTCTCTGGTTGACCCACGAAAATCCGATCGCCGGACAACTGGAGGAGCAGCAGGATGTTGAAGCCGTATTTCCTTTTAATGCTTGCCACCGTGTCCAGCCAATCAAAGTCCTCGGTGGGCCACTCCTGGCCGGGTTGGCTCAGGTCCGGGACATACACAAACTCCGCCACGATCTCCTGCAGTTGCCGGCGGTAGGCCACCTCCGAAGTTTGCCGGAAAAGCAGGCAGCTGGCATAGAACTGCTTCAGGCGGAGCACTGGCCCATCGTCCACATCCTCGTTCGCCGGCCGTTCCAACAACCTCTGCTGCTTGTGGTGATAGGCCTTGACCAGCAGCTGCTCGTAGTTGGTCTCGCGGGGATGGGCCGCGTTCGCGGGGTTTATCTGCGGCCAGTGACCGCAGCTGTAGTCGTAGAAGTTGTCGCAGGCCCCCAGCTCCGGCTGCATGTAGCTCCGCATCTCGGCGGACTTGGCCAGCCGCATCAGGCGCTGCACATAGGCGCTGTCGTTGTGCTGCGAGATCAGCTGCTCCTGGTCGATGCGCAGGTCAATACCCGGCTGGCCGGACAGCAGGTGACCTCGGCCACTCCCCGCTAAAAGAAGCGGCAGTAGCAGGGCGAAGGCGATACCAATGTTCTTCATGTCGAACACTCCGAGGGCGACTGAACGGGCAGCTCGGTGCGACGCACTTCCGCACCTACACTTCCAAGCTGAGATTGAGATTGAGGCACACGGAGAGAAATAGTGCCCTAAATACTACTTAATAGTTTGATATTCATAAATTAACAGAAACTTTATTTTTCGGTTAGGTAACTAAACTCTAGTTTAGTTAGGTTTTCATTAACACAACACAGGTTGGATTATAAATCAAACATTAAAATCATAAATCCCACATATTTGTATAATAAAGCTCATTCTTTTTATAGCAGTGCAAGTGGGAGCGGAGCCAAAGCTCTCCCTTATCACCCGCTCGGTCGCCGGACTCTATGTCTACACCCGATGAGGCCCACTTAGTGGGGAGTGCGTGATTGTTACCCAGATCACGTTCTAGTGCGATAACTGGAGGAAACGCTATACAACGAACAGTTATTAGAAATTGCGGGTTAATTACTTAGTTTGGCATGCTGTAACAGTAACCAACCAGTTTTCTCATTCAGTTCGTATTAGTTTATAACGAGTGATAGGCAAAAATTTTTATTGTATAAATCAGAGATCAAACATTAGGCTCAACACATATATTTTATAAGTTCAGCTTCCAAAATTAGAAAGAAAAACTTAAAAAAGCGGTCTCTCTCAGAGTGCAGCTTAAAAATATGCTTTCTCTTGCGCCACTGAACGTAACCTATAAGTTGTTGTTGCTGCTTTGCTTGTACATTGCATGCAAGCGTATAAGAGATGGGATTCTGAAGCGAAGCACACCTGTGTATAGAACATAAATGTGCAAAGGATCTTTCCGCTCCCCGCATATAAGGTGATGTTGCTGCCTTGCATGTACATTGCAGGCAAAGTATGGAAGAGAGAGAGAGAGAAAAAGGGATGGGATTCAGATCCACACACAAAAGATCTTTTCGAATAGAAAGCGGTCTCGCGTAAGAGAAAATTGCTTTATTAATTAAGTTTTGCTAGGTTCTTAATTAGATAAAATTATATCAGAAAATTTTGTATTCAACGTCATAATGGCACGAAGGGGACAATTTTAGGTGAGGGTATTATACTTTTAGCCTGATGTTTGCAACAGAGCTTAACAGCATTTTTTTGAACTTATAAGGTATTTTTAATCATAATTAAAATGGACAGTCGAGTCGATATAGAGTATAGACTATAGTATACTGTATTTTATAGCTGTCACAGGAAGTTTGACTCAAATTGCAAATTGTAGGGGTATATAACCTTACGCTCCCCTAAGTTATATTTATTATTAAACCAAATATAAAGTGTATAATAACTTTACAACAGTAAGCTTTAATCTAATGACAAGTTTATGGGAAAATACACGAAAAAGATATGATATTCCCATGAAATCTAAAAACCTGTCATAAAACGCTATTGAGAGGGTCAGCCCCAATGCTGCGAAAATCCAGTTATTACCTAGGCAGTAGCGCCTCTTTAACATAAAAGCTTTTGCAAAATGTAGGGTTTCGTTTTAATAGATAAAAGGTTGTCAATCAGTGGAGAGCTCTATGCGGGAGAGCTCCGTGCCGGAGAGCTCAATTAAGCGGTGGCGGTTGCGCCGCCACTTTGAAACGGAGCGGAGCAGTAGATAGGCGGCGATAACCCCGGGTTCGCCTATTGTTTTCCGAGAACCGAGGAGCGGCGCAGCCTCGCTGGAACGGCGATGAACTCATCCGCCACAGGCAGGCGGAATAGTTGATCATTGGAATTGAAACCGAACGAAACGCAACGCGATGCAGCTGCTCCACATTTGCCTTCTGGGCCACGTACTGAGTGCTGGCCTGGCCTGGGCAGCGCCCGCCACCGCCCCTGCGAGTGACAATCTTAGCCAGGAGGACCTGCTCCACACGAACACCACCTACATGAGGGGATTGCTGCGTGAGTCCAAGGTGGCCGAGATGATGAACTTCATGAACACCAATGTGGATCCGTGCGACGACTTCTACGACTTTGCCTGCGGCAACTACGAGCAAATCAACTCGGCCAGCGCCCTGGAGGTGCTCACCACCGGGGTGTTTGAGACAGTGACCAAGGGCCTGAATCGCAAGATCGTGAAGATGCTGAACAGGGAGCACGACAAGTTCGACACGCCGGAGGACATCCAGGTGAAGCACTTCTACGAGTCCTGCAAGCGATTGAAGGAACTCACCGCCGCCTATCCCGAGAAGCTGAGGAAGCTGATCGCCGAGTTCGGATCGATGCCGGTGCTCGAGGGCTCAGCCTGGCGGGAGTCGGACTTCGACTGGCAGTACACCATCGCCCGCATGTCCAATAGCTATGGAATAGCTCCCATAATTGGTTGCGAGGTGAGCAAGGACTTTGCCAGCAACGAGAGGAACCGCGTCTACGTGGGCCAGCAGGAGTTCCCGCTCGAGTCGCGGGCCATGTACGAGGGCAACGCCACGCAGATCTACCGCGAGAGATACCGCAACACCATCCAGCGCTACCTGCAGCGATCCCTGCTCGTGCCGAAGGAGCTGGCCAAGCGGACGGCCCAGGAGCTGCTCGACTTCGAGGTGGATCTGGCCATGGGCCTCTTGGACGAGAGCCTGGGCTTGGATCTCAATGACATGACAAAGCTGCTGACGGTGGAGGAGATGCACCGGCTGTATGCGCCCACGCTCGACATCAATCGCTTGGTCTCGGTGACCCTGGGAGAGCGGGTCACCGATCAGATCTACGAGTTCAACTCGGATTACCAAAAAAACCTGGTGGAGGTGATGAAGCGCACTCCCCTGCGGACGGTGGCCAACTACGTGTTCTTCCGCCTCATCTACGAGTTTGTGGAGTCGCCGTCGAGCACGCCGGCGAAGCAGCAGCAGCAGTGCGTGGATCTCACGAAGAAATTCTTTGCCAAGAACCTGGACAACATGTTCTATCGGCGCTACAACAACGAGAAGTCCTCCACGGAGATCGACAACATGTGGCGCCAGCTGAAGGCCACCTTCAACGAGTCCCTGGCCACCAGTCCGCAACTCAACTGGATCTCGCGTCCCACCCGGGACCTGGCCATAGCCAAGCTGCAGGCCATGAAGCTGGAGATGAACAGCTACGCGGATGAGAACTTCACCGAGGAGTTTGCCGGGCTGAACCTCCAGAGCGGCGACTACGTGGAGAATGTCCGCCAGACACTCCTGCAGAGCGCCAAGGAGATGCGCGGGATGCTCCACAAGCCGGCCAAGCCTCTGGAGGCGGGCAGCCAGCTCAGCTACACGCCGGCCAACATCCTGGTGGAGAACGTCATCAAGGTGCCAGTGGCCCTCCTTCAGCCGTTCTACATTTGGGCCGATGCCTACCCCAATGCGGTGATGTTCGGCACCCTGGCCTCTCTAATTGGCCACGAACTGATCCATGGATTCGACGATGGCGGCCGGAAGTTCGATGCCCGCGGCAACGCCCACGACTGGTGGGACGAGCAGTCCAGCGCCAACTTCCAGGACCGCCGCCAGTGCTTCACGAAGCAGTATGGCAAGTACATATACGATGGCATCCAGCTCAAGGAGTCCGCCTCGCAGTCGGAGAACATTGCGGATAACGGAGGCATGCGCCTGGCCTACACAGCCTACAGGAAGTGGTATGATGCTCAGTCCTCGAAGCCGGGTGGCAGCCAGGCGCTGGCCTCGGAGCAACTGCCCTCCCTGAACTACACTGGGAAGCAGCTGTTCTTCATCAGCTTCGCCCAGATCTGGTGCAACGACGCCCATCCCAACATCAAGGCCCTGCAGGTGTCGACGGACCAGCACATGCCCGGCAAGTTCCGCGTCATTGGCTCCCTGTCGAACTTTGGTGAGTTCGCCGAGGAGTTTAATTGTCAGGCGAGAAGCCCAATGAATCCCGAGGATAAGTGCTTTCTCTACTAGAAGATCAGTCGCAGTCAGAAAATATTTAAATCGAATTTAAGCATTTATAATTCCTGAACTTAACTTGATTTTATAATAAAGTCCAAAAATAAATTCAAAGGAATCTATATTTATGAAGAAGTGATTGTTCAAAGTGCTGCCTTAAGAAATGCCCCTCTAAGACACATAACGTTGGCTTTGGTTCTCTGTTTCCTTATGTAAACCCAGGCCAACCTCAGTCAAGGTTCATTAGAAATGCCGACCTAATCTATTTACGGGCCTCCACTTGGCTTTGGCCGTGATTGTAACGAGCAGCGACACTCGGTCGGGTCGATATCTGAGCCACTGGTGACAGGTGGGCGGGCGAGTGCATGAAATGGGCGGAATTGGCGGAGGAGGAGCCGGAGGGTATTGGCACTCACCTTGGGTTAGCCCTTGATGGTCTGCAGGGAACGGTAACCTCGGCATATCCTGCCACAGTAGCAGCTGGTCCGCACTTTGACCAGAGTTGAGGCCGTAAACGGAGGTAACGCCAGAGCTCCAAAGGCCACATTATAACGATGGCCTATGTCAGCTCTAGCAGCGCCTCTGTCTCCGAAGCTGCTGCCGTGTATTGGTGATTTTAAGGATCAGCGATGAGTAAGCTAGTGGGGATGGGTGGATGGAAGGAGGCGGAAGTAGGGGCACTACCCGTAGTTCATTATGTTGATGAAGGTCAGCAACCGGTATCCACGGAGCACGAACTACACTCGGCCAGATGTGGGGTCGGAAAATGGGTTCACGCTAGAGCTCCATCGGCCACAATATAAGAATGGCCGATGTCAGCTCTAGCAGTGACTCTGTCTTCGGAACTGCTGCTGAAGGTGACTTGGTGACTGACTTGGATCAGCTGCCAAAGTAACAGCTGGTCAAATATGGGACCAGAGATGGTGCCGCAAAACGGAAGCAAAGCCAGAGCTGCACCGGCCACAATAAACCCAAAAATGGCGAATGTCAGCTCTGGCAGGGTCTCCGTCTTCGGAGCTGTTACCATTGGCCAGGGTCGGTGCATTGGCGACGAATGTGCAAGCTATGACGCATTGATTGGCGGATGTAGAAGTAGTTGATGGTATCCTTGGAGCACGAACAGGACTCGGTCAGATGTGGGGTCGGAAAATGGGTCCATGCTAGAGCTGATCGGCCACAATATAAGAATGGCCGATGTCAGCTCTAGCGTGAATCTTTCTTCGGAACTGCTGCGGATGGCGGGCGACGAGCGGTGCATTGGCGAAGGAGCAAGCTGTGATGCGTGGATGGAAGCAGGCGAAAGTAGTGTCACTAAACGTAGCACGCACTATGTGTAGCTGCCGGAGTTGGGGCCGGAAAATGGGATCACACTAAAGCTACAAGGGCTACAGTACAAAAATAGCCCTTGTCAGCTCTAGTAGTGTGTCTGTCTTCGGCACTGATCGGCTGATGATGGCCACGTTCGGAGCATTGGTAACTGTAGCGACTGGCGACGGGTGGGTGGAACAGGAAAATGAACGGGATGTGCGGAATGGACCAAAGACGACACTACGGAGGATAAGAAAGGGCTGTCACTCACCGTGGGTCAGGATGTTGATGGTCTCGTTGTGCCAGTAGAAGAGGCTGAGCAGGCAGCCCTTGAAGGTCTGCAGCGGCCGGTATCCACGGAGCACGTACGGATTGAACTGCAGGTACTGCGGCATGTCCTGCCACAGTAGCAGCTGGTCAACACTCGGACCAGAGTTGGGGCCGCAAACAGAGGCAGCGCTAGAGCTGCACCGGCCACCAATACTCCCGCAATGGCCAGTATCAGCTCTAGCACGGTCTCCGTCTTCGGAGCTGGTGCTGACCATTGTGGAAGCATTGGTTACCGTTCCGGCTGTTAACTGGTGCTCCGTTCCCGGTGAGGCGGATGGTGCGAGCAAGGCAGACGTTGGCGTTGTGGAAGCGTTGGCGGAAGACGTTGATGTGGCGGGTGTTTCCCTCTCTGGCTGTCCGGATTCCGTGGGTGCAGGCGTTGGCGCCACTTCGGCTGGCTCCTTGAGTCCCTTGAGTCCATTCGGGGGATGGACCTCCGGTTGGGCACTGTGGCCAGTTGGCTCGACATGGACATCACAGGAACGCAGCACTGGCAGCGCTGGAGGCGTGGGTGGCGGCGTTATCGACATGGCCTCCACGGTGCTGCCCAGGCAGTCGCATCCAGAACTGGAGAAGCTGGTCTTGGACAGCAGCTGGCTGCTGAGGAGCGGAAGCGACGACTTGCCGCTGCCCTCGGGTTTCAGGTCTACAACGACTGCAGCGGCGGCGGCGGCCGCGGTGTCCATGCCTTTCGGGTGCCTTCAATCCCTCGCGGGTTCGGTTACGTGCTCGAATACAGTATCCGCTGCGCACTCGAACTCGGATTCCGATTCGCTTTCGGTTCCGCTTGCGTTTTCGCCGTTTCCGTTTCCGGTTAACTAGGGGGGCACCAGCTGAAAGCGAAAGCCAAACGTCGTGAATTATAGATCCCTTCTGCAGATGTTACGTATGCCTTGGCCAAAAAAAAGCACGTGCTGGTATGTGCGACAGCGCAAAAGGAAAAGGAAACTAAAGGGAAGCTAAATTCGGCAAACCGAAGTTTGAATGCGCTTTTTATACATTTTCCTTAAAAACGTCTTAAAGAAATTGTGAAAAGTTTACCAAATTGATTCGCTTGGTGATCCTGATGAAAAATATGCACGCAAAAGTATTCTACAATATGTAACATCTTATAAACATAAAGTCTTATAACATCTTATACTAAAATGTATCTGAATTTGGTGACCTAAATATCGCAATGAATATAGAAATATTTGCCAACTTTTTCTTCTTATTAAAAGATTTTAAAAGAAGAAAAATATTAACAAAAAAAGAATTGCATATTTTTGAACCCTTTTCCACTGGATTTATGAATCCAAAATATTTCTTTAAACATTTTCCGAATAGTTTGCCAAATATTTCTTCTCAATAAAAGTTTTTAAAAGAACAAAAATATTACCAAAGAAGTATTGCATACTTTTGGACACTTTTCCACTGGATTTAAGAATCCAAAATGTTTTTTTAAACATTTTCCAAACTCTTGATCAAAATAATAATACCCTGCAAGGGCATTGAAAGGAAAATACGGAAAGCGAAAAGAAAACGAGACCAGGACAATGTCAACACACACTGAGACGCGCAGGACAGGACTGACACAAGCTCACAGCCCAGGCAGCCAGCCAGCAGCAGCAGCCTCGTGACCCAAAAAGGCTGCGCGGAGTGCGCGGGTGCTCGCTTGAGTGTGTATGCAATTGAATATTCCATGGGAATCACGCGAGTCTCGGATTAGGCCCCAATACCAGTGCCAGCTCCCGGGCCCTGGAAAAAATCGATATAACGAACTCTCTACTCACTTCTGCCATGGGACGCGCACACAAGTCCTTCGAAACGAATCCTCCAGCAGGGATGCTCGGGCTCCGATTCGGATGCAGATTCGGTTATGGATACAGACTTGACGTGTTCTTGGAACTTGGAGCGATGCTATGAACAGGGTTTTCCACGCAAATTGCAGCAGCTCTGGATACGTGGGCGGGGCATCTCCTTCACTCAATTACTTGGCCATTCGAACGTCTGTCTCCTGGCTGTAATGGTACCAATAACAGTAACAATAACGACGGCTGCTGTAGGTGGCGTTTTATCCAAATGGATAATGGACTTTTCCAGACGCCAGACGACAAAAAAAAGGAACGCGGGACACGGAAGCGAGACGAGACGAGGGCGAAAAGTCGAGTCGAGGAGACGAGCACAACCGCGCACACGACCGTTGAGGCAGGCACGTCAGTCAGTATCTGACGACTGAGCGTGGGCACGATAACGATACCGTTATTTTGCGCTGGCGTTTTGTTATGCAATTGAGCTGAATTGCCCAGTATTAATATTGGGCGCCAAAGCAGCGCATGCGCATAGCGAAGCACGAGGTAATCAGCTGTATCCGAGCATGCATTATTCAAATTTAGTTGAAAACGTTTGATTTTGTCTTAAGCTTTTCTATAAATTTAGTTTTTCTTTATCCCTTTCAAGTTATCTTGTTATTCCCGCTGATTTGAATTCAAATTCAAATTTTTTAACCCCTGGTATAAAATAACCGTTTGGACTACGTGGCAGCTCTATTTCTATCACGCTTTTATTTTAAGCCTCAGTAATAAAAACAATAGGAAAGTATACTAATTAAATAGACTTGAAGCAGTAAGATAGTTCGACTATTAAAGACTTAAGTAAACAAATTATTCTTACAGCTAAAACATGATAAAATTTAAATTTATGCTTTTACCGCTTAACCGATTCAACTAGGTGGCAGCTTAGTGCGATTCGCGCACTATCCAACACTGTCCATTTTCGATCGGGTGGGCAGCCCCCTCTAAGAGAAGGTGGCAACTCACCGCGTGGAAGAAGCAGAACGATCAGCTGCCGACGCGCTTCGCTTAATGCAATTCAATTTTCGTCCGTTGCTGTGACTGCCCGCGCATTAAATTACACAACTTGCATTACCATCTATTCTTAAGACAGCCATGCCAAATGGAGGACACCAGACGTTAGCAAAGCCGCTGGGAAGCTGGTAGAGATGGAAGCGTAGCAGCAAGCGGAAAAAGGCGCCAAAACTCAGAGGGGTGAAAACGAAAATAACAGGCCAAAACCAATGCAACTGCTGCCTTCAAAGGTTGAACTCATGCACCCCGGCAGCCCGAAGCAAGCGAATTTCTCCTGGCATTCGCTCACGACGCTCCTCAGCAGCCTGTGGCGTCGTCTGTACTTGCCCCGATCGCCTTACCTAGCGCTTCCAGCGCCTCCGCTGCAACCGCCCCCGCCTCCTCTGCCGCCGCCACCGCCGCTGCTGGCACCACTCGTAATTACTGCGCCGCTCCAGCAAAACGAAGAGGTAAGATAACAGTAAAGCCTGTCCAGAGATATCCAAATACAACCTGTCGGTGGAAAATCGCGGCACCCACACACGCACACGCCCGCGTTGTGTCCATGTGAACGGCTGATTTCGCACGTCGTCGTCTTCGGGGCTGCCAACTCGCGGGCAGCCAACTTTCACCCGCTAATTACTTAATTGCTCGGACTAAAACTAGTGAATCAAATTTCAAACTGCATTTTGAAAATCCCTCGCAAACAAAAACAACAAATTATATATATATGTATATGTATGTGCCAGCCTGCTTGCACATGTTTGCGACGAATTGGCAGCACCGCAACAATCGTAGCTAGACCAATATGGCAGCTCTGCCTCACAGACGTGGTGAATAAAATACCAAGTGACGTGAATTTTTAGGAAAAAACACACTATTTTCATTGCAAACGCACAATAATCGTGTCTGCCAATAGCCCAGGAGGCATTAATACATTAAACAGCAGCAGCGGCCCCGTAGGGTTTCCCAGCCAGCGACTGCGTAAATTGTATAGCAGCAGAAACAACAAAAGCAGCGACCACAGCAGCGACAGCAACGCTTTGGCCAAGCAACGCAACAACAATACCAAAGCCAGCGGTGCGCATACAACAAAAATCAATTTTCGCGCTCGTGCAAAGCAAGAAGCAAGCAGATAAAAGGTATATGTTTGTCTGGTCGAAATGAGAAAATGCACAAAAGGCGAAAGGCTGTGATTACTTTAGTTGTAATGTGATTTTCAACGCACCAACACAGGCGCAAGGCGTTGCAATTTGGCTGGGCGCGCTTGTGTGTGTGTGCGTGCCAGCCAGCCAGCTGTATTGCCACTGTACTCACCTCTGCTGGGAACAGATCGAGGGGGGTGTTGGAGGTGGTGGGGGTGACTTTGAGCAGCTTTGCCTTTCAGTTCATAAGTACATAAATATAAATGTGTGTGGAAACAGTAGCAGCTTCTTCTATGAGCATAGCTGCTCCGAAAACAAAGCTAACCACAGTCACCTATCTAACTGGCCAAATTTATTCTATATATTCTTACTTTCTATATTCTTTAAGATGCCCCGAACACGGAGACGCCACCACTCAAGGGATCGATCCTCGGCGGGCACACGAGACAAGCGCCGACGACTCGATACTGCCGAGCACTCGCCACCCCTAGCAGAGGCACCATCGCCGTAAGTTCACTACAGCACCCATCTATCCCACTCTCTTTCTTTCTTCTGGCTGCTCTCGGGGATGTGTGAGGAGGTGACTCCCCGCGGATTACTCACACATCTCGCCAGGCACCTAGTCCGAATCTCAGTACTCAGATTGTGTTTCCTTCCCGCTCCAACAGGCCGCGCATTACCAACACACATCACACCCGGTCGGCGGCCATGCGAAGGCGACACGAGCTCGATGCCAAGAAGGCCCAGATAGCCAAGGAGCCCACGTAAGTAATTTGGATGAGTGGCAGACTCATCACACTTAATTGGGGATGTCGCCGGGAATCTTTTCCTAGTTGGGAACCTATAGAAAATCCCAAAATTTGACAGAAACATCTGTGCCTTGATAAGCAATGCCATAATTATTTGTATTTTGAAGATCTCATAATCTTATAGTTGTCAATTTATCCTAAAAACGCGGTTTCTTATTGAAATGGAATTCGAAAGAATGTTTTCAGTGTATGAAAAGGCGTACATTTGATTATTATATTTATTATTATTTATTTATTTCCATTGTGTGCTTAAAATTTGAATAGCTTTCCTTTAAAATCAATTCAAGCTGCACACTTAAAGCAAAAGTAATTAGTGATCGCAACTAGTACTCGGTGACTAACTGGGAGAGAGCGTTATCACCTACTTTGATCTTTAAAGCAACTGATTAAATCACCGAATTGCATCTGGGATTAATGGTCTTATTATTGGAAATCGTAAGGTCTTGCAGCCATGTCTTTAGAGACTTATAAAATCCTATTACTTATATTGAATTACTCTTATTATCCATCTATGCCGATATAATATAATGTTTTGTATTCGTATATTCATATACCCTTCAAATACTTCAACTCAAACTTGAAATATCAATTGTATCTGCTAGGGTTTCGAGTTTTGTTTAGTTTTGGAATATTTAAAACCAAAGTTAATTAGTTTTTCTTTGGTCTTACAGTAAATAAATGAAAAACTTCCCCGCCGGGGCAACCTTTCGACAGCAAACCGCCGTCAGGACCGGGCAAACAGGCTCTGCCTACTGCTGATCCACTCTGGTATTTCCACAGCTGTTGCCGGAGCAGTGACAGAGCCATAGCCAGAGTGTCCTGCCCACGCAGCGTTTTTTAGGCGCTCCTTGGGACTCGCTTCGCTTTCTTTCAATGGCTTGTAAACGGTCGTGTCTTTAATGGTCCACGGGGCCATAAAGAAGTGCCGCTCGAGCAGCAGCAGGAGCAGCGAGAGAGACAAATTAACATGCGACCTTATAAGGCGAGTGAAATCTCTGCTGCTGGTTCCTGCAAGAGTGAAGAGTCATCCTCCTCAGTCGGCTTACTGTAAATTAATGCGCGGATTCAGCGATTTCTTTGTGCGCTGACCCCCTTCGGAGGCTGGGACCTGACTTGAACGTGGGCGGTGGATCTGGCTGGCTGGCTGGCAGATCCTGGCAGCGGGTTGTCCGATGCATTTCCTTGCTTTAATTTATGCGCCTGCGTATTTAAAGTGTATTTGCATATTACTCAAAACAACGGACAACTGAGGCGCGACGTTGTCGCAATTTATTTATTGTTTAATGCACTTGGCCTGGCCTTTTTAGGTAGTTGCTGCAAGAGAGCATCTCTGGGTGGGAGGCGAAGGAGGAGGAGTTGGCTTAATCAGAGTCTCGCTTTGCGTAATTTATACGCCACTAGCGGCGACCGCTTTCTTTGTCGATAAAGTCAGGCTTTTCATACGCGCACCCCGGCTGTGTACTGTCATTGTTTATTAACCTTTTGCATTTGCCATAAAACACGCTTGCCTGGCAAGTGTTCATGAACCAGCAACCGGGATCGGAGCGGCAGATTAATCGACCTGGCCTGGCTCATTACTCAGCCAGGCAGGCGATGGTGACATCTTGCAACGCGGAAGTGGCCGAAAAACGCCAACCAAATATGAAAATCAATCTGAATGATAAGGCTGTTCGGCCGGGGAATAGTTCCTTCCGCTTTCGCCTTTCCTCATGCTCATGCTTTATTGTTTTCAATTTCAATCATCTTTTATTTAAATTACAAGCCATCAATTGGGCACGCATCGTGCGGCGACGGCGACGGCGACGGCGAATTCGCCAGCGTGTTGGCTCGATCATCGCTCGGCTGGTAAACTGGAAATGTGCTCAGCGAAGTCGAGCGGTAGCTCGGCAGCGGCAACCGACACTTGTTCGCTGCCAACTTGTCGCTGGCCTGCTCAGTCGCAACGACAACTCGCCAGCGAATGGAGGTGCTGGCTTCATCGCTCGTCGTAGCCGTCGCCGCCGTGCAACCGCCGCCAAGTGTTTTCTGAAAGAAATGTACAACAATATCGGCAATTATTGTTCATAATCTTTTATACAAAAATGCAGCAGCTGCCAAGTGTGTGTCCGTGTGTGTGATTTGTGATTTGCCCGATTTGTTTATGCATCCTGGCCAAACATAATAATTCGCGCTGACTTTGCGCTGCCGGAATTTTAATTAAATATTGTGAACAAAATTCCCAATCATTCTGAGAAGTTTCAATGCTGTGCAGGCTGGCCAGAGAGAGGGGGACCAACCTTAGGCAACACGGGTTAACTAAAACCACGATAAGATACCGCCGACTATGACGACGCCAGTCTCGGACGCCTACGACTTATCAAAGACGGGTTGCACTCGGTGACTGTATGGATGGATAGATGGACGCCTTCGTTAACCGGACGTGCTGATTGTGCTTTTATTGGGCAAGGGATTTTGCACGCATTTCCGATACCATTACTCATAGCGTCACAACAAGTTGCCAGCCAGCCGCTGCTGTTTCTGTTTCTGTTGTTGACCCGTTTGTGTGGCGACGACTTGTGTTTCCTTTTTGAATCAGGTTAAAAAAGTAAAAATTGTGAAAACTGGTCGGCAGAGGACCTGTTCGGCCGGGTCTTTGAGCCCGTGTAGGCGCAAGTCGCAAGGCGCAGGCGCAGACACTTTCTACCAGCGCATTTCTTGTTGCTCTTTTTGCGAAATTGCATAAAGCCAAAGCCTTAACTGGTTAGGCTTTGGGGGTCTTATCAATGAACTTGTACCGGGGCCAATTGGATTTGCCGCAGGCTAAATCGCAGCCAAGGTTCAGGGCTATTTTGGTGGCTAATTCAATTGTGGCCCTGCTGACAGGCCAAAAGCGGCTGGAAATGCGGCCAAAGCGAAGTCCCACAAATGCAGCCGCGACCCCGGGGGCTGATGGGGTGCCAGAGAAGTGAGTGGCCAACTCATAAGCCATCGAGAACGTGTTAATTACACGCGTCTCGGCCAGCAGCAGCAGCAGCGGGAAAAGTGTTTGAGATAATTAATTGAAACAAAAGGCTAGGCTAGGTTAGGCCCTGGAATCTGGCTGGGTGCCTGGGGCATGGGTAGTCTGGCCGCGACAGGCAGCGAGTGTGCACAGCATTGAAAATTAAGGCAATAAAATTCAAACAAATTCCTACAGTTAGCGATATATACACATGATAACGATAAAGCGAGAGAGATAAGCGATCTGCGAAGTGCACGCGTTTAAAGTAAACGTTCGCCAGTTTAAATTTCAACGCCAATTCTAACGAGATCACAAGCAGCAGTAAAAGGCAACATCGAATTACGAATAATTAACCAACCAACGAGCGAAATAAAATAAAAAAAATCATTAAAAAAGCTAACAAAATGCCCGTCGTTGGACAGCAGTATGGAAATGGCTTTCGGCCATACAGCTCCTTTCGAGTGCCGCGCGGTAGTTGTGGCTACAACCACAACAACAACAACACCACCAGCTCCAGCTCCAGCTCCAACAACAACCCCGGCAGCAACGCTCCAGCTCCAGCTGCAGCCCAACCCCTAAGCAGCAGCGGCGCCAACCGAACGATGGTGAAATCGGTGCCAGGCAGGAACAATAACTTGACTGCCGGCTCATCCTCCACATCGACTGCTTCGTCGAGTTCCTCGATCCATCAGCAGGGCGTGACCAACGGCAGCAACTTTATCCGCCAGCAGCCCTGGCGCAGCAGCTATTGCAGCAGCAACCGCCACAAGCAGCCAGCAGAGCAGCAGCATCCCCACCAGCAACGGCTAGTGAACGGCGGCAGTGTGAAACCGCTGACACCCAAGCTCATCCGCCGCATCGAAACCACCTGCTCCGCCACCGGGCCCACACGCCACTGCAAGGCGAGGGCTCCACCGCCGCCGCCGTCGGCGCCCACACAGGCTCCACGCCCGGTGACTACGCCCAGCACTGCCAGGAAACAGTATCAGCCTACGGGCGCCGCAGTAACAGTATCTCAGCCAGCAATGGGCACCCCCACCAGCCAGAAGCGCACCCACCAGGCGGGCAGGTCGGCTGCCAAGGAGAACTGCCCGGCGCGAATGGGTCAGCGATCCAGCAAGAACTACCCGGCACCGCAGCCACCTCTGCCAGCGCGCAGGCAGGTGGCCACCACCAATAATGATCTCACCAGTAATGGAGGAGCTGGCAAGGCCACTCCTCTGGCCCAGCGCCGCCAGCTGCCGGCCACGCCCAAGCTGAGCCTCAAGCAGCGCAACGGGTGCATCGGACACAATGGAGAGGGAGCTGGTTCCTCCTCGACGGGCTCCAGTGATTCCCACGACTCTCCGCGCCTCAAGAAGGCCTTTTCGAACAAGTTCCCCCAGGGTCTGCCCTTCGAAGAGGAATTCTACGGCCGCAATCGCTCCTACTCGCAGTCCTCGAGCAACTACAGTTTCTACAGCTCCGTGGGTGGGCCCACCACGCCCCACGATGACGACGACGACGAAAGGGATGTGGAGCAGAATGAGGATGATGAGTTCCAACGCAAGCCGGCCACTGACGAGTCGCTGTATGTGGACTTCTCGAAAATGGTGCAGAGCCATCAGCAGCGGCAGTATGTGCCGGCTAGCTCCTGGATCAGAGCCTCTCCGGACGAGAGCGAGCTACTCAGGAGCAAGTTAACTCCTGCCCAGCAGCGAAGGAAGAACAGCAAGTACGCCCGCTCCATGCACGAGTATTTGTACAGCGATGAGCCGGGACAGGCAAGGACGAAGCATCGGCTCTCCGTGGTGGACGAACCGGAGGATGGCTACTACAGCTATGCGGCAGGCACGCCGGAGCCGCACCCCTCGCCACCGCCCACGCCCAGGACGGACATCTATGTGGCCGCAGCCTCGTGGGCGCCCAAGCCGCTCTATCCCGACCGCGTGCTGTTGCCCCCGGCGGATGGCAACAACAATCATCACCAGAAGCACCAGCAACAGCAGCAGCGTCGTCGTCCAGAGCACTTGGGGTCCACGACGTGTGAGTATAAGTGAGTGTCTCTCCGCAGCATGCGGAAACCGAAAGACTGAAAACTGGAGCTAGCCTTGAGTGGCACAGCTTGCTGACTAAGCGTTCTGTCCGCACTTCATTTAAAGTCGCCTCCTCTCGTCTTTGCCTTCTTGAGCCCCAGACCCAACTCAACTCAACTCAATCTCGTTCTCGATGATGTTTGTTTTCAGTTTTCAGTTTTTATTTTGCTACGATTCGGTTCAAGATCTCTCCGCCAAATTTGGTCAAGCGCGCACCGCCCCTACTTGTGAGCAGCTGAGCAGCTGAGCTCCGTCCGGCTCATTAGGCAACCTAAGCGCCGGGCTCGACTTCTAAGCTTTTAGCGTTCTCCGCTCGAGTGTGGGGAACACTTCATTTGAGGCGAGGTGAGCCTGCCCTGTCAGCCCATTTTCTGTCGCTTTGTTGACTTGGAAGGCAGCCCAAGAGTCTCAACCTCGTTGGGCACTTTCCCATGTTAAAAGTTCTGACTGCTTGCCGGGAATCATTCGATAATATAATCTCTAGATTTGTATAGCATTAAGGCCTTGATCAATTAGCACATTTTTGTAAATTATGAACGATTTAACGATTTCATTTTAATCAAGTTAAGTTCGCTGCACCCCATCGAGGTATTTATCGTGTTATTTGTTTATGCTTCTTTTTAACTTGTAATTAACTAAGTTTACATGATCTATAAAGAACTCAAGGCTGCTTAGTTTCAGTAATTCCTTCATTTCTTCTTATAGAGAAGTCCAAGTTCGGGCTTACTCTTAGCTCCATTCCTGCCGTCTTACTACCAAATTCCTTTCGAAATTCTTGACCACTTAATTGTCCGCTAGCTTATGTCAGCATCTGGCCAAATGGAATCCTCGCTCTGTCACCGATTGTAGAAGGGAGGGGCCACCGTCTTTTGACTCTTAATTTACCTTTTTGTATTTGACTTGCTTCTGTTTTTTTTTTTTTTTAATTTATTTTTGCCCGAGTTCATTTATCTGACGTTTATCACGATCAAATAAAACCGGACCTGTCTCCGCAGACCCATATACGATCATAATCGCTGCTGCTACCGCCGGCCAACTAAAAGCTGACAATAAAGCTTAGATCTTGAGCTTACAGCGGTTCTCCCGATCGATTTCCGACGGCGCAAGGCAGGCTGTCCCGAAAACAAAAGTGAATAATGGATGCAACTCTCAATGTATTTATTTTTATTGACTTCCTATAAGCGCAGTCAGCCAAAAGGTGATTGACTACGCACAAAAACAAACACAAATCAGGCAGCCAGACGAATAAATCACGAAATAAAATACAATTGAAGTAGGGGGAGATCTTCTAGACTTGTTTAAAGTTGCACAAAAATTTGCAATGCTTCCTTTTACGTATGAGATCGCTCGGAGGGGGATATTTGGCATATTTAATTTGGCTTGATGTCGTTGAATTCGCTTAACTGTTGTTTGTTTTCGTTAACAGTAATGGCCGGCTTGGTCCGATCGCGAGGGAAATACTGGGGATTGGGGGGCAAGTGCTCGCTCGGCGTACATTTCATTACGTTCATTGAACCGGGGCGATCTCTCTCTCTGTCTTGTTATCCCAACTGACTCAGACCCAGACCCAGACACTGGCTGCCTGCTTGAACCCGACATGACCGTCGGTTGGGAAAGGCGAGCCGTGACACTTCCTCCTCCTGAGTGGAGAGGCAGCACACAAAGGCCTTAGCCTTACCATTATTATTTGCACTTCTCATCTTGCTAAATGCCCCGGCCAAGTGCTTATTGATGTCTGTCTGTTTGCGCAGACGCAACCAATGACCTTGCAATTGGCCAACGTCACCTCCAGAGAGTGCTCACCGGTCTCCGGCCGCCCGCCCTGCCCAGCTCATCGCCCTCATTTCGAGCCACCCAAATGGATTTGCATAATCCGGCAGCTGTGTTTGGGCTGCTAACATACTTGGCCACTTACTCATTCTTTGTTCATAATTTTTATTTAGCTTTTCTTCAGCTATAAACTCGGCAATATTTGTAACGGCATTTCTTTAGTCTTTTAAGGCGCGCGACAATCATTTGCATTTTACGAACAAACCGAAAATTCCGGTTTCCCATTATGTTTTACTTGAAGACAGAGATATATGAGTAGTACTGCTGCCTTCTGGCTGGCCTAATCAATGAGCAGCTAAATAAAAACAAAAAGTTGCGTCAAATAATCACATTCAAGTTCTGGCAACCAGGGATGGGATACAGCTTTTAGGAACTGAAAAATAAAGTAGGAGGAAGAAGAGATAAATGGACTTTTAAACATGTCGTCTAAAATCACAATTATTCCATATTTGGTGGATCGAGAAGTGGATTCAAAATTATGATAAATTGGGATTTAATTTGAGAATTTATTGGGAATTTACCATTTCCGCATGTGGCGAAAGAATCTTAGAACATTATTATCCAAACATTTAGGCAAAATATAAGCCTTGGGTTTTCTAACAAATAATATTTCATTTATTGACCTTTAAGGTAATTACGGAAAATAGTTCATGAACCAAGAAAGTTACCCTTGGTCTCTTTTATAGATCTCAGAGGTTTATTGATCCAAGTTCATGAAATTATTTTTGGCTTTCCATCTGATGAACTGTCTATCAAAAAATTATGAATATTTATTGAGCTGACATGCCATAAATAGTTCACGAAGCCATGATGATGGTGATGTCCAGCCTTGAACCATCCCTAGCATTTCTTGGGCTATTCAACCGTTTTCGGGTATTTTCTGTGGGTAAGCGCATAAAGCGAAGAGTGACGCATAACTTCTGCAGTTCAATGGAAGCGAAAATCGAATTGTTAACGCTTTTTTGTTATATTTGTATTTGTACAATTTGTATAAGCACAAACAGAGGTGCCGGAGGAGGGCAGATCGCATATGTGCGCTACGCTTTGGTTAATGTATTTATGGCAATTTCAGGGTCAGCACAAAATATAATAAAAATAAAATAAAAGCAATAACAAAAAGAAGAAAAATCTTGCGAGCCGCAACAAATGTTTGTCGGCGGTGCAGGCAGGCAGTGGCAGCAGCAGCAGCTCTGGTTGGTGGGTTTAAAGTGTCTCAGCTGCTCTATGTAAATCATGAAACAAAAAACTGGTTTTCGAATGATTAATTTCATAATTCAATAACAGCGCGAGCGCGTATAAGAAACTATTTTCATGGGTTTTCTGTATGTCTCTCCAGTTGAATTCTCGTTCTCGTTCCTCAGAGTGGTATTTGTTCAAAAGAATTGCAAAGTTCTCGGCTTCAAGGGGGTTATTGTTCTCGGCTTTAACTTGGTATTCTGTTGCGTTGGTTCTTAACGCTCCAAGCAAGCCGTAATCGTTGTCGCAGATTCTTTATCTCAAAGGTTGCAAGAGGTGTGCATGATTCGTACAAATTGCAGGCCATTAAGGAAGTTGGTCAAGACATACTGAGAGCTAATAGGCAACCAGACTCGGTCAAGGTCGTCGCAATCACTCTAGGAAATGATGTCCACATGTGTGCGCGGAATGATAAGGCCAAAAATAGGGATTGGCCTGGCCATAAAGTCGTTGTCTCGTCATCTGTGTGTGCCTGCCAAAAGTCGTGGTTAGCAGAGAGAAAATAACAATAAGGTAGAACCCCCGGTGTGCCTCAAGGGCAGGCAGTTCGCTGACTCAGGAACTTTTATGAAAATGGGCGCAATTCGTAATATTTATATCGCAACAGTCGTCGGCATAGTCTACAGATTTCTCCATCCTTGAAGATAGCTACAATCGATCAAGGAATTTCACTACAGTGTGAATAGCCTCTTCAGGCCAACCAACTCTGTATCGGCGTTCCCCCTGCCCGACCATATCTTATCTCGTCTCGTTTCCCACAGGCTGTCATAACTTATTACCCAGCCAGGCCATAAAAAAGTCGAATTTCTGCGATTACCCCACCGATCAGACGAAGCCAAGAAGATAATCAGTACCAGAACATGCCGCAGCTACCGGCAGTATCATATTTTAGTCTATTATTTCTACCGATATCTTATCTTCCGCACCATATCAGAGGGACAAACCCTTTGTTTACATTTACCTGAGCCCTGGGTTTATGGTGAACCCATTATTTGTGCTCTTGTAGGTCGAAGATATTATTTTATGACGCTTTTTTTATTAGTCAAGCTTTCGACCCGTTCGGACTGCTGCCTTGAGTGAAATATTGAGCCAATTACCTTACACAACGCCGATCTGAAATGCTCCAGTCCAAATTGGGAAGCTATTATGAACTTGCTTTGCCATTCCTACAGCTTCCTACCCTCCACCACCCTCTTCGCGCTCTTTGGCTGTTTGGAAATCGGATTCGGAATCGGATTCTGGATCTGAATCATTAATATCCAATTACAGTTGGCCATAAAAGCTGTTCTAATTTGCACGCAGCGCGTCATTAATCATAAATCAAAAAGCCGAAAGAGTTTTGGCTACCATGAAGCCGTTGTTCCTTTTATTACGAAGGCCGTAAGCGGCTTTTCCGCGACAGACGCCAGTCAGCAGAGATCAGCGATCAGCACTCGGTTCAATTCGGTTCGTTTCTTGGCCAAGAGTAGTGTCTTTCCAGCCTACGGATAGATCCGAGATACAGAGCACACAGCGGAGCCGGAGCGTGTGCGCTCAAGTTGATTTCTTGGAGTGTGCGCAGGCGTTGAGCTTTTGTCATGTAGCTGCCAGATACTCGGAGAGTACAGATACTATATAGATATAGATGCAGCTGTGTGCAGGTCTGTGTGCTCGTGTCGTACTTGTAGTCAAAGTCACTTTCAGCTTCAGTTCGTTCGGTTCTGTGTTTCTCATAATTTGTGCCCAAATTTAGATGCTTTTTGGGGGCCACGTGGGCGGGTTTTCGTAATCGCTCAATGAGAGTTGGCTTTGCCTTATTAGCATACGGCTTCTTGACTTCTTGGAGCTCTCTGCATAGGTCAGTTATCTCTCGGATCAGCTGATTCATGCAAAGATCGCTGCCCACCCGCACTTGGCGATCTCACACGCCGCTCGTCTGGGCTCTCCGGGGTGGGTGTGGTGAGTGGATGTAACATGAGCATGAACATGAGCTGCCCGCCGAGCTACCCATGTTATTGACACAGTTTCTGGCCTCGAACGGAGCTCGATCCCAGCTCCCAGCTGGGCTCACTTAATAACTGCTTCACATTGTGTCATTCCCCGGACCATGAAGTACTCTCAAAGGCATTTCGCCAAAGGTGGGCCGCTGCCAGATAGCCACCAGCTGAGGTAGCCATCCGGCCGAGTTGATTAACTTGATTGGTAACGCAAAACCGATTCGCCAACACACGTCTCGCCAGAGAGGTAGCTCGCTATTGCCGGCCGCTGCCTGGCTTAAGAATCTGGAATCCGGCGGCGGCGAGCGTGGCGCGGCTTAGCGGCTAAGTAGCTTTCCATGTTGTCCATGCGCTGGGCGTTGCTCCAAGGACGGCCATTCATCTGTCACCCCAAGGGGGTTAGGTAATAATTCTCGCCGGCAAACCCACTAATCGAGAAACTTTCTTTCTTCTTTTTTTTTTGCAGTTTCGATGACACCAACTCATCCCGCCGACGCAAGGAGCGCTCGAAGCGGTCGCACCGCAAGTCGCCAGCCTCGAGCCGGCGGCAGCACAAGTACCGCTACCGGGACGAGGCCTCCCACTCGAGTTCCCGTCGCCGGCATCGCGACCGCCCCAAGGACGAGCGCGACAGCGGCCGCCAGAATCGTCAGTCGCAGGCTAAGGTAAAAACTTTTCATTTTATACACACACCTAGAACACACATAGAAAAAACAAGTGAAAATTGTAGGCAGGGCAACGAAAAACAAATGAAAACCAAAAAGAAAAGCCCAAACCAAAGTCACAGCGAAAGCTGAAAGCAAAACAAAATGGTAAAAGAACAAATTAAACGGACGGATACGACGACCACTACTTCGGACCGAACCGTAAAAGTATTTCTATTCTATTCTGTGCGTTTCTCTACCTCTGTGCATTGCCAAAAGCAGTGCCCCTCGTTCGCGACCGATCAGTATCAAGAAATCTAGAGATGCTGTTCTTCAAGCGGTATCTGGAGAAGTCCCAGCAGGTGGCCGAGCACTTCGAGAGCTCCCAGATCCCCTGCTACATCAAGATGCGTGAGTTGCCGGCGCCACCGTGCGTCGACCACTGTCGCGATCTTATCCTGGCCAGCTGTCCGCTGCGCTTTATGCAATACACCGAGGATTGGATCGTGGTCGAGTACTTTGCGGATCACGACAGCGATTATCTAGTAAGCGTGCCCCTTTGTCAGCGATCGAACCATCCCACACCCTCACCCTCCGCCTGTTGTTGTTGACTAACCTAATCGCTCTCCGAACTCTGTTGTGCCCGATTCTCGGCGGCAAGTCGAGTGGATCAATGGAGTGATCAACGCGCGCGCTATCTCGTTCGCCTGCCAATGCACTCTCCTTTCTTATCTATGCGGCGTTGTGCTAAATTGGTCACTACTATGTGTCACATTGCTCTGGTTCTTCTTCATCATTTCTTCTTTGGTGGCACAGTGGTGGCACTTTGCTGGGAATGTAATCAGTCTGGTGCCCGGTCATTGGATGTGGAAACAATCAAGCTTCAAGGGCTCTAAAGCACTAGAAATCTGGGGGAGTGCCGTGAGTTGCATGCGTTTGATAAGATAATACTTGTAGAGGCATATCTTGGTGGAGCAAAGCATTTAAAGTGTGTTGAAACTTAAGCTAGTTGATGAAATGTTCTGATTTATTAACAAATTATAATACTGGAAAGTAACAAGCATGACAAACCTTGGCTTAACATGACTTAATATTAAGTTCAGTCATCTTTTAAAATGAAACCAACTTCGGCTAGACTTTTAATTCATTTTATAGTCCAGAAAAAAGGTCAGGATATCACTTAATGATAGCAATAAAGCGAGACCTTGACAATATGTAGAAATTGAGCAATTTCTCAACGATCTTCTACTTAATTAAGCAAAGATCTTCATAGTTTCCATTCACTGTTGATGGTTCTATATATTATAAGAGTTCCCCTCCGCACATCCGTGCCCCTCTGCTCTAGTTATTTTCGTTTCAATTGATCATTTGACATTAACTCGCTGTCGGCTGGCAGAGTTTTCTCTGCTCTGCTGATGATGCTGCTGCTGCCTGCTCCTTGCCAGCTTTGCCAGTTGCCCATGTCGCCGCCAATTAAGTGGGCTGAGTAACGCGCATAGAATTCCCAAGCTCGTCATCGTTCAGCCCCGCCAAGATTCAGTTCTTTCGGCAGTTGGAGCAGCAGCTCATCATCCGGCATGCGGCGAAAACGGCGAATGGCTGTGGCCTGGAATCCCAGCTGGAGGAGGAGCAGGAGGAGTATGCCGACGAGGAAAGCGTGCTTATCACACGCTGCCTGCTGCTGAAGCGGCAGCGCAATCACTTCGATCTGGTGGCTCTCTGCGACATGCCCTGCGATAAGTACGCCGGCGACAATTGGATTGTCGAGGAGTACTTTGTGGACCACAATGACGATTATCTAGTGAGTCACACACAGAGAAGCCCATAGAGAAATTGTCATCTTGTTTTGCATGGCCCCTTTCTTCCTCTCCCGCTCACTTGGGTATACGGGTCTAGGTGAAATAATAGCACTTTTACCGATTAGATTATTTCCTTGTTTGTTATTTTTTTCCTTTAATGTTTATGATTAAAATCAAAACAAGTTTCATAAAGACTCTTGGCCAGTGTTTACTCCGCAGTAACCTTCAGATTCTTTAATAAATTCTACCATTCCTTCTCCTTTTTATAAATAAATATATAGAATTGAAATATCCTGAGGAAAACCGATCCGCAGTGCTATTATCTTGACCGCAGCTATACTTGTAGTCACAGGGCTAAACTCTCCCTAACTAACGCCATCTCTCCCGAGTCTTCTCTTGCTGCCTTGGAGATTCCTCTCCTTGCTCTCTGGGCGCATGTTGGATCCGTGGGCCACTGCTGCTCACAGCTGATGTTGCGGCGGCGGCTGTTTCTCCTCCTGGGAGATGCGCGCGCAGCTTCGTCTTGGGCCTTCTTCTTGGGATGGGATGTGTGTGTGTGTTGTTTGCCATTTGCTCTAAACGCCGCCGCCATTGGGAAATTATAAATACTCGCGCCGCAGAAAGTTTACGCTCTGCGCGGCGGTGCGGCTCTCCTCTTTTTCTTTGGGGCGGTTTTTCGGCTGAGAATTTTCAAATTTGAGGAAACCGAAACAGATTCGAATCTTCGTTTGTTGGCTCTGTGTCGCCGCCACAGCTTCCATACAAAAAACTGCTGTGTATATCGTCAGCGCCTTCAGCGGTGTCGTCGCTTTGTCGTGTGTAACGGTATTGGGATCCCCCGCTCTCCATCTATATACCGCCGCCTCCTTTCGCGCACTTTGTTTACCGCTGTGTGTGTGTGTGTGCCTCTGTGTGTGCGTTTCTGTGTTTTTCTTTTAATTTTTTTGCTTGGGAAGAAGAGGAGCATTAAATCATCGAATAGAACAATATTTAGGAGGTACATACTGGGCGTATGGGCAATGCAGCAACGCACTTTGGCCTGCAAGGAAGGTAAATGTCGAGGAAACAATCGCTGGGCACCGTGACATAATCAAGCGAGAACCACAACAACAACAACCGAGAAAAAACAACCCAAAAAACTAAGAACATTAAGTGTTTTAAAAATAAAACTCGAAAAAGCAGCAGCAACAGAAAGCGAAAAAAAAAATAAAACATCAAACAAAATGCAAAGAGTGTTAACCAAAAAGTGCGCGATATTCATCGGACTTTGGGTTTTGTTTAAACAAAGTTTCGAGAGCCAAACTGTTTTATTGACCCCCCGCCAACCAGTAAATAATTCGAAGCGATATTAAATTGGGATAAGAGCCAGCTGTGGAGCATCTTCCACAAAAATATACTAGATAGTGAACTTTGCACTTTTTCTTAGCAAGTTTTTGGCATTTTTTAGTACGAAAAGCGAATAGAGGAAACTAATGCAACCAGTACACAGGGAAAAATTGACATCAATTCGAATTTAGACTCCTGAAACATCAGAAATTACTATATATTTGCTTAAAAATATTTATTTTAATTTGCCATTAAAAAGTTTTATCAAAATATTTATTAATTAAGGGAATACCCCTTTAATATAATCAATTTTCATTAAAATCAAGTAAAAAACTGCCCAAAATCTTAAAGAAACATGATTCTTTTGCCGAAAATATATATTTAAAATTTCCATAAGAAAGTTTAATCAGAATCTGTATTAATTAAGGGAATACCCCTTTTAATTTAATCAGTTATAGTTCAAATCAAGTAAAAAACTAACTAAAATCTTAGAGAAAACATGATTTTTCCCTGTGTTTATGGAAAAGAAGGGGGAAAAGAAGGAGGAGAAGGAAAAGAAGGAGGTAGAGGAGGAGGTAGGCGGCAAAGACAACGCTGCGGCCAAGCAAATCAAAACAAAAACTCAAAACTAACAAATGCAGAGCAGCAATTGGAGCACACACGTGTGTGTCCGCTCGAGTGTGTGCGTGTGTGTGCCACATATATACAAACTATATGTTCGGAGGGGATTATTCATCAGGCTGCCTGATGCCACATCATCATCGCTGATCTCCTCCTCCATCGCCTCCGTTCTCCTGATCTCCTCCACTTTCCGCTTAGCTGGCGTTTTCTTTAATTTTTCGAAAGCTATTTTCGTAAGGCTTGCATTTATATTTAGTTGCCACAACAAACTTATAGCGAAAATCCAAGCAACAAGCTTGTACATGATACAATTTTTGGCCATATGATGCGAACCAAAATAAAGTCAACTGGGGTGGAAAAGTTTCCCCTTAGTTTTTCCAACGCGGCGCGGCGCGGCGCCGTACAGTGAAAGCCAACGGGGTGTGAGAGAGATCAGAGATCAGAGATCACAAAATTAATGGAAATCCAAAGTGAATTAAAAACGCAATCAGGCGCCTCAGATGTGATCTCCATCTCTCCAAATGAGGCTGTGAAATTAGTCTCCATCCACCGACTGAGGCCTCACTGTACGGGCACTGTGTGTACTAGGTATACCGCCCGGCTGCGCCAATTTACGTGCGTCGTCGTCGTCGTTGTCTATTTTGTTAAAAATAAAAACAGATTTCGGACGGAACACTGAATGGCAGGCAGGGAAAGACAGGCGCCCAATGAACCCCACCGAGATATCACAGAGATCGAGATCTCTCTCTCTCCAGGGATGGTACAAGGTGCAGACCTGGCGGGGTGATCGGTGAGCTCATTGCTGTTTACGATTTGTAATTTGTATATGCTCTATATACACCCCAACAAATCGGGGGCGGGCTAGGCTATATAGGCTATATAACGGATGTATGTGGGCGCCAAAGGAAAGTCTTTCAATTAGTTAGATGCCAAAATGCCAATGAGACATTGACATTGAGGGTGCGATCGATCGATAGATCGATCTGTAGATTGTTACATTTCGTTCCGATCCCAACCGATCCAAACCGAACCGGTCCGAGCAGATGCCACCTTGCGCAGGTTTCCTTCGCGGCCAGCGCTGGCAGCCTCGCGAGTCTCGCCCAGCTAGTCGAACCCAACGCAATTCGAGGGAGTCGCCAGTGCAAGATTAGATAATAGTCTATTTTTTTCCCTTGGGATCCAGCAAGAAAACTGACCACGATCACGAACCGGAGAGATCGCCACCTAACGGAATGTCCAACGAACTCAGCGAACTGATCGCTCTCGGCTGTCCCGATCTCAGGGCCCAGAAGCCCGAGGGCGGCAGCACCCAGACTGAGCTGATCCTCAACACGGAGCGGCGACTCAGCATCAAGCAGATGACGGCCACGGACCTGGCCTGCCTTCGAGCGGCAGCCGCTGCCGAAGCCGAGGTCAGGGCAAGGGCTCAGGCGGAAGCGGAAGCCAGGGCCATAGCCCAGGAACAACTCAGGCAGGCCCGCGAGGCCGAGGCCAAGGCCAGAGCACGTGCTGCCCTCGAGGTGCAGGCCCAGCTGCAGCGGGTGATGGAGAGCGAGAAGCGGAGGCAGAAAGAAGAGGAGAAGAAACAGGAACAAGAAGAAGAGGACAAAGAGGAGGATGAGGATGAGGACGAGGACTTGGCCAAGGGCTCCCTGCCCGCCAATGCAGGTCCCAGGGAACGCATAACCTCGCTGCCCAGCATCCTCGACGATGCAATGGAAATGCACCTCTTGAACGTCTCTCAGCCTAAGGTCACATCTAGGGATGACTCTCCTCCGCAGAAGAGCGCCTCCCACATTGCCGACTCCATAGAGCTGCTCCGGATGCAGCGAGCCGCCCGCGATGCCCGCTCCCACAACCGCACCCGCGAGCGTTCCACATCGCCGGAGGCGCGTAATCACGAACGGAGCCCCGCTCCCGATCGCCTCCAGAGTTCGGCGAGCATGAGCAGCTTGGACTCGGCCAGCGTCAGTGCCTCGGGCTCGCGACAGCCCAGCAAGGCCGAGAGTCGACGTGGCAGCACATCCAGCGCCTCGGGCGTGGAACCACCCCCTGCGTTGCCCACCAAATTTCCGCTCTCCAAGACGGTATCGGCGCCCAATGTGATGAACCAAAGGAAGAGCAGCCTCACCTCCCTCTTTCCGGGACCCTCGCCCCTGGTGGCGCCGGAACCCTCGCTGCACACTAATCCGGTGGCTCCACCACCGGAAGAGGAGCCTGACCAGCGTCGAGGGCGAATGGAGGATGGTTACCGTGAGATACCCAGCGGAAAGATGGTGCATCGCACCAAGACTCCGCCACCTGTGGGCGCCAATCTGGGCGTAAACCTAAAGCGGGTTACCGCGCCCAGTGGCTCCATCGCCGTCAAGCCCAAGGAGTCGCCCATGCTGGGCGTGGTCCTCCGCAAAGTAGAGAAGAAAGTGGTGCCGCAGAAGAGCATCCTGGACGACGACAAGCCCCTGTATCACTTCTCCATTGTGCGCAGCGATCACAAGGAGCATGTGCCTGCCGCCCAGAAGCCCAAGCCCAAGCCGACTCCCCCCAAGCCCAGTCCGGGTGGCATCCTCACTGGGCCCCAGGTCATACGCAACGCGCAGCCCAGGCAAATGGTGCCCATGAAGCCGCAGCGTCCCATGCCCGGAGTGCCCATCACGATAACCAAGATCGAGGGCGACAAGATCATCATCATCAAGAAGATCATAGTGCCGAAGAACAGTAAGATACCGGAGCAGTATCTGCAGGTTGGTCGTCGTCCACGTCCACGTCCTCCTCGTTGTGTGGCTCGTCTGGTGTCTTGGTGTCGTCTCCTCCTCCTCCCTTCTGTGTTCCGTTCCGAAATCTGTTGTATAGAATTTACCTCGATGGTAGGTAGGCAACACTCTACACTTTGGTTTAGGGATCTAGGGATCTAGGACAGGAAGAGTGCAAGGTTAACTATTTTTTTGAGATTTAAAAGAAAAACAAGCGGCAACGCACACACAAAACACACTAAAGAAATCGCGAAATAAAACTGACTCAGTGGAAATCGGTTCCCTCATTCATAAAACTCGGCTTCCAGTGCGCGATCGTTTCCTATAGATGAGTGAAGATGCGGCCAAGCCAGCAAATGCCGTTCCAACAACAGTTTCCGCCGCCTTGGCTCCGTCGCCCAGCCTAAGGACCAAAGAGGAATCCCTGCCAGCCATGCAGAAGCCTACGCCGCCGCCGCCGTCGGTCAGTAGCGGCCAGCAGTTCTTCCAGGTGGTCTCGCCCCAGTTCGCCTCGGTGCTGTCGTCCAGCATCCCGGAGAGCAAGTGCGCGGTGCGTTCGCCCATCTCCTCGCCGCTGGCCATCCGCAAGAGCCGCCCGCCGCTGCTGCCGGCGAGTCCCAAGTCCACGCCGCCGCTCCCCCGAAAGCATCATCCGCTGGCCTACAATGCGGCCACTGGAACCATCAGCAGTGCCTCGGGAGCAGCGTTGCCTGCCCGCCTAATGGCTACCATAGCCTCGAGTCCCGCCTCCAGCATATCGGTGTCCTCCTCGAGCTCACCTTCCTCCTCGCCGCCGCCTCCAGTGCCGTGTAGGGCACCCAAGAATGCCACCAAGCCTAGTGCTGCGGCGGCACCTCCTCCCCCGCCATCCAACGAGATTACGCTGGACAAGCTGCTGCAACAGCAACAGGAGCTGGAGGAGAAGTCGGCGGCGGCCAAGAGTAGCGCGCAGATAGATGCGAATTTCTATGACGCCGAGATCGAGATGATGAACAAGTACCTGAAGAGCTTGCCCGACTACAGCGAGCTGGACAGGAAGCTGCACCAGGAGTTCCAGGAGTGCGAAGATCTCTACGACAGGCTCAAGCGGCAGCAGCAGCCGCTGGCCAAGTCCAATTCGCAGCAGTCGGTGACGAAGGGCGCACCACCAGCACCAGTTATCCCCTCCGGCCTGGCCAAGTCATCATCCATCAACTTTGCCCAAAATCCCAGCAGCAGTCGGGGAGCTGCTGCCCCCCGGATGGCCTATCCCTCGATATTTTCGCAACCCGGCGGCGAACCCAAGCTGCAGCGCAGCATCTCCAGTTCCAATATGCCGATAAGTACGCCCGCCACTCCCCTGCGTCCATTACCCGCCAAGAACGGCCTGCAGAGCGGCTCGAATCTCTCCCTGAACAAGCAGCTGATGAACGAGTTCTGGAGCGAGAACCTCACCAGTTCCCACAAGCGCCAGACCCCGAAGCGCACGTTCTGGAACTACGAGAAGATCTGTGGCGCCCAGTTGGGCGACGCCGGCCAGCCCTTCAAGGTGGATGCCAAGACGGCCAAGAAGCTGGCCATCTTTGATCCGACTGTGGCCGAGGCAGCCCAAAAGGAGCTGCAGCGTCCGCAGCAACAGGCGCAGCATCATCCCCACAAGCTGCAGAAGAATGCCTCGCTGTCGCACCTGGACCTCAAGGTCCGCCAGGCGGTGACCAAGGATGATCTGTACAAGCTGATCTGCAACGAGCAATCCCCGTTGGCGGCGGGAGCGGGCTTTGTGAGTCGGGTGCCGGTCAAGCAGCAGCCAGTTCTGGCCCAGCAGCCGCAGGTTCTCCCCAAAAGCGTGTCCATGACGCACGTGCCGGGTAGCGGCTGTCAACCTATGGGAGCTCCTCTGATGCGCACCTCCAGCCGCACGCACATACCCTGCTACATGAAACACCTGCCTTCCCTGAGTAGAAGCACCTCCAACTCGGCGATACTGATGACGCCGCAGCCCCAGCCACGCAAGGAGCAGGCGTCCAAGGAGCCACTTAAGGCTGCTCCTGGTCCTGCGCCGGCTCCTACTTTGGCTCCTGCTCCTGCCCCTTTAACCTTTACCAAACCCAGTGGTGTCTTGAAGAGCTCCAGTAGCTCCTGTGTCCCCTCGCCACGCTGTGCCGCCGCCTTCTTCCGCCGACCTCAGGAACCCAGCAGTCAGCAGAAGCAGCCTTTACAGCAACCGCAGAAGGCCCTGCCCAATCCGGAGGAATCCGGTCCTGGGGACTCCGCCTCGCTGGAACGCAAGTCGGAAAAGAGCAACAGCACGATAAGCACGAGTAGCTTTACGGTGACCAACTGTTGCACCACCCACCTGCCGCAGCTCTCCAAGTTCACCTCATCGTTCCACATTGCGCCGGCCACAACCACGACGTCAACGACAACGTCGACGGCCACAGCAGCCACACCAAGTGAGGGTGGCCACAAGGCAGCGCAGATGCAGCAGCAACAAAGTGGCTCAGCTGCCGCGATGGCTGCCAACTTGGAGGTGCCAACATCGTCATCGTCGTCGGCGGCCACAAAGCGCCAGAAAGATGTTGACAACAAGCTAGAAAAATGCCTGAACGACATGCTAAAGTTAAAGACCAGCAACAGCAACAACATCAGCAACAGCACTAGCAGCAACAGCAACAACAATAATAATAATGCATTGATGTCGCAGTCGCTGACAGGCGAGCACAAAGAGCCGAACACGGCAGGCGGCGATGGCCTTCCGAGCAGCAGCAGCAGCAGCAGCGGCGGGAGCAAGTACGTGGGTGAATCTCAGATCCCGGTGCCAGTGCAGCTTTACGATCCGCAGAAGCCGTTGCTGCAGCAGCAGCAGCAGCAACAAAGGATCTGTTATCCCATAGGCAAGTCGAACTCTACCTCGCAGTTGCCCATGGGTGGCTACCAGAGATTGCTGCATCAGCAGCAGCAGCAACACCCACAGCAGCAGCAACAGCAACACCAGGAGCAGCAGCAATATCCCCAGCATAAGCGGCCTTTCCTCAACTGGAACAGTTTCGCCTGCTCAGCCATGAATGGAGCGAGTGATCCCTTCATGCAGCAGCAGCAGAATATGCCACACCACCAGCAGCAGCATCTGCCCCACAAGCTGCAGCAATCGTACTCCTCCTCCAATGTACCAAAGCAGGCGCCCAAATCGGGACTGGCCATGTTTCTGCAAAAGAACACCAACAAGGAGAACAAGTTTGGGCAGCCGCAGCCGGCAGGCATGATGCCACAGATGTACGGCTATCAGGTGCCGCAGCAGCAACAGCAGCCAGCAAAGCTGGGCTATCCGCGCACCGGCGCCCCACTGACGCACTCGGTCTCCTTCAGCTCTGCCCAGCGGCCCACGGCCCTGCTGTTTCACCAGCAACATCAGCAGCAGCAGCAGCAACAGCAGCCGCATTCCAACTTTGGGCAGGGCATGATGAGCAGAAACTACTACAATCTGCCCAAGCAGCCGGAGCGCAAGCCGCTGCAGACCTTTGATCCCTATGCCTATCCCAAGCCGAATCAGATGCAGCCGGTCAAGTACCAGCCGCAGTCGCAGCAACAGCCACAGTCACAACAACAGCAATCGCATCCGCATACGCAGTTTCTGAACGCTTCCGGAGGAGGAGGAGGTGGTGGCACTGGCGCTGCCGCTGGGCTTCAATACGATCCGAATACAAATACGCAATTGTTTTATGCGTCGCCGGCGTCATCGTCGTCGGTTAATATGCAACCGCAGCCACCGCAACAGCAACAACAGCAGCCGCAGCAGCAGCAGCAACAACAATCGCAGCTACAACAAAGTAATTCTGTCATATTCAATCACCACCAACAACATCAACACCAGCAACAGCAGCAGCAACAACAGTTAAAACAGCAGCAGCAGAATGAAATGTCCAAGTCCGCCTTGGGACTGCACTTCATCGAGGTAGATTCTATTGCTCCAAAACTTATTTTTGTCCATAACTGAGCCTGTGTTTGTTCGTTTTCTGTCTTTGCGTTGCACATGTGCGTGAAAATTGCCTACTAACAACAACATGCTCCCGCTTTCGCTTCCAAAGAAAGTATAACCCGAAAATAGGCGGGTGACTCATCCATGGCCGGGGCTCCAAAGAGGCCTTCGACGTGCCTCTAGTTCCCTCTAGCGCCTCGCCTTCGATCTGCTTCTGCTTGGCCCCCAAGTTCGTACTTCCTGTACTTTGCTGGCGTTCCGAATAATATATATTTATACATATATAGGTAGTTCCCTAGTTCCTTGGCGGGGCTACACCGATCTCTTGGCCTCTTGGCAGGCTCTTCTTGCACTTGTCGACATCGACACAACATTGCACAATCGACCAAAGACTGCGGGAAATTCAATGTCAATTTTCTTTCGGCGGGGCCAGGAGTCTCTTCTCTATTAATAGTCCGCTTACTTGATTTATGTTTGTTTACTTGATTGCAGAGCTTAAAGCATATTTTCTAACTGCCAGCAAGGAAGGAGAATCTGTTTGTTTAACTAATTTATTGGTAAACTGCGACCTCCAGGCCCATGTAATTGTTTTAATAATTAAAAAACACTAAACAACACGTAAAGCGTTCAGCGGAATCGAATGTCTAAAAATATGTAATACTCATCGGTTGCTCTCGCTGGCGGCGCTCTCTCTCTTTTCGAAGACTGAAATTACTGATTCTAACGACTCTTGAATACCCTTACCCTGACCAGCATCCTTTTCAGACTGATATATCCTTTTTTTTAGGATTTACTAGCAGCAAGTGCCGACCCTGACCTGCCTGCTTGCATGCATTGCGTGTCCCCTTTTGGCTTTAGGTTTATCCAAAGACCATCCATTAGGAGGAGGGCTCTTCTGCGGTTAGTTCTGGCTTCCTTCTTTCGCAGCAAACAATAATAGAAACGGCGGAAAGAGGCTGAGAGTGCTCTCCCGCACGGACGGACCGCAGATCTTACGGCCGTGCTCTGGCTGCTCGACATCGGCGATATTTTCAATTTTTATAATTAGTATATGTGGCGTGCGCTTTCGTTCATGTTGCGCTGATTTCGGTTTGTTTGTTTCAACGAATGAGCAGGCAATCGGACATCGGGAAACGCGCTGTTTAAATCCCTCAACCAATCCTAAACCCAATCGAAGGAATTGCATGGCTCAAAAAAGTGCGTGTGAGATCGGAATGGAAATTGCATTTTGAAAAAGTGTCGCAGTGGCGGGGGCGACTCTGCAATCTCTGCAATATCGCGGCGGGCGGCGGCCTCTGTTGTGTGTTGTGTGTCTATTTCCGTCGAAGCTGCCGAAATCTCTTACAATTTCAATTATTTTTACACATAAATTCGCTCTGTCTATACTAGATCTCTACGTACTACGAGAACGTACAATACACTTTAATTCTATTCTATTTGAATACAACAAAATCATCAGAATCATCGAAATCATGCTCCCAACCAAATAACAGAAATCAGTACAATTAATGAAATAGACCAAGGCGGAAGAGCACGATCCGTGTCCCTCGCCAGCGCCAGCGCCAGCAGGAACCCCTCATCAAAGCCAAGTACTAGCGGATTGGATTGGATTGTCGTCATCTCCCACGCGAACGCCAACCGCAAAGAAAAACCGAAATGGCCACATTTCTGAATCGTTTTCATCGCGAGAAAAGCGAAAAGATATTGCCAGCGATTGGTGAAAATGGGAAAATAGGAAAATCAGCTGATGCAGGGGCAGAGACGACGACGGCAGCAGTGCAGCCGCGTCCGCAGCGCCGCTACATGCGCAGCGCCACCGCTGCCAGCGTGACGCAGCTGCTCTCGGAGAGCTGCAACAGCCTGCTGCAGCGGTTTCGGCGCAATCCGAGCGAACGACCTGATAATAAACAGCATCAGCAGCAACAGCCACGCAATCGGTAATCGATGCAAAAGAAATGAAGCAAAAGATTTATAATTTATTTTTAATTTTTGCGTGCTTGTTTTTTTGTACTTTCGTCGCCTTTCGTCAATCGAAAAAACTCGGTCAAAACTCGCTCATTGCCTTCTTTTTATTCTCTGGCGTTGATTTAAGCAGAGTGGTCAGCGCGTAATTGCGAGTTTAGTTTCGTCGCGTCACTCCGTCGACGAAAGTATCGCGATCGCTGCATTTCCCATCTCCCGCGACTTGAGGCCAATTATGTAAACGTCTCAGAGTGCGTTTTTCTTCGCGTTGAACTCGGGGACTGAACTTCCAGGCGGAGGCAGTGCGTCGACCACGAAAAGTGTGAAAATCTGGTAGCCATAAATCGCGAATAATTGCCAGAGGAGCGGCGGCTTTATCTCGATTTGAGCTTGATTTTTAGTGCCTGCAGTGCCATGCTTGATTTATCGCCAGTCGTTAATCAAATGGAGCTCAAACAGAGCTCTTTAGCTTTAACCAGTCTCATTTGCACCTGCAACTGCAACTGTCAATCAGAGGAGATTGTTAAGCTGAAATGGAGAGATTTGTGGTATTTCCATGAATAAACCTCAAAATGTTTGTCCGATTATTGGCCAAAATGTACAAAAAAAAAGTTTAAATCTATTTTTTTGGCAAAGAAACTTTCGATTCAGAAAAGCTTGAGAGGCAACAGAAAGAAATAAAAGCTTTTCTCCCAGCTGGTTTGCCTGGCATTCTCAGAGAGAAGAATTCCTTAAATCTCCCCTCTCTTTTTCCTCTCCAAAGAATTCCTTAAATCACCCCTCTCTTTGGCTTTGTCTTTGGGGAATACCAAATAAATTCTCTAGTTAACTTCCTCAATTTGCAACGCACTCTCTCTTTCCGCGCTCTCTTTGTTTCCACAAAATTGCAATTGCTCCTTAATTATTTATATGCGAAAGCGTTTAAAATAAAACGTAAAACGTAAAATTCGTTTCGTTTTGCTTTGTTCTTTTTTATTTCTTTTCCGTCAGCAGCAGCAGCACTTTTATTGTTCTGCGTTTTCGCCGGCAAGAGTTCAAGGCTTTCCCGCAAAGACTTTCGATCGTTTCCCTGTTTTGCTGCTGCGGCTAACCTGACGGAAGCGAAACTTTTTTTTGTGGCTTGCAAAGTGAAATGCATTTCGATGAAGCGTGCGATTCGCGTGCGTCTTGGATCACAGACAAAGCAAAGCAGCATCCCAATCCCCAGCGGATTCACGTCCATCTATGCCACCCACTCGTCTACATGTGTTGTTCTCCCGCTCCCAGCTAGCCACCCACTCTCTTGCTCTCCCTCTCTCTCTGGCAAGTGCGCAATATTTTCACACTTTTCACCAAAAATAAAAACGATTCCTCAATATTTTCGGGCAGCCTCCGCCACCGCCACCGCATTATTTGCCTGGTCTACATCGGTCTCTTTCTTTCGACGTCGCACAAATTTTCGGAAAAATTTTCCTTAGCTTTCCTCAGTTAAATTTTGGTCCGTGTCGTGGCAGCGCGTTCCGTTCGTCGCGAGTCGCCGCCGCGTGGATAACTATCGACTCCGACCCCCACCTAGAAATCATCATTGTTTTGTTGGGCTTCTCTTTCAAGTGAGGAACCAAAAGATACTACGACAAGACGCAGCACCTCCAGGACCCCAACGAATGACAGCAACAACAATAATAGTAACAACAACAAGGCCAAAGGCGGATCAACGAATCAGCAGAAGCAGAGCAAGCGTCGCCGCAGCTCGGACAAGTCCTCAGCCAGCCGGAGGCATAATCCGGAAGGGGAACGGGACAGGGACAGGGAACGAGACAGGGCCGACAGGGATCGTGACCGGGAACAAGAGATGGCCGATCGCCACAGGCGCTACTATGCAGGCGGAGGACTCGGCAGCACCGCTGGCCTATCGGGCTACCATCCCAGCACCAGTGGGAGCGGCAGCACAGCCGCCCTGATGGGCCGCTACCAGAAGAGCTCCACGACAGCCAACGCCCTGGACAGACTGCGCACCCACCTGAGTCCCGTGGGCGGTTACTACAAGCCCCTGATCCGAGGACTGGGCGGCGGGCGGCGAGATCGCGACCTGGACGATGTTAGTATTTGTAGAACCCAAAGCGAGCAGTGTGCAAACCAACGGAGGAGACCCAGACCCAGACACAGATCGAGTCCCGTGACTCACTGCCTGGGCATTTCTTTTATTTTGGAAATCCGAATCATCATCATCTCACCTGTCCCCCGTGAGTCAGCGAAAAGAGAGTGACTGCCCTACATACGTGTGACATCTTTGATGGTTGGGAAATATGCGCAATTAAAGGGGGATATCGAGGGTTGCACTATGGCTGCCACTATAGATATCCACGGATATATGTGCAGATATTATATACGGGGAGGGGGCCCCCACACGGGCGTGTTTTATAGCGCTTCTATATGCTCTCAGTCTATATCTTCGGCTTTATGCCTGCCGTGTGCGTTTACGTTGTCGAATTTATTTTCGATTTCTTTCTCTATTCCGCTATATTTGTATCTCTCTGCGCGCCGCCGATGTGTGTATAAAGCTATTCACGATATTTTCACGATTTTCCGCCGCTTTATATATAAACTTTGAAGGTCGTCGCGCCGTGGACTTTTTTGTTTAGACTTTGCTGGGCATATATTCGTATTCCTAGCCAGAAAATACGCGTAGAGAAAGCCGCATAGAGTGGCTTTAATGGCAGTGAAATTGTGCGAAATGAAAAGGCCCAAGCACCCCATAATTAGCCATTGCCGAAAAGGCCATTTAAAGGGGTCCAAGTCTGGTCTAGGTCTCGCTCTGGGTCTGGGTCTGGGCCTTCGGGCCTTCTTCTTTCGTGGAGCGTAAAGAGTTTTACGCCCATCGTCGCCAGCCCGTTACCGTTGGTTTCACACGAGCGCCGCTTTTAAGCACTTTCTCTCTCCGTTAACCCCTGAATCTGAAACCGAATAAAAATCTATATCAACCTCCTCCCGCCTCAGCGGCGAGACTTGCTCTTGGACAAAGACAGAACGCCCACCGGCGTGGGCAAGCAGTCGGCCATCTCTCGGCTGGAGAACAAATACTCGGACGTCTTGGAGCGGGCGGCCGGCAGACGGCGACATGAGGAGGATCGTGACAAAACCCTAGAGCCAGACGACTACGGTGCCGGCAGCAGCAGCACTGCCGGTCTCCTCCGCTCGGCCACCTCCCATCAGCTGGCCAAGTCGAAGCTATCCTCCAGCTCCTTCAATGCCGCCGATCGCAAGGAGCGCACTCCCTACCGCACGCGAGCCCAAAGGCAACGCTACATGGCCGAGTCCAACGACAGTGGCTATCTGACGAGCAACAATCGGTTGCTGGACGAGAACTATCCCCTGGACTATGGCCAGAGGTATGACTACCACGATGCCCTGCGCTTGGGCGGTGCCACTGGCTATCCCGGAAGTCGCTACGGTCGTAGAGCTGGCGAAGAGGAAGTCCAGTCACCGCGCTCTACCAGAGCCTATGGGAGGACAAAGACCGTAGAGAGTCTGCTGGCCGCTGAGTTGCCAGATACCGGGCGATCAGCTGAAGATCGGCCACTGAACTCGAGGAATCGGTTTGCCCACCGCCGCAAGGAGCAGCCTCCGCCAGAACTGACCGCCGAAGAGCGCGAGATCTTGGCCGACGATCGATCGTCAGAGGATAATGCAGCCATCCTGCTGCTGCTCCGGGAGGACAACCAGTTCCTGGAGGCCAAGAAATTCGAGGAGCGCATGCGAAAGCGCCGTGAGCTCAGGGATCGCGTCAAGCGGATGGAGGAGGCGGCCGAGGAGGCCAAGAAGACTGAAGCGGCAGTGGCAGCGGCCGAGGCAGAGGCAGCTGCTCTGGAGAAGAAGGCCAAGGAGACGGCAGCCGCGGCGGCATCGGCAGCGGCATCTGCGGCAGCAGCAGCAGTAGCATCCTCGTCGGCAGCTGGGCTGGAGCCGCCGCAGGAGGCGCCCAAGAAGAAGTCGCGCAGCAAAAAAGTAACTAGAGACGATAGCGATGGCAGTGGCTCCGCCAGCACGTCGGAGAGTAGCTCCTCCGATGAGGCCGAGACAGAAACCGAGACCGATTCGGCGGCGGCGGCTCCCGGTGTGCAACTAACCCACACAGCAGACACACCCCAGACACCGACACAGACACAGACACAGACCCCGTCTGTCAATGGCAGCAGCACCTCCCACGCCAACACCACCACTACCACCTCATCCTCCACTAGCTCTTCCGCTCTCTCTAACCACACACTGGCAGCACCAGCAGCAGCCTCGACGGCACTCTCCTCCGGCACCACCAACCAGAGCCGCTTTCTGCCCCACTCAGATCGCAACAACAATGACCTCGCCAAGTACAAGCCCAGCAACCAGCTCATGCACTCCTCCAGTTCCGGAGCCCTGGCCTTTGGCGGAATCGGAGCCCGACTGGCCGCGGCGGATGCGAAGCGCCAGCTGCAGCACCAGCAGCGCTATCAGGGCGCCAGCTCCCGCACAGCCGCCGTGCTCAGCGAGTTTGATCGCTACAAGCCGGGTTCGGGAACTGGAACGGGATCGGGATCGGGGTACGGATCGAGCTACCTCCACGACTCGTACAGCGGCAGCAGCCGGCGCTCGAATGCCCTGTATCCGCAGCGATCCTATCTGGACCAGCATCAGCAGTCATCGTACCTGCAGCAGCATGACCACTACCAGCTGGCGAAGAGCGCCACCTCGTCGGCGCTGTTCAACAGGTCACGCATTCCAAAGACACTCTCGACCTTTGTAAGCAGAAGAAGAGCCACCCAGCCTCTGGGGATTCGTTAGCAGCTTTGTTGCGCCGCTTCTTCTAACAGCAACTGCCCAGAGACCTTGTTCTCCTACCCCTTTCTCTAGAGAATCCTCCCTGACCCCAACTTTTTCCCCGACAAGCAACCTTCTACAGATAAGGCTAACTGCACTGCGGATTGCATTCCATGTTGACTTGACTAACCGATGTTTTGCATGCATAATTTGGCATTAAGAAGAGGAACCAAGTAAGAACCGTACCGATCTTGACATACATATTCGTTTATTACCGAAAAAAACCACTTAATTTGTTCTTTTACCAATTTGTTCTTTACGGAATTTATTACAAAGAATCAAGAATATTAACTAAGCGAAACAGCATTTAAAGGTTGGTTTGTTTTGAGTGCCCGTGACTTCCTATTTTGTATATTAATATATATAATACGTTATATATGCCATTTTCGATATATATACCTTTTGTGCCATTTTATAAATTATATATTATATATTATATTGTTTGTACATGTTTTGATATTAACCATTTTTGTAAACACAAATCTCAAAAATTTGTCCGAACTAATTTTCTTATCGAACAAACGAAACGTATTTTTCTCGTGTTTTTTCTGAATATGATGATGAAAATCACAATGATGATGATGATGATGATGGGTTGATGATGATGATGATGATGTACTCTTACAACTTGATGGGGATGATGATGTACTGATGATGATGTGGAAATGATGATGGATGATGTTGGTTGGTTTCTCGGATATCTGCGGCGACTCAATTGCGATTGCTTCGACGGTGCCAACGTGGGATGCCCCTGATTGTGACCTGCTACTGCTCCTGCTGGTGGAATCCCCCTGGAAAAAATCTAAAAAAAAAATATGTTTTTGTTTCTTTTTCTCTTTCTTTTTTGTTTCTTTTTCTCTCTTTCAAATTACATACTTTGCCACACACGCACACACGCACCTTCTGTGTACGTCTGTATCTGCCATCAACAACCACGCCCACGCCCCCCCAACGCGACTGCAACTGCAACTGCAACCCACTGCCAAAAAACCGAACCGCTCGCTCAAACCAAATCTCGCTCGCAAACTCTCCGCTGTCGCCCCCGTCGCCTCCGTCGTCGTCGTCGTCGTCGTTTCACTCGCAACCTCGCAACCTCTCAACGGATCGAATGCACCACCCGCAACGCAACGCAATCGCTATCGTCGCCACAACAACAACCGCCACCACCACCCCACTACTACCCACAACAACGCATCGGCGACCACTGCAACCACTCCGCTCCGATCGATTGCTCGAACAGACAGCAAAGCCCGTCATTCAAGATGATGCTGATGGTCACTTAATTTACCACACCGGAGACATTCTCCATCACAGATGTTCGTGACAATTTTTTGTTTTTAATCTTTTTTTTACTCCATATTTATGTTTAGAAGACAATCAGAAAACTTACCTACACCAAAAAGACTGAAAGAAAAGTTAAACCACACAAAAAGCAAAGAAAACAGAAAGGCAAAGCCACTTCTCTCTTGCAACTCTCTTTTAGTTTAAACTGTTTTCGAGTTTTCGTTATTATTTCTTAATTATTTCACAGCAAGACCAAAATCGCGTCGCGTGCAATCCAGAAATTAGGAAAATATTTCAACAAAAAAATTATATTAAAAAAAGAGAAAGAAAAACCACAATTAAAAAAATTTCACACAATTTTCGTCACTTTCGTTCAGCTTCCGAAATTTGTCTTTAAATTCAGCAACAAAATTTTTCCTCTCAACGGGGAAATTTTTACACACACACACTCAACCTAAACCGAACACGAACTTGGCTCATAATTAACGAAATAATACTGAAACACACGTAGCTTCAAGTCCAAATTAGTATCTTTGCCCAGAGACCCCTTCAAGTATCTAGATACAGCTGCAGGATAAGCTTTAGAGGAAAAAATAAATAAAAAATAAACCAGACAGCTATCGTTTAACACTCCTAAATAGAATTGCCGGAAGCACCACTACAACTCTCCTTCCTTTTCCCGAATTTCAGATAAGATCATGGCCACACTGGGCGAGGGAACCTTCGGACGTGTGGTTAAGGTCAAAGACATGGAGCGGTAGGTTTTGACTATTCCAGCAATTAAATTTTGAAATTGTTGCTTAACTTTGTTCTATTGTTTCTTTCTTTCAGTGATTACTGCATGGCCTTGAAGATTATTAAGAACGTGGAAAAGTACCGCGAAGCTGCCAAACTGGAGATCAATGCCCTGGAGAAGATTGCCCAGAAGGATCCGCATTGCGATCAGTAAGCTAACTTAACTCAATTTTCTTAGAAATTTTTATTGACAATATATTTCCCTATTATTAAAGTTTGTGTGTGAAAATGATTGACTGGTTTGATTACCATGGACACATGTGCATAGTATTTGAAATGTTGGGGCTAAGTGTTTTCGATTTTTTGGTAAGTTTAAAGCATTTCTCATGAATGAATCATATTAATCATAGGTTGTAATGTTCTGTTCCAGCGTGAGAACAACTATGAGCCATACCCGCTGGACCAAGTGCGCCACATGGCCTATCAATTATGCTATTCTGTGAAATTTCTTCATGACAATCGTTTAACGCACACAGATCTCAAGCCGGAGAACATACTGTTCGTCGATTCGGATTATTCAGCTCACTATAATCATAAGATTGTAAGTAAATCTAGCCAGTTGAGATCCTTTTAATTAATTGAAAACCCTTTTAACCCACAGAATCGCGAGGTACGCCGCGTCAAGAATACAGACGTCCGTCTAATTGACTTCGGCTCGGCCACCTTCGACCACGAGCACCACAGCACAATTGTCTCGACGCGACATTATCGCGCGCCCGAGGTCATACTGGAGCTGGGTTGGTCGCAGCCCTGTGATGTTTGGTCCATTGGGTAAGACTTGCATTGCAATTTCGTGCATTCCAAAGTTATAATAATTGGAATCCCCACAGCTGCATCTTGTTCGAACTGTATCTGGGCATCACGCTCTTCCAAACGCACGACAATCGCGAGCACCTGGCCATGATGGAGCGCATCTTGGGACAAATACCATATCGCATGGCACGGTAATACAATGCAGCTCAAGCTTTCATTTCCCAAGGCGCAGTTCCCTTCACCGAAATCGTTTAACGTTTAGCAATCACACTCTTTACAGCAAAACCAAAACAAAGTACTTCTATCACGGTAAGTTGGATTGGGATGAGAAGTCCAGTGCGGGTCGTTATGTCCGCGATCACTGCAAGCCGTTGTTCCTGTGCCAGCTGAGCGACAGCGAGGACCACTTTGAGCTCTTCAACCTCATCAAGAAGATGCTGGAGTACGAGCCCTCGGCTCGCATCACGTTAGGTAAGCTGATGCCTTCTAAGTGTGTCGTGAAGTCTAATCCAATTTCCCTTCCAGGTGAGGCCTTGCGTCATCCGTTCTTCGACAGGCTGCCGCCACACCACCGGGTGGGTGAGATGGCCAACAAACAGCCCCTGTCGTCGGGCAGCAGCAGCCGCGAGCGATCGCACAGCCTGTCCAGATGAGAATTACAGCGATTTGGTTATTGTTGACAGACAGCGCTAATCAAGCACTCGATCATGCAAGCATACACACAAAGCAGTCGTCCAGCAGCAGCGTATTGCACCGACATCGTAGAGTAGTCCACACAGCGCAATCACAACGGCAAAATCCTATTTTAAGTGCTAAAGTCTCTAAACTGACGTTCTTTTTTGTAAACTTGACTTGTATAGACGTTTCTTATACAAAAACCCATTTGATACATATTGTTTCCTAATACAAATTGTGCACAAGTTGCTGTGCATCCCTTAGAGCCTGTGCATTGTACCATACCCGCCAACAGTGTTTTGTTCTGTAATGATGATGATAACCAAATCGTGTATAATATATTACATCGATATATATCGATATTGATAGTGCGGTGCGTCCTCCCGACACCTGAACCTAACTGTAAATGTCTTGTCCCCCGCGGTAGATGAGACAAATTGAACCCGACTGCAAGCCCGATTAATGGAATATACAAATGTAGTTGTAAATTAAGAAGTCGCTTAAACGCTAGTTGAAATGTATCCCCACATGCATTGGGATCCCCCGACTAATTTGTAATTAATACACCATTTCGAGAGCGTGATCTGTAAGCTAATACGAGCCATTACACACACCTCCCCCCACGCCCGTATGGATAAATGTAAATGTGTAAAGAGCAATTGTTATGCCGCCCTGTGTGCAAATTCTGTAGCAGCCCAGAGTCATTTCTCTTAAAAAAATACGTTTCAAATACGTTTGGAAATATTTATCAACTTTTGCCGGCCTGTTTTGTTCGTTTTCGTTTTTTCAATCGAATACCGAAAGATCACTCATACACACACATTGCTACAGCATACACTAGAAGTATATATGAATATACTATACATACTTAATTCAAATGATTGTGAGTTAGTTTAATATTACATAAATATTAATTATAAATTACATTATTTGCAACTTAACCCGATCAACCAGCATATAAGATTAAAGAAAACCAATATTGTCAAGTTATTAAAAATTGAAATAAATCTTAAATAAAAATAAAACGCTTGCGCTTCATTTTTATACCCGGTACCCATAGGGTACAAGGGATATTATAGCTTCGTTCAAGCCAAGAATGTATGTAACAGGCAGAAGGAGGCATCTCCGACCCCATAAAGTAGTCGATTTAGCCATGTCTGCCCGTCAGACCTTCTGTCGGCTTCTACGCAAACTAGAATGAGAGACTAATCGGATGCACGCAGATCAATTAGCAAAAAACTGGGTCGTAATACCTCAGACTTTCCCTTCAGAACCCATCCGTATTTCAGCACTCCACCATATTTTGTAAATAGCTGTCGACACATTCCAAATTTCGATGTCGTCTGTTCTAGTAAATAGGATTTGGAGCGTGGGCGGCTCGAGCGGATCGCTGGGTCGCTTACGGCCGCAAGTGAACCCGATAAACGCTCCTCCAGCCAATCGCAGGGAACACAAGGTAGCCCACGAGAAACAGCAGACCTACGACGAACCGTACGTGATATTCCAGCACTGGCTGATCGCTGCCCAGAAGGAGGCGCCGCAGGTGCGTCCACGCCTGGCCTGCATGGCCACCGTGGACAAGGCCGGTGAGCCCGTGACCCGTCTGACCAGCATCGAGGACGTCACCCCCCACGGAATCACCTTCTTCACGACGCTGGGCAGTCGGCAGGCGGGCGAGATCAGCGCCAATCCCCATGTGTCGCTCCATTTCAATTGGGCGCCCCTGATGCGTAGCGTTCGGATCTCAGGTACCGCTCACCAGCTGACGGATGCGCAGGCAATAGACCAGTTCCGGCGGTATCCGCGACACGTCCAGTTGAGCATCACCCACGGACCACGCTACGCGGCGGCGGACTGGCAGTCCCGCTCCGGGTTCATCCAACAGATTGCGCAGCGCTTTAGAGACTGGTTTGGAAAACCGCCAGAGGAGATACCCATGCCGGCAAACTGGGGAGGCTTCCTGCTGACGCCAAGTCTATTTGAGTTCGGGATGCTCAGTGGCCCAAAGGCTGGGCGAACCCGGGTGCGCTTTCGCCGCTGCCTTGAGATGCCAAGGGTGAGTAATTGCCGATTCCTTCTGGTCATGATATGAAAAGAGTAAAACTAAGGTTTAATATTAATATTTTCTTGTTAAATTTTTGCCCAATTAGTTAGCTATTTATGAGTTTGAAATACTTTCTTTATAGGGCACAAGAACGGGCAACGTTCAAGCGGAAAGAACGGATTGGGTCTATGATTCGCGGGAGGAATGTGATTGACGGACTTTCTGGAAATTGAATTGAAATATAAATTATAAGTGCAATTGGAAATTATCATGATCAAAAATTAAACAACTTTTATGTGAACAATCAAGGAAGCTAACTTCGGAAAACCGAAGTTTACATACCCTTGCAGTTTGCAAATTCAGAAAAGGCATAACTAAGCCAAAATTGCATATATTTCCATTTGGGAAGTTTTGCTGTTCTAGTTTTTATTATATTAATAAATCTGCATATTTAGTTTCGAAATGTAAAAAAATATTTTTGTTTTCAATTTTTAACAATTTTAAGGATGTAATCCCTCATAGAACTTTGGGCAACATTTTTTTTCTGATTTTTTTCAATTTTTTTGATTGTAATTAATCAAGATTTTAATGGCGAATCGAAATATATACGGCTTTTGGCTATCACTTTCTTTTTAAGCTATAAGAAGCTCTCAAGAAGACCTAGAATTCGCGCATTTTTGGATTACGAAAATAGTTCGAAAAATATGATATCTTTTTTCGATACGCCGAAGTTTGTATACCTTTGCAGTCTGCATTTGGATTTCTAAAAATCTATCAATTTTGGTAAATACTGCAATATCTAATTTCCTGTAAAAATTAAAAAAGTACGCGAGAAGACACTATGCGCTCATTTAAGACTTAAGATCCCTCACCTTTGCTTTCGTATTTAGGTACTGTCACTGAAGGTTTAGCTATGAAATATTAAAATTTGATGCATTTTAATTTTATTTGTATCTTACATTTTTTAAACTTGTCAACGAAACCATATTTATAAATTCAAATTATCTGTAGTCATTTTCAGAAACTAATAACATTTTTGAAATCACTTACAGCCTATGAAATGTGTATTTTATTTTAATTTTTATCTTATAACATATTTATGTATAACATACTATAATTATAACTATATGCATTTAACAGATATCAAATTTGGTTTTAATTTTGAGGAACTATTGTCTTTCTTAATTATAATGCTTCTGCTCAAAAATCTTTGTCTGATACTCACAGATCTGTGATAAATTTCAAATATTAATAATATTTTATCAATGTATTTTTTTATAATAAAAAAGTAATAACCGCCAGTGACTTCTTTGGCAAATTGTACACAACATTTTGGATACTATGTTACTTAGCAAAGTTATACCTACAAAAATTTGTAAATTTTTAAATAGTTATTTTGTTTTCTCGGAATCCCATAAAAATCTATTCATATATGCATAAAGCGAAACTTCTTAGTTTGAGTCAAATAACTCTTATGGGTCGTAGTTTTGTGAAAAATAGGTCTTATTTCAATTCAGATTTTGATAGCATTTTTCGGAACTATAAACAGGATATTAATAACAGAAATTTGACTCTTTAGAAGGATTTCAATATGCCCTATTTTTAAGCACGATTATCTTAAGTCGGTGACCTTATCACTGGGTAACATTGCATCGGAATATAGAATAGAATAGAATTCGATGTCTGGAATATAATTTTTTAGCTACGCTCCCCAATGATCGTTGGCGTTGTCATATGGTGAGCTGCTTCCTCCGCTCCAAGCACAGCAGCCGCCGCCATTGCCATTCTGACCCACGGAACTTTCGCGCAGCATGGCCTGCAGGTGATTGATATAGTTGATGGCGATCCTAAAATAATAGGAAACATTTATCGCAGGCCCTCGAAATAACCTTGACTTTAACACCTACCTTAAGCTCTCGATTTTGGAGTACTTCTTGCCATTTGGCTTGGAAATGGGCAGCTTGGAGCGCAGTAAATCGAAAGCTCTGTTCATATCCCGCATCCTGGTCCTCTCCCGATCGCAGGCAGTGCGTCTGTAGTCCTTCTCCATCTGCAGCGCCTTCTCCCGCCAGGCGGGGTTGTGTTCCTTGGATATCTCCACCTCCGAACTGCTAGCAAGGCTACTTCCACCTCCGCCTCCTACACTGTAGCTCATGTACATGGGTGGCGGCACCAGCTCACTGGGCTTGCTGCACTCCACCAGGCCTGCAGGAGAGCCAGAGGGCACTTGACCGGCCGCGTGCCACATCGACACTGGCTGGGGAATCACACTATAGCTGGGCGGAAGCAGGCCCAAGTTGGGTGGCTCCTTCTCGTAGCCCCCAACCATCAGCGAAGGTGAATAGTTGTGCGGATGGGCTGGCGCATAGGCCAGCAGACCCCCTCCATCGGGGGTCAGGGTGTAGTTGAGACTAACTGCCGCTTGCGGAGCGCCCAGCTCGAGGAGCACCGGCTGCTCCGCCGACTCCGCCTCACCCTCGGAGCCACCGCTGAGATATGGTCCAGCCGTGGAGGCTGGCAGCGGCACCAGCACGGCAGGCGCATCCCCCGGAGCGGGAGCGGTGGCCGCGGAGCTCAGCAGTTGATCCGTCATCGCCTAAGCCGATTTGCGCTCTGTGACGAAAGTGCTGCTGGCAGGTTTACCTGGACTGCACCTCGGACTCGATTCTTACATTTATTTTTAGTGCATTAGAGGCCGCCAATCGTGATGAATGGCTCACCATCGATCCGAGACGTGACTACTCATCCGGGGACGATGCGGGCCACATCTCTGCTGCTTCTGGAAGGGCCGGCCGCCTCTCTTTGTACGTGTGTCAACAGGTGATCTATGGGAGATCTGCGGCTCTAAGGACCCTTTTGTCAGGTGCGCAAACAAAGCGACTCAATTTCTCCGCTATTGTGCGATCGATCCGATCCGACGAATGGCGATCGAGGCGCGTGTGGCAGGCTGGAGTTGCGTCTCCTCTCTGGGATCAGCGATCGACGATCGCCGATCGTCGCCACAACTTCAGTTTGAGTTTTTCTTCAACCGCTCTATATACAAGGCACCCACACTCGGGGCCGACCACATAAGCAGCGTGTATTTTCGACGCATGTAAACACAAGTGTTTTGACTTAATTAAAAAAAAGAAACACATATCCATATCCCCAGTTATGAATACCTATATGGAGGTGGGAAAATAGAGTATAGCCTGGCTCTGACTGCAGCCAGTCAGCGCCTAAGGCTTTGCCCAATTCTAATTTCAAACTAATTCGTTTTTCGCCCAATCTGAGCAAGTACAGTGGGCGGCACAGGTGTTGGAATCAAATAAAAAGATTATTAAATTAGAAAAGTAGATTTTTATGTATAAAAATTCTAAACACTAATTCCATTTAATTATTTTATACACTACAGAAGTCGTATACTCAAAATATTTGAACAACAAATTCTGTTTAAGAACTTGACTGCTTTTATTATAAATTCTAGAATTCCGTACATTCGAAAGCTTTAAGTAAAGAGCAAAATAATATTACGGCTTAGTTTAACCAGTAATTATTGCAAAATAATTTAAAATAAATACATTTTCTTTCGTTGAAACTAAAATAAAATCAAAATATTATAAAACTATTCAATGACATCTACCACTCAAATGCGGTGGGTAGGCAGCATATTAGAGCTCCACGACAACTATATTGATGATATCCCCATGAATTGTACTGTTGTATAAATTCAAATAATAAAACAAAAACCAAGTGAACCCTCTGGATAAAATCAAGCGAATAGAAAAGCCTCAAGAAGACAGCATGTTACCAAGAGTCAAAAAAAATAAATAAAATTTCTTCCGTTGAAACTGAAATAAAATCAAAATATTATAAAACTATTCAATGACATCTACCATTCAAATGCAAAGGGAAGGCAGCATATTAGAGCTCCATGGCAACTATATAGATGATATCCCCATGAATTGTACTGTTAGATAAATTCAAATAATAAAATAAAAACAAAGTGTACCCTCTGGATAAAACCATCCGAGTAGAAAAGCCTCAAGAAGACAGCATGTTACCAAGAGTCAAAAGAATACAGCGGCTTTACTTAATGGTGATAAATTAGATAAAATAAAAGCAAGAGGAGCACGAGCAAGCGCAATCCCTAGGAAAATTAAATTAAACTAATTCGTTTTTCGCCCAATTGGGATTAAATAAAAATAATATTAATTCGAAAGCTTTAAGGAGCATAAAAATATTACGGCTTAGCTTAACTAGTTTCCCTAGTTTTTACGCCTACCGTCAAAAATTCATTTTTTTCCGTTTAAAACAAAATAAAATGAAAATATTATAATGACATCTGCCACTCATCTGCAAAAGGAAGGAGGAACCTGAGAAGAAGAAAATTATCTTAAGAATCGAATACAAATAAATAAAAAAAAAGAATACAAATAAATAATATCAAAATAAAAATTAAATAAAGACCGGGATCGAAGGAAAAGCAGTCTTTATGCCTTGACTGCTGGCCGAGTTATGAAATGTCTCCCAAAAATTTGCATGGCGAAGTGAAAAATCGATTGTCGTAGCCAACTGATGCTTTCGATTCGATTTCGATTTCCTCAAATTAACTAAAGAGTAAAGCGGCAACCCTCTTAATTTGAGAGCGAAATTAAAAAAAATAATAGATAAATTTGAAATCAGAAGTATCTGATTATCCATTTTTTTTTTATCTATGTTACATTTAAAAATATAAATTTTTTTATATTATTCTGATAGAAAATATTTCTTTTATATCCCTCTTAGTCTAAGTTATAAATATTTCCTTTTTCTATTATCTACAAATGGATTTTGAGTCATATTTGGGATCACTTCCCTTCTACGACTCCCAACTAAAGTGAATCCAATGGGAGAGCCTTGTCCGCGAAACCCAATTCATGGCCCAGGCGTCGAGTTACCAGCAAACACACATCACTCGAAATGGGAAATTGCTTACATTTTTGCGAAGCCGAAAGCTATTTTGTTAGCTGGTTTACCAGAGAGCGTGGCTTGCTGGGAATCGGAAATGAATATGTGCAAGGTTCCCCGTAGAGAAACAGAGAGAAACCCCCATAGATTTGTTTCGCTCTGTGGCTCTCCTTGGCCGGAGGTGTCGAGTGGCCAGAGAAGCTAAAAGCGATTTTTACAACTCCTTGAATGTGGGTCACTGTGCGGTTGCGATTGCGAATCGAAGGCATATTTATTGTTTCTGCTTTATAAAAAATAAACACCGGGCGTGTGTGTAAAATATTAAAATAAATAGCGAGTACAACGAAGCATTAAGTGGGCGCCATCCGGGCTCTGAGCCGCCGGCATACATCAATTCATTAGAGCTATATACATAGGAGTGCTTGCTGAACTACTTGTCGTAAGAACAGAGTTAGGTGAATCGTTGTCAAGCAAATGCTGGTGGTTACTTCAACTCCATTGGAGTTTTAACTGCCGCACTTCAAGGGTCGCAGCTCGAAATACTTGTCCAACACTTCGTCCGTTATCAGCTTGCGGGCTGCCTGATGCTGCTCCACAATGGGCGTGAGGGTCTGCAAAGGGGAGGGAATAAGGATTAAAGAAAATGTATTACGTAAATCTGGTCAGAACTTACCTCCACGGCCATCTTCTTGATCTCCCCCGTTAGCAGCTCGCCCTTGCTATAGGCCACTCGCACCTCCTCCAATTTGGCATCATCCTCCAGGAAGAATTTGAGCAGCTGGTAGGATACATCAACCTCAGGCACGCCGCCCAGCTTGCGGTGCTCCTCCACAGTGGCGCGACCACCGGAGAAGGCGTACTTGTTGATCTTGTTCTTGATCTGCTTGGGTGTGTCCGTCAGGTAGACAGCCGAGTTCTGGTCGCTGGCAGACATCTTCGTTTTGGCGCCCTGCAGAGCCGGAAAGAAGGTCGAGTGGATGAGCGCGCACTTGGGGAATCCGAGGCGTGGAGCAACGTCGCGTGTCATGCGGAAGTACGGGTCCTGGTCGATGGCGCACGGTATGAGGCAGTGCACCTTCTTGTTGCCGAACAGGAAGGGAAAGGTGCTGGAGATGGCTGGAGCTGCTTGGGCGGCCGGAAAGCCGATTTTGCCAATAATATCCGAGTCGCCAAAGCCGAATATTCCCTTCACCTGGTTAAAAGTGACGCACTTCTGGATGCGAATGATGTTCTGGTACATGGCGGGACATTTTCTGAAGGGATATTGGATGGTTTAGGGACTGAATACCAATTCGAAGTGCCAATTCCTTACCCCATAAATTCCAGGTTATTGAAAATGAACGTCTTGTTAACGTCAAAGCCCATGGCCACAATATCCTTGGCATTCTCGCGTGCCAGCTTGATAGCGTCCTCCACTTTTAGGTCTTTCCACAACGTCTTCTCATCGTCAGTCAGCTGGATGACCAGCGGCACATCGAACGTCTCCTGCAGCCACTTGGTCATTATGAAAGGCACCAAATGGCCCACGTGCAGGGATCCAGAGCTGGGGCCACGGCCCGTGTACAGGTAGAAGGGCTTGCCCTGCTCCCGCAGGGTGAGTATGGTGTGCAGGTCCCGATGCGAGAAGAACATGCCCCGCTTGATCAGGTGGTGAGCGGGCTTCCCCGTGATTTTCTCAAAGCGTGCGATAAGCTCTGCATCGATTTTGCTCGAGCCAAAGCGCTCTGCAACGTGTCAACATAGAAGATAAAGATTAAGCCAAGCGAATCAGCGTGGTTTCCCAGGAAGATGGCCCAATGCGGGCACTTACTTATCAGCTTGTCGTAGTCGACGCCCGCGTCGTTGCTGCTGGCCACATTCCACGGATCCACGACATCTTCGGCGGCTGCAGCGGCACCATCTCCCACTGCCTCCTGGGCCTGGGCGTCCGTGCCCGTTTCAACGGGTTCCGCGTCCTGTTTTCCGTTCAGCGTCAGCGCCTCCACGCCCTCCACCACCGTCTCCTTAGTGTCTGCCATTGGTTTAGTCCTAATTCAATCGTTTAACAAATAATTTAATACTGGCTAAATATTTGCCTTCACATGTGAAATGTGAAATGCGGCGCCAGTGTTGCCCCACTGGCTAGATCTAGCCGTTAATTTTGATAGTCGAACGACTTAAGAAAGAATCTAGCTAACTATTAATTGAATTTTTGTATTTATTTTGTGCAATAAATACGACGTTAGCTTTTTGGTTTAATCTCCTGATTTATAATTTTAAAAAAATTCAAGAAACTTGTGGCCGTCGCCGATATATTTAGCTTCGGAATCGATAACAATCGATATCGATAGTTACTAACGTTTTCGAGTAGCGGCAACTCTGGCAAGTCAGCTGTTGCATTGCAGCGAAAATTGTTGGTGAAAAAATGCAAGCAACTTGATTGTTATTTTTCGAGCTAATTTGGGCAATTAGAAAATAGGACATCATGCCTATCATGTACAACACGGGCGAGTGGTTCAAGGTGCGGCCGGACTACTACAGGTAACAGTTAACCAACTTCCGGTGAGATAAAACGCAGTTAGGAATACGCCCACCACCCCTTTTTTCCTTTTTGCAGAAAAGTGGAACTGGCTACGCCCGACTGGCCAATCGATTTGGATTTGGAGTACATGCTGGTGGAGGCCGCGCCCTATGGAGGACCCATCGCCACCACACGCGATCCCACCAAATTGGTGCCGGTCAAAGGTACCGCCAGACCAATGATTCGCATCTTCGATACCACCGGCCGGGAGACGGGTCACATATTGGTGAGTAAATAACCCCAAGGAACCAAGAATTGAATGAAGTACTAAAACCTTGACAGTGGAACCACGGCAAACTGATTGCCATGGGCTGGTCGGACACGGAGGAGCTGATCTGTGTCCAGGAGAACGCCACCGTCTTTGTGTACGACTTGTTTGGCAACGAAAAAGAGACCTACAGCATTGGCGACGAGGCCAGCGTAACCAAGATTGTGGAGGCCAAGGTGTTCCAGTCCACAGCAGGCACCGGAGTGGCCGTGATGACCACATCCGGTCGCATCTTTCTCAAGCAAAACAGCAGCAAGGCAGAGCGAAAGCTACCAGACATTCCCAGTAAGTTCGTCTAATATCAAAAACATTAAGCGAACCTAATCTCAATCCTCGACAGACTCCAGCATCAACTGCTCCTGCTGGGATATCGTAACCGAGGGCCGCAACAGTTATTGTCTGCTGGGCAGGGACAAGGAAGTGATTAAGCTGTTTCCCGGCGAAACGGTGGGCACAGTCACCGCCAATCTCTTTGAGAAGCCCCACGAGCGCATCATTAAGATCTCCGTGTCGTACAACCACCAGCACTTGGCTCTATATACCAACACCGGTCTTCTGTGGCTGGGAAGCATCGATATGCGGCAAAAGTACTGTGAATTTGATACTGGTCGCAAGGATATGCCCCTACAAATGGAATGGATCATGAACACTGACAACACCGAAGCGGACGCAGTGGTCATCTCCTATCCCTCGTATCTTTTGATTGTAAATCGCAATGCTGATCGCAGCGATTTCCCCTACGATCCGATCATGTTCCTGGTGGCCGAAATGGACGGTGTGCGCATCATCACCCAGAGTTCGCACGAAATGATCCAGCGCCTGCCGAAGTGCGTGGAGAATATCTTTGCGGTGAATAGCCAGGAACCAGCCAGTTATCTCTTTGAGGCACAAAAGAAGTTTGAGGAGAACTCATACAAGTCGGATGAGTATCTCAGCATGTGTCGGGAGAAGATCGGGTTGGCGGTAGCCCAGTGCATTGAGGCGGCCTCGTATGAGTTTTGTCCGGAGACCCAGAAGAGTTTGCTTAGGGTGAGTATTTAATAATATGAGCTTAAAGTTCAATAAATATATAAAAGCGCTAAAAAACGTTTAAACACTTTCCTTTGATTTTTAGACAGCCAACTTCGGCAAAGGTTTTATATTCGGCCATAATCCTGACGAATATATGCGCATAATGAGAATTCTAAGGGTCCTTAACACACTGAGACACGAAAGGATTGCCATGCCGCTTACCTTCAAGCAGTAAGCTTAAATTAATCTGTATTTTATAATAAACTAATCGATTTTTACCCTAATCAGGTTCTCACATCTCAATCCTGAGGTGATACTCAGTCGTTTGGTGTTCCGCAAGCAGTATGCTGTCGCCATCCAAGTGGCCAAGCACTTGAATCTGCCCGAATCCTGGATTTTGGAGCACTGGGCCTACCACAAAGTTATTAACGATCCCAGTTAGTCCTAATACTCTTTGTACCTTTTGGGTCCATCCATTATAAGTAACTATATTTCCAGATGACACCGAAGTAGCGCGCAAGATAACAGAGAAGTTCAAGAACCCCTCCGTCGTGGGCATTTCCTTCTGCAATATAGCTGCCAAAGCTCATCAGGCTGGGCGGGATGACCTGGCCATCAAGCTATTGGAGTTAGAGCCACGCGCTTCGCTCCATGTTCCGCTGTTGTTGAAGATGCGCAAGTTCGATCGGGCTGTAGGCAGTGCCACACAATCCGGAGATACAGAGCTCATCACGCAGGTGCTTTTGGAGATGAAGATGCACATGATGTTGTCCAATTTGCATGTAAGTCTACCTTTTCTCTATACAGATTCTCTCCAAGGCACGACCTAACCTTTTCCCTATTTCAGATGACCATTAGGGATCATCCACTGGCTTTGAATATGTACAAGAAGATCATGCGGGAATCGAACAGAGCTGGTCTGTATGGCATCTATAACACCGAAGACGACCAGAAGGCCATTGCCGAGTATCATTTCCAAAATGCCATCGAGAGCGAAGGGCTTGAGTCGAATCTCTCCTTGATTGGCAATGCCTATGCCGCGGGACGATGCACGCTGGAAGCGGAGCTATGTGCCGAGACCAGTCGGTTGTTGAAGCTCCAGAAGACCCTGAGCACCAAGTACAATGTGAGCTTGAACGGCTTGTCCGTTCATGACACCATCCTGGGACTGCTGCAGATCGGCGAGTTGAAGGAGGCGGAGCGCATTAAGAGTGACTTCAAGGTGCCCGAGCGCCGATTCTGGTGGCTGCGAATCCTTACCCTTTCCGAACACCACAAGTGGGAGGAGCTGGAGAAGCTGGCCAAGAGCAAGAAGAGTCCCATTGGCTACGATCCTTTTGTTGAGGTCTGCTTGAAGCAGGACAAGACGAGTGAGGCGCTTAAATACATCCCAAGGTGTAGGGATAACCGCAAAGTACACTGGTTTATTCGGGCAAAGTAAGTGAACTCTAGTTAAACAAGAAGTACGGCTTGGTAATTGCATATCTTTCCTTAGCTTCTTGGACGAGGCCATAGATTGCGCCTTCGAGCAGCGGGACGTGCACAGTCTCTACGAACTGCAGAAGAAGGAGGGAGTAGTGAACGATCGCACGTTGCTCAGCAAGGTGTGCAACCACATCGCCACGTTGGAGATGAGAAAGTAGTCGCAGCATTCCTATTTATGGGCATATAACAATATCATATAATAAACAGTTATTTATTGATGTCTACGCCTATCAAATAATTGTGGTTTTCTTCTAATTGGATTGTTTGGAGGGTATTGCAGAGGGTAAGGTAAGGTCATCTTCAGAGCCTCTTGTAGCCAAAAGCCATATATATTTTGATTCGCCATCAAAATCTTAAATAACTAAGTATGTAGATTTATTAGCCTAATAAAAACTAGCACAGAGTAGATTTCCAAATTGAAATATATGCTATTTGGGCTTAGTTATGCCTTTTCTACCGATTGGAAACAGCAAGGGTATGTAAACTTTTCTTTATGTTTTTGATGATTTCGAAGCGTAGATCGAAGACAGTTTTTGCTTTTGCAGAAGTTTGGCACAAAATATCAAACACTGAGCCCTCTAACAAAAACCCAAAGAGCCAAGAGCCAGGCCAAACAATGCGAGGATATCAAAACGTAACCCGTCATAATCTAAAAATCAAAGGGCTTTATTTTTTAAACTTCTTTGCGAATCAGGTAACAAAACATAACGAAGGCATAACATATCCACATTTTGAACAGTTCGTATTTTAAAGCCTATTAAAGATTCCGCCCCAGCTCGAAAAAAGTTCAATTCCGTTTTCTTAAGTTTGTTTTTGAAGGACATTTTTATTATACATATGTATATGTAGTATGTAATAGATCACATAAAGCAAAAAGAGAGAATATTTTACTACATTTTTGTTTATTTTGTTGATGATGATGTGTTTTTTTTTTTTGTATCTTGTGTAGGGTCGAGTCGCAAGTCCCTTTCGAGGTCTCCGCTCGAACGTGCGTACAAGATTAGTCGATTTGATGTGGATGTTGTCGATGATAATGGGTAATGTTTAGACTTTAGTTAATTCTCTACTATAATTACGATTTTAGTAAATTACAATTACAATACATTATATATATATATATAGTACATAGTAGTATGTAGGTAGGTAGAGATGAATAAGTTAAATATTCATTTAGATTTTTATTTATTTTCTGGATTTTATTATTTTTTTTTATTTTAAAATTATTTCAGTTTTATTAATTTTTTTGTTTGTGTTTTTCGTTAAATTTACATACATATATTAAATATATTTACGAACATAACAGCAGTCTTATATAAGGTGACATACTCAATTTATTGTTTTTATTTAGAGGGTTTCATTTTGAGTTCATTATCCATGTTGAAAGTCTGAATGCGAGCGTCCTGGCAGGGGATGTCCAATATCAGCCTGCCAAAACTCTCTGGGGAGGCTTCGGTGAACCGAGGACGTCTCTATGGGCTCTCGCTTCCGTTTCTATATAAAAGTTGTTTGGCTAAACTATGGCGATCCCGTTGGGAGTCGCTTAAGCGTGAGGTCTTAAAGATATTGTATTTAGATCGGTATCTATGTAGGTGTGTATGTATATTCTATTAGGGATAGTTTTATTAGTTCTATTTTGTTTAGTTGTGATTAATTTTTAAGACGCTGGGCGTCTGCGAAATGCGCTCTGAAAAGTTCATATCTTCTGTTATTTCTTATTTTGTTTTGGCGGCTGACTAAATTGATGTATGTATGTATACTTGATGTAAATATATGTCGTATCGTACGTTAAAAATTTCATCATTTTGCTTCTTGAATGCTTAAGGAACCCGATACGGCGAGTTGTGTGAGGCATGCAAGGAAATACAATCATCGGGAGTATGCACAAATATATATTGTATATTCTTGTATTCATTATCGTATATTTTGTAGTTGCTTTTGTTGGGGGACTTTACACACTTAGGGATGTTTAAAAAACACTAAAAACTAAACAATTACAATTACAATACACATGCACATGGACAAACACTCGCACAGCTACAGATACAGATACAGATACAGATATCTATATATAAATAATAGAGTAATTTATAATTATAATACTATAACTACTGTAGAGTTATTGGTGGCTCCTAAGCGCGGAAACGTTCCAGCTTCAGTTCAGCTTCGACGGTTCGGTTCGGTTTCGGTTCGGTTTCGGTTTCGGTTCGTGGGCTTCCCCAAAAATTTTCAACTAACTAGAGTTTCGCTTTTGAAATATTCGACATTCAATTTATAAATTTCACTGCATCTCCTTGTATCTCATAATTTTGCTACATCCTTTAGTTCCTTCTCTGGTCGCCAATTTGACTTTTAAATTGTTAAAAAATGATTCAACCAACTGGCTGGGGGTGGGCCCAATGCTTTGATTTCATTGAAATTGTACAGGGGAAAGTTTGTAAAGTTATAAATATAGAGGGGATTCCCCGCCAACCAGTTCTCTCTCGTGTTTTATGCATGTACGAAATCATAAATTTAATTTAACTACAATAATGACTAGTTGAAGAGCGAGCTTCAAATTTATATTATTTTTACTACAATTTCCGTATTTCTTAATTAATTCTTTTCTCGTTATTTTTTTTTTATTAGTTTTGTTTGTTTTTTTTAATTTTAGAATTATCTAAAGCTGTTTCAGAGAAGCTTTTTTTATGCTGGCCAATGTATATGTACAATTAAAGTAATGGTTGAAGAATTTCCTGCTTAATATGGTTGAGATTAGTTTTTGGGTTTCGGGTATTGTGTGTGTGTGATTTTTTATAGTTGCGAAATGAATGGAATTCGTTTTTAGCATGTTTTGTATTATTATTATTATATTTTTATGTTTTTGTTGCATTTATTTTGGAAGCCATTGGAAATTCTTGCTTCTTTTTGCTTTGGAAAACTTCTCTAAGTATCCAGCTCCTGCTCCTCCCTCTGCCTCTGCCTCTGCCTCCTTTTCCCATCTGCCTTATTAGCGAATCCTCTTGCTCCGCCTTTCGTCTGGTTTGTTAGTCAGTTTAGTTACTACTTCATCACAGCCAACTCTCTTTTGCCTTCAGCGGCGCCCAGCGATCCGCTCATCTCGATCTCGATCTCATTTCCGCCAGCATCTGTATCAGTTGATCGTTTTCTTGTAGAGATTGTGGTGTATGTGCTCGTTCTGCAGCGCGCACATTTGGCCCACAGCAACCGCCCGCAAACTGCCGCCGCCTCCTCCTCCAGAAATGCTTACATCCGTTGGCCCCATGGTGGCATCGACTCCCGATGGACTCGTTTTGGCAGCCCGCAGGTTGGAGAAGAACTTCTCCTTGATGGCCAGCGCCGAATACTTGTGCTCAATGAAGGTCGGTGAGATCTGCATGGGCGTGGTACCATTGGCTGGTGGCGGTGGCTTGGCAGGCGGCGTTGCTGGGGACCTCTTGGCGGCTGACAGCGGCGGCGGCTTGCTGGATTCGCTGCTGGTTGCTGGGTTGCTGTTCGCGTTGTTCTGTGAGCAGGAGTAAGAGGTTTCTGCAATAGGTAGAGAGAAAAGGAAAAGAAGTAACGAAAAAACATAAAATCAAAATCAAAACAAAACGGAAAACGAAAAACCCGTGAATTTTGACAGAGACAGGTTGTAAATTGTAGAAAAACCTAGGCCATAAATTAAGGGAAATATATATTGCACCGTCGTCGTCGTCGTCGTCTTAAACTTAATGAGCTGACCCAGTGTAGATGCGAGTGGGTGTATCTCTATATATGTATATATCGTAAGTATTATCGTATAATTAAATTCAATTTGCTAAAGCTTAGAACATAAATAATACTTGGTTGTTAAGTCGAATACGAATACGAATAGTACACTAAAGCTGAGATTAAATAAGTTGTAATTGGTAGTTGGTAATAATAATAAAAGTGATCGGTTGGAAATGAATTTGAAGTGTGCATTTTGTCGTTGCCAACAGCAACTGCATATTTATTACAATTGTTGATCGTGTTTCGTTTTATATATGTACGTACGTAGTCTAGTTAAATTAAGAGGAGATCAGCCGTTGTAAATAGTTTAATACAAGCATGATGAAAGTCATACATACAAATTAAAGTGATTAATTATTCTCTCATTAAATTATACAAAATTTTACATATTGCACAATCAATGCGATTTGCGTGTGTGTGTGTTTCCGAGTTATATGATACAGTTTAGCCTAGGTCTAGGGTTTAGGGACTAAAATTAAAACACAACTTAAGTTCCTGGTCTCTAAGCAAGTAAGCAGTCTACGGAAATCTTTCCAAAAATGGTTGTTTTGGTGAGTGAGTGAGTGAGTGAGAGTCTGACGACTTGGTGGCCCGGCCCCCCTAAGCTTAGGCATTCTGCCGAGTCAAGAATGCAAGTCTACACGAAGCAGGTTAATGCGGTGGCTTGGGCGGCGGCGGCTCCTGTCCTATCAGTTGTCGGTGCATCAATAGCTGCTTGAGTATAGGCTACGTCTCTTCGTTGACGGCGCCCGCGCCTACAACTTCAATGCCCGCCACTGATGTTGTTGCCGCTCCGATTTCCTCTTTACTCTCCGTTATGCTGGCTATGGCCGCCGCCACGCTCTCCGAAATGCCATCGCTCTGCCCATCCGTGTCCGTGTCCATGGGCTCCACCAGCTCCAGCTTGCCCTTCTTCATCATCAGCTGTTGCTGCTGTTGCTGCGGCGTGGGCGAGCTGCTCTTGCTGCTGTTGCCACTGATGCTGCTCGTCGGACTGATGGGCAGCACATGGTGTTGTTGTTGCTGCTGAGCTTGCTGCTGCTGCTGCTGCTGTTGCTGGTGCTGCTGTTGCGCCTGCTGCAGCAACTGGGTCGGGGTTGTGGGCTCCTGCAGCAGCAGTATGTTGGTCTTCTTGGCCAGCGAGGCCACCAGCGCCTGCTGCTGCTGGCTGCTTGTCCCATTGCTGGTGGTGGTGAAGGTCAGCGTCTGCGTGTTCTTGGTGGGCGAGGTGGCCGGAGTGAGAATGCCCAAGTTGACCAAATTGGGCAGCGGCTTGTTGCCGTTGAGAACGGTTTGGCCATTGGCTATCTTGTTGCTGACGTTGTGCTGCTGCAGCTGCTGCTGCTGGAGCTGTTGCTGCTGCACAATGTCCAATGCTGTGGAGCCACCGTTGGCCACATTGGTGGCCAGCTTGAGTATCTTGCTGGCCGTTGCATTGGCTGCCATTAGGTTGCTAACCGACTTGGCAGTCGGCGTGTTGTTGCCATTGTTGTGATTGTTGTTGGCTTTAATGGATACTAAACCGAGTGTGCTGCGCATTAAATTGTTGTTGCTGTTACCTGTTGCAGTGCCGCCGTTCTGCTGGAGCTGCTGCTGCTGCTGTTGATGTTGCTGCTGCTGCTGCTGCTGGGTGGGAAGATTGGTCAGCGTGACCACGTTACCGGAGCTGAGCTGCTGCAGAACATTGCCGGTCACAACGGCAGCCGTGTTGCTGTTGCTGCTACTGTTGCCGTTGTTGTTGGACAGGCTGCTGCCGCCGTGGCAACTGCTGGCGCTGCTGGACATGTTGCTGATGCTCGAGGGGCTGAGCGAGCCCAGCGATTGCGACGGCGAGTTGCTGCGCTGGATGACGGGCGGCGGGGGATTGGAGTGGTTACTGCTGTTGCTGCTGTGGCTGCCACTCACGGCAGTGGCAGCGGTGGCTGCCGATTCCAGGGCAGTGGCCATCAGCTGGGCATTCAGCACACTCTCCGGCTGCGAGTTGTGCGTGTGCAGAGCGTGATTCTTCAGGCCCTGGGCCGTCTTGTAGCTCTTGCCGCAGTGACACTTGTATCCCTTGCGCACTCTGTGGAAAGTCGAGCTGTTAGTAAGCTTCCAGCTTATAGTCTGAACAATGCTTGGTTACCTTCCATCCTTTTTGTGGCCATTCTTTGAATGGTACTTGATGCCATTGACGTTCTTGTAACGCTTCTTGCATCCAGGAACAGGGCAGGCGAAGGGTTTCTCATTGCCAGGCGTGCCATTGCTTCCGCCACCGGAATGCCTGCCAAAAAGTTAAGTAAATCAGCATCGAACAACTGTAATAAATAAGGTAAGTAATACCTGCTGCCATAGCGCATGATGAACTCGGAGCTAAACTCCTCGGTCGTCCACGAGTCGTTGCTATCCTCCGACTCTGTGACCACCATTTCATCCTCGTCCATTTCACTGCCTGCAAAAGTACAAGTAAAGCAGCCATTAAGTACTGAAGTACTTGTTAAAGGGACAAGAGCATACCTGTTGGCGTTGTGCTGCGGTTGGACGAGGACATGCTGTAGCTGTGGTGCTTGATGGCCAGCTTACGCTTGAGCTCCACATTATTGCCGGTCCCATGGCCGGCGTTGTTGGAGCCGCTGTTGGTGGTCGGTGGGGCGGTGCTGTTGTTGTTGCTGGTCAGGTAGTTGCCCGCCGCCGCCGCCGCCTCCTTGCGGTTCTCCTCGGTGATGAAGCGCAGGACATAGCTTAGGGGAAGGCAGGCAGGCTGGGCCTGCTCCTTCTGTTCGACCACCTTTGGATCATAGTCTGGAATAAAAGCAAGCATAATTTAAGAAATTCCTATTTAGATTCGTTTATTTAGTTAAATTCTTATATGTTATAATTCCATTTCTAGCAACAAATCTTTACGCTCCATCATCCAAAGTATCAGCTTAAGTATTGCCTTTCAATTTATGGAATTAATTATCAATAATAACAGTCTGAGTTATTTGGGGTTAATTATTATTTCCCCTTGCAAATGAGATATACTTCAAAAAATTCCGGATCACCCATTGTAATAATTCGCAGCCAAGACTGGATTCAATTACGGTCTAGAAAGATACCGAAACGGGATTGACTAATTAAATATTCCCTTTCGCATAGGACACAGAGAATACAAGCCGGAATGCGGGCAGCCAGAATAGCCAGAAAACCTGCATCCGAGCCGAAACCCACTGTGTTTGCACTGGAACAAGTTCACAGACATTCGGCGGAGCACACAGTGGATACCAGGCCAGGCCAGACCAGACCAGAGACAGAGAGACCCACAGTCCGGGCAATTTATTATTAAAATGTCGAAATAAGTAAATAAGCGGGAGTGCACGTAGGGGATATTATATGGCGGTGAATTTAGTGCGCCTGCTGACGCATTTCCCTGGGTTTTCGAGGGTTATGCGGGGGAGTACTCGTGGCAGGAGCACATGGCACTGGCTTGCCAGCGTGTGGACACTATCTTATCGCCGAAGCAAGCATAATAACAGGTGCTCCCCTTTTCTACGTCTCTATTTACTCTGGATCCATAGGCATGTGTGTGTGTGCAACCTAACCTCCATAAGCAGACAGCGAGCGGCGCAGCACGCTTTATTTCTCAATTAAATCATTTTGGTGCGTAACTGTGTCAGCCGACCATTCATCATCATCCGCGACACGGAGCACCCTATGGCGACCGCTTGGGCATATGTCACCCGATTGCAGTAACCAGTTAACGGGCGGCTGCTAAACGAATAATTAGCATCCATCGATCAGCGGATCTTTTAAATTGATGCTTCCACTCGTAATTTCTATGAAGCTCTTCAGAAAGATTACTTCACAACTCAAATTAGAGACCTCAACTCTATCACAAGACTGTTATCTAGACAGTAAAATGAATGAAAAAATGTAAACTATAAAATTTGCAAGCTTTACTAACGAGGACAGGTGTACTTATCAATGCAAGCAAAAATACGGGAATTTAGCACTGGTTTTATAACTTTAGGGCTTAGTAACTCGGCTTTTGGATGAGTAATGTCACGATTAGAGTAAGATAAATGTTTTTTCTTTACTTAAGTATAAATTTTGCTATTTATAGCTACAGATCCTAAGAATACTGGTGGAAACGCTGCATTTTTTGTAGCCACCACCCACGCTGCTCCACACAGGCAATAACAGTGCGATAACGTTGCACTTTAATTGCTTCTATTTGATTCGCTTCGATTCTCGTATTGGTGTGCAAATAGAAAACATATGCCGCAAATTAGCTATTATGCCAAACATATGCTTTCGTTTAGCCCGCTGCTCCTTTTGGCACACATTACTGTGCTGCTTATCAGGGCGAAATGCGATTAAAAACATTTGCGGCAATGATTGCGGTGGCGATGTCTACGTGCCGTCCAATCTATTGATGACACATTCGGGCATGCACATATATGAAGTATGAATGCGTAGTGTGTGGAGTATTATTATGTGCGTAATATTTCCACGTACTCCAGTGAGTATTGTGCATTTATTTGACTTTGAAATTCGCAGTTGTAAACTGCACATTCATTTCGCCTGATGAAATCGACCTGCTGCCTTCGACTTCTACTTGAGAGCACGGCGTCATTTGTTAACGGTCAAATCCGTTCACTCAGTTCGGGTTATTTTCTTATTTTTTATTCTCAGCTCCGCCTTCATATTATTGTTTTTATTTTGTTGGTGATAACCCGCAGTCCCTCTCGCGCTCTCTCTGTAGGTGACACTCGCCGCCTGTCGCTGTGTTCGTGTGTTTATCAAATCGAGTATTTTACAAACAACTTTTAAACAAACAGCATCTAGCTACATTTATATATACACTGAAAACCCATACAACGTTGCCTGCCTGCTGCGCCGTATATATCATACGGTTTTCGTAATTCAAAAACAAAATAAACGCAGATCCCTCTCTCTTTTTTCGCACTTGTGACTCATGTGCACTTGTTGCAGAACTCGAAAAGATAACACTTGTCTTTCGCCTGAACATGCGGTTTCGGATTGTTTTTATTTTACTTAACCGGCAGCTGTCTCAAAAACTTTCCAATAGCTGCATAAAGCATTCCACGTTTGAAATTTGATAAATACAAAGTCGTTGACTGCTGGGAATTTATGTTGACATTGCAAGTGCAGGGACACCTAGTGTCGGGTTAAGCCTTCAAGTACAGCATGCATTCTCCCCAATCTAGTGCAACTTCGACGATTTCGAATTGCTGAATATGAATAGAATAATAAACAGAATAGTACTTTTGAACCTATTTCTTAAAAAATATATACTCCAAGATGACACTAAAAATCCTTTTGAATCCCGGAGATCTTATAAGATACTTCGATTCTGTAAAACCCCCAAGATCAATTCATCATTATCTTCATTCCATTCTGTTTGAATATCTTAAACTAAAAAGATTTGCTTAGATTTTAACTGATGCTCTCCTGGTCGCTCTTTAATACGAATCGAAAATAATGGGTTAAACTTGCTATATCGCATTTCGCACATGACTATCGAAAGGCAAGTGCAGTGGGGACATGCGTACCGTTCACACATCCATACATATGTACTTGCACACACACTGGCAAATGCGGGACACACAACAGGTGCCTGGCAACTGTGAAAAGGACAAACCTGAAGGTCTTGCCTGCTTTTTTTTTTTGGAATTCGAGTTGCCATGACAACCGAAACGTAACGAAGACAACGCCCAGAACGGCGGAATGATAAGGAGACGACACTCGTACATTCAGCCGGATCCATTTGGTGCCCGGCCCACGCATCGAGTGTCCTTCGAGATAATGAAATGATGGGCAGCAGCTCGCTCACGTAATGGTTACGGATATGGCGTACACGCACACGGGGATGCGGGCATTGGGGTCCCCAGCTCGTTATGGGTGGCTTTTTTGGGGGTGGCACTCAGGCAGTTGCCATGTGGGCGTGTGCTCGAGCTTCGCATCGGCTTTATGTAATGCCGCCGCCCCTGGACAAAAAGGGGGTGGCGCAGGAGAGAAGGCAAGCTTGCCCGGGCAGCCGCCATTGCTGCGACAGTGTGTGTGTGTGTGTGTGTTGACCGTTATCACGCAGCAGTGAGGCAACAACAAAACAGCTGCCAACGTAACTGTAACCGAGTCAGCTGAGCCACCCCTACACTCGCCTGTCTCACCCTCTAGCCATGCGTTAGAGGGGGAACAACTGAGAGAGAGATGTACATAGACGCACGGCTCAAGCAAATGCTGCACATAAATAAAGCCCCGTTAACCGTTAAACCACCCCCAGCCCCAACCCCCTTTGTGGAAAGTGGCAGCACTGGGCTTAAATTTATTGATTTTACCTCCCTGGAAACCCCAGGTGCTAAATTTAGAAATTGTTTATTTCAGCCGGTAAAAGTCCAAGCACACACAGGCACACACTTATAATGATTAATTGGGGAGAGCCTCAATGTCACGTGGATAGGGATTTAAAAAAAACCACACATATATGGATTATGTGAGGGTGGCGAGACATTGGGAAAAACTAGAGCGCGTCTCCAGCTCCAGTTACCGGATACGGACAACCTGCCTACCTATCGGATACGTGTACACCTGTCTCGCAAACGCGAAAACTAAAACCCAAGCCAAGCCATGCGGACAGGTCAAAAAAAGGGCGCTCAACTCGCCGGTTCCATAGTACAACACAGCCACAACAACAAGATGCTGTGCTGGCCTCACTCATACACACACATAACATTGAATGGATCACCGGCTTTTTGCTCGCTTTGTTTTGCTTATATCGCCTTCTCGCTCGCACCCGCACCTTTCAGCGGAAAGATCGTCGAATCGAATGCTGTACGCGCTTGGAAGTTGGGCGTGTGTAGTGAGCTCAGTATGCGTGTATGCGTGAGCAAGCACAGGTAGGCGCTGCCCGACGCCCGCCTATTGAGATTGCTGCTGCATCGATTTTTAGAAGCAATTCGAATTGCCATTAATGAGCAACAACAACTGTTCTGTTCTGGCCGCACTGCTGGCCGTGCAAACTGCAATTCATCCAATAAAAACAACATTCAATTCACCACGAAGCCACTCACGCACGCACTCTTTCAAACACACGCATACGCTGTTAGCTCGGTTATTTATGCCGCCATATATGTGTACACGTATGGCGGGGTAAATAAATAGAATAAACAAAACACACCGACCGACAGAACGACCGACATCACGCGACGGGCAAATGATTAGGAAACTGCAATCTGCGTACCTATGTGGGTGTCCTCGATGTGTGATATTAGATCGCCCAAGCTTGGAAATGTAATGCCGCAGCCATTGTACTTGCAGACGTTGATCAGGAACACGGCCATATCACTCGAAACGTACGAATGTGACTGCGATATAGGTTTGTAGTTATGTAAAATTGTTCGGGGAATACTGTTGTTGTTGCTGGTGGTGGCAGTGTGAGCGCCTATCGGATGCACCCACTGTCGATAGTCAGCAGCGCTGCATGCTGGCGATTTATCGAACCCTGGATTTGGTCAACTTTTTATTTAAATCCAATCCTCCGATCCAGCCTATATCTTCATTAAATGCAGCGAAAATCGAAATTCCGGTGATTTGCGGTATATTTTGTAGTTGCTGCCGCCTGTCGCCTCGCTGCTACTGCTGCTGCGTGGTGTGGTGTGTTTCGGTCTCAAGCGTGCCCCACACACACACTCATGCGCAAGTGCTGCTGTTATGCAATTGAGGGCTGCAACGATAGAAGGGGGAAACGGGGTAGCCGGGGGCGTAGGCACTTTAGACGGGCTCAAAGGATAATCGGCCAGGTTAGTTGGCGGTACTCACAGCATTCTGGGCTTCAATTGAGTTCGCAATTGCGGGTAATTAAAACATTGCCGAACGTAGACACCAACGACGACACGACGCGTTATGCTGCGGCTGGTTGTGTGCGTGGATGTGGTGAGTAGGCCAGAAACGGGCCAGCGGCCAGGGCTGCAGTCATTGGTCGGGTTAATTGGTCAATCGATACGCAGAATAAAACAGAAATAAAATAGGGATAATTACGGAAACTCACAGCTCATTTTAATTAGTTTTACAAGAACTAGTTTTACTTGAATACGTTAATTGCCAAATAGTAAATATCGATATCACTCTTCCAACCATTTCAAATTTACGCGGGCTAATCTCCAAATCAGCCTTGTGACTCTGAGAAAAACTCTCCTCTAAGGATTTGACAGCTGTAACTTCATTCTCACTTTTATTTCGCCTAAAAGTTAGTCTCTTGTGTGTTTAATTGTGTAATATAAATTTGCATAGATTGCGCGGTCCAGAACCGGCACCAACTTCCAAGCTTCCATTTCACCACGGATGACAGTAGTCAGGTGTGCATTTTGTGCGAAAAAGTTATAGCTTTAATTAAATCACTTGACGGAGGTAATATCTATATCGATTTGTCCAGGTAATTAGTAATTAAGCAATAAGATGTGTAGTTCTTAAATAAAAATGAGCTAAAGATTCGATAAAGCCGGTGCGCGCGCACTCTTCCAATTCACCACGCCAACTTTAGTATTTTTTATGTAGTATTTTTAATCTATAGTAATTTAGTTTTATTAAAATAAGATAAAAATGTCTAAGAAGTTTAGAATAATTCAGAATCTGCTAGAACTTTGCAATAATTTTCAATATTTTCAACATCTATAAAGTTGAACTATTTTTAATTACTGAAAATATTTTAAAATTCTAAATATTTTAATAAAATTATTGTTTTCTTAAACATTTTGGAGATTAGCCTTTAACATTTCTTCCGTTTCTTGTAATCATTCTCAGTACCATCCAAGTTAAAACGAAACGAAATTTATCCCAATACTAGGATTTAAAGGTAGCAGGTAGCTTTTCCAATATCTCTACCATTTGACAGCTTTAAACATCGTTGAAAAGTATATATCGATACATCGATAATACATCGATATTAATTTTAAAAACTTCGATGTTTTTGGCCGATACATCGATGTTACATCCCATATCGTTTCTATTGAAATAAATGCAGAATTTTACCAAAAACCTTTTTGGAACAGGGCCTCAGCGTTAAGAATATATAAAAAAGTTATTTTCAGATATATAGCAAAATAATTATCACGATATAAATATTTTTAGTTATTCACGAAAATATCGATACATCGATATGTATATATACTTTTCACATCGCCCAGATTCTAGGGGTACTATACTTCCACCGAGTCCACTGTGAAGGGTTTGTTCGAAGTGAGTTGACGGTCTGCTCTGATAATGATAGAAATTTGTCCCCCGCCCAGCGGAGCACCCCCCGGCCCCGCTGGTTGGATAACCGCCGTGGAAAACGCCTCAGATTATCACCAGAATCAGCTAACCGTGTGGAAAAGCGCGATTATCAGTGCGAAAAGATGAAAAGCGAAACGTGTTTAATTGTCGCCATCTTGCGGCACACACACACATGTGACAGATTCAGAGTGTGCGTGTGTCTCGAGTCGTTGCGTCACTGAAAAAATCGGAAAATTTGCCAGAATTTCCCAGGAAAACACCGTAAATAGTTTTTCTTTTTGGATGGCAGCAAATTGAGTGACTTTCCAGTGCAATCGCAGCTTTTTCGCACGTTGTTACGTAACTTTTCTGAGGCGAAGCAGGCGGCGGCGTTTGACACTTTGCCACTGAACACAACCAGCACTAACCGATAATCATATCTCTCGTCTATATCTTTTTGCAGAGCCGTGCGCTAGCTTCAATTTTGTCGTAAGCCAACAAAAAAAAAGAAAATCAACCGAAAATGTTCGTGTCGACAGTCTCTCGCATTGCCCCCGTTGCCAGGAGCGCCGTAAGTAGAGCCGTCCCCCTTCTGTTCGTGTACACCTGTGAGAGATAAAATTACAAAATTACATTCGGAATTGAGGATTACATAATTGGGAAAAAGTGCATCGATTTTCTTCCATTTCTATGCTGGCATGCCGCTGTGGTGAACTTCCACGGGCCGCGGTGAAAAAACACGGATGGCACACAGTTACATAAGTTGCGGGTCGAACTTTGAGGTTATGTGGACAAGTGCGGCTGGACGCGAATATTAGAATGCATTGGCGGGGTTTAAAGGGGATTTATTCAGATAATTCGGTGTAATATTTACCTCTGTTTAGCTTTAATAGTTGTCCACAGACGGCCTCACATGGCATTGTATAACATTTCGGTGTTTCTTCGGTTGAGGTTAGAACTGGCGAAAGCTTTCCCATGGCTGAGTTGATGAGGGGGCGCGCGGGGGGTATTAGCAATAATTATAGAGTTTTGTTTATAACATTATACTGACAAAAAATCTAAATTGCATGGTCCATTAGGAAGAGTAAGAACCACAGAGGGCCACAAGAACAACAAATGACTTGGCCAAAAAGTAAATCTAATAAAAATTACTTAACGGTTGCATAACTTTTGGCAAAATACTAGACTATTAAATAAGGACAGAGCAATGAACTTGTAAGGCAAGTTAAAGGGATTAAATTCAGTAAATATAACAGAAATTGCAGGAAATTTAAAAATTAAATGGGATTTTTCAATTTTTTAAACATAATTTCTTAAATATTTGTAAAAATTTTATCCAAGTAAAATGTAATATTTCCTTTAATATAACTTCCAGGCAATCATGATAACCAATTTCTTATCAGTACAGTAATAATTAAATAGATGAAAATACCACAGCACAAAAACAGCTGATATTTACTAAAAAATGTTAAGAAAAGATTTAAATTTAAAATACAAACAATCTTCAGACTATCTCAATCAAATGTACACACAACAAACATCCCCATTCTATGTTTCTTATATAATAATCAACAACCTCAACTTTCTATAATCGATTTGCAGCTCCTCGCCAGCTCCAAGCAGTACTTGCGACCATTGAGCAGCGCCGTCATCACCCAGAGCCAGACCCTGGCCGCTCAGAACACAACCCCAGTTGCACTGCTGCCACAGATCCGGTCATTCCAGACCTCGCCAGTCACCCGTGACATCGATTCGGCTGCCAAATTCATTGGTGCTGGTGCTGCCACAGTCGGAGTTGCTGGATCCGGTTCGTATTGGTTTTCGTTTTGTCATTCTCACCTTGTAAATCATCCATCGAAAAGGGGTATTCTCAGAGTCCATCGCTTCTCTTGGCCGCTCTACCAAGTCAGTTACAATCTAGCATCTGGGGCACACACAACGAGTATCTGATTACTCTCCAAATGAATTGCCCCGGGAAGGTCTGAGAGTTGGCCAAAGTCTCTTTGTGGCGAGACTTCATTTCCTAGCAGGAAACCTGTGTGATTGCAGGGCGAAAGTACCAGAAATCCTGTGGCCAGGTGTTGCCGTCGCCCACCAGTGACCGCCGCCTGGTTGCATTGAAAGCTTTCGTGGCCAGCCGTTTAAGTGCGATGTGCTTGCTGCCCCCTCGGGGGCAGAACTCAATTCAGACTAATCTGTGACTGACTTAACAGGCGACAAAGAGGCGAAAGGCACTGGGGAAACCTTTGGAGAGCTGTGTTTATGCTTAGAATTACGAAGAAAGTAAGCATAAGCACAGCCAGCAGCTTCGGCTTTCGACGAAGATCACCTTTCATTGTCTACATCCAACCTAAGACAATTGACTAATGCCTCGATTATATTTTTCTCACCTTTTTCTGATAACGACAACGAACCAATACAACAGGTGCTGGTATCGGAACAGTATTCGGTTCCCTCATCATCGGTTACGCCAGGAACCCATCGCTGAAACAGCAGCTGTTCTCCTACGCCATTCTGGGCTTCGCCCTGTCTGAGGCTATGGGTCTGTTCTGTCTTATGATGGCCTTCCTGCTGCTCTTCGCCTTCTAAGCGCGCGCACTCATCGAATGCTCGTCCTTGTTTCCTGCAATCGTGCGTGCGTGCGAGTGTGTGTCCTGTCGTCTGTCAATCGATTTGGCAGATTTGGCGGGCGTGCAGCCGCATCCGCATCCCAGCGGTGGCAGAGCGAAAGAATAGTAGTAACCAACAACCAACAACAACAACACTTCAACAACAACCAGAACAAATAACACCAATGTTCGTTTTTCGATTATTATTGATAAAAATGATTGAATAATTGATAGCAAACAAGAACATCCTGTACCACTATCTAATTATAAATACCAACAACCACATAATATATGTAATTTTGTTTTTAAAAAACATCCGAGAACGCAGTAGTAGTCGCCTAAGAAGAGGAGGAGAATCAGACCGAAACACATATACATTATTTAAGTTGAACAACGCGAGGAGGAAGGAAATTGGATAGACGACGGCGACCTTGACACATTCACGACCGCGATTGTAACGATACGAAACGAACGGAAGATTAAAATTAGATTTTAATTAAAGCAAGCTTCATCGTCAGTCAGTCCCAACCACATTTTCCACGGATGGAGTCGACAGATAAACGCCCGCCGCACCACTGGCTGAAAATTCGGCGAAGGATCGAACGCGTCCGCTGACCAAGGCTCTCTCTCTCCCCCCGAAGTTCTTGGACATCAAATATCCAGCGGCAGGCAACAAGAAGACGTGCACGATCCATTCGCCCTTCCAACATCCTGGATTTGCAGCAAGTGGCTTGCGTGGGGCGATGGCTTGGCATAAATCTGGCGGAACGTGCGTTGTAGACTGAGTGCTCTGCAAAACTATCGATTTTATGTGGCGTGTACTGAGAAAATACCCCTTTGTTTCGAGTATTTCTTTTTTTGTATTTAAAGAAAATCAGTTTCCTCAATGTAAAAGCAGTTGATTTTTTATTGCCACTTAATATTTATCATGGTTATGTACTAAAAATAGTTGAGCAAACGAGCGGAGCTGAATTGTGAAATAAAGGAGGAATGAATGTGTAAAGGAAACATAAACTGTTTTATTTGAAATTGTGTCTCAAAAAAGAAAACAAAAAATGGGCTAGTTCTTATCTAATCAGAGTTTTATATTCGAAATATTTATTTCCGCGCGCCCAAATGCAACTCTTTTTACTAGTAGTAGTTATCGATAAGCACCCTCTGTTATGTGGATTGTCGATAACTTTTCTAGTCTAGACTACCATCTCTAGGCCGTTGCCACACGTGTGTTTGCATTTTTAAAACTTTACTTTTAAGCGATTTTGGCATGGACTTTGCCAAGAAAATCCTTGGCAAATATGGCTGGAAGGAGGGCGAAGGGCTGGGCAAGAACAGCACCGGCATTGCTGCTCCACTAAAGGCCAGCTTGAAGTTCGATAACGCTGGCTTGGGAGTGGATCGTGCCCAGGAATTCAATGACCACTGGTGGGAGCGCTGTTTTAACGAGGCGGCCAGCAACGTAGATGTCCAGGTGCAGCAAAATGGCAAGATCACCACCGGCCGCAAGGAAGGCGAGGATGCCGTGGAGATATCCACCAAGGCGTTCTCCGCCCGCAAGCTGAAGAAAGCGAAGGAGCAGCACGCCAGCGATGGCAAATCCATCTACGACAACTTCCTGCAAACGGCGCTGCTCACTCAAGGTGGCGGCGAGGTGGAGAACACGGAGCGTATCCGAGTGGAGGACATAGCAGTGACCAAAGTGAGCGTGCTAACGGACGAGGAGCTGTTCAAGGCCTGCGGTGGTAGGACAGCGCACAAGGGAGCTCGGCACGGTCTCAAGCTGAGTGGAAAGATTGCCCGTTTGGAGCAGCAGGAGCGCGAGTTGCTGGAAAAGATGCAAAGCAAACTGAAAGCACCAGAGGCGCCAGCTCAGAAAAAGAAGAAACGGAAGGACTTGGATGAAGAAGAGTCTCCTGTGGAAAAAGAAAGGGAACTGGAACCTGTTGAAGAGTTCGTGGAGGAGCCCTTAAAACAGAAAAAGAAAAAGGTTAATGAGAAGAGCTCCGAAGTGGAGGCACCTATAAAGTCCAAAAAGAAGAAAAAGGATAAAACAGAGAAGTTAGAAGAGGAAGTCTGCCAAGAAGTTATAGAAGAGCAAACAAAGGATCCGGCTGTGAAGTCTAAAAAGAAGAAAACGAAAAATGCTGAGAAAGTGCTCGACGAAGCTATAGAACCTGCTGTAAATATTTCTGATGAGGAAGTCGAGCCTGTAAAATCTAAAAAGAAACGAAAGCCAGAAGATACTGCTGAGGAAACCGAAGCCCCAGTCAAACCCAAGAAGAAGAAAAAGAATAGGGAGGAAAAGGAGCAGTAGTTGTAAGCTATTCTTAGTATAAGCTACGTTAGAGAAATGTAAATAATAAAGAGAATTAAAAATCTTAATCAGAAAAGGAATTAAAAATCTACATATTGTGCACATAAAATTGTATGTATATAATGTAGTTCTAAAAAAATCTATACACGACGCGGGGCATTGTAAAACTAAAGTTAACGTTTTGGTCACCTAATTATAAGCCACACTTCTCGGGCGGATCACTTTCTGCCCTTGGCCTTGATGCGCCGCGACTTGCCTAGCCGCTTGTTAACAGAAGCTCCCGCTTTGACGCCCCGCTGGCGACGCGACGAACCCTTCTCGCCATCCAAACCCGCCGACGATGACTTGGTATTCCGCTTCATACCCTTCTTCTTGCCGCCAAAGCCGAACTTCTTGTTGCGCTTCTTTCGATTGTCGGCAGACTGCTTCTGTTTGGACTCCAAGGCCTTGGCATCCTCCAAAAAGTCCAGGTTCTTCAGCTTGCCCTTGCGGAACTTCTTAAGCTTGTCGAGCATATCCTTCTTCTCGGCCTCGCGCTGCACCTTGGTCTGCTTGGCCAGCATCTTGCCCATCTTGCGCTGCTCGCGGATCTGCTTGATGCGCTCGGATTTGGCCTGCCCTTGCTGCTTGGCCATCAGATTGGCGCGCACCTTCTGCATGTGCTCGTCGGACTTGGCCATCTCGGCGAAGTAGTCGTCGGGACGGCGGGTCTTGATACCCAGCGCCTGCAGGCGGGGAATGCCCTCGAGCACAGCAGTCTGGGCCTGTCGATGGAAGAGCATTTCGCGCTTGAAGTCGTTCAGGACGGGATCTTCTTCGGGACGAATATACGGCAGTTTATGGTTTCCCTTGAACAGGTTGGCGCGCTTCTGTTCGTGCTTCTCCAGCTGAACAGCCAGCTCGGGGGCCAAGGGAGCCAGTGTGTTGACCATGTCCAGACGCTCCAGCCACGGTAGCTGCAGCCGAATGGCCTCTGTTTTAGCCAGGAGTTTGGTCTATAAAAATGGATTGTTAATTCGGCACGGATCAGGCATTTAACTATACACTTACCACATCATTAACTCTGTCCCGCTGCTGTCCATTAAACTCCACATTTAGACCTGGCTTCAAATCACCACGCTCAAAGGCCGCTTGCAGCTGCAGATTTAGAATGGAATTTTAGTGTTTGTCAGGCATATGTCAAAGGTTTTGCACTCACCTCCGCATCGGAGTTATCTCCCGAGTCGTAGCCGGAGCCGCTGTCTTCCATTTCGAAGTCTGACATTCTTAAATTAGGTAAAATCTAGACTTGTAAATTAAGAAAACAATTTCAACACGTGCGGCCAGCTCAGTGTTGCCAGATGAAAATTTAGCTTTCCCCCTAAAAAATCTCAAAGACTCGATATTTCCCCCTAAAAAATCCAGTTTTCCCCCTAAATTTAAAAAAACCATTAATTTCAAATAATTAAGAGAAGAAATATCTTATTATCACGTGGGAATGTTGCAAAGCGAAAAAATGTCGGTGGAATAACAGTTCCACGTATCTTAAATATTATAGAATTTAATATATTATATATAAAGCTTACATTACTTAAATATAATATAAGTAGTATTAAAAAAATTTATTAACTCACTCAGTCGAATTCATGGTTGTTTTTTTTTTCTCAGACTGCCAAAGGACACTGGTTTTAATTTATACACTTTATAAGTTAACTTAAATGAACAAAAACGTAAAGATTAACGACGTAAGATACTATCGTTGGATACTGCCTTGTACCGCTGTAAACTAACAGAGTCAATCGATATCGAGTAAACAAGTGCTGCCAACTCTTCGGGATCAATAAGTGTGACCTTTTGCTCCGCTTTCTATATAGCATTATGATCGGAAAATCTGGCGAGCACACTGAACCTTTGCCGCTTTTTTTTGTTTATTAATTTAAATTAAGTTCTTGTAAAATGTCTACTAATCTGGCGAATGTGTATGCGGAGCTGATGCGCCGATACGGCGAGACGTACACCATTACCTACGGCCCGCCGCCCACCTATTTGGTCAGCATAGCTGGAGCTGCGGAGGCGGGAAAGAAGATAGTGCTGCTCTTTCGGGAGGAACGCAATGGCGTCGCTTCGTCTAGGATCAGGACCACGCCTACCAAGCGGGTGCCCAAGACGGAAGGAACTTCGGAGCTGGATCTCACGGGGAGCCCCCTCAAGGACGATTGTGAAGTGGATGCGATTGGGGATCAGTCGTTGGATCTGCAGCTGGAGGACCAGAATCCCTGGAACCTGGAGGAGGAGTTTCACCGGGGCGTGCCCGTGGACAAGGCGAGGGCCATTATTTGCAGTGAATCCTTCCAGCAGGCCGAGGGCCTGGGCTCCGTGTGGTTCCTGTGCGACGCCAACGACTTCGGTAGAACGCAGCTGCTCCAGTACGAATTCGATAAATCGTACTTCTCGCGGGGAATCCTCAGCTACCAGGGCATTCTGCCGGCCTACACGGTGACCTCGCAGTCCCTGGTGCAGCAACATTGCCTTGGTGCAGGCCATCCAGCGGAAACCATCATCGAAAACAGCTATATGGTAAATTCGAACATGATGCTGCGCTGTTCCTGGTCCTCCGATGCCCCGCTGCCGCTCTTGATCAACCTGCACGACTGTGAGGTGGCTCTGAATCACACATTCCGCGTGAGTGACTGCAGTCCGCTGACGCAGGACTTTATGAATCAGCTGCGCATCCTGGCCTACATACGCGAGGATATCGTTAACTACCACAAGGATGTGAAGCAGGGCATTGTCAGGGATCCCACGTACCGTTGTGGCATCGGCATCGATATGGACGAGTTGCGGGAGGCGATCAACAAGACCATGACGGATGTGTCGGGCTTCACGGATAGGCTCAGCAATAGTCATGGGGAATTCGACATCGAGGGTGTGGTGCATCGAGCCAAAGTCCGTAGAATCAGTGACCTCACCGACAAACTCTGGGAGCTGCTCAAGTGTGAGATTTATTTGTAAATTAATTTAATTTCTAACTTTTATAATAACTTCTTCGGTTTTCAGGCTGCGACTCCTATAAGGATCTCAAAATGGCCTTCAATATGCTCTTTCAGTGCGCCGCTCGCTGTAATATTGTGGTAAGTTAACTAATATTATTATTTTATAATATCTACTTAATCAAATCTAACCTTTAGAACACGCCCACCAATAAGAATCGGCTGGCAGAGATCATTAAGGAGCTTGCCAATCGCCGATTGGCCATGCCCTGTCTCAGTGGCGCCGAGCCAATGGAACTCCTGCTGGAGATTGGCCTAGAGAAGGTCTATAAAGACTATGAGTTCATATACACCGAGAGCAAGATATGCAGCACCAATATGCTGAAGCACAAGAGCGAGGTGGCAGCGAGTGAGGATGACAGCTCACCGAAGAATCTGCCCCAGCTGCGAAAATCCCTGCATAACGCGGTTAGAGGAGATCCAACGCCTAAGGCGGGAATGCGAAAGACGTTGCTGCACCACAACGGCGCTGCTAAGTCGGGGAATGCGAAATATGCCAGCCAGGACGACGATGAGGCGGGATTCAAGAACAGTCATTTTGATGAGCAAGAGAGCATGGAGCGGGTCTCCAAACTGTTTCAAATACACTGTACATTGGAGCATCTGTTGATGATACAAGTGCACCTCAATTTGCCCAATGGTAAGTGGGAAAATTGTTTCCATTTATATTAAATAAACTTAAATATATTTATTTTTTTCTTTGTCAGCTTATGGCGATATATGCTCCAAGTTGCTACAGAAAACCCCTCGCCTGCTGGAAGCCATCGATGACCAGCTGAGTGATGTGATGGACATTAACCTCTCTGCTCACTGTGTCCGCTCCCATTTGGATGGCAAGGAGCCCTACTCGCGTCAAATTACAATGCGATCGTACAATAAGTTCCGCGACATGAAGACCACTTTTTATTTTAACTCCGATAACATTTGTCCGCCAAAATTGGCCGAGAGCTTTCAGAACGATGGTGAGGATAAATATAATGAAACAAATCTAACCAGGAATTCTAATCTTTTATATATAATTCTAGACAAGAAACTGGTCAAGGAGCGAACCTATCATTCCTGGTTATATCGCAAGATTCGTACACTTCAGTGAGGCGAGTTATTTGTTTGTAATTATTTAATATTTATGTGCACTCTTTGTTCTACGAAATCAATTGAATTGTTGTTCGGATGCTATATCGATTTTAAATTAATATTTTTAAATATTTCTTAGATATTAAATTATAAACTTATTTATGATGCTCGTCAACGTTCATATATGTGCAACATTACGTTACTTTATGAACTCAATTTAAATACTCATAGATACATTCCTGGGATTATTTTATTATTAAACTTTTCTACGTTTTCAGGCAATTGTTTGAGCTTGTTTTATATGGCGCTTTTCGCGCTATTTTCAGCCCTATTAACGCTTTTCCTGCGAACCCCCAAAAACCCAGCAGCGCACACCGAAATCATGTTAAACGAATTCGTACAAGTTTTAAGCCGACCCAGAGGCTGTTGCCGTTGCATTGGGGGGAAATCTTGACAAAAACGCGACCGAAATCCGCTTCCGCCCTGCTCGCACTTTTATCGCCGTGTTCTTGCTGGCCATATTCTAAACAAAGGCCAGATCCGCGAGCATTTTGGCCAATAGCAAGCTCAGTAATGCTGCAAAATGAGGCGAGAGAGAGAGAGTGGCTGAGCGAGCGTGAGTGGTGAAGGCGCCTCGGCGCCGTCGACTATTCACAATTTGTTACAATCCAATTAGCCGGATGCGCCACTTGGCCAAGACGAGCGATACTGGGCCTGGGCCTGGGCCCGTTGCCGATTGATTTGCATTGTGTCAGACGTGCGTGAAACGCGCTGCGGTTCGGACGTGTTTTTTTCCTGCTAGACCTGCTCCACTGACGAAGTCTCGTTGCTCAATACAAGGAACCACAAGGATTATTACGCGAGTGTCCTGCGCAGGGAGGAAGCCGCTAAAACTTGATCTGTGGACAGTGGACAGTGTGTGTGGCAGTCAAATTAAATAAGTCCGTTCTAAATGCCAATTACCGCAAGTGCCTAATCCAATTTACCACAAAATGGTGTGTATTAATTAGCCAACGAAGTGGTCGGACATCCTGCATAATCAAAACAAGCTTTTTGCAATAAAAAGGACACTCGATAGGGTGTGCGAGTAGCCCTTAAAGTGCTCAACTCTTGCGGCTTAGCGAAGCCCTAACGAAGACTGAATGGATTTAAGTCCTGTGAAACAAGAGATATCCCTTTGGTCTTGAGTCATCCCTGAACTTTTACCAACGACAATTAAGTTTTTATCCTCTTGTCTCCAAAGGAAGTGTCAAGGGTGTTTGCCACTCCAGTTCCTGGAAGAGATGTCAGAAAATGTAAACTTTTTAAGGCTAGAGAAGCCAAGATTTCAGTACTTGGCTTTGGAGTCCTTCAGCAGTCTGAGGCTACATTTATAATTTACATTGAAAGCTAAGAAGTTAGTGCTTTATGTTATTAAATAAATTTATTTTTATTTCAACTAAACTAATTACATTTATTAATCATAAAGTGCTGAAACTTGTTAGAATAAAAGATTTAAGATTAACTTATTTCAAGTATTTCAAATAAGGAAGTTTTTCTTAATTATTGACTTTAATAAGTTCAAGGAAATAATTAATAAAATCAGTAAACCAAAAAAAGAAGATTTACTAGGATACACTTTATATATTAGATATGTTTCAATTTTTCAAGACATATTAGTCGTTCTCCTTAGCTTGAAATAAATATTACCTTGCAGCCGAACAGAATATAAATAAATAAGAAATAGTAGTTCTCTTGCTCAGTTATCTTTCCTTTCTTATCATCAGGGCCTCGAGTTCTTCTTTAAGTTTGGCTATGCCTTCCTGACAATAACCCTCATGATCATGATCTGGATGTCGTTGGCCCGCGCCTCGATGTTCGATCGTGAAATGGAGGAGACGCATTACCCGCCCTGCACGTACAACGTGATGTGTACCTGTTCCAAATCCTCAACGGATCTGGGGATAGTGCATTGCAAGAACGTTCCGTTTCCCGCACTGCCGCGCATGGTAAACCAATCTAAGGTGAGTGGATTTTTTTATTAATATTTATAAAATCAGGGATGCCACAGAATTGGCTGAAATCAACTGAAATTGTTTCTCAAAGGATGGTATATAAACGTTGAAAATCTTCCTTATAAACTTAATGCATTTATAATGAGTTCTCGTAAAAATTTGCATACTTTTAGACACCTTTTGAAATGGTTTTAAGTCTATTTTACGAAATTAAAGTACTTCTTCTTATTTTCGTATGCAAGAATTCTTGAAACTCTAAGATTAGTTAACTTATTAAAGCTTAATTTCCACCTATACTTAATGGCTTAAATCGGGGTCAGGTTTTCATGCTGCACATGGAGAACACGGGCCTACGCGAGATCGAGCCGTACTTCCTGCAGTCGACGGGCCTGTACCGCCTGCAGATCTCGGGCAATCACCTCACCGAGATACCGGAAGACGCCTTTATCGGGCTAGAGCGGTCGCTGTGGGAACTGATCCTGCCGCAGAATGACCTGGTGGAGATGCCCTCGAAGTCGTGGCGGCACCTGAAGAAGCTGCGCCACCTGGACCTGGGCTACAATCACATAACGCACATCCACCACGAGTCGTTCCGCGGGCTGGAGGACTCGCTGCAGACGCTGATCCTGCGCGAGAACTGCATCTCGCAGCTGCAGCCGCACAGCTTCTCCGGCCTGCTAATCCTGGAGACCCTCGATCTGAGTGGCAACAACCTCTTCGAGATCGATCCGAATGTGTTTGTGGACGGCATGCCACGATTGACTCGCCTCCTGCTCACGGATAATATTCTCTCGGAGATTCCCTACGACGCTTTGGGGCCGCTGAAAAGCCTGCGCACCCTGGACATCTCTCACAATGTGATCTGGTCGCTCAGTGGCAACGAGACGTATGACATCAAGGCCAGCACCAAGCTGAATCTGGACAATCTGCACCTGGAGTACAACCACATCGAGGTGCTGCCGCCCAACTCGTTTAAGTATTTTGACACCGTGAACAGGACCTTCTTCGATGGCAATCCCATTCACACGCTGAGGGTGGGTACTTGTTAATTATGAAACTATGTTTTTAACGCTATAATCAAATAACTTTCTAAGAGTATATTTTATTTTAATTATAACCTCCATTTCCTTCGCAGGAAGATGCCTTTAAGCCCGCTCGGATTAGGGAGATCTATATGCGGTACTGCGGCCTGACCAATATCTCGATTCAGGCCTTTGACAGCCTGGTGAACAGCCTGCAGATCCTCGACCTGTCTGGCAACAATCTCACCAAGCTGCATCACAAGCTCTTCAACAATTTCGATGTCTTGAGGTGGGCAAAAAACACCTCTGTACCTTGTTGCTACCCCTGTTCCGGTTGCACACTGTGTGGGGGCCTAATCGGATTGTCTAGGGGCTTCTCTCTCTGTTCCCTCAGTTTTGTATGTGGGCTAAGTGTGTGACCCGATTTTAAAGAATCCGCGGAGGAGGGAAAAGCCGCGCAACCAGGCAATTGTGCAAAAAACAGACGACACTGAAGATAAAGCTTAAATGTAACAAATATAAATCAATACCAGTTTGCAAATGCTATTTGCCAGATTTCCTTAAAAGATCCAAAGAAAATATGTTTAATTAAATTTTATTTTCATATTTTTGCAACTCCTTTACAGAGTCATCAGCATGCGGGACAACAAGATCAAGATCCAGAAGCCCACCGAAACCTTTAATGCCATGCACTATACCCTCCTGAAGCTGGATCTCAGCGGGGACCGGAATGATCCCACCAATCTGCAGACCCTGCGCAAGTAAGTGACCCCACAGCACTGAGAGAACATCCTGCTCCCCACACACACACCCCTTACCCCTTTGCCATTCTTGTATTTATTACCAAAAAGTATGACCAGAATGCGGAACATGCGCTCGCTGTCGATCTCGCGGATGGGCTCCTCCTCCCTGGGGCCGGAGGACTTCAAGGACTTTGGCGTGGAGCTGGAGGACCTACAGATCACCAGGGCCAGCCTCTCGGGGATTCAGTCGCACGCGTTCAAGCATGTGCGAGGCCTGAAACGTTTGGACTTTAGCGAGAATGGAATTTCCAACATTGAGAATGATGCCTTCCATGAGGTAACTTGATTTTTTGGAGGCTGAATTCTAGATAAATTTTGTTATTTTCTGTGCTCCTCAGATTGGCCACTCACTGATCTCCCTGAAGATGTCTCATGGCTACTCGGGCAGCGCCCTGCCGGCGGAGGCCTTGAGGCACCTCACGTCGCTGCAGGAGCTGGACTTTAGCAACAACCACATCAGCAGCATGAGTGACACCAGTTTCCATTTCCTAAAAAATCTGCGCTTGCTGGAGCTGCACGACAACCGGATTGAGCAGGTGTCCAAGGGTACCTTCCAGGGAGACATACACTCCAAGCTGGAGGAGATCTCGCTGCGCTTCAACCACCTAACCTCGATTTCGACGTATACGTTCTTCGATCTGGAAGCTCTGAGGAAACTGCACTTGGATGACAATAAGATTGACAAGATCGAGCGAAGGGCCTTCATGAACCTGGACGAACTGGAGTATCTGAGCTTGAGGGGCAACAAAATCAGCAATTTGGCGGAGGAGTCCTTCCAGAACTTGCCAAATATGGAGATTTTGGACATGGCATTCAATCAGTTGCCTAATTTTAACTTTGATTACTTTGATCAAGTGGGAACGCTGTCCAATCTGAATGTGAATGTGAGCCACAACCAAATCAGGCAATTGATGTCCAATTCTTCGTGGAGTGGACGAAATGAGCATGGTAAGGGTTTGATTTTAACTTGGTATTTAATTTATATTTATAAAATATTTATTTGTACATTTTCAGGCGGCATGTACCACTCGAACATTAAGATTTTGGATCTCTCCCACAATAACATTTCCATTATTTATCCTGGCTACTTCCGCCCGGCTGAGAATTCACTGACTCATCTTCATCTGGGTTATAATTCGCTAATGGTAAGTATTTACCTTTAAGTTTCACTTAATATTAATTTTAAAATTAACATTTAATATAAATCCTTGTAGAACACCACTCGCGATGTCTTTGGCAACATGATCAACTTGCAGTGGCTTGATCTCAGCTACAATTGGATCCATGAGCTGGACTTTGATGCCTTCAAGAACACCAAGCAGCTGCAGTTGGTGTACTTTGGCCACAACTATCTCAGCGATATACCACAGGACATCTTCAAGCCTGTCCAGGGTCTGCGAATCGTTGACTTCTCGCACAATCATCTGCGTGGCCTGCCCGACAATCTCTTCTACAACGGAGGAATGGAAAAGTGAGCTAACGATATCTGAACTTATATATTTCTTAAGAAATTGCTACGATTCTGAATTATTTTAGATTGGATGTGTCGCACAACATGCTCTTGAAGATCCCCTCCTCGTCGCTGTCTAGCTTGGCTGCCTTGACGCTCTGCGAGTTGCATTTGTCCAATAATTTCATTTCTACCATTCACAGCATGGATCTGTCCAATAAGTTTAGAGTGAGTTGGAATATTAACATATTAATTAATTATTTAATGAATTCGAGTATATATTTTCCAGTCCCTTCGCTACTTGGACATCTCCTATAACTACTTGCTGCGCATTGACGACGCCGTCTTTGCCACCATGCCCAAGCTGGCTGTCTTGGATCTCTCCCATAATCGGGATCTTAAGGTGATGGATAAGTCGTTTATGGGCCTTGAGAACTCGCTGATCAAGCTGGGCCTGGAGAATGTATCCCTGAGTACTGTGCCCGAGATTCGTCTCAAGTTTCTGCGTGAGTTCCGTTTGGGCTACAACGAACTGCCCTCGATTCCCCAGGAGTTGGCTCACAATATGACCAATCTGCGCATGCTGGACCTCTCCAACAATGACCTGACCAATGTGCCCCTGATGACTCAATCTCTGCCACACTTGAGGTAGGTTTAAACATATTTTATATGTATTGAACTTATTTATTCAATATTTTCTTTGTCAGACGTTTGATGCTGTCCGGCAACCCCATCACCTCGCTGAATAACAACAGCTTCGATGGCGTCAACGAGGACCTCGAAATGCTGGACATATCCAATTTCCGGCTTCACTACTTCGAGTATGGCTGCCTGGACTCCTTGCCCCATCTGCGATCTCTGAAGCTCACTGCTTACTCTCACCTGGAGCACTTTAACATTCCACATTTGCTGCGACATCACTATAACATCCGCCAGCTATGGATCGAAGCGCCGCAGCCCTTCACGAGGATCGTCAAAAAGGGTTCTGGACCCACCCAGGAGATGCAAACCCTCCAGCTGGGCAATCCCACCGATTTGCAGCGCGAAATGGAGGGTCATCTGCCCTCCAAGCTGACCAACATCACGTTCAGTGGTCCTCAGTTTAGCAATTTGCATGAACGTATCCTCAGGGTGGGTCAGCTTGATATATTCAAAATATATTGAGGTTCAATAAAATTTATTATATTTTTTCCAGGGCATGCGTTCTCCCTACCTCTACATGCAATTGTTCAACACCTCGCTGCAAGCTCTCCCTCCGAATTTCTTCAAGTATATGGGACGTGTTCGTAACATTTCCTTGGACATTCGTTACAACAATCGCAACCTGAAGAAGATTCCCAACCCGAATACGGGAGCTGTGCCCTATCTGCCCAACAGTGTGTTCCTCACCGACCTGAAGATGTCCCACACGGATCTCAACTGCGATTGCGACTTGGGGTGAGCTAGAGCTAAGTATATATCATATATATCCTCTATTTATTTCCCCGTATCCCCTTTCAGTTGGGTGGAGTTCTGGCAGCGAAAGAGGCGCCAGTATATATGCTCCTCGCAGACCTGGACCGACACCGTCTTCCGCACTTTTATGAACTCACCGTGCCAGGTATATGGACGGCATAACTGCGATGATCACGATGATGATCTAAGGGAGACACGCTGCGAAAACAAAGGAGGCCAACAGCTCATGGAGGTAGGATTTTAAATATATTTTAAAATTTGTATATTCTCCAATACCCCTTTGTAGGCCCTGAAATTCGATTTGGAGTGCGGCTGGGATAATGCCAATTGCCGGGAGGCCGCCTTTGTGGTGGTAATGGTATGCGTGGCCATGGTCTTCTGGATGTGACTTCTGCACTTTGCATATAAGACGTCCACCGACTTTTATAACATTCTAGAGCAGGTCTATGGCAGGCAGGTTGTGTAAGTCCTGCCATTAGATGTCTAGAGTTTAAGCTTGATGATGAGACTTTGGCCACTTCTGAATCCTTTCGCAATTAGTTGTTTCTCTTCCGACTACCTTCTCTCACCTATCCGCTGTGTAGCGTCAATCTTTAGGTCCTTGGTAACGCCTTATATGTAGTAATCCTCACCAACACACACTCTTGAGCACACTCACCTCGCCTCACACCTCACCTGGCTATCTCACATGTATGTATATTTTTGTAGGCCTCGATTCGAACCATATGTAATCTCCAGCTATCTTGTAACCACCTCTGACTTAGCCCACGAATATTTTCTGTACTTCTTGTATAAGTTAGGTCACTGCTTGAACGCTGCTTAAAGAATTCCAAAATGAAAGTCTGTAAAATGTTTCATAAACATATAATAAATATTTACGGTAGGTTAAGTTCGCCTCTGCCATATCTCTCTCTTATTCCTTTTTTGGGGAGGGACATTATGATTTTTATGGGTACTCGCTACAAACAAATTATGTTCACAATTGCCGGAGCAGGCGGATTGCCAGGCTGGACTGGCCGGCCAGTAACAAACAATTAAAAACTTTTCGCTTAAAGTTTCCTTCTCTTCGTACGGCTTTTCCATACGATAAATTATTGTGTGTAAAGCGAATAGCGCTTTTCCTCTCTTGCTTTTATTTCTTTTTCTTTTGATGGCCTTCCTGCTGAGGGTATTTTAAATTTAATGGGAATTTCGGAACACAAACAAAGGAAGGCATTTAAGAGTGTTCAATATGCAAGCAATGTCGGCTATTTGCAAGCCAGCAGAAAGAAATATAAGGAAGTTATGGAGGTTATTGGATCTGGTTTAAAGTCTTGTCGAAACTATATTTTACACAAAAAATAAGAGATTAACAAACTTAAAATAAATAAATAAAGGAAATATTTAAAAGAAACTTAGTTAGTTTTAAAAAAAGTGAAAATTATTACATTCCCAAAAATTATCTAAAAATATTAAAAATATTTATGAGAGATGAGATACTGAATTTTATATTTGATTCATTTATATTTAATATTTAAATAATATAAACATAAATATGAATAGTACAAAAATAACCAAAAAATTAATTTGTAAATTGGAAACCATATTACCTTTATATATTTTGTAGCCTTACCAAAGTAAATTCCAGCGTCAGGGTATCCAATAACTTTTGCTTTCTTGCGTTTTACATATATATTTTTTGGCAGTTTTATTGAGCTAAAGTACTTTGTGATATATGGACAGGCTGAAGGGGCGTGGGCGGCGCACTAAAGTTCAAATGGGGCAGCAACAATCTCATCAACTTCCCGTTTATGCACTTTTCCGATTCCGGTGGCGGGTGTGGGTGCCTCGCAGCGGCCGCAGTAGTGGAGCTGTTTTGAGGGGGGAAAAGCGGAGAAAACGGAAAATCAGAATTGCGGAAAAGCGGTCGGGGTAAGTGGGAATTGTCTAGAGCTCCTTTTACCTGTTGGCCAATTAAATTTTCAAAACGTGGCCGCACAAAAGTCCAGGCGCCCATATTGCGATGCTCTTCCTGGCTCCAAACAAAAGCTGCACAGAAAAAAATTATAGAGACCAACAAAAAACATTAGGAATTATTCTTCTTAAATGGTTAAACATATAAAAGAACACTACAATGGAATAATACATTTTATATAGGATTTAAATGATAGTTTCGACTCGCTGATGGTATTATTTTTCGTGTAAGGGGTAACGATGGAGTAAAACAGTGCTTGCCCCAACTTTGTGGGCAAAGTTTACGACATGGACTCACATTGCACGTTGCCGTACTGGGCCAACTGGGCCTTCAGCTCCTGGAGGGGGAATGGACAGAGGGACTCCAGGCGCAGGATAGCCGTATCATAGGCCTGCCGCTTCTCGCGCTCCTCCGCCAGATTATAGTAGTGCTTGCCGCTGCACAGGATGACCTTTTTCACCTGCTCCGCCTTGACGGTGGTATCACCTAACGCCGGAGATGTGGTAGGTAAAAGTAAGTTTATAAAGAACACAAAATATATGGACGTAAATAAGAGACTACGTCGTAGTTAAAGCTTTAACATTTAAGTTTATACTTTTTTCTTTTAAGAGTCTAATAAAGGGAGTATAAAATGGACACAATACAGCAAATAGACGAATTCTAATTTACATATTTTATGAAGCCTGTCAGCTTCATCCCTCTGGAATTAGTATCCCTGCTCATTCTCACATCATTTATTTAATTTATTTCAGCTGCCACACTTCTGACAAGTGTAAAAGTTACTGACACGTGTCAGAATAACTGAAATGAACCAAAGTAGGTAGTAATTTTACTACTTTGGGACTTTTAAACGAATAAAACAATAATATACTTAATTAATGAGAACTTGGTGAAAGGGTTAGTGATATTTGATAGAGAGGAATTGCTTTAAAAAATTTTCCTAAGGCTAAGTCGTATTCTTTGTTTAAGTTTCTTTTTTTAAGTAATCCCTTAACCGAAGTTCACCATATAACTTTAATAATATATTTGGTAAACATGAAATAAAAAAGTTTCTAACCAAACTTACTTTAATAAAATTGCTCAAACTATAGTGGGTAAACTATTATTACTTCAAATTTCGTTACCCACTTCCTGTAAGAACCAAGACCATCAATATTGCATCTCACTCACCCAAAACATTGTGGAAGAGCGTGCCTGGCTGGAAGTCTTCGTGTGTGGACGTGGCAGCCGGGAGACGGAGTAGCGTCTTTGGGGCCACCACTACCAGTGGCTTCCGGAAGTTTCTCGCTAGCTGACGACGCAGAACATGGTAGTACTGGGCGGGCGTTGTGGGGTTAACGATGTGCACGTTGACGGAATCGCCATCTGCCGCGGTCTCCTTGGAGTCGCAGAGTTGCAGGAAGCGCTCGATGCGACAGGAACTGTGCTCCGAGGCAGCACCGTCGTAGCCATGGGGAAGCAGCATCACCAGGGCATTCGACTCCATCCATTTGGCTAAGAAAAAGAGTATTATTTAAAAGGAGAATGGGGGAAAGTAACTGGTAACTGAATACTAAAAAAAAATATTTCAAGGATTTTTATCTCTTACTTTTAGATTTCCTTGCATATTTTTAAATATATTTCAAATCTTCGCTTCTCTATTTAATCATTACTTACTCTCTCCGGAGACAATAAACGCATCGATAATGATTTGCGCTCCATTGGCAAAGTCCCCGAACTGTGCCTCCCAGATGATCAGGTTATTGGGATTATCTATGGCCATGCCATACTCAAAACCCAGCACCGCCTCCTCCGACAGGATGCTGTGGGCCAACTCCAGTTTGCCGCCATTTCCACCTTCCATGCTGTTCAATGGAATAAACATCTCGTTGGTCTGCTGATCCACCAGCATGGCGTGACGGTGCGAGAAGGTTCCCCTGCCCACATCCTCGCCACTGATGCGGACGTTGTGTCCCTGGTACATCAGACTGCCGATGGCCAAAGTCTCGGCCGTAGCCCAATCGATCTTGGCCCCGTTTTCCAGCTTCTTCCGCCGAGCCGTCACATGGGTTTTCAGCAGGTGGGGATGGATGTTCTGCATAAATTGGAGGTGCATTTAGTATCTACGGTAAAAGATATTTCGATAACTTACGAAATCCTCAGGGAATGTCACACTCTGCTGGCCAATGTAGTGCAACAAGGAGTAGTCCAGACCAGTATCCCAGTAGGTCAGCTCCTTGGATGGGGCCAACTGCAGATCCTTCCACTGCTTCTCGAAATACGAAGGCGGCGGCTGATAGGTGGGAGCCAAGGCCAACTCCTCGCCCAGATACTTCATGTAGTTATCCCTCATTTCCTTGGCCTGCGACTCAGAGAGAACCTCCTCCTGGGCCAACTGTTGGGCATACAAATCCGGCACCGATTCCCTCTGATGAACGATCTTGTAGACCAGCGGATTCGTGAAGGTGGGATCGTCCAACTCGTTGTGGCCCCAGCGCCGAAAGCAATTGAGATCAATAAAGATATCCTTGCGGAACTCCCGCTGATATCGGAAAGCCAGGTTTGTGATGCGGGCCAAGGCCTCGGGATCATCGCCATTTACATGGAACACGGGCGCCTGGATAGACTTGGCCAAGTCTGAGGTGTAGGCCGTGGATCGCCCGCGCTCGCCGGGAGTGGTGAATCCCACCTGGTTATTGACAATCAGGTGCAGGCTGCCGCCCACCTCGAAGTGCGGCACATAGGCCATGTTCAGGCACTCCTGGTTAATGCCCTGCCCGGCAAAGGCCGCATCTCCGTGCAGGATTACGTTGAGCACATGTTGGCCAAAGGGCTGACTGTCGCCATCTCCGAAGGCTCCCTCGCCCCGCGTCTGCTGCTTGGAACGCGCCTTGCCCATGGCCACGGGATTGGCAGCCTGCGCAGGAGGACAAAGAATCCGGCAGATAAAATCGGGAATCAAATTTCAAAGTTTGGCGTGTGTCGGCTTACCTCCAGATGCGAGGGATTGCGCACCATGCTGAAGTTCAGGCTCTTGCCCAGCACCTGGAGCTGCTCGGAAACATCTGTGTGCGATTCGGTTTAGCTTTGATTAAATTAAGCATACGCCATGTGTGCTTAGGCTAGCAAACCTACTTTCAGTCTCCATTATTTCCACCCACAATGAATGTGAGCGGAAGATTTAATCGACAGAGTAATACCCTAGACCTTACACAGTTTTTAAGACTTTTATATATCTAAAAGGAACTAAACAACTAAACCCACAAGAGAAGGAAAAATAAAACATTTATTATTCCTAGATAGTGTATTAGAACTGTCTCTAACTAAAAATATGTTTAGGACATGTACCAGGGGACAGAAAGTAAAGATCCCATCCTGCGGTTACAGCAGGTACCCTTGTGAAATATACCCTGTAAGCTAACAAAAAAAAAATTCCACAAAATTTGCCGGGAAAGTTTCACTTACGGAAATGACTTATGACGTCGGACATGGCCTCGATGTCTTCGGGAAACTCGGATGCGCCGCTGAGTTTGCGGAAAACTTTCGCCGGCCGCATGTTGAGCAGGGCCGCCTGCAGCGGGGTGCGTCCTCGATGGGGCATCGCCAGGACCACGTGCTCGATGTTCGCTGTCATTCCGTTGGACGATTTTTGTCGTTGTCGTTGTCGTCGTTATTTCCATGGATGTATCCGTTGTTTTTTTTTCGGGGGTTGCATGCCAGGGAGAAAAGTTTTGGGGGCAAAGCAGATTAGGGTTAAGTAAGCGTGCCGTGATATGTGAGAGCTCGTGAAGGGGACAGCTATTCAGGTGTGACAACGTGACACGATGGTCGGTACTCTGTGATCCCCGAGGCGGAAGTCTAACAAGGCAATGCCATCTCTGTCACGTAATCTGAAGACAGAGATTGGGTGGCTTGAAATGGGTTAAGGTGAGCGCATTTCAGGAGGAACAATCAAGAACGGATTGGGATTAATCGTACCAGCGTAACACTGGGAAAAATACGATATGGATCTATATTAACTTGAAATAAAGTAGTAACTGCTCTGAACGTATAAAGCTAACGTTAATTTAATTACATATTTAAGTAACCAACTCATAAAGTCCTAATTAGCTTTAAAATATTTTATTGCATACTTTGGGATGCCCTCTTAAATGATTTCAAGCCACCAGAGATTTTTTTGCCACCCTTGTGTTTATTTTAAATTCATTTTGCATTACCCTGAAGCTATCTAAACACCTAAAGAGACCTGCATGGAAATATAAATTGTCAAATTTGAATGCGAATGTGGGAAATGGGAAGGAAATAATTTTAAGTCCTCACCTTGGACGCTGTCGCGTAGCAGCTGCCAGAAGAAGGCCAGCATGGACTCGGCGCCCTCGCCGCCATACCGCTTGACAGTGGGAAACTTGAGGGCCATGAAATTGTCCCAGGCCTGCGACTTAATTAACAGCTCGGCGATTTCGCAGCGCTCGCCGTTCTGCAGCTTGTGCTGGTCCAGCGTCTCAAAGTTCCGCGCCAGCCACTCGCGCTCCTCGATGTCCTGCGAAAATAAGGCAGCGGGATCAACATGCTATCTTTATGGGAGCGGGGGACACTCGGACAAAATGGTTAATAAAATTAGAAAAGTATTTCGCAATTTAAGAAGGGCTTAAAATAGTTTTAAATTCATTTAATAATTAGGAAAATATATGAATTAAATAAAAAAATGTTTTTCTGTATGATTTTTCCAGACTTTCTCCGAGTGTTTGGTGACCGGCTACTTACCTCGACATAGGAGAACTCGGCACTGACTGAGCGACCGCAGTAAATGTCCTTGAGCAGCTGCTCCAACTGGGCGACGTCCTGGGCCACCTGCGGACCACTTAAGAGGCCAGCGGTGCGCACCGAGTCCTGTGTCTGCAGTCCATAAAATGCGGGACTTAATTCCTGCAGCTCCTCCTTGCTGCCCCGGCAAAGCACGCCCACGAAAAATTCACAGGACATAGGACAGGACATTACAAAAGAGAGCAAGAAGGGAGAATAAAATATGACATTTGCCAGGATGATTTCTAAGACGTCCAGGCCTGGCCAGGACTCTGCCTACCTTGCCCTGATGCTGATGGGATTTACGGCCGCCAATTTGTGCCCGTGCTGGCGAAAAGCCTCCACAAAGCGATAGACATTGCCCTGCGAGTTCCTCGACGCCCGCACATCCTCGGCCACTGGAACGAACACATGCGTAAACAATAAAAACTTCGACTCACGTTATAAATTATTTAAAAAAGGATTCACGTGCATCTCGCATTGCCACGGCCACTGTCACTGCCCCTGCCCCTGCCACATAGGGCGGCCTTTTGAATTTATTGGCCTTTTACTTTTATGATATTTATTCTTTGCTTTTTACGCTCCGCTTCATTTTGATGGACTAGCTGCGAGGTATGTGAACTTTCGAATGCTATTTGCCCTGCAGATATTTGACATTCGATATTAATTCGCATGGAAAGAGTCAAAGCGAGTAATCAATAGCTCTCCACGGGATATAGGTAAATTTTTGATTAAATTCCTTTATTAATTCTGAGTGGCTGAGACACTGCACAAACTTGTAATTTGATAGTTGACTCATTTAGCTTGTAATTATATGTATGTAAATTTTGTTCAACGTCCTTGTTGAAATTTGAATAAGCAATCCTAATTACAAGTATTTTTTTGTTTGCATAAATGTTTTTTCAAGCAAGTAACAAGATAACAATTTATTAATAATTAATTAATTGTGAAATGAATAAAAAATGTTGATAAACCCTCTGAAGTAACAAAAAAGAGTATTTAATGTTTGCCTTAGAACAAACATCCCCGAATTTGTGTTACATATGAGAAATGGCTATGTTTGTTTTTATTGGTTCTTTTTCCGACCATTTCATTCTCTGGTTGAGCCATTGACAACTCGTTTGCTGCTTAGGTGTTTACGTGCTAAAGCGCTATCCTGCTTAGAGGATTTATATGCGATGACGCATATCACTCGATTACCGAAAAAGCCCCAGGAAAATCCGTGGGACAGGATACGGGTCACAGGAACGCCGGCAGCTGGCAGTTGCCAGTGGCCAGCTTTGGACCCGCATTAAAATTAAGTTTCCTCAAAAATTTATGCAATTTCTCGACAACATTTCGGTGATAAATCAATTTAATGTTAAAGTGTAGGGAGCGCCCTGGACAGGAATGATGAATTGTATTTGCGGCGACAACATTTCAACTTGGGCGTGTAAATATTATTGGAGCACAGCGGCGCGTCCTTTGCCAAAGGATAATGGCTGCTCTCGCAGAAATGCAGGCAAAGGACGAAGGGCAAATAAGCCAGTGAGCACAGCAGTAGCCGCCTCGTCCTGTTCTCTCCCAAGGGGCTATCATGTGAATTTAATCAGACTACATTCTGGGAAAATTTATGGAAAATTTTTGGCAAAAATTGAAGTTAAATAATTAAGCTAATATTATCTTTACTCAAAAACAATATTAATTTCAAGAATTAATTATATTATTTATAGTTTATCTTTATTATTCTTAAATATGTAATATTGCAAAAAATATATGCCCTTTGAAATATTTTTCTTCTAATTTTCTACAAGCTTTTCTCGACTCAATTCTCAGTGGAGTATGCCTCCTGCCGCTGATGTCATATAGTGGCCTGTCCAGCAGCAAAAACCCAAGCCTTTAAAGGCTCCCGCCTGACTACCGACTGGGGTCCACTGACTACTTTCAATGGACTGCTGGCCACGGTGTCGATAAGCCCCTCAATTGTGTTCGCAATTGTGTTGAGGATGCATGGCGAGCACAAAGGAGTCTCCGCTTTTCGGGGCCATTGTTTGCCGGACTTTTGATATTTTGTCAGGCTTTCGGCAGGCAGGCTCCCCGTTGTGAGCTTTTGGGATGTATATCTTGGTCGGTCTTTGCTTAATTAGTGCAGTTTCCTAAACAGACCATGGGGGGTCTCACAATCTCCTTGTTCTATTCTAAATATAAACCCCAAGCACTGGTCTGGCTACACCGTATATTTCAAGTTTATCAGATTTCAGTGGGAAAACATGTGATAAGCCAAAAACCAAAGATTAGCACGGCCAGGTAACAGGAAAGAAGGCAACATTAAGACCATAAAAAATATTCCACTAGTCGGCCGGAGTTGTATTTCTTCGATGGTCACTAAGATGTGGACATAAACAATGAGCTGGTAAAATTATATTAAAACGAATGGAAGACACCCCCTTTTTCTGGCTGATTGTTTGTTTTGTTTTTAAATAAGTTCTATGTAGGCAAAAATTTATTTTTAGACCAGTAAGTGTGCCAAAACTTTGTTGGTATTCAGCTGAGGTTATCTGCGATTAATATAAAAATGTTTGATAGAACTAATATTTATATCTTATGAATATATTATTTTAGATCAATAGATTGTGGATCGCTTTCACCCTGGCTTATTTTGTTAATCAAAGAACTATTCTCTCTATATGATAAAATGTTTCCCTTCCTTTATTTCCTATTCCTAATAGAAATAAATAAATTTAGAAATATAAATATAGTAATTGTTGTTTTGTTTGCTTGTTATTATATCGAAATATACCCTCTTCATAGAGGGTACAATGATAGGCACTGATCCAACAGGTTGGCTCGAACATGTTCGAAATGCAGGCTGAGGTTACAAACGCCCCGGGATTGAGTTCGTGTTTGAGTTTGACTTCTTTTGGTTTCTGAGTTTAGCCGCAGAAATTTGCTTTTGATCTTTTGTTGCTGGTTGGTCAGCTGCTTGGGTCACACCGAAGAGTGATAAACATCCGGGGCTGGGTAATGAAGGAGGAGGTCAAGGGTTCACAACACAAAACACACACTAAACACAAGACTCCTGTGGCTTTCATTTATTTTAGTACATTTCCACTGTTCACTTGGTTGTTTTTGATCTCGGCACGGGTTTCTTATCGACGTGATGGTTATCTCGACGGATGAGGCCTTTTTATAATTGAAGTCTTGGCAACACTTTGGGATTTGGAACTAGAGACTTTGGGAATACCTTGAAATTCACGACGAGCACTTGGCCTATATCCCCAAACACCCTTCTCGCTGTGATAGTACCGCGAGAGTGGGCGTGGCAGTCTCGCGACTTGCAGTTCCGAATGCGCAAAGTAACGCAGCATGCTGATCAATGGAAATAGTGCGGGAATCTGTCGGATCACCTGATAAACCAACGAATACGCGGGGGATACACGCGCGATCTCTGTTGCCGCCGCCGTTCGACCCAGAACTGAAATCTATTTAATTTTGTTTGGAGTCCGGGACCCCCTCAAGTATTCCGAATACTGATAAGCTGGCAAAGAGAGCAGAAGAGATTAGTATGCGGAAAATATGTATCAATAGTTCGCTCTCTGGTATCTTTTCGATTCTCTGTTGTTCGTGGCCTACTTTTGGGATCATTATGTTAGTTAACAGCGCGCGCTTGGGTTCTGTTAAGTCGATATTGTTATACACATGTAGCTCATGATAATGACACCAAAACATGGCCCTAGTTACAATTTCGAAACCGATTCTTATCAGCCACTAAAGCTGATAATGCAGCAGGTTCGCTGGCCACTAATTGATGGTTCTTTTTTTGTCGGAGAGCCCACAAAACGAGGTGAATTTTTTACGAGGAATGAGTCAAGAGTCTAAAAATGTGTAAACTCCCTTTTTTAATTCGAGTTATAGAAGATAATTTACTAAAGGGTAAATATACAAATTTTAAGGTCTATTGGCGGTGGAAATAAATAAAGTTCAGAACAATTTTGTAAGGTGGTCAAAAATCAAATGAATATTTAGTTGAAAATAAGGTAAGCGTTCAAGGATATTTACTGAATTGTTACGAAAGCTTATTTATTAAATATCAATTATTTAATAAGAGTTTATTTATTCATTAATTCAAAATTTATATGTATTTTTAATAAAATTGAATCAAAGAACCACTTTTATTCTTATTATACATATTATTCTTAGCTTAGGTTACAATTTGTGTCAAGAAATGTGGTTTAAGGAAGAAAAACCTTTAGCCGAGCTAAGGATTTTTATTCAACCCCGCCTACATTTTCTCCCTGTAAATCTCTTTTTATTTTATTTATTCCCTTACCCGAGTTACCCTTCGTATTCTTGGCTCGTCCCCCCTTTTATTTCTTCATTAACAAAGGCCCTGACACTTTCATGGCCTAATGAAATCAATCCGTAGGCCTTTCGACGGCGTCAGCCATTCATAAAACTTGAGCTGCAGCGGAAATGCCGTATGATGGGCGGTAATGGGTCATTGTCTATAATTATAGCAGTAAGTATAGGCTGTAAGTACATGTATACATTCCGTATATATGTATATATAACGGCCCATTCAATTTTCCACAAAATGGCCGCGTCATGACAAACGCCGATGATTAACTGGAATGAAAATGAATCACAAAAAGCGCCCTGAGTGTCCACAGTCAACAGAGAGCAGCAGCAGTATTCCGAATACTGGAGTAAACAAATAAGTTGGTAACTTTGGCCAACTTGCACAATCTAGAGCACGGAACTCGAAAAAAACAGAGAGAAAAAGCGAGGGAAACGCCGCAAGGAATGCGTTATCAGTGCGTGGGGCCCAATGATTAGATATGGTTAACTTTATCTGGCCGATAAGGAAGCGTTTCACAATCGACTAGACGGCGACAGGTGAACAGAGTTTTGGCAACGCCCCGATCAGTTCAGTTTTAGTCTTAGCTGAGCGGCTCGCTGCAACGAACGTGTTTTTCTGCCTGGTAATTGGGAAATCAATTTCAAATTGGTAACAAAGTGATAAGAAGGCTGATAAGCCCTTGGCCCCAACTGGTGATGTCATCAAGTGAAAATTTCTATGAAAAACCCAAGAAAAACTGCGATAAATCAAAGAAAAATAGTGAAAACTGATTATATTTAATATTAAAACTAAATAACTACAAGAAAATTAAACACATTTACTAAATTTTCGCTATTTTAAGCTGTTTCAAGGAAGAGCCCCTCCTTTATCATTTGTTAAAGTGAATAATAGTGAAAATCTTAGTGAAATATCCCCGAAATTGTTTTAATTTAATGCCTTATAATATTTGTGGCCTAGAAAATTGTGAAAAGTTCCTTAAAAATATCTTTAATTTTTCTTTTAGCAGTGAAACGAAAAAAACGAATTACGAATACGATAAGTGCTAACGAAACCGAGTGAAAATGCGCTTCAAACTGTTTGTGGTTTGTGCGCTGGCCTGCGGCTTTATGGCCTATGTCCTGGCCAACGAGAATTTCTCCGCGGAGGAAGTGGAGTTTGACGATCAGATTGTGAACGCAGTGCCGCTGGAGCAGCCCAAGGCCCAACCGAAACCCAAGCCCCGGGCGGAAACTTTTGACGTACCCAAGGCCACACCCGAACCCAAGAAGGTGGTGGTGGTGAATCCGAGCCCGAGCCCGAAACCATCAGTTCTAACCACCCAAAAGCCAGCCCAAAAAGTGGGGACAGGTGGCCAGCGAATGATACCGGTGGTGCACATCGACAGCCGGGGAACGGATGACGTCCTGACCGTGGCCGGCCTGAAACCACAGGCCATGTCCGGAGCCCTAATCATGCCGAATGACTACCTGGGCGAGCTGTACGACGTGGACAACAGCGGCTACAATTGGGGTGAGTGTTCAGTGTTCAGTGTCCCTGTGCTGATTCAGTTAACATAGTCTATTACTCATACGCCGCGTTGGCCGCTCCACGGGCTATCTTATCAGGGCAGCCAGCTCAGTTGGCTTCAGCCCGGTTTAGTTACCAATATTTGCTCGATAACCTGTTATACTCACTCCGGCAGGTGTTGTAAGCTCTCTTTTCCCAGTTTTCCCTCACTCTTTCTTTCTCTCTCTGTTTGGCTCCGATAAGATAATGCCCGGGTTGAGGCATTAAAAAGCTAACGACGATTCCCTTGTTTTCTGCTCCACCTTTGCTCGGCAAACAAAACAAGTGCGTGGTGCTGCAGGGGTGTATATAGGTACAGAGAAGCACATATCCCATATCTCTGTGGACACAAGAGAGCATTCGGAGTACATGGACTTGCGTGATTCAGTTTACAACCTCCGCTGGCAATTGCAAAACCAACTCGTTTTATCATTCGCTCAGCACTGAGATATTGGCCATTCGGAATTGGAATTGGATTTTTTCCTATATGAGTCAGAGCCCTTTGTACGTCTGTGATTATTTGATTAAAAGGGTTGGGTCTGGGACAGTTTTTCTGTCCATGTTGTGAAATCTCAGTATATCCGGTGGTGATTCACTCTCTGAGTTTAGTAGAGAAATTTGCTTGCTTAAGGATACGATTTCAATTACAAGCAAGGCCTTAAAATTCTTGACATGATTCACAGCTAAAAATCGGAAAAGAAAACTAAGTAAAGGGGTTTATAACCTCAAATATTATCTAAACCTCCGATTTTTAGTTTCCTTTATAAATACTTCAACCCTAACCTTTCCCAAAGAGTTTTCCAAGTAAAAACCATATTTTTTTGCTTCAGATATTGTATATTTGAATTGTCTTTAAAAGCTTAGGCTAACTTATTACTGGGGGTTGCGCTCCGGGTGTCCTTGGGGACGCACAATTTGCACTGTAAACCGCCTCGGGGTCATTGGTCACTGGTCCCTGATCCCTTACGCACTCATCGAGATGCGTTGTTCGTACTCGGCGATGCGCAATCGTACAGGAACCACCAAACTGAGGTCCTCCATGATGGCGTGGTGCTGGGGCCGAACAGTGGCGCTGGAGTTTTGCCGCGATATGGTGGCCCGTGACTTGTCCATCGATGGTTTGCGGCGCAGCGAGCACTTGCGATGGCTGCCCCCCTTGCCAACGCCCGAGGCCGTGGCAAATGGAGAGGGAGTCGGAGCAGATGCTGCCAAACGTTTGGGCTTGGGTGGCGGCACCATTTGGGAGGTCTGGGAGCTGACCGAGCTCAGGGAGCTGTTGCTCCCGGTGGTGGCAGCCACCTGGGGGCGACTCGAACGCAACAGCGATATGAAGCGATTCCGATGCGAGTTGGTGTTGCCGGCGGACTCAAAGGTGTTGGTCAGCTTGTTGAAGAAGTTGATTTTGTCGCTGACAGTGGGGGCGACAGCAGCTGCGGCAGCTTCCTGTTGCAAGTGTTGCTGTTCCTCCTCCTGCTGCTGTTGACCCATTGCGGCTTGCGGTTTCGCCTCCTCCACATCGGAAGCGTTATTCCGTTTGGACATTTCCAGGACCTTTTCCCGCAACTCCATGGACCAGCGCTTCTGCGCCGTATGCAATTTGGGTCGCAGTGCAGGAATGCCGTTCTGTTCGCCCTGATTTTTGGTCAGCTCCACGGCCAGTTGGCTGGTGAAACGCGGTTTCGGCGTGGAAGTGACCGACGGCACGGACATGTCCTCGTCAATGTCCATTTCCAGTTCGCTGACGAAGGAGTTGGAGGTCGAGGTGCGGGAGGTGGAGCCAGAGCCAAAGCCGGAACCCAGAGCCATGGCACTACCAAAGCCAGGGGAGGCGGGATTCAGCTTGTAGTTGTAGAATTGGAAGTTGAACGTGCTGATGCTCATGTTGAACGCTGTTTTCAGACTGTGATGCAGTGGCCAGGAGCCCCGAACTTATATAGTAGAAATCCGTGGTCCCAACTACCTGCCCCTGAAGAAGGGACCTACCTGGACCCAACTAAATCCAGCGACAGCTGTCCCGGCTCAACTTGACTCTCGCCTGGGGCTGGATTCCGGGAAAACTACCTGAGCGGGGCTCTGTCGTAAAGATAAAAAAGGAAAATGGCAAGAGGCCAGATTTCCCGCGAAGCGCAACCCGAACACGCGAGTTTTGCGTGTTTTCCGCGCACTAATTTTCGCGAAAAAGACAGCAACTGCTCCGCAGCTAATCCGCGCACTTTTATGAGGACCTCACAAAAAGGATTAGCGGATTTTACGATCCCCCTCGTCCCGTTCAGAGGCATTAATTCATAAATAGCTTAAAAACGCGACAGATGTTCACTCGGCGGTTCGAGAAAAATGTGCAGCCCGCAAAATGTTCTGGTTTTATGATCCAATCTCTTTGCTCTTCGTTCTGTTGACGTTTCATTAGCCGGCTCATTACAATCAAAATCAATGCAATTAATGGCCCAATAATTCACTCGACACTCGGCAATTGACAGCTGACAAAACAGGGCAGGGGAAATGGGAGAGGGAAGTGTGAAAAAGGGTTGCAAGAGGAAAGGAAATTTGCAATTTGCACTTATTTAAAGTAAAATGCAATAGAAGGGAGAAATTACTATGCACAAGGGAGGAAAAAATGTGCCACAGGGTCCTAATTGAATATCATAATTAATGGATGGGTGTTATAAGTGAAGCTATGAATAGAAGGAAATTAAAGCGTTATTTAGCTCGTAATTATTCGTAGGAAAAATAAACAGAAGGTAATGAAAGGAAGTGAGAATTTATATAACATTTAGCTAGGCAATTAATTTTAGTTTCGTTTTATGATAAATCTAATTTTCTAGTGCTGTTAATAGGCTCTAATTGATTGATTGAAATATTAATGCAAGAACATGCAAATAAATACATTTTAAATACAGGGGATACTGAACGAGAGCGAGCTTATGATATCAAAAATATTTATCACAGACTTTCATGAAATTCTGTAATTATTTATTATTCAATTTTTCATTAGTTTTTGCTTAATGCTGCAATGTAGCCTCTTAATTTACTCGTTTAAGCTAAAACTTTAAGAGTATTAAAGAGGAAAACTGCAGTGAATTTCCCTTAGCATTCTGGGTGCAACCTCAGCTCTCGCTCCCAGGAGATGTCAGAAATATTTTGAAATCTTGGCCAAAGCTATGCCACCGAAACTTTGCCTGCAATTTAAGTTTCTGGTCAGCGTCAGGAGCAATATCCTTAAGCGGATCCTACCACTGCCACTGTCTGGGCACCGGCTCCTCTTACAGGACGAGTGTCCATTGGGAACCGTCAGCTTTGCACTTAATCAGCTTAAAATGCTGTAAAAGGACAGCAGCAGCAGCAACAGCGGTGAAAGGAAATTAGAAGAGAGCGGAGAGGAGAGAGACCAAGAAAGGCAGGACAGAAATGAATATTAACTGTGACCTTTAATGGCCAAGTGCCCGGAACGGGGGAAGGTGGGGCAAGGGATGTGGCCAAGTTGCAGCCAGAAAATGCAGAAAATGCAAAAGAACCTCGGCGAAGCTGTGCAAAGTTTTCTTTTCACTTTCTGCCTTTGCCTCAGTAAAGCGAGTGCTGGCTGGATAATATTGTGGAATTGAAAAAGTAATCTCTCGGGATTAGGTGTGAAATTATAATGATAGGCCAGAGTTCTCCCCACTAAGCTATTTGTCTTCGGCTCCTCTTTCTTCCGCAGATCCCAATAACAATGTGGCTCCGCCCTCAACTCCATCGACGGCGGCCGGAGGATATACCATGACCGCCGCCCGCCTCGCAGAGCTCCGGCAGACCTTCATGTACTGGTACTTCGACAAGGACATGTTCGGAGGACGCGCTGACTACCAGTTCGATATCCACGCCTCGATGACGCAGCTCCACAAGAATCTTAACTTCCAGCTGCCATTCTACGGATTCCGCTTCAACTACACGAGGGTGAGTTTGAATTATAAAATATTACTTCTAACTTTAAACTTTACTAAAACCTTTCTCCCCTTCAACAGCTCTCCCTCAACGGCTACTTGGAGTTCTCGGATCCGCCCGAGTATCTCACCTATCCCCTGGTGTTCCCGATCAAGGACTGGCCTGCCAAGCGGGATCCCTCCTTCATGGGCATCTTCTTCAGCAAGTGCCGCGTTGGCCGCATCTATCCCTCCGATATTGACCAGCGCACGCCCGGCGTCTACTTCCGGTGAGTCTTAAATCCTGAATCATGGTATTCATGACATCTCTAGCCACTTCCCCAGTAGCCCCCTTCTGCTAACCATATTTATTTGCCTTGTTTCTCGTGGCATTTGCATATTCAAAATCAGCACCGAGCACGCGCCATGCAAAAGTATTTATACGTTTATATATTCGTTCTACGTGCGACTGAAAACTAACACAAAATAGCCAGTTAGCTGCTGGCATGTGTTTGAGTTTGTGTTTTTGTATATTCCACTCTCCATTTCCGGTTGCCCCAATTTCAGGCGATGTTTGTTGTGTGTGTTTGTTGCATTTATGCATATGGCCTTCCAAGAGGTATGATTTATTTGGCGTCAGCCAGTTCTGTGTACGTTAAGGTGATATTTTTTAAAGGAAATTTACTTACTTTTTAAAACGTAAAAAAGGCGTTTTAAAATATACTTTTTACTCTGAATTATGTAAAAGCCATTGACTTGAGTATTTTAATGTGTAAAGTCTTCCATTGGTGTTAAGAAATATCCTGTAGAAACAGAGTCTTTACGAATTCTAAAACAAATTTCATGAATTTCCTTACATATAAAAGATATTTTTAATTTTAAGAAATAACCAAAAGAGTATATTTATATTCGGTGGTATACACTTTAAACCTGCAGCATTGTTTGTCATTGGTATTGTTTCGGTGCTTGTTACTGTCATTTATTGGCCCAGCATTTTTGCGTTATTTGCACGGTGGCTACCTGTTCCTTTATGCTCCGTAATATCCTTCGGCTCCCATGGTGCTATCTGCTGGCAGTGGATTTTCTCCCCCAATATGTTCCTGCCATGGCATTCTGCGTGCATTTTATGCGTGCAATCATTGCGAATTGAAATGGTCCAATGGTCCAGCTCCATTGTTCCGGACTCCCACCTGCTCGGAAAAGAGCATAAAATGCCGTTCAACCGGAACAATAAAGTTGAGTCTGATGAATTAGTGAGTCCTCCACGGGAATTTTCCTACAGATGCAATGCATCCAATTTGTCAGTAATTACATTCAGTTGGCCCTGCACTTTCCGAGGACAATGTTTAAAATTTATACAAACATGACTTCTTTTTTCTGTTTCTCTTCTTTTTTGCTGCCTTCCCATGGCTAATTATGCAAATGAATGCCAGTGGGGGTTGAAAGTTATTTGTGGGCTCTTTATGTGAGTTGCCAACAGCAGCAGGAGAAGCATCAAAAAATAAAGCCTTTACAAATTCTGTAATCCCGCACACAAAAAAGGCAGCCACTCAAAAATGCATTAATTAGTTAAAGCCAAAAAGTTCCATCTTAAATCGCTTGCTCGCTGGCAGTGGTTAACCCTTAGTTTTGTGGTGGATTCCGCTATTTGGAGCATAAATTATGGCTGCTACATCTACATTGTTACAGCAGCCTCAAATTTCATGGCTTTCCAGGAACAAGGAGGAAAAAAAGACCGCAGAGAAGATAGCATAAATTACTTCAAAGTGACACAGAATGACAAGTCAGTCGAGGGATGTGGATGCATGTGCTGAAATTGCAAAGAGAATTCCCAGAGAGAGCTCAAATAAAAAACTATGTCATATTTTTGGAAAAAATACTTGAATCAATCTGACAACTATATGAATGCTTTAAGGGATAGCATAATAAATGTTTTTCCATTGAGTTTTGTTTTTTGTTTCCTCCTTCAGTAGACGTGGAGTGTTGTCAACACTGCGCCACTCGCTGGCTGACAAATTGCCACAACGCAGCAATTAACATCCTGCGAAGCGCACAAGGAGCAGGAAAAAAACATTTGCCCCTTCAATGCATTTTTATAGTTTTGTAGTTTTTCCCACAGTCCGACAATATGTCAAACTTGCTCCGCATAACTCGTTCAATGGCAGACCCGGCCAGAGTCCACGGTCACCCAATGACATTTAATTGTCTTCGACTCGTGTATAGCGCCATTAAGGGAAATGCTCAGCCAAACTTTGATGAGTACACTGGGAGAAAGATGCTACGTTAAATATAAAAACAAATAATAAGAAAAATATATTATTTAAAAGTTCAAACAGTTGGAAAAATAATACAAATATTATTCAAATATTTATGAGTGTATTTTTAAGTTGGGAGAGAATGAATGCAAGAAACTAGTATTACATATATGTATATGATAAAATACTATTTTTTGTATGCTTTTTTATATGCTTATGCTTTGAATATTTATTAAAATAACACACATTTTCCCACACTGCACCTGAACACGGTCGCTGTAGGGTGGGCAGCGACTGGAGCTGTGACTGGAATTTAATTTAAATAACTTTGCATGGTGCAGAAGATAAAGAAGCCAAGCAGAGCAGAGAACTGTGAAATGCGAGCGATGTAAAATTGCTGCCCACCCTTTCAGCGGCAGAATACCACCCCACACCCACACCCACACACATCCCTCCTCAATCGACAGCCCCTGCATATAATTATTTCGCATCAATTTAATTACACGCTCGCACTTAGCTCTTAGCACTGGATTAGCTCAAAGAGCCGGGCGTCGCGCATACGCCACGTTGGACGTCGTCCACTTTGAGCATTAAATTCATTATGAGCGCACGTTTAATTACACACGCAAACGTTTAGCGAATAAAAACTTAATGCCAAGCGAGGTGTCGTTTGTTCAGGTTTGTTCAGGGTTTTTCGGTTTACTTCCGTTCTTTTTTCTGACATGTGTTAAGGACTTCAAACTTTGTCAGCGATGTGTGTATGATTTTCTTTTTTTTTGGTTGGCGTTAATGGGCGTTGCGCTTTTAATTGTGGTTCGGCAGGGGCAGCAACAAACGGAATCGTAATTGCCGGCCAACCTTTGCGCAATTAAAACATTTTCGGCAGCTTTTGCGGTAAATGAGGATCAAACAATGGCTCAAAGGTGTTTATTTTTGTACAAAAGGGAATTGTTGATTAAAATGCACAGGAGACTCCCAAGATTGGGCGTTTATTTAATTATCCTTTGTCTGGGAAATTACCTGTGACTTTAGGAAAGTGCAAAGTGAAATATTAATGACTGCTTTGCAATACAGTAATAGTTGCCATGAAAATAAGTGCTGCACTTAATCATCTTTAAGCTATTAAGCTCAAAGGTAGCTCTTAGCAATTAGTTGGTAATTTAATTGCTAACTTAATGCCCTAAATGCTTTCGTCAATTCACAGGGAATTCCGAAATCCTCAATGCCTTAATTTATACTCAAAGCGTCCTCTATCTAATACCTTGTGTGTGTGCCTTTAAATTATTCCAGCACTTTCCATACAAACATTTAACGAACAAGAGCTTAGCGGGGAAAACTGTTCCTTTTAGTTAACCAAAAGTTTTCTTTGCTAACAACAGTTTTTCTTCTTTATAACCGTGGCGCCATAATAATGCCGCTTCATTATTCCCTTTTGCCAATCATAACAAGAACCTCCTCGCCTCGTCCTTCGTCCTTGGCGGGGCCATTTGCAAGTCTCTGTTTGCATTTGCTTGCGAGAGCGTTTTCCGCACGATGGTTCTGCAGCTTACATGCAATTTTCGCCATTTTCTTTAAGTACGGCCATTGTTTCACTTTCATTTACACCCGAGATGGAATTGGGCCACACGGCGAAGACTGCGACTGAGACTGAGACATGGCTGAAACGGAGGATAAGGATGGGGGTAAGAATAAGGAAGGAAGGGAGCGGGTCGAAGCCTTCCATGCAAAGCGGCGAAAAGGCATTTTAACCTACAAATGCAGACAAAACTGTGGCAGCGCCCGAATGTATGCAATAAAGTACATAATGGCGCAGTTCAAGAACTGGAAGGCGACGGGACTTTGTGGGCTAAGAAGGGGGCGAATGGGCGGGAAATGGGGGAAAATGGGAGCTCGACTTGGTTACATATATAAATATGTGAGCCTCCGAGTTTCTATTACTTTTTTTTGTGACTCTTTCTATGGCTGCACAGCGGGAAAAATAATCAAAAACTGGGTATGATAATTATTGAAAATATATTAAAAATATGTTGGAAATTTACTTGAATTGGGTTTAAAAAATATAACAAGATTTTAGAATACAGTTAATGCTATTTTAAGAAATTGAAAAATAATTGGTTCTCTTAAGAGCTTTATGTTTTTTATTAAAACTCTTAGTCGTAGCCTATTAAAAGTTAAAAAAGTACATATAGTACCCAAAAAAATTTCATCAAAATAATCTCCGAAAAAGCCTAACACGTTCCGAAATAAATAATTAATTTCTTTAAAGGCTTTTTTCCCTCAGTGCCTGTATAAATGTGTGTGGCTTTTTGGCTTACTTGCACGTAAAAGTTGTCGAGTCTGCGGCTGTTTTTGGCTGCTGCGCGCGCATTTCTAGGCTGAGTGACAATTTTCATCTTTTTTTTTGTTGTTGTTGTAGACCGAATGTCAATTGCAGACTTTTAAAGTTTTTTGCTCAGGCCAAGCAGATGATAAACTATGCCACTGTGCGGCTGTGTGTGTCTGTGCGGTTATCTGCTTCTTTTGGCCCTGGCATGCGGTTTTTGCACATTTCCAGCAAACGTTTTTTCCTTTTCAATTTTTTTACGCCTCCTTGCCAGGATGGAAAGTGTAATTTTGTAATTTATTTCCATCGCCAGCTGCTGCCAGTTATAATTTATGGGCCCTCAAATATTGCAAAATTTAATGCATATTCGTACGAGTATGCTGGATCATTACGGCTGCATTATGAGTATTTATTATGGAATTGTTCGAGTGTTAATAAATATATATAGTACATACATATATAGTTGGATTGAGGGGTAAATGGCCTCCACTTCCCTGCCTTGCCTGCTCATGTTTGTTTGCATTTCCAGCTGTGTGTGTGTGGGGGGTGTGTGTGTTTCATTTGGCACGAACAAATGCCGGGGCAAAATCAATAAAATGTTACCGGTCAAATGCAAATAGAAAATGGTACACATTCATCTTTGTTTGCCAGCAACACAGACACTCTGCAGGAGCATAACGAGTTTTTCGATTCAATTGTTATAGTTCCAAATGAATGTCCGTGTCAAAGCGGCTGGGAATTAGTTTACCTTGGTGAATACTCTGCAGCTACGGCATTTATTGGATTATTTATTAAACTCAATAAAGGATTTGTAAAATATTACACTCAGCTTGAATTGAATTAAGCAGTGATTAGATGTGAGTGCTGAATTTATGTTGGTTAAAAGTTTTAGCTATAGATTTTTTTAATTAAATAAGATGAACCAATCAACAAGATTATTTTTAAGTAATTTAATTTATTAAAAACAAATAGTCACTTGTTGAGGATGTTGTTTAAATATTATATGTATTTTAGTAATACCTTTAGAATTTCTAAATTGGTAACTAATCTAATATTTGGAGTTTTAAACTTATAACGTTTAATTTTAGTGCACATGAATATTTTTCATTGATTACTTCTGGTTTCGATATTTCGATTACCTGTTCATTAGATATTTTATTCATAAAATATTAAAATTAAATCACCTGTCATAAAAATGACATAAAGAGGGTTGAAAATGCAAAATAAAAGCAGCATTCTTTCATTTGCAACTGAAATTCGCAAAATCCTTTTCTCGATTTCATTTAAAATTCAATTTGAGTATTTCCATTATTTATTTCCATTTCGAATTCTGATGAACGCCCCCCATTAGGTAGTGAGTTTTTAGCTCACTTTTTAGACACGCACATGCACATGTTTATATTGAGCCGGACGCTTCATTTGCTAAGCCTCTTATGCCGGCCAGAGCAGCTCTGGCAATCCCAATCCCCTCTTCAATTGTCCACCTTGGTGCGGTCGGAGCAATTCCGATGCAATTGCCCGGCAATGAAAACTCGCTTAAGTTGGATCGGTGGGCGAAGTCCAAATCAAAGGCTGCAGCAGTGTAACATCCGCCCTTTGGCAAATCGGCTTAAGATTTATTTGTCTGGCGGGGAGAATGGCTTTTGTCTAAGCATTTTCCATTGAGCTCGGTTGTAATTTAACCGAACTGGCTTAAAGCGATTTATGAGCGCGTGAACAAGAGCAGTTTGAAGTGCTTCAGCCGGCGGCGACTGCTGAGTGGGGTGCCCGCGGCGTATGCGTAATGAATAATTAAAGCGTATAAATCATACGCCACGTTGCCGCAGTGGCGTCGCCAATGTGTCGGCCGTCGATACGGATTCCCATACCCACATCCCTCATCGCTCAGCACACTCCCTCAATCCCAGAAAAACACACTTGAAAGTGCTCACGAGAGCGTAAAATAAATAAAATGTTTATGAAAATATGCCAAGCCGGGAACGTAATGAGGAGGAGCAGAAATCAGTATCTTTCCCCTGCCTGCTTTCTGATTTATATGCCGAACATCGAATCCATTTATCATCAGCCAGACGCCAACCGAATTTTTACTTTGCATATACTCCTGGCTTCTGGCTCCTTGTTCCTTGGTCCCAGCTCCTTACTCCTTAATTTCGTATCGCACATGAGCCGGAAACTGACGCAAAACCATTCTACTTGCAGCGTGGAACGTGATCTGATGGGCCGCACGGACCGCTTCGGCGTGGAGGTGCGTGAGCGTACCATGTGGGACATCCGACAGGGCGTCGTGGGCGCCGATACCTTCATTCCCAAGCACGTGGTGATCGCCACCTGGAAGAACGTGTCCTTCGCCGGCGGCATCGATAACTCCCTCTTTACGGTGAGTGGGTCACTTTGATTTATGACCTATAAGCAAGAAAAAACTGTCGACCTGCGATGATAAATAGCTGGAAATATTGTTATTTAATAATAATTAAATATAAATTATTTTTCTATAGACAAACACCTTCCAAATGGTCCTGGCCACCGACGAGGTCTACACCTACATCATCTTCAACTATGCCATCCTCAACTGGCTCTCCCACACCGAAGCCGGAGGAGATACTACACAGGGCGCTGGCGGTGTTCCTGCATTTGTAAGTGGTCCCGGAATCCCCCTACTTTTTGTTTATTACTTTTTTGTCGGTTGGGACTCAATTATACAGTTGACTCCGTTGGAAACTTTGCTAACTGATTGTCAGAGAAGGGGTTCGCTCTCCCCTTTTTAGTTTCCCAGGATGGGGTGTCCTGTTTGCTTAGGTGATTCGTTGGGCAATCAAAAAGAATTAGTAAAGAGAAAGTGAGGTTTTTGCGGCTGAAGAATTCAAGAAAGGAAATTCTAAATAAGCTGGGAGCCAGACCTATAATTAACTCTGAATATAGTTAAAAAGTTGTAGAATGCAACTAACTATTTGAAAGTGTGATGAGTATTTTAAGTTGAAACATAATGAAAGCCCCTTTTATAGTTTCCTTTTATCCTTCAGAATATCTCTTCAAGAACCACTTATCATAATTACAAATATCGTTAGCTTAAATTGTTTTATGTTTGCTGCTCATTGCCGAGCTCAGTTGAGAGCAGCCTGCAGCCACTTGCAGTAATTAAACGCACAATTTAAACTTTGCCTAAGCCCCGAAACATAATTGCCAACTTTGTGAACAGTTAATTAAATGTGTGAGAGATCCGGCTGCATGTGTATTTAATTGCAATGTTTCCCCCCCGCCCGCAAACGGCATTCCCATTTACTAATGACTGAACTTTGCTCCCGTTTTCAGGTCGGCTTCAACGCAGGCAACGGCACTCAGGCCTACGAATACAAGCCCTACAGCCAGAACATGGTGATTCGGGATTTGGCCATCAGAGGATGGGCCAACGGATTCCCGGGTCGGCACATATTCCGCGTGGACGAGCAAATTCTAATTGGCTCCTGCAACAAGGATATTGGTATGTTTAACAGGGCGTTTGCCCTTAATAAGTGCTATTGGAATGTATCTATGAATTAGCAAACTATATTGCAGGCATTTCCAGTCTAAAGCACTAATTTGCAAATATAATTCGATAAATATTATTAATTAAAATGTATCCAAATTAATTTAGACGCCGCTCTGCTCCCGTTGACCTTCGCTCCCGAATCCGGCAACATGTTGGGCGGTCAGGTGGTTAATATAACCGGACCCTGCTTCGATCCGAATATCCGAGTGACCTGCCACTTCGACACGGAGTCCGTGCTGGGCACCTATGTGGATCGGAATCGCGTGATATGCGTGCAGCCTTACCTGAAGGCCGAGGGCTATATCCGCTTCCAGATCTCGGTGGGCACGCAACGCTTCAAGTGGCGCGGCAAGTACTTTGTGGAGACCCCGGCCGCGGCCACCGAGAAGATCTTCTTCGCCACCGATGATGTGCACAAGAAGAACCCCGCGGAGATCCGCATCACCTGGGATCGGTACAACATGACCTCCAACTTGAATGCCAACGTTATGATCTCGCTGTGGGGTTACCGGGAGACCAAGATCGAGCCCCAGCTGGAGTACATTGATGTGATCGAGGCCAGCTACTCCAATACCGGCAGCTACGTGATCACGCCGTCGAATTATATAAACCGCAACAACATCAACCGCGACATGCAGTTCGGCTTCCTTCAGATCAATCTCACCCAGCCCGAGCAGTATTCCGGTCTTTCCATCAGTCCGTGAGTAGAAAGCATAATTATATATTATTTTTCAATTTAAAATGAATGAAATGGTTTTAAACTGCCTTATAGAAACACATTTTTTCCTAATTAAAGATAAAGCAATAGATTAAGTAATTAAACCCAATCTACAATGTAAAAATTAATGGCAAAAGCACTTACTCAGCCTCCAAGTACTTTGTCCTTCATCTTTATATAGCCGACTTTATCGGCAATAATTTATTCAGTCAGTTGGCTGAAATTGCACTGGCCCTCAATCCCTTCCAGATTCCATTGTTATTATGTTTTAATTGGTTCTCGGTTGTCTCAATGTGTCAGCTCAGTGTCGCAGTGCCAGTCGCTCCGGCCGAGGGTCTATCCCATGTTTTTATTCAATTTGCTGGGGCAATTTCAATGACAATGAGACTGGGCCGAAATGCACTTTGGATCTGCCGGAGAAATGTGCCAGCAGATTCCACCATCATTCCCATTGTCATTATCATCGTCATCATCATCTTCATCCACTTCGGCTTCAATCAATTTGCTCTGGCTGGGACGAAGATTGCTTATTATGACAGCCTGTAATTGCGAGACATTCTCGGAGCTAATCAATAATGGAAATGTGTTTTTAATGGCCTCGGCCAGTGGTAATCGCCATCATGTTTGTTCGCCAGCCTTTGCATTTAAGCCTTTCCCTTTACGTCCTGCAATTATTTTGCACTTAAACCCGAATCATCTTCCGACCCATAAAATTTGTTAGCCCGATATACGTGTTGTATTTGGCGAGGTTGCCTGACGGCTTGGAATTTTTGTTCTGTTTACTTGGAAGCTCAGGTCTCCATAGAGAAATTTGTTAAATAAGATGAAAATATGTTTTTCATCCTTAAAAATGCATCTCAATCTTGAAATAAGTATACATTTTTATATCTTTATTTTCTAGAAGTATCAACATTTTACCTGGGTAAATAGACAGAAATCTTAAATATCATAAATAATATATTTTTTTTTTCTCAAAAAATTACCAAAAGCACATTCATTAATTTCTCTTACTGTGTCCCTGAAGAGGCAATATAAAACCATTTCTTCTTTTTTTGGTTTATGGCACCTTTGGGTGTCGTTAGCCAGGCCCAAAGTGGCCGTGGGTGGTCTCGGGTATAAATTGTTAGCATTGTTTCAACATTTAATTTCCATTTGATGGCCGGGTAATTGTGAAAACTTAATGAAAAATATCACCATGGCAGCAGTAGCAGCAGTAGCAGCAGTGAGCAGTAAGTGGTGCTAACTAGGCGACGTCTAATGGTGTATTCGTGTTGCTCGTCAAAAAGAGTCCTTGCTCCTTGTTTATTAGCTGTCATTGTGCCACCTGTACGAATGGGCGACGGGGCGTATGATTGATGTCAGCCATGGAAATGAATCTTTGGCGCACAGTTTCACAATGCATTTTCACCATTTTCGTTTTCAATTTTCCTCGCAGAATCCTGTGGTCCCGTCCAATACCGCTGGCCTGGTATATGGCGCCCCAGTGGGAGCGCCAGCACGGCAAGCGCTGGCCGCGAGCTCTCTGCGATAATTGGATTCGCAGCGACCGATTCCTCAGGTAAGGCTCAACAAATATGCATTTGCATTTGCCGCGCTAATTAAAAGCCTCCAACGGGGGCAAATTGGACGCACACTGGCCCGTATAGCCTCTGCATGCCTCTAATTAGCGCTGGATTGCAATGAAGGGACTTTGGCCAGGCTAAAATTCCCATTACGCTTGCCTTTGCAGGAACTTTGCCGCCGATTTGCCCCTGTGTCCCTGCACCCTTGACCAGGCGGTCCTGGACAAGGGACGCTTCCGGCCGGATCGCGAGTGCGACAAGGACTCGAATCCCAGCTGCCTGCGGCATCGCGGAGCCATCCACTGTGTGGTCAGTGGAACGCCAGTGTAAGTGTCTAAGAATAAGTATTGCCTCTTTTATATTTATTTAATTTAAAATCCTTTTATCCCTTCTAGTGCCCAAGGAGCTGAGCAGCAGTGCTGCTACGATCGCTATGGCTTCCTGATGCTGACCTACGACCAGATGTGGGGCTCCCGCCCTCGCCGCGTTCACAACCTGGGCAAGATGCCCTGGAACGAGGCCAGCAAGGTGCCATCGCTGTCAATGTGGTTCCACGACATGCGCCCCTTCTACTCCTGCTGCTTCTGGCAGGAGGAGCAGGCCGTCGGCTGCGAGACATATCGCTTTGAGCGTCGTCCTTCGCAGGATTGTGTGGCCTATCAGGCGCCAGGAATTGCCGGCGTCTTCGGTGATCCTCACTTTGTGACCTTTGACGGACAGGCTTACACCTTCAACGGCTTGGGAGAGTTCGTCCTGGCGCGCAGCGTGGATGAGAGCAACAAGTTTGAGGTCCAGGGACGATTCCAGCAGCTGCCGAATAACTATTACGGCGAGGTGAAGGCCACCCAGCTGACAGCGATGGCGATGCGAGGAAATACGACCACCACGATCGAGGTCCGTCTGCGTCCTCTGCACGCCCGCTGGCGCTATCGCCTGGATGTCCTGGCCGACGGTCGTCGGGTCTACTTCGATCGGGAGAGCTTGAAGTTCCAGCACTTTGACGGTGTCACCGTGTACACGCCCACCTACCTGCTCAATCAGTCCCAGGTGGTGGTGCAGTTCGACGCGGGCATCGGCGTGGAGGTTGTCGAGAACGAGGGTTTCATGACTGGTCGAGTTTTCCTGCCCTGGAAGTTTATTGTGAGTCTGATTAATCAATTTCTTTGATTCAATTCTTCTTTTATAATACTTTTTCTTAAATAAAAATGTTTATTTTAATTTATTCCAGAACAAAACAGCTGGACTCTTTGGCAACTGGAGCTTCAACAAGCTGGATGACTTTATGCTGCCCAACGGCCAGGTGGCCACGCTGAACGTGAACGATTTGCGAAGCATTCACACCAACTTTGGCATCAAGTGGATGCTCACGGATCGCGAGGTTCCTGGCGTGGGAGCTGCCCTCTTCACCCGCGAATTTGGAAGAATGTCCAGCTACTATGCCAATGCCACCTTCCTGCCCAACTATGTCCTGGATCCGGCGGACTTCCTGCCCGCCAACCGTACCTATGATCTGGAGAGAGCGGAGGAGTTGTGCGGAGAGTGTTTGCAGTGCCAGTACGATTATGCGATGACACTCAATCGAGACTTGGCGCACTTCACAAAGAATTACTATGACACTATAGTTAATATGCAGTCGGAGAATTCGAAGTGAGTAACTAAATATTAAAATTGAATTATTAGGAATTATTTTAATTCCTTTAAAAATCAATAAGTTGTATAACTCGAGTTAATCTTTACTTTTATTCCTTTCCAGACCTGTTATATCCTGTGGTGTTTTGCAAACTCCTCGATTTGGTCGCAAGCTTAGCTTCGACTTTATGCCTGGAGCCAAGGTGTCCTTTGAGTGCAATGAGGGCTTTATTCTAGTCGGAGATCAGAGGAGAGAGTGTCTGGCCAATGGTCTTTGGAACGTTCCCGAATATGGTTATACCGAGTGTCTGCGTAAGTACCAATAAATAAATAGTATAATTTTTCATAGAGTACCAATATCTGGTTTATTGATTAATAATAATACCCAAAACTCTACTGACTGACTGAATTAATTATGGGGATTTAATCTTTACGAAAACTGATGATAAAAATCTTCTCTTATCCTGTAAATTATTTTTTAAATATAAAATAAAAATATTCTCCCGTGTTCTTTTTAAGATAAAAGCTAAATAGAGCTAATTTAAATTCCCGAATCCAGTCAGCCAGTAGATTGATTACCTATTAAATATCTAAGACTTTCCCCTGATTCTCTCGCCTCTTCCGGCCTCTGACCCTTTGCTGACCTCACGCTTCCGCTTCCGCTTTCCCCCTGCGCAGGTGAGGTGTACTACACGCGTCGCGTCGCTTTCATTGCAATTGGCATTATCTTCCTTGTGATCTGCCCGCTGATGCTGTGCATCGTGTGCGGCGTGTACCGCTACCGTCAGAAGCAGCTGAAGGAGGATCCACAGTGGCAGATGCCGATGCTGCCCAGATCCCGGGCCAGCTCCGCAAGGAATTTGCGGACGCTGAACTATGACGACGATAGCGATACGGACGCGAGTACGCTGAAGAAAAGTAGGTCCTACGACAAAGTATATCGCACGAACGAACCATTACCAGGCAAACCGCAAATTGATTTTCCAGCTAAGAAATGGGATCTGGATGAGAACGATGAGGACGTGACCTCCTCGGAAGGTAGTGAGAATAGAAACAGCCCAAAGCTGGCCAAGGACATTTCCTACATTAATCCGAACGTAACCCACCAAACAGGTGAGAAGCCAAAGCAGTCGGGTCGCCGCTCCCTGCGCTCTCCCTCCGGCACGGAGCTGGATCAGCAAGGAGAGCACGATGATCCGAACCACCATCCGGATGAGGACGACGACTTCGATGAGGCGGATGTCCATGGTGGCACCATCCACCCGGCGGGCTATCACCAGCCGATGTCGCCGGAGGAGGCAGACCAGCTGCACCGCCAGCAGTACAGCCCGACCTTCAGCGGCCTAGACAGTCGCACCAGCGGGGCCAGCTCCATCAACTACACCCCGCAGGCAGCGGTCCAGAATCGCTTCGGAGGAGTGCCGGTCCTGCCCAGCAATACGCAGTACTTCAGCGGAACTCCCCAGGGAGTGGCCACCGCCACGCCCCTGAGAACAGCGCCGACGCCACTGACACAGGACAGCGGCCTGCCATCGCCGCCGCTGGCCACCTCGCCCACTCCCTCGGTGCAGAAGTCCACGGAGGTCTAGGAGGGCGTCTCATCCGAAGAACACCGCCCACCTGCCTTTAGCTGCAAAGTTCAAATACTAAGAGCCACCCAACTAATAACTAGATTTAAGAAACTTTGCCCTTAACTCTTTACCTGTTCGCCATGACCCCATCAAGCAGGGCTGCTCACACAAAGCACCCCAGGGTGCCTTGCGTGAGCAGCTCTGCCCTAAAAAGCCATATCTAATAGTCCCAGCCGTCTATCACAATCGCAATAATTAAGCTTAATCCAATCGTTAAGTCATCTGTATTTAATTCGGCCCAGGTAAACAATCATCGTTTTGTATTGAATAAAACACAAACACACTTGTTTATAGTACTTTACACATAAAAACTTGCACTGAATAATGATTTTGGTTCTCGTTCTCCTTGCAGACCGATTCGATAATGCCAATTGTTACTTGAAAGTTGACACTTCGCAGGGTTCGCCTTGTTTGCCATTTTACTGCCTGTCAATTTTCTGTAATAATTTGCATAAACTGGCTAAAAGCAGTGGAAATTGCACTAGACAACATAATAATTAAAGATTTATAAGTCGATTGAGAAATTAATAACTTTATACTATTTTAAGCACACAATTTAAACAACAGAGAACAGAAAGAAGTAAACATTTCCGAGATAAATAAACTGCTCGCCAGGCATATTCTCAAGAATTTATTTTAAATAATATTAAAAATATAATAATTTTAATAAAAAACGTTCATAAAAGTGTGGTAATAATTCATTATAAAGTTACCCAAGAGCTCAAGATTTTAGTACAAATTCGAATCATTTGTACCTTTAATCGTTTAAGAGCTCACGAAAATTAATCAAAAATAATTAATAGTAAATACTTACCACTTTTAATATGGGCTCAATTCCCTTTTTTATTTTTTGCTTACTATTATATTTTCACTTTTGTTGTCCAGTGTATTCTCCCCAATGCAACGCCAGTGCAAACACGAATTACATGAAATTTATAACGAAGCAATAAGAGCGAAGCCAGAGACATTAATCTTCGACTGTCACTTGGTTTTTTTAAGCTGTGTCTCATTGTTGTTTTTGCTGCCACTCTTACCACTGCCACGCCCATTCACTCCACCTACGCCCTCTTGGGAGAAATGTATTGTGTGCATTATGCCAATGTCAATCAATCTTGAGCAAATTGATGGACAAGTTGCCGTTACTTATGTCTGTTTGTCCGCTGCTGTCGCTGCTGCTGCTGCTGAATCCTTCGTCCTTTCCATCAATGTGCCAGTATGCAGCGTTTGTCTATCCGGGAATAGAAGCCAACAACAATGGCAGGACGAAACGAGCTCGAAAACTAGGCGACTATGTAGTTTTGTGCCTCGAGGGGTTGAGTGCCGAATGGAGGAAAGGATGATGGGGGATGGCTAGATGGATGGCCTAGTTGGTGGCTTAATTTATGAACAGCAAAGGTAACAGTATTTTCCCCAGAAGAAGTGCTAGCAACGAGGCTAAAAATATAACTGCAGAAACAATGGCTAAAATACAATGAAAGAGTAGTTAGATGTCTTGAGACTTTATTAAAATCTTTAAAGGTATTTGAAGAAAATAAAATAAAATCAATAAATAATATGAAATAAGATAAACAAGTTCCTAATTAAATTAGGAACCAAAACTAACATTTTTAAGGAGTATAAAATGTGCTCATAGAACTTCCATCACTGTTTAGAACCTCCCTGCCCCAAGCAACCTTTGTCTATTTTCCATTGCAAACTTTTGCAGGACACGAAGAGCAATCGGCGCGCGTGGCAAGCATATCTCTTGGCGTGGTCCTGCTCATCCTGATACCCAGCCTGCTGCTACTGGTGTGCGGAGCGAGTTATTGGATTCGCGAACGAATCGCACAGGAGGAGGAGGAGGCTGCCCAGGCCTTGTTGCCCAAATCCAAGTGGCAGAAGTCGAAACAACATGCAATTTGATTAGCACATTGATGAGCTGACGCAGCCGTGCGATCGTGCCCTGAATAAGGAATCGCTCTGCGCGGATTTATAACCTCAAATGTAATTATGGAATTTCACTTTCAAAGAGACGACACGCATCAAAACTTTATTTATTAACCTCAAAATAAAAAGAACAAAAAATCCAAACCAAAGTTGATTTAATTCTGATATAAATCCCCAAATCCCAAAAAAAATTCACCGATAATTGGAGATTTATAATAATAACAAATAGAAAAACACCATTAACATATCAGGGTTCAATGAAATATTTTTATTTGCTTCTGCGTATGTTTATCTTGCATTTTACTCTTGGGTTACAGTTACATATTGATTTCACTTTAACATATTTAACATTTATATACTCCATTTCGTGTACAGATGAAGACAGACCAGGGCAGAGATTGGGGCTTAGTGGGGGCTTAGTTAGCTTAGCACTTAACACGTCTTACAGTACAAGTAATTAACTTAGATTTAACACTCAACACCACTTAAGACCAACGGAAAACAAATAGAGTCGCCTTTCGACCAGATCTTAAGCTACGCTTGCCTTAGAAGAACATTCAGCTGAACAGTTGGATATATTTTTTTTATTTTTTAGAGTATTTGCATCTGTGCACATTGATATTGCTATGGATATATCCATGTATACATATATATAGGTTCGTACGAGTGTGGATATCACTTAACCAAAGTCCATGATTTCGGAGAGCGGCCTCCGGCGTGATGGCTTAAGAACTATAAAGCTATTTTTCAGTTAGAGTAAAGTAGAGATTTGTCCTTCGTAACGATGCCCACATAGATCAATGAAAACTTGAACGATCTGCCTGGATAGTTCTTCTATAGATTTATATACGATTGCTTAGCCTATAGTACTATTTTCTGGATGCCTTGGACTGCAGAACATTTATCCACGTAAATACTTGTATTTAATTTGTGTTTTTTCGGTTGTACATTTGTATAGGGTTTGCTTTTGGTGCAGTTGTGGGTTGGCTAACAATTTTGCTATTTGGTTTATTTAGTGGTCGATGGCCCTGTATAGAAGTTGACGAACCCAATTACATCTATGTGAATATATTCATTTGTTTATATTTTGTTTTCTTTATTCTTTGGTGCCTTGGGGTTATGCTAATTTACGTTTACGGCTTAATTAAGTTGTCCCAAAAGTTGAGAGTGGTTTAGTTAGAATATTTGCCTTACATTGTTTTGCTCGTCGATTTTATACAGTTCGAGTTATTTTGCCTTCCTCGATTAGATTTAGTTACACGAAAAAGTTCAGCCTAAGAAACCATCACAAAGTAGGATCATAATAAATACATATTAACAAATTACACACATCCTTTACACAATAGTACACACACATCTAGGGGGATCACGCAAACACACTTAGATAGTTTAAACATTTTTACAGGATAATCCACAGGCTGTAAAGAGAAAACAATTTAGAGCGATTTTAGTGGGAATGTTCGAACGCAAAATGGGAAATTTAAATACTCTTATGTCGGTCACGAACTGACCCTGCATTAAATGAGGTTGTTCCTTACACAGAGAACAAGATTCTAAGCATATTAATACAGATAAATAATTTTAAATCCCTTTGGGAAGAGTAATATAATAGACAAAATTAAATTGCAATATTTATTATATTAAATATAAAATAAGTAAATAATAAAATCTGTTTAAAAGGCCTTTCCTGAGCTAGTTTTGCGTTTTATTATTTTGTATTATCTCGTTGTTAGATACTAAAATATGAATATTACAAGAATATAACTAAATTTTTGTGAATCTGTAAAAAGGAGGTAAGGAAATCAGGGCTCTGTTTGTGTTTGCTTAACTCCCGTGAGCACGCAATTCAATTTAACCCTTCACGCCCAATTACGCCGTAAAGCCGGGATACGGGTTGGGGCCAGGATCGCCCGAGAGGACAGGACACACGAGGTTGAAACAGTGTCAATGTCAAAAGTTGGACTTTATCCATGTGAAAACGGAACGGTACAAGAAACTTGGCTGGCTTTTTTCGCCGGACTCTTGTTTGTTATGCCAACTGCGTGCCGGCTGAGGGGTTTCTGTTCGGAGGTCGTGGGTGCGCCTGAAAACAAGCCACAAAACAGTCCAACTACAAAGGCGCAAACAACTTTTGATTGCCAAAAAGAAAAAATGAAAACAGTCCAACCTATGTCGGCGGCCTTTGTTTGGGATTTTTCGAAATTTCAATCACGTAAGCAATTCTCTTCCCCAGCAGCCAAAATAAAAAAGTCAAGTTTAAAGGTCTGCCAGAAAAGCGATTATTTATGGCATTAGTGGAGCCAGTTTTATGGCTCCCAACAGTTTTGATCTTTCCATTTGCGGTTTGGCAAGTTTGGAGTTTCAATTTAGACGCTGACCATAAAGAACCAAACTTTTTGGCATAGCTCTGTTTTATTCAGGGTTAATATTAGAGAAAACAAGGTAAGTCTCTTCCTTTTTGGGTATTATTTAACAAAATTCATATAAGATATTTATTTATTGAATTTATTTAACTAAATTCCTATTTAATTGCTGAATACAGAGAGTAATTTAGGGGTATTCCTCTGACAAATATATAAAATGAATGTGCAAGCTGGCAATAAATAAATGAATCGATGGTATCGAATGCCTGACATAGAGCAGTCGATAGTAATTGCACTTGCATGTTAACCCCGGAGCCGCTGACAGCATCCTGTCCTTAGCCCCTTCTTCCCCTTATCCTTGCCCAGATCCTGCTGACACGCTAAGCAATTTAACAATTTTACAGACAATTAAACAACAACATGCTACGAGTCCTTGGCTGTCCTTCGGCCGAGCTGTCATTGAATCGACTACGACTACGTCCACGACGACAAAATGGCTAAAATGTACTTGCATCTAATGCCCTCCCTCTGCTCCCTGCTCCCCTGCCACTCTCGGCACATAAAATATCGATTAGTTTAATGTGCAAAAATAGTAGCAAGTGTTTCTTTGGGGGTCATACCCGACCACGCCCCCTCTGCCTCTGCCTCTGACAAGCGAACGGACGAACACACAGGAATTCTCAGCAAATTGAATTAAAATTGTAAATATCGGAGCATCGTTGCTGCCTCGGAACTTTATGGCCCCACAAATCAAATGCACGAAGGTGGGCCAAATGTTGTCCACACGCCCCGTGGACATACACTGCGCAAAAGGGAATATTTGAGTGGCAAAAAGCGCAGAGAGCAGAGCAGAGGGCGGGCAAGCCTGCAAAAAAATGCCACTTTAGCACCCCCGCTGTCTGGAAAGTCTGAAAAGTTTACGCCTTTTGTCGAGCGGAATAAAAAAAGAGCACGCTGTGGCCGCAAAATAAAAAAAAAATATAGCTCGCTGGAAAAATCGGAATCGGAAAACGGGAAAATGGTTCACGGAAAGTTACCGACATCGAAGATGCCTTTGTTTCCCTTTTTTCGCGGCAAATTGCATTCGATTGAAAAAGAAAAACATAAATTTTGCGCTCACTCACTCGATTTGCAGCGTTTGCAAAGGATATATTGCACCGTATATTTTCGCATTGAAAACAACAACATTTTCTCAGCCGTAAATATCTTGGTAAAAAATATTTAAAATATTTAAAATATTTGTAGATTTCACCCAGGTGTCGATGGCAAATGCCCGGGATATGTAATAAATTTTGCTATTTGTAATTTACATTTTTTTCAGCGATAAAAATATTTTAAACCGTTATGAAGCATAAAATGGATGCACTACTTAAATCTTGAACACAAATAGAAATGAAATATTATGAAAACATTTATTGAATCATTTGAGAATTTAATGACATTATTAAATTAACCTGGAAAGCTATTTTCGAAGAATATATATAATTATAAAAGCCCGAAATCACATTCTAAAGAGAAGCTTTTCATAGATGTACCTAATGCATAATTCAAGACTTCTGGAGTAAATAGCGAATCTGTGCCTTGTATTTAAATTAAAATGGAAAGCAATGTCTCAAAATTAAGGTAAAAATAAAAATGAAGGTCGCTTGCGCAACACAGTGATATCACCAAGTCAGGGCATTTAAAATTATTTGATATCAAATTAATAGCAATATCTCGAAAAAAACTGAACAGAAAAAAATATATAAATAAATAAACGAAGACTAAAAAAAAATATTAAAATAAAGGGAACCTGCTTGGCAGACAATCAGAACCGTACTGCGAGTACTTTGAGTGATGTCAAAATTAATGTTGACACGATTAATGTGCCCAGACACTCGTTTCCTTAGAATATACTAAATTATCGAACAATTGGTTAAGAACTGGAGTTTATTTATTTATTTCTTATTTATATTCGGAGTTATTAGCTAAAAAAGTCAAGACATCTCTGTGATTTATTAAAATTGTAGAACATATCATTAATTTATTAGAATTAACTGCAAAACCTTTCACATCTTCTGATCAAAATGAAATTAACAAATGCAATATGGCAAGACTATAAATGCATTCCAATTTAAGTCCTGGTGCTGTCATAGCAAATGCCAATTCCGACTGCTCCTCAGGCCACAAGAGACTCCGGCTGGGGGCCAACTGTATAAACAATGATCCAGTTCAATTTGGTATGGTAAACCCGCCTCAAATTGATTTGTTGTCGGCAACATTTAGAGGCAGACATTGATGTGATTTGGCACCAGTGCAGCTGCCGAGCTGCGTGCCAAAGTTGCCTCGGTATGCAAATGAATGGAGCCATCGAAGTCCTCTATTGGCCCAGGTTCTATTTGTGGCGGGGCGGCAGAGTGGGGCTTGCCAAAGGATAAAGTCAGTTAATGCTGTTGCCAAGTTGTCTGCAATGGAATGGAATGTCTCTTGTTTGCCTGTTTGCAATCATTCCAACTTTAATTGAAATTAGTGCCGAGTTTTCGATTAGGCCACGCCTCGAATGTTTTCCCAGGCAAATGTTGACAGTGCCCAGTGCCGAGTCCTGGCTGCAGTTAAATTACTCTTGTCACATGCTCCATCGACTACCTCTGAGTGTCCTGCATCCTTGTATCATTTATTAATAGAGCAGCCGGGGCAATAAAAGTTTTTATGTCCTTGCCTTTGCCCCGGAATCTGGCAGTCGACAAAAATCTAAATAGAAAACTTTTATGTTTCGGGCACCCAGAAAACTAAGCATGCCAGAAACTTTGGCCCACATTTCGCATTCTGTCAGTTTCACCAGGTGAGCTGCAAAAAGATGAGATAATTCAATTGGAGCGGAGATGGAGCTCCTTTTGCAATGCGAGGAGTTTCTATTGAATTTACGGGGTCAACCCCTTCGGTTGCACGGGGCGTAAGCGTAACTCATCTGCCTCATTATGGCCTTGTGCTAACGTCATCAGCATTATTACTATATAAGCGTTATTATGTCGCAGCTACCCTGGGCTAGCACAATTTTCTTTCTTTTTTTTCTCCCTCTTTCCTTGGGACCGGGAGCAGAAAGAAGCCTTTTGCCTCTGACATTTTGTCGTCGGCTCATCGCAATCATAATTTCCATCTTTATGAATTTTAAATGAGACAGAAAGACGGGGTCTCCTTTTCTTTCTGCAGCTGGCAAACTTTGCACGCCTGTCACTGGGAATTTCAACTAAATTTTTAATAAGATGCCCGGCCTTGAGTGCCACGCCCAATTGTCGCATAAGAGTTTATGCCGTATTTAGTTGGGTAAATATTTATTTGATTGGTATTTTTCTTTCCACCGCGCTCTCCGGATTTGTGTGTTAGCGCACAGGAAGCGGAAATTGTGCGAGGTCGATGGCAGCATCAGCTTCATCCATTGATGCGGAAATGTAAAGAAAACCCGGCCCTTTATTGCCTCGGAATAAATTTGCCCCAGATAAACACACTACTATACATATATTCGACTGTCTGTCTCTCTGTCTGTCTGTTTGTGTATCTGTCTGGGCTTATGATAAATGATTCTGAAGTGGAGCCGATGAGACGAGTGGCTCATTAAAGTTGATGGATACGGAGTGCAGGCAGTGCCAGCGGTGCAATCATTAAAAATAATTACAATTCTGAAGAGTGGCCCTATGGCCAATGCATTCCCTCATCGAAGGTCCTTAAAGCGGCGAAGCCCTTTTAAGAAAAGGCAGCCACCCAGCAGCATCCTGTGCAAATCGGACGGATGTGAAGAATAAATAAGACTAAATAGGAAAAATGAGGAAAATTATGAGCGAATAAAAAGGGAGAGGAGTAAAGCGGAAAGGAAAGGAAACAACCCAAAAGCTGGATTACTTTTGTGGGATTCTGCGTGGGGAATGGAAAAGTGCCACCAAATCAGGCAACTTTTATGGGTATTTTGTACTTTTTTACTTCTGCCTCCAACGAATTTCAATGAGCCACCGGGGATAAGCAGCATGAAGAGCTGAGATTTATTAAAAATGCCTGACCATATTTCGAGACATTTAATTAGGGAAATTTTCCGCCGCAAAAACTAATCAATGTTAATCCATTTCTAACGATGCCTCGTTAGGACCTCCCTAAAGAAAAAACACTCGTACCACACATCGGTCCTGATGCCTGCTGAATGGCAACATCAAAATATCTGTTCCTGTGCCTGCCAACTTCCAAGTCATCAAATTGCATGCCAACTTGTTGTTGCCCCTGGCATTTAACGATAATGTGCGCCATATCGAGGCCATAAGCAGATATATACTGACTGAGGGATAGACAGATATGTGTAATGTGTGTGCACTTAAAATGCCAGCCCAAAAATTGGGCTACCGAATTGCCTGCAAGTATTCAGCATTTAGCTTTTTCGCCGAGGCATGCTACTTTCATACATATTAGTACATGAATGTGAATGGGTTTCTGAGGGGGCGTTTAATGCGATTTCATTATGCTTTGTGACATTGTATATAAAGCCAAGTTTTGGCTAAAAATAGGCACGAGGGTAGGCATTAAAAATTACCTATTTAAATGGAACCATCCTCGAGAATGTAGCAGAATGTTGCAGTGGAATTGGTCTATAAGCCTCAGTGTTTTTCCAGCACTCCTCTCTTGACTATCTTTTTGTCTATGCAACACAGATTATGAATTCCTCACATTCTGAAATCATCTCGTCATTTTAATAATATTGATTTTAAAACTTAAACGTTTTTCACTAGATTTTCACAATCTTCCCTTAAAGCCATGGCATAGATTTTCACTCGTACGAAATCAATTTATTGGAGTGCATATTTGCTTGGCTAATCGCTCAGTTCGGAACTGACCTCGCTGGTGGCATTTCCGTAGGACGCCCCCATGCCTTGAGAATGTTCACCGGCTTGCTCATGTCAAATATTTGTTTTCAAAATATGTGTTAAATTCTCCATGCACAGCGCCATTTCCCCGATTGCCCTGCTTTCGCTGCTCCACTGCTCCGTTCTGCGGTATTTTGGCTGAAATAGAACTCTTTGCTTGCAGCAGGAGCAGCAGCAGCTCGGTTGCCCAAAACTTTGTAAACAAAAACACACACAGAGTATATAAGTGCCAGCATCAGGCAGTGGATTTTGCTGGAGGATAAAGTATGTGGACGGAGAAGGAGGCGGAGGAGGTCAGGAGCTAGGACCCAGGCTTTGCTCTTTCGCTGGCGGTGCTGACAAAATCCTTTCGTGAGAGCGAGATGTATATATTTAACTGTTTGGCATATTATGGCTTTTATATTGAGTTGTTTTGGACTTATCTAGTTTACTGCCGAACGGATTGGGCCAAATGGGATGAAAGTTGTCGAAGCTCCTCGTCGTCGTGGCCCAAAATATTCTTTATGGCTGGCATTGAAATTTGTCAAGATAAGGCCAACACAGAGTGGTTCAGGCTAATTTCTGAGGGTTTTTCAGAAGATGGCCTGATAATTTGGCATTAAAGGGGAAATTCAAGGATAACAGCCATATTCCAATGCCTCATCCTTACCCTATGATAACGGAGTTGTCACGTACACTAATATCTCAACTCCTTTAGGACTTAAAACATAAAATTCAATGGAGAAAAGTACACTATTTCCTTAATATTTACTTTAAATCACACATAATGTTCTTTACAATTTGTCCAAGGGCAGTGCTCAGCCTAATTTCCTGGAATCTGAGGACACGGCCCGATAATGTGGCATAAATTACGTAAACGTAAACGTAAACGTAAACCTACACGCAAGAAATGTAAATCATTTGTAAAGTGACTCGGCTAAGTGGTTGGCCTGGATGGGTTGGCTCAAATGCCAACTGAGTGGCTGCAGATAGAAGAGCATTAACATAAATTACCTTGCACGAGGATGCGACGATCCGAGGCTCCTCCGGCTCCGCTCCTCCGGCTCCTCATTTCCCTTAAGACCGCAACGTGCCGGCAGCAGCAATCACACAATGCCACACTGACAGGGAGACAGAGAGAGACGCACACGAGGAGACGTGGGATGCTGCAGGATGCAGGACAACACAAACACAAAGGCATAGGAATGAAGTGGTTAAGTGGTCCAAGGACCAGCAGACCCGTACATCGGACATCGGACGGACGGCGGAGTCACGCACGCAGTTTCAACTTTACAGGATGTTTCAGCAGCAGCAAGACGAATCCCTGCAGATCTCCTATGTGCCCCCAGCTCCGGCTCCAGCTGCAGCTCCTGCTCCTGCTCCGGATCCTGCGCCAGCGGACGAGGTACGTGACACGCTGGCATGTCCTGTCCGGTGTCCTGGTGGGGGCGGACCTCCTGCCGTTGTCGGCGTTGTCGGCTGCAGCTGCGGCGAGTCTAGGCTTCCATTCCCGCCGCCCCCCACCCCAGGAGGAAGTGTACCCACGGCCGCTGCACTACTGGTAGCGCGTGTCAGGAACCAGCAGTCCATGGGGTCCGGCTTGCCCTTCATGATGACCGGGCCGCGGTACTCCAAGTTGAATGAATCATCCTGGTTGATCGCCTGGCAGAGGAGCCTGCAAGGAGGAAAAGGAAATCATAAATTGCAGTGGGCGGAAAAAAATATGTTATCATCTGAAGACGAATGGATTTTTAAACACTTTTGTCAAAAGTTATCTCAGACATTCCCTTAAAATATGTTTCCCATTAAACTAGGAAGGCAGGAGCAGAAAATATATGGCAGCTGGGTATCTAGAAAAACTATTTTGATTTATTTTAAGTTTATTTTTCAGAGATTCTTCCGTTAGTCAGCTTAATAGTCCCTCAAGCTCTAATGTTATTCTTAAAAACAGATTTGATTTGGGTCCTCGATAGGCTCCTGCAGCGATTTATTATTGTCTTAGGAAAAAGATACGATTAAATTGTTTGTTTGTTTAGCCAAAATGATGACACAAGTCCGATATCATAGGAAAGGGACCTTTTTATTGCTTAGCAATACAAATAAAACCCTTCTCTACAGAGGAATCTCTGGAAAGATTTGCTTAAGAATTTTTTGCAAGTGTGAGACCTGAAGAATGTCACAGCTGGAGTGCCATCATAAATCCGAGTTATTTTCCTGGAGTGCTTACAGTGCACTCTGAATGATGCATATCTCTGGAGTCATATTTTTGCAAATCTCTCCGCCAATAAATTGCAGTCGTAATTTCTCCCCGTGCGACGTTGTTGGCCAACTTTTAGATTGCATCGCCTGGTATTATGTAAATTCGCTTATTGCGCTTTATTTGCCCGCACATTTGGTTGCCAGTAACGGAAGCTGAATAAAAATTGCACCAGGCTTTGTGTGCTCGGATGCATTTCCGCTTCCGCCACGGCTTGCAGCGACCGCAGCCCACATATTGTTGCATTTATGTGCGCTCGCACATACGCACTTAACGTATATATATCTGATGATTGCATACGCATTTAATTCAATTTATTTGCAACCTTTAGGCGGCACATGGCCACAATTGCATTACCGACGACCGCCCTTTTAATTAGCGTTCAGGTGAGCTCTGATCAGGTGAAAATATGGTTGGCAAACCAGCAGCGGCACCAGCAGCAGTAGCCCAGATACTCGCTTTTAATGGACCTGGGTTAATTACACGCATTTTCCGTATGCCCTTCATAATTATTTGCATATGCGATTAAGGCGGAGGACCCCAAAAGTCTCCGCCAGACATTATTATCCCGTCATCATCTCATTGTCTGTGCGAATCCGGATCCGGATTCGAGTCCGGATCCATGTGTGCGTTCTTAATTAATGTTTATGGCTGTGCTTAAATATTTACCCAACGCTTAATTGTCAGTCCAAATATTAAACGTGTAAATATTGCCACTGACGGCGCCGGAATAATTTATGCATGTGTAAATTGATATGTGCGCTGCATAAGCAAAAAGTAATTGGGAAAAGGGAGAGAAAACTCCTCCTATTATTATTTTAAATTTTAAATTAATTCGTGTGAACATAGGAATTTACATTTATTTCGGAAATTTGTTTTGCATTTGTTTATGATGGCCCAATTTATAATTGCCTCAACAAATTGATTGTAATAAGAGCGAGAGAACGAAGAGGATAACAATGTATTAGATTGTTTGATCAATTTAATTTTAAATTGAATTTACATATACCAGGAAATTAGCATATTAATTGGAAATAATTTAAGATATCTCAAAGACAAGCAGCTTAAACCCTGGAATGTTTTGTCGCTGGCAGTGTAATCAATAAGAAAATCACAAACAAACAAATTGATTGGTAAGCGGTAACTTAACTTGAAAATATTATGAAGAGGAGACTTTTCGGTGTATAATTAGTCATCGGTTTCCTTTGGATTTGCTGGGGGATCAATTTACTCAATAACATCAACAAGAAAAGAAGCTAACTAGGGCAAGACGAAGTTTATACACACTTGCATATATCTTTTTTCCAATTAAATAGGTTCGATGGTTTGTCGATCTTCTTCTATTATTTTCGTATAATTTTTCCGATGGCTTATTTGAAATTCTTATGTTATTCTCCTTCTAAAACTAAGAGACTAGTTATGCGTAGAAACTAAAAACAAACTCGTCAAGACGAAGGAACACACGGATATGGAGTATATACTTTATAGAACCGGAAATTTCTTATACACTGCAAACTTCTGGGTAATAAACAAAGCTGAATAAGCATACAAGCATACAACATACAGAGGAAAAAATATTTAATTCTTTAAATTGTGATTTTTACTAATTAATTTTAAATGGTGTTTTAAAAGCGCATTCTTTGCTTTGTTTTAAAAATATATAAATAAATATAAGCATTCAAATTTTTCCAAGTCTTTTAATTGATTCAAGGATTACACTTAAAACCCAATATATAAATTTCTTAATTGACAATTACGTTTAATATGCCATAGAAAAACAGCTTAGCTGTGTAAATATTGTCGTTTTCATATTGATTGAGCAAACAAACCGGACTATTATTTTTATTACCCAATCGTTATCCCATTTTCGCCCAACGAAATCTGTGTAAAATGTGCTAATATATATTTTGAAATGCCGTTTTAATACCGCTTTATGCTCATGAACCGCCTATTAAATCGCTTTAACGTTCTCTGTGTAAAGAGCGAGAGGGTTTGTGAGAGCAAAGCAAGAGAGCGAACGAGAGACTGAGAGTGTAGGTGGAAACAGCTGAGTGCCGTTAGAACATTCGGTTTCATTTGTTTAGTTTTCCGGCGACGGCTGATGAGCGGGGTGGAATATTTTGTGTGAGTTGCGTGCGGTGAATAAATTGGTTGGAAAAATGCAAGGAAATTGCACGTAGCTATCAACATTTATCTAAAACCCATCGAATCGCGTTCGATTGAGTCCTTGAATCCTGCTCAGGATATTGAAGTGCCCCGAGAGATTTAGCTTGGCGGCAGGTAATCAAACACCTGTTTGCCAATCACTTCTATCGAGAGAGAGAGAGTGCCATGGGATTTTTAAATGAGTTTTATACGGCTTAAAATAAAGAACAAATTAAATTGTGGGCCCTTAAAATAAACACACACAACTTTTAATGAAAGTACTTGTTTTTTTTTCTGTTAATTATACATTTGTTTATGTTTCTTCAGAATTCTCGCGGGCACGTCATTGCCAGCCAGCAAAAAATAAATCAATAGCGAGAGGCACAGGGCACAAAAAGAGAGAGCTCTCTTTTGCCCTTAATTATGGCTCTCTTTTTTTGGTGGCATTGGGACTCTTTGGCCGCTTCTGTTCGGGAGTTTTTTGTGTTCCAACGGCTTTTGCGAATTTTAAATTTTCGAAGCGGATAAAAATTGATTTTAAAAATATTTTCCCTGTGAAAGTGATTTAATTGTTTTCAATTTGAACCATGTTTTCGCAGTTGCTAGCGGCTTTCCAGCGGCTTGTAAGTCAATTAAAAAGTCAATTTGTGTGGGTTCACTGCTGGTTGCCATTACCGCAACATTTCTACGGCTTCCGACGGGAAACTGAGTCACGGACACGGTTACGGTTACGGGCGAGGGAACGCTTGTGCCGGCAACCCAACGAAAGGGCAGACTACCAACGAAATAGGAGGATATCCCGCCGCCAGCTGGTCATGGACTACATCTTCGAGTGCTTCTTCGACGACACCTTTGACCAGATCACGCGGAACGGCCTGCAGGACCGCCAGTCGCGCCGCGATGTCCTTGACCATCTGAGCTCCATCATCAAGGGCTGCAGCGAGGGCCAGGACACCCAGACCGAGGAGGTGGCCGCTATTGCAGTGCTCGCCGCCATGCGCTTCCATCGTCTGGCCAAGGAGCAGAACGGAAAGGTGAGAGGTCTAGTCGTCATAGTTTTAGAGAAAATTAAAATTAAAATTTCCCAGATTTAAGTAACAGTTTGCATACCCAAAATTTAAAGAGGGTGCCTTAAGTTCGTTTTTTTGTAATAAAATAATTTCTGATAATATATTCTTCAAGGCAATTTGAAAATTGATAAATAAACAAAAACGCAAGACAGAGCCAAGTCGGCAAACGAACCGTTCCGTAAACAAAGCTGAAACCAGGCTGTCGCAACAGCCTCTCCCTTGCCTTGACACTCAAAACCTAGCTGCCTGGCTGAACACAAGGAAACCACTTCGCCATTCAGTCCAGCAGCAGCAGCCAACGAAAGGAGAACCTCTATTAGGAGCTTGAGGAGAACTTATAGCAATCGAGATGTCCCAAACGAAGTCACCGCCCACTGAGCCCGCTGAGCCGGCAGCCACCGGCAGTGCTAACGATCAGCAGCGAGTAAAGATCGGACATTATCTGCTGGGCGCCACCTTAGGCACCGGCAGCTTTGGCAAGGTGAAGGTGGGCGAGCACCAAATTACGGGCCTCAAGGTGGCCGTGAAGATTCTCAACCGGCAGAAGATCAAGAGTCTCGATGTTGTGGGGAAGATACGGCGCGAGATCCAGAACTTAAAGCTCTTCCGGCATCCGCACATTATTAAGCTGTACCAGGTCATCTCCACGCCCTCGGACATTTTCATGATCATGGAGTACGTGAGCGGCGGCGAGCTGTTCGATTATATTGTGAAGCATGGCAAGATGCCGGAGCATCAGGCGCGCCGCTTCTTTCAGCAGATGATCTCGGGCGTGGACTACTGCCACCGGCACATGATAGTCCATCGGGACTTGAAGCCGGAGAACCTGCTGCTCGACCACAACATGCACGTGAAGATCGCCGACTTTGGCCTGTCGAATATGATGCTGGATGGCGAGTTCCTGCGCACTTCGTGTGGTTCCCCGAATTATGCTGCTCCGGAAGTGATCTGCGGCAAGCTATATGCCGGTCCTGAGGTGGACATTTGGTCAAGCGGCGTCATCCTTTACGCTCTGCTTTGCGGGGCGCTGCCCTTCGATGACGATCATGTGCCGACGCTGTTCCGTAAGATCAAGTCGGGCATTTTCCCGATACCCAAGCACCTGAACAAGCAGGTGGTGAATCTGGTATGTCAGATGCTGCAGGTTGACCCGCTAAAGCGGGCCAATATCGAGGAGATCAAGAAGCACGAGTGGTTTCAGAAGGATCTGCCCTCGTATCTCTTTCCCTCGTCTATCGAACAGGACTCCAATATCATTGACACGTACGCGGTGGCCGAGGTATGCACCAAGTTCGGTGTGACGGCCGGCGAGGTGCACAGCTCGCTGCTTAGCGGGGATCCCCACGATCAGCTGGGCATCGCCTATCATCTGATCATTGACAACAAGCGCTTCGCCGACGATACCGCCAACCAGATCAATGAGATCAACAATTTCTTTGTGATCGGATCGCCGCCATTGCCGGCACCGCTTCAAACCCCATTGGCCACTGTGACCGTGGCCGGCGGTGGCTCGGCGTCCAGCTCGGGCAGGGCCACACCTGTGCCGCACCCAGAACGGATTGCTCCACTGCGTGAACACCAGCTGGCCATGTCTGTCCAACAGTCGGGCGGCGGAGCCTTTCCGGAGAAGACAGCCCGCAGTGGAACGCCCGTCAAGCGGGCCAAATGGCATTTGGGGATTCGGTCGCAGAGCAGGCCCAATGACATCATGCTGGAGGTATACCGGGCCATGAAGGCTCTCAGATACAAGTGGAAGATCATCAATCCGTATCATGTACGCGTCCGCCGGCAGAACCTAAAGACGGGCCAGTTCTCCAAGATGTCGTTGCAGTTGTACCAAGTGGATGTCAAGAGCTACCTGCTCGACTTCAAGTCGCTGACAAATGAGGAGGTGGAGCAGGCCGACGATGTTGTTTTGGAGAGCCAAACTCCCCCGGTATCGAGTGGTGGTGCGGGTCATCATACCATGGAGTTCTTCGAGATGTGCGCTGATTTAATTATTCAGCTGGCGCGCTAGGAAGGTGGAGGAGGAGCTGCTGACCCTTTAAGGGTAACACAAAGTTTCGCACAAAAGGAGAGCGGCCTGGCGAGGAGAAGGTCGAAGTTCTCTCTTGAGGCGCATATTATTATTATTTTAACCTAACAAATATATAACTTCTATTTTGTATTAACCAATTGTAATTGAGAGGAAAGTGGACAGGATGTGTGTGTTGTTTAGCTTGTAATCCTTGAATAAATCGGCCCATATATATTCAACAACCCATGGTTAGTTTGCCTTTCTGCTAGAGAACAGCTCTAGGCTGCCATTACCCCCTTGCTTTAAACTAGAGCGCCTCTCTATGAAGTTTTATTCCATATATATATATATGTATATTCCCGCAGGTATGCCTCATGGGCAAGTACCATAACATCCTGTATATCGGCCTGCGCACCTGCTGGGACTGGGGAGTGCGCGACTCCGAGGTGGTCGTTCAGCTGCTGGGTGAGTACAACCAAAGGAGCAGAAGCCGGAGATGGAAATGGAGCTCCGGCTCGAACCCAAACTCAAAGAGGCAGCCCAGCTAAATAATTTAATTTATGTGCATATGTATGTGGTGGGACATTCATGCCTTGTGTGTGCACTGAAAATAAGTTGAGTTAAGGGAGTGTGTCTTGTCCTTTTTGAAGTGAATCTCTAGAAAAATATCAATCCTGGGGGGTCTTAAAATAAGTTATTAGATAAAAAATATAGTTTCAGGAAATATTTATCATGTGTTACTTCTTCAAATTACATTCAGAATTATTTATTATATATTTTCGTAAAGAACATTTTAATTACCCAGATATATATATATATTTTTAAAGATTTAGTTAAAAAATCTTTGGTTTTTCATTCAACTAAAATTCCATTTAATTCTTTTATCTTATTTATTTTTAAATTGGTTTTTATAAACAATTTGCCAAAGAGAAGCCTTAAAAAATTATCCTTAATTGCGCCTGCCAATACCTACCCATATATCACTTTTCCTAAAATTTCCTCCCTGTGTATTTGCTCTCTGAATGTGTGTGTTTTGGGGCGTGGCTGGTTGCTTTGCATATTTTAATGAATTTTATCCCATCGCATCATATTATTACGCCCATAAGCTGGCTGGCAGGCAGGCAGTTTTAACTTTAATCACGTGTTTCTGCTAATTGCGTTAAGAAAGTGTTGCTAATGTCGTTCTGCCGTTGTTGCTGCTGCATCGTAAAACTTGTAAAGTGCCTTAAAGTGTTGCAAGTTATTTGGGGCGCACATGCGTATATTTGAGTGTTTTTCCCGTACCGGCTCTAATTAAAATGCTGCGTAAAGTTTGCAAACGAGCGGAGGCGCGTCCGGGGGAAAGTGCCCGAAATTAATGGCATGCCTCTGTCATGGGATCTCTGGACTCGTGTGCAATAAAACTTGCTCCCTGCTTGTCCTGTCGGCACATGGCCTGCCCTGCCCTGCCCTGCCCCGTATTTTGTTGCCTTATTTTTGCTAACAGCAACTGCCTGGCTTGTTGGCAAACATTTTGCCCAGTTTCCGTTTTCCGCTGACTTCATTTCGGTGCCAAAAAAGCCACAAGCTACAAAGGGTTTTTAGGAAACCAAAAAGCCAATAGGGAGTCGGCCAAGCAGCAACAAGTGCAGCCACGTAATTAGGTTTTTTATGGCTGCTGCCGCTGCGATCTGATGACATTATTTAAGAGCATGGAAAAAATGGTTCCTTAGCTTAATAAAGGAATGCATTAAGTATTTAGCCAGGAAAACTTTAAACACAAATTCTGCTGTTATCTAATTTTGTTTTAAGTAAAGAACATCCATTTTTCTTTTAAATAATATCTCCATACCCTATTGTAGGAGCCATTTACGAGTGCGAAAAGACTTTCGAGCGGATTTTCCTGGGCGCCCTATTCGGGCCACATGCTCCTCACTTCATAGCCGGCTGGCGCAGTGACTTCCATGATCAGGTGAGTGACTGACAGTCCCCCTCTCGAAATCCCTACTGCACATAGCCACCCTCCCCCTATGGGATGGACACCCCATGTAAGCCCTTTGTTTGCAGCACGAGAATGTCCGGGCGATGGTTTACTTTCTGAAGCATGCGACACGCGAGAAGCTCACGCTGCCCGTCTGGATACCGCGCTTCGAGCAGGAGCGACAGCTGAGGTGAGTCCCCGCTCCTTTCTCCTTTGCCCTTTCTCCTATTATGCCCTCCTTCCGTTTGACTTTCACTGCGTTTCCCGCTTTCTCTGGTGGCTTTCATGTGTCGCTCCAGCGCTCTTTTGCCGCCTCCAGCAATTTTCACACTGGCCGGGTTAATTGGATAGTTGGATAGTCGGGGTGACATGCGAAGCACTCTATCCGCTGGAGCAGATTGTTTCATAGCCTTCATTGCCTGGGTCCTGACATTTATGATGTCCCCATTTCGGAAAATCAAGATGTGGTCTTTAGTTGGACCATGAAACCGTTTTATGTTTCCTCTTCATGTTTAAGGAATTTTTCCAACCACTTCTTTCAAGAATTGTTTAATTAAAACCCTTTGTAGACCGGTTATTTACCAGTATATCCCAGCAACCGCTCTTCCACCACAATTAATAATGAGTCTGTTCCCATTGTAATTGTGTTTTCGGTTACAATAAGATACTACAAATAACCGCTGGGAATACAAGCAAAGAGAGGACTGGCGCGAAAGTGAAAAGTAACCAGGGAATGAAAGGATTTTAATTAAATTAATACATCAACCATTGTTGTGGCTGTCCTGTAGGTGTAGTTGATGTGTGTGTGTGTGTGCTGGCGTATGTGTCTGCCATAATTGAGTGAAAGATGGCGACACTTTACAACCACACCCGCACGGCTACAAATACACTTGCCTGCACAATGGCCGCCGCAGCGAACGCTCTCAATCACTGGCTGTGTGCTCGCTCCCCTCACTTCCCACTTCTGCTGGTGTCATGTATAATTAAGATTTTCATTTGCAGCTTGCTGCGGGGGGGTTTTTCTCATTTTTCCACCCCTTTTCTTCTTTTCTCGCTTTCCCGACCGCCGAGATTTATGCACATGTGTGAGTGTGTTGTATCTGATGCGATAAGCTGAAAACCAACAGGCAGCGATGTAAACCTTTTGTTATTTCGGCTTTGTTCGCCAGCACTCCGGAGGATTAAAGTCAAAAATGCGTGTAATAAGCGCACAAAGCATTCTCAACCCCACTACGCCCACTAATCCACTACAGTGGTGCTTATTTGGCGATTTTTCAAATATATTTTAGCCAATTGCGGGATTAAAAAAAGAAAGTCGGAGGGTTCTGCCCTTTTTTTAAGGTATTTAGCTATCTTTTACAGTTTATTAATATTTATTATTTGAAATGAGAGGAGTTTTAGCCGTTTACACAATGAAACTATTCTGGCAAAGTGTTCTAAGTTATTTTGGATTTAATTAAATTCATTTAATTAAGTTTTTGCTTAATCATGGTATATATTTAATCTTTTAAGTCAGATCAAGTCTGCAAAAGGCCCTGTTTTTGTTAGATTACTCTGTATGTATTTTAGCCACTTTTTTAAGGCCAGAATGGTCAGCACTGATCCACACACTGGATACACTGACTGTTTGCGCTTCTTGAACAAACAGAAGACAAAAAAAACTGACTGCAAACATTAAGACGACATTTATGATGCCCTCTCGCAACAGCGGCCAAAGTCATGAATAAACGTTAATAGCTGCAGCTGTGTGTGGGTGGAGCATATGTGTATGGTAGAGGGTGTGTGTGTTTGAGGCGGGTGTTTGAGTAGGGAGCTGTGAAAAGCAAGCAATGAGACATTAAACGTTTTGGCCAAATGCCGTTAGAGCTGCATAAATCAGTGCTGAAACAGCATATTGCTAAAGTTCAACTTCTTCTCAGAACACTCGGAAAAATATTAAATTTGAGCTTAAGAACAATATAGGTAATAAAAACACACTTTTACTTTAAATACCCTTGTGAATTGGAATAAATTCAACACTTGTGAGAACCCTTTCCAATATAAATTTAGAGAATTAAATAAACGCATAAATAAAATATATTTTTAATATTAAAAATCGTAATAATTATAAAAATTAACATTTTAAAATTCTTAATTACTGTTTATTTGTTTAATTTCACCAAGAAACAAGTGAGCAATATTTGAAAATATATTTTAAGCTACTAAAATTGCATTGGCTCTTTGTCCTTATTATCATTATTTAATATAATTTTAAAGGCGTCGAAATGCACAACAACATTTGGAATAATTCAAGTGACTTAAGAATGTCATTTTAAATTAATGAATTTTTCATGATTGCAGCCAGTAATTGCACAGCTTAACTTGCTTTTAAAACAAGGTAGTTTCATTATTCCACGACTATTTAGCATAATCTGGTGCTGGCGGGTAAACCTGTTGACTAGAGAGCGCTCCACGAATAATTTATTTCCCTGAAAATCTCCTGCAATTTACCCTGGCTTAACTACAAGTTATAAAGGTAAGGTGAAAGCTTTAAGCCGCAGCTAATACCTTAGGTTAGACAGAAATTTGATTTGTCAGCCCACATACTCGTCAGCTGATTAAATTGTTAATGTTTGATTTATATAATATTCCTGCCTCGAAGGGCACAAATCCTTGACGAGTGGATTTACTGAGTGAAACTGTCGCGAGATGCGAGTGGCGAATGTCTTGATTCGTACAGGGACTCGCTTTTATCGCTGCCAATAAAACGCAAATGAATTTGCCAAGGCAATTTCCCAGCTGTCATCGGGATGGTGGCTCAAAATGCGCTTATCGTATGTTCGCCAGCGTAGGTGTAACGCTGTGAGGGTTACTTCCGGTTTATTGTGGTTTTTGCTCTTTTATTTGCCTACTTTTATGCGTAGACATAAAAGCCCAATGCGAATGCGTATGTGTGTGTGTGGCGATATTGTGTCGCAAATGTGCTCTAAGTGCATTGTACATGCTAATGCCTGAATGGAGACAAACGCCTTCCACTCACAGGCCACATTACGCATACGCAGTGTGAAAACAGGGCAGCACTGAAAAAACAAGTGGGAAAGCTACAGTCGAGTGTGACCGACTGTAAGATACCCGATACCCAAAGCATTGTAGGTGAAATTAAATAGCACATGAACATATAAAAAGAAAATGTTGACAAATAGAGACAAATATTGCTAGAAACATGTTGAGCAACACTTAAAAGAGACAAATGTTGCTAGGAACATGCTGGGCAACTCTCAAAAGCGACAAATGTTGCTAGGAACATGCTGAGCAACACGCACGTGCGCTCTCTCTCTCTCTCTCTCAGAAACTTTATTGTTTAATAACTTCTATGTTTATTATCTGATTTTACTCAAATTTTCATAACACGTTCACTATTGCTTACTTATTAAGCCTATCTATTTACTTTACGCCGAAAATCACGCATATGGTTATATACCGTTTTTATCATTTTCGGGGGCGGAAGTGGGCGTGGCCAAATTTTAAAACAAACTTGATCTGCGTGCAACAGATTCCAATGTTGTCACCAAATTTGGTAACTCTAGCTCTTATAGTCTCTGAGATCTGTTGTTTCACACGGACAGACAGACGGACAGACGGACAGACGGACAGACGGACAGACGGACAGACGGACAGACGGACAGACGGACATGGCTAGATCGACTCGGCTAGTTACGCTGATCAAGAATATATATACTTTATAGGGTCGGAGATTTCTCCTTCTGCCTGTTACATACATTCTCGGTTGGCACTAACTTATAATACCCTTGTACCCTATGGGTACCGGGTATAACAAGCGAAACAAATGGTAGCAATAAAAAAAAAATACAATTGCAGGAACTTAGAAAATCCAATTGGTGAACTTTCAGTTGGTAAAGTATAAAGAAGAGGAATCAATAAGCATTTTTTTAAAGGAAATTAGGTCAGAAAATATAGTTACGTATGTGGGCTCTATTATATTAAAATTTATTGCGCATGATAGGAGAGATCTTTTTACTTCTTATTTATATGTATCTATTTATTAATGTACGTTATTAAGATTTCTTCATGTGCTTTTTTCTAAATTATCTGAGGCAAGCAACAAGCGAGCAGCTTAATTGAGGTCTGCCACCCATTTTCCCAGCTCCTGTTCGTCCTGCTAATGTAGGAAGGCCATTTTGATGCTTGTCGCCCATTAAAGCTGCCACAAAGAGCGGGCTAAACGCAACTTTGTGACATCTACTCACTCCTACAGTTACTCTGATTCTGACTTTCCCGTATCCGGTTCTTTGTTCTTGTTTTTTTTTTCTTGCAGATTCATTGATGTCCCCATTGAGTCCTGCGGAAAGTCCTCGCCCCTACGCATTGCCCTGCAAGCGAATGCGCCCGAAATGCTGCTCATACTGCTGAGGTAAGTTATGGAGAGGAAGAAAATTCTAAGAAAATTCCAGGGCGGATTTCCGGGGACAAGGAGATGTGTGCCACTTCAATTAGCGCGAAATATGCAAAGCGGTCGCCACTTGGCGGCGCCGCAATGTATGCAACATAAAATACAAGACGCTTAGCATAAGCAAGTGGTCGCGAGCCGCAAAAAAACAAGAGAATAAAGAACGCACCCAAGGAAGAGATAGAAAAATAAAAGTAAAAAAATTATCATTAAATATGAAAGTCGCTGCCAAAGCGAATTTGCATCACAAGGCAGTCTCCGCCGAGTCTCATGGTCCCTTCGTCGTCCAAAAGAAAAAAAAACAGCTTGTAAAAAGTTACGAGCATGCACTCAAAGGCAACAACAAGAGGAAAATGCAGAAGCAAAAAAAAAAAAACTAGAGGCGGGCCGAGATTCATAAATTTATATGTAAACGCCTGCAGTTTTCGTCCTTCGTCCTTGACTTTCGTCGTCCCCGGCAATTTATTGTTTCTTAACTTGATATTGCCGCCGCCACGCCCCATCGCCAACACAGCAGCTCGCCCAGCCAGTTTGCCCCGCCTTGCTCTTCGATTCCTGATGCAGCGCCAAAAAGTATGTTTTGCATAAACTGCGAATATTGATTGCAGGCCAAAAAGGCGAGTCACAACAATGTGTCCTTTTTGGCGGTTCGAGCGAAACTTACGGCTGAGATACTCAGCTGTCAAAAGTTTATGGCGAAGGTTAAGGAAACGGCTTGAATATCATTAGATCAGAGTTTTTGGACAAGTAATAAGTGAACTTTCTCGGGGTTCCCTTTAAAGTGGCATACTTTTCATACACCTTATAAATTATCAAGACAATTAAAGAAGAACTTGAAAGTAGAATGTTTGTAACATATTTAGATCAATTTTATTCATAAGTTTATATTTTGAGACTATTTGTCATTCATAGTTTTTTTATTAAAGTAATTATAAATATAAAATCTAAGTAGAGCTCCTAAAAATTCCAAATTATTTAGCGTTATTGGTAACTATTGATTACACTGTAGCTAACCTTCTAAAAGTTCAATTCCTTTTCAAACTTTGTCCCAAAAACAAATTCGTCTTCAATAGCGCTGAAAATTAAATTCCTAATGATTTCTTTTGGAAATTCTTGCGCCCTTTTTTGTGACGCCCTCTAACAATTTGCAACATTAATTTTGCCATTTGTAATCCGGCGAAATTAAAAGTGAATTCCTGGCCCTAGAAGGGGGCGCAATGCTGAAAGAATTCGCATTATGCGGCAATGGAGGCCAGCTGTGGATGCCGATTAGGATGGAGGGCATGAGATTGAGATTCCCGCCAGCTGTGCTGATTGCACGAGGCAAATTGCAATTGCAATTGCAATGGCTTCGATTGATGGCAACTGTTTGGGTTTGGCTTGCCAATTCCCCGCTGTCCGCTTTCCCCATCCTCCGGCACTTTCCACCAACTCCCAGGACAAATAGGAGGTGGGTTTGTCAGTCTCGTTGTTTCTGTTTCTGTTTCTGCGTCGTCGCCTTTCCGCCTGGACTGATTTTGATTCAGATGCTGCGGCTGCTGTTTCAGTTACTGATTCCGATGCTGATTCGGCCATAAATTCTCGATATTGTTTCGCTTTTGTGTGTTTTAATTTTCGTTACGCTTTTCGCTTTGCTGCATTTTCATTTGAAATTGGCCATAAAATATGCAAATGGCTGTGTGGTGAGATGTATTATTTTTTCCAGCCACCTCTCACTCCTTTATATCTTTCTGCCCCGCGCTGCAAAAGTGATTTACTTGTGCATAATTGCGCATACGCCGTGTTATTTTGCGGGAAAAAATAGGGCGATATTAATATATATGGTGTCGGTGGGAAAACGCCAAATAAATAAGAGACACATATAAATTACAGTGCTTATCAGCCATAAAGATGGAAAAGAGAGGAAAGTGCACACTTTTGACAAACATTTTCAATTTAAAAAGTGACAACACTGCTGGCGCCATTCGCCATTTTCCACACATGCCACAATTTGCACTTCATTTGCCATTCACTCAGGTCCGTCTGTATACACAGAAAAGAATCTACTATAAAGTTTTATTTGAAGACTTTAAAGTTCATTTAGTAATATGCAAAATATCCTTTCTTTTTTCTGAATTAAATATAGAATTGAGGAACTAATTTATTCTTATACAATCCATGTAAATATTTAAATAAATTTCCTAAAGAAAAGCTCCTTCAATCAATCATAGTTTCCTTTTCAGTGCATGTATTCCTCTGTCTCTGTGTGAGTATGTGCAACTGACACAACCGCGAGCCATGTCTGTTCATTATTTCATTTGTACATTGTGTTTATCAGGGCATCTAGCATTTATTGCGTTCACCTCGTCCACCTCCTGACACCTCACCCCATTTGCATTGACCGCAAGCAAACCAACTACGTGCTGGCAGCTTGTATCTCATTTGCAAACAGTTACCCACTCCTGACCGCTGACACGGCTCCTCCATTCGCCTGCTCCATTCCGTTGCAGATACGGGGCCGCACCGCAGCCGCCGGACGGAGGCGCCTCTGTAATTATCGCGCTGCTCGACAAACTCATCGAGAATGGGCGCAATTACAGCTACGAGCTGGTCATGTGCCTCAAGATACTGCTGCGCAATGTAACCATGATTGAGATGCCCTTTAAGGTGAGTCCCGGGATCGGGGAAGCAATGGTTGGATAATAATTAACTTGGCTCAGAAGCGAATGAAAGGGCAGGGTTACGTGAATACAAAAGTAGTTACCAAGCTAATTCTAACTATTTAGGCAGAACTTTATATAGCTGTTGTTAATATGATTCTGAAATATATTTTCTTACTAACACAATGGAAATTAGAATGTATTTCGTAACTTAATTACAATTAACTAGGTAAATAAAATAATACACCAAGTTAAGAAAACTTATTTTGGTTTATTTAAACAAGTTTTTCTATAGCACTTTAGTTGGCTTCCAAAAAAAAAAAGCGCAGCTTTGTTAGTATAATTATTTTAAAATTTGTAAATTAAACTCAAAGGTTTTAGTGCATAAGAAATAAGAGAGTTATATTTAAATAAAATAATTAACCTGTTCTTTGATTTGATTGTACTTCTTATTAGAGAAAGTATCAAGTCTATTTCCTAATCAATTTATGACCACAACTATTATATTTCACTAATTTAATTAACTAATATACAATGTAAATTATTTATCTGCAGCCTCTTTTATACGCCTCCCGAAGAGAGATGTTCTTTGAGCGCTACGGCCGCCTGTTGATGGATGAAATCATTGGGAAAGAGCAGGTCTATGGAGTGCCCACCCTGCGTCACTTATGCCGGTAATTATCAACTCTGAACTGTCATTTTGACAGGGGGCGGGAACACAGGGGCGCGCAGTCAAAAGGGAAACGCCTCCGGACACTTGACTTTGTGACTAAACAATGAGGTGGCCATGTCCGTGAATTTGGATGTGGGAATGGCCATGGGAAGAGAGATTAGGAGGCCAGAATGGAGATGGAGTCTGACAGCCATAATAAGTTTCACTTTTTTATTCAATTACTTTGGCTTAGGTCCGCCACGCCTGCTTAACTTTCTACGGCAGACAATTCCGTGATAAGCTCGAAAAATGAAATAAGCATAAGACAGGAGCCCAGCTGATAAAGTGACAAACTGACTGACTGACGGACTGGCAGTTTGACAAATGTCCACAGAGAGAAATTATGCAGGAAAAACTTTTGTTGGATAATATTAGCATTAAATTGAAGAATTTTTGAAGGACACTTATTCAGAAAATTGCTATTAAATACGCTTAAAATCTTTAATCGTTTGAAAGTTTGGCTTTCATATATTTTATTTAAACATAACTCAGAAAGACCCTTATAGAAACCTATTCAATTTAATTTTAATTATATAAGTTGACCTAATTTATCGCAAAAGTTTCTTATTGTGGGCTAAAGTTTTTTAAGACACTGAACTTTTTAACTTGATTAACTTTTTTGCTCAGTGCCTGTCCCGAACCTTAAGTTGACAAGTTTTCTCCGTCCGGGCTCCTTTGTCATGTGGCTTAATGCAAGTTTGCCTTTCTTTTCATGTATTGTGTCAAAGTCGGGGTCGAAACTTTGCCGCTCGCTTCACCGAATAGGCCACAATATATAGTCAAATGTCTGCCGGGGCAACTTAATGAATTAAATCGATGCGGAATTCTTTGCCACTTTGATCGTTGTTTAGTCGAGAACTTTTGCCCACCGGTCGGTCCCTGTTTTAATTCGATAAGTTGACGTCTGCCTTGTGATGCGGTTCTTATGGGGGACTCTGTATGAGGGTCCTGGCTCCCATATAATATATTTGAGCTATATATTTGTAGAGTCCTTGGGTGCGGGTACACAAATACGAGAGCCGGGTCGAAAACGAGAACGAGTATTTGCCTGTGTCCGCTCACGTGTCACAGAAACGTCCATTGACTTTGGCTCTCGTTTCAGTCGAAACTCTGGCCAGCTTGTTGGCCAGTTTGTTTTTCTTGGGCCAATGTTTGCGCTGCGGCAACTCGCGCTCTTGGCCTGCATTGGCAAACAGACGAGATGGACTAAGGAGTCCAATAAACACTCTGTATTTTTATATTTAAAATATCAAATTAAGTGTCGAAATAAAATATTGTTCAGACACCCATTCAAAAAACATTTTCGTAATTTATAAATTAAGAATAATAATTTTGTAACCATTAGTCAATGGTTAGCAATGAAATTTGGCAGAATAATATGACAGTTTAGTAAAAATATTGATATGGACTTGCCACTCTAAATCAAAGTCTGAAATATTAACAATAAATTCGATTTTTATATTTTAAATTTTCCTTTATTATTTTTAATACCTCTTTTTTCACGGAAGAATACCCACTGTACTAGTAATTGAGTTGGCGTCCACTTGTCGAGGCTTCAAGTATATCAGCTGAGGTTCAGTTTTTTTGTATCCCATATACGTATATATGAACTGTGGCAGTTGCTCTTGTTGTTTTTTGCCTGCTTGGCCACTTTGTGATTTCAATTTATGCAAAATGCAAAATGCATGCAGAACGCAGTACGCATTGACCCCAAAAACTTGACGATTTCCTTGTCATAACCGAGGACATTGCGCATACGCCCCGTCATCCACATTTCCGGAACGGCGCCCACAAGTAGTCGACGCTTTTTTGGACCGCTTTTTATGGCAGCCTCCCCCTCCATTTCCCCCCCCTCGGGAAGTGTCAGCTTGCTTTATTGATTGGTCGAATTTGTCGGCGGCGGCATCGTCGGCGTCGGCGGTGGCCATAAAAAAGAGCCAAAATATTGCCCGAACAGAGAAACTTGACGAGTGAAATTAACATGGACATAAAGGCCCCGGACTGGGGGAGTTGCACGGATCTCCCCGGCAGCCGATTAGCATGTTGTTAAGCTGCCCCAGCGTTTTATGACGCCAATTTAGGGGAACACTTTCCGAGGAATTTCGGACAAGTTTCCGCTGCCCCTGTCGTCGAGTTATCAAGGCCACTTTAGAGCAGGCTTCGTGTCCGCTCGCTGGCAACTTTCCTGAAAGCTTTCACTGCGCCTCTAAGTGCCGGGGCAAAAAAAGAATACGCTACCAATATCCGCTACTTTAACTTCTTCCTTTAGTTGGCAGTAGCAGCAGCAGAGCTCCAACTTTAGTGAAAGAAAGTTCCAGTTCGTCTTTTTTCGCTTACGCTTTCTTTTTTCTGCCTTTTCACTCACGAGCAAAGTTTTAAGCACATGAAGTTTGTTTGCCGAGCGCGGATTTTTTTGTTCGGCGTATGAGCTTATTGTGTGAAACTTAAATTAATTTATGAAATATATTGCTGAGATTGACAAGACTCGTGCCCAAGAGCGAGAAAGAATGCCAGCGCTGGAAAGTCTTGAGTAGCTCTAAAAAATGTCATGCCAGAAAACTATTTGCCAGCTTCTGGTTTTAAGAAAGTAAGCCATATAAGAAGTTGGAATTAAACTTGTTTTCTTTCTAGCTTATTCTTTAAGCATAATCCAGGATACTCTTGACTTAACGTTGTTATTCTGTGCAATCTTTCTTTTCCCCAAATAATTTTGAAATATTTTTTAAACCCCATTTTCCAGCTGCACCATTCGCGATATCCTGCGGCAGCACAACCAACTCCCCAACGGCATTGACACGTTGAGGCTGCCAAAGCGCCTGCAGCGATACATCGACCTGACCGAGGAGCTGGAAGGACCCGCAATGGAGCCGGAAAAGCCGGATATGCCAAAAAAGAGCTCCGCGGCCAGGCCGAAGCTGGGAAGCGAGCTGCCCCGGATGGAGACAATCTCCAGTGCGGGCGAGGATGAGAGTGAGGACGAGAGCGAGAACCACGGCCAGCTGCTGGAGGCGGTCACGGATGCGGAAAAGGCCGCCGTGGCCGCATTTGTGGCTACAAGTGATGGTGCCATTACGCCAGAGGCCAAAAAGGCGGCGATGGCTGCCTACATGGCCGCCTGTCCCCCAGGCTACGAGCCCGAATTGCCGCCCGACTTCGATCCCGATTTCCCGGACCTTTCCAGCTAACACTAACATACAACACTCACCGATAGGTCTCTTCGCTGACATTGATGCGGCCGGGCACGCCCGTGGTCTCCGTCCGGCTGGTGAGGTTGACCGTGTTCCCGAAGAGACAGTAGCGCGGCACGCGGTTGCCAATCACGCCCGTCACCACCTCGCCGGAGTGGATGCCTATGGTGATTTGCTGAAAAAAAAGAGAAGAAAAAACGGAATTTATTAAAGAATTTATCTAGAAAAAAAAACAGCAACAGCTGCATTTATAATCTGAATTCGTTCACTACTTAATAAAAAATTTTAGAAATCATTAAAAAAGATTTTGACATTTTGTGGCTTTTGGAAAATATTGTTAGATCCGTTTGGTGACCGTAAAAACTATGTGATTGAGCTAATTGGACATTTGGCTAAACTATAGCTGCCACAAGTTTGTTTTTAAAAAAGTTCTTGGCAGAGAAACTTTTGAGTCTCATCCAACAATTGTCAATCGGAAAACTTTTTTGCTTGGCTTGAATAATAATAAAGTCAATTAAATTATATTAATTGTTGACTTCAAGCTGTTTCTATTTTTCTTTCAGAAAATGTAGAGCTATGGTGTTTCATTTTGAATTTTCATAATAATTTTCCGGCAACTGAAGCCTACATCAGCCATAGACGGCATCAGCTAAAATTATAATCCAAATGTTTTAGAAGAGTTTATCTTGAAAATAAAGAGGTGGCTAAGATCGTGGCAAGTGGAAGGGGCACTTCATTGCGCTAATAAACTTTCGCCGGCAAGTCCCATCATCAACACCCGAAAAGTTAGCAAACCGCAACGGAATGTAGCTGGCAAAACCAAGCGAAAGTTGCCACAATTACTTTCCAAGAACTTGCAGTAGCAGCAGCAGCAGCAGCAGCAGTATGAAAAAGTTTTCTTTAATTAAATTTAAAACGAAATGAGCGGCGACGGCGACCAAAGCAAAAGAGCAAAAAACCCCGCACCCACCAAAGGTCCTCTCTCGTTAGTAGTAGGTGACGATGCTCCGGGTAAAATCAAAAGAGCTGAGTTTTGGGAAAGTGCAGAGCCAAGGGAATATGTGCAAATGGGTAAAGTGCTGCCAACAGGCGGAGATAAAAGGCGAAGGACGAAAGTTGTAATTACCAAAAAAACATTACATAAAACTAATTGCCAGGGCACCAGCGAGCGATAAGCGAGGAATGCCCAAACCTCCGGCATCCGGAGACCGAAAATGCAGAAAGTCGAACCAGGAGAAAATTCCACTGAACTCCATCTGCAAACTAAATCAAATCAGAGGAGTGCAGTGCGGATGAATGATTCAGAAGAGAGCTGCAAACAAAAATCAATCACTTTTGTTCCTTTGATTAAATAATGAAGCTAGCAACTTTTCGGCGAAATGGGAATGCATCCGAAGGTGAGAATTCGTGGTAAAAAAAAGAGAGAGATTTTTCTTTATTATATTTCAGTTGAAACGTATTCTTTCATATCTTCCATAAAAGGATTAAATCTAAACATTTTCTAAAAACTGCATTCAAACTGTGAAAAATTCTGCCGAAACTTCTAAGTAAACAATAGCAGCGCCAGTAAATAAACTAAATTTTACCTTAAGCATTATTTTTAAATTTTAACAAGCTTTTTCATTTCAGTTCGTCAAGAAGCAAGGTTTTCCTGGCCAAGTCCTCTGCTAAATAAAATGAAAACACTTTGTAAGAACCCAACTCAATTAAGTGCAATGCCTAACCTATGAACTAGAGACAAAAGTCAACAGTGTTGCTTTTATTGCCTTTTTCCCATTACTTATAGAGGAAAAGTTGCAAGTTTCAGTAAAATAACAGTGCTGCTTGGCTTCAAATGAAGAATAATCAAGAGCCACATGCTTTCTAGTTTCTGGAAAATTTCCAGATTATTTTCATACTTCGGTCAAGATGTATACGGCAGTTGGGAGAATGATTTTCCTCGGCTGGCCAGAACCCGAGTGAATAAAATACATAGTAATTGCAAAAAGTTTTTGCTGAAATCCGAATCAATATTTATGGACTGCAAGCACAGGAAGTAGCCAACAAAGCAAAGCAAAGCAGCGGGCCAACAGCGTCGAGGAAAACTGGGAGGAAAAGGAAAGGCGGGAAGGCCGAAGCCAAAGTTTTTGCATGAAGAAAAACATCGGTATAATTGGCTTCATAAATGGAAGGCGGGGCTTTTCTGGGGTGCCTGCAGGATGGCGGGATGACTCGCTGCTGCTGCTTTTTATCAGGATTTAATGAAGCGCAAAATGACGCCAGTGGCGGCAAAAGGGAAAGGGATATCCTGGGCGCGGGCAGTGCAACAAGCTCTGATGTCGTGTCCCAGTTTTTGCCTCGACTCGGCTCCTGCTGCTCCCAGCCCCGCGGCGTTTCTTAATTGCATTTGGAGCGATCTATCAAACGTTGACTCGACTCGATGGAACCGGAGTCGGATTCCCCTTTTTTGTGTGTGGACCAGGACGCCTTTCGTCTCTACATTACCAAAAGCAATCAGTCAAATATGAAATACTGACAACCGCAAAAACTTGACTGCAGTTGTGGCAAGATGGCCAAGCGGTGGGAAGCGGAGAGCAACCGGAGAAGGAGAAGGTCTGGGGCAGATGAATGATCCTCGAACAAGGGGGATGGAGGATGGCGGAGAAGAGCTTCTTGGAGCCACAGGCAAGACGATAAGGTAATGGAATTTTAGCTAACAGAAAAACAACAACTCTGACAATAAAGCCAAGTGACACGAGTCCCGGCCAGAGTTCTCCGGTTGTGTATGTAGTTATGGCACACGCACTCAAATTCTAGGATGTATTTGCAGTAGGGTGAATCGGGTATTGGTTTAAGAATTCAACCGTATTTAATTTAAAGTCAGCCTTAAGCCCTTATATTTTGGGTAATTTGAGTCCAAAAATAAACCTTTATAAAGATTTCTGTAATATAGTGGCAGCCTGTATGATTTGCATAGTGGTCAAATTATTATCAGGCAGACTATACATTTATTCAATATCCCGGATGTATTCAACTATTAATAAATAATTTAAAAATCGGAAATTCCCTTAAATATATCTCAGTTCTCGAACACTTCTCATATAGAGCCACCCTAATATACATACAGATGCCAAGACGTGTGCAAAAAGTGACTGACAAGCCACAAGCATTGTCCACACGTACAATGCTGTAATTGTGAAGGATGCCATCAAGTGGGGCATCCGCATCCTCGTCCTCGTCCTCGTCGTCAGCCTCATCTTCGTCGTCTCCGTCGTCTTCGTCCTCGTCCTCGCCCTTGTCCTCGCCCTCGCCTCGTCCTGTGGATAAACCACTGCGTTGCCAAACCCCCTTTTATTCCCTATCTGTGGCCCTGCATGTGTGCAGTGTATTTTAAGCTTGGGCACTCAAAGCAAAAGTGTTTAAGCCAAAAAAAAAAAAGAGAAAGAGAAAGATAGTGGCAGCAGCAGGCAGGCGGATGGCTGAGCCTCCAAGTTGTCCTAGTCGTCGTCCTCAGCCTCATCCTCGTCTCAACGTCTCTGGTGACAGTTGACGGTCAAGTGGCAACTAGCAAGGTTCCGAGACCCTGGACCGTGGAACCATGGCATATCCTTTGACATTGTGTGTCATCAATTTTGAATTAATTTTAGCAATTTTCGCAGTTTTCGAACCCCAAACTTTTCGCACAAACTTTGTGGAATGAACTTTTTTCGCTCGCAGTGCTGCTGTTGCGAGTTGTTAATATTTTACGTGCACTTGCCACTCAATCCGGCTGTTGGGGAGCTCTAAGATGAGGGTTAAGGATGGCTGAGGGTGGCAGACATTGAAATTTATGCGCCATTGAGTGTTGCTGTTGCTCAAAATGGCGAATTGTGAACGGCGAATGGCGCATTCAGCAACAAATTGCACGAACATGCTCGAGTTGCATGCTCACGCGAACGAGCAGAACGCGACGAGCGGGACAATTTTCCAACTACTTTCAATGCGCACAATTAGAGTGACGGCCCCCTGGAAAGGCCCCATTTCCCGGACCCTTAAAGGTCCCCCTCCATATTCCGACCCCTCTGCGGGCTCTCGACCAACTTGAGCATAAGTTGTCAGTTAGTGAATGCATTTTTTTTTTTGTTGGACAAAAACTCAGCATAAATGTGCCACAAAAGGAGCCATGCTAAGATAGACGATAACCTAAATTTGATAAAAAAATATAAACGAAATATAAATGGAATTGCGGCTAACTTTTGTTTGTATGTAATGCAGTTTACTCTATTTTCAAGTAACACTTGAGAGGAAATATTTAGAACTTATCTAAGAATATTTTTTAGCCTGAGTTTAAGTTGACTTCTGTTTGGGAAAAGGATTACATATTTCTGGTAATTTTTTGTAAGTTATTATTTAATTTTTCTACAATATTTTTAAAAAATCTTCTGCCTATTTTTACAAGTTTTCTTAAATCACAGTTCCAGTAAAACAATGTCTTCCGTTTGTAGTTCGACGGATTCCCCAATAATTTTACTTCTCCCTCTATATTATACTCCCATTTACTCCGAAAACTTGTGAATTATTTCCCCCACTCACCACTGGATTCGAGCCCATTTTGACGTTCTTGGCCATGTCCATCATGTCCAGGGCCACGCGCGCCATGCACTTGGCGTGATCCTCGCAGTGGTCGGGCAGTCCGGATACCGCCATGTACTTATCGCCAACGGTTTCCACCTGAAAGGACGAAAAGGACATGCCAATGAGTTCGTGCTATTGGGTAAATTGAGAGGTGAACCGAAAAGGCGGCGAAATTGCATCTTTTTTTTTTTTTTTTGCCTGGCGTATAAAGTGTAATTAGCCATAGCCACCCGTCGACGTGCATTTGAACTCTGAACCCACCTTGTACACGTTCAGGTTGCGCTTGGAGTCGGTTAGAGCGTCGAAGACCGTATAGAGCTCGTTGAGCATTTTCACGATTTTCATGGCCCCGTCGGGATCCGTGTTGGCCGCACAGTATTGGCCAAAGCCCACGATGCCGGAGAACATCAGCGTCACGGAGTCATAGCTGTCGAGGGGAAGTAGAAAAATACGAGTGTTTGCCATAAATAAACATCAGCAAATATAGTAAATTGTTTGCATTTTCCTACAGCATATAAGGAAGCGATGCACAGAGAAATAAATTTAGTTCTTAAATAAAAAAAGGGGAGTTCTTATTTCTATTCAAATATTTTTATGTCTAGAAGTTGATGAAAAAGATAATATTATTCTTCTTTAAAAGATTTTTATATAAATTTTGGTAATTGTATATGTATTTTCCTCTCTGTGCATTTTTCCCATTTGAGAGCCAAACGGAAATTGACGTTTTCTTACCGTTTTGGCGGCACTGGACGCTGATGTCGTAACTCATTGGCCACCGACTTTGGCAGCACCGAATAGAGGAGCCTGAAAAGAGCGGAAAAATGGCAGAAAAGAATGCAGGGACATGGAAAAGTAATTTCAATTTCGCGCCTGAGAGAATGCCCGGTGCGCCATTAAGGAGTCGCACACTGTCATTTGTCATTTGTCTTTCGTCGTTTGTCCTTTGCCGTTTGCCAAAGTTTGCCGTTTTGTCCTCTGCCATTTACCTGTCGGTTTTCTGCTTCTCGCTCTCCAGATCGCGGAACGTCTGCTGCAGCTTGTCCGTCAGCATTTCCAGGTTCTTGGTGAGCTTGTACTCCGCCTCAAACTTCTCAGAGAGCAGCACCAGATCCCTGGCGGCGTCATGCAGCGGCACATCCGAGATGTACAGTCCCTTCCTGCAAAAAAAGGCAGGACACATTCCACATTCCGGTGAGTTCAAAGATGTGTGGATATAGAAGGCAGGGTAAAAGAATTAGGAAATATTAAAGTATAGCAACATATAATGTAAATACTGATACAAACGAAAGGAATTTATTATAAAATTCAAATTGCAACTTTTTTAAGGACTTCTTTATAGCCCCCTCCGGAAACATTTTTCCCGAGTCCGCCTCTGACCAGAGTAAAGGAAAAATGACACGCATTTTGTTTTACTTAAGTCTTTGGAAAATGGCAAGGCAGCAGATAGAAGCACAGAGCAAAATGAAAAGCGGGCAATCGGTGGGGGAGTTGGCGCCTAAAAACACTTTTAATGTCAACCATAAATTCAGCTAGCTGAAGGCGCATTTGTTTCAATTTGACTGCCTATATAAAAACCTAGAGGTTATATCTAAGACCACATATAAGAGCTAATGTCCCACATTAAGGCTTGCTCAAAAAATAAGCCAGGTAAGGCAAACATACATCAGGACTTTGCAGTAGGGTAGACTCATAAGTTTTCTCCTTGAATACTTTAAATAAGGACTCATCGCCTTAAATTTCCTCTAAAAATCGCTTACGTACTTGGTCAGATCGTCCAGATTCATGACACTCGGATAGCACTGGAACAGTATGCGATCCGTTTCCGGGATGTACATCATTTGTCCCTGCGGAGCACACAAAAGAGAGAAAAGATTATTTTCGTGGGCCGAAGGGTGAAGCTATTACAATAAAATTGATTTTTATGCTGTATTTTGCGGCAGACCTTAAGCAAGCATTAAGCTTAATGCCAGCTGACGGCTGGGCATAAGGGTCCATTTGTTTCTGGGATTTGCATAACCGTTCCACACACGACTTGAGCCACACACACACTCACCTTCAGTCTCAGAAAGCGTTGCTCGTGCCGGCTGCTCATGGCCCCCTGACGCGTCTGGAGGACATATATGGTGTTTATGTGGGACAGGATGTTCTCGAAGTTCAGTTGCAGGTGTGGCCGGATGGCCTCAACCACCTCTATCAGTGGGCAGTTCTCCTCGGCCACTCTGTGGGGTGCACGGAAAATAATAGAAAGTAAAGCGATTAGGTTTTCTAAGCAAACAAATATGTAAATGGCAACAGTAGAGAATAGGGAATAACAATTTAGAGCTTGGCACTTAACCAACTGGCTATTTTCATAATGATAATGACTCCTAACTAACTGGACTGCAATAAATGCCTGCATGGATTTACCTGGGAATCACTCGGGACACGGCCTTGCCAGCCTGAACGATTTTCATTTGCCTGTCGAACATCAGGTGAAAGGGGAACACCTTGCAGAATGTGGCGGGCGATATGAGCGGGGCTGTTTGGAGGAGACGATATTAGCCAGAGTAACACCTCCGATCCCTTGCTCACCTTCGCAGAGGAACTCCATGTCATCGGGCACCTCGTCCTTCTTGGCGTCCACCTGCGATTTGGCCGCCACGTTGATCTCCCGTATCAGGAACTGAACATGGTCGTAGCGCTCGATGTCGTCACTCTTGTTCTTTAGCAGGCGCAGGCACTTCTGCTCCTTGTCCGGATCGCAGTCGAAGCTAACATGGGCCATCGGGCATATGGGCGGATCTTGAACAATAAATAAAAGCAGACAAAAGATAAACTAATTAATATTTAATATTCAGTTTAAAACTTAATAAAAATGTCTTAAAAAATATTTAATCAGTCTTGAAACTTTTTTTGCAGCAATATTTATATATTATACCAGCTCTGTTTCCCTTAAGCTATTATTTTACCATTAAACCAATAATTATTGTTAACCAGAAATACCTGTCTTTTTTAAGAGCAAACTTGTTAAATTACACTAGTTAGTAAAAAAGTTTGTCACTTTTAATTACTTTTACGTTCCTGACTCTTGGAAAATAATATTTTGATATTACGCTGCAAATGAATAATTAATTCTGTCATAAACTAATTTACTTCCACTTGGCTGTCATTTCGAATGGCCAAACAAAGCCATCAAAATGTATTAAAATCAGAGCATGTCACAAAGTTTTTCCCGCTTTTAATGGGTTATACAAATAAATGAAAATGCATAAATAAAGCCGGGCAGTCAATACAATTTACATTGATTGTCATTCCAGCTCTGTGAATTCTGCAATATGTTAATCGCCATCGTCATTTTCCATTTTCCCTTTTTCTGTATTATATTTTCAGCTTTTTCTGCTGTGGCGGCCATTTTATTTACCTGTCTCGCTGGCACTCTGCTGGCCATCGTTGTTGTTGTTCACGTTGACGTCGCCGTTGTTGGCCAGGCCATTGTTGTTGCTGCCGTTGTGATTGTTGTTTCGCTCGGCATCCTGCGAAGAAGGCGCCAGGACAACCGTGGCTGTTCCCGTCGCCATGCCCGCGGCCGTCGCCATCGCCTTTGCATCAGCCTCCAATTGCTCCCGGGCGATGGCCCTTTCCTTCTCAGCCTCGTCGATGGGCTCGCCCTTGCGCTTCACAATGTCGATTTCCACCTCGACGCCATGCAGCTTGGATGCAACGGCCTGTGAGGGAGATACGGTGTCAATGGGTCTCGAATTCACGAAATGGAAATATATATAGCACATAGGAAAATCTTAGTAAATCAGCTTTAACCTAAGAGAATTGCCACGGTAATTCAGCCCATGGCTTTCATTTAAGAAACTTAAATAAATTCTTTAAAATATAAACTTATATCTTGAGTCTAAGACCCTGTAAAGTTCACATCAAATTACATATATATGCTCTACTTTTTTCCCGAGTGTATTAACCACTGTCTCACCTTGACGATGCCGATGACGATGTGTTCGAGGCCAGGCCGTTCCGAGTAGTAATGCAGCAGCAGCTCGCCATCCTTCTCCGTGCACCGGAAGGATGGAGCTCGCATTCCCGGGTACATTGTGCCCAAGTGGTCGTGCAGAGCATCCAGGTTCTAGATAAATTATTATTTTCGATGGAGACAAAGAAAGGAAATAGAGAAAAACATTTAATTTACGGAAGAGAAAATTAAATCTTCAAAATAATTATGTTCTATAAAATAAGATGATTTTAATCTAGCCCAACTACCTTAAATTCACTAACTTGTTTGCCTCTTCCCAATAGATTTTATAATTTAAATATGCACCAATCGTTATTAATATTTAATCAGAGTGATAAATTCATTTGCATTATTTCCAGTCAAGTGTTAAAATCCTCTAAAGTGTTAAATCCGTATTAATTAAATATTTTTTATTGATTTTAAATTGTTGTGGTTTTTATTGACATTGGAATAATTTATTTAATTTTGTGATATTTTTGCTAAATGTGCTTAAAGCACGCTCAAGTTAAGCACACAAATAATGTACTCTATTTTTGTGACTATAGAAACAGGCAAAGTCTTAAAAAGTTAATCAATTTTCCTCCAAAAGTAATTTTAGGTCTTGTCCATCATAGCAACATTTTTTATATAAACTCGTAAAATATGCTAAAAACAGCAATGACCTGTCAATTGCTTCAACAAATTAATGACCCGTTCTCGTTGATAGTTTTTCTCTGTGTGGCTTTGTTGTTTGTGGATGATGCGGTGCAGACGAAAAAATTCAATTTCATTTTTCATTATGACAAAGGATTCGAGAGGAGCATTTGCGGTGAAAAATGTGGAAAATTGAAAATAAATCGAATGTGAGTGCAACAAAGGCGTTGGGGTAGGGTGTCCTGTGAGGACAATCCCTGGCAAAGGTTTCTGGGAAGTGGATGATGGGACTGGGGCCACCGGCTGAGTGGGCGATGTGTGCGCTCAAGCAAAATACTTAATGCTTATCAATGATGGCGATGTGTCGATGTCGATGGCTGTGACTGAAACTGCCAAGGGAGCAGCAGCATGAAAAATGACTCCGACGACGAGAGTGGCAAATGCAATTGGGCCGCAGATGCATGGGAAATGAGTGTGAAATGGCATTCAATTAAGTAAACTACAGGGCTGTATAGAGTAAATAACGCAGTGTACCTGTAGGAAATCCCGTGGCGTGGCTCCCAGCACTTGCAGGATCTTATCGTAGCCCGAGTCCTGGCAGAACTCAAAGAAGGTCTTGCCGAACAGCTCCAGGATGTCGTCTGCGGGTATATCTGTGTATAGTTGGAAGGACAACAAAAGAGAGAGAGAGATAGAGAGAGAGAGAGAGACGCATTAACGAGCTGGTCCTTTAATGGCCCGGACACACGTGAGCAGCTCGTCGTGGCCATAACCGCTTGGCCAAGGCATATGCTTTGTATCAGCCACAGGAAAGAGAGGAGGAACAATGAAACACAGCGGGAAAATTCACGAAAAATATACAAATCATCAAAATAAAATTATTAACAATGAATAGAACGCCATATTAATTCGAGTAAGAAAAACTTATAAAAACTTAAATATCATAAATAAAGAAATCGCTGAGTATTATGAGATATATTAAATGAGGAAATCTCTTTTACATTATGGAATTTTAGGTTTTTAAGTTAACAAGCACTTCGTTGCGAATTAAATATGTTAAGTATTATTTTTAGAAATACTTTCCCAGTGTATGGGACTAACTACTTACTGAGTATCTCGACAGCTGCTCCAATTAGATTGTATGTTATTTCATCGTCGTAAATTTGTCGCACCAGAAACTGTCCCTCCATGTTGACCATGGCCTTTTTTCTGAATGCCGAGCCAAAAATAAGCAGCCATCAAAATCGAGTCAGGCGAGACCGCAAAATAAAACGGCATTGAAGAAGGGTTTTTCCAGCAGGGGTTAGGTTCGTTGGGGGAGGCGGTGGGCGTTGGCAAAAAAGAGAGTGGCAAATACATTAATTTTAATTAAATTGCTTCTGTGCTCGTGAACTTATGAGTGAGTGGCTGGCATTCCTCCTGCCTGTCTGTGTGTGCATGGGTTTGGGCATTTTCGGTGGGGGGATTTGAGCTTTCAGCTTTCAGCTTCCAGCAGCTGCCCATATGGCGGTCACTTTATATGCTCTTTCATATTTATGTTTTTAATTAAGCAATGAAGACAAAAATAAAGCCCTTCAAATGAGAATTCTCGGTCAGAGCCTTCAAGGACCAAGAGGGTTTCGGTTTTCCCTTTCTTTCTATTTTTGGTAAGGGAATTTTAAGCTTCTTTCTTCTTTTTATTCTTTGAGGGGTTGGTAAAGATTGAATAGAAATGGGGGATTTCCTTTCAAATCTATTTTTTAGGAATTTCTTTAATTATTTAATTGTGTCTATAATTGCTTTAGATGTAACCAAAATATTTTTGAATAAATAAGACAAAAAAATTCATGATGATGATTAATATTATTTCCAGCATAGTACATGGTTTTATTAGTTATAAAGGCTGGAAATAAAATCCTTTTAGTCTGTAAACAAATTAATCAAAGAGTTAAATAGCTTATAACTTTTCGTTACAGATATTCGAATTCGTAGCTATTGTTTTAAAATATATACCATGTTTAGAATGGACTTGAGGAATGAACTAGAGTGAATATCAATAAATTGGGCAAGCAGTTCACGTACTTCCGGCTTGCTTGCTTTGCAGTTTACTTGAGAATGCAAAAGTCAACTCTAATCAGTTCCACTTGCACTTTTTGTTTTTCCTGCTTACATTCTTGCCCCTTTCTGATTTCCAATAAATCCAACTATTTTCTATTATTTTTGCTCTTTGCCATTCAGCAGTAAAATCCTTTGTGTTTCTCTGAAAAGTTAACAGGATCTTAAAGTCAGAAGCTGGGCCGCGATTTGCATTGAATAACAATAATAGAGGAAAATGGAAAATGCCTTTGGATGGCTCTCGCGTTCGCTCTTTCCCTTTGTGAACATCGTGCAAATCGACTTTATTATTTAATAGAACTTGTGCCAAGCTGTTACCAAAACAAATTGAATACAACGTGCCGGCAGTGAAAGTATTCTTCAGCATAAAAAAAAGGCGAGGAAAGCGGGAAAAGAGCCAGCGCTGCAGAATTGAACATGAAAACTGAGGCAGAGGCAAAGGGTGCCGAAGGGTGGCGAAGGGTGAATCTAGAGAGGAGAAAAAAAAAGTAATAGAAAAGTAGATTTTGTACGTGCGAAAGTTTTTCCATTTTCCCCCACGCAAAACTTCTGATTTGTCGAGTAAGTGGGCGTGGCTGCGTGGAATCGCCGGTGAGTCGAAGGTGGCCTGGTATTTCATTATTGCTCATTTCAAATGCGAGCTGCAGCCGAAGGGAGAGACCTTCGCAGATGTTGTTGGATTGCGAAATGTGTCGACAGCTGTCGCTGAAATGTGAGAAATATTTGCAAACGCTGCCTGATTGAGTTGCATTTTATTCCCTTTTTCTTCTATTTAATTTCGCAATGCCTCACACTCACACACCCGATACGAATACGTATTTTATTGTATGTGCTCAGTTTTAATTTCCTGTCCTGGCAGCGGACATTGAATAGGAAACCGGAACACGAAAAGCAGCCAGCAGCATCCTTCCAAGGCGTTTTCTGCATATTACACACCAAAATGGAAATTGATTTTTCCCTTGCAATTTATTATTTCATGAAATATGGCGTGCGGTTGAGACTTGGCCCGAAACTCCACGAAGATTTATGCCAAGTGCATGCATAAATGTAACGGCCACGCAAGGCTGCCTCCTTAAAGACCTTAAATATCCATTCAAGTGAAAGGAAAGATTGTAGCTTATTTTATACATTTTGCCTCAATTTAATTGCTGGACTTTGCCGAGGTGGGCGGAACCTTTTAACATCATCTGCAGACGGACCATAAATGCTGCTATCTGGTTCCATCTCCCAGCTGGTATTGCCCTCAGTCGGCGATTTAATTTCATAAAGTCAACACTGCCACAGCAAATGTCTATCATTTTTATTGTGCCAGCAAGGCAACATTTTGTGCCGTAAATTAAATTATCCCGCACGTTTTACCTGCCAGCCAACGCTGCGTATGATTGATTTTTATTGATTTAAATGCGCGTGAGTGTGTGTGGAGCGGAGCGGAGCTGAGATGTGTCTGTCTGAGAGATTCGGTTCGCTCTGTATGCGCCTTTTGATCGACAACTTAATTGAAAAAGTTAATGTGCGTGTGCGGAGAAAACGTAATTTGTCCATTGGACTTGGGCACGTTTCGGTCTCGGGTTTTTTTGCGGCGCTCCTAATGCAATTTGTCATTAACTCCCCGGGCGAGTGCACACAGTAAAAAAGTTTGCCATTAAATTTCGCACATTTGCGGCAGCATAAGCGTCAATTAATTCGAGCTGTAAAAATTAATTACGTACACCTTACGTTATTACTGCCATCCCGTATCCCATGCCAGACTCCCATCCACCGGCGTATTGCGTATACGCTGTGTTGGCCCGGCAAATGCAAGGCGACACTTAGTAGCATCCTCTCATCGCTTTCATTACAAATTCAATTTCCGCCCCGGTCGCCGTCCAAGTTTATGCTGATCGTCCTGCCCTCCTGCTGGGACGCCGCCCTTTAAACTCATTTAAATATTGTTTACGCCGTGACAACGACAACCAAAGGCGGCCGAAACTAAGTGGCTTAATCTGCCAAACGGCGAGAGCCGCTAAAGAAATATGAAAACATTTCGCGCCTAAGTAGCTTAGGCCAACGCCCCAGCCGTTCGGCGAAGTGTTTTTGTTTTCATTATCGCTCCGCGCTATTTTCCATCGTTGTTGGTTTAAGTTTCACGCGCATTGCCTTTTCGGGCTCCGACTTCAAATCGAAAGCAGAAATATATAATTCGGGTATATATATTCGGTTTACAGCAGTGCTGACAAAAGAAAGACAAATTTCTTCATGATTTTGGGAGAAAAGAAGCCCGATATAAGCCAAAATACTACTTAAAATGGCTTTCTTAATGTACAATATATTTTTAAACTTAATATTATATGCTTAATTTTTTTTTTTTAAGCAAATTTCTTTAACTAGTAAGGTTATTTTTAGTTTTATCTTTTAAATAATAAAAAACATAATAATTGTATAACCTATAAAAAGAATTTAAAAAATTTGGTACCATGGGAATATTCCTTAAAAATAATAAGTAAATATTTAAGTATTTTTCAAAATATCTAAAGTATTTCTTACGATTTTAAATTTGTTTGTAAGTGTATAATAAACGAATCCTTCCGGCAAAAAGGCCGAACTGACAGCACTGGTGTAAATATCTCCGGTCAGGCCACTGCTTTGGTTTGGAAGCTCTCGCGTGTAAATATTATTATTTAATATGCCAATCGCTGGGCCAGTCTCCGGCCACGTGGCAGAGCTGAAGCAAAGCGAGAGAGAAAGTAGAAAAAAAACGGAGAAATACCCTCGACCGGAATGCTCAGTCCGTGGAATTTACGCGCCACTGACACGCTCTCTAACTCTCGGTGCCCCCGTATTCCGAGTTCCCGGGTCCCCAAATCTCCACAGGTCCTCACATGACTATCGCTTTTTATGGCAGGGCATCAAATCGCTTTATTATGAACTACTTGTTGACTTTTGGCAGCTCAAACTTTAAGTCTGTTAGGTTGCGTGGCAAGTCAGACCGCAAAGTGCGTAAAATCCATAATCAATCAGCTAATTCCAAGATGACTTTTGTGCGGTTTGAATCGGAATTCTTGATGAGTTCCTTTAGCCGGAATTTAATTGCGGTTCTCGTTTGGCGTCTTTAACGCGGCAATTCAGCCGCAGCAGCTGACTCTGACGTGCACCACAAAAGTTGTTATGACCCGAAATGTGGCATAAACATGCAACTGGGGAGGACCTACAATTGCGGTTAATACGATAGAGTTATAATTATTCAATATGCTAAATATATATTACAGTAAGCGAGAGCAATCACTGGTATTAATAAAGGAAAAGAAACAGATAAAAGTAAGTAATGCCTGAACTCTAATAAACAATATTAATCTGTGCGTCATTTGTACGTATATAATATTATATTTTAAACGGACTTGCCAATTTAAGAAACTTCTTTAAACTGCTAGTATGTTCACCACAACTGTGTGCAAGTTGTGCGCCCACTAAAACCCATATACACAGTGTGTATTTCACACACATAAACATGTACTTAAACTAACCGACATTAGCGCATTTTCCTGGCAGGCACTTAGCCAAAGAGCGAATTGCAGCAGAAACTCATCCAATTCGGCCTTGCTCCAGTGAGGTGAGAAAGGATTCTTGGCCTAATGTGCCGCACTTGGCTTAAATCTGTGCAGTCAAAATGCTCGTAGCTATTCATGTGGAACATAGGGTATTCCAAAGTCCCCTCTGAAGACGGCAAGTTGCATTTGAAAATTTACCAAGTAGCTGCAGCGACCCCCAAAGAAAAAGAACCGGGTCCGCGTGGAGCAGTCGAGAAACGGAAACGAAATAAGGTTAAAAGCCACTTAAGACTCGGGCAAGTTAATGTGGCACATAACTCAAGTGAGTCACATGTTTTATTGTCCACACTTCGTTTAGAGGACGCAGCCCGAACGGTGGGCGCCTGCAGCTCGCAAGAAAGCCAGGCCAAGCTGGGACTTGGTCAGGGTCAAGACGAATTAGCCGTGAGCATAGCTTTGGTCTAAAGCCAGCGGCGGGAAATTAACATCGAAATTACAGCCATTCCGCAAGGGGGAAAGGCGAAAAAAAAAAATAACTGGCGATGCTACAAAGCTAGAATTTAAAAATCTGTAAATAATATTTCTATTACCTTTTCAGGAAAATATATAGCATCTTCAAGGTTTAAATAATGTTTTTGTAGGCCAATTTTCAGTTAAAGATATCTTAAAGATTCTCTTACTTTAAATGCCTCTGAAGGGTGTTATTTCTTGCATAAAATACACCGATTCCATGAACCATTTACGGTCTGCTTTTTCTCTACGTGTGGCGTGTGGCTTGTGTGTTTCTCCGGTAATCCCTGAGGCGTGTTATTCAAATCAGGAAGAAGTCGGCGAAGCCAATCCTCTAGTTTTGCTGGTACTGGGAATATAGGCCATCCTCCCCTTGAGGATACCCACTTTAAGGGTCTGGCGGTCCTGTCTGCTGTCTCGTGTGTATTTGTATGCGATTAGCGTTAAACCGCTGCCAAGCAATTCACATGCAGACGTGATGTACGTCGTTAATGATGAAGGACGCTGAATCTGAAACAGAATCTGAAACTGAATCTGGTTCAAGTCCACGCTCATCATCATCTTCCTCGTCGTCACTGTCACTGTCGTCGTCGTCATTGTCATTGCCATTGGCTCAGTCAAGTCGATTTTACCGGGGATTAGCATTTTTACTGCCGTTAAGCTGCGGCGGCCATGGGGCGTATGATTAACCTTTAATGCAGCCTCAAGTGTGTGTGTCGCACCTAGTGACAAAGGAGGGACATCGCTTGGAAGTGGCCAGGAGAAGCACAAGAAAGGAGCAGCAAAATGAATGAATCGCACTTTTGGCCGGGCCCATTAATAACTGTCCATGTGCAGGCCCAAACCACCCACAATTTTTCTCATTTCATTTACTTTTTTTTCTCCTTTAGCCTCGGCCAGGAGGGTCATTTATTACCGCCAGCGTCCATCGATTGACTCGCCTTCGGATTCGTTGTCTCCCGGCCATTTGCTTTTTATCTACGCGTGCACTGTGACATCCCGAAATTAGGACATCATTAGCAACTGTCGATGCCGCCGACACTGCCGCCGATGCTCACTGATAAATGTTGAACAAGCCAAAGCCCATCGCCCGCTGGGAATTTGCGGTTGAGTACCCCCATCCATCCCACTGTGCCTCCACACCACAACCTCAGGCCCACTGTGCTGGATTTTGGTTTTCGAGAGAGGGCAAAAAATTAAGCTGCGTGTGGGCCTGTAACGCAATTAGTTTTTAAAGCTGCCCTAAGGCGGAATTACGGGGAAATTAACTTTATTGTATGCCAAGCAGATTCTCGTTAGGTAGCTTTAAATGATGGGATTTCTGTGCACGGCAATAAAAAATTCAAGATTTCTTAGAAAGAATTATGAGAATCTAGTGCTCTTATAAGACTGATTTAATAAAGGGATTTAATTGGATATAGAGTTAATAGAAGCTTTAATGAGTCAATAAAGTGTTAAAGTACTTTATTGATGGTTTAAATATTATCATTTTAAGAAAATCCCCTGTGTTATTTTCTTTTTATAATTATTTATTAATTATTACAGTATCTTTTAAAGTTTTAGCTTATAAAGGTCTTTGAAAGCCTTTCTTTAGTAATTTAATCATAAGTAAATGCTGACAAGCCGAGAGGTCGTCCCTTCCTAGGGGTACTTTGCCCAAATACTATATGTTAGTATTTAATTTGAATCAAACTGTTTGCTATCTTTTATAAATTACCATTATGGATATTTATTGATCAATTTTCCGATTCCCTTTTTCTTTGCCAAGTGTAGACTTAACTCCCTTACATACATGCTCTCGGTCTCGCCTGAAAAATGGAATTGCGATCGAATCGAATGGGAAATTCGATTTACATTTTCAACTAGCACTTGCCAACTCCGGGCCCTAACACAATTTGCAATGGCCGCCTGTCCGGAACCAGTTCTATGCACAAATTCGCTCTCCAGCTGGCTTTCCACTGGCTCTCCATCCTCGAATCCCAGTCCTAATGATGGCCGGCGGCCAAGGCTCCACTCAAAGCTGATGCCTCGCAAGGCCAACACAAAATGGCGCAAATATACGGAGGCACCAGGCAACACTTCCGGCTTTGACAGCCATGTTTCTGCACTTGCAGTGCCTTGTTTTGCTGTAAAATGCAAATGAGCGGGAAGTATCTTCTTAGGGCATCATCGAATTGGGGAAATCTCGGAGCGGAAGTCGCAGCCACACATGAGACACTAGCTCACATGAGGAATGTCTGCGATGCGAGGACATGATTTCAATATGGAGATTGCAGGCCAAAGTGCAATTTCGAAATGCTACAGAATGCGCCCTGGGAGAGCCCTCTGTGGTTTTTAGTTTTATTAAAAAAAGACCCACTCACTCTGGTCGCGTAAAAAATGGCCAGGAATGGTGGGAAAACGTTTGAGCCACGCTCTGTTGGCCGGGTGTGACTGCCGGCAGCTGACCCTCTCATATGGGGAAAATAAATTGCTTTTAAGCGACGTGTCCTGCGCTCTGTCTCTCACTGTGTCGTCCCCGAAGGACCCCGAGCGTGTCGGTATTCGCAAAATGCAATAAATACAAATTTCAGTGATGCATTTATGCGCGAAATACGTGCCCAGTCACCACTCCCCTGTACTGGTTGGTCGGTTATTTAATTATCCGCCAGAGAGCCAGAGCCAGAACCAGAGAGACTAACTAACTAGACATTGCGTATGCGCCCCATTGGCGGCCCAACATATTTTCGACTGCCACATTTAATTAAAAAGTGTGATGAGGCGGGGCCGCCGTAACCAGTTTGCATAATTAATGCCCACTGTATATCATGGAATTATTATTACAAATTAATGGAATTTTCTGTGGTGTTTAGTTCGTGCGAAAGCCATGGAATATGTAATTAGCTGGTGCCGTCAAGTGAATTGAAAGCAATTCAGAGACTGACAGACCAATGGGGAAAAGCCTCTGAAAAATTACCAAGGGTTGGGAGTGTAAAGACACCAAAGCTGTGTGCTTAGGCGAAGGCGGTTGAAAGACAAATATTTGGTTTTACCCTGTAACCTAGGGCTTGGGGTATGTTGAGATGTATTTAATAGTTTATACAGTTTACCTATTGCTGTTAATATTTATATCGATAATGGTGTTTATTGCATTTTGTTTAGTATATTTTTTAAGGAGGATATAGTCAGTTTCAGTAAAACACTATTTACTGAAAGTTTCAGACTCAGAAAGAAATATGAAGAACATAAAATCTCTAAAAATTAGATTCAAATTTAATTTTGTATTCAATTAGAAAGTATTTTTAAGCGTTTTTAAATTATGCTTTCTATTACGCTTTTTCCTAGGTATTGTTTTATTGTGCAAATAGATTTTATTCGAATTGCGTGATCGTTACTCTTATTTCATTGCTCATTTTCACTTATATAAGTTATTCCCGTCACTCAATATTATTAATACTGACGTAATTTCAGGCTTCGTGTTACAGAGCTGCTGCCAATTTATTAACTATTACACTTTGCCAGGATACGACAGGATAGCCCCTGTCAAGTCGATTAATAAAGGCGATTCGCTCTGCCTTTGTCTGCTTAATGGCTGGCCATAATCGGCTGCCAGTCGCTCAAGTGGCTGCTCTGCGTTGTCTTGACTATAATTAGCCTCCTTGTGCTCCATTTTATTTAGATTATTGCACATCATTTGACTTTAACGCACGAAAGGACACTCGGGGGCCAGTCATTGGCCCTATTGGCCCTATTGACAAGCCATTAAATGCGATAATACTCGCCTGCCGGTGAATTGAAGGCGTCGGGTCCAACATTGCGTATGCGCAACTTGGCGGCCGCACGCACGCGACGCATAATTCATAAAGCGATAAAAGTGGAGGACATAAAACGCCAAACGGAAAACTTTCCACAATAAACTGCGGATTGTAGTGGGGGAATTATCTCAGGGAAGATGCTCGGATAAAGACACTCGGATACGGGGATAAGGTTTGGCCAAAAAATATGAAGCAATCAAACAGACAATAAATGAAGCTAAAGGAGTCGCGCGCGCCAAGCCAGAGAAATGCAATCAAAGCAAAAAGTAATCTCGGCGATAAGTGCGAAAACGTGTCAGATGCCAGGACGGAAAAGGGGGCGTGGCTGCAGCTGACAGGGAGCAGCTTGCCCGCATCTCGGCAGTCAATAAAGCGTAACAATATTTGCGAGCTCAAAACAGTTGACAAAATGGCGACGACAGTTGGTGCGGCAATATGAAAATATTGTAAATGCAAAAAGTTAAGACGGAGAAGGGTGAACAGGTGCTCCTCTCCTGTGTTGTGCTTGTTTGTTTTCGTGTTTGAGTTTGACGCTGCCTGCGGCACAGTTTGCATTTCCCCACAGAAATGTTGCCAGCTGTCAGCTGAGTTTGGCCCAAACTTTTCTGGCCAGGCCAACGCACATTTTTGACGCATTAGCACGCACACGTTCTCAGTTTCGGCAACTCCTCAACTCGTTACAAGCCTCAAAAATGCCATTTCCCCTCCCACATATATATATATACACACACTCGAAAATCGACTCGAATTTCCATAATGTGTGCCATGAAAATGCGATCGATTTTCGTGTGAGTGTGGCAAACAACGGAGAGGAAAAAAAGACATAATGCTGCGGGCGTGGGCTCTCACTTTGTGTGTGTGTGTGAGGAGTTCCTATGAATAACTAACAAAAAACAAGAAAAACCATGGCCAAAAAAGTCAGGTCATTGGTTGGGTTTGTGGGAGAGCGACTAATGGCCCCGAAGTAAGCGAAAAAAATAAGCTGAGCGCGTATCAAAGCCATATATAAATACTTTCTTTTGCTGTGACCGAGGATGAGACGGAGGCTGTGAGTGTGCAAATGCGCTTTTAATGGCAGCGAAGGATTCTCCATTCGCAAAATGCCTGCAATCAAATGAGGTCGTAGCCGAGTGTCCTGGCAGGATGCTTGACAAAACGCTGGCTGATTGCCTTGCCTCCATGCCGAAAACGCTGATGGAAATTCCAGTCAAGCGAAATGAAGATTGATGGATTTTCGCTATTTGTCAGCAATTGCCGGCAACTCCTTCTTCTTCTCCCTCTCAGCGAACCTAATAAGTCGCAAAAATATTGGGTAAACGGAACACATTGGAACGTGTTCGCCTCAAAAATTTTCGAACAAATTTACATTTAATATGACAAGGCGCCGTTGACGTGCCCAGAAAACTATCAAGCCCTTGACAGAATGGGCACGCTGAAAGCACCTTAACCTGTCCCTGGCCAGCTGGAATTCCCAGCTCGGGGAGCTCGGGCAGCTCGGAATACGATTTCAAACTGCTAAAAGCACTCGACACTTAAGCAAATTAGTGATATCATTCCTAAACGCATTAAACCAGGCTAAAAGGGGTGGGCAAGAGGATGGGTAAGAGGGTTGGGGAACGGGATAAGAACCCATTAGCGAGGATTGGCGACTGACCAGCGGCGCATCAGCAGCTGCGGCTCATATGACAGAACATACTCGGCGTGCACACAGTGAGTGTATGAGTTGACTGACATATTGACACACTCTGGCACACAAAGGGCCAAAAGCAAATCCAATTCCAGCACATGACAAGCCAAGCCAAGTCAAGCCAAGCAGAGCAGCTCAATACCTCGACTCTCTCTCCTGTGGCCGCATTGTGGCTGTGGTCTGTGCTGTAAACCATTTTATAGGCAAATCGATTTTTGTCTAAAGTGCCACAAACACGCACAAACAGCGGCAACAACAGAAACAATAACGGCGGCAGCCACGATTACAATAACGGCCACTGTCGCAACAATATCAACAACAACAGCAGCAGCAGATGAAAGGCTCGGAAAAGCAGGGAAAATAACAATAACACGAATGGACGCTTGTTGCGAGTGTATTAGTTGAAGAACAGACACTGTGATTACACAGTTAAAAAAATGATTAACTTGACTAATGTGTGCTTTAGGCAATGCGATTGCTTAGGTATACTTTTATTGCTTATTTAGAAATCAGATTATATTCAGCAGCAAAGCAGCTTTAAAGTAGCTTATAAATTGCTTCTTTCTTTGCGATAAGCTATTGGCTAAAAAATATCACTTGTAATATTCTTTTTTAAATATTTTAGCCTATATTTTGTATTAAGTAATGCTGAATTCCATTAATATTCCTCTTTCTTCACAGCGTCAGACTGCAGAACTGCGGACTGCGGTTAATTTGAATCCTTGAGGTATCTCCCAAATTCCATCACTGCTTTAAACTTGAGGTCTGCCGCGTATCCCCTTTTCCCTCCCCCAAAACTCCTTCTTGTTTAGGCAAATTAATGAGACCCATTTGCAGATTGATGTGCTGCAATTATGCGCCCAGACCAAGTAGCATAAAGCACTTAGCGCTCTGATTCTGATTAAGTGAGCGCAAACACGAGATGTGAGACTTTACAAAAAAGGAGCCGCCTTTAAGGCCCTGAAGACGGGGCTTTAAAAGCAATCAGTGATGGACAGACGACAAAGGGGTAAAGAGCAGGCCGACGGACAACTATCACTCAATGCGGTCAGCTGGATGTCAATCAAGGCGAATGCCATTGCCAATGCCACGGGGAAAGCCACGAGGGAAAAGCCAAAGAGGACAAACCCCTCCACGCACGTACAAGCTACGGGTGTAGAGGTTTTCCAGCCTCGATTTTCCCTTACTTTCACATACCCTTTATTTGTAGTTTAAATATCTTATTTTATTCCTGCAAATGTACGTAATATCAGAGTCCTTAAAACCGGAAAGTGTATTGCCAGAGAGTATGCTATTATTTTTTTCCCCAACAATTTCCAACATCTTGAAATATTTAACAGAACAAAAGTGCAGAGAATTTTACAAACTCTTCGCCGGGTATTTTATGGTCGAGACACTCGACTAGAAGGTTTTTTTTTGCCCGCTTTAATGAACGCTTTGACAATGCCTTCAAGTGCGAGGACGGCGACAAACGATGTGGCCCATCCGAGGACTATGGACTTGGGATTGGGGGACTGGGGGACTGGGGACTGTGGACTGTGGCCCCGGGGCTGAGGCCACAAGATATATATACACACATATATATAGTGGGACACAGGACAAGAGACAAGACAGAGGCCCCGTCTTTGTCTTGGCGCCTCAAGTGCTGGATAATGACTTTGATTCGCTCAGAAGCGAATGTGACTACAACGTTGGCAATTAAAGTCATGTCAATGCCGACCCCATTGGCAGCCATTTAAATTGAGTGACCAAGGGTGCACAAAAAGAAATTATTTATAGATAGTACATTTAGAGAGGGGGTGCTTTGGTTAAGGATATTTTTAACAGAGAACATTCTCAACATAAATCCCTGAGTGATATGTATTTAAATTAATATCACTTGGAGACTATTTGCTCAATTTGTTAACAAATTAATAGCAGATTTAATTGTGAAAAAATCCATCCAATCAGATATTCAACTCTATACGAACTGTAATCCTCCTAAAATATTGTTTGACTCTGCTAGATAGTCTATTGGATCTTGTTAAGGCAGTCTTTCTCCATCTTACCATATTTTTCTTCAGTCACAGTTTCTTTTGAATTAAAATATTGATTTTTTAGCTCCGACTGTGAATTCTTTCATTAAACTTTAAGCTTTCTAACAGTGTGCTCGGGAACGTTGCCATTGTTACCTTTTCGCTCGGCACAGACCTTTATAATGAGAAAAGTTGGCGGCAGTCTTTTCCTTTTTTTTTCTTGGCCGTAATTAAAGGGTTGTCTTGGGCCGACACCCGATGCGACTTGCCTTTTGACTGGACGATTCATTAGCAATCTGTAAACGTGGCCAATACAAATGGCAAGTGACTTGCGGTTAAGCAATCCAAAATCATAAATCACGGCCAATTAGGAGGAGTTAAGTCTATGACTCAGGCAGCGCTCACCAGCCCGCAAGCCCAGGACACAGCAACGCACGCATGTAGCAATATCAATAACTTAATTAAGATAAATGCGAATTGTATATAGCCTGTAGACACACACTACACCAACATAAATAAAGTCGAGCGCACAGACGGCGCGTGGCCGTTTCGGGGTGTTGATTTCCGCTAACTCTGCACACTGAGAATAAATTTATGGCCTTAATGTTTTTATTCATTTACCCAAATATAAGTGAATGTATTTTTATTTTGAAACTATTTTATAAATTATTTTAACCATATTTTCTTATACAAAAACCATTTCAGTTCTCTATCAAAACCTTGGGTGACTTTTGAAATGGTTTTCCGACAAGCTCCCTGCTTTTGTTTTGATTTTCTGACCATCTCAGCTATCTCGTATATATTTTTCTCACTGCAAATATTGGCTGCACTTGTAGGGCCAGAAAGGAATCCTGGATTTGGGCCTGGGAAATCCGTGTACGCATTAATGCGACGCGTGTTTTGCTTGTTTATGCTCCGCCAACAACAAACAGCCTCAATTAATTTATGTATATCTCACTATTTGTGTGTGTGGGCGGTGGGGGCCACGCCCATCAAGTGAATGTCCGTGTCCGATGTGAAAAATGGATAATTAGTTAATTGCGCTACGTGGCAGACTAGCGTTGGGCCAGGGGAGGGATTTATGTATTTTAGTTATTAATTAAGTGCGCGCCGCAGTTAATCTGTTTGTGCAGGCACAGGACCTTGAATTGAACGTGGAGTATCCTGGCTATTTGGGGTAATACGATAGCATAGCATATGTACATACATAGTGGAGCAAAAGTCACTTCACTGTGGAAGTGATTGGGTTACCCATTTGTTGTCGTAGTTGGCCCGTTCTTTTTATTGCCTTCCCCTAATGGCAGTGGGTGTCGTTGGCTAATGAGTTTGTGCAACTGTTTACCCAGTACTTGGGCGCTACTTACTTGATCTTCTCCCATATTTCGTCGCCGAAATGCTTGAGCACCAGTAGCTCCAGGGCGTAGTTAACGAAGCCATACTGCGAGCGAGAAGAGAAAACAGACCGATTAGTATTTATGTTCATGGCTGCCGTTAACCAAGCATCAACATTGCCCTGCTCTCCTCGTAAAAATCTGAGCTCTTCCGATTTTAATTGCATTCCCAAGCGGAGACTTGAGCTTTGATTCGAGTCGATAAATTTGAAATATGCGTAATCAATAGCGATTGCGCATTTTCATTTCGTTTTAAATGTATCCGAAAAGCAATCAATTTGATTTGTTGTGCGAAATCAAACTGCCCTCCGCCCACAGGAGAGAGGGGACTGACTGGCAGACATACCTACGCTATCCAGATACGCAGCACAATCAATCGCTTCCGCCGGAAGTAATACTAAACAAGCAAAATACTTGAAATATATTTACATACATTACGCATACGTCTAGTTGGCCACACATGAGGCTTCGGCTTCGTGTGTTTGCGTTTCGCCCGCTGTTTATGTTTGTGTCTGCCACTGTTTCTCCTGCTGTTGCCTTTCCAGTTTTTCTTTTTTTTTTCTTATTTTCTTCCTTTTCTGATTTTCCCTGCGCTTGGGTCTTGTGCTTTTCTGCTCGGTTGTCTGATGAAGATGTATCTAACCGATATTTGATGTTTATTGCCTTTGTTGGGCGCATTGAAATGTTGTAGCAACGGAGGAGAACCAAGAACCTTGGAACTTGGAACTGAGTCAAGTCTCAAATGTTCAAAACCGGGCTGGGAAATAAGGATGTTTGAAAATGCTGCGAAAATCGCAATCATTAGATCAACATTTCTGTGCGTATGTCAACGTGAGGGGCGTTCGGTGAGCCAAGTTGATTTTCTTGGCAGGTTGCTGCCTTTGAACTTTAACGTTACAAAAATTGCTTCAAAGGCACTTTTCGTGTACGTTGATAGCTTTTCTTAGTCGTTTTTGTTGGAAATTTATTCTAATTTTATATAAAATGAGTAAAAACTAAGTATGAAACTCATAATAGCGACCAGACTTGAATAAAACTGACACAGGACTCTTGATTTTCACTTCTTGCATTAAAACCTAGGTTCTTATACTTTTCAATTTAAATAAAAAATAATAATAATGACATAATTTTTCCACTTATTTCACTTTCTACCCTTCAAGCTCTTTAGAATTAATTACCTTTACAATTTCAAAGTCCCATTTGCCATTTCCCATTTTTACTTACCATTTTGATGTGTGTTTTCCTTTTCGGTTTCCGCTTAATTGAAACGCTTTGCCGGCGTATTTAATTCACTTTCACAACGAATCTGTTCAGACGCATATCACAACTGAAATTGGACACCAGAATTCCATATTGATATTGCAATTTATTTCATTTTCATTCCACTATTTGTCCGTCCCTCTGGCGATTTCAACTGCGCTACCCTGCGAGTGCGACGACAATGAAAATATAATAAATTATATTTGTTTGCCCGTCCGATATGAGTGCCATGATAAGTGCAAAAAAAAAATACCGTAATGAAAATTACTACGTAAACACAGTACTGTGGTCTGCGCAATTACAAGCAGAGAGTGTGGCCAGTGGCAAGTGGAAAATATATGAGGCGATCGAGTTTTTACGCCACCGAATCCCTGTTGTAAATATGCATTTTTTACGACTTGCCACATCGGCTTGGCCATATATTTTATTATATTTGTGGGTATATTCCTTTGACCAGCCTCAAATTCGGTGGCTTGCATTAAGTACCCACACTAATCAAATATTTAAATGAGCGGAAAAAGAAAAGTTTGGGCAGCGAACCGAGACTCGAGCATTTCCCCGACGCGGCAGCAACAATTTCTAGGGCCTTTTCTGGGCCGTTACAACTGCATTTTTGAGTATTACGAGCTTGTAGCTTGTATGTGCTAGTTTGTTGCATGCCACATGCAACACGTGCGGAAGCCAAAGGCACAAAACTCCCAGAACACACAGCCCTCAGAGCCGTTACACCCATACATAAAGAACCCGCAACACAGCCATCAACTGGGTCACAAAAAGGCGAGGAAAATGAAGGGTTAAATTTCATTGAAGCCGAATATCAGATGATCTAGTCCTAGGAAAGGAATCTTATATAAAATGAAAGTTTAAAATTGGTTAGATTTCCTTAGTTAAGAAGTTAATCTCCATAAACAAATATTTAAATTATTAAATTATAATCAACGTTTTTTTAACTCTTTTTTTTTTCGAAGAATCTCCTGAGCGAAACCCTTTTAGAGTATCATTTAACAAAAAAAGGGACCAGGTACTGCGACAGCTGGGCGTAAAGGCAACAGCAACAAAGGCGGCAAACGGCTGGTTAATTACACACAGGTACACACAGCTAAAAACACACATCCCGCACACCTGTTCACGGGCGACGGCGAGTGTGAGCGAATCTCGAAATTTATGCGCCACGACGAGTGCAGGGCAATTAAGGCATTGCGGGCGTTGAGTTTCCACGGAGTTTGGCATAGGAAAACTCCTTGAGGGCACGGGATTTTGGTGGGGAGAGTGAGGGAGTGAGAAAGAGCAAAAATGGCAAAATGGCAGCCCGGGAAAGTTAGCTTCAATTGAAAAGGAAAACTTGGCCTGCAAAGGCAGTGATAAGTTGAAGGAAAAAGCCCCAGTAAGCCGCACTTTAAGTCAACTCCAGGACCCCACTTTAAAACAGCTGTCAGAGAGAAAATATCGATTTTCGTCCATCTTGGCAGACATTTTTGTGGCCCATTAGAAGCCTTGCTAAGGTGGCTTCGCATAACACATGTATTAACATACAATTTCTACAAATATTTCGTGTGTATATTCGTGTTGTTTATATGTCATTGTTTGGCTTTTTCCATTTCCCAGCCCCTCCGGCCCCCAGTGGGCTGCTTGCTTATTTCGAATACCCAAATACGGCGAATTAATCGGGGTAGAAAGTCGTAGCAGCACTAAGTATTTGCAAATGACCTCGGGGGCGTAACGGAGCCAGGGTCCTGACATCCTTCCGATTGAGCGAATTTTAATTACGTGCAACATTTGGCATTTTGATAACGGTAGCGGCACACTGTCAACAGAGCGACGGAGAGAGGTCCTTGTGCTATTTTCGTTCGCCGTCGAGAGACAAGAGTGTAAATAAGTCTCGATTCGAGGGCTTTGCATTTGTTTGGCCTGGCTTACTGGAGGAGGTCCTGCGAAAGTTGCTGCCCTCGACTTCTATTCCTTCCTTGGCGACCATTTGTCACTGCTATTTGGCGATGACGGGCACGCCAGTTGATAATTGCAACAAAATGGCACGGGGATGATGCGAAAGTAAAAACAAAACGATATTTACTCGGCCCAGTTGAAAAGTCCCTCGCTTTTTCCATTCTCACCCCAGAGGCCCGTCGCTCTGCCTGTCAATTTAGCGCTAAACTGACAATAACTGAGTTAATGATGAGCCTGCCATTAGGCCGGGGCACAAAATGAGGCTCGCAGTGCACACAACATGGCCACAGGACGGCCGCAGGATGTGGATGCCGTGTCCTCAACTAAGTTGTGTTTGCACAGTGAAAAAAATAAAACAAAAAAATACTGCTAAAAGTATACCTTTATTTTGGACATCAAAGAAAAATAAACAAACTGTATTTAGAAAGTCTTTTTAATCAGCATTTGTTGAAAATCTCTTTAAGAGCTAAGTATAAATTACAGTAAGTATTAAAGTTATATCCCTAAGGTAAGATCTTTATTTCAATGGAGCTCATAGGATTTTTGTATTAAAAAGATTTATGCCGTAAAAACTATTATTATGTTATCTTAAACCCATGACTTCGTCTTTCTTTCTTAAATCCTTTGTGATTTATGATCGCTGGGGGAAATGCAGTCATAAATACTTATTCTTTTGAATATATTAAATTATTATAAATTTTTAAAACTAAAGTATTGTCGTAAAATGCACTATATATTTGAAATGCATAGCGGGCTTAAAGGAATTTCATATTTAATTGACCCATTTATGAGCCACCCTTCCGTTATCGAATTAAAAGAATATACGATCTTTTTATGACACTTTTTTAAGGGTTATAAAATTCAAGCAGAGAAAACTGAGAGGGGGAGAACTCTAAATAACGTTAAGTTTGCTTTTATTATATTATTAGTGGCTTCTTTTTGCCAGTGTGGCTTTTTCACAGTTTTACTTTTTGGGGAATAAAGGGAAATGAGCGGAAAGTGTGCGGCAGAGCAATTGTACATTCAACTCTGTGTCCGCCCGGGCATTTATCAAATATAATGGACCTTCACTATCGTCGGACCAACTAAAACAACTGTCAGCAAATTGCCGTGGGCACGCAAAGCTAAATGTCTAATAAACTTTGACATATTGAGGCAAATATTTCTATTTGGCAACTTTCTGGCACGGGGAAAGGGATCCACATAAATTATGGACCACGTCGGGGACAATGATGGCGTGAAATACCCGGGGTCTGTCTGTCCGGGAGCCGAAAATAAAATAAAATAAAATAAAAGGAAATAAATTAGAGCGCACAAAATTATGCTTTAATATCCAGGGCCAAGTGGAATGCCATTGTTCGCACAAGGAAGCAGAAAACAAAAAAAAAAACAAAAGCGAAACGAAAGCATGTGTGTGTGGGCGAGTGTAATTTACATTTGTTTGAGGCGCGCGATTCACGTTTTATTTTTATTTGTATATTTTTTGTTGTGGGTTTTATTTCAACGATTCCCCTGGCTTTTGTTTATTCGCAACTTGTGATTTATTTCGCTGTTTTTGTTATACTTTCTCTCCTGTCTGAGTTTCGGTTTCGGTTTCACTCTCGCGATAACCTTCCACTTTCACTGACTCTGCCGCCTGATAAGACGCGCGCGAGGACTCGGACTACGAACACGGATACGGATGCGGATTCGGAGGAGCGATTCCCACTCCGCTGGCTGCAACTGTCCGCCGTATACTGTCCGTCGGAGTGAACGATTCGCGTGAAACAGCCGTCGACGACTGAGCGCAGACTGCCTCGTCCTGCCGATTTAAAGGCGGCTTTCGAGCCAGCACCAGGACCAGGACACTTGTCCGCTTTTCCTTGCCTTTGTTGCCGTTGCCTTTGCCTGTGCCAATTGCCTGGCCCACTCAGCTGTTTGTTGTTGCTGGTCGTCGGGGAAAACCCGAGTGGAAAAGCTCCGCTGCGCTGCGGGAAAGCTCGCTCTTTCGCTCTGTCTCGCTCTCATGGGTTTCAGATACCAGCCAACAGATGGCGGCCGCTTGATTTGGAAATGATAGTATAAAGTAGGTTACTATTTTTCTATTTTTAAATATTATCCAGAACTATTTTTAAGGTTCAATAATTTTACAAATGCTGTCCTGCTTTCTTTAGGTCTTTCTTAAATGTTTTCTATATTGACCATCCTGAATAGAAGACTATTTTTACAAATCTAAACGAATTCTAAAATCAGAACAATACAAAGTAAAGTATTTTCTCATTTAACTTAAGGATAAGTAGACCACTTATGATACCAATTTGCAAATTAAAATATATAAAATTTATCCATCAGTCACAAGTTAAATCTTCGAGGGAACCCATATATTTACAACTTTCAATTCTTTTTATTCTTTTAAGAATTAACAATAATTTTAAATTAATTAGATAAAAAAGATCTTTGAATACTTTAATAAATTGATTAGTACCTTTTAAACTCCTATAAAACATTAATTTAGAAAATATACATGACATCATTTCTTAATTGAGTTCAACAAGGTCTACGTAATCCTTCGAAAGTATTTCCTTTCACCTGAGGTGGCATCGGACCCTTGTAGCTTTGACTTGATAGATGCGGCGTAAATCAGTCGCTCAATTTTATCCTGCAATTGTTTGCTTTGCATTCACCTTCTTAGGAGTGCCACCCGGCCCACTTCCGTTTCCGGCGTTATTTATTGCCTGCTTTATTTACTTTCCTGCTGCTGCTGCTGCTGCTTCTGATTTTTGTCAACTGGCAACGCTCAACGGCTGGATTCAGCTGGATTCACGATTCAGTCAATGGCTCACGCATAATTTACCTACGACAATAGATTTTCGGGCAGCTCCATTCGAGCAGATGAACATTTCTGTGCCAAATAAATTAGAGCCACTTGCATTGCAAACAGAGTCCTCGTTGTACAGTAATTGAAAATGAATGGGAGGGCGTTAGAGGGTGTAAGGTGGTGCTCCTAGGGGTGGTGGTGCGCACTGGGGCGTGGCTAAAGAAGCACCTGCTAGCGACATTTACGCTTGGATAAGCCACTGCAGCTTCAGATGACATAAAGTGCATCAATTGCACGCCTAAGAGGGCGCATAAATTAATTACCCCTCGCAAAACATAATTAAACACATTGTCCGACTTTTAATTGTGCTAACTCCTTTTCACAAAAGGTCGGAAGAGCATTGCGCAACGGAAACAGACACCTTTGCCGAGTTGTTGACGTGAAATCGCTGCCGGTGACACTGACGAAGGAGTCGCTGGCAGGTGGGGCAGTAGACCAGAAACCAGGTCCCCGGTTAACCGGCCAGCCTGCTGACTGTCAAAGCCATTTACAGAATGCCGCTGGCTATTTTTTTTTCGCAAATGCAGAAACTGAGGCGGAGCTTTTCAACTATGAAACCAAAGGAATGTCCCCAAAAACAAGCCAATTATTAAATACCCTTAAAGAAATATTTATAAATTAATATATTAAATACAAGTTCTAGTTCCCACCACATGAATGAACGCTAAGGCTGCTATTTTCTATTATTATTATTATTGTAGTATTTTATTTGTTTCCCTAATACCCCAAGAAAACTGTTTCCACAAAAAAAAAGAGCATAGCCGCGTCCAGCATTTCTCAAGAACAGAAAACGGCCACTAAAGGATTGACGGCGCCTGTTCTAGACACTCCAAGTCGTTACAAGGCGGATTCTTGATCCAGTTTCAGTTTCTTTGGGAGGAAGGAAGATGCGGAAATGCGGATAGCCGCGAAATAAAAGAAGCCAGCTCATCGGGAGGACTTGGCACATTGTGCCTGTGAAATGGAGCGTGTTGGCTGCAGAAGAAGAGTCCTGCCGCCGGACACCAATCAAGTTCGCTGCCAGGCGATGACTATCTGGCTGGCATTTAATTAAGAGCCCCCAGCCGAAGGGGTTAACGAAGTTTTCGGGGCATCGGCACCGGCATCGGCATCCCAATTGCTGCACATACATAAATGAGAAGCCTGTTAGCTCGCAAAAATATTCCATTCTGTTTGTGAGTTTTATGGGCGGCGGTGCCCAGCGGGCGTAACTAGCGCATTGAGACAAAGGACAAGTGCATCAGGATAATCGCATCACACTTGAGTAAATAAATTTCTGAAGTGGAACCGACTCTGCTGAAACATGTTGCCGGGTCCCGGGTCTTCCATGACAATAGAAAAGGCGGCAGCCGGCAGCAGGCAGAAGGACCCTCGGCTCTCAGCTCCTCAGATCCTTAGTTTGGCGTCTTTTTGTGGCGTTTACGTGCTCCAAGCCAAAAACACTCACGTACAGAAATTGCACAGAGCATTGGGAAGACAAATGTAGTCATAGAAATGAAAATTTGTGCGTGGTTCGTCTCAATATATCTTAAGTGAAAAATTTATAAGTGAGCTCTAGAGGTTCCAGTCAAATTTAAATCAGTATATCGGAAGCTATGTTTTTTATAGAAACTATTATTATCTGTTGATATAGAAACCTTTAACTGATCCATTTGTTAATAAAAACAAAGTTAAACACTATTTATTAATTCCAAAAAATTTAATCCATGCTGCAAGTCTATCAAAACGGAATAAGGCTCTTATTATACATAGAAACTCTGAATAAAACCACTCACTAGCTTTAATTACTTTTCTAAAAACTTGATACACACAAAGTAACTCCGAGTAGTCCAAATGTTATCTCGTATTTCATTTTATCGCCCGAGGCCTTGCAGCAATAATGGCTGTATCTGAGTCTATGTTAAATACTATCCCTGCATGGCATCTCTCAATAATTGCAGCTATAATTTGCATCAATAATAATTGAAAATAAATACGGCAATTTGGCCAGAGAGAGTTTATTGATTTCCAGGAATTGTGTATCAAAGGCCAGAGGGTGCTGCTCAAAAACAACATGAGCATTCGGACATTAAAGGAGAGTTATTTATCCATTCAGGGGTAAATGCACTCAATGGGAGTTTTATTGAATCACATCTGGTGGAGTGCCAACACTACCTTATCGCTGAATAGAAACAGTTGTAAATATAGCAATTAATCAGCAAAAAAGCAAAAAAACATACTGAATCGTTTCTACCAGCGCACGCGAGCTCTTCAAACTCGAGTGGCAATTCAGAAAGGGAGAAAAAAAACTCAAGTGATCGGCGGCGATGTTGGTGGCAGCCGTTCGAGTGGCATCTAATTATTCACGCGGTTAATTCTATGGCCACCTATCAACAGATTTGATCTTATAAGCTGTGGATTTATATTTATGAGTGGAAGCACTGAAAGAAAGTAACTAACACAAATTTTAAACCTTGTTGACTTGAAGTTTTTTTTTTTGCTGGCAGATTTTAATCTGTATCTCATTTTACTTCATGTTATCTTATCTCTAATTACTCATAAAATTTATATTCATATCTTTGGCAAACAAACTCACTTCTTTCGGGGAACCAGTCACCTCTGCATAAACCAGATTAAACATTAGACTTATAACCTACTAAACTTAAGCAAATTAACAACTTAACACTCTTGGCAAAGGGTTAGGAAATAAACTTAAAAAAAAAATAATATATTTTTAAGTTAACTATCCACAGAGTTTTTTTTTTTATTTTTAGATATATGTCTTAATAAAATATTATAGATTTCCCTTTGAGAAAATAAGAATGCTTAAATATATTTCTTAATAAAATATAATAGATTTTTCCTTAAGAAAAAAATAAATGCCTGTTTTTTTATAGGGTGAAATGTAAACCAACCATTTTTTACCAAGATAGCAAATTCTTCTGGTACAACGGACTTAGTGTAAACAAACTACCTTATATGGTAAATAGCAAGACTATTTTTCAGTAATTAAAACAAAAATGTAAGATGATGAACGTCACAATTTTTTGTGCAAGTGCAAATATTTGAATGTACTTACATTTTTTCATTGTGCGGCGGCGTTGAAGTATCTAAAGGTTTTCTGGTTATCAAAACAGCTACCGATCAGTGCCTGCATATAGTTGCGGCTTCTCTTTTTTTTATCAGAGAGAAAATTACGAGAGTTCCGAAGTCGAGTCGCCGAGTTCCCTAAGATTTGCGTAACAAAACATTAAAAATATAATGAGACGAAGACTAGAACTCTAAGAACTCGTCGCAGAGAGTTGGAATTAACTATTGAAGAATCTAAATCTTTGGACTATGCATTTTTATATTATTTAAATTAATATTTACTATACTTACTAGATCTTGGCGTTGTTAAACTTTAAAAAGTTAAATATATTTTCAAGCCACCCCCCGCACTAAGAGTAAGCTCAAAGAAGTGAAAGAAGTTCAATCATTCGACCTTTGAAGACGCTGCCATCCTGACCAATAACTGGACCATTAACCAGTCGGCCTTGAGCTCAACTCTGAGTAGATGTCGCTTTTAATTGCTCAGCCAAAAGACCGGGAAAAGAAGCCATTCTGGCAGGCCCTATTCCAGGGTATTGTGTGTTAAGAGACGGAAACGAGTTTTATCGTCGTACGCGATGTTCCTCGTCAGTCGATCGCGGAGCTCGGGAGTGCGACAACGCAGCCTGCTCTTGAATATAATTAAAATATAAAGTACCATAATAATAATAAATAAATACACGATCTTCGCTAAGAAGATGCCAAGTCTGGTGTTCTGGTGTTTAATTGCTGGCAATATAGCACTTGCATATGCTTCGGACAGCTCGGAGGAGACCCAACATCTGGATCCGACGGAGTTCAACAAGTGTCTCGATTATTGCCACCTGAAAAACGTACGCTTTCTCCTCTGCATCGGCGAGGATGGCAAGCTGAAAAAGACTCCTCTGAAGGACTGTGAGAATAGACACTGCCAGGCCGAGGATTTTCATATCAAGTATGAGACCAAAGGTGGCTATGAGCTGCGGCTGAATCGAGTGGAGAAAACAAAAGTGGGAGATCGAGCCCACTTGAGGGATCTCTGTCTGGATGAAAGAAATGCCTCGCGAAGGCGCAGGTGTCAGACACGAGAGGGAAAAATAACCTGGCAGAGTTTTGAAAATGTAACCTGCAGAATGGCTCCAGAACTCAGCACGAATCTGGATAATTTGACTGTAAAAAATGTCTCGGAATTGAGCCAACTAAGCGACTTGGTGACTAACTCCAAGGAGCCGCTAATTGCTGCCGATATAGTCAGTATTTCGGAGATTATTAGTTCTCAAACGAAGAAATCCATTAAGAAGGTGGAAGACATTGAGAACCTGATGAACATTTGCCAGCAGGTGATGTCCGCCGACAGTGAAACCCTGCGCCTGGCAGCGGAACAAAACGCCACCAACGCGCTGCTCAGCAATTTTGAGGAGTATCTGGATGCACTGGCCCCGCAGCTCTTACCAGGAAATGGGACTACCACCTTACAAGCCACCAGAGATCATGACCAAGTGGATAAGCAGACTATTCTCGAAAAGGGAGTTGTGCTTCTGAGGACCAAGGAGCTAAGTGTGTTCTTTGTGGATCCCGCCATAGCCAATGTGACGGGCATAGCCATTTTCACGGAAGGACTTACATCACAGTTTAGAGTTCTGCAATCATCCGAGAATCTGGAAGACGTTCGGGCCATTGAAAACCTGGAGAGTGCGGCGATTCTACCCGATAAACTCTGGCGGGATGTGAAGCAAAGGGGAGCCAAGTACCTTATCTTCAAAGTCTACGCTCGCGATGCGCTGTTTGTGGAGACGGAGGAGGAACTGAAACGAAGGCCAACCAGCAATGTTATCTCCATAACGATACCGGGACTAGACGGTGAGAAAATTAGTTATCTTCATCTTGGGCAGTAAAATAAAAGTGGAACAACTGCAGCAGAAAAAAAAAAAAGCCATAAAACTTGGCCGTTAAAACGCACCTGCAAAAATAACCGCAATCTGGGTGCAGTTATTATTTATGACTTGCATAAACTAAGCCCAGATTTCAGTTTAATCAAATTTTAATATCATTTTAAAACCAATTTTAATCATTTTCTAGATCACAACCTGCCTGGAAAGTTGCCCTTTTTCCTCCGCAATGGAAACACAAATCACTCCCGAGTCCAAGGTGGCTGCGGCTACTGGAACTACGAGACCTGGCTTAGTGATGGAATTTTCACCAGTGGAAATCCCAGTGAAATCCTCCTGAATAATTCAACGCATCCCGTTATCCTTTGCCATGCGGATCACCTCACCCAGTTTACATTCCTGCTGGGAGTTAGAGGACCATCTGAATCGCTTTTGGTCACCGCCGAGGAGGAGTTGACCTTGGATATTATAACCAATGTGGGATTATCGCTATCGCTAATGGGACTCTTGGCCATTTTTGTGACGGCAGCGCTGTTCAAGCGATTCCGAAACCTGGCCTCCACGAAGATCCTGCTGAATCTGTGCGTGGCTCTGGGGCTCCAGCTGTCCCTGTTCCTGGTGCTGAGTGAAGGTGACTTGCTGATGCAGCTGGATAAGGGGGACTTCGATCGCTGCCTGGTGACGGGAGCCCTGATGCAGTACCTGCTCCTGGTGGTCTTCAGCTGGATGTTCATCATCGGCTTCCTGCAGTACAAGCGATATGTGAGGGTCATTGGGGTCAATCATCCGGAGCATTACATACTAATGTCTGCCCTGGTGGCCTGGACACTACCGCTGATACCCACGGTTCTGGTGGTTTTCCTGGACTCCGCCTCCTATAGATCGAGCTATAAAACGACGGCTCAGGACATACCCATCTTGTGCTATCCCACGGGATATGGACTGGGACTGGGTGTGATCCTGCCCATCGGTCTAATCACCCTCTTCAATGCCTTGATGCTGGGGTACATAAACTGGAGTGTCCACAGGGCACTCTTCACCCGCAATCTCATTATGGAGCAACTGCGCCTCTTCGTGCTGCTCTTCTTTCTCCTGGGAATCACTTGGATTTTTGGACTGTGTGCCTTTTTCGATTTCGGAAGAATATTCTCGTATCTCTTCTGCATCACAGCCACTATGCAGGGATTCGTTTTATTCCTCTACTTCGTGGTCTTCAACAAGGATAATCGGCGCTCCTGGCTGGGGCTGTGCATCTGGCGCTCGAAACGCGGCCAGGAAGTCATAGAACTGCCTACCGAATCGAACTCTAATTCTAAACGCTTCAGCCACTCATCGAGATTAACTCAAAGTATAAGCAACTAAGTGTACAAAGTTTAGAGATTATATTTTCGAATTAGGTAAATTATTATGTTTGCAATATTACGATAAAATTAGATTTTAAAATGTATATAGACTCATACATAAAATAAAAAACATTTAACGAAAACAAAAATAAACAAGCCAATTAAAAATTTTTTAATTTATTTGCAAGCTTTCTAATTCAATAAACTGTATAAAGACATTTATTTTGCAGTGTAGTTTCCTGAATAAAAAAGATAAGAGTTCCAGAACAAAGAGATACCCAAATGATACAATGATAAAAGTGACATTGCCCATGAATGTCGTTAAGATAAAATATTCCGCAAAGCAGCCTAGTTTTCTTTAACGTCAATCTTAGGAATTTCTAATAAACAATATTATAACAATTACATTTTCCACAAAAGAAGAACCTGGTTGTGCGATAATTGTTATTTGCCAGGGGGGTTAATTATACAATTTACAATCAGTAATCTGTGTGGAAACCGGTTACCATAGAACCTCGCGTGGAAAATAAACATTGCATTGGGGTCGGTCAACACAGCAATGATTCACCAGGCAAGCATAGGTGAAAATACGAATTTTAAATAAAAAACAACATTTAAAAGTAGCTTATAAGTTATTCATAATAAGCTGCTCGTTATTTTTATAGCAATCTAAATTATTTACAAAGTTAAAGCTCTCTTATCAACATGAAACATAAAAGGTAAAATCTTACTCAAAGCTTAGGTTTTTATCTCGAGTGACGTTAAGCTCAAGAAGGGTAGAAAGCTGATACGAAACCTGGCCAAAACAAAGCTTGTTGTTAACTTTTTCAGCAGCTTTTAGCCGGTTGGCAGCTTTTAACCGCTGGCCAGCCAGTATTTCCCCGCTCACTTCAAATTTATGACTTCTAATTTATGTAAATGAGATGACAACTTCGCTTTTGGTGAATGTATTTCATAGATTACGACGGCACACGGCGCACGGGTCGGCTTAACTTCGGTTTTATTGGATGCGATAAGGTCGTAAGTCTTAGTCATGGATCGAATGAAGTGTTGTTGGTGTCTTAATTTAGATTAAACTTTATACACAACTAAAGTATCGTTAAATTAGTGCTAGGAACCAGTAAGCTTAAGGCAAATTAGCCAGGCACTCGGCTGGTTGTCTACTCGGCGGCGGCATTCCACAGTCAGAAGCCGAGCTAGCGAACTCGTTTCGAGACAACAAACGCTGCCGCCTCCAAAAATGATGACTACAAAAAAAAGCTTTGATTTCAGCGCTTTATCACCAGCAGCCGCAGCGGAATGTAAGAGCTTCCGGGTACCACATCCTTGCCCTCGGGCAGGAAGTTCTGCGCGTAGTTCTTCGGCGTTGGCGAATTGGGGGGCACCGCGTATTCCAGGACGTTGTCCGAGGCGGCACCGGAAACCACATACACTTGCATCAAAGCCTGCGGCTTCTGCCACTTCTCCGCCGTCACTTCCGCTTTTGCCTGCTGAGCGAGTGCCCGTCGGGAGAACTGGGTCTGGTGCGCCTGCTGATTCTGGTCCGCCTGCTGAAAGCGCTCCAGGTGGCCCTGGATGATCCTTCGCAGGGCAGCCATCGTGCTGGGCGATGGCGGGGGGTACACATAAGCTCTTGCCGGGGGGCGTGGCAGGTAATCTCGCCCACGAGTGACGGCGCTAGCCACAGCCACAAGGGTCAAAAACTGCAAGTAAAATTGCAATCAATTTATTAATGGCAATTATGAAAAATTAATAAAGAAATAAAGTCGAAAAGCTTAACAAATTTTATATAGTGATAAATTAATAAATTAAAGTAGCCATAGCTTAATATTTTTTATTTATATTAATCGTAAAATGCATTTCTAAATCTGCTTTGGTTATAAAACAAATTGTGAAAAAATCAGTCATTTATAAATGGACAAAAGCCATATATTTATTTAACCCAATTAGACTTTCACTTTTGAATGTAGTTTGCCAATTCAAGTTGCTCATATTAAACCATGACCATATCTGTAAGCCTTTGCAGATGGTGATAATACTGATTAAAATCAAAATAAAATATTTTTAATGTCACATATGGTTTTGGTTGCCAAGCCAAACTTTTAATAAATTACTTTCTTTATGAAAAGCAACGAAAAGTGACTTCCAAACAGTAACCTGGCCTTTGTCTGCATAAACATGGAACCCGTTCTATCATCTAATTTCCATTTTCCTCAAAACAGACGTCAGCATTAATTATATTCGTCAAATTTAAACCAAATATCTAGTTTTCAAGATTTAGCCCATAAAATTGTGTCAATAAAAAAATGATTGGTTTGTTTTTAAAAGTTTAAGGGGACTTGCCATAAGACTGAATTAAATTCAAGATATTGATTTTCCTGTTAGTAAAGATTTGTAATGACATAATTCTTCAAATGTCATAGTGGACTGAGTAATTCTAGCATCAATGAAAATACAATCATTTTCTGAATTAAAAATACATTTTAAATCACAAAATTTCTTTGCATCTCAATAAACCTGGGGTCTGGCCTTAACCTACCAATAAACACGTCCTGTACATGGTCCTTGAGTCGTTATCCAAACTATTTCTCCTCGGGTCGGATCCCAGCTTAAATTTTCGACCGATCACCGGTTAACTCAGCGGCAGACTGAAGCGATCGTAGCTTCTGCTCCGCCGACTCGTTTCAAGTTCAGGGTCTCGGCGTGTGCATTTACATAAATTTCTACCGAGCAGCCACTCCATTCCATTCTCCATTCTCCGGTCTCCGTTCTGCGGCTGTGAGTTGTTTGTGAGAAGTCCACTTCTGCTGGCACGTGATTTATGCATATAGTTTTTGCAAGCCTTCGCTGGGTTTCAGTCCCCGATCTCGTTGTGAATGCGGCAATCCAGTTGGATCGATCACGAGGTGCCAGCAAAATCTAAATCTGGCCCGACGAGAGCCCAACCCCACGGAGATACTATCTCGCAACCGTTGCCATTTTGTCTTGGACGAGCGTGCGAAGATCCGAAGATCCCACACAGAAAGAAATATTTTAATGATTTGTGATGATTTATTTTATATATTTTTCATACCAACTCTTGAGTCTTCGTTTAACTAAAATATATTTTTAGTACTTTTTTCTGTACTAATGTTGAATGTGAAGCGCAAACTTACAATTTTTTCTAAAACCTCAAAAAAATATCAAAGAACACCTTCTTCAAAATTTCATTGACTCGCACTGGGAAGCACCTCTCATATTATGTAAATTATATTTCAAGTTCTTTATATCAAACTGCAGTTGATTTTCAAGACTCATTCATTATATATTCTTTTCTGTGCAGCCATAGATTAGGGGTCGAGTTTTTGGCTCAGACTGAGGGGCGACTCTTCGGCTGTTCACGCCATTATAATTATGCAAATTCGCAGTGATTCGTGAATAAATCATCTTTATGAGTGGTCAGCTTACATAGGATGGGGTCTTCACCTGAGATATTTGCATAATGGTTTCTATATAGAGATATAAGTGTGTCTAGCTCAGCTTGAGCTTCCATTGTAGTGCGATCACAATACCCATTGGTGTATTTATATTGATTTTTAATCGTCGCCTCTTTATGCCTGACAATGCGCATTAAAAGCGGATCGACATCGCCGTTCGTTTGTCTTGTCATTCGATATGCCAAGAGATGTCTTTTTACCAATATGGTTTTGATCCGAAGATGGACAGTCAACAACAAAAGCGCCCATAATGCGATTCATATGCTAAGTCATTAAAAGGGGTTCGTGCAATAGCCGAACCTGAAGTTGAAACTCAAGCTGATCGATTGAGATGTTGAAACGGCCGGTCATCAATCGATTGCCCAGATTAACATTTATATATAACCGCTCAATTGGTAAATGATCTCGGAACATTTTTATGACTACTCGATTGATTGTAAAATGCTAATCAACCGAGAAGAATCGGAGCATTTGATTTATCTTCAAGATAATTAATTATGTGATTCGAACAGTTTAAAATGCTATCATAAATACATGTATAGTATGAATTGCTTCGGCAGTAGTAGAGCTTTTAAAGTTGCTAATACAGTTTAAAATTGAATCATTAATTAGTGTAGTAATCTTAGAACTAGAAATGCTAGAGAATTAGTTTGAAGTGCTATGGATATGCTAATTGTTTAATATTTGTATACTCATCGATTGGAAATATTTTAGAATTTCAATTTAAATATAATTTAAATATAATTTGCTGTATTTTTCTTTTAAAAACATGTTAGTAAATACGGCAAATAAATAATTTTACAATTTTATGTAGGAAAAAATCTTCTTTCGTCACCTAATACCCATCAAATCAACATCAAACTTTGCAGCTGACAATCAAATAAAAATCTTCTTCTTACGTTTTTCCTTTTCTGGCCTTTCACCTTGCCTTTCCTCTCACATTTCAACCCCAATTTCCTCATTTCCTTGGACTGCTATTAAAAGTAAATGGAAAATTCGTGCACCTGCCGCCCAGGAGTTTGGGGATAAGATTCCGATGAGTCAGCAAAACGAAAAAGGAAGCGCAATTAAAGCTCATCGACTTCGACTGGCAATCAGGTTGCGGCTTTACGCAATTACGTATTTGCAGGATTACGTCAAGTGCAAATATCAAGTCGATTGCATTAGCATTTTGATTTATATGCAAACTAACGAGTTGCGGAAGGCGCCGTGCCTAACTGCAGCATCCTTTCTAGGCGGAGTCCCTGTAATTGCTATGTAAATTATTTATGCAATTAATTTAACAAACTCGTCTCTGACTGGAAGTGGAGCTGGATCTCAAGCTGCGAACGTGCCCCACATGTCCATCATATATCCATATTGATGAGGGTCCTTTCCGGCTCACTCGTTCATATTTCATATGCCATACGTTATATACACGTTAGATGTGGTATATGTTATACAAGGGGCGCATCATAATCAGGCACCATCCACCCGAACTGCCGGCTTTTTGCCCCGGTTTTCTGCTGATTTGAGTCCAGCTGGCGCTGAGTGCTAAATCCTCTGTCACATACGCTCTACGTTGGGGGATTCGTCTGTCAAAATAAACAAAGGAAACAGCACAAAAAAACCAAAAAGGATGCCTACTTGAGGGTAGGGTAGTATGAAATACCCTAACGAGGAAGAATAGGTCCTTTAAAATATTTTAAGCAAAATTACCAGGCACTCAGAGGACTTTAAAAATAAATGGTTGTTGTGTTGAGTGTAAAGATATCCTTAAAAATACATTTTTTACATTTATTTATTAAAAAATACATTCATTACTTTTTTTTTATTTATTTATTCACCTTTTATATGCATTTTGTTATTTATTTCTATCAACTCAAATGTATATGCTGCCTAAAGAAATCTACAAAAATTTCTATACCCATAGTTAGGGCATGCAAAATCGTGTTGCGGTAACGTAACAAAAGTTGGCCCAAATGGTCAGGCTGAATGCTACGTAATGAGTTTGATGGGCTTTTGAACTAAACCAAATTGCAGACAGGCATTTTATTTTTATTCCGATACCAATACCGATTTCGATTTGATGATGATGCCAAATGGGCGTCGCATACTAGTACATGGGGGTATTTGGGATGGGAACGGGAGGATGCACGCGGCAGCAAATGGAGTTATGGCCGCTGGATGCCGCCTCATATTTTATGCATGGCAAGGGCAAGCGAATTGCTTTCCAATCGACTTGGCGCACTCCACTTAGGGCTACCATCCTAGGAGTGGCGTGGCCCAATCCTTTGGACTGGGTGCGTCCAAAGAAAAACCCGGGTCAGACCCAGACCCATTACTATAAGGTAATCACCTGCCGGGGATCGTCAATGGATCATCGATTTTATACTGCAGTGACACGACATCGTCGAGGTTTCGCTTCGTTTTGTATTTGGGTTAAGGTAATCAAAGGTTGAATAAACTTTTCGGCTAGCGCCAAACTAATTAAGATAGTTTGCCAGCTGCACTCGGCTGGAAAACGAGGGCTTGAGTCAGACATTAATGAAGACGCCACATGCCCCTTGGGGGCATGGCCGTACCCCTGCATCGGTTTACCTTTGACCTCTGGCATAGTACATAATTTATGCCTCCCGGCTCGCTCGACAGCTCCCTGCTGGCAAATCATTTATCATAATACAGCCAGAGCCTCGAATTTGCGACTGACAGCCATCTCCCCCAGCCGTTTACCGCAGGAAGAATGAAAGATTTTGCATATTTAATAAGTTTATGCGCTTTGTGCAATAATCCCCAATGCCACATACACTTTTCACTGCGGCAAATGTGAATAAATGTTGGTTAAAGAGAATGGCTCACTGCGATGCTACGTTTTTTATTCCTTTACTTTTACAAAACTGAATTTAGTTTTGTTGCCGGTTAGGCTTCCTCTTTTATATTCCCTATTTTATGCCCGGAATTATTTATAACTTTGAGTTGTTTTACGGCTGTGGCAAAGGAACCAAATAAACATATTTGTGGGCTTACATTTATTTTTTTTCCCTGTGTGCGGATAAGCCAAACCAAACCCGAAATATATACGTATGAAAATGCGGCTCTACACTTTCTCATTTTGACGCAATTCCCCGGGGCCATTTTGATGCGGTGTAGCTTTTAGCGGCTCCACGGTTTGTTTATACTTATATATAAACTGAAACGTGAGATATGTAAATCCCAGGCAGCCGAAACTGAATCAGAAGCGAGCGGTTTTTGGGTTATCATTCGCATTTGGGATAGTTGTAACTTTGGTATTGTAAATGCCATCCTTGGACCTTTATAGTTTTAGTTTGCCGGGAACTTCTGCGTCGGCTTTCGCCAAAGTTGTGCGCTCATGTGCAATAAACTTTGCACACAGGAAACAATTTGGGATTTTTCTAAGGTTTAATTAATTTTTTTATTTAAGTATATAAGCAACATTCATATTTATATTCATGCGAAGCTAAACATTGAAAGGGAAATATAGCTTAATAAAAAATGGTTGCTCTACGCCTCGGAGGGATTACCAATTTTAGTTCCCCAGTAGCTTCTTTTCCTCATAGAGATTTCGATTATAAAAACCACAGTGGCTATGACATAGCCCATGATCAGTAAACGCCACAACCAGTTCAGATGCTCCAAGGATATGGGAGTTGCCTCTAAGTCTTTATTTTGCGGCACCTTTACCTTAAAGACCTTGGCCAAACGTTTGATTATGGACCTTATCCAAAATGTCGACAAACCAGACTCGTGGACGGACATCAGGTAACGGGATAGTGGCCAGTTATAGAACGAGTTGTTGGGCATTACATAGACCCACGGTAGGTTCTCAGTGATAATCAAGTCCGGTGATTCGCAATAGATCTTGTGACCCAAGGCCCGCTGGAACTGATCATAATAGAGCCAGTTGGTGGATAACAATATAAAGCTATACTTTTTGTTAAGAGATGTAAACAGTTTCACACGTTCCAGGTGTCCCACAGTAATGAAGGTCGGAATAACCCGGCGAAAGAACTCGGGATCGATTTCACTCTCTATGTAGGAGCGAACGTAGTCATTCGTGACTGTAATCATACCGCTGTCTCGCAACTCTTCAAGGTTGCGAACTTGAGCGCGTTTGATAGGAGTCGAGAGCAAAGCACTTAGCTTGCAGTTAAAAAAGTTACTAAATATGAATCCGAAAAGGGTGATGGCCAGAAAAAGCTGACGAAGTGAGAGACTCGCTCGACGCAGCTCCGGAAACGGAAGGCCCAGAATGGCCCGAAAGGCTCGCAGATTCATGAGGGGATTCCATAGGGTAAGACGGCGCGGTTCTCCAGTAATTCGATGAGTTACCACAAGGATGATGGTCTCAACCAAGACGAAGGTGCTATAGACGAATAGCAGGTACCACATCCAAGTCAGGACTCCTAGTCTCCTTAAAACATCCTCAACGCTCAGCTCACTGCTGCAGGGCACAATAACCATCAGCGATGCTGCAGACAGGGGATTCACAAAGTCCATCTGGGTGGAAACATTTCCAATGGTAATAATCTGTGGACTTAATTGGATATCGCAAGCATCATCGGTGTGGCTTCCATTCAGTACTTTCAGACTTCCATTGTACTTTTTTGCAAACTCTATAATCTCCAAATCCTCCAATCGGGTTATGGGATAGAGGCTGGCTGGGACGTTACCCTCCTCGTCCGTGCTTGGCTTTACAAAAATGTTCCTTCCCTGAAAATTGTATTTTCGCCTGTAGAAACTTAACTCCTTCAAACTTGAGATATTTCTGATTCGGGTAAGGTGAGGTGAGGGAAAGGCCTCTAGGCGATGTACAGATATTGCACTGGGAAGGCCACCGATTTCCAGAATTAGCATTCTCATAAATTTATGTTTCCCGGCTTGAATGGAGATCCATTGAAGAAACTTCTTAGTTAGCTTCCTTTGGGTCCACAGTAGGATCCTCTCCTGTCGCATGGTATCAAAAGCTCCTGCCGCAACGTCGAGGAGCTGCGAGTCGTAATGGGAGTTTCCTGTTAGGCAGACAATTGCCAGTGCCTGTTTATTGAAAGTCTCCCTTACTGATTTGATCTCCCCCAGCTCATTGGACCGTATAAAGGGAATTTCGTTGGGATTCCATTGCTGGAGAGTACAATCCTCATCCCCGTGGTGCCAAATCATTATAATGGTTTTAATCGGATGATTATTGCTGATACTATTGATGAGCTTGTTGAGAAATCTTTGCTGGACATAGTCGCTTGCCTCAACCAGAGATCCAGTGATTATGAAAATTAGTAAAATCCTAATAGTTTTCATTGTGTCCTGGCTTGGTAACTTTTTCAGCAGGAAGTTAAATTGAAACTAAGTCACTAAGAAACTTAAACTTAAGTGCTCCTAGTAAACTCAAGTGAAGTTATTAAGTTAATGTGTGGTCTTTAGAAAATCCATCGGTCGACAGCTGTCAATTGATGAGATCCGCAGATACATTTTTAAAGAAAGCTATATAAGGAATTCAAGGAACTAAAATCCGACTCAAAAAAAGCCAACAAATGAATTTTCTCTCATAATTTTTCTCTGTGCATTTTGTGTAACGTTGAGCACACCTGGAGTTCCTCGAAACTAAACTGAAAACGGAGCAGATACTTTGTCTGTTTGAAGTCGCGCTGAATAAACAATGCAAATGGCTTTCTGGATATTCGCGAGGAAAGTCACTTGGAGAAATATTTAAATATTTTTTATAGCTCACGTCAGAGCTGGAAGTTATACGCTGCGTTCTCATATTTCTCTCGGCGAGAACTAAGTGGCCACGCCCTCACGACCCCCGTCGCCTCAGAAGGGAATATAAATTTACACTTGTCTACATTTTTTCACACCAGCAAAAGTGTTTGCTCAGCCAAGGGGAAAGGGAAAGAGAAAGTCAGGGCAGTGGAAATGGCTGGGGAGCGAAAGTCTGATGGGGCAAAGGGAATAAGGGAAAGTGAAAAGAAATGCTTCGGGTGAGCTGGCTCTTTCTTCTTGTTGTTGTGTCCTGAAAGCAAACAATCGCACGTGAAACGCTGCAGGAATTTCAATTAACTTGTTAGCATTTCACGCTTTTTGAACTTTAAACAAAGCATCAGACGGCAGACGACAGTGCAAATACAACTAAAGATGGACTTAAAAGCTAATTTATGTTTAGCTCCTAATGAAAAGCCACTCGAGATGGAATTTAATGTCTGGCGAATGTTTGCCAAAACTCTTTGCGAAAACTTGGCCAAGGCAAGTGCAACAGGTGGCCAATATCCCTCGATTCTCCACACGGAGTTGAGCTCGTAATCAGCGGGTTCCCATAAAAGCAGCCACCCTTCTTCGCCCAAACATCACACACTGGGAAGTGTAATCAAATTAATCTCGTACTTGCGCCTACTTCGGCACATAACAGTAAAATGCCTGCGCAATTATTACTCTCGACAGGCCCCCGAACACTCATATATATTTGTCTGCACGGCGAGAAAATATTCGAAATAGTTTCATGGCAATTTGGTTGGAATTTCAATGGAAAATAGCTGGAGTAACTAGAAATTTTAGCTATAAAAGAGCACAGAGATATTATACATAAATAAGATAGGGAGCTAGCTTTGTAAAGCTAAAGTTCATATACCCTTGGCATTTGCAAATTTAGTAAAGTCATAACTAAGCCAAAATTGCATACATATTCTAATCTTTCCAGTCCTAGTTTTTATTAGGCAAATAAATCTGCATATTTACCTTCGAAATTAAAGAAAAATATTTTGTTTGCCAAATTTTGACAATTTTAAGGAAGTAACCCCTTAAACATTTCCTTTTAACATTGTCTGAATACTTTCAAAATTTTGATTGTAAATAATTGGGATCTCAATGGCGAATCGGAAGATATAAAATACCTCAAATTACCTCTATTTTGGCTTAAGAAAATAATTCGAAAAATATGTTTACTTTTTTGGACAAATCAAAGTTTAACAATAACATATATTTAAATTTAAAAACATATTTTTACATTTATGGGGTCTGAGATGCTTCCTTTGATGCGTTGCAAGCTTCTGGACCAAATTAAAATACCCTCTGCAAAGGTATAACAATAGTTACCCTCAGTGACTTAAACCCTTTAATGTCATACACTTAATATGAATAATTGCAGATACAGAAATATTTAAGCCCATTCGTATCAATATTTCTTTCTCCAAGTGTGCATATAAGACAAGCAAATAAACTGCTTGACTGACAAATGTGACCGGGCTGCTCTCTTTTGTTCCTCAGATATTTATCTCGCGCTGAAAACCTCATCAGGCTTAAGCACAGCTCTTAATTGCCCACAGACCCCAGTGTGTGTGTGTGGGTGAGTCTGTGCTGGGGGGTGTGCGAGCGTGAGTATTTGCTTGAATATTACTTCATTTGCCTGGACCCTGGACAATCTGACATGCGTTGGGGCTGGCTGCTGTTTTATGGGGCAAACAATGCTCGAGAGCTCGAGCACGAGAGCTCGAATGCTCGGAACGTAAACAAATACAAGGAACGGTGGCCAGTCAGTTGCCTGAGTTATCTGCCACACGTTCGAGGGCGGATTCAGAAGATTACCCCACTCATAACTCGTTGCAACAACCCAATTAGGAGCCACCCTCGATCGTCCAGGTTCCCATAAATATGTAAGTTCTATTTTTGCTAATTTTTGCGTGCAAAATAAAACGCCTGACCTTTTACGTCTCGACACGAAAACAAATTTAATATTCTATTCTCGGAAGGCGGCAGAAAAAGGGCCAGAGAGAAAGATAACTATTTATATAGCTAATAAAAACAACCTGTGAAGTGAACTCTAGACTTGGATAAACATTCATTCACTCTGTTATTTTCCCTGCAATTGCTGCTAAATGAATTGAAAGCGTTTTCAGGCAAATATTTCTCTCTCCCAAAGCTTTGCATAAATCTTGGGCCCTATTAATTTCGGACCTGACTTCGCCTTTTTAATTAATTTCTGAGCAAGGCAAGAGGGCAGCACACCTTTTGTGCTTTATGCGACGCCCTAATGACACTTTTATGGATTTGAATTTGCGAGCGCCTTAATAGTGCTTCTAAAAAACAACTCCTGGATCCGGCAGGGCCTTGAGACCTGAGAGATGCCGGGACACGTTCCATAATGCCTCGCTGGCTGGCAAACAATGTAAAAGGCGGTTTTATATGCTGTACGCATAAGTATGCAAGAACAACGACCTGACCGAAGAGGCTGACGTCTGTGGATTTTGGCTGTTTGCTCTTAGCTGAAGCTCGCACTTCCGCTTGGGTACCGTTCGAATGCGCTGGATGCCGCAAACTGTCTTTGCCGTGTCTTTGGCTCCCCACTTCTTGAGCCATCCTGTCAGCGACTACGGGGCGTATGAGCTACGTTGCGTTGCGTATACGCAACGTAAGCTCTCGCAGGCGGGGCATAGCAGCAACAGGAGATGCCGAGCTGCGCGCAGGCCCGCTCTTCAGCTCTCTTTACGTTTCTCTTAAGAAAATCTCTTTGTTTTGCTGGCCACACACATTAAAGTTGCGACGAGATTGGTTTAGGGGCCAACTTTGAGCTCATTGTCGGCACTGCAATTATGTCAGATGCTGAGCTGTGAAATCGGAACTGCCATGGGGAGTGGGAGTAAGAGCCTATGTGCCACCACTCGGAAATGTGAGCCACTGACCAGTGAAAAAGGCATTCAAATTTCCACAACCCGATATTTTCGGAATATCAGACGATGGCTTACTTAATTGCACTTGCGCAAGCATATCACATTTCAGTCTAATTTTAGGGATCAATTAAGTTTAATTACTTGTAACCGCCATCAAATGATGAGATTACATAAAAACAGGGGATACATTTCATTTTCGTTAAAGCCGACAAAATCTACTTCTCATACTTAAGCATTCTCTGCATTTTTGAAATTTAAAAATATGTATTTACTTACTAACTACATAATATCTTAATATGAACAATAAACAAACAGCTGGAAAATGGTCTTAACATTAAGTTTTTGCGCAACACTTGCTAAATATAAAATCATAAAATATCGTCACGTTTCCTTTTTTCAATTACCATTAAATTTAAGTATATCATCAAATAAATCTATTAAAACTAGAACTTTAAACCGAAAAAGAGCATCCGAATAAATTTGCTTTCAGAGTAAACAAATTCCGGAGAAAAGCGCTCCAAGCTAATCAAATTTCGGTGTATTTTTATGTGCAATTAACTTTAATTATTTGCAAGCACCATTTCACGCTGCGCTGACCAAAATCGCCCCACGGAATGTTAGATGCGACTAATTAAGTCCGCCCACCTTGGAGATTATTGATTACGGTTAAGCGCACTTTACGCCACCCCGGCGAGGTGAGTTAAATATTTAATGCCGCCATATAGCGAAGTTTTTGGCCAGGCCGACGACTCATAAAGTGGATCCCAGGATGCCTGTATCCCGGGTTTTCGGGTTCGTTGGATTCGCTGTAAAGTAATTTTGACTAGGGGTCACCGGCAAGGACGACGAAGAGGACGACAAGGAGTTGCTGCGCTAATTTAATTTCCCTCGGCCTGCAATTCATTTGCCGTGTCGTTGACTTTTAATGCACACATCTAAGACATTGTTGTTTGTTTGCTTACTTGTTGCCAGTCTTTTGCTTGACTTGGCTTACATACATACATTTATTGCCCTCGACTCGACTTTGCCTTGGGTCCCATCCTGGGCCGACCTTGGCTTCTCCAGAATGCTCAACAATTTGTTTCAAGTTGCGCATGATTTGAGCTCCTCTACACTCGAGCACATTTAATATTAATGCCCGAGTCTCCATGTGCCGTCTGCTTTGTTGAATCTTTAAGCCAGACATCCGTCCAGCGGCCAGAAAATGCATTTACTAAAATTAGCTCTGGCCACAAGAGCAGCTAATGCGATTTTTATGTAGTGTCGGTGCCTCTAGGTAGTCAACTACAGCTGGCTGAAATTTAACTGCCCCTTGGGGATTTAAAGTTTACAAAAATTCAGCAAAAATATTTTTCCTAATTTACTAATGAAAATACTAATGAAAAATCAATAAATATAGATTGATTACATTGTTAATATTATTTTAAGCTCAACAATATTGTAAATGTATTATTCCAGGGGGTTATTTAATAGAATAGTAATATTAATAATAAATTCAATTCAAAATCTGAATCCAAACATCCTTAGTTCTTACCCAACCCTAATGCACTTTAAGTTCAATTCCTTCAGCATTGCCAGTCGATTAATCTAACTGACACGCGCCATCAATCAGCATCGGGCAATCAGAGAAAGAGCATTTCCAGATCCAATCCATCCACTCGGAGCTCATAATTAAGGCGCGAACCGAATCGATAAGGATCTAAGGATTTTTAAGGGCTAGGGGCCAGGTAACTTAGTTTAAAAGCCCCGTCCCCGGGGCCACTCATCGCCCCTTTACTGCTTTCAAGTTGCCACGGCCATTAATTTTGAAGCACATCGGCCACCGGCGGCAGATTCGTTTTAGACAATAAATATCCAAGTCCCGCATTCTGGGGGCGCGTTGAAAATTCACAGAGGTCGTTATTTTTGGGCAATGAAATGTTTCACACCTGCCGTTACTCAAAACACGAGCAAAACCCCCGCACAATCAACCAAATTTGTGTACAGTGACCAAAATCGATGGTGTCTTCAACCGCCAACATAACATAAATAACCTAAACATATTTAATTGGTTTTATGGGGAGAAAAGAGATTAGGAATGCGAAAAGCGAGAAGAAGAAAAAAGGAGAGATTTATATGATATCTTTTCTTACTTTTCCATCCCCGACTAATATATGTTTTAAAGGTAACATAACGTCTCACCTTTTCTGGTTTTAATATCCCAGAAAAGTACAGTTTTATAGATCTAATTAATTGTACTTTATTACTATATCTTACGATGCTTTTACGCAGGAATCCTAATCGCCATTTAGCCAAAGTAAGCGGGATGTTTTTTGGGTATTTTGGGGTATTGCTTTTGGGTGAGCTAGGCCAAAACCCGGCCGTTGATAAGAGGTCGTGTCGTGTGTCGGGCTAAAATATGGCCAATTTGATTTAGGACCGCTACCCGGACCCGGACTGTAGCGGATTGAGAAACGGGACTAGGGCAAAGTGGTTTGTTAGGGGCTTCCTTTGACAATCGGCATGGCTTACAAATGCCGAGCTCTCGCCTTAAGGCGGCTAACCGGGAATACAAGACACAATGCCGGCGAGTTAAATATGTTTTCGTGGCATTGTTGGACTCGTAAATAAACAAGCCTTTGAGCCATTCCGGGGACCCTTTGCATTTGCATACGCCATTAAATATGCACAGCACACTGATTTCTGCACAAACGGACGACAATAAAATGACCTGTATATACGGATTTATCTCCGGTTGTCAGCAACAAAAGGAGCCACCCCCCAAAAGGCAACATTCGGATCGAACAAAAGGTCCTCCGAGAATGGATGGGCCAGGACGGGCTTTTCTTATCTCCAGGTGAAGGCAGCCGAGTCAGCAGCGCCTTTGTTTTTGATAAATGACTTCCATTTGCGGCCAGGGGGCCGTGTAAATCTATCCCACGAATAGGCATTTGTCACGACTTCGATTTGGGCGGCCCTCAGCCGCAGTCGGGGCACTCGATATAATTGAAATTGTGTGCAATAAATGGAAATTGCTGTGTCCTCTATTTGATGGGCATGTGGATAAAATGTTGGCCCTGCAATTTCCCAGCCTGGTAGCTGACTTAATCAACTTTGCCATTTGCCTAATTGGACTGCATTCTTCTCGGCGGCTATTCGAAATTCGGGTATTCGTATACCGTCCGCTGCTATCAGTGCCTTTGCAGGACCAACTTTGTGTTTACTCATTGCACTGGCTTTCCATTAAAATTGTCTGCAGTTAGTGGTGGCAAAGGTCCTGAATTTAAGCGCACAGGTGACAGGAGGAAGTAATGCTTATTACATTTTATTTCGTAACCCAAAATAGTTTATATTAATATTTATTTTAATAAATTCCACCTGATTTTATTAGATCTGCTCTTTATAAGAAAGGATATATTCTGCTATTTTGTTTTAAATATTTTAGATATATGATCTAAGCTCAATATGTCTCCTTAAGTATTTAAATAATCTAAACATTAATTGTATTTCAGCACAGGAGGATGAAAAAGTCCCATCACTGTCCGTAATCCCTTCTCGTTCTCCATCCCACCCAGTGTGCCTGTTAATCAATGTTGTTTGGGAGCCAGATCTCTTTATTGAAATGTCATCGGTTGGGCAACGAGTCAGTTTTATTGGGAGCCTAATGGCGAGGCGGAATTTGAGGAATGTGTCCTGTCAGCGCCGCAAAGGTAATGACTTTGCAAATACGGGCCTTTGGGGATCTGAATAGATGGGTTGTTGGGCTGTTGGGTTGCTTGATGGCCGGGCTGATGCTTTCATGCTGTGATGGCTGGACATCATCAGTCAGGACTCACTCAGAACACTCGCACCGTTCGGGTACATCAACCTGGCTAATTAGCTTCGTGTAAATTTGCATATTAATTGGAATTCATGCTGTTTGATGACAAACAATTTATTTATTTATAAGTGGAAAAGAGCAGAGAAAGAATTCCATTTATTGAAGTTGTCGTAGCGAATTAAAAGTCAATTTCTTTTGGGCGTCAAAAAGGAAATTTTTCCCGTGAATTACAGTTGTTTACGCCAGAAATGTACCTTTAAAAAATATATGTTGTTTTTATTTCTTTCGTATTGAAAAACCTTTAAAAGTTATTTTACAAAATGTATTCCATTTGAAACATTCTCTAAGTTTTAACAAGATTTAAAAAAAAGGCAGATATCGTCCATCCAATAAGCAAGATTTGTATATAAATTATTGTTGTAAAAGTTTATTTTAAGGCCATTTTTTAAATTATTTATTTTAAAGTCGAAACTTTTAAGCAAGTGTTATTCTTTGGACGTTCTATTCAAGGTAAAATCTTAAAAATCTTGTTCAGAGAGGCGAGAACCGTGTAGCTCCATTCACTGGCATTCCATTCACTTGCTTTTCACGCCACATTAAATACTCTTAATTTTACTTGCAGCCACAACAAAGGAATGTTCGTGGTTGCCAGACGGCAGGTGACAGATTCGCAGTTTAACCTTTGCGCCTTTAATTTGCTGTGGTCCTGTTTTGCCAGCTGCAGCAATACTCGTATATATAAGCCGACTCCATTGGGTCCCATAATTGAGTATTGACCAAACAGCACGGGTCTGTCGTGACCCACGGCAGTTTCCGCAAAATGGTTTGAACGAAAATAGCTCCCCCTTTTGCACTCGCCACAAATGTACGAATATTTATATATATATATAAATGTTAGAGTATATAAATAAATATCCTTTAACGGCAGACGGCGGACACTGGCCCCGCTTGCCTCATAAAGTGTTAATGGGCAATTAAAGCCCCTCTAAGCCTAGTCTGAAATTCGAAATTGAAATTCCCCTAGGGGGCCTGAGGGGGAAACTGGCACTCAAACGCAAACCGAGACCCTAAGCCACTCCTGTGACTGCCGGCCACACGGCGTATCCGCAAATCCAAGCTCAGCCTCTGAGTCGAGTGCAATCAGGTTAAGTGTTGAACGCTTCCGCCAGCGAAACCCTATTTCGAATTGGCACCGTGGTAAAGAGCTCGAAGTCATATATAATATTTATCAAAATAACAATGTTATACTTTTTTATTGACCTTTTTAAAGTAATTTTAAATATGTATTTTAAAGAAAATATGTAGGGTACCCAAATATCTATTGGAAATAAAGTCAACAGGCTAGGAAAAGTTCTTAAAAATAAGAATGAGGTAAAGTGTAAAAAGTGTGTAAAAGAAATTATGATTAAAATAATTAGGACATTTTTTTGAGTTATTAAATGTCTTAATTAATAACTCAATTGAATTGGGATGAATTTAAAATAAATGTTTATTTTTTCTCATTTTTAGAGAGTGTACCCACTGTTTTTTTTATAATCCCCTTCCAATTGAAGCCTTAACCACTGTTGTGTGCTGGTCCCCACCTGTACTGTGTTCGCAATGTGCATTCTGCATTGAGCCTTTTGTATTGCGTATTCCGTATTGTGCATTGTGTTTGCATTCCTCCTGTCACTCGCATTGTCAGCGGCAGGATCAGCTCCGCTTGCCTCAGCAGCAGCAGCAACAGGAACCGGAAGTGGAGGCAAAAGGAGCAGGAGCAGAACCAAGGCAGAGTTCAATTGCATTGTACGGGGACAAATGTATGTGTAGACTTGGGTGTGCGTGTGCGTGTGCGGAGTGCAAGTGACGCCGAGGACAAATGGAAACGAATTGGTTTAACAATGCACAGTTTCGCATCCAGAAAATCCCATTTGGCTTTGGCCTTTCCGCTGGTGTTGGTTCTGGTTTCGTTTTGGTTTGCGAACTGAAGCACTGAAAGATTTATATACGCCACTAATTCCTGGATTCGACTCCCTCAGTTAGTCAATCTGGCACTCGTGTCCACTCAACTCCTATGGCAGATGGCAAACCTCGGACAAATCAAACAACTTTTCATTTCGACGCTGGCTTTTTGCAACAGACAGGCGGAGGGGGAAAAAAAATAAAAATCAATATTTACATGCTGCTGCTGTGGCTTGCAGCTAAATGGGCAAACAACTGAACCAAAATGAATTTCCCTGAATACCAAAAGCGAGCACTGCGGCAATCGAAGAGAAAGAGCCCAGACGAGACCACAACAGAGTATGCGAGTGCATCGTGGGCACAACAACATTTTCTCTGTAGTTTTTCTACAATATCCTTGGTATTTAAAGGGTATAAGGGTGTGCTGCAGCTTGACAAGAGTAGGTAAGAGTTAGGAAAAAATAATGGGCTCCCACATCCTTCTACATCCAATTACATACAATTTAAAATACTTATAATTTGGCTCCTAAAATTATATCTTAATACCTTAACTGAATGCTGGGTATTATAAGGTCCTGGCTAAGCATCCATTTTCGTTATTTCTTCCTTTGGGTCCGGCAGAAACAAAAAACTATCGGCATAGCACCGACTTGCATGTCGTATACGTAATGTGAGTAAATTAAGTTGCCAGAAAAAAGAAGTAAACAAAACTGAAATTGAGTCGAGTCGACTGGAGGGTTAAGCTCTGCGGGACAGGACAGGACAGGACAGGGACTGCGGCTGGCATGGAGGGGTTAAGCCAAAGTATTCTTTTGCGATTTTCTGGCTTTCACTTATTCCACTCTCGGCAGACTCGCTTTGCCATTGTCATGTGGCAAGTCAAAGGGCGTGAAAGTGCTCAGAAATTAATGAAGCAAGTGCTGTTAAATTTTAAAGTATGCATAAAAAGGGTTGACATTCGGAAAGTGCTACCTGTCACAGGAAAGTGTCCCTCGCCCGTATGTTTGTCTGGCTGCCATTAGCATTTTGTTTCTACCCCGTCCCCCTAAGCCAAATCAGCATAAATATCCTGTCAGGACAAGCCAAGTGGGCTTGTGGATTTGCATATATATTTTTGGCTTAGGTTTCCGCTTGAAAATTCTACTACATCTAGTCGCAAGCCAATTTAAATGTTTGATTTATTTCGTTTGAAATATGTCAGGAGTACGACGAATTTGTAAATTAATTAATGCAAATTCCGCTAGTGATATATTCCTTTCATGATTTACCACAAACTTAAGTTGATTATGTCAATTAAAAATGGCTCAAGTTCCTGCATATAAAATTATTTCACTTAAAGACGAACTTCTGGTAAATTACAGTTCTTGGTTAAATATTTATTACATACTTCGTTTGTTTCATGATATTCCTATTAGAAAAGCAAATAAATCAATACACAAATCAAGCTTACAAAATGTTAAATATGAATACTGAATATTCTGCCTAGAGCTAAAATCTTATTTAAGCATATTTCCGCAGATTGGGTTATCATTTTACTGTACGTCCATATTTTTACTGTCATATATTCCATTCGGAAATCTGAATGCAAATACACGTTTTTATAATATTTTACAATCGATCGAATGCAATTTATTTGCGCTCTTATTTAATCTATTGTGTTTCCAAACAGTAATCAAAACTGACTGCAGTTCGGTCGGAAAGTGGGTGAGCATTCCCACCCGCAGCACAGAGAGCACATAAATTCCATTTCGAAGCTCAAATATGGAAAACTTTAGCATGTTTCGTGCACTCCCAGTCGAGCTCACGCCCTTCCTAGTTGGCCAGTGCTGAACGTATGTACTTTTCTCAATAGATTTTTATGTTATCTAACAGAATCAGCCGAAAAAAAGTAAGAAGTACATTCTGTCTTAGTTGTTTAAGAGAAAGATATACCCAATATTTATAAAGTAGCTCCCCAAAATGTTATAATATTTACCCTCCACTCTCTCCTGATTTTTTAGAAGCGTTATTTGCCATCACTGCCTCTGGCTGGCATTTTGAACTATGAACTGCGTGGTCTTTGTGTCCGTGCCAGTATCTCGGTCTGTGTATTCGTGCTGCGTTATAAATTTGCCATATTTCACTATATTAAGTAATAGTTGGCAGTTTGTCTGCTTGGCATTCATGAGCATGAGGTTTTAGCACTGTACAATAGTGGACTTGAATGTGCAATAAAGGCGGCCACTTTGGCGTAATGAGTTTCATTCCAGCACCGAGAAAATAACGTTCATTGCATTACTTTGTCGGTCTTTTCAGCTGGGAAGAGCTGTGTGTAGAGTTGAATTTAATTACACTTGTTCCGAATTCGACTCGAAGCCAGGACATGTCTCTCTCTTCCTCTCCTCTAATTAGCCAGCTTCACGCTGGAAAATGGTAAAATTACAGCGTGTCTGCTTAGCCTTTGTCCCGGCAACGTGGTGCTGCATTTCCCTCTTCCCTTCCCCCACTGTCCCCCAGCTTCTCCAAGGGACACAAGCACATGCAACAGCTGTCCGCTTGGCTGTCATTGTATTTAAATGCTCGTAAAATGCAAAGCAAACAAGTGATAAAAGTTCTACACATGCACGAACACTAAGAAAAAAGAGGGCTTTTATGTGACTCTTAAGGTAATCAAATTTATTAAAGTGAACTTAATCAAATTCAAAATATATTGCGGGAAGTCTTGTGGTTTTATTAACAGAGCTTGGTGCTGTTCTGAAACTTTTAGACAAAGATACACAAGCCACAAGAAATCTATATAAAATTAAGAAATTAACATTGAATATATTATTTTACTTAAATCAAACTATTTATTTAGTTATCTAAACACATTTTCGTGCAGTGCACAAGTCTAAGCCGCGAAAAGTGCCTCGTAATGCTGGCAACATAAAAAATGCATCAACCGCTTGTAAAGTCTGCTGCAGGGCTCTCAAAATAGAGGCGGGAGATGAGGACCTTTTGGTACTCGGGGCGATCGCAAATGTTACGAGCCAGTATCTTGCCAGCAGCTCCCCTTTAAAGGGCTGCCTGGGACCTGTCGAAATTAATTTCAAAAGCAGTCGAGTTTGTTTTGGCGGAAATTCGAAATTTCAATTGTTTCGACCGGAGCTTGTATCTAGACCAAATCCCCTGACAAAATGTTGCTCCGGCGTTTCCATTAACGTTAACTTTTTACGTCCGGAGAGGGCTCTTGTGTACTTCCCGGCCATGCACAAACCAAATACGCGGGCAATTAACCCTTTTTTCCGGCAATTAAGCCCAGGCTTTATGCCACATTTTTCCATTTTGCCTTTTGCGCCTTTGGCCTTTTGATGTTTGTTTTTTCTTTTTACAGAATGCGACGACAGGGAATCGAATTAAATATATATTAAGATCGTTCAAGGTCGAATGAAATGAGATTGCAACTTAATTTGTCCTGTAATGTAATAAAAATGACCGCTTAATTGTTTAATATGGTCAACAAAAGCTGAATTACGTATACGACATGTTGGAGGCATGTGCGATAGCCAACATCTGTGCCAACTTTAAGACCGGGCCCACGTAGACCAATAAAATGTTGTATACAGATGAATACAGTGAAGTCCCATGAAAGCGAACTTTTGAGAGGTATTTCTAAGTAAGATACGTTTAAGATGTAAGCGGAGAAAATTAAATAGTACTGCTTCAAGTATTTATAAATAAAAAAAAATTCCTGCTTAAGGTATAAAGCGTTCCTTACCTTCAGTTGCATTTGAAAAGTATACTAATAAAGTCCAACTTGAGCTTTATGACCCTAGTTAGGCATGTTTTGCTCACATCTGTGCTTGTTTTAGTTTATTTTCGGACTTATTTTAGTACACGGCTTTAAGTAGGCACATCAAATTGAAAATCTGTAGACGTGACCCAACATCGAGACATGTCCTTGGCTGTTTTGCCATCGTTAAGCATCCTACAAAATGCATGTGCAGCGAGCCAAGTTTTCCCCACAGCCTGAGAGCTGATTTGCCGACGCTTATTCCAACATTAAGGCAAGTGAAGGGGGACAGGACACATGTCCTACCAGCGACTGCAGCGACGTCCTAAGTGGACTTCTTTGTCTCCGCCTAAGTGGTTTTTCATTAGAAGCATTCGCTCTGGCCGGTCTGACTTCTCAAAGTTTTCCCTCGGCGAAAGTTTTCACTCAATGCGGAAAATCGGAATCGTAATTGGAAACTTTCGGCCGCGCTAGATATGTGAGCGAAGCGAAGCCAAAAGCTGAAACTAGGACTGCTGTTATTTAATTAAATGCGGACTAGTCGAAAAAGGCTCAGCCAGGCATTCAACCCATTTCATTTCCGTGACCATATCCGGTCTTTGGACTTCCAATGATTCGAAATATATGGGGTGTTTTATAAAAGTAAACATAGTCACTTGTGAGGGAATAGTAAGCTATTAAAATAAATTTAGCCTTTAATGCAGACTTTATTGAAAATAATGTTCAATTTATGTGCAATGTTTATTCTTTTCATTTTATGGAAAATATCCAGATTTCACTTATTTCCGCAGATAGTAATAATCAAAAAGGAAAAGAAAAATATAAATTGACTACATTTCTTAAGTAACAAAACAAAACAAAATGTAATATATATCTTGGGAAAATTCTTCAGAAATATTGGCTTGATGCCCTGAAAATCAATTAATTCCACATTGTTTCGTGTTCAACAATTTTGTGGCAATACCCATATTTTACATTTGAGTCCTACATGTGAGATACCAATTTAATCGAAGCTTATGCAAATGTTCGGCAGCCTGCAGGGATTGCAGCCGTGAAGCTGGCACTGGGCTAATCCAGTTAGAACTCCGAGCAAACACGGCGTTGTGTGTCAGGGTTCAAGGCAACTGTTGCCCGGCCTCTTGCTCAAAATGAAATTAGATGATGCCGGAGCGGCAGCAGACGTGGTAATTAAATTAAATTGCTCCGAGTTGTTGCCATAAAACACACAAACCGGAGCTCCTGGGCAGGGCCAACTGGATGGAAACCAGAGGCGACATTCTGGGCCACATGTGCCGTGTCAAAGTTCGCGCTGAATCTGCATGCACGCGCATATATCTGGGTTGCCTTGGCAATTGTTGAAAATTAAGGCAGCTAAAAAATGTGTACATAATCCGACTAACGAAGAACAGGGTGTAATATTATAATTATTAAAAAATAATGTATTTGTGAAAGTAATCTAAATGATTAAAATGATTTTTTCCGACGCTTAAGTCCATTCTAAACATTTCTTCACTGATTTACTTTATTTGTTCCTTACTATGAACATGCATTTATTTTTTCCTGCATCACCCTGTAAGCCATTGTGTATTTATTTAGACTCTGCTCCCGCCAGTGCCTAATTTCATTAAATCCTCGCAACCTGTTGTCGAGGGAAAGGAAACTGAACCGAACGAGTTCTGGCAAAAAGAAAAATTCAATTTAACTTTGCCCGCGAGCCAAAATGAATTTCTTTTGGCTGCAATTGACATGGCCCCGCCCGGAGGGAGGTGGGTGGGAAACTCCTAACATGTGGTTTCTGTGGTTCCCCGCCTTTGTTTTCCAGCGAGTTGTTAACCCAAGACACGAATAAAGAATGGCAGCGCGTAATGAGCTTAATGGTAGCCATCTGTAGCAGCTATGCATATGGCAGATTTCCCCCCATTTTTCCATTCTCATTTTCATATTTTCCCTCTTCTGATTTTCAGATTTCGCCTTTGCCATTTTCCCTTTTTTCGTGTCGCATCTTTATGAGTGGTGGCGGCGTCAACGAGGCATTTAAGTGCTTAAAATTAGAGGTGCCATCGTGAGGGGTTAATGGAGCATGATTGGATTAGGAAACTAAAACAACCCATAGAGTCTCATAAGATTAAGTCCTTATAATAAAACCTCATATAATTTATAATCTAGTTACCTTTTATTTTCATTTATCGTGACACGACATGGCTTACATTCACGATAAACAAATCTCTGATTTTTTCCACAAGCCCTCCCTCATCTCCACTTAAAAGCTAAAGCCAAGCTTTTCGATTTTTATTGAACGCACATAATGTGTGCTCAATATTAACGGTGCGTGCGTGCCTTCTTTGGAGAGTCGTTAAAAGTGCGTTAATGTCGGCACGGCTCATTGGCTGCCGACTCAATTTGAGTCCTGAGAGAACCTGAAACACCCATCCTAATCACATCTGCCCCTTGACCCGTTACCTTGGCCACCGGCACAAGCACACAGAAACAGCAAGTGCAACACGACTGATGCAGTGCTTGGCCCTGGAAAATTTATTGCCATCGTTGGGCGGTCACACGACCGCCGAGTTGAATGATTTCCTGGCTGCAGGCCCCGCCGTTGACTTAACTTGGCCAAGGCGAAATGGCGAAACCGAGCCAGTCACTTGTTGCCCCCTAGAGGAAGTTTACTGGCTTGACTCCAAGTTCCAAGCTCCCGACTTTCAGCTCCAAGAGTTCGTAATGCTTTTGTCGGCGTAGCCACTAATTGGATTTTCGGTGGGGCATAAATAAGGAATTGCACAATCCAAATATCATGGTCAGTCACACTAGCAAAAATAAGTTGTTTATATTTAATGAGCATGATTTAAAATTGAACTATTTAATAGATTGAGTGCTTCTCGATTTTAGCATGGAAAAGTGTTTTGAGGACATCTGTCGAAGGCTGAGTACACATCTTAACTCAATAAAAATGTTGTCACCAATATACTGAAAGCACTTTTTTGGTTAAAAACATTTTTGTGGCTTTTAGTGGTAAGTCTGAAGTATAGACGAATTACCTTTTGAAACGCTTTGAGACACTGAGAAATTATATTGAATATTACATGTATACATATTTCTTCGAATATTTTTTTTTAAATAACAATTATATATATATAAGTTAAATTATTAAAAACGCCAGATCAAACCATATTATCAAATATTTCCCTACCTTTCTTCATGTCTTACTAAGCATTTTCTTTGAGTGCAATATTCATCCATTTTGGCAGCTGCACGTTTGTCATATCCCAAAACCCTCTTGGCAATAAGGGAAGAGCGAACACGTCAAGATGTGACACATTTGATTGAACGCATGCAGGCCAATCAATTTCTGCTGCCGGTGGAAGTGAATTGGTCCGGCTGAGTGCGAGTGGGCTTAGGATTTGAATTCGTCAGCGGCGTTTGACTGATAATTGAAAACGTGTCAACAAGCCGTCGATTTCCGCACAAAAATAAGCCAGGCCCACGCAGCCCTTCGACTACGTGCTGTGGAAGTTGGCTATAAAAATTATATTTTGGCCCCGAAACTGGCTCGCAGTGAAGTGTGCGCGGCACAGGTGGATTAGGCTCAGTTAACATCACCGGAGGCTGTGTCTGTGAAAGCGCTAAACCTGTCCAAATGGTAATCGAAATTTATGCAGCCAAGGCCAGAGCGCTCTGCGAATTAAAATATGTTAAAATTTATAATTTATTAGAAGGGAGGCAAGAGCATCACGTGGCGTTTCAAATTGAGTTCAACTAGAAGCCTTCAGCTACGAGAATAGTTCATAACTTTTTAAATTTTCTTAAGGTGCAATTTTATTTATTTAAATATACAAAAAAATGTATTTAAACAGTTATGGAACTTAAAAATAAATCGAACGTGACTTTGCCAACATATTGTGATAAGTGAGTTCATTAAACCAGCGACATAAATCTGTCACCTTGTGGCAGCGGGATTTAAATTAATATGTCACACAGCTAGACACTCCAATTAGTGAGTTATGGTTTTACATTGGCCTCAGGGATTGTTTGAACAAATATTTACATGCTATGTTAATAAGGTGTGTAAAGGTAAATGCCAGTAAAATAAATAAGCATTTATTTCCGATTTTCCAAAAAACTGGAAGTTCTGATAAATTAAGGTTCATTTAAATATTTTTAAAATCTTTTAGCTAAAAGGTTTCTTTAGCAAAGAGAATGTTTGTCTTCTCTGTTCTCTTGGAGGCGTGGTGTGGACTGCTCTGTTCCTTTAAGAAAATACATAACTTGTTTATTATAAATTAAATTGGTTTTCTTTAAGTAATTTTCACGACATTTCCCCGGGTTTAAATTTACTGTTGTTAGGGTAGGGAATTGCGGTAAGAGTTCCACACCTAACCCATTGATAACAGGGGTGTCTGAGTCCAAGAGACTTCATGTAATATTCGAAAGATAAGTATAGCTGACATCGTTTGTCATTAATGCTTTCCAGGTATTAACTTCTTATCTCAACACTGAAGCACGTAGCTAATGACTCAGCAAGAGTGTTTTGGGTAAGGAAGGCGTGAAATTGCGGTTTGAGCAAATAAAACCGAAATACCAACGGCGACGTCACAAGATTAGCATTATTTTGTTGCCTCGAAAAGGGTCTTTCAGATTATTTTTACTCAATTGCCGGGTGCGTGTTAATGACACTGTAAATTGTATCAAACGTTGCGAGGCTTAAGTTGTTGTTTTTTTTTTTCATAATAGATAATGTTCCCGGCAATGCTTCTTATACGAAATATCGATTAGCGATCGTGCCGAGAACTGATAACACACACCTTTTTGGAGTCCGCGAATATCGAATAGTTCAGTGAGGCGCGATATTCCGAGAGAGTCGGACGTGGGAACTACGTAGTTTACGTACGCGTATATTTATGGAGTGTTGGAGAGCTGTACACAGCTGTCGCTACTGAGTCATTCGCCATGGATTTCGCCTGGTTCTTAGTGCTTTTTGTGGCGACCTCGACACTGACCTCGAAGGTGGAGGCCCGTGACTCTGGGGAATCGTCTACGGAAAGCGATTCCTCCAATTGCCCCACAGAGAGGCAAATATGCAGGGAAAATGGCGCCTACAATCACTGTGCCGGACTAGAAGTGCGTTATCCAGGTCAGAAAGCGGAAACCAACCTTGTCTACTGCGACTCCATGTTCTGCGAACCTGAGGAGTTCCAGCACGATTACATCACGCGCAACCACGACCAAACACCTCACCTGAACAAGTGGAAGAGGGCCAAGATCGGCGAACGTGCCACTCTGCACGACGTCTGTCTCCTAAGAAACGGAATGCCCGTGACCAGATGGTGTCTTTTGACCAATTCCCGAGCGCAATGGGAGTCCCTGGAGCAGAAGGCACCCGTGGTCTGTCTCCGACGCTTTAGGGAGCACACGATCAGCGACGACTTGAACAGCCTGCACGATGACGTACTGGAGGGCAGAAGACGCACCAATGACACCCAGGGGCGTCGCGAGATGACCGGGACGATGAGGAATATGTTCCGTCAGCGGGAGAGGACGCTTCTGCCCGCCGATATCCACGTCACGGGACAGATGTTCGGTACTTTAATGCAACAGGAGAAGGATGCATCCGTCAGTGCGGACTTGGTCAGCGTCTGCAAGGAGATCATGTCCAGTGACACCCAGGTATTGCGCCTATCCGCCCAGCTGAATGCCACCAACTCCCTACTGAGTCAATTCGAGAGCTATATGGATGCCCTGCCGGAGCAATTGGTCCCCACTGATAGATGCGGAAAGGTGGTGCCCAATCCCACCAGCGACGCAACTACAACAGCCGCGACCGGGGTGGAAACCTACAACTTCTCCGACATCGGAGTCCAAGTATTGATAACCGGCAATCTCAGTGTGTTCTTCGCCAATCCCGAGTGCGAAGGCATTACTGGCATAGCCATATACTCCGCTCAAGCTGATGGCAGGAGGTCTTCCTCCAGCGGATTCTGGTATCGCTTCCTGCGTTCCACCGATGACTTAAAGAAAGTAAAGGGGGAAACCCATCTGGAAACGGCGGCCTTTCTTCCCGAGAATCTCTGGCGGGTGGTGAAGGCCAGGGGAGTAACCTACCTAATCTTCAAGGTCTACGCGCATGATGCTCTCTTTGTGGAAACCTCGCAAGATCGAAGCCGCAGGCCTCGCAGCAAAGTTATCTCCATTTCGATACCAGAACTTGAGGGTGAGTACATGTAGAGTAGAGTCTGTGATCTGATGACTACTATTTCCCTCTTTCTTGCAGACAAAACCCTTCCTTTGCCCTTACCCTTTCTGCTCCGCAACGAGAACCTACGCGATCCGGATGTGAGGTCCATAAACTTGGGCACTGGATGCGGTTTCTGGAACTACGAGACCTGGAGCAGTGAAGGAGTGACCACCAGCAGCAGCTCGAATCTGCTAAGGGATACCATCATCGAGTGCCACACCCAGCACCTCACCCAGTTCGCCTTTCTGGTGGGTGGCAGTTATCGGACCAACGACCTCGGAGAAGAGGTGCTAATAACGCCTCTGAACGAGCGCGTTCTGGACATCATCTCGATCGTGGGCTGCAGCATGTCGCTGCTGGGAATCTTCGGCATTTTTCTCACGGCCGCACTCTTCAAGAGCTGGCGCAGTCAGGCCTCCACGAAGGTGCTCCTCCACCTGTGCCTGGCCATGTGCCTGCAGATGGTGCTCTTCGTGTTTGTCAACACAGACGATATATCAGAGCAGCTGGTGGTCAATGGAGACACCAAGCGCTGTGTGGCTCTGGGCGCAGCTATGCAGTACTCCATCCTGGTGCTCTTCAGCTGGATGCTGATCATAGCCTTCCTGCAATTCCAGCGCTACGTGACCGTGATAGGGATCGAGAGGCCCAGTCACTACATCCTGAAGGCGGCGATTGTGGCCTGGTCGTTGCCCCTGGTTCCCACGCTGTTGGTGGCCCTAATAGATCCCGATTCCTACCTGCCCTCCGCTGCCCAGCTCTCCACGGACACGGGGATCTGCTATCCCTCGGGGTATGGCCTCACCTTCGGAGTGGTCCTGCCCGTGACTCTCATCACGGTCGCCAATCTGATCATCTTCGTGTACGTGTTCTACAGCATCTCGCACTCCCTGAACCAGAGCATCCACAAGTCCGAGCGGAAGATGGTGGTCAAGCAGATCCGGCTCTCCATCCTGCTGTTCTTCCTGCTGGGACTGACCTGGATCTTCGGCATCTTCGCCTTCATGCAGGCGGGTGTGGCCTTCTCTTACCTGTTCTGCATCACGGCCACCATGCAGGGATTCGTGATGTTTGTGTATTTTGTGCTCTTGGATGCGGCGAACCGTCGGGCCTGGGTGGGCCTTATCTGTCCCACGAGGATGAAGATGGATGTACAGAAGCGCACCACCGAGCTCCAGTCGATGACCACCTCGTCCACTAACTTTACGAGCAGATCGCAACAGTAGTTACATCGAACCCTATGTTTCCAACGAACAAATGGTCTTGGACCAATTTAATAATATTTACTTTACTTGCCATTATGTATAGCTCTCTGTTATAATTAAATCTTGTATTTAAATTATTTACAAAATAAATAAAATAAGAACTTCTTAACCACCAAGTGAAATGTGTGTGCAATATGAAGAAGTGGTAATTGTGTCACTAATAGGCTGGTTCTCGTGACTGTGAGCTAATGAACAAGGAAAATACTTCTTAGAAAAAGTGTAATAAATCCAAACAAGCACTCGTCAAGCTTTTTTTGTTACTAAACTATAAAATGAATGAATCCCGCCCTAACTCTGGTAGCTACTTAATGAATCACCCAGACTTAATGCACTGACCAGGCCTTTAAAAGGCGTGGTCTAAAAACAAACAACTACATGACAATATAGGCTCTGGTTTTTTGTCTCCATGGAGTCTGTCATATTTTTTCTTGTTAATATAATTTTAATGAAATTTAACTATTACTTCTACTGTTGTTCTGTTCTACTGTTGTAAACGTCGAGTAATGAATTATTATACTTTTCATGCTAATATCGACAAACTGTTTATAGGTAAATAAGGGAAATAAATATAGAAAACACTCTATGAATCACTTCCTCTATTTAAGTATAAGGAGTTAGACTGGTCAGAAGGTGTGAATATATTCACAACGACGTCATTTATTTATTGCCCTTTTCCTGGCCCCAAAAAAGTCTGTTATTTTTGTTAAATAAATAAGAAGATAGCGGCTGAATGTAGGCTTAATAGCGGCTCAATGTCACTGTCATATATTTTAAACAACCATTGATAAGGCAATTAAATCTGAATTGAACTTAATTTGTAAAAGCTTTTGTTACCGGAAGTCTTTAAATACCTACTTGATTTAACAAATTACTATTCTCTTAGCTGCGCGTGGGGTAAATCGGGCGACATCACTTGGACTATTTACCAACTGCAATCAATCAAAGGAAAAAAATGTTAAAAGGGCTCGATGGCCCGTTCGCATTGAAAGTCTGATGAAAGGAAAGTGAAAGCAGGACCAGAAAGAGCCAAGTGCAGATGGATTTGCCACTGCAGGGCTTCCCTCGTCAGCTGCAAAGTATTTCATCTTCCAGCAGCAATTTCACTGCCAAGCAAATCTGAGCACCTGGTAAGTGTTGAAGCCGTAAAAATTTAAGCGAACTTAAGGCAGTCGGCAAGTGTTTACTTCGGATTTCAATTGGCAGGCATTCGAAACCAAATTAAAAGATGTCATGTGGAATGGAATGAATTTAAATTGCGTCCACGCTGCATTGGCATTTGGGCTTAACCGCAAAAGTTTTTCATCAAAACTTCGCAACTACAGCTCCTGCTGACACTCCCCTTTGCTGGCATAAAATTACACTTTAAATTAGTTTCTCTTTAAGCCATTGGCTGTCGTTTTTCTCTGGATTAGACACGAGTGCCATTGCGAATCCATTTTCTGCACTAAATTGCAACTTAAAGTGGGAGCTCTTAAGCCGCTTACTGCAAAGCTTTGTGGACCTGTATTATATTGCATGCAAGTGTCACTGATTGGCCCATCATACCTAATGATATAGAGCCAACATCCGAACTCTTTGTTGGACTGCCATATAATGGCAGGTTTTTTATTCAGGTTTCAACTGTCGCTTGGAAATGTGAAGCTGTGAGGTTTATTTACATTAACTTTGTCGCCCATAAAGGCTAAATGGCTGTATAAATTAACAAATATTGAAAGCCATTTACTGAAATCAAATTTAATACATTTTATTCCAGCGTTGTACAGTTTTTGATTTTAAGCTGTGCATATCTTATTTATTTTTCGTATATTTATATTTTTTGATGAACAATTCGGAAAAAGCCACATTTTCAAAATATTTTAACGACTCGCAAATATAGCTAATTATATATCAAGTCATATTATTAATAACTTATAAATTCTATATGATAGGTTATATATTTTAATTATCTAACCAACTGTAAATACATAAAAAATCGTCATAAAAACATTTTATTGTGTAATTTATTGTTCGATTGTTTTATCTTATCTTATCTTAGCCAAAGTCACGTACTTTTATGGCCTCGACATCCAGTGTCAAGATTGATCGACTATTTAATTTGATATTTATTTTAATTCATCCAAAAAGGGTCAACAAATTTATGATAATTATTATTAAAACATGGTTTCCTTCGAAATATGTTACATACAAAGATTATTATTAAACATTATTTTTGTTTAATAGATGATATTTTCTGTAGAGACGACTCTTACTAATTAATTGTACATTCTTTTAGGTATAGTGCTCCCCACTTTAGATTCTCGTATAAATCTGAATGGAATCTGTGCTGCCATTCAAACTCATCTAAATAAGTGAGCACAGTTGCGGGAATGGCAATAAATCGATATTTCAGTCGGAGCCACTCCAATTTCGAATCCTGCACTCCCGCTTACATCGGCACACACAACCCGTTCAAACTTCATATATACGCTCGACTCGTATCAATTGCAATCAATCAAAATGTGAAGCTCTTTGACAGAGCTCGCCTGTATTCAAATGCATAGACAATGAAAGCGAAAGCGGAACCAGGAGCAGAAACTGGCAAACTGCAATTGAATTTGATTTGCAGGACTTCACTTTGCCAGCTGCCAAGTTCCTGGTTGTAAACTTTGATTCCAAACAGCTGCCAACGGAAGCTGAGCACCTGGTAAGTGCTGAAGTCAGTGATTTTTTACCAAAGTCCGAGCCACTCGGGTAATGTTTGCTTGCATTCGAGAACTTGATAAATAGACGTAAAGTGAAATGAAATTCATTTGAAGATTGAAAACGCAGATTTTCTCAAAAGTGTAGTATATAGTGAAAGTGTGCTGGAAATTCAGGTGCCAATGATAGGCATCCAGACGAAAATCTTTGTTTTGTAGTATTTACCACGTTAAATTAAATACTAATAAGTATCGGGTCTCACTGAGATATCCCGCCATCGCTGACATTATTGAAAAACCTTACAACTTCATATCTAAGGTATAAATTTAGTATCCAGCCCCTTTTCGCTTGCTTGGAAATACATTTTAAATTAGTCCTGCTAAATGCCATGAATCGTCCTGTGGAACAAGCTTAGTGGCAAGTCGCTGGCCATTTCCAATCAATTTCCACGGAAACTGCACTCTCAAAAGGGAAGCTCCAAAGCCGCTTAACTTCAATGGAGCCCCACTCTAACGGACAGCTAAGCGAGCGAAAGCTGTTGGTACAGGTAATCGCGTGCTACCTGCTCTGTGTAAATATAGGGAAATGATTGCTGCTAAATAATATATTTTTTGCATAACAGATTATTGGTAGATGCGTTCAAAAAAAGATGCTTTTAGAAAATATAATAAAATATAATATTTATTTTGTCTTGTCTGTATATAAATTCCTTTAATATATGTAAAGCTACTCTTTTTGATTTGAGCTTTAATTTTTTTGTTCGTATTTCAGTAATTGATAACGTCTAGTATACGGCATGAACTCTGAACATAAAGCCAGAACTATCTTTTTTCGTTTTACAAAATACCTATAAACTGAAAGGTGCGGGCTTTTCCTTGGCTCTCCAGCCCTATTTTTAACGCACGCCTCACCTGTTTGCAGTTCGCATTTTTTTCACATTCCGTTATAGCACACCCAAAAGGCTAGGCGAGGACATGTGCAACTATTAAAAATTATTTTCTTTTCACATTCCGGCGAGTGTATGGCAGATATTTTATGATTCGAAACGTGCAAATGGCCAGGGCTCCCCGGGCAGAAGTCCTTAGGTGTGTGTAGTGTGGCTGATATTTCGTACGTGCACCCACAACATGAACCCATAAATACGTATTGATTTTCCATTCGGCCACACACACCCTCGACTGTCTTATCGGTGGAAAAAAAGGCGGGGAGGGGCAAGTAAAGAAAAGTCTTCGATGGGGAAAAACCAGCAACAATGGTAGTCTCCTCGAAGCTCCAAGACAGAGTTATGATTACGAAAGTTTCTTTAATGCGGCTCTGTGAGAGCTGGAGCACATACTATAAATGGAAAATAAATGCGAGAAATTTGCCGCAATTTGCGACGCGCTGCGGAGTCACTGAACCGCAAAGCTGCAAAAATGTTGTTTATCAAATATTTATCACACAAGTAGTTATTTTTCACATAGTACTTTTCGCCGGGCAAATTGCAGCTAGACATGCAAATGGCATGGAATGCAGGAGAATGGATTTTTGTTTCTCCATTAGAGATGAGAAATTGGTCGCAATCCGAGTGAGACATGTCTACATCACGAGTTCATTAATTCCAACTCCCGTATAATACGGTCCTCTCTGCCACATGGTACTACAGTAAAGCCCCATATGTTTTCGCTCCATTTGGCCTGACTAATGGCCATACATCGCCGATGCTGGCTGCCTGGCAATGGCATGTGATGCTGCTGCGTGCCGAAAATGGCGGGAGCGCTCATAACAAATTTGTTAGATGTGCGGAAATTTGTCAAGAGCATTTGCCACAACAAACAAACATGCGACGACGCCAAACACCGCATGTGTGTGGCCTTTCGACCGACTTAATTCGTATAAAATTTGCGGGGAAAACCATAACTGTTGGACTTTGGATCAAAACATGTTATGGCATATGGAGAAGAATATAATGAGAACTGGTTACCAACATTCCATATGCCTGGCATTTAAAATAAAGCAAATTATATACATTATAATTAACTATTTTGAAAAAATAAATTATATTATATTTAATAATCTGCTTTATGATAGTTCTCATTGTCATTTTAATATTGTAAACATATTAGCAGATTTTATAATACGGATATAACTTTCAACAACTTCTAAAAGGCCACTCATTTTTATTTTATTTTATTATCTCACTGCAGCCTTGGCCAAAGCACAAAACAATGAATACTCTAATTTATACAGAAATTGCGTAATAGTTATATAATCTTTACGGGTAAGTTATTTGCGGAAAAATTATGGCAAACACAATAACGGAATGTGCTTTTAGCTGCAGCCAGCGCCACCAATGCCAAAGGCTCTTGGCCAGGCAATTAAAACTGCCAAAAACTAATGCCACCGCAAACTACAGTTGCCAGTTTTACGGTTTCGAATTGGCCACGAAACACCCGAGACCGAACTCGAAATGTTCAACAATGTGCCAGCAAAATCGAGTGGCTGTAATTTCGCTAACAAAAAATGGCATGAGAAATCCCTTGACCGGAGTCCAATTAAAACCGTTGGGAAAACTCCCATCGATTTCGCAGAACGACGGTGGTCGAATCGAAATTTATCATCAAACGACGGCAAACAGCTGCAGCGGCTTAAAGCAGCTTAAAAACTTTAAGGCCGCTAAGCCCTACCGGCCTAATTGTAAGGGACACTTGACACAAAAAGGGTTGGTCGCATCAAAGAAAGTATTTTTTAATATTTTAATTGGCAAAAAGGCAAATTTAAACTGTCGCCAACAGGCAAAAGAAAAAACATAATTTGATATTGCAAGGGTCCGGCGCAATGAAATTAAAGGAATATTGAGAGGGGAAAATTGAACCTGAATAAAAATAAGGCACATCTGTATTTCAACTGGTGCCTTTTTTATGGTTTTCAAGACTCAAAATTAATGACTTTTGCTCTGATTTCACGTCGTTAATAAAAAAAGGGCATCTGTTACATCTTAAATAATATTTGTAAGGACTAAAATAAAGTGTGTCTGTTATACATTTTATAGCCCTTCTCAAAGGGATAAGTAAATTATTTATATTAAAAGAAAAATGGAGGAAAATTAATAATTATTAATCTCAAAACTACATTTTCTTATTAAAAACTAGTATTAAAAATGTACACATTTGTTTTCATTAAAAATCTACATTATTTTGTTTCTGTGTGAAATAAATTAAACAAAGAAAACGTGGTAATTAATTTCTGTAAATGTTTTGGTAAATATTGGTTCCATTGGCTTGCGCTTATAACCCTAGAGAACAGTAGAAGCCGCTGCTATCTAATCTACAAGTATTCTCTTATTCCATTATTTATGCTACAGACTCTCAACCTAATAGACTGAAGTTAATTTCGGCTTTAACAGTCTACGAATAAAGTTGCGGTTATTTGGTCAAGGCATTTGAGCCCAACAGAAACAGATTTGCCAAGCAAAACATTCATAAATCATCCGAGAAAGTGAAACTAAACAATTGCCGAGGCTTTGTGTGTGTACTGGCTGGCGTCCCTTTTGCCATTTCATCTCGAAATAATTAAGGCAAACAGAAATGAATTTGTGCACGTGCTGCGTTTAAGAAATTGTTTTTGCCCTCCTCAGTTCTCTGGGGCGCTCTTGGCTTGGCTTACTCGACTTTTCTGGCCTTTTATGTCTCGGATGGTATTTCCTTCCTTGCAGCCACCCAGTAAGCCAGCCAGGCCCCTTGTATATTCAGTTCTTGGTTATATTTTTTAGGTTTTTTTATTTTTTAATTTTCGCCCGACTTTGCACAAGTTGCCCCTTGCCATTTGGTGCTGTTGCTGTTGCCTTTGGTTGTGTGTCAACAACACAAAGCCGCACACATCGCAAACAGTTGCCCCAATCCCGCTCCCGTTCCCGTTCCCGTTCCCGTGCCCGTTCCCTTTCCATTTCCCATTGCCATTACGGTTTCATGTTGCGCAATGCCATCCAAGACAATAGTTGCACGAACTGAACCTAGCATGTGCATGTGCTGACTGAACTGAACTGTGCTGCGAACTGCGACTCCTTTGGGGCATTCATATCTGCCAGCCGGTCTAATATGGCTCGCCGGTTCTTTGTTTTCCCGCCCTTATTCCCGCCTTTCCCGCTTTTCTTCCTTCGTGATGCGAGTTTGGCGAACAATGGAACGCAAAGCGGAAAAGTTTACAATTAGCTTGTCAACAATAGCCGGGCGTACGCGGCGTATGCGTGATGTACCCAAAACAGTGGAGAAATGCTGCACTATTATTCTTATTATTTTTTTGCTGGAGATATACAGTAGAAGTCGCTGGTGTATACAGCCACTTATATGCAAATATCCTTTCTATGCGTAAAAAGTTAACAATTAAATTTCTCGGTTTGTGCGTGATGTTCTTTAAGCAACGGAAGTTCCATAAAAGGGTTTAACCCTCTTGTGGAGAATACAGTAGATATGGTTTATATGCTAATATCCCTAAAATGCAAAAAGCTTACAATTCCCTTTCAGCAAAGGCTCGGCATACGCGGCGTATGCGTGTTATGCTCAAACTAATTTAAAACTTCACTCTATTTTAGTCAGACGTTTGAAAATACAGTAGCTATTGGGTATAATAATTTACTTATTGTACAGATATAGTTAATAATTTAACTTTCCAGTAAATATATTCCATTATCTTTGCACAATTAAGATAATTATCAATTTAAATCAATTTTTATTCTCTTTATTTTATCTGTTCACCATATGAACTCGTACAATTCTGTTGCCTTACCCACTTAAGCCATGTTTACTGTATTCCAACTATGCGAGACAGTTAATAAAATCCCACCACGCATTTTATAGAACCTCACCCCAAGCCTTGACAGGCCAAATTAAAACCCCAAAAATAATTACCAAATTATTTTGGTAAACGTTCTGCGCTTTCCCAGCTGAAAATCTTTATGCATGTTTTATGCTGTGAGTCACGGAGCCAAAGAAGGCCAATGAAGGGGAAAATAGTGATGTAATAAAAAGCGCGAAATAAGCGGGGCGAAGTGAAGTGAACGACGGAATACGGATAATGTTCGAGGGAACGTGAGTTGAAGGGGGCGTGGAATAGGCAACATGTTGCCGGAAGTGTTGGCCTGCAATTTACACAGGAAAGTTGCTGCCGCCTTCCCGAAATTCGCGTATGTGTGCGTGCCGCAGGGAGCCAAGTTTTCCAACATAAAAGGGTTAAGTGCAGAGCCCTGTATTAAGAATTGTGGAAGTTATGCTTGTTTTCGCAAAGTTCACATGACGGAGTCGATGTTATACTTCTTGCGATCTACATTCCACATTTAAATTTCAAATTAACGGAACTCGTGTTTGTATAACCCGCACAATGTAGATTTTATCAAAAGCCCAAATGTTGCTGAACCAAAAATCCCCTTTAAAATTCTCCTAATTATTTTTATACATTGTACAAAACCTATTTAAGTCGGGAAATACCACTTAACAATTCAGTTCGTGATCGGAACTCAATACGAATAGAACGCGGAATCGCAATGAATAGCGAATTTTGCTGACCATTTGCCTGAGTAAATAATAAAGTCAACGATGCGAAAAGTCCGGCTCGAGTGTAAATAATAATCAGTTTTGATGAAAAATAAGCGTGTGCCAAATATAAAGTCAAGGTTGAAAAACAAATTATATATAAAATATCTTATCAATGTGGAAACTCTGATGCAGGTGTGCTTGAATACATAAATATAAATTGGTCTGTTCAGTTAAAGCAAGCCATTAAAAACAATTAAAAAGAAGACAAAATAAATTGATAAATAAAGTTAAATAAGTGAAAAAATTGAACTGTAACAGTTTTGTGAATTTATCATTTATCCACCAACTGAATAAAGTGTACTAGCAAATATTAATAAATAAAGTATAATAAATTCATTTATAACATTCTATAAAAAACTTAAACTAAAATAATTAAAATAAGTTTATAAAATATATATCAAAAGTTCTAAAAAAAATAATAAACCACAAAGTTAATAATAATAGTATAATTAACTAAAACTGTTACTAATGATTTAGAGGGCTTGTCTACAATTACGTTAAATTAAAGTAATTATAAACCGGCTATCAGTCGAGAAATTTTTGATGCAAATAAATTAAAGCCAGTGAATTAAATAAAATAATATACTATAATAGAAAATATATAAAAGCACACATTACTCTTGCATATTATATAAATAAATAATAATTAAAATGGTTGAAAAGGCCTCTTTGGCCCGGCTCAAAAGCCTGGAATGGGGGCGTCTCTTTAACATGTTTTACATAGAACCGGTGATTTTCATGCTGCTATTCTCGCATATGCTGTCAGGTGAGCAGATCTCTCAATTATAATGACGGCTACAGCACGATCATCCCATTAGGTACCGTCATGCGTAATCAGCTGATTTATCAGACCTGCACGGTGATATTTCAGTATAATGACAGCGACTGCAAACTTTTGGATAGCAAAAACACAACAGCAGAAATTCAGGTAACAAATTATAATTAATTGGTATTTAATTTTAAATAATGTTTTATTTTCAGGCGATTGAAACGGAACTGCAGTCGTATGTGGCAAATATGTTTCTAACGCGGACACTTTTCGAGAGTATTGTGCCGGCCATCTGTGGGTTGTTTATAGGATCTTGGTCGGATCATTATGGCCGCAAGCCTCTTTTGATTGTCTCCATGATTGGTGGGTATTTTTTGTAAATATAAATATGTTGATATTTATAAAATGTTATTCATTTATTAGGCTTCTCTGCTTCTGCACTGCTGTCGTCTGCCATTTGCTGGATGTCCAATTATTATATGATTAATCCTTGGTGGTACACCTTGGCCGCTGTGCCTCACTCCCTTCTGGGTGGGCTGTGTGTCTTTTCGGTGGCTGCATTCTGCTTTATTACGGACACAACGGACAGGAACACAAGGCCCTACAGGTGGGTAAATACTTTTATATGGAAATTACGGAAAAAGTACTCAAAACATGCTTTTAATTATTAATTTTTTTGTTTTACCTTTGAGAATGAAAAATATTTGAAAACTTTTTTCAATGAAAATACTTTAATTAAACAATTAAACCTTTTAATAAAATTATTTACCGAAAAATATACTTATTATTAATTTTCTAAGCCATCAAAGCAACGCACATTTTGCTTTTAAAAACCTTGATGATTCAGAATATTTTTAATATATTTGTTAATTAAATTAAATCATTATTAATAAATTTACCTTGGTGTACTTTATACATTTTAGAATGATATTCATGGAGTTTATTCTTTTTGTGGCCCTCACCAGTGGCTCATTGCTGTCCAGCTTTGTGTACGCAGCCACCAGTGCTGCCTTTGTCCAGAGTCTGTCCTGCTTAATAGTTATCCTAGCCACACTGTTTATTATTTTCTACCTGCCGGAAAGCTTGGGAATGTGTCCGGATCAGGATGAAATACCCGAAAAGGAAAAGGAAATTGCTGTGACAATTTTCGATCAGAAACCAGAAGTACTTGAAAAGCGTGATGATCCGCCCAAGTACGAGACTATTGAAAAACCAGGCATTGAAGAGAAGACTAAAGAGCCAGGATTGCTTAGCCTCAAACACATTAAGGACATGTTTAGCACTTGCTTTAAGAGGAGAGAGAACAACGCTCACTCCATCATTTGGCTGGTTACCTTGGCTGGTTTTGTCTCTATTTTTGTTACCGGTAAGTCCTTTATTTTTTTCCACTTCAAAATAATGATTGAGCTGACGACATCCTTGTAGATGGCGTCATGACTGTGATGTATTTGTTCGTGCGTCAGCAGTTTCACATGACGGTGCGCGAGTTTACCATTTTCGAGACTGTTAGTCAATCGGTGCCAATGCTGGGAGCTCTACTGGGAATTCTCATTCTAAGAAAGGTGAATATTCTTGAGGCTAAAAATATAAATTTAATTTTAAGATAAAATTCAATTTGTTCTCTAGCTTTTTGGACTGTCTGTGGTCGCATTGGCATTACTTTCTCTATTCTCCGAGATCCTTAGCAATTTGGCCAGAGGATATGCTTATTTAACTTGGCACCTGTATTTATCCGTGGCCTTGGGGGTATTTCGCTCCATTCAAGGACCCATGTGTCGGACAATTGTATCGAACATAGTTCCAGCTTCGGATACGGGTGAGAACAATTACATAAAATGTTTATTTTCTTAATAATGATTTGATAAATCATCAAAGGCAAGCTCTTTGCAATTGGCAATATTGTGCAATCGTTTGCTCCTTTTGGTAAGTGACATTCTCCTATTACTTTTCCATATTAATCATATTTAATCGCCAGTTGCTGCTCCTCTTTATACGGCCATTTACAAGAGTTCCTTGACCACAAATCCCGGAGGATTCAATTTCCTCAGCGCTGCATTCTATTTGATAGCGTTTTTCCTAATTGGGTGAATATAAGAGCATATCCATCATCGAACTCAATGATTTTCAATATATGTATTTGCAGCTGTGTGATGCGAATTAAGTTCCAGCACCGCAAGTTCTACGCCAAGTTGCTCAAGTAGCCAAAGAAATTCCATCAATATTGATTGTGGCAAGTTGGCCAACTTTACAAAGCTTTGTTTCTGCTCGAGTCGAAAACTTTGTGTGGCCTGGCCAGTATTAAATAATTGGATTTTGTAAAAGAGTTCTTGTAGTTGGCTAATTTAATTGAAAACCGCAAAAAGGGAATTGCATTGCGATTTGCATCGTGTGCAGATACAAAATTAGGGAAAATTAACGAGCATAGGTTTGGCAAACCAAATTACAAATGCTAACTAAATTGCAGCCATCAAGCACTCCATGCCGAACTATTTGTCGAACTATTTAATTGCATCAACTGGACATAAGTGACTACACATTTCCATCCCGTTCCGACGAGAATTTATCTAATTGTTGTCTGTGTGTAATGCCCTATTGTGGGTACACCGAAAATAATAATATTTAAAAGTATAAAGATGAAATTGAGGTTCAATAATAATAATTATTTATAAACAATATATTTAAAATTAAAATAGCTTTCTCTTATACTTAAACATATTAAATTAATACTAGTAAAAATATCTTAACCTATAACTATGCTTTATTCCGCATAATTTTTTTTCCTTCGGTGTATTACTAGGCCAGGCCCTTGTTGCTTTGTAATAAGGACATGCATAAGGCATGAGCTTTTAATAGTGCATAATTTATGGGGCAAAAGTTTGCGCAACATATCGCAAAGTTCAAACGTATTCAGAGAATAGATTTGGATTCATTTGGACTCGTTGTGACTTTGGCACGTTCCGCATGAATTTGTAATGTCGCCAATGCCAAAAGTTCAGGGCACAATTTGCGGCAATTTGAATTGTTGGACGTCAACTCGATGATTAAATATTAAATTGCGACTCTATTATGCGCACAAAGGTATGCTACATACGCCGGGGACACGTGTGTGCCCAAATTCCTTTCCTATCAAGCCACGCACATGGCCACCAACCCCACAGCAATCAGTATCGGGTTACTGGAATCGGCGAACCGAAACGGAGTCATCAAATCACAGCGTTGTCTGGGGTTAAGCATTAAAGCCACGGGTGCTTTGAAAATACTTGGAAGAAGCTCTGAAATCGTTTTGAAAGCGCTTTAAGATCGACGCGCGTGCAACAAATAAACGAATCGCCACGACAATTCGCAGGGCATGAACTTGCACTTGCACTTGAACACGCCAACTTAATGGGGTGTGTGCCTGGTTGTGGGTGTGCGTGTACAGGGGTGTCTTTGTTTGCGCAGGAAAGCGTTCGCCATAAAAAGGGAAACTTTGATGCGGATGCAAGTGCTGCCGCCAGCAGTTGAACGTTTAACATTTCCGCTTCTTGCTGTGGCCACAGATGGAAAAAATGCTGCCGAAAATCAATAGGACTTGGCTTCAGTTGGAAAATGCTTTCCCGCTACTAATTATAAATAAATTTTGGTTATTGTAAGAATTTTATGGAACAAAATTATTGGCTCAGGCTTTGAAAATATAAAAATTTAAAGTCTTGCTACAAGATCCAAACAAAAAAAAATTTTTGCTTGCTTAAAAAATAAATAATAAGATTTAAATTTAAATTTATTAATTAGTGAATACATCATAAATAATAAAACAAATATGTAAATAATATATATTTATATATGGGGCTCCAGTTATTCTTTAGAACTTCTTCTAGACTTTTTAAGGAAGTTTAATCTTATATCAAATTCTCTAAATCTTGAATTTTATTTCTATAATTTACAGAGTAATTTTTAATTTTTTGACTTTAGTCCTGATCCCATTTCTTACCTTTTCATCCATTTATTCCTATTTACAGTAAGTCATCAAACGTCTAATTGAGCTTCCAGATAAGACGCAAATAAAACTTTAAACGGAGACAGCGGACAACAAAGAAGCGGCCACTTCCGGTGGGCATGATTGATGGCCGTTTTAGAGGCTCGAACAGGAACGACAGCTGGGGCACGTCAACGGGGCGCATACGTAATCGTTTATTAAACAAAACAAATTATGAGCTGCCAGCGGCCAAACAACATGCAAGTGTTGACGAAGGTCAAGTTTGGCATTTCCCAAGCAAAAGGTTGCTACCAATATAAAAGCGGCAAAAGAGCAAACGAGCTGATTTCGCCGTAAGCCCTTACGTTATTACGTATACGCAAGGCGAAATGCTCGCTCTCTCTCCAGATTTCTCTTTCGCAATTCCCGCTCTTTCTCCTGTGAGAGGCTATAAAACAGGAGAGCCGAGGACGAGTCGAGTTAGTTCTGCTGAAGACTTCGCCACGAAACGGTCGCCAGCGGTGGTGGAAAAACAGCTTTTCCGTGCTTTTCCGACTTCGCTTATCGTTGTTGTCCGCTTATCAGCGTCGCGTCGTTAAAATGCCGTCGGTGGAAGTGCAGTTCGCCTAGTTCGTTGCCTAGTTATCCGCGCTGCAACATATCAACTACGTCGCAGTTTTAACAGCATCCTGCAATCATGTTTTGGATTTTACGACGCACCGGGGCCGCCAACTTCTTCAACTCCTTCAACAACAATTGCAGCTTCTCGAAGAGCAATGCGAACGGTGGCAATCACAGCACTCAAGGTATTCCCCCGATCTCTACTGATACCTGGACAATCAATTAGACGCGTTAGCTGAGCCAAAAGTCCGCCCTCAATTAGGATAATTCATCAATAATTAGCGGACTAATCACATTAGGTCTCCAACTTTTGTCGAGAGTCAACCATAAATAGCATTAGTCTTGATATTGTGATTTTATTGGGTTTATTGGTCACAAAATTGGGGAAAGCGAATTAAATAAAAGTGATTAGATAATAAGGCAGTGTTGCCCCAAATTGATTCAGTTACTTAAGTAATTAACTTTGTTTCCAAATATTGTTCATTTTATGGAACCTTTCATTGAATGTTAAAGTGAATAATTTTCTAGCTATCTTAGTAATTTCATATCCGTAATTATTTCTAAAACACTCGTATAAATTTGTTGTCAGAGAAAAATTAATTTTTCCCTCCTAAAGCCTTAAGCCAATTCAATGCAAGCATGCCAGCCATGAAATTCCCAATTAATTGGGAAAACACACCTAACAGACTTAAACAGAAAATCACCAGATTGCTTAATTGCTTAAAAGACAATCTAGACGCATCACATATTCATGGAATACCTGGAATTTAATGATTTTCCTCCAGCCAATTGCCCAATCAATGTTTCAACAGTATTCTGATTTTCACGAAACCTAAGCCCACAGAGAAGAAAGTTCTTGATTCGTATGCCAAACATGTTCTAGTATAGGCCCGAATTTTATTCATAAGCCAAACCCTCCTCTTGTTATTAAAACAAGTTAATTAAAATTCTCGAAATGACTTGTGGAATATACGCGCCCAATACATATTGTACTTGCTGGACATACTCATATTGTTTGCCTTTATCTGTGCCGTATGGCGAAGTAGGAACAACTGGGCCGGAAACCAAGGGAAAGCCGAGGAAAAAAATGCGGAGGAGAACCTAGGAAAGTAAATAATATTGAGGCTCTACAACCCACGTAATAATGAGACTCCGTGTGCGTGTGGGGAAACGTGGTGCGGATGTGACTGTCGAAAATAAAACACTTAAGGCTTCGGTCCCAGGATGCTTTTGTCTAAGCGCTAAGTCTCGCACCCTCGCCGAAAATGGCAGGAGATAGAAAACGGAGAATGCAAAGGGATCGAAAAGTGGGAAGAAAAATCGGGGTGGTAAATGCCGGAGGCAAGCAATCGGAATTTTTAGTTGCTTTTGTTGATTTTCCCAGACAAAGTCCAAGTGCTCCCTCTATATATTTTTTTTTCGTTTATTTCCAGCATTTCAGCTTAAGCTGGGATATTCAAAAACGTTTTAGATAATCCACGAATCAATGGATTTGATAATCTAATATATGCACAAAAAATAGCCTCTAGAAATACGCCCTCGGAATAACTTAGCAGTAATCGTATTTTTAGGCTCACAAATTACTGTTTACCGGAAAAAAAAATACTAATTCAAGGTCCAAGTAATGGAAAAATATATTGTTTACATATTTTTGTCATTTTAGCTATTCCTATGGAATATCATTTTATTTTCTCCCTTTACCGCATTTTATTGTTTTAGTCTTTTTTATCCTTTGCCCTCCTGTAAATCCGGTAAATCACCCGAGCTATTTCCCGCCAACTTTGTAATGATATTCAAATGTAATCAAGTGCTCTGCAAGTATGCATCTAGAATTACCAGAAAAACGTTCCATGTTATTAATTAATTAGCTGAATGGCAGGGAACAAATGAAAAGCAAACACGAACAAATTGCAATTAAAATGTTAATCACGAATTTCAAATGGTGTTTGCAAACTCTCGTTGTTTGGGCCCAAATAAACCATAGTTTTGGCCATATTGATTTAGCTGATTGAATTTTCGTTACACAATTGGGAAACGTTAAGTTATTTGCTCATGTAATTATATTTTTAATTGCAATGTACTGTGCATACTTGGGTGGAACAAGCCCAAGAGAACAGCTGTTATATATCGGTTACTTAAAAGGCTTCTTTGATTTGATTTACTACTCTGAGCAGCTGTTGCCCCGCAGAAAAACCAGTAAACATTATCTAGGGTTTTTCAAGATAAATATTTAATGAGTTTGCACAATAAATTCGCTGAAATGGAGCTGAATTGTAAACAAAGTGCTTAATGTCACGGATAATTGAAAAACCTTTTTCGCACATCGTACAAAATTGCCATTATTCACTTTTGCAAATTCGCAAACATTTATGACATTAATAGCAACGACAACAACAATTTTTCCAATCACTCGCGGCAGGCGCGAAATTTAATCGTAAAAAAATTTCATTTGCCAGCTTGAACAAATAACAAACACCAACAACAACAAGGAGACGCCGCCCTTAAGCTTTTGTCAACATATGTATTGTTGTTCACACGAGGATAAGAGGGAGACAGGGCAAGAGGAAGAGAGAGAGAGAGAGAGATTTATATGTGTTATGCAAATTCTGGGCAACATATGGCTGCGGCATTAACCGATAATTATGACAGCCATTTGTCATTGATAATAATGCGTTTGTGCATTCAATTTGCGGAATCTGTGAGGGGAAAATTGTAAAACAAGCAACGGCAATTAGTCGAGGGTGTGTCAGAGTTTGTCTGTCGCTATCTGTGCGTGTTCACTGAAAAAAAGAAATAATTACAGTTAAATTCATCACTTAGTCGTCACTTTTAGTTATTTAATAGAATATTTTTAGGGATAAGCTTAGAATAGATTTTGATCAGATAAATAGGCAAATTAATTAAACATTTTAATTTAAAACCTAAAAATATTCCTGATTAAAGCGGAAAACCTATTCTCCACAGCGATAAAAAGTCACGAATTAATCCTTAAATTCTATATAAAAAATAACTAAATTAAGGTTTAAGCTATTGGTTTATTTTCCTGTTTATATCTCGGTGCAATGCCCAATTAGCTGTGGTTCCTGCAGAAGGTCTGACGAGGATTGTTACTTTTTTTCATTTTCCGTTTTGTTTGGGTTTCTGGCGACCATCAAATGTGGCTCTTTTCGGCCGGCGGCATCGTTAGTTCGTGTTTTTGGCGAGACATCAGAAATAATATTAACAACGGGAGAACAGAAAATGTATCATAAATTACGGTTGGCAGTTGGAAAAGGAGAACGTATCCTGGGCACAGCATGCGAAGAATTATTAGGCATTTATCTGGCGTATTAATAACGCAGCTCCTGTCTGTTGGCTTGCAGTCGATCCCGGCGTGATTTATATCTGGCTGCCGGCGGGCGGCATCATTTGTAATAATTTGTGCTATAATTCTAAAGTAGAATCGAGAGAAACTTTTATCTTTCGAGATTACACGAGTCACAAGCACCGGGCACAAACTTAAAGGCGGAGTCCGGAGTCATAAATTTCCATTCATCTGGGGTTGAGTCCGGGACCAGAAAACATTGCGTTAAATGTTTGCACACTTTCCGGCCCCACGCTCTCTGGCTCGCATTTTGGCGATAAAATTGAGTTTTAGTTTGCCTTACGGTCTGACGCGTTTTTCGGAACCTCTCTCCACTGGTTTTTCCACACTCTTTTCCGCTCTCCGCTTGCACTCCATCCATCAGTCATTTCCACCAAATGTCTGCTCCCCATACATGAGTCTTTTATTCGCTTTTTAGCATGGTACACTTCCATATTCATGGTCGTTTATTTTTTCAGGAAAAACCACAGCAACAGAAGCTCTTAATCATTTTTTATTGTTGAGTAAATATTTAGAGGTCATCAGTCTAGAGTATTGTTTAAGGACATTATTTAGTGAGGTTTTATGAGTTGAAAAAATAAGGCAAATATTAACTTCTGTATAAATTTTCTAGTGGTATGGAAATATTAAATGTAAAGAAAAGTGTTGCCAATACTTGGTTTTTTCATTAGATTAAACAATCGAGTCAAGCCCCTAACTGTTAATAAAACTTAAATACTTTGCCAGCTGAACTTTAGGTTAATGGAACATTTAAATGTGATTAAACCCTCAGAGTTGGCAATTTCGTGTCGTCACGTATACGCAGTGTTGAACCCGATTGCAATTAAAGCCACCACAGAGAGCCAAGCCCACATAATGAGCTGCTAATGGGAACTCGAACCACTAGTGGGTCATAAAAATCCAGGGGCCATTCATTTTTATGCCGTAAATAAAGGCTTCGTAGAATCTCACCGCCAGCAACTATTTATCTTTCTTTGTCTTTCACCCCGCCGATCAGACCCTCCCAAGCGCAAACAAAGCCCCAATAAATCTCATTTTATCACTTCACGACTCGAGAATGCGGAAACTTTTTGTCTCAGAGCCACGGCGCACTGCAAATTTCAAAAGAGGCACAAAAGCCGCCATAAATTCTCGGATGCATTGAGAAACATTTCTCAATTTCGAAGCTTTGCGCCATAACAACGAAAGTTTCCAGTACAGAGGAAAACAACAGTTACACACTGGAAACACTAATGCATTTCTCGGGAAAATATACGCACGAGCCTCTGCGAGAACAAAACCATTAAAAAACAAAACAATCAAAAAGCAATTGTGGAAAGTTGGGTATTGCAATTTCCGTTCTCAGCAAAAATATTGAAATGGTTTACGTAGAGGTAAAAGCACTTAAAACTTCCGCAACCCGGTTTCCTAATTAATTGTACATTGTGTCAGCTGCTTTCAGTGAAAAACATTTTTATTTAAATTAGTAAAACTACATTTTATTGTTTCAACTGAACGGCTTGATTCTGGAATGGACTAGACTAAATGTATATTAAATCAATTGATTTTGTCATAACAAAAAATACTTTAAGGTCTTACCTGATGCTATAATTAAAGTATATAAATATCTACTAAGCATATATGTTTTTTTTTAAATAAATGCTTTGAACTTGGAGACACATTAAACCGATTGGCTTGATCTACGAAAACACGTATTTTTAATGATCGTTTTTTATGTATTTTTTCGGTAAACATATAAAAAAGGTGTAAAAAATGAATAACTTGGTAACTTAAATAAAAATGGATTTTTTATCTAGTATCAATTTAAACTGAATCTTCAATGTGCTACCGTCTTTTTATTTAAAAAAAAAGTTTAATCAGTAGAAGGATTCCTATGTGGGGCGTATTTATATTTCCAACTCATTTTCCAATCTCATTTTCCTAGAAATCAGTATGATGTATATTTACAAATGCAAAATAATTGCGAAACTACCCAGCAACGGTAATTAATTGCATTCAAGTTAAATAAAATCAATTAAAATGGGAATTTTTATATGGAATCTATACTTATTTCCATGAACTAAATTGGAACTTTACCTGAATAAACCTCCAACAACTCAAGTTGACCTTCACCATATTTTTCCAAGAATCTCTGTAGCTATGAATTTCTCATTCTCCAGGAAACCAGAATTTATTTTCATAAATATTTTTCTAATATGCAAGCTTATATGAAAAGAGCGACCCTCATTGAGTTCCTTTGAAATACAGACCCCCTGGGACTTTGGAAAAAATGTTTTATCAATAGAACCCCGCTTTTGTTTAGCACAAGTTTTTATGCATTTTTCCACCTCATTTTCTGTTTTCATATTCCGGCAGACAAATATGTGAAGCGGCCCCCACGGAAGGCGTATGGGCGCCTCAGCGCCGAGGCTGACGATGCCGTGTCACTTGGCCACAAAATCGATGATCCGTTCGATGAGCTAGACGACTTTGAAATGCTGGCAGCGAACGCAAACTCCAGCGCCAGCTGTAGCAGTCATGCCAACAATGGCAACGGCAATGGCAATGCCAACGAGCCACCAGGTGAAGCCAATGGCAACGTCAATGTCAACGGCTGTGCAGGTGGAGGAGGAGGAGGAGGATGCGGTAACGGGAATCTGCTGGCCTGCACGGATGCCGATTGCCAGGGTAACTACGAGGTGGAGAGCGCCCTCTGCGAGCTGGGCCTGTGCCAGGCGAAAGCCAAAACATCAAAGGATCTGGCTACGGGGGCCACGTCAACATCGAAGGAGATTAACGAAAACACAATAAGTCGACTGCACGCCCTGGCCATGGCCGACGATGATGACGACTACGGTGAGTTTTGCTTAAGGTCCGGAGTCTATAATGGCCCCCTGATGAAGCGAGGAGAGGTACAGTGAAGGCTACTCAAATGAGCAAAAGAGTCTTTCTGGGAGAAACATAAGTAGGTTGTGAGACGAGTTCTTGACTTAAATTACTAACAATGAACGTCCTAATTAGTGAAAACTAAACAAATTTAACAAGCTTAATAATAAATATTATATATTTTATTAATATGCAGAACTCGGCTTTTAATCGATGTTTAAAAGATAATATAACTTTCTAAACGAAAGAAACTTCTTCTAATAAACTAAAGCAATGCTAACAAAGGCTAATCTGAATCAAATCATAAGCTAAAGCAACTAAACTCCAAAGAATCTTGTTCTGCTAAGAAGTTTAAAGTTTTAAAGTATTTTCGCCATTGTATAGAGCTTATACTGTAGAACTGCTCAGGTACTACATACATATATCCTACATATTATCCCCATAATTTCCAGATGAATCCCTTACCTGCAACGTGTGCGACCGAGCGTTCCATTGTCACCGGCAGCTGGCGTCGCACCAGCAAAAGAAGCGACACTTTGGGTAAGGGAAATGCACTTAATTAAGCCAGCTGCCTTTCTTACTTTTCACCTGCTCACTTTCTCCCGTTGCCTGTCTGTGTATTTTCGCCTGGATTTCATCTGGATCTCCCCACCGAAATTCGCACCTGGCAGGTGCAGTGGCTGCGATAGTTTGTTTCCGTCGCTAATGCTGCTGGAGCACCACAAGGAGGAGTTCGAGCACTGGAGCGACGAGGAGATGGGCCGGCGGGTGTGCTGTCGCCGGAATCGTTGTGACGACGACTACTTCACGGACACCGACTCCTTTATCAGCGACGCGGAGAGCGAGGATCTGGAGAGGCTGTTGTAATCGCTGGAAGCGGCGCAAAAGAACCGAGGGAAGCTGGACTGACGGGACTGAAGGTGGGGATGCTGCTTTCAACTAAATTTGAATCCTGGCCCCGGGAGTGGGCGTGGTTCTGGCCATCTCATCCCCATTATTAAGGCAGCAGCTAGGGGGCGAGGCCAGGCATATCCTGCAGCGAATGGACAAGGGACATCGGACTTGGGCGCTCGTCTTTTGATGAAGATTGACACACGGGGCGGACCTAATGAAAATGAATTAAACCCCAATCTAGCTGAACGCAAAGCCCCCCAAAAACAAACAATGAAAAATGTTGGCTAAAGCCCAAAGCAGAAAACAAAAAAAAAATACAAGAAAAAAATACCAGTGCTGCACAATTTCAGCATTTTTTCAGACAAATAAGTTCTTGACCAAACAAATATATGCGTTTCTTTAAGATTTTAGCTACAGACATTTTTTATGTACTTCATTATAATTTAATTGACACAGATTAATAATATTATTAATTTATATAAAACCCTTTTTCCTTAACTTAAATTAACAATTTGCGGCATCTAGTTCCCTTTACTTTGCCCAAATTTTTCAAGTCTTCAAGAACAGATGCATCATTGTAAATAATTTAATTGGCATTAGCAAACAACTTGTCTTCTTTTTCTAGCAGCTTGCTGGCAGCACTGGCTAAGACAAAAAAAAGAAGTGTAAAAAACGACGCCAGGTCGGAAAAACAAGATATAAAATACTTGTCGACTGTGTTGTTTGTATTTTTAGAGTTCAACTACGAGACCCTTCGCGTGGAGGTCTAAAAACCCAGTTATATATATATATATATATATATGTAAATGTAATTGTATTATATATCTATGTGTGTGTATAATGAGCTAGTCGAATACGAAAATCCATAAATGGAAATCATATCATTAAATGCATATGTGTAAACCCTCAAAGAAAAACAAATGCAAAACTATTTACGAAGCAACAAGAGAAACCGCAAGAAAGGCAAAGAAAACAAGATGAAAACCAAAAGTATTTTTCAATAAATAAAACTGTGCAAACCAAGCAAGCAAAGCGTGTTCGGCAATCTGTACTCGTTCATTAAAATTCTCATAAATTTCCAATTATGGCCGGACGACACTTAAGGAAAATTGCTCGCAATTAAAATTTCAGATTTCTTCGCCTTCGCCTGAGCTCATAAGTATGCCACAACATAAATCGTGAGGCAAGAAAATAATGCCCCGTGGACATTTCTTAAATTATTCAGCGGGTGGCTTTATTGTGGCATCATTAAAACTTGATTGACTTGATGATGAGCGAATAATGTGGGCGGAGTGAAATCAGCGCTGGGCGAAAACTTTGTCCGCCTTCAAGGCCATTCTGGGCCCGCTACAAAAATAATTTCCGCCGCCGCAAAAGTTCAACATTACCCTTGGTATGAGCCCCGTCTGAGTACTATACATATTCGCTAATGTTGTTCGCATTCTAGTAAGCAATCTCTTTTCGCCCCGAAAGGGTTCATATTTCTCTTTAATGGCCTTGGAGCTGTGATAACTGCTTGGCACGAACGTTCGATCTGGACTGCTTGACGGAAGTGACTGCTTGCCGTAAGCAGAGCTAATGATGGCTTCCGGTGATTTTCAGTTGCCAAAGAAATCGCGTGAAAATAGCTATTGAGGCAAAAGAAAGGTAAGTGCTGCCGATATAAACAATGAAAATATATCTCTCATGCTGATATGTATCCTGTAGCTAAAATTAAGCACACGGGGTACATATAAATAATCTCTCAAATAATCTCTATAAAAATTTCACTCTTATTGCCAATGAAACAAAATGAATTATTTCTTTTTCATTAAAAAAATAATAGGATTAAACTAAGCCACAGCCAATATTAGCAATTTCAACAAAAAACATTGCATTAAAAAACAGTCAAATCAACCATCAAATCTCAAACCACACACTGACTCATACAAAAATTCGATTTACGTTCACATATTTATCAAAGTATAAATCCATAAGGACATCGAGACTTTTGTTTCAGGTTTTTGCTTAAATTTATTATTTAAATGATGCTTACTACCTACCTTCCATTAAGCTGATTATGAGGAGAGTATATTTCAAATAAAGTCCCCTCCTTCCGCTTATCTTTTCGCATACATTAAACGAAAAAGGAATTGTATGTTTTGGGTTTTTGATGACGATTTTCGACGGATGAGGAAATCAGCCATCGGAAAAGTGCCAAAGGGCGAGGGGAGCGGGGTATTTAGGAGCAGAGGCAAACACGAAATTTCCCTTAAAGATAAGTAAATTCATTTCTCATGCTCGACCAGAGAAGCGAGTGAACTGGAGAGCGTCCTTGCCCTTGGAATATTCATAGCAGGCACGTAAAATGGATTAGCAGAAAGTTTCTCACGGCGCCAAGCGTGAGTCCTGGACGGTCCTTCATTTCCCCGCCGAATCCTGATTGATGCTCGAGCGAGTTCCGTCCTAGAAAAACCGGATTTATTTGGGGAATTCCAGGGTGAGAGCAACAGTCAGCATACAACCATATCCATATGGGCTGACCATCTCGTGTGGACAGGTCATTTGACATTTTGATGGATGCAAAGGCATAAAAGGATCTCCCTGAGTACGCTCCACTCCTGGCCGCCCTGGTCTTGTGCAGGCATTAAATTTTGATTTGATTTTATTACGGCACTCGTAAACATTTTATGCGTACATCATACGCACTGTTGGCCAGGCATTTACATAAAAGCCAGCAGATACAGCCAGCTACATAGACAAAACCACAGGACAGCGAAATGTTTATGTGGCTACATATTAAAAGCCGCTTTCCGAAAGGCCATTCAAGGGCTGAAATTTACATAAACCATTAAGTGTCCTTTTAGCAGATGTTTTTTTTTTTACTTCTCCCCCTAGATTGTAGGTATGCACAGAAAGAAATTGATGGATGGAGTTGATAATAATAAATATATGATATCTATTCTTATGCCTTCTTATGAAAGTCAATATTATACTTGATAATCATTTTAAATTGACTTATTATTAAGTTTCTAAAAACATTATTCTCTCATTTATTATTTAAATATGAACCCTAAATTATTTAATTTGAATTCAAGAAAATTTATTTATTATAGTCTTTTTTTTTCTTAAGTGCCCAGCAAGTGTTTTCCAGTGAGTCCTTTGCTCTGCCACAAATTCTATAGCCATGATTAGTGGCTCAGCAGAATGGCAGTGTCCAGGAAAATTGCATTTCCACCGCTTCCGTGAATCCTCTGACAGGGCATCGAAGTCTTAGACAAAGTAGGGAAGACATCGCATTATTAATGCAGCAGGTAGAAAAATGAAAAAAGGGAAAGGCCGCTGCTGCTTTTTTTGCATGCCAATCAGGGCAATTTGTTACGTGGCAAATTGGGTTTGAGCCGGCAAGGCAGTATAAGCTCTTTTTCGTGCCTGCAAGGCCGTGCGGCAGCAAGGCAACCATTAGCTAATTAAGACGCTCCAAGTTGCCTTGGCACCCCAAGAACCCTGGCCCAGCACCCACAAAAACACACACACCCCCGGCACACACACATTACTGAAACCGCAGACAAAGGACTTGCCAGGCACGAGGCGCCAGGAGCCAGGAGAATTGCGGCTAACGCAGAATTTCACACATAACAAAAACTTTGGAAACCAAAATGGCAAAGAAAAAATAAAATTTGCAGAAAAAGTATAAAAGAAAATAGACAAAAACTGTTGCACCCCCAAAATTCTTGAAATTGTTTCAAAGGTTTCTTGGCTTTAACATAGCCTTGAATAACTAATTTGTTTGAAAATAGAGAACTTTATGAGTTTGAACTTCTGCAACGCAAAGTTTCCTAAAGGCCCAACTTTCCTTTATACTAATTCATATAATTAGTGAACTAGTTTATAATAATTATATTTAAGTTGACCTGACGCTTAACATCCATTTACAGCAAAATATTCTAGCCTATAAAATATTTGAAAATTATTATTAAACTTAAACTTACCTGCCAAGCAGATAAATTTTATTTTCTTGATGTTCAAGACTTAAAATACCTTTAAAGCCCTTGGAAATCCACCCATCATGTTAGGCTTAAATTCAATTTATCAAACCAAAATTGTTCGCATTTCATTAAATCCTTTCACCCATTTTCAGTGAAATTAGCTAATATCTAGCTTAAATCAAAGGCTAACCACAATGATTTCCTCCAATCCCCGCTATGTATTTTTAGTCTTTAATTTCCGCAGAAATGCGACGCCGGCTTGTAAAGTTAATTAAAAACCGCTGACTTTCATTGTCGCTTTGTCGGGCGCAGTGCGAATGCGTTCGTCGCAAATGATAATTGTTGGCACGAAGCAGGAACTGCCACACGATGGGTTCATTAAAATATGCCAAGTCATTGTTCGGTGAGGACGAGAGCGAAACCCGAAGGCAGTGGGTTGGTGTGAAACCTAGTTAAAAGGTAATTTCAATTTTCTCGTATGTGTCTGTAGGCCTCCAAGCGTTAATTGTGCAATAGCTAATCAGATAGAAGTGTGTACGAGAGATCCTCACGACGCCAACATAAATGTGTTGGCAGTGCACTTTGTGTTGTCAGTGTCGGGCACAGGATAGGGCTGGCAATAGCTCGATAGAATGGATTGGGTGTTTTAAAGACGAATATCGGGGGCACCATCGATTGTTCTCAAGTATTATTTTATAGAGGTTTTCTTTATTAGTCTATTTTTTCTATTATTTCTCTATTTTTTAATATTATTAATTTATATTTTTTTATATCTAGATTAATACATAATTTAAAACAGAATTAAAAATATATCGTATTCAACTTTGTAGTGACCTAGGCACCTCCCATCTCTATATGCTGTGTAGTACCTTTTGTGTACGCATCAGTTTCCCTTCGGGCCCTCTTCAGTTCTTGAATTTAAAGTGCAGACGTGTTCGTAAAAAGTCCCATCCACATGCCAGGAGTTATTCAATGTTCATTGATTAGAGCGCACACACCCACAGCAGCAGGCAATGATGTGTATCAAAGTGTGTATCTAAGTGTAATGCCAGATAATTGAAAACAAGCCGGCTGGAGCAGGGACAGAGACATGAGCTGGAGCCCGTAGAAAGGCAAAGAAGCTGCAAAAGTAGCAACTGGCAAGGGCTCGAGTGCCTAACAAGGTCCCTTTGCCCACTCAAAGTATTGTATCTGCACATAGCCCGATGCCTCTGCTAATGGATGGAGCTTCTGTGCTGTGTACATTAAAGAAGTTCTTCAATCGAGTTGATAGTTTCGCCAAATCGAGTCAAATTGGGCGGGTCCTTGGGGGAGGACACGGGCAAATATTAACTGTGAGCGCAGCTCTACGGATATAGAATATGGACAAATATTTGATGTATTTAAGCAGCGATGGACGGGAAATCTAAGCACACCTGGCGTTCGGAGTGTGTGTATCCACCATCAAATCCCATTCCAAGCAATGCCCTCATTTTTGTCAAGTGTACTCGATTTAAAAGCCTTTTTTCGTGTTTGAGATATATATATGATTGTGCTCTTCTGTCTGGCGGTGGGTGAATGGATGTCCCTGATTGATGCTTTAGATAAATATAAAAATTCTCCTTTTAATGTTGACACTTTGGCCATAATAAAATCACATTTTATTTCTTTTACCCTATTTTGTATTGAGTGCAGAATGATTTTTATCCACGCATTCACTTTAATGCCATTTAATAATTTACATACATCAATTTCCGGCAAACTGACTATTTAATTAGCTTTGCTAGCGGTTAACGGCTACAAAAGTGATTGCCCCGCACAAAAAAAAAGGCCTTACATTTTTTCATTCACAAAAGCATTTTTAATTAAATTGATGTGGCCATTTATGGGTAATTTTCAACCATTTCGTGCCAATGTGCTGCTCTCGTCACGTCTTTTCTGCAACCGCAGAGCATATTTTGTCATGTCGGCTGACATTTATCACAGCCAGCTATATATCCAGCAACATCCGCAGCATGAGCAAAATTCGCAGCCTTCGGAGCACAAAAAAAAAAATAAATAAAATAAGATTATTGACAAATATCAATTTGATGCACTGGCGGCAGAGTTTCTCGTCTACCAGCAATATGATAAGCAGCATTTGCCCGACGCTGATTGATGGCTTAAACGCGAGGGCGGTGGTCCAAAAGTGATTTTTTGGCTGAAACCCCCCGCTACGCCCTCTTTTTATACGCGCCGAAAGAAAAAATCGCTTTGATTGATGTGCAAACAAAATTATTTTGCTGCATACTTTCAGGCAAACGCATTAAAGCAGCCGCTCAAGCATAGTGTGACTGTGTTTGCATTTCTCGCTGGGGGTTGGGCGATTTTTTGGGAGGGCGACGATAAAAGACCTTCATCTAATGCTGCCCGCCATTAAAATCATCTTACCTTTCTCGCTTTTTCGGTTCCTTTTCTTAGGGCGTGGGTCGCATTAAAAATTCGAATATATTTCGGTTAAACGAGGCAGGTAACATTGAGTAAGCAACTAAGACATTAAATGCTCAGTCATCGAAGTTGAAATACGCTGACCGCTTTGCAATATTAGGAGCTTAGAAGTAAATATAAAAAAAAGAAATAAGTATATACTTTCAGATGGTTAAAAATTAGTATGAGGTCTTCCCCATAATAATAAATATAACAATATGAATTCCCAAGAAAAATGTTAGACATAAGCAGAAAAGAATAATAACTATCATTATTATTTTTATTATTATAATATGCTAATTTTATGTGGGTCCTTAAAAACAACCAAGAAATAAGTTACAACTAACTTGTTCATATGAAACCTCATATAAAACCTCTAATCTAGAGAAATATCTGTGGTTTTATCTTATAAACACGCTCCATCCCCAATCTGTGCTTCTGCAAGAGTATTAAAAACGAAACGAAATTTCAATTTACTTTCAAGTAGACGACGCACAACATACAAACGAAAGAAAGAATGAGGCTGGGCTGCGGCTTTCGCATTACATTTAACTTTTCTCGCCTTATATTTTATTCAAATGGCTTCACATTATTATTTTTCTTTTTGTTTTCTTCGCCTCTCCGCAGGATAACTTGAGTTGCTTGAGTGCCTGACATTTTCACATTTTGCTGCCGTTAAAAACCAAATTGCAGAGGAAAACAACAGCCAGAATGCGGCCATTACTCGGCCCCAACCATTTTTCTTCTCCTAAAATTTTGTTTTTGAGCAGGCTGGCACACTTTCCAAGTCCAAGTTGAATTTGCCAAGGGGTCACTAGCAGTGCTGGCGAAAAATTTCGGGCGAAACTATAAGAAAAGAAAAATTTGAGCAAGCCTTAGGAATCCGAAGAACTAGGATTATTATTTCTTTCAGGCTCTTTGTCGAAAAGTTGATTACTCTTTCATTGTACATTATTCCCGAGAAATAATGGTATCAAATTCATTTGATAGACGCAATACCTAAATACATTTCTTCGCTAAATTAAATATTGTTAAATGTATTCATTTTATTATTTATCTTTCGTAATAAAATTCTGTATCAGATACTCTTTATTTTCCATAAACAAACTGAACAGAGAATTCTGTCTAGAAAATGTTTAAACTATCAGCACTTTGCGAAGGAATTCAACGGCCATTAGGCGGGGCTCGTGTGCAGCCCAATTTGAATAATATTTTCGTTCAGACACGAGCTCAGGTGCTAAGCCCCGGTCTAATGAGAGAGGTCCGTGGATAAATCCAGCCTGAACAATCGGATCAGCCAAGTTCTAAGTGAATTTAAACCGAGACCGCATGGCAGAAGTTCCCGACTCCTCCATTAATTGAGTTACGCCGAGAGCACAAGGCAACAGAATTCCATTACGCATACGCCCCGCTGCATGACGGGCAATAAAAAGCGAGAGGCCAGAGTTCGGGGCAAAAGTTTGCTGCAAACGTCATTAGTTTTAATAATATTTAAACAACCGCGCCGGCCGACGCACAAAGGCAAATGGTGTCCTTGCCAGGACGTGAATGTGCGGCGTCAGGCAGTCACAACATTTGTTTGGCCCGTCCGCCTCGAAAATTAATGAGGAATGACATCCACATTTGCTACTCCAGTGCATTCAGTGCCCCTGCCTCTAATTTGCCACGTGAATACCTCCTGTCCCTCACTCAACCCCAAAATCATTTCGCTCTCCACCGCTGGGCGTCAATCCAAATTGAGGTAAATTAAATTAGTCCCCTAATCTTTGGTTCATCACCAAGCGATTACCGTGAATGTAAATAAATGTAAATCGAAATTAAATGAGTGAATTCTTTTCATCAAATGAATACGTATTTATTCGCATGAATTAGAAAACAATCTAGATAATCTGGAAATTGGATTAAGGGAAGAAAGGTGAATTAGACTTTTAATTGATTATTTAAATAAAATTGTAGGAAGCATACTTTGATAAAAAAAAAAGCAAGTAGCATAGCCATTCTCATAAAATATCTAATTATAAATATTAAAATATTGAAACTTATATCTAAGTCATTTATTAAGTACATTTGTAGATAAGTTTACAGGAATAAAATGAGAATCACTTATTTTTAAATATCTATACTATTATTTTTAAGATTCTATCCAGAATATAAGTATACCAACCTATACCTACAGTATTTTTCCCGCAAATGTTTTGAATAATTTATTAAAAACCCAATCAGCTTCAAATCTGCCCCATTGAACAACTTAATTGATATATTAATAATGCAAGCTCATTAACTGATTATTCATTTTGGCCCCAAAACTTTTCGAATTCTTTGCCTTTGGTCCTCGGGCATTTTTCGATACTTTCTTGTAACTTTTTGTGGCGCAATAATTCCAGCAAATCGGCTCCCCAATCGGCGGTCGCGAAATCGACAAAAATAATTTACATAATTAGTGAGAAAGCGTCTGGCGACTGGCACCAAAACGAAAAGAAGCGAACAGAAAATCTGAAAATAAATACTGTACATAAATTATGCGAATAAATAAACAAGGGGGTTTCGATAAATGTGTTAATTTGCAACTTTCTAAATTAATGCATACACCCATATACACATTTTTGTTTGTATGTCGCCATTTTATTTTTCCGGCCATTTTTGGTTTTCTTCTCTTCTAATGTTTCTCGTCGGCGCCACTTCGTATTAGGTACTTTTTTGCATTGCTTTTGTTTCCCTTTCCTGTTTGCGCTTCAATTAACAACAACTTGTTATAGGCGCAAATTGAACTTAAGCTCCCAAATTCAGATAAATAAAATAAATGCTGTGCTAAATAAAAAATTCAAAGGAGAAAACAAACAGAAAATAACGCGTACGCCCCATTCGAGGCTGAGTGTGATTTTCATTTTATCTCAAATTGTTTTGCTCTGTGCTCTCTGCAAAAATTAAGTGAAATACTCGTTTTGGTAGGCGGGTGTTAATTTTGTTGGAATTTATTTGGGTTTTACAACGGTTACAGGTGCTTTTTAGGCACCAGGTGCCGACACGGACGGATACCAACTCGAATATTCAGAAACGAATCAGAGAGTGTGGGAAACTACCAGAGGCCACGCCCTTTTCGGGAGAATTTCTGCCAGCCACGGGCAATTCGAAATTGCAGATTTTTCGCCAGGTTTATTCGGAGCAAAAATCTGGGACATTGATATTAATTTCATTTGTTAGTCAACAACTGTAAATTGAGACAAATTGGATTTGCTTACCTTTTCTGACCTCGCTCTGGCAACAAATTGTTTCGTTTTCGTCCTCTAATTTATTTATTGGGTTTTATTTATTTGAATAAATAGAATATCTTCATATTTAATATATTTATTTGCCAAAAGATTTAAAATAAATTTATTATATTTCAACAGTTTAACATTTTTAGTTTTATGTTTGCCTTAACTCTAGTCAATATTTATAGCTTTCTTAACTATTTTGTATACATTTGCGTATACTTTCTCTGCCTTGTTTAAGTATTATTTGCTTACTAAATCATATTTCAATAAAACTATTAGTTTTTATTGCTTCCAATTAGCTATGATATCAGCCCCAACCATGGAGATAGCTTTGCCAAAGCAAAAACATCTCATGGAACAATTTCCATTTTGATTGTATTGGCTTGGCATTTCTTTTTTTGATTCGCATTCGAATCGCATATTGTTATGGGAGGGCGGGAAAAGGAGAGAAATGCAGCCATAAACGAAAATCGCAGCGATTAGCTTAAATTGCTGGGAATCTTCAAAGAGACCCTCGAGCCAAGCCAAGCACCCGCACTCGCATTCGCTCAGACATTGCACAGACAATAAACCAATAAACGAAAGCCATCTGAGTGACCCATAAAGAGGGGAGGAATTTGGAGGTGAACAAGGGTGCCTGCACAGAGAAAATAATACAACAAGCCAATTAAATACATTTCCTAAAGGAGCTTGTATATTTTCCCTTTACTTTGATAATAAATAAAATGTTATAAGCTGATTTCTATAAAAAACATTAAGCCCATGCACAAAGATCTGAATCTGGTTCGCTTTCTTAATAAGAAAATTCATACAAAAATACGCAATATTTTTTGTCAAAGGCTTTAAGGAACAATACCAAATAGGATAGGAAATATTATTATACAAGCTTAGATACTTCTATGACTTCCTTCCCAATGTCCTAATATTATTTCTCTCTGTGCAGGGCAACAAATGTGCAAATTAAGTAGCTTAGGGATTGACATAAGTGTAAGTGCCCCACAGATGATGCTGCGATGGATTTTGATGCTGATGCTGCTCGTGCAGTGGCTGCTGCAGCTCCTGCTGCGAATGCTGCTGCTGCTGCTGCGGAGAGGGAACACTCAAGGCGGGGGCCAGGGAGGCACTAACTCCTGCACTGGCATTGCCATATGGCTGCTGCTGCTGCTGCTGTGGGGCAAAGGGCGAGCCCTGGGAGCCCTGATTGCCAACAGAGGAGGAGGAGGTGGTGGTGTAGCCCAAGTGCTCGTAGTAGGCGGCACACTCCACCACCGGCTGCGAGCTGGCACTGGAGCAGGCCGAGGAGAGCGAGGCGGAGGAGTTCAAAGGCGGCGAATGGTGATGCGTCATGGGCAGCATTTGATCCATGAGATACTGGTCAATTTCCTTGGGATCGATGTCGGCGGCGGAGGTGGAGGCGGAGCCACTGGTGGCGTTGGTGGGCTTGTAATTTAAGGCTCCACTGGCCTGTGACGCCTGCTGGTGCTGCTGCTGCTCCGCGCCAAATCCTCCCCCAGTTGCAGTATAGGAATAGCCAGGGTAACTCACCCTTCCGCCCGCATAGCCGCCGTATCCATTGATGTTCTCCAGGAAGTCCATTTCCTGACCTGCCGCCGAAGCTGCCGCCTGTGCCTGGTAATTGACCTCGCCCAGAGCTATGTACTCCCTCCCGGCCTCCAGAAGGACTCCGTAATCGTGGCCAGAGCCATTCGCCACCGGCTCACTCAGTTGCCGCAGCAAGAGGCTCGGGTTATTGCCTCCTGCTGCTGCTGCAGCTGGCACTGTGGAGCGGCAGAGGTTCGCCGAGGAGGAGGCCCCACTGTAAGGTGTAGCCGGGGGCGTCAGCGAGGAGAGGGAACTGCCCGTCGAGCAGGGTGAATCCAGGCCCGTTTCACTGCCCAGGCTCAGACCCTGCTCCATCAGGCTGGCCGCACAGGCACTGTTCAGGGACTTCATGAAGGCCTCATTACTGAAGACATCGGAACTGCTGCCGGTCAGCGCCGAATTCGCACTGGAGCTGGAACTGGAGGCGGCCACTGTACAAAGACCCAATCCTGATGCACTTCCCGATTTCCCAGCTCGCCTCTGGCCATTGCTGGCCATTGCGGAAGTGCTGCTCCTTGGCTTGGAGCTCGTCGGACTGGTTAATGATATTTCGGCTCCCGGAGCTGCTACTTCTTCTCCCTGGCTCTGTGGCTGCAACACGCGCGCCTTCTTGCGACGCGGCTGGTACTTGTAGTCGGGATGCTCCTGCTTGTGCGTCATCCGCAGCTTCTCGGCGAATTCCATGAAGGGCTTCTTGTCGCTATCCTTTAGATTTCTGCACAAAAAAAGGAGGGAAAATTGCCAGAGATTTATTATACAAATTCTTAAAGTATTTATTCCTTTAAGAAACTAAAAATGTGTTGACTGTTTAATAGCATTTAAAGCTTTAAATGCAATTTTCCTCTAGTTTATTTTAGTAAGGTTTTGGATTTCATTCCAATTAATTTCGAAGATATTTTTAAAGGAAAAAATACTCTCTGTGACAGTCAATTAAACGGGCTTTATTTATAGCCTAACAAATTGGTCCAGCTCTCGCATTCCCAATTAGCTGAGGCGGATGCTTCGCCTTCTTATCAGTGGAAGAACGCTTATCTGGCCCCCGAAGCGCTGAACTGTGAAATTTTAATTTCGAACCGGACAATATTTTATTACAAACAATGTAGGAAACCGACGCCGCTGTGGCGCAGATCGCCTTTGGCCTGACAGTTTTGGATTAAACTGATCCAACGGCGGCAGATAGCTTTCAAGGGGAGAAGCAAGTGATTCACGCGATCGGAAATATGTGAATATTTGATTTATGTAATTGGAATATGTGTTTGATTCACTCAGCTGGTATTTCACGAAAAACTGGCATTCTAATTGTGAATGGAAATTAGATTTTATGTTGGCATCGGTGCGAGATATATTTATTTACTAATTTGCTTTTAAAGTAAACTTGGTTAAGATAGAGCTAGAAGGTATACTGTTTTAAGCTAATAAATTTAACATCAAATGTTTGATATTTTTAAAAAATGTAAAATAACTATATTTATCTTCACTTATATTAGGTATTTAGCTGACAATATTAGCTGTTGGCTTAGTTGATGTTTCCTTTGAGTACCTGATATCATTTGGTTGGCACTGGGAACTGTCTCCTAATGCAATTCCCTGTCTTGGCCAAAAGCCCTTAAATAAACTTCGAGGGGATGCCCACACTGACCGACTCCGTCTCCTGGTGGCTTCTTTGTCTGGCCGAGAAGTGGAGCTTATAAAAGACACTTTCCAAGTGGTCCATGCCCCAGCGTTTATGCTGCCAGAGACGTGCTTCTCCCATTTCTGCAGTTTTGTATTTATACCCGATACCAAAGGAACAGGGCAAGGGTATATCGTACTCGTGAGGATATAAGTTACAAGCAATGGAAGGAGTTTCCACGGTTAAAAGGTAATTAAAGATAAACAATAGCTCTATAATGGCTATTATTGCCTACATATAAATGGCTTTACAATTAATGTTAATCTTCATCTATTTTAAGGTTCTTTTATATGTTTCTGCTTATTGATTTGGTGTTTGCTTTTTTTCATAACTTTTAAGCACTGGGTATCCCCTAGTCCTAAAAAATCTTAGTTTTTCTTGTTCCTTTCCTCACTTTGAGTGGTTTATATATATATAGTATACTTACTTCCAGAGTTTGCCCAGCGACTTGCTGAGCTCCGAGTTCTGCAGATGCGGATACTGCTTGGACATGACCCGACGGGCTGCCTGCGCCCAGACCATGAAGGCGTTCATCGGGCGCTTGATGTGCTCCTTCTTGCGATCCGTGGGAGCCCTGCAAGTTGCAATGGAAAAGAATCGGAAAAGTGAAAAATCAGTGGGGGCTTCTTAGTGACTTGTTGGCCCGGGTAAATAAGTTTTCATTAATTGCAAAGCGACGTCCACGAAAAGCGAGCGCCGCAACAGCGAATAATGTCAAACTGAAAATTGCAATTAAAACTTTTCGATGCCCCGTGGGCAGGGCTGGAATGAAATAGTGGTAAATAAGAGCAAAGAGATGGATTCAAGGCCGGCCCGAGACCAGAAAAGTTCAAGAGTGCAGTCAAAAATATATATTTCGCTTTACTCAGATTGAAAATATAAAAAAATGAGCAACGGAACGGCGAAAGTGAAGTGCAAACAAAAGCAATCAAGAAAGCGTGCAAAATGCTAGAGAAGTGAGCTCTGTGCCTGCCTGGAACCTGGGGGGGAAAATCTATTTCAAGTTGTGCGAAAATTTTGCAACTGGAATCCTTTAAGTGGTTGCCAAAACTCTTGACTCTGCATAAAGTATGCACTGAGTATTCCTCTTTGTGAGTCCATCAATTTGTCTATTGCCGGGCCTTCCAAATAATTCAATTGACAAGACGTTCCGAGCTCGTTCAAACAAAACTGGCGAGGCGAATGATAACTTCTCTAGGCCACATCGACGCATTTGAGTCTCACATGGAATATTGAATATTTGTGCACATGGAAAAAATATTTAAAAGGCAAGGTAAATATTTGCAAAATACAGAAATATTTACTTGACATCTGAGTTATATTCTTGACGTTGAATATATGTACATTTTAAACATTAAAGTAAACAGAAAAGTAAAATAATATATTTATTAAAATTTTTTGGTTAGATATAAACTAATAGTAAGCCCCATCGTCTTATAAATGAACTCTCCGGAGTAATTGAAATTCCTTAAGTCTTGCTTAATGAAAAACATTGTTAATCTCGACTTAAATATTTTTCTGACAGTGTTAAATCAAATCCACCTCTCTCTAACTCACACATACGAGCTCCTCCACATTGTTTTTATCTATATATTCATTTTTATTTAGGATGTCGAACAGCGAGGAATACAATAAAGCCAGAGATTCAATCAAAGAGATAGGCGTGCCAGGAGGCGGGACTGGGATGGCACTGTGGCACATTGCCGAGATTTCCCTCTGGCTGCCCACCTTTTCGGAGCCTTGTATATTGAATTATTTATCCTAAGTAAACATGATCAGGGCCAGAGATTTGTTAGGTAAATCTTTCAATTGAGTTGGGCGAGCCTGTGCGTGGGAGTGCCAATGCCTCACTGTGGGAGAGTCCTTTCGAAATGCCTGGCTGCATTCTAGGCCGCAAAAAGTACGAAATGTATAGTAGAAGCTGTTTTCAATCAAAGCAAATCAATATACAGGTGTTCTCGTGTGGGTTTCCCTGACTCTTTGCACACAAATTGAGGACAATCCATGAGCAAATAAGGTGTAGAAAAGTAAGTGGGGTGCATTAACTAAAATAAGAAAGGAAGCTAATTTAAAAGAGCATAACTAAGACACAAATCTGCATATTAAGTTAAAAAAAAAAAAATTTATTTTTGACATTTTTAATGATGTAACCCCTTATAGAATTTTGAAAAATTTGCCATCAACATTTTTCTGATTTTTATACTCGGTACCCATAGGGTACACGGGTATTATAAGTTAGTGCCAACCGAGAATGTATGTAACAGGCAGAAGGAGTCATCTCCGACCCCATAAAGTATATATATTCTTGATCAGCGTCACCAGCCAAACTTAAATAAATGGTTTTTTAACTTAGCTATATAATTTTAAACTTAGCTTTCTTCGCTGCTTTGCAAACTTCTGGACAAAATTATAATACCCTGCAAGGGTAAAAAAATATACGGAAACTTAGATGGATTTCATTGGACTGACAGGGTTTTACAAGTCTATGTTATATTATATTTTCTATATTATTATATATAGTTCTTCTGATCTGTCTCAATAAATATGTAATTTAAGCACATTGCTTCTTGAAGGGTTTCATTTTTTTACTCTCTTTACAAAAAGCGCTTCCAGCTTTCCCTAGACTAGGTGTACAACATTCTCTCTCTATTTCATCTCCCTATTTTTTCTTGGTTTTTTGTTTTATTTTTTGTTATCCGGTTTTTGCCTGGGCTTAATTACAAGTTCGGTCGAGCTTATTAAGCGATTAAAAACGCGACCGGAGGCCAAATGGACATCGGCTTGGGGATTCTCGGCGGCTGTTATCTGCCTTTTGGTATCGTCGGCGTCGTGACCCCGCCCCCCGTCCCTGCCACTCCCCCTTTCGCCGCCACGGAGCATCCTATATGTATATATTTATATATATAGAAATCCCCGCCTCCGATTCACGAGTATCTGCGAGGGTATATGCAACTCTCACGCTTGACAGCACGCTAATCAGAATCAAGTGATGTTCGTTTGCTGCATTCAGTTGTGGGATGTGCGAGGTGCAGCGCCATGCACCCTGTACTACACAGTGAGAAATTAGGGTAAAGAGCAATCGGAAAGTTTTTAGATTATAAGTTGCATTTGTATTGAAGAATATCAGGTGTTTTATTGAGTTGATATTGTATAAAAATATCAAAATAAATATGAATAAAAAATAAAATTTTTCTACAGACAAAATTAGTCCATATAGAAATAATCAATTTTAGAGCTTTTAATAGAGAAAAATAAAAGTGAAATAAAATTTTTTTGAGTCCAGTGCACCCCCAAACCCCGCAGCGACATATTGCAGAACCCCCGGGCCACTTGGCAACTCAAGCACGTCTTCATTATTTGCTGCTGTTGTTGCACTCGGAGATGCGCAAATCTCATTAAGTGATATCTTCAAGTGGCCGTTAGCTCATGAGCAAATATGAGAAATGAGCGGCGACTGCGGAGAATTTTGAATTTGTGGCTTTCCATTTTTTGCATATGCCAAGCGAAACAAGATACACACTTTGGCTGCGGCTTTGGCTCGGCTTTTGTTGCTCATCTTTTATCGGCAATGGGTCATTTGCCGCTTTTGTTATTAAATTGGATTCAAGGGATGGATGGGGCGGGGGAATCCCAAATATTTACAGCCTTAACACGAAGCTGTAAACAACGGTCGAAAATTTCCATTTCCATCCATTTTCATGCCCATTTTCATTTCCAATTTGTAAGCGCATGTCAAGTTGAGGACAAATGCGCCTAATTAGCAGCGCTGAGACGTTTCAGCGATTTTCACAAGTTCACAAATATGAAATGTATCTAACAGATACAGCGCGTGTAAACAAATTGCAGCCGCCGCCGCCGCTGTATTTTTTCATGGCTCTTTTTCGTTTTCATATTTTATGTTGTTTACTTAGGCAGTGCCCACATTTTCCCACGCACTCACAGCCGTTTTTACGACACTTTTGTCAAACAAATTCAAACAAAGTTGCTGCCGCTGCCGCTGCCGTTGCCTTGCCATTCGGTCTGCCTTGAAATGCATCCAACGGATGCAGTTGCTCGTTTCGTGTTTGCTCTCTGCGGTCGGCCAGCCTTTCTTCTTTTGTGTTTTTTGTTATTTTTGTGTTTTCTTCTTTTTTCGACCCTCGCAGTTCGTCCGAAAAGGTGGTCAAACATCGAGGCACACTGATAAGGTGATAAGGTGGCACTTTTCCGGAGGGCCATCGCCGCTTAACCACCGAAGCAAAGGTGCTGCTACCGTGAGAGTTGCATCCGAGTTTGCTCAGCTTTTGGTGGTACTTGTTTGCCGAGAGCACTGGGAAAATGGTCTATGACTTGGGAACAAACTGGATTAGGTTTGGAGAAGGGAGTGCGCCAAAATAGTGGGATTATGTGGTACTAGATAATTTAAAATGATTTTTTGCTCTTTAATTACTCATATATTTTATAGCAATAAAAAAGATCTTGTAGGTTAAGAATTCAACTAAAATATATACGTAGTTTTAGGGATATATCCTCGTAAGCTTTTAATAGAAAATTAAATAATGTCAATCTTTTTTAAACAGAATCTCCAGATTAATACCTATCAGAACCATTATTTTTTTTAAATTTCAGTAATTAAATAAATAAATAAACATATATAAAATAGTTTAAGATAAAAAGGCACCTCCCAACAATCTTAAATTTCCCTCAGTGCCCTAGCGGAACTTTGTGTGGTTCCGGTAACAAGATAAACATCTCGATATTGCCCACTCAACATAGGTCAGGGATCAATGGGAACGGAACTACTTGGACGGATCTTATGGGCAACTTATCGGAGTGCCCGTAAAGTATCTGCACATGGCGACCTCTCGAGACTCGAGACGCAGCCCGTTTCCCTTTCGATTTAAGCCGACTTTTGGCCCCATTCTTAGGCCAACTCGATGCCGCCAGTGCCACTTCATCCGGAGCCCATTCTCTGTTATCATTTCATTTGGCGCTGCTCCTCGACGACCACGTCCTCATCCATTTCCATTTCCACTACCACGACCACGACCACTCTCGTTTTCGTTTTCATTTTCTTGTTTTTTTCAATTTCCAAGTCAATTTATTTTTACAGCGGCTGTGCCGCACTTGAGCCAAGTGACAGAGACCCGAAAAGGACACGAATTCCCAGCTAGGAATAGCTGCTGGATAGGCGTGAATCGAGAGGCGGAAAACGGAGGCCGGAAAAGAAGGCGTGGCCCGCCGAGCACGCAATGAAGAGCGACAGTTTAAGTGGCGTGAAGCAAGAGCCCTGCATCATTCTTCCTTCGCACGCTTTTTTTTATTATTGAGGGCGAGTTTGGTTCGGTTGCAACTACAATCAATGCTGTAGATTGTCAGCTGGGAATATGTCCCTGACATTTGATGATTGTCATGTAGTGGCCCTGGCATCAAGCTCCAGGCGAAAAGGCACTCCGCAACCCAAGCCATATTGAGAGGTTAACAACTTAAAATAAGGTTTCCTTTTAGCCAATTATACTATTTTTAGAAGATGAATGCCAGTGTGAAAGAGTAAGTAGTAGTAAGTAGTATCTATGAATCATTTCAAATCTTACCAATACTTTTATTATATTCTAAGCTGGTTTGAACATACTCATGACTCATTTGTTATCACAAACAGCCATTATAAAAGTTGTCTGAATATTTATACAACACACTTCTGTGATTCATCCAAAATGCAAAGCAAGTCAATATAGAATATTTATTATATTTATTACTTCCTCACCAGAAAAGTATTTGCTTGCTTTCTAGTGTAAAATTTGTGATAAAAAGCAGCACATATTTTGAAATCTCTAAAAAAAAATGAGAAACTCGCTATGCTCTGCCCCACCTATTTTCCCGCTGGCGATTTTCCGACCATCCATCGAGCATTTCTGAACGGGATTTCCGTTGGTCGCCGCGTTTCAAAGAATAATCGCGTGGGTGTTCCTGCCCATAGAAACTGTGGCCACAAAACACCAAGCACACACATACACACACACACAGTCGGATGTGGAAGGAAAAAGGATGCGGAAACGAAGCCGCGCTGAGCTATTGAACCCTTTTTGAAAAGCATATCGAGCGGATTTGGGCTGAAATGTACTTCGGGTAAAGGCTTATGGCCGGATCAAATGTGCCTTCAATTTTATGCGCAAATGTTGCTTAATATTTGGCAAAATACTCCAAGCTCAGCTAAAAGTGAAAGGTTAACTGACAGCTGGGATGCCCTGGGATATGTATTTAAATTTAGCCTTAAAAGGGAAAATGGTCAGGCCGTTAACGAATCAATAATTAAAATACTTCAAGATAAAAATAAACAAAATAATTAAATTAACAAAGGTAAAGTTCGTAAACTTTCTATAATCATTAAACATTATTTAAAAACAACTTTTAACTTAATAAAAACGAATAAAGCCCTCAAAAAATTATTTAAAGTTTGATTACAAATATTGTTAAAAAAAAACAATCAAAGTTAATTTAAAATCCCAATAAATTATTTATCTTCCTTAACAGTTATCTTTACTAAATTCCTTTCATGCCCTGACAAAATGGAAAATCACTCCCGAGGGTAACCGTACAAATGCAGAAATATCAAAAAGTGACAGGCTCTTCAGCTCATCAAATCGATGTTCCGCTTCATATCCGCTCCGCCGGGAGAAGAAGCCTTTAACCTTGCTGGGATTTAATCGGGGAATCCTTTGAGCCTCACTGGCTTTGGCTCACATCGTTCCGCCGAATTGGCTTACCCGCCTTTACTTGGCTGGCAACTTTTTCGGCCATTGTCGCGCCATTGCTCACCTGCTCATAAATATTGCCATCGACGGAGACTACAAAATGGTGTCAGCGCCGCGCAGAGGTGATCCCTTTTAGGGATGGCATAAGGTATCGATACATCGGCATGGGAGAAACAACACGATTGTGAATGAGAGTTTTTCGACGAACCCGTGTTAATCGTAAAATATCCCTACTCTTAGAAAATAAAGTTATACTTTCACTTGTTAATTACACAATATCAATATAAGAATAAAAAATAAAAATAAATATATAAGTTTCTTCCTCGAAACACATTACTTACCGTCCACGATGGCTAAGGAAAAATGTTTTGTAAATTCTAGCTGCAGCTCAGTGAAAAGTATGCAAAGTGAGAGTCTAGGCTGAAAACTTTTTGGCCAGCATTTGTGGCTATTTGTGGTTATGGCCACCGCAGCGACACCCTTTGACAACAACAACAAGTACTACAAAAACAGCAGCCTCAGCAACATTGGCGCAACAACAAAATCAATATTTGCCTTGTAAGCCGCACGTGTATCTGTGCTTGCTGTTGCCGCTGCACAAACTTTAACCGGCCACCAGGAGCTGAGGTTGCCGGTCCTCATGGCAGGAGTCGGGCTTAAAAGGGGTAACCGGGGAGAGATGGGTGTTACCAACATGAGGTGGAGCAACAGCTAGCAACATGTTTGCCGGCCCTGTCGGCTTCACCAGCAGCCAAAAGGCGGGACCAACGGTGGGATGAAGGTGGTTTGCAGAGAGATTTTTAAAAATATAAGAGTCATATATATATATACTTCCAAAAATTAAAAATTAAATTAAACTAAATAAATTTTCTACGTTTATTATTAATAAAATAAATTTTAACAAGCTATGCTATCAATATTTAAATGATTTTGTTTTTATTCGCTCTTCCAGCTTTTCCTGGTACTCCTGTGGTTTGTTCCACTGTTCCCCTGGTTGATGGGTTTATGCGGTCTGACTCCGAGTGGAGCTTCCTCCACACACAGCCTGGGAATCGGGGGAAGTGTTTGGTTAGGCTGCCCGAGATGACTTGTTGGGGCCATGTAAATTGACTCGTCACAGCGCCGAAAGAAGAGCTAGTTTCGGGATGGATGATATCAGAGTTGGGAACCAAGAGCCGAGGACAACAAAGCTCCCCACCACCTGGTCGATGGGGTGGTGTGATAACACCTCGGCGGGACACACACCGGACACGCAGATAAGCAACGGAATATTTATAGCGCTATAGCGTCGCTAAAGTCCTACCCGAAGTCGTGGCTCCTCCAGCTCCATTCCTTATTAAACTCCATATCTAATCAAGTCGAGCAAATAGAACATAAGAACCCGAAGCTAATACTGGGAAGGGTTCCGCCAACGTGAAGCACATGGTATGTGTATTATTTAATAACAAACCCCTCCTTACCAATACCGAAAGCTATATGTACTCACATAACAGACTGTTCAAGTGGGTTCCCAGCATTTATGTGGCGTTTCTAAGTAAGCATTTTAAGCGTTCGCCACCGAAGAATGATTCACGCGAAATTCATTTAAGCAGATCAAACAGTTTTATAATTTTTGCGGTTTACCCTCTGCGCGAAATGGATCATAAAAAATTAGCAAAATAAAACCACAAACTTGTCAGCTGTAGGCGACACTTGCTCTGTGATATTTTTTTTTTTACAATTTTATAATTAAACAAGCAAGAAAGCTAACTTCGGAAAGCTGAAGCTTACATACTCTTACAGTTTGTTTATTTAGAAACGAACTAAGTCAAAATTACATGTATTTATATATTGATAGCTTTTCTATGCTAGTTGTTATTAGATTAATTAATAATAAAAAATCAAATGCATATATCAAATTGATTTTGTAAGTTAGTATAAGTATAAATCTAATTAAACTTGTTTTAAAAGTGCATTAAATTACATGTTGGCAATTGCTAAGTTACGTTTTAAAAGTTGCTATATCATTGTAAAAGAAAAGAAGCAACTATTTACCAATAAATCGAGTAATTAAAAGAACCCCCTTTAATTTCCGACCGCCCTTAATCAATGTACATCCAATGAAAAAACGGAAATGGAAAACAATTCGCCATCGATTGCTGCTGTCAATCAGCGCAAAGAGTGAAGCAATTAAATATATCTCCCGCACCGACTTATAACATTTTTCACCATTTGCAAGATTTAATTAGGAATGTGACAGTCGCCGAGGTGAGCGGGAAGCGCCGATGTGCATTTAAGCGATTTTAAGTGGAAATAAACAAGGCTCATAAAGCGCAAGGTAAACAATTTCTAGTGCGACTGTGTGGCAGTGTGGGGGGGACCAGGAACATAAGGGGGGATGTATATAAAGGGGGGAATGGTGGCACACAACCGTGGATAGATAAAGGAAAGGAAATGGTTCTCATATCCTTGTGCAAACACACACGTGCTCTTGACAGCGCTTTCTGCGCATTTTGCAATGAGCAGCGAACAGCGAACAGCAAAGGGGTTTGGGTTCTCGAGTACAAGGGGAACTGTGCCCAAGGATGTTTGTGCCTGGACAGCTGAAAGAAGAGCCTCATCCTCCCACACTGGAGGGGGGAAAATAGCATTGAAAAACAATAAAAATCACATGTTCTTGCTATTGTTTTGCCGAAATAAATTAAAAAGAGCTTTCAAAGAGATTAAATTGGTAACATACAATTTTTTCTTTATCTTGAATTTATCCTGATATTACTTTTAGCTTTAAAAACCGAGTGTAATTTTTCGAGTGTAATCCCAGTGATAAGCGACATCAACAAATGAGCACAAAGCGCTGCGAGGAGACGTTGGTTGTCGGACTGAGATAAGGTCTGGGATCCCGTCGCGCAGACCAAAGAACGAAGACCGGAGGTGGAAGTCCCGACATTTGCTAATTGCCGGTCAAATAGAAGAGCGGAGCTACCAAGGATCCGCAGAATCTGGGGGATCAGAGGGATCAGGCCGGCTTTCTCACGACTCTGGACCAGAGGCTGCCAGAGGCGATTGTCAAGTGTCAACGGCAGTCGGCTCCCGCGGATCGCTTGGGTTGAGATCGGCTGCGGTTAGGACCCCGCCGCAGAGCCCCAACTCCCCCACTCTCCCACCTTGTTAGCAGTTAGCGTCTTTACGCTAAAAACATATTTATTCGCTTTTTATGCCTGAATTGATTTGTCGTCGTCGTCTTCATCTCGAGCGTTTTGTTCCTCTGCGCCACACATTTATTGAGGCCTGTATCTCTGCATCTTGTTATTGCCATTTCCTATTATTCCTGCCTTTGGCCAATTTGTTGCTCCCAACGCACAAAGCCAAACACACAGCCAGTGGCTTGTGGGTTGTCTAATATGTGTGAATGTGTAAATTCATTTATATTTACATATGCCGACAGATTCCCAATCGTTTCGTTCGTACTACAGCCGGCAATATCTCTCTTCTTTTTTCCTTTTTTTACCTTTGCGGTTCGCCGAGTTTGTTTATCCAGTTAAATAAAAGAAAACCCACGGAGATATATATGCATATAAGCCTGGAAATTGTGTTAATCAGCGAACTCATCGAAGGCTGAGCCGGGCAGGTTTAGTCATTCATGGGTTCCTCTCTGGGCTACGTCTCCATTGAGGTCTCAATTTGCTCTGCTGGGGATTGCAAACAGACTCGGAACACATTTGGTTTCCTTGGCAAACGATATATTAACTTGGCAGGATACCCATATTTATGATTTAAAAATAATAACAGTGACTTGTACATCTTTTTGTTGAGAAATATTAAGCTTCTTTTTGAACTTACTTGGCTGACGCCTGAACTAGATTCCAGTCATATCCCTCGAGGACCTTCATCACCGCGCTCGTGATGCGCTCATCCTCCTTTCGGCCACCCTGACCCTGGGCCTTCTTCTGTTCGGCTTTCAGGGCGTAGTTGGCCAACACTAGGGTCTCCACCGGCTTGGCCCGATCCTTGGAACAATTTGGATTGGAACTTCCGCTCATTATGGCAACTACACTGCAACAATCTCTGTCTGATTTGTGATTAGTTTAAGCACTACACACAGAACTCCCGGCTCGCGAAATCTCGGGAATTAAGTCGGGCTTATCGGGAGCAGTACGGATAAGGTCGAGACGCGACGAGGTTGACGGACGAACTGCGACTGATCTTGGGGCTCGCTGCTCGGGCCGAGCAGCTGTGGGCTCGCCCCCAAGACGAGCTCGGCGATCGTCGGTTGCGCCCCGGACGATCGTGGCGATAAGCTAAAGACGGTGGTTGGCTGGATCGTTAGTCGGGTCTCTATATAGATACATATGCAGTGTGGAATGGGGACTAAGGAGCTTGAGGCGGGGGAGCTGACGATACGCGGCGGGGGCGAACATAAAAATCGCGGTACGCGTGTAAACATTAACATGTTCATGTGAAATTAGGTGGCCCCAGAGCGGAATCGAATATCGGACGCGGGGTGACGACTGTCGCCGACAAACAAGTATGGGAGATAATAAAATGATATTCGACTAACAAATACCTATCTTTGAGGATATTATAATAATCTTAATTTGAATACAAAAAAAACATGAATGATACCTATTTTTGTAAATCACTTTCTTCATTCATTAAATTTAAATGCAATTTTTGAGGCGAAATGTTCTTATTATTTATTTCCCGTTTAGGTGATTTATGTGGTAATCTAAAGAATATTTTTCTTTGGTTATAATTTGATAATTTATATACCCAAGTAACAACCCAGGGTAGCAAAAAGAGAGCGGTCCAAGAGATGGGCAGAGCCAAGGGACATAAATCGAAATGGAAACAGAAACAGAAATTAGTAACACTTTACAGCCACATGTGGATTTATGACACCTTCCCCCGACTTTGTTGCGGGTTAAGGGGTAGGCTCTCTCGGGATCGTTAGAGACCTGCCACTTGTTGCAGCTGTATTTGGGAAAGGATCCTCATCGATCCTCAATGAGGGGCTAATGAGAAGTCGATAAGATCATTAAGGATTTAAGGGTAACAAAAACTGAATGGAGTGACAGTGAAGGCATTGGGGATGTGAATATGATCGATTTGGTTCCCAGGGTTGACAGACGCGGTTGGAATATGTTTACCTTATTTTATCTTATATTAATTTATTAAGTAAATAGGCATAGAAAAAGTTACCACGGTGGTATGTAAGATAGGCTTTTAAAAAAAATTACCTATGATATAAACAGGTGGTTGATTCCTATAAAAGTTACTCTTATTTTATTAACACATTTTTAATCTTGGGAACTAAAAATAATTTAATTACAAGTGTGGTCACTCCAATCAAGTTGTAAAATGTATACTAGAAAATGATGCGTAAATGATTATATTTATTAACGGTGATGATTGGTGCTAAGTTCAGAGAATGATTGAATAATGAACCCCTTTTTTTTATATTAATTTTGTTTATGATGTTTTTGATCTGGATTGTTTTTTAATTCGTAAGATTTTATCGAATGAATAAAAATAAGATATTCTTATGAGCCTTAAACCAAATTTAGAATACACAAAAGAATTTGACTCAGGGAACTAGTAACTAGGGACAATTATTAAAATAATATTTATTTTTCTGACTTCGTTGGATAGTAAGTTTTTGTTAATTTAAAATCATCAACAATTTTGCGCTTCGGGTTCAATATACTTTCATCTTTATAGCCAGAAGAAATGTAATTTATACACATATTTAATGATGGATCAGTTAACAGAATTAGCTAGAAGTCAAGATCAGGTGATCTGGTAAGATCTTTTCATAACCACTTTGCACTAGTTTCTTACCTCTCGAGGCCCAACCCGAGCCGAAATCGTAAAATCCCGAAGAAAATCCCTAAAAGAAATGAAACCAGAAGAAGAAGGCAACGGAGAAGAGCTATTCATTTCACGATCGTAAAATATAGAAGAAGCGTATGTAGTTTTGGTTACATCCACCGCATATCTTTTACCCGGCAAATACTTCTTTTTTTTCGATTTTATTTCGGTCGCGGGGGGGATTTTTACAACTTTATAATTTTTACAACTCAATTAACTTTTTTTCAAACGCCGCCGCTGGCAACGAAGATCGAACAAATCGAAGTAACAAAAATTAAACAATAAAACAGAAAAATGCATAAACGGAATCATAAATACCTAGTCCATTTCAGATATTTTTATGCGAATGGGGGAGATGAGGACCGAACCGAGTCAAAACTGACGTCAAAGCAGCGCCCGTTTTTTTGGAAGTGTCATAAAAGGCATCAAAATGAAAATTATATGATACTCAATAAAAAAAGGAAAATACTGAAACACTCGCTTCGCTGCCATTCAGTGCTGCCAACAATATATTTAAAAGAAATAAAACAGGTCAAGTCGTAAGCAAAATAAGTATAATAATATAATATTATTTAAAAAATATGACAAACATTTAAATATATACAAAAATATAAACAGAAGGAAAGTTATAACTAATCTTAAGGGTTTCCGTATATTTTATTTAATTATTATTATTATATTTAATATTAAGAACACTGATAATATATACATATTTATAACATAGCATAGAAAAGAAAAATAGAAATCTATGTGACCATGCGCTTCCGGTGAGAAAAAATGTTACCATCTGTTCAAAAAAATAAAGTCAGACTTACAGCACTGCACTATGGGGAATTTGACCAATTTTTTGGAAAATATTAATAACTCGCTTAGTTTATTAGATATCAGCATGAAACTTTACCAATCGTAATTATATATATATACGAAAATTCTGAATGAAAATTAACCGGATCAGACAACTATATCCTATAGCTTTCATAGAAGAGATCGGGTAAAAGATAAGATATCTGCATAAAAATTTGTAAACTTCAAATTTATACTCTTTTAACACAATATAGAAAATTTTGTCGAGATCGGATCACGATTTCCTATAATTTTCATATAAACAATCTCACCAGAAACTGCTTTCCATCTGGTAAGCAATACAGCGTTGCCATACAAAAGGTAATGATCTAAAATGAAATTACACGAGAAGTCGCACAAAGTGCACTATGAGACAATATGTCCTGAATTCACCATAAATGACTCTACAACATGGATATAGACACTCACTAAACAAAGTGGAACATTTTTAAAACTCTATTGAAAGTTGAACTTTTTTCCAAAACCCAAACGAAAACATCACCTGCTACATTTACAAATTGTTAGAAGTGGACTCACATATCAAGCAACATATTAGTAATTACACAAAGTACATACCTTAACAATTAATATTCATTTCAAATTTTAGTGTTTTACGTTCTACTGTTGCAGAGATATTGATTTGAATGTGCCCTTCAAATTTAAGCAAAATGTAAACACACAATGTGCGTTTGCAACAGCTGACTTTAACAGTTGGTATTTAAATACTAGACTGTTAAGTTAACATTTGCAGTATGTCTCATAACAGCTTGATCAATTCTTAACACATTAAAATTAAAAAATCGAAAATTGGCATACTTTTAAAAACTTGATTTATTCCAAAAAATCGGACAAATTCCCCATAGTGCACTGGAGCAGCTGGCGAAGTGGACTTTAGTTCGCTGAACTGCAGCAACTGGAAAATTGATTCGCGTCTAGGAAATTTAATGGGCCAGCATCTAACAATTCCCCCGCCACCCTGACCATTTTTTTTCTTCTCCAACCGGCGAACTTCAAAGCGTGGCAACTTGTTGATAAACAAAATGTTCGGAGCGCAAAAAAGTGCTAAAAATATTTTGAATTAATTAAAAAATATTGTGCGCTATGCAACAGAGGCAAATTAATATTTTTCCTCGACATTTTTTCGCTGGTTTCATAATCAAATTGGAGCACACATCTCAGAAAGGTCGAAATGCATCCGAAAGATACGGCGAAAGGGACAGGGAAAGGGGGCAGGGCGGCGGATGCGACGACCGCTTGACAATTTGCGACTTGGCATGAAATCGCATTATTTGATCTAAGCCGCCGACAAGCTATAGCTGGAATATATACATATGTATGTAGTATGACTGCAAAAGTCGGCGCTAAACGAAACCAAATGGCGCATTCGTAGGCTGCCGCCGTTAGAAGAAGCTGAAACTGTGGAGGGGCGGGGTGGCTGACGAGGGGGCGTGGCAGGCGGAAGATGGGCAAGATGAGGAAGGAAGCGAAGCCTCCAGCCGTGCGACATGTGCTGCGGAAATATTTTGTAAACAATAAAAGCCAAGACGGGCACTCAGGAAATATGCAAAAATACGAAAAGAGCACTGCAAAAAATTTAATTTTTTTAAATAATCACAAATAGCTATAATTTCTAAATTTATTAAGGATTTTAAAATTAATAAAATACGATTTCTATTAAGTTAGGGGAAAAAGATTTCTGGCACCCATTTTAAATATATTAAAATTACTTTTATGAGAGGTTTAGCATGTTAACTTTTCAGCTTTTCCTACATTCTTAACTTTATAATCAATTATAAAATCACTAAAGTTTTGGGGTATTTTTTGCGCAGTGCACATTCTCTTCTTGTCATCCCGCTCTGGCTGGGATCATTTCCATACACACGCCGAAACACCCACACTCTCTCCCAAACTTTGTTATTGCTTCTCACCTCTATTACTGCTCTTCGCTCTTTTCCGGTTTTTAATCGTGACTGACCATCGGGCAACGTCGTTTTCCATTCGCCAACGATCATCGCTTGCTCGTGACTGTGTGTTTGTTGGTGAGTGTGTGTGAGAGCGGTCTTACGAGTTTTTGTTTTTGTGTTTTTATCTTCAATTGCTACGTTCAGTTGCTTTGTTTTCTCTTATCCAGCCAATGGGAAAGAAAAGGCGGGATTTCAAATAAATAATAAAATATCCATCGATACAATACAAAAGAAATTTGGATAACAGCGGAATCTGGGGGTATTTGTCTTTACCCTTATTATAGCGCTGTAAAAACTATTTTTTAATAGCTAAATAAATAATAAAACATTATGTCGTACACAATAACATATAGTGATTAATTCTTGCTATGTAAAAAAATATAAAAATATGTTTTGCTTTGGTGACAACTTTAAGGGTTATTGACGGCTCCGAATCTGAATATTAATATTCAATGGGCTAAACTTAAGTATGCTAGAAATACGTGGCGGCTTAGAAGTCTTTCATTTTCTCTTGTCAACTGTAATAGATGCTTGATTTATAAATGATTTATTAGCCAGTTATATTGATTTATTTGGACAATATTTCTTTATATAATATTTGGCACTTCCAAGCCCAAACTCTCTATTTTTTCCTGCACTTTAATAAAGAAGTGGAAGACGGGTTGCTTATCAATTTTGACTGATTGCTTATCTACCCCAATTCGAAGCTTGAAATAAAACACACCTTGACAGTCACACACACACTTTCTCGTACATATTTCCCATATGCATATCTACATTTACCCCTTGCTTCCTTTTTATATGTCACCATTTCTTCAGTTTCACATTCGGAAAATGCAGGGGTGGTGGGTAGGGGGGTGCCTACAAAGGGGGGCTAATGGAATTCACACGTGCTTTGCTTTATTGGGAATCGCAGCAATAAAAAATATAAGTCAGGTATATCGTTACCTGAGAGTAGCTTGAAAAATACAAAGGGAAATATATGCCGTAGTGTCGATTTTCAAATTTTTTGTTCTATACGGAAATTTATGAGTTAAGGGAGTTAAAGTAAAGCATTATACAAACTGAAAATAAATGTTTGATAACATTAAGATATTGATTTATTTAATATTTCAGAAACGTGGAACCATATCTTTCATCAAGCCAAAATTAATCCAAACGCACTTTTATGCCCAAAATAATTAGAGACCTCTAGAGGCACTAAGTTATAATACCATTTTACCCCATGAGTTATTTTAAGTTCGCTATCATGTTGATTATTATTGTGTTTTTTAATCTAAGTTTTTATATTTTTTATCCTTAACCCATCTCATTACCGAACTTTTAATAATAAGACAATTAAGAATATTAGATAAATTAGATAAATAAATTTCTGTTCAATTTAGAATCATTCGGTCTGGGCTTTTATTCGGGCGGAAACACCCTTGTGATACCCTAGAAAGTATAAAATTATCCATCATAGTTCCAAAAATGGCCGTAAGAGAGCGCTAGGGCGATAGAAAAAGGTTGAAAACATGCATAAGAAGGTGAGCAAGCAGTTTCAAAAAAGGTGGTTAACTTCGGCTTCAATTGCACTGCTTCTTCAATGTTAACACAAAGCCAAGTTTACCACCTTTTGAAATGGTATTTTTAGGGTATTTATTTTTAAAGATTTTTCATCTATATCGGCGCCGGTCACACTGAATATCAAGATGGCGTATAAAGATTTGTAAAATCGTCGAAAAAATCTATGTGAAATTGCCGAGAAAATTGTTAAATAAGAGCGCAGCGTCGATGCAAAACGTAAGTGGCTAGCAGGTGTGTGTGCGGAACGGGGCGAGAGGCGCGAGCATTAGCGGCGGCGACGGTGACCACGCGCAGGAAAAGTCTACGTTCACGGATTTCCCAGCAGCAGGCAACTTTTGTGTCTCACTCGCCAGTGCGTGAGTGTGTGCGTGTGCCGTGTCCGTGAGTCCGCTGGCTGTGTGTTGGTGTGAAAATGCTGAAGCAGAGGCGCTAGCAACGTGCTCGCAGCAAAAACAACGGGCGTGCGAGCGGGACGACCCGTGTGTGTGCGTGCATCTCTTTTGCCAGGGCATAAGTTGCTTTTTTCTCTCCTTCGCCGTTCGCTGAAGTTCCGTTTCGTTTATTTTCTTAACAATTGAAGGCGCCATAATAGTGTTTGGTTATAAAACAAAAAAAAAAGTACGCAAAAAACCTCAGAAAGTTGAAACTAATGCAATGTTTTATTTGTATTATTGCGTAAAATGCGCTTGCGTGTGGCCCCAAAAGTGAGTTAGTGTGTGCGGGTGTTTGTGTGGACTGCGTGTGTGTGTTCGTGCAGTACAACAAAAACAAATCGTGGGGCTAAAACAAAGAAAATTCAGAAAATTCTGCAGCCGCTCTTGTGGAATAATCAAATCCAATTAAATGCAAAAATTCGATTTCGATTTCAGTCGAATTAGAAAAAGCAGCAGCAGCAGGCAAGGGTGAAGAAGCAGCGACGCCAGCAGAGCAGCAGCGGTAGCAGAGAGGTAAAGGAAGTGGAAGAAAAGGAGTCGCCAAAAAAAGAAAACAAGGTAAGATTCAAATGTGTCCCACTGTCTTTCGGTTTTCCTTTTCACACTCGTCCTTATCAGGCGCCGTTACTCGCTCAGTGCAGTGCAAGTGCCGTTAGTTTTCGGAGGCCATTGACGTCGCTAAATTAATTGCAAATATAGAATTGTTTATTTGTCCGATTTCCGTTTTTATTTTGGCAATTTTTTTGTGCTAATTTTCTGTTTGCCATTTTTATGGCGCCTGATGGAACAACTGTTTCGTGTTCTCCACCTCTTCGCCCCCTCCGTTGTTCCGCTCTTCGCCTCTTTGTTCTTTGTGTTTGTGTGGTTTTTTTCGCTTCTTGCGGAAGCTTTTCGGCTGCCGCCAACGCAACGTGCAGCTGTTTTGCAATTGTAATCATATAATTTGTTTAAGTAATTCAGCCAGTACACCTGGGACATACCCTACAAAAAGAGGTATGCCTAATTGGAAAGCCATAAATAACTCGCTTCGAAATGCGTTTGTCTCGCTTGCACACCGAAACAAGAAAACTAGAACATAAGTAGCCACAAAAACAACGGTACATTTCGGTTACAGTTGTCTCTAGTGAGAATGAACATTATTTATAACGATATGTTTTAATTTTTATATTTTATATTTCCATTTTATAAGTACTTGTGGATTTGTAAACAAACATTTTGTAAATAAACATTGAAGTACGTGTTTATAAGCAATCTTTTCTTTTTTAATTAATTATTAAAATACATATTTCTTAATATAATTTGTTAAACTAAATAAGACTATCTAAGGTTCACGAAATTAAGTCTTCACTGTTTACATAGTTCACAGTAAATCAAAGTCAACGCGAGAACAACAACAAAGTACAGACAAGTTTTGAGGTTAGAACAAGAGGGAGGGAGAAGGAGAGCGTGTGAGTGATCGATGCGTGAGAGGTAAAAGAAAGCGGAGAGAAGAGCGAGCAATAGAGAGAGAACTAGATATAGAAAGAGCGCGATGAGGAGAGAGCCAAAAACAACAATTAAACTTAATTTTGTCATTTATGCCCGGCAAGTGAAAACTTTCTGCTTGTTGCTTCTTTTCTCCTCCTCCACCGTTTATTTTCGTGTCGCTTCACCTATGGCTTCGTTTTGTTCAGAGTTGTTTGTGCTTTTCTCCACAGAAAGTGTCATTTAAGTGGCATTTTTACAGTCCCTACGCTTTATTTGGTTTTTCACTCCGCTTTGTCGGCAAATGTTTACACCTCGCACACACATTTCTTTTATCTATTTGTTAATCTTTTTCTTAGTTTTTTTTTTGTTTTTGTTGTCTTGGTCTTAGCATTTTTTCAGCTGATTCATTTCGCCGATTGTTGTTGGTGTCGTCACGTTGACGCTTTGAATTTCTTGAAAAACTACACTAGAAAAAAAAACAAACTTTTAATTTCATCACATCATTAAATTAAATGTATAAAATATAATAACAAAAAATAAAAAGCTTAAGTTTTTCTCTATACCACAATAAAAAACAATCCCTATTTGTATTACGTTTTATCTGCGACGTAAAAAGTTTGTTTATGATATTGATAAGACTTGTTCGCTCAGAAATACATACTGTAATTTAATAGTACGGTCATAAATAGCAATAAATTCACCCAACTAATACTAAAAGTAATGCATTCAATCAATTTCTTTGTGTCTCAGTGTCTATTTTACTCAGCATCATTTGTTTTCCCCATTCGTAATCAATACAACCCACACAAAACAAAAACAAAAATAGCCGAGATCCACTTTTATATTTGTGCGAGGTTCGGGTTCTTATCTTTTCGCTCCGTATATTTGAATTTATTAATATAATTTTTTTTTTTTTCAAAGTGCATTTGCGATTGCCTTTGCTTTTTTTCCCCTTCCCCTCTTCCTTATCTAACAGTTCCATACATTTTCAATATCGATTGCTTCCTGTGGGTTTGTTTTTATTTCACGGAAATCCTTATCACCTAAAAAGCAACAAACAAATAGGAAACATACACGATTTTCGAAAATGTTTACGCTGCGATTTGGTAGACAACAAAAACTGAGGTTTCCCGCCTTGAGCTTTTGATCACGTACGCCACAAAGGAAAGAGAATCAGAGAAAACCCTACTCAATTACCGCTATATTCTAGAAACGTGTCAACAAATGGACTAAAAAGCACTTGTTTTTCAGAAAATCACAAAAACAGACATCCGCAGGCGACTGCCTTAAGTAAAAACGGAGATAGACGAAGAGCTTAGACGAAAGGACAGCGCCAGGTGAGAAAATCTAATAATGAGTGGGCAATGCGGGTGAACAATGTTTAGACAAGTAGTTATACAAAGCAGACGGAAGAAAACTATTCTTTTAAAGAAAGCAGAGAGATAATTTGCTTAAATATTCTACATATGTACATGTATAGTACTATTTTAATATTTATTATGTAAATTATTATGATTGACTTATTATTAGGCGATCCTGTAGAAAAAATGGCATGGAATTGGTTTTATTAGATGCATTAAATATATCGGTTTAAATATAATTAAATCGTTAAATTAAAAGAATCCTTAAAATTTTAACTAAAAGAAAAACTACGTAGAATAACAGGCTTTCAACTCCCAGAGGACTTTATTCACGAGAACCTTCAACGTAACCGTACAGAAAAAGTTCCAACAAAAAGAAGTTCAAAGTAGTCGTCAAAATACGACTCGAAATGGAAGTGAATTTTATTTTTACTTCTATACATCAGTCATCATCGTAGTATTCATTGAAAAAGCGGTCGGTGTTCTTAAAAATAAATAACAAAATTCAATAATCAACGTTATATTCTCATTGCTTTAATATATCTCTTAATAAACTGCTCTATTTTGAGGTTTACCTTAAGTTAACGTTGAAATCTTAAGTTTACTTTTGGTTATTGAAGACATTTATTTGTTCCATTCAAGAGGTTTGCTAATTTCTTTCTTTTTCCATTATATCATTAATCATTAAGCATTTTGGATAACTTTTAAATCGAGATCTAATCCAAATGTTCTTATTTTCCTATAGCGAAAGGAACTTCCCCACATCCGAGGTAATCTCACTCTGCACACAACACACAGACAGAAATCCGAAATGGAGCTGCGCGTGGGTAACAAATACCGGCTGGGTCGCAAGATCGGTTCAGGATCCTTTGGAGACATTTACCTGGGCACCACGATCAACACCGGCGAGGAGGTGGCCATTAAGCTAGAGTGCATCCGCACCAAGCATCCTCAGCTGCACATAGAGTCCAAGTTTTACAAGACGATGCAGGGCGGTATCGGCATACCGCGCATCATCTGGTGCGGCAGCGAGGGCGACTACAATGTGATGGTAATGGAGCTGCTGGGGCCCTCGCTGGAGGACCTGTTTAACTTCTGTTCGCGCCGCTTTTCGCTGAAGACGGTGCTGCTGCTGGCGGACCAGATGATCTCCCGCATCGACTACATTCACTCGCGGGACTTCATACACCGCGACATTAAGCCAGACAACTTTCTAATGGGCCTGGGCAAGAAGGGCAACCTGGTGTACATCATTGACTTTGGCCTGGCCAAAAAATTCCGGGATGCACGTTCGCTAAAGCACATCCCGTATCGGGAAAACAAGAACCTCACGGGCACAGCCCGCTACGCCTCGATTAACACACATCTCGGTATCGAGCAGTCGCGCCGCGACGACCTGGAGTCCCTCGGCTATGTCCTCATGTACTTCAATTTGGGCGCATTGCCTTGGCAAGGCTTGAAGGCGGCCAACAAGAGACAAAAGTACGAGCGGATATCGGAGAAGAAGCTGTCCACCTCGATTGTGGTGCTGTGCAAGGGCTTCCCGAGCGAGTTTGTCAACTATCTGAACTTTTGCCGCCAGATGCACTTCGACCAGCGTCCCGACTACTGCCACCTGCGCAAGCTCTTCCGGAATCTGTTCCACCGCCTGGGCTTCACCTATGACTATGTGTTCGACTGGAACCTGCTGAAGTTCGGCGGTCCCCGCAATCCCCAGGCCATCCAGCAGGCGCAGGATGGAACGGACGGCCAGACGGGACACGATGCAGTCGCCGCAGCAGCGGCTGTGGCAGCGGCAGCCGCCGCCTCATCGCACCAACAGCAGCAGCACAAGGTGAACACGGCGCTAGGCGGTGGTGGTGGTGGAGGCAGTGCAGCGCAGCAACTCCAAGGCGGCCAAACACTGGCCATGCTGGGCGGAAACGGAGGAGGCAATGGCAGCCAGCTGATTGGCGGCAATGGACTCAACATGGACGACTCAATGGCAGCCACGAATTCATCGAGACCGCCTTATGATACACCGGAGCGACGCCCATCGATACGGATGCGCCAGGGTGGCGGTGGAGGTGGCGGCGGAGGCGTCGGCGTGGGCGGCATGCAAGGCGGCGGGGGCGTGGGAAACGCCAAATAATATTTTATCGTTTAAAATGCAACGCTGGACACGACACAGTAGACAGACAGAACTCAGCAGCAGCAGCAAAACTATACATGTAGAATATATAGTTATATATACCTAATATATATATACGATACTTGCTTTATATATGCGGTAAACACATGTTGAATGTATCCAAAACGGCAGGAGGACCAGGTCCCTGCCGAAATATGATATGAGATGAGGTTAAAGGAAGGATAAAAGCAGTGGAAAACAAGAGAGAGGAGCAGAGGCAGTGCAGAGCAAAGCGCAGCGCTTTCCTTCTTATCTCTTCTTTTTTTTTTTCTTGTACATTTTCGTTTTGTTTATTGACATTTTTGGTTTCTGCTCCACGATGTTCTGAATAGAAAAGGAGAGACGGGGCGCGCTTATTATTAATAATTAACTAGCCTATGATTAATTTAATTTATAAATGTAGACCATAAAACGATTGCAACTTGGCTGCAAGAAACTGCAACGACTGCAACATTGTTCACTTTGATTTGAGATCCTTACGGGCATGAGCAGAGAGAAGCAGCAGAGATCGGTCTGAGGAAGGTTTTGGCGGGATTTGGAAGGATACCAGCCAGGATGATACGCAGGCATTTATTCTGTTTTGCATTTGATAACTGAACTGGCTCTATTTTTTCGTTGTTAATTCAAATCCCAGCCCCGATCACATAATAATTCGAGTATAAGTGTAATATTTGTGTAAAAGAAACAAAGGACACCCACGATATCCGCGAGTGTCCCTAACCGTAGACTAGGCAATAGCGTAAGCGAAACCAATCCATTCAGAAGCGGCATATAAAGCAAAATACACACCACACCCCATGTAACCTAAGTTGAATCACGACAATGATTTATAGATAAGCTAAAACAGTGCAGTAGAGAAGGGAATATTTCTTTTTAGCTTTAAGCAATGCTCTGATTTCTAAGGCCCCTCCTATGTTATTAAATCTTGATGTAACCCCCAAGAAATCCCCATATATATACGTTTATATATATACTTTTGTGGTCTGCGCTTTAGCTGGATGTGTTCATTATATATTTCTCCCATTTTTCAAACACTTGTTTCTCGAGAGGTAGGTGGAAAAATCCCCGATTAATTGAAGTGGAGCTTTCTGTTTACGCAAAAAATGTAACACAAATCATGTAACTAAGATAGAGAGAGCGTCTAAATAGCGCTTAGGAATACACAAATTAATTTGCATAAACATTTCGATTTAAACTTAAAAAATAAAAACGAAGAAGCCCCTTCAGCATAACGCTAGCTAATAAATTATAGCTATAATATGAAATTTGTCTATAAGTAATACCAAACCATGGAAAAATAAAACAAAAATACAAAAAAAAAAAAACAACAAAACAAAAACTTAAATTCTAAATGCGCCAAGATGAAAATGGGTAAAATTTAAATAAAAATATATAAATTAATATACGAACTATATCTTATGAGAAGAACACGTAAACACATGTAAAACCCCGCAGTCTAGAAACTAACAAAAATCAATCGAAACACAAAATCGGATCACTGAACGCAGCAAAAGCCACTAAAAACTTAAATAAAATGCATTACGTGATATTTCTTACAAATTGTTTCTTATGTTTTCTTGGTTTCCATTGCAATTTCATTTCTATATCCAATCCAAGCGCACGGCCTGCAACTCGACCAACTTTGTAAACACGACTATATACATAGCTCAGCCAGAGAGATCGGGGATCCCCCAGATAGATAGCCCCACACCACCACCTTCAGCCCCGGAGAAATAATAATAATTAAGAACCGAATGAATATGAATAATCTAGCAAGTGTAAATACAAAATATCCGAATTAACCCTAAACGAAGTAAACAAATTAAATATATGTGTGATTTTCCTCCTAGCATACAAAATACTAAACAATTAGCATTTTATCGAGAGAAACAAAAACAAAATCGAAAAAATCGAAAACCGATGATTCAACAGATTCATAATAATTATGAGCCACTAAAAATGGAAAACTAGGCGATCGTGTGTATGAAAAGTCCATTCAGCATAAGCGAAAAATAGAGAAACTAACAAATTCGAAAGTTTTGTATAATTAACTGTATATGTATATTGAAAATAGAATTTTGAACTATAAATAACTAATTGAACTTGAATCGAGATCGAGTCGAAAGTAGAATATCAAGTATATCATGGGCGATGATATGAAAACAAAATATTAACAAACCACCAACAGTGATATGGAATAAACAAAAAAATTAAAACGAGAACAAAAGTACACTTAATAAATCAAGACGAGAGTTCATGAAATTTGAAAAGTACGTTTGATCCGGAAATCGAAAGATGTATATCGATAAGTGCACGCCACATTTATGTAATTAGCAAGTATTTCGAATTAAAAACAAACCGAACATGAATATGTATGTGTGAACAGAATAAAAGCAGCCACTAAATAAGCCACACCACTCACAATAACAATTATGAACGAGGCATTAAAAAGCTTAAACAATAATATAACACATCATCGGAATTCATTTTTGGAGCGAGCTTTATCGAGTAAAATCGATTTTCAGGGGAAATGATAATGGTTTGATTCAAAGCTGTTTCAGAAGGGTTTCCGTCATCAGTAGCCATTGCTGTCCGCTGTCCTACCTCAACATTCAGCGTGGTACCTATGAGCTTCTGGCTAGTGTGAGGACAGCATCAACGGTTGAATTGTATTATTGTATTATAGATATATTTTCCATTACGGCTATAAGCTTGTTCCGTTTTATTTCAGATTTTTTTTAAATAAATGATTTGAAGGTAATTTTTTTCATAACTATACCCTAGCTGAGGGTATTCATATTTTCACCAGATGTTTACAACGCAGTGAAGGATGAATGGACCGATTTAAGGTTATTTTTTAAAAATATTTAGCCAAAAAGCAAGTGATAGCTAAAAGCCGTATATTTTCCAAAACTTTGAAAAAAAAAAGATTTTTTTTTGCCAATTTTTCAAAATTTGATAAGGGGTTACAAAATTGAAATTGTCAAAAATTGAAGAAAAAAATATTTTAAATTTCTAAAGTCAATATGCAGATTTATTAATCCAATAAAAACTAAAAAAACCGAATTGAAATATATACAATCTTGGCTTAGTTATGATTGTTCTTGTTTTAAATTATTTCAATTAATTATAATTTAGCTATAAGTAACGCGATATGGCAAGGCGGTTTTGAAACTCTGGCAGCGCTTCCCGAATCAGCTGACATCGTTGTTTTGCGGTATTTCTTCGCTTTTCCTTTAAGGTCACTCTGAGCACGTCTTATTGGTTTTTTTATTGCAATCTTTTGCCGAAAAGGTTAATAAAAACGACAAAATAAACAAGCATTTGTCTTGGATAAGATTCCCGAGACTCGAAACACAATAATCAAGCAATAACATTGCAGGTTTGCTACCAGTAACAAAAAGGAAAAGCCAGAAACAAGAAGATGGGCGCCCGACAGTCTCAATCCCGCGAGCCCCGATCCGTTTCGATGGAGAATCCAACTCCTGCCGGCGTCATAGATATATCCGATGATGTGGTCAAGCGCCTGAAGGCGGGTATCTCCCAGCAGGGTAAAGTATTCCAGTAATTAATGCCAGAAATCCGAGGGATTTAGCCCGGAAATCGGCTGTGCCCGGTGTTATGCAACAATTGTCAAAACGGCCAATTGTTTATGCCAACCACAGGCCAACCTCGCTATGCGGCTCTTTTTTAAGTAGTATTTCCTAAAACTAATTTCCAAAACACCCTTTCAGCTCGTGAGCACGCCGCCGCTGCGGAAGACTCCAAGCCATCGCCACCGAAGGCGGCCGCCAAGCCTGTCACATCTGCGCCGGCCGCTCCAGCGCCTGCTCCCAAGGTGCCCTACCCCACGGCCACGCCCATCTACGTGCAAGGCGGCGGACACACCATCAGTGCGGCGGATGTGCAGCGTCAGATGAACCAGGAGCTGATCAAGAACGACGAACTGTGGAAGGAGCGCATGACGAAACTTGAGGAGAACCTTAAGAAGACGAACACCATCCTAGAGAAGGAGTACGCCAATGCGGTGGAGAATGTGCACAATAGATTTGTGAGCACGGCGGCGGCCCACAAGGTGCCGCCCTGCCAGGAGCTTAAGTCCCAGCTGCTTGCCTGCTACCGGGCGCATCCCGGCGAGACTCTCAAGTGCATGGAGGAGGTGGCCCAGTTCAGGCAGTGCATTGACCTGCATCGCGTCAAGAAGCTGGATGCAGAGCCCGAGGCACCGAAGGCGGCCTCAAAGGCCACAGTTCCCGCCGCCAAGGCGGGCTAAGAGACTCTTCTATTCTGTGTCCTGAGTTGTTGATCTGTTCTTGAAGGCCTTCTACGGGTTTTTGTATAAATGATTGATGGAGCGAACAAAACGCGATATCATAGGCGACGAAAGTGTCATTGCGAGCGATAGTAAACTAATTTAAATGAATCAAGCGAGGCATGTTTTAATGGTGGAATTAAGTTAAGTAAAACACTCTTTAACTTTAGTATTTCTATTTGGTAAATATCAACGATCTCTCCTCCATTCACTCACATTTAACAACACAATCCGTAATACAATCCATAATACTAATTAAACCAACAGCAATTACATCGAGTTACTCCACAGGAAGGACGATATAGCAGCTATAGCAGCTGCCACAATGGGAATCATAGAAGCACCCAATGCGGCGGCATTACTTTTCTTACTCTCTACATGATCTTCGCAGGAATCGTCAAAGTTTTTGGCTGGACCCATACAGCCTGCATAGCTCATCACGTAGGCCAGATAGTTCTGCTCAAAGACGCCGCGCACTAGACTGGAACCAGGGCCGTAGGCGAAAACCGCCACATCTTCACCTCCGTGGGTCTCCTCTTTCCGGGGAACTGTGGCCATGTGGCGGTAGGTGGGAGCAGCTCGCTCCTCGTCCGTAAACTGCTTCAGGGGCAGCCACATGTTGGAGCTATTCTGGGGCCGCGAGTCATTGGCCAAGTGATCCCAGTAGCCGGGTCCATTGGCATACGATATGGTCTCATAGACCATGGGATCTGTTTTCTCGTGCGAGTTGGCTGCTCCCAGGATATCTGCCCCTCGGAGAGCGTATCCATTGAAGGTTACCGCATGGGAGTGATCGGCCGTCACAATAATCAGAGTTTCCTCGGGATTCGTGTTGTTGACCGCGGCCTGGATAGCCAAGTCGAATTCATAGACCTCGTGGAGGGCAGCGCGGGCATAGTTCATGTGGTGGCCCTGATCGATGCGACCTCCCTCCACCAGTAGCACATATCCCTTGGAATCGTCGCCTCTCTCTAGGACTGCCAGTGCCGCCTCTGTCATCTCTTCCAACGACGGTTCGCCCACTTCTCTGGCTATGGAGTAGGTGATGTGATTGTTGCGGAACAGACCCATCAAGTGATCTACCTTCTTGAGATTCACCTTAAACAAATCCTTTCTGTTGTGAACTAACGCCGGAGCCACTGAATCATTGGCATGATGAGACAACCACTCGCCAGCAAGATTCCTGCCATCGCCTCTCTCGCAAATGGTTTCCGTAGGTCCCTCAAAGGCTGTAGTCCGCACCTCGGAGGTATTCAAGATTCCCATGGGCGACATTCCTCCTCCCAGAATAACATTAAAGCGATTTCCCGGGGCATTCTCCACCAGCTGACGTGCTATATCCACATGAATGCCCACAGACTCAGTAGGAACCTTCGTGTCGCACTCCCAGTCCCGGTGATAAATATGGGCATAGGTGGCAGCGGGCGTGGCATGCGTGATCCTGGTCGTGGTGACCACTCCAGTGCGCTTTCCCTCCTTTTGGGCCCACTGCATAATGCTCTGGACGCGCCCCGATTTGGCATTTGTCTTGGAGCGAGTGGCATCCATTCCAATGGCTCCATAATGTGTCTTAGATCCGGTGAATAAAGCTGTGGCCGTTCCCGCAGAATCAGGAACCTGTTTGTCCACATTGTAAGTCTGTCATGAAATGGGAATTATTATTTCTGAATTAATAATTTTTATATCTTCGATTTATATAGGCCTGCAAGACTTTAAAAATGTATGTTCTACTGACCTTTGCCATTCCTGTATTGGGGAAATCATCAAAGACCAGGGTCTCCTCCTCGCCAGGACCGTGCTTCAAGTACTGGCCCTTGTAGATGCGTCCTGCACTGATCGTGGATACACCCATGCCATCACCGATGAAAACAATAATGTTCTTGGTCTTCTTCCGGTAGGATTTCTCACTAGCTTTCTCCGCCTCCTTGATCGTTTTCTCCAACTGCCTCAGAGCCACTTTGCGCCAGAATGCCGCATCTGAAATAGGAATAGTAATTATCATGAAATCGGAATAGAATTCGTTGGGTAAGTCACAGCCATGTCACGTATTAATTGCCCATCTCCAGTGAGATCCAGTTGGCACTCGAATCGTTTCTAGTTCGAGTACTTAAGTAGCCGGCTAGTTATTGCGATTTATTTACGCCGGGAACGATGCAAGTATCTCGAGCACTTTCAACAATATAGCTTGGGGTTTCCGCCTTTTAAACGGAAAACAATTTATCCCTAATTTATGCACTAGAATTATATTTCATGCTTGGGTCATAAAATATTCGGTTTTGCTTAATATGTGCATTATTATAAGCAACTTGAGAAATAACTTTTTAATTATCCACGAAGCTAATAAATATATTCATCATTTTCGAATTTTATTTTGATTTATTGATATTAATATAAATTCAAGTTCAAGCTTTTTTTAGGCAATCTTATTTAATTTGCATTTCCTTTCTAAAATTTGGAACGTGCACTTGCTGATTCACTTGCGGTGATGATTATCGTTTTGTTGATGTGTAATTAATATTCAATTGAGGTAGCTTAAGTATGGGGTCTCTTCCACCCACTTCCACGCACCACCCACCGCTCCAGTGGCCACGACACTGAGACGGGTTACAGTTAAGCTTCACTGCTTGACTGCTAATTCGGGGTTGCCAATGAAATTTAAAGTCTATGATTAATCAATTGTTTTCTCAGCTTAGTTAGCTCCAAACGCAACTTTTTCGAACCGTTTTTTTAGTGGGATAAAGACTTTATTGATAGCTAATATTATTTAGCAAAAGCACAAGTCTAAATTAAGCAATTAGTGGAGGCTAAGCAAATGCGGTTTTAAGTCAATTTGGTTCTTAACTGCTAAATCTGTTTTTCACACCACCACGAGAAGTTGCATTTAAGTGGCTATTAGTTCCATTAGACTGTTTTTTGTTAGGTATTATTACGAAAACTAGGTCAAACTCAATTACAAATGGCTATAAATATGAATATAAACAGCATTACCATTTTTATGGGCGCACTGCATCTAAAAATTATTAACTAATTTTTTTTTTGCGCTTCTACAAGCTCTTCTCCATGACCTCTCATAACTTAACAATGTAAATGACAGGAACCTTGATCATTTGTAGGATCATTTGCTCAAGATCTCGAAGCCTTGATAGAACAAAAGCTTAACTACTTGTTCTCGTTGCATAATTGAACTGTAAAACCATTCAAGCTTAATTTAAATTATTCCACGTACTAGGCTTTAGTCCGAATTTCGCACGTTTGGCTTGTACTTTTCTTAGGTACGTCGTAATTTAAGCCTCAGACTAACCTTCTGTATCCTTTTTGCTGGACGGCTGAACTTCCGGTTTCTGGTCCAATTTGAACTGGGGACCAATATCACCTCCAGCACTAAGCGTTCGAATCAGGGGCGGAGGTTGGGTGGTGGCCGCCCAGCTAACTGCAATCAGGCCACCGCACAAAAGTCCAAATAATGCCAGGGAATGCATTTCTCTCGAAGTCGCGACGAATAATGGGTTTTATTTTCGCTTCTGCGGAGATTCCTATTTTTATCACAGCTCGGCTTGAGGCGCAGCTTCGGTCAGCAGGCCATAGAAAGTGCTATGGAATGCGCGGAACGATTGCGGCTCGGGGATTCTCGACAAGACTCTCGTGTCCCCAGTGGATCTCAATTAGCGACTAACGCCTCAGTCGGCCCTCAAGCGCCGTTATATGGCGAACGATCCGTCCGAGAATCCAATCGGCCAGACACGAAGCTCCGGCACTCACACATACGGATAGAGTAGTACCAGTACTTGGGGACTATATCCAGTACCTGAACTTATTGTGTAGGCGCGTGGGTCTGTCGGACACGTAGAAATCCCTGCTTAACTCTAACTAGTATTATTTTTACAAAACGTGAGCCTACATAACTAATTTTATAGTTTTTAGGGCTCGTTGAAAATTACCTTTAACTATAGTAATTTGGGATTTTATATTAGCATTAATTGCTTAATGTGGGAAATGTTTTTAAAGTCTTAAAATAAAATATTGCTTACCTATTATGATTATTAGTATTAATTTTGTACTTTTTATTAATTCAAGTACTGTTATTGTTTATTAATTTTTATTATTATCCAAATGGAAACATACACATTTTTCTGTACCATTTTTTATGGAATTACCTGTCATTTTATTTTACTCCTGAAAAAGCAGAGTTTTGGAACAGTATAAAAATTGATTGAAAAAAATAATAAAACGCTTTTATAATTTTATTAAAGTAATTAAATATATAACTTCGGGATTACCTACAGGATACCTTACAAGTCCATACAAGTTCCCCGTAACAATTAAGATCACCGCTTGCTTGCACTAACAAAATGTTTGTCTCAATTAAGAAACAGCACTCCCGCAAGATATATCCGTAAAAACGTGCAAAGCTTTTACGAATTAAGGGTCGTACGCCATAAAGACTTTAACGATAGTCTATTTGCCCGTAATCTTCCGTCCGCCCGGTAAACTCATGTCGATGCGCTGATTTATGGCGGAACTTGCACGTGAAGCGGCTGTCATTGTCGGCTGCTGGTCGTGTGATTTCGGTAATATCTTTATCTAGGCCGGTGTCTGTCTGCAGATGATGATGCCAGTGCCGTTGTTTGTCTTCCCTCGAAATTGATAAAAACAATCAAGATGAAGAGTGCCTTCAGCGGCACACATTGCGTATGCGTGTTATTTGCACCAGGCTGGCAAACATTGAAAAGAGTTTATCTCCCGTTGCGACCCCTCAATGCCACTTATATTTCATTTAATGGGATCTTTTTATAGAGCTAAGTCTCTTCATTATATGCACAATAGAATAGAGTCATCGCATTCAGACTCGACTTTAAATAGGGGTCCTATTGTTACAGAATTCGTCTAGCCTTTGGGTGCTCTAGTTGGTATTGTCACACTCGTATTTATTAGTATGAAAATCACCATAAAGTCTAGTGACCGACTGTCTACTTAAGAAGTAACTTTTATAATTTTCTTAAATAATGATTTTCCTCTGTAAAAATATGAAATATGGTCTGCAAGCTAAAAGTTAAGATCACTTTAACCAAAACAAAAGTTGTGTATTTTTGATAACGTATTTTATTAAGTAAACATGTTTTGGCTTTAATGTTAAATGTCGTGACATTATTGTTATGCCGGAAACTTTGGCTGACTTAAGTTGCTGCTCATTTATAATCTGAAAAGATCATAAATATTTGTTAACGTATTTCGGGAAATCTTTGAAAACACGTTCTGGTTTTAATGCCAACCTAACTGACTTTCATTAGTTTTTATGTTTGTCAAAAGATGAGAGGTGAGTTCAAAGTCAATATTAATCTTGACAGTTGATTCCATTGCGGAATGACATTTGGTCGGGTGATGATAGATTGTCGACACTTTGCCTCGTCGTATTGTAAATCTTTATCTGCTATACCAGATTATCTCCTAAGAGCTGCTGTCTGTGCGCGTTTGTCTGTCACGTTTCTAGACAACATTGCCAAATAGATAAATCGAAATAAAATAATGGGAATTCTTCCACTCCAGGTGGCGCTCTTCTCGGTCTCGTTAGGCCCTTCACTGTTTGCATTTCGTTAATGGTTATTATATCAACTCGTGTTGATCTTATACGCTTGACTTGAGAAGCGCCTGCAGCAGGTATATAATTACTCGGTATAATTACAGGTTTGGAAGTTATCTATAGGTGTTTTTACCTATAATGTTAAGGATTTTTTTCTTTTGATATACAATTTTGTTTATTTTTCCTACCGTGGATGAGTAAATTTTGTGAAAATTTAATAATCCTTTAAATGTTCTTTTGAAACCCCTTTTTTGTCATCATAAAGCAAAAACAGTATTATTTTTTGCGCTATTGGCTGCCACTTTTTATTGAACTGTTTTTCATGTCACGTATAAATTTTTGCTAAAATTGCTGTTGAGTATGAGTGTGTTTTTCGCCTTGGGATTTTCGCGGAGAGATTCTATAGAGAGTGTACCTACAACCAAAAGCTTTACAATTGAGGGTCACATTTTTGTCGGCTTTGACTAGAATTAGAGAAAGTTTTTTGTATAAAATTTTAACTAAAGTTAAGGTCAGGCACATAATTACATTCTCACTTTTGGTCGAACTTTACAACATGTTTAATTCTTAATTTTTAGAAATTTTAAAAATTATTTGAAGACATGAAAATATTTGTATGAGTCTGACCTTATCTTAACCAGAAGTACGACTAAGTGGGTAACAGAAAGTCGAAACGAAAATTATAAATAATAGTATTGAGCAGGGTGGAGAGCCCTTCGACTATGAGAACTTCTTAGAGGTGAATCCTGCCCGCACATTGCTGGTGGTTGCCGATTTCACAGTCGTCCTGCTCGTCTTGGTCACGGTTGTGGTGTCATTACTGCTGCTGTTTTTGCTGCTGCTGCTGCTGCTGATGCTGTTGCTGTTCTTTGTCGTCGTGTTATTGTTGTTGCTGGTGACCGTGGTGATGCTGCTGCTGCTGGCACTCATCAGCAGCGGACGGCGCGGCGGCATCCGTTCGTTGACCGCATCCATGCCCTTGGCCTCGGCAAACGAATGGATTTGCGCTCCTGCGGTCAGTCCTTGCAGAGCTGTAAGTGGGGTGACAAAGGATGGTCAGAGTTCAATTAATAATCGTCAATAATAGTGTCTTGACGGGAGATTGTACGAATGGATGTATCCCTTAAAGCCCTCTGTGAGGCATTAATGGGCTGTTTAATTTTAAGAGAGACTTACTCATTAAATATAAATACTTATTTATTATTTACTAAATAAAAGCATGTTAACTTTGATCTAATTAATAAATTAATACAAATTCCTTAGATGGTAAATATATATTATATTCTACCAATCACCTAACCCCACATAATAATAGTGATTTACAAACTACCAGCTTTTCCTTACCGAAGCGGTAAATAATTTTCAATGATCTAAGATAGTTCAGTATGATTTTTTTATTGTTTTATAATGACTTATAAATTGTTATTTCCAAATTCAATTTTAATTGGACTTTAGTTCAATCAATCTCAACAAAATGGAATATACCGTACAACGCTTCATATTATTAGTTGATGATGAAAGATGTGTGCCAAACTGAACAGTGTATTTTTGGCTTTTACGCTCCTACTATTAGTTGTAAAGGTTCAAAAAGATTATATACTAAAAGAAATAATAATAATGATACAATTATTGGTACACTTTAAGATCTCCTCGAAATTCGAGTTTACCAACGTCGAGTGCAATTCTTTGGATACAAAATTCGATGACTTTGAATATTGCTTCCTTAAATCGGTTAATCGGACCTACAAGTACCTATCGCTTAAAGTGAATTTATTTAAGACGCCCATCACCAAAGTCAAGGTATGTTAATACTAAAAAAAGAGCATGTACAAAGTATATATTTTAGGTCAATGCAGCGCTGTTTAAGCGGGTCAGCGGCTACCGGCCCTTCATGTTCAATCTCACAGTAGATGCCTGCAGATTCTTAAATAATACAAAGTCCAACCCAGTGGCTAGCTATTTTTTTGACTTCCTTAAACCGTACTCTAATATGAATCATACCTGTCCCTTTGACGTGAGTGTATAAAAAAAACAAAAAACCCCCTGTTTTAATCAACTTTTTTTTTTAGCACGATCTCATCGTGGATAAACTTGCTGTAGGCTTTATAAATCATCAAGTCACAAACGTTCTACCCTTTCCAGAGGGAGCATACTTGCTGGAAACTCATTGGATGGCCTACGACATCGATCGTGCTGTGGTTAAAGTCTATGGCACTCTATCCTGATCTATTTTAAATAATGACGAGAATAAATGCAAGTGTTTCCTTTAAATAATTTAAATTGGTTTACAATTATTGAGACACAGGATTATATAATTTGCCAATTGCCTTTTAATTTTTTTTATTATTTAAATTTATTTCTTCAACAAATCAAGCTTATTGGCGTTTTTTCCATAAAGTGAAAGCCATGCTATGTTTTATCATTAAACCGAGCAGATCTACTAAAGCTTATTTTAGAGCTGTAGTTATGATATTAAATATTAACTGCTAGACTGGTCTTCATACCATCGTTTTTGTTGTTTTAACGACTCTTTCATATTAAAATTAGATAAAACCAACGAATGTATTGTTCCAATTTAATTTTATTTAAACTGTCTGTTGTTATTTTCTGCAAATTCATGAAGAAGTGGTGAAGTTTACGGCCCTCGGGTATATTCGATTAAAAACTAATAGAATCAATACATTATTTATTATGTACTAGGCGTTGCAATCTCTGATAACTTGATTTGTTTTCCATTTACATAAAATTATATAAAAAGCTGACTCGGTTTTGTTTTAGATTTTTAATGTGTTTTAAATTAACTCACAACTTGTTGCAGTTTGCCATAAATCTAAATTTAAGTTGCACAAGATTAAAACGGTGTATATTCTAGGATTGTTTATAAAAGTATTACCTTAATATAAAACCGGATATTCATTTTATTTTGTCAGTACTAAACCATGTGTGTCGGACTACGTTATTGTGCTTTTAGCGCTGCTTTAGACTGAAACAATAATTATTTCAAAGTACCTTTCATGCTCTCATCACGGTTTGAATTTACCAACATTAACTGTACAACTGTAGATAACAAGTTTGGTGAATTTGAATATAGCTGTTTTAAGTCGGTTAATCGAATGAAAACTCATTGGATATGACATCGATCGAGCGGTAATTAAAATATAGGGCACTCTATTTTGAATAATTAAAATAATATTCCAAAAATCTATATCATTTATTAAGCAGTAATTAAGCTTTGAAACCAAAAAAAAAATATAATTAAAAAAAAAAGTATTTGTACAGTTGTCTGAAAAATGCTTATGTTAATTTTATTGGTATCATAAATCGTCGATCTCTTGACTATATAAAAATCCAGAAAACAATATAATACGCACTATTAAACAAGTTAAATGTATAATAATTACATTCACTCAGAATAACTATACTTTTTTTGTGAATTAATTTACCGAACAAAAATATGAACTTAGTTCTCATTGTTACATCATTTGTTTAAGATGTCTTCTTATTTTTGCAGATGGCTTTTCAGCTTTTTGGTACTTATCTTAATGGCTGCACAGGTAATTATATTTTATTATAAAAATAAAATAAATATTTAAGGTTTCTACTTAGGTTTTCTCCAAATTTGAATTTACGAATATCAAGTGCTCGTCTCTGGATACAAAGTTCGCTGAATTTGAATATTGCTATTTAAAGTCGGTGAATCGAAGCTATAAGTACGCATCAGTTAAAGCGAATTTATTTAAATTACCGGTAACTAAAATCAAAGTAAGTACATCGGTGTACGTATAATATTACTGGATGAATTCTTCTTTTTAAATTGTTATATTAGGTTACTATGATTCCTTATAAGCGATTTAATGGTTACAGACCGTTTATGTACAATGTCTCGATAGATGCTTGCAAATTTTTAAAAAATCCAGCATCTTATCTGGTGGCCAAATTCTATTTTGAATTCTTAAAATCGTACTCAAACATCAATCACACGTGTCCCTACGACGTGAGTTCCAGGGAATATTTATTTAGTCTTTATTCTAAAATAGATATGTTTTTATTTAGCATCCTCTCATCCTGGATAAGTTACCAGCAAATTTTGTCAACAAGCAGTTAATGAAAGATTTACCTTTCCCGGATGGAGATTACCTTTTTGAAACACATTGGATTGCCTACGATGTTGATCGGGCGGTGGTTAAATTTTATGGCACTCTTTCGTAATCGTTTTATAATGAGTATGCTTTTAATCGTGGAAATGTACATGGCGAAAATGTACAAAACCTTTCTATAAATTTAAATGATTGTAAATGAGTTTTGATATAAATGTTTAACATTCCATTTAAGGATGGAAGGAAAAACTGCACAAATAAAAATCTAACATATTGGTAATGTTTTAAAAACTATTGTTTCTGATTTATTATATTATTAATAATTAAGAAAGAACTTACCCTCCTTGAGGGAATCCCTTCCTCCGGACAGAGCGCCCACTGGCAAAGCGCCCGTGGGCGTCAGACCCTTCAGCTGGAGCACGCTCTCCGACTCCTCCCTGGTGGATATTTGATTATTCAGCTATATTCTTAGCATAAATATAGGAAGAATTATGATACTGCACCTGAGAATGGAGAAGACGCGCGACATCTTGCCAATGGCCCGTATCTTATTCCGTATTATCTCTTTGCGCAGCGCCGACATGGAAGCTGCGAATTGAGGGCTCGATTAGACGGAATCTCGCTGGATCTCACATGCGGGGGAATGTAATGGAAAGCAGCCGGAAAAGTCGCTGAAAAGCCGATCAAAGCTGCGCAAAGCTATCACTAAGCTTTTCTATCTTACAGCGGTGGCATTGGCGATGGAGCTCAGGTGTCTTTTTTTGACAATGGCATTGGCATTGGCATTATATTTGGCGGAGGCGTTTGCGTTGGTTTTGTCGTTGGTGTTTGCATTTGCATTGACATTGCTTTTGGCTGGGGCCTGCGCTTAACACGTGGCTTACCTGGCTTACTGGGCGTATTATTGTTATTGTTATTATTCACGTTCGCCGGCACGAGCACAATTTTCTTGCGCAGCTCTTTTGTTGGGTTTTTGTATTTGTTGTTTTTTGGTTTGTTTATTTTTTTGTTGGTTTTTTTGTTGGAGGTGTTTTTTGAGTGGAAAGTTGTTTTTGGTGTTGGTACATTTATTATTAAGGGTGGTGGTAGTAGATTGCAGTTGTTGTATTTTGGTTTTTGTTTCGGAAAATATTTTTAATAGAAAATTAGTTTGTAATTCAAGTGTGTCCGTACTTGCCCACAACAACCAAAGCACTACGACATTTACACACACGGTTCTAATAGGAGTATATCCCCAGCCCCGTAGCCCAAACTTACCTTCTTCCAGCTCATCATCGGGTCCGGCCACCAGTTCGTCGTCCGAGCAAATGTTCAGGATGTTCACCAACATCTCGGTCACCTTTAGATTAGCAAGAAATATATTATTCATTGATATGGATTTTTTAACTTGTGAATCAGGGTATATTTTCCAAATATTTTTTCCCTTCCAAGCCATGGATTTCCCGATCTCGTCGATGTCCAACTCACCTTCTCGCCCACGAAGGGCAGCGACCATGTGAAGACGTCCATGAAGTTGGGCAGCCAGTAGGGATGCGGTGAGCAATTAAATTGGCGGATGTTCATCACGTTGTTCTCGTACTTGAGCACAGCTGCCTTTTGTCAAATGCGTTCGTTTGGTTGACAAATGAGCGGGTGCCGGAGGAAGAGACGGAAGATCGAGAGAGAAATAGGGCAGAGATATTACGAACGCAGCGCGAATTGAACTCGCACCAGCTCGCAATGCAGCCAAAAAAGATTTCGTTATTTAAAAATAGCAAGTGGAAAGAACAACAACAGCAAAATAAATAAACAACCCAGACAGGGACAGAGAATCATAGATATAGGGACAGTACATAGAGAGAAAGAGAGATATCATACCTTGTTGTTATAAACATCCAAATAGTTGGGCGCAGAGAATATAGTGATCAGCGAGGGAAAGCCGGTCACCTGGTTCTTTCGATACATGCGGTACCTCAAAAATAAATTAGTTAGAAAAAGTAGAGAGATAAAGTATAAATATAAAATTTGAAAATATACAATTATCTATTGTAATAGATTAGATAATATTGAAAATTAAACTGACTCAAGATTTTATTGAAAATAATATTTTTATAGTTCAACTAGATCATAAACTTTGTCACACTTGGAACACTATTAAGAAAAGCTTGTATCATACTTTTGGGAATCTTTTAAGTTGATTTTAATTTCCAAAGATACAGTTACGGTACAGTTAAGCACATATAAAAGCACTACAGATTTCTGGAAGCCCTAAGATGATGTTGTACTAAAAGTACTCACCCCGCATCCTGAGCCTCGTGCGCTCGGACTATCGATAGCAGGTTGTTCTTCTGCAGGAACTCACAGCAGGCCGAGTAGCTAAAGAAGTAGGAGCATCCACGTACGGAGTTGTGCGAGAAGAACTCGTTGGTCTTCTCATTGCCAAAGTCCTCCAATGGATCGGACCAAAGGAGATCGCACATGGGTCCATAGGCCGGTGGTTCCCTGAAGCGATTCAGCTGAAGGACACACATATGTAGGTGCATTATGGCAAACCGTAAAAATTTCAGCGTGGCAGTTGTTGGCCTAATTTATTACCGTCTTGATGTCGTCGAGTGTGAATATCTCGGGCGACAGTCCGCCGTGAATGCAGAGGAACTGCTGGTTGAGCAGGGCGGCGAGGGGCAGGCAGTCGAACGCCTCCATGCAGGCGTCGTAAATACTTTCCGAATATTTGATGATGCCTTCAAGCAGAGAGATGTAAAGGCGGAATTATTGAATGAAAGAAGGAGCACCATCAGAAAGATTTATCGCATGCTGCCGCTTTTAAAAACTCATTAAACGCCATTGACAACAACCATTAAATTGGAGAAACGGTTCGGTTTTAATATTTCTACGGTTCTAAGATCAATAGGAGTCAAATAAATATTTACGAGGCATCGTTTGGCAAAAGAAATAATGACCCTAAAATGTTAATTTGAAATTGCTGGTCGAATTATTAAATTAATATTAAAAATAGGCAAACAAAAAAGAGGTTTTACATATAAAAATGTAAGAGAATAGACCCAAAGCCAATATCTAAATTATTTCAAATAGAAATTTCCCAATTTGTTACATGAACTTGGCCACTTATTTAGTCATATTTTTTCTTATGACAGACAGACATTTATTTTTTTAGATTTTCATGAGGACACTTTATACTTACATTCCTGTTTGAAGGTGAAGTACTCTGTCAGGTGTCTGCACTCGTGATTTCCTCGCAGGAGGGAAAGCGTTGTGGGGTAGGTTATTTTCAAAGACCACAGATATAGAACGCACTGAAAGCAAAATGTATTTACTACGAATTTCAATTAATTTCAAAATTAAAGTGGTTTAATAATAAAAACCAATACTATTTTATTTAATATTTATATTTTCCATTTTTAAGTTGAAAACAAAGTTCCCTCTTGACTTACCTCTATGCTGAAGTAACCCCTGTCCACATAGTCACCTAGAAACAGGTATCTGGTGGTGGCCGGAGGACCGCCCACCTCAAAGAGCTTAACCAGGTCAAAGAACTGTCCATGGATATCACCGCAGACGGTAATGGGTGCCTCCACGTCGATCATGTTTTTCTCCTCGCGCAGCAGGGCGGCTCCCTCTGTGATGATTCTCAAGGCCACTGCCTCCTCGACACGTCCCTCCAACAAAAAGTGCTGACGCAATGCATCGAAGTTGGGCTTTCCTGTTTTGGGATCATCGTAGACCTCCGACATGGTCAATTTGTGGGTGGGTGGCAGCGGCACATCTACGTGAGTACACCGAAAAATATTTGGTCACCATGTTAAGCAAGTATATGTAATTAAATGATTTAAAGTTGATGAAAACAATAGCATAATTTGTAATAGGATATTTTTAATCAATATTGGGTACGGAAAATCTCTAACAAAAATACAGAGAATGAAGAAAATACATTGAAAATAAAGGGTCCCTAAAAAGCATGACTAAAAACTCTGTTACAAGAATTTGAGATTAATAGAAGACCCTCCAGTGTATAATGCGAATAAAATCAATAAACGTTTCAATAGAATAGATCAACAGAAATGTTACAATTTAAAAGCAAATATTTTTTTAACATACCAAAGAATTCTTTCTTGTGTATGGGGCGTGCAGTGATAGAATTATAATAAACATTGCTGTCTGATCGCGATGTGGGTTAACGAGCTGGTGCAACTTAGCGCCAATATTCGGTTTGGCCGCTTTTCTTGGCCCGCCAATGAAGAAAACCCAAAATTCCGCCAGATGCAGCCACATGAGTTTCGTACGCTAATTACAAAATTTGACTGAGTGAATATAAAAGTCGAAAATTGATTGGCACACACAAAAACAAACAAACGTAGTCACACACACACACACACACATACGAGCGCCAGGGCAAACGCCATTTTTAATTGTCATAATTTGGGAAATTGTTGAAAATTTGACGCAACGACCAATAAAATGCCAATGTGCTGCAGTTGTTGTTTGTTTCCTATGGGTGCTCAAAGATAATTAAATTTATTTTTATTGGCCTAATAAACTCAGAACAAAAGCAAATGCCGTTTCCGTATTTAAAGGTTTTTTTTTTTTGGAAAAACGATGTCAACGAAATAATTAAAACTACATTTTAATTTTACTACCGTACTAAAGAGTTTATGTGAGTTTTGCAAAACATGGTTAAGTCATAAAATATTTATAATTATTTACTTTGGGAGCAAAAAGAGCGTTTTTCGCACTTAAATAATATATACAGGAAAATCGTTGTTACCTTTAATTTGGAATATTTCTTATAGACTATTCTTTAAAAGATTTAAAAGAAATTAAGAAGAAAATTTTTGTTTTACTGATCTGGGAAAAAACATTATGCATGTTCAAATGTTCTTCCAAAACTTAAATACCAATTTCTGGGAATACTTTCCCATCCTTGTTCCCATTTGTTCAAAGGAAATATATTGCAAGACCTCTAATTTTGACACAAATGAAGATGGTCAGTACATCAGAAATCCATTGATGCATGATCGAATATCATTAAAGATACAATCCCCAAGAGGGTTTCGTGTTTGGGTTAATGGTTGAGTGGGGTCTGTACAAATCGGTTTAGGCTATAATCTAAAATTTACCATCGACCATGCGCTCCCTGGTTTTTGTGTACTGCATTTTCTGTTTGTTTCCACTGGCGGCTGTCGGGTTTTTGGATGAACTCGTTGAGGACTTTGTGGATTTGTCAGCGCTGGCACTCTTGGATAGCGACGATTTTCTCGTCACCGAACTTCGCGTGGAGGCCGACATATTGTTGGATTATTTATTCGGCTTTTGTTTTGAATGCTTATAATTTTTTATGTGCGCTGTTTTTTTTTCTTCCCTTTTTTTTGTTGATTTTGTTGCGATTCCTTAGCTTGATGTATATTTTTTAATGGCTTGATTTTTCGCTGGTGCTGAAAGTGTTACTAGCACAAGAATTTAGAAAATTATACGCCTTTGCCTAGCGTCTTTATGGACACTCATACACACACACTGCGGGACACATGAAAATATACAAATATATTTAGGCAATAAATAAAATTTGTTGTTATATTCTATAGCTGTGGACTTTCTTGTATTTTTAGCCAGGCAATGCCAATAGCGAGATAGAGACAACTTTTATTTATTATTTTCTTTACTATATTTTCGCCATACGCTGTGCTCGAAGCACACAAAATAAATGCCGAACAATTAATATTTCAATTTGGTGCAATTATTCAGAGACGTATTAACTTTTCATTAAGTCATCACATTGTTTTTCACACAAATATACATCTTGGCAAAGGGCACACTTCAATTGAGTCGGAAAATTGCTCGACACTTTGTGCTAATTACCCACAAAAACAAACGCGAACAAAAATAGCAAACGGATATAGAAATAGAATTTGAATCTGAGTGAGCGGGCGCAGGCGACAGGCACACATATATCACTTTGGTCACACTTTGTCTGCAATTATTGTTATTTTCTTGCAGATCTTCAGGCTAATCCTTGCGGGTTTTTGGGCCTTAGTCTTGCTGATTTTCCTCGTGGGCCACGACACAACGCATTTCCCAAGTTGGCGCGTCGCGATTTTCCTCGAAACTGAGCGAAAAATTTGTTTGCCAAACGATCCGCAGCGTATGGCATCCAAGACCCAAATCGAAAGCCCGAAGAAGATCGGTACAGATCGGGGGATCTCTCGCCGGATCTCTCAGGCTGCGCCCTTGACTCGCACTCTCCGATAAAAATACACAGAGAACTATAGTTTAATATATCAAGATCGGATTCTATCTAGGCATCGTAAGGGAAACTGTATAAAAAGGAAAATTACAATGTAATTATAATGAAATAATTATTGTTTCTATATTTTGAATACTGAAATTTTATCAAAGAAGAATTGATAATTCACGAACTTAAATTTTATAAATAAAATTTAATTAAACTTATCTTCTTTTCTATTGAAATTTTTAGTTCATACCATTTATCCTATTTACTATTAAAGGAATATTTTTTTATTTTAAATTTTTTTATTTAAAAATTAAATCGATTTATTATATTATTAAAAGTCAAAAGGTGTCCTTTATAAGTATTTAAGAATCTGAGCATTCCGCATTATTATTATTAAATGGTAACTATAACTACAGACAATAATAATAATAATAATAATAATAATACTCAAAGAAACTTTTTTAACAAAGAAATACGATGGCAAACTCGGTTCTAAATTTATTTTCTCTGTGTAAAAACGTACCCCTCTCCCGTAGGGTTCCTGTCTCTGCTCTACCGATCTATTTATTTATTTTATTGGGTTAATGTCACACACGCACTTTGCTCACTCTCTCTGCTTCGTTCACTGCTGGCTACTTCCCCTCGAAATGCCCTTCCCCGATCGTCGATTCGCCGACCTTCGCAGACATTTACACATCTGCGCTATGTCTCCCCCGAATCCCCGTTCTATATCTCATTCCACATCCACATCCGCTCTCAATGCTTTTCAACTTGACCGTGAGACGCATCGTCGTTGTCCGCTTGTCCGTGATATTGAGTGTGTGCGTACGCATACAAGTGTGCCTGCCTCTGGCTGTGTGTGTGTTTGCCAGAAATTGGGCGCCAATAGGTGGGTGTCGCTATAATTATAGTCTTGACTTTGTGCGCGCCTCGTGCAAAAATATATGCGTACTATGTTTAGTCGGGTATATTTGAGTGTTCAAAAAGGATGTACAATGGTGATTTAGGAAAATATTCTACGAAACATAACATAAGTAATTTGCAAGTCAACCTACTCAGCATACAAATAATTAAGTACATAATTCACTAAGGCGTATTTTATTTTAATATTAAATGATTTTATTTATTAGCTTTACATCTTCATTAGCGTGAACAAATATTAAATATATAATCTTACTCATAAATGTGCAATAACAATCTTTTCAACAAATTAATAGTATTAATTTGATCTTATTAAAAAATCAGATGGCTCATTGTAGCAGTGTTAGTTATATAGTGAAATAAGTATGTTATGGAAAATATAGAAATATTTTTAAAAAATAAGTAAATATAGTTTTCGTAGAGTATTTAACGTTCTACAACATCTTTTAAGCATTCCTCTGGTGGAACCAATTTCATGCAACTTTTATGCGAAGCGTGGCAATATTTTAACAACAATCTGTGTGGATATACCAGCATACACACACAACGAATTTGTGTTTGTCTTGTCAATGTTGTTTGTCGCGATGGTCAATTGATATGTATGGTGGGTGAAATGCTATATCGCCCTGATAGCTCCATAATATATGCTCGGAAGGATGTTCTCTGGTGGAATTGGGTCTGCAATTGCAATTGCCGAGCAATGCCAATGCACTCGCAGCTGCTGAAATGCGCATCGATGGCTGCTGGGCTGTCGTAGCATTTGGATTGCGGATTTTCGATTTTTTGGCAAAGAGCAGAGACGATTTTACTTGGACGCCCCCACAGCACAGAAATCACAGCCTCACACAGAGAGTGAGACAAAAGCGAGGCGAGTCACACGACCGCCGCAGACTAGAAAGAAATACTTTCCGGTGCTAACCAGTGGGTGGAATTGTGGGTGCTTTGGGTATTTGGGGGCTGTAAGGGGCAGGTAAGTGGTCGGTAAGGGGCTGGCAAGGGGTGGCCTAGGGTGGGCGATGAGAGCATTGCATTCTCGTCGCGACATTTTGGCAAATCTGCTGACAGCTAGACCCGGTCCAGCCCCCTGTCCTTCTGCGAGTATATTAATATAGTCGCTGCTCCTAGAGGGTGTATTAAACTTTTGAATATATATACCCAGATATGCGATGCTTTGAAACAATCTGATCTATTTTATATGAAATGTCTCATGAGGACCTCTTGGGATTCTTTAAGAAGTCCATATGTTCCAATTTGTATCTTTCAAATGAATAAATAAATGAAACACACCATTTAATAGTCTTAAATGAAGACCGTTTTTGAGAACACAAACATATTGATCAAAATACCTCACATTTAACAATAATAACATAATATTAAATTCAGCATTCCCTTACATGAAAATGTAAGTAACATAAAAAAAAAACCTTCTTAAAAATATAAAATGGAACAAGATACAAAAAATTATAGCTCAAGATATGTAAAAATTATAGTCATATTTATTACTCTTTAGTACCAGGTACACTATCGTCTATTTATTTATTTTTTATTTTCTATGGCACTATATCTGCTTGTTTTTATGGCCGAAAATATCTTTGGCAGCATATTTTAAGCGCAATTAAGAGGCGTCCCAAAATGAGCAGCAAGGGAATTGCATTCTTCTGGCCGAGATTAAGTGGACGACACTTGCGATTGATTCACCTCTAAATTATAAACTAGCAAGATCGTAGCACTTAAACCAGAGCAATTGGATTGGTGTGTGGCATTTGTTAGGAGATCTGCTTGAATAATTTGCCAGTCAAGACCAGTCAAGTTGTTCGCATTTCAGCGCCTGACACTTTGAACACCCGGTTCGTCATGTTGGCATGTCACAAAGTCTTTCGGCCGATATACATTTTTGAAAATAGCAAAATGCCAAAATAACCACAATAGCCAAAATACAAATAACCCAAAAAAAAAAAAAAAAAAAAAACAGCCAGCCACCGGTCAAGTATTTTTAAAGCAATGTTTTTTATGCTCGCACGCAAACTCAATTGCTTGCTTCCTCTCGTTTTTCCACATAAACAAAACGCCACTGAAATAAAAAGATAATATTGACACGTAACGCAAACATTTCATTCATTGTTTGAACTTTTTTTGTTTTTTGTTTTTGCTTTTTCCAATTTGTTGTTGTTTAGTTTTCGTTATTTTCACGGCTGCTGTATAAACAATTCATTTGAATTATGTGACCACAGCAGTTCTGCGGTTATGTGTGAATGATGGTCGATTTGTGGGTTATTCAGTGGCCATCAATTTGAAATAATTATAAGTTCACTTCCTTTTAATCTTAACTTAATCAAATATATTGATATTATAAACTAATTTCAATCGAAGACAGATGGAAAGTTAAGCTGTAGGAGCCAGAAAGCTTAGCCAGTTCAGCCACCCAAAAAAGCTTTTTTAAATGCCTCAAATTAAGCTCAGTTTTTCCATTTCCCCTTTTTACTGGGAAAAGCGTAAATATATTTTTAAAAATGTGCATTACAAAGGTAAAAAATATTAACAACACTTTTACAAGCCTTAATCTAATTTGTAAAATTATATTTTTCTGACTTCTCTTTATATTTACAATATTTATTTCCTGTTTTAAATATATCTAATATATTACAATATTTTATAAGTTTAATGAAAATATAAATATTCAAATAAATATAAAACATAATATATAAGGTTTAGCCAAACCCTAAAACTCTTGAACTTAAAGCCACTTCATTTTGTGTCCAGGTTACTAAAACATATTTCTTTAATAATGAAAATTAAAAAAAAAAAAGAAAATGTGATTTTTGATTCGATTTTGCGAGTGCATTGTCTTCCATTAAAACTCTTCATGTCTGCGGCTGCCATTTTACAAATTGATAAACTTTACAGTTATCATTGTTTATGTATCTTTCCGGCCCGAGCCTTCATCCCCTCTTAACCTTTTGGCCCCCTCTCTAACCCCTTTCCGACCGCTTAGCCCTCGGTTTCATCATTGTTTTCCCTGCTCGCTGCCAAACATTTGCCAAGCGATAAGTTTCTTTCTTTTTTTTGCTGCTCACATTTGTTTGCTTGGGATTTGCCAAAAACAGAAGCTCCCGAAAAAAAGAAAGGAAAGACCAGAGCAAAAACTTCAAATATAAAAAGGCAGCACAAATTTTTATTGAATTGATTTATTGACTTACTTATTTAGGCGCTCAACGCTCATAGATAAGCGTTGTCTTGTTGTTGTCCGTGAAACCTTTTTCCCCAATTTCTTTGTTTTCTTGCTGTCAGTCGGCAGCAATAACAAGGGCCCAAAATAAATATTTAGTTTTCATTTATACAATTTTCCTCAGCCTCAGTCTCAGTCTCGGCCTCTCCTCTGCTCCTTTTTGGGACCAGACTTCGAGTTTAACTTTATCTGAGTTTCAATGGAAGTCTATACAAATCTAGTTAATTGAAAAGTAACCAATTGCGTGTCTCTAGGGATAAAAATAGATTTATATGACTTGGCATATTATTGAATATTTATTAAGCCTTTATAAAACTGCTTGAATAACTTTTTTATTTTGTAGAACTTGAAATCATTAAAAAAATGCTACTGCCCATAAAGTTATTTATAATTTATTAGTATATTTCTATCGAAATCATTATTTATATAAAAAATAGATAGGAATTAATCCAAGTCCAATTTAATATAGCCTAAGCACCGAAAATCTAATTACAAGTTAACAGTTTGATTTCCGTAACGTCACATAAATTCATAAGGTTTATTTTTAGTTTGAATAATAAAATGGTGCATTTAGTGGTTTGAAAACTCTTGGCTTACAAAGATTTTAATCAGCTTTATCATATTTAGGTTATTTAGTTTATAGTAAGTCAAGTACATTTACTTAGAACTTCACTTCTATGAAAGGGTAAAATATATTTTAGACCTTGTGATCATCACAGATCTGGGACGAATCCACATGAATTCAAAAAGGTAATCGCCTTCGGGAAAGGGAAGAATTTTGGTCAATCGGTGATTCATAAATTCAACGGGAAGCTTCTCCAAAATCAAATCATTCTTAAAATATATAAATGAATAATTTTATAATTATATTATATACGTTTATGAATATTATGGCTCACTTACATTATATGGGCAAGTATGATTCAAATTTGAATATTCCAGGAACGATTCGTAAATGAATTTAGTAACTGGGCTGGATTTCGGTGTCAGTAAGAATTTGCATACATCCACCGTAATATTATAGAGAAATGGCTTATATCCATTAAAGCGTTTCCACATAATAAAATTGACCTGTTATTTATGTATTTATAATTTTTTTAGTAAATTTCTGTTCTATCTTTGTAACTCTACGTACCTTAACTCTTGATTGAGGAACTTGATATAAATTCATTTTTAACGATAAATATTTATAGCTTCGATTTATTGACTTCAGGTAGCAGTACTCAAAGTCAGCTATTTTCTTTTCATAAGAAGTGCAATTTACATTCGTAAATTCAAGGCGGGAGTCGGTCTTTAGAGGTAATTAAATTAGATCACAAGATGGATGTTGTAAATATATTACAGTATGGCTTACTTTAATAAAAACATGTATTATAATGAAAATATAAACAAGCGTGGCTTTAACAATCATCTTGTAATACCGATATTGGATATTCAAATACTGAAAATATTTTATTGGATCGACATTTTATAGAAAAGCTAATTTTAATTTTAGTTTAATTACTAGATCACAATAATTTAAAATAAATTATAAATGGGAAAAGTAATTATCATGCACAAACGCATATTCAATTGACAGTTTGGTTTGGTTTATTACATCATCATCTTTAATGTGTGGTATCTTTCTGTAGCTAATACTAATATTGTTTTACTGGTTTTAACTGGCTTTTTATAGAAAAAATTGTCCTTAAACACATATAACCCAACGGAAAAAATATTTTTATAAAAGGCTACTTGAAAATCCCTTACAATTTTGGAAACGACGTCCGCTGTACATCAGATGAGGTTTGGATGTATTAAATAATAATATAAGTTCCATAAACCTCTGCCGAGGCAGTGGAATAATTCGCAATCAGCCAATTAATTTTGAAGAGATAATCGCCTTCCGGAAACGGAAGTACATTTGAAACCTGGTGATTCACAAAGTCGATAGGAAGCTTTTCCAATATGAGGTCATGCTTAAAAGATGTCTTAGGTAATTTAAATCTCGATTTGAATAATTATTTGATCTGTGTACTTACATTGTAAGGACATGAATGGTTCACATTGGAGTACATCCTGTGTATGCTATGAAAATATTTTACCAAAACATTCGAGTTTGGATTAGCTAAGAATCTACAGGCATCGAATGTTACATTGTACATAAAGGGTCGGTAACCATTGAATCGCTTCCAGAGGGCCAAGTTTATCTTTTTAAATTCACAATAGACTATATTAATAATTGGCATGTTTTCTTTTGTTTAATATTCCTACATACCTTAATTTTTTTAAGTGGAAGCCGAAAGAGTTTTAATTTTCCGGAAATATATTTGTAGCTCCGATTAACCGATTTAATGTAGCAGTATTCGAAATCACAAAATTTCTTGTCATATGACGTGCAAACAAAGTTCGAAAACTCAAATCGAGACACAGTCTAGAGTTTTAAAGACTGAAATATTTCTAAAATTTACAATTTACCTTATTAATATTACCTTTACGACTAAGTACATCAATATAAGTATTATAAATAATGATAGTGGTTTCCTGGACATCATAGAACTTTGCGTGTTCAGCAGATACTAGCTTGGTCAGGGAAAAACTATGATTGATTTTTAAATGTATTTCACAGAACAATTAATAACAGATTAATGAATAATTAAAAATACATTTTATGCTTAAATACTAACATAATAATATTGAATATATAAGTAAAGCTCTTGCGCTACATATTATGCTCTTAATGAATACGAAAATACCAGAAATATTGTTTATTTCTGGTTAATTGTAATGATAGAGAAAAAATCCAATAAAGTATTTAGAAAATGTTAGGATAGCGTTCCGTATATTTCAGCCGAAGCGGTTAGAAATTCAGAAATCAACCAGTTAAGTTTAAAAAGGTAATCGCCTTTCGGAAAGGGAAGAACTTTGGTAAGCCGGTCATTGACAAAGTCAATTGGAAGCTTTTCCAAAGTAATACCGTGCTTAAAAGAGTAGAGTTGAAGACGATTTTAATTAAATAAATAATTAAATACACTTACATTAAGGGGGCACGAGTGGTTTATGTTCGAGTATTTCCTTTGGGTGTCGTAGGCAAATTTGGCGACTGGGTTCGATTTTGGATTCCGAAAGAATGCACAGGCCTCAAATGTTAAGTTATATAAAAATGGCTTGTATCCGTTGAATCTTTTCCATAGCGACAAATTCACCTTTTATTTTACAAAAATTGCATAACCTTAAGCTTTTTTTGAGCTATTTTAGCTTACCTTCAATTTGGTGATAGGAAGTTGATAGATCTTGAATTTTCCAGAAATGTATTTATAGCTCCGATTGATTGACTTTAAGTAGCAATACTCAAATTCACCAAATTTTTTATCAAAAGATGTGCAAATAAAGTTTATAAACTCAAACTTAGATTCTGTCTAAAATTACGAAAATATTAATATGGATATATATTCCGTATTGAAAAAATACCTGTAGAGCTAAATTTATTAATATAAGTAGAAGAAAAAGATTGGGCTTTAGGCACATCTTTAAACTGAAGTGAATCGAATGGGAATCTGTTTAACATTGACTTTTTGATACATCGTTATTACTATTTCCGAATATTTAAAACAAACTTAGATAATAATAATGATTAATGATTATATAGTTCGCTAATATTCACGCTAATGGTCTCTTGTTCATAAAATTCACATCACAAAATAATTAAAAATATATCTGGCCCTAATATAAAAAGTTTAACCAAATTCCCAAATGGCTGCACATCAGCCAGTACATTTTAAAGCGGTAATCTCCGTTCGGAAGGGGAAGAATATTACAAAACCTTTGAATGACGTTGTCGTGCTAAAAATAGGTGTGATGGATTATGCCCTGAATTGTAATTACTCGCTTTGGCTGGGCATGATTGGTTTATATTAGAGTATAATATTTGTGTCATGCATAAATAGAGCACCTGGATTAAGTACATCTACGAACTTTGCCTTACTAACAATTACTAAATTTTCCGATACAATTTAAATATTTTCAACTTGATTTAATAAGCCTGAATAAAAAATTAGCATTTAACACAGCCAATAAAAAAATAATAATGTATAATAATGATTAAAAAATGTTTTATTGGTAATTGTATAATATTGCATTGTATTGCTGTCTTTATATAAAATGAGATTGTTTCAAATTTAACAAAAATAAAAGGGATAGTCTGTAACATAGTTTAAAATTAAAGTAAATACAACATTCCAATGATTTATGACAAAGTTCCATAGACCTCGCATAAGGCTGCTCGGTTCTTTGACCTCAGAAGGTACATTCTGAAGAGATAATCACCTTCCGGAAAAGGCAGAGTTTTCGAAAGCATGTGGTTCACGTAATCGATGGGCATCTTATCCAAGATAATGTCATGCTTTAAACAGTTAAGTTAGGTCAAAGTTGATTGAGGGTTAAAGACACTTACATTGAGTGGACAAGATTGGTTCACGTTTGAGTAAAACCTTTGTATGTCATGCCAAAATTTTACAACTGGATTGAATGAAGGTTTCCTTAAGAGTGTGCAGACATCAAATGTAACATTGTATAGAAAGGGCTTGTATCCACTAAATCGCTTCCATAGTGCAATATTAATCTTTAACGGGAAATTAGTTGTTTCATATTTCGGTGACATGTCAAAGCTTATAAATACCATCATTTTAGTAATTGGAAGCTTACTCAGCTTCAGTCTTCCGGAAATATATTTATAGCTCCGATTGATCGACTTTAAGTAGCAGTATTCGAACTCGCCATAGTTCTTATCAAACATTTCGCAAACAAAGTTTGTAAATTCAAATCGGGATTCCTTCTAAATTTGTTATTAGTAAAATTCTATAACGAAATATAATTATATGATATTGAAAATACCTTCTTGACTAAGTTCAAAAATATAATAAGAAAAAAAATAACAATCGGCTTTTTGAACATCTTGAAGCTCTGCTTTTCAAACCAAAACTAATTATTTTAGCTTGAAACTCAGCAATATCCCTACATCTAGAAAAAATCACAATAATTTAAAATAGCTTAAGGCCATATATATTTTTAATGGTCCATTATTTCTGGAAACTTGACTGGTTCGAAATGATACATTTTAATTGAATAATAATTAGACTCGATCGCATATAAATCATTGCATTGTCCGAAAATACTTATTTAAATATAATAAAATGTAGTTTACAAAGAGTAACTTTAATTAATATTATGTTAATGTAAGAGATCCATAAGTCTCACTCAAGGCTACACGGTGTTCAGAATTCAGCCAATATATTCTGCCGAGATAGTCACCCTCCGGAAAAGGTAGAAGTTTGGAAAGCCCTTTATCGACATGGCCGATGGGAAGCTTTTCCAAAGTAATGTCGTGCTTAAAGAGGTTGAGTTAGTTTAAGAATTAATCAGGTGAATGCATTAACTTACATTGATTGGACACGGTTGGTGCAGATTTGAGTACATCCTTTGTATGTCTTGTAAAAATAGTCCAACAGGATTAAAAGTTGTTTTTCTCAATAGGGTGCAGACATCGAAAGTTATATTGTAGAGAAAGGGCTTGTATCCGTTGGATCGCTTCCACAGTGCAACATTTATCTTATAAAGCGAACTCATTTTACAGTATTTTGTTGTTTTGTATAGCCCTACACATATTTACCTTCATTTTGCTTATTGGAAGCTGGTATAGCTTCAGTTTCCCGGAAACATATTTATAACTACGATTGACCGATTTTATGTGGCAGTATTCGAATTCGCAGAATTTCTTATCCAAGGTAGAGCAAACCAAGTTTGTAAACTCAAATCGAGATTCAGTCTAGGATTTGGAGTAAAATATTTGTAATAACTACAATATTTGAGATTAATTTGCGATTACCTTTAGGGATAAGTTAATCAATATAATAGTTAAAAAAAGTCCAGCTGGCTTTGGGTACATCTTGAAGCTCTGCTTTTCTAACAGCAACTAATTACGTTAGGTGAAAACTCATTTGATTATATTGTCACATCAACTAGAGCTTAAGATAATTTAAAATAGCTTAGGCTTATTCCCGATAACATTATTAATACATTTGTAATGCTTCATTAAGTCAGGAAATAGTGGAAAATTAAGTCACTTGTGTTGTAGGAGCTTATAATATTTAGTTTTGAACTTATTTTGATTAAAGTATTTAAACTTAAAACACTTAAGTAGCTTTTAAGTTAATATAATTTTTCTTTAGTGATTATTCGTATATTCCTTGGCTTGTTACTTGTTACTTCACTCACTTTACCGTTTACCATTCGGCAGTCGAGAAATTTAAGTAATATGCACAATCCACTCCAGCGAGCGTTTATCTTGTTTTGTCAGCCACTCTGACCGCATTTCGGACCCCTAGGCTCTATCTATGATTTGGGATCTCTCGTTATGCTCATCACGTTGGCCGCATTAATTTGCACACACGATAACCCAGAAAACTCGGGCATGGATATCCCTTTCCCCGATTTCGCCGGGTAATGCAGCGCCTGCCGCTAGATTTGCTTTATATGAGCTGCAAATTGGCTGCTCACGTAAATGATTTTCATTTTCCAATCATAACATTACGCGTGCCTGCACTGCCAAATGCTCACCTGCTGGGAAAACTCAGCCGAAACTGAATCGAAGCGATCGAAATGGAGATGGGAAAGTGGGCGAGACCGTAAACATTTGCGGGACTCACAATTTGATTTTTCCCCGGATTCGCGCGGCGCTTTGCGGCTGTTGCTGCTGATTACAATGAGGCGGCGAATTGAATTAACATATTGGCCGGCGGGCGGAATTATGGTGCTCTGGAAGCTCTGGATATGGCTTAAATTGTCTGCAAATAATTTTGCCGTGGCATGTGGGGGCGGCGAGGGGTGGTTCAATTATTTATGGCCTCATGCGCGACTTGTTTGCCTTTGTTAATGACGAGGCGAAAGTAAAAAGCACAAACTGCCGGCAATTGGCAGCAGCTGAAACTGGAGCCAGGATGCCCGGGATCCTTTGGTTTGGTGCTCGCAAAAAAAGTTAATTAAAAGTGCAATCAAGCAGCAGCCCCGGACCACAGAAAGCGAGGGCAACGGAGGGCGACGGCTATGGAGCATCAGGTCCTGAACGATGCTGACATTTTGCCTGCAACCTAGACGACACAAATAGACGAAGGCGATGAAAGTAATTTTCAGGACACACGATGGTACACCGAAAAAACTGGGATGCATTTAGCTCGAACATATCAAAGGAGAGCTTAAAAATTGTTTAAATAATAAATTGAATAAGGAATTTTATTTCAAGCTTAATTTTCTAGTTTACATTCATATATAACACCTTTAAATTATATTTAATTATTTTCTTTAGGCAGTTTTTTCCTTATTAATTTTTTTTAGTGTTATTCCCAGCAAACCAGGATTCCGTTGTTAAGGGTTTGCTTTTAAATTATAAAAACATAAGATTCCACTTAGTCAAACATACTAGACATGTCATGAGATATGTGTGAATTTAAATCATTAAAAATCTTGATATTTTTTTATAGGTGTAGAGGTCATATGTAGCTTGTTGTACATAAGTCCCCGTTCAAATACGAGCACGTCTAAGTGGGCGGTAAGGAGGCGTGCCTACCTGGCACCCCGCGCACAAATTGCTGCAATTATAGACGCCATAAATTATAACAACTTAAAGCTTAGGTAAACGAGGAAAAGCCAGAAAAATATATGAAAAGATAAAGGAGAGAGGATGAGATGAGCTTTTGAAAAATGCATTTAATTGATTTCGCTGTCCGTCCTTGGCTTTTCTTGACAGGCAATATAATTTTTATTGCTTCTCATCTCCGAGAACATTTTTTTGCTGCTTTTGCAGGTGCCATCCCTTGATTATGATTTACGACAAGAAACTGTAGTTTACAAGATAAAATAAATTCATGAGGTCTGCAAAATTCTTATGATTAATTTATTTCTTTTTAATAACTTTGGAAGCAAGGAGAACTGTGTATGTTGAGTGTTTTATGGTGATTGTAGAGATCCCTCCAATAACTATAAAAGTACAAAAGTTACTTATCAATCACAATCATTTAAATTGATTTAGCTTAAGTACAAAAAACAGTCCTGTAACCTGTCACTCAGGAGTCCGGACAACTGAAAATTAAATCTAATTTCGTTGTACAAAATCCGTTTATGTTCAATTAAATGCGGCTCAAATGTAATGACCGCCTGCTTTGGGAATTCTTGTGGTTTTTCAATTGTCAACACATTAATTAATTAACCATTAAGACCGCCGTCATTCAGCATTCATGTCGGCAATGGGAATGTCCTGCGAGTGACCAATCCGATGTTTGCGGTTGTCATAATTACCCCATCGCTCAAGCTGAACTACTCGGACTCGGACTCGGACATCGGGACTTTGGACAAATGAAGTTGTAGCAGTTGCCAGCTGTCAAGGACGAGATCCTTTTGGCCCTGGGTCCCCTACTTAATGTACCATAAAGATGGCCACAAGCGCAAATATCGAGTAATTACGAACTTTGGCCTTGGGGTCTTGGGCGGAAATGTCGGCTCCTGAGTGGCTCTCAACATTTTGATTCGATTTCCCGCTGAGCCCCGTTTGCGGGTGGCCCAATTAAAAATAATTTAATAGCGCGTTGCATTAATTCCATTTCAACTTCTTGGCTCCGACAAATTTAATAGCCACACCTCTCGGCTGCTTCCTCCTGTGTGCGGTGTGTGTCTCGCGTCTTCTATTAGTTTGCAAATCATATTTATTTATTAATTTTAATTGCATTTGCCAGGTGGTAGCGCAGATACGGACAGACTGGCTGCCGTCAGCTGCGGTTTGTCTGACAAACGTTATTGCATCTCGAAGACAAGAAATTGTTTGCACTGAGGTTCTTTAGGGCTTACTCTTTCTTGACAGAAAAATTAGTAAAGTACAAAGTTTACTGCATGTATTATATGAATAAAGACTTTAATTTGATTATCTAATGAATAGTAAAGTTTACTACGGCTATGAAGAAGAATAAAAAATAATAATAATAAATTATAAATTAATTATAATCTATAAATAAGCTGGAGTTTCCTTTAGTACAAATACACAATTAATCAGGAAATATTTGCTTAAATATACATTTGTAAAACGATTCAGATATGTCAAGACTCAAGGTTCCTCAAAAAAACGATATAATTAAATAAATTAAAATACTCTCTTTTTAAAACCCATGAAAATGTATTCATATTTCCATGTATCATGTCTTTGATCTCCCATAAATATTGGCCATTTGGTGAGAGTATGAGAGACTCTTGGCTTTTCAATTACGAATTTTGCTTGGTTTTCCAATTCCATTTTGCCCCTGTCTCCCGGAGATGTTCAACTGTGTTTTTTGGCTTGTTTGCCGGGCACTCGTGTAACAGCTGCAGATGAAAATTGCAAATGAAACTTAGCCCAAGCTCAGCAGAAGTAATCTGAAGTGGAGCCAAGAGTGCTGGGCTCCTGGCGAGTCCTGCGAAGTGCAACGGGAGTCAGGGGGCATCCATCCAAGTGGCTCTGAGCCGGCTTGAGGTCCTTCGGTCGATGCACAAATCAACGTTAAGTGCATGTAGCTCGCACAAACACAGCCCCTTGGCCCTCGCCAGGGTGTCAAAGTTGCATGTTATTGCATCAGCATTACTTCTTCATCGACTTTTTCGCATTCGTGTGGGTGTGAGTGGGTGGGTGTTTGTGGTTTGTGGCATTAAATACACGGATACAGCGTGTTTTTACACATTTTACACTGGGGTGTAATCAAGAGGATACAAGGATACAAGATACAATTAGGAAATTGAACTTTAATTGTCTTGGACTATCATAGTTGTGTTGAAATAAATCAATGTAAAATACAATGTCAAAGTTGGTTCAATTAAATTCATACTCAAAGTATTCCTTTACATTTATGTACATAAATATTGAATATTTTTTACAGACAACAAAGGACTAACTAATTTATATAAGGACTACGAAAATATATATATATGCAAATGCTTGTGAGCCATGCGGTTTCGTTGCGGTTCCGTTCATGTTATCGTTTTGGCCACAAACTTTCCCAGCCATCTTAGGGCGCTGATTAATTGCATTTCAAGTGCCCTGATTGGGGCCGAGTGTGTGGGTCAGAGGCTAAGGGCGTTGCAACCGCAAGTGCAAACGAGCCAATTCATTAGCACCATTCGAAACAAAATCCGAATTAACCCAATCCGGAGTCGTAGGTCGTCCGGATAAGTCGGAAACTCACTTTTAAAATTGCTCATAAACTTTTTCAATTTCAGCGGGCACAAAATAATGGCGGAAGCTCTGTAACCGGAAAACAGGAAAGCCGGAAAAACAAGCCAACTTGTCGGAGTGCTTAACCAACATGCTGAAAATGTAGACATCAACCGCACCCGAAGCGAGCTGGTGGCCCAAATGAAGTGAAACTTCTGGGGGCCCTCTGGCCCCCCGAAAAATCCCGCCTTTCGGATTCGGATACCGATTCCGATCCCTTGGTGGCAGCGATTTTATGCGCAATGCGTGCCCCGACTTGCAGGGCAGGAAAAAACACAAAAAACAAAGAAGAAATCGAAGATGGAGTGGAATGCCAACAATCGGCTACAGAATCGAAAAAACAAGCAACCGAAGGAAAAGCATACGCAAGAGTCAATTGTTTTCCAGTCCCTTGGGTTAAGTCCTGCCGCCGAGGATTGTGGCTAAAATATTATTGTCATGCCATGATGCCGCAAATTTATTACAAAACAAAGACGCTTACGAAAATCATTTAATCCATGACTAAAAGTGTGAGACTTTAATATAATAAGTTAGGTTAACAGTTTGCCTTTTAATCGGTTGGCTTGATTTCTAAATCAAATCAATATTTGTTGTTAAAAAGACCTTTGGGCCCAGATCCGATGAATATTATCAAATCTTTACTATTTAATACTAAGCGAAAACAATTTGTTATGCTATGAGCTTGGAAAATGTAGCAAAATGTATTTATTTACAATAATCATACGCTCCTGTTTATTTTGTATCTAAAGCTCAATTTCAACATACCCCTTCTCTTTAAATATGTTTGCAATCAGCTTAAGGATTGCCAGATAATAATAATAATAATTGGCATGCCTTGGGGAATATAAACCACATTAATTATGAAATTAATCAACTCCAATCAAGAAGTTTTTCGTTCGATTGTTTGTGCAATTTTAAATCCCCCTCTCATCTCATCATCATCACCGTTATACTCTGCCCCAAACTACCCGAGTTCTGGTCCCTTTTCCACTTTTCCGACTGGCGCAACTTTAATGCTCTACACCTTTTCCATGTGGCAGCGTCGTACACTTTTGATGGGAAAAGTTTAATAGCTTTCGACAATAAAACTTCACCTATTATGTAACAAAGCCCAGAGCAGAGCAGAACGCTTACCGACGCCGTCTCCAGTGCCTCTCCTTCCATAAGCCCCCGAGTGCCTGTCGATCGACTCGTCGACTAATGGGGAGACAGCTAAAGAGCCGGTACACTAGTTATACACGGGAATAAATCTGTAATAATCAAGTGAAGTTGAGTTTGAACTTTATGAATTATAATAATACTTTTTTGCAACATTGACAAAATATTTCAATAAAATATTTAATATGTTAAAGAGTTTAACAAGAGAAACAAATACTTCAGGTAATACATATCTAAATTGTGGCAGAAATCTTTTTCAGTGTCGATGTTGTATCTTGACTACAACAATACTTTATTGGCTGCTACAAAGAGCCACTGAAATAGACAAGTAGTCGAAAGCGGGAGCGAGGGGTCTTTATTTCCATGCGGCACATGAGAGGCCGATGCCCCCATTTCCATTCCCCATAACCCCGATAGTGCTCCCCCCTTTGACCCCAGCACTCCCATTGCCACTCCGCAATCCCAATACCATTGGGGTTTTGGCTTTTATTGCGCGCTGGCTCATTGCCTTCCAATATTAAATTTCAGCTTAGCAGCCGGGTTAAGGTCGCTTCCTGTTGGCCAAAACCCGCTGTGAGGGCACTGCCAAAAATGTTATTTAATAAAGAATATCCTGATTTAGGTAATAATTCTTTCGCCTTAAGATAGTGTACCTATGCATATTATATATGATAATTTTTTGAGCAAAACATATTTATCTGGTGCCTTAATGTATGCCAAATTTTTATTCCAGTTAGGGAATGATCCAACGAAGCATACTTTAAGAGAGCTATTAAGTCAGCGATTTTCGTTGCTCCAGCATCTTAAATAATAATAATAATAAAAGGATGTAGAATTTTTCCACTGTGCATGTGTGGGTGAGGGTTTATCAGTGTATGGTTTTGTGGGTGTTGGGATATCTTTGACTTTGCATCTGGCCATGTTTACTTTGGCGCCTCGCTGGATGGCTCTATTTCCTGCGATCATGAGAATGCCCATGCATATAATTAAAATTTTGGTGAATGTTTATTAAAATTGTTTGCGCCAAAAGTTTGTGTTCGCTTTTTAATGAAAAAATGTTCTTACATCCGTAGAAAGCGAAAGCTAGTCGAGGAAAAACTTTTTTGCTGCCAAGTCACTAATGTTGTTTTCCCTTTTCGCTTTCTTTTTCCTCGTTCGCGCATTAAAATACTTGGGCATTACTTTTTGCCTGATGAAGGAAACAATTTGCATTGCAAAAGGGGAAGGAGACGGAAAGGAAGGAAGCGCGGTAAAGCGAAAAGGAGAAATGCAAAATTGATTACCATTATAATTGTAAATTGTTTTCCAAAGTCGACATTTGAAGTTATTCCCACAAATCCCCCAAGAACTGTTTTTTCGGAGTGGGTAAGTATTCAATTCTGATTTCGCATAGTTCTAGGGAAATTCAATTTCGGCAACTCATGCGTTTAATAAGTTTTTCCGTTCTGCGCTTCACTCTGCCTTTTTTTTTATGAAAACGGGAAGCTGGTAACAGTCATCCCACGGAGCCTGATCCAGAAACATATCCTTTTAACCCATTTAAGTTATCCATGCCTCGCAGCTGTCACAGTCTGGCGATTTGGGGTCTTTTGTCTTTGGATTTTGCCCCCGTTTTACCCTTTCCCTCGGGTCGAAGGTCAGCTTGTGTCGGACGTGCACACACACCAGCAAACACGCAAATCGAGTGACACCCACACAGCTCCGCTGTTACTGTAAAATTTATTGTTTCCCAATATATGCAAAATATCTTGCATATTCTTAGCTTCAGTCTAACGACTAGGATGTACCCATATCGGTGTTTGTAGGATTTTCAGGATTTCCCACAAGGGAGTCCGTTATACTTAAAAATTTTAGAAGATTTGTAATTGTTTTAACATAATTTTTCGGATGAAGACCCATTTTCCGTAAGAATATTTTTGTGTTAAAAAAAAATCAGATATAGGTATTTACTTAGTTTGTTTGTAATCAGAAAACTTTATGGTTCTAAAATATCTGTTAAAAACGGCTCTGTATATTTCAATATGCCCATCTTATCCGCCATTCATGGGTACAAATATTCGCAAGGGCACAGCGCATTCCCCGCCATCTACGTGGATACCCTAACTCATTGAGTGTCTGTATTGCGGTTGCCGCAATTGAATGTGTCCTCTTATTGCTGCTGATGCGGCTCCTGCGACTCCTGGCAGCGGCATTTTGACACAAAATGTTAAATTTGTCCGTCAGTCACTGGGGAAATTTGGTCCTGTTCAAGGGGATCCGTTCTGAATACGGCTGGGGGATGTGGATGTAGATGTGGATGTGCGGCTGGGACGGTCCCGACACACACACGTGGTCGTGATGCGAGTACAACGGTATCGCTTGCCGCAATGCTGCTTCTAACAATGACAAACATATCCCCAAAACCCACTCCCTTCTTCCTCCTCCCCCTTCTGTTTGCCTTTTGGAGTGGAGCAACTTTACACATTTGGCAGTTTATTTATAGCCCAGCATCCGCTTAGGAGCCCCAAGTTTATGCGAGTGTAATATCATGATGTAGGATAACTTTTCGGAAATTTGCAAAAGTTTAGTTGGCAGACGAAGCCATCCTAAAGAGTGTCGGCAATAAAATAAGCTTAAACTTAGTTCAGAATTTAGGTTTACTACTGAGAGGTAATCGAAATAATATGAGATCGGTAGGTACGCACTTGAACCCAAGGAGAAAAGTTTTGTCAGAAGAAGAATAAATTAAGTCAGCACTTAGGGTGTTTTATTATCGATTTATTTTTACAATGATATTGTTGAATTTAAAAATATAATTATTTACTATCTATTTATTATTTATTTTATTTTCAAATGAATAAAAGAGTATTTTATTTTTTCTGGTCAGATAAATATATTTTTTATATCTCCATAAAGTATAACTTTGTTATGGATACTTCTACAAAACCCTTGATTAGTTATACAATTAGTAACTAAGATAATAATGAATTTAAAATTAGTTTTTCTACTTTTTCTATCTGCATAAACCTCCGCGATATTTTCACATCTGCTCGTTAAACACACGACCGAAATAATGCTGTTTAAAGAGTCTTTGTTGGGGGGAGAGATATGCTCATGGAAAAACAGATATGATTACCCGCAATAATTTTCGCCATTGTTGCGTCTGTCTCGATTTCGATTTGGTTATTTGCGTTTGCCGTAAAAGTGTTGCAATCGATTGATTTGAATAGCTTTGAAATGGGATTACTGCGTTGGGTAACACTCTGAGCTTGTGGCTGGCGTGTGCCTGGTGTTGGCTTACTAATTGTTAGCCCGACTGTCGGATCAATTGATGCGCCAATCTCCAAGGGAGCCATGTCAGCGGAAAGCCTTTGTCTCGAAACAACTCTCCAGGCATTTGGGCCAAATTAAATGTTAACAGACCAAAGACAAAACGTACTGTCAAAGTATACAAAATCTAATTTATTCGCCTGACAATTGTCCTGCCGATGGAATCAATATCAATTGCCTGCATGCCACTGCACTAGGACTTTATTTTACGCTTGACCAAGCCAATTTCACATGCCTGGGCTCCTTTCGATAAAGGATAAAGCCTTGGAACTTATGCAAATTCGGGCAACTTGTTGTGTTTGTGCAATTTAAATGCGTTTAGCGTTAAAAAGTTGAAATCGCTTCCTATTATGATGCTATTATTGTTAGCTCGAATTTCGGTAAGCGGCTTAACTGAATTTTCCAACTGAACTGAAGAATTTCCCAACAGCATCAGCAACAGCAACAACAATAGCAAAAACGCACAAAACAAATTCCAAACTATGTATTTACTTAAGGCATCAGGCATCAGATTGTGTTGCCATTGTTGTTCAAAGCCGCTCTCCTCGACCGTTTTGGCAAAAAATAAGTTGACACATTTTCTGATTGTTTACAAATTTGGGCAGTCATGCAGAAGCAGCCGGTCCTTGCTGCCGTGGGTCCTTGGTCCTTGGTTATTGGTCTACACACACACGCAGGACCTTGCCAGCGACCTCGCTTTTACTCCTTGCTCGCCAAAAACTTAATCCAAACTTTGCATAAAGGCATGTGGCAGGGATTTATATCCACTACAATATAGGTTTTTGGGCTCTCTTAGGGCACTGAGAAAAAGCTTTAAGTGGGGGACTTCATCCGAAAATTATTCCTTTATTAATCAAATCGATTGAGAAGTAAGAAGTTTGTAACGAAAATAATGATAAACTATAGCCTAATTGGAATGAATGTATCTGTAATAAAAGAAGTATTATAAATTCTCTGTCTACTTTTTTTCCTCTGCATACACTATATGGGTTTTTGGGCTTCCATTTTCCAGTCGTTCTCGTGTGTGTGTGTAGGGAAAACTTGGCCCGGCAAGGGTTTAGTTTTTCTTCGTCCGATTCAAACAAAAACGCAAACATGAAAGCAAAGATTTAGTGCGTGTCGGCATGAACTTGGATTGTCTGCAGATGTATTGTTGCAGCAGGTTTGCTGGATTTTCCGGGGAGACAATGATATTCCGGCCAGCGAGAGTTCCTTACCAGAAGCATCTTTGCCCAATTTGGTTCCGCATTAAAGCCCATGCCGTCGGCAATCCAATGAATATTTATGGGACTGAATATCCAGGATATCACCGAGTGCCTCGAGTGGATGGAGGAGCCAGGAACAGGTGTGCTGCTGGCTGTATTCCTTCACACTGAACTATTTAGCATAGTTATAAATATCTGAAGTTGACAAACTTGGCATTTTAAAATTACATTTTTGAGCCTTTGTGGAAGAATTTGTTTAGCTGATTAAATATTATTTTTCTTGTATGGGTAATAATTCATTCTATACTCGAAGGTAATGAGAGCTAACTTTTACATTAATTCATTTACTTGAGTAACTCGAATAGTTCTTTAAATAGTTCACAAACATGTCTTAAATATAATTTACCTACATTATTTAAGAAAAGAAAATCTGTTAACGGTTGTTAAAATACCTGATGACTTAATTGAAGCTCTCACAATTGCTTAATCGATGCCCGCTTATTCATTCAGTCAATGACACTTTAAGTATGTAAGTGTCATCGCCTCATTAACCCGGCTTTAACCAATTCAAGCCATACACAATCTTTTGCCTATTTTCTCCCCTCACCAAATGATGTGCTTAACCCATAGCTCTTTTAGCAGCGAAGCAGCCTCAAGTTAACCCTCCGCAACTACGGGTTTTCGCACACAAGCATCTTCGCCATCGAACCCCTGAAAGCAGGCAACATATTTTTTTCTGGCGGCAACAAAAATTAATTGGAAATCACAATCGTGAAAGGCAGGGAGAGTTTCACACCTGCCGAAGATGTGGGTGTGCGTTTATGACATTGATTGCCCGCACGCACACTCTATCGCACACCCAACGGATTAATTAAATAATTTATATGTGCTTTTGTTTCGGTCGTAACTTGATTAAGCCCAAAGCAAACACCCACTCAAAAGCGCATAAGGGCCGCGCGTGTGACAGCCCTGGCAATGGCTTTTATATGGCAAGTAGCACAAACTGCCGAGCAGTTAATGATAGACAAATGTTTGGGCCATGTTCGATTTGACTTGACTTGCCCAATGTCACTGACACAGAACAAAGGTTACCGCTTGGCCCCTGATTAGCCGAGATAACCGAAGGGGCAGACACGCGATAACACGTGCCAATTAGAGCGGCCAAACACCTGAATCCTCTGTGATACGATGCGATGCCATTGACAGATAATTGCGCCAAATGCCCTGCCAAATTTAGACAAATCTCTGTTGGCTCCATGGGACCTCTAGCCATTTAAATTTCAATTAAATGTACTTAATTAACAAGCAGGGCAATTGATTTGATTGGAATGCTGATGGTGTTGATGATGATGCTTTCCCATTCACACCTAATTGTCAACATCTCGCTGAATGCATGGGGTAAAACATAAAATGTGTACACGATAAATGTTCAGAGGCGTTAATTAGCCAATATTTTAACAACACAACAAATAATCAGTAAATAAATTTCATTTTATATTTATAAGGCATTAAGCCCTAAGGATATCAGCTAAATAGGGTAAAAACATAATAATTGATATTCCCTTCTGCTACGTGAAGCACTAAAATATCAGCACAATTATTTACACAACTTGTAATTAAGCAATCAAATATATTTTCTAGAAACCTATTAGTATTTGGAGGAAATCATTATCAAATCAAGCAGAAGACACTGAGCTCAATCAAATGAACAGCAGACAAGAGCGAAACCCACTCATTCGAGCTGTGAAACTTTTCGAAAACTTCTTGCTCCTTCGCTGTTGACGCATTAGTGAAATGTTGTGCAAATGAAATTTTAATCAACTCGACTGGAGGAGCGGAGTTGCAAATTGGGGCCTGGCAACGGCTTCAAAGGCTTAATTAGGCCAAAACGAGAGACCGAGTCAGTAGGCACTTCCGCAGTTCACAATCCGAGGACATGGCGCTGTTTAAGTGCGACAAACGGATATCCGGCCGCCGTTCAATGAAGCACAATCCAAAAGTCCAAGAGGAGCACAATGATATCAGGGCCAATACCGTCGAACTGTGCCACAAAACAGCCGGGGAAACGCGCCAAACAAAACGAAACAAAAAGCCAGAGACAGTTGAATGGAAAATGACAAAACACGACTTGAAATTTGACGTCCTCCTCGGATAAGTCAGGGGAGCTCCCAACTCGCCACCTTCCTTTGCCATTGTCCCCGCGCCTTTTTGCTTTTCCCCATTTTTCTTTTTCCCGCCATATTCCCTTTTCCCGCACTATCCCCAGCAGCTGGAATAAGAGGAAGAGCCCCGAGAGCAGCAACATTGTTTTTAATATCCGCTAAAATTGTTGTTTATACAATGTCGCCGGGAATGAGTGGCATAGTTGTCGTCGCCCCCACGTCTTTCTCTTGCTAACAGTCTAGTCTCGGTACAGACAACTAATGAAAATCACAGCGGTTTTTACTGTGTTAAAATGTTTGATTATGCATTTCAGTGGGAAGAGTAGACATAATTCCAACATGATAAATGCAAGCTGTTAATTTACTTTTAACAAGAAGAAGTGTACAGTTTAAATAAAAATATTTATATCTGTAACAATAATATTATTTATCTGTTTATAAGAACCTGTTCTAAAATATAAGGTATATATAAGAAAACCACTTTAAAATTATTTATCTTTAGAAGAATTTTCCTTGAGTTCTTCGAGTGCCCTCTGTATTTTTGCGCTTGTTGTTGCTTATATTGTTACAATTGTTGGTGTTGCTGCTGATGTTGCAGTTTGTGGTCGGCTTTTGGGGCTTGAGGGCAGCTCCGTTGGCGGTATTCGCGTGGGTTGAGCTCCGGTTGCCAAGCTGCAATAATGCAAATTGTAGTTGATTGCCCGTCCGCCCTGCCGCGCCAAATTGTGACTTAAAGCATTTGCATTTTGTCTTTTTCCGCGAATACTTCGTCTTAAAAAGTTTAGTGGAAAGCGAAATGAAAAATCAAGAACGGAAGTTAGCCATCGTGTTAAAAATGAGGGTGCCCTTGCAGATTATTGCATTATTATTGCAGTTAACTTTGTTAAGCTTAGAGGATTTACATTATACGAGAACTGTACTATTATCTGTGTACTATCTGTATAGTGAGTTCTGGACTGCCACAGAAATATTTTGACTTTATATAAAAAACCTAGAATAAGTAACTTAATTTTTCCTATTTAAATACTTCTTCTATCTTCTTAAAGTGTACATTACAGGAAACACAAAATCTGGTAAAAATAGAAGGGGTTTAATTTTATTTTATGCTCTTAACCCAACTCTACAAACAGCTCTTGAAAGTTCGACTAAAAACACTAAAAAATGGACGTGCCTCTAGTGCAACTTTAATGTCTCACCAACCGCAGGACGAGGAACGGTTTAGATGACGACCGAGTTTAGTTTCTACTCTCCGTGACCCATGACCCCTTCTACTTTTCACCCAAAAAAGCTCCTTCAACCAGCTGCAACTTGTGAAACTTTTGACTTTCCGTTTTCACTCCTTAGGGGATTTTATATGCAGGTTTTTCGGTAATTGAGTATAATGGCGCATTAATTATTTACAATTGTTTGAAATTGTAGAACAAAAACACAAGACCGAAACAAAAGTTATAAATACTTTCAAGATTAATTAGAGCATTTGTTTCGTTTTGTTCTGAACTTATAGAGCTATTCGACTTTCCACTGACAGCAGCTGCCCCCTCGAAATTGAAAAGTTTTTGTCCAACAGTTTGCCAGTTCGCCAGTCGAATGATTTTCTGTTTTGAACTTCACACCAACCCTGTGCTCAATAATTTTAAAGGCATTCATAAATAATTTAAAGGGTTTTTATTAAAACTAGGCATTCAATTATGTTAATATATATCAGGAATTTCAAAATTAATTGACGGCCAGAAGTACTTCAATATTTACTGTCAGTGAGAATCTGCTTCCGATTGTATTGAATCGATGGGAAAATTATCCATACAAATATTTGATTGTAAATAGAATTGAAAACTAAGACCATTTATTAATCATTGAAAGCATGGAACTTTTTCTATTGTTGCAATGACACGGATAAAACAATAGACTGCTGACAAGCATTCAAATGCCTTGCTGTAAGTATAAACACAAAAGGCCTCAGTTAATTAATTCATATTTTAAATTATAATCAATAAAAAATATAATTAACTTGGCCAGAGCTGACTTCATGTTCCAATGTCCAATGTTTTCATTTCTTTATTCCTAAGGATGTTGTTTTTTTTGCACCTAATTTACAGCTTTTAAAGCCAACCGTTAATTAAGTTCAGAGCTCCCTTTCACTTCACTTAAGATAACTTCACACATGTTTAAATAAATTGGAATTCCAATTAAGTTAAAAAAAAACAAGCTTCTAAATGGATGCGGCGCATATTTAAATAGGAGAACTTCAGGCATCCCCACTACGTTCATATACCAAATTCCTTTTGAATGTAATTTGCATATATGGGGAGAGCGGACAAGTACTTTGGCCATATTTAACTTGAAATATTTACCAGACGACCAGAGCTCCATTTGCCAACCGAAAATGAAAGCGAAAAGGCAAAAAAGTAGAGTGGCTGGGAAATTATGCAAAGTCAGCAGAAACTAAGCGATGGCCGAATGCTAAATTGTGTAGGCCTCAGTGCGTATACTTAATTAACTACAAGTTGGACATGTGTTCACAAAAGTGAGGCAGGGCCTGGCTCTCATTCAAAACGTTTGGGGATCTGACGAAAAGTTTGGTTTTTGGTCTTCGTTGGGGCTGATTTTTGTAAATATTTAGTTAGGTCTGGGCTTTTCGTTACAAAACTAATTAAATACGAAAAGTTCTAGTCCTAGTTTCAAGGAAAGTTAAGCAAATATTGGAATAGGTCCCATGAATGCATTTCAGTGCCCTTTTATTATTTGCACAATGCTGCAAAAGCGCAAGGTGCACTTGCCGAAGGTCTACGGCAGATTTTACCTGGATTTCGGTCCGGAGTCGAAGCCGTTGGGCAAACATTGAGACTCGACCGCAAAGTAATCAAATTTTACAGATGGAATGGAAATGAGAAGCTTGGAGCCAAAGTCCAATTTGTCACTTGGCAGCCAGGTTTGCTCCGGCTCTTTGCTCCTTTCTGGGCCAACTCGTCGTATACGCATTTCGCATTTCGCATTTGCATGTTGCATTGCCATGCAAACATAAATGACAATTTATTGCATTCGAATTGATTTGCGTGTAGCCAGCAATTTCAATTTGTTTTCAGTTTAGTTTTCCACCCCGGTCGCCCGGTCGCCCGGTCACGCCTCGGGTATCTTTTAATTAAGGCAAACTGGTCGCTGGAAAGGTCACTTCATTAATATTGATTATGATGGTGTTTGAACACACTTTTATCCCGCTAATGCATCGTCCATTCATGGAGATTAATTGACCGGTTGATTATCATCCTTTAGCAGCTCTTTTCCCTTCATCTCATTTCGATCATTGGTTGGCTAATAAACCCAGCTTCTGCCGGTCGGAGCAAGAAAAACAGCATTTAAATTGGAATTTTTTCATTTACATTTGTGGGGAATTTCCCCGGCACTTGGTTGTCGAGAATGCCAGGGATTGTTTGCCATTCTCCACTCCTCGACAGACAGACATACACAAGATGTGTCCTTGTGCAAGGGACTCTCATGCATATGTGAGTGTCATATTTCATGATTTCGGCTCTGCACTGAAAAATAAACTACGAAGAAAGTTTTTAACATACACATATTTGTTTGTAGATAAAATTGATTGAATATATATTTAAATGTAAATAACAATATGCGAGATTTTTTTTTATGAAAAAATACGATGTAAGCATAAAAAAACTAAAAAATAAAATTTAATTGCAAAGAAAAAGCATTAATTCTAAGTTCAGTAGCAATATATGTTTTAGAATCGTCGATCCTGAATTAATATTACAATTATGCTGAATTAAGAATCTATTTAATATTTCAAATAGTAAAAAGCGAAGTTAAACTCTAAAACATGGTTATTTTTCTCTCGCTGTCTTAGGTCTCAGCTGTCTGAGGCCCCGAAATTGAGCCAAAAAATTATGCTCTAGCCTTGTTTCTGTTTCTACTCACAAATCAGTTTTGCCTAATGTTGGTTTTGCTCAATTCAATTATCTGCATATTTCGTTCGCTTTTGAGAATTCAATTCGATTTAATTGTCTACCGAAAACCTGCTTAAAGTCATGTTCTGACAGGCGATTGTTCAGCAATTTTGCGGGGCTAATTAAGTTGCTGATTAAAGCCAATACATGGCAACTCAGCATGGCAGTTGAGCACCTGCTAACGAAATTGGGTAAAATTCAGAAGCCATTTTTGTCGTTATTTCGGCTCAGAAATCCAGCTGGCTCAGACGCAAAATCAGGCTTTGAATTTTATGTGTTTTCTGTCTCTTATTTGCCTGATTTGCTCATGGCTATGCAAATTCGGGGCATTAAATTATTGGCCGGACAATCGGAGGAAGGCTGAGAGTTAAGGCCGCTTTTCCATCTAGAGCGAATAAATACCGTCAATTTATGTCAATTCGATTTGCCTGTCGCCCACGCACCCATACGCCCATACACCCACGCACACATGCACACCCAGTACATGAAGAAAAGCAGGACTAATGCCGTAATGCCTGCAGGATTCGTCGGCCATTTTGACGAGGCCTTTTGTGACCGCTACTTTTCCGCCAATGCCACTGCCACCGCCGTCGCCGGCATCGATGCGTGCAAATTCAATCTGCGTGCCATGGTCGCTGCAATTTGTGTTTTCTTTGGCTGTTTAGTTACAGTTTTTTATTGCCTCGATATTTGTTATATACTCGAAGCGATAAAATCGTTAGGAGCAGGACATTAGATGTGGCAGGATGTTCCTTGCCTGTGCTTATTTTCTTGCGGTTTGATGGTGGGCGAGTTTCATACACTTTGGAGAATATTTTGCACCAACATGTACAAGAAATGGAGAGTACAATAACTTAACAAGTTTTTTATATTAGTAAACTGTTACTTCAATTTTCTAAAAGATTTATAATTTTATTGTTAAAATATGTTTAATTTGAGATACCAAAATTCTCGCTTATTTCCGCTGAGTGTAACTTTTCCGCCCATTGTGATTAGTTGGATTTTTGCTTCATGTTGTATTTATATATTTTTATTAGATTCGCAATTTCGTACCGAGCTATTTGTAGCACGCCCACAAAGTGCGGCTGGTCATGGAGGGATTCCCGGGGAAAATTCTGCGGGAAACTAGACCCGCCGGATATTACCACGTGCCGCTCAGCTTAAAGTTCTCTCTATACTCGCTTCCCTTCTCGGCGAAAGTTTTTTATGACTGGAAGCGAAATTGCAAAAGGCAGCCAAATGAACGTTGAGAGAGCATAAAAAGCGTCATTCAAATTAAGGACATTATTCCTTTCGCTGCTGTCCTCGCCCTCTCGACTTTCCATTTGCCCCGCACTTTTGTGTTCAAAGTGCGAGTGTGTAACGCATTTAAATGGAAATGTCAGCGTTGCGGAAACTCGCAACGGTGTTAGCTTTTCCTTATTTCACCTACCTTTTGAGAGTTACTCCCACTGTCTTTGCTATTTTTCGGCTGCCTTAATTGTCTCCTGCACATGTGTGTGTGTGCGCGTGTGATAATACGTTTTTACATTTGGCACTTGGCTTTTATGCATCTTATTTATGCATTTCGTTCATTTATTTTTCATTTATTGCTCCGCCTCTGTGCTCGCGACATTTGCATTTCCAGGCGCGAGTGCGTCACGTTTAGCTTTCTTTTGCATACTTTTGAGCTGGCATGCCAAATGTTAATCATACGCCATGTTGTCTGCCGGAGAGCAGCAGCAGCTCTAATTGAATTGTTCAGAATTGGCAGGTCAACGGCAGGCTGAGCCGAAAATTTAAATCTTGACGCGAAACGAGGCGCAAAAACACCTGCTTTGATCTCGGCCGTCTGATGATGATGATGGTGTTTTTCTGTTTTTCTTATCAATTGGCAGGGAATCAGGTCTGAATTCTGAAGGTTTTGTGTCAGCAAATGTCAGAGGAAAATACATTTGAACTCTGGCCGAAAAGAAAACAAGCCAACCAACACTCCGGCATCGACGGCGGCGGCGTGAAATTTAATCAAATAAATTAGAAATAAAGTTTTATTTTCGCTGTCACCATCTCTGACGCTCGGGTGTTACACGTAGCGTATACGTAATGCCGGAGTGAGCTTTTATTGCCCGTCAGCTTTATTTTTTTGGCAGCGAGTTCGAGTTCTCTGAGTTTTTATTTCAACCGTGCGATTCGCACTCACACTAGCCGCGTTTCAATTAACATTGTCAGTTTGATGCGAGCCTCAGTTTGAACTAAATTAAAATCCTGGAAGGGGACTTAAGCCCACACACACACACACACGCACTCTAGCAGGGGCACACACATGTCAAGCTGTCGAAATGTCCATTTAATTAGGCCGAAATGAAGGATGTGATAAGGGTGTATGGATTAGGGGGTTTTTAAGCTAGTGCCACGCACCGAACCTAGCCTATTTATAAGCCTGCATGTCCTGTCCGGAATCCTCCTTTTGGGACTTTCCGCTGTTCGAGCCAAAGGCAAAAGTTAATTAAATTTTTGTTTTTGTTTTACTTTCGGCTTGCCGAGTGCGTGAATCTCTCTAATAGTTGAGAGACAGAGACTGGGGGGACGTGCAAACATTAAACTGCTTTTGGAAACACTTTGAACTGTTCCAAAATATCGCATACCCCCCTTAAATGCGAACATAAATTGTGGGCCCCATAAACGATTTGAAGGCGCCAGAAGTTCTGCCAGCGATTATCAATACAATTTGCCAGCCTGCCAGCGCACATTTATCATTCAGAAATATGGCCCGAAACTAAGCGACAGCCCAACCATTTTACACATTTATGCCAAAGCGAACACGCAGAATGCGAAATAACGAAAACGAGTGTTCCAATGGGGGGCGCGTCGAACAAGTTTACCTTCATATTTGCTTCGCACACGCTTACAACTAAATAAATAAGCAACAAACAAATGGGGAACCACAAACTCGAATGCAAATACCAGCGCGAAACACACACCAACGCACATTTAGAGCGGGGCTGCCGCAAAAGTATGCAACGAAATTTTAAACTCATGACGCAGCCAATTTATATGCACAAAAAAAAATATATAAACCGAATTGAAACGAAACGAATCGCATCGACAATGAATTGAATACAGCAAAGTCCCTTGTTACAAAGCACGTAGTTTTTAAAAGCTATCGAACAGTTGATACCCCATTACCGGTTCATTTCGTAGAGAGTTTTGTGTACTTTTATTTCCTTTAGTAGCAAACAAATATTTTAAATATATAAACCCTTGATGTTAGACTCACCAATAAGGCCATGTTTTATGAAATCTAATACCAAAGGGATTAATTATCTCCTGAGCTTTGTTCTTCTCTTTGTTCTTGAACAAAACTTGTTTTATTTTCCCTCTGTTTATTTATTTAAAGAAATAAAATATGTATACGAGTTATCTCAGAGCAGGTACCTTATGACTCCCTCATGCTTTTGTTTGTTTTCATCTCCACTCCATTCCATATATTCGAGTTGATATTCCCAAACGGCTGCTGGGCATCCTCGCATGGCAAACCCCAAAGAGTTTTAGCGAAATGAAAAATTGAAAAACGCGCTGCGAAATGCGATGATTTTGCGGTCGCCAGCTGAACTGATGCGTATCGGCGGCTTAGACTCTGGACACAAGGCGGCGGCAAAGGGCATAAATCATGGCGTATTTATCATAAATCAAATTGAATTCTCCTCAACAGGCCAACATCGCCCCGCCCCCATTCCGATTGGGATTGGGATTGCCGGTTAGCGGATTTTGGGGGTTCGCCCCGATGTGTTTGCTTGGCGCGCATATTTTATTTATGATTCTTTTCCAGTTGAGTTGCGAATTTGTGTTGTCTCTATCTGACAGCGCTTCCGTTTCTGTATCGATTTCTGATTTTCCTTTTCCATCGGATCAATCATTGTTCTGTACATTTTTGCGGTGAAAGACTTAGAATGTAAAACAGGCTAACGGATCTGACAGCCTATCGAAGGTAACTACTACACGACTGACATGGCATTATCAGCTCGTTGACGGGAAACCCGATGGAAAAACGCAGAGCCAAGAAGTCCGAATGGTTAAAAAGATAAATGCCTGTAGAAATGGATCCAACAACCACTTGCCCTTGCCGTGACCATTTGCACAAATTACTCGACAGTTTTGCAAAGGCGCTCTGAATGCGAATATCTAGCAAGCATCATCTATTAGCTGAACAATAAATCCCCTTCAACATTTCCCATTCGACTGCTATATTCGACCTTTTCAAAGGGTCAATGATATGTAAAGGTCAGCCAAAGACCCAACGAAATCAGAGAAGAAGTAAAATATAAATATTTAACATCATTTGTGCAGAAATACATATATTTTATTGAAAAGGGGACTATATTACATGTATTTAACGAGTAGCCAGAAATTTAATTATGCAAATATTGGAAATTAAAGGTAAAACCCAAGCAAAAATTAAATTTTTTTAATTTTATACAATCGCAAAGAAATTAAATACGTAACTTTTTAAGATATAGTGCCATAGAATGCCACAAGGGCACGTGGAATATCGTAAGCAATCCAGTAAGTTTCCAAAAGATATTGACCGGTGGGGAATGGCAGAACCTTCGTTAATTGAATATTCAGGAATTCTGTGGATAATTTTTCGATGATGATGTCATGCTGAAAATGTTACAGTTCTCACAAAAATGTTTTACAACCAATAATAAACTTACATCGTACGGGCACGTATGATTCAGATTTGAGTGTGATTTCATTAGATTATAGAAGTATTCTGCGATTGGATGAGAACTAGTATTTCTTAGGAAACGGCAGGAATCGACAGTTATGTTGTACAAAAACGGCATATAGCCGTTTACTCGCTTGGACATTGAAAAGTTCATCTAAAATAAATGAGTAATAGTAAACTTTTCGCATATTTTTTTGAGTTTGATGAATATTTAAACCTTAATTTTGGTAACATTCCTCTGAAATAGGTTAGCTCTCACAGAAACGTATTTATAGGTACGATTTATAGATTTTATATAACAATGTTGAATTGCACAAAAACTTTCATCCAGAACCTTGCATTTGATATTCGTAAATTCAAACTTGCTTGAAATCTGCGTTGCAATTAAATAAGAAATTAGATATATGTTATATGCACTTTATAGTCATTAGTATTTTTGTATACCTGAAGAGCACAAAACGAAATGAAAATCAGTAGAAAAAAAGAATTCAGCTTGAGACACATCTTTATTTGTGAAACTACTAAACACAACTGATATATTTCAATATTATGATGATGTCATATATTTAAGTAGTGAGTTCAGTTGAGTTTTATCTGGAATTCGTAATCGAAATTGAGCAATTAAAGTGGTGTTATTTTATTTAAATACTGCTTTTTGACAGTTGCAGATTTATTTAAATTGTATAGTATTAAAAGTAAACCAAAATATTTCAAAGGTCAACCCCAACCAAAGAAAAAGGGAAAACTTAGATATTTGTTTTAAAAGTTGCAAGCATACTTTAGAATTAATTTAAAAAATTTGTCATCTCAAGAAAGTGTGCCATAAATCGCAATATAGGCTCGTGGAATGTCGTAAGCAAACCAGTACGTTTCTAAACGATATTGGCCTTCGGGAAACGGAAGAATTTCAGAGAACCGATGATTTAGGTATTCGGTCGGTACTTTATCGACGATGAGATCGTGCTGAAAATGTGAAATTGTTGAGACTACAAACCATGTTTAATTCTAAACAAACTTACATCATAGGGACATGTATGATTCATATTTGAGTGTGTCTTTAGAATGTGGTAGAAGTATTCAGCGATAGGATTAGAACTCGTATTTTTGAGGAAACGGCAGGAGTCGACTGTTATATTGTACATAAACGGTCTGTAACCATTGAGTCTTTTAGACAATGAAAAGTTCATCTGAAATTAAAATATTGGGCTTGATTATTTGCATTTGTTAATGTTTATTAATATTCAAACCTTGACTTTAGTAACATTCCTTTGAAATATATTTGCCCTAAAAGACGCGTATTTGTAACTTCGATTGACAGGTTTAATAAAGCAATATTCAAATGCGCAAAACTTTTTATCCAGAGCCTTGCATTCGAAATTCGTGAACTCAAACTTGCTTGAAATCTGTTTTGTAAATTTATGTTTAATAAGATAATGGTTGTTTTAGAAACATCAGTATTATTTTATACCTCAAGGACAAGAAAAGAAATGCAAATGAGAAGAACCAAGCAGTTAAACATAATACACATCTTGAAACACTGAGCAACCAAGTTAGACTGATACATTTAATTTTTTGAATGATACCTATATCTATACTTCATGATGCTTCACTTAATTGATGTGTTCCATTTATTATTTGGATATGATAATCAAAGTCGAGCATTAAAATATTCATTTCATTTGTTCGTCCCTTACAGTGATCCATAAATAAATCAACTTTAACTGTGGTGAAAATAAGTTTCTCTTGTTTAATTGTTTCTGTTAAGGTTGCATTAATAAAATAGTAATATTCAACATGTCTATTCTTCCTATATTTAGTCTTTAAATAATCATTATTTTTAAATACCTACGTTTATTATTTGTTAACCTTTTTTTGTACATTATTTGAGTAAATTGACCGATCTAGTTGTATACCAAGCAGTCGCTATGCGCTCTATATTTAAATGAAGCTATCGTGTAAATATATCTTGCCAATATTTTCCCCTACAGTTCACTATTTAATTTCTTTTCAATTTGTGCAGCTGTTCAAGCACTTCGATTTCGTTTGGTCGGTCTACTCTCCCGCTTTTTATAGCTTATAGCATCTTCTGGGTATATAAGGCTAAAAGGGCTAGTTGATGCTTTAGAAATTTATTAAGAATACTGGCATTATGGTGTGAACTATTCGATACAAGGAGCAGCAACTTTTTGGATTTGTTGCCCTTTCGTTGAACACGGACCTGCATTAAAAAAACATACTTTATCGCATTGTGAGGGCTTGCTGCCGCGGTGTTCGCTGTAGTTTGTGTAGTTACTGCTAAAAGAAAAAAACTATTTTTATTTTGTTTCTATCCCTTTTTTGTACACAGTTCAGACAGTCGTTGTTGCTGAGTAATATTTCTGATCGCTGGTCTGTTTAATGAATTTTTGTATTTAATGAATGAACAACATTTTTCTTGTTGCTTCCTCCTGTGTGTCTGCGTCTTTTTTTTGTCTGTTCTGTTGTGTTCTGTGCTCTGGTGCTCTCCTCGTATATGAATTTTTATTCGCTTCTGTTTGCCAATTGATTGGAAATATTTCTTTTCATGTTTTTCAATTTGGAAAAACCAAAAAACAAGAGTGCGCAGTGGTGGGGAAAACAAAGGCCAAAGGGGGATGCAGCAGCAACCTTTCTGAAACGAAATCCCCTCCCGATCTGGAATCTCGGCGGCAAAGTGCTTTTGAGCGATGGCATATGAGTGCCGAGGTTCGTTCCCCCGTTTTGTTTAGATCATAATAATTTTTGCCATTTTATTTCGGTGAGCTGGGTGAGCTCTCGTTTCGATTTATGTTCCCTGGCAGCCTGACAGCTAATGTTAGCTTATAAAGCTTTAATTTATTTTGTTTTGATTACCGCTTATTATCATGTACATAAACATGTTGCCGGACTATTGGCTTTTCTCTTATGATGATTACTCGGGTGGAACACATTGCGATTTACTCAGTTCCCAAAATAATGGAGCTGCAATTATTGTTGCAATATAAAACAGAAGTCCACACCACTAAAGTCACATGCCAACGATCTATGGCTAGATATGAGAAAGGATACAATATTCTGTAACGTAGCAAAATAAATAGCTATAACTTTAAAACTAGCTATATAACTCTAAAAAAGGCTAAATCTAGCCACACAATTACAATTTGACTGCACTGATTCTTCTGTTCTCTTTTGTGCATTATCTGCGTGAGCGGCAGAGACTGAGAAATTTCCTATCCCGCGAGATAGGGCCGTGCCAACCACTGATAAAAATAGTCGCCTTGCGTAGATTTCATGTAGATAGTTTATACGCCGTTTGCTTGCTTACAGTAATCTGTTATCTAGGCTTAGTCTGCTTAACAGTCTGCACTTTGTTCTCTCAATATTTGCAGACTTCCCCATCTGTCCTCTGTTAAGAATTTCAGCCTGGGCGCCATTTACGAATTTCTCGTAAATGCATAGACAACAGGTTAACTATGACACGGCCCACAATAATTTTAAAATTAAAATAAACTTATTACTAAATTAATAAATAAAATTTCATTATTTAGCTTTTTAATTAAATCATTGACCATTTTATGAAAGCTTTGCTTACAATAAATTCGCATTTATTAATGCCAGATTTTAGTGCTTAAACGTTTTGTTATTTACTTTCTTAATTGCAGCCATTTCAATACAAGAACAAATACTTATTTACATACACAAAATAACGATTGCCATTATTTTCACAACGTTTTTTGAAGTTGAAAGCTTCTGTATAAACAGTGAGGTAATTATTTGCAATGGTGCATTTTGCATATAGCAAACATTAGCTGAGTCAGTTGTTACCTGTATTTCGAGAACAAAGGAGTATAGCATTTGCTAATGTATATTGCATGCACGTGTTTCAGAGTTATTGACAATATTTAGAAATTTATTTATATTTATTTATATTATTTATTAAGTATATTTTTAATACTAACTTAAAAAATTCCTAATAGCATTTAACAGGGCTAGTGAAATCCCCAAATGTCAATGCAGTTATACTAAGTAAGCTTTCCTTAAAGATATTTTAATATCACTAAAACTAATACGAATTGAACGACTCAAACATGCATAAATTATTTCTGCATTGCAACTGACTATTTGTAAATTGTTTAACTCAGCAAAAGGCAAAGGTATTAAGTCGTAACAAAGACGTTATCAAAGCGATATGATATGAATTAAATAAAGGCTATCCTTAAATACCCTCCTATTTATCAAATGGTTACAGTTTTTTAATCAAAAGAATTATTTGATTGATGTTTTTAAAAGTAAATAAAATTGTTCCTTAAATACTTTTAAATCTTGAACAATATTTTTTCTCGCTCAGCTTCTGGAGCTATTTTATTCTTTATAAGTAGCATGCTAACGATAAGTCTGAAAAGACAAATATTTGACTATTACTAGTTGTAGTCGGGGCAAATATTTGAAAGCTGTCACGCCTGGTATTGCAGTTCTTGACTTTTCCCCGCCAGAGTGTGTTTCATTTTCCCAACGTTCTTAGCTCTCGCATGCGAGTTTTACCATTTAACATTTCCTGCATGAGATTTTGCGACTAAGAATTTCACTAGCAGTAACAGAGCGCCGTATTTAGCTCTCTCTCTCTCGGGGAGCTTGCTGAATTTCCCCAAGTTGCAGACAGAGAGAGCGAGCTAGAGAGGAAGTCTCTGCACGCGAGACCCACTGACACAGTGATAAAGCTGGGCCAGCTGATAACAGAGAGCTGTTAGGGCACCCAGGTACGAGGTACGAGGCTCGAGCTCCACGAACGCTCTCTTCGGGGATTCTCAGTCGGATTCGGAGGTCGGTCGGCAGGTCGGCGGTTCAGTCGCGTTTCCAGTCCATCTTTTACCGTGCTGCGAACAGGCGGACGGACGGGGTCTTCAATTCAGTCGTCGGGCCGCCGCAGTTTTAACGCGCTCGGATTCAGATTCAGATTCACACTCAGATTTAGATTCGGAATTCATCAGCCTCCCGAAAATATTTTAAATAATGAAAATTGTATATCCAAAGAGATACAAAAATATAATATCCAAAGTTCCAGTTCGAGTGTGCGTGGCTAAAATAAATAAATAAGTGCAAATATTTTCAGGAATTACTCAAATGAAAATACCAGCAGCAAGAAGCAAAAATTAATGCTTGTGCCACTTGAATGAAAAATTAAATGCTGTTAGTGTGTGCAAAACAAAAATATATATGTTAGCAAATATCCGAAAATATTTGAATGGAAAAGTGCTCGAGAGTAAATAGGCCGAAAGTCGAAACATATCCACCGCCCGAAAATCTTGGACAAACTTGTGCAGTTCTCGTTTTCCCAACGCTTTCTGAGTGCTATTATTAAAGTAATTTGTGCGACACTTGCCACCTGTTCGACAACTTTTGGAAGACACAAATTTATGCAAACGACTTCGAGAAGAAAGCCGATCCGATCCCCAAACCGAGAGTGAGAGTGTCGAGGAGGAGTCGTTGACCCAGTGTGTAAGTCTTTGTACCAATATTATATTCTAGACTGTTTACGTTTACCCCTCTATGGCAGACTGAACCTACAAATTTAACACCTTAACACGCCGATCTCTGTTATCGCCCAGTGTTTGTCCGGGATTTAAATATAGATTTATGGCAGGCAAACATTAATTGGATTACTCGGGCAATCTTGGGGGCATTGTGGATGCTGATTGACCTAGACCAAGGGGAAATAAATAGTCGAGAAAAGTGACTTTTGTGTTGGGTTTCAATTTCAAACGGAATTTATATCGTGATATACTACGCCTATCACAAAGGGAGCAACATCAACTAGGTGTGGAATAGATGAAAATTACATGTTCTTACAACTCAAAAATATTGTTTAAGGACCTGTTTTATAACAGCTTTCATTTATTTACTCTGTTTCAAACAATTTAATCAAATTTCTTTTAATATAACTATGTGTTACAACCGCCTCTAACAAAACTCTACTCGGTTGCACTTAAAAAATTTATAAAGTGTAGTTACACTTAGCAATCAAACATCAATGTGCCCTCAAGTGACGTTTGTTTTGGCTTTGTTTATTAAAAATATTGTGCCCCTTTATTTTTCCACCTTCTCGAGAGCCCTCGTCAGGTGCTTGAGAACTCTGAAAGCTTTCAGAGCCGATTAAGTAGCTACTGATATGCACAAAACACTCTGGCCGGGGGCATGGCTAATCAAATTACAAAGTCATATACCGCTTGATTTAATAACTCGCTACAGTTAGGGTATTTCCCGGCATCTGCCATGTCGCAGATGCTACCGTTTTCCGAGCCGCTGCCGCTGCCGCTGTTGCTGCCGGGCAAATGCAGCAGTTTTATCTTTAAAGTTCGGCCAAATTACCTCCGAGGCTGGAGGCGCACAGATGTGCACCCAACGTGCGGGTGCGGCTTGTGTATAAATTTACACTTAACTGCAAAACAACAAGCTTAATTGCCCGAAACCAAATAAAACTCAGCATGCCAGTGGATCTGTCCGACTGGTTCCAGGAAGAAGCTGTGCACAGGCAGGGTTTGGGTTAACGTTTTTGGGTACTGAGTACACGAGGGTATAACGAACCGAAGAATATAGGTGAGGAATTTCAAAATTCCCTACATTTTAAAGTTCTAAAGATAATTTTTCAAATTAATTTGCTTTAAATCAACATAAAGCATAGTAATATACTTATATACGATTTCTAGAACTACATTTGATCAATCTGCTTTTCTTAATTAAACTCACAATATGGCAATGTTCCATACATACAGTGTTATAAATAAAATGAATAAAAACCTATTAGACGTCCTAAGAATAAACAACTCCGATTAAATAAAGCAAGCTAATTAAAAGCTTGTACTGGGTACCTTTCGGTCATAACTCGAAGGAAGCGCCACTTGTAATTGTTTGAAATTATTCCATAGCAATTGCAGCAAATGCCGCGCGCATCCTTGAACATGAAAAATGCGAGTGGCCAGACAGGGAGAGAGAAAAGGCTGCCAAAAAGACGGGACAATTCATGTGGGCACTTACACTAATTACAACGCCGCACCGCTCGTCATTTAAAGCGCTGCCAAAACGGCACTGAGTCACGGCCATGTGTTCCGCACGTGTCTGCTTTAAGAATTAGGGGGAAGACGCCCTAGCAGCACTTCTATACGAGGCTGACACAGTTTTCCAACTGCCATTCCTGCTCTTTCATCTATTGTAAATTGACTCTCTGCAGTGTGGCGAAAGAAAGGAGATTGCTATGGACAATGGGTCGTATGCGTAATATGGCTGACAGTTTTCCGTCTCCGTTTGTCTCCCACTCCCACACACTGAGGAAATTTCAGTAAAAGAAGAGATATATTTTAATTGATTAATGACAGTCCTTAAGGGAATTTCTTATTTCTTGATAAGTAATGGAAATACTTGAAAATTCTTAAAAAAGTTTCCGTCAACTATTAGTAAAATATAGTTTAAATATAAAATTTGTAAGTCAAGGATTTTCTGTTGGTTAACTTTTCTCTGTGCAGACACGCTAGTGAGCTGCATTGTTTCTTCGACTTTTGCTCATACGCTAGTGTTGCTGCGGCATTGGAATGAACAAACGGAACGCTCAAATCAAAGGCGACAACCCGCAACAATGGAGCTGAAAATGCCAGCAGGCATCGCGGAAATATAAAGTAAACTATTGTTTCACCAGATTGCGTCAGTGTCTGTGTTTTGTGTGGAGCTTCCCAATTTCTCGGAAAACATTGCGCACACGCCGCGGCCGTGTAACCGCCGCTCACCTCTGCGACGGCGCAGTAAGCGCTAATAAGCTTTTAATTAATTAATAATTAATCACTACGCACAGGCTAGCTCATCACAGCTGCTTGGCGGCACCAAGAGGTCAGTGGGTTTGTCATTTTGCCATTGTCTGGAAGCGAGTCCCTTATCGTAATGGCCGAAAAGTTCTAATCGAGGCAATTAACGTGGCCAAATTTAATTTCCGTCCCCGCCGCTATCAGGCAAAACAAAAATAAAATAATAATAAATAAAAGAAGAAGACGGAGCGGAGCGCCTGCTTTTTATTTACAAAATGTTAGTTAATGCCCGCCATTGGGAAATCCATCATGTAAGCCCGGGATTTCTCGGTTGCATGTGTTTTTGTTTGCTCCTCGCTTCGCTGTTTGTTCGCTCTGTCTAGGGGTGAATGGGTTTCGAGAGCAAAAATGCTTGCTTAACTATCGATAAGTAATTTACCACCTGAATATCATAAAATATCGAAAATAAATCTGGAAGGTGAATCGTGACACACTAAAGAGAGTGTATATTATTTTACAAATTTAAATCTAAATGAATTAACTAATTTTAAAACTTTAAACATTTTTCAGCTTACTTTATTGTTAAATTAAAGTTTATACCGGTTTTAAAACCACCTTATAAGAATATATCGATACTTGTGCCATCTCTACTCTGTCTATTGCGCTATTTGTTTGTCTTTCCCTGTTTCCTTGGGCCTGATAAATGAGCCCAGTTCCCAGGTAATCTTTGGGGGAAGATTGAGGAGTTTCGGGCCCTTGCCTTTGACTGGCCATTAAGCAAATTACTTATGTTAATTAGTTGCCACGGCTAATGAGATATCGCAAGGATTTGCAGTCCATGATAAGTCAAATTTAAAGCAAAGTCGGGAAAAAGAGCCTTTCCTGATTATCCACCTTCCGCTACAATTTAGCCCTGTTGACTTATGATGCGGAAATTAGCTCAGCACAATCTCAACTTGAAAGCAATCTTACAGCGCTCCGGGCCTTGTCATACAATGGGAATTCAATTTCCCCTCTTTCTCTCTCCGTTCTCTGGGAGCCCTTGATTCATAAAATTGCATTTATTTGCCAGATGAGCGAACTGCAACAATACGGGGATGCAACAGTTTGCTGAAATGCGTTCTGAAAATTGCACAATAATTGAGAGGCAAGCAAACTCTTCAATTTAAATTGTGCTTTGCAGTTATAATACCATTTCTATTTCAATTTGCAGTGAACAATCATCCGTCTTACAGTTACTCACATAAATTCCTGATTTGCAGCCGTAGGTTGACACAAAACCATTAATCCATGAAAATCCTTTCCGCTTGCCTTCAATAATTTCAATTTGGCCCCTTCTCATTTGCTTTTAATCGTTGGCCCTTATTAAAATCCCTTTAAATCAATTTATTCTCATGCAGATGTTTGCATTAAAATTAAAACGCATTGATAGATTTGTTAGCCTTAAGCCGTAAAATAATTAAAATCGTAATTAGCTTCGTGCAATCCCCACCCATTAATGTATTCAAAATGCCTGCAGCCAGTGACCGAACGGAAGGGCGATTTTCCGAAAGGGTTTCAGGTCGGTGCGCCAGTTGGGAATAATTTCATTAAAGCCAACTTTGGTTGCATACTGCCTGCGGTTGGTGGAAAGAAGATTAATTACTGACTTTATTTTGACTGGCCTCGGCAATGCCATACCATACAGACCGGACTCTATAATTCAGTATTGACACATAATCAATAGCCAGAGCCTGTGAAAAAACTAATTAAGCCACCATGAATGAGCAAAAAATTAATTCAAATTGCAGCGTTAATAGTAATAATAACCGCCATTAACTCCACTGCACAATATATCTTAATTTCGCGCATAATTAATGCCTGCAATTATGTTGAGTTTCGTTGAAAGTCGTCGCCTTTTTGCTCCCCCACCTTGACACAGACACACATACTATATATACACGCCACACTAGGAGACGTAAACAATCCACTTAACATGCTGGGAAATACCATTTGATCCTGCCATCCATCTCCGACCGCATTGCGTATACGCAGCGTGGGCCGCTCGGAGCCAATGGCAAGAGTGTGTCACGCACATTATTGATAGGCCGACGCAATTGCCTCGGCTTCAGTTACCCAGGTCTCGATTACAGCTTGCAGGCTCCAGACTTCGGGCTCCGGAGTCCGTTCCCCAGATTCTGGTCTCTTGTAGCATCTGGGCAATTACGGCTCGGTGGTCTCTGTTTATTAAAACGACATAATTGCGAATTGAGGCCCGCAGCTCTGCGCTGTCTTGACTGCTTCAATCAACTGGATCATCAGCGGTTTGCTGCTGTTGGCACTCTCATCGTTAACCATCAGCTACATACTTTGCCTTTCGAAAACTTTTCTGCAGGAATTGGCCGGGGAAAATTTGCATAAGAAGCAAAGAACTTTGGCCTCGCTGGGGAGTATACGTATATATCGTAGGTTTGTTGTTTGCACGCCCACTCTCTTCAATTATGATTAATGACCAGTAATTAAAGCCATGAAAGCGACCTTTGCCGGATACACAAATTGATTAGAGATGGACACGTGAGTGACGGAAGAGATTAGAAGCTCGTTGAAAGTTCACTAGTCAACATGATATTCGACTATGATTGAAGCCAATTCGAGTGGAGTGGAAATGGAGATAAAATTCGAGGTATATTTTTATTATATTAATCAGGCGTGGAATTAGGTTAATAGATTACTTAAATGTTAAAGCTTTTAGTGGCAGCATTTATATTTTTGTTTGATAATTGTTTTAACCAGTATTTCAGGACATTTGGTATTTTTAGAGGATAATTGTTGCTGAAATAGCTATCTAATCTTCTGAAATATGTATACACCACGGACTCAAGGACCCAGCCTTAGGCTGTCACATCTCCAAGTCAGACCCATTATCTTTTATTAGCCAAATTTTACATACTTGAGCGGAAAACTCAACTGAGCCCGTGACGCCGCAGAAGTCATTCAGCATAAATCAGGGCAGAGTCCTCTGCCGACCTTAGGAGGAAGTTCAAGTGTTTTGGCTTTTCATTAATTAAATCGCCAGTTGGCCTGGGCTCTGGACTCCGGCAACATCTGAAGACCACCTTTCAGGACTGGCCGGAATGTTTATGTTTTGATTAGCGCCAAGAGCCGAAAACCGAAAACATGTTTGGGTTAAGTGCAGACCCGCAAGTCCTTCCTCCGGACTCAAGTGGTGCCTTGTTTTCCCGTCTCAAGGGTGCATTAGGTATTGTATTATGTGCGGCCTGGCAATTATGTTGCTTCTGCCCCGCAGACCCATTAATCACGAACGTCTGAACGTCAGATTGACTGAGCGTCTGGCAAGACAGCCGCGAGCTCCGCCCATTTCGATGGCTAATTGCATACATGGCAGGCGGTTCCGGCCGGAACACGTAAACCTAATTGTAGACGTCTTGCACTACCTGATTTTGATTGTATGTTAGCCAGACAATTGCAAAGAGTGTGCTAATTGAATTGTAATCAACTTTGGCCTGCAATTAAACACAGCGCAGCTAGTTAAAATCAGCTTGCAAAGTCCCACATTCGCTGGAAGCTATTTCAATTTCATGAATAATTACTCAATTGACAAGATGCGGACTAGGTCAGAGAAAATAATGCAATTAATTCACTGCTTCAAAATAATTAGCAGTAATTTAAGTCTTGAAATTATAAAAAATTAATAGCTTTTCTTTTTTATAAGCCGTAAGATTTTGTTCTCTCAATAATGTAATTATTGTACCCAATTTAAGGTTATTAAAGTATTCAAATATCCAGCATTAAAATATCACTTTGTTTTGCAGTGTTGCCTAGAAAATAGACTATAATTAAAAAATCAATTTGAAATTAAGTGCTTTAATATTAGAAATAATTTCAGGGACTAGCCGGATTAATATATAATTTCTACACCCCAAAGTAATCATTGTTACCAAGCTCATTTGAATTTTGAAAGGGGATCTAATAGCTTCTTACATACTGAAGTTGCTATCAATATTTACCCGCCTTGCAATTGTTCAAAAATATTATAAACTGTAAATTGCAAACTCTGGCCAGTAAACAAGAAGGTAATCAAGCGCGGCAGGCAATTAAAAGCTTTGCTCTTCCAGCTCGACCACTTGTGCACACAAACTGCAGAGCAACTCTCGTTACGATTATGCCATAATCATCGAGATGAGTCGGGTCGAAATGGGTGCGAAATTGCAGCTGTGGCCGGCAAATTGTGGAAATGTGGAAATGCGAATAGAAATGGGAAAATGGTAGCCGTAGAATACGAGTGCCAGCTGCAAGATATCCCCAAACAATGCGATTAAGCGCGTTGCCATTCCGCTTGGCGTACTTGGCGTATGCGTAATCCGTACTAATGCAACGCCAAGCTAATTGGCTCAGTTAATTAATGGTAAGGGGCAAGCAGAACAATGTGTCCATTGATCAGCAGATGCCAAAAAGCAGTATCTATGGGGTTTTACAGTCCACATTGGAATTTCTCATACGGCTTCCGTATAGGTTATCATTAAGCTATTAGAAATTTTAATAGAAAGAAATTAATGCAGATAATTTTCTAAGTTCTTTGCTTTAAAAAATTTCTCATATTTAATCTGAAAAAACTTTTTAAAATACAGTAGATATAAGTAATCAATTAATATTATTTCTTTTGCTATGACTTGTGGAGGCACGACTGCAGTTAGCCTGAAAAACTCACCTGTTTGTCATCTCTGTATGACTAACGCTTCTATCATCGCTGACCGTCCAGCCAAAAATAAACACCCCCGCTCACACATGGTGCTGTGTAAATAAATTAAATTCAAATCTAAATTGATATAAACTATGCTCATTGGGGCTAAACAGAAAAGGGGGAAAATATAAAAGAAGGCCCGTGCTTATCGCTGCCCAAGGAACACTAACCAACTCGGAGAGGAGAGGCGCCGTTGATATGGTGGAAAGGGCGGGGCGAGGGCGTTGCGGGCACTTTATCGCTGCTTAATTACGTTACTGATAAGCCCACATTTTGGGCAGAGTTTATTCTTTCTTTTTCTATTTGTGTTTCGTACTCTTCGCTTTCATTTGGCTTCTTTTTCCTATCAAAGGTCTCCATGTGGTTCTATGTATTTTTGTTTTTCTTGTTCTGGACAAATCTTGGCGCTTTGCTCTTGACTTTCGGAACTGCTCAACCGAGATTTTGTTAATAAAAATTAATGGCTTCGTGATTTGTTTGGCCTTAAGTGCAAAATTTCCTTATGTGCTTAATTCTGGTACGCCCATAGATTGTGTTTACATTGCTGCTTGTAATTTCGACCACCCATATTAAAGGTTATACTGGAACTAGTGTTATCGGAAAGTCTGTGAAATTTTTGTGAAAAAAATGGTGTTAAAAATTTTATTAATATCAGAGAACATTGTATTATTTTTTAAGCTATGTACTTATCTCAAACTAATTTTAAATGCATATTTTCCAAGTTCATCGTTTACCACAGATGCTTTACTTAAAAATTATTCAATTTTAAAAGCAGTCCTAAATTAGTATAAATAGTAACATTTACCCGAGGGTATCTGGAATTCTTTCTGTACGAAATTTGTTATTCTATGCAATATTTTTGTTTTCGCGTTTTTTCGAATGAGGGATAATGGGGCTAATATTGCAGATTGGCTGCTGCTGCTGTTGGTAAGCAGACAACGCCCACAGCCGACACTGATGCCGGTCTAATTATTTATTTAGGCGCTTTAATTACTTATTTATCGGTTGCGCCCAGCACGGCGTATGCGTAATATCTGAAATAACTCTCACTGGCAGGCGAAAGAACAATAAAATCGTGGAAAAAAAAACAATTCGTTCGGCTTGCCAATGGGTTGGATAAAAGTCAACGACACAATGCTAAAAATAAATAAATAACTATTTATAAATATCCCATGCGAATGATAATTGATATTGGTTTGGTATTTATGGAAGATGCGGGCCGTCGCCGCCAAATAATGATTTATTCAAACAGAATTTCCCATCAGCGTTGATGTGGAAAAGTTTTAGCCCCTGGTCATTGTTTATCCGCGCTGTCAGGGAACCCATTAACCCATTCAATCATTTAATGGTTAACGCGCATAAATACGAAGTGCGAACATATTTATTTGCCCTCATAAAACAGTGATATTGTTGCCATTATTTGGCCATAACAAATTGTTTACACACTCGCCGCTGCCGCCTTGCCATTTCCAATTTTCATGATCATTTTCCTCAGCCCATTTCAGCTTCCCATTTGCAGGCGTGCATTTTTCCAAAAGGTCTCGCACATAAATAAACCGAAATGTTGTTGGGTTAATAAGCTCTGCAATGAGTTTATATACCCTGCTCGCGTTTGTTTTGAAATTAGACTGGGTTTTAAAACAAATCAATTCGAGTGTGGCTGGCTGGCTGGATTTTTCACTCAATTTATTTTCGTTTTGTTGCTGGCGGCTGGTCTTATCATTCGAATATTATCTTTATGCCTGGTTTGGCCCAAATATGCGATATTTATTTCGTCAATTAATTTAGGCGCCAGCCTAATATTTGGTAATATGTAAGTTTGTACGTGAGAAAAAAAGGTTTCTCTACCTTAGATTAGAATGAAAAGCTACTTAAGATTGTTATTAATAAACCCACTTTTGAAAAAGAATAAATATTAAAATCCTTTTTTTTATATTTATTAAATCTAAGTAATTCTAGACATGATAAATACTTGAAATAGTTGTTTTCTCAGTGTGGAGGGAGTATTTGGAAATTGTCTATGCAAACACGAGTGTATCCGAGTGTGGCTGATGCATGTGAAATACCCGAAATGCCAAAACATTGTGCATGATTGATGGGCTCCATGTCCAGAGATCCGGATGCGGATCTTTTGGGTGGACCGAGGATTGGGCGCATTTGCATACATCCTAGCTATGGGTATGCAAATTGGCTTTATTTATTAATCGAATGCATTTTGTGGTCAGTGCAAATGGACGGACCTTGGCTTTAAATATGCAAACAGGAATTTGCACTTTTCAGGTTATGAAAAATGTTTAATTTACTCCACCGGAAGCGACTTAATAAGTTTTTCATGGCCCCCACTCGGAAATGGTAATATTACGAAGTACAAAAAGTCCTAGCTTAAATTTATGGAAATTTAAATTTTAAATTCTGTAATTTGCTGGTGAACAATTTCAGCTATCTAACTTCTCGGCTATATATTTGTGAGCTCTCCCCGCAGCGGTGGGTGTCACATAAATCTCCCGGCGAATTTAGTTTCCGATTTGCATTCGTGTGCGTCGTCAGGTCTTCTCGCACATAATTCATGCAGCTCGACAAGCCACAAGCCATAAATTTAATGTATTTTTCAGCGTTGGTTTCGTCCTCAATTGTTCAGCTTCGCGCATCGTCCTCGACCTTGTTCAGTGGGTTTTGGCATCGATTTGGCTGGCAGGCTAACCGCGTCGTCGCCAATTATGCCATTGGAGTCTATTTATAGAGTTGGGCGCAACTCCAATCACGCAACTCACCTGCAGCACCAGCAGGACTCCTTATCCTTTTCCCTCCCCTCCTCAGCCTTGCTGCTTGAACTTCACATTCCTCGGCTCCACGGCGTTAGCCTTGGCTGCATTTTAATGGTTTTTATTGATTTTCAGCATTGTTTCAGCAGCACCCGACCAACATGGCACCTGCCTCGGGGGCAACACCTGCGATTGTACATTGAAAAATATGAAATCCTCAAGATATCTTTCAGCCATAGCATCTAGACAGCGAACTTTCGGATAAAAGCTAGCCCGAAAGGGCTTGTGACCTTTATTTGCTAGAAGAGGATTTTATTTATACAAACGGTGACCAAAGCCGGTTATTGCTGGAAACAAAAAAAATCAAATATATGTTACAGCACCTTTAAGATTTTTTCCTTTTTTTTTGTTTACTGAATTTCCATTAGGATAAAATTAGCCTTATATACAGTGACAGGCACTCTTTTTTTTTCTCAGTGACCTGCTGCTCGTTATGAGCATTCATTCCATCAATTGGCGCGTGCCAGCGAGGGCTCCTTTCCGAAAACCCGTTAACATGGGAGGACACCTGGCCCAATGACTGGGTCTGTTGCACTCGCACTTGCGCTGCTGACATTTGGCTTGCGGCTGCTGTCCTCGTTCCGAGCCTCTCCTTCAACCATTGTGCAGAGCAGTAACCATCCCCTTCCACGCAGCCACCTCCTTGCCCTTACCCCCAAACACATGCCCTTCTGCTATTTAGGAATTCGCGCAGTTTTACCTGGGCTTTATGCGCCATGCCCTACACAAAATACGGGTCTAATTGCTCCGTGTGGCTGTTTGAATAGAGCTGAGTCACACAATAAAATTACCTGGCAAATTGCAGCTGACTGGCCTCAATACCTTCTTTTTTCGGGGTGAGAGGTATCGCAGTGCCAATTTAATAAGGGAAATTAAGTTCGATTCTAATTGGTTAAGGGTGGAAGTCTGAAAAATATGTGTTGTTTAAATTGTCTCATGATACTACAAGAGCAGTTAAATAGTATATACAAAAGTTTCTTAAAAGGCTATAAATATTAAAGCGCATTCTTAAATATTTGTCCAAATAATATTTGGCTTAATGTTGTGCAACGAGGGAGCATACATTTTCCTCCCCCTTGTCCCCATAAATCTTCTTTTATCGTCGAAAAGTTCTTGAAAAATCGCTATATTGATATAACCATGCAAGGCGAACAAATCCAGGGATAATATTTCCAAAGTTTAAGTTATGTTAAGCAGACTGTAAATAGCATCCCTGCAGAGTGTCCAAGTCCCTCTTTCAGGGAAAGGGAGGCAGAGTATAAGCCCCGACGATGGGCACTTTACTCAATTTTTTGTCAGCCCCCCATTTCAGTATGTTCCAGACTGTGTGTGCGTCTCTGTACGACGGTGTACCTCTCACTCACTCATACTTCTGTTACATTGCCTCATGTTCCTTTGCTTTTATCCTTGTGTTTCGCTGATGCACTGCAAGGAAAAAGAAGCAATGTTGAAATGTGTCAATGTGTCAGAGAAATATAAACAATGTAAGTTCAATCCAAAAGCAATAAATTTCAAGAAATTAAAATTTTTTTTTGTGTTTTTAGAAAACTCTTCGACTGTAAATCATTAAAAACCAAAGTAGCATGTAAAGAAGTAACTGACTTAATAAAGGCAAATTTCGGTGGTTTTTTTCACGATGTACCGCTGCTGCTTCCGGTGAGCACGCCCCGCTTATCAGCGCATTTTCAGTTGTTCCTTTCCTTTCTCCCCCGTTTTTCCATCCTACCGCCTACATTTTCCAGGCAGCGTCACCGATATTTTCCCCTCGGGTCTCGTTGCTTGTTTGCCTGTTTTGCATGTCATGCGCTTGTTTGTTTTTTGCTCCTGTTTTCTTCGTTTTGTGTTTCCTTCCGTTTTCAATTTCTTTTCTACATGTTCACGTTGTAGTACGATGCACTCCTCCCCGCTGCCTCATCCGGGATTTTCTTATTTTATTTTTGCATATTTTGAGCAGTTTTCCGAATGACATTTCTGCTGGCTCATGCCTTTGAACGTGGGGAACCGAGTTGAGTCGCCTGAACTGCATCTGTCTCTTGTCAACAGGGGCTGGGGAGACTTTGCTTTTAGTGCTTTGTGTGCCAAGGATTTCACTACGAATTAATTTGCTGCCCTCTGATCTTCTCCGTTGCTCGGGATGGGCAGCCTTTAATTTGCGAAATTAGGCCTGGCTGATCCGAAGATATGCAGTGCTTAATTGTCTCCGATATTTGTTTGTGGCAAACGTTTAATTGAATTCTAATTTAATTTATGGGCCAAGAAACACAAACATGACAAACATTTGCCCAAGAGCCCAAGGAGGTGGTCGAGCTTTAATTGGAATGCCAATGCCTGTGTTCGGACAACGGACAAGGAATAACGGACAAGGGACAACGGACAACGGGCAACGAACAACGGGCATCAAAGTCAACTTTAACGCATGACCTGTCAGATCGGGGCCAGTGGTGCGGCAGTAATTCATAATAATACGAGTTATGTATACATTAAACACAATAATTTATTGATTTTTCATACGAGCATAATTCCGCACGCATCCGCAAAGTCATAATCGAAGCGGCCTGGAGATGACTTCCGCTTTGTTTGCCTCCGATGTCAATAAAAATATGTGTGGCCGGTCTGGCCCAGTCCCGGCTGACTTAATAATCATCGGCGAATCAAAGATGAGTGCGTGACCAAGGCAGAAGTTGTGATTGGAAGGGAATTATTAACGGAGTCATGGAGTGCTGCTTTAGCACAGGGAGAAAATTACCAAATCAAGTTTATTAAGGCTTCTACCTATAATAAAAATCTTCTGGTAATTGGAAATATATGGAAAGTGAGAGTATTTAACTAGTCTTAAATTTTAATTATTAAAAATATATATGAGAAAGCTGCATAAACCAATAAAAAGATCTTTGAATTGATGAAGAAATAAGGATATCTGTTGTAATATTATTTTCGAAACCAAGCACGAATTATCTTCCATTTTCAATTATTTTTCCGTAAGACCTCTGAATAATTAGAGCTGATTTTTATTCGCTGTGTACGTAAGGAATAATAATATTTTCTATCACGCTGCCATCTCTGAGGCTTACGGCTGAGTGATTGACATGACCGCAGGGGGTCAAAGCCGGCGTGGAGGTGGCCAGAACATCGTCCTAATGGCCCATTGACAATTATGGCGCTACTAAATCTTGGCCAGCAGGGACACGGCTAGTAAAGGCCAAGGATAAAGACAGTGAGAGAGAGAGAGAAAGAGACGAAGACTGAGCCAAAGCAAATATGGCCCCATGTCATATGCAAGAAGACTTGAACCTACAGGACTCTCGTCATTGTTTGTTTGTCTTACAGGGGGAACACAATAGAGAGAGAGAAGAGGAGATATGGGAGAATAAGTAAGGGAAGTGGAATCCGGATCCAGGGGGATTCCCGATTGAGGTTTTGCTCAGGGGGCTGCATATTATTCAATTAAAATCGCACTGCCATTAAGCTTGTACGGACAACTGTCAGTAACACGCACGCAATCAATGTCAACACGCACGCCCTCCCGCACACACACTCTCCCAAATAGGCCAAGTGAATGGCAAAGGATATACGCACGCACAAACACTCACACTCACACTCGAAGGAGAGTTCGGTGCCAGGACGAGTTGCGAGTACGTTAATAGAACTTAGACTCGCATAAATGTCAGCTACAAGATTGGATAGCCCCGGGTTAAAACTAAGTCTCTGCATATGCGTGTCTGAAGTGCTTGGATGTGTGAGAGCAGAGGAAGGACTTTTCATGGAAAGTCCTTCTCCTCCCTCCCTCTCTCTCTCTGTCTCCTCTGTGTGCGCGCCTAAAAGCAGGCTGCAAAAATTGAACCAGCTGGGCCTGCTTTAAATTTATGTGTATGTATGTCTGGGCCTCAGTGTACAGAGCTTAAAGGGGAGGCTGCCTGCAAGTGAATGATTTAAATCGCATTTATAAGCTAAAGAGCTCAAAACTTTACAGTTTATTAAATAGCAAAGGCTTCTTCTTAATTTAATTTTGAACGAGTTTGATTTAATTTCAGGGAAAGTGAACTTAAAACGGAAAAATAAAATTGCTATTCGTGGTCCAAAATCTAGTTGCGTCTATAAAAATTGAATTAGAATTAAACAAGTAAATGCATTTTCTTAGTCTCTACCCCTTACCACAGGAATTGCTATTATTATTTAATTAAATATTCAAAGTGTCTTAAATTCTATTTATTTTACAGATTTAGTTATAAATTACCACACTATTTTCTATTATATTTTCTTCGTCAAAGGAAAATTCACTTTAGCTTATATGTTATTAGACTCTGCGTAATACCTTAAGTTTTCACAGAGTTTTGTGTGCACTCAGGCTGTGTGTGAATATGTTGGTGTGTTGTCGTGTTTTCGAGCACCTACAGAAAATTAAGATGGAGGAAAAGCGGCACCGAACACCTCCACATTTCTCTCGTTGGGAAAAAGAGTTTGAGAGTATGTATTCTGCCTCATCTGGCAACTCGACCTCGTAGCCGCATAGAGGAAAACTTTTTGTCTGCTCCGTGCCTCGAAAGTTACCCAAACGCCTGGGCTCCTTGGGGAAAAAACAAGGAAAGCGGGGCCAAAAGGAAAGGAAAACTGCTGCCCCTCAATGAACTTTTGCATGAATGCGGGAATGGAAACGGAAATGGGAGCACGAGGGGGACCTGCTCCTGCTGCCATCGGTGGCGTTAAGTGGCGCCCAGCCAAGACGCAGCATCAGCAGTTGCCACGCCCCCAGAAACACCCCGCCCATCTCATGGCCTGCCTGCTGGGCAGCAGATAGCGAGCTGGAGACGATGGAAAATATATGGAGAGTGCAGGAGCAGAGGCCCTCAGAATGTTACACAGGAAAAATAAATATGCTAAGCGTCGTTGGTTTCAATTAAGTCAATTAAGTATGTCTCTTTGGGTAGCTTAAAGTCCTTAAAAAATATTTTTTTAATTTAAAATATTAATTAATATATATTTTTGTTGATGAAATATTTTTTCGTGTGTAGCACCAACAATGTAGCCGTATTTTTACAGCTATCGTTTCAATTTTTATGGCTTAAGTTGTTGTAAATTTAGTTAGATGTAGAGTTCAGCTCTATCATCTGCCACTCTGGCAGTCGCCGAGCTCGAAGGATGGCTTCTGGGATCTGGAAACTCGAGAATTCGGTAGAGTCATGGCTCCGGGGGAATCGATATCCCGCGGCACCAGCTGCGGGGCTGCGTGTCCGCTTGCCGTTCTATTAGCCGTCAAGCGGAAAATTTAATACTGTTTATTTACACAATTTTCCAGTTAGCCAGGAGCGCTTACCTACGGTAGCGGTCTACGGTTGCGTTTCAGGTTACGTAATGCCCGCAATAGGGTCAACACTTTAGGTTCGTATCTGTCTTTAAGTTACTCTCTCCTTTTTTGCGGTTGTATGGGTTAAAATCGCACTAACTCACACGACACCCTCGCTTCACGGATTTCCATTCACACTTTGTGGGTGTGTGGGAAATACGAGTTAACAGTACATTTGCTTTAGTATTTATGCGCTGATAAACATGGAAGACAGCCGCGCCCCCTTATCCCCGCTCACAAGCTCCGGGGGCCCGTCCTGTGGGTTTAGGCGCTGCGTACGTTATTCAATTTGCCCAGCCAGCCAGCACCTGCGAGTGTTGGCACAACACCTGTCCACCTATCCACCTAGCACTGGATAACCTGCTTAACCCTAGGTGTTGTTCGAATCTGAATTGTGTCCTAATTCAACGACGCACCCCCAAAAAAGGCCAGATAAGTGATCAGAAATTGCTTGCCAACGAGAAATGCACTAGCCTGTGAAATTATATACGACCAATACCGAGTTGGCAAAGTTGACTTTGAATGGGAACAAGAAGTTCTATTAATATTGATGGGACAATCGCGAAAAGTTGCCACAAAATTCATTCATCGATTGTTGGGACAATGATAAAGTCTTTAAACAAAGTTAATTACTTAAACAAAGATAAACAAAAATAATTCAAGAAATCGTAGCTGTCAGGGCAGTTTGATATCTTTGTAAACCTATTAAATACGTGCTGTTTTCCAGAAGGGTTTGTTGCTAGCCAAAAAGAGCTTTAGATACAAGGTATTTTTATCGGGGGTGTCAAATCGTTCAAGATTTGCAAACCAGGCTGAATATACTCTTTTAAGGACAATATATTTAAGTATTAATACGAAGGTTGTGTTTTAATGGATAATTACAGCAAATTAAATGATTTATAAAATGTCTTAATAACCCAATACTAATATAACATAAAAATAAATATAAGTTACATATCTTTTATATTCCTTTCGAGTCTCGCTGACAGTAAATTGTCTGAAGTCACATATTGTTATTTTACAGTCATATTTTTTTCCACCGCAGACAGTAAATAAATCGTTGAACATGTTGTACCATTTTATATAAATATTTAACTCTGTTCAGCGGCGGCATTTAAAGCTTATACCTTCAAGCATTCACTGGATTAAAAGTGTCTCTTTAATTGCAAAGCTCCGAATGTATCGCTCAATCTTTATTGGGTCTCCATTTATTTATTATCGCCTTTCGTTTTCAGTACATTTATTCGAGCAATTTTGTCTGCTGTGGCAGGCGACGCATAAATAATAAAAGAACTCGGAAGCCGGTGCCCCACCGGTTTCCATGGGCCGGACGGTGAATGCAAATGCGGAGTAAAAGAAAAAAAAATGGTGGGCGGGTGTGGGGAAAAAAACGGAAGCTAAGCTGAAAGTCTGAGTTGTCTGCACAAAGAAAAAATTATATACAATGTTATATGGATAATTCTTTTATAGTTAACAATAGGTTAGGTTTTACCATCACTTAAATATTCCCTTAATAATACACCAGTGTCACTCCGATACTCTATTTGTAATATACCATTATTTCAACCAAAACACAGCAATAAAATTAAAGTATAACCGAAATTTAATATCAAAAATCCAACAATACTTTACAGACATTACACAAATACAAACATGAGTTAAAATATTTTTCCAAAGCGTGTATTTTGTGGTAAATTAATATTCACTAATGTCTTTTTTGAGTGCACCATATCGGATGGCATAGAGGGGCATGGAAAGGAAACCGACGGCTGGGAATTGTTGCGCCATGCAATTTATGCAAAATCACGTATGCCGGAGCATAAAAAATGAAGCTCGAAAAAACTATAAATAATGCAACAGCCGAAATGCAATTGTAGATACAGAGAGCTATGTATTTCCCTTTATTTGGGGGAGCTTAAATAAACACTGGGACAGGTTGATGGGGGCTGGCTTCAGGTGACTAGGCAAATATATATTGCGAGTTAGGAGTGGGAAACCCACATCCATGCCGTTGACGGCTGTCAGACGGGCAAACATGGCATGACCCATTTCCAGCCCCAACTCCCTGGCAGGCGTTAATCTTTTTTATGTGCAATACCATCCTGGGTCGCCGAGATTCAATATAAGATACTTTTCAAAGGGCCCGGCCCGGGGCTGTGGGCTGGGGACCGTGGGAAATGGCAGGAGGAAGGAAAAGCAGGCCCTTCAATTTTATTTAACATTTCGGCTGTCATTTGGTCCTGAGTGGCACTTGGTGTTGGCTTTATTGGGTTCATCAAATGGCCGACAGCAGCACCAGCAGCAGTCAGTGGCAGTCAGCATATGTGTGGCCCCACTTGGATAGTTGCCATAGATACTGCGGCAAAGTGGTTCTGGGATGGAGTCTGCCACTTTCTAATAATCCAATGATTGAGCCCCATATTCACCAGCCTTTTTCTCCATTTTTTTTTTGCAGATTTGAACGGAGGTGAGTCTGTGAATTTGACTACGAAGCCATTTGGGACTTGGGTAACCTGGAGAGCAGGGGAGCAGCTGTGAGCGGTAAGCGGAGATTGGAGAACGGATTCACATTCCACTCGAGCGAAGCGCCAGAAAAATTTGACTCTAGATTAGGCCATAAAAATACGCATTAAGCTGTCTGGAAGAGATAACTTCATATGAATTTATTGACATTTCTGTACGGTTGGTCAGTCGACTGCCCACTTGTTTGTACAAAAAAGCATTCCTTCGTTTGCCGTTTGCTGTTTGCTGTCGGCCGTTGGCCGACCGACCGACCGCCTTCCTTTGTGCCCAACTGAGCATGAAAAGGCCAACATCCGTTGCGGCTAATGTGCCTGTGGGCAGGACATGAAAAAAGTGGCAGTTCGAGGGTCCTTTGTGTGAATGCGGCGACTGAGAAATACATAAATAAATTAGTTACGTGCCTTGGTACAAATCCTCTTCAGCGCAGTATTTGCCATCAACTTTTCGAATGCCAGATGGAAATATTGAAATATTTTTGGCCGACATATTTGTACACCTTGATGGACAAATGTGATGAGCTTGGTTTGCGTAGGTGAGTGAGAAACGCATCAATTCATTTATTTAGCCACTTTCTCCCAGAGGGATGCTAACAAGTGTTGCAATATACAATCGTATACAAAATAATGCTAACCTTTTTAAGAAGTCTATTTTAAGCCTTGGTAAATGGTTTGACACAAAATAAATTCTCCAAATCAAAAACCAAACAAAAACTCAGTTGATTTTATTGTTTAATGTTTGTTTTGTATGGCTCAATTATATGAACTTTGTAATTTTCAAACGGCCTGGAACTCCAGAATAAACTTTTTTGCTTAGTTGTTTTTATAATCAAAGGTTACATTCGCGAAAATATTAAATAGGATATGAGAAAAAACCGAAATAATATATATATTTTTAATAATTTATTTTATGATAGGGTAATATTTAAGTTCCTTAATCCCTTATAAAACGTCTCTTGAAGATATCTTATTATGAAGCCATTTATTTTTGTCTGAATTTGCTAACCAAATTTTGCTTACGCCTTGCTGGACACACTTGACGAGTCCGCATGGGACATATGGTTTTGCTTACCGCATTTTTGGGGAAACTGCTGCATTTCCCAGTTGATATATGGAGGGATTTTCCACGTGCCCCGCTCCACCCGGTGGCTGCCGGACTTAAATCACAAGCTGGGGACAACGCTTAACTCTGCGGTTGCGCTTCATAAATTTTGTTTATTCATTTGTTTTGTTTTTTGCCATTTTGTCCTTGTCCGTCTCCGCTGCTGCTTTGCTGTGGTCCCCACGTTTTTTCCCCATTTTGTTAAATATTTTTTGTTGCCATTGTCTGTTGGTCAATTATTCAGACCGAAACGCTTGTGGTTTGCACAGTTGGCCGGGAAAGTGGGGCATTTAAATGGCTTAAAGGGCGTCCCGTTGGGCGAGACGGGGATGGGGTTCTAAAAGCGGAACGAAAGAGGGCAGTGGATATGGACGCAACGAGACGTGTGACTGTTGACGGGCTTGTGTAAATTGCATAAACTTGGTAAATGTGCAAAAAGTGTTGCTCGCTTTTGTGCGACAGGCCGGGCAACAACACAAAACGGACCCTCCATCAACAGGTGCGGGTGTGCGATGTGTGTGGTACAGTTAAGGTGCAGGACACCCCACAGCTGGCAGTTCATTATGTGGCCAGAACTGTTTACCTAGGACCCTACTCTCTTACCCCCTGCTTGTCTCCGTCGGCTGTTTACAGTGGTGTCAGTCATTGGGTTGGTCACTCGACTGCAGCTCCAAGTCCTTGGGCGAGCTGCTCGCATCCTGTGACCACATCCTGTCGACGGCACGCCGTCTGGCTGTCCATCCTCCCCGGACGAGAGAGAAAGAAACATATAAAGAGAGAGAGCGCCTTTTACAGACTTATTGTTTGGGCCAGAGCACTTGGAAAAATGTCTGTTATAATAAGGAATAAAAGTGGTTAAAAGAAATCCTTTAATCACATTTCAAATTTTTTGAAGATAATATTTCTGCAATTTTATATTTTGTACTAGAAATATTTCTTACTGAAAGTTAGGTTTATAATTTTTAATGTTTTAGAAATAACTTTAAAAAAATATATACCCATCTAAGTGCTTTATACTTTACCGCGAGTGATTTTACTTTTACGTCGAGTGCAGCAGCACTCATACGACTTCAGGCAGGACCAAGGCATTATAACGCCAGGACGGGGAAGCCGCAGAGTTCCCTCTCGATCCTGTCGAAGGATGAACAATGCGGGGCGGGCTTTGGTGTAGGATGTATGTGTGGCCTGTTGTGGGGCTCAAGAAATCAAGCGTAATGAAGCCCCAGACAAAGGCTCCCTCAGCACCCAACCAACCAGGCAAGCAAGCAAGCCAGCAAGCAAGGAACCATTCCATCCCATTCAAAATTCAACGAAATGATAATAGATAAGCCGCTTGACACTAACACGCTTACGCACTCAAGGAGTGTGTTTTGATTTTGCCCCGAAAGGTGTGTGTGCACACGGAAAAGAGCATTCCACCCTTTTTTACCCTTTATTTTCCCCGATTCCCTGGCTAAACATCGGCCAATTAGGGCGGAAACATGCGCCGGAATTAGCTCCGAATTAGTATTTGTAATTGAACTTACGCCTAATTGCAACCATTACACGACAGTTGTTAACTGGCCGTTTATCCCTCCGAAAATAGAGTGATATATTCCGGAGGTGGCAGGTGGTCATCGGGCCTGCATTATACCGAATTTGAATCAAGTTTTAAGTGGTCAAGTTTTAAGTGGACCCCGCCAAAAGTTTGCTGAATTCGCTGAAAAACCCAATCTGGATAAACGACAGCTTAGGCAATACTTTCAGGGCAACTTTTTGGCCCCCTCTCGTCTCATTCCCTTTGCATTTCGGGTTCCTCCTTGGCTCTCAGCTAGTCTTTCGCCTTCGCCAGCCATTTACCATTTACCACCGATTTAATGGCCAAGTTGTTTACTTTGACTTTGACATAAATTACACACATACGTGTGCCATTAAGTAAACTAGCCGCGGGTGTGGGCGTCTTCGGCTTGTATCGGCTGGGCTTCCATGCAATAACAATGAAAATCATAAGCTAATTGCCATAAAAAGAGGAAATTTTAAAAGCGGAACCTTTTAGGGCAGGGCAACGTCAAAGGCAAAAGCTGAAATCGAAAATCGCTGCAGGAAACGATGTGACGTGAGGCCTTTGTTTGTTTTGTTTTAGATTTTTTTTGAGCAGCTGAGCAGTTGCCCTTTGCTGTCCACAGCAGCAATAATAAGAATAACAAAAAGCGTTTTCAGGGTTATGGGCGATGAAAGAGGAGGGAGAGAGTAGAGAGGTTTGCCAGTGGATGGGATCGAGTTAAGCTTTGTTGTTTTGGCCACAGCAACATCATTGAAATTGACTTCATTATTATTTTACAGTCTTGGCCCCAAGTCTTGGCCAGGCCATCTCTGGCTGGCTCTGCTTTTTATGGCTTTTTATCAAATCTTACATTGTGGTGCTTGTGGCACGTTTTGCACTGATGGCCGTCGTGTTTGCTTATTAAAATCCATCCCCGGGTATCCTGGGGGTCCTTCTCTATATGCGCATATATAGAGCGAGCCAGGAGATTCAAGGATGTATATATGTCGGAAGCGGAACCCGGGGCGAAATTGATATAATGCACTTTGCAACGGCCCCTTGTCATGAGCACAAGAGTCAAAGGAAACGGCCAGAGACCTAAGTGGAGGCCCCATTAGCAGAACAGTACAAAGTGGGGCCATTCGTTGAGGCTTTGATTACACCAAGATAGTAGTTACTTTCCCAGCATGACTTTTCTCACTGCGTGATTTAATTTAAAGGATTTAATTTGAAGGAATCACAAGTACTGCAAATAATAAAATAAATAGCTGTTGAACAAGTCAACTGTTGCCACTCACCTGAATTATCTGTATCAGATTTCAGGAAATTAAGGATAAATAAGACTTATTATTTACGTTGAGTTGAATAATTTAAATTAAGCCTAAATAACTGTATCTTAAAACGTGGAATAAATATTTTTAGGGCTATGTTAATTGCTTCAGACTTTGTTGATGAGTCCAAAAGATGAAAAAATAAGCTAAATAAAGTACTTGCCAGATTAGTCAGTTCGTTTTAGTTCCTAAAATAAACTAAAGTATTTTGGCTTCCCAATTGACATGTAGCGAGACCGCTGCAGTATTTCGGTCATTGCATTCCCTCTATTCCATCGTTGGTTTTTCCATTTTCCGAGCGCCACTTGCCATTTGTCAGTCACTTATGCGGTCTCCTCACTTGCACGTCTGCACTATTTCGCTTTCATGTTTTTTTTTTTTATTGTGTGGACGGGGGCATTATGTAAATTTTTTATCGCCATTTTGGCGAGCTTAAGTCAAATGCTTCTCACTTCCGCTCCCCCAAAGGCCCGCCTCGCCCTTTGTCTTTGTTTGTTTATGAGCATTAACGCACACACACCACTTGCACATGAGCACTCTCAGTGTTTTTGTTTTTTTGGGTCACTTTCAAAGCTCTTGGCGCTTTTCAAGTGGTTTTAGCACACACTCGAAATAATTTCGTGTGTGGAATTTGCTTCTGGCGGGCGCTATCAATGCGATTAAAAAACAATTACACTTGTGACATTAATAGCGCGCACACACACACTAGCGATGACACAAAACATCGACGCGCTTAATACATTTAATTATTTTAGTGCCCGTCATAAAGATTTTTAAACCCAATCTGGCGAAGCTATACATATAACTATGAGTATTTCTGAGATATAAAGAGTAAAAGGGTTATTTAAGTGATGAGTATTATTAATATCTTTGTCCAATGCCGAGCTATTTTTACACATTAAATGAATAGCCATGTTTCATTTTGATTTGTTGCTTTTTTTTAATAGTCCGTGTTCATAGTGATTTGTTATAATGACGATAGCAATATATTCTTGATAACCATCCCTAACAAGCATTCGGTTGCTTTCATATGTTTGTTGCATGAATTTTCGCCTTTTATTTATATATTTTTTTGGTATAACTTTTCAATGCGTGTCTGTTTGTGGCATCTGCGAAAAAAGCGAACGATTTGTTTATACGGCAATGGCAATGGCTGCTGCCCGGATAACCACATCAAAAATAAACAACAAATTTAAAATTGATTTTCCAAAAATCAAAATAAACAAATTCCCTTTTTTTCTGAGTTTCGTTTCATTTAGTTTGTGTTTTTCATTTCGGAGTTTTTATTGTTGTTTGCGAGGCGGCTGCTGTTGCTGCCGTTGCTGTTGCTGTTGCTTTAAAGCTCTTTAAATTAATTGGCCGGGGAAATGGGGTGTGGTGGGGGAGAGGGGGAAAGAAAGCCTAATGACCAGGCTAATGGCTGGTGGCCGACATCTTGCGGCATTATTAACATGATTGCCACGAAGACCTCCTCCTGAGATCCTGGGATCCTGAGAAGGGAAAGCTTATCAATGAATCACCAAAGCATGTGATTGATGATTGGATGTGATGAGTGTCTTCGCCATATGTCTGGGTGTGTGTGTGCGTATATTTCGTTCCATTTCCCGCTTTTCCCTTATTTTCCACCCTCCGATTGTGGCTTCTCTGACAAGGATTAGGTGCCCACGCAGAATCCAAGTAAATACCAGGAATTCTGGGAAATGACAGCTCGCATATGCATATATTTGCACAAGTCTCCGTGTGCGTATTAGTCGCTCTAAGACAGATTAAAAGTGAAGAGCCTGCAAAAAGTTTTCCCACTCAGTCTCCGTTAGTCTGGGATTCTCAGTCCCTCTGGATACATACCCTAACCGGACTTGTGTGACTAGTAAATAGACTTTCCTGATAATTTTAGCTTCCGGTACATTAGAATAAAATTTAAATGTATGATTCACAGAATTGTCTGAGTGGAATGAGTCACTTGGGCAATTACCTTTAATTTTCCTCAAGTACTATTCTCTAGAATTTTACGAATGATTTACTTCGGGTAAGGCTTGTTGAATTCCCCGAAATCTGCGGAGGCCAATTTTCGGCCATTAAAGGACATCATTTCAGTAGATTGACAACAGGCCAAATATTTCCATTGAATGTAATTAAAACAAAAATAGTTTTAAATACCTATTAAGAAATCCAAAGGTATTTACTTAAAAAATTAATTCTTTAATAAATATTTGTTAGGTTTAAAATATTTAGAGTAAGGAATTTATTAATGACAACGACAATTAAGGGAGAACTGATTTTTCTCAATGAAATATTTTGTCTTTCTAGTAGAAAGTTTTTACTTATCATTTCAATTTCTTAATGAAATACTCTGAATATCTTAAGAATCTTATCTAAAAGTTTTCTTTGAGGTCTCATTTAAGTTATATCTTCGCTATCAAGAGCGCTGTGATGAAGGGTATCAACCCATCAATAGCTTTGGATTCCCAACACTTTCCTCATTCGGTTCAAGTCTTTTCTGTTTACCGACAGCAACCGCCATCATCATCAGCAGCTGCTTGAGCTTCCGCCATTTGCTCGTCGGCGGCTTCAAAAGCTGCCACGTTTCTTTGCCATGGCTGGTACTGTTGATTTTCACACAGATATATACGAACCTATCTGTATATATGTACGATTCCAGCCCCCGCCAAGAAATTCTTCTGTCCTATCCTCGGAGTAGACCAAAATGTTTACACATACGCGCGATTTTCTTTTAACAATTCATCAAATGCGCTAAGCGCGCACAAAAACTTTGACACTCGACGTTTTCTGTACTTTGTCGAGAGGGGGGCTTTTGAAGGGAAAAGGGGAAAGGCAAAGTTTTGTGACCGGCCGCCCCTCCCGCGTTTCCCGCCCATGGCTGCCATATCAATCATCGCCCAAAGTGCGTGCTGTTAGACACCTTTAGCAGGTGTAGGTGTTGGTGGTGTTAGTGGGTGTGCGAGGCTTTAAAATATTTATTTTACCGTGTTGAAGGCTAAATACAATAACTCAAAGTGATTTGCCAAGGCAGAAAAGAGCTTGCCATTATTTGCATGTCCCCCTCGTTACGCCCCCCATTTGCTTTAACCATGCATTATTTATTTGCCCGGGCTCAATTTATTTCGAGCAGAATTTTCTGCAGACAATCGAGTGAGGAATTTGTAGCCGACGTTGGCAATTAGTTACCGTAATGGAATGGCTGGGAAAATAAAGCAATTCATGAAAAGTGTCTGGAAAGCATACACAATTCTACTCAAAGGAGCACAAGGAGGGAACCCACAGCTCCTAATTTAAGAATGGTTAGCTTGAAAATTTTATTACAAGTCGAATGCTTAAAGAGTGAGTAATGAAAAGAGGAAAATGTTTATTAAATTTTCTTTACACAAAAGATTATTTATCTGTAGTTTTCATTCAGGTTTGCTTTAGAACCTCGTAGCTATACGATTACAAATATGCATTTTAATTAATATTCATACTTTCTGTTTACTTTATTTGCTTCAAAAACTGATTAATTTTAAATCAATCTCATTTTTAATTTTGTTTTTTCTGCGTAAAGCTGCCTTTCCATTTGCATAATTATCTGCCCGGTTTGTTTTTGGACCATAATCCAAGTTCATCGTCAACGTTGCGTATACGCAACGTGTGCACCGCAACGTAAATATGGGCTTAACTTTATTTATTTGCTCTGCAGCTCTGTCATTTAATTAGTGTAAACAGTTTTTAGGCTCGGCCTTGTTGTTGGCTCAATAAGCTGATTTAAAATTAATTACTTATTAAATGCAAGCTAAATCCTGCACGAGAGCGATTTGCATGCCAGCATGCACACGCCTATATGTCAGTTGATTTATGTAAATTAATTAAATAAACACCTGTGGCCAGTGGCATTTTGGACCTGTGAGAGTATCTGCCTACCGAAAGCCTTGGGGGGTGATTGTGAGCACAGTTTGCCAATTAGGATGAACCAACTGTCCCTGGGGTGGCTCAGAAACGATAGTTCTGGGACTGTGTCTCTCGTGAGCCGGTCCAATTTGTCCCGCTCCCTAATTGCAGTGCCCTGATTTATATCGAGTGTCAACTGGAGCAAGTCCATAAATTTGTTGGAATTTTTTGTTTAGCCTTTTGCCTTGCGTGGCAGCGTCGCATAAGGACACCGAGTTGGCTTATTCCCGGGCGATAAGTCCCTGGTTCCTCGAAGTCTGAAGTCTGCCCTTGTAGGCAGTCGAGTGTGCGCATGATTTATTTTCATTAAAAACTTCTTTTGCGGCTCCTTAAACCCCTAGCGAAAGTTTTCGCGCTTTCGCGGCGGAAAAGTGGAAAACTCAGCACAACGATGGGGCAAAAATTTTTAATCTGCACATTACCAAGTTGCGTGGCGAAGCCCTTTACAATGAAGCCTTTGCATCGCCCTTCTCTTTCGCCCTTGCTCTCTCGAAAGTGCAATCATTAATTTTGGGCTTAAATATGGGGTCTCGGCTAATAAGCGATAAAAATGAGAATATAATTCAGAGCACTGCCCAACTCTTTTCGTTAAGCTTATAAAAATGACTACAAAATGGTGACGTCCGCCTAGAAAAGAAGGCAATTTATATAAGGTCCGTGCCCGCCCGTCGAAGACTAAATTCATTTGTTTGCTTGTCCCCCGGGATATACGTGCGTGAAGTTGCACAATTGTAATGGCAGATTGCACTAGACTGGCACGCGATCATTAGTCAAGGAGCAGGAATTGCAGCCTGACACTTGATGAAAGTTGAATGTAACAGCTGGAAGTTGCACGGCTGGATTCTATTATAAAATACGCTACAGAGAAAACAAGAAACAAAATTAAATTTAAATCTATATTTTTTATGTATATGAATTTTATATTTTTCAGTAAATAAAATTTATTTATTTATATCTAATCGGTAATTTTTAATCGATTTTTTTACTTAAAATAATTTATAATAGATAGAAAGAAAAGTATCTCAAATATCTCATATATCTTTAATTTATTCATCCTGTAAGTTAGGTTTAAACTACGCAATTCCTTAAATTAATCAAAAAACCCTTCTAACCACAGTGTAGAAGTAAAGTGGAAGTTCTAGTTTTCCTCCCATCGACTGGAGGATTGAAATTGCTTTGTTATCGCGAACCCATCATCGGTGCAATGCAATTAGTAACTGATTTACCTGAGGTAAAGTCCACGTCGGTCGCCCAGCAACTTTGGTTTTCCGTGTCCTTCTGTTATCCCTCTAGAGTTTTTCGTGTTTCCATTGCGTGAGCTGTCAGGACGATGGCAAATTAAAAGTTCCCATTTCTATTATTTGATTGCCGGGGCCAAAGTGAGTTTTTATATAAATTAGTTTGGTGGCAGTGGGCGCTGCTCCTGTCGCCTGCTAATTAGACACGGAAAAGTTGGACTTGTCCGGGTGTGAGAGATCCACAACTTTTCGGGCCAATTGCGAAACTTTGATGCACCAAACTTGGACTGATTTCGCCCCATTGTTGTGAGTCCACATTCAGACAGCTTACGGGCGGCATATATACACAATTCTCTTCGTCGGGACTACTTCACTGCGACATAATTATGTGGCGGCAATTTGCATTGCGCCCACCCTCAGCACAATAACCATAAAACGCCGTAACAATTGAGCCCCAGAAACGTTAGAAATGAAGGCAAACAAAGACCGGCGGGCGCAACTGTGCAGCAGTTATTTCAACACCTTTATGGCGGTGTTCCTACATTTGTTAACCGCAAACAAGCACTCGAAAAAAATGGTAGCGGAGACGGGAATAATTGAAATAAAGATATAGAATTTCAAGAATAGAAAATATGTTTACTCTTATTCCTTGAGTTTAAGTAATGATAAAAGAATTTTGTACTTTCCATTTGCTAGTAAATATTCTTACAGTGCAGACACACACTCGGACATGGTAGCCACAATAGCTTGGCTTTGGCTTTCGCTGCTGGCCAATGACCAGATGAGGTAGTTCTGCGGCCACGGATAGCACAAAGCACTCGCCGGGCTACCGGCTGACATGCAAAACAAACGGTGTACGTGGAAATACATTTACAAACCGTAGATAGAAATCTAGAGATAAAGCAAATTGCTGTGCTACAAAATCGTTAACTGTAATTTACCGCATTTGAAACGTTCTCCATTCTCCATGTTCTCGGCTCTCGCCTTTCGACTCTCTATTCTCCAGGCAGTTATGAGTGCTCAACTTGGTATGCAAGTCTCGACTTAATTGTATTTTTCTTATTTTCATTGGCCAAACAGTTTTTGGCGAAAATTGCCCACGTAATTGAAGCATTGTGGCATATATCGGAGGTGGATTGTAATGGGTAGAACTTGAGAGCCACTTGCGATCCCTGAATTATGCTCTGAACGGTTGCCAGAAATGAAAATGGGGTTGCCTGCACCCCGCATTAATCATACCTACTATGGCCGTCAGCGCTTAATTAACCCAAAGTGCAATCAGCACTGCTATGCCTTCTCACGCCAAGCAGTTGGGTGCGATTCCGAATTGAAAGCGTGCCAGTTTCCGAGATCAGCAAATATTAAATGGTATATACAGCCCACAGACATCATAGTGGATGCAAATGAAATCCGGCTATGTCCGGTATATATCCCATCAAGTGTGTGCGTTTGTGGGTGTGTCTGTCTGGGTGCAATAAGTTTGCGACCAACTGTTATGTAGTGTGTGTCAAAAGTAATGAAACGCCTGGGAGACAGGCCTATGGGAACTACTATATTTAAATTGAAGTGGAGCAGCAGCTGGCCCAGGCATACATCATGGGTGTTGCCAGCAGAGCAGAAACTGTGGAACTACATTAGTATATATTACTTTGAATTTAAAAGAAAAAGTTCCGATAATTGAACCCATCCTAAAAAGTAAATCAGAAGTTACTTGGTATAATAAGTTAGGCTTGTTTAAAACTAAAATTATATTCGTTGAATTCCTACTTTTTTTTTCTTGTGATAAAACCTAAGGTACATTGCGAAACAAGAATTAATGCACTCTCTAGAGAAAGCATATGACACTGCCATTAAGTCTCCAACAAATTTTTAAACTATGACAGCCAAGTATATTAAACCCAAAATATCAAAAGGCAAGGAAGGGAGACTACCGTGTAATTTGAAATCAAGTTCCGTGCACATAGAAATAAACTTAAATGTAAAATAGCAGACCGCCTTTATGTGGAATTAAGTGATCCTTGGGGAAAAGTGTAGGCTTAGTTGGCCATGCCTCTCGCCTCATCTCTTTGGGGACCGATCTCAGTGTTTGTTTGTCATTCGAAATTTAGCATTCCAGTCGAACATTCGTCCTCTTTTTTCCACCTAAATTTTTGCCTTTTGCTCCACCGGAAGAATTCCATAAAATATGCCCCGTCAACGTTCCGAGAGTCGATCCTCTGGATACGGAAGTGGATCGGTGCGGCGGCAGCCAAACAGTCGTCAAGGCAGCAGCCATGCCCTCAACGCCAAGACGACGACCCGTGGCAGCGGCAGTAGAAATCTGCCGGCAGTGCAGAAGCCCAAAAAGGAATCCCTGCCAGCTGTGGCTCCCACTCAGAGCACAGTTCCTGCTCCGGCTCCAGCTACCGCTCCCGCTGCGGAGGCCAAGGGTCGCAGCACGGGCGAGGTGTTCAAGGACATGGCTACCACTGCGGCGGGCGTGGCCGCTGGATCCGCGGTGGGACATGCGGTGGGCGCTGGCATCACCGGCATGTTCAGTGGGCGTGGTCAGGCAGCACCGGCGCAGCAAGAACAGCAGCAACAGCAACAGCAACCGAAGCAGCAGGAGGAGGAGTCGGGAGTGAAGAACCTACAGCAGTCACATCGCGGCCATCAGCTGGTGGAAGATGGACCCTGCGCCTTTGAGCTCAGGCAGTTTCTCAAGTGCACCGAGGAGAACAACGACATCTCAGTGTGCAAGGAGTTCAACGAGGCCATGCAGCAGTGCCGTCGGCGCTACAATATCTGAGGAAAACCAAGAAAAAAGCAAATTGACGAGCAGTCCCTTTTTGAAGACTAATCTCTGGAAATATCTAATAAAATAACTAACAATAGAAGATACTACTTTAAAATTTTCATTCACTATATTAAATATATAAATTAATGCTGATTTCTTCTGCTATAAATCTTTTTTAGCCTTAAGGACCCATCTTGCTTCAAATATAAAGAGAGTAATTAAATTATTGTTTAACTAACAGCGCTCTAAAGTTAATTAAAGGAATTAATTTGCTGTTATTACCTCGCTGGATTTGATTTATTGTAGTCCTCTTATTGTTCTTTATGTTTCGTATCCCAAAGCTGGCACCACTGCCACTGTGGAGTGTAAAGACCAGCCTTTGCAGTGCCAAATTAATTGGCGTTATGCGGGCAGCCATCAACAAGAACTCATCTCATCTCCACATCTCCTCATCTCGTCAGAGTTCCAGGCAATCCATCTTGCTTGCCGAAACATTATTGATGTTGATTGATTTATAAACATTTGCTGGGAATGAAGTAGCTGGCGGTGCGTAGATGGGGAGCGGGCCAATTAAGTTGTAGCCAAAACAATAAACAAAATGAAATTAGCATTCCGAGTCGAGTCTTCTGAATGCTCGCTCTTTACTCGAATTCTTTCCCGACGAGTGGAGAGTGGAGTCCCAAAGTCTGAGGCCTCAGCTGCTGTCACATCTATTCACATGACAGGCCGCCAGAATTTTTAGCGAGCAAATATAATTTGCTTAAATATTCATAGCGGAGTGAGTGGAAATTGTATACTGCTGATTTACATGGCCTCGAAGAGGCAAAGGGCGGAAGAAGGCGGAAGCTGGGCAGAGTTTTCCCGAAAGCAGCATCAATCAAGCGGCATTTGCAGCGCGCTCTGCTCTTTGGGCTGCCTCTCCTCTGCGGTTGGCAATAATTTAATGAAATATTCCGTTTGCCACATGAACTCGCTGCCAGCACTCTGCATATACATATGTGTCGAAGCCTAATTCGAATTAGGCCCAAACTTTTAGCTGGCAACTCGGCTAATTGCCGCTGTGTTTTCGCTATGTTTTCATTTTCATTTTCATTTTCCCCTCCCACTCATAGCGGCCAAAAATAGTCAACCCGAAGAACTATTGCATGCTCGCTGCTAATTACAGCATTTCCGCACTGCACTCACTAGCAGGAAATAGGGGTTTCGTGGAAACGCTAAAATAGAAGTGTTCGCTCCTTCAAATACTCTTCTGGTAATTTCCTTTGCGGTTTTTGCTCGCAAGCGAACAATTTAAGAGCCTTTTGGTAAAGGCTTTCACGTTGTTCATCAAATGTTTTCGCTTATTTAAACTCAAATGAGAATGTGATGAGAGTAAACAAATAATTACACAGAAAATTAATTCAGACTTAAAAAATTGAATGGACTACATTTTACCATTAATATATTTTGTCACCAACAATTAATTAAAATTGATTAAAGCCAGTTGAAGTCTTAAAATATTTTAAGGATTTTGGTTATCAAAGGATCTTTGAATTCGTTTGAAATCTACAGGATGTGTAAATATTACAAAGCAAACTTAGGTTTCAAATGTAATATATTTTGGATTTTATTGGATTCTTCCTTAGTGTATTTTCAAGTGTACATATTAACCCCTTGTCGCCCATTCTCTTGCTGGGAATTTTTCAAAGCGAAAGCCATCTGAAGTCTTGTATTTGTTTTGCTTTCATACCTTTCGCGCTTGCCGACAAATTCATTATGTGTTCCTAATTAGTGCGGGAAATGGGAAAAGCAAACGCAAAGAGCGAAAGGGAAAACAAATTAGAAATTTTTTTTGCTCCCGGCTGCAGGTCCTGCCGCCAGGTGGCGCTCTGGTGGTGTGGCGTGCACTTGGCAATTAGCCGCCTTCCCAATGCCAATGCAATATAAATTAGCTGGCAAAGCTGAAAAAAAACATACCCTAGGGGCAGGCCTCGAGATAATGAGCTAGGCATGTGACATTCGAAATCCTATTTCCCCTCTTCGGAGTCAAGTTTTCACTTTTGTTCCCCAAAATAATTTAGATATCCCCAAATTTTGAGAGATGCCCCGTAGAAACAGTAGCACCTATACGCCGAGCCGCAACAAGAGCAATCTGCCAGTGCCAGTGGCTCAGCCTGTCCAGAAGGAGTCACTGAGGAGCTCGGGAAAGGTCTTCAAGGAGGTGGCTGCACATGCGGCGGGTGTGGCAGCTGGATCTGCTGTGGGTCATGCTGTGGGTGCCGGAATAACCGGATTGTTTAGGGGACACGGTAACAGAGACAATGCCAGGCACAGCGATCTTATGGACGAAGGACCCTGCGCTGCCGAAATGAAGCAGTTCCTCAAGTGCACCGAGGACAATGCGGATCTCAATGTGTGCTAGGAATTTAACGATGCCGTGCGCCGATGTCACAAGCACTACAGTATATGATTATCTTCGACTTATTCCTGTTTTATGTGTTTAGTTAAAGTCTTGGCATCTAAATTCGACTCGTTCCGGAAACTAAAAATGGCACATATGTTTGCAATTAAAGAGTTCCCTAGAAGTACGAAGGATAATCAGGATCCTAATGTATTTCGTGGACACGGAACTTAATAATGCTGTCCTCACTCTAATCTACTGAACCCAAAACCCTTTTCCAATCATTTATTATTCAACCTTGTGTCTTTGTTTCCCATTTGAATAGATTTCGGTGGGCTCCCAAATCAATTGCCGGCGAGATGTGGGTGCGCAATTAAAATGCTTTATGACAGGTCCTTGGCGTTCATGGGCGTCCCCTTTTTTTAGCCGCTTTAAAGCGAGTCCTCGGCAAGACAGCCTTTGTCACATGCTCGCTGCTCCTTTGGCGCTGTTATTTTTTGCCATTCTCAGTTAATTGTGATTTTGTTTACTGACATCCTTGTCTCCCCTGTCGCTCGACCCCCTGTCAGGGTCGCCGCTTTGTTTGCCTTTCTACTTTGACTGTGAGCCCGGGCGCATATTTACTTTAATTTTGTTTTGTTATGTTACTTCGCACCACCCAACATCCAACACCAGACCAACCGACCCACTTACCACTTTTTCAACTCGTCCTCCGCGCAATGTCAGCGTTGAACGCGCTTTTGCTTCTCGCTTTGAGCGCTTTTGTCTCGCGTTTTCGCGTTTTTCCATACTTTCCGTTTTTTTCGGCGGGCCCCAAACTTTTTCATTTCGGTTTTTATATCTGCTGGCTTGCGCACAATTAAGCCAGCGAAATGTTTTTGGCCACGTCAAGGCGACGACGAAGGCGACGTTGACACTGAGGACCCCGTAGAGAATACCCTTTTTTTTAATTTTAAGCATATTTTCCGTAGCTCCTTGGAGGGAAGGCTATGGACATATGTACAGGATAACTTCCGTTATCAGAAACAGCTTTCTTAAAAAAGAGACCAATTAGGCATGTTAAATTATACTAACATCGGTCTTGGGAAATCGATTCTAACAAATATTAACTAAAGAACTTATCATTTTGTAAAGAAAACAAACTCTTTTGGTCAAGGGACTTTCTAAAAAACCTTATTACACTTACCTAAATGAGTCCTTAAATAAATAAACTAATCCATTGGACTTAGTCGTGGTACCACTTAATTTTTAGAGCCCCAAATTATTCGTCTTAGCGATGTGCACCTGTATATTTGCAACTGCCTTAAACGCTTTGTCTGGCTTAATGAAAACAAATTTAATTTTTGGCAAGCACCACCAGCGGCCTAATAAATATTTATTAAGTGCTCAAATTTTCCTCAGCTCACACACACACATCCCAAAAGGGGTAAAGCATTCTCCCAGCTGGTATCTCCCGCTGTTCCGACACATCCTGGCCAAAAGCTGGCAATGGCAGCATAAGCCCTCCCCCGCTGCGGTCATTCTGCTGAGAATGTGGCCCCGCATGCAGCTCGGATGTGAATGTGACATGTCCAGGACAGCAGTCAGGTCGGGCCATAATTATTTTCAATTAAGGGGCTTTGAATTGAAAGCCAGAGCTCCCATTTCAGTTAACATTCACAGTGACCCCGTATCGCCGCTAAATTGTCGGGGGGCCATTCATATTTGGGTGAGTGGCAAGTCAAAATGCATTCTAAAATAGACTTTAATTTTGCCTTTTTCTATGAATATTTTAGTTTGAAGCCATTTACAGGTACCCACATTGACCTTACCCTGCAATTCCCTATTAGCGTCGATGATATCTCTGTAAAGTCATTTACAAAAGACAACATCAGCCATATCTGATGTGAAAAATGGCAGGCAAAAAGCGAGAAAACACATTAAGAGCAATGGAAGCAATGGAAGCAATGGAATCCAATACAAGGCAGATGCAGAAGCTGATGGATTTACAATTGCAGTTGCCGTGTGTGGCAGGTGACGACTGCAAAAGCAAAAAGCCCTTCATTGATTGCCTTTTTTTTTGTTGCCCACTGAATTTTCCTGATTTCCTTTGTCCTTTTCCCGCTTCAGGAGCTAAGAGGAGAGTGGGCGAGCGAGAAAGTGTGAAATTCGATATGGCAAATACGCATTTCTCTGCCAGCCAGTCGTGTTTTAACGCTTTATTGTGGCGCCTGCACGCGAATAAATGTCCATTAGAATCTTTATTTCTTTTACTGAAATAAAATAATCTATTTAAAGTCGTTTCATTTTCTATTCTTAAAACAAATGTCCAACTGAATGTTGTCTTTGATGGTAATATATAGATATTGATAGATATTAAATTGTATTTTGGGTAGCGCCTTTTCCTCAGTGCATGTTTTTGTTGCGTATATGGATGTGTTTGTGTGTGCATGGAGGCGTGGCCACAGAAGGAAGGAAAAGCGAGGAAAACCGGCTGCGGGCAAACAATGAGAAATTGCTGGTGGTCTACCTGGGTCTTCTGGCCAAACATAAAGTGTGTGCGCTTTCAGCTTTCATCGGCCTGAACGTGTTTAATTTAATTCTCTCGTCTCCCAGGGACCTGCAGCCCCGTCGACACTTTGCCAAATCGCATAAAATGCTAATAAAAATCAAATCAATTTCGCAAGTGGTTGGCCAGTGGGGCGGGCAATGCAATAAATTGCATCAAAATCGTGTAACCAAATTGGTTGAATGGCCAGTAAGTGCATTAGCTGGTGACTGCTTTGTGAGATTCTGTCAAATATCAAATTGACGTGGAGTTCGAGGGCAGCGGCGGAGATGCGACTGTGGCAGGCGGAAGCGGAAATGCATTTTCGAAAACCGGAAATGTCCTTCCGAATACGAATTGCAAATGACGAACGGTTACATGAACGGTTACAACTGGCTATCGTCGTCAGAGGCATAAAGGCCTTATTTCTATATTCAGGCTACCCAGCACAGTGGCTTGTCGGGAGACGGTGTTGAAAAAACGAAAAAAAATCGGAGAATATATGTTGAAATGATATCGAATCAAGAATAATACTGAATTTTGACCATTACAAAAATTAATGCATATTTTCTAGCTTGATATTATCCAAATTATTTCTGAAATTACTCTTATTATTATTATCGTTCTTATTTGGATGTTTATATAGAATTTATTGTTAGATTTCGATATGATACAGATATATTGATGCTCTTGGCCACCCCTATGGAAAGCTACACCACAATGGCCGTGTGTGGAGCAACTTGCGGTGCAGGATGTAATATAAATATTTCAGAATGTTCAACTTTCGGGCACTCGGAGTTCATTAAAGAAGGGAAAGGCAAACTTAAACTGCTGCCAGGCCTGCAAACTCCTTTGCCTGCTTTTTGTCCATTCGCATATTAATTAAACCTTACAGCCGAAAGGCGTCGGCGAGCCCCAAAAGCCAAAAGGTCAAAATACCAGGGCCAGGCTAAAATACCATAAGCTGACCACCACACACACAGACCTTCATACATCTGCCAGCTGCTTCATTAGATGGCGTGGCATATTCTGCCCAACAATGGCAACAGCAACAATACCAACGGCCAACAACAACTGAGCCAAGTTTAAGCCCATAAAAATTTAATTTCGCCTTAACAATGCTGTATGAGCAAACAATTTGCCGTCAGCCGAAATTTATCTTGCTCACTCTGCCGCCCGCTATGTGTCACTTAAATATCAATTTAATTTCCATAATAAAGCCAGCGCCCCCGGAAAATTGGAGACCAAGTCCCCGGGGGATTTTCCCTATGATTGACAGTTTGTTTAGCCGTGAGGATGCGGGGTAAACCCGAAAAGCAGTTGACAGAACATTGATTGAAATAAGTATATCAAATATGTATTAATAGAAATGGTAATTTCAGCCGCAAAACAATACTACAACTATGGTTAATTGTATTTACTAAGCTCTCACATCGCCCAAAGGAATATTGGGGAAAATGAAATTTGTTTGCTCCTTATTAGGGGAGAAATTCGGTTGATTGCAATGCAAATAAATGCCAACTAGCTTTGCAAATCAGCTAAATAAGTTTGGAGAAAGGAATATCACTTGATATTAATTTAACAATAACATGGATATTATGGGATATAATCAAGTTTGTTACTTAAGCTCCGAGAGGAAAATCTTTAAAATTTATTATACATTGCCTCGAAATAATTTGCCACTCGCGATCAAAAGACTTATATGCTTATTAGTTCAGCGAAAACTATAAAAAAAAAAATCATTCCGTTCATTCTGTTTCTGTTGAATTCCAGGCTTGAACCCCATATAATTAGCTTTAACACACCATAACGAGTACTTAGTGGAATACACTCAGAAAACAATAAATTGGACATTTAAAACCTACAATTTCGGTAACAGTTTAACACAGTCTTAATTTAGCTTTATATCCCATTTAATATACGTTTTTAATAATGACTTATATAAAAAATATAAAATTTCCCTTCTAAATTGCAATATTAAATAACTTTATATATAATTTAATAAACAAGATGTATTTCTTCATCTTAAATAGACTTTTTCTCAAGCAAGTAAGTAAATTAAGTTAACCCCAGAATGGAAAATTTATCCACGAGTATGCATGCAGAGTAACATAAAAGCAACGTGAATGAAACAATAAAAGCAAACTTAAAAGTCCATTAAAAATGCTTAAGCGACTTTATAAAGTCGGCAGACCGCGTCAACTTGGGGACAGCCTGGGGAGAATGGAAGGTGGATGTATAGTGAATGTGTTGGGTGACTTTGACTGGACTGAATAATACTCAACCGAACTGAAGCCGCAGATATATAGTATACACTTTATGTGCTACTTGTAACTGCTGCTGCACTAAGAAAAATAATACTATAATTGTAATTATATTAAATATGTAGCCCAAGAAAACTTTCATTCAAACCAAATAGGATTCAGCCTTGCTCCAAAGTCTGATTGAATAATTAAAAATTTGATATTTATAATGCTTTCGTAAATATATACAATGTAAAGCAAATATCTTATTTTCTTCAGTGTCCTGCTGTGGTCGTCGACAATAAATAGAAATCTCAATTTACGATGCGTTAGTTGAGCTGCCGTTCTGGATTTGTCGAGAATGGGGTTGGATAGTAGTTACTAATGCCACTAGGACATTGTTGTTGCTGCCTGACGGGGTGATGGGTGGTCGCGGGATGGTGGCATGTGCAGAGTCCTTGGCGAGGGACCAAACCAAAACCCACTCGTCTGGCCTGCGCCTCTCTAATGGCATTTGTGATGGCTGCGGTTATAGTCGCTGCCGTCGCTGACGATGATGTTGATTGGCGATCCGCCGGCGCATGCATGGATACGCTCCAGTATATGTCTCCATCGCCGCCGCCATCGCCCTAATCCGACCATGGAAAGCGCTTTTCTCGCTGTCTGGTGCACATAGTGTTTATGTTGACATTAAAAACTTTAGCCACGAAACCGAAACCGAAACTTAACCGTCGCATAGTTCAATTATGCGATAAAAGTTCCCGGCTCTTGAAAAGTTTCCCTCGCACTGCGCTAATACGTGACATAATTTGTGGTAATGCGATTGGACTTGAACCGATGGAAAAGCACTGAATTTTTGCAGGCACTTCTCTCTTCGGCGTTGAGTGACTCTCTTGGACGCAAGATACAAGGCTAAAACTTAGAAGGCAAACTTGCGGGTACTTCAATTAGCGCCCACTTCCGCTGTGGTCAGTAGACCCAAGAGCCAGTTAGCCAAGGGGCGAAAGGAAATTGCAGGCTTTTCTCCTTCTGCGAAAATCAGCGGAAAAAACTCAACCGCAAATGCACTTTCTGCGATTTTAGCTGGCTTTGATGATTTCTCTTTTGGTCAAAATACATCCGCCCAGATTCGCGAGGAACTTGGCCTCGAGCACTTGGCCTGAAACAAAGTGAAGCAGCCTCAGCTAATTGGCCCTTACATACAAGTGGTAGTAACTCAATTGGGCATTGCAGGATACAAGATTCGTCTCATTATTTCCTCAGCCATTGTTAACAGAAAGTTACCTCTTATTATATTCAACTTGCATACAATTTTCCATGTGCATTAATCTATGTAAAGTTACCAACTAATATGTGAATAAAGGCATCTAGTTCAAGTCTAATTAACCCCAGTTTGAAATAATTTGATTGGATATGTGTAATTTAATTTTTGCCCCAAATAATTGTTACAATGAAATATGTGCCAACTGCGTATATTCTAAATGTTTTCATGTTATTTGCATCCGTTGGATTATCCAAAAAATAATTAACCTATCATAATAATTATAATAAAATAATTACCTTTTCGATTCAGCTTAAATAGTGCGTTTTTTTCATTTGAATCATACATTTGCTAATTGGCTTTGTAATTAATATGTAAGCAGGTTAATTGAAAACAAAAATGTGTAAATGTGTAAAATGTGGTTTGTGTATTTCTTAGTACTGTAAAAATTTTAATAATTTGTTACGAAAAATACGTTCATATTTTGTGAAGTAGCTTTGGAATTTAAGTATTTGGTAAAAATACATTTATGTAAAGAATTTAATTATCTAAAGCTGTTGAGCGGCTGAAATTAAAAAGAAATATTTTTATATGATTGTTTAAATCTACATTTATAATTGTATTATAAATAAAACGAGCAAGTAGCTGCAGATAGATTATAGCCTTAAAAATATGAATGACTTATATACAATACGAGTTTAAGTTGCTTATTTCGGCAGAAGTTTGTTGAAAGATTTTCACATATGTTTAGTGCCCAGGTACGTTTAAATAAGTGAGCTGATTTACGTACAAAGGAACTACACCTTAATTAACATATAAAAATATAATCTGATTAAACAGAAGCGTCAGGAATATTAAGCGGGTCGCAGCTGACGATGGGGCGTTTAAGCAATGTCACTGCCGCTGGCTGCTTAAAATTTAATGAGGCATTCGCTGAATTTTATGTGCACGAAATGTGCTGCAACATGGCCACCTTCCCTTCACGATTTTTCCTCTGAATGTGACAGCGCATAACTTTACGCAAATTGCTGCATTATTTCAGCTTCTTTGGGCAAACTATTTTTACTCGGGCCTCGCATAAATATGAATTTCCAAATTTACATGGCACTAAAAAAGCAACAAAGTATTTTTTTCTTTCAGCTGCAACTATGCGGCGTTCAGCGACAAACAACAAACAAGGGACATTTTCCGGGTGAAACACGGGCGATGGGAGACGAAAAACCTCTCAGAAAACAGGCGTATAAGTCTACGATGGGATATAGCTTTGTTGGTCTGCCACCGTTGACAGGCCCGCACTTCTGTTGCGGGGTGGAGGCTCTGGTGGAACGCAGAAAAACTTTTTAATTAAATTCCCCTGCCAGTCAGGAGCCACTTCTTGTCTTAGCCTCCAGAAGCAGCAAAAGCGCTGGGCGAAGTGGGCAAAGAGTTCAGTTTGGTGACAAGTTTGCATAAAGTAGTAAAAAAGCTATTTTTATACCGTTAAGAGGTTCAAAGCACTCGGAGAAAAATGTATTTTTTAATGCATACAAAATTAATTTCAAAGTCAGTAAATCAGATAAAAAATGCTCAAAAGAAAATACATGTGTTGAAGGAAGATAAATTATTTTAAGTTTAATTTTATTCAACATGCGTTTATTTATATTTTTAATTATATTATCAAAAGTGTTTGTCCTGTGTTTATTTTTTTTAATTTACTAGCTGTATTTTACAAATCTTCTAGTTAAGCAACTTGCCATATTTTTATTGCGAATTGTATTTTTCTTGTGTAAGCTGTGGAGTTCCTGGAACTGAAAAACTCCAACATCATCGAACTCGCATTTTCAGAAAAGTTTAAACATCTTGAAGTTCAAGAACAGCTGAAGAAACTCGAACGTCCTTACCCGGCCCAGAGAATAACAATTGGGGGGAAATTAACTCAATCATAGTGTGTTTATTGCAAAAGCATTGTAATTTGCCAGCATTGGTTTTGCTTTTAAAAGTTCTTTTTAAAGTTTAAATGGTACTTAAATATTGTGTGTGCAATTTCCATCAGATTTTGTGCGCAGTTGGGATTGCAGCTTCTGGCGGCCTTCAAAGTCAATTTGAAAGCATAAACGGTGTATTTCTTCCTTCCTTCATCTGCGGACTATTCGCCTTGGGCCCTGAGCGAATTCCGTCCAGCTCCTCATTGGGTTATTCCCGGACTCCGGCATCCGACTACTTGAAGCCGTTGCAACAGGCAGCAGAGTCTCTTTGGTCCTTCCCTGCCAACATCCTCCTCGTCCTCCGGCTGTCGCATCCTTTGACTCCGCAACAAGTGTCTGTTTGCGCCTGCTTTGGGGAGGACTCCTTGGGGTGGCATCTGTTGCTTCTGCGGCTGCTGTTTGCATTTTTATGGTAAACTGCCGCTGGCGAGTCAATGTTTCTCTTTGGCCCCTCAATTAAGCGAGGCAGCGGTGGAAAATACGTCGGAAAAACCCATTAGTCTTCAACTGCATTCATATTTTTTCCCAAATTCTAAATAAAACACCCAGTTACATTAAGGAGAGTTTTTTACACAATAATTTGAAAAAATATGATATTTAATTGGCTTGATAACAGAGATTTACGGTTTAATTTTAAACTGATTACAATTTTTCCGATGTATTTTAGCTAGAAAAAAAATATTATCATATTTTATATTTCAATGTAAAAAGCTTTTCTGTGCTAGTAATTAATTTGGGTAATAAATCTGCATACTGAATTTAGAAGTTTAAGGAAAAAATTAATTTTGTTTGCAATTTTAGACAATTTTAAATATGTAACCCCTTTTTCATTCATTTTTTTTTCAATTTTGATTGTAAATAATTAACATTGTAATGGTGATTCGGAAAATTTACCCCTATGGCTATCACTTTCTTATTGACTTTAAAAGGCTATCAAGAAAACATAAAAATCGAGCGGTACGAAAATATTTTAAAAAATATGATATCTTTTTTGGACAAACAAGAAGGGAATCTAATTTTGTATACCTTTGCAGTCTGCAATTTGATTATTGAAAGTCGATATAAAGATTTTTCTTTTTCTTTACTGTTGACTATGTTTTCATTTAATTGTGTTTTTTTTATTCTCTTCCTGTAATTAAATGCGGTCAGTTGAGCTAAATATACTGTAATTGCAAATGTTTTCGCTGTTTTTTTTTTTTTTTTTTGCAAAAGGGTCAGCGTGACAAGTGGGTAAAGTTTGCAGGCCGCTGACAAGCGCTGAACTTTTCCGACAAATTGCTTGGCCCCGCAGCGAGACATTTGCACCTGTCGCCTGTTCCCCTTACAGAAAAATGTTCCCGCTTTCCCAGCATATTGGAGATATATGTATGTATACATACATCACTGTCAGCGGAAATTTCTCGTCTTTTGGTTTTGTTTGCTTGCGTTTGGGGCTAAATTTAGGGGCATCTTCGTAGAAAAGTTTGGACAAAATGCGAGAGAAAGAGAGCAGACGGCAGAAGACAGAAGGCGGAAGGCAGATGTGAAATAAACATGCTAAAAATCGAAAATTCAATTTAAACGTCACATTGCTCTGTCATCAAATCATAATTCCGCTCAAAGGAAAAGTGTGGGGCGGTCCGCGGGGCACTGCTTTGCTCAGCTGATATTCTATGCCAGAAACGTGTCTTTCGGCCTTCGGAAATCTGGCAAATGTCAGACAGTCTGTCAAAGAGGCAGATGAAACGTGAGATTCGGGCTTGTATGGGTGGCATCTCATGAATGAATCGGCCGACGCAGCAAATTCCCCTCAATGAAGACGGCTGGCGAATGGGAAGCGAAATGCATCAAGGTTGTGTGCCACTTGCCAGTTGCCAGCTTTTTGGCCAAATCCCCAGCCAAAAACGAAAGGAAATCAGCAGCTGCCATTGATTGCGAGGCCGTTGAATGGAAAGTATCTTCGTGAATGGTCCAAATTGCAGGCCGTCTAATAGAGCCAACGGATTTTGTCGGATTTCTGCCACCCGGGCATCGAATTAAGTTGGCACCCGTTTCTTTTAAGGCTTCCTTCCTCCTGCGTTGATTGCTGGGAGGGATAAACCCAAAAAAAAAAAAACTGGCTTAAAAGATAGAAAAAATTTTTTTTATTTAAGAAGTGGGAAAGCCAAAAATTGTAGTAATTGAATGATTCACAAAGAAAAAGGAAAAAAGGTAAAGATAAAATAAATAAAGTCCAGAAAGTACTTATATATCGTCCGATTTAAATTTAAATTGTAAATATCTTTATATCTTTATTTTCCCACTGGTTGAAAGTTTCAGTTTAAGTGACTGATTCTCAGATTAATTTCTTCTCTCGACACTACACATATTCGTTACTGGCACTGTGATTCTCCATCAATTAATCAGCTGGAATCCGGATATTCTTCGGACGATTGCCGCCACTCAAATCCGATCGAGTTACCATTCAGTTTCGGGCTATCTGCAATTTTCGATTCTCGTATTTCAATCAAAGGCAAATATTTACATTTTTCACTTAGCCAGGCGGACGAAATGAAATGCCAAACAAAGGACACAAACTGCGCCAAGCCAATAATGTGCGCTCGGAAAAAGAAACCGAATAATTGTATTAAATAAGGAAACGAGCCACTAAAGAGCCTGAAACGGCGGCAGCCGGCTTGAATCCTTGAAGATCCAGTTCCCGTCGCAGTTCCAGCTGCTTGGCGGCGCCAGCCTGAAAAAGAATTAAACTAATATTTATCAAAGAGATGAGCGCGACGTGCTTCAAGCTAAACAAAAGACGACAGCAAAAGCCGGCGCCACCCGGGGAAAATGAGGAATGGCCCCGGACGAAAAGGACGAAAATGAAAAGGAGCTGGAGGCTCTGCAGGACGAACAGGATGAGCTGGATGATGCGAGTGAGATGCTGCAGCGTCACGACAGACTAAGGCAAGTGACGCTGTCAAAAAGCGGAATAAATGGACCCGCTCTTATCCACTTCGCCCTCTACTCTTCCTGCCCCCGGTGTTTTGGGCTTTTACACTGAATAATAATTCACGTCTTGAAATGCATTTTCTCTGAGGAGATTCTTTTGAATAACAATTTAATTAGTAAAGTATTTGGACCGATTTTATTTAATGGAATTTATCTAGCAATAAGTGAGTTCTGGGAATGGTTTGAAGAAGTCTCTAAAATAACTCAACTGTAAATTGTTAAGTGGCAAGGAATTTTTTTAATTTTCTCTTTTCCTAAATCAATGAAGTAAGAAAATAAATTTCTAAATGCTTTGCCCTTGAGCTTATCTTTTTGGCTGAAAGATTTTTTTGACGTATGAATTCAGTGGCGAAATATTTTTCAATCTTCTGCTTGCTGTTTTTAGGGCAATTTCAAGTAGGTCTATAAAAAAAATCCATCTAAATATATTCAGTTTTTCCTGGATTATTCTTACCCCGCCTTAATGGTCAAGGTCGGCATACTTATATCCAGTTTTAAAGCAATATTTCTCGCAGTGAATGTGTGCGGCAGTGAGTGGCGCGAGAGTTGAGCCAACTTTATGCTAATTAGCAGCTGCTAACCAGCGTTAAAACTTTGCACTTAACAGGCTCGAGGATTGGAGAATGGAGGCCGAGGGCAACCAGCAGCCGGGACATGTGTTCCAATGTGCTCCAACTCCGGAATTTACGGGCTGCCAGCTGCTTGGGCTTTGTGGCTCCTCCAAATTGGATAAGTGGCGCTTTCTCGCATTTTCGGACAGCTGGGGCCCCGGCACAATGGACTGCGGCACAGATCCAATATTTTCCGGGGGCTACGAAATCGAGTAGCAGCTCTCCTTGGCTCAGCACTTTTTCTGCTGTTTCATTCTCGCTCGTTGTGTGCTGTGCATTTTGATACTATATACATAGAAAATATAGCATTTATAAGCATATATTTTGGTTTGTGTGGAAGTGTGCTGGGGTAATTGCATTGAAATGGGAAAATAAAACGGCTATAAATATGCCCATTGTGTGCCAGTGCGATTTCAGTGCCAACAAAGCGCGCCATAAATTAACTAAATTGAAAACCATTTCGGTGCAGCGTTCTCTGAAGTCCTCCGCCTCCTCCCTCTAAGCGCCCCCCGGACCTTCAGTGGCTGGCAACACTTTTATATTCATTACATTTCTATTGTGCCCTGCAGTTGAAAGGAAGCATCTGAGCTTTATTATGGCGTTGGTAATAATTTGCTGGTATTCAATTGATTGCAGTCACTTCTAATTTTGAAAGATATATTAAAATTATTTAGACTTAGCGATTAAAAGCCAATACCCAGTGGAAGACCTAGTAAAAGATGCATTCAGTCAGCTAGCAATGGTCAATAAATATTACAGAAAAATGTATAATAAATGGCTTTAAATGTAAATAGACATTTGTTAGACAAGTTCGAGAGAAACAGACTTCACTTGCACCCGTCCAGGCTCGACTGGGAATTTAATCAGCTTGCTTTGATTCCCTGTAAGAGCATTACAAAGCCAGCTCAGAAATTTCCGCCACATTTTCGTAGCTGCTTTTTTTTACTCTTTGATGCGCTTTCCGCTCGCTGCGCACATAAATATGCAATAGAAACTTTTCTCACGTTTTTGATTGCATTTTTTGTGCAGCGTCATAAATATTTAATGTTTACTTTCGCCAGCAGTCGGCAGTCGGAACTGAGCTTCATTTTTTACCCATCGCTGCCCCTCCCCGATTTCAGTGCACATTTATCCTGGTAATGCAGACAGGAAGGCCCTTTATTGCTTTTGCTTGTGGCCGACGGTAAGTAAATACAATGTGTTGAGAGCGCGAGCTCTCCGCTAATGTCCTTATTAATAAGGACAAGGATAAGCGCAGGAAATCCACTAAATGTGGCCAAAAAACCACACGATGCACTTCATTAACTTAATTAAAAATCTTGGCAGCAGCCGCAACAGCAGTTCAGAAGCTTGAGCGTGGAAAATAGCGTATATGCGAGTGCTTGAAAGGAGACGAGTGCCAGTGCAAGTGCAAGGACCGCAAAGCGAGTCAATTCCAGCTGAGTGCAAATAATTCTCATGTTCACAAGTGCACGGAAAAAAATTACGTAAAATAAGTATCTTCCTTAACATCCTACCTACATCTGCTTTATTTCAAAAGAATCTCTGAAAATCTATAAATCGGTTAACATAAAAGGATAGTGTCGAGTACCTAAGCCTGTGCATTAAAATAATTAAGTCAACTTTATTTGGTCATTGAAATTAAGTATTTTACTTCTAGCTTAGGTAAAATAAAACCATGTAATTTTGCTCTGTGCATCCACATAAATGCAACCCACACTCATAACGCGGCACACGGAGCGTAAACTCAATTAAAAACTGTCGAGCTGTTGCCGCCACGCCGCATTTCGCTTGATGACTGAAGTTGATTATCTTTATCCAGTGTCAGAAAAACACACACACTAACATGTCGCTCTCCCTTCTCGTTTTTCTTTCTTTCCCCAGGTTTTCCGCAGGTTTTTCCCTGCTTTTTCCTAGCTTAGCTGCAGTTTTTCCCTTCACTCTTAACGCCCAATGCAAATGCATTGTTGGTTCCGTTTTTGCGGGAGGCTGGATCCTTGGAATTTCTTTCATTACAGACATGTAATTTATATTTTCTTGTTACCTCTGCTGCCGGCAAACCATAATTGGATTTCCAACGCAGTGGTATTCATAAATTAGCCATCTAACTGGGTTTGGAATGCACAATGTGAAAGGATCCAGAGGATGCGAGCTTAATTCCCACGCTGAGTGGTCAGATCCCATGTATGTCATTCAGGAATCGTGATTGTTTGTGAGTTGTGGCTAAAAAGTTTATATTTCAGCTGAACCGAAACACATATTGACTAATTTAATTAAATTTCAATTATTTAATGGTATCATTTTAAATTAAATTTGTGCAATTCGGTTTTACTTTTTGACTATTGTTGCCGTTTTCACTGCGATTTTGTTTTTTGTGAAAAATAACCAGAAATATTTAAATATAAAACTCCCCAATGACTAAAATATTATAAACGATTTGACGCTCATATTTACGGAGAGAAATTAAAATTAATCCCAATAGCGCTGCAGTCGAAAAGCTAAGCTGTACGCAATAGAAACGAAAACGCAAACAATTATTGTGAAATTTTGCAGTATCATTTTAAAAGCATTCCCAAATAGCCGCTTTGCTCTTTTTGCGACATTTTACTCGCTGTGTGCGTGTGTTTTCATCTAAATGCAGAATACAGCAAACAAAGTCACGGCGAATAGAGTGATTTCGGATGCCTTGCAGCACATACAAACTCATCTCCCAGTCGCATGTTTGGAATTTTTATGTGGCTGTGCACTTCAGTGCGAGGGGACCCATACAGCCCCCACTATATATCGCCTATATTCCACCCTTTTTCCAGCGATTTCTGCCACACTCTGGTGCACTCTGTTCGAATGCAGTGCCTACAATGTCTCAAATGCGGCTAAGCATGACGTTGATGAAGCGCATGCAACAGCTCAACTTGGTTGAAGGCTCATGGCGTGGCAGGTTGCTGCTGTTGCTGTTGCGATGTTGCTGCTGCCGTTGCTGTTGCTGTTGCTAAATTTGCTGCTGACAATTTCTTGTTAGCGCGCTGTTCATGTTGTGGTTGCGTATGCGTGTGTGTGAGTTTCTGTCAGTGTTTCGGACGATAAATTTTCAATTTTGCAAACTCGCTAGCTGAATGTGTGCGTGAGTGTGCCAGTGTTTGTGTTTGTGTGAGTGAGCGTTTTAGCGTTTCCGCCTCTTTAGCCACAGTTCAGCGCAGCACAACATGGCGTATGATTGATGCCGTCTCAAGCAGAGGCACGCACACACGGGCACTGCAAGAATAGTCAGGGGAGAAAGTTGCTCAGGACTTATTTTAAGCGAAATGGAGACATGAAAATAATAAGCGACATTTCCTTGCAAACTCCTCGTATATTTTATTAATCTTGGTGGTAAACTTCACAAGTAAAATGTAAAATATTAACAGATAACGTCGATTTTTTTTCCGTGGAAATGGGCTTATAATATTTACATAAATATGAAATCTTGCGTGGCTAAAAAGGGTGATGGTGTGGTGTGCCAATTCTATAGCAGAAATTCATTCTAACGTCAGGTCTTGATGGAGCACCTGACATCCACCTGCACACAGCTACACACATGGTAAACATACCGCAGCAGTAACACCAACTCCAACACCCTCTCTAGTATGAGCTTAGCTCCCATTATGCGTTAAGGTCCTTTAATTACTTGCACACAGCTCATCACTTATCTCATTCATTGCAGCATCGCGTTAAAGACGTCTGAAGATTTATAAGCCAAAGATAGGGAGCGGTAGCAACGGAGCCACAAAGGAGGGAATCAGGAGCAAGGTTAGTCCCTTAGCATTAACGTTAGTAAAGGACCAGAGAGATTAGCAGAAATTCAATAACAGTCCACCTTTGCAAGACACACAAAATTGCTAATTTAAAAATAAATCTTTAGCTTATGGAAACCTATAAAGAAATCTAAATTAATGGAAGGTGATGGTTCTTCTTGTTATTATTTGTTAGTTTTTAATTTAAATTCAAATATGCTTGCCATAGAAGTTACAAATATTTCTTGAATTTACCATTTAAGCGGATCATAACATTTTACGTTATGATTTATGCTTTGGGAATAGTAAACCTTTCATGGAATTCCATTTTGGCATTATAGCAAGGCAGTGAATGGATTTTGTAGTGCACTCTCCGCCCTTGCGAAACAATTCAATTAGTGGCAGCTAAGAGACAAAGTATTCCAGCAGCCATATAACAAGATTTTATGACTCACTCGCAGGACGCAGGACGCACAGTGCAGGATCATGGCCAAGGAATTCCACGATGGCCAAGGCATTCTCATAAAAGTCAGTACAAGTATATTGAGTGGAAAATTGCAGGGCCAGCTATGCACTTTGATGTGATGCAGCTGCTGTAGCTGCATAGTTTCCCCGACTACAGGATTAGATTGCATTAGATTAAGGCATCGGCTTCGACATCAGATGTCCTTTGAATCGGATCTAGAGATTAAATGGCTTCTCTTCTCTCTCTGTCAAATAAATTGCAATTGGCCTTATGATGGTGCTGGTAAGTCATTACATTGATTGAAAAGCCCCGGACTAGTAGGTCGTGTTTCCTCAGAAGCCAACAAGTTGGGAATATGCCAACAATTAGCGGCTGTGAAATCAGAGATGTCACGTCCACTGCCCCACACACGAAATGGGGTGCGGCAGGACAATGCACAAGGACAAAGGGACACTTTAACTGCAAAATATTTCCGTGAATAAATGCGAAATGGCATTTTTTTTATGATGATGTCACAGCGCGCCGGAGAAATAATTTTAAAACCAATAAATTGTGCGAAAAAAAAGAGCAAGAATATAACCGACAACAACAGAATGAGCTATAAAATGGCAACAACAAATGTTTGACTTCACAAAACGGGCATTTATGTAGGGAACATAAATTCCTTTTTGGCTGGAAATCATCGATGTTTTGCCCTCATACCATGGAACACCATAAATAATCAAATGAAAATAACAAAAGACTATAAGGCGCAACAACGGAACGAAATATGCAAATGCCTTTTGCAAATGGCGAGTGCCAAGCGAATTTCGTGTGTTTTTCCCCAGAAAGCGGAAGGAGGACGAGAGAAAGAGAGGCCGTGCCCGCAATTTATGTTAAATTCAATGCTTTATTACAACACACACGCACAGGCGAAAATATGTCGGACTTGTGTGAGTGCGTCGCCGCTCCCATATATGCAAATCATATCACTCATACGCCCACGCGAACTTTAAATGCAAAAAACATTATCAAAAATGAAACACCAGTGAAAATATCAGCCCCCGACAAGGAAGAAAGCAAGCAACAAAAACAGGAACCAGAATGGGATGGGAATTCCTGAAGATAAGCAAATGTTTTCACATGTTTTGTGCACAAATTTTATTATGCACACAAATAAACAAAAAAATACTTACACACATCCCGAAAATGCCTACATATGCCAGGCATTTTACACGAACTGTTGTTCCAACACTCTCGAACAAAATTAATGGCAAACAATGAGCTGCTGCTCACTTTTATGATTTGCCGCTGCCTGTCTGTCTGTCTGTCTGTGACCTTGACTTCGGGGAAATTGCGGATGCAAAGTGGGGAGCCATAAACGATATTTGATATTACATTTGGAAAGGATTGCACCGCATGACACTGACGGCTTTCCTTTCTCAAATTGAAATAAATCAGACGATTCTAGGAATTGGCAGCCGCAAGTGCTTCCGCCCTTTACACAGGAAAATGTTTTATTCCTTTTTGGCGTTTTTTGTGGTGTTTTCGAATTACATATTCCCAATTTAAATGAACCATTTATTAATGCGCTTATTTAATTACTTTCAAATAAATATTTGGTTTCTTATATGATCAAAATTTGTTTTCTGCCTATCAAAGTTATGTTTTCTTTGTCTTGCATTTAAACTGATTGCTTCCCGCATTTTGTTGTTCGGTGTAAGCTCGCGCTGGCATAAATATATGATTCGAAATCAACGCATTCATTATTTACAACCATGCCGACGCTGAGAGGAAAAAAAAAAGAAAAAGAGCTGTATGGCAATGTAAACCGACAGCAGCTTTGACACATAAACATCAAGTGCGCAAGAGGCAGCAACCCCTCTGTGCCGGGATTTAGCCCCACGCCGCGTTCCTCTTCAGCTGGAGCAGCCCCGAAAAAGGGGCGCCAATGTCGACAGCAGCAATTTAAAATTGCTGGCTTTTTAACTCGCATCCATTTACAGCAATTTCGTGTGCTCTCGAGACGTGTGCGAGTCCCTCGTGTGATGTGTCAGGTTGAAATTACATCGGGCACTTGGCAAATGGCAAAATGCTTCAAGGAAAAGGCAGACGAGGACCGCGGATGAGAACGGGTCCGTCATAAATAAGCTGGATGCGAAGCATAAATTGAATGTGGAGCCTGGATGAGAAATCAAATTTTATGACTTTGTAATTGAAATGCGCTGGCGAGCATATGAAATTACACATACGCCGTGTGCGCAGCACATTACGCATACGCCTCATGGGTCGCACATATTTTAATCTCCGTACTCGCAGTTGTCCCTTAAATAAGCTACGCGACCAGCTTGTCATATATGTGTGTACACATATTTAAGCTAAATAAGGAATTTATTGAAATTCAGGGAAGAACCTATAATAATTTCCTATTAAGGAAACAAGAAATGTTTTTTATTAAAACTCATTTATTTTAATAATAAAATATTTAAATGACCGTTGAAAGTCGCCACAAAATTACGCATTCTCTTCGTGAGATTAAGAGATTCTTCCTTTATTTTTGTTGGTTATTTATTAAGCACTGCCTTTCTGTCTGTCTGAATTTCACGGTGAGTCACTTGCTTCGTGACTCTTGCTGCTCAGCCGCAAATCTTCCCGGCTTTAAAAATGCTGTCTGTCTGTTCTGGTAAAAAACGAGCGCAAAGAGCTTAATGCGCCAAAGTGCCGGCGCCAAGCCAAAACCATATAAAAAGAGGGACTGCACAGCGGTTAGGGGGGCGGGGCAGCAGACCATAAACTGCAACCATCAACTGCATTGCATTCTTCTCGAAAACGAGTGGCTGCTGTGGGGCAAACTCGAGTGAGCTCGCTGCTTGAAACAATTGCTGGCGATATCTGCAAAAATTAAGTTTCCGCTGGCTGGTTTTAAAAAGCACTTTATGCGCTCATCGCCAACTTTGCTTTTATCTTTTTCCCTGACTGTGTTTATTCCGCGAAAACTTAAGGATTTGCAGCCATAAAATATATTTTGTGTTAACTGAAGGGCGGTCCAGCGAATATCCAGCATCGCAGTTAATAAGGCAGAAGGGGTGGCATAAATCTAAATTGAAATCTCCGCAGTAAACTATTTTCTATTTACAACAAACTGCTGGAGAGCAGTTGGCCAACTAAAATTACTCTTGTTTAGCAAGGCATCCCATCCCATTCCATTCCTCTGTTCATGAAATCCGGATTCAGGGCCCCAACAAGTCCTGTCAGCAAAGTCGTGAGACTGCGGCAAACCTCAAGACGCTGCCGCATAAGCCAGAGAAACTGCCAAATATTTGAAAAGTTGTGCGCTCTCGTGGCGGCAATGTCAAATATTAGGACCAAGGGGTGGAAGGCAATCAGGAAAAAGCCGGCCAGCAGTAAGGGAAAGTTGCTCATGCAGGACGAAGGACATAAATATTAAAACCTATGAATATTTACGCCCCTGTCGGCTTTGGCAATAATACAAATAAGAGGGGCTTCCTCCCCTAAGTCTTAGCTGCCAAATCGGGCCCATCGCGCCCCGAACGATTCATAATTAAATTACATTATTTATGTCCTGTTGCCAGGAGAATTCATCCGGACAGGAGTCGTAGCTTGCTGCCCCGACTGTGGACCCTCGCCCCGGGGCTTAAAGCGGCTTACGATTTTCTGTTTGCTGACCAAATAATTGGGGCCATCTTGTCCCCCATTGATTAGCATAATTAACACTGAAAGTCGCTCGAGCGCAGCCGCCTGCCAAACACAAATAAACCCAATTGCGAGTGCATTCGCACAAACAGTCACAGTCGCAATCATACAATCGCACCAGAACAATCATCAGCCAGAAATGAACTCGTGCGCGATCGAGTTTCGAATTGCCAGCCAATTTCCCACCAGAGATGAATTTTCTAAAATTGAAAACACCCAGCGGAATAATGTTTTGACATTGCTATTTATTATTGTACTCAGTCGATTGGTTTGCGAATTTTCGCGTTCATATCACATTGTTGGAATTTATTGCTAAGTTTGCCCTTTAAAAATGTCATGAATAGTTACAGGCATATTTCCAGAGCAAGAAAGTTCAATTAAGAGTGTCTGGCTGTAAATATACAATATGTCTGTGCTTTAAATAATACAGTGTTTAAAGCAAATTAAAGATAAGTATTACTTAGGTGAAATTGAACTGTGTTTATTCCAAAGGAAATACTTTACTTTATTTCTACATTTCTGACGCAATTTCTATCAATTATTTAGCCTTTATTCTGTGCTTAAATTCCGAATAATATTTCGAGTAATCATATTCACATTTGTTTCATTTTCTCCCAAGTCTAAACAGGAAACCATAATTTATTTCCATTTGGGTGCCTGGTTTTTCAAAAAAATGTTTCCCCAGAGTTCATTGCCTTGAAAAATAGTTTTTTAATGATGCTGGGAGGCTGCTGCTTAATGTGAGGGCCGCCGCCCTGCTTTTGTTTCGAATTTCACTCGATTTTTGAGTGTCGCGAGGGCTTCACACCTGCCGCACAGGTGTGGCATCGTCTGGCCGTCTAGACGCCTCTCCCCCGCCTCAAATTTCCCGGCTCAATTGCCACTTGGCCGCATTCGATAAATCGTGCAGCGGGACACTCACATTAGGGCAGGATTCGCTCGCAAATGCTTTTTTTTAAGCCAAGTTCGTCGAACGCTGAGGCAATGGCAATGGAATTCAATTAGGGAGGGATGTATAAATTGTGTTTCAGCTTGCGGTTCCCTCGAATTCCGAATTCCTCTTCTAGAAATGACCACAGAAATGGGAAAGGAGAGATGTCGGGGCAAAGGCAAAATAAATAAAAATGTGAAACGGAAGCTGGCAACGAGAGTGGCCGCAACAATGGCGGAGGCGCCACCGCCTTTTAGCTGCCTTTTGTTTATTTGTTTCGCATTTCGAAGAGTGAACAATTCAATAATCAAAAGAAGTATGAAAATTAATACAAAAGGTCTGCGGTCACACCGCCCCCGTCTTCCCGGCTGATGATTCACGGCGGCTGCGGTGGCTGTGGGAAAATGGGGAAAATTCTTAGCTGCCTATGGCCGCCGGGTCATGAAAGCGTTCGCTTCGCGGTTGCTGCTTTCTCTGCCTTTCCTCTGTATTTATTCGCTCTTTTATTTTCCTTCTTTTTTGCCTCATTGTTTCATTGTTTAAAAATTCTCCTTGGAAATTGTAACAACTGTGACCATCATTAGGGCGACATGTGCGTGTGGTAAGGTCTTTGTGTGCAGAAAAGTAGAAGGGAAGAAGACGTTGTGCCCGCAGGACAGAGCTTTTATGAGAATTTAAATTCAGACTTTAAGGCACTGCCATTTGCACTTTATAAATACAGCTGAGTAATGAATTTTTTCGCATTTCTCTCTCTCTCTCTCCAGGCGACAATCAGAACAGCAGTAAATACAATCCAGCAGCGCACAGAGATTTATTGAAAGAGATACCCAAGTACAAGGCATAAAAGTCAATGACCACATCAACTGGCGGCCGCAAGCAGCATTTTTATTAAGCCCACGCCCCCACATAAATTAGTAATCAGGCGACGACGACGACGACGACTACGAGGCGGCCGGCCGCAGGCGAAACTAATAAGACGACTTATTTTTATTGAAATTATGATTAATGATGAGTTCGGCGCAGTAAATCGCGGCACCGACACGGTGGCGTATACGCAATGATGCTGAGGGTCGCAATGACCGCAATGGGCTGGGGTTGCTCACACGCCGCGTCGGCCCGCTTTAGCTATTGAAAGACCTGCTTGATGGCTTCGCCTGGCCTGGACTGGCAACGCCACCAGAGCCACCACCAGCAGCACCAGCACCAGCACCACCAGAATCACACTCACCCAGTGATCCACCAGAAACTGATCTCCACCGCCACGCTGACTCTGTTCGTCCTCTTCCTGAGCAGCTGGATAGCCTATGGAGCGGCAAAGGCCACCGTGGCTGCTCCGCTCCTGGAAAGCGAGACGGAGCCGTCGTCGTCCCAGTCGCAGGACTTTAATAGTAGCAGCGCCTTCCTTGGAGCCATTGCCTCGGCCTCCGGACTGGGTTCGGGATTGGGATCACTGTCGCCCATGAACAGCAGTCCCATTGCCATAGTCACGTATCAGGGAATCACCAGCAGCATTCTGGGTGACAACAACACGACGCTGGTGCCGCTCTCGGATACTCCCCTGCTCCTCGAGGAACTCGCCGCCGGAGAGTTTGTCCTACCTCCCCTACAGTCCATCTTCGTGACCATCGTCCTGCTGGTCGTCATCCTGGGCACCGTGATTGGCAACGTCCTCGTCTGCATAGCCGTCTGCATGGTGCGCAAGCTGAGGAGGCCCTGTAACTACCTGCTCGTATCCCTGGCGCTCTCGGATCTATGTGTGGCCTTGCTGGTGATGCCCATGGCCCTGCTGTACGAGGTGCTGGAGAAGTGGAACTTCGGGCCGCTGCTGTGCGACATCTGGGTGTCCTTCGACGTGCTCTGCTGCACCGCCTCGATCCTAAATCTGTGTGCCATATCAGTGGATCGCTACCTGGCCATAACCAAGCCACTGGAGTACGGAGTCAAGCGGACGCCGCGCCGGATGATGCTGTGCGTGGGCGTCGTCTGGCTGGCCGCCGCCTGCATCTCATTGCCGCCGCTCCTGATCCTGGGCAACGAGCACGAGGACGAGGACGGCCAGCCTATTTGCACGGTGTGTCAGAACTTCGCATATCAGATCTACGCCACGCTGGGCTCCTTCTACATACCGCTGTCGGTGATGCTGTTCGTCTACTACCAGATTTTCAGGGCGGCGCGACGGATTGTGCTGGAGGAGAAACGTGCCCAGACGCATCTACAGCAGGCCCTCAACGGCACCGGCTCGCCCTCGGCACCGCAGGCTCCGCCCTTGGGCCACACGGAACTGGGCGGCAATGGCCAGCGGCACAGCAGCGTGGGCAACACCTCGCTGACGTACTCCACCTGCGGCGGATTGAGCAGCGGCGGCGGCGGAGCTCTGGGCGGCGGCGGCGTCAGCGGCGGTCACCATGGCAGCGGCGGCGGGGTGAGCGGATCCACTGGACTCCTGGGATCGCCGCACCACAAGAAGCTGCGCTTTCAGCTGGCCAAGGAGAAGAAGGCCTCCACCACGCTGGGCATCATCATGTCCGCCTTCACCGTCTGCTGGTTGCCCTTCTTCATCCTCGCTCTCATTCGTCCCTTCGAGACGATGCACGTCCCGGCCTCGCTCTCCTCCCTCTTCCTCTGGCTGGGCTACGCCAATTCGCTGCTAAATCCCATCATCTACGCCACACTCAACCGGGACTTTCGCAAGCCCTTCCAGGAGATCCTCTACTTCCGATGCTCCAGCCTCAACACGATGATGCGGGAGAACTACTACCAGGATCAGTATGGAGAGCCGCCGTCGCAGCGGGTGATGCTGGGCGACGAGAGGCATGGAGCCAGGGAGAGTTTCCTCTAGGCAAAGTCCCCCGGATAGCAGCAGTCGGGAAAAAGCGAATCTGAGGTGGGCAAGGATACCGATGCCGGTCGCAGGATCTTCTAATAGGTTTCCGGAAGAATAGTGCGGCCTGGCAGCATCCCCATTCGAAACACTCACTTAACTGTACACTCTGAAGTTAAAAGCTAAAGCTTTAGCCAGAAAAACTGTAAGGCGTAGTTGGGTGTTGAAGGTAATCTCGGGAAAGTCTAAGGGATTTTGGAGTGGGATTTTACAGGTCTAATTTAGGGATATTCGGTTAGTAACAAATTTAATTTCTTTTTTAGCTCTAATACTATTGATTTACGTTTTATGAAATCCAAACTTTTTAGACAAGCTTCCCTTTCCTGGAAAACAGTTTTTTTTTTACAAATAATTAACATTTAAACTTCAAGTTTTTTAATTTTTGAAAAATACGAAGATGATTGAGATGGGATGAAGTCAGCCATTCTGTTTTAGACCTTTATTATCCCAGCCAAAAATACCAAGAGAAGTCCAGGGATTGCTTTTCATCCCCCCTCAAATAAGAACCCCCCTCAGTACACACACACACATGGATATTTGTATGTAGTAGCGTTAGTAGTGCGTATCTCTGTATATGTGCACACCACATCCCTGGCACTCGCAATAAGTGCGAGATGTAGACGACTCCTCTAAATGTAACTTGTTGTTGTAATTTTAAATGTAGAACTAAGCAATCAAAGTGGTGAACACCACAAACACACCTAAATAACACTCACAAACCAAAAACATACACACACAAACACACACGGTTGTAACTGTGACAGGTTTCTACGGTTCCTTTTATGTTTCGAAAACAATCAGCACCGGATATGAGACACAATCGTTATCGAATCTATATTGATACCCCCTGAAGAGGAAAACCACCATTTCCCCAATTTGCCCCAAACAAAACAAAGAAAATTTGCCAGCGTAGTTAGTTGATTTGCGATACTCAAACTGAGCCAAATATTAAATTTACAAGCTGCGAGGAGCAGCACCATTAAGCCTACTGATTAACCTAGATATACTTATGTTCGTGCAAGAAGCTATCCACTGTAAATACCCAGCCAGGACCCGCGAAGGTCCCGCGGCTCTGTCTATAATGATATATATAAAGATATATATATATATATAAATATATAGAAATCGTAGCATATATACATATGGATGTGTACACTGTGCGGCTCAAGCTCAAGTGAGATGAACTAAATTGTATTTTTTAGCTTTCTGCATTAGTCTTTCGTTGTATTTTGTATGAAAAGTCACGCCTCTCTGTGATACCAAACATTAAGCATTACTTTTATGTTTAGATCGAAGCTGCATCAGACGTAATACCCACATACCTATACATATAGATATAGTCAACTAAGTGTGCATGTTTTTATTGTATATGTATGTAGCACTCCGCGAAGTGCACTATGATATTCGCAACAAACAAACAAACAAACCACAAATCGATGGGAAAACTGAGCTACTTCGCAAACACCGGCGATAAATAAACTATCAAACTATTTACATACCCACACTCCCCCAATAACACACACCACACCCACAAAACACACAAATCCCACCACCGCACACACAATCATCGCCCACATATGAGAATGAAATTGAAATCGAGAATGGAAAAGGAAAATTGAAAACGTAAATGAAAATGAAAAACAAACAAACAAGAATGGCAAACGAGCATGACAAAACTAAGCGCAGCTAATTATATGCAACCCGAACTAAAGTTCATTACAAAACAAACATCAAATATTATAATTAAAAGCAAAAGCAAGTAATTGAGAATAACATAAAAATAAAAACTACAAACACTTTCCGAGTGAAGCTTACAAAACTGCAAAAACTGCATTTGAAAACTGTTTTCTTGAAAAACGTGCAGAAATTAAGGCATCAAATAAAAGGCAAAACGTATAAATGTATCTTTACCAATCTTTCGTATATTATTTAATGACTTTTCAAATGGTAAGAGTATCTAACATATTTCTCATTATTCAGCATTAAATTAAAATTAAATCTCTTTTGCTTACTTGAAAGGAGTTATATTAGTTGGCTATTTATTTATTATTCTGTGGATGTTGATCTCTTATTACTGCTTATTAGCTTTTTTATCGGAAAGGATTTCTATAGATGGCTTTCTATACAATTTTTTTCTAGTGGCAAGCAAAGGCTTTGAAAACTAATACCACGTTTCACGTTCCAGAACTTTTTGCGGGTTAAAAGTAGAAATTGAATTGAAATCCGACAAAAGCGAATTGCAGCAGCTGCTGGCAGCTGAATGTCAACTCAATGCACAATTTAACAGACTGCTGGCACCGAAAAAACATCGGGTGAGCACTCTGCTCATTGCGAGTGACAAGTTGGGCAGACGTGCAAAATGCCCGGAAACGGAAGCTGAAACTGAAGCTGGAGCTGAAGCAGCAGCTGAAGCGAGCAGGGGAAAAGCGAAAGCGGCGCCAACATGGCGTGCATATCAAAAGGCAAACACAACTAACAAACATCTGCGGCGGAAGCTCACGAATTGTTCGCTGCCGTATGCAAATATCTGCACATTTTCCACCATTACTATTCCTATTTCTCTTTTTGCCAGGCATAAACAAGGAACAAGGCTTCGAGGCTAGGGCTAGGGCCATAAGCAGCCGAGATTCCAGGAAGCACAACCGAAGGAAGGCACTCGAAAAAGGGTATGACAATGACAAAGTGATGTGGAGCTGAAGGCGCCAGCAGCCGAATCTGTTCCAGCACTGGGAAAAAAGTGCATAAGTCCATAAAATCTTTATTTTTGATCACAGACTTGGGAGTTACCTTAAAACATGATTGCAATATAATATTTAAGCAATGTCCACATGTTTACTATTTTTATACTATTTCCTATATTTAACTTAATATTAAATAAAATATTTTTCTTTGTGCTGTTGAAGCTCCTGGCTGCCTGCTGATAAATGATGATTTTACGCCCTCTTTTCTGCACTGCAAACTACATGCTGGGACGCCACTTTATGAGCCAGCCGAAAAAAAACACACACCGAGCACACTCACAGGGCCACGCCTTCCGCTTCGGATGTGGACGGGGATATGTGTTCTCGGTCCGCTCTGCCTTTTTACTAAGCGGATTTTTGTATTCAAATAGCTTCGTCCTTCCACGAGAAAAAAAGCTGACGACTGCAGCGAAATTCCTGCAGCTAGCGAGCGTAAAATTTATAGTTGCGTCCCCAGCACTAAAGTCTGCAGTTTTACGAGTATTTTTTTCTATTAGCCGTTCTCGTGACACTAATGCGACGTTTATGCAACATCTCAAATCGGCATGAGCAGCGGCGATGCCCTTGAGAAGTTTTCAGCTTCGGCTTTTAGGGAAAGCGCCGCCTGCAGTTGTCAGGCTCGTAGCCGTGAAGTGTTAACAAGCACTCGCCACATAAATCAGCAGACAGCAGGAGACAGGACCTGAGTCCCGGACAGGACCCTTTTCTGGACAGCCCTGAGAGAAACAATAATAAAAACGGAGGCGAAAAGGCAGCGGCACGTAACAAAAAACCCCAATTGAGCTCAATTTCCTGTGAGTGGCACTCTCCACTTTTCGCCAGTGAAAAGGCCGCCAAAGTGACTACTTACGAGGGCTAGATTTGTATCGATAGCGCAATCGAAAATCGATGACCCCTCCCCAGCAGCCAGCAGCCAGCAGCTAACAGCCAAATGTCAATGCTGCAAGGTAATACGACAAATTTCCAAATGTATTTGCCACAAAAAAAAAAAAGAAAACGAGCTCGAATTTCAGCAAATGACTTTCGGTCCAAGGGATGGCGGCTGCTGATGATGCCTCTTAGATCTTAGATGTTAAATTTAATAAATATCAAAGCAGCAGCTCGCCGAAATGGCAATTTAATATTTTGTGTGGATATAAAATGGCTCCAAGAGCAGAAATACGAAATTTAATCAAGTTACAGTTGCAGGGTACACTCACATCGTATTTACTTTCGTGACAAAAGGGCCGCAGAAGAGCAGAATGAATTTATTGTGTTCAGAAAGCAAGTATTGTGGTTTTCATTCAACTTGTTTACCATTTAATTTAAGGCAAACAGTGTTGCTGCAGATTCTGAGTAAATATTGCAGCAATGTAAACATTATTGCGAGCAGCAGGAACTGTGATTATTATTTACCAAATTTCATATTTAAATTTTATCTTAACTTATAACACAATTCAGTTTGAGTGACAACAGAAAAAATGTATTACCATTGGGAATCACAACTTTGTAGAATTTTATATAACTTTATTTACTTTAGTGGTGACAAGAAGCAAGAACGACACGTGTAGAAGCTTTCAATAAAATTTGCGACACTTAATTCCAGGCCAACATTGCTAACACCGCTTGTGAGCAAATATTGCGTATCCGCCGAGTAAGCCAAAGACGCTGGCAGCCCGAAAGTATGCAGCACGCACACCTCGCCTCTGTCAAAATGTATTCAAAACAAATTATGTAAATTATTTTGAGCGCTAACAACTCCATTTCAACATTATGCGATAGGAATCTGCACTCTTCTCCGCTCCCTCTCTCTGCCCATGCATTGTTATAATTGTGGAAAATGTTTTATTAAATGCCGTCCTGCGGGGCTTGCGTCACTCGACCAAAATGAAGAAAGCACGGCAAAAGTGAGCCCGAATGTCTGGGAATTTGTACGAAATTAAGTTGATTAAATGGACTTAGCAGTGCGATTACACGCAAGGCTGCCCGGGTTGGCTGCTCGGGAAATTCTCACTGCGTGCGACCGCTTTCTTTTCGGGTTTCCTAACACCCACACAGCGCACACACCTACCCGCAGATACCCGCACACTCACACAGATTTGGCAAACATTTTTCATTCCTTCTCGGAATTCATTGCTGTCGCTTTATCGAGAGGAGGCTGGGAGCCAAGGCGAAACTTTGACCATTGAAATCTCGGTCTCGTGGGAGCAGTCCGCCTTAGTCTCGTTAAATGCCGCATGATTAACGCTTTGCTCCGCAAGACAATTGATAAAGAATGGTACGGAGACGGCCTCTCAAGGAGCTTTAAGCCGTGTCGGCCATCAAAGGGAATTACATTCCACGGCCAGCCAGCGACTGCAAACAATGGCCAGTGCAGCCAGAGTAAAGGGTAGCCGTCGACAGGCATTTCCCTAAACTGGATAAGGCTAAAGGATTTCCGACTATGAAAATACAAGGAAATGCTTTAAGCTTAGATTTAGTTTAACATATCAAGCTGGCTCTGATTCTGCAAAAACTCTTATTGTGGCTGTGAAAGGGAACACCAACTCTTAAGCAGTTTATTACATTTGCTAAGTAAATTGTTTAAGGATGGCTTAGAATAATTTTACGTTAAAAGAGCAGCTTCGCATAAAAAAAATAAATACAAATAGTTACACAAATATCCTATGTTCCTCTAATAACTATACAATCTCTGTAAATGTACAAAGTACACGTCTATCTTAATTTTGACAACCTGTTGAGCTATGGATACCTTATTACTATATTGTATTACCGTTTTGAAGGGTATTTAATATTTTTCCTAGTTTAGTTTTGGATTTTTCTGCCTTTCTTCCGTTCCGACAATTAAGGTCTGTGCGGCTTTTCTGAAAGCGGAAACGCTCGAGCAGCCATAGAAAAGCAAAGCATTTAATGCAGGGCTCACATTGTTGCTGGCATCGTTGAGGCTCTTTGTTTTTCGTGGCTGAAAAAACTAAAAAAAAAAGGTCTGGGAGTCCCTAAAAAAAGCGTACAGTGAGGCCATGCTGCGATGGCTGCTGCAAGCATTCGAAATGATTAATGGGCTCCTGCAGAAAGCAGCGGCATTAATGGGCGGTCAGCGAGGCGTTCCCAGCGACAGCTAGTGGCTTCATTTTGTTTTTCCCCGTTTCCGCCGCCATTTCCCGTTTCCCTTTTCATTTTCCAGCACCGCCTGCCACCACGTTTTCCATCACGTACTCGTACACTCCTAAAAAGCCGCGAAAGATTGCAGCACGTCTGGCTAAAAAAATCTTGTTCGCCAATCAGCGCCTGGCCCATAAATTAACACGGCGTATGATTAATATTTAGTATTACACAACCTAATGGTCCGCCCGTGAGCAATTGACGGTGCTCGAGCCGAGTTCGCAGTGTACGATCTTAATTTGGCGGGTTGCCCACGCTTAAATCTTTATTAATATGCATGGTCGGAGACCGGAGGATTTTGTGCAGCTCGTCTCATCCAAGAGAGAGCCGGTGAAAAATGGATTCCATTAGCGCCAGCAAATTTGCTCGCTTGTCCCGGGAAACAGCCAAAAAAAAAGGAAGCGAAAGCGAACAACAAAGCAGTGGACAACTGCATTGATTTTGTAGCACGTGGCATGTTGTGCCCGCCTGTCATTTATGTTAATGGTCCAACCGAATTGGCATTAGGCTGCGGCCCAAGCTCACTCCTATATATATATTGAAAATTGGTGGAAAAAAAGCGGTTGTCAGTTAAATTTTACCCTGAAAAATCCCGCAATTTAAACAAAAATGCGGATCATTTTTGCAGACTACCCATTGAGATGTCAATCAAGCTAACGAACTGAAAATTAAAAAAAAGCAAGCGGGAAATTCGTGCAAATAGTTCTGTGTTAAGTCTGTATGCATGTTGAACATGATATGTTGATATGTTAGCCAATTTTTGACTGTGCGGAATATTAGCATAGTTTTAATTACAATCCAATTTTTATTTATTTTCTCTGACTACTGAAATATGCAGAGTTCTTGATGACTTATTACTGGGAGGTATTGTCAAACGTGCTCTGTGAATGCTATCAGTTATTTGCCGACCCTGTTTACACATTTCAACAAATTTTACTCTGTGGCACCGATGTTTGATGGTCAGTTGACGACAGTTCACCATGGACATAAAACCAGCCTTTCGAAAGTGTTTCCCAGTCACGAGGCGCAAGTTCACGATCACGGATCCCATGGACACCATGCACCCCCTGTACACATGAACGATGCCAGCAGCCATGTAGATCCAGGTCCTGCTCCCGTTCACGAAGGTCATGATTCGATGGCGAACCACGATCACGGGGAGAAAGATCATGGAGGAGGCGGTCACATGATGTCGATGGCCTTTCATACGGGCGATACGGAGACCATTCTCTTCAATTTCTGGCGCACTGAGTCCGCGTTGGCCCTAAGCCTCTCCTGCATTCTAATTTTTTTTGTCGCCGTTTTCTATGAGGGCTTGAAGTTCTACAGGGCGTGGCTTTTTGAGAATAAGAGGAGGAGATTGGAGGGCGGCAGAGATCAATATGGACCGCGACGGCGCTATAGGGAGCAAAACCAAAACTACAACCAGCCGACGTATCCCTACAGGCAGCCACCTCCATATCCGCAGACGCAAGGTTACATTTTTGTATTTACGTGTGCTAAGTTTTAACCTCCGATGTTCCTACCTAGGTCAGACCCAGGTCTACGCCTACCGCCCAACGCCGCCCGCGATGCCGCCTATTCAGACCGGCGAAGCGCCTGCCACTCCATCACCGCAGACCTCGCAAATGATGCCGGGTCAGCCGCCGCACGGAGCAGGACACCACCACCACATACAGGAGCCAAGTCCTGAGACTGAGGAAAAGGTGCCTTGGCGTAGGCGATTGTGCTCCGGGATGCATCTCTACCAGACCTTCCTGCACGTCCTGCAGGTGTTCATCTCCTTCCTGCTAATGCTCGTCTTCATGACCTTCAACGTGTGGCTGTGCGTGGCCGTGCTGCTGGGAGCCGGCGTTGGATACTTCATATTCTGCGCCTTCAGCACCAGAATTAATGAGCACTGCAACTGAGATGAGCTGAGCCGAGATGAGCTGTCTAGTCCTGGCTAATGTGCTTTTCTAATTAAAGCAAGTTGTAAAAATCATAATGGCTGGGGTGCCCGGCCTAATTGTTAATGTTTATGGCTCGTAAAACAATGAATGCAGGCAGCATCTTTCGCTGTAGGCATAACAACGGGGCATCTGCAGAATTTTGCTTTTTGTGTGCCTTCGGCTTACGGCTAACTGGGCGTATGCGCAATCTAGGCAATTGGAAACGGCCGAAAAGGGTATGATGAGCTTGCTTCCGTTTAGCTAAACAATGGTAAGGGATGGACTGTTAGAGAAAGTATTCCATAGTACCTAAATACAACACCAATCAGGTTAATATTATTCATATAACTATAATTTATTATAAATTCGCTTCAGCTTGGTTATGTGAGCTTAAAAATATTTTATTACATTTTTTACTTTGTTGTGTTTCTATATCTAAGCGTATCACCGAGTCGTTAAAGCATTTCCTGGAAGCTTTTACGCGTTATTCGGATATTTTTGTATTTGCAGCTTTATGGGGCTGCCCGCATTTACGAGGGTGCCCGCATTTTTCCTGCCCAGCGTGTCCAGGTTTGCCTTTGAAAGCGCAGGTGAGCCAAGGAGCTAAGGATGCTGCCGCCGTTTATTTGGTCGTGTCTGGCACTTTCATTACGCCGTAATTATGAGGGCGATAAAGCAACGTCCTGTCCTGCTTACTTTTCGGCACATGAAAACATGGAAACATTAAAGCAGACACGGACATGAGCACGGCCGGGGAAATGGATATGGAAATGGACGAACTGGCGGGGAGCCGCCATTGTTGGCCAGTTATCGGCGCTTCCACTTTCAATTAATATTTTAATAAGCTGACTTTACGCCGTTTTCCGGACGGATAACGCCATTCGGCCTTTGCACGCCCCAAAGCGCACATCGGCTGAGGAATGGGATCCCTGACAGAAGTCGTTCACGATTCAGCCAAGGCAAATGTGGCCTTAATAATTCACCTCATGAAGAGCTCGTTTGCAAGTCCCTTGAGGTTTGTGTCCTGGCCAAGTGCATGGCTAGCAGCGGAACCGGAAGTGCGTCGATGCATAAGAGTTGTATTACAGGTGCCACGGGGCCCAGACAGGCCTGCGGAAATCCAGGATGTTCCAGAAATCTGTTGACTTACGTAAATGCAGAAAATTAAGTGAATGTGGAGAAGCAATATATGAAATACGGTATTCGTCGGCTGTCCAATGAAGTTAAAATAATTTAAAACTAACAATTTTTCCCTGAAACCTCTGCCCGGTCAATTCTTGGTATTCATTGATTATTTATGAGTCGAATGAGGTTTACCCGGGAACAAAGTCAATACAAATTGGATGTGAGAAGCTCTGCCAAACCACGCCACCTGCAACTGCCAATCCAAGAATAAATGAAATTAGATTGCTTCCGGAAAAAGTGTGCTTTATGTTGACGACTGCAGGTTAGTTAACTCGAAGTAGTCAGGAGGACAGGAAGACCTTCCTGTGAAGGGAGAAGCCCATGTCGTTGTAGTGGGCGGGCATGTAGGCGTAGAATGTGCCCGTCATCCCCGCGCTGCACAGCTGGGGCCTCAGCGCAGAATAGAAGGCCCGGCTTACCCCCATGATAGAGTCCAGGAAGCGCTTGGTGTATCGCTCCCTGTGGCATCGGGCCACCCTCTGAAGCTTGACATGATCCCTGAGGCTTCCAACTGCATCGACGGGCGGGATTCGAACCAGGCTGGTCCGCATATACCTGACAATTTTGTCTATAATCTCCTTGCTCTCGTGGAAGCTCTGCTCCCTTTCCCTCTGCGAGTAGCGTTTTCCATATCGCAGGCAGATCCACTCGATGAGATATGGCACCGAGTGGACATTGGGCAGAGTGGGCAGAACGTAGCGCTTGTCCTTGGCCACTTGCTCCAGGCCCAATCGCAGCATCTCCTGCATCAATGGAAGGTTCTGGGCATCGTAGAACTCCTGGCCAAAGTCCAATCGCTGTTCGTGTTGTCCGTTTTTCTCTGCTGCCCTTCGCCTCTGCAATCTCCGCAGCTCCTTGTGGAAAGCCTTTACGTCCTCGGCGAATACCCGTTTGGCGGCCCTGTCCACAAGCGCGTCTATAGAACCCTCCTTCTCGCCACTCATGGCAGCACTCAGGTACTGGACATCATCGTCGATGGCCCGCACAAAGGCCTCCTTCATAAGCATTTGCTCGTCGTCCAAGCGAGTCCTGTTCATCGAGCCAAACAACTCACGATAGTTGAACTTCACCGTATTGCTGCCCGGCGGTCCCAGCTTCATGAAGTTAGCCTCACTCTGCATGCGATCGTGGCCAGGATGGGAAGAGGAATCGGGATCCGATTTGGGATCTCGATCTCTCTTCTCATCTTCGGCACTGCCGCACTGCTTCAGAAACTGCATCAGGCTGCTGGGACGATGTTTCAGGCTCCGGGATCTGAACTCGAGCCTATCCACTTGAGGATCATAGATGTGACACTGGGCGCACGTTGGGGGCTCGAGCTGGAAGTCGGGACAGTTGGGAATAATGGGTCTGTCGCCCTTTAATAATTTAACCATAATGTCCCTGAAATCCGGTTTAATTTTGGGACGCGGCAGTTCCACCGGGGGCTGTGGTTTCTTTAAGGATATTTTTTGCTGCTTTTTATGTGATTTTGATCTAGATTTGGACTTGGATCTCGACCTGGACTTGGATCTCTTTCTTGGTCTGGATTTTAGGTTGGGTTCGGCTCCACCCTTTGATCGGGCTCTGGAACTCCTGCTGGAACTCCGCCTGGACTGACTTCTCCTTCTAAGTTGCAGAGTAATCGGAGCCGTTTTAATGGCTTCCATATAGGGACACCTGTCGTCCTCCATTTCGTCACACTTGTAGGCATCCGGAACAACAAACGGATATCCTGTGGCGGAAGAGCTGCCGCCGCCAAAGAGTTGCCTTCTGGTGGATGCCAATCGTGCTCTGGCTGCCATTTCTCGGAAGCGCTTCAAGTAGGCGGCACTCATCTCCTCCAGCTCCTGGACAACAAGCTTTTGCCTGCGCTCCTCCGCCCGGTTTTTGGCCATAATGAGCTCCTCGCACTTCCTCTGCTTCAGCAGATCCAGTTCTATTTTCAGGGATTTTTCCATCTCGCGGATGTGCTGATGATTGGCGCACAAGGACTCGACTTTGTCGGGAGGAAGCGATGCGGCCTGGAAGGACTGGAAGATGCTGTTGATCTCCTCGTTGACAATGGACCGGGCCACCCGATGGGCCTCGCTCAAGGTGTAGTTACCAAACCAGCGGGACCACATGGGAGAGACCCTGGGCTGTGGGTCCTGCATACCGAAGAGGTAGGCCGGACGATCGGGATAATCGGAAAGCAGGCGGTGACTATTTCGCATCCTCTGGTCGAGATTGGGTTCCTGAAAGTACGGTGCCAGAGGTCTCTGTTGCTTGGCCCTTCTGGCCAGCTCCCTCTGGCGCACCTCCTCCCTTTCCCTTTTCAGCCTTTGCCTCCTGTGTCTGATGGCCTCGGCTCTATCCCGATCCGCCTGAGCGGCATGCGGCAAAGGGAGCCAACGATCCAACTCTCTGAGAGTGGGAAACAGGTCCAGCCAGAAGATGGATGACATGATGATCTGCTCGTTAACGCTGTAAGAGCGACCGTGGTTCGGTGACTTGTAGCACATTTCCATGAGGAACCAGAGGAAGGCCAGGTCGCTGCCCCGACTCAGACGCATCACCAAGATCAGGGTGTCACACGGCGGCGTCGGGTGCAATCCCAGGCGCTCCAACAGCTTGGAGACCCTATAGGCGGCCTTCGTATTCAGATCGTCCCTCACGCAATCGCCCATCGATTGCGCCGCCTCCAATTGGGACTCGGATAATCCACGATACCAGCCGGTCTCATCCTGGGTCACCGTGCCGTTCTTCAGCGAAGCCAGGTGCTCCTGGATGTGGTGTAGGGTGCGACCGCGCACCCGTTTTCCTTGGACACTCGGCAGGCGCATATTAATTTATAGTATTAGCTTCAATTTGGTCCAAGCAGACTAGCATTTAAACGCGAAATGCCGCAATAGAAAATTAAATTTTAATTTTGGCAGCGTTGGAAAAGTGTGATGTGTGTGAAAAATTACAGATTACTATTGAATTCCAGTCAGACTTGAAAATGTCAGTAAAAGTTAAAAAAAAACAAGAAAAAAAGCTAACATCATTATAAAAAGACCATAGTTCAGTTTAAAAAGATACATTTATGGAAGTCTTAAAGCCTAAAATTAAAAAAATCTCATACTTTTATACATTTTATAATATATTTGCTGAAAAGAAGTAAGAAGCGATAATGAAAATTATTGCACCCTTATAGGCTTATACATATTTTATAAAAGTTTATAAGGTTACCCGTCTCTCTTTCCCCTATCTCACCATCAGCTATACCATTGATCCTCTCCAGAAACTAGCCATTTACAGCCGGTAGAGCCTGATCCTCTCCAGAAACTAGCCATCTACAGCCAGCTGGGACTGATCCTCTTCAGAAAATGGTTATTTACAGCCAGCTGGGACTGATCCTCTTCAGAAACTAGCCATTTACAGCCGGCAGAGCCTGATCCTCGCCTGAAACTGGAGAAACTCCCAGAAACTCATATTTTTTGGATTAAATACCACCATAAAATAGCCAAAACAGCCTCAAATTTAATTCGGAAAGCGTTTCTATGTTAGTTTTTTGTTGGGTAATTAAACTGCATACTGGGTTTAAAAATTAAAAAAAATTGATTTTTGGCCAATTTTTGAAAATTTAGAAAGGGGTTAGTTAGCCTTTCTAAATCTTCAAAAATTGCCCAAAAATGATTTTTTTTTTAATTTCTAAATTAAGTAAGCAGTTTTATTGTTTTATTAAAAACAAACATTGAACAGGTTTCCGAATTGCCTTTCAGGCTATTTTGGCAAAGTTATGATGGTTTTTAGACCAAAAATATGAGTTTCTGGGAGTTTCTCCAGTTTCAGGCGAGGATCAGGCTCTGCCTGCTGTAAATGGCCAGTTTCTGGAGAGGATTTGGCTCGGCCTGCTGTAAATGGCCAGTTTCTGAACAGGATCAGCCGCTGGTGGCTGAAAATGGTCAGTTTGTGGAGAGGATCAGAGCCTGCTGGCAAAAAAAGGACTGTTTCTAGAGAGGATCAGGCCCTGTCAACTGTAAATGGCCAGTTTCGGAAAATATACGGCTTTTGGCTATCACTTTCTTATTGGCTATAAGAGGCTGCCAAGAAACCATCAAATTCATTTTTTTAATAACTTTTTGGACAAATCAAAGTTTAAAAATTTACATAACTAATCCAAACTCTGTAAGTATGTGCCCCAAAAACGGCCTCTTTAACTTGTAACCTGCGCTTTTAATTGCTTTTCGTCTGCCGCAAATGAAATATTATTTTCGAATCGGGCTTGACTGTCTCTGTCGTCAGATTAGGCTCATGATCCACTCAAGTGTTTTCATCTGCCAGTGTTGGCTAAGCACTTCCAGCATCGACCAAAGATAAATGATTTCTCTGCCGTTTTATTTGGGGCCAGTCCGGATGACGCCTCGTCCGTATAAAGGAGACCACACACCGAGCACACATCTGAGATTCGTCACACGGTGGCTGGTCCTTGGTATTAATGTCCCTGCGAAAATGGCCAAAATGCTATAAATTGCCTTCGCGTGCGAGTGTGTCGCCAAAGTGTTTGTGTCACAGAATCGTCCCGTATTGTTGCGGGCGCCGAGATTTTCGGAGGCGGAGCCGATGCTGCTGCTGCTGGTGCTATGGGAGCTCCGAGTATATCATTAATTTATTAGCAAACCAAATAGGAATGTTTTTGCTTTCACGCACGCCCAGGCACACACGTGTTTTCCCCCGGCTTTCCCCGCTCAAGGGCTTCCGTTGTTTCGTTCGCTTTCGGCAGCAGTCTGCCCACAATTAGTCCTAATGCCGGAGGGTTCGCTTCCTGTTCGGGCCCGATTTTGATATGCCATATAATTTATGACTTTCCACTGTCAATTAAATTCTTTAGAAAATGACAGTTTTGCCATTTGCTGACATCGTGATCCCCTGTTTTCGGTTCTATTTCGGTTCCTGGCAGCTCGCCATGATTTATGCACCGCCGGCTGACAGCTCTCCAGCATCTTTTCGCAGCTCCTTTTTGGGCACGAGTCCTTTGTCTCGAAGAGGTTCTGCTAGTTTTGCCCTTTTTTTCGGCCACAGGTACAGCTGTGCGAGAAATAGTAGAAGTTGGCGAGGGAAAGCTTTAAATAGAGATAATATAGATCACGAAGAAGTCATTCAACGTAATTTAAATTAATTATATTTCTAGAAATTTTGCTTTTTTTATAGAATTGGATGTGATTTTTTAGGAACTTTCGCATAAGTAGTGCTAATACCTTGTGCACAGCTGTGACTATTTTTCTCTGGTCCCTGCCTGCGGCATACTCGACACGTGGCCAACGCCTGCAGAGTTGTGTATGTTAATGACCCGAACCGGCTTAGGAGCCCCGTCCTCAGGATGCTGGGAATGTGGCGATTGGCATGTGTTCCTGCTCATTGCGAACGGCTTTTCCTGCTGGCGGGTGCCAGATCTTAATAATAGATATGCTCGCATTGTCAGGTGGAACTTATCGCATCAGGCATATATCAAGGAAATTAAAGTGGTTACTTGACAACTTTTACCTTTTTTTCTGGGCTTTCGGCTTACTATTTGCGGATTGCGTGACCAGGTTGCTGGGGTTGCTGAAATTGTTATAGTTACCGTCACCGAACCAGAGGAGGGCCCCACATAAAATGAATGCCCCTGGATTTATGGCAGCTCATCGGTTATTGATGTCGTTCCCTCCCAAAAAAAAAAAACATGTACACATAAATGAATTGGGGCACTTTTTAATATCGCGCTTGGCGTGGGAGGTATTTTTCCCCGTCGGTCTGCTGGAATTGATAAACTTTCTTCGGAAAAGGGAAGCGATTAATTCGAACGTCGAATTCGAGTTGCAATTGCTTCTTTTCCGTCAGTTTCGCTTATTTATAGAATGTAGTTGGCCTTGCTAAAGTTGGGCATCCAATCAATCATTATGAGCTCTCTTTATTGCCAGGAAAACGATTCTTTTTTCTCCGCCACCGGCAGAGTTTCCATCAAGTGACCAATAAGGCCAAATAAAGAGTACGTATACTCTTAAATAAATTTATTTGCTGTATGTGTGTTTAATTTATTTGATAAATACAAAATGTTGGCAAAATAAATGGAATTATAAATCAATGATGCCACAAATCAAATAACTTCTTGTCCAAAACTCAAATTATGATCGATTAAGTTCGGTATTGCAGTTGACACTGTAAAATTATATTGAATTTCATTTATCCGCCTTTAATCAACATATTACAAATACCTATTGTAATCAGATTTTATTTAATATATATATACCATTTATTGCAACCTTTTAAATTATTTCAAAACTGAACTGATTGGAAATAAACATTTAAATAGAGTATTTCATAAAATAAACATGTTTTGTAAACAATCTAAATCTTTAATCTAGTAAATCGAAGTGTTAAAGCCAAGCCTGCAAAAAGCTTAAATCTTGTTTGAGTTTTCCTTCCTTTTCCGCACATGCATCTTACTTTGGCTTTGGGTTTTGCGGCTTGGTCCGTTCTTAAATCAGATTTTCGCGCGTTTTGCGCCTGAACGCGCCCGCTGTTTTCCCTAACAATTTGCGCTCCAGTGAATCAGCATCTTGGGCGGACTCTTACCCTACATACAAATATACCAGTTTATACTATGCAGATATAGAAGGGGAAAAAGGGAGACTGGGAAATGCCGCAAGCCAGGCTTATGCTAAGTCGCTCCTTCGTCCGACTGACTTTATGGCATCACGTGCGCAGGCCCGACTCAAGCTGGGATTATAAAATATATGTTTGGGAATAGCCCGCGGCGCACTTAACTTATCTGGCGATGAATGGGCGGAACTAGGAGACAACGGGAAGCGTATTGGAATTGCTTAGAAAAACTGTTGCTCAGTACGTGTGTGTACTTTTGTGAGTGGGATGTATCTCTCTTGACAACTTCACATTATTTGGGTACACCGGGAAAAGAACAAGGAAACTGGGGTCAGCACAAGAAATAGATGAGTACACATTGAATTTTTATAAAGTAAAGCCAGAGATTAATCTCTTGGTTACCGTATTCCTAACAATCAACGAATTTGGCACCAAAAAAGTCAGAGTAATTGTTATTTTAAATACTGAAGGACTGTTGAAAAAACTCAACTGAAGAGTTCTTAATTGCTGAAAAAGAGTTCAACTGATTTCGTACTCGACACTTATCTGCGTGAATATTTTTGATTTGGTTCTGGTTTTTGTTTTTTTATTGTGTACATTTACAGAGAGAGTCGCATGTAGCTGTAAAAGTGAAAGCATGTTCGTATTCGAGCGCATATTTTTTCACCCCTTGGCGTAATTTAACGAGCTCCTAACTTTATGTTTGTTTGTCGTGTACACATTTTGTTTTTATTGGGGCTCGGGAGCAGCATCCCTGCTTAAGTGAAACATTTTTAAAGGCGGCGCCGCCGTCTCCCCAGCAGTTTTCGTTTCGGTTAATGCGAAAAAACCCCAAAACACGAAAAAACGGGAGTACTTTTCGTAGGGGGCACAAGAATAATAACTGGCATTTGCTCTTCTGAGCCTGATTGTTGCTGTTGCTGTTGCTCGTGCTGCCATCGTCCTGACGCACACTTCCGATCCTGTGGTTGTTGTTACTGTCACTGGTTTCCCGGGACCCCGGGGCTTTGGCAAATGCACGATGCTTAACTTTTTCGCCAGAAGAAGTTCTGTGTTCTGTTTGCTGTGCGCCATTTGTTTATAAATTTAATTTGTCTTAGGCAAAGGCAGAAAAAACATCCAGCGACGACTTGTTGACTCATGAGGGTGAAGTTTGCATTTTCCTTTCGCTTTTCCGGCTTTAATTTTCAGCTGGCAAATGTGTTTTGCATATTTGGTCAGGGTTTAATGCAGAGTAAATGACAATTCATAACCGATTTAGACATGTCAGTAAGTGGCTGAAAGTTAAAAATTTATGATGCTACCAATGCTGACTCAACGTATTTTTAAGGCCCAATGTCAGATTTTATTTGCAGTGAGGAAAAAATGTTTAATTAGGTCAACTAAGAGCTAATTTCAATTTATTTTCTATTATGTTCTATATTGTTAATATTATATAATATATTTAAACTCGTAAATATACCTAAAACCGCAAAGATACACTTTATTTGCACTCTCCATGTTGCATACTTATTTTGCATAATTTAGAATATTAAAACTATTTTCTTTCGTACATGCATTTCGCCGCAGTAATGATTTGTAATATGCAAAATTCCCAAGCATTGTTGTTGAAGTGCCTGTATGAACTATCACTCCAAAAAACCACCCAGTTTGCCGCAAAGGAGGTCTTTGTGTCTTGGTATTTTATGCGTTATTGAATTTCACTTAAAGGCAACTCATGCTTGCTTATTTACATTGTCTGAGCCAGCCAGCGCGTATGTGAGAGGATGTGTGGAGGGAAATGCCACTAGAGGCTTAGACTTTGCTGGGAAAGGCAAATATTTTTGGCATGGGTTTGGTCCGCTGGGAGAAGCTGCTGAAAACAATAATAATAATATTCATGTGCAAGGCCTTTGAAACTTGTGCAACTCTTTGGCCCCAGAAAGTTTGGTGCGAAAAATATGATAGGTTAAATGCTGGCCGGCTCCTCATTATAAACCACTCTTTGGCTTGAGCAGGGACTGACACTGGAGCGACTAAAGTGTTGGGGTGTCGGGATCGTTGGATACCAATTAGGCCAGTTTCCATTATCCCAGGGTGTCCGCTCCAGCATACGGGATACCGGACACGGGACTCACTGGGCCACAATCACCAACGGCATACGAAATGCCGGAGCATAGTTTCGGGCCAATTGACAGAAGCGTCAGGCTGACACGACCATGGCAAATACAGCTCCCACGTGTGGCCGTCTGTGTAGTCAAACACCCTGCCCACTACACACACCCACAGACCGCTCCCCGCACACCGAAAAATCCGCACACACTAAACAATTGCCAAACAAGTACACCCACAGTCGCACTTTCGTGTGCACTCACTCGCTCTGGATGGACGCCAAAAGGTTTTGAGTTTTCTGTTTTCAGTTTTCAGTTTTCAGTTGCCAGTTGGCAGTTGGCAGCGGCAGGCGGCACTAACTGAAATTAAACATGAAAAATGCAGCGTTCGAGGGGGCGTCGAGTCCGCACACTGCAAGAACATAAAACTCTCACGAAATGGGGTTATCTTAAGCTAGAACAAAAAGGAAGGCAGTGACTTAAAGTCAATGGGAGAGACTTCGATTTAATCTTCAGATGCCTTTCTAAATATTTGGGTTAAGTATTTGGCGTCAGCTAAATATTTTTTAATAAGAAATTAAATTCAAAGCTGCCTGAATCCAGCTCCTAAACCTAAGGTAAGCGTTTCCTTTGTTGAACTTATTTTAATATTTTAAAATTTACTCATATTACTTTTTAATATTTTTTTCTCTGCAAATGCACGAATGGCTTTCAGCTGGCGTATCTGATGGCAGTTGGTCCTGGCCAACGGAAATACTAGGCGATAGCTAAATATAATATGTCTACAGCCCGGCGTGTAGGTTGGGTGGCTGGGCTCTCGCTGATGGCTCCAAATTGTAAATTATGCAGCACGCCAAATTTGAAATGCAAACAAACTGGGCAAAGAACACAGGCGGCCCCATGTGGGCAATGTGCTAGATTGAGTAATGGGAATGGTACTACCAGCGGGAGTGAGCTGGATCCGTGTGTTCTCGGAATCAGATTCACCAATTGATTTATTAAGCATAAATTGTAGCGACTTCCCGAACTTTTTCAGTGGAAAATTGCTTTACCATTGCCATTGCCTAACAATTTGCGATAAATTACATGGACAGATGTTGATTCCCACTAAAACTTGTATGTTTGCAAATTGTCCTTGCAGGTCCAACACAATAGAGTCCCATGTAGCTTATCCTAATTAAATTAGTTTACCTATTATGCCAGTTATTTCGCTTTGCTGAATCTCTAATTTGAACACAGGCTCACTAGTTCGGTCAATATGGTGTTTATAGCCTAATAAATGGCTGCTGAATATAGCTCCAATGGAATGCTTTTAATTAGATTACAATTTAATTAAATTTAACCAAGTTAAATATGTGGGAAAAATTCTAGGGTGCCACAGAATTGGTTTTGGTATTTCACAATATATATTGAAGCCTTTAACTGTAGTAATGTAATTCAATATATACCCAAGTCCAGTACGTAAACTATTAACAAATCCTTTAAGATAACAATTTCTTAGAACAATCTAAAGGATTTTCGGAATGCCCAAGCGCACTTTATTTAGCAACAATGAGACTATGCACTATGAAGCATAAATAAGAACCAGCGCCGGTCATTTGGCCACAAAATATGTTTGTCCGCAATGCAAATTACAAGTGGCAAGTGGCATTCTGGCATTCTGCGGAGTGGCAGAAGATTGCCCGAAAAGTGCTCCCCGTCGGACTGCTGATGCCTCATAATTGCCACCGAATGCACATTAAAGCGGAAAGTGTTTTGCACCGAGAGGGAGAACTATCTGCAGCTGGGGCTTCGACTGCTTTTTGTTCCATTTCCGGTGCACAATGTTGTATTTTATAATCCGGCATCCTGGACGGACGCTCTCTTCTGCCATGTAATCAACTTGCTGAATTAGCATTATAAATGCGAAAATGTGGAAATGTGGAAAGTTAGATAAACGCTGAGGGTTGTGGTCGAACAGGGGGTGTGGCTGGGCGCCAAGTGGCTCATTAGCTGGCACAGCGTGAACTGCACTTAATGTGCTCCGTTTGCAATTGTTTTTTCGGTATTACGCTCCTGTGGTTTCACTTCATTGTAATGAGCTAGCCGGGGATTTTGAAGAAAAAAAAAACAGAGCTGAGAAGATGACATTTTTCGGGGAAAATATGTTTTAGTATGAATCAGATTAAAGTTTTGAAAAATGTCAAGGAATCTTTTAATAATAATAAATTGCTTTTTAATTTATAAATATTACTTATTGGGTTAACCTTCATACATATTTTCTTATCATATTAGAACTTTATCGCGCATATAGTTAATTTTTAATTCAATATCTTTTGCTGGGCATCACTATCTCCTCCCCAAACCGCAACAGCGGCATGAGCAGCATCACGGACAATATATACAGTTGCAAATGGAGACAAGGATACAGATGCATAAGTAGGGAGCTGACAAAGAAGCCGCAGCAGCTGCAGCCCGGCAGAATGTCAACGAACAGACATGCAAATTCCAGTTGGCCAAACGGAAAACAGAAAACAACTTAACTGGCAAAGCAACTGGGACATAAAGTAAAACCAAGATGCCCGCAACCTCGCTACTTTGTAAGAAAAGAGCGAGCGTACAACAGAGAGGGTCAGCTGGGGAATTGGAATCGAACCAAAGGATACTGGACATGAAAATGGACATGGGCGGGTAGATGGACATGGCGAACCTATCAGGCTTAGGGCTGCAGTACAGTTGTCACTCGCTTACTCCAGGTCCGTCTGATCCCAGATGAGTAAATGGCACTTCAGGCGAAGCGAGTAACCAGCACAAAGCAAGAATTTCAGGAGGCTGGACATGGGCAGCCAGGATGAAAATAGTGGTACGAGAGAAGAATGCAGTTTGCTTTAAATCAGAATCACAGGAAAGAGCACTTTGGGAAAATAGTTTAGGCAGAATTCAAAATAGCTTAGAGCTTGTTTATAGAATATAATTATATTTACATGCAAGTCACATCAGAAAATATTAAATTTAAATAAATGAATATGTATATCTCTAGGATTTTTTCCCTCTGTGTAAATAAGCACTGCTGTGACTTTATGTCCCCGGCCTGTGGTGTGTGCGTGTCCCAGAGGCTTGGTGAAAGATGTGCGTGGGTTGCACAGTCGACAACAAAACCGAGCAGGCCAAGAACAGCGGAAGTGCCCGCTAAATTGCAGGCGTTGGCGTAGGCGCCGCTTTAAAAAGGTCACCAGTTCAACAGTTCGCTGGCGTGACATGCTCAGAGCGGCAGCAGGCACAAGTTTTAGATGGCGCACAAAAGTCAAACACACACAAGTTTATGTTGGGCGACGAACACGCTGCACTTGAACGCCTTGCCGGCACACGTTGCGTATACGTGATGTTTGCATTGTGCTGCCCTAGAATCCGGCTGGATTCTAAAACTAAGTCGCCAGCAAGTACATTAGGGGCATTCCCCAGGTATTTACTTAGCCTTGACCACTGCGCAAAATGGTACTTAAATTATTTTAATGCATTCCAAGTTATTTCAGCCCTTTGTCGTCGCCGCCGCCGTCGCCGGAGTGACACAAAGAGATATATATTTAGCAAACTTTTGTGGCACGCAGCTGGCAAGTGTCCGGTCCGGCCGGAGTTTGGCGTCCCGAGTCCGGACAATAAAAGCAACATTGTTGCCACAATGAAATGTCCTGTCATACGAAAGTGGCCACGTTGCGAGAATGCTGAGCGCCTCTCGGCTGGCGAAGCGAAAACAAGTTTTCTTTAGAGAGTGGAAACTCTTTCCCATTTTCACTTATCCTCTTGCTTACTTGCGACACACTTTTCCTGTCTCTCGCTCCCCTTCTAGTGTTATTCGGTATTAGCCGAATACTGGCAAGTAGCTGGGCCGAGAAAAGGACACACGCCCTTGGGCGAAATTTGTGCCGCTCTTAAAAGCATTTGTCTGGTCGAACAACAAAAGATACGAGCTCAGGGCCGACCCCAGCACAGTCAATTTTAAAAAGTGCCACAGCGTAAAATGTTCCCTTATTCCTCTGCATTTTTTTGAGCCGGAAAGGGAAATAGAGGGAAATATACTTCGGATTATGTTATCGACGGGGGAGAGAGCACAAACACACGCATAATTAGATTGGACCCATCAGTGGAGATTCAAAGAGCGCCAAATTTAATTATGAGGACTTGCAATCCAATCCACTAATGATGGGAGAGAGCATAAGGGATCAGTTAAAAGAGATTGGCTGTATGCAAAGCTCATTCCGTAATCATTGGATTGATTGGGCCTGCAATCCAAAATTCACTGTTCCTTAAGTAAGAACCTTCAATAATAAAGGAAAACTATAGTCCATTATAGGAGCATCTGTATAACGCGTGATAAGTTTAATATAATCACTATCAGTAGACAAATAAATTAAAAGAAAAATAATTGAATCTATCTCAACAACACACAAAATGCATTACCGAACATTTGACATTTAAATCGGATTATCCTGAGAGTGTGAAGTATCGACACAAAATAAAACTCACCTGCAAAGGTCACTCTCACAAAAAAAGTCAGCCATTCTCAATTGGCGCGATTTGATTGCAAATTGCCCCCGCTCCCCGACCATGACACATTTATGCAATGTCTTTAATTGCTTAATCATGTGGAATGTAAAAAAAAAATAACACCAGTATCATGTATGCATTTGTTTATCAATTAAGGCTCATGCATTTTTCAATTGCGCAATGTGCAATTATGCATCCAGCAGCAACTGGCACTGCCTTAATGGCGTGGAATAATTTATTGATTATTGATTTAGAGGGACGTGGCAGAGCAGTGTGTAATTGAAATGCAGGAGTACGTGACTGGGAAAGGGCCTCTCGAAGCTCGAAGCCGGGCTATCTGGCCCCGGAGTGCACTTGAGTGGCGGAGTTATGGTCTCGGACTAGGAAATCGTAAACAGAACAAACAGCAAAACATTGGACAGACGCCCGCGGAATTTGAAATGAGATTGGAGGCGAAAAAAATCATCCCCTAACTTCCGCCCCCGTTGGCGGCTTAATGCATCGAGGAGTCCGGAGTCCAAAACAAAAGTGCGGCTCTGAAATTCGCCATAAATGCGGAAGTGTGCGCTTCACTTGAAACTTTTGCTGCACAAGGATACAACAAAGGACGAGCATGAACCCACACGATGGCGGGAGTTTGGGCAAAAGTTTTGGCTTTTAAATGGCTTTTACTTTTTTGCCGTATGGCTCCCAGTGGCGTAATAAAACACAAAGGTAAATCGAAGTAGAGCCAGCTGCCAGCAGTAGCATCCGACGTGGTCACCTGTACGTACCTGAAAGTGGCTGCCCATAAAATTCTCGTATAGCAGATGAAGATGTGGCCCCATAATCATCAGCTCTCAACTGCAGCAGGACGAACAATGAGCCCAGATTGGACAAAGTTTGCTCACCAAATTGTTATTAATTGGGCTTTATAGTTTTTCGAAGCGAACTTCGTTAAACATTTACCTCTCCGGACAGCGATGCCATCGAGTGTTCGTAAATGTTAATAGAGTTTGCTGAATAATGCATCCATCAGGGAGATGCTAATGACACTTTCAGAGGCGAGCGGGGCGGGGCGGAATGCTAACGAGGTAAGTGGACACTTTGAAAAAATACGAGAGTATATTATTCTCGGAATTTTCTTTTAGAAAGTTTTTGTTGTCTCTGTTTACTGGACTTTTACTATTTAGATCGAATAGTTGAGTGACCTCCATGTCAATGTAAGCTGTGATAACTGGTAGGTATTAATATTTAATGGGATATCTGGTTACTTTGATGACATATAATAAGGGTTTATATGTATTTTATTAGGTCTTCGCTTATAATCGATTTTATTTATATTTTAAATATGACCATAGCCACGAACCCTGAACTTAATAAAAAGCTAAACATATCAAATAATATATTATATTTTCTGATGTTTCTCATTCTTTGTTGAAGCTCAAAGACGACGGGTTTGACGTGATCTTTACTTTAAATTTGGTTTTCCTTCATACAACTTTGGTGTGTAAATGGGACATATAATTCACGGTTTATACTTACAATAAAGACTTAACTTGTGCATTAAGCCTTTTAATTTGTTGTAACTTATTGAAGTGTGCAGGGAATACCTCCCTCAGATCACCTTTCTTCTTGAATAAAAGCGTCCCACATCCGAAAGAGTACGGTCTTGGACCCGTACAGATTCGTATTTTGAAAGTAAATGTCATTCAACATGGTTCCGAAGTGTAAAATGAATTCAATCACTATCCTGATTTGAATTGATCAAATTTTCTAGGTGTATCTAAAATCAAAGCAAAGCAGTATTATCTTCTAGAGACGGGGCGGTATTATTCCCGCAAATTATCTCCTGTAGGAACCACTTCGTTTCACAATAGGCAGGGACATCATCTAATTTCGCTTTGACGTGCTAGCAATTTCAATTTGGTGGACTGGCAACGCACGCATGTGTATGTATTCCGTATTCCGTCTCCTGGGCGTGTCCTAATCCGGCCGAGTGATCCGCCCCTCAAGGCGCTGCCAATTTTTGGCACCGTGCATTAATCGAGTTTCGGGGGCCGGGACTCGTTTTCCTTTTGTGGAGGACCAACGAACGGACCAACAATGAGAGCGGTCACAAAGGGCTGCGGCCGTGTATTAACCAGATGAAGGTTATTTCATTTGCTTTTAATTTAGTTCGGGTCGGGACCGTCGTTGGCAACAAAAAGTTGCCGGGCCTTTGTGCGACTCTTTGGGTACCTGTTGCTTTGGGCGGTTCTCGGGCTTAAATCGCAATGTAATCCCTTCTGATTTCTTAAGACCAGCCCACACTAATTTTTTAATGCCCCCAAAAAGAGAAAGGTATGTTTGCATGTTTGGACAAAGGACAAGTCCTGGACCCAGAGGCAGGAACCCAGTGGCTTTTATACTGGGGAATTTCGTTTGGTGCGGAGAGCTCTCCACCCCCGGCAACGTGTGTGTATTGAGGCAGTGTGCAACTAATTAGTCGAATTGCGTACACAATGGAAAATTGCGGTTGGCGAAAACAATGGAAGTTGTTCCCAACCCGGCTCATTAATCGGCTCTAATTAGGCGTGCCAAGGAAGCCGGACTTCCTGTTGACTGCATCCTGGCTTATATCTTAATGACCACACTAACCGCTTGCCATTGAAATCCAGAGAGAGCAGGTCCACTGCAGATACGAGCATTAGGAACGCCAAGTCCTCAAGCAGCACAAAGCCACATGGCGATGGTGGTGGGGGCGTTAATACTGTTTTCGCCTAGTAATTGGCGGTGATTTTCAAGTGCCCAAGAGGCACGAAAGCACAGAGGCTTGAAATTCGAAATGGCCTCTGGGGCAGGCACATCCATCAGATCGCATTGAAACCACAACCGGTAAGAATTCTTTTTGACCGCTGCCAACGAGCTTCCAGGACAAATGGGCACCGCATTGAACCGTCAAGTGGTGCCAGCATCAAAGGTACAGGGCATTCCTGCACTGAGAGAAAAGCACACAACTTGACTCACCATATTAGGTTCCATAGGTCTTGGGAAGAGGTGATCTCAATAATTGTTTACCAGGTCAGATTTTATTCCTTAATGAATAACCTGATTTTTGACTCTCTCTTACTACTTTTTCTTCAAAGTTTGTTCTTGATTTGTCCCAGTGCATCGATGAAACGAATTGGCCAGCAGACAGAGAACAGAAGTAGAACCAGAAACAGGAGATGGATTCCGTTTCGGATGGAGTTGAGATTGCTTTCGCTGTAGCGTGGCAGTGGGCGCTACTAGCCACGGTCCTCGAGCGTTTCAATGGCAAGAACTGGCATTAGCCATGGCATTGGTCCCATTATCCGAGGCAGGGGCATCACTCAACGTTGGAGTTTGGAGCGATTTTGAGTGGCAAACTGTGTCGATAATCAATCAATGTGCATGTTAGTCCGCCCCGGACCCTTCGCCGCCCAAGTCCTATCCGATACATCAGCTGAATATTCATTCAATCCATTCCAGCCAACATCTTTCCGCAGGTGTTTCAGCCCCAACGCCAAAGTTTGCAGGCAAATAAACAGTGTCCGAGATGAAGGGTTTGCTTTGAGGCGGGCTAAGAAATTGATTTATTTTGTTGGCAAAGTTCAGCTGCCCATCCTCGAGGAGCTACAGCAGCTACAACAGCCACTGCTCGAGAGCACTTCCATTGTTCAAGGACTTAATGAGTGAAACTTTCAGCAGATTTCTGCCGGCCACAGGCATTATTCATTTGGCACTTCTCCCATCAGAAGCTGGCTGGCTGAAGCTGGCTGCCTCTGCCTTTCGAGCTACGCAAATAGCGTTCGTATCTGTTTGACTTCCCGCCAAGATGCTAACCTTCCGCTGGCATCTTTGTCCGATTTTGCGACTTCCCCTAGAACACACAGAGCCTGTGCGGTGCAAAAGCAAACTGCAATGGTTACCAAGCGAGCGAGCACACAAAAGTTGTTCCAGCTCAGCCCTTGAGATGAGAACGCGTACAGTGAGAAATAATTAGCTATTGATTCCTCAAAATTATTTCATGTATAGAGATTAAGTCGTACAAAATCGGGATTCAAGGTAATAATTTATTATTTATTATTATTTTATGAAGATCGATGGGCCACACTTATTATTATAATTATAGGTTTTTGTCTTAAGTGGACCTCAAAGTAAGATGACCAGGTCAAAAAATGTTGCATGCCCGCAGGCTGAGTTGAGAGACGACAAAGTGCACAAAGGCTTACTTAAAAAAAAAATATATGGCAGCCGATAAGGGTAGCCATAGCCACTTTGCACACTAATCCCTGTTTCCTGTCCTCGCCAATCCCAGCTCCGACTCCGGCACCGTCTCCGGCTCCCAGCTGCCGTAAAAGGCTGCAGCAATTTATTATGATCATTTTGAATAATTCATAAAATGCGGCCTGCCCTTGCCTGGGCTTTGGCTGCTTCAGTCCTCTTACTGTATTAGTGAGCTGCCTCGGATGCAAAAAGGGCCTTCTAGCTGGTCCACTCCGCCGCAGTCACATGACAAGTTGAGCCACCGGGGGACAATATCACTTTGCCACCGTCTCTGTCTCGGTCTCTGTGTGTGCCACAAGGAGTGGCACAGAACAAACGGGACGAAATGTGTAACTAAATTTGTACCCCACTCGCAGAGATACACGTACCGCACTCACACACCCACTACGTGTGTGGCATGCATCGTTTTTCATTTTACGGATTTATGATGAAGATGCTTTTAAAACGTTTCAACTCCTCCGCCCTGTTCTGCTCTGCACTGTCACTTTGGACTTTCGGCGAGTCCTGCCTTGGCTCGTCCTTTTGAGTGGCCCAATACGAGGTGAAGGACACGAAGAAAACAGTCCAGAGCCGTGAGGTTGGTAGGCTCGACTATTTGGATATCCCGCATTCCAGGAAAGGGACAATAATATCGATATATCGTGACCTACTATGGCGATACTTAAACGAGTCTAAAATTTAATTTAAGATTCAAATTATATTGATACAATTAACAAATACCCACAAGCTTATTACAGAGAAAATAAACTATTTTATTTTTATACACAGATAAACTTAAAGGAAAAGTAACCCTTCCCATATATCTGCTCGAATCGAATATACCCCCTTACCTACACAGCTGAGCAAAAAAAAGGAACCCGGGGAGCATGTAAGCTCCGTTGAAATCTAATTTGTAGTCCTGCCCCTGACCGCAGAGACCACAGATACCACCGCCCAAGCCCTTGTTCCTCCCCTCCCGAAGGCATCGAGTCAAGCCAAAATGGGTTTAGCTTCCGATTTGTGGTCGTGGCAGGGACCCGGCAAAACTATACACCTGTCGGGGACTCGAATCCCAATTGCCAATCCCCCCACTCAATGGCAGTTTCACAGAACGCTAGCCCAGCCTCCCATTCCTTTCATTGCTTTCTGCGAGTATTTTTTTGGCAAGCGGATTATGACCCTGATCTGGCTAGGCGTGTAGTTGCGTGTGCTGCATCGTGTAGCTTTAGTTTCACTTTGCCAACTGCATCCCTTGCCCCATGCCAATAGGTAGTTCCAATCCAGTCCATGTCCTGTGCCCCCTGCCACCTGTGTGCTTGCTAACTTTCTGGTTGCTCGTTGTTATTGGTTTATGGGTCCCATGCGGTTCCATGCTCGGTGTGTCATTAATTTCAGTGTTTTCGCATACCTGCATCACTCGAAAAACATTTCCTCCATCGAGGACGTTTGTATCATGCAGAAGAGAGCCAAAAGAAGGGGATTGAACTTGCATACCATTTGGTTTTGCATATTTGACGATTTGGTAATTTGGCCAAAGCTCTTTTTTGCGTTCGAGTCTCAATGCCTTGGTACATATTGAAGAATAATCATAGAGCTCTTATAGCTTTAAATCAAACCGTTGTTTGTAAAAGTTCACATTACTGCGGTGGCATTTATAATTACCGTTTTCGTTTATAAAGTGGCCGAGTGTCTTTTATGCCAGCACGTTGGGGTATTTTTTTGACAACGATCATTACATTTTCTTTATTTTATATTACAGAATAGTATTTTATATTCAAGTAAACATGTATTTTTTTTTTTTTTTTGGTAATTTTAGAAAATAGTGGGTAAAAAGTATTTTATATTGTCATGATTCACACTGGTAATTTACGGAATATGCAATATTTTGAACACTTTTAATAAAACACAGATCCGAAAATGTCTTGAAACTTTTAGTCCAAAAAGGTGACAACTCCGGTCTTAGACAATTGAGTATTTGTTCGTATTATTGAAATGCTTGCGAATTTCTAAGAAAATAATGTTTGGGCACATTCATCGTGCCAACATTAATTATATCTTCACTTAAACAACTCGCTGAATGTTAGAATTATTAGTTTTGGGCTTATTATTGTTTTTATTATTATTACGAAACTAACGGTGCGTATACGTGATATTTACAGGTGAAAAACTGGTTGAAAACATGGACGAAGGTAGCAAACTTTGGAGATATAAGGTTGAAAACGTTGATGAAAAAGGTGCGAAACGTTGCTCTGAACAAATTTCCATGTTTCCAACCTTGAACTGCAATATAATGTTATCTTGCCAAAACTGGTAGCTATGAATTGCTTTACAGCCGGACCGATGCTGCCAGCTACAAGCTCCACGGAAGACGGACAGAATCTACAAGCTGTGCCAAACTTTATGCGGATTCTTAAAAATTTGTTTGTTAAATTATCTTTAACGTTTAGCTTTCACATCAAATAAGAATTTCAAGAAAAAAGAAGCCAAGAAAAATAATCTACCAAGTTTTTGAGTTTTTTATACATATAATTAAAAATTTATTCCAGTTCAAAAACACTATAGAATATGTTGTAACTTTTGTTTTTTTTTTTCAACAGCCACAATTTTCCATTTAGCTAAGAATTTAAGTTGTTTGCTTGCTGTTCAGTTTTCGATCTTGGCAGGCAGCTGGAACGCTGTTTGCCTTGGCCTCTGCGGAGGAAGCTGCGTCGCACAAATTACATTAAAAATGCAAAAATTCATAAATTTATGACATGTCGCCGCTGCGCCCGCCCCCTTTCCGTGCCCCTTTGTTCCCATTCCCAATCTCCTTTGTTGCTCCTTCTGTTGTCCTTTCGCTTGTTACATGGCATTCCTCTTGGCAAAACAAAATGGCGCATGGCAGGAGATGGCAAATGGCAGTCCTTGGTAGCTACCCCCTTCGTGGCTCCCCTGGTAACCCCCCCGGAGCTCGACTCGAGTTAATTATTCATGCAATGTCGTTGGAGGAAAGTGCGAAGGGAGGAAGGAGGGAGGGAGCGGAAGCGAGGACCCTTTTTAATATTTATGAACACAACCGATTCTCTAATTATAATTAGGAATTGAAAAGTTAGCACAAAGCACGGCAACGCAACAAAAGTTTGTGTGCACTGAATCATAATTAAAGGGGGACTCCCACACCAACAATAACCCCCCAGAATCACCCACTCAAAGGGGGTTGTTCTTGCTCGGAAAATGGCGCTCGCAATCGCAGTTTAATGGTGGCCCTCGAGTTCCGCTTAAAGATACATACTTCCACTTCTTCGAGTATCTTTGACTGTGACTCAGCTTGGCTATTCCGGACGTGATTCTCCGCCGGAGCCACTCACGTTCTGCTCGTTGGTGGAGCGTGTCGCCAGGATTTCGGAGCTCAGCCTACGCACAAAATATTGACACGATTTAATATCTTGTTTGTTACGTTTTGCTATCCCCCCGACCAGCCAGCCAGCTGAGAACCCATTCCCATTTGAATATCCCTAATCCTGCTTCCTGCCTGCTTGCCTTTCCTGCTCTTCTCTTCTAATTACCCAACAACTCAGGGGCGTAATGAAGCAGCTCGTGGCGCGATTTGCTCTACGTCACGCTTCAATTTCACCCAAAAATTGAAAAAATCACCGAGGAAATTCTAATTTGCTCCACGTCTATTTGTGGCAGCGCGATCGTATTTCAAATGAAACAATTGAGCGGAGGAGAGTGGGGCTGGCAGGGCGTGAAATTGATGCCAATTATCGGAAGGCGGCGGGACCTTCATAATTTTTATCAAACTCTCTGAGCTTCACAGAGAGGAAAATCGTGGGAAAATGGCACCTAAAAGTTCTTAATATCCTAAACTTTTGCGGCAAGAAGTTAACCACAAATAATATTTATATGACTTTTATATATATTTATATAATTATTTAGTTTAATCCAATTTACCTACAATAGATATTAATCACCTCAATTTATGAAGAAAACTAAATACATATTTCCAAGATCCTGACACTTGACATATAGAATATATACTGCCAATATTAATCATTTAATTATGCATTCCAGATGCATATAAAGTGCTGGGTTTTTCTCCAGTGTCGGGTTGTCATCTTGCGGCGGAACCTGCCATCTCGTCGGAATCCACTCCACTTGATCAGCATCTCCTCCGGATGATGGGCAGATTACGAGGGCGCTTCTATTAATAGCGGACATCGGGAGCAAACGAACCCATAAGTCAAATCGAACCGAGAACAGAGTCCGGAGTCCGGAGGCCGGCGGCGGCGGCGTCTGGTCCCCCGTTCCGCCGGCTGTCTCCGTCTTTGTCCGCTCTGTTTTTTAGGGCTTAAGGGGCTTAGCCAGCTCGACAAATGGAGCGGCGGAATTCGCTCCCAGTTTCGTGTCCCGTGCTGGAGCACTGTTTTATGTTTTAGCTGCAACTGCTGCATGCTGCATGCGGCATGCGGCGTGCAACATGCAACGTGGGCTTAAGTGGGCTTAACTCGCTGCAGCATTTTATTTTTGGCCTGCCAGCCTGCATTTTCGGAGCATTTCTCTCGCCGCTGCCAGTTCATAATTCCCGCATCGACTGCAGTTGATTTTCCTCTTGTATTTTTCTCGATTTTCCCTTAATTTGTCTCAAGTTCATCGGGGTTTTCCCGCCTTTCCAACTCTCCCTGAAACTGTCACTCTCACTTTCTTCCATTCGCGCCATTAACTTAATGCTCCAAATGTCCTTGCCGCGACTCCTTCCTACGCTCTCGCCGCCTTTTGCCGAAATTAAAGTGTTTCTTCGCGACATTTACATACAGCATTTAGCAAACATATGGCTGCGAGTAACTTCATTTATTTCGAGGCTTCCCCAGCCACTAGCCACCCCATGGCAAAACACTGGGCGCAATATCCATAAAATGCGCAGATAACCATAAGTCCTGTTTAAGTCGCATGTTCTGCGGCCATCGAGGCAGGGGAATGTGTGCACTTGCAGAAAAATGGTCCAAGATTGCAGTAAGATATTTATATGGATTTTAAATTTGGGATTTCATTAATTTCTCTACCCATTTTCCTTTTTTAAAAAATAATAATCATCATAAGCGAGGTTATCAAAAGTATCAAATTAATAATAGCAACTAAAAATATATATATTTATTTAGACAAAAATAATAAACTCACCCTATATAGACTCCTTAGGAATTTAAAGAAATTCCTCTTTTTGCTTGTCCATTTCTCTCACTGTACGTATGTGGCTGGGGTCCATCCTTCCCCAGGACCCCCCAGCGCCTGCCCCGCCGCTCCCTTGCTGTGCTGGTTCATCTACATAGCAATAAAATAAAAGGCGCTGGCGCTTCTCCTTCTGCGGATGCTGCTGGCAAGGCATTAACCTAATTTTATATACATTTAATTTTATTTTATTTAATTTTAACACACACACAGAAGCAGCCGAGGGTCGGTAGAGAAAATGGAAATATATCGAATTTTCCAACGGGGGTGGCCCGCTAGAAAGAGGAAATTCTGTATCCGGATATGAGCTCACTATTCGCCACTCCATGCTGGATCAGGGAATTATCCAGGGATCCATGGACAAACTTGATTATCCTGCGACCAGTGTCAAGTGCATTCGCGGCCAATCGTAAAGCAAACGAGGCAGCAGATTTCTGCACAATTTGCGGGGCTCTCCAGTTGAAACTTCCCGGCTCTCAGATCCTGTTTCTGCCACTTTTCCGCTTTCCCGCTGGCCCCAAACCGCCGAGCCCCTCGACAATTTGTGCGACGCTCGTGCGCATATTTCATAACTTTTCGCATAAGCTGCCCCAAGATAAATGTGCACGGAATCTACACACAAATCGAAAGCTGCATGGCAACAGCAGCTAAAAAACAACAAACAGAAACACCAAAAGGGTACACCGCAATAAAAATGTGAATATCTCTCGAAATCAATCTAGCCAAAAGGTTATCCGAGTTAATTTACATTAGTTATACCTTTTACTCTCTCTCATACCGATTCTAATAACCGATTCTAATGCAACCATAATAACAAATAAATATTTAAATATCAAAAGTGTTTCTTATAACTTCAATATTGGTATAAACTATAGTATAACTTCAAATATAAATAATAAAAATTATTGATGTTACAGTTCCATTTTTACAGTGAGATGTTAAAATAGAAGTTTGGAGATAGATGTTCTCTATGTTTTTATAGGACTATCTATGCTAAGTGAGCATAGATGTTCTTGCCATCAACTGATATTTTTGTTATATTTTTCAATATTAGCTATGTTTTTTTTCGCGTGTACTGCAGAGCGTGGAAAGAGAACAGTGGGCGAGCGGGCCTTGGAAAAGTGTAGCCAATTTAGAAGCGATTTTTGAATAACTCAACTTGCGAGAATTGTTCGTGCGCCGTTTAGACTTTCTGAACAAGATTTATACAGCAAATGTGTTAACTTGTACATCATTTGATGGAGTTACAGGCCTCCTCCCCTTTGATCCCTTTCCCCGTTCTGTTTTTCCCTCTGTTTTCAGCAGGCACAAGTTTTTGGGCCAAGCTTTTTTATTTATGGCAATTGGATTTGTGAGTTATGTTTTTTGTGTCTGCTGGACGAAGAAGAAGAAAGGATCCAGGAGGAGCCTGGGGCTTGGCGAAACTTTTGCCCCGAGGCGTGTGCATTCGAGAAATCTAATTTAAATGGAGTCTGCCGAGTTTAACGGCGGCGCATTATGTCCGCTTTGGTCAGTTTTATTGTTTTCTTGGGCCCTGTGGTCCGGCTTTGTGATGAATTTGCATCTAAATCGAATGGTTGGTCCATTAAAAGGAGTAAGAGAATTCCTGTGGGCGAGCGTCCGGTGGTCGGATTGCATTAGCATAATCGAGGGACTCTGGGGATCAGCTGTGTGGCTTACAGATGTATGCGTGTATATACAGATTTCCACCTGTCCGCATTCAATTTAATTTTAAATATTTTTCTGCATTCCTTTGGCTGGCCAATGGAGATTCATAGCCAGAGCGGCTTAAGGCGAGTGCCTCGCTGTTTGTGAATTTCGAATGGGACAACCGAACTAGCAGCGGTCTCCTCATCTTCCATCTTCCATCTTCCAGCTCCCATTTCCCATCTCTCTTGTCCCATTTTCCCATTTTCCATCTATAGTTGGGGGCTGTGCATTCTGCAAGTAACTTTTACATTTAAATTTTCATTAAGTATTCTGCATACGCATAAATAAGCTTGGAACGTGCTCGAAAGCACACAGCTGAATGCAGCAGCAGCAGGGCACATATACAGGTTGCGGGGATATGCGAAAGGATCCTGTGCATCCTGTGGGCCAGGCTGACACAACAATCCCTTTGTTGTCCCGCCCCAAAAAAGCGAGAGGCATGCAGATGCAGATTTTCGGGCGGTGGTGGCCCAAACAAAAACATGAAAAGTTTGCAAAAATAAATTTATATTATGTTCATAAATTCATAGAGCCGCTGGCACAGCCAGAGCCAGCAAAAAGGACTTTGGGCGGCCCATTACACACAAACACAGTGGCAGACACACACACACATACTGGCCATGTCCTGGCCGTTTTTGATATGCAAATTTCAACAGTGTTGCCTCCTCCGGCTGCGTCAACACCGAAAATAACAGCCAATCAACTGTGGCAGGACACGGCCAGGATGGTCAGGATGGCCAGGATGGCCGGGAGGGGAGCAGTGTCAGAGGTTGGGGAGAGCAGAGCACGGCACAGGATGTAGGCCTGGTCATGGCGTAACTCGCAGCAATCCTTTCAACATGCCGGCCTGCGCACCTCACCTCGCTTGTACTCCTCTCGTCCTGCGGAGGCCATTAAAATCATCACACACCTTGGACAAAGGGTTGGATGCTGTAGAGAGGGGAGAGGAGAGAGCGGTGGAGGAGCAGGCAGGAACAGGGCTGTGGCATGTTTGCTGTTTGCAACGTCCACACAAGGATAAACGAGCTAACGAGCCCATCTACCACGAAACGAGAATACCTTAACCAGGAAATGGAATCGAACATATATCTTCCCCCATTGTATTATAATTAAAGAATAAGTTATAAAAAATGTGAAATAATATATATTTCTAAATATTATTGTTCTTTAAAAATATATACGAAATTCAAAACCTTTCTAAATGTTTAAAAACCAAACAGCAACGAAACTCTTTCTCTTACTTCTCACCATCTCTATATAACTTAAAATAAATTTACAAATTTTAGAATGATTAAACGTCTTTCCCATATTTATTTATATTTAATATTTATGAATACTAATTTCTATAATTTAGTTATCATTTTTTCCCCCACTTTGCACATAATTAGTGTTAATGTAAGTCACAAACTATACATTGTAGCTATGGTGATCCAGGGCCGAAAGAGTGACGAATGACAACAGTAAGGATGCCATCGATGGTCCTGCTCCTCACCCCTCCTCCTGTCGCCCTTTGTCCTTTCCCCACTCTCCACACCCCTCTCAGACCCTTTCCAAAGTGTCGACAATGTTGCTTCGAAAATATTGCCACCGCAGCAGCACATTTCATGTTTGTTGTAGCCAGGCTGTAGCTCCGCTCTTTCTGCTGCGTGCATTTATAAATTATGCTGAACATGTAAAGTGCCATTTTGAATATGAAATTTGATGCTTTTTTAAGCTAGGCAGCCTGACCAGGAGCAAAGGAGCAGAGCACCGTCCATCCTCCAAGCCCGGAAAATGGTGGGGCCAAATGGGAAAAATGGCCATGCAGGCGACAGACATCCTTTGTTGACTCGGCCATATTTCATGAGGGAGCCGGGGAACTGTTTTCTCTCATATTTTAATTACTTGCAGAATGCAGTGGCCTCTGTCACCGGACATTTTTTTCCATTTCGCCCTGTCTAATTTGGCTCCATCCACAGAATATATCAGGCGAGCCCCCATTTGTACTCATTTGCGGAGGGGACCGGGGTCCAGATGCAGCTAATGGTGAGTCATGGCTGCAGCAATTGCGCTTAAGCCAAATTGCATTCTGGCCTACTCCCACCACTCAATCTGGCCACAAAAAAGGAGGGAAAAAAATGCGAAAAGGTCAGAAAATCAATCGGCCCAAAAGCAGCCCGGCGGCCAAAGCAACTAATTCATTTAAATCTAGCAAAATCTGAGAAAATCCCTGGCAACGACCTTCGGGATTTTAAGAGATTTCACGAATGTCAACCGAACGCTTCAGCGCCAAAAGCGAAAGCATCTCGCCGGAGATGGGAGCGGACAGCCGGATGGCCGGATGGCCGGACACGGAGGGAAATGCGGACAGAGTCCCCTGGCTTTCCCTCCCCGCAAAAGTCCCGTCCGGGCCCCGTTAAGCTAAGCAAGCAAATCACCCGGCCGCGCAACCCGTGTGAGCTTTTGGCTAAAATAGTTGGCAACACCACATTAAACAATGCTGACACACAGGCAAACCATGCACGAAAAAAAGTGAGGTAAGATAGGTAATTCAATAGAATAAAAATCAACGTTATTTTCCAGAAAAGATTAACTTTATATTTTCCTGTATGTTTTACAACAGTCACTGATGAGGGTTCTTGCTGAAAATAAATCTGTTTTATAAGAATATATACAAAATATATCTCAATATTTCTTTCAGTGTACAAAACGACTGAGACAGAGAACGGCAGAAAGAGGGAGATACAGAGAGAGAGAGGACCATAGCCGATGTGCGTGCGTGAGAAAATGAGGCAACAGCAAAAGTCGCAGAACTTTAGCAATTTGAAGCTAATATGTTGACAATCTAGCCGGGGCCGAGCGGAGCAACAAGGAAGAACGCGGACAAGGACGAGGTCCTTTGCCCAGTGGCGCCATCTATGGTTATGTGTATTTAAGTCACTGCCAAAGCCGCGAGGAAACAAGAGGCGGAGGCGAAAAGGAGCAGCGTTAGTGATGAGATCCACTCACCAGGACTTACAGGCCACTAGGCACTGTGACCACATGGATAATGATTTGGTTCAGGAATATATATAAAGCGTAGTGCTTAAATATATTACAGATTTTTACAAAGTTTTTTAGTTTACAATTGCAAATCGCTTAGGCCCTCCTTGTCTTTTTAAAGATTAACAGAGATTAAGAACAGATTAGGGGGAATTTTCATTCCCTAAAATTATTATGTAAATAAAGAGAAGAGATTTGACTGATATTTTATTTGAACTCTAAACTTTGACAAAAGATATTTAAATATATATGGAAATTACAGCATTTGTATTAAGTAAATACAGCGATTTCTTGCTCACCTCTAGCCTGCAATATTTTATTGACAAATTTCGGGGTCTGGGTGCGTGCGACTGGTTGTTCTTACTATACGTGCGTATGAGTAACGCAAAGCTCCTGGGAGGGAATGGGCGTGGCTGAACGAGGAATCCGGGGACAACTCGTAAAAAGTGGATTTTACTGCTTAACTCGGGCACATCAAATGAAACAAATGGAAAACGCACACAACGGCCAGAAAACCGGGTGGAAATCGGGAGCGGGAAACACGGGCTTTCCATATAAATTCTCTGCATATTCGCTGCCTTTTTTGCATAAATAAAATAAAATGCAATATTTTCCGCTGCATTTCCGCCGGCGCTTCTGTCTGCACAAATCCCTCGCACAAAAGTCAGCAATCAAAACAGATTAAAATATGATTTGACAGCTCCGAAAACAAATATAAATGCACGAATGCGATCCTGGCGCCAGCGATTCCCTTGCAAGTTTCAGCTTCAGCCGATTTCCGTTGGCATTTCGATATTGTTTCCATATTTAACTAGAGCCCCCGTCAGGGCTTCGGATATATCTGATATATCTTTCTGGGACGTAAGCCTCGATTGTGCGATTGCCGCGTGCCTGGCATTTTTATCAAAGCGCCGCCGCCGCCCGATGCCTGATACCTGAAGCCTATTAAAAATTTAAATCAATTTTCAATATGGATTCCATGCATCCGAATCGCATATCTTTGGCTGACACTTTTGTTTTATTATTACAATACCCGGGCGGATACCGGAATACCCGGAATCCGCTGCTCACATCCATTTGCGAGTTAAGTTCATATGTCACTGCTATCTTCGAAATGGATGGCGAAATTCGCGGCTTTTCCCGCTTTATGTTTTATGCCGCCTGCCAACTCGCTCACCTGAGCCCACCACTCCCAGCCCGGCTGCAGGCTATTGCAATTATCAGTTAATAAGGCCCGCGGCTAAGCGACTAGCTGACTAACTGACCCCAGATATACCCAGATTTGTGCAATTAGCCGGCCACAGCCTGCATACATACGCCCATCGTTGGCGGGTCACTGAGTGCGTAAGTCGCCAAAGCCCGAAATGCCAGGCAATAATTAAATTATCATTAACGATGGTGGTTTAGCACGGTCTCTTGAACAGCAATTAACAGAGGCGTTGGTAATCGAGGGGGAGTGTTGTGGGAGTATTGGCTAAAATACCCTGTTTTGGTTATTTTTTAGATTAACTTACTAATTAAAAAACCTTTTCCCCTTAACTCATATTTAAACTAAGGTCTTAGAAAGAATATTTGCCAATTTTTAAATTCAAAATCTGGTTCACAATTATTCTTAAAGAGTAAAAATATTTTATATATTAGCAAGTTTCAAGTACTCAAGTACTGAACAATTATTTTCAAAGGTCACTCGGGAGCCTTAAACTAAAGATTGTGTTTGCTCAAATCCCAGAGGAATAGTTCTGGAAGAACCCACAATCGAGTAGCGATAAATGGCGTTATTACGGTCCTCTGCCTTGAGAACCTTCAGATTATAGTTACATGTATAATATATATCAAATGGTTTTAGTTAAGTTTAAATACTAAATTAAAAACTAATAATCTCTGCATTTTCTGGCTTTAGACAAAATTATTTACAATTGATAAACTAAAAGGCTTAACAAATTAATATACCCTTTGTTCTGTGAGGTTTTCTGGGGTTGTTATTTACTATATATATATTTATATCAATTTATATAAAATATTTTCCAGAGAAACCCCCATCGAATGTTTTTCCAACTCGTTCCCTAAAAATCGAAAAGTTTCGCCGCAAATCACAGATTTGGTGCACTTTGGACTAACAAATTGGGAAATTGGGAAAATATGAAAGCCGAAACCGAAATGCCGCTAAATGGGCTCCAAATGTAATTGTATTTGCATTCGCACCGAGCACAACTGTACCCGGCACCTAAGTCAGGCTATGTGCGCTGTGCAAATCCATGCAAAATTCCAAAATTCCTGGCGGGAGTGAACCCAAATCGGAGTGGAGAGGGCTGAAGTGTGCTTAAATTCTCATTAGACGCATTAGTGGCGCTGACCAGCCGCCCGGGCCGCCCCCTCTTTGCACCTGACCATGCCCGAAATTCAATAATAATAATTGATTGCTTATTACAAACGCTCTGCATATGTGTCTCAAATTTATTGTGGATGGCTGGCGGGGAAGGGGTGCGAGCTGGGGACATTTGCTAATATTTACGCATTAGCTATGCGCCTGCACCGGGCCCCAAAAACACCCCTAAGCCACCCTGTAAATGGGCAAGCCGGCAAATGCACCTGACCAAACCCACATGAAAGAGACGGAAGTCGTCATTAAAGTTTAATGTTTTCATTTCGGTTTTGTGCACGCAACAATTTTAATTATTAACTTTATAATTATGCAAAATCACGAATTACATTAGAATCACTTTGTTATGCCGATTTGGTTTACGGTCTCTTTGAATGAGTTCGAGTGAATTTCGAATTATTTCGAATAGATGATGATGACACTTCCAATCAGGCCTTAGAATCTGCTTCCTTTCCCCTTCCTGTTGCTGACACATTTATAAGGCCCTACGGAGTTCCATAATCAACAAAACAAGTATGTCAGCTTAAAAATTCCTTATGCGATTTTGGGAATACCCTTTCACGATTTGGTTATTGCTGCTTGATGCCACTTACTGGGGCTATATAATAAGAATGTATATAAATTCGTAAGGAAAGGATTTATGCCAAATAATAAAGGCCGAATTTTATAAACAAGAATACAAAATTATTTTACAGGGTAATATCATATGTATTCATAAATAAGTTCAGATTTGATTATTATTATTCCCAAGAGGTCACTAGAGAGCCTTAAATTTAAGATCCAATCCCCAGAGAAACAGGGGAAATGCCCACTCTTAAGTTGCGATAAGAGGCCCATATAAAGCCGACTGCCTCGATCAGAGCAGCTTCAGTTTAACGAGTCACGCGCTATGAGAACTTACCACATTATTCTGCTGCTGATCAGCAAGATCAGCAAGGGAATGGCATATTCCCCCTCAATCGTGAAGGTCGTGACCGACATTCCCCATAACATACTAATCGTTATCAGTGTGATCCTGATTACCTGCGTCTGGCTCGGATGTACCTACTTCATGGCAAGTCGTCATCAGAAGGCGGTGCAGTACCTCCAACGCCAGTTGGATGAACTATGGCTCCTGCAGGCCAAGCCCTCCATCTGGCCACATGCACCCTTCATTCCGAGTCCCCGGGAGGAGAATCCGCCGGAGTACATACCGCCGAGGGATCCACAGGAGCAGGAGCAAGAGGTCAAGGAGGCCATGGAGCGTGCTGAGAAGGCCAAGGCATTCCTGGAAGCCAGAAACAAGGAGAAGTTGGGAAGGAATTCTTCAAGTGACTCAATAGAATTATAATATACTTAAAGTAATTAACCAATTGTTTGGAAGCTAAGGTATAATTTTCAAAAGTGCATCAAACTATGCCAGGGACCATGGACAGAATTAATTAATTTCACCCTGTCAAAATTAAATCTAAATTTATTAGTGGGAAATAATTCCAATCTTGAAGACTTTCAAATATGAAAACTTACAACAACTTATAAAGACAAAAGACATTTACCTTAGATTTACTTTTCATATTTTGAATAACTTTACTTTACAAAAAATGCCAATAAATTATTATTATTCCAACACACTTAGCGGTAGTCTTGGGAATACATTTAATTTAGTTATGAAAGAAGTAAACTCCTGAAAATTTCAGATCCCATCACGAAGTAGCCCTCGACTAATACTTTGCATTCAGTTACTAATTTCCAAATTCATTTCAAGGTATGACCTTCATGTTGTGGGTCAACAGTGGAGTAAGTGTGCAATATGTTGACTCTCATGGTGACCGCTGGCCTCCTGCTGGTTCATCTGCTCCTTCTGCCCGGGGAGGCTTCTTCTTCTGTAAACTGCTCCAATCCCTTCACCGATGTGACCGAGTGCGGACGCTTCAGTGCTAACGGTTGCTGCGCAAAGGGGTGCGTCCGGAATCCGAGAGGAAGGTGCGTACCGGAGCAGTGCACAGACAGCTGGAACATCTGGCTACCGCGACCCATGACTATGAGCTGCTACTTTCACTGGTTCTTGGTGATCTTCGCCGGGATCATCACCCTGGGGATGACTGTCCTGGTGCTGTGCAACGCTGGCTATGAAATGCGACGTTACCTGCGCCAGCGGAGGCAGCGGCGCTTCAGGCCCATTCGGGCCCTGAGCGGCGTCTCCGTAGGATCCACTCAGTGCTAGGACACGTGTGGGAATCGGGACCTGGGATTCGGCGAGAGATGGGAGCTGGAAGATGGGAAGTGCCTGAGGGATTTGCCATAATCTGCAATACATTAGCGGCAGCTTTGCTCTGGCTTCCAATTCAATTCTTTGGGTATCTCGGGCCAAAGCCATGTAAATTACGATTCGCCACCTCGGAAATCCTATTAGTAGTTAAAACCTGATTAGGAAATACTTGCGGCTGGTTTGGGTTCGCCTTCGGATCGGGCCTGGGCTCCTGGCTGGCTCTGGCTCTGGAGCAAATAATAATAAATGGCTCACATGCGGAATGCTTTGTGGATGCCCTTCGGGGTGACAACTCCAGTCGAAGGTGGCGCTCCCGTCCGGAGCGAGTCAAAGGTGCAATAACCCAACCGAACAGGGCACATAAAACTAAATGGCTGCGGGTCCCCAGCCAGCCCCCATCCTCTCAAGAACCATCCCCCATTCCTCCTTAGTGGCCATTGCGGTGCAGATAACACACGTCGGAGTACAGTCGGGAGCATACAAATAATTCAGGAGATTTTCTTTTTGATTTAAGTGCGAGAAAATATATATATTTCTTATTTGATTTAGAGAAAGAAATATTATTTATTATTACAGATAGTTTTATGTAATGTACCTGAAACGTTTTCTATTGTAATTTTTAAATTCTTTGAATTGTAGGCATATCTTACAAGTCAAGAAGTTATCTTTACCAATTTAAGTGTTTGCATTAACATTCACGGTCGCCAAGTGCCAACATTCAAAGTGTAAAAGCCTCTCCCAAGAATATGTTTTCTCTTCTTTAAAATGATTTATTCATTGGTAATCTTTTGGTTTCGGTTGTGCAGAATTCCTTGATTTATTTGTGCATCCCCGGCTGTTAGCCGCACTCCGAGTGTGCATATATAAATGTATATATTTTTCGGTGTAGCAGAAAGTCGGCGAGGCGTGCAGCCAAAGCTAAACGCGCTGCCAACCGCGCAGAAAATGAAATGGAAAATATGGCTGGAGCTGGCAAAGAGGGGAAAAAGGGAAAATAAAAAGGAAATAAACGAGCCAAAAAGAAAAGCTTTGCGAAAAGGTCGCCCCCTGCCATGTGAGCGTGTGTGTGCGGGTCCCGGGCAGCAGATTTAGAGGTTGCTTATGTGTGATTTAGTACAGCATGCGCGAATATGGCGGCGATAATTCTTTAAAAATTGGAAATTGTTTTCCAATCGATTTCGCATTTAGCCAAAAAGCACTCAACACAAAGACATGGCGCGAGAGCGCGGCAGAGTGGGACGGCAAAAATAGAGCGAGGCGACGGCAGAAGAGTGTCTTTTATAAACTTGTGTAGTGGTTGGCTCACACACACACACAGGCACACACTCGCGGCACACAGATACTCACCCACATGGTTGTGTATTTATATTTTATAAAAATGTATGAAAAATACAATATTTCGTTATTTTTCACCTGGCTGCAGCTTTGAAAAGGATTTGGCAGCTGAAATCATGGATTTGGATTTGGCTTCGGCTTTGGCATTGGCTTTCTCTGTAGTTTGTTTATTTCCCTGGCTTGTCAAGTGAAAAGCGCTTTTCCGAATTCAGGGAACGGGCAAAATGAAAGGGTTTTGGCCAACTAAAAACGTATAAGCCATTAAATTTGATCACTTGTGGAGTCACTAGGAAAAATAGTTAGCAAGGATTAAGACTGGCTGAATTTATAGATGGAGATTTGATATTTTTTAGAAATCGATTTTTGTTTTTGTTTACTATTTTTGGAATGAAGTATCCTACTTCCTACTCCTATTTTATATTAAAATAAAATTAATGTGCTGTTTTATTTGTATTAGGAGGGCCATTTAATTACTTATATATATAAAATATAATTTTCTGTTAAGTATGTTATAGTAACTTATCATTTAATATCTTTCTGTCCTACTATTTAACTAAAAGTTATTGTTAATGAAGTAAGTCAAACCCAAAGGCTAACCATTTTTTTTTCTCTGCACAAACACACAGTCGCAGGACGAATCAAGGCTGTTTGACTCCTTTTAACCACATCAACCGCCCATCCTCATTCATCCAAGTTTATATAAAAGCGATTCTCATTTCTTGATGCTCGAAGCAACCCAAACATTTGCCCCATTGTGTGTGAGTCGCGTACAATGGGCACAAAAGGTTAGATACACACACACACACACACAACACTCCCGGAATGGCAGGGGGCGTGTTTGGGTTTCCTTTTTGGGGTGGACCCAAAAAGCACATTCTGCGAGCAGCGGGGTTGGGCGATTCGTGACATATTTTATTTGCACAATGACAATACGAGTTGCTCGTGACGGGAAAAGGAGAGGGGGAAGGACACCCGCAACCCGCCATTACACAAACACACCCTCGTCCTTTAGCCCACACCGTCGCACAATTACAGACACAGAGAAGACACGCAGTAGCGCACAAAGTAGTAAAATAAGTGCAAGGGATAATGCGAATTGAAATGACAAAACCCGGAATAATCATTGGCTCCACACTCTCAATGATACAACCAGAGACAGACCAAGGGGTGGGGTTCTTTCGGTGGTGAAATTCCGAATGGGGTTTTCTGGTGGAAAGGGCAAACCTTTTAGCGATTTGCCGCCGGCTTTCGCCGCCACTTCTTAAGCATTTTATCAACACCCAAGACTGCTCTATAAAAAGTTAGTATCGCAGATAAAACAAAGTAAAGAGTCACAAAAAGCCAATATAAATACTACAATGTTTTAGAGAAACAAGGAGGCCTTTAATAATGAGTTGCTTACAAGAAATGGAGACGTTATAAACCAAGAACTTAATTCTAAATAAATATACGTTTAATTTATGAACTCCGTAATTATAAAGAAACTCATTAAATTATATTTAAATGTCAAACATTGCTGTTACTTGGCAGATGAATATCTATATTTTATATGGACCGTTTAATGGGCCAATTTTCACCCTTACTTATACCTATACTTAACCTCGGACAAAGTCAACCCCCAATTGGGCGGCCCAAGGAATAGCTCCTCGCTCTCCCACGTGCCTTCCCCGCAGCTTTTATTTATGCCTTTTAAGTAAATTAAAATTTACTCATTTTGTTGCCAAGTCCGAGGATTGCCAAAGCCCCGCGCACACACACAGGCTGGCATCAAATCGCGCGCATGACAATATTGTCAATTTTATTTGCCGCCATTTTTATTGCAATCCGGCTGTCCCCTTCTGGTCGGTGGTATCCTATAATTTTGAGCTCCTTGGGCGTCGTTCTATTCCTTCTATTCCCGGCGCCAGGCCAGGCCAGGGCTCGTAAAATATTTTTATGTATTTTTTATTTACCCGGGGCTGCCATGCATGACCCCAATATGAAGGAGGCCCGCCCGAGTTCGGGTTCCGGGTCGGGGGCCACTGCAATTGGCCCTGCAAGCTACCAACATCTCCTTTTGGCCTGCTTTTAATGTGCGCCATTTTATTTGCCACAAAACCGACACACGGCGCCATTAAAAAGCCATAAGCGTTGAGCCTTCAGCTTCCGCAGCAGCCCGTCTCCATTTTCCTTTTGGCCGGACTCGCGCTTAGGCGTTATTAGAATTTCCCTGACTGACCTTGTTTGTGGGCCATAAACCTTGCTGCAGCGGCAAACATTTTGATTACAATTTTTATGATTTTCAGGTCAGAATTTGGCATCATAAAATGGCCAACAAGTAAATTTGAAATAAATAAATAAAGGCCAGTCAAATATGAGATGTGTTTTATGGGCGGCCATAAACGGGGCCACTAACAGCTGGGGACGGACATTCATTGTTATTATCTTCATTTTTGGGCAATTATTCAGATTTCCTTAGTGAATGTTTCATCCCCGTTTAATGAGGCTTAAAGCTCATGCTGCAGCTCAGCCCTGGAATTGAATCTTAAATGGCCAAGTCCAAGGACTCATTAAGCCGAAAACCATTTGCCTAAGCAGGTGCCATAGATCCTCCGAGCTCCTGACACATCCATAGTACGGCTCCAGTGAAAGTCAGTTAACCAGGGGATGCTACTGGGGGAACTCGAACTCGAACCCAAAGTGTGCCTGGCAGATAAGAGTGTCGAAGATTTATTGCCAACGCAATGAGTTAAGAAAGACAAGTACCTAAGGGAAAAATCCAGCAGCCAAGACGATGATGACGATGATTACGTTGACGGGTTTGTATGTAGCAGGAAACAAAGAAGCAGGGCCAACAATAATAATGATGGAGCTGCCGCATACTGACAAAGTAAATGATGGGGAATCATCCGCAGGAATGGAGGCCAAACTAGAGGAACAGCGACCAACTTGACTGGTTCTCTGATTGTCTCTACATAAGGATGAAATGAGGGGGTTGGCATCGGACCCCAAGGGTTGGGGACAGCATCAGCAGCAGGCAAATAATGGCTGACAGCATGCGTCGTGTCTTAAGACAGTTTCAAGATGGCGCTTCTCTTGCGCGGGAAATCGTGAGTAAGACGCAGAGATGCGAGGTCGCGAAAAGGTCCCAGGATGCACGATAAGAAATAGTTCTGGGTTTGATTTAAGTTAAATACTTACCAAAATTACCAAAAACTCCAATATAAATAGTAATTTTCATAATAATTCAATTGCTGTTTAACAGAGCTTAGCCTTGTAGTCATTATTACGGGATCCTTTATAAATCTTTATCTTTCTTCATTATTTTATTCCTTGGAAAATTTTAAAATATTTTACCTTACAGCTATTTTATGTAACCATATTCTCGTGCGTGACTCACGCTGTTATCGCTGTACTTCCCCCTGCCAAGCACGTATAGGAAGTTGATTTTAATTGCGGCTCATCCATTATGCGGCTGGCTGTGCCGGCTGCCTGGTTGACGGCCTGAGCTTGATTAACAATAATTAGGCTCGGCATTAATTACGCCGAAAAGTTAATTGCGCGAGTGCGTTCGGATACAGAAATGAGTGGAGTCACGAATACCGTCGGCGAAAAGTTCGAGGATATTTGCACATTCAACTTCAGCCTTATTACACCCTTGCAGAGGGTATTATAATTTTGACCAGTAAAGGAGGCATCTCCCACCCCATAAAGTATATATATTCTTGATCAGCATCACCAGCCGAGGTAGAGGGGCTTCCTTGGGAGCCTGTTATAGCCAAAAAGAAAGTATTAAAATTGTCAAAAATTGAAAAAAAAAATATATATTCTTTTAATTTCTAAAGTCAGTATGCTGATATATTACCCTAAGAAAAACTAGCACAGAAAAGCTATATGAATTGAAATATATGCAATTTTGGCTTAGTTACGCCTTGCAAAAAAAACAAAAACTTTGGCTTGCTTGTTGCCATTTATTTTAGCTCTAAAGTTTTCTGAAAAATTGTAAAAGCATCTTTAAAATAAAATTGTAGTTGTTATATTAATTCATTCATAAACTACAAAAACATAAATTAATTGAATTGGGTAAACTCATAGAAATAATCAGCCTACAATGCAAATTTCTTTCTGTATAGTTTACAACTGCCAAAAGTCCATAAAGGTCTGTATCCTGAGCTGGGGCGACAATAATAGAGTTCCTAAAACAGCTGGATGGCAACTTATTAACCCTTTGACTCCACAGCTGGGCCCATCCACTAACACCCATCTACACCAAGCATCTACAGCGCCAAATAGAAGAGAGAGCGAACGGAGGCCGCAATAAAATCAATCTTATTAAAACATTAACAGCGGGCAAAGGGGAATAAAATAAATCAAACGGTCGCCGGGTCGCAATTTCACCCCCACCGCCATCCCCCTAATGGATGCTTAACGCAGCGGGAAATCTTATTTCCCCCGCTTTTCCTGCTTTCCCGCTCTATTCGCTTTTCCCCTCGCTCTCCCCGACACTTTATTAGCCGGCTTCAATCAAGGCGGGCAGCATATGAAATTCAAATTTGATGCCCGAACAGAAAGCAACCCCCTCGAAGGCTGGGACGGGATGTCCTTTTATTATTATTTTTATTGTGCGGTGATTTTCCGGGGGGTTGTCACTCGGCGGTCGGCGGGGTGCATATAAATGCGACATAATTTCGCTGTAATGAATAAATTGATGGATGGATCTTTTTGCACCAGGTCCACCTTGGAATTAAACACTTGCTCGAGCTCTTGCCCGTGCTCGTGGGGAGGAGGAAAAGCTGAAAGCTGCCTTAAATTAAGTTTGTCGTGCCGGTGAGTCCCTCCCCAAAGAACCCAATTGGCATATCGCTTGAACAGCCCCCCGGGGCCGGTAAATTACAATTTGATTTTTTAATTTTTCCATTTCCCTCACCGCTTTCCCGGCGGGGAAAAAAGCCATCCGTTATCCCAGCGGTTGACCGCAATTTGCCCGTCGTAATTCATTCATAGGTGTGTGCGCTTTTTTTCCATACTTTTTATTGTTCTTTTGATTCAATTTCTATAACTAGTAATATTAAGTGTACAATTATTAAATAGTTTATATTTATACGGGGGCTCTTTAGTGGGGATATACATGTACATATACAGACAGACAAGTATATGCCAAATGCCATCTCCGGCGGATTTCTATACGACTAGACAACTCCTTAAAAACTGCTACGGCTTTGATATAGTTTTAGTTTTCACTTTAGTTGTAGGTTTAGCTTTAGTTTTACAATCTTGATACGTTTCTGTTTTATATTTATACGATATACGATGGGGAACTGAAGTTGGAACTAGGACTGACAGTTGATTATATGTTCTTTGGGCTGGCTATTATCCTGCCTGTTTTCCGACCCTGATTTCGATCAAATTTCGTGGAATGGGAATTTAAATAATGAGTTCTATCTGCTTGCAACTCAAAATATGTGAATTATATTCCCACCTCACCGAATTTGATTGGAATCGCCAGGGGAATCAGGGGCTTTGGCTTTTCGTTTTTGGCTTGATTAGTTAGGGGTTCCGCTTCTATTCCTTTTTTTTTTCTATAACTAGATATTTGCTTTTATGTACAAAAACACTTAATTTCTGGGGGGTTGCGAACGTATTTTTAATCTCAACACAAATAAAAAAGAAGTTCCAATTAGCGGTGGTTACTTCTGCTTTTGATAAATTTAATTATTGTTCTTCAAAAAATGTTCACTTTGGATAGGGGCTTTCAGTATTTAATTAATCATTTTATTTTAGGCCAGAGCTGCTCACACAGCGTCCTCTCTCACAGCGGCACCTCGGGTTCACAGTGTGCGCACCCCTGGCTTTTGCAAACATCTAAAATTATTTATTACTTAGGGCTAAGTGTTGCCTTTCTTTAGTGTTTAGTTTGATTTTAGTAGTGCGTTCAATCGATGACATCCTCGTCGTCGTTGTCGTTGTTGTTGTTGTTATTATTATTGGCTCCCCCATTGGCCTCCATCGGGGACTTGTTGCCGTCCTCCAAGTGACCATCGTCCGGCGGCGGAACCAGTCCCGACCCAGTTCCCAGTCCGAGGTCGGAGTGATCCAGCATGCCGGAGTGCTGGAGGTGGACCATATTGCCGCCGCCGCCGTGCTGCTGCTGGTGGTGCGACACCGATCCGCCCGAGAAGTGCTGCAAGTGGTGCTGGTGCTGGTTGAGCAGCGCACCCAGGGCGTTGTCTCAGACCACGTCCGCCACGCCCACGCCCGTGTACTGGCAGGCGGAGAGTCCGGCGGAGTTGGATCTGGACACGGGCGATGGTGCGGAGTAGGGGCTGCCGAAGCCGGCGGAGGCATGCTGCTTTGCCTTCAGCCGCAGCGTTGCGATGCTCGAGGACATGCTCGAAGACATGCACGGCTCGGCGGCGGCGCGGTACATGTACGGATTGGCGGGGCTCGTGTACGGACAGGGGGCACCCACTGCTCCCACATTGGAGCCATTGCCCAGCGAGGAGCTCAGCGAGGAGCCCATCGAGCCCGGCAGCATCGATGCCGCATTGTTCATGCTCACCGCCACCCCGCTGGCGCCCGTATTGAAGCAATTCACCGAGTTCTGGTGATGATTGCTGGCCACCATCGATCCCAATGGATTCACCGGCCACGGGAAGGGCTTGGTTCCCAGTGGCGAGGGCACCTTGGTCCAGTTATTATACGGATACGAGCTGTACAACGAGTCATCCGCGAATGGCTGCATGAACTGCGTCCCGAATCCGGACTTGAAGTCCGCCGCTGCCACAGCCGCATTCATCGCATTGCGCTCCCTCTTGCGCCACTTGGCCCGTCGGTTCTTGAACCACACCTGTAAATAATGAAATAATGATCCAGGGTTAGTTTAATGTTAAAGAAAGGATACTGCGAAAATCGGAGATATATGTTAAATTAACATATAAATTAAATTAACATTGTTAGTACCTTAAAATCCAATTACTTAAAGCTTATGTACTTTTAAATTAATCTTGCATTGCTTGTTAATTATTAAAATAATTAAAATATGATTCAAATCAATCGAAACTATATACTGTTTTTTTTTTTTTTTAATATTATAACTATTTATATGTCTAAATTTAAAGTTAATTTGTTTGCCATTTCCTCAATAACATCTTTAATCCGAAAGCCAACCTCTTATTTAAGAACGCCGCAGTTTTTAAGCTCCGCAGGCAGCCATTTTCTTGTGTAATTTATAACTTGAAAATTTATGTATCTGCCGGGGGCGAAAACGGGCAAAACTTCCCCCAAAAAGGCTCCCCGCAATACGCATGTGCAGTAATTATAAATATACAAATATATACATAAATACTCCCAGTCGGGGGAAGGCCGCGCTGGCTGCCTTTTTTAATGGAGAGCTTTATATAAATAAACTCGGCTTGCCACCCCGAAAAAGTCGGAGATGGTGGCGGTGGAGAGGGGAAAAAAGTTGCGAGGGCGCAAAAAATAAATCAAAATTATTTCGCACACAGAAAGTGCACAAAAAAGGAGATAAAAACAAAATGGCAACTTTGTAATTTATGGCTGAAGTTTGCCCAGATACTGGTGACGATGGGTGTGGGTGGGGAGATGAGAGATGCGGGGCGGGCGCAGACAAAGATACTCGTGCCGAGATAAAGATACAAATGACAAAGAGCTGCGCAGATGAGTTTCTTGCTCTCCGCGATGCCAGCTTTAAGGCCAACTTGAGATACATTCGCGCAGCGAGTTCCCACATTCGGATACAGATACAATTCGGTCGGGGCAATTAAAGCTGCGAATTCGAATTTCACGGCTTGTTGCCGCATTGCCACATTGTCCCTAAATCAACGTGTCCGGGGTTGCAGATTTATGGCCTATGCAGGTCTGCAGCCCTTGCCATGTTTCCTGTACATCCTGCATCCTGTAAACTCCCCCAACCCTTAGGACAGCCGTGACTAAAGTCCGACACGCGCTGATCTATGCAAAAAGTGTTTGTTTTTGGCTGGGAAAACTCGGATTGAGACATTCCGGACGGCGCTAACAAGTGAAAAGCGGAAAACTATGGCCGCGTGCCAGCAAAACAAATTTCGACGGCAATAGCCTTAATCTAATTAGTTGCGGCAGTTAATTGAAATCGGATGAGCCAGCACCAGCAGCCAGGGAAAAGCTACAGTTTCCCAGGATATGGGAAAGAAAATAATATGTGCACTGAAAACATACAAATAAAAAAATTAAACAATTGAACTGAAAGGTTTTCCTTGAACTTGGGAAATTGGAATTCATTGTACTTATTTGGAATTCAATTCATTGCTGAGCTAATTAAGATGTTGAGTGTTGGATGTAAACTTTTAAAATATATATTTGTAATCTTGAAAAACTTTCCCTGGAGTCAATGTAATTTCAGTATTATAATATTTCGCTTAGCAATCCTATTTGTTCTCAGTGCTCGTTTAAATCAAAGCATAAATCGCTTTCCCCTTCCCAAAGGCAATGTGTCAATTTGTCAAGGTACATCGCTCAGCCCCATCATCATCATCATCTGGAGAAGCACTAGCGGCAGGAGCTCAAGGATCTCCTGCATCATCCTGGATGCAAAACTAACGTCATCGATCTCGTCAGCTGTCATTTTCACGTATCATTTAGCAAGTTGCCAAAGTTGCAAAAAACGAGGGAAAAAAGGAAGAGGAAAAAATGGAAAATGCTGATGGCAAATTGATGTGCCTGCAAAAAAACAAAAAAGGGAAAGGGCGGCGGGAAAACTGCGCAAAAGTGAAAAAGTGAAATATGAGAGAGTGGAAAGAACAGCGCAATTTTCCACTCAACGGCACAGAGTCCTGCAGGAAATCCTAATTGGTTTTGATGAAAGCATCAATGACACTCGACAGCCTCTGCAACGCTTCATCAGGTAAATTGTGGACTCTGGAAAAAACGAAAAAGAACGGACGACGTCGAATATGAGTGGCCAAAAAGTGGCCATGTGGCAAAAGTTAGGGCCTCACTTTCCTGCTTTTTTTTTGTTCCTACCAGCTCTCATGATTGATGGCGCAAATTGCAGCTAAATACGTTTTTTATTTGCTGTGTGAAATGGGCCGGGGCTTCGTTTCCGGGGTTCTTCTCTCACTCTCCGGCTGATAGTGAAAATCGCCCAAGTGAAAATCGGATTTCTACGCAGAGATAACATCGATACGTGTGCTACTCCACGCAGCGCTGTCTCTTTGTGTACTCAACTGTCTGTATACTCCAGTATTAATTGGTGGCTGCAGATACAGATACAGATACTGGCACATATGCGAGCAAAAAGTGGCCCAATCATGGCCAAAGCAGAAATCAGCAAAGTCAAATGGCTGGGGTAGCTGAAACACTACAGAATCATGGCTAAATGCCTCGGGTTGGTTGTAAAGTTATACCGAATTTCACTTTATTATTTTTAAAAGAACACACTGTCTTGTATCTAAAAACAAACAATGGAAACCTTAATTCAGCCACCAGATATCCCTTTCTATTTTTTATTTGTTTTTATCCAGTTGTTGCTTTATTCCCTCCCCCTTAAGGGCCTCTCTCTCCATATTATCCAACACATTGAACCATTCGAACTGCAATCATGTCAGCATATTGTGGCTCCTTTGTGGCCGCTTTCAATGGCTTTTTTATACACTTTCAGCGATTGGCAAATGCTGTTCCCATTTCCGGGCCATTGGCGACACCTGACCATAAAAGAGAACTCGCAAAAACACTCCATTCAGACACCTCTTCTCCCTTCAGTTCTATTTCCGATTGAGGGCAGCGCACAAATGCTTTTATGGGCCTTGTTTGTTGCCAGTCCTCGCGGGCTGGTAATTGAATTAAAAAGTGAGTTCTATTTGACACATTAAAAAAATGGAAAGAATAAAAAGAGAAAGGAGACAGAGTCGGGCGAACATATTGCCATAATTGCCGGCGCATGTAAATCCCCGGATTAGTAGCTATCAGTCGGAGAAGAAACAACTCTCCCCTGAGCTCCGCAGTTCCACAGTTCCTCAGACGGGCTGCTCTTTTTTGACATTTTAAAGCCCGGCCAGATTTATGCCATTACTGCTCGGGCTACCCGAGCTGGCTGAGTTGCACTGCCCCGTAATCCTTTTGTATATTTGATAAATTTTATTGCCTCCGCTATTACAATGGGCGGCCGGAGTCAAAGTCAAATGTGAGCCGCCACCCCTGAGGCAGATCCAAAGGCATGATCACGATCATCATTAATTCCTGTGCGGTTTTCTAATTCATTAAACAACCCTCGCGACGCGATGACAAATTGTCCGGGCATTGTTTTGCATTTTCGAAGGGATGGAAAACCCCGGGCGAGCCCAGGGAAGCTGGGGAAAGCGTTTTGTCATCATCACATAATGGACCATAAAACAAACTGTATCAATATTTTATGCATTTAGCCTGGCTGCTTTATGCGAGGAACACATGTTTAGATTGACATCGTTTCCAGCCATCCAGCTATTTCTCCCCGTTTCAGTTCGGGCCGCAGCTAATTTCTTTATAAATGCTGTCAAGTGCGGGAAGGGAGATCCTCGTCCCAGGATTTCTTGGCATATGCGCGAGTTATTTGTGAAATTTGCATAGGAAAACCATGAAGCATTTATGGCTGGGGCTTCCTTCGCAGATGTTCATCGCCGGGCTAATTGCATTTCGATGATAACTCCAGGCCACTTCTAGCTGTACAATTAATGCCACGCCGATGTCGCCATACGTCCAATGACAATGATCACTGAACGCGATCACGATCCCCATCAGCGATCGGCGATCATCGATCATGTGTCTATCATATCTCTCCGCTGTCTGGCGATTGTCTTTCTGTCTCTCTGACCGACTGTCACCGCGTAGTGGAATGGAAGTGGAAATGAAACTGGAAATAGATATACAGATAGATATATCGCAGATATCGACGGGCCTCTGGTATTTGCCGCTTGGCGCCACAACTCCAATTGTTTACCGAACTAACTATCGTGTTTACAAACAATTACAACTGTTGTGCGGCGAAGATATCTTGTTTGTTGTTTTTCTTGTTTTTCTCTTAGTAGTTTTCCTTACGCATTACGAGTAGACAATCAAAAACGAAGGGTTTCGAAACCGCGATGTACCTTAGATTTCTGTAGTTTTATGTAGGTATTATGAGGTAAGTAATCAAGAGTTTGCAGACATTCTGATCATAGCAAAAAGGTATGCTACTTTTCAACGAAAATACGTATATATTTTCTTTTAAAATTAGGAAAGGAGGACTCCCTTTTCTCGTTAACAAAGTACCCATAGATACAATATACCTATCTATACAACCAATGGGGGATACCATTGTGTCTCGGACGTGGACAAATGCCCAGGCCCGTGTCAATAGAACGGATATTGAGCAAACACTCCGATTCCGCGCCATTCGCCGTTCAATTCAGTTCAGTTGAGGTCGGGCCTTCGATAAGCCCGCGGTTTACAAACAGCAAATGCTGCAAACGCCGCCAACTGCAGTTTTAGCCGCGGCAATTTATGGCAACAGACCCCGACTACCATTACTCCCTCTGTTCAGCCCCCCGAATAACCCCCATAAATCCCGACTGGTGCAGGGAAATTGGTTCTTCTTTTTGGGCTCAGTACTGGCCGTATTGGCCGCATTGGGGTTTAAGCCATCGGCAAACCAGGCGACATATTTACGAGTCTGTGCGGCTGCATTGCGGTCGCGACTCCTGCGGTCGGTAATATAATTGGAACAGGACTGTAATGGCCGCATAATGTGGCAGGACCACTCCGCCAGCGTTTGTTTGCCGTTTGCGGCTTGGCTGGCAATTAATTCCAGCATCAGTCTCCCAGGTAATTATGGTGTCCAGTCGATAACAAATTAAAAGGCACAACTCTAGTATAATTCGAATAATTTCGATATTTTTCGAATATTTAAAAAATATATATCTGAGTTTTTAAAACCCTTTCAAGCTTCTTCTGATATATGGTAAGATATGGTTACTCACCCTGACTCGTGCCTCTGTGAGGTTGGTCCACATGGCGATCTCCTCTCGGGTGGACATGTCCGGATACCTGTTCCGGCTGAAGGTGTGCTCCAGCTCCTGCAGCTGCTGCGAGGTGAAGTGCGTCCGCTGGCGCCTCTGCCTTTTGTTCTTCTTGTCGTTCTTCGGCTCCTCGCCGCTGGTGGTCATCGGCTCGTCATGCCCCGAACTTGATATGTTCTCTGTCTTGATCGTGGTCTCATTTACACTGCGATTGCCTGTAAATGAAAACATAGAAATATTTAAAAATATTATAAATATTAAAAATAAAACATAATCAAAGAAACGGTAGACCTATCAAAATGATGTTCTGTTTCAAATTTGTTTGCTCGGCAGTTGCAGTTGCTGGCGCTAAGCTCTTTTATGCCCTCTGTCTGGGTTTGCTCGGGTTAACAGTTGATAAGCGGAAGTCTCCCGAGCGGCTTCTGTTTTCGGGTCTGTTTTTTTGGTTTCTGGCACCGTTACTAATTGCCATGCAACCTTCAGGCGTCGCCAGCAAACATTCAACACCCAATATCGAGCACCCATCACCCACAACAGCCGGCAAAGTTCAAAGGCGCACTGCCGGCGAACAGATTTACAACCAGTTAATGTATGTTCCCCGATGTCATCGATCATGCGGCGTGCTTTCTGTGTTGTGCTGTGCCAGAAAGCGAAACCCCAACCGAAACCTAGCCGAGGTAGGAACTGCCGAAAAACTTAATCAAATAAACTAAATTACTGCCCCCGTGGAAAATATCATTCTCGCCTTCCGTCGCTGTCGTCGTGAGGTCGCAAATCAAAGGCAGTCTAATCGAAAACTAAACGGACCCCGGCGAGTAAATTTCGCCGACAAAGGTGAAATCGTTGGCCACGCTTTCCGAAATTATTATAAATTATGTTCCTTATCGATGGGGTTCATGGCGATAACGGATCCGGTTCTGGGAATACGAATTTGTCCCGAAATTACAGCAGTGGGTTACACAAAAGTAGATGCATTTGAGCAAAAATCATGCCGATATGAGATGGTACATTTTATGTGTTCCATGATCTTGAAAACTTTTACCTCCAGCTTTCTTTATAGCAATTTAATCTTAGATAGTGTCAAATTAAAAAATTGCTTTAACTATCCTAGTTTTTTTATTCGTTAACTCACCATCTTTGCGATCCCGACTCCGGTTGGACAACGTGGATGTCGAGGACGTCTGGAAGTTGTTCAAGTGGGTGCTGTCCAAACTATTTGCTACGGCGGTCATGGAGCTATGACTATCACGGAAATCGCCGGTTTCGGCCCAAACTGAAAAGAACAAGCCAGCGCAGGGCAAGACAAAATTACACAAAAATTTATGTTTCAACCAAAGTAATGGGTATGTCTATAAATAAGTAGGAGTGCTAACTAATTTTCATTCAAAGTCAGATCCTAACTAAAAGTAAAATTTAATCCTTTCAATAAACATCTTATTTTAATCTAACAAAATCTTTTTCTATAATAAGTAATATGCTAAAGTCAAATACATTTAAAATATAATAATTTGTACCATATTTATTTAAGCAATTTTCCCATGTTTTAGAGTTATTTTTCTCCTGAGAAATGGCCTGTGTAAAAAATGTGAAAACTTCTCACATCCCTCACTCGCAGTTCTCCTAGGCGAGAAAAGAGGAGCCCGTAAAAGAGCTCATAAAGGGATTTATGGCACTGCAGCCGGGAATGGGCTCTTGGTTAGCTCGATTAAAAAGCGGATTGCTCCTGGAGGAGGCTAACTTAATGGCTGCCAAGGGAAGATTATACAACTTCACTTCGTGTTTGCAGCGAAAGGGTTGCCATGGGCGAAGTAAATCGGGGAAATTACCTTGGAGTTGGCCCCATAAATCTGAAGGCGCTAAATGAGTCAAGTAATTTGCTGGCCGCCACTTAATAATTGCCGTAGTTAGTCACGCCTATTTTGATATTAATTAGTCAGCCATTGACACGATTCCCCCCGGACTCGATTTCGTCACAGATTTATGGCCGTGGAAATTGATTTCTGTTTCCAAGGGGCCTTCCTGCGAACAAGAGAAGGTGTGCACCCATATGGTCATGGGTCCCGGCTTCCTACTAAATCTTCTCGGCCGCTTCCTTTGCATACTTTCTGTAATTTATGGCCTTCTCACATGCTGTCACTTTAATGTGGTTTCTAGAGTGCCAGTTCCGAAAAACACCCTCGGCGACACTTGAAACAATTAGCCTGCTACTTGCTCTAAATATTCCGGAGGGGATTCTTCGGGGGCTTGGAGAACCCCTAGGAGTCACAAATGTCATCCCCTCGGAAGTGCCCCCCGGCTCACTCTGTTTATGGCCGGTTGCATAATTTATGCCGCCGACAACAGCCTCACATGCCGTTGGAAATTTAAAATTCCCCGTGAAAAGTATTTTTATGGCCCATAATTAGTGCGATCGGGTGTAATTAAAATTTCATTGCTTTATTATGAGAGCGTTGGCTGCTGGACGGAAATTCTCTAAACAAACAAGTTGTCGCGTTAAACTATAATTTCCACTAAGATTGTTTTGTCAAGATCGAGCAAATCAGATTTTATTATGACAATCTAATTCAATCAAAGAAAAATATCCAGAAAAAGAATGAAAGTGGGAACAGATTTTATAAAATAGGATTGGTTTTATAATTATTACTGAAATATAACTAAGCTTATATGAAGAGGCCTGTTACTGTTACTTCCATTTAAAAATATTTTTTTATATTTCATGCACTCCAAATTTGTTTTTTTTTTTTTATCTTAATGCATAACGAAATAACCCTACTTCAATTATTAAATAAAAAATATAATAAATGATCTGCTAAGAGCTCTAAATATCTCTTCCCCCACAGACTGTTATATGAGACGTCACTTCCCGCCCCAGTTCCGCAGCATCCTCTTTTTCCACTTTCATTTTTTAGTGAACGCCTCATTGCAACCTTTGAATCCGGGACACAGCTGAACGAGTCTTAATAGATAGCTCTGCCCCATGCCCACTCCCAGTCAAATACAGATTCCCGACCTGAGCTAAATGGGTCGTCATCGCCCATTCTTCGTATCGTAAAAATATTTTCCTAACGACACGCTCTAAAAACACACAGGCCGGGGACTAAAAAAAAAAAACACGGGAATCCGAAAAAACGCAGCAAAAATCACGTAGCACCGCGATTTTTATTTGTTTAAATACGTCGAAGCAAAGTGGTCTATTTTGCCTTTGGCCAGCCACTAATTTGAGTTTGATTTTCCTGCATTGCGATGTTGTTTTCTTTCTGGTCTGGTCTGGTATGACAGGTTGGGAAAAATTGTCGTCGTCTGTCAGTTGGCGGTGACATTTGTCGACCAGTTGTCGCCAGAGTTTTACAATGTTTTCAAGGTTTTCGAGTGGGTATCCGACCATCGGAATCGGAAAATCCGAATACGTGAAAATGTGAGTGGCAAGTGTCAATGGGGCTGTGGGCGTAGCTTGTTCGTGGCGTTGCGTTTTGCACATGTCAAGAGTTTTGAGTGTTCTGTGACAACAAGTGTCTGCGTTTTGTCCAAGTATTTTTTCTGGCAGCCATTTTGCAGTGGCATCGCGGATATTCACAGATTTTCTGTCTATCTCAATCCGATTATTCGATTTTCCGCCGCTGAGCAAACAAACGAGCAATGCGATATTTATTTGACTTGGCGACTATTGTGATTGCCCAAACAAAAGTCAAAGGCAAACACTCCCCTTTGGGCGTTCACAATTAATCAAGCGGAGGGTTGCCTCTCCCGAAGACTCGCATGAAACTGCACAAAATACGAAATACGAAATGATTCTGATATTTTCAGCTACGAGCATCCTGCACACATACGATGTACGTATACGTATGGAGGAGATTCATTCATAGACAGATTTCCACATAAAAACTTTTGACACACGACACGGCAGCCGGAGCAATAAATTATCCGGATCCGGAGACGCAGACGGAGACTGTCGACTGTCAGAGGAAAACCTCACCGGCCAGGGAAACCTCGCCAGAACCAAAACAAACAAATAACAAATAAAATAAAGGACGAACAAAGGATGGCCCTCCCGAAAACGAAAAAAAAAAAAAAACAGAGGGAGGAAAATGTCAAGCAGCAGCCGCGTTTAGTTGGTGACCAAAAACAAACGATTAATGTGACAGTTGAATGGGGATTGGGATTGGGTTTTGGGATTGAGATTGGAATTGGAAATGGGACTAAGGATTCGGGATCCGGAGCAGGACTTGCTTTCACTGTAAACCACTCGCCGGGCCACCAAAGGGTTAAACACTTGCGGTTTCCCCTTCGCCGCATATAGAAATATTTTTCCAATTTCATGCCACATTTGCTGGCTTTTTCCCAGGGCAAGGTGTTGATGTCCGTGGAAATTGCCGGCCATATGCCGCAAAAACTCAAAGAACTCGGGAGCAGGAGCAACCCTCGCTCACATTAGCCTAATTCGGGGTCATGAAAATTAGGCAACGGCCGGCAAGTTAATTTTTATGTCTCGCAGGACTAATCCTTTGGTCGAGACAATGGCCGGCCATGTGTTATGGCCCTGTAATGAGCTCCCGGCACTTGACCAGCCAAACGGGAGGAGTCGCATAAAAATCTCGGAAATCACATTGACATGTCCCAAGAATGGTCCTGCAGCCAAAAACCCGAACTCATTAGTTTTTGGGGCTGCAGATAAGACAAAGGGACGGCAAAGGACACTCCCACCTCCCCCAGAAAAAAGGGCAGGCTTGTGTTTTTGTGTGTCCAGTGTAAAGAGTCCAGACTAGATTTCCCCCTTGTAGTTTTCCACTGCAATGACTTTGCCAGTAATTTGCCCGACTGTCAGCTCGAATTTCTTTCCTTTCCTGCCATTGGGCCAGCCCACAAAAACCGGCCAAAGGAGCGCCAGGCTCTTGCTGCGGCAGGACCTCCGAGTCTCAGTCCGAGTCCTTGTCCGCCGGACAAGTTTGTTTCCTCAGATAATCTCTAATGCGACATTTTTACGAAATTGCACGATGCCCGGATAATGAGAAAAGAGCCGGAAACGAGGAAAAGCGCACAGAGAGAGAGGGAGAGAGTGAGAGACAATCCGCAATGAAGTTTTCCCGACGAACTTCTGCAACGAGGTAATTGCTTTCGTCCCAGGGAAAATGGGGATTGGGGACGGGAATGGCTCGGTGATTGAGGGTTGTGGTTGTGGCTGGTTGCCATAATGACATTATAATTTATATAAACGAAATCAGTGCCAGCTAGCCGGAAAAAGCAGAGATAGAGCTGAGCAGATGGATTGATAAATGGCAACTTTAGCGGCAGTTACAGTGGTTCCAGAGCACTGTGGTACAAGAAAGGAAGATAGTTTAGATTTGATAAACATAAAGAAAATAACGAGAAAGAAAGCTATCTTCGGTAAACCGAAGTTTGTATACCGAAGTTTGTATACCCTTGCAGTCTGCAATTGGATCATTGAAATTCGATCCATTTTGGTAATGTTAAAAGAAAAATGTCAAATTATGTAAATTTTGTAAATTTTACATTTTACATGTAGAGTTTTACATTTTCATATAAATCGACCGATCCCTTCTATGGCAGCTATATGATATAGTTGTCCGATCTTAATGAAATTAAACCCGTAATTCTAAAACTATAAAAAACGACTATATCTCGAAATTTATAGAAATTCTTTGAAAAACAGAGAAGTTAAAATTTTTTTTACATTAATTTCCCCATCATTTCTATGGCAGCTATAAGATATAGTGGTCCGATTTCGGCCGTTCCGACATATATACTGCGTGCCAATGAAATAAGACTATGCTGAAAATTTCAGCCCGATAGCTCAAAAACTGAGAGACTAGTTCGCGTAGAAACCGACAGACGGACAGACGGACAGACGGACAGACAGACGGACATGGCTAGATCGACTCGGCTGGTGACGCTGATCAAGAATATATATACTTTATGGGGTCGGAGATGCCTCCTTCACTGCGTTGCAAACATCATGACAAAATTATTATACCCTCTGCAAGGGTATAAAAAGTAATTTGTGTAATTATTCGGGTATAGACAATACTATGCTATATATATACATATATTATTACAGAATTGCCATATTTTAAGTGACATTTTGTTTGAAAATTTTCTTAAATGAATATTAAAAAATTAAATATTAAAAAATTTATTAATTCCTTAATTACTTTCTTGCTGAATTTGTAAGTAATTTAAACTTAATGCACTTTTCTCACTGCTGGGGAACCACTGTGCAGTTCCTGATTATCCTGACCGGTCAGCAAGTGCAATTTATGTGGCATTCGGGGTCCCGGGGCAGTGCCAATTCGAACGCGATCTTTGTTTTTGCCTAGAGCCGATGACATATGTGAGCAATTTCGCAGAGATTTGCGGACAATGCACTGCCAACATCCCGCAGGATGTGAGCCTTTAAGGCTTTAAGAGACCAAAGCGTGAAGCGTGGAAAAAATCGATAAAAGGTATTTATATTCATAAAGACCCGGCCTGACAAATGCGGGCGTTGGTGTGGAATTTAAAGTAGCCCGAAGGACTCCTCCTCCTTTATATTTTTGTGTGTATCTCACGGATTTCTGGCGGAGATTTCTCAGGGGATGGGGCACCTTGTCTGGGGCTCTGGCTCTGTTTATGTTGTTCTGGCTGTGTTGTGTTTTCTTAGAGCCCGACTAGCTGCACGTGCCATTAACACTTAAGGGAAAAGATGGGAGTATTTTAGCCCCGTGTAGACACAACAGATAACAGGCGATTTCACCAGAACACCATAACACCGAAACTGAAGCACTCTAGTAATTTCATAATTTTATCAACGGCATCAACCACAAACATTGTCATGGGCAAATAGTTCTCAATCTCGTATCTGTGGCAACCACTCCGTAAACAATCTGGAGACTAGCTGGCAATAAAAAGAAGGTAAGGACAAAAAAGAGAAATAGAAACAACATCTATTATTTGCCGAGCAACCAAAAACCGAAATGTAAACTGCTCTGATTTGGTTTCCATTTCCATTTGGCTTCGCATTCGTTTTCGGTTTCAGTTTCATTTTCATTTTCATTTTCGGGTTCTGTTTGGCTTTGGCAAATAGATGCCGGTGGATATGTGGATATAGTCACTGATATAGCGAGATAATGCCATAATTGCCGCGACGTTTCGGAGGTGGTGCTGGTGAAATATGAAAACGAAAGGCAAGGGAAAGGCAAGGCACAAGGTCGGTTGCTCCAGCTGCTGACAACATAATTTAGAAGACAATCCGGAGCCATTAAAGAGTTGAACAGCCAAAACTAATAAAAATCTCTGCCGTCGGGCCAAATTAGTGTAAAACGTGAACTTGAAATCCTTTGAGCACCGACAGCCAAACAAAAACACGCACCGAAGCCATAAAATGATCTCCACCGAAAATAAAACGAAAGAGTCCAAACTAAAAGGCGACCATAAAAAAGTGCAATCGTAAAAAATTATTACCTCCGCACCGCAGCGAACATATAAAATATAAACGTAAATAAATATCCACAAAGGAATGATGGCGTGGGTGTTGACCATTAAATTGGCCAATAATTGAAAATCCAATTGCAGCAGCACTGCAATCGCCGGGTCCGGAGTCTGATGAAATCCTGGATCCCGGAATCACGTTGCGTGGCCATTATTTAAACAGGAGCGTAAACAATAACGACAACAGCCGAACAGGAGTGGAAATTTGTGGCCAACATGCTCGTCCTGCACCTGCAGCTGTAGCTGTCTGAGCGTGTGTGGGTTTGTGTCAAAGGATAACTGCACTCGTGCATATTTTAAATGCGCACCGTTTTCGTGCTAAATTGTTTTGGCACGCAAATAAACGGCAGGACATCTGTGGCCAGGAGTTCACCGCAGTTTAGTTCGGTTCTTTGGGACCTTCCACCTGCAGACGGCTCCACACACACAGCTCCAGCTCCAGCTCCAGTTGCAAGGGCTGTTAACCCCCGGGGGCAGGGTCACCGGGGGTTGACAGGGCGACAGCCAACAAATCTCTGGGCGAGGGCAGACAAATCTGTTATGCAAATGGAAATTTCGGAGCCAGGTTCTGTTTTGCGGAGCAACTCAAACTTTTTCGGCCGCGACACGTAAAAATGTTATTAAAATGTTCTTCATAAATTTTAGGAGAGTTTTCTGATTTTAGACAGTTTGAAGTTTTTGGGGGAAAGTTTGTATTTTCTGTCTGTATTTTCGCTTTTTTCTCTAAAATGTATTCCAATTTATGTATGAGCTTGTTCTGCTTTTCATAAATACTTGTACCAACAATTTATCAATAATTTTGTTTAAATATTTTCATTCAGTGATCCCATAGCATAATTTATTTGATAAGTAAGGCATCACAAGCACTACCTTTGGCCAACAGGTTCCCTGCCCATCTGGAGAGACCTTAAAATTTCCCAAAATTTTCCCCAGAACCAATTGGGTTGTCACATCGCCACTTGAGGCTGCGGCATTGCCTCACATCCCGAGACCATCCATCCGACATCCTCTAAAGCGTCGCCCCGCGTCCAAACTCCCATAACAATTAGAGCAATCGGAACAACAAACACTTGACTGCAGAGCACATATCAAATATCCAGCATCGCAGGGTACAACCTCTCTATATGGTGCTATAATACTTCTAAGGGAAGTGACAGATCCGGGGGTAGCGTGCTGCTTTCGGCACTACGCCAGAAGGGTGCTCAATTAGCCGTGACATGCGCACAAAATTGAAATTTGTTTAGTTGTATCAGCAATCCGCTTTTCCACCCAACTCCTTTCTTTTTTGCTTTTCGGCTGTTGGGCCTTTGTAACGCTTTTGTGGAGATTATACGCTAATGATTGCACAATGATTATGAATATGCATGAGGGGAATCCGGAGTCGGGAATCGGGGAAAGGAAAAGAGAACACGGAATACGAAATACTGAATCCGGAACCCAAAGCGACAAGTGTTCGGGGAGTGGGCTTTTGGCACGGAGCGTGAATGATGGCCAAAGCGAATCGCATATTGAAATGACAACAGCTGCCGCTGACAGAGGCAAAAAAACAGAAAGAGACAAGCCCACAAAAGAGCCATGAATAGCAATGAGAATGCGGACACTTGTTGATGGCTCGGATCCGGATCGGAATAGGAATAGGAATGGATCCCTCGAAGTGGCCCTCTTCCCGCCTGAGTTATGAGCCCACTAATTAGCTGTCAATGTGCGAGATGCCGCACACAAATTCGACTACAAATTGCCCACGAAATTGTGCCCCATTATTGGACACGAAAATGCCGCTTCTGAACTCGAGGAAATAGTTTTCAAACGGGAGCGGATAAAATGGAAATCGTACCTAAAAAAGCTTCACATTTTTATAACTAAAAACCCAGTGGATGTAAAGAAAACCTAGCTCTTGGTAATATTAAATTTGATTTTAAAATGTTTTCAGACTCTTTTGAATTTCCCAAGAATGAAAGATTAATTTAAATTAAATCTTTATCTAACTAGCTCTTGGGAAAATGTAATAAATAATAAAAAAAAACACCTACTAAAGTACTAAATTCTGTAATCCCCATTTATCTTAAGCTCCATTATTCGATACTTACTTCTGAGTTTCTCGAGCGGCTCGTGCTTGGGCGTATGAGGCGGCACCACGGCGTGGTGCGGATGCTGCGAGTAGCCCCCGACACCCACCAGATCCTGCCCGGCGGCGGCCGAGTGGTGCAGGTGGCTCAAACTACTGATGGGCATCAGGCTGGAGATGGCGGGTGAGATGCTGACCGAGGAGCTGGAGTCGTGCAGGCTGTGGTGGCTGTGCAGGTGCTCCGTGCCGGAGGCGCTGCTTCCTCCTCCGTTGACCGTGGAACTGCCAGTGCTGCCGCTGCTCAGGGCCGTGCTCGTGGTGGTGGCACTTTCCGCCGATCCCGCGGATCCGGCTCCATTGGCCGTTCCGGCACTGACCAAATCCTGCAGACAGAGGCCCGTTGACTCCGCCGACATAGCCTCGAGCCCGTTGAGGGCTCCGCCGCTGACCACACCTCCGCCCCCGTTGGCTATCCCGCCGGGACCGAGGGCAGTGGCCGAGCTGGTGACCACACCCACGCCCAGACCGCCTCCACCCGCCGCCCCACAGCCGCCGGCTGCGGTGCGGTCCATGCCTAGATACGTGGGGAAAATGGTGGAGAAGCTCTGGGCGACAGCCTGGTGCGGCTGATGGCCGTGACTATGGTTATGACTGTGGCTGTACTGCTGGTGCGCCGGATGCGCCGGGTGGGCAGGGTGCAGCGGCGGCAGGTGGTGGTCCCTCCCCGTGAACTTCGTCGTGACGACGTCCTTGAAGTGCTGCAGGAAGGTCGTCGTCTTGAGGCCGGTATCTTCCAACTGCGGTGAGAGCAAATCCAAGATGCAGCCGTTGCCAGAGCTCGGAAAGCTGCAAGGAAATTGAAAATATTTAATAACAGTAAAGATATCGTTAAAAGTCGTTTTTAAATCGGAAAAAGATATAATATTTCCCATTAAATAAGATAAAAATGGTTAATGGTTATAAGAATACAAGTTTTAACATTTATATATGTATAAAGTTATAGAGATCTTAAGCCCTAAAATAATTTCATCCTTTTGTTAAAAAACGTTTAAAGAATTCAACAGCTAACATAATAAATGAAATGTTATAATTGTTTATGATTTACTTATATAAAATTCGTATTTTATTTAACACCCAAGCTTTGCAATACTCAAAAATTAAATTAAGAAATGTAATCTTTTGAAAATTAAAACCTCTGCTTTATATAATTTTATATTTTCCTACCTCTATGATATATTTAGGTGAAGATTGGTAAAAATATAGCGATTGTATGACATATTTATGGAAGTAATACACTATTGTTATAGACTAATATTTAATTTTAAACTACTCAAGAAGTCAAAGCCCTAATATTAAAGTGTTTGAAATAATCTATTTGGCTAGACTGTTTAAGTAATGCATATAGAACCTTATGTTTGCTAGTTTTCAGATGTTGTCTAGCACTAAAGTTACTCATAACGAGTTCATTCCTACCTAGTACTACGAACACCGCCTGTTAGTTAATTATAATTATCATTCCGGCTACTTGGCGAGGCGAAGGCAAATCAACTTGTGGAACTTTTTATCGCCTCACCGGCAAAGGCAAACAGTGAGCTTAACCCAAACACCAGCCGAATGGCAAGTTAACACCAAACACGTCAAGGGGTTAATACCGTGCCTCGGATGCTGGGCTGGGTAACTCGAGTAAGTCTCGAAGTGAAGGGACTGGGAGCTGGAGCGGCACATGGTAAATGGACTGGTCGTCGTAAATTCTGGCGGGGAATCGGATGGGGTGTACGAGCTGACAACGCTATCAGCAGACCGAGGGGAAAACGGTGATAACGGCCTTATCGATGTAAAATATTTACATTTCTGCGAGCATTTCTCTTCGCTATTATTGCCATTATTATTGCGCTGCCTACACTGAGAGATTTTGGCAGAGAGCACAGGGCCCAGAGCACAAAGGGTAAGAGTAAGAGTAGGACTAAGAGTAGACTTGCACCCAATAAAGGCGATAAACTGTGTCAGGGCGTCCAATAAATTCGTTAAAAATAAAAAACAGCCCACTGACAGTAGCACGAAAATAGCCATAAACGATCGTAAATCAATTAGCAAAAAGGGAGGGAACACCTCGCCATATTCCAGCGCCCCTCGCCCGATATCGGGGAGCCTCTCCAGCTATATATACCTATATATATAGTATATAGCGTGCTATCTCAGCCAGCAAGCGAGGCAAACGAAACCAAACGAAACGAAAGGTTGCAATAAATGGTTATCTAATCTCAATCACAACAAACTAAAGGCATTCAAAGGCGAAATGAAATGAGAACGAATTTCATAAATCTAGCGGCAGCATAAATTCGCAGTTGAAGTAAATTTAATTAAATTTAATTGGAATGCTTTGGCTTGCCGTGTCACTTTCGATTTCGTTGATAATTCCGCTTGATCTCCACTTGATCCCCAGTGGATTAGTGCGGCTGTAATATTAAATCCATTTGCGGTTGTTCAACAACAATATGATAAACATAATTTCACTTGAAGCGAATTTATGGGGCATCGGGAGGCGGCAGGCAGCGCGGTGAGCATGGGGGTCAGGATGGCCGTTGAAATGAAAAGTTTCTGCATTTATTGCTTCGAGTATTTATAACACTGTTATTGCCTTCGTTATTTTTGCTATTTGCTGTTTGTTCTTGTTGCCGCAGTTGTCTTAATTTCTGGCTAAATTATCTGCCGCAGTGTCTAATAAATAATTTGGTTCCCAGTTCAAAGTGCCAGCCGTCATTGCCATTGTCCCCACAAGATATTCTCCCAAATGTTCTCGTCTTCGTCTCCGGCCGTCTATTTTCTGCCTCGTCATTTTATTTCAAAAGTGAGAATTTATTTACATAATGATTCCCTAAGACAAAGAATGCCAGAATTATTTTATGCCACTTTATGGCCGCGCGGATCTCGTGGCTTTATTCTTCTTCATCGCGCAGGCAGTGAAGGTGGCAAGATTTTCGATGTTGTGCCAAGGCTTTCCACATGCTTTCATTCCCGTTTGATATTATTATTTTTATTATTTTATACAAATTCGAGTTCGCAGCTCTGTGTACTTAGGTTTTTTCCATGCCTTGTTTGCCCCACAACCGGCCAGATCTAATTGTTTAGGTGACGTCAATGGGTCGGCGCCACTTCCCCCCGATTTTTGGCAAAGTGTACGGCGAATACAGGCCAAAAGCCCAGAGGCCCCCTTACGAGATGTGGCTCCATTCTACGGGCTTTATGGCGGCAATTCCGCGATTCCCCGGGTCTCACTTCGCCGAGATTTATGCGCGGCGTGAGAGTGCTCGGTAAACTTAATTCGTTGTCCAACAATCGGTTTATTGGCGGACTTGGAGATGGGAACCTTTCGGAATCTACAATAATCTTCCCCAGAAATCTAATATGTTTCCCTAGCATCCAGGCAATTATGGTCATTATGGTGCGATTAAGTTCCTATGAAGGTATTTACCGAGAAACTTCTGTTTGCGATGACCTAACACTTCCTAATACCAGAAATTTGGCGCCGATTTGCTTTCACTACTCTGACTATGAATCAATTAAAAAGTCAAAGGCATTTTTCGAATTCAAAACTCTTGTCATATCCTAATCCTTTTTCTTTCGTCAAATAATTTATTTCCTAAACCATCTACTGTGTCCAATAAGATCAGAAAAGAATGCTTTGAATGTCTTCAGACTTTCAATGAAATTTTAAACAAAAACTTGACATGCGTGTGTCGGATAATCATGATGATGAATGGTTAATATTACGGATAGTTAAGAAGAAAATGTTCTTAGATAAAAATTTTTTGTTTTCTAATTTATACAACATAAATATTCATATTAATTACTTTGCTTTATTTTAAAAATAGTTCTTCCATAGGGAACTATTATTATAATTATTATATCAATGCTTCTTATATTTTCTATGAAAAATAAGTGTTATAAGCCGTTGTTAACCCTTTATGCAGTAAAGTTATTTCATAAATGTTCAATGTTTAACTTTATTATTTTGTCTGCAGAGAATTTAAATACAATTGCTACAATTGCTTTCTTGGTGCCCGTAATATCCGTCACCTGATCTTTATATTTAAAACCTTAACTTTATATATTTAACCTTAAAACCTTTAACATTCTTACCTCTGAATGTTGGGAGAGGAATTCAATTAATCCACTTAGGTGGTGGCCGTTCGATCGGCGCTGGAACGTTGTTCCGTCGGCTCCGTCAATCCGTGAGATACGATCAAAATATCGGATCCGGGTGAACTTTGCTATTGCGGGTGTCGCTTTTCTGCGGGAGCAAAAGTCGTGGGCTCGACAATAAATCAGAATGCCAGCATTTCAATCGCACGGAAATCTTCGAAAATCTTCGAAAGCCCGGGGAAAGTCTTCTGGAGAAGTCGCGTGGGCGGCGGGGCTATAAATCTCGGAAATCGGAATGGATCAGATCCGTCGCCGGGCGTTTAGGTTTTTATGGGTATAATATGTTTGTGTTTATGCCGTTGTCATTGCAACAGATTGCTAATCAAAGGCGAAGCGGCATTTAATAGAGCCGTTTATAGTTTTCGCACTCGCGGCTCTCAGCGGCGGTCGGTGGCAGATCAAATAATAAAAATCACAGTGATTATGTTAGTGATTAATTTTAAGTAACTCGGGGATATGTTTTTAATTCTCGACTCTCGCTCGCTGCCACACTCACACTAGCACACAAAATCACCACACATACTCGCGCACTTGCACTGGCAATGATTTGATTTGATTCGATTTGATTTGCTTTGATTTGAACTGTTGATTCAGTGTTTTAATAATTTAATCCGCCGCGTAATTAGGCTAAGTAGTCCAAGTCCCATCGGCCTGTATCTGTATCTGTATCTGAACCTGTATATCTGGTCTCTTGTATGTCAGATCTGGGAGTCTAAACGGAAGCAACGCGTCTGCACCCGTAACAGGACGTGGCTGGATTGAAAGCGAATGCGAGGGCGCTCGTTAAAGTATCTGTTGGATGCGAGCAGCGAGTAAGCGAGAAGGGGCGGCTAACGGGAACCCGGGGCTCGCTTTTCGGTTCGATTCCACGAGCGGAAGCGGGGTTGGTTTAACGGTGAACTCAGTACGTGGTGCTGGCGACGAGAACTCGCGGCTACTAAAATCGGAACGCACAGCGCTGAAGGCAGAACGCAGAACGCAGTGCTACGTTTAGCGCTATCTTATCTCTCTTTTCACGAGGGTGTCTGTGTGCGGGTGTGAGTGAGATGATGGCTCGGCGAGTAGCGAGTAACGGGGCCCGCAACCGGCTGCGGAAGTGAGAGGCGAGATGTGGGCAAGCAGCACCGGATGAGGACACACCCCCAAAGGCGAGCAGCGAGCGCTCTCTCTCACTCACACTCTGCGTGTGTTTGCAGTGCGCCATTGCTGCGCACTGCTCTCGCTCTCTCTCTCTCTAGCCCTGACTCTTCTCTGGCTGTCTCTTTCCCCGACCCGCTCCCCATCAGTCACTGTTTATTATTTGGCCGCTCTCGAGGGTTTGATTTGTACTTTGCGGGTCCTTTGTGTGTGCCTCCTTGCGAACCCACCCCTCTCCGAATTGAACCCCCTTCTGGTAGCCCCGGCAGCCCCCTTCCAGCCACCGCCCCTGTACAATTGCTACGTGCTGTGTTCATAATAATAAGGCTACTTCTCCTTTGCGCCCACTTTTTGAGGGCTGGCTGCTGCCGCCTTCCGCCTGCCGCCCGTCTTTTTACTGGGTGTCAAGGGCGTTTTGTTATCCCATTATTCTGCGTTAGCCCGCCATTGTTTTGCGCCCCTCGCTGCCCGCTCTGCAAATAAATAAATAACTGCTCCTTTTGACGTATTCCCGTATTCGTCGGCCCTTTGTATCCGTATCTTTGTATCCTTGTATCTCGCAGTGCGTTCGCATCTCCTGCCCGTGACTTCCCCCTTTTTGATTTGTTCGCTCTGCCGCACAGTTACATCTACAGCCACAGAGATATAGAAACAGAAACAGATACTTTGCCGGAGGCAGAATTTATTAAAATTCACAACAGCTTTTGTGCAGTTCATAATTTTCGTTTTTATTTCGCATTTGCCTGCCTCTTTGCCCCGGCCCCCATATCCTGTGACTCTGGCTGCGTGACTCGAGTGGCGGCGCAGCAGGGAAAGGGGTGAGCTGGGGGTGTAAATGGCGCTAGCTTTATATCCTTTTATATCACAATTGATATGCCAGGCAACTAATCAGAGGTAATTTCCAAGCCATAACTCATAGCCCCAAAGGATGCTAGGGGACTTGACTTTATTATATAGTAACAAAATATAACAAGATACCAAGATCTCAGGGAATTACTATTATTGGAATCAGATTGGGGTGGGAATCGGTGTTCTATAAATGATTTATTTTATTTAAGAAAAATATTTCCTTATAACGTGTCAATATTATTTTCTAAAGGCTCTCAAGTTAAGAGCTGAGCACTTAGAACACTGCCTTGCTCTGTAATTACGGTTAGATAAGGTTCAGGATGCGAACCCTTCTAGCACAAGTAGCTTATGTTTACTGGTAGTTCTTATCTAAGAATCTGAGTGAATTTTAAACACTTGAAATGTGTATAATACTGCAAAATAATTAAATAATAACAGCAAGAACTACACAGATATTTGTTAAATGCAACCTTAGACATTAATTTACAAAAAATAATTAAATAAAGCTTGAAGCTATAGGAGATTGTACTGTTAATTGACTGACTAAGAATTACAGAATATATAATTTGTATAAATATTTGCAGTAAGTTTATATAAATTATGAAATTCAGATGTACTTATAATTTTCCGACTCCAGAATCTAATAAAGTCTAGTATGTTTTTTCTCTTGAGAAATAAAACTTATTTTATGGTTCATAAGATATAGGATAATTGGAGGCATCTCTTCAATATTTGTATAATTTTTTTAGACCATCATAGACAACAAATCTTTTACAAACTGAAAACATTGGCTTTTAGTTTAATTTTAATTTAAATTTTAAGCTATAGAAATCCAGAATTTTTCAGATAAGCAAGCACAAGTCACAAAGTTTTCATTGAGAAGTCCCTGCTTGAAGGTGTTCCTGGTTGCCGCGTGCCCAGATAAAAGCCAGATGGCACACAGACTTACTCCGGTAATCGCCTTGAGCGTAGGCCCTCGAAATACTCAAAATACTAGGGCCACTCGAGACTCCAACCTCAGACCTTCTCGAGTTGCTGCGGCGGCAAAAGCGCTTTGAACTCCCCCGATTACGTAAATGTGGCACTGTGTTTGCTGGTACAACTATAGCATTGCGATCCACCCACTCGAAGCCACCCACCTGAGTTTCCAAAAAGGGTTGTCCACCTGTGGGGCAAGGTCCAAAATGGCAACTTTCACTGCTCAAAGGGCTTTTCCCCTGGCACCCCAAGGGAATTCCGAGTTTATGATTATGAGACTTCAGTTGCAATTACACGATTTTGTGTCTCTTGTCCCCGACAAAATCCCTTGCTTTTCCAGCTTTCCCACTGATGACATGGCGGTTATTTTTGGCGCACAGCTCTGGGAATTAACCTGGCCGTATTTCAATTATAAGGGCAACCGAAATTAGACTTTCGACTCTCCGATATCGATACCGATACCGAGGGAGGTTGAGGAAGGGTGGCCAGGGAGTACTTTGGCGGTATCTACTGTTATCTAAAGAAAATGGCGTTCTTTTCCCCATTCGAATGGAGAGTACGTGCCGGGGAGTGTGTCTGCCAATGGGGATCTCTTAAGTGTCGGATTGCGGGATCCCCGCGGGGGAAAACTCATCATCCTTTGATGCTGGCAACAGGAAAACTTAATGCCAAACATTCGAGCAGTCGCACGCACCTCAAGAAATTGAAATGCCAAGGCGCGCGAAAGTGTCAGATCCCCGGGTAAAATGTAGTAGTCCCCTTTCACATTTACATCCACACACATTCGCGTCGTCACATTTTCCTTTCCCCCCCCCGATTTTCCCCCGGATTTTCCCCATCTGCAAGACTGGTTCTTTTCTTTCTTTTTTTTTTTAAGCAACTACCGAAAAGTTCACAGGCAGCGGCGGCAGTTGAAAAGTTCAGCGCATTCGGAGCCATTGCTCAGTCGCCAAACTAATCCGCCTAATCCCGAAACATGACGAAATGAAATACGATGGTGCGTAGGGAGGAGTGCCCGTTTCCACGACCATTTCCACTCGCATTTCCACTCCCATTCCCACTCGCATCTCCACTTTTCCCTCTCAGCTCACACAGTCCCCAGCCGACTGAACTAATTTTGTATGCCTTATGATGATGGTGGAGAACCACGCGGGCGGCTACCGGATTCTGGCAACTCTTTCGCAGAATTCGCAAAATGGCGGCATTGATTTCCCCGCCGTCCCGTCGGCATCCGTTTCCCCTCGCGTCCTCCCTCACCATCCCCATCACAGCCCCCCCTCGCTGTCCTTGAGGACGAAGTCAATTTCCAGGATTTGCGGCCAGTCTTACATTCCTTAGCGAAAAATCTCTCCGTTTCTCTATGGAAAGCACTTCCCTTCAAGCAGTCAATAAACTATACAAACACACGCACACTGAGAGATAAAAGAGGGATTGAAAATATAAGAAGAATATGTTATAATTTTAGTTGCATTCCAGGTGGAAAAACACTTACATTTTAATTAATTTTATTTTTAAAATATTTATTATTATTTGTTTAATCTTAAATTAATCTGTTTTTAATTCCTTTTCGGTGGTAATAAAGTACTTAGAATTCACCGTTTCAATTTATTTTTGAACATGTTTTTAAGGGAAGTTCCTAAATATTTAAGAAAAGTGTGAATCTGCCTGCGAGGGTTTCTTATTAAATCAGGCCTATATTCTTAAGATTCTTAAAAATGTTGTGTATTTTTCGCTGTGCACTGTAGGAGTTTCCCCTTGCCCCGAAAAAAGTGTGTGTGGCGTTTTAGTTTGCAAGGCATGTCCTTGTTGACATTGCCATTGGCAATGTCAGTGATACGCAGGATACTCGCATTTCCCGAGATGTTGCAGCCTACAGCCGCAGCCGCTGCCGCCTACAGCTCAATCAAACCGCCAAAATAAGTTACGATGCTAATTAATAAAGGGCAGGGCACACGACTCAGGACACAGGACGCAGCACACCATACCCATTCCCTTCAGATCCTGCAGCCCCCGTCCAGAGCACACCCATGGCCACGTAGCCAGCGCCACTCTGGTCGCATATCGATTTAAATTAATTTCTGTTAGAGGATGCTCAAGCGAAAATCCTCCATTACCGTAAAGTACTTGTAACCAAGTCGCAGACACACGGCGAAAAAAAGAGCCAGGGAAAAGGGAAATGGAAAAAGGAAGCGGCTGGAGGAAAGAGCAGGAAAAAGCGGGAAAAAACAAATTAAGCGACACACATCGACGCACCGCACCGAAGGAGCAGCATAATTTCGGGACCTGCGGAAATATGATGACATCTGTGCCGAGTCCTGGGCACAAGTTACATCGATTGCTGCCCGATTTATGCACGGCACGTGGAAAAGGAGCGGAAAACCGAGGGAGTGAAAAACTCACGCACTCCGCTCTGCGAAATTCCCAGCCCCCCGCTCTTATCTCCAGCCACTGGGCGCTGCAGCTGGAAAACTCGCCGATTACTCGCTCCCTTTTCATTGGTTTATTTTACTCAACACTCGCTGCTTGCTGGCCACGCCCCTCGTTGGTGTCTTATGGCTCCGGGGGGCGTGTCCTCGCGGTTACATGCGCACAGGTCGTATACGCATTTCCCCAGGACGAGAGACAAGAGATGAGAAAGAGAGCGCAAGGACTACCCCTGGCGACTGTTGCACTTCCGAGATATTGGGACAATTTTTGGGACTTCCTTTCATTGGGAAGAACAGCTGTTTGGGCTGGTAATTACCTCTTAGGCTTACAGATGCTCAAGGGAGGCGAAGTCTGAGGACAGGGAGATGGAAATTGGACACCAGAGATAAGAAGCTAGACATAATCAATTAAGGATGCTGATATTCAGACTTGGGCAGACATCAATCGGATGACCATAATAATGCTGAACGATTGTGTGTGGAGGCTGACATATTTAAAACTAATTTCTTATTTTTATTTAGAAAAATAAAATAAAAACAGTGATGATATTATTTATCTGCCTTATTAACATATTTTTAAGAGCTGTTTTACTTTGTTGATTTTCGTGATGGACTCATTATATTTTGACGTTTATGAGAGCAGTATTTCCTATGGACTTTTTAATATTTTTTGGCTTATAAGTATAAAAAGATATTTATGAGTCTTACAGACGTCATTTTTGAGAATGTGATGACAAGATTTCCATAATATATGAACTTAATTGTACATCTATTTTGTTGATAATTCGTTAAAAATTCTTTATTTTCCTGAATTTGTGCTTATTATTTCTTTAAAATTTGTCATATAAATTATTGCACCAGTTCAGTTTTACCTTTAACAACAATTTTTTTATTTCCTAAATCCTTCAAGTCTACTAACCCAATTCTCCCTGGCTGCATTTAGTTTGTTTTACCCATTTTGCATTGCTCAACCTTCGAGCGGAATGACTTCAAAGCACAGGGATCCTCGACTGCGATGGAGCCACCCACCTAACCACCGAACCACCCCAGCTACTTCCCCAAGCCAAATCAAATATGGTGACTCTTTGAACATGCCGCTTGAAAAGGGCCGACGACAAATGATCTCGGGCGCGGAATCGAAGTTATCGCGTGCTATTACCCAGGTTATCGATACTCCGCCGATGACGCAGTTTCCGTCTGCACATAATTAATTAATAAATCAAGGCGGCAACAAAAGCAACAGTTGCCACAACATCAGCAGTAGCCGCAACAGAGGCTGAAGAATTCTTATCACCTGGTTTTTTGTGCTTTTTTTGTTTTTGTTAGGGCGAGGAGGAGAAGGACGGCGGGGGCCAAGGTAATCCATCAATTTTTTTTGGGGAAACGAGCGAAAAAAAGAACGAAACGAACGAGCGAGAAAAACTAACAAAGCAAATGCAGAAGGCACATCACAGACACCGCCGCCCATGTCGAAAAGTTTGATTTTTGGCTTTTTATGCGCACGGATTAAAATGGGGATTACAATATCAAAATGTTTGCTTATGATTTATGGCACCCGAAAGACAGCAGCCGCCGAGGGAGTGGGCGGTGGGTGGTGGGTGACAGTGGGAGGTAGGAGGTGGGTGATAGGTGGGAGTGGCTGACAGCGGGAGTGAGAGTGGGAGTCGGCTGACTACGCCACATATACGCACCCATTGACATCGCACGATGCGACTGTCGCTCGGTATCGGCGATCACCAGTCCTACACTGAAATTGTAAAATTTTAGATAACTAACAAGGCAATAATTGAGTGTCCCGACCATTAGAATATAACTCCCGCGAATCATTGCCTACTTTTTAGGAGGAGCTCGTACCAGTCTCTTTAGAGAGGTGCGCTCTTGTGTCTAATTAGTTTTTCAGCCACTTAAGATCCTGGTTTAGGTTAAAGTCATCATAATTCTATAACACTTAACAGGTTTATTATAATTTTTATATAACCTAAAATATATTTATGTACATTTTCCCACAGAAAATTATTATTTATACAGATACTTATAAATATATATGTTATAATGGTTTTTAAATAATTAATTGTTCGTTTTTAAACCACTTCTGAGAGGGATTTTTAGGTGACATTTAAAAGCCCCTCTAATTAAATTTAATTTAAAGCCGAATAATTGACAAAACGTGTTCGGAATTACATTTTTTCCAAGTGCTCTCCGCCCCTGGCTCGTCGTGTTCCTTGGCCATAGCCACAACCATGTGTCCGACTCATCGCCGCAGTGCGCGTAGGGGAACGTGAGAATTATTGGACTGCTTAGTCCGGTGGTTCAACTGCGTAAGCCCCGCGGATCAAAACGCGGCTTCCCCCGACGAAGTTCCGACGTTGATGTAGCGGGCGGTAAGAATGTGTGATTACTGATTTATCCATCGCACTCTGAAGGTATTTACCATATTCCGTATTCCATATTCCATATTTTGGACAGGCAGGTGCCGACTCTACCCGCCATTCTCACGGCGGCTTCTCTGGGCTCGTCCCTTTCTGGATTTTGTGTGTGCTTGTGTGCCCAAGGATTAAGAGATGATGTCTTGGGCTAACTACTGCATTTGTCGGAGTACGTTGAGGAGGAAATGGGGGTGATATCCCACGATTTCGAACCCACCTCAATGTGCTGCAATGTTGTCGCCCCAGCGGATCAGCTGTTGCTTCGAGTTGCGGGTTATCTTGTTTGCGTAGAATTTATACGGCGTTCGAGGTGATAATCCCCACTAAAAATAGATTCCGAAAAGTTCTCAGGACGCCAATGACCGACAGACCCTGACCTATTTGAGGTGTGAAAGCCGGTGGGGTATACAAAATTATTTTCACAGGATTATTTATCATCTACATCTATATCTATGTTAAATCTTTTTTAAGGCCTTCAGCTAAGTAAACAAATCATAATTAATTCACATACTTTAAAGGGGCTTTTAGTACATTTATCTGTAAACTCAGAAATGAAAGGCTTTGAATTAAATGTAAACTAATTTTGAAGAAGGCCTCTGTTTAATTCTTCCTCTTGGTTCATCTCAGGATCTCAGCTGACAATATTTAAATTTTTAGCATTTTATTTCTGCAAATAAAAATCATTTTGTTTGCCGCCATTAGGGCTTCCTTTCAGATAAGATCCCTCCGTTCGGTGACTGATTTACAAGAGACTTGCCCCGAAGCCCCGACGCAGCAATGCAAATAAGCTCCACTTCCACCGATTTCTGAGAGGGATTGGGTGCGAGCGGAGGGATTCCACTCCGCAAGACTTTGACATTTGAATACGCGCCAGCGCTTTGTTATTTTTATATTTTCAAATTAAAAAAGCAAGGCTCTTTTCCCGCCAAAGGGTGGTAGTGGTGCTGGCGGTGGCGCTGGGGAAGGTGATCCGGGGGTTGTCTTGTCTTCGGGGTGACAAAATCGTACTTGCCGGGGTTCGTCATCATCGCTGGCTGCTGCGCGTGAGAAATCCTTGACACGCGCGAACGCTTTCAAAATGCAAAAATAAATAATTTCAATTTAAATTCCTTGTTATTTTATTTTTGTTTTCTTTTTTCGTGCTTTATTTTCCTTCGAAGGCTTGCGGGGGCGGGAGGTGTTTTTTTGGGCGGAGGGAGGTGCAATTGTAGATGGAAGTGAAACATAAGTTTTCTCTTTGTTCCGCATTTGATTTCATTTATCTTTTAGGGGTGAGGAGTGGTAGAACATCATTCCCCCGCCACACTCATAATTTTTGGGTGGTGAAATTAATTAGATTTCCCGAGGGTACGGTGGGAGTCTAGGAGTTTCTAATTATGGATGGAACTTAGTTATTATTCAAGGAAAACATTTGAATTAATTCTTTTTTGTCATTTTATAAAATATGTGTTGACTACAGGCCACCTTTATAGCTTTTTCAATTGGCATCTCCTGTCTTTAAGAACCCCTTAATCGCCAACCTTCGGCTGCCTTTAATTTCGCAATTAAATGCTTAACTTTTACAATCCGCGGTAAGCCAACTACCGAACCGGCTACTGTATGCTGGTCGCAGAAAAGTGCACTCTTTATTGTGCATTCTGTTTTGTTTATTGTTTTTTGCCTTTTGTTTTCTGTGCTCTGTTTATTGTGAGTTGTCCGTGAATGGCCTATTCCTATCGCTTTCGCCGCCCCAAAAGTGGGTGGCTATCAGTAACTGGCTGCGGCTAAGCCAGCTTGTCAATTTTGTATAAAATTTATTATTTTATTTGCGTCAGGTTTTCGTTTTTGTTTTGCCCCCGCCACTGCCACTTTTCAGACACTCTGCCGGCTGCGAAAATTATTTACATTTTGCCGATTGCGCCAGTTTTTGCATTGCCATTGCTGCGAGGTTTGCCTGTCGTAAAGCGAACTGTTTGCCCTCGTATGAGTACTCGAAATCGTACGAACGTACGAGTGTATACACCTATATATATAAAGAATACATATAGTACTGGAGAGGGCCATAAAACTTGCATGGCACTGCAACAGCCGCAGTAACAGCCAGAAATGTTTGCTCAATTTACGATCACCGCGGCTGACGGAGGTGCCAACTGTTGCATGTGGCTCCATAGTGGCCAGGGTCATTGGATTTCCGAGCCGAAGATCGAACACATAATCTCCACCTGGTTGGAGGCCCATTTGGCCGGATTGCTAATCGAATTTGGCAGCTGATTGTCCGCTGGTTGACCAGTTGACTCACAGTCATATGATGATGTCCCGTGGCGATGACAGCCGCCCGACACATTGTTGACAGGTCTTGCTAAAAAAAAAAGAAATAGAAGAGCCCTACACAAATCACAAATAATATATTTTTATATGTAAAAAGACAGAGAGAAGAAACGGGGTCTTGAGGGGCACGCCTAGGGAACCCAAGTTGGCAACGCTGCGTATGAGTAATGCAGAAGCAACGAACCACCTACCGAATGTCGAATAGCTGGCAAAATTAAACTCAACGGCAAATGAAGCAACAAAATTCAACAGCAGCAGCCGCAGATTAAGAACCTTTTAAGGGGATTAATGATTTTAATTTTTTCCGTGCATTCTGTTTGCCTCGTTTCCGTTTTTCTGCCAGCAGTCTTCCATCGGGGCGTATAAGCTTGCTGATTGACTTTGGCCGAAGGCCTGAAAAATGGTAAAAAAATATCAAAAAATTTAAAAGGAATAAATTTAATAAGCTAGAAACAATTTTCTACTTAGCATCGGAATTTAAACGAACTATGCTTAACATTAAATCTTATATATTAGCGATATATTTAGCAAAAAGGCTACGAAATCTTTTTCTTTTACTTTCTGATTTTTATTGTTTGTAAAAGCAATGAATATTAAATCTAAAATTTCTAGTGCCTTAAAATTATTTTAGAGACTAATTAAAATGTGTACCATTAAAATGGTAGGCTCAATAAACATTTCACTAATTAAAAAAAATATAACCAAAGAAGAAGTTAGAGTATTTTCCATTCAATAGTCGGAACGCCAACAGATTTCTCCCATTTTTTTCTGGCACTCTGCTGGTCCCCGTTGCTGGCACATTTGTTTGCTTTGCCATTGCCGTTGCCACTGCCGTTGGCCTGGCTAAATTCCCGGCAAGGACATGCATGCCGCTCGCTTTCGACGGCAACACGGCCACTTCCGTTTCCGCCCCTCCTTCGTCACCGGATTTTCGGTTTGTTTGTTGCGCGCATTAAGCTAATTATGGCCAAATAAAGTGAGACGAAACGAAGCGCGCGCTCCGAGCAAATAAGAGAGAGTCTGTCGGAAGCTGTCTCCTCCAAACAGGCGATCCTATGTCCTGCACTTAACTTTCACTGCCCCCCGGCACACCCCTCTCAGCTGCGGTCGGGTTTTTTGATTGTTTTTCAATTTTCTGCATTGTTAAACTTTTGCTTCCCATGTTGCGCCTTGTTTAATTTGCCGCCTGCGGCACGTGACAAGTGCACCAGCCAGCGCCACCCGGCACGTGTCCTTGCCGAATGAATCTAGCCGAGGAGGAGCAGGAGCAGGAGTTTTCAGCTGCCGCCTTTGGCAAATATTTTGCCAGTGCCTCAACCAAATCAATTCTGTATGCTCGCCCAAATGGAATACGAATGGCAGTTCGACGGTGTCCTTGCACCACCAGCTACCAGGTTCTAGGACTCCTCCCCCTCCTGATGGTCACGTGTCGCAGCGGCAGCAGCAGCAGCAGTCGCGCCTCTTTCGCTTTGTCTGCTAATCTATCACAAGCTCTGGCACCAAACCAAATTGAGTTTGTTTGGATATCATTTCCATTGACCAGGACACGGACTAACAGGCCGAACGGGAGAGGGAACAGGGATCCGGCCCGGATGCTACCTGCCACAGGAGCGGATAGTGTCTTCTGCCACTTGTGGCCTGCTCAGAAACTGTTTCTTTGGCTGCACTTGAAGAAAATTCAGTAAGTCATACAAATATTTCAGAATCATTAGAAAAAAGGATAATATAAGGAAAGCCCTACAAGCTTGCCATTTTAAAGATCTAATTAATCCTAATCAGGCTTTTTCCTTAATGAAAATTAAGACTAGCTTTTGATTTTTTTGATTATTTCATCTATTTTCTATTTCCCTTACTACCTTTGCCTTAAAACTCAGCGAATTATTAATATTGGTTTATTTATTAATCTCATATTCTATATTCTATTTCTTTTTTCCAGTGCGCCTGCCCTGGTTTTCCCACAATTTCCGGGCGCGTTGACGTCAATCAAATTAGACGCATCCCAGAACGTCCTGCGCCGGCCAAAGTTCACACATCAAATTATGTCAGGGGTGAGTTTTTCACTCCCCCTGCTTATATTCTGTTACCACCCCTCGGGGTCGAGTAACTTCCTTGCTAACTTGCGATTTGCGTCTGTAAATGTTTTCCTAATCAGATTTGTGTGCTATCCGCGAGGGAGTGCAATTTGTTTTGATGTCGCAGTCGCAATCCGGTTAAGTGACAACCGGGGATTGGGTCTTGTTCGGGGAGTTCGCATAATTACTCGAGTGTTTGGTTAGCAGCCTTCGGCCCGGAAAGTTCCCGGCCAGAGTTCCGTTCACATGACACGCATAACTCACTCACTACTCACATCTGGGCCGGCAATTGTGATCGATTGGTTTTAAAGTCTGGCCGTAAACTAAAGCAAACAATAATCGCTGGCGTTGTAAAAGTTTATGAAAGTGCAACTGCAGTTGCATCGCCAATCGATTTATTGCCGCGATTCGTAAGCGGGTGAGTTCTTTTACCAGACACCGATAGGGATCGTCATGATTTCAGGGCCACTTTCCACACTCTTTTTTTTCTGTAGCCCCTAGCCGGGAATTACTTTTTAAGCCCTTTTGCGTTCCGTGGATTTTTATTGCATTTGCGAAGATTTTGCCATTCTAATTGATTGTTTGCCATTCCGGCGTCGTAACTGCTTATCTATCTAGCTACTATCGATCTAGATATCTATATAGATAGATGGATACATATCTAGCTGGCTGTTCCTGCTCCGATTCGAGTTATCTAACTCATAATATCCACTTAGATACACGGCCAATGGGACCGCAGCACCTCCACCGACCCATTTGTTTGCCGCCGCATTTATTTGTGCATTACAAACCGTAAGTACTTTAAGTTGCCTCTAAGCTCTGGCGCCGCTCCATTTTGCGAAAAAGGGGAAAAAACATCGAAGAAAAATGTTGGAAAATATGAAAAAGGCTACGAGCACTCGCACCAACATCCACATAAATACTTGCAGGAAATGAGCGCAGCCAAATGGCGCCATTTGTTGATATCTGCTGGATGGCCATATTGTTTAAAATAATTATTATAAACACAAACACATTGGGAGGTGGAACTTTTTCTAATAAATAAATAACACTGAAGTTCTAGCTCTTTTTTAATAATAAAGGACAAAGCATGAAGCATTTTTACCATTTATAGATTAATGTAAATTCTTATTGGTAATACTGTACTACCTGTAGGCGGTTCAATTCGGTACTGAAAGAGCGCTCACCAAAAATACTTAATATGGTAATTGGCTTTAACTCTTTGAAATCCATAATTAACCAAAATAGACATTATGCCATAACATAGAAATTATGGGAACTAATGGTTTCGATAATGGTTCCATTCATTAAACATTGAAAGGTATACTACACAACAAAAGTTAGCTTAAAAGATGGTATAGGCATTAAAACGCATTTTTCTGTAAGTCTACATCACATATATGTATATTAAATATAAAATGTATATAAATATGTATTATTTTTAGTTTATAAAAAATAATTAAGTGCTCAATTACTAAAATCTAAGTTTCATTTGGGTTTTGTTTCCTAGTGAAATCTATAATTTGTAGTCTAATTACCTAGTACTAATGTTCGGTTCCGTGATATAAAGTCACATTATAGTTTCTTGCTTCATTCCGTCATATTCAAGATGAGCTTGAATTTTGTGAAAGCTATTGCTATCCTTTGTTTGCTGCACGAAGTAAGATATAAGTGCATTTTATTTCAAAACTAAGATTAAATATTAAAATTCGTAAATTTCGTATTAAATGTGATTCCAGATCACTGGCAGAGTGGAGTTTTCCAACTTGAAATGCATTTCCTTGGATCCTGAGTTTGTTGGCTTCGAATATTGCAATCTAAAAGCATTCAATAGGAGCTTCAAGTACCTTTCCCTTAAAGCTAAACTTTACAAATTACCCGTAACGGAAGCCAAGGTTTGTGTTTCAACGAAATCAACTGAATCAATTGGTATTTAAAAGCTTACATTTCAGGTGAACTTTGCACTGGTCAAGCGATTCGGTGGCCTTAAGACATATCTCTACAACATTACTATAGATGGTTGTAAATTTGTTAGGGATAAAAAGTCGAACCCAATCATTACATATCTCTATAGTTTCTACAGTGTTTACTCAAATTTAAATCATACTTGTCCTTACGATGTGAGTTTGCTCAGAGGAACCTTTCAAAGAGAATGCATCTGATCATTTTAAACTTTTCAGCACGATATTATTATGGAGAAAATCCCAGCCAACGTTCTCGACTCACAGTTCTCAGAGATCCTTGCATTCGCTCATGGGGAATACTTATTCCAATCCAATTGGATTACCCATAACATCAACAAGGCCACGATTAACGTTTATGTTTCATATACATAAATTCTTTTCCCGTTTCGGTACACTTTTAAAATAAAAATTTTTCGATTTCACGCAAATAAAGTTGAGTCATAATTTCTTGTACGAAACAGGTGGTTTCTTGTCTTAAAGAAAAAAAATAAAATAAATGGCTTATAAATAAATAAAATAAATTTATAATTAATATAGGTCGCTAATTTCAACATCAAAAATAAATTCAGCTTATTAAAAATATCATTTGAAAAGCATTTGTTTTAAGATTTTACTTTAATTTATAACTTATCCCCCAGAAAAATATATTTTTTTTATATATAACATAAAAAAGTTTAATCCAATAAACATTAGATTTAGTAATTTGCAGAAATAAACGAGTTTCTAAATAAACAAAACGTTTCTTACTATGGGTCATTTCACATCCAATTGACCACAAAAGATTGGCCCTTACCAATTGACAAACTCAATAGTTAAACCTAAATTAAACAAACAATTTTAAAGGAACCTGAAGCGTTTAATTGTTCATTTTAAATAAATAGAGCTATTCAGGATGCAGGGAGTCGGATTTTTGGTAAAATGAAATAGTTCGGATCAGTCATAATCGAACGACAAGTCAGTGCACAGTAAAATCTGGGATAACTTTTTAAAATCGTCTAGAATGTGCTTCAAGGGTCTTATTTTCCTCATTGTGTTGCTTTATTCAGTCAATGGAGTAAGAATATGTAATTAAAGAAAACTATTCAAGTAACCAACAATCTTTTTAGATCACGTCCAAATTTGAGTTTACCAACATCAAGTGCACATCTCTGGACAAGGAATTCAACGACTTTGAATACTGCCTTATCAAGTCCGTAAACCGAACCTTCAAGTACATCTCCGCCAGAGTAAAACTCTTCAAGATCCCGATTACCAAAGTCAAAGTAAATAATTTTAAGTATTAACCGAAGCTTTAAGCTTAATGTTCCCATATTTCAGGTAAATTTTGCTTTTCTCAAAAGGTACAGTGGCTATAAGCCTTTCCTATACAACATCACTGTGGATGCTTGTAAGGTTCTTAAATATCCCAAGTCAAACCCAATATTTGGATTCTTCCATAGTCTTTTTAGTAGCTATTCCAATATGAATCACACGTGTCCCCACAGCGTAAGTGGAAAACTAAAATTATTAATTTAGTCGATATAATAATTGTATTTTCATATACAGGAAGACCTAATTCTGGACAAGCTTTCTAGTGAATTTGTCAACAAGCAATTCACAAAGGTTTTGCCATTTCCGCTTGGGGACTACCTTTTCTCCTCCTACTGGTTCGCAGATAATGTAAACCGTGCTGAGGTAAAAGTTTACGGAACTCTATCCTAAATTAGCTTTACGAAAGCTAAGTTTATTTGTGAAAATGTCATCAGTGTACTCCGAATATGGAGAAATGAAGCAAATTACTTTTAGTTGCTGAAAAATGTGAAACTATGAATATCATTAGCAACTGGTGATTACCAATAAAATTGTTTATCTTAAAAAATGCTTATTCTAAAAATTTCCTTAAATTTAAGGGTTGTTGAGTGTTGGAGATATAATTTAAAAAATATAACCCTATTTAAAAACTTCTGTATGGTGATTTCCATAGATTGTTCGTAAATTGCTCAATTCAAAAGCCATTCAGTCGTAACTATATAAAGAATAAAATAGTTCTACCTGCTTATCCATATTAATTATACGAGTAATTATACATTATTATTTAACAAATCAGGAGAGTACTTTGGCTAAACATAATCAGATGTCATTACAATAATTACCAATATTATGTTATTATAGTTTTCTACTGTCAAAAAGCGGTTTATTTTTGTTAAAGATGTTGTTGTAAAAAACGTTATATTTCTAAGGTTTGTCGATAACTCCCTTCATTTGAATTTGTGAATGCGCAATTTGCAAAGGTTTTGCCCTCCCACTTGGGGACTGTCTTTTCCGGTCCCCCTAGATGGGTTATATGTAGATGTATATATAACATGTATATATTATGCATGTGTACTCTATCAAGTTACTACAGAAACTAAATAACCTTTTTGCTTTTTGGACCGTCAATGGAATGTTGGAATTTGGATAGTTCAACTAATTTATATTTAATTTGAATTTAATGCACATATAATGCTGCATTATTGAAAAAAAATAAAAATAAATTAAGTAATGCAATTAAAAATATATTAACATATTATTAACTTTAGCCTGTTTGTTCAATATAAAACATTGACAAATTAACCTCGAATCGTTGATGTTACCGGTTTTAAAAAAAGTATTTTTACAATATACATCACTAAATCATCATATATAAGACATTATGGAAAATGTATTCTAGCAATTCGTATCAGTAATATCTTGGCTCAGATAAAGGTTACCTTGCATTGATGTTCTTCTTTGGTAAGAAAAATTGTTTGCGATCAACACTGTTTTATATCGACAATGAACACGTAATATATTTTAAATAGTCGACACCAAGTGCCAGTTTTGATAACTTGATTCAGATTCCTTAGTCAATCGAAACTAATGCAAAATAAAATCAGTATACATTTAAAAAACATTAACTTAATAATCCAACAATTCATGGAATAATTTTTAGTGCTTAATGTGATCTCCCAAAGCCAGTATAACTTAGTACTTTTGACCATGTGTGCCAGATATATTATTCTTGGTCAAATCGTAGTTATTCTCCTTTTCTTCAGGGAAGTAAGTATTATAATACAAATTTTTAAGAAGAAATCCTTAAAGGAAAAATTTATTAAAGATCACTTCGCTGGTTGAGTTTACAAATGTCAAGTGCACCTCTTTGGATAACAAGTTTAATGACTTTGAGTACTGCCGCCTGAAGTCGGTGAATCGCAGCTTTAAGTATGTCTCGCTAAAAGTTAGGCTATACAAGGTTCCAGTAACCAAAGTGAAGGTTTGTTTATTACTCCATTATATTTATATTTTGTGTATTTAATTTATGTTTTGCTTATCCAGGTTAATTTTGCAATGCTCAAGCGATATAGCGGCTACAAGCCATTTCTTTACAATATTACTGTGGATGCCTGTAAAATCTTGAGATATCCAAAGTCCAATCTGATATTCGGTTTCTTTCATGGCCTGTTTAAAAAACACTCTAACATGAATCATACATGTCCCTTCGATGTAAATATGTATCATTCTTATACCCGGTACCCGTAGGGTACAAGGGTATTATACGTTAGTGCCAACCGAGAATGTATGTAACAGGCAGACCCTATGAAGTATATATATTCTTGATCAGCGTCACTAGCCGAGACGATCTAGCCATGTCTGTCTGTCCGTCTGTCCGTCCGTCCGTCCGTGTGAAACAACAGATCTCAGAGACTATAAGAGCTAGAGTAACCAAATTTGGTGACAACATTGGAATCTATTGCACGCAGAGCAAATTTGTTTTAAAATTTGGCCACGCCCACTTCCGCCCCCGAAAATAGTAAAAAACTGTATATAAGCCATATGCGTGATTTTCGGCGTAAAGTAAATAGACAGTCTTAACAAGTAGGCAATCGTGGACGTGTTCTGAAAATTTTAGTAAAATCGGATGATAAACATAGAAGTTATTAAACAATACAGTTTCTGAGAGAGAGAGAGAGAGAGAGAGAGAGAGCGCACGTGCGTGTTGCTCAACATGTACCTAGCAGCATTTGTCTTTGTTGGGTGTTGCTCAGCATGTTCCTAGCAACATGTGTCGCTTTTGAGAGTTGCCCAACATGTTCCTAGCTACATTTGTCTCCTTTGAGTGTCGGTCAACATTTTTATAGCAATATTTGTCTTCAGGTGTCAAAATTTCCTTTTTTCCATGTTCATGTGCTGTTTAATTTTACCCACAATGCTTTGGGTACCGGGTATCTTACAGTCGGTCACACTCGACTGTAGCTTTCCCACTTGTTTAATAATTAAAACCACTTACCCTTCTATAATTTACAGCACGATCTAGTTGTGGATAAACTTCCAACTAGTTTTATAAATCAGCAAATAACTGGACCTCTGTCCTTTCCTCATGGGGATTACCTTTTCCATTCAGACTGGTTCGCTTATGGAGTTCACCGGGCGACAGTTGACTTCTTTTATACACTTTCTTAAATATTTAAACTTAAGTAAACTTAACGGTACATGGGCTTTTAAATTGTTAAATTTTTACGATTGTTAAATGTTCAGAATTTGTGAAGCAATTAAAATATGATTTTATTTACACTCGCTTTATTTTGGTATAATCAAGGCAACCGATCGAGACGATTTATATATTCAGTTGATGCTTTAAAAGGTTATTTTGGTAATAATATTTTTGTTTCTTAATTCTTGTCACTTACTGTCAAATCTAATATACATCCCATTAAAAAACAGACAAATGCTTAATATCAAATTATAATATTGAGGTTTATTCTTAGTCTATTAAGTATTGTGTCGGTTACAAAGTTTAACATAAACTAATATCTACTCTATTCCTACGGCATCCGTCTAACTCTAATTATTTACACTGCACTTTGGATCGGATCGAATGGGAGTCCCTTTCCCTTTCTCTGGAGAAGCATCTTCAATCGCGGGGCGTGATCTTTACCCGCAGACCGTCCTTGGGCCGCAGGATTAGCTCGCCGAGCAGCGTGAGGTCCTCCCGCCGGTCCACTGCCTCGATCTTGTACTTGCGCAGCACCGTCGAGATCACAGCCTTCTCCTCCAGAATGGCGAACTTCTGGCCGATGCAGTTGCGCGGCCCGGCACTGAAGGGGATGTAGGCGAAGGGATGGCGTCCGGCGCAGTTTTCAGGCAGGAAGTTGTCCGGATTGAACTGCTCGGGCTTGGGGAAGACGCGCGGGTTGCGGTGCAGGGCGTAAGTCATGATGATAGCCTGCGTTCCGGCGGGCACCACTTTGCCGCCTATAAAACAATTGTAAAAATCAAATAAATTTATAATTTCTTTTCTAAAAATATCTTTACTTTATAACTCACCAATATTCACATCCTCGCCCACCATTCTGGCCATCATGGGAACACTGGGGAACAGGCGCAGCGAGTCCTTGATGCAGCACTCCAGGTATCGCATATCCAACAGGTTCTTCATAGTGGCAGGCGTCTCCTTGTCATCCCCAAAGATCGAGTCCAGCTCCTCCACGACGCGCTCCTGGTACTCTGGATGGCATCCCAGCAGGAAAAGGGTCCAGGAAATGGCCGCCGAGGTGGTGTCGTGGCCCTCAAACATAAAGGTGTCCACCTCCTCACGAATGTCCTCCTGTAAATGAAAGAAAATTAATGGTATTCATGGAATTTTTAATACCTTATAAATCTTACGTTTGACAGCACTGTGCCCTCCTTGGAGGCATCGATCAAGAGATCGAGGAAGGCCAGACGCTTCTTCTTTCCCACATCGTCGTAGGCATCGGCGGCATTATTATTGTTATTATTGTTGTTATTGTTCTCCTGGAGAATGGCCAGCTCTGCCTTGCGTTCCCGGATCACCATGTTGGAGAATCCGTGAAGCGTGTTTATAAAACTTTGGTGCAGCTTGTAGTCCGCGGTCATCCGGAAGATGAGGTCGCTCTGCAGCCAAATCTTCGACTGACGACTCTGGACAATGGAGCCAATGCTGCAAAGGGAGAGAAATATCCTCATTTATATATTTCTAATTAAACTATATTTTTCAGAGTCTTTTTACTCATATTATTTCCAGCTTCATCTGATTCTCACATGTTAAAAAAATATACATTTCTCTGACTTATTTTCCTCGTTCAAAGTTAATAACAGGGGAATGGGGTAAAATAGGAAAGTGTTGCGTTAAATTGAAAGTTAGTCAAGTGTTCAATGGGTGAGTTCCATGAGGCGTGGCTGGAGTGGAAGTGTAAGTGGTGTGGAATGGATGTGGAAGTGGGATGCTGTCTGTTATCAGCTCTGGAGCACTTCAAGCATCCCATTGACATCTTAATCTCGCATATTTTGCGCTCGGATGCACTCTACATCCGCCACCTCCACCACTCAGGCACCACCCACTGGGGGGTGGGGCAATGGGATTCAGGACTCAGAATTCCGGGAGGTGGAAGGACATGTGTAGCTGTATCTAAAGGGTGTCTCATTCCCTGACAGCTGTCCTGACAGCTCTCGATATTAAACTGCTGCCACTGCGCTGATAACTCTTCCGAGCCATTGATGTTATTATTCCCAGTGGTCGCCGGTCTTTGTGATATAATTTATTAGTTCAGACAGACAACAATATATGTAATTGCCAAAATATCAAGGAACATTAACCTGAACCCCATAAATGTTAAAACTGTTAGCAACTATAAGGAATTCCCTTTTAAAGTCAATGATTTTTAACTTTAAAATATCGGAATAATAATTGTATAATAATAAGTTTCTCCTGAATGTAGGCTATGAAAAATGTATTCTAGCATTGAATGTATATAAAATATTTCGTTGCATACTTTGAGGCATCCGGAGTTTAAGTTTCTATAAACTATAAGTATCTATAAACGAGGAATAAATGAAAATTAATTAAAAGAATCAACATTGAATTAGTGCTCTTCGTAAAATAACGATATGAATTTCATTTTTCAATTTGTGACACAAACTCACTCAAAATAATGCTTTTAAATTCGATTAAAGTAAATTCTCTGTAGAAAATCAATTAAATGAGACTGCATTAGTTCATTCAAATTAAATTTATTAATAGTTTCGTTTTTCAATTTAAACTTTAATAGTTTAAAAACAATTTACTCTCAAAGCCAACAATTTTGCCTCATTTTAGTCAATAGCATTATTTATGCCTTAATACATTTGTTTGTCACGAAATCTATCTTGGTGGATAGCCAATGTTCCAATTTTGGCATTTTACTATAATGGAAACTTTAATCGAACAAATCGAACTCACATATCAATAGGAAATGGCTTCAAATTGCTAATAACAATTTTCGGCAATTTCAATCAACAAACTATATTTCTTTAAATCTTTCTTTGGCTCATATTATGACTGTAATTTAAGCCATTTTATCCACAAGTGGTTCATACTTTGCGGCAGTCTACAAAAGATGAAAAGCCCACTGCTCCAAATAATTATAAGTCATTTTGCATAATTTTTTTGGGAAAAAATAAAAATAAAAACAAATTTCACCAACTCTGAGAAATTCTCTCACATGAGAGGAAGTCAATTTCACTTCCATTTTTTTAAGAAACTAAATAGTTTTACACATGCAAAATACTTTCTAGTAATCGTTCGTAATCTTACCCATAGACCGCCTTCACATACTCCGACTCGCTGTCGCTCTGGGCATAAATTCTGCGACCCATGGCGGTTTCTGTGCAAATAAATGACGTAGACAATTAGTGAAAAATATCGTATCAACCGAGTTGGAAAATGAAAATGCATCCGTCTGCGAATACAAGTTTGATCTCGAGCGACATTGACACTCACCACAGACAATGTCCAGGGTGCAGAGCGTGACGTAGGGGAACAGGTTGAACGCCTCGCTGCCCACTTCGACGGCCAGTTTTCTGGCCAAGACGGCGCTCTGCTCGTTGAACACATCGATGAAGTCGTCCAAGATTTTGAAGTGGAAGGCGGGCGTGAGGATCTATCGATTAGATTTTGGATATAAGTAAGGGATAAGATTAGGGGCATTAAAGGGACTCCCATGACAGATGTCGCATTATTTCCATAAATATCGTAACATATTCATGGAAAGCCCTATCTCTCATCACATTGATTCAAATTAGAGCCATATAATATTTCGAAATGATAAGACCTGTTGCCAATATATTTATAAAAATACTTTTTATGACTTTTTTGTGGCCCAATCTCACCTTTCTGCGAGAGTGCCACTTGCGGTCGGTGCTGGTCAGCAGTCCTTCGCCCAGCCAGGGATGCAGATAGTCGTAGTCGTGGCTCTTGTTCACGAACTTCTGGCTGTTCAGTATGGGCTATAATTTATGTTACATAAAAATTGTTATTAATTTATTTAGAATATTTCGAGGTGGTGTAAACTCACCTCCACCGTCTCAGGCTCGAAGAGGAGAACCCGCGGAGCGGTTCCCTGCCAAACTCGATTAATTCCAATTCGCGTGCCCCACAGTTTCTGCATGCCGATGACGCGATTGAAGAGCTCTGCGAAAATAATAGGAGTTGGTCAAAACCAGTTTGCTTCGCTAACTTGAACTCTTTGGGTGGGAGAATGATTTACGTCACCAATTATCTTGCGGATTTCGTTTTTATTCAGTATAAAAATGAATGCGAATGTTGCCTCAATGTCAAGGAAATTATATTGTTCTTGATAATGAATTACAAATAATGAAAAATTAGAGTAATTAGTATTTCGAAAAATAATAAAATGTTTTTAAAAAGTTAAATAAATGTAGCATGGTTTAAGAGCAATAGAAAAAAATTTTAAGTTTATAACTCAAACGCTATTACATATGTCAAATTAAAAAGCATTTTCACCTTTTATTTTACGGTTTTTTTACCGTCACAGTAATTCAATAATTTGTAAGCACTCCTCCCCCCTTTTACCGCCCCATCAAGGTCGCTTCAATTGCTTTCTTTATGACCAAGTTAATAAGCCGGGGCTTTTCTCACCTCGAAAACTCCGGCCTAAGCCGACCTGACCGGAGGCACGTTACTCATGGCTACAGCCAGGTAAACATCTCACGGGTGTCCGAGTTTATGTGTCGCAGCCCGTATGTGTTGCATTAATTAAAAAAAAGATGAAACACAACCATGCGTGGCCATTCAGCGATCTCTAATAATGATTTTATGTAACCCCGCCGCCCGAAAAGCAAACTGGCTGATGACGCCGCCTCAAATTTCGCGACCATTTCTCAGCTGCTCAGGTGGGGCAGGTGAGTGGGACTCTTGGCTTGGACTGGGACTCGGTCTTGGACCGCTCTTCGTCGGAAGTTTACCAGCAGCGGATTTCGTACTCTCCAAAACAAAGCACTTTTCATGCAATCTCTTTGCCGGTCCGCGGCTCCCTTCATTATCATTTTGATTTTGATTTTGCTGCCGTGTTTTGGAGGCTGTTGTATGTAGTTACCTGTCACCGGTGATGGAAATTATCTAAATAGTTGTGCGTATGTTGGCTACAAGACCCATGTAATTGTTGTAGGTAATTTATGGTTTCCCTAGGTTATATACCTGTAAGCAAGGTAACTATGTCACTAAATCACTTCAGGTACTACCTAACCATTTCTTAAACAAAAAATACAAACTTTTATTACATAACATAAATAATAGCAATTAAATAGACATATTTTTGTTTTAATACTTCATTTCACTACATATAGATATTAAATTTAATTAAAAGATCAATAGGATACCTTTATTTAATTTATTTCTAAATGATTAAATTCTTAAACCGCTTGCCTTATATTTTTCATAAACAAACACTACCTTACTCACTGTTTTTTTGCTGTAAAATTGCTTTGACAATTTGAAATAATTTGCGTGTGACACAATTTTCTGACTGACATTGGCAGTGCAAATTAAAGGCAGTACCCCACGATCCTAATGCCAATCAAAAACCCAAAGAAGTAGCTAACCCCCACAATATAAATCACATACGAAGCTCAAACCACTGGAAGCCATGACCCCAGTTTTCCCGAGCTCTAGAACTCCGAATCCGAAACCCGTTTGAGCCTTGGCCGCTCTCCACGCCATTCCACACCAAATGTTGCCAAGTTGCCTCTTCAGCAGCATGAAACGCTCGAGCTCGGGTCTTGGAAAAACATAATCAAGAACCGCTTGACCTTCAGCCATTTACTGCAACATCATATTTCATTTTTATGCTCAACAAATGCCTCGTAATTGCGCAGACAAACAGCAGCTTCGAGATTCGTTCTTAAATTAAATTTTAAAAAAATTAATAAAACCCCAGTGCCTTGCTAATCGGTTCATAAATTATATGCAAGCTGCTCGATTGCCTTGGCAGAAATATTCTTTTATTTAGCGAGCACTTGAACAGGTCTTTTGATTATGGTGGCCTTCAAATGCTGCGGTAATTTCGGCCCGGAGATGCCGCGAATTAGCGTAGCATTTCACTGCCCAATAAACAAAACTGGTTTCCAAAGTTCTAGTCGAGTTACGAACAGACACAGCCATGGACAGGTTGTAAATCTTTTAAATAAACGAAACCCAAACGAAACCACATTGACCCATGTAAATGCTAATTGAGGAGATTTTATATTCGGCAAAGACAGCGATCGGTCTCCGCCTGAGAACCCCCAAGATAAAGAGCTGCCAAAACTTGATTGCGGACTAACGATCTTTACGACCACGAAAGCGCAGACAAAGAATGGAGGAAAACGGAAACGAATCGAATCCAGTTGGGATTTAGCACCTATCGAATGAGTAGCAATATTTCCTACGTTTTTTATCAAATCAAAACTATTTCCTACACGAACGCACGACTTTGTATCCGCTGCAGTGGCCGAGCTTTTGGCTCCGATTTTGTATCTTGGATCTTGCGCTTCCGCATTTAAATTTATGTTAATTTGCTTTGTCTCCGAGCGCCGGCCATCCGAGGGAATTGCAAAACGCCGGATTTGAGGAATGCGAATTAATCAATCTATCGATTGGGGCTGAGAATCGCAGAGCCGGGTCCAATTATGATGGATATTCTTCACACTCAGTGTCAAGATCAAGTCCGCTTTTATTGTATGCGTTTGGACCTTTTCTCGGTGACTTTGGGCCGGAGACGGGGCCGGGGCCGGAGTCGGAGTCTGAGCCGCAGTCTGGGCCAAGTCTGTTCGCAGTTTATGGCTATTTTTATCACTCGTCTAGTGCTTGTCGAGTGATTTATGAGCGGCTTCTGGCCGCCGTTTCTGTACGGATTCTCATATTTAGTAATTGTTTCGAGATCGGAAAATAAATTCGTTTAAATTGCGTGTGAAATGTGGTGTTTAAATGCTTTTTATTTGGGTCTCCGAGCATTTTTCGAGATCAAAGCGGGACAACCTTAATTCCGGCTATAATGAGGGTTTTAAGGTTTATTTTACACAATTTTTTAATTACTGCAATTAACATTATTAAATTCATCTTTGACTGGCGCAAAGGTTAATGTCTTTTTATGGAGTCACAGTTGTTAAACTTTTCTCTAATTTTAAATTCATTAGAACCCATGCTCAATTGCCCGTCAACTTGTTCATGTTTTGTTTGCCTCCGTTCGACGATGTGGCGAGTCGCAAACAAATACGAAATTTGTTAATTAAATTATGTGTTTCACCGGAGCAGTAAACAAAAGGCACGGGCAAAGGCAGAGGCAAAGGCGGCCAGCGAATGCATAAATCACCTGCTTATTGCAATCTCATTTCCAACTGGTTTCTGCATTTCAAAATGTTTTGTCCGAGGCGGTTCTATTAATCAATTAGCAGCTCAATTTTATGGGACCGCGAACTTGGCCAAAATATCTTTGGCCAACCAACCGATCTTCCGCAACGAAAGTGAAGTTACCGAAAGTAAAGTTTATTAACACTAGGTAATCGGCTAGGCATCGATACCTCCTCTCATTATTACGAGCCCGCCCGATTTCAGAAATTAGCACCTGGTCGACGACTGTTTGCCTTAGCAATCCGGGGTCCAGGGTCAATATCACTAACTGGAGCAATATCTCGCACACTTTGGGCCAGAATCTCGGAGAACTCCGACCGAGAACTCAACTCACCGTCATGGTCCACGTTCATCTCGATGGCGTTGCCCAGGAAGGGCATGGCGGCCGGTCCGGGGATCCGTTCGATGTGCTTCACCAGACGGGCACGGCGCTTGTTGTAGACCACAAGGAATATCGCGATGGAGGCCACCAGGAACACCGTAATCGGGGAGTAGCCCGAGATCACTTGCGCCGTTTTCGTGAGCAGAAGGCTCTCGGCCATCAGCGAGGTAAACACTTTCGAGGACATCTTCGCAGAGTCTCTAATTGTCCAACAGTTCACTTTTAATATATCTTTATATTTTTCTATATATCCTGATCGCACGGAGATCGAAACCGGACCCGGCAATCCCAAAACGATTCAAGCGCTGCGAACTCCAATAGACAACTAACCGAAAGCCCGAGATTGCACAAAAATTTAAAAAGAAGTGCTAAAAATTTCGGGCCAAGCGTTTCGGGTTTCGAGCTCTCGTCGCGAGCTCGGCTTTGTATCTGTATCTGTATTTGAATCCGACTCTGAATCCGCGTGTATTGGTGAGTATCTCGATCTCTATGCCGGCTGAGGCTGTATTAGAGCGAATAGACACACAAATACGTTTATTCAGCCACAAAGACCGAGCGTAAAAGGTGGCCAAAACAACCGCCTTGCACTCGCATTGTTGCCTAGATGACTGGGCTTTTCAGCTGTTTATGGGACCTACATGCATTGCAGCCGAAAGATACGATTTCATATGTGACGTCTTGCGTACCTTTTACTGGATAAAGGGCATCACAAACAGTAGAAAATAAAACCCATTACTTTATCTTATGAATTCTGTGTTTTCTCTTCATATCCAACAGGTTTTCAATAGAAACCTATTCAGATTGAACTTGAACCAATTCTGGTTCTTTAAATACATGTTTTCAAGAATAAAATTATTGAAATAATGCAGGTTTTAGAGAGTCTGGTCTCTAAGCAAGACAAATTTTAGTATGACAAAAAAAAATGAAATAAAAAAAACATTAATGTTATGGAATATTTGCATTTTATTCTTGATAAGAACAGTTGACAAATTTATTTTATATATATTAAATTTTGTCTGTGAAATAAATTTAATAAATAAGACCTACATTTTATTTATTTGCATTTATTTTTCATTTAATGATATAATTATTTATTTATTTGATCTAATGATTTATTTACTCAGCCAAAGAAACCCTTTGATTTCTACTTCCGAGAGTAGCTAGACTTCGTTATGCTTGAGTCAGCTTTCAGCAACTTTTCTCATTATTTTATTTTGGCTTTTAATTCAACGCCCTTGTGCCTGAATGGCAAACTTCAAACACCGATCACCATAGAGAGTTAATTGAGATGGGCTTCGACATGTCAACCCTTTTTAACCTAACAGAAGCAGATCGGAGCTATGGTCATGTAGCCTTGGCTAACAATTGGCGAGAAGGTTTGGAGACTGGGATTGGGATGAAGCCGCTCGATTCTACGATCGCCCATTAACTGCAAGTTCGGATTTCATTATGCGAGTGCAATTAAATCGGGCTTAAGCGCACTGTCACGTCCGCAAGTAGACACTTCACAATGGGAGCGTTTAATTCGAGAGAGCGTTCAGCTCAAAAATCAAATCGAAATTGGATTGCACCTTTGCAAGGCGACGACGCAGACAAGATTCGTGCCCGTTCTTATTAATGGCGATGAAACCAGCGCAACCCGTTTTGAGGTTCTTAGTTAACCAAATTAATTTTATTTCGCCGTCCGCGTTTTGGGTTTCGTTTTTTTTGAGTAAGCTCCGGAACCTGTTCCCATAGAACCCCTGGTATTACCGATGCAGAACTAGAGACGGATTTTAATCGGAGCTCCCGGCCACTCCAGAGTTTTGTGACATAATCCCAGTGAAAGAATGGGTTTTGGTCAGCACTTTAAATAAATTATAAAACCGGACCCCCATCCTCCATCTTGAAATATTCTTTTGCATTTCACAATAACAAGACGCCGAAGAGTTCGCTCAAAAGGTCAGGGACCACATAGGTGGCAACCCTGTTTGTAAAAATATTCCATACCAAATCGACGGCTCGTTACAGTCACCTATTTCTAGGTAGGAAAACGAGTGATTACGAAAGCCCAAAGTCTGAACATAAAGTCTAGGAAGTGGAAGAAACCGTCGCCGGCGACTCGTTCTTTAATTAAAGAAGAATTAACAGCTTCGCGGGGGAAAAAGCGGATTGCCGAAAGTGCCGAGTCATCCAACCACTTCTGTTTTCATTTAACCAATTTTATCATCCAATTCTGCGTATTGTTGACTGTCTGCAATTCTTCAGCAGATTAGAGCCGAGCGCGGAGAACACCGTACTTAAAAAATGAAGTGTTTCGTTCAGGGGCTTCCCCCTTGGCCAGTTACGATGTGGGGGCTTTTTTGTTTTGTTTTGGTTTTACATATGGCATTTTTATTGGATTATTTTTGTTACGTATGCTAATATGCCTACGTGCAGCTGATCAATGACTGATTTGCAGTAGATACGAGTCCAAGTCAGTTGGCCGAGGATCTCGCATGTCGATGCTAATAAGCGGCGAGTTTCTTGAATGACTTTATGTGGAGGGCCGTCCTCTATCTGAAGCGTTTTCAAGATCAAGGGCACTTTGAGGCCGGTCTTCATTTATCTTCCTGCTCAGGCAAGTCTGAAATGGAGCGAGCAGAGAAGAATGGCTCTTGGAATCGCGGGTTTTACAACTCTGATAATTATTATAAGTTTTGTTGTTTTAGTAAATTTCCCAAAGACAAGACATACTTATATCGCAGGCCAAGTCATTCATATATTTATATGTACTAAAAAAATAATAAATTTATGGAAATTTAGGATTATAGAGTATGAATTACGGTTAATAAAAATAATATAATAATTAATTTAATTTAAATTTACATAATTAAGTACAAGCCATACCAGCAATAGTTATTCAATCGCCTTATTTCTGGCTCAAGCCAATCTCATGAGGGGAAAAAAACGTCACCCCTAAAAGGCACACATACTCTCACATCACAGTCAGGGGTAGTTTGTAGTTTGTGTGAGAAAGTGACAGAATTTCTCCTGCTTTCCCTCACTGTAATTCCCAACCAGTTATGACAATGGGCTCATGGAGACCCTAGGCCTGAGTCGAGGAAAGCATACTTACCTGGCGTAGAGGTTAACCGTGATCACGAAGGCGGTTCCTCCGGAGTGAGGCTCGGCCATTGCACCTCGGCTGAGTTGACCTCTGCGATTATTCCTAATGTGAATAACTCGTGCGTGTAATTTTTGGTAGCCGGGAATGGCGTTCGCGCCGTCCCGACATAGATAATACATTAAAAATATCCCAAATACTGATATGTGGAGGCAAAACTAAATTGGAGGTCTAGTAGAAAACAATTCTACAGCTAAATTACGCTAGCTTTTAGTTGAGGTTACTTTTATAAATGTTTTTTAAGAATTTATATAAAACAAAAATATATAATTATAAGGAGTCGCTTTAGAGACAGTGTCGTTATTACATAATCTGTGTATTCAATATTATTCATTATGTCTCTATTCTTCTTAGCTGGATATTTAACAAATTATTTAATTTCGGAAGAGTTACAAAGAGATGTAACCCGCTCAAGAAATTGTGAAAAATAGCCTGACGTTAGCTCTATTAATATCATAAGCTAGCCAGTTTGTTTGAAGAAGGTAATCGCCGATAGGAAATGGCAAAACTTTAGTTACAAGTTGGTTGATATGGTCAATTGACACTTTTTCAACTATAATATCGTGCTAGAAACAAAGAACAAAAATGTTAAAAATAACTCGAAGTGCTCTAATAGGAAGTACTTACATCAAAGGGGCAGGTGTGGTTCATGTTGGAATGATTCTTAAAAAATTCATGCATGAAGGCTGCGATTGGATTTGATTTGGGATTCTTTAAAAATCGGCAAGCATCCACAGTAATGTTGTAGAGAAAAGGTTTATAGCCATTGAATCGCTTCATTAATTCCAAATTAACCTGAAAAAAGTAAATTCTTAATTAATATCTATCATTTTTACTCGGGCTAAAATACACACCTTAACTTTGGTGATAGGCGTCTTAAAAAGATTTACTTTCAAAGAAAGATATTTATAACTGCGATTCACGGATTTTAAAAAGCAATACTCAAAGTCGTCGAAGTCCGGGTCTAGTGAAGTGCAATTAATGTTGGTAAACTCCACCTTAGACACAATCTGGAATATTATTAAATTAACTTAGTGAGCTGCACGGTGCAAAGGACACAATTTTGTACCATGTTGACTAAATACAGAAAAACAATGGCTTGGACCAAACGATATCTATGGGAAAACATTTTTGACAAATGTGAACAGCGAGATGCCAATGTGATTTTATATTAAGAGCTGGTGGCATTTTAAATAATTATTGCAATTAAATCGTAATGCATGAGTTAAGTTTAACGACTTAAATTGGAATTGGATTGACTCTAGTATCGGATTTAGGAATGGAATTAATGGCTACACTATACTGATTTTAGATAACAGTACCTAAAATTTTAAGAGCTATGGAGAGGAACGAAAACAAATTTTTTAATATTATTTAAGCTCACTTAAAATATGGAACTTTGCAACGCGAGCTGACAAAGGGTGCTAAAAAACTTTTTTTATGAAAGGTTTGAAATATACGTTGACAATTCGATTTTATACATATTTTTGATCTAGTAGACATCTGAAGCAATTTACCTAATAATTATATATATTATAATTATTATATTTGACCTGACGGAATTGGGCTGTACTTAAATATCTCTTCTCGGAAATGTATTTATAGCTGCGATTCGCGGTTTTTGAAAGCAGTATGTAAAGTCGCTGTAGTCAGGATAAATGAATCTGGGTAAATTCCAATATATTTCTAGTTAATGTGTAATCCTCTATCGATATTTCCATAAAGAAAGGACTATACAAGCGATTCGTAGAAAATTCAAGAAAGTGTAAAATACACGTTGACATTTGCGCGATTGATGTCATAAGCTATCCAGTTTGATTTAAAAAGGTAATCGCCAATGGGGAACGGCAAAATTTCAGTTACATGTTGGTTAATAAAGTTAATGGGCAGTTTCTCAACTATAATATCGTGCTGAAAATATAAAAAAATGGTTAATTATAACTCCTCGAATAATACGTACTCACATCAAAGGGGCAGGTGTGGTTCATGTTGGAATGATCTCTAAAAGAAGCATGGAAGTAGTTTGCGATTGGATTCGTATCGGGATGCCTTAAAAATCGGCAAGCATCTACAGTAACGTTGTAGAGAAAATGCTTATAGCCACTGAATCGCTTCAACAATCCAAAATTAACCTGGAAATAGAAGATTCTTTAATAACATATACTTATATTGTTAGGGCTAAAATACACACTTTAACTTTGGCGATAGGCGTCTTAAAAAGATTTACTTTCAAAGAGAGATATTTATAACTGCGATTCACGGATTTTAAAAAGCAATACTCAAAGTCGTCGAAGTCCGGGTCTAGTGAAGTGCAATTAATGTTGGTAAACTCCACCTTAGACACAATCTGGAATATTATTAAATTAACTTAGTGAGCTGCACGGTGCAAAGGAAACAATTTTTACCCTGTTGACTAAATACAGAAAAACAATGGCTTGGACCAAACGATATCTATGGGAAAACATTTTTGACAAATGTGAACAGTGAGATGCCAATGTGATTTTATGTTTAGAGCTGGTGGCATTTTAAATAATTATTGCAATTAAATCGTAATGCATGAGTTAAGTTTAACGACTTAAATTGGAATTGGATTGACCCTAGTATCGGATTTAGGAATGGAATTAATGGCTACATTTTACTGATTTTAGATAATAGTACCTAAAATTTTAAGAGCTATGGAGATGAACGAAAACAAATTTTTTAATATTATTTAAGCTCACTTAAAATATGGAACTTTGCAACGCGAGCTGACAAAGGGTGCTTAAAAACATTCTTTTTAGAAAAGTGTGAAATATACGTTGACAATTCGATTTTATACATATTTTTGATCTAGTAGACATCTGAAGCAATTTACCTAATAATTATAATTTGACCTGACGGAATGGGGCTTAGATATCTCTTCTCGAAAATGTATTTATAGCTGCGATTCGCGGTTTTTGAAAGCAGTATGTAAAGTCGCGGTAGTCAGGATAAATGAATCTGGGTAAATTCCAATTTATTTTTAGTTAATGTGCAATCCTCTATCGATATTTTCATAAAGAAAAGACTATACAAGCGATTCGTATTTTTCAAGAAAGTGTGAAATACACGTTGACATTTGCGCGATTGATGTCATAAGCTATCCAGTTTGATTTAAAAAGGTAATCGCCAATGGGGAACGGCAAAACTTCAGTTACATGTTGGTTAATAAAGTTAATGGGCAGTTTCTCAACTATAATATCGTGCTGAAAATATAAAAAAATGGTTAATTATAACTCCTCGAATAATACGTACTCACATCAAAGGGGCAGGTGTGGTTCATGTTGGAATGATCTCTAAAAGAAGCATGGAAGTAGTTTGCGATTGGATTCGTTTCGGGATGCCTTAAAAATCGGCAAGCATCTACAGTAAAGTTGTAGAGAAAAGGCTTATAGCCACTGAATCGCTTCAACAATCCAACATTAACCTGGAAATAGAAGATTCTTTAATAACATATACTTATATTGTTAGGGCTAAAATACACACTTTAACTTTGGTGATAGGCGTCTTAAAAAGATTTACTTTCAAAGAAAGATATTTATAACTGCGATTCACGGATTTTAAAAAGCAATACTCAAAGTCGTCGAAGTCCGGGTCCAGTGAAGTGCATTTGACGTTGGTAAACTCCACCTTAGACACAATCTGGAATATTATTAAATTAACTTAGTGAGTTGCACGGCGCAAAGAACACAATTTTATACTCTGTCGATTGAATACAGGATAACAATGGCTTGAACCAAACGACATTTTTGAGATAACATGTTCGACAAATGTGAAAGTTGAACTGGCAATTCGATTTTATATTTTTGAGAAGGTAGCTGTCTATATAATTATTGTAATTAAATCGGAATATATGACTTAATTTTAATGATTTAAATTGGAGTTAGATTGAACCAAATATGGATTTAAGGATGGAATTAATGACTACACTTTACTGATTATAGATAGCAGTATATAAAGTCGGTGAACTCGGGTTCCAAGGAAGGTTATTTCTAATAACCTTAAATGGGCCTAGCCAAATCTCTGGTAATTAGATTTTCTTTTATTTCGCAACCACTGAGTAAAAAAAAAAACTCAATTTAAATAAATATTTCTCCTTATTATTTGTAATTCCCAATAAGCACTTGTGACCGAAAAAGCGTATCCTTAATTAAACTATTTTAATTTCCTAAAAAGATACATCCGCAACCATAATAATTTAAGGATCTATGAATCTTGACAAAAACAAATTTATAGTGCAATATATTATTTTTATTTTAGAATTTTTCGAACTGGATCTGAAATAAATAATAAAATAAAATAAGCCTATACTCCTTAAAATAAATTGGGGAAAAAAATGAGCTTGACTTAACGACTTCTTTGGGAAAACTTTTTTAACAGATTTGTGCATTCCTCCATCCATGTATCGACATAATTTGTATTAGTTGTAATCATAACTTTTAAAAACATTCACTAAAAGCACTAAAAGATAATTAAATTGTTTTTTTTTATTTAATATTTTTTTCTACCACCAATAAGGACTATGGAAATGCGTTTTCAAGAAAGTGTAAAATATACTTTGACATTGGCGCGAATAATGTCATAAGCTATCCATTTTGTTTCGAAAAGGTAATCACCGTGCGGGAACTGCAAAACATTAGTTAATCGCTGATTAAAAACGTTGATAGAAAGTTTTTCCACTATCAGATCATCCTGCAAAAAAAAAATACATATTATTTCTTAAGGTTCCATTTACACATATGTACATAACTACAGTAAACGGGCAGGTGTGATTCATGTTAGAATATTCTGAAAAAAAGCCATGAAAGTATTCTACGAAGGGGTTCGATTTGGGATTCTTTAAAAATCGGCATGCATCCACAGTGGCATTGTAGAGAAAGGGCCTATAGTCACTGAATCGCTTCAGTATTGCAGCATTAAGCTAAAAAGACAGCAATTTATTAGGGAAAAATTAAATGCTTCTTTACCGACCTTAGCTTTTGTAATGGGCGTTTTATACAGTTTAACTTTTAAAGAGAAGTGTTTATAGGTGCGGTTCACGGATTTTATAAAACAGTATTTCATAGTCGCTGATCTCAGGATCCAAGGTATTGCACTGGATATTGGTAAACTCCACATTACATGCAATCTACAACATTAATAAGAAAACTTAAAAGCTAGATTTTACCAAATAGATATTTCTATACCAAGTTGAATAAATGTAGGAAAAGAATAAGTTCTGCAAAACGACAGGTTAGTGAAAACATTTCTCACAGATATAAAGCGCGTAATAATGGGGCTTGTGGGCTCAAACGAAGTAATATTTGATGAAATTTGTTCGCTGTACACGGGACAAAAGCTCTTTTTAAAATGTTATCAATCATATATTACAATCGGATCTAATTAAGTTAATATTTCCAGATGACAAATTTTTTTTTCTGTACTAGAGCAATTATAAATAAATAACTAAAATAATAGATTGGAGTTTAGTGATCCATATAATTTGTGCGCTTAATGAACATTATCATTTATTAGAATAAAATTAAGAATTACTTTTTTAAGTTGTTTTTTTTTTCATATTAAAATATTGAGCAAAGGTGAACGAGCGTTCAGCTTTCAGCTTTCCGAGTTCTTGGCTCGGTTGGATGTCACACCGAAATAAGCGTGCCAAACTTGTTTGGTCTTCAGTGAGTTGCTTGCTCGGCTTCCCCACAAAGCAGTTCAATGGGTCAAAGCTAGCATCTTCTGCAGGTCTGGGTTTCAGTTTCAGTTCAGTGCTTCTAGTGGAGATACTTCTATGCACACTTGAACTTGATCTGGATGCTGGGATATAATTAAATGCGACGGACTACGTGCGGAAGAAGAAATCGAGAAGCCTTCGCCAAAAAGTCAGCACTGAAAGAGATGTAGATTTTAACTATAACTCCAACTGTTCGCCTGGCTTTTGTTATTGTTGTTGCTTGCTGGCGGTGTTCCGTTCGTTTATTGCCATTAGCCAGCAGCATTTGACTCACAAATTATGGCCAGCAGCTTGTATTTTCCACGGCGATCGTTGTTGCTGCCGAATTGATTAGCTCGCATTTAGCTTCGGCTTGGCTTTGGACTTGGGCTTGGGCCAGAGAGCTAGCGGTCTCTAAGTCCCTCGATAAGGTCAAGTTCATTTCCGCATAGCGAGCTCTTGATGTTTCTACCTTAGATTTAACTGTACTAAAACCAAGTGAGTAACTGGAGTTGCAGTCGATTTCATGGGAAGGGAAATTGCACAAGAGGTCAGCCGGCGAACTGAAGTGGCCGTAAAACAATTAGCCATCAGACGCGGCCTGATGCGACGCACTTTCGGCCTGTCTCTGCAATCGCGGCAATTACTCGTACAGTTTGCTAACTCTCATTACAATCTCTCCGCAGGTCACGCAACAGTCTCCACCTTTGCCCCTCGATTTTACCTGTGACCGTGTGAACTACTGAACTACTGAAAGTTTCCCTTTCACAATCGAACTTGAGGGTTCTTGAGATTGTCTTTTTAAACAAAATCAAGTTAAAAATATTGTATGTTATATATCAAGAGAAAGACCCAATTTTTTACTTTTATTGTGGAATTATCATATGTTTGAGAGAAAAATAAAACAAAAGTTAAATTTGCACTGAAGCTAATGTATGTAATTAAGTGATTTTCGTGCGTTACGTTTTAGCGAGTTGGCTTTAAATTTAACCTTCACAGTTGAACTTGATTGTTCTTGGGGGTCCACTTAATTGGCTAAATATCTGACTCGCTGCCAGACTTTACTGCCAATGGTCAAGTGCAGTGTCTAGCTGCAATTAACCCTTTAAATACCTATGTATTCCAAATCTTAAGCACAAAAATAAATCAAAATAATAGATAAGGGAAAGCAATATTTAGTAAATTCTTTTTCGAAAAAATACAAAATATATATTAAGGACAGGAACAATAAGATATTTTAAGTAAAAAGATAGTATTACAGAGAAATAATAATCTGACTAGATCTAGTTCTCTTATTTATTTATATACTTATCTTTTTGCCATTTTTTAGCCTTTGTGTTTAATATTAACCAATGATCAGTATTTTACCATACATTTTACACGGCCTGCAGGGGGTTAATTTCTGTCAAAGAACCAAAATGCAGGCCAGGCACTTAGTTGAATCCCAGGGTCAACGCGACCAGTTTCAGGTTTCCTTCTAAGCAAAGCCCCTGGCCAGCCGAATCGTTGGTTTTGACACAGATATATCCATAGCCATATTGAACAGATCGGCGCTTGCATTTGGCATTTCGTTTGGCAAACACCAGACTATCAACCACCGAGTTGCGGCCACCAGATGACCTCGACTTTCCACTGGCTCATTGTCAGCCCCCAGAGTGTAGCTGGCATTCTTTTCGAACGTACGTATCTTCAAGATGCTTCTCACACTGGGTTTGATACGCACTCGAATTACACCGAGTATTACACGGCGATACGTATCGCCTGAGAAATGTGTTTGCCGACAATTACCGGGGGGATGGATGCATTTCCCAAACATTAGGCGGCTTTACGAGCTTTACATCTGGGCAGGCTCACATCAATTAACCCGCATTTACAATAGAATTTTTGCCTACCTTCTCGGCTACTCAATCAGCGGTGCCCCTCCAGTTGGCCGGGCAAAGGGGGTTAAGCGATGGGGCCGCACTCTTAGGGGCGTATTAATAACCGCGCTAAAGTTCAAGAACATCGCTGATGGTTATTGTCATACTTTTGCCGCAGCAAATATGTAATTAAATCTGCGAATTGCAATCGATTATAAATACATACTTTTTGAGGCATTTGCGGAGGCATTTCATGAAGGTTTCGTTTGACCAGTGATTGAGTGATTTGCTAAATAGTTATGAGCTCTCCTTTATTTCTTTGATACGTTAAGAAAACTTATAACTATTTTAATAACAATTAATATAAATAATATGCATTATTTTAAAATAACCGAGATTAGATAAAATTTTCCCAAATAAAAAAGAGCTGCAGGTGATTTTAAAAGGATTAATATATTTATAGCAAAGAGCCTTTTAAAATTATAACAAACTTAATCTACCACTTGCTTTTAAAAAATGTATGTTCTTTTCTCTTAATATAGTTTACATTATTAAATTGAAAAACATTAAAACATTTAAACATTTAAAAGTGGCGCCTTTCCCATCTTTTTTCAGCGATGTGGCAACACTTATCCTTTTTTTTCCAACGATTAGACAAGTCCGTAATTTCGATAGACTGCCTCTCAAGGACTGGTTTCTTTTCAAATATTTATTTCATTATTAAATTTATTAGATCTTTTAAACCAGCCTGGATAGTATGAATCATAAAATTATATTACTTCTCCCTACCTAAACACATTCGATTTAGTTGGGGATTCAATAAGGACATGCTAAGGGAGGAGCTACAAGATTATTTTTTATGTAATTAGGTTTTAGTTTAAGTTATGTTTATAAGTAGCCAGATAAGGTAAAACCATTGGCCAATAAATAAATAAATAAATAAATTGTACATTTTTCATATACCGTTTTTAATTTTTTATATTAATTAACCGATCACTGTATATGATATAGTTGTCTGATCTTTAAGATATTAACACCATAATTCTGAAAGTGATTAAAACAGTGTTGCATTGATGTTCTTATCGATATCTTACCACCTCTATCACCTAATCGAATTGCACGGCGGTCACACTAATATGGTATATTTCCATTGCCACGACCACAGCCACACTGCAAATAAAGATTTACTCAACAACTCAACATTGTCCGCTGCAATATTTGCACTTGCATTCTTCGTTTCGTCCAGATATAAACCCCGCGATTAGAACTAGCTATCAACTCCTCCAACTTTCCGCCCCGTGAAAAGTTAAAGCCGAGAAAATGCAGCGCGCTGGCCTCTTGGCCATTTTGGCACTCTTCTGTGCCTTCGGTGAGTGCGAAGGAGAATTGGGAAAACTATTTAGTCACAGCTTATTGCGTATTTGCCCTGTGCACCCCCATTCGTCACTCATCATTCGTCATTCGTCACTATTCAACTGTACGCTTTGTTTTTGTCTTTCGCAGGCTGCTTCGCCGCTGCCACGCCCCTTGTGGGATCTAATAAGTGCACCTGGGGACCCTCGTATTGGTGCGACAATCTCAGGTGAGTTTCCAGTGGGGGAAACGGAAAGAAGGAAAAACGCTTGGTCATCGGACGTCCGAGGAAAAATTCTAGAAGAGAGAGAAAGATCGAAAAACAATAACTGTTTACCCCCTTTAACCCCACTTTTCTTTTGTCTCTTTTTTTTTCTTTTGCCCACTTTTTGTGCTTTGTTGTTGTGTTTTCCTGCCGATAAGACTATCTTACGATTCAAATCGGACTGTAGTCTACATATATAGCTCTATTAACCGATAACCCCTGTTATTGCAAACTTAGTACTAGGCGACGCTCCAATTGCGCCCTCTTTTTTTCCGCTACACAAAAAACTACACCCCTGCTCCCATTTTTGATCTGATAACGGGCTTTATATTTCTTAAGTTATATACGGTTCGGTTTTGGAATGAGGTCCATTGTGTTAGGTTTTTAAACTTGGTCTGTAACAGCAAATATAAAACCATTTATAAATATGTTCTAATTAAAGCTTGAGAAAAGCAAACTGGCATGTTATCTTTATCAAATATTTGTCCGTTTATTATACATATTTCCACAAATACTACTACTAGAGATATAGTCCAAAAATACAAAAAACTTTCTTATATTTAGTCTTAAAGTTATAATGTACCGAAATCTTATTTAAATCTAATCTTTCTTGTTTTTAAAGTAAAATCGACAATGTAGAAGAAAGTTTCCATGTATAGCATTTTTATTATATTGTTTTTAGATTGTATTTATTTGTTTTCTCGCGGTGCATTTTTTTGCAATCATTTTTCTTGGTGCGTTCCCTATTCTGTGCATTCCCTTTGTTTTCAGTTTCGGTTTCGGTTTAAATTAAATTACCAGAATGCCGACTAAATTTGCCGACAGCTGACGTGCCAAGTTAATCGCTTTTTAGGGGGAAGCTTTATCACCATGAGTATTATTTGCATGAGTAATCCCCAAGTCCCAGATCGTTTTACAGTCGTTGTGATCCGAGGCGGCCTCCCTTTCGCTTTTCTTCCCTTCACCCCGCCAATGACTCGCATAAGCGTCGGATTTATCATCACAAAATGTGTTGTAAGCGGCAGCAGTTGTTCCTTATCAACCGATTCTGACTAATCCCCAACATCACACATTCAGGGGAACCATCCAAAGTCGGACTTTACCTTTTCTCATATCGTTATTTTACACTAAGGTTTCTTTGTATCAAGCGGTTTTTAAAACGTGAAAAACAATTATTAAAAAAAAAAAAGGGGTAGATAAGAGCAATTTGTTTGAACTTTGAATGTCTTAAATAAGAAATTAATAGTTCCTTTGTACAATTTTCCAACAGAGATTAACTTACAATTAATCTTTAGAGGGATTACTTATTTTCAAAATAAAACCCATAGGCAACTGAAAACTTTTGTTAAGCATGCACTGCTCTTATCGGTGGTCATAATTCCTTTGTTTATTGATTGATTTATTTTTAACCGCCAAGGAAAATCCGCTTCCGTCCTCTGCCTCTTAACTGTTTCTTTGTTTGTCAATTAACGGCAAAAAATTGCAGAGCCGCAAAAATTTAAAACGTCGCCATTGCTGAAATTTTTAAAAACAATATCTGCGACCGCACAGACATGTGAATAATATACATATTTATACATGGATATGGCCAGCGGTATGTATGTGTTTATTTCCGTGCTTATCATTGCTGTTTTCTTTGCTTTCTAGACGCTTTTGTTTGGTATTCTCTGAGTGCTCCCCACACAGGCATTCGCTGATGTTTGTAAAAATTAGCACTTTTTTCAATCGGAGGCAATATCAACCTGAGATCGAATCAGATAAATTGATTGAATATTGAATAAATAATGGAAATATTATCTACTAGGGTGTTTCCATATTAGTTTATAGCAGCAAAATCTTGGCCATTTAAATATTTCTTTATTTATTTGTTGCTATTACAAAATAATTTTATTAAAAACTAATTACTTATATAAAACTCATTAATTGCTCATGAATTATAATGCATTTATCCGAAATGGCGCACCCTTATCCAACATAATCATGTGAGCTGCGGGTGCATTCAACCGAAAGAGGGTTCAGTGGTTTCTCCGGCTTCTTAGTGGACTCTGAGCTCTGCTGACTGTGTCTGTTCCGACTTGGTCACTCGATTACGAATGCGGGTCATTTGATCCATAGTCACGGGGTTTCTGCATCGTCAGCTCTAATTATTTTTCCAAACTTATATTCAATATTAATTCCTTAAAATCTTTCTTCCCTTGTAGCAATTCCAAGGAATGCCGTGCCACCCGCCATTGTATCCAAACCGTTTGGGAGACCCGCCAGGTGCCCGTCGATACGGACTCGATCTGTCAGATATGCAAGGACATGGTCACCCAGGCCCGCGACCAGCTGAGGAGCAACGAGACCGAGGAAGAGCTCAAGGAGGTCTTTGAGGGCTCCTGCAAGCTGCTGCCGGTCAAGGTGGTCCAGAAGGAGTGCATCAAGATGGCCGATGACTTTCTGCCCGAGCTGGTCGAGGCCTTGGCTTCGCAAATGAACCCAGATGTGAGTAGCCTCAGCGTAGCTCCAAACTCCAAATATATTTTATCCCGATCTCCTTTCCAACCTTCAGCAAGTTTGCTCTGTGGCCGGACTTTGCAACAGCGCCCGCATCGATGAGCTGATGAGGCAGACATACCAGTCGGCCCTCGATGGTACCCTCAAGGAGGATGAGGACGACGACAGCTCCGAGGAGACCCTGAAGCCGAATCAACTGTCCTGCGGCAACTGCAACCTGCTCTCCCGCATGATGCACTCCAAGTTCGCTGCCTACAATCGCGATGACATGGTGGAGCAGTTCCTGCATGTGTGTGGCACTCTCTCCAGCTTCTCGGATGCCTGCGCCAACATCGTCCTTACCTACTTCAACGATATTTACGATCATGTGAGCAAGCATTTGGACACCGACGCCGTCTGCCATGTGTCGGGAGTGTGCGCCTCCAGGTACCATCAGCACGAGGAGGACAAGCAGCAGCCCCAGGAAGCTTTGGTTGCCCTCGATGCCGGCGATGATATTCCCTGCGAGCTGTGCGAACAGCTGGTAAAGCATCTGCGCGATGTCCTGGTGGCCAATACCACGGAGACTGAGTTCAAGCAGGTTCTGGAGGGATTCTGCAAGCAGTCGCGCGGCTTCAAGGACGAGTGCATCAGCATCGTGGACCAGTACTACGATGTGATCTACCAGACGCTGACCAACAAGCTGGATGCCAACGGAGCCTGTTGCATGATTGGCATTTGCCAAAAAAACTCCGCCTCCCCGAAGAACGTCGCTCCCATTATGCCCCTGCTGCCCGCCATTGAGCCCGCCCAGGTGAAGATCACCATCGAAAAGCTGGAGAAGCACGAGAAGAAGCAGCTGGGTGCCAATGAGCCCAAGTTCACACAGCAGCAGATCCAGGACATGCAACTGCCCATCGATCACCTAATGGGAGCTCAGAATCCCGGATCGTTGGTTAAGGGCGGCGAGCTGTGCACCATCTGCGAGTACCTGCTGCACTTCATCCAGGAGACGCTGGCCACCCCGTCTACGGATGACCAGATCAAGCACACCGTGGAGAACATTTGCAGCAAGATGCCACACGGTGTGGCCGGCCAGTGCCGCAACTTTGTGGAGATGTATGGTGATGCAGTGATTGCCCTGCTCGTCCAGGAATTGAACCCACGCGACATCTGCCCCATTATGCAGATGTGCCCGCACAATCTGCCCAAGAGCGAGGACGTCGAGGTGTTCCATCCCTCGCCGAAGCCCATCAACGATGAACAGGATGCGCCCACCTGCCCGCTGTGCCTCTTCGCCGTGGAGCAGGCCCAGGCCAAGATCCGCGACAACAAGTCCAAGGTGGGTTTTAGATGATTTCCTCTGTAGTTTATTCTTATTTCCCCTTCCCTCCTTAGGCCAACATCCAGAAGGTTCTGGATGGTCTGTGCAGCCATCTGCACAACAAGCTGAAGGACGAGTGCGTGGACTTCGTCAACACCTACTCCAACGAGCTGGTCGACATGCTGATCACCGACTTCAAGCCCCAGGAGATTTGCGTGCAACTGAAGCTCTGCCCCAAGTCTAAGGACACCCTCGGTGACATGGGCATCAGTCTGGAGGATGACGTTGATGGCGATGACAACTCCAGCAGCGAGGAGGAAGGCGACCACTTCAACGATATCGAGACCATGGAGGAACTGCCCCCTCAGCTGGCCTTTGACGAGGGCTTCAACGCCGCACCCAACTGCCTGATTTGCGAGGAGCTGGTAAAGACCGTTGAGAAGAAGATGGGCAAGCATCCCACTCGGGAGAGCATCAAGAAGATTCTGGATCAAGACTGCGACAAGTTGAGGAAGCCGATGTCCGCCAAGTGCCACAAGATCGTTGAGAAGTACGGCGACACCATTGCCGATCTGCTGCTCAAGGAGATGGATCCCAAGCTGATTTGCACCGAGCTGGGACTGTGCGTGATTTCCGACATGGATGATTGTGAGTATCTACGGCTGTGCCTTGTTCCTTCATCCATTTTAAATCATTTGAATTTGCAGTGGAAGTGGATGAGGCCCTGAAGTACGATGTGATTGCCCTGCCCCACAAGGACGACAACCAGCTGGCCAAGATCAAGGAGCCGCCCACCTGCGTGCTGTGCGAGTTCGTCATGACCAAGCTGGAGGCCGATCTGAAGAACAAGACCGAGCAGGATGACATCAAGCGGGCAGTGCTGGCCGTGTGCAACCGCCTGCCAGCCACCATCCGCAAGCAGTGCGACTCCTTTGTCGAGGGCTATGCCGCCGCCATAATCGACCTGGTGAGCAAGGTACCGCCCAAGGAGGTCTGCCAGAAGCTGCAGCTCTGCTTCAGCCTGGCAGTCACCGACGAGGTGGTAGAGTGCGGCGTCTGTCACGGCGTCACCCAGGCCCTGTTGCCCTTCCTGCGCGAAAAGGAGGAGAACAAGGACGCCACAACCCTGCAGATGACATCGACGGCCTGCGAGAACTTGCCAGCCAAGTACTACAAGATTGTAAGTTGGAGAGTAATTTATTAAATTTAGCTTTTACTTATTGAAATATTGTTCTTGCCCCTTTGCAGTGCTCTGAGATGATCTCCATCTATGGCAACAGCATCAAGAACCTGGCCAAGCGTTCCTATGTGGATCAGTCGCATGTCTGTGCCGAGATTGGCAAGTGCTTTGATAGCGAGAAGTCTTCGCTGGCCTTTGCCAGACTTACAGGTAAACAAAGTCCCCTTTTGACATGAAACCTATCTCTAACTTTTCTTGCCTTTACAGCCTAAGATCGTCGTCCCATTGAGTGATTTGTTGTGATGCGTGCAAGAGACGAGGAGTAGGAGGATTAGCCGAGGAAATAGTATGAGGAGGAGGCGGCCCACGCTTTATATATTGCATATAACTTTACATATATCCGTTTATACATTCTTTAACGATTTACTGTAAATGAACGACGATTACTTACTTTTATTTCCGTTCCCTGTTTTGGCTCTAAATTTGTTAGGAGAATTTGTGATGAAACTGATTTTATAAACGCACTCGATCGAACCGGGCTGAAAAAGTGAAACTTAACTGAAACTAGAACTAACCGTAAGCAACCATAAATCGTACTACCAATATACAGATTAGCGAAATTAAAAGCCACTAACTTTGTATCTATATCCCCATCTGTCCGAGTCAGTTGAGCAGTGTGTGTGTAGTCTAAGATATCAAAGAAAACTGTGTAAAATACGAACATTGATCTTATATAAATCATAAAGTAAACATAAACATAAACAAAGCAGCTTCTTATTAAATACTCGTACATATATTTGCTATCCAAAATGTTTGAGAACTCGCTGCTGATCATCAAGCCGGATTACATGCACAAGCGGAGGCCAGTGCTGCTCAAGTTGCTATCCGAGGGCTTCCAGCTGCAGGGCAATCGCAAGCTGTCCTTCTCGCCGGAATTGGCTGCCGAGTTTTATGCCGAATATGCGGATGAGAAGGGCTTCATGCTGGAGGTGATTCTGCTCTCCAAGGGAGTCTCGGAGGCATTCATTGTCACCAAGGAGAATGGCGTGCAGGATTTGCTCAATATCATGATTTGTTACTTGTGAGTTTACACAGTCCCTAAAATTCTTGAGAGTTAGGATTTAATTTACAGTGGCTCAACGCCGGATCTGGAGCGAAATATTCATGTTACCAAGAACGCCAGCAGCGTGGCTCGCGAGATTAATTTTATTTTTCCAAACTGTAAGTGGGATAAGGGATATTTTCCTTTTAAACTTTACTTATCATCGCCCCTAGACATCCATGAGCCCCATCAGATGTTCGATCGGAAGAACTTCTGCACTCGTCCCATGCTGAAGCCGCTGCTAGAGGAGGTCTACGACATTCTCCAGAACACAGACTGCAGCCAGGACAACTGGAAGGTGCGCGTATCCGATTATTTGGTGCGCAGCAATCCCAAGGTGCCGCAGATCAGCAACCAGTGTCAAGTGCGGCCGGAGACGGGCATCCAGGACAAGTCGCAGCAAACGACCATGACATATGCGCCCAAGCCGAGTGTGGCGGGTGTGCCGCCCCGCACAAAGAAGACCGACAGCAGCAGCTCACCATTGTCGTCCACCTCGCCGCACTCCTCCATGTTGCTATCCAGCTCGTCGTGCGTGACTTGCGGCGGTTTCGAGAGGTCGGAGCCCTGCATCTCGGAACTGGATCTCAATAAGCGCGTGGAGCCGCATGACATCGAAGAGGTTTGTGTGGACGAGGAGATCCTCTGGCGGGAGGTGGTGGTCTACGAGGAAGTTCAGCCCGAAGAGGAGCAGGAGTCCAAGGAGGGTCATGTTGATTTCGAGGGTGAGGGTGAGGGCGACGCTAGTGGCTCCGATGTGGAGTCGGACCAGAGTGTCCACGCGGCTCCGCCGCCGCCAGCACAAGATGAAGGGTCCAGCGAGGAGCCGGCAGCTGGAGGAGAAGCTGCTTTGCCAGAAGCTGCTCCACCAGCAGCAGCTGCTGAAGAAGCTGCTCCACCTCCACCGCCAGCTGCTGAAGAAGCGGCTCCACCTCCACCGCCAGCTGCTGAAGAGGCTGCTCCACCGCCACCGCCAGCTGCTGAAGAAGCAGCTCCACCTCCACCGCCAGCTGCCGAACCAGAACCAGAACCAGCTCCAGCTCCTGAAGAAGCGGCACCGCCGGCAGAAGAGCCTCCTGCCACCGCGGAGGAGGCCCCCGCTGCCGCCGAAGAAGCTCCCGCAGAATAAGCTCATTTGACCTTTGCACCTGTTGCCACACCGTTTGTTTGTTTATTGAAGCATAGAAAAAATGGCCACAAATTCGCGCAATTTTCGCAGCTTCCTTGCGGCACTGCATCACCACCCACAGCAACACCTCCGAGTGGCAAATGCGCACTCGCAGAATTCGGGGAGAAGGGTCAAACTGCTCGCCCTGCAGTTTTTTTTTTCCACCCGGAAAGTGCAGCGACATCAACAGGAGCAACAGCCACGACAGCAACAGCTTTTGGCCCTATTGCAAAAACGTAGGCCAAGTTTTTTCTTCCCCCCCCTTTCAAGTGTCCAATAAAAAAACGCAGAAAAATAGAAAACAAACAATGGAATCCGGAATAATTTGTGGGCCAACTCTCGGGGCAAAAGTAAGCCCTGCATGTGGCACACTTTTGAGCCATGCAAAGTGGTTGCTATTAACCCAATTATAGGGATATTAATGGGCCAATTGTACGGATTAGCAGTCTTATTGATTTTAGCCATTTGATTGGTAAAAAGAGGGTAGGAAGCTATTAGTATTAAATTATTAGTATAACATAAACTAAAATATTTCAAAACCTTTGTATAAATGAAATAATATAAAAACGAAATGAAATTAATTCAGCTTAAAGTAGTTTGCGAGCCAGGAAGATCCATCACTTTTAGTTTTTGGTTTCTTAACCGAATTTCCGAAAATATTTTGTAGTCAAAAAATAAGTATGCCTTGCGTATGTTTATTAGCCGGGCAGGCGCCTTATCTGCCAGGGGAATCAAGTTCAGAAGATTTAGTTCCGCCTTGCAGGACCTGGGTACGCCCACCTGAGGCAGGTGTTTGTCCCGAACTAGGCTAAGCTAACGAACACCTATGCACAGTGGCCTGAAAGGGAAGTAAATTAAAAGCCGATTACAGAGATTTAACATGTTAAACAATTTAATTTTGTTCAAGGAATAAATTTAATTTCAAGAAATTAATGAAATCTTTGTTTTTAGTAAGAAGTTTATTTTTAATATTAATTCCAATTTAATATTCTTTCCTTTTTCTATTTTGTAGCCTACTTTTGTACAGTTTTTTTATTGATTTGAAATCCATTCCGATAACTGTCAATTATTAAAGGTTTTTTTTTTAAATAACTTTTGAACTTGATTGATTGAAAAAATTAAGTATGAATTTATTTAAAAGTAATTTGATTCTATAAAATAACTCTCAGCCAATTTTTAAACGCCAAAAATCTTGTTTTAAGATCGGAACATTTTCTATTAATTTACAAATTGAGTTTCTGTTTCGTCCCAACTATAATCCCCAAACCACGGTGGCCTTACAAGCCGCCAGCTCAGCAATTGAGATTGCGAAAAGTTGTTGTTGCGGGCGCGTGTTTCAATGCCAGACCGTTCCACCGCTCCCCAGCAACCACCCCAGGGAACGGCGGCAGTGGGAGAGATGATGGCGAGAGCAAAAGCTCTCCGGACGCCGTGCGCTATGCAACGCTTTCTGCTGGCCACTTGCCACCCGTTCCCCTTCCGTTCTCTGCGGCTTTTCTTCCGCGTTTTTTTGTTGTTGCTTTTTTTATTGCCGACGTCCAGGGGAAAATCGGCAGGGCAGTCGGTATCTGTCCGCCGATTTCGCTGCCATCGCTCCGCTCGGTTCCGCTCGCGTCCTGTGTCCCGGGCTCTGGGTCCTTTTGAAAATAACAAATAATTACTCAAAATAATAGACGGCGAAGCTTTCGCCAGCGACTGCGCAGCCGGCGTCTCAGCCGTCGTCACCGTCGACGTCGAGTCGGAACTGAACAGAACTGAAAGAGAATTGAATCGGTTTCGCAATACATACACAAACAATAGGCGCTGGGAAGTAGACGACGGCGAATCCTTGGCGGCTCAGCATTTCCACCGAATTCGCGTCGAGGAAAAGCGGAAAATCGGAAAAGCGGAGCAGTCAGCAGTCAGCGGCCATTTCGTATTGATTTTCAAGTGTGGTAAGCGGCAGCGCCAGGAAAAAACGGGACAAAAGACTCGGGAAAAACACGGTGAAAAGCCCACCAAATGGCAGTGAAAAAGGCGCAAGCAAATGTCAATGGCCAAGAGCTACATAAAAAAAAATTAAGGGGGCGCGGTGGTGGTGGGTTGAGGAAGTGCCAAAAAAAAAGCCAAAGAGCAGTTCAAAAAGTGGCTAAAAATGTGGCAAGAAACCGTGTGAAAAGTGTGCCCTTAAGTGCTGACCAAAAATAGTGAGGCAAAGCCCAAATTGTGCGTTAAATATAGCCCGCTTAAAAATAAATCCGGGCAGACACGGAAAAGCCCCAAACCTCAAGTCCAGAAAAGAGGCAAAGGCAAGGCACGAGAGGCAAGAGGAAGAGGAAGCCCAAAGAAGCGGAAGAGGAAGAAGCGGCCGGCATACACACACAACCACAAGGGGGTGGCAACCCTGCGCCCACAAAAAGGGGGATGGCTTCGGCTTCGCCTTCGACAGCGGCCAAAAGCTCAAGTCACAAATTTTTGCGCAAGGGCAGGCCGCCGCACCGAGTCGAGTCGAGAGTCGAGTGCTTTTCCGCAAGGGGGGTGGATGCCGCTCTGCCTCTGCCTCAGTCGCTGCTTCAGCCAGCGCAGACGCCGACGCCGACGCCGACGCCGACGAAATTTCGCAACACTCGCATAACACACGCACAACGCGGCACAATACACTCCCCCACAGTTTACAGTTCCAGAGCTCGTTTGTTAGGGGTGGCATTGCTTGGGTTCCGGGAACGGAATGGGATTGGGACAGGCCGCTAAAGGGAAATAACGGTGACTTAAATACCCTTGCACTGAATGGAGATTTTGTGAAAATATTTATTTAAATGAAACTAAAATACAATTAAATAATTATTTAACATATAGTGATCTTTGAAAATGAATTGCAACCGAGACTAGTGTAAAGTTATAGGAGATGGTTGCCGAAATATGTCGAACATATCGCCAGGGAAAACCACACTTGTTTTTAATTTCGAACATGACCTTGAGCCGGCAAAGAACCCTATCATATAGGAGACATTTCTGAGTTATCTTCACAGTCGTGCTCCAGACTTATAAAGATTTTTCGCTTACAAGTGTGCTGTCGTGAAATCCAAGTGCAACTATGGAAATATATTATGTAAGTAAATACCCTCCCGGAAGGGAGTACCGTGACATATGCCTAATTTTGAAGAGCTTTCCAACCGCTGAAGGGTTTTTGCCTTTTAAATAATATGTTTCCAAAGTCTCAGTGGCTCAAAACTAAAAAACTCTGTGCCTTAATGGGGTATTTCTCCCCTGACTAACCTCTGTTCCATTCCATTTAATTTCAATTAACTTTATCCTCTCCCTTTCCTCTCCGCAGAGCGGCGCCGTTAACATGGACAAGATGACGGTGGCCCAGAAGAACGCATATCTCGAGGCCCATATGGCCGTGCAGCAGCAGATGGCCCAGGCGGCCATCCAGTTCAAGCAGCAGCAGACCTCCCAGCAACAGGGCTCCCCCACCACGGCCAACAACAACAACAGCCAGCAGAACAACGGCAACATGCAGCAGCAGCAGCAGCAACAGCAACAACAGCAGCAGCAACAACAGCAGCAGCAACAGCAACAGCAGCAGCAGCAACACTACGCGGCCACGATCAAGGTGCCACAGATCAGTTCCTCGAGCGCAGCAGCAGCGGCGGCGGCGGCCGGTGAAAGCACATTCACCGTTCCCGACGACGGCATGGGCTTCGAGGGCGGCGTCCGGGTGCTGCAGAGCCTCGGCACCTGGTCGGCGGCCGAGCAGCTCACCTACAATATACCCAAGCCGAACCTCATTCCCTTCACAGAGCCCTACGTGGAGGGGGGTTCGATGCACCCTGCCAGCCGACTGAAGGCGCTGCAACAGGTGCAGCAGGCCTCCTCGGGGGTGCGCAAAACCAATCCCTCGAAGTGTGAGTACTTTAATAACTTGAATAATAAAATCTTAGCTTTATAGGATAATTATCTACTTACTCACTTTAAACCTTTAATATTTTATTATGTTGTTACTAGCCACCAACAAGGCGTTCGAGTGCACGGTGTGCGGCAAAGGACTCGCCCGCAAGGACAAGCTGACCATCCACATGCGCATCCACACCGGCGAGAAGCCCTATATTTGTGAAGTATAAGCTGCCCTCGAGCCCCTGGTGGCCCCTGGCCATCTTCGGAGCGTCCAAATCTCTAACCAATCCCCTTTGCTTCCCTTCGATTGCAGGTGTGCAATAAGGCGTTCGCCCGCCGGGACAAGCTGGTGATTCACATGAACAAGTTCAAGCACGTGACGCCCACGAACATTGCTCCGCTGGGCAAGCGGCTGAACAACATGGTCAAGAAGAAGGAGCAACCGGATCCGCCGCCAGAGGACAACAAGCAGAGCCTGGAGCTCCAGCTGCAGCAGCAGGCAGTGCAGGTGGCCGCCCAGAACATCATCGTGCAGTCCGCCCAAGGGGCGCCGGCGGCGATTCCCGGGATCATCATCCCGCACCACCAGCAGCAGCTCTCCTGGACCTGCGAGCTGTGCGGCCGGATGTTCTCGAGTCGGGACGAGTGGTCCATCCATGCCAAGAGTCATCTGGAGGTGAGAAGATGTCGGTAGAGCCTCCTGGCAGCACGGAACCAGGCAGATATCCTCGGAGTTCCATAGAGCGGATTTAATTCTCGTCCTCTTGATTTATTTCTTGTTGCAGTATTGACAGCCGGAACGGCTAGTCGTAGAGTCAACAAAACCAGCAGCAGCAGCGGCGGCGGCGGTGGCGGGAGGAGTCATTGCTAAGACCGGGAACAGTAATCGCAGCTACCAGATGGACGCCAACCAGAACCAGATACAAATGGAGGCCCAAGCACGCAAGCAGAAGATAATCATACAAAACCAGATGATACTCAATGCCAGCCATCAGCAACAGCAACAGCAGCAGCAGCAACAACAGCAACAACAGCAGCAGCAACAGCAACAACAACAGCAGCAGCAACAGCAGCAACAACAGCAGCAACAGCAACAGCAGCAGCAACATGTGGCCCACGGCAAGAAGGCAGCCAGAAAGCACCTGCAACATGTACAGCAGCAGCAGCAACAGCAGCAGCAACAGCAACAGCAGCAGCAACAACAGACCAGTGCGCCTATGTACAATAACAATAGTAGTAGCAACCACAGCAACCAGCAGCCGGGCCAAGAAGTAACTACCTATTAACCACCAGAACATCAACAGAACAGAACAGCAACACCAACAGCAAACAGCCAACAGCAACATTGAACACCTTGACCCTTACCCTTATAGCACATCCGATTATTCCGTATTCTGTATAGTATTCCCTCCCTCTCCCCGCGAATCCAGGTGGCGGTGCCGGTGTCGCACATCATCGCCAACTCCCCAACGGCTGCCACCTACATGCAGGCCCAGCTGACCGAGCACGCCGGCAACATGCAGCATGCAGGGATGCCCATCGTCACGTACAACGGCAACCAGTACTGTGTGATCACCCGGGCCCCCGATCTCGACGTGGAGGCGATGCAGAAGCCACTGGAGTACGGCCAGGCCGCCAGTGGAGCCACCAACATCATAGTGATGTCGCCAATGCAACTCCTGCCCCCACAGCAGCAGCAGCAACAGCAACAGTAAGCCAAGAGTCAGGGAGAAATTCTAACTGCTCCCAGCTATACTATAAATACAAATTGTAAATAGAGTCTTAAGCAGCCAAGAGCGAACCCAAGTATATGTTTAAACGCACTACCCAAGTAGTGTTGGGAAAGGAGTACTCACTGTGGTGAACAAGTTCATTTTTTTAGTGAGTGTGCAAGTGAACAAGTGATTCATTAAAGTGAACACCTCTTTATGGTTCACTTAATCACTCTAGTGAACAACTGAATGAACAGTTAAGCAAAATGAACACAAATGAACTCCTTTTTGTGGTTCACTGACCTGTGAGCAACACCCAACACTACTAACCGGCAGAGGAATTTGTAAATGTCAGATTATACGCATAGACCCCGTGTCAGTCGAATCAAACCTAGTCTAAGCAACCTAACATATCCCCGCAGATTGTAGTTCCGTGTACTATCCCTACCGTAAGGCAGCCACAGCAGCCACACTGAGATATATATAAATATCAATTCGATGCAGCTCCAGATCAGATCCCGCAACTAGTAAGCCCCTACTCAGACCGCGTGTATATTGTATGTGTTTCTATGGCATTGTTTGTACATTAAGCTAATTACGTACTCCAATTACGTCTTCTACTAGGCTCGGATCCAGGAGGAAGAGGCAAAAGAAAACGATAACGAACGTGAAAATATATGAAAATAAAGTGAAAATGAAAACCAAACATGTAGCAGTAGTAGTGTCCATCAGCAAAGCTCCCAACACATCTCCCAATCGATTCCAATGGCAAACCATGTAAAGATCAAGCGAAAATAAATTTAATTTAATTAAATAAAAATGCGATAACCTTTTGATCGGGATAGGGGGAATATTTAAATAGATACATATGTATATGACTGATTTTCGTTCTTAAGTATTATTATTCAAGTTATTTATGTAAGTGTGTTTGTTGATTTTGACGTTGTTAATAAGCAAACTCTATTTGAATCTTCTTTTTGTTGTAAAATATGATATTTGTTTATTAAATGTTTTTATTGGGTTTATTTATATTTCATTCTTTTCTGTTAATATAAAAACCAAACAAGGAAGATAACTTCGGAAAGCTGAAGTTTACATACCGTTGCAGCTTGCTAATTTAGAAAAGGCATAACTATGCCAATTTTACATTTTAATTTGGTTAGCATTTCTATGCTAGTTTTAATTAGATTAATAAATCTGCATATTGAGTTTAAGAATTAAAGAAAATATTTATTTTTCAATTTTTGACAATTTTAATGATGTAACCCCTTATCAAATTGTGGTTTGGTTCTTTATCGGGTCGAAAATGCCTCCTTCTTTACTGCGTTGCAAACTTCTGTTTAAAATTATAATACCCAAGGGTATAAAAAGACACATTTCTGGTGATATCTTAACATTATTACTTTTTTAGTACTTTTCTTACACTTGAGCTTATCATAAATTCGAGTAATTTATTAGTTTCCAGGTAACTTGCTTGTAAATATATATAAAATGCTTTTAAAAAGTTTTTTTTCGTATTTTTTCCTGCATTTTTGTGGCTACAATTCACTTTGTTATAATGAGCGCCTCGCTGATGTAAATCATGCAATATTACGTATACGCAACGTGGCCCATACTGAGCACTGCTCAAGAGCCACTACACTCACTTCTGGCCAAGTAACGAATTGAAGCCATTAAAGCACCTAATAATTGGCAGCTGTTGTCGTTTATTATTCTCGGCTGGCCAACTTTGGCGGCATTCTCGCTTTTTTGGTCCAAAAAGACTGGCCAAAAGCGAGGCAGAAAAACCAAAACATTTGGTCAACGCTGTGAGCTCACGAGAATCAGCTTTTCGTTCCAAAAGTGAAAAATGCCGCGATTTGACCTTAGATGGAAACTCGTCTCAGTCGCAGCGCAGTTGCAGCGCAGTCGCAGGCGGCGTCGACGCTGCACTGGCAGCAAATAAATTTCTGCCCCGCGAATGCTGTTTGCGTTTGGTTGTTAATAATACAAGTCACTCGTAGAGTTTGCTAAAGGGTATAGAGAATTTTTGGAGATAGTTGCTAATAATAAAATTTACAATAATAAATATTCTTAATTTAAAAAAAAAAATCGAATGGAAATTAATACGAATAGGTGCCATTTTCTTAGGATATTTTCTTTAACCTACATTACTTTCTTCTCTATGAAGAAGCTCTCTAAAAAGTCAATATAAACATAAGAAACATGTATTTTTTCTAGCTCTTAATGCTCTTTTTTTCTCCCATTAGAGTATCTCTTAGTTGGAAAATTCACAGCATCGCCATCCACTCAGTTCTCATGTTGTTTTTTCGCAAGAATCGCAAATTAGTCTGGGGCCCCGATCGTTGATCACCTGAGCAAACTCAAACCCGACTGCGAACTCAAAGGCGAGCTCGACGCCTACGACAAATGACAGCGCTCACGGCGCCGCCAACATCTCCGGCGGCCTGACTCTCGGCCTCCGCTGAATTCTTTGTGTGTCAGTCGGTTTTCGGATCAGTCGTCGTTCGGTCGCGTTGACCAGGCATTCCGTAATCCGCCGGACATCGGACATCGGGGGATCATGCTGAACGGAAAGTTCTACACGGGCCTGCCGCCCAAAATGGTGGAGCGTCAGGGGGTGAAGGTGTGCAATCGCCAGGAGTCGCACTTCTTCTGGCCGGATGACTCCCAGGCGGATTCGGCGGTGGAGAACCGCATGAAGAGGAGGAACAGCCAGCAGTTGGCTGTGGATAGGCCCTTGGAGCGGCTCTCCTCGGTCCAGGATCCCTCTCCCACCGAAGTAGATACGCGGCGGATGTTCCACAAGGAGTTTGCCAGCTCCTCCATTCAGTTCTACGACAATCTGCAGTCCAATCCGGCTCCTGGGACTCGAAGGGGTCTGCGTCGGGAGGTGACACCCAAGCTCACCGAAGTAAAACCCTACGAGGAAAGGCCGGAGGATAAGTCAATGGTGGACCCCACTGCCAGTCGCCGGCAGCAGGCCTATAGCTCCAAGATCCAGTTCTACGACTATGTAAACGAGGCCGATAATGTCACCCAGAATAATGTGCGGAGGCCCCAGATGGACCTGAACGACAAGCGCGAGGTGGAGCTCAATTCCAAGAACAGCCCCAAGCTCCAGGTCAAGCGGAATGTGCGCAGTTTCAGTGTGGAACTGGAACCGAAGGTGACCAAGAAGCCACTGAACGACAGCTCGGAATGGCGACCACGACCTCGCCCACTGCCAATGCCCAAAAGGATACTTAAGCCGTCATCGCTGCAGGATCAGGATACCCTAGACTATCTAGACAATCGCGTGCGGCGACTACAGTTGACCCGGAGTCCTGGTCTGCCCAAGAAGCATGTGACCTACAACGAGGAGGCGGCGGAGTATGCCTACTACGAGGATCCGCAGCTGGATCCGGCTCCGGAACCCCTCTACGAAAGTCGCCCTCGTCAGCAGCCAAATATGCCCACCGGAAGTCGCCATCAGCAGCCAGATCAACAGTTCCAGCAGCAACCGCGTTCGTTTATGGAAACTAGTCGGGCCAAGCCATTAAATAACAATAATAATAACTACCAGGCCAGCGCTAGGAAAGTCTTGCCAAAATTAACAGAGAGCCCAACACGCTTGCTGGATGAGGCACCCGCTCCCGCCGCCGATCCCCGCAAGCACCTGCGCAGCAGCCTCTGCTTCAGCGGCGACGCTCTCATGGTGGGCGGTACGCCGACAGCACAGTCAGCGCAGCGCAGCTCGGCCGGCCAGCGGATCAGCGTGGGTCTTCCAGATTGAGTCTCGATCAATTCTGCTTTGAATTGCGTTTATACTCAGCTGCAACTGCACAGGGGAAATATCAGAGAAAATATCAGAGAATATATCAGAGAAAATATCACAGAACATATCAGAGAATATATCAGAGAAATTTCTTAATTGGTGTCTAGCCTTGTAAGCCAATAACTTATAGAAAGACCCCTGAATTTATAAATATATTATATATTTATCTAGTAACTATCCACATACCAAATTTCAACTCCCTTGAAACAACTTTACGGCCTCAGCAGAGATTTTAGTTACTGTTTATAAAAATCTCATGTCTTAAAATAAATAATTAAAAATATGAAATAATGATACAAATCTGACACTTATCACACTTATCACATATATTTTTCTCTGTGCGGTAAAGTTGACATCGAAAAACCTGCAAAACTTAATTGAAAGCAACAGCTGCGACTGCAGCAACATCAGCAACAAAAACACAGCAACATCTGAAGGCGCGTCGGAGGCAAGCCAAGCCACAACTTTGTTGGCTTTTATTTTTACGATCATCTGCCCAACTTTGACTTCACCCACGAACACATCGAATGAGTCGGCATTCGTTGAATATATACATATAGAAATATGCACATAAACAAACCTTGATCTTGACTAATTTGTGAGCCGTCTGGCTGCCTTTGCCGCTGTTGTTGTGCAACCCGAACATGTATTAATTTAGCATTTTAAGCCATCGCAGAATAATCTATAATTATTATAATAGAGATATGCTAATAAACTGATATACATATAACCAAATGAACTTCGAAATGGGAATCATTCAATTAAGCCTAAAGCTGTATATGGGCAAACTTACTTCGATTTTTTCAAAAACTAATAAATGTAAATAAATAAATTAAAGCTAAAAATATTGAAAAAGGATCTGCAATACCACAATGAACGTTTAACACTAAATATTAAGTTTTAAACTTTATTTTAAGATATTAAAAGTACATTAAGGCAGAAATTTAACCAGGTAAACAGGTCTTAATAAAAAGTGTAACTGAAAAAGGTCATCATCTTGTATATGGCTTAAATAAAAAGAAAAAGGAAAAGTTATGCACAAAATTAATTAAAATTGATGCCTAATAAATCTAATTATTTCAAAAATTAAATATATTTATAAGGCATACTTAAATTTAGCTTATATAAACATATCAATACTTACAATAACAATCTACTTTGACTATAAAAATGTAACTATACTTTTCCTTTTTTAGAAAGCTTTTCTTATGGGTACTTACTGCAAATAACTGCAGGTGTATGAATTCATATGAATTCGAATCGAAAATCATTAGATCCCCAATAGTATTCAATTTGAAGATAATATTAAATTGTTAGGCACTCGGAGCCCGATTTAATCTCGATAGAAAGCCGAAAGCCGATCACCCCTTTAATAAACCGAAACAATGTTATTTAAGGCACCCTTTCGTGCCGCCTTGCTTTATGGCCAAATTTAAATTCCCGCCAATTTGGGAGCCGGGATCAGGTGGAGTCTGGGCAATCAAGTCATTGCTCTGGGCAGCTCACCTGGCCAGGCCCCTTTTACGGCAATTCCAAATCCCAAATCCATTTGCAGGTCCCTGCCCCAGCAGCACCAGCAGCAGCTCCTTTCACAAAAAACTTTCAGCAAGTTGGCCGAAAAAAGCGAAATCCGTTTGGTGGCATTGTTAAGACACAGCTAGCCGCCGTCAAGTTGAAGCTTAAGTTGAAGTTGAAGTCCAAGAGCAAGTGCAACTCGATTGGCTCACAAGGAAGCGGGAAATTAAGCAGAGTTGCAACAATTGCGGCGGCCACTTTGCAATAATTGTCACGCGTATTGAACTTGAGCTTGACCTTGGCTGGAAAGTGGGAGGGGATTTCCATCCATTGTCTGCTTGTCCAGCTCCAGCTCGCAAATTGCAGCACATCCAGCAATCAAGCACTTCCAAGGCTTCAATTTAGTCGGGAATTTAATTAAAGCATCGCCTTAATTGCCAGCAATCTCCATCTGCCATGGGAACTGCAAACAAGCAGAAAAAAAGCTCAAAAAGAAACCGAGACACATGCGGACAGGATAAGCGTACAAAATAATTGTGCAAATGAAGCGTGGTGAAATGTTATGCAAGTCAGTGGTCCCCCACTGTCCGTCCATATCGGCATCCATGTCCACAGCCACATCCACATCCACATCCACATCCATTGCCATTTCTATTTCCACTTCCCCAGCTCTCAGACATGACAAACAGCCTCCGTATAGTATACACCTTCCGCATTACGATCGCGCATCCTGGCCATAGAAAGTAGTCCAAGCGTGCCGGCAAAAAAGGCCAAAATGCGGAGCCAGCTGGCTAACATTTCCTGGCTCGCTAGTGGCCCCAGCTGAACCTGAACTTCGGGCCTAAAGCGGCGAGCGTTTATTGGGTAACTGATCGGAATGGCTAATGCGCCGTGGAAACCCGTTTGCAGATCGTTTTTTCGATTCAAACAATTCGATAAGGCGGCTCTTCTGCCCCTCAAGAGTGGGTGGATGACTCTCTTGTCGGCAAACAATGGGCAACTGGAGAAATAAAATAAAGGGAAATAAGAGGGAAAAGTAGAAAGAAGAAAAAAACTATCGTCTACCAGTATTTAATGTTAAACAATTATAAATTCATGATCTGCAAATATAATATGTTTATTCAAAAATGTTAAAGATTTTAAAGCAAAACAAAACAATTAGCCACCAATATTTTTATAAAGCTGTTAGCTCTTTCTCTTTTGGAGAAAAATGATGTAAATATTCACCTGAGCCACTTTTAATTGAAAAACTCAGCCATAAAAGTATCAATCTCTACACCTTTTACCCTGAGAGTAATCAACATCACACCATCCATAAAAAGTATCATTTCGCAAATATTCCTACTATCTAAACTTGCACTTTTTGTCTGTGTTCAATTTGCTTACTTTCTTATTAAGTCACAAAAGCAAAATCCCCACAGCCCATTTACAGCCTCAAAGTAGCAAATTGGCCATCGTTATGAGTAATTGCGGCCATAAAGAAACATTTTATTTAAGACCCCATCCCCCCTGCGAATGCGCTCTATTTCCTACTGGAAATGCAAATGATGCCTCAGTTTCAGTTTCGTTTCCTCCAGCTTCAGCTCCAGCTCCAGCTTTGAGTTGTAAGTTGTGAACTGTAGTGGCAAGTCCATGCGTGAAGCGGAGATTTCGATCTGGTGGGTACTGGCAGCGGTGGATACTGGCGGCTCACCTGGCAGGTTTCAATTGCGATTGCTTTGGCGATTGCAAAACATGTTGCGGCTGACTCGGGCTCAGGCTCGGGCTCGAGGAAGCTGGCATAAAACTGTTGCGTCCGTTGGCCGAACTTTCAGTTTCGTTGGGGCCACGCTGGTGGTTGATGCGACTTGCCACCACTGCTGCTGAAGAGAGAGTTAAACAAGAGCTTAGAAAACACACCCCACTCAAGATGCGAATCTGCTGCAATGTAAGCTGCTCTTGATACCTGGATTAACTCACACCTGAAATTCACACTGGATTATAATCTCTGCTTCTCAGTTCTGGGCTGCTGCGATGCTTCTGGTCACGGCCTCCTCCGGGCTAAGACCTCCGAGATCGTACTACCGGAGGAGCTATTTCAGTGCACTGGCGCCGGGATCTGGACATGGACATGGATTGACTTCTGTATCGAGCTCCCTGCCAGGACCTGTGAGACTGGGACCCGCCGGCTACCTGCGAGCCGATCTGCAGACAAACGAGAGCAAACATCGGCCTGTCAGCAAAAAGTATCCCAAGAAGAGCCACTACAGGCCCTACGGATCGGTGAGTTATGGCAAAGAAATGACATAATTCGTTAAATTCAAAATTTAAGAAAGCCTTCAAAATATTAAAAATATTTAACAAGAACTTGTAATACTTTTTTGAATATCCAAATAAATAATAATTTAAATTATTTTCCAGCAAGAAGAGGATGACTACTCCGGGGAGCGCTACAACTCCGCCGAGTACTCTGCAGAGTCCTCGGTGCAGGACAGCCGGGAGTACTCCATTGGCACCCAGATCCGCGTCCAGCATCCGATCACAGTGCCCAAGAAGGCGAGCAGCTCGGGATCCGGATACCCCAAGCAGCCCAAGTATGTGACAGCGATACCCTACAAGGCCACGGGCTATGGCTCTGATGTTCACATTGGATCCGCATCCGGAGAGGATGTGGGTCCTCCGCCGAAGCGCAACAAGTGGAATCCCGTGCAGTACGATGCGGACGTGGATCCCTTCCATTTGGTGCCGCCTCCCAAGGCCACGGCCGCCTCCAGCAGTAATTCGTATAGTGTCTATGAGTCGGATCACGATGACTACGAGGTGGTGCCGGTGCCCCGACCAAAGAGCCACGATCGCTACAAGAATGTGGCCTCCAAGAAGCAGATCGAGGCCTACCTGGAGGACCAGCAGAAGCTCCTGGACGAGGCCATTAAGGTGCAGCTGCTGAACAATCCCAAGCTGCAGAAGTTCCTCAAGGCGCAGGCCCAGGAGCATGAGCAGGAGACACGCCCGGACCTCGATATCGAGGACTTCGAGGCCTTTCCGCCCAGCTTCTCGGGCCCAGGACCGCTCCGCGGCAAGTACCTGGATCATCCTCCGTCGCCGCCGCCAAAGGGATCTCGGTCCCGACGGCGCCCACCCAGCGTAGAGCTCCACCGGCCGCCCAAGTCCAAGACCCTGCTCAAGCCCAAGCGGAAGTATCGATCCACGGCTCTGGTCATCAATGTGTGAGCAGGACGAGGTCCCCTGTCCTCAACTAATTTAGGCATCACCTAGGCTTACGTAGAGTAGTCGTGTTGTACAGTAGCGATGTAAATAATAAAAGACCATTTACTTTATAATTGATTTATTTATTTAAAAACAAAGATGTTATACAGAAAGGAAAATTTATTCATTATATACTAAAACGTGGGATATTTGCGATAACCAGAGCATACATTTTATATATATTAAATGGTTTTTTGTTCAGACGTCATATGGTGTTTTTTTTATGACAGTCCTTATCGCTCTTTGAAGTTGAGAGTTAATGCTTATATGAGTCCCTTGACTGCAGAGCGCAGTCTCTTCATTTCCATATTGGAACTGAAGTTAATCGGACAAAATGAGAGGCCCCTACATATTATTCATATTCCTAGCCTTTACTCAATTTCTATTGGCAACTGAGGACATAAGTTCAAGGGTAAGGCAGTCTATACGGGTAAATAACAATAATATTTGTGGTACTTATTAACAGAGTTTTCACCATGGTGGCGGCTTCTTTAACCACGTGGGTAGACCTTTGCCACGGCCTCTACTCTACACCACACGCAGGACAAAACATCGCTCTTATTATTAAAAAATATAATTAAGCTTTACGTTCAATGTCTTAACTTCTGAGAATTCTTTATAAAGCTTCTGTGAAACGAATTGTCATGGTTCTGGTATGGGACTAGAGTAAGTAATATGTATTATATTTATAATTTTTTCAAATCGAACGATTGCTTTTACTTATCACGTACCGGGAATAAAAAAAAAGCCAACGGCTTTTCTTATCGCTCATATTTACAACTCTGACTTATAGAGCGAAGAACAATATAAAAGTTTCACCCGTACTCATTTCCATATTGCAACTTAAGGGAATCGGTCAGAATGAAAAAGTTCTATATATCTTTGGTGATCCTAGTCTGGACAGGATTTCAATGGATCAATGGGCAGCCACAGAAGTTTGAATCCAATAAAACTGTTGTAAGTTTATTCTATGCATAATTACAATATGATCAATTAATAAACAACCAAAAATCAAACATGTCTGGATCGGATTTCAATGGATCAATGGGCAACCACAGGAGTTTAAGTCCAATGAAACTTTTGTAAGTTTATTTTATGCATAATTACAATACGATCAATTAATAAACAACCATAAATCAAACATGTTCCAGGAAAACCAATTTTATATTGGTTACGTACAAAGTGGAACGATAAGGCATTACGCATACAGTGGAATGATTAGCCGTTATCCCAATGGAACAACTATACCAAGGCGTAGAGGTGGCTGGGGTTATTTTGAATTACACTGAGGATCTGTCTAAGAAATCACAGATATAATTCCAAGGGAGAAACTGTTGTAGAAACTAGTAGTTCCAGAACTCTATACAAAATAATAAATTTCTCGATCACATTTATGCCAAAAGTAAAATCTAGTATGTATAAAGCTTCTTTGAAATGCATTGTCATGGTTCTGTTTTGAGATTATAGAAAGTAATAGAAAGTGAAATCTATTATATTAACAAATCTTTCAATCGAAGGTCATGTAACGTTGAAAATACAAGCAATCAGATCTTGTTATCGCTCGAATTGAAAGCTCTCAGTGACTGATATGAGCTAAGAGTCTCACCCGTATTCATTTCCATATTGCAACTCAAGTGAATCGGTCAGAATGAAAAATCTGTATATATTTTTGGTGATCCTAGTCTGGACAGGATTTCAATGGATCAGTGGACTGCCACAGCAGCTTGATTCCAATAACAATTTGGTAAGTTCTAATCTGTGCTTAATTACAAAATAATCAATTAATAAACAACCAAAAAAAACATGTTTCAGCCAGGCTTTTATTATACATTCAATCCACTTATTTGCTATGATCACACTGGAAAAGTTATAGGGTGTGGAGGTGGCAAGAGACAATCTGAATGGCCCTGAGGAATCACAGCCACATATAATTCCAAGAGGAAACCCTTTGTAGTTCCAGATGGCTAATAAAGTATAATACATTTCTCGATCACATTTAACAGGTATATTTCCGCAATTCAAATAAACAATTTGGGAGGGACTAGCCTATTTCTGATTCTGGGACCCTCCTGGCTGCTGATCCTCCTCCAACTCCTGTCTATAGGGATAAATAACAATAATATTTGCTTTCCGTATTAACAGAGTTTTCACCATAGTGGCTGCTTCTCTAACCACGTGGGTAGACCTTTGCCACGGCCTTACTCCGCAAATTACTACACCACACGGAGGACAAAAGAACCTCTCAATTATTATTTCTAAAAAATTTAATTAAGCTTCACTTTCTACGTTTTAAATTGAGAATTATGTAAAAAGCTTCTTTGAATTGCATTGTCATGGTTCTGTTTTGAGATTATAGAAAGTAATAGAAAGTAAAATCTATTATATTAAAAAACCTTTTAATCTAAGGTCATGCAACGGTGAAAAAACAAGCAAACAGCTCTTGTTATCGCTCTTATTGAAAGCTATCCGTGACTGATATGAGCTAAGAGCAATATAATAGTCTCACCCGTATTCATTTCCATATTGCAACTCAAGTGAATCGGTCAGAATGAAAAATATGTATATATTTTTGGTGATCCTAGTCTGGACAGGATTTCAATGGATCACTGGGCTGCCACAGGTGTTGGATTCCGATGAGTATGGGGTAGGTTTAATCTATGCTTACCAAAAACCAACCAAAAAATAAATACATATTTCAGAAAACTTTAAGTACTCAGAGTACATTCGAAGGACCTCGTTGCCGTGATCACAGAGGAAAACTTATAAGGTGTGGAGGTGGCAAGAGACAACCTGAAAGACCCTGAGGAATCACAGCCACATATAATTTTAAGAGGAAACCTTTTGTAGTTCCAGATAGCTAAAAGGTATAATATATTTCTCGATCACATTTATGCCAAAAAGTGACTGGTTTACAGGTAATTTTCCGCAATTCAAATAAACAATTTGGGAGGGACTAGCCTATTTCTGATTCTGGGACCCTCCTGGCTGCTGATCCTCCTCCAACTCCTGCTCCCGTCCGGCTGCTTGGAGCCCACTGGGTCCGGACTGGGAGTCATCCATCATTTCAGACGGCGAGTAGACCTTCTCATCGGTAACCAAAAGACTATTCACGGAAATTGAGGTGCAGAGCGTGGAGTTCGGCTGGATGGCATACTTGCCGACCCGCCCGCCCCTTTCGCTGGCAACCGTGTCCGTGCGCAGGTAGTTGGCCCCCTTGGCGGTGATCACGCACAGGTCGATGTTCGAACCGGAGCCCAAGTCGTTGAAGACCCCGGCCGAGATGGCCTCGCGCACCAGTTGCTTGCCCTCCTCATACTCCAGATCCGGGTGCCAGCCGTGCTCCAGGACAGACATGGCGGCCAGAGTGCCAGAGCCCATGGCGACGTAGGGTATCTTGTCGTTGGAGCCGCACGGATAGATGCAGTAGATCTGCGGCCCTGACTTGTCCACGCCGCCCAGCACCAAGGCGGCGCCGATGTGGCCCTGGTAGCGGAACAGGGTGCGGCGGAGGAGCATGCTGGCGCAGATCACCGGCACCACCGAGCGCCCCGTGTTTAGGCTGTGCATGTCCAGCTCCGCGGAGGTCAGCACGGTCATCATTTCAGTGTCGGCGGCGGTGCCAGCGCCACAGCAGCTGGTGAGGGTAAAATGATGAAAGAGTTATGAGCAATCCCTAAGATCCTCACTAGATGTGATTCTGCAGGTAGTGGATCTTGGAGCAGTTCTTGTCGGAGACGATGGGTCCTTCGGTGGCGCGGGTGTCGGCGCCCAGGATTACGCCGTCCTTGTAGATAAGCCCCACAATGGATGTCCCAGTGCGAATAGCCTTCGGCGGCTGGTATCCCTGGGCCAGCAGCTCCGCATTTCTGGGGAGGAATGAGTAGGGATTCCGCCAATGGCTTCCACGGATACTCACCGGCGGCAGTTGACGAAATTAAATCCAGAACGCAATCCGGGAATATCCGAAGACTTGCTGTGAGTCGGCAAGTTGTACATAGTGTGTGTGTGTTGGGTGGAAAATGAGAAAAATCACTGGCTGTAGTCAGTGTGAGATGTGGAAAAACTGTGGGCAGTATATTGAGTAATTCTGGGTGTCTTAAAATGGCAGCAAAGTCTCCGACATACATATTTGTTGGGGTTTCATCCAGATATGAGATTCTGTCTAAGATTATAATACCTTCTACAAGGGATACATTATAGGTTGGCACTAAGTTACATATATTGCCCTTGTGGGTATTTATATAGTTAGTGCCAGTACTGAGAGAGAGTAAAAATAAAAGAGGGAACTTTCTTATCGCTAATGAGCAATTCCCCCTTGACTCATATATATATTTTTCTAGCATTTACTGAGATCAAGACGATTCTCATTCCCGTACTCATTTCCATTTTGTAGCTCAACTTAAGTGGTCAGAATGAAACAGCTTTATATATTTTTGGTGCTCCTAGTCTGGACAGGATTTCAATGGATCACTGGCCAGCCATTGGGGCTTTATTTAAATAAACAAACGGTAAGCCCTCAAGCAAAAGCTATTCATATAAAAAGCAATTTAGTTATGCATATTTCAAAATAATCAGCACCTAATCAAATCTGCTCAAAGTTGGCACAGGGGAAACATTCGGTATTATCCCAATGGAACAGCTATAGCAAGACCTGGAAGAGGCTGAAACTTATATGATGGGACACTGGATATGTTCATAGCCGAATTGTTACTTGGGAATAATTTTAAAATATTAAAAATGAAAGATAATTAATAAACTAATGAAACTGATAATAATTTAATAAATTAGTGGCGACCTCTGGCAGTTTCTTCATGAACTAAGCACGCACCTTTTAACAGTGGGTCCTGTCTCAGCTAAAGTGAAATGAGGTGGCAACTCTATTAAAGGCGCCCTCTACTGGCAGCAGGTAGAACTTTCGTAGGTCAGCGCCAAGAAATTAAAATTTAATTAAATATAATTTAATTGTGTTTTTACGCAATAATCTGTGACTTTACATAAAGAAACAAATTTAATTGAAAATCGGGTTTGTCCCGCCCATACAACGTTAATGGAGGGGGTCCTCCTCGTGACCTTGGCATTTTAAAAATAATTCAAATTCATCATGCGCACTGTGAATAAGTGGCCTTAATCTTATGTTTAAATACATTAAAATAAAATTAAGTTGATATATAAACAACATTTTAGTCTTATAAAGTAACTTAAATTGCAATTATTCAAGTCCCACCTATTATTTTAAATTCAAAATGCTTAAAAAGAAAGTCAAAGGTGGAATTTTTAAGATTAAAATTATATACTAAAAGTTAATCATTATAACCTGCTCTCATTGCGGCTTGATCTTTTGCTCAAATTATTTTTTGTGTACGAATTTGTATTAATCATAAAATTAAAAATAGCCGCACTTTGAGAAACACACCCATGACACCTGTTCTGATCGATCCCAGGCATATTCTAGACATTTAGACTTTTACCTCTTTCGCAAAACCCGATCGCAAAACGAAAATCCGCCATTGAGCAAGCCAAGCCACTCGATCCAAATGGAATCGATTGCGATTGCCGCAAAAGTGGGTGCAAAAAGGCACGTGAAAAGAAAAAAAAAGAAAAAATATAAAACAATAAGCCAGAAACAAAACCGAATTGATTTTCTTAATTGACTGAGCAATTTCAACAGAAGCCAGACCCAGAGCCGCGCAGAAATCCAAGCTAAGCCGGACCCAAGCTCAGTCCACAACAAAACTGACCTTGAAAGCCAAGCAGCTCTGAAAAGTGTTGCTAATATTGTTAGCAATTATTGTAAGCCATTGTGGTGGTGGTGAAAAAGAATGCCAACCGGCGGTGGATGTGGAAAGTACAGGGGGAAAAATATTGGCACTACCTAAAGGGTTAGCCAAGTTAAGAGTAATTTAATTTAATATTTTTATTAAATTTTTTTTAAATTCTTAAAAATATACCCCTTTAATATTTTAATTTTCTTTATTTTAAATGCATTTTTTCACAGTTTTTATTGTAATTTTTTACACTGTGCATACTTATTAAACCAACTAACATTTTGATAAATGAACTTTTCTTAAAGACTTGTAATTAAAATGAAAATTATAAGTTGGCTTGACAAAATATCAAATTATTTAAGTATATATAATTATACAGAATCACACAGTTATTTCTGAACCCGATTATGACTTAAAATCTTGTTCTTATAATTATATAGATGTTAAGATAGATATTATAATTTCTTGTAAAATTATATACGAAATAAAATGAGTATCTAATATTTATTTTGCTTTTTTTTTAAGCTGATAAATATTATAATTACTTGCAATAACCTGTAATTTGCAGAGTATAATAATTTAATTCTATTTAGAATTCAAAGGGGGTAGGGGAGGGAGCTGGCATTGTTGCGTTCGATGGGGCGTAAAATTGGGCAAAATATTTGGATGTAATTAAGCCGCCTTAAGTCGCCACAACTGGAGCCTGACGGTTCGAATAGCGTTGGGATTAGGAATTGATTTGCGGCACCACTCCCCCGCCTGGAACTGCGGTTACACATGGTTTTCCGGCTCATGCCACACCACACACCGCTCACACCCACATCCATGCTGGGGACGGGCGCCAAGTTGATTTCATTTTCATTGGAATTTTGCACAATTGGCCAAGATTACTGTCAAATGGGCGAAACCAGTTTGAGGTCTTTCCTTGTTGGTCGCATAGAATCGTAACAGAAACCAAGCCAGAAGCAGAAACAACAGAAAAACTAAGGCTGGAACCCGTTTTGCATGTACGAAAGTCGGTTGTGTAATGCTGCAGTTGGAGTTTTCACTGGGGGGCGAGGGAAGGGATGCAGCACTAACTGGGCGTTCACCGCTCCGAGGTGTTTAGATAAATCTGTTAGAAATTAAATTAAGACCAGCTGGCATTTCACACTCCAAAAAATCAGCTTGTGCTATAAAATAAATTAAATACGACTTCTGGCAAATTTAAAACTTAATCTGTCTAGAAATCAAAAGACTGAGGACACAAACTTGGTGTTCAATATCGTATATTGCTCTTACTATTTATGTTTGTCTATTATACAAATTGCTCAGACGTCCCAAGGCCCAATTCTAAACATTTTTTCAATTCATTTTTAAATTTGATCAACATCTTCGAAGTTTATTTGCTTCACTTCGCCAAGCATTATAGTTAATTGGGGAAATTGGAATCATATTTCGAAATCCAACCCTTGGAAATTTTGTATACAGCAACATTTTTGAGAGTAAACAATTAATATTTAAAATTGTTTAATTAGCAAGCACCCAAAGCATAGATGATGCCATATAATTTTCTCTGTGTAGGATTATAAATTACAAACAGTACGCATATAGGAAGTACGATACATAGTTACAATTTGCTCTTAAACATATCACACAAGAGTTTTGATGGAGTCAAGAAGAAGTTAAGATACACACAGAAAATGTCAGGCAAATATATATCTAAAACAATATGAAGAAATATCAGTTTGATATAAGATTCAAATTAATCTTTTTCATATCCTTTTTGATATTATTTTCCGACTTTACTTTGTTGTGTGTAGAAGTTAAGGAAGTTAAAGAAAAAAGAAGGTCCCTAATGAAGAAGATGCAACGTGTCTGAGTGGGAGGATCCTTGATCCTGGTTAAAGGACGATTCTAGATCGTGTTGAGGGACGATCCTAGACCTTGTTGAAGGAGTAGGTGAAGCCGTCGGGCGTGCGGTTCAGGGAGAGCTTTCCGGGCGGCGAGAAACGATGGGGATTGGGCGTGGTTGTGGGGTAGTACGCCTGCTGCGGCTGCTGCTGCGGCTGCTGCTGATACTGCGGCTGGTACTGTGGCTGCGGGGCAACGGGCTGAGGGTTGTAGGCGGGCTGAGGAGCTGGGCGGTACTGCGGCTGCGGGGCAGGCTGCTGGTAGCTCTGCTGGTTCTGACCGAACGAGGGATCGTTGTACCGGGGATCGTAGGATCCATCATCGCCATAGTCGTTGCTGCGGAAAGCGGGCTGGTGCTGAGCCTGGGGAGCGGGAGCCTGGTACTGCGGCTGGTACTGCTGCTGCGGCTGGTATCCCGCCGTGGGCACGGGCTGTGGGGGTGCAGGAGGTGCCTGGGGCAGATGGTCACCGGAGGCTTGGAAGCTGGAAGGGGTAAAAAAAATGCATATAAAAATTGTATGTAATTTTCTCTTCCAAAAATATTTATCTAATTAAGTGAACTGTGTCACCTACCCATTCTTGCCCGCCGTGTACGAGATGGTGCGCCTCTGGCCCGAGGGATCCACGTAGCTGTAGCTGCCGTGACGCGTGCCATCGGCATCCGTCTCCTCCTTGAAGTTAATGCCATCCTCCTGCTCGTAGGCAGCTCCAAACTTGCCATCTCCGGAGAGGTAGCGCTGCTCACTGATGATGGCTGCCGTCTTGGGGTCCTGGTGATAGTGCTGGCTGGAGGCCAGTGCCACCAAGGTGGTCAGTGCGAGCTGGAAATAAGTCCCCATTTCGTTATTCCTTTGCAAAAAAGTGTATTGGAAATTCTTCCTAAAACTGGCAATGTTTATTTTAAGAATATAAAAAAAGCAGTACAAATTTAAGAAAAGGAAAACTTTGTTTCATTGCGTTTTAATTTTAAAATAAATAATGGCATACGATATAAAACACGGAAATATTTTTTAAAACAGCTTATTAATTGGAAATGCCGACCAAAGAATTTTAAAAATGTTTTGCTTCAATATTTACATCAAAAATTTGATTTAAACAACAAATAAAATCACTTAATCATAGTCTTGGCCAAAATTCAAATTAATTGCACAGGAAATAAATAATTATTAATTGCATTTAATAAAAATGAATAAATCTCCTTTTGGTTTATTTTAAATATTCTTAATTTCTTAAAAACACTCTTGACCAGAACACAACTCACAAATCTAAACATTATGGTTCTTCGAATTTGGAATGTCCTTGTTAAGCGTAAACTGCACTCGATTAGTCTCTCTCTCTTTTAGATCGAAGGGGGATTCACACGCGCCTTTACGCTCACAAGTCGGGCTACTGGGAAGCGGATTGAGGACCGACGGCAACGGATTTGTGGAGTTAACTGCCTTCCGCAACGGCGCCGCCCAAGCTTTTTATAGTCCGAGCGGGAACCTTGGACCGCCGATTGACTCCGCCTAGGCACTCGAGCCGTGTAACTGTGTTGGTTACTCGTACCATTAACGCGGCAACAGCAGTAACAGCAGTAACAGCGGTAACAGCAGTAACAATAACAAGAACCAAGCTAAGTGCTCCAATAAGTCAACTTTAGCCAGGCATCGGTATTGGTATCGGCATCGCGGTCGTTGTTACCAAGTCGTTTTACCAGTTTCGATCTCTTTCGCTTGGAGCGCCAACTTTTGCTTTCTACATGGGCTCCATACTCGTACTATACAAGTATATATATGCATTATGCACTCGGTGCCCAGTTCCCAAAGCAGACCCAAGCCCAAGACGAAACTATTTTTTAATTATCTCAAAAGTTTTCCAGCTCCGCGGCAGGCCCGAGTATCCTCATCTCTGTGGCGAAAACCTGGAATTATCAATTGGTTCTGCTGCGCGCCTCTCAGCCGAATGATGCAATTTTTATGGCAATCGTTTAATTCGGTTGTAAAAAAAATATAAAACAATGGTTGAGAGCGGCTTTGTGGTGCATTTAATAAGTTAAAAGGCGTACCGATAATGTGTCGGTAAATATTTACCATTAATTGACACAATTTGGTTGGAAAAACCTATGATTTATAATGCTTGGATTAAATTATACTTTAATGCTTTGCCTATTAAATTATATTGAAAAATCAGCGTGCATTACAAGGTTTTGAATTAATTTGAGTTTTTCAACATTAAGCATAATATTAAGGCTCTATATTATTAATTTAAAACCCTCTCCTTTAAGTAAAGTGGTAGCTTTGTGATTTTAAGTAAACCTTATTAATAGTAGCAGCACGAAAGACATTAAATTATGATGAAAACATCATGAACAAATTATTCAACAACTAACTACCTTGTTATTAATTTATTATTTATCACTTTTACAGAGCCCTTGAATGTCGTGATTGTATTCCTGAATTTCCTAATATTTTTGCAGTGTGATGAGACTTTTGGAAAACTGTCGATTTTGATGGATAACTGGACCGCCCTCAACGAGGGCTTGGGAAATTCGCCAAATGAGCGTTGTTAAGTTTGCTAACCAAATAGTTGCTGTTCAGCTCTTGGCTGGATTTGCATTTGCATTCAGCATGTGCATGGCCAAGTTGATTTATATCTAGATCGGACTTTTGTGGTGTGGCCAAAAGCGCTTGGCAACAATCACCAGGGTATTGAAGTTGCTGTTTGCCTGTTGCTTGTTGCCGCAATGTGTTTGACTTGTTGACTCCGCGCTGGCTTCAATTATTTATTGTGTTTGAAATGTCTGGCATTGTTTGGGGCTTGTTTATGGCCAACAGTTGGCTGCCACCCACATGCTACACGCCCCATGCCCCACTCCCCTTTTTCCCCGTTTGCATAATGTTTGCAGAGAACTTTGAGCAATATTTAAGATCAGAAACGGATCGGCAAGCCAAAGATGGTGTCACGTGCATGGCAAATATACTAAAAAAAATAATTTAAGTGTTAGAAACTTAGTTTGTTACAAATAAAATAAGTTTTGTAATTTTTATGAATATACTTTGGGCGAGTGGTTTTAAATTAACCTTAAAGTGTAAATATTCAGTGTATAAAACAAGAAATGAAGATTAAAATATAATAATTTCTTCAAGCCCAGATATTTTCATTATTTTTCCAGCTTCCACAAACGCCGCAAATCGAATGAGAGTGCATTTGGGTATGCAAATCGGTTTTCCATATTTTAATGAGCGATTTCCACACGGCACACTCTCCGGCTCAAAAGAGCCGCATGTGGTCGCTGTTCTCGAGAAGCAACACTCTCATTTACACCGCTATTTGCCCTTTTGCAAGTCGCCATCTCGAACGGCATCATCATCATCAGCAGCATAATAGCCATCATCCGCCTCATCATCCGTCGGTTTGTTTGTGTGGCCAAAAACAGAGAACGCCCTCTCGCAGCGGGAAGCGTGAAAGGAGCGGAGTGCTGAGTGCAGAGAACTCCTGCCGAAGGACCCAGGACGAAGGATAAAGGAGGAGGAAATTAAATCAGTTGACAAACAGCAACAAGAACAGCAGCTATAGCTCTATGTATATGTTCACATATATGAGTGTTCTGCTGCAGGGAAGCCAGAGCAGCGGATCCAAGGTGAAGTTGAGCATGGCTGGATTAGCTTGAGGGTGTTGAAAAGGAGGGTTGAAAGGCATCAGCTACAGTGAAAACTCGACAAGGGGAAAGCCTTAAATATTAGGTTTGTTATGTGTTTTTTTATAAATTGTTGTATTAAATTAAAAATATATTATACAAGAGTAGAAAAAATCGTATTAATTCAAAAATAGTGTTTACAAACCTGATAATAATCTTTACATTATTATTTTAAGTTTTTTTTACTTTTTTCTAAATTAAGAGTGAGAATATTTCATAAAAAAACTTTTATGGAATTTATATATTTTGTATGCCTTTTAATAAACTCTTTTGTGCATTTTACCCACTCCAAACCTCCATTTTCGAGTCTCCACTGTACTCCTGAAGTTTCCTTCTTTCGTGTGGCCTCTGCTGGCTGCTGCCTTTTTGATTTCCATTTCGATTTCGAGGCGTTTGCCTGATGCGACGATACCGCCACCCAGGAATGTCCTGTGGAGGGAGTCCTTTTCACGAGGTTGATTTTGTTGTTATTTCTATTTTGATTGCGCCGCATCCCCCTGTGCGAGCGAGATGGTCTAAGCAGCCCATTCAGCCTTCTATTTGTCGGGCTTTCACTTTGGCCGAGTTAATCGCAATCGGCGAGCAGATAATGAGGGTTAGTTTCTGGGGAGGAAGGGGGATGTTCAATGCAAAGCAGGCCATTTCCAGAGCCAACAGGAACAGCCATAATTCCGCGTTGTCTCTCAATTATTTCAGCTGCTGCTGCTCTGAGTCAGATTCCCGGAGTCCCAGGTCCCCCGAAACTACCACCGAATAATAAGGCTGAGCCAGACACACAGACAATTGCGATTATTTGTAATTTAAGATGCAGTCGAGCGTTCTCCGAAATCGAGAAACCGAGTCAACTTCGCCGCGCGGAAGGTTAACAAAAATTTAATGCTAAATGCTTATCGCCACATCATCATCTACATCTCCATCTCCATTTCCATTTTCATTTCTATTGCCAGCAGAAGTCAAAACCGAAACTCGCTAAACTTGTTGGGAAATACGATCCATTATTCCCGGTGGAAAGGATAGCGAAATGCAGAGTCTGAGATGGTGAGTTGATAGCTCATCATCTGATACATGGCTGACCCTGCACACTCGTCAAAAGTCAGTTAGAAAACTCAAACAGGCACTGGGGAAAATGTATATGTTTTTGCAAAAATGCTATTAACTTTTAACAAATTTTACAAATGAAAAAAAAGAATACAAGTTTATCCATTTCAGACGGAAATATGTGGTTATATAAGTCTTCTTTCAGATTATTACCGTAGTTTTTTATCGAATAAAATCTTAGACGCTAAAAAAACAATGCATTAATCTCCTTCATTAAATAAATATTATTTTTAAGAACAAAATATTTTATGAATATAAATTTTTCCTGTGCATAAATGCCCCCGATCCAAATCAGATTTTCTAGCTGGCTTTTGGCTGAACATGTAACCCGAGACGAGCTCCTAACTGCCGTGTAAGTGCCCGCTAATTGCGCATCTGCCGAAATTTCGCACATTTCTTTGGCCTCTTTTTCATGGCATTTTCCTGGCCAAGGTCTCACTTACGCTTGCCGTTTGACTTTTCCGCCGGCTTAGCCTTGCCCAGAAATTGCTTGTCGGATTGAATCGAATCGCATAGCCAACGTGGTTTATGGTGCCACTGGACCAGTTTCCAGTTTCCCCACACGCACATACGTACGCATACTTGCCCTGGGGGCAATATCAAGGTCAATTGGGGCTGCCGCCGTTGCGTGTGCGTCGCTTTTGGGGGCGGCAAGAGGGGAAGGAAAAACGTGTTTTTCGCGCATGCGTAGCGGTTTTCGCACTGCAATCGCAGACTTCCGCATTCGGGGGCTTGCACTTGCGGCTACTATTGAGTGTGTTAATGTGTGTGTAAATATGCAAATTGAGTGCGGAGTGACGCAAGCGCCGCTTGAGGGGGAAATGGGTGTGGAAAACTAGGCACTGCGGGAAATATGGGTTAACTTTGTAGGAATTAAGTAAGTGGGTTTCGAATTAAAGGAAAATAGTAAGAAATAAATTAAATTTAAAGCCTTTTCCAAAGTGAACTCATTGAATGCGATTTTGTCTTTATAAATTTAAATAAAATCAATAACAATCTTTAACTTTCTTTTCAAACTAAAAATTTGATTAAACTTTACTCTAACATATATATATATAAAGATTTCCTAATTTTCGGCTCTTGTAAAGTACTAAGGGCAATGATTATGTTTTTTTTTTTACAACATTTTCATTTAAACATATATTTAATCTGTAAATAATTTTGTATGTTAAATAAAAGTTTACTTTTCGATATATTTATTTAACTGCAAAAATCAGATGCAATTATATAAATCTTCCTGTAACTTTTGCAAATTATCTGCCCTTGTCCTTGGACTGTGGCATGCCACTGCCCAGTTGCTGGTTGCAGTTGCAGTTATTGCAGTTTTCGAAAGTTGTTTTGCAGCCACCCAAAATCGCTGACCTTCTCGTAGAATTTAGTGCATTGAACCCTGGACCAAATCTCCTCGAATCACTGACTATTTCTTGGAGGGAGAGAGATTTTTTCCGCTACCCGCAGTAACACTTATCCGAAGACCAAGAAAAATCTGCGTTAATTTAAATATCTTGTAGTGGTGTCTCTTAAAAACCGCAGCCATGTACGTGATCAAATCATTCGAAGTAAGAAGGTCACTCACAAATGAGACAATTAAAGCCATGTTGACATCTATTCATTGGCGAAAATGATTCATGATTTAACGCACATTACACATTAATTACCAGCGCTGACAAAAAGCTATTAACCAATTTTGATTTCCATGCATAATTGCGTTTTCAATGTCACAGCCACGGATTGAGTTTCAGTCTCAGTTTCAGCTCCAGTTCCAGTTCCAGTTATAGTTTCAGTTATGGATCGGATTTCGGTGTGACATGCAAACAAGTGAACGATTAATTGCAGCGGACAAATCTGAACAATCCCCCCGCAAATGGGAATTGAATTCAGAGTTCCGAACACCGAATTCCGGTTAATTGTGGGACAATGTCGGACGTCAAAGTGCAAGAATTTGACAGCCAATAAACACAAACACAGCGCAGTCTCAAATAACATATAGTGAATATCGAGTAAACAGCCATCCAAAATCCAAGTCGAGTCCCAAGTTCCGCTCTCATGACACGGTATTATATTATTATCGACGGAAATATCTCTACAAAGTATAAAAAAAACCGTCCACTTGACGGGCTCACTTGTAATCGATTTGATATTTAGACCTCGCCTCCACTCAACTCCAACCGACTCGAGTGTTTCTCCTTCTCAATTTTTTCACAGGTGATTAGACGTTGGCCACGTCTGCGGCGGCGGCTCAAAGTGCTTAATTAGCCTACCGTTTGTTGCTCTTGCCGCACTTTTTGTTACCACTTTTGATGGCTTAGTTTCAAAACAATATCAACTTGAACACTAAGAAAAACAAGGGTTATTGTTGGGAAGCAATCGCCTGTCATTAAATAAATAAATAAATTATTTAGGGAGGGGTTTTCATATATTAGTAATTCAATTTGGTGCAAATATCGATTGAATGAAAAAGATTTCATGTTTTACTTAATTTATTACTGTTAGTATAGAAAAAAGGACACCTGTTCTGAAATATTTAACATAAATAATCCAAACGGTAAGTCTTTTTATAGTAATATCTTTTTTAATCAACATTTTACCAAGATTAATGTTATTATTAAGCTTTCTAATTATCTTTTGCTGAGTGTAGACTGCCCAGCTTGAAGCTGAAATCGGCATGCGGTAATGATATGCCAATCACAAAACTTCAGCTCATTCGGTTCATTTAAAGTAGAATTAGCAACAAATTTGGAAACCGAAAAATTTCAAATAGTTCGGTAATTGCAGCTGTGGAATTTTGGGATTTTAATTAGCCTAAAAAAAATGTAGGCCTTGTTCGAAGGGGAATTCCCATAACTAATCATTTCCTGATTACATGAAACTGTCGCAATTGGACTTCTTTAGAACGTTTTCAGTTAATTTGTTTATTTTTACGGCTGATCCTTAGCCTGACTGACACAACAACAGGCCATTTAACTGCTGCCAAGACGCTGAGAATCAAAAAGTAAATAAATCAACAGGAATATAGACCATTCCGTTAATATTTCCTGGGCAATATGCTGCAACAATATATACCGAACACAACCCACACGAGTTTTGACAGCCATCGACAGTTGAACAGTTGAACAGTTGCCAAAAATGAAAATAAAAAGAAGACAGGACCACGAGAAGACCAGGATTTTAGTTTCTTCCTTGCGCGGACAATGCGTGCGGTTGATTTTTTGTCTTGATTCCTTTTCTTTGCCGCTGCCTTTGTCCTGGCTTTTTTCCTGGCAATTATTTGGCAATTTCCTTTCACCGCTTTCGCTGGTAAAATTCATTACAATATCCTTGCAGTGCGCAGGATTATTTTGGTCATTGCCATGTTCTCACATCCTCGCATTGTCCTAACGGCCTATGAAAATATTTACCTATGCCCGGGCACTGAGCGCACAATTAAAAGGTTTTTCCAAGCTAATTGGTTTCAATTATTCCGGCTCCCGAGCACAGACCAAGGCGAAGAATCCGCCCAGATGATCGGTGCTCTTCTGGATCTGGATCGGGCAGATTTGGACTTGGATCCGAATCTATTTCGGTCGGCCTCGTCAGCGGCGGCAGCGGCTTCTGCATTGCGCGATTTCACGGATCATTGGCGTCGAGTTAATTGGCTCGGACGGTTCCTCAAGATGTTCGTTATAGATAGGGGCGAATGTTGTGAAAGGTGTTCCCTGCTCCTGGCTCCTTAAAAAACTATGATTATTTCTTGAGAAAGTTACATGTTATTCGCTCAGAGATATCTTGTGATTGGTTGCTTTTCATTGGATTATCTTTGATGAGAATCTGATCTGAGTACGGTTTTTTACTAGAATTACATTTGAAATGTATTAATATTTTTTCATAAAAGTTTTTTCTTCTTGAAAGTTATGCCTATAGTAAGGGGTTTATTTTAATAATTTGTTGCAAGACACATACGTTCTTAAATATATATTTATGAAGAGTTCTCTTGAAAAGGTTACACAAACCAAGATAAATGAAGTCTGTAACTTAATGAAATAACTGCTTTTTATCCCTGATTTTTACAAACAATTCGCTTGCTTGTTTATTAAATAAATGTAATAAACCCTTTATTTCCTGATTAAACCAAAATCTCAAACTTGCATAGCCTTAACGCCGAAGTTTGTAGACTAAATTGACCGGTAGCCGGAGAGTGGCCTGCACCACTTTAGAGCATTATCCTACATTCCCGTTCCGATTCCCCGAGTGCTCGTTAATCTCACGCCTCGTGGCTGCAAGGACGACAATTAACCACAACAAAGCACAAATTATGTCATAGGCGTTTTCACCGCTGATGGCTTTTCCATTTCCCAGGGCCGAGAATTATGACAATAATGTGACAATTTACATAGCAGCAAAACAAATCGCGGGGTGCAAATGAGTTCGAGTTAGGACCAGGAGGTAGGGCTAGGAACCACCCCTAGGAGAACTAGTCTTACAACCAGTTGAAACAGTTGCACTCCCTGGCCAGTTCATTGCTCATCCCGGCTGAGTCTCTCATTAAAATTGAACGAGCCAGCGCACAAAAAGTTGATACGGCAGTGCCGAGTCCTTGGGCACCCTGCGAATTTCTCCTGCTGTTTTCAGCAACTAGAAAAAAATACAGCTAGATATATGGATAATTAATTATGCCTTTATTTATGTAGTAAATCGGTGCAAGGGGTTTTCATCGATTCTGTTATTATTTATATAAAATACAAAATAAGGCATGCTTTTCTAAAAATGTTAAGGGTTCTAGTTGAACTCGAGGTCACAAAAAGAAATAAAAGCAAAATCATAAACAATTTTTTTAAAACTTTTTGAATTATTTAATGTGGTTTCTTGTTTTAAAAACATTTTTCCTGATTCTTTGACGCCGTAAATTCAATGAGACTATGCTACATTTATTCCTATTTCTATAGGTAAGGGATATGCCCGACCCTGTTCACGTAGGACATCAGGATGTTGTCGCGCTCACGTGACATTGTCACATTATAATTGCCAGCCCCCGCCAACGTGTGTTCCTCTCCTTTTTTCGGCATAGGACCCGGGAATATGTCATGGACCGGCGCTTTCGCTACGTGGGCTTTGCTTAACCGTTTTGTCAGCGGTCCTCAAGTGTGATCCGAACGGTAAACAGAGTCCGGCCGGCCGTTTTTTAAGCTGCTCAGTCCAACGCAGCACGCGCGGAATTCCAAGCCTCAAATACCATTCACCCCAGGGACAGTGGCACAAAGAAAGGGAAAATATAGAAAAATTAAAAATATTAAATTATTAAAAATATTTATTTTTGTAAATAATCTAAATTGACAAAATTTTAATATTTTAAAAAGTATTATATAGATTTTAGAGAGCTTTTCTTTTATATTAACAACATTTTTTCTGTTTGAATTATGTATTAAAAATGATAGATGTGTCTATGTAGCTATGTAATATTAATATTTTATAATATTTTACTTTTACTTTACTTACTTTGTCAAAATACGACAAGAGAACACTCATTTAGTGAATTAAAAACCTATATCTGATCAATTTGATCAACAGGCTTGGAGCATTTTGAGTGTAAACTAGTGTAATATTAAGATTTTATTAAAATCCCAAACCCACTGTCCACAGTGAAGCTGACAAGCCACGGCGAGTCAGTGGCAGCCCGACACATCCGTCAGATATTTATTTTTTGGGCTTGACTGTCGCCATGTTTGCGTTAGTGCTAATCCCCGCAGCGGGTTGTCGCTCGCCGCAGCGCGATGCAAATATATATTAACGTATTTTATGAAGTGTTCGAGGGCCCTTCAGAAATTAGTTCCCATGTAAGCGCTTAAGTTGCGACGATGTGCCATCGCCGGTGCTGGTTCGCGCCTCTAATCTGCTGCGGCACAGCAAATTGAGAGCGTTGCGCCATCTCCCTCGCGCAGCTGCTGGTCGTCCTTTTTGGTACTTTTGGTCCTTTCCCCGACATTGTCAATTGCGATGTCAGAAATCACGCGCCCTTCGTTTTTTGTCTCATTTGAGTTTTTTTACCCGGGCTCTTTCGTTCTTTTTATCGACACCAATTGGGCGGCAGGCTCGTTAGGCAGCCGCAGATACCGTACAACGCTGTCCCATTTTCGGATTAGTGGCTAAATCCCTTTTATTTGACAAAATGGCTTCGATTGAAAGCGAAATTGAAGTTGATTTTGTTGCCGTTGACAGCTGGCGATAAAAATGTGCACAACCGTTCAATATTTGGGCTGCCACTCGATCATTGTCGCCTCCGTTCTTATGCCCTAACCAGAGGGCTTTATGAAATGTTATCTCGATTGGTTTGTTTTTGTCCAAAAATTTCAATTACTGGTGATTTAATGTGTTTTTTTGCGGATTCTACCGCAATCAGTATAATTATAGTTCTAAGCATATATGCACTACTATTTTTCTCTTCATAAAATATTTCTTTATATTCTTCAATTTCACATCCTGAGAAAGTAGCTCAAATTCATTACGATTTTTATTGAATTCTCCTCACAAGGGTATTTAAAGTTTCGACCCCTTCATCTAGCATCCTTTTCTTTATTTTTAACGAATATTTTTTTCACGACAAAGTAAGTTTGGCTTGGTGGAAAATTAATATACAATCGGCGGGTCTAACACTCCACAAACAACTCGAGTGCCTCGCTTGCTGGCTCTACAAAATAATTCTCGAGCATTGTTGATCCTTTGTGGCTTACTCGCGTCGTTCAGCGAAACAAAAGCCCTCGAAAATTGGTTTGCCAATACATACCGATTCGAACTGTAACAGTTTCGCCCCGGCGAATTGAAATCGCTAACTACCCCTTTTGTTTTAGGCGCTCCACATCCTGCGCGCATATCCTGCTTGCATATCCTGGGAGTAACATGTAATGAGGTGTAGCGAGCTCGTTCCCTATTTCGAGTGTTAAGTGGCCACTCCAGCCGTTTCCAAGTGCAAGCCAGATTCAAATCAAACCCGAAACGCGAACCGAAAGCGACAGTTTCGGTTTCTGAATTCGCGATTTCCCAGGTCGAGGTTTTGAGGTCGGGTTTTTGAGGTTGAGTTTGAGGTCGATGCCGTGAGCTTTGTCAAAGTCGATTTGTTACATTTCTCAAGTGGCAAGTCCTTTGCAGCCCCTCGTCCTGTTCCTTACATATATTTGCAGAGCTCTCATCGAACTGTTGCGGAATGCCAGTGCAGGGATGCATTTCTATTGTCCTCAATTGCACTGGGAAATTAATTTTAAAAACCAAAAGTAAGCTATTGAAAATTGTAACAGTCTTTGGTAAATCAAAAAGATATTTGAAATTATGCATATTGTTGATTTTTGTAGAGAAAAAGATACTTAAACATTTTAAGATAAAATTATATTTTCAAAGAGAGTAAAATATATAATAATTTTGTAATGCAAGTGTTTCGTTTCTCAAATGCTTTTCATATTTTTGATAATTTTGAAATGATCTGAGTATGTTTTCTGTATATATACTCTAGAGAACTATTTTATAATTGAATTTAATTAAATTTAATTTCTTTGTAGTTATAATTAACTTAAAAATCATATCAGAGTTTTCTATATGCATTTGTACTGAATTGGCAATACTAATAGCTTATCCTTATTTTCGGTGCATCCCTGCCGCTACCGTTAGTTGAGTGGCAAGTTCAGGGTTGATCGGACCTTATTACGATGACATATGGCCTCCCATCGCGGATGATGACGCGACGGCTTTTCGCTTTTCACTTTTCACCGCTGCGGGTCAACTTCAGAGTTGAAAAGAAGAGTTCCCAGGACATGGAAATGGCCATCGCGTGACCCCGTAATAATGGCTTTATTCGGGGATGCACCTGATGTCCGGCAGTTGGCCACCTGCTTTCTTGACCGGAAGTTGAAAAGTTTCGAACTTTTCCAACCAAACCGGCGGAGTGGCGGAAAGTGCACACAAAAAAATAAAGCTTTTCATGGAATTATATTAACTTTGAATCTCATAAAAAGATCATCTTAAACTTGTAACATATTAATTTATAATTAAAAAATCATTTTATTCTTAAACCACACTTTTCATAACAGCTTTATTTCTATTTAAAGTTTTTCTCCCTAAACTATGTAAATATTTTTCTTTTCTGTGTGATAGACTTCGTGTGACAGCTTAATTAAATGATATGCAACGCCTTTAGTTGGCCAGTTGTCCGCCATTTTCCCAGGAAGATCCCAGTCCATCCCCGGTGACCAGAAACTATCTACGCAATCGGTTGGCGAGGCCCCGGGGCCATCGAGCGGTACGCTTTGTTATGCTAAAGACAAAATTAAAAAAAAAAGAAAACATCAAATGAAAAGGCAACAAATTCAATTACCAGACTACGCAGTGATTCCGCCCCGGAGGCGAAAATCCGCAGATGCAGCATCCACCACTTCCGACCTTGGCAGATGAGCACGTTCCCCTCTGCAAAAAAGATCCTCCAACCAAGGAAACTTTCTCAGGCAACGACCCCTTTTTAATGTATTTCTATAGTTCAGAGAAATATATAAATATAAATTATATTATAATATAAAATAACATTAATTAAATTAAGTTTCATTCTTAACTAAAGGTTCCCGCATGTCACTTAAAATGCACTTTCTAAGCAGTCATTTGGACTTCTTTCCGGAGAACTTGGGGGCAGAAAGTGATGAACAGGGAGAACGATTTCATCAGGATATGTCATCATATGAAAAGCGTTACGAAGGTTTCTAGGATGAAGGAATGCTAAGCGACTATTGCTGGATGCAAATACGGGAAGTTTCCACACATCATGGGCGAAGAAGTTCAAATAATAAAGTATTCTTCCGAGCCTAAAAACTCTTTAGGGGAAACTACTACATGGTTGATTAAATGTTTTTATTTATTTTTTTTTAATACATTTAAGCATTCCGAGGATCCTGCAAGGGGATAGGATGTTCGCTGAAAACTATCCTTTCTTTAAAGAAACTGCTAAGCTTTTGTGCCACGATTTTTTTAATACTTAAAATGTTTTTCAATTCATTATATCTCAAAAAACAAAATCATAAAGCAGGCTTCTACCCTTGGAAAGCAATATTGTAGCACAACTGCAATATGATAATTTCATTGAATTCGCCATAACTTCTAGAATTTTTATTGGATTTGCATATATTTAACCTCAACTCTTTAAGGACATAGGTATCCTTAGATCCGTTTACTCAAACTAATTTAAATCTTTTTTTTTATATTTTTTAAAAGTAAATGAAAACTAGCTATAAACAATATTTCCAAAAATATTGCATGTTTTTTTACTTTCAGTGCTTATATCTTCATTAATAAAGCTCTGACAACAAAGAGCCGCATATTTTTGGAAAGATGTATCTATTGCATATTGGATACTACTAATTTCAAATTTGTTGGACAAACGGTTTTCGATATTTTTAGCGTAATATAAAAAATCTGGTTTTTCGCGAATATCTTCAAAACGGTTCTTTGGAAAAAATTTTGAATGAGTTCAGCGTGTTCAGCGGCTCAAAATTAGTCGGAAAAAGTGGATCTTAACGTTTATATAAAAAAAAATATTAATTTGTAAACTAGTGTTAGTTATGTTCATAAAGTTTAAAGTTAAATAAATATTCAAATAATACAACTGACAAAGAATTTAATCCTCCATCGAACGAAACTTTCTCAGACAACGACCCCTATTTTAATTGTAATTTTTTTCTTTGTACCTAAGAGAACTCACAAGAAGCTGCCATCACGGTGGTCCAGCTTTTGATTGCAAGTCCTTGAGTTGAGCCTGAGTCCTGAAAAACTGTCGCAGATCGTATAACACTTGCTAGCCTGTCGATATATTCGATGCCAGCGCGCACTTTCCAGTGAACTCTCCGGGACAAAGGGATCTCTCAATCCCCCTCGATCCGGCGAATAATGCGGGCAATCGCAACTTTCTTGAGGTTAAACGCAAGTTGCTCTCGAGATCCTTGAAGGACATTGTTCGGCGACTCGACGGCTCAGCGGATTTGCCCTTAATATTTTTCTCACCTCCAGGAGGTCCACTCATCGCAGGGCCTTGCCTATTGTCCCGTCCTCCGATGGCAACAATCAAAAGGATGTGCACAGATTTGCAGGGACTTAGACTCGGGCATCAAGTACTTAGGGACCTAAAAAAAGAGAGACATAATAGTACGAAGACTTTGGATGAGGCCACGCTTCGCTGATCCTGCGACGCGATGTCCTCGCCCTAATCGCTTCGGATAGTACTGATTGATTTTGATCGCCTAAGAAAGCCATGAGATTTGGCCAAGGACAACGGCAGCTGTTTCGATTGAAGAGTCCCTTTAATGTGGCTTACGAGTTGCATTTTTCCCTTAATTACTATTATTATTAATTCCCAGACAAATTTATTCATAGAATAAAAATAAAAGCTTCGAATTGTAATATCTGACTTGTTTAATATTTATTTAATAAACGGAAAAGGGCACATATTCCCGACTTATAATTTAATTGTTAATCATTTAATAATTCTTATATTATCTTTTTCCCCTTTTTTATTCCCTTTACCACTAAACTCCTGTCTCAACTATACAAAGGGCAATAAGTAGAGAATATTGTCTGTGTAAATACATAGTTATCTATAACTATATATTTCTCTATTCTCAAATTATGCGGCTAAGCGTCAAAGACAATGCCGCCGTCGGTGTGTATGCAAATACAAAGAATTCCGTGGAATTTTCAGCCGAAAATTTGCCATTTGCCCACTAAAGTAAGTTAAGCGGAACTTAGGGGCACTAAGCAAGGCTCAGACCAGGTCCTTGGTCCTGGCTTACTCGCCGGTGCACAGGCATAAGCCACACAGGAACAATTATAAGGCAGGCAGTATCCGTGTCGGTGGCGGTGCCGCTTATCTGGGCGGCAGATTCATATATACACTGGTCGAAAATTGATCTGGCGATAAATCGAGCTACTCAATTTACAAAAACATCGCCGCCGAGGCTTCTGCTGCTTTGACTTTTGCTGGCCGCAGGACCAAAACCATCGTCCTGACTTCAGGTACAACAACGGGGACAATCGGAAGCCGGATTTGGCGAAAATATGCTAGCTCTGGCCAGGCTCAGGCGGATGTCTAATATTTTGGCTTAGAGACATTCTCATTACATTTGAAAACAACAGCGGCAGAGGCAGATCCTCGGGGTTGGGATTTGGGCATTTAGCAAAAGGGTAATCCTGCCCATTAAAATCTATTTGCATACTCATATTTTTGTTTCTCTAGGTAATTGCGCCTGGATAAGGATCAGAGCGGCGAGAGAGAGAGGGAGAGCAATGGGTGTCCTGTGGGCTAAGCTTGCGAAATGCGGGTTGCAAGTCCCTAACCTGTTGGCACACCTGTCCTGGACGAAACCCGGGCCGAACCCGCTTACGCGAACTGCGCTAATCATGCGATTCATTGAGCTCTTCGGCGGATTACTTAATCGGCGAAAATCTATGAATTAAACCGCCAGCTTCCCTCACTTGTTCCCAACCCGAATCCCGATTTTCCCCAGAAATCCAGCCACTTGAGATTCGCTTCAGGACCGCGCCCTTTCAGACCCTTTCGAAAGGATAAAGCTCGGAGATTTAATGAAGTTCATCTGGGGCACAAGTCAGTCGCTCTAGAAGCCCTGGTTCAAATCCAAGTCTCATCCAAAATCCAGGATTGATATATTGGTGATATTTTTAAGTAGCAGATCAAGGTGCCTTCGAGAGACGGGCTTTAAAAATTCAGATTAATTTTAAAGAGGCACAGGTCAAATTAATTTCATCAATTTTAAACAGGATTTCGAAGTTTTAAGAACAAGGAATAGTTAAAGAAGTCTAAAAAATTATAATTAATTCAAAACCACGTATTAAATATAAAATATATTATTGTTTAAATATATAATAGAACATTTTTAATTGAAATTTCAACTTTACGATTCCTGTTGTTACTCTGGAAATATTTTTAGACTTTATCTAATTTCTATAAGTACACACTTTCAGCTTCTTAATCCTGTGTTTACGGCAAATATTTAAAATGAATAAATTAAAAAAAAAAACTTGGCTTTTTCTTAAGAAAAAAATTTTATGACATCTTCATTTTATTTTTAACTTTAAAACCGGATCCTAAGAAGATTGCTAAGGTTCCAAGTACCGACCAAAGTCGATGTCCAAGATAGCGCTAGGATAAAGACTTACCTTGTTGTCGGGGACATTATAGAAATCAAGAAGTGAAAAAATGTGAAAATCCTTTGCTCGAGGAGAGTGCAAAAAAATACGGGGGAAAACTGCAAATTAAGACCCAAACAATGCCGGAACAACAATGTGCAGAAAAACGTCACTGATGACAGAATGATGAGGATTAGGCCAACACACACACACACACACGGAAAAAGGACTGCTGCTCCTGCTGAGGCTGCTGCTGTTTCTGTTCCTGGTGCCTGAGTCTATTAAAAGTCTAAAGGCAGATAATAAAGGGCCATTAGGACTTAAAAGGGCTCAACGGCGCGGCGGCAGGAGCGGAGGGAGCGAAATGGAAATATCGCTGAGGATAGGAGAGGAATTGTTGTTACCCCGGGTTCAACAGCATCCAGGACGGCACCCAGAGGTCCTTGCCAAAGTCGAAATGGCAGCACCAACGAAGCATGCTTAATTCCCAATCCCAATCCCCGCAGGATGTGCTCTGCCGTGGTTGGATTGGACTCGGGACTCGAAGTTCGGAACTCGGAATCCGGCGAGGTTAGGGTAGGTTTCCCTTCGAATATGTGTGTCAGTGGAATATACTCATCTCTGTGTTTGCTTTGGCCAACGCAATTTGAACAATTTGGCAACTGTGTTGTGTGTTCTCTGTATGCTCTTCTCCTCGAGTTTTGTTTGTTCAGCCTTTGCCGGGCGAAAACTCATTTTCATTTTCATTTTCGTCCGGCTGCGCTGCGCTGGCTTTTGTTAAAGGATTCATTGCCATTGTCCTGCGTGGATAGCGATTCCGATTCCGATCCGCTCCAGCAAACCACCTCGATCCAAAGTCACAAAAGTGAATTTTTGCTTTTTAACTTTTCGCATTCGACCGAGGCAGCGGCAGCGGCAACGGCGGCCATTGCCATCCGTATCCGAAGCCGTCAAGGTTCCCAAATTAATCCCGACTTTGCTCTCCTCAGGCGGAAAAACTATGCTAATTTTTTTCCACGATCCTCGATTCCTTCGAGGCCCATCTCTCGTCCTTTGTTCTTGTATTTGCATAATTTATTTTCGATTAACTGGGTCGGCTCCATGTGGTTGCTTTTGACGTCTTCAAAAGATCACGAAATGGCCATAAAAAGTATGATAATTCAGTATGTAATCTCATGATTCCATGTTTGGCATAACACTTTCAGAATGAAAAACGTAATTCTTAGCATATCAGAGGCTGGGTAAATAATTTGGAGGGGATTTGTTATTTTAAAGAAATCTATCTAAGGTCTTAGAGATCGTGGCATGGATTTAAATTCTACAATAAACTCAAAAATTCAATACAAATTATGGGAAACGAACTTTTATTTGAAAGGATATCTGACGTTCGCAAGTAATCCATAAAGAATATTTTTAAATCTCGTTAAGTTAATTTAAAAACAAAATCCAAATATTCAAAGCGTTTCTGGCCATTTTTTAAAGAAAATAATAATGCTCACTTTCTAAAACCTATACAAAGCATATAGACTGGAAAACAAGATAAAGATAAAGTCATGATTATTTAAATATTTAACGTTGCTTGATTTTCTTGCTAGTTTCTTTCCTAAAATATTTAATAATATATAAGAAATGATTAACCAAAATGGAAATATTTCTAATTCCGATGGTAAAAACCAAAAGCTTTAAAATAAAAAATAAAAGGAATAAAATTTCCCACCCCACCCAAAATTAATACCAGTTTTTTTTCATTTCGAAAACCTTTAGGTTTATTTTGAAAATATAGTTTTTCACAACTTAGAGCTAATGATATGAACTTAAACCTAAATTGTTTATAACTGTACAGGAAACTTAATCTACGATTCAAGTAACTAACAGACAAAGTTAAAACTTTTGCGAATACAAATCGAATTCTTTAAAGTAAGGTTTTGAGGTGAGTGTGGCTTTTCTGTGTGTGTTTTTTAAGGCTCGACTCCTGGAGATGTCCTGGAAAGTGGTGCAAAGCGCTTCTTCCGAGATTATCACAGTTCCCAGCACTAGGAAGGCACTTCGAGTGCGGATCGGATCAGATCAGTATCATTTCTAGATACAGGATACATAAGGGACTCTCCTCAGATCTTGCGCTGGCTGTACATGTCCGAGATTAGTCGCACTATGGTGATGTCCCCGATGGTCTTGCGGAAGAACAGTTCCTCGATGGTGAAGCTGGAGACCTTGTGCATCAGCTGGACGACTCCCAGCAGCGTCTGGAATCGCATGGGCTGCCCAGGATGTGTCCTTTGGATGTAGTTGTGCAGGGCGCTCCGGGCATCGTTGTTCATGGCCGCCACCTTCGAGGACTCGAGCAGACCCTTCGAATCCGCCGAGGCCGAGGAGTTGGGACTGCCGCTGCCCGTGAGGATCGAGCTGTTGGCCAGATCCTCCGTAGAGCTGGCCGCCGGCGGCGACTTCCGGAACAGGGAGATGGCCCGCAGGCACTCGTACTCGGTGCTGTCGATATTGAGGTGGCACAGCTGGTTGAGCACGTCCTGGAAGGCGTGCACTTCGCGCGTCACCATGCCCATGATCTCGCGATTGGCGTTCTCCGATTCGTAGACGAACAGCAGCTGGGCAAAGTTCATGGGCATGAGGTACTGGGCCATGGCCAGGATGAAGAACTCCTTCCAGGACTCCTCCAGCAGCAGCAGCTGGTCGGGCATGGGCAGTTCCGTGAAGGCGCGCACGCTCTTGATCCAGTTAACGTTCTTGAACAGATGCTCGGCCGCCGTCTCCTTGATGTGCTCCGCCGCCATCAGCGGAGGAGTGGGTGGCAGTGCCCGTGTGGCCAGGGCATTCATGTAAGCCGCCGTGGGCGAAAAGAATCCATGATGGCCCTGATGGTGACCCGGATGATGCGGCACTCGGGGCACGGATAGATCCAGCACAGCGGCGGCGGCGGCAGCTGCAGCGGACGAGGGAGCCTGGAAGGCTCCACTCAAGCCAGGATGATGGGGTCTCTGCGGCAGGCCGGGCATGGGCATGGGCACTCCCGGGAATCCGGTCAGAGCAGCCGTGTTCATCAAGATCTCAGCGGGTATCTGCGGCATCTCGCCGGCTCCCATCATCGCGTCCTTGTACATGGCCATGTGGCGACGCAGCGTCGAGTTCCTGGGTCCCCGTTCATGCTGCACGGCGTCCTTGTTCATGCCCACCTCGAAGCACTTTCTCAGGCGGCAGGCACGGCACTGATTCCGGTGCGTCTTGTCCACCACGCAGAGTCCCTGCTTCTGAGACTTGCACACATATTGCCGGGATCGGCGAATGCTCCTCTTGAAGAAACCGGCACAGCCGTCGCAAGCATAGATGCCGTAATGCTTGCCGGAGCTGTGATCCCGGCACACTTTGCAGGGCACATGGTACAGGATGCGACCTAAAATAATAAAGAAAAGAAGAAATATTTATTAGTAAGAGTTTAAGGAATTAGGGCACATTTTTAAGGCTTGGTTTTGGTTTTTAAAATATTTTTTTAAGAATTTTAAAAGATTTGTGACTTGTAGCCATTTAACTAACTTGAAGCTCATTTAAATCATTTCAAAGCTTTTGTATCTGATATATAGCTTGTTTTTAGATATACTTACTCGATGCCGCTGGCGACAGGCGCACGCTGTTGTATTTTTGTTCCATTATGTCTGGCGAACCCTCCGACGACTGCATACCGATGTGGGGCGTAATTTTGGCGATTTTTTAATAACTTTTGGGGGCTAGCACGAAATTTTCTTTCGGTTTTGTTTTGTGGCACTTTTTCTTGGCACTTGGCACTAGGCACTGAGGATGAGATTTGTAGATTCTTGCGAATATTGTTTGGTCTTTGAGGTATTTGTTTGATATGGCTATATCCTGGCTTGCTCCGATGTGGACTCGCTGAGATCACGACGGTTTGTGTTGTCTGCTCTCGAGAACCGGCGCGTTTTAATAGTCCTCGCAAGCGAATCCATTCATCGAGCAGTCGATCACCCTTAGGTAGTGGAAGTCCTCGTTCATTGGTCGGATTTTTGGTTCGGGGGTTGTAACTCTCTGCCTGCTCTCGCTCGCCGCGGAGAATCCTTCGATCCTGGCTGGGCTGCCATTGCGAAAATTCATTGAGCAAGGACGCAGCAGCCGCCGCTCATTCTCAACTCCCTGGGTTTTATGGCCTTTTTCCGCAGGACTCGCTACCTGCGCGCTCTCTATCGCTCTCTCTATTGCCTTAGCTACCCTCTCTTTATGGTTCTTTGGCTCTCTGGTTCTCCGGAGAGAGTCCTGCGACAGTTGTTAATGAAGACACAGCGGCGGGGACATCCTTATCGACATATATCCCTGCCATCCTTCATGGCCGGTCTTTTATGGCGCTGCCATTATTGCCGCTTTGTGATTTGTGTGAAGTACCTGTGGGTTCGCTCCTAGTTATCCTGCCAGAGTCCTTTTCGAGTGGCGATTGACGAGCCAGCGAGCGAGCAGGGGTTGAATGCGCACTATTGATTGTATTCCATTCAATAATTAGGTTTTTATGATGCAATCATAATGCCAAAGGGAAACGATGAATTTAAGGACTTTAATAGATATTAAGAAATATGAATAGATTGAATACAGGTGATTTTAGTTATTTATTATCACAACCGAAGCATTCTAGGATATTTACTTAAGAAAAGTTATAATAACTAGTTAGTTTCTATCCAAAAGAATTAATAAAACTTAATTATATTTATTTAGCAGCTATATTTAGCCAGAATAGTCTTCATAAACTCTGTTCATTTTGAATGTAATATTTTAAATGTTAATATAAGATAATCTATAAAATTCACCTAAAAGTTACTACCCAAAGATTATTCAGAATTTATAAATTAAGGAAACAAAAATATATTAATATTAAGCAATTAAATAAGTACACAACATTTTCTATTAGCTTGTCGAGATAAAAATAACTAGCTTCCAGGTAAATTTTCAATTCACAATTTCCTCTTTGATAAATTTTTTCAAGAATATTCCTTTTTAAATGTATTTTTCAGTCGAAAATTCATTTTTCATTTTAATAAGATTAATATATTTATAAAAGAATTAGACTATTCCAAATCAAATTATTACGTAGATTTTGATCTTCTTTTTTAATCTTTTATAATTATTTAAACGAACTCGTACTTACTGGGAAAATATCCAAACTGTTAAAAAGTTCTTAATATAATAAAAAGATTTACAAATGTATTTCAAGCCAGTTATTAATCTCAGCTTAAATGCTGTATAATTATTTTCATCTGATTTAAAATCGTGTTTACTTAAGAAAAAAATATTTCATTGATTATTAATATTATATTATTTAAACAATTATTTTAATTACGTTTTATTTCATATTTTAAAAATTTAAAGTAAATCTAATAGCTACCATCTTTACCTCCGTAATTTCGGTTGGTTTTCAATAACTAAATACGTTTTTAATACGTCTTCATGTTAGATTTACTCTCTTTAAAATCCAACAATAAACTTTCCTTTAAAAATTGTATTAAAATAACACAAGTTAAATCAAAAATAGAAACGCTTCTCATAGAGATATGCTAGTAGGTCGGACTACTCCCTCGGGTAAGCCAGCTTAGGGTTGCCTTTTGAGAGCCCTCGCTTGAGCTCGGATCGGATCGTCCCGGCTCGGCTCGGCTTGGAATTGGATTCATGGATTCAAGTGGCCAGTGCCTCTGATCTCCCTCGTCCGCGAGCGTCGGGCCCAGCCAAGTCCGAAGGACCCAATCCTAATCGCGTGCCGCTTAAGCAGATTACGGATCATAGATCACAGATCAGAGATCACGAGTCCCTGGAGTGCTGCCTGGAAAAGGCTGCTCCTAGATCAAGCTTTCTCTGCCCGAGGATCAGCGGAATTCGAACGAAAGACATTGCACGAGGCTACTTAATAATGTTAAGCAAGATCCTGCAAGTCTGGTGCGATTTGCGCATCAACGCCTAAGGCCACACGATCCTGATCCCATACCCATTCCCAATGGCATCCCGAAACGTGGGAACAGTCCCGTGTGCAGAACTCAGGGAGAAGATGCAAATGCCTCACTCATTTGATACATGACAGACACTTGAAAAGAGCAATTATATTTCGATTCGTATTACGGATGCGTAACTTGATCAATAAAACGCTCGACATGATATCAAGCCATCGCCCAGGGGTTGCAACTCCTCGTTCTAATTGGACTGTCCACCCCTTGATGGTTATTATGATGATGTTGCCTAGGGGTTCTATAGGGAAAGTAGAGGGTGGTTAGTTGGAACTCAGGTGTGCTGTATGGGAATGCGCTTGCGTGCGATGCTATGCCGATCATTAGTCCAACTCCCGAGGGGGAGGATGCTCTACTAAACCAGATGACGATGACATATCAATTCCTGGGCACTCACTGACCATTTCGAGGGAACTTAATTGTGGGAACCCATGAATATTCATATGCATCTGAAAAGGAGGAGGCTGCATCTCCAGCTGTCTGATCTTCCCACGGCTGCTTCAATGAGTTAGTCATCAACTTGGCTTGGTATGATATTATATATTAATTGTACTTTATAGCTATGAATTATAGACAATAAACCTTACAACCTGAGGAAGTTTGAGCATCTCCTGCCTGCTGTAATTTCCCCTTTTCCATTTCATTCAGTCCAAGTCCAAGCTCCCGATCTTAATGAACTCGAAACGCCGGCGAGCTGCTAATCCGGCGGATTAGCGCTAAATCCACCACAAGAATTGAAACAGCAGTCAGCGGCGGTCACAATGCGATACCTGTGTGTCCAGGTAGCCCCTGCCGCCCTCTATGGCCGCCCATTCAAGGCCGCCACCGAAAAAATGAATTAAAAAATTCCAGGAAAATTCGCGGAGAGCATATGACTTTTTAGCAAAAAGGGTTTCGGCGAGGTAGATAGCCGGAGATTATATTACTTCATCTAATGATGGATGCCCAGCCAGGCGGCAGCCTAGTTAGCACCTTTTTGTCTTCGAAGAATGCAGGTAGCTACCGTTCGGTTGGCTTCGATTTTTATGCCACTTTCGCTGGATTTTTATGAATTGCTTGGCGAACGCACGAAAGGGTTAAGACGCCACGCACCTAATGGCACTTCGGGCTAAAAAGAAAGACAGAATGGAAAGGGTTAAGGGGCCCCGGGGAAATTCACTTCATTTGCACGCCGAAGGTGGAAAATTCCCGGCTCGCTTTTATGGCCCAAAAGTTGCCGACGCCACCGAGGATACGCGTTCATTGAGTATTGAGCGATCTCTGCGAGGTATAACCTACTCCTGCTCCGACCCTATGGTTATGGCTACGGTTATTCCCCCGATCCGACCCCGATGGTCATTATGAATCGCGCCAGACTTTTGATGGGAAAGACCCGAAATGTCATTAGGTGAGTGTTTTGTTCCAGTTTTATGGCTTGTCGCTATCTGGTGCACCGAATATGTTGTCGGTTGAGTTTTTACACATGCTTCGATATATTTGAGTGTAACCAGGTACAGTTTGGCAAATAAGTGTGACCAGATACTCACAAATTTACTAAACAATTCGATGGAAGGTAGTTTTTTCACATCAACAAGTAGATTTAAGCCTATTATAATTCCTCTTAAAACGATCCCATGTCCGTTTAGAGACCTTTGGCCCAGTTCAAACATACTTAGGAACTTTATCTTCTTAAATGCCAAAAATTCCATTAAATTTTATATATTTATGTCATGTCAGTCTAGTAAAATCTAAAGAAAAATGTTACAAAAATGTAAATAGGAGTCCCAACTCCCATTAATATACAAAATATATAAAATAAAACCCCTCCACACAAACTCTAACCCGAATCGATTTCCATGTCTAAATATGACAACCATCAATTATGTCTTTTTGGCGCCAAGAAGACAAACAATCCAAAGTTTTTGGCGCTGGGATTATGCAAATGCACCCAAAGACTGCGGAAATGGAATCCTTTGTAAGCGACTTCCGCCGGAGCGAGACAGCAAAGTTCATAAAAGCAAAAAGCATGTCAAACCCAAGCGCAAAAGTGCAAACAGACAGGGGAGATAACTCCGAGAACGAGATCCACAGGAAGCGACTCGGCAAATCACGTCAAACTGAAGTGCAAATGGGGTTCCATTATCCCAACGGCAGGAAGTGAACTATTAGGCCCTAAAAAAGGACAAAACTAGGAAAAGCGCAATAATTGAATCAGAAAAAATAGGGACGGAGGCACAGATAAGCAATCTGATCTTGAGAAATCATGTGAACAATTCCAAACATGAAATTAAAGTGCTCGAATGTCCTGGAGGACATCATTGCGCAAGACGGCAGGAGATGCAGGCAGAAAGTTGAGCAACGAGGAGGATCGGGGACCAAGGTTCCCAGCGCTGCACGTGCAAAATCAAATCCAGATAAGTTTCATATTCGTGGCCGCCACGGAAACGCGGCCAGGACAATGGGACACACCTCCAGGACTCCGCAGAAGATCGGCGACTCCCGACAACCCGATATCCCAATCCCAGTCCCAATACCAAGCCAAATCCGATGCGAGATCCTCCGCCAACTTCTCCGATTTCAGGCCGTTGAATTCCACCGAGTTTTCATGCAACAGGAGAGCGAGAGGAAACAAGTGATGAAGTCGCTGCTTCCATTTCAATTTCAGCTTTGATTGTTGTGTCCTGCACAGAAAGAAATGTTTGAGACTTTGAGGATTCTAACTACTATAAATACAAATATTGAAAGAAACAAAATATACTTATTATTTTTATAAAGATTAATAAAGATATTTAAAGGGCATTGATTCTTGTTAAAATTTAAAATGTTAATGAAAATATATTAAGTATAGTCTGCTAGATGTTTTTAAATTTTTAAATACAAAAATCGAAAACAAATACAAGTTATTTTAAAAACATTTTAAAAGGTTTAATAATGCAATTTAATTTTATTTTATAATTTAATTTTTTCTTAGTGCTATTTTTGAACCTCGCATAAGTGCCAGTGCCTCCGTTTGAGTCTGAATCTGAATCCGAGTTTAAGGGGCCTTTTGTGGTCCTTGCCAGAGGAGCCTCTTTGTTTCGCGCTCAACATTTGCCAGCCAACATAACTTAAGGACTTTTTGTTTGCCTTTTTTACAATTGCGTCCCAGCTCGCTGCTGCTGCTGCTGCTGCTAAGTAGGATGTCCTGTTCGCCGCTGCCCTTTTGTTTCTCGAAGATACATCAGATCCAAGAGATCCAGCAGATCGAGGACCAAAAACCAGGCCACGTCTCGTTTGCATCTTAAGCCCGAAACAAAGATTATGTCATACGCAGATTATTCGATTCGCAACTGGAGATACGAGTAGTCCAATATCGGGGCTTTGTATGTTGCGTTACACTTCTCACGCCCCGGGCAAAACTGTTGGCGAAAGTTTCCGATTTCACTCTCAGATATTGCGAGAAATTTTACACATTTCCTGCAAATATTTAAGTGAAGAAATGTGTTAGTTTTCACTTTCCCAAGAGCAGATAGAAGATCTACGAGGGCCTACCGGATTTGTTACACTTTTCCGGCTAAAGGTGTTCAAAGATTTCCATAGATATTGCATTAAAAGCGGCAACTTTCTTTGATTAGATTAGAGCCTATTTTTTGGTTCTCTGGCAACAATCCAAAAGATAAACAAGAGATTTTTGAGCTTTATATTTAAGCGCTGCGTGAATAGTCAACAACTTTAAATACAATTTATTGCATGAATTATAAAAATAATCAAATTAAAACAGAATCAAATAAAGTAATTTAAAAAATAAAACAAACATTTCCGTTCCATATTAGCATTTTTGTCAACTCTAGTAATATTTATAAAGTTTTATTTATTCATACAAAAACAATGGCGAGTGTATGTGAGGAACATTTCTAAGTTAAAACAGATATAATATAAAATAAAATATATATGGGAACCAAAAAAAAAAATAAATAAAATAATGCAATTAAATAAAAATAAGGGCAAATGAATAAAAAAAATACCACAACTTCTCTACAAGAGAGTCAAATATACACAGTTTCCCAATCATTAGATCGTCATGAGATTCCTAAGCTTAAAGCCCTCGGTAAACCGTCAACAATTCAAATACCAATTATTATGTCAATCATAAAAAAAAAGTTAAATTAAAAACAGAATCAAATTAAATAATCAAAACAATAAAACAGACAACAAATTTTTAACTTTATTTAATCATACCAAAAAGATGGCAACTCGTTAAATATTCAAAAGCTACAGATACAATATAAATACAATATATGTATATGGAAACTAAAAATAATAATAAATAATTAAAATAATGCAATTAAATAAGAAAAGGCAAACTAATACAAAATAACACAACTTCTCTACTAGAGAGCCAAATCTATACTGTTTCCAAATAAATAGAGCGGCTTTAAGCACTCGAGTCAGTGACATTATGGTCAAAGCCTTCTATTTGGTTAAAAAATTCTTTATAAAATAACTAGTCTGCTTTGTTAAAGCTAAATAATGGACCGATGTACTAGAAAATACTTAAATTATTTCTAATTTAAGTTTAAGGGCTTTCAAAGGTTTTATAAAATAGTCAAAAGAAAATCCAAATTTCCTTATTCAACAAATTTTAGTTGAATAAAGTTTTAGACGTATGTATTCATAAAAAAAAATTTTAGGTGCTTCGAATCATCATTATTTAATTATATTTATTATCCATGTACATGCTATTGGATCCCCAGCCTTTGATTCACATTCGGATGATTAGTTTTCCCATCGTCTTCAACAAATCAATTGAATTGATCGCATTTACACGAGTTCGTTAACCTTCAACCTATTCAACATGCCCTTTGATCGCTAGTCATCATCGAATAACAACCATCATCGCCTTTTCCTGGTGCGTGGGAAGGGACGTGTAAGCTCAAGGATCTCAAGGATACACGGCTGATTGAAATCGAATACACAACGCTGGCAATTCGGGTCCATTATACCATTGCATTCACCTGATGGCACCTGATGCCCTAAGATTTTCTAACAAGACTAACAACAATTGATTCACCATGCGGGAAATTCAGAATTCTATATTTTTCACACAAAAAATATGGGCATTGAAAAGGGAGAGGTTTTGAATAAATAGCGAATCTCAAAGAACTAACTTCCACGAACTGAAAAGAAAGGGTTAGGGGAAAGGGCGAATGAATGAATTTCAATTTCTTTGGCCTTTTTTGTCGAGTCCTCGAACAAGTGGGCGATCAATCTAGCATGCGCAATATGCTTTTTGTTTCAGTTATGAAATTATCTATCAGGAGCAGGAGCAGGAGCAGTGGCAACCCTCATCAAATCGCTAACTGGAGGTAGCTGAAAAAAGGGGCATTCTAGCTTATCGATGGATCTGAAGATCTTAAGATCTCGGGGCCTGTGGAAGGCGGAGGAGCTGGAGTTGAAGTTGGAGCTGGGATATGTCCACAATGGACTACCAAAGAAGCGGGCACGTTGTCATCGATGGCAGATTTCTATGGAAGATAGATTGCCAGAGATTCTTTCGCCATGAATTAATGAGAAAGTTGTATAATTTGACAATGTGAAAAAAGTGAAAAAGGGTATGTTGGAATTAAAAGAAATCAAAATTAGATCCATTTAATTTATAAAAAATCTTTTCACTGTTATACTTGCTATAGGAACTGAAACGAAATATAACTAAATTCATATAGAGATAGAGCTACTAAACATACATTTAGGCATAGCTAATGGATTTTCATTTTTAGAGAATTCAATTAAATATAGTAAACTTGGTTTCTTTATAAATAAATTTATTAGCTCTGCTCAAACTGCATTTGAATGTCAAGTCATTTGCATCATTAATAAGAATAAATAAATTTTAAGTATTTATGTAGATGTGTAGAATTTGTATCTAAAAGATTTTTAATTTCTTTAAAAATATTTTAAGAAACAAATTTTATAAATAACATATTTATTCCATTTACCCTGCAGAATCCTAGGTATCTATTAGTCTAAGAATCTCGGCTCTCAACTCATCGCTCACACATTTGTGAATTAATTTTCTCGTTGATGTATGATAATTTGTTAGTGATTTGTCTACCAATTAATGCACGGTCATGACTGGGCCACTGACTGACGGCATTTTGATTTCGCCTGCCATCGGATATCGAGTTTCGGCGACGTGGGAAGCACGCACGGATTCCACGGATCACAAACCCAAATCGGGATGGAGAAGAAGGGCCAAAAGGACCCATTCCTGCGAGATGAAAGATATGCGAGATCAACATGTAATCTTTGGCATAAATACGAGAATCGCTTAAGAAAACTGACAACAACGGCGGCAGGACAATGAGCGCATGTTGCATGCCCGATCGAATGTCCTTTGATATCAAACGTTAAAGGAGCACCGTGCGGTACTTGAATTTCATTATACGAAAAGGTAAAACTCCGCTCATCCTTTGTTAGCTCCCGATGTCGAGACCTGTTGTCGTCTGAGTCCAAGTTTTAAATTTGAGTCTGAGTCAGTGCACTTGGGAAAAATAAGGGAATATATTTGTAGCATACAGAATTACAAATAAGTCCTTAAAAAATAATATCCTGAAAATTCAAGAAGTGTATGGCCTCTCCCATTTTTGATTTAGATCTCATTCTAACCTTTTTTTTTATTTCTTTCTTTTTTATAAACTACAACAAATATTTATAAATTATTTCACTAATAAATTTAATTAAAAACAAGCATTTAATGAATTTTAACCCCTCTTTTGCCGAATGTGCGATAAGCAACCCCTTGTCGTGGTCCCTGGAGTTCGGGGGAATTTCGATGCTGCCGGTGCGGCTGCCTCGGTTTTTTAGCCGGAACGCACACTTCAACCCTCCTCTGTCCTCCTGTCCTGTGTCCTGCCCCTACATCGGACTGTGTCCCGAGTTCTGAGTCCTGCCTGCCCGCCAGCCAGCCTGCGTCCTGTCAACTCCTTTTGTCATCGCCATCATTTGCGGCCGCTTGACACTTGCAGATTAGTAAAGTGTTGAGAGCCCCGAATTCCTTTCCTGCTAATTGCCGGCGGACAATTAGTTCTGCTCCAAATCGATTGCAGGCTGCAGGAACTCAGGAACTCAGGAACTCGCAGGACATGTGCAATGATTTGCATTCTTCATTGTCTGACTCTCGCACATCTGACCCGTGTTCTCGATTTTTTTTTTTTTCGAATTGTTGAATTAACTTCTCAGCTTGATTCATGACTTTTGGTAATTTTTAATCTGTCTTTCCGGTCTGCCAGTTTTTTTGGGGGCGTTTTGCTGGCCCTATTTCTGGCTAAGGATTTTTTTCTTTGATTCAAAAGATCTTCAAGAGGTTGGAATATGTTATAAGGAAGGAGTTAATTTCTCCTTCTGATGAGAGTCGGTTTTCAAGGGTATATATTATAATAATATTTACTATAATTAGTGATATATCGATTTAAGATGTAAATTTATCTTTTAACGTCAATAAGGTTGACATTCGATTAATTTTCTTAGGAATTATAGGCCTACGTTTACAAAGATCCTCGTACTTAAACTTTAATGTCATAAAGGCTTATTGTTGCTTACAATATTATATTTATTTATTTCTTAAAATTTAATTAACGTCGTAAGAATACCATGTTAAAGATATTTAGTTAGATATTTCCGTTTCACTGCAAACAAGAAAATACACAAATAAAAAACTGTCACATACTTTCCGGCTGTTATTTTTACCAGTGATGCCACTTTTTGAAAATTTAACATGTAGAGTAAAATGTAAAATGCTTGTAAATTAATTAATTTGTCTTGCGAATATTATAATACTTATACTATATAATTGTCACATCAGATCTAGATAGTCAAAGGAGTCAAAAATATTAAACTAAAGTAGGAAAACAAATAAATAATATTAAGCAACCGTTTTTTATTGGCAGTGACCACTAGCTGCCGAAGCACATACTTTTGGACGCAAATGGTTTTAATAAAATCAAATATTTATGTATTTGTCAACTGTATTTGTCAACTGTACACTTGCTTTTTAAAGTAACATATTTATTATATTTTACAGAATTTTTAAGTTTTCATTACACATTTTTAAAAGAAATAGATCTATATTTCTTCTTAATTTTCAAGTTATTTTTTTTTCTTTTAAGTAACCCTGCACTTCCGCTAAAACTATCCCAGTAAATATCGGTGTCCCTTAAAAATTAATTTACAATTTATATTCTTCCTCATGTTGGTTTAATTTTAATTGAAAAATTATAAACCGTTTTGCATGCCTTAAAGGTAGTTGCATCTTGTGCATCTTATTCCTTCCGCTCAATGCAACATTGTTTCGTGTTTTGTCTGCATCGCGTCCTCTCTAAAAATAATCTCAGCAATATGCATAAATTAGGATCCATTCGCCGTGTCTGGCCGGTGTACACGCTAATTATAATGACAAATCGGTCAATTATAATGCCGTGTCATAAATTTTCGAACCGCGATCGATCAGCCTCGCGACTCGAATATTGAATAAAATGGATCGTAAATTGTGGAACATGCCTGTTCACATGGGGGCGACTTCATTAAGGAGCTGCTGTTGGCTGGTGCTGCTTCCAACTATCGAGATAATTAACAGGACTCCGGGACAGGACTACTAGACAAAGGAGCAGATTCCTGTAAGCCAGATCAATGGGAGCAATTTGCCAGCGACCCAAGGCAAAAGTAAAGGGAGGCTGTGTAGATGCGGATGTTCGAGGTACGAGGCCCTCGAGATCGGAGCGGAGAGGAGCGGCGGATGGTTGGGTTTAATGAAGCCAGTGGACAGCCTCCTCGCAGCTGTCAGAATGCCCATTTCCAGGTCACGCCCACCGCATTAAAAAGCCACTAACCAGGACGTGGGGGCGGGGGCGTGGCAGCGTTCAACCTGTCACAGAGCGGCGATCGTGCAGTTTTCAAATTTATGGCCGACACGCACTTCTACGCCTCCCCAAAAAAATAATACAAAAAAAAAAAATCCAAAAGATTGCACACAGCAAACAAAATATTACACACAGGAAAAATGTGCATAATTTGCACTTAAAAAATTATAATCTTTAATCTCAATTCAATTCTCATTCCATTCTATATAAAGTTTGTAAATTTAATCATAGATTATATTATTTTGGTCTTAAATCATTTGTAAGTCATTAATGCAAGGCAGTGTTCAATATTTATGAGATAATTTATTAGTACATAATTAAATTTAAATTGTATTAGTAAATATCTAGGTTTTTAAAAGTCACAGCTTAATTTTCAAAGCATTTTATTCGACGAAAATAATTTCATCTCCTATAATCAAGTTCAGACTTATTTTCATAAAGTATATAAAGAAACACTTGGTGCTTATTCATAAGAAGAAATTGTATAAATTACATTTGCAAATTGAATTAGCGAAATCATAAATTTTCATTGTGCATTACTGGAATGGCAACGTGTTTGCCTGGCATTCATCATGTTTTATTTCAGTTAAGTTCTTTCACTCCAGGCAGAAGCGAAGCGAAGAGAACTGTTTCGCCTCATAATTGCCGCACTTAAACGGAGCGGCCAGCAACGGTATAACCAGTTCCTTCAGGTCCAGCGCCTCCTTCAGCTCCTGCTCCTCCGGAGATGTCCATCAGACAGCTGACCGCAGAAAGGGCACGGCACCATCCCCATCTCCATCCCAGCACTTTTGCCTCTACCTCTCTGGCATTTCGCATTAAATCTGCAACTGTCCAAGGCACATTCTCTTTTTGCATACCCTTGAAAGAGGTAAATGGAATTTTTTGAACTTCTTTTTCAATATAAGAAATGTATCTTTGGAATGTGATATTGGTATAGTGAGCATAAAGGATTGAGATAATCAATTTTTATTTGATTAAATATAATATTTTATAAAACTATTTATTATTATTCTTTTAAAAAAAAGAACAATTACATTTTATATTAACAGGAATCGCTTTTAAGAATAGTTTTTTAAACTTTGTGGTACGATTTTCATTCAAAAAACAATATTATGTATAAATTTATGTTTTATGTATTTGTCATAAAATCGCAATTTTTATTTTAAATACAATTCTTCGCCTAAGATAATTATTTTTTTAATTTAAAATATTACCAACAACTGATTTACAAGTGTATCCTCTGCTTCGTTGCGGTATGCCCCCAATCCCTTCGTGATTTTTATGGTCATGTGCTGTATTTCTTCACGCAGATCGCGTCGCCGATGCAGTAGGGTCAGAATCCGCAGCTGGACCCCGTCTCGATCTGGGGTTTGGGATTGCGTTTGGGTTGATTGCCGGTTTGCGATAAGGTGGCATACCAAAGCCCGATTGTCTTACACATCTATAAATAGCCAGGAGACTGGGACTGGGGCTGCGACTGAACCTGGCACTGGCGCATGCAATCATTAGTGGAAATTTTGCCGGCCACTCTCCAGCAGACTGGGTCCCCGAGGGGCAATAAAATCAGCGCCCGGCAGAAGACGCCTCAGATATTGCAGATCCTATATATATACACCACAGTGGAAAAGAGGCGACCGCAAGCAAGGTCGTTGAGCGACCTTCAGTCGGTTTCCCGTTGAGTGCCGCTGCTCTTGGCCTTTATGGGCTCGCCTTCAGGGGCTTGGGGCAGATCAGTAAACAACGAGCGACATTTATGGAAATGGCTGCTGCTCTTAATTGGCCAAATCTGGCTCTATAAAGGCCCCAAAAACGGCCTCCTTGACTTTGTCACAGTTTCCTTGTTCCCGATCAGCGATCTCTCGGTACCAGTTCTCCGAGGAGTCGAGCTTCCGCGTTTCACTCGAAAGACTGATGGTCCCGGCAGGTTCGAGCGGCCAGGGTATTATCTCTATCCGAACGGAGAGGAGAACTTGTCACTGCTTATCGCAGTGATCCGAGTACTGAGAAGAACAGTGTCCCATAATAAAAAATATTTAATTGAAATCAAAATAAACTCTGTACAAAGAATAACAACATTTAAAGTAAAAACAATTAAATCAAATTGAAGATCTAAAAAAATTAAACCAAAGTGTAAAAACTAAACAGTTAAATTCTGAGAAAATTGACTCTAAGTTCCTCTGAACCAATACGAAATTCACACCCCTTTTCTCAGTGTATATATCGAAACAATAAGCTCTGATTCCTTGACTTGGTCTGTCCTGCTGCCGCTGCTGCTTTGTCACTTGTTCATATCAATTAAATTTTAATGATATTGTCTCGAAAAACCTCTTTTCTCCTCTGAGCCGCAGGCTGCGTGTTTTTAATCAATTTTAAGTGGCTATTTACATTGCGGAACGGAGGAGCAGACCAGGCCAGAATCCAGTGGGATGGAATGGGATATCTGCCCCCCCTGGGACAACCAGTTTCCCAGATTAAAACACACACACAACTCGGATATATGCTCGGTTTAAGATTTCGTTTATTTTTACTACTCAAGACACTTAGGCTCTAATTAGGATAGTTTCGCTCGATCTTAATGCTGGTAGGTGCTTCTACATCGTTCACGTCGTCGGATTTTTATGGCAAGTTGCTAGGTCAGTGGAATTTCGAGTGCTGTCGGCTGAATAAATTAGGTTCGCGTTAGGTAACTCTAGGCTACGGTAAGCTACGGTTACAATTACAATACCAACAACTACAATAAATTAATTAAAACATTAACTAAACATTAAACAAAATTCGTTTACTGACTAAACACACAAACACACACAGGGCCGGAGGAGTGTGTCCTGGTCGCGTGGGAACTCAACTAGCGCTACGAACTAGGGGGAACTACGTCTATTTAGGCTATCTAGGTTATCTAGGCTAAACTAAAATACGACTTGGATCACATTTGAATGCCCTTGCAGCTGTCTCCTCAGCGGGGGAGTGCGGGGTGCTGGTTATTTTTTTAACACTCGCAGAAACAATGTTTTTAAACTTGGAAAATATTTTACATAGTATTTGGGATGAATTTCTAATTATATTAAAGAGTATTTAAGCTTGGAAAACAATATGGTGGCCTTACTAATAATTATAAGGATTGCTTAAAATATCGTAAAATATCTGAACCAGTGAAAATATGAAGTTTAACCGGAATCATAGTTAAAATTCCTGAAATTCTTTCCCTATTTTTATTAACTTTAATTTCTAAATAATCTCTGAATTTTCCAAGTTTTAAATCAATTGTTTCTTTGAGTGCTGAGTGACCGCTTTGGCCCCTACTTGAGCTTGAGAAACGTGAGCAACGCCTTCTGAATCAGACTGCGATTGATGGTGGAGTCGGCGGTGTAACGCACTCCCCAGAGGTTCCCATCGTTGTGGTCCACCACTCCATACTCGCCGACAATGAAGCCGTCGTCGGTCTTCTCCTCCACGCGATACTTGCGATAGTTGCGTCCCTCGACCACGTACGCCACTTTGTCCTCGTCTTCGGGAGCTGCCCCTTCCTCGCCGGCGGAATCACCCTCGGATGTGGTATCTCCATCTCCGTCCCCGCCATCATCCGAATAATCGTTGGCATTTGCATTGTAAACCACCGAGCCACGTCCTCTGTTGATGCCACGAACGGTGCTCGTTGCTGGACCAGCTGGCGTAGTGGCCACTGCTGCAGTGCCTCCGCCTGCTGCGCCGCCGCCCTGCGGTCCATGGGCCCGTCCGTTTGTCATAACACTAACGGACTCCTCGATTTCGTAATTCTGCTCCGAGGTCGGAGTATAGAGCTCGGGGCGCTCGGTGGTAAAGTGTTGATGCGGCTGATGCTGCGCCCTAGATGAGGTGGCTCCAGATGCCACGGCGGAGGAGGATGAGGACGAGGAGGAGGAGCTGCTGCTGCTGGAGCTAGAGCTGTACGAGTACCCGCCGCCTGACCCCGACGACGATGATGATGGCGATGCTGTGGATGCCGATGCCGCTGCCGAAGCTGCTCCATGTTGGTGTGCAAATTTGGCAACACACTTGACTAGATCTGCAACAAAAGATGATGTTTGATAAGTTCAAGATTAGTTAGCCGGGGTTCAAGTGGGGCTAGCCCGTGCGTTGTCGCTGTCTGTCACAACTTATAGGTACACTGAGCATTAGGTGGGGTTTCGGGGAGCTCAAATCGGAAGAAAGACATTGAGAAATATCTACTTATTTATAAATAGTTTAGAGATAGGTGGATACATTTATTTTCAAAGAGTAGTGAGATTTGAAACTCCCGAAACTGTCTTGAAAATATTTGTAGTTACAAGGAGCCTCTTGGAATTTTTAATGCCTCCTAATCTATCATCAAAGTGGGGTGGATAAACGGTTGCCATGATATATGATTAATCTGCTTAGGTCCCCGAAATCGATCTCTTTAATTTATGCAATTGCAACACGAGCCCTGCTGCACAGTGTAATTTGCTTAGCCAGAGAGAGTCAGGCATTAAAGTACACAGAAAATAATATTGCCAGTAAAATAAAGCAGAACCCAATTTAATATTTTAAATAAAAGAAAATATGTTCCAGAAATTCAATGGCATCTCTTTTTAAAGTAAAAATATTCTGAAAAAAGTTTCTCTTTAAAATATTTTATTTTAGAAAGATCATATCACCCTCATCTTGGACTCGACTTTATTTTCTTCCGTGTATCCTCACTCTAAGTTTCAGATTCCGACTCTGACTTGGACTTGGACTCACCTCTGTTGGGCAATCCTTTGGCATTTTGATTAGAATGTTGATGCGGCAGTGATGAATGCTGACGTTGCTCCCAGCAGGGACGTTGCTGCTGTTGGTGATGCTGCTGCTGCTGGTAGTTGGGACCTGGCTTCGATGAAATTGGCTCCAATAGATGCGGCTGCGGTGCATTCAATAAATCATAAGGCAATTTATCCAAATTGAAGAGTACGCGGCGCGTTGGATGAGCTTGTTGCGGATGCTGCTGCTGCTGCTGGTAGCTGTGATAGTGATGCTGCCACGTTGTGGGCCTAATGCTGCTGCTGGGAGGCTTCACTGTGGTGACCCTGCTGGCCAGTGTTGCTGCCGTTGAGGTGGCTGCTCCTGTAGAGGTGGCAGCTGCAGCTGTGGGCGATGTTGCTGTTGTGCTCTGGGCCTCGCCGAAAGCGATGCGAGAGACAATCGCAGGTCGCGGTCGGGATCTGGGCGGCAAAAAAGTTGTGGGAACCACCGGCTGCTCCGTGCTGGTGCTGCTGCTGCTTCCAGAGATCGGACCGGAATGGGGAGTACTCCCCACAGGAGTGGCTGCCGTGCTGGTTACCGCTTGTGGCCAGTAGGTCTTGGCCGGTTCGCCGTAGACCTTCGAGGGTTGCCCGTAAACCTTGGCTGGTTCCGAGTAAAATTTCGACGGCTGTCCGTACACTTTCGAAGGCTCCGAGTAAACCTTTTCGGGTTGCCCGTACATCTTGGCGGGTTCCGAGTAAACCTTGGCTGGTTCCGAGTAAAACTTGCTCGGCACACTGTACATCTTGGAGGGCACGGAGTAGAACTTGGCTGGCTCCGAGCCATGGCCATGCTTCAGGCTCTCGCTGACATTCCTCTGGGCCTCGGCCAAAATGCCGCTCCTCGACTGCTGCCAGGCCTGCAAGTCATCTACATTCTGGCTGATGGAGCTGTAGGAAATGGACCGGGACTGAGGTCCTCGGCCCTGCTTGGTGTCATGATAAATCACCGTTTGAAAGGGCAGGCCTGGCCCAGCTCCTGCTCCAGTTCCCGTTCCCGTTTCATCCTCTGTTTGGTTTTTCAGGAACGAATGCATGGAGGAAGCTGAGGCTGCCAGCAGAGGAGCTGCCAACACATTCTGGATATTGGATGCACTGTTCAGGGAGTCCCCTTCAGCATCCATGGAGTCCGCGGCCAATCGGGGCTCCGCTTCCTCAATGGAGAGTTCACTTTTGTGCGATCGATTCACAAAATCGGAGCCACTTCCCGTGGGACTTCCTGCCAATGAACTGCCCTTCGGAGGACCTCTTTTGCTGGAGGAGCTCACACTCACGGCCACCACTTTGACCTCGTCGCTGGAGGAAGAGGACTTTCCCTTGCCGCCTGGACTTGGAGCATCTTCGAGGAACACTATTTTACTGCCGGAGGTCACCAGCTTGACCACCTGCTTGGAGTCGGTTTCCTCTACAGCGGGATTGCTGCCGGAACTTAGGGAATTCCTGTAGCGATTTCTGCTGCCATCCAAACTCCTTCCCGTGGCCATGCGCTGGCGGGGATCAGGATTCGGCGATGTTGAGGCTGTGGACTCTGCTCTTCCTTCGAACTCCTGCTCGCTGCTGTGCAGGCTGCGCTGCTGGTCGTCATGGTCCAGGAACAGCTTCAGGAACTCGTTGCCCGCGATGAGTTCACTCTGCCGGCCGCCAGGCAGAGGAGCGGGAGCGGGACGTGTCCAACAACCGGACATCATCTGGAATATGGGTGAGATCGGAGGGAGTTAGGTAAAATTTAATAGGTAGACTAATTTAAAGAAAAGGTATTACATTTTAAAAATATATTTAAATATTTTAACTGTTTTTTATTAGAAAAACCTTAAAGGTATCTTTCTTTAAGCTAAATCAACATAATTTGAATACTTTTCCCAATAAATTGGATTAAAATCTGATGTTAACTAGGTTCCCCTGCCTTACAAATGCAATCACCAATGGTGATCGCATCCAGAGCTTATCTCAGCGATCTATTTATAAATTTGCGTAATTAAAATATCATTGGGAGCGATCTACGATCGATGCTATACTATAAATCCATATGTCTTTATGTCGCCCGCAAATATGCATAAGTCATGCAATGAGATCTTGGGCTCTGGACCTCGACTCTCGACGACTGCCATTTGAATAATAATGCGGCCGGGTCTATTAAGACATCGGAACATCGGAATGCCATGGCATCGGCTCCGTTTGAAGTGGTGCATGTTGCTCCCTGGTCAAGTGGCGAATGTGGCATAATTAACCGCGTTGCAGCTCGTCAGCGATCGAGTGCTCAAGTGGGTGGCGTAAGGTAGCGAAAACACCGCTCGGACAAACCGTTCCAGGCATATTTTATGGCCCCTAAGTAAGGCACTTCGCCTCGGAATCCGTTCGAGTGGAAAATGGAAACATTACTTAAACAATCAATATGTCAGCGTGATATTTATGTTGTTATTGATTTGCATGCATTTCCCTGACGCATCGCGACCTGTTTTAAGGGATAGTGTTTCCGGACTTAAGGACAAGTTTTTTATGATCAGGTTGCAGTGGTAATTAATTTATTTTCCATGAGTAATGATTGTTGGGAGTAGAACAGGCTTTAGTCATCCACTCTTTGTGGCTTAAAGTTTGACTAAGAAATTAAGTCGGTGTTTAAGGTGGAAGTAGAGTAGGGCTGAGTCAGCTAATGGGTAAAAATAAAGAATATTACTTGGTTTTATATATATATAAATTGGAAATTTAATATAAACGAGTAAGTATGCAAGTTACAAATACATTCTTTAGCCTTTTTCACTTAGCCTTCATGGAAATTGAACACAACAAAGTATAGCAAAGAGGAACAAATATTAGTTTACATAATATAACCCATTAATTTCCTTTATTAGCTTAATAATCTACATTCATATCTCTTCAGCAATATTGTTCGTACATTGCATTGCGAATTCATGGCCAGAGATCGGCCATAAATCGTTATCAGCACACACACACCCACCGCAGAAACAAAAGACTTAGGGCACGAACTTGCCCTCCCGATCGCATTGAGCTAATAAAACATATTTATGGATATCTATCGCTCAGCGGTATTAGCATTGCTAATTGCATTAAGGCAGATCATTTACCATCGGACACTTTTGATCCGCGGGTATCCATTGAAATATAATCGACTTTGGATTGGAAAGGCGCAAATTGAAAACAATGAAAAATGGCGAAAATTGAATCGAATATTAAATTATTAATGGAAGCGGGGCCTGAACATAATAGCATAATTATTCAAGCTGTTGGTAAATGAGCTTCAAATATAAAACGAAACTATAAATACACCCCCTGAGCAAGAACAATAACAACATCCGGCAGTGCAGTGGGCGCCTGTCGCCGGGCATTTTCTAGAGCAGAGCAGATCTGAGCGATTGCATCTACACACTGGCAGCTCGGAACACCTTCGCACATGTGCTAATATTACCTGACTTGACCAGGCTGTCCAGCCAGCCCAGCCCAGCGCAGCAGCAGCCAGTCACTAGATCGGTTAGTCATCCGGCGGGGACTTGGGTCGCCTTGCCTTTTATGTCTAAAATTGCAGAAGTAACTGACCGCGGGCGTTGTTGAATGGAAAAATGTAAAAGTGACAGTGGTCGCCACTTAGCATTGACACCAAATTAACGGCTTGGCTAGCCACCGACAAAAGGGCTGCGTAAGACAAAAGGCAACGAACGTTCTAAAAATAATTACGAAATAATGAATAAATCCCAACAATGAGCATTCCTCTCCTATTGTGGGGTTATTCGAACCGCCTGGTCAGTGACGTGCTCCAGTTTAATGAATGAACGGGGCTCGGAGATCGCTTACGGACTTCTGGCTTGGGCCCCATGATAGGCAATTATTAATCTTGATTGATTTATCACTGCCAGCTACCTGCTTTGGCTTGGATTTCGATTGGAGATCTCTCTCTCTGTCTCTAATCCTGTTGGACATTCTTTTGCACTTATCATTTATCATTCGATTGTTGCACTGGTGACAATATTCACGGCTGTCAACTTAGCGGAAGTGTCAAAAACTATATATATTCGAGAGATACGAAATACTTTCAGAACTCAAACATATTACGTATCCGCCTTGTGGTGCGCGTGAATAGACTGCAAACAATTAAGCAATAATCACGCCTTAATGAGCACTCTCTTTATTGGGCTCAATTGTCCCACTCGACTGGCTTTCAAGTGCCGATCCACCAACCTGATACTCAATACTGGACACTCGATCGCCCCCCGCTTTTAATTAGCTCCAATCATCGTGATTTCACACAACGCCACGAGTTGACAGATTGAATTCATGTTGTGAGTTATGCAAATTTCGGAAGTATTTTCATACCACTTGATTCGCCGATGATTGAACTGGAAGCTTGAAACAGGATTCAGCGAGGGGCCAATGACTCAACGCGGGCCACGAACTTGCCACACACAGCTTTTAGCTATCGAATGCGGAAAAGTCATGTAACTTTAGCATTTCTGCATAATTCGAGCCAGCGGTTTCTGCGGGCGTTTTCGCTCTAGAAGTGGGCGGTCGCCAAGGAGCAGCTACTGAAGCTGGAGCCCAGTCGGTGGCCAAGTGAATGTGTCAGCGAGTCCATTTTCCCCAAACAAAGTCCGGCTTAAGCTGGGGCCCCGGCCAAAGTCTAATCTTAACCACCCGCTGTCGTCAGCTGCGGCCACATTGTGTGCACAATATTATAATATTACAAGACAACGCCAGCAGCGTTTTATTTTGGGTCCGCCTTCGCCTGGACACTGTAAAAAAATAATCTTAGGTCTCACAAAAAATTGCTGAAATTAGAAATAAAATCAAAATATGCTCTCCTTCGAAATTATACATTTTACTTTAAGATAACGCAAGCTTAGAAGAGCTTTCTGGCTTGTTAAGATCATTTTATACGTATTATTATAAAAATCATTTAAAAAGTTTATCAAAAAATACAAAAATACTAATAAGATAACAGAAGATTATAATGATTATTAAATTTTAACCTTTCTCTACTTTAAAATGGTATTAACAGTAACCAAACATTTTTAATAAAATAACCATGTTTTTAAAGTTTATTTTTAAAACTTCTTGGGTTGATTATTGCTCAAAAATTTACAAGCTTCTTGTATTTCTAAATGGTACTTATATTAATATTTATTTAATTATGTTGATATTATGTTAAATATATTCCCCATATTTTTCCGAGTGCCCCTATCTCGCTATCGATCTTCCAGCCAAGTGCAGCCCACATTAGGGCAGTGCCACTCTCAATGCCACCAGTTTGGGCCCAGAATCAGACTCGAATTCGCTCCAAATTGCAGCTATCAACTTGGGGCTGTGGCACAATAACACACATTTATTAATTACATGGCAGAGACACACAGCAGACCGAACATAGATTTGTGTGGGAAATTAACCCATGTCGGCGCCAGAACGTTTAAAAATGACTTAAGACCGTATAAACGATACAGCTCATTTGAATGAACCAATCATTGTGGATGGGAATCGGTGGGTTAATAATCGACAAGAGAAAAGCCGAGCTTAGAATGTAGTTGCACCACCATGGCAAGCTTTGCGGCCACCACCACCACCACCACTCCCTGCCCCTGCCGATGTGCATAATTTGCAAATTGCCGTCGTCATCGCCATCGAATGGCCAAAAGACAGGCTCTGAGACTCAGTTTTGAGTTTTTGAGACACAAACAGAGCCCACAGTTGGAGCCACAAAAAACAGAGGCAGTCCAATGGGCCAGTTGCACAAAAATACACTTGGAAAATAAAAGTAAAAACATTTTTAAAACCCTTTTACGATTAAAACATGAATATTTTTATCTAAAGAAAAATATTTCTCAAAGTTATTGGATAGCTCTTCAAATGAAGGATTTTCTTAATAAAAGACTATAGTATTAATTAATTATATACTGTTTAGGACTGCTTTTAAAATTGAGAAAACTTAAAATGTTTGAGGAATATAATTACTTAAATGTACATATATCATTAATAGAGCAAGTTTGTGTCCTAAGTCTTTAGTTTATTTACTGAATAATAAAAATTATGACTAAAAGAAATATTAAAAAAATTTAATTAAAGGAATTCTGTTGGATAATTTTGGTAATTTATTAAAGCAAATATATAGCATTTTTGAAGTATATAAATTTTACTTTCTTATCAAAGGAAACAATTTTTATACAATAAATACTCTGAAAATTTTTTCAGTAAAATATATTTTTCTCAAATTTAGATATATTTTTTTAAGAGTATTTTTTCTCAAAATTTTCTTTTGAATAAACTAACTTGTATTTTTTTTTCAAAGTACACAAAGCAACCGTCTGCAGTTGAATCGCGTGCAATTATTTAGTTTACTCGGCTCCAGTTAGCTTTACTTTACTCCACATTACTCACAATCAACTCGGTCTGTCTAATGAGCAGTCAATAAAGTGCGGGCCAGACACAACAGAGCGAGAGTGTGTGGTAAAAATTAATTCCAAATGCATTCAGCCAGCGAGCCAGGCAGCCAGGCAGCCAGGCTGGATTATGGATGATTCGGGCCAATAAAGCCGAAGTTGGCACAAACAAATGGAGTGCGATCGCACCATTAAACCATTTTTCATAAAACGCATTGGCCAAACGCTAATGGAGCACCGCCTGTGAATGCATTTGGCAACTGGTTGCATTTAAGTCTGAGACTGGATGACGCCTCAATTGGTGTCCAAAGTCTTTGAACCTGGGATTAACCTGGGATGCCATTTGAATCAATTTCGATTTGACTTCGATTGTTCAATCGAAAATCGTGTGGAAAGGAAATCAAACTTTCCAAGTTGAAGTTCAGAGAAAACTGATTGATTGTTTTTTGGTGGTGATGAAATGCAAAGAGAGTTCATTAGCTGCTCTCGAAGATTTCACTTGGAAACTGCCATTAATTTGTAGATTTTTTAAAATAACATAGAATGTGCTTTAAATACCAATAAAAAGGATTGTTTGTTTACCTTTTAAAGACGTCAAATTACTTTGAAAATTACATTCCATTAAAAACTCAAATTAATCGCTTTTGGTGTGGCTTTTTCAGCATTTCTTAAGGCCTAAACTAGTTGAATTCGGTGGCTTAAATGACCAAACTAAGCCTTGAACTTAAGTGGTCCAGTTTTTGGCCAGCAAATTCCCTGGAATTCTTGGCGCACATGGCCATAAATAAGCGGCAATCAGCGCCTTAATGTGACACTTACCAGCAGCAGAAAGGCGAATTTGAGAAGCCAGCAAAAGTGTGCCATGTCGGTCGATTCCAATCCAATCCACCACCTGTCCACCAGTCGCTCCCGGGAGTTAATCAAGCGCTTTAGTGCCTTCTTTGTTCTGTCTCCAGATCAGAACCAATCTGCTCTTAATGGGCGCACTTCCTCAGACCTCGTGATTCATCTCATCTCGTGGACCATGGTCACGCTCTGGCCGCTGTCGGTCGCAAATGCTTAATGGCTGCAATTAAGCCAAAGACAAGGAGCTGTAATTAGTGCAAAATGGTCAAGAAATAAATACAAAGAGGCAGATAGAGTATTCCATGACAAAATAATTTGCAAAACATATAACAAATCGCGTTGCGAATCCCAATCCATTGCGTCCAATCGATAAGCGATGGGAAAAATCCACGCCAAATGTCAAGGTGCATTTCACACCAGAAATCGCCGAGTGTCTGCGGCACTTGCAGCTAATTTTAAGACTTTCAGCAGATTCCGAAGCCATCTGTCTACACTTTAAATTATTTTATTTGGCTTGAAGTTAGTTTTTGATAATTACATTAGTCCTTTATGGAATAGAAATAAGTTTAATTAATATTTATTAAATGGTTTACTGCATACAAAATATGTGAATAAATATTAGAATTTAAAAGGATACCAAACTGACCATTAAATAATATCAGTAATTAAAAAAACAATGTTACTTCCATTTTATTTATGGTTATAAGCCCTTAACTCCTATGCTTCGGTGGCCCTTTCAAGTTCAAAGACAACTAAGGGCTAGTTCTTTATGTTTTTTTTTTCGGGGTGTAGAAGAATCATTGAACTTGTATTGGCAACAGGTTGGCAACAGCAAACCACCAGTAACAAGTATCCACCAGCAAGTGGCTAGAAGCAGCCACTGTCAAAGTGGCAACAAGCTGCACAGTCTTGGCCAGAAAACAAACCGAGAGCCGTCTGTCGACAGTCGAGAGCCGAGAGTTAAGAGTTAAGAGCCAAGCCCAGGCCCAGACAGATGCTCAGTCGTCTGTTGCAATTTCAACATATTTATAATTAATGGCAAGGTATTTTGATAGCTTTTTTTTGCTGCTGCCAGCAATTGGCATGCCATTGAAGTGAGGACTTTGCCGGAGTTGCTGCAATATCGATGAATACTCTGCGGATTTGTTCGGACAGAGCCGTGATGAGTTTGATTTTGGCCAGCCATAATTTAATTAACCGTTCTCAGGCATTTCCGCCACACAGACCATGTAATTAAAAGCCAAGCCAAAGTCAAATCCATAAAACATTAAAACAAAACGAAAAAAACAGCCATCAGGGTAAGAAATCATATATATTTTTTTTTAAGGCTAGACAAAAGCCGAAAGAGAGGAGGTGAAGCCAAACCAGTTCTAATTCTTATCAAGCCTTCTTCACAGTCCATATAATTACTCATCCCGTCTGTGGATATTTTTTGTCTTAACCTCTCCTTCTGACGGCGTTCAATGGCTTTAATTACTAAGGAATTCTGCGGGGAGAACAAATATGTTTTTATGGCCAGCAGGCATCTCATTAAAAACGAAAGTTTCGTTCTTTGGCTTCGAGCGGCGACGGTGGCGGCTCATTAATTAGCCAAAGTCATATGGAAATGCCAGAGAACCTCCCATTTGAGCCGGCAACCATTATTTTTTATTCTATTCTACTCTAAGCACCTTTTTCTGACGTCATCTCAATTTCTTTTATTCTCCCCGGATTCTTAACTATTCTTTTGTAAGTTCTTTGGCCTTTTGGGTCTTTTGTCTTCTTGTAAAAACGCAAAGGAAAGTAAAAGTTCGGAGGGGTTCAAAGAAAACGCCTTGATAAGCACTTTGTTCACACATTTATTATCCGCAGTTAAGCGTCTCTAAATTACAACTAGTCTTTAACTATCAGGCTGCACCCCCATAATTGTCATAGGAATTGGAATCGCAATCTGTTCTAGTTCTGACTTTACATGGAAGCCGGTATATATCACAGACGTCACTTGGGTTAAGGCCGAAGGCAAGCTGAGGTAGCAAGAAGAGTTACTTGAATCGGGAATACTCTTCTGGCTTATTATTTACAGATAACTATGTATGTTTTTAACCGCAATTAATTATTTTCTTGGAAAAAATATTTTTAGAGCCAAACAAGTTTTTTGTGGTTTCGTGGGGACTTGTTGTTGGTCACTGGGAAGGTGTTTAAATTAAAGAAATTAATGATGGGTTGGGTTTCATAGGCAGCTTTTCGAAAAGGTGAGAGAGCATGGTAAAAATAAGTGTGTGTGAGTTGTTTAAGTTGCCTTACAGTATTTGTAAAAAATGAGTTAGACTTATAAATATGAAAGTAAAAGTTAGGGAGATTGCATGGATTTTATATACCAAATAGGTAAAGAGTTCTGAAGCCATTAATAATAAAAATATACACTTTTATTAATCACTATTGAATTAATAATTAACAGGCTGCAAGTATATAGGATATACTATTTCATTAAAACATTTCCAATTAGATAGTTCTGACTAATATTTATGTAAATTGAATTAAAGCCTTGAACTAATTAATTTAAATTAATATAACATTTATTAAACCACAACTTGGTCTTGAAACCGACTAAGAATAATTGCCCTTTATGTGATTTTAATAATTATCATAGAAAATTGGATTTAAAAATTAAATAAATTTATTTATTGATTTTTATATATGTCTGCATTTTAAAATTACTTAACAGACTCTCTAAGCTATTCTTAGAGAGTGTGGCGACCGCAAGTTGGTCTTGAAATCGCAAATGGTTAATGGAATATAAAGGCAATCGCCTCTCGCACTCGAACTCGTGCATGCCCATTGGCGTTACTTAATTTGTGCCGCACTCACACTCTCGGGCAGCAGTTAGTATATAAATTAGAATGCTAATCGATGGCTATGGATACGCCCTGAAAGCGACCAGGGGAAACTTCGACTTCGACAGGCGACTTCGGCGACTTTGGCAACTTCGAGAACCTCTAGATCGGCGAGGTGAGAACGGAGACAATGGCAGCTGACAGATTCCGGTTAATAAACTTGATTTAAAACCAGAAGTGAACAGTGCGGGCATAAGGTAATGGCAAATAAATTGCTACTAAGTACCCACACAATGCACGGCAATTCGAGTGACACAAGACCAAACAAAAGGCGAAAATAAAATGTGTAACAAATGGACAAACGTGGCCCGCACCCGCAATTCACTCTATTTCAGTCTTTCAGAATTCCAATTCCGAATCACAGACGGGGACGAGACAAGTGTTGGACCCTTTGACAAATTGTCAAACATTCGCATTCTCATTCCAACTCGGAAAGTGTCGCACGACGATTGCAATTCATTAACAATCGAAGTGAAGTCGATTCGAAGTCTAGTGGTTTCAGTTTTTTTCAAATCAAGCTGAGTTGAGGGACGGACAGGCCCAAAGCCATAGAGGCAAAGGAAGGGAGAGGCCACACGTCGTATGCGTTATGTTATCAGCATTAAGGGGAAGATTAAGACTACGGAAAATGGAAGCATTAGATACTCTAAAAGTTGAGAAATCAATGGGAGGGTAAATAATGATTACATAATATTACATTTAGCTAAAAATTGACACGGAAATATTTGGTGATTTATGTTAGTTTAATTTTTATATATTTATAGGTATTTTAAATATGATCAGAGAATCAGAAAATGTAAAGTTTTAGCTTTCTGTTTCTTACCAAAATGCTTTCTTTTTTTTCTTGATAAGAATCATAAAATAACTAATAACTTGAAAGTTTCAACAACAAACAAACACTTTAATCTTCTAATTTTAAATTAATCTCCCAGAGATCTCCATTAAAATATAAATAGGAAAACAAAACATTTTTAACGATGGAAGACGTAATAAAGTTGGCAAATTATCCAAGAAATAAAGACTGAAGCTCAGCGAATAAAACGTGTCTGCAAAAATGTTTGCTAAATTAACGACTTCAACTTCCGATCGCCGTCAAAAGGGATAAAAATGTGCTAAAAAACAAAGATCAGGAAAATATCTTAAAAAAGACTTTAATAGGTTTCCTTACGTAAACCTCATTCAAATTGGAGTAACCTCTTCAAGGGTATATAAGGAAACCCAAACAAAGTCAATGCAAAAGCCAAAAACCCTGCCAAAGTCACAAAACACACACATTTGGCCAAGCACTAATTGGAGCATTTTTTCTGTTTTTGTGTTGATATTTCCATGGAATTTCCAAGAGTTTATTGCCCTCCCCGCACAGTGGCCACTTGGGAATTTGTCATCGCATTGTTGCGGTAAAAAAAAAACCGAAACTATGGCCAAAATAGTGCAATCCCAACCAGTTTGTTTATCTTTTCGTTTTTGTTGTTTTTCTGCAGGTCGCGCGACTTTGAGGCGTTTTGTCAGCCGCCTTGTGGGTTTCGTTTTCTATTTTTTTTCTTCCAGTTGGTGGCATATAATTTGTTAATCTGACTTTTTGCAGCCTCTAATTGTTTTGGCCAAAAGCTTAAGCTACTGGCCGCCACTGCAGGCAGTTAGCGCTGCAATTAAGCTTTTAATAATAATTTTGTTTAAAAATGTTGAACGGTTTGGCAACGCTTATGCTCACTTTTGCAATTTGCCTCAGAAAAAAAATTATAAACATTATCGATATGACTGATTTGATTGATTAAGGGTTGAGGCCTTTGAAAATGTTGTTTAATGACACGAGTATTTATTTAATTTAAGAGTTGCAATTACTTTGAGTTATTTCAAATAAAACATTAAGGCTTATAGCCTAGTGATTGAGTCATTAAATGGAGTGCCAGAATTTATTTTTCTGAGAATGCAATGGCTTAGAATGGACATCCGGTTTGAAATGCTACAAATTCGGACTTACAGAATAATATCGTTTATTTTTAAAGGCTCATATATTTTTATTAAATTTAAATGTAAAGGTCAACAACTTATTCATTTTATTTTGCTCAATTACGATTAAAATGTGCACTGATTTATTACACAACCTGGCCATAAAATTAAACACCCATTAACGGGTCTATTATTAATCCAAACAAGTCGTTTTTTATCGCATGTGATCTAAATTAATCCAATTTAGAAATTAACCTGAATGGGCTTCGATTCTTGACGGCAGGTTTATGGGATTCAATTATGCTTTTATTAATAAAATACAAAATTTAATTATGAATAATTTTAATCACCTATTTATTTATCTTTTAATACCGAAACCATTGCAAACGAGATCGTAAATTATGCTGCTGGTAAATTGCTGCCATAAATTTTCCTTCACCGAAGAAACAATCCATTGCACACAATTACTGCCCTTGGAGGTGCTGTGTGTATATATTGAAGCTTTTCCTTGGCATTCAGCTGGCAGCGGACTTTCAATCTGACAAATCTGAAATTAATTCACTCCACGGCGATTCGGTTTAATTTTTTTCTTTCTGTATTATTATTATTTCGGATTTGAATGCCACCTGGGACAGTGGGTCAGTAAATCAACTCTCAATTACAACGGACCGTTAATTATTACAGTAAACTTGAAATAAGCAGGGCGTCTAAATTACAGGGCGATGGCTGCCAAATAATGGGATATATACCGTCATCTCGCCATTAAAGCCTCATTTGTCGATCGAGAGATAGACATCTCCCAGGCAAAGGAAATTAAAGGTTTAATCCACGCCTGTCCATCATTATCATCAAACTGGGTATCGAAATAGGGAATACAACCCAAAACAAAAGATCGAAATATTTTTTCATTCAATCAATTTCAATTTCAAATCTTTTATTATTACACTTGGAGTAAAATTTCCTAAATCGAAGTTGTGTGCTTTTAATATTTTAGAGTTACTGGAAGTTATTTGCTAATTCATTTTATTATCACTTCTCATCACTTTTTCATAGACTTTAATTAATCTAAACTGTTTATATTGTACATACATATGTACAAATTCTATCCTAAAATAAAGAATTCAATTGTCTGAAGAAATCCAATATATGTGGAATTTAGAATATTTTATATTGGTATATTTCAAACCTAAAAACTTCCTTTAAAATTGTTAAAAAGGATTTCCAAGAATATAAAATCTAAGTTCAAGATACTAAATTATTTATCAATATAAGAAGTGTATATCCAAGCACTAATAAGCTCTATAATTTTGTGATAAATTGTTTCTGTTTTCTAAATATATAAAAAATCTGTAATTACAAATTAATAGTAGATTTTTCAATTTCTGACTTTTACTTCAATATTCAAAATGTAAATTTCAAACGCATTGGTGTTTTTTAATTTAAAAATGAGTTTTAATTAGAAATTTTCAAAATTGTCATTGAAGATAATAATCTTTCTTAAAATTAAATAAGCTTTTGACAATTTCTAGTGTAATAAATATCCCAAAATCCATTAAAATATTTTATCCAAGTGTAAAAACCACGAATTGCACTTGCATGCCAATACACTGACTCACAAAATTACCGATAGACTTTCATCCGTGACCTTGAGAGCTGGCCGACATATTTTTCGGAACTGCGACGCCTTTTTGGCCCTCCCTCCGCCCTCTTTTTTCTACTCGATTTCCACAATTGAAGACAAATCCACTTTGTGGTAAAAAAAAACCAAAAAACCAAAACAAAAACAAAGCGAGCACGTTGAGCAAGGGGGCCAAAAAAATGCAGAAAAAAAATGTAACAAAAATTAAAAACACAGCAGCAAAAACTTTGAGTGCAAAACAAACGAAAACCGTCGGGGGAACAAAATGCAAAAAAAAATAAAAACAAAAAGGGGGAGGAGAAGGCTGAGCATAAAAACGCGTTTGCGCATAAAAACGCTTCAGTTTTTTGGCCAATTTTGAGCTGTTTTGGCCAGCGAGCGATCTATATAAATATATATATAATCTGTACATAGAGAGGCTTTTTGTGTTTATGGCCAGGCATATTATTAACCGTTACTGCGGCGCAGCTTACCAATAATGCACCCACCACATTTATTGCTGTTACTGGCTTTTAATCCCCCGTCGCCGTTGTTGTTTTTGTTGGATTGGATTTGATTGTTAAGCTTTCTATATTTTTTTTTCGAGTACAAACCGTTCAATGCAATTGTTGCTAAGCCGTTTCTTTTATTTGAAATTGGAGCAATATTGGCGCGCGAGCTTTGACTGCGATTTGTTTATGGCTCTTTGCGGATTTAATATATTTTGTTTTTATTTTGGGCTTAATTATTTTTAATAGATTTACACACAGCAAGGCACACACACACACTCGTAGGCACAAGCACACACACTCTGAAAACGCTGTATTTAACTGACTTGATCGAAAGCGTTCGTTTCTTTTATTTTTTTTTATATTTTTTGACAGGAAGATCCTTGATTTTGGAACGGTCCTTAAATGGGTTTTCAGCTGTGTGGCTGGTTGCTTATTGACTTGGCCTTAGATTTTGGGTTGGCTCAAACGTTTTCCGGCGGATAAAAGAACTTGAAGAAGGGTGGGGCTAGTGGCTCTAAGCTGAAAGATACTTTCACGACCAAGACTACGTCCGCTTTTTTGTAAGCCAGGTTTGTGATATATTCTGGCCAAGTGCGCCGCGTTGCGTCCGTTTGGCTACAGCGTCCACAATTAACTGAAATTCCCACAGCGATCAGAAACTGATAAGTGCCGCCGCCGCCGCTGCTGCTGCCGTCGCCCAAGAAAAGCTTTACTCCAGCTCGCTCTCGGCCAAACTTAACCTGGCTTAAACCCAAAACCCAGCCAGAGCCAGCCACATTCACAGAACGCAGCCAAGTGCCAAGGCAACAACACGAAAGGCACCAGGCAAAAGCACCAGCAGCAACAGCACAAGTACAACAACTCCAGGCAGAGACAGGCTGAAAACAACTCAGGTTTTTTTGGTCTTTCGGCCGCAGAACAAACGACAAACACAGCTGCTGGCTGTTGCCACCAAACAAATCCGCCAAATCCAACAAACAAATGGGCCCAAAAGACGTTCTCTCGCAGAAAAGTTTGCACATTTTTTAAACTAGTATCACGGAGCTAACAAAAGCTTAAAGTCCACTAAATCTAAACCACAACAATCGTTTAAGCTGGACTTTTAATTATTTTTGGTTCAGTTTTAGTGGCTCAATTAATACTTTACGCGTTTAAAATACTTACTAAATGGAGTTGTTTTTTATAAAAGTAAACCAGTACCTTATATAAACGTGGTAAACCTTTTTTAATAATTTCTTTTACTTAAACAAATATTTAAACATGATCCAACCATTCGATTTTTGCTAAACTTACTAAAGCTAAAGCTTACCTGCGTTTTACACCAATCATACATATACCTTTTACCTGAAGCTGTTCTTGTATAAATTTGCACGATTTAAGCTTGTGGTTTGCGAATATCAACAACTATTCTTATCAACGTTTGCTAAGAGTTCTTAAGACTTTTTGAAGAAAATTGTTTTTCTAATCTTTCGATAAGTTTATTTAAGGCGGTGTTGCTTTTAAAATATAATTCTTTAGCCTCTTAAAATATAAATAATTTATTATAAAACACCATAGTTACCCTTATCTCCCTTTCGTCAATTAGCATGAATTTTACATTACCATCTACTTGACATTAGTGGAGACATTAACCAAAGGGGTTGAACTTGGCTAAATTTTCAGTGATGTTGTTTCGGCTTTTTTTTTAATTTTAAAGTTGGCTCGCTTACCGCTTAAATATACAAGAACAAGATTCTTAAATAATCAAAGCCTAAAAAATTAATTCTTATGCCTGCCCTTATCCTAAAACACATAAAAGAAGCAAGCTGTTATTTTAATAGAAACGTGGCTTTTAAAATTAAAATTCAAACTAAAATTGTACTCCATTCTATAATAAAATCTGAAATGTATTTTTTTGTATACTCAATAAGTAAATATAATTATAATTATTTAAAACAAATTATTTAAAAACAATCTCGATATATCAAAGAAATAAATTGAACAATATTTTCAAGACCTCCTTCTCGAGAAGGTTTTAAAGGACTCAAACTGAATAATTTTACAAAGTAATAACTAAACAAGTAGGAATGCTACTGTCGAGTGTGACCGACTGTGAGATACCCGGTGCCCAAAGCATTGTGGATGAAATTACATAGATTCTATTATAAAATCTGAATTTATCTTGCTTTGAAATCAATAAATAACTTAAAAAAAAAACAAAGAACAATCTGGATATATAAGATAAATAAATAAATAAATCATAAAAAATTTTATCAACCCCCCTCTCGAGAAGATTGAAGCAAAATCTGAAAGTTGCTTTAATTTTAAAGGAATCAATCTGAATGGTTTTACAAAGTAATAACCGAGAATGGGAAAAATAAAAGGGAAAGCATGTTATGATACATATTTACCAAGTTTCCAATCAATAGCTCAACCCTGAAACTCCAACTAATACCAAGTTTTAACCACAGCTGGGATTTTATAGTTCAAGACGACCAGAAAAAAAATTCCAAGGCGCTACTACGCCAAACCCTTCACTTTTTATTTAATGAAACGAAAACGAGCCGGAAACTACCGCTGTTTTTCTAAATAAGAAATCTTTATTTTTATATATGTATTTTTTATATTTCATTTACAATTATATTTACACGGTAAGCGGTACAAAATGCGAAACAAATTTTTGCTATCGATCGGGACTTTGCGGGAATTGCTAGCTAAGCAGATTTGATTCGATTAGACTACAATTAGCAGATGGTTAAGCGAGAGGCTTATCACAAACGAAAAGAGGAATACATTCTGTACAGGTGTAATGTCTTCTCTAGCAGATTACAATTTATAATGATCTGCGATCTCCTCGGATCAATTAGAACATCCAATTGTCGAACTTCCCGCGACGCGTTTGCTTGCTGTTATATAAAAAAGATAGATATAGTATCAAAAGGTTAGTATACATTTGTCCGGGATTTAGATATGTGGAATTCTCTATGTGTCGCTATCTATCTATATCAGTCAGTTAGAAAATGATAAAACAACAAAGACATCGAAGTAAGAAAATAAAAAGAGCATTCAGAAAACATTGAAATATTTATTTTGCATTATTTATTGGATATTGCTTAAGTTTTAGGCATCATCATCGTCGACTCCATCGACCTTTGTATATATTTTTCGCACTCTCTCTCGTTTAGTATATAGTTTATAGTACAGTTTTACTCATAACTTTAATACACATCTTTAAAAAATAATCCATAAATCGTATATATAAACAAAACAAATCGCAATCGAATCGAAGCTTTCAGTTAAAAGAAATCACACACAATGTCGTCTTCTTTCTCTGTTCGCTCTCCGAATGTACGAGTGTATAAAAAATACTTATCGAAATTATCAGATATATCAGATATACAGGGATTATCGGGGATATCGGGGTATACAGAAAGAATTAGCGAAATACGAAACGATTTTGGCATGCAAAAACCGATTGTTCGCAACACACCAGCAGCTTGGGATAGTAGTTCATTCTGGATATATAAGTACAGAACACACAGAGTACAGATATTTGGGATTGTCTTGGGTTCGGTCATCTACGTTCTACGTTCTATGGGCCTGGGAATGTAGAGTTTTTCAGCACGCTAAAAATCAAGGACTCAAGCTAGCTAAAAGGCAGCCATCGCTGGCTCAAACTTGCGTCACGCACTGCGCGTATTTGTCCAGTTCGCTCCTCAATATCTTCACGCGCTCCGCCTCGGACTTCAGGGCATTTACCAGCTCTTCGATGGTCCGCTGTTGATTTTGCACCAATCCCTCCAGCTTCTCGACTCGCTGCTCTAGCTGGCTAACCCTCGTCGACCCGCTGGTGGCGTCCTGGTGGTGATTATTCAGACCCTGGCTGGGCTTCTCCTCCTGCGACTGCGAACTGCTGGCATTGGAGCTCTTGACCAACGGCGAGACACTCCGCTGATTTCTTATGGAGAGACTGTTTGGCCGCGTGGCTTTCGTCTCTTCATCGCTGCTGGCCGCCGCTGTGGCCTGTGCCTTGGCGGCAGCGGTCAGGCTGCGGGACATGATGGCATCGTTGGTGGTTGTGGAAGTGGTGGTGCTGCTGCTGGTCGAGTTCTCCACATACATGGAGGAAGTCACCGCCGAGGATTGCACTTTCGTGGTGGTACTGCTGCTGCTACTACTGATGATCGCCTGATCGGCGGCAAAGAGTTTAGATGTCCGCTCGGCCACCGAAGCGCCTCGGGGCTCCACACTGGGCGAGGTCTTCTTCCGCGTGACCTGCGAGGCCTTCAGCTCCTCCATCCAGGGCGCCTTCTTCTTCTCCCACTCGCGTGGCTTGGGCTTGGCCAGCTGCGGCTCCTCGCCCGTCGAGTTGTCATCGGAGGAGGCTGTCGCCGCTGTGGCCTTGCCGCCGGCTCCTCCATCTTCGCTCAGTTCGCTTGCACTTCCCGCTCCTCCACCTCCTCCTCCGCCCATTCCGCTGCCGTTCACATACACCGAGTTATTATTGCTCTCGCCGAGGACATTGATGGCCGCTGACGGTGGTCGTCGCTTTGGAGCCTTGACCCTTCCCTGTCGCATGTCGGTGAGGATCGAAGCCCGTTCCACGCGATCAAAGTCCGTATCCTCCACAGCAATGGTGGCTGCCCTGCGCATCACCAGGTTGCCAGCTGCTCCCGAATCCGGCAGTTGATTCGATCCTGTGACCATCTTACTGGCCGTTAGGCCATCTGCCAAATCGTGGGAAACGGCAGTGGTGAGCTTGCCCTCGGGATTCTTCTTTTTGCCGCCGAGGAGATTGCCACCTGCGGATAAATATAGGAAGATTAGTAATGATTTTTATTTATTTATTGTGGTTCAAGAAGGTGCAGTTTGGTGCAGAGCTTTCGCGTCGATAAGATAAGTAATGACTCAAGAATAGCAGGCTATAAAAGTCTGTCTCATAACTGAACTGGTTATCAAAGCATTATCACTTTATGAGCCTTGTTAATATTTTTTTATGAAGGAAATCCGTTTTGTTGTAAACTGAAAAACAATTTTTATTATTTCCACTTTTAAGTTGTAAATTTGCTTTCACTTGAAGCTCTTTAATCTATTTTCTTTGTCATTTTTCAGAATATCTTTCGTAAGCAATGCACCTCAGCTTCGTACTTACCTGTCACGGGCACACCACCAGTGGGTGTCTTCTTGAGCGGCACACTCGGCTTCTTGCTGAGCACCGGTGGCGGCGGTGACTTGACCTTTTCGTCCAAATTCTCCATACTCTTGCTAACCGCCGAAGTCGCCAGTCCCGCTCCTACTGTGCTGGCTGCACTGGTTGTGGCACTGCTAGTGCTGCTCCTCTGCTGACTAATGGCTGATGACGCTGCCCCTACGCCCGGCGGCTTGGTCAGATCGAGGTTCTTGTTCTCCAGCGACTTGCGCTGGGCGGCCACATTGCCGGTGGGCAGGCCCGTCTCGTTCAGGATATCGTTTAGGGAATCGCGGGAGCCGAAGCTCTCCTTGCGACCCGCCGACGACGAGGAGGAGGCGTTGGTGGTGGTGCTGCTTGTGGTGCTGTTGCTGCTGCTGCCCGTCTTCTTAATGTACACCTTTGATGTGGTGGAAGAGGTGCCGCCGCCAACCAGATCGCGCTGCTCCTTCTGCTGCTGCTGCTGCGAGGTCACCGTGGTGGTGTTGCTGGAGTTGCTCGAGTTCGTCGTGGTCATGTGGCTGGTGGTGCTGTTGGCAGTACTGTTGATGTTCCCGATCTTCCGCTGCGACTGCGTCTGCGTGGTGGTGACTGGCGGCTCGTTGATGGGGGCAACTGCAAAACGGTAAACAGAGTCACGGATTAGAGGCAGTGGTCACAATTAGCACCTGGAAATTGGCATGCAAGCAATTCAGTTTTATTTACAAACAGTGGATATCGGCTAAGAGAAACGCCAGACGTTTAACCAATGAATTGTAGGTAATTCTTCTTGAAAACCAAGACCTTATCGATTTTTTTTTATATAAACTGTTACCTAAAATTTCAATAGACCGTATTAACATGTATGTCTAAATAATCAGAGGTGCCAAAGAAATAGCTGGAGATTTTATATCAATATAAATTGTGTCTAAAAGTATGCTACAAAATTTAATTCATAACATAAAGTGCATTTTTACACTGTATTTAAAAGGTAAATATTTTATTGCATTCTTCAAGATGTTTTTTAGTTGTTTTTTGAATCCATAGCAACTCTCTGGCACCCCTGAAAATTATTTTTAATCAATATTGGTAGATTTTAATAATATATCATTTTAATAATGATTTTATCTAAACATTTAACAAAAAATCTCTTAAGAAGAAACTGAAACTTATAGACATTAAGCTGATATACTTGATGATTATGAGTTTCAGAAACATTAAGTAATCTTATTAAGTGTAACATCTTTATTTATTTACCAAATTATATTTACTCTATTTTTGTATCTTCTAAACCGATATCCACTGCAATTTCAAATATCCGCGTATTCAAGATGAGGCAGTCCGTGACTAACCATCTTGGGCAGAGAACAGCTGAGAGACAGAAACAACTCGAAACTGGTTTCGTGCCGACAACTTGTTGCCAAATGTCAATAAAGCTAATGTGGAAACGCTCAGGGAAATAATACTCGAACGAACAATAGCAAAAAAACCAAACAAACTCGCAATCCAAAGCCAAACTCAAACTCAGGCTAGAGCTGGATCTGAATCTGGCTCTGAGTCTGAGGCGTAGGAGCAGAGCAGGCAAACGGCCAACGACAACTGACGGGCATAAATAAATGCCAATAAATGGCAGCGATGACAAAAGCAAAATCAAACCAAAGTGAAGCCAACGAAAACTATTGAGTAACAAACTTAAAATGTGTAAAGGTCAGACCCAAAGAAATGGCAACAGCCAACAGGAAACTAAAAGCTATAGTTCAAGCAACGAATTATGAATGCTCTTTTGGATAATTAGCTAATTGATGGAGCTTTACGATCTCGAAACTTTACAGAATTGGTAAGCATTGCAAAAAAAAAATTAAAACAAAATCTACGTCGCTTTCTAAAATCAGAAAATAATTGAATTACATTTAAAAACGAAATTCAAAAAAGTTCAAAAGGAAAAAAGCTAATAAGATACATTTTTTAAACATTATACGCGATACTTTAAGGGGTTTCCTCATTAATAACTTTTTTTTAAGTAATAATGTAACTATACATTTTATATAAACATTAAAATATATAACAAGAACCGCTAACTACTACAATTATAGTTTTATTTATTTTCTAAAAGTGTTTCGAAGAACAAACAATTTTTCTTGGGTATTAATACTGGTTGTCAGAAAAATATATTGTAAAAGTTTTAAAATCTTCAGACTGATACGACTTAAGAGAATTTTTCCGTATTAATAAATAATTTTTCCAACTTAACACAGCATCTTCTCAACAATTATTTAACTACATTTGAGAGGCCCTACTAGTTCGATCAACTGAAGCAATCATCTCTAATTATAATCCAACTTGTTCTGGTGATGTCAGCCTGCCTGTCTCGATGTTTATTAGCTTTTTTAGTCGAAATTGAAGCCTCAAGTATGCCCAAATTTAGACACACCCCATCAATCTTTCGATTCCCACGGACAAGCCAATGTACCCCAAACATTTTGCTGAAGAGGTGGAAGTTAAGCGACCAAAGAATTGCCTTTGTCATGGTCGAGTTTTATACATTTTATTTTTAAAAAGAAAAGCGGCCTGTGTGCGCCGCTCCAAAGACTTTCACTGCGCTTTTAATGACAAAACAGAGCCGCCGCAAAATAAAATGAAATTTGCAATGGAAAGAAAAAAACAAAAAGAAAAAGAGCAGCGCGAATTTGATATTTTTAAGCATTGAGTAATTGAGCGTGTTGTGGTCATTGGGTGATTGTCATTGTTATTATGATTATGATGGCCGCGTTGTTGTTTCTCGACTTTTTTTTGTAGTTGCCAACGGCACACACACACACGACGAGCATATCGAGACGCATTAGCACGCACACAACCAAAAACGAAAGACTTAAGCAACGAACTCGCATCGACTTAATGATGACTTTGAATCCGAGACATTTACGCCGAGCACGCAGCAAACTATAATCATTAATTTACACCTGGCTGACACTTAATCCATAATTAAAAGAGCACCCAAAAAAAGCGCCAAAGCAGTTTGTTCTTTTCTGCCTCTCTCTGGAGAATTTTCTTTTCTGCCAGGTGGCAAGAAAATAAAAAACAATGACGAATGCAATTGCAGACCAACTAAAGAAAAAATTAAAAATGTAATATAGAAAGCAGCCAGAACGAACGGTAACTGTGGCACACGCACCGCAAAGCGAAAAGTGGTAATAAAAAACTTAAGAAACGAACAGAAATTACTCTTTTCTTACACCGCCGCGCCGACAGAAAATATTTCAATAACGTAAATGGTCAAGAAATCAAATCGTACTGAGACCGACGAGGCAAAAAGGTAAACAAAAACGCTGCCAAAGGTACAAAACAAAAATGTTGAGACGCTCGCGCCAGAGCAGCGGCTCTCTCATTATTTTTTTTTTTGTTTTTTACCTGCCTGCCTCTCTCTCTTGCAACTTTGTTGATAAACTAAAAATCTAAAACAAAGGGGGCTTGGCTTTTGGGGAAAAGACAAGAAAGGAGCAGCGGAGGGTAACATTTCAAACAAGCGAAGCGCGCGCCTTGTGATAAACGCCGCTAATGAAGATGATCATGATCACCAACCAGCACCTGTAATGATCAAAGAGAGTCGCAGGTAAGAGAGAAACAAAGAGTTTAACCACAAAGAGGCATGTACACAGAGAGAACATTTATTAAAGCCCTTTGGTTGGCATTTCGGCCGTTAAATAATGATAAATAAATGATTTTAAACAAAGATTCTTTCGAGTTCTTTTCTAATACCTTTACGAAAGTCTCTTACATATCAAACATACTTTTTCTCGCCACTTTCATGATTTTTAAAGTTAGAAAAAAGGCGATTACTAAGGAATTCTTTAATTAAATTTTTGTTGCATATTATATTCCTCCTATATTAAAGCAAAAATAAATAATAAAAATCTTTGGGATAAAATTTGGATTAAAAAAAAAAGAAAAAAAAAATGTAACACATTTAAGGGTTCAACATATTTAAAAATATTATTTTCCCATCGAATCTTAACATTTTAAAAGGTAAATAAAAACTGTATCTTTATAAAAGTGTTCCACATTTTTTCTACCTGTATAAAAAAAAAACAAAACCCACGAAAAAAAACCAGTTACAACAACTGTTGTTTATTTTAATGATGTTGCTGTTGCTGTAGCTGCCTTTAGCTTCGGCTTTGGTGTCGCTGCTCAAGTGTCGAAGGTGGAGAGAAATAAACTGCGACGTTGACAAAAGCAAAAGCCAAAGCAAAAATTAAATGCCAAGCATAAATTTGCTAAGCTCAAACAGCAGTCACTGCAGCAGCAACAACAAAAACCACCGCTCAAATTCCGCTGTCAACCGCAAAGTATGCTGCGAAATAATTTGTATTAATTAACGATGATATTTTAACTTTTCCACAAACAACAAATTGCGAGGCGTTCGCGAAATGCGGGGAAACTTGGGCGAATAATGGCGCAAACGAGCAAACAAACGCCAAACAAGTTTTACGCCAAAGGATGCAAATGATAAAACAAACATTTGTGGCATCCAAACATAAACATGCAACGCAAATTGAAAAGAAACCCGATCGTAAACAATGCGCTTTGATTTGGTTGTTTGTTGCCCCAGCCTCCAGCCAGCGAAACCCCTGCTCCTGCTCCTGCTCCAGCTCCAGCTCCTACACCAGCTCCGCCCAATCTCCGGTAAGCAGCCTTACGCCTCTGGCACTGCGAGCACCAAAGAAAGCCAAATAAATAAATAAAGCAATGCAGCGGAAGATGAGAGAAGGTTCCATAAAAAAAGAGGCCACTATATAAAGATATTCGGATACCCTAGACAATATTTTCTTAATTTAGCAGGAAAAGCTGACCACGAAAAAATAATTGGTTAGGTTTTGAAGGAAATAGACATAGATAAAAGCCTCTTTATATATTATTTATATTTTCTCATTAAAATTAATTCAATTTTTAAATTTATGCAAGCCATAAATATGTTTTTTAAAGGCTTAGGCTTAGAAAAAAAAGGAGTAGAACTATTAGTTTTTAATATTCTAAGATACTAACTTATTACGATTAATTTATTTACTTTAAACGAACTAGTATTAAAATATAACTTTACTATTTAATTGCATATTTGTATAAAAATGAATATATTCAAGTAAATGAAATGTACAATTCGTTTTCCATAAATAAGTTCATGGTCTGTTCGAATCAACAAAACTCCTATGTAAGCCACCAATCAACATACCCTCCATTTAAATCAAGTAAAGTAGAGTATGCAACTAAGCTAAAATATAAATCATAGAAATTATGGCCAACGAAGAAGCAGCAGCAACAGCAGGAAGAGGGGCCGGGCAGCAATTTTCCATTTCATATCAAAAACGCCTCAAGGAGGCACCAAGCCGAGCCAAGAGAGAGAGAAAGGAAAATGAAAAGTGGCCGAAAAAAAAAAAACAACAAGAAAACTCAAGAGCCCCACATAAGAGGGGGAAGGAGGGTGGAAAAGAGGTTCACTCGGGCTGCTGCCTACTGGAAAAACTCGTTTACATACAAATCGTGGTGATAAAGCTGGCCATACGCGCGCCCAAGAACTCGAAAGAGCCGCCGCGCTGCGTCCGCGGTGGAATACGGACTCCGGCTGGGTCTATAACGCCGGATCCGGCTTCGGCTCTCATTCCGGATCGAGTACGGGCACGTGGGCGAGGCGGGGGAGGAGCAGCTGCATTTTGCACAATGCAATTCGTTTAATTTCAGTGTACAGTGTGGGTGTTTTGTAGAATTTTGCAATATTTTCGGTTATGTTTCCATAGTTTTTGGTGTTTTGAAAGCATTTTCAAAATGTATCATTCAAATAATTCCACATATATATTTTTTGTAATATTTTTCAACATGTTCCATTGTAGTGTTTGTGAATCGTTTCATTAGTAAACACCGAAAAAATCGTAGAAAAATATAGAGGAGAAAGAGAGTTACAAGTAGAAGAAAGGGAAGTAGAGGAAGAGAAAAGTGTTGAGGAAAAATTACACAGAGAAAGACCAACGACATGGAGTCATCATAATATACAAAATGTGTACATAAACAAACAGAGATACGAGGTACAGGTAGACAGGGGAAAAAAAAAAACGTCAAAAAGTGTCTAATAAAAAAGTCTGTAAACGAAAGGCAAGTCATAAAAAAAACGAGTAGGGGAAATGGGAAAAACGATCTTGAAGATATGGTTTAACCGAAAATGTTTCAATTGAAAAGTGCGTGGTGCGTGAGGTGCGTGTAATGGATGTGATGTGATGTACCTGAGAGGTGGCAGCGATTAAATTGGGATAACTAACTAGGCATAACGTTGATAATGCTATTGAGAGCCCATATCTAAGACCGTACAGCCTAATAGCTACTCCATTTCCAGTTGAAATGTTTATTATTTGCTTAAAGTATAAGAAAGCATTTAAAAAACAATTATGAGGTTCTAACTCTATTGCCTTTATTTATTAATATTTACTGGAAGCTTGTTCTAGTTTTAGCAAAGTGTGTGACATTTTTAAAGCAACACTTAAGGGGAATTATTTAATGCAGACCTCCTTTCAATATTTATTTATTATAAAAACCTCATAAGGAAAAACCTTTAAAACAAACAAAAATTTATAATGCGCTTAGAAAAATCCCCTGTTAAAAATAATCACATTATCCACACCGACAATAAAACCTATCTGATTCATATTCGCAAGTGGCAATTAAGCCATCGAAAAAATAGTGAAAAACCTAACGATCCGAGGAAAATGCAGCAGCAGCAGCGAGTGCGAAGAAAGGAGGAGGGAGGAGCTCGGCTCGGCTCTGGTGTCTCTTTTTTAATTAATTCAATTACCAAACAAACGTTTATTGACTTTGATCCCCAGCCCCGGCTGATGGCTGCTACGTCACGACAACAATTTCCAAGTCTAACGACTTGAGTTTTACGTTTTACAGCCGATGCGTTTTGGAAGAAAATTGCCTCCAATTAAGAGGAGTAAACAATAAAAGACAGGAGACAGGGGATGCATTGAGATGAGAGGTGGATTGGCTTGATGACAACAAACTTGACAGACCGAAAAGAAACTCAAAATGCATTGAGAGAAAATCAGAGAGAGACACTGGGAAAATCCCGGAGTTGAAAACTCACCTTCCGAGGGGGCCAGCATGTTGACAAAGTTATCGGGAAAAACCCCCACTTTGCCCCGGATCTCGCCCCGCCACCATCCCTTGTCCGGCAGCTCGGTGCTGATCAATGTGATGATATCGCCCACTTTCAGTTCCAGTTCATCATCGTTCTGGGGGGCATAGGGGAACTCCACCCGGCAGAATTCCCTCTGTGGCTTTGGGGGCAGCATGGGAACCCCAGCGCCGGCTGCTGCCGTTGCGATAACTGATCCTATGGCCGCTGTTTCCGCCGGAGCTGGAGCTGTGACTGCTGCCGCCGCCGCCGTGCCTCTGCTCCTGGTCGATTGCTTCGTTGTTGTAGTCGCAGTGGCGGCCGTGCCGGTTGTGGCAGATGTTGTGCTGCTGCTGGTGCTGCTGGCCAAATTCACCGCCTTGGCCGTCAGGGATGATGTGGTCACCGTGGCGCCAATCGTTGGCGGCCGCTTGGAGGCCAAAATCGGAGACGGCTCGATATGTTGCACAAAGTTCGATGGGAAGACGCCGACTTTGCTGCGCAGACGACCGCGCCACCAGCCTTCCTCGACCTAAATGGGGAATGAATCCGAAAGCAAAGTGGAACAATGAGTGAAAAAAGCAGACCAAGCCGAGTGTAAGGCACTGAGAGAAAGGCAAAGCATTATTTTATAAGCAAACCTCATAGAACATGGGTAAGGATATAACTAAATAACTTAATTTTCAATTTATATTTAAATAATTATTCAGAGCATGTAAAGTTCTCATCTAAATATATAAATGTTTTAGTTTTCTCTCAGTGCGCTACGAATTTCAATTTCTATTGGCCCAATAGGTTAAATGGGGGTAGCAGGCGCTACCCACCACCCCCTGGGTTGACCCTGTGTGTGTACGCACCTCCCCTAGGAATTCAATGACATCACCCACGGCCAGCGTCAGCTCGTCGTCGTTGACTTGTGTGTAGCTATAGATGACTTTGCAGCGGCGGTTGGAAGTCGCGGATTTGTCCCTGAAATGGCGGAGACATAGAGAGAGAGAACATGTAAATCCGGGGGATTGCGTCATTAAAATTGGCACCAATGGAATGAACCTCAACTGGACAGATGTTCCCTCATCGCTGTGGTCTGCACTTCCATTCCCATTGCCATTGCTGCTGATGTTGGAGTCCAGGACACGGACAAAGTTGTCGGGAAACATTCCTGTGACTCCGTTGGACTTCAAGGTGCCCTGCCACCAGCCGCCGGGCATCTGCTTGATCCTATGGATGATGGCACCTTTCTGGAGATCCAGCTCGTCCGGCTCCTTGGCCGCGTATTCGTATTCGACTATTGCACAAACTGAAAGTAGAGAATAATACGTTTGTGGGTTAATTAAAATCAATATTTAAAAGGAAATAGGATTTTCCCTCAATACCTTATTAGGTAGTTAATTTTAAGTTAAAATATTAATTTGCTGAGATTTTGGACAAACTACTAACAACATTCTGAGGCTTCTAGTCATAAAAGACCAGAAAGCGCGAAGAATAAGTTACTCAATTATGGCATACACACATGACATGTACAAATATTTACAATCGTCTCGGGTTGCGCAACGCTTAACCTACTCTAACATCCCATCCATCCCATTCCCCTCGGAAACGTGACATTCGCCTTTTGCTTTTCCCATTTTTGTCGCTTTTTTTTTTTTGCTGATGCCGCTGAAAAAGTAAAAGTTACATGACACTCCATGTACGGACCAGGAATAACAATATCATGTCGTGGGCGATGACAAATCACGAGTCTGCAACAGCAGACATCCTATCCATCAATAAATCAAACAATCTGTCGTGTATATGGGTCACTTACTTGGCAACTGAGAGACTCGACTCTATTCTTTATGTTAACTGGCAGTGAAGGGAGGCATTTAATAGCAAGCCAAAAATTAACAGAAGCCACAATAAAAGTCGCGAATAATAGTATAAACGAAGGAGAGTGTTAGACCTCAAAATTTCAGATTATTTACATATATTAAAAGCGACAGAGTGCCGGCACGACTTGATTTATCTGAATTTTTTCAGTATCCATTTCTTGGAATATTAAACTAATTCATTTCCTTATTTCTTATTAAAGCAATCATCACTTTAAATAATTTCTGAAAGTTATCCGCAATCTTATTTTCTCCATCGTTTTACGCCTTAAAGTTTAAACACAAAAGCGCTTTATTCATTAAACTAAACTTTACAGGCTTCCCATAACCACAAACACCTCAATCTTCATATGCAGCTCGAGCAGAATCCAATTTGTCATGACGCATATATTGAAAACAATGAGACCATAACTGACATTTTATTAAAAAAAAAAAAACAAGCATTATAAACTATATTTACCCCAAGTCACAGAAGGCGACAGCTTGACGCTCCAAGCTAAAAAACATTTAAATAGCAACAACGTTCAACTTATTTGGCTTTGGAGGTTGCTGCCCCCGCACGATTGACTCAGTTTATTATTTATCTCTGGCTCTCTATTTTTTGTATTCAGAGTGCTTGGCTGCCATGTCAAATTTTTTGATAGCTTATGTGAGTGATGGATATACCCTATATAGCCAAAGGAGAAAAGAGTTCAGGTTGGCCAAGAACCTTGTTTACGAAATGAAATAGAAAAGAATGAGTATCGATGGCTCTTCACGGCATAAATACATTGGAAACGCTTATTGGCTTAGGACAGCAAAAACACGAAAGCAAACATAACAATAAATTCCGAGGCAACAACATACGTGATGCTGGTTAATTTTTACAGCTCACAAACACTTTAAGTGGGTCAGTATGCAGCGGGGAATTCTGTTTCTACTACTCTACTTCACGTAACATATCAGAAGTCTACTACTCCACTTCACGTTCCATCTCGGAAATTATGAAATAATTAGAAAACCAAAGAGACTTGGATGGCCATAAAAAATTTAATTTCTCGAGGCCTGTGGGAGATCTTTGGCACTTAATTAAAAAAAAAAACGTGAAGGGAAAGCAATTTGTTATTATTTTCAATTTTTAAAACTAAAAGTATAAGCTAGTCCCTTTTATTTATCATCTCTCAGAACTTTATAAACTACATCCCATAATGGCGAGAAGTGGAAAAATTGTCACTGTTAGCCAACATTTTAATGGGTGTAAAATCAGGCATTGAAGCTGATCACTTGATGTCATTAAAGCGTCTCAAAATGCTTTCCATTTTCCACGCTCGTTTCAAATCAGCTCTTAAACATTTCTTTTAATGACGCCATGGATGGGGGCCACCAACATTGAAGTGGCTGCTGCTGCTGCTGCGGCTGCCAATCGAATCCAAAGCCGTTTCGTCAAGAGCGAATAATAATAATTTCACTTTGGTCGCCGCAGCTCCAGTTTGAGTTCCAGTTCCCGAAGAGCACCGAGCTCGAGCCCGTCTGAGATCCGGCGATGAAGTGGCAAAAGTGCTGCAGCAAAAGCTAAAGCAACGCAATAACCTAACAGACTTGGGGGAAAAAGACGTACGGAACGTCAAATGTCTTTAGAGAAAAGCCTGAAAAATGACAGCTAAAGATGGCACACAATTCGTGAGTTCTGATGCAATTTTGGGGATTTAATTGAGTTATTATAACTGAGAAATATCGGAATAATAAAAAGATCTACTTGAAAATGAGATAAATGTTTTTAAATTAATTTAATACCACTTAATCCGGAACAGTTTCATCAGTACAACGCCTCGTGACACGCGACCATCCCTGCTGAATGCCAATTTGTATCTAGGCCAACGTCAGCCGTCTGGCCCGTTCATATCTGAGTATCCGAGTATCCAAGTATCTGAGTACCTGAATAGCCAAGTATCTGGGCATCTCTCAGCCTCACTGTTTAACCTACGAGCGACGGCAAAAGGCAAACAAAGCGACAGCCAAATGAACCTTTAATGCGGTTTTTGTTTTCAAACTTTTTCATCTTCCTGCTTTACGATTTGTTGCCGCTTTTCTCTTTGTTTTTTGTTTTTCTTTTTTTTTTCGCTCATATGCGCGAACGATGGGTACGCTTGAATAACAATAATAACCGACCACAGAATGGAGGAGAGAATGTGATGAAAGAGGGCCCAGAATGGGCGGAATGCAGCAGCGAAATGAGCCGCGTCTGGAAAAGCTGCACGGAAAGAAATCTTATGAGTGACTTGACTTTCATATTAACTAATTGTTTATATAGTTCTTCTATAATATTTATAATATTTCGAAACATTTTCAATACGACAACAACAAATAGTTTAGATACTTAAAAAAGAACAAAAACTTTTTGATAAATTTAATAATTACAATATACCTTAGTTATTATATGTTTATAATTCACATTCTTTTCATTTATAAATAAGCTATCTTGTTAAATTCCACAAATCTCCGAGAAAATATTTAAAGGACTGTTGAAAAACATTCAAGTCGATGTTGTGCCTATTTACATATATCGATGTTACATCGATAAGAATCAACAATCGTCAGGGTTGCATTTCTAACTCGATAGTTTGTTTTAGAAATTTGGTAATCGTAAATATCGAAGTAGGCTTTGACAAATTATTAATGACTTGGCTGGGCAAATTACAGCAGAGCTCTCATAATTCAGCCGGCAGTCAAGGCATAAGGAATGCTTTCGAATTTAGTCCGATCTTTATTTTATTTTATTTTTATTTTAAGTCAACCTTCTAATAAACTTATCTTATGGTTATTAAATGCCCTTTTTGCAGTCTTGGTTTTTATTGTCTAAAGAAAAAATTATTTAAAGCAAAACATCGTTTTAGGAGCTTATTTCGGTGTCTTTGGTGATTCCCCGCTATATCCCTCCCTTTCATCCTGTCTCTTTTTGTTTTTATACTGCTACTGATTCTTTTTTATTATTATTTTGATTTAACTGAATTTTTTTATCTATTAAAATTAAAATTCTTATTTTTTATGAATTTTAAGCAAAAAATCGTGTTTCTTTCGATCGAGAAGGATTTTTCATTTTTTTTTTTCTTTTTTGGTCGTTAATACCAATATATGATATATTTAAAAATTTATCTATTAATTTAATTTATTTATTGGAATTAAATATCTATTTTTGATTCATTCTAAGTGGCAGGGTTCTCTGTGGCAGGGTTCCTTTAACCATAAAGTGTGATTTCTAACGTTGATCTTAATTTTCATATAATAAAATGATAGAACAAATTATTTTAAGCAAAAAATCGGTTTAATGAGATCTTCTAGCTCTTCTAAATAAGTCTAGACTTATTACTTATTATTATTTACTTATATATATTTTTTATTTGGTCTTTTGAGAAACAATTTACGAACTGGATTGCTTGGCGAAAAAAAATCCTTATTTATTTTAAACTGTGCTTATTTTAAAGTGTTTTTTTATATTGATTTAAAAAATTCTCTATTATATATTTTGCATTCTTTTTAGTCCTTGTCTTCCTTGTACTTATCATTCTGGAATTTTTCAGATGCTCTCTACTCGAGTCTCAAATCTCAGAAAAAAAATATTTAATCAAAAATATTTCAAGTGTGGAAAACTGTTGGAAAGCAGCCGCCAAGTGATGGAAAGCGAGGAAACGCCACGCAGAGTCGCCGCAATCGTGTGAAAAGCCTGATGATAGAGCCGAGAGCCGAATGGGAAAACCAAATGTGTAAATGTGTCAAAAGCGGAGAAAATCACATGACGGCAGACTCTGCCAGAAGGCGAACGCGTCGTCGTCGTGGCTTTGTGGGTGGACTTGCCTTTGCACTCGGCAGTAATGCAATATCTGCGATCGTTCGGATCAGATCGGGTTTTGTGTTGTGAAGTCAGCAGCTTCCCCAATGTCAAACAGCACATCATGTGCGCCATAAAAATATGCAAATCAGTTACTGGATAGTTAAATATTATGGCGCGGAAACAGGTTAAGGTGTGAGGGCCCATGACGAGCGGTCAAAAAGGTGATTTGCAAATGCCCTAATAATCTGAATTTAGATAGGGTCAAAGCTGAATAAAATCGTTTAAATGTTGTATATCTATGTAAATGTTAAGCTTTATCCTAATTTATATAAAAAACACTTCTAGTTTGTATAGGAATATATTCTATAAATTTGTGATGTATAAAATAAATTAATAAACAAAGCCCCTGCTTTTCGGATATTCTGAAATGTTATATCGAAATAAATATATTACAAATATACAAGTTATTGATATTATTTTGGTGATTCATTTTAAGCCCCAGATACGCCCTTTATCTTCAACAACAAAACTTAATAAAAGACTTTACTAATTACACAAACATTTTCAGCAATCCCATGCGCGCCCCCCTACTATTTCCATAGTAATAAAAACTTTAGTAATTTTCAGCTGGCTCCCCTACCTTGTAGCTTTCCCTCTCTCCCCCATACTCCCCCCATCATAAAGTTCAACTGATGCATTCGAAAGATTACCGAATAAAAAACGGGGTAAGCTCTACATGCTACCAGCGATCCGGTTTCGGGAAACAGCTGCATTTTCGTTGGTGGCCAAGGGTGCGGCCAAAGTTCAAAAAAGTCCAAAACACCTCGTGTAGGTGTAGAAAAGTATGTGTGAGAAGACACCCGCCGCCTCCCAAAAGCCTCCCTCCGCAGCCAACACCACCCTCTGCCCCTCCTCCGGCGGAGGTGAGCAAACAAGAACATGCTAATTGGTTTAACTATCAGTTTGGGCTGCCTTTGAATTTCGGTTTTGCTTGGTTTGTCTTCTTGCTGCTTTGTTTTTCACTCTTTTCATTGCTTTTGGTTGCGGTCATACACTGAGAATAAATATAGAGCGGTGATGCCCAAGCCCCCGCCACATGTGGTTGGTAAAAATTCTGCCGGTTCTCTGCCGCTACACAGACAGTGTAAACGTGACGTGAGCAGCAGCAGCAGAGAAGAGAGAGAATGAGAGGTCGAGTGGTGCGGTTGCCAGAGCAGTGCAAAGCATTACATTTTAATTACATTACATTTTAATGCTTTGCACTGCTCTGGCAACCGCAACGTCTCTCTTACGCACACAAATGCAAGTCACACGTCATTGTATTTGTGTGGGCATGACTGATATAGAGGAGACTGATTCAATGTAAATATTTTAATTATTTTTTAAATTCAACATTTATAAGTCCTATTGGCCTAATTTCTGGCAGTAAGTTCCCCTTTCAAAAGTCTGGAGTAAACCTTAAGAAAGGAATCTAATCGAATCTAATCGCAACCTGATTAGCAAACGGATACTGATACAGCTTTATACCCCAGCAGTTTGTCTTTGGAAAGATCTTTTTGTTTTTGGCTGAAATTATAACGATAATACCGATTTTTTCTCAATGTACTTCGAGCCGATGGTGCGATGTTGGCGGTGGTGGGAGATGCCATGAACCGTAAACGGTAAATTGCCTTTGCGTGAGTTCGACTTTTGAATATGCAACGCAACGCGACTCGGCTCGAACTCCCCAAAGTTCCGAAGGGGGCGAAGCCAAGGAAGGGTTAGCCACATGCATAAGTGAGCCACACTGCGTCGGTTTGGTTCAGTTAAGTTAATGGAATGGAGCTGCTGACCTGTCTGACAGCTTGGTTTCTTTTTTATTTTCCTTCCTTTTGGGGGGCGGGTTTTCAGCTGGAAACTGGCATGACCTGGTTAAAACCTTTATTTGTTTTATTTGGGCCAACAAAGTGGGGGGCTTAAGTGCTTTACGGCAGATACAGAAGCGTTGGCAATTCGGATATTGATCGGAAAAGGGTCGTATAACTGAAACTTGATTATCCCTATTGAAAAGGAAATACGAAGAATATTTTATAAAAACTTTTATGTTAACAATTTAAAGCTTTTCAGCTGGAATTCCTTAATCCTTTGGAAGCCGAACAGCTGCTCTGAAATTCTAAAGGTTTTTTTTTTGGCAGTTCGCCAAACCTCATTATAATATTAAATTGCTTTGTATGCAGGTCAACCCCTGAGTTCCGAAACCAATTCCTGACGAGCAAACGGCAAAAATTCTGCCAGCGGCGTCACAAGTCAATATTTGCCTCCTCGTTATTTTCTTCCTTCAGTTCTTTTTTCTGCCCCCAGCAAACACACACATCCTTGAACCTTGAGCACACCCAGATGGGTGACCTTGACTTATGAGCTTTCGCTGGCCCTCAAACAAAGGCAATTGCTCAAGTTCAAGGGCGCACATTGCGTGTCAATGGCAGAAGGCACTAAACTCATTCGCTTGTCGCCAAATGAGCTGCATTTCAATTGCTTTTAATTGGGGGAATCACAGAGAAAAGTCAGCATAAAAAGAGCAGGAAGAACATTCATTAATTGAGAGCCCCTTTCTAGTTTCTGACACTTTATGAATCACTGTTATCAGTGAGTGGGCCAATGCGAGTGATAGCAGTGGGAAACTACGCTTATCGTTGGTGGAAAACTGCAGAGCGATAAATGAAGCAAGGCATTAACATTCGAGTTCGATTAAGTCATGGCCAGGTGACGTCATTGCCACGCGTGACCACTTGAAAACACTTTGAATACACTTAGAACCTAGACAATATTTAAAAGTTCGTGAAAATGGCATTAAACAAAATAGTAATACTCGAGCGAAGGTGATTTCCCAGCATTGCAGTGAAAAGATTTCCTACTTCACCTTTTACATAAAATCGCAATCTCTTTAAATTCATTTTCCACCCAAGTTGAAAAAAGCATCCAAGTCTTTGTTGCTTCTATTTGCATATATCGATGTTACATCGATAAGAATCTACCTTTGTCCAGGGTTGCATTTTTTAACTCGATAGTTTGTTTTAGAAATTTGGTAATCGTTAATATCGAAGTAGGCTTTGACAAATTATTATTGACTTGGCTGGGCAAATAACAAGAGAGCTCTCATAATTCGGCCGGCAGTCAAGGCATAAGGACTGCTTTCGGATTTAGTCCGATCTTTATTTTATTTTAATTTTATTTTAAGTCAACCTTTTATTTAACTTATTTTATGTCTAAAGAAAAAATGATTTAAAGCAAAAAATCGTTTTAGTAGCTTCTTACGGTCGGTTTGGTGACTCCTTGCTATGGTCTTTATTTTCATCTTGTCCTTCTTTTTATCGGTGCTACAAGCTAATTTGCGCCAATTTTGATTTTTATTTTATTGTTTTGATTTAAATGAAACTATTTGCTTTAAATTATTCATTCATTCTAATATTTTTCTTTGAATTTATCCTACTGGTATTTTTTCAGATGTTCTCTACTCGAGTCTCTGATTTATTTTTAGTTAAACGCTTTATTTTTCAAAAACTTAATTTCCTTAAAAATATATTTTTATTTCATTACTTATGTGAATTAATTTGATATCGCAAATAACAAGTCTAGACAATTCGTCCGAAAAAGCTCAGTACGCTCCTTATTTAATGCATTTATTTTTGTAATTATTTTAATCATTTATTAAATTCTAATATACAAAGGACATTCAAATTGAAGTGAAGTACTCCCACCAGTACAAGTTCATGTAACTAATATTTACATTATTCTTATTCCACTGTCATTTTGCATTTATTTATTTCAATTTAAATCACTTCACCCTTGACCATCATCTATTTCCATTTCAATTTTCATTTCCATTGAAGGCGGCCGCAGTGCAGCCGAAGGCAAGCGAAGCATGGAGAGCTGACCAAACGCAATTTTCAATGGAAAACCCCCATCATCATCAGTGACTCCTCGGCCCGCCGCCCATTTGATTTGTGTGGCAATATGTTGGGGCGTTCGCTGCTTAATTCCAAAGAGTTTACGATGGAAAGTGTTTAGGAGCAGTCGGGCATGGCCCCACCAACCATCCATTCGTCAACAATTGCAGCTGATGAGATGTGCATTAGCCAGATGAAAACAGCGACGGGGGTACCGCTCAACTGGAGGTCAGGAGAGTCCAGCTGATTGCGAGTGGGCTTTTTCTATGCATTTTCTATTCAGTTTGCATTTGTAAATAAGTAAATTGAAATGTATTTTTAAATCTGACTGATAAAAGGGGGAAAAGGAAATGTTATTAAATATTAAAAGATTACTTCTAGGGTTGTTACAATACATATTTCTTTTACAAACTTGTTACTTGTTGCTGACGCAATTTATTAAATCAATCTATGCCCATGATTCAACGGTCGTCCTATTTCATAGATTTCAATCAAGCAAAGACATTGATTGTTCATGATTTCAATTTAGAGCTCGGAACAAACATGGAAGTAAACAAATAAAACAGTGTGAGCCACAGAACTTCTAAGAATCTGGTGCACTTAATCCCCCCGCCGACCCGAAGCACTCGAAGTGCCATTAACAGAGAAACCTTGGAGTTCATTCGGGTGCTTATCAGTTCATTGATATGGTATGGTATGGTATGCCCTTTACGGCTTAACCAGTATAAGGGGACCCGCATATTTCCTCTCCAAACACGATGATAAAAATAAAAAAAATGAACAGAAGACCCAAGGCAAAGTCAAGTTGATTTCTTGAGCGGAGAACAAATATTACACAAACTTGGCATACTTTTTTTTTGGATCCTCCAAAACCAGAAGAATGCCAGCTCGAGGACGGAAACATATATCGCTGAAAGAGAGAGAGAACGGCTGGTCATATCTCAAATATTCTATTTATTTCACTCACCCCTGCGATAAGGCAGCACAAGTCTGAGGAATCGCGATAAGATAGCGAATAAAAAAAGCCTAGCTAAAATACAATTTTGCCATACAAATTCAACAAACCCCGGGTCTGAGTCACCCGCTCGCACAACTGTTGAATGCAACAGAGCAGCAAGAAAATAAATAAAAACAAAGTAAGCTGCGAAAAAAATAAATTATTTGCATATCAATAAAGCGGTTCTGTTCGCTTCGCCTGCGACGAAATGCAAACGGAAAATAATTGAAAACAAAATGTAATGTTTTTGCCTTATTTTGTGTACATTATGCATTTACAGTCGTTTCGGGGCATATCCGTTGGGTATTTACAGAGTTGTAGTATGAGAAACATAAAGATTTTAGTTAACTTTGAATATACTCATCATTTTGAATTATAAAAGTTATAGAAAATAAGTGAAAATTAGTATTAAATTTATTGAGTAATGTTTCATATGTTATCTCTAATGATAAAGCCGCTTAGATCATTAGGAAAAGGACTGCTAAAAAGTCTTATTTTATTTTTTTTTTCTATATATTTATTAGCTAATTCCCTTTGGCATTGCTTTTTTATCAGTGACTCACTCCTTCTATAGATAGAGTATTCCCCCTTCGCCAAACATTTTGGCCCTTAATTCGCGGATTTCGTGACAAATTTTCAGCGAATGCACAGTGACTCATGGGAGTGATCCATCAGGTCTCATAATTTCAGCGAACATGAATAAGAAATTGTAGGCAGTGAGAGAGAAAGAGCCGCAAAAAGACTTGGCTAATGGTAATGGGGCCTACAGATGAGGGCGTGGCGGTACCATTTCTTCATTAACCCATTGGCAGCGATTCACAGCCCACGCCAAAGTCAATTCAAGACGAAATCCAGGCGTGGCAAGGGCAATTTATTAAAATTTCAGGACAGCTTTGGCTGTGGAAGAAGGAGTGCTGGAGAAATATCACAAATCCCCAGCAGAAACGATAAGATAAAAACCACGTAGAGAAAAGGAATGTAATTCAATAAGTTTCTTAAATATTACTTGGTTTGCTTGGCAACTTTTAGCTTTTAAAAAAATTATATCTTTAACTTTTAAAAGTAGTAAAATAAACAAATGTAATTCTTCTTCTTCTGGCCCAACTCTTTTCTCAGTGCATTGTGGTAAATAATGGCAAATATGAAATCTGATAAAATGTTTTCATTTGGCGATTCATTTGTTGACCATTGATTGCCATTGTTGCCGGCATTGTGTTGGCGTTACATAAACGCGTCACTTTGTTGTTCGCATTTCCACTTTTTGTCTAGGCAACCGAATCACTTAAACAAGCGGAAGAAAGCAGCTTTAGCTTTGTTTGGGATGCAAATGTTGCTCGCAAGGCGGCGATATATACAATATACTTAGTATATATTAGAGGTCTGCATGAATGCACTCAAAGCAGCATTTGGTACTCTCACTCAAAGTTCAGACTGACTGAGTGAGACATTGAGTAAAACGGATTCGGCAAATGTGGTGAAGGCATGAGTAGAAAATTTACCATATCCGAACGGCGAAGCAATGCACGAATGAGTTTCGCGACCGAGTACTCGGTTAGTTGTGCGCCGCAGTGGCGAAGTCAAATTTATTGCGTGTTTGTTTTTTCGTATTTGTTTTTGTTTTGCTTTTCAATACAAGACATAGACAAATAGAAAGACATGGATTATTTATTATATATATGTAATTTATTTATTTTATTTTTCAATTACTGAGACGAGAATGCCAAAATTTCACTCGAGTACTCGAAACATTTACTCTGTATTCACTCATTCTATCCATTCCGCTTTGGTTTAAATTTCACTCATTTCGCACACAACGAATACAACGCTAACCAATGCGCAATTCACTTTGTTGAAACCGTTTTGGCACGCCGAATTGCGACTCAAGCTGGTTGTACTCAAATAACCGAAAATTTTGAGTGCATTCGTGCAGACCTCTAGTATATATAGAGAGCTGAGCAAGCTGCTGCTGGCCTTTCCATTGTCTGTCCCTTGGAAATTGTTCATCAAAAGAAATCATCATCAGTAGACTGCCACGGGTGCGGTGCATATTTCGGGACAGTAGGGGGGATCCCGGGGCACCAGAGGGAGGGTCTTTCAATCAGCTTCCCATTATCAGCCGGCAACATCAACTAAAAAGCGAAAAAAAAAATACAGAAAAGAAAAGCGAAACACAAAGACTGCACAATCTTGGGTCTCTCCACAAAGAAGCCATAACAAGGTTGGGATGCGCACATTAAGATTTATTAATATTGTCGGCTGTATAGACCCGCCTCTTCTTAGTAGGAGTAGTTCCCCTATCGATCGGGGATTATCTCTCCGGCGAACATTGAACAGTAGCCGGAAGGTTCAGCAAAGGGTCAGCTTTGCGGGGAAAAATCGAAGGAAAATAAGTAGCCAGCACAAAAGTTAGGCCTGGAAAATTACTGAATAATTGAAAGTGAATTCGGTTGAAAATTATTTATACGTAATCTGCCTAACATTCTATTTTAGGGTATCGGGGTCTTGGGCACAAGTCCAAGGTTAATTCAATAAATTGGCAATTAACAATTGCCGCCTAATTGGAATATTTATTCAAAAATATGAGTGTACAAACAAACTCTAGCGGGGTTTTTTGTATAAGCTTATAATAAGCCCCAGTCCAAGATTTAGAGAAAAGCTTGAAGAAAAGATAAGGTTAAGAAAATATGTAGGTTATGGTTGGATTTTATGGTGAATTGCTGAGATAAGAATTATAGAAGATAACCCCATAAAATTGAGTTCTTGATTTTAATTTAAGCAGTTTTGAATTGCTTGTATTAATTTTAAATGGTTTTGTATACTTAAAAACGTAATCTTACATTTACAATGATTTCTTTAGAGCTACATAATTCCATTAAAAATGAATAAATGGTTAAATATTCAGCTACTTTAAGTCAACAGCTAATGCAGTGATTAATTGCCTTTCAGTGAGGACTTTAAAATAGTTCTAAGAGATTTAATTAACCCATTATATGCAAACCCACAAAACAACCGAAAAACCGCAAAACCTAAAGCTGAATTTTTACTTTTATTTTTATAACAAGCGAGAAAGAGGGAACATTTCCACTAATTTGCATCCGAGAACATTTGTTCTCCACTTCCCATTGTGAATTTGCCAAGTTTTGTTTTTGTTTCAAGAGGTTTATGGTGGTGGGGGAGGGGGTTTCGGAGGGGTTAAGGCTTTTCAACCGCTGAAACTGTGTAAATTTATGGCTACATGAAATCATCAAAACGAAAAAAAAACCCATTTTAAAGACCTTTTCTTCGGACAGCTGAAAATAAAAACCGGTTTCCTTGTTTTTTGTTTTAAGCAAACTTTTATATTGTTTTTGTTGCCTAACTTTGGTTGTAAAAATGTAGTAAAATTACTATTTCAGTTGGCATTTTAGTCATGGAGCGTTTTATTAAGAATTTCATTGTTTTTATTTATTTTTCGTACAAATAATTTGGGAATAAAAGAAAATTAAAATTCTTCCCAAGCAATTAAATATTGTTCTTGAAGATTATTGCCAAACTATTTATTTATCTTATCTGCAGAATTTTAGAGTTAATCAGCTAAGGGATTCCAAGGGATTTCCACAAGAAAACCCAGTGTCATTGGGTTAAGGCGACACACCCACCCCAAAAAGCAAACGAAAAACAACAACAATAACAAGAAGTGGTATTTTCGGGGCGCACACAATGCGAATATGGCGCGTAAAGGGAAGACGGCAAAAATAGGCGGACCCACCCCGAAAAACTAGGAAAGCAAGGCGCAAAAAAGACACGAGACAAACTGCAGTTTTGGAGAGTTGAAAACTTACTGTTATTATCCATGTTGCTGCCGCTGCTGCCTACTGGTAACCACTGATTTCAGCAGGTTCAATGCACCGTATCTGATTCTTTTTTTGTTGTTTCTTAACTGCGACAACACCAGAATCGAGTTTATGAATCACGCGCGCGTTAACCGCAAAAAAGAAAATAAAGAGCGAAGGTAGCGCAAACTAAAGACGGTAGGAAATACCTAGAATTTATATACACAAGTATTTCTTTTGACGGGTTTTTATTTTGACCCTGTTCGCAGTTAAATTTCAACAAAGAGAGCGGCCAAGAGAGTGTGATGAGAGAGGCGGGGACCGAGGGCGAGAACGGGGATTGCGAGAGCGCATTTAATTTCGCGTCACGTAAAAAACGCCGCCGCACCGAAATTTGTTGTTGCAGTATTCTTCCTCCTCTTTCGCTGCACTTCTTTCTTTTCCACTCCTTCGCCCTGGCTTGACTCCTTTTGCTGCCTTTCCTATTCGCTGGCTTTCATCTCCTCCACGCACTTGCATTTGGTTATCGCTTTTCTCGCACTTCCACACTCATTCGTATGCACTTTATTTACTTTGCTTTGCTATTGATTTTCGCCACTATGCACTTAGTAATTTTTTTTTAATTTGAAACACGCAATGTTGCTACAATATAGGCGCCACTTTTCCAGATTGTCGCCTATCTGTTGCGATTTTTTGTTAATAAACTGCACTTTTTGGTAACAACAAAGGCGGCGCAGAGCGAAAAAACGCGTACACGCCGACGTACTCCCACAAAACAACCGTTCGCTTCGACCAACAAACAACAACAAAATCAGTGTTAGTGTTGCCAGATGAATATTTTGTTTTCCCCCTAAAAAATCTCAGAAAGTCGCTGTTTCCCCCTAAAAATACAAGTCTTCCCCCTAAATTTAAAAAAACTATTAATTTCAAATAATTAAGAGAAGAAATATCTTATTATGACGTGGGAATGTTGCAAAGCGAAAAACGATAAAAAAAATACCACCTGTTTAAAAAGCTGCCAACTCGTTACGTCTCTTTCGTCTTTCGCGTGGGAGAGAATAACATAACATAACATAAGAAGTATAACATAAAATTCAAGCGCGGCGGATTCAAAAATTGTTAATATTTACCATTTATTTTAAAATCAATTATAAAAATATCAATAATATGAAAATATGAAAGCAAATAAAATTACCCCACCTAGCGGTCGCTTCGATTTTCTAAACGCCATCTACATTTCAGAATTTAGCGGCGCTTTGTCAAAATTCGGGTTAACAGAGTCAAATTTCGGGTTAACATGTATTTGGACGTAGAATTTCGCGTTAACATGTATTTGGACGTAGAATTTCGAGTTAACATGTATTTGGACGTAGAATTTCGAGTTAACATGTACATGGGGTCGAATTGAAGCTGTTAAGAACAACAGTCTGCTAAAAGGAGAGGAGACAGCAGTGTTGCCAGGTCTTGAACAAAAAATAATGCCAGATTTACGAAAAAAACTAGCTGAAAATAGCAAATTTGTTTGTAAAAATGGCTGAAAAAATGGCTAACATTTTGTTACCCCAAAAAATAACCAAATTACCCCAAAATAACCAAAAAATTGAATTTTAATTTAAATGTCCAATAATGATTTTATTAAATCTACATCTTCACTGGCTTCATTGTTATATTTTTCATTTTCGGCCACCATTTTTAAAAATTTCGTTGGCACTTCATAATCGTGGCAGCATTTTCCATTTCTGCGCAGGCCGTATATAAAGAGGAATATTAATAATGCTGCTTTAAAAACTTAAGTAAATGGAAATAACTTATTTTTAAAATTGAAAGTAGAAATCACTGTTCGATAAGTATTTTCACTCAAGTCACTTAGAGTATTTTCGCTGTAACTGGTAATTTTCACAGACCTAAATCACGGGTTCGAGAAAATTGCCGAAAATAGCTGAAGTTTATTTTAAAGTAGCTAGATTTATAGCTAGTAGCAATTTCTTAATTTTTCTAGCATTCGGCCTTTCAAAATGGCTAGAACTAGCCATAAAATTGCTAAACTGGCAACACTGATCGAGAGAGACGCGTGGGAGAGCATAAAAATTGGGAGAGCAAGAGAGCAGAGAGCAGCTCTAAACAAAAACGTAACAATCTATCGTGAAGATTTACGACGTAAGGACATGGGACGATAGGAAGCAACTTTAGCTTGAAAATCGCAGTTTTTGACGGGAAAAAATATAAAAAAGCCAAACATTTTTATGGGTATATATATTTTATATATTTTTTTCTATGGATAGCACGAGTATTATGTACAAGAGTTTTCGTTGAGCTATGGTCAAGATTTTAACCTATTCGATTTGAAGGGTGCGCTCTTGTACAGAACTCTACCAGAATTTCGCACCAACAGGCTTGGGGCAGTTATTTTTTTTTTTTTTTAACTGGTGTAATTTGTTCATTCTTCTGAGCATACCATTTTGTCTTGTGTGTCTACAAAAAATCAGAGAAAGAAAAAAAATGTTAAAGTAGGAACTTCTGAGCAGTTAATTTTTTCCATATAACCATATAACAAAAAATATTGAAGAAGAATAGCTATAATTCCCGCTAGCTGCTATTTTACAATCTATCCCGCCTCTGCTAATTGAAAAGCGCTAGACCGGAAAATAGCTAAATTCGCAGCCCAGGGGAGCAGAGAGAGAGAGAGAGAGATAGAAACTTGGAAAAACATCGATGGTATATCGATACTACCACTATCGATACATCGATAGCTACAAAGTAAGACCCAGGAACTTTTTCACAACAGGTTTGAGTCGTGGCTAAAAATTAGCGTAGGGAAACCCCGATTAATTTAAATTAGCAATTTTAAAGTATTATACTATTTGTCGCTTTTTATGGCGGATTTGACTTCGAGTTTTTATCTTTTATTGTTAAGATTACCTTATTTGAGATTTTTAAATATATTGAAGTCTTGAGGTGAACTTGGTGTCACCATGGAAACGCTTAAAAGGACCAAAACAGATACCAACTCTTGTTATTTATTTATTTGGTTTAGTTATTGAACTTTCAGTGCTAATATTATTTAAGGAAACCGAATAAATACAACTGAATAACTGCTAAAATGAGTGCTACCGAATCCCAAGCAGCCGAAGTAGTTCCTCCACCGCCACCAACGGCTGCGGGCAGGCCAAGACCGCCAACTTCACAGCTTTTTTCGGTGAGTTCTGTGAAAATTCCCTTTAAAATTCCTTTTTAAAGAAGTTTTCCTCCTTTAGCGAGGAAACCTGGTCAGCAGTCGGGCTGCTGGAGGCGATAAGACCTCACTGGCGAGACCCTCAACCGCTGTCAGAGCTGTGGGCTATGCGGCCAATAGTGCCGGAACCAACCAAAAGTTTGATCAGTTTTTCCTGGAGAAGGCCAAGCAGCAGACTCTGTCATCTGCAAATGCTGCTGTGGATGCCGCCAAGGAAGTCAAGTAAGTAAAAGGCTTGAAAATAAAGTATTCAAGATTTGAAAAACCCAATGCTCGTTGAAAGATGAATATCTCAGGATCTCTAAGAGCTACAGATGTGAAATTTGGTATACAGACTCTTGTAATAATCATGTCATCTTTTCCACACCTAAAAATTATTAATTTGCAATTTCTGTTACTCCCATTATAGTCCCCAAATCAAGTACAAGAATCTAGAGAGCAAGATTGTCAAGCTCTTGGAATCCTCGATCGTTTTGGCCAGGCAGAGCTCCACGCCGGGAGACTCTACCTCCGATCCAAAGTCCTCAGCCGAGGCTTTAAATAAAGCCAAGGAAGCCTTCTCCTTGGATCGAACCCTTCATAGATTTCGCGACCAGCAGGGCGAGAATGTGTACCACAACTTCGACTTAACTTATGCGGTGAGAAAAGCTTCCAAAATAATTAAGATCCTTAATAAATCCAACTCCTTTCCAGGTCTTCTTCAATCTCGCCGAGCAATACGAGCGCAATGATCTCCACATCGAGTCCCTGAACACGTATAGCATCATGACCAAGAACAAGATGTTTCCCCATGTGAATCAGCTCAAGATCAATATGGGCAACATCTACTTTAAGATGGGACTCTACCAGAAGGCAGTGAAGATGTATCGCATGGCCTTGGACTCAGTGCCGAAGAACCTGAGCCAGCTGCGCCTGAAGATCCAGGAGAACATAGGAGTCCTCTTCGTCCGCATGGGCTCCTACTCGGATGCGGCCTCCAGCTTCGAGTTCATCATGTCGGAACGGGCAGACATCAAGAGTGGCATCCACCTGCTGCTCTGCTATTACGCTCTCGGAGACGTGGACAAGATCAAGGCTGCGTTTCGCAGCCTGTGCGATGTCCCAGCTGGCGAGACGGAGACGGATCTGGGCACCGAGAGCAGCATCATCAAGCTGCAGCAGCAGACGGGTCAAGTAGCGGGAGCTCAGGAGGAGTCTACGGATCCCCAGGCCGATGTGGCCGTGATCGATGCCGAGGGAGGTGGCTCCTACGAGAAGGTACAGGAGACCGCAAGGTCCTCCGCCAAGACCAAGCAGCGCTATGTGCTTCAAGCTCTCAAGGCAGACGAACTGGCGGTGTATACCAAGCAGCGAAGGAATGCTGAGAAGCGTTCCATCACCATGATCGTGGATCTGATCTCGCCCGTCATCGAGGAGAACTACAACGACGGCTACAACTGGTGCATCGATGTCATCAAGTCGTCGAACATGGCCTGGCTGGCCAGCGAACTGGAGCTGAACAAGGCCCTGGTCTACCTCCGGCAGAACGATGTGAACCAGGCCATCGAAACCCTGCAGATGTACGACCGCAAGAGTGAGGGTTCCATGACGGCCAGTGCCCTGACCAATCTCAGCTTCATCTACATAAGTCTGGGGAACCTGGAGATGGCCCGGCACTGCCTCAACCAGCTGCAGGATATCGGAGCGCTGGACACGAACCCTCTGGCCCTGATCAATGCCAGCATTGTGGATCTGCAGAAGCAGGATTTGGTGTCAGCAAGGGAACGCCTAGAGCGAGCTCTGCAACTCCAACCCACGAGCTTCGAGGCCAACTACAACCTGGGACTGGTGGCCTTGGCCCAGCAGGATTACGAGCTGGCCGAGGAGCGTTTCGAGCTGCTGAAGGCCCAGCTCTTGGTGCCCCATTCGGTGCAGCACAGCCACGTCTTCTATCAGCTGGCCAAGCTGCAGGAGCGCAGGCTAAAGGGCGGCTCCCCTGGAGCTTCCCTGCAGGGTTACCTGCAGGTCCTTGGTATATCCGCCGCCGACATTGACTCGCGGCTATTCGAGAAGGTGGGTTCGCTGTACGAGCAGATCCAGGACCACCAGGAGGCGAATCAGTACTACAACGAGGCGTATCGCATCAACATGAGCGACATCAGCATCGCCAGCTCCATCGGTTCGTATTACATCAAGCTGCAGGCCACGGAGAAGGCGCTCTACTACTACGAAAGAGCAGTCCTGGCGGATCCCAATGATCCTAACTTGATGCTCCGCATAGCCAGCTGCTTCCGGAACTCGTACCTGCCACCAAAGCAATACTTGGGCATGTTCCAGAAGATCTATGCCCGGTTTCCGGATAATCTAACTTGCGTCAGAGCCCTGATGCAGGTGACCAAGTCTCTGGGCATGTCCGATCTCCACGAGCGCTACTCTGCGGATTATGCCCGGCTGCACAAGCAGCAGCAGGAGCGCCAGAATGAGCAGCGATATCAGCAGCAGCGCCTCTCCTCGGCCACCTCGTCGTCGGCCTCCTCAGGCGGCAGCCGATTGCGTAGTGTCCGGAAGTCCAACGAGGAGCGCGTTCCGGAGAATACTGATCTGTCGCAGAGCATGACCTATGCCCAGAGGCCCGCCTCCTATACCGTGCAGCAGTTTGATCCCTTGGGTCCGCCGGCAGAGCGTCCTCGCACTGGGATGTATCGGGGTCAGAAGAGCAAGGATGACTCGGATGATGATGCGGAAATGAATGCAGAGAGCTTGTTGCCCATTTAAGGGAGAGTCTGGAGAGCATTCTGCATGCGGAATTGGTTTATGCAAACAGTTTTACTTCAGTTCTTGAATACATCAATAAATATTAAGTGAGACTTCTCTTTTTAGTGATCCTTAGTATCCCAATTTAATTGTAGGACACCAGGAGACCTTTGGCCAGCTCCAGGGCCTTCTCCTTGCCCGCCAGCTCTTCGACGATTTTCAAAGCGAAATCGTAGGCGGTTCCAGGGCCGCGACTGGTTATGAGTTTGCCATCCTGGACCACATTCTTGCCCTCCACATAGCTGCAAATTATAAAATGTTACAATTTCGATTCCACAAATATTAATTTTGAAGAAATTCAACCTGTATTTATCGACCAGCTGCTCTTTCATCGAGGGATACGAGGTAAGGGACTTTCCGGTGGCGATTCCATGCTTGGCCAGAACTGTGGGCGCAGCACAGATGGCGGCTATGAATCCACCGCTGGATTCCTGGGCCTTGAGGATCTCACCCACCACCGGCGAAGCGCCCATGGCATTCGAACCTCCCAGGCCGCCGGGCAGAACCACAACATCAAACTTATCGGTGGCTACTTTGGCCAACTCAACATCCGGCAGTATTTGAACGTCCCGCGAACATTTCACCGGTTCTGCTCCATTCAAGCCCCCCACCGTGACCTTGATCTATCAAAACATATAGATTATATACGTGATTAAAGCATGATTTTCCGGGGAACTCGTATACAACTCACCCCAGCACGACGCAGGACATCGGCGGCTATGATGAACTCCATTTCCTCGGCACCGGGAGCCAAGATAATCAAGGCGCTTTTCGACATATTTACAAAATTGCTAAAACGTCGAGAAATTGCAGAAAAACCAAAGAGAACCATGCAATGCCGATATATAACTATCGATAACAACCCGATAGGTTTTGATGGCGCTAACTCTTAAGGCGCCTCCAACGCAGCTATGAGCAAGAAATAAAAATGAGAGAATCTAGCTTAAGCCCTAGTAGCTATAGCTAGATTTAATGATTTGTAACAATTTGTAATTGTTGCGGAATCAGAGCCTAGATAAATAAATAATAAGAATGAGAGAATAAAAGGTTTGAGTCTGAGAAGAAGAAAGCAACAAGTACAACAAATATTTATAAGAATTTTTTAAAAATACTTTAAAATTATATCATCGTTTAATGAAAACAAGAATCTCTAATGGCTTATTGTGTTCATTTCCACGAAAATCTGCAAAACGATATTGGTAATTCCAAGTTTAGCTTATTGATTGACGAATCAATACTTGGTAAGTTTATCATATGTTTTTAAGTAAGTCGGGTTACCATGGAATTAAACAAACTGGTTTATAGCAGGAGTCGCCATTAACTATTTAAGTATCTACATTTTCATGTCATATTGAACTATTGAACCAAAGTACCGAGGAGGTTGCTGTAGGTGACATTTTGGACACATTACTTAATGAATAAATACCACTTAATTTATAGCTATTAAAATAATGATAATAATTAATATTTAATTTTGATTTATTATACTAAAAAAAAACGGCTATTTTTTTAAATTAAGTTGTTTTTGACAATTTTGGTCAGAAATAAGCTAAAGCTTTGGAAATAGGCTAAAATAGCAGCATTGGTGAGACCAGTTGCCGTGAAGCAGAAAATCCACCCTCTTTGCTGACGAATCCCACCTAATAAGCGCAATGCCCGCCGGGCACACTGCCATTAACAAAAAACGGCAGCAACAAAAAGCAAACCACACAGTAATTTCTACTAAATTTAAGCAAATCGCGCACCGAAAATGCCCGAAAAATCGGAATAGGCCAGCGCGAAGAGTGGAAATGCGTGCGCGATAGTGCAACAAGTGGAAAACGAGCGAGAGAGAAAGCAGAAGGCAGCGATTTGTCAACAACAAAAAAAGAAGAAAATGAAAAAAACGAAGGAAAAAGAAGAAAAGAAATAAGTGCCGTGTGTTGGAAACGCGAAAAAGGCGAGAACAAAGAGCCAAAACGGTGGAAATTGTGTTGGGATACGTTGGCCCGAAAGGTAAATGGGAAAATCCCTGGTGAAAATGCAACGTTTGCAGCTGGAATTTGCGTATTTCCCAGCCCAAAAGAAAATGCAATTCCCCTCAGCTATGTGCGTGTGGTAGTGTTCGAGTATCTGAGCTGTGTGCGTGTGTGATTGTGGATGTGTGTGTATTTCCAATTGTGTCTGTGGAAACCGAGGAAAACTGCACGGAAAAACGCACAGCAGCGGCAGCGGGCAACGCAAAAAAGCAATCAAAAATGTGCGGAAAAGTGCCTGAAAACGAAATGCGAAATCGCTGGCACACTCGCACACATGCAACAGGCTGTATTTACATATTTCGTTCACCCTCTCTCTCTGTCGCTCTCCCGAGGGGAGTATCTGTGTGCACGTGTGTGTGTGTGAGTGGGAGCGTGAGAGAGAGAGAGCGAGCACGAGAGAGAGGCCCCCTGCGTTACTACATAAATCGGATTAAATTCTTCAGCTGCGTTCTATCTCCCATCTCTGTCTGCCAGTGTGTACGTGTGTGTGTGTGTGTGTGTATTGGTGGAAAACTATTAATACGAAATACCATTCAATTTAATTCGAGTGTAAATTGAATTTTCCTGCCTTTCCCAGCGATTATTCCTTGATTTTCCAGCCACATTTGAGCAAGGTCGTTGTTTTCCACTATTTTTCAACTTCAACTAATTGTCGGCATAATTTCAGTGTCGAAAATTCGCACGGGATTGCTCACAAAACGTAAATAAAAACAATAATAAAGGGTAAAAACAACAAACGCGACAATTACAGTAACCGCAGCCACAGCAACAGTAATTGGGGGAATTAAAAAATAATAAAACGAAAACGGAGCACAGTGAAGTCCCAATAAGTGATAACATGGTATATTTATAACCTAATATTTCTTATTTGCTTCTTAAAATACTTTAGACTTTAGGCCAAATAATGGATCCAACTTTGAATCTATGTGAATAATGGTAATATTCATTGAATCCAATTTAATATTTATCATTAATTGGCGTTATGTCTGTAAGATATCCATTTAAGATATCAACCTCAAAAATCTATGGTTTATTATTAACAATTTGGCCAATTAAAATATGATTGAGATATGTAAATTCCTAGAAATATGTCTTCTACATATCCTCTGCTAAAATTATCAAAACTTTTCATGAAATAGTATTTCTTGATCACCTTCAGTCAGTATTCACTGTAGCTGTGACAATATCTCTGTAATGTTGATGCAACCGTGGGCAGCTGCTGCCTGCGATTTACATATGAATAAAGCACCAGGCACCGCAACCGGCAGTATGAAGGAAAATCCATGCGAGCAGAAAAGTAAATGTAAATGCAAGAGATGCAAAATGTGGCACAAGTAACTGCAAAACAATCCCCCTCCCAGGCCCCCGGCGCAGCTCTTTGTAATTAGCGGCGTCGCCGCCACTGCGCTTCAATGTCAGTGCGACAATAATTTCTCAGGCGGCGCTATTAATGGCATGCGAACCAGGAGAGGCGAGCCCCTCCTCCTCCTTTTTTCACAACTTTTTCTCAGCCAAAATTTAAATACTTGCAATTGGGGTTATGGATATGTCAAAAGATACCAAAAGTTTATGAGATATAATGTTACTTCTTGAGGAATAATTTTAGATAATTTTTAAATGTAATTTTTTAGGGTTAGTTCTTTATTATTGATTTAATTATTAATTTCATAAAGTTTACAAATACTTGGTTTATGAGATAATTAGTTAAAGATCTTAAGATCTTTCTCGGTTTTAGGGTTTCATTTAAAATTTAAAGTTAAAATGTTTTCTTTAATATATGCATTAATTATTCCCTGTTCTCGTTTACGACTAACTTAATTTAAATCTGTCGAATTATTTAAATTTTTTTGCCAGAACAATTGATTACGTAGGGGGGTTAAAGGCTGAAAATGGCCTTGTATTTTTATGTTCCTTATATTGGCGGATTTTATCTGTTAAACGTTCAAAAATGCAATAATATTGACTGTGGTATCAACAACCTAGGTTTTGCAATTATTGGCCAAAGGCCAAAATGGGAAAAGCTAAAACCAAAAGCTTGACCAGTCAGTACGAAAAAAAAACTTAAATAAAATAAAAACTCCTCCCAAATGCGCAAAATGTTGTTGTATCTACTGATGTTTTGCTATTGTTGTTGCCCCTGCAATTGTTGTTGTTTTGTGTGTGTTTTTACGTTTTTTATATTTTTTTTTTAGCGACAGCAAACAGCGGCGTCATCGTCAGCGACGCTGAAAATTGTTTAAATTCCATTCACATTCCAGCATGCAATTCGTAGTGGATTATGTGAGTGTGCTGTTGTTGCTCCCTCTGCCAGCGTCGACGTCTGTGTCGGCAGCATGGAACAGGTGAGGCTCCGTTGGCGTTGATCGTGTGCATTCCAAAACACACACATGCAAACATTTTTATACGAAAACTCTGAGAGCAGGGCAATAAATACAATGTTGCTGCCCCTGCTGCTGCTGCTGCTGCTGTTGTTGTTGTCGTTGTTGTTGCTGCTGCTGCTTTTAAAAGTAAATGAACGATAAAACAAGAAAGGAAGGAAGGTTAAAGCAGCGAATAAAGGCGAATATCAGTGATACCCTGCAATGGTTGAATGATAGTACAGATACCCTACTAAATGTAGACTTAATACTTATACTTAATACTTATTTCTAATTTATTAAACCTGATAACTAGTAATTAATGATATCTTCTCCACTAAATGTTGTTCAAATTAATTTATGAAAACTCTTTAAATACACAGTTCTTTCCTAGTCCATATACTCTTCATTTTGACAAAATTTCAAAACCACAAAAGCTTAATGACAACAAAGAAATAATTTGCAAAAACAGCTGTCATAATTGTCGGTTGGTATTGTTTTTAATGGCTTTTTAATATGGTTCATGTGAGAAAATTATATTTTAATTAGGGGGAAGCCTGAGTATATTTTAATTGTAAAACTAATATTTATGTTCAAGTCTTGTAAATGACATTATTGATATTTGATGGAAAAAAGAGGCTTTGAGTGGCAGTGGGGGACTCCACGACACCTCCCCATTTTGTATCACCTCCTTGCGCCGCCGCCACTGCTGCTGCTGTTGCTGCTGCAATGCAAGTCGAGCGACTTGAACGACGAAAATGCAATTTAGCTCGTTTTTCTTGCTTGCTTCGATTCTCCTCCGCCACCCCCTTTTTTGCCTCTCCGCCCCCCTTTCATACACATTTTGAAAATACACGTCTATGTGCGGGTATCTGACTCGGTGTGTGTGTCAGTGCATGAGAAAAAAAGGGAAAACGAAACGAAAACACAAGAGAGCGCGTAGAGTGGAGCAAAAGCAAAGGCAGAGGCAAAAGCAAAAACAACAACAGCAGCAGCAGCAGCAGCCGCCCGCCCCCTTTTTTCCACCTCCTTCAGCAGCCCCCTCTCTTTGCTGCGAAATAAGTTGCCGAGGAATGCGCATTTTTGCAATAATAATCAGCAACTAATACTATTTTTATCTTCTGCCCTGACGCGTCGCACACTTTTGTGCCTGCCTCAGTGTGTGTGTGCAGTGTGTGTGCGAGTAGTGTGTGCTTGAGTGTTTGCCCCCTGCAGCGTGTTTCAGCTCACTCACTTGCTCTCCTTCTCCCTGTTGCTTGCCTTGCCATCCGCCCCTTTTAGCCCCCACCTCTTAGAGCGATCTGCTCTTCTGTCGATGATCGCTCTCTTTTTCGATCTCTTGGCTCTTCCGATCTACGGTTCTCAATAGAATATGTAGGGAATGCTATCGAAAGGGAAAATTCATTAGAAGATGAATTGGGAAATATATCGAAATAATCGAATAAACCCATATTCCTAGTAGATAGGAATAAGATCTAGGTGAAAAATACCATAGGATACATTGATAATTATATCCAAGTTGATCGATATAATCGTTTTAATCATTTGCAATAATTACCGATAAATGTAGAGATGCGTTTTCATGAGCCTTAATACGATTTTAGAATTTAGGATCGATTTTATTGGGATTACATTTAGGAGACTTCAAATTAGAGCTGGCAAATATGTATTTTTATAGAAAACAAGCGGAAAAGCTACAGCCGAGTGTGACCGACTGTGAGATACTCGGTACCCAAGGCATTGGTGAAATTAAACAGCACATGGACATGGAAAAAAGAAAATGTTGACTAATGAAGACATATGTTGCTAGAAACATGTTGAGCAACCCTCAAAAGCGACAAATGTTGCTGGGAACATTTTGGGCAACTCTTACAAGCGACAAATGTTGCTGGGAACATTTTGAGCAACACCCAACAAAGACAAATGTTGCTAGAAACATGCTGAGCAACACGCACGTGCGCTCTTTCTCTCTCTCTCAAGAAGTACACAGAATCTTTATTGTTTTATAACTTCTATGTTTATCATCCGATTTTACTCAAATTTTCAGAACCCGTCCGCGATTGCCTACTTATTAAGAGTATCTATTTACTTTAAGCCGAAAATCACGCCAATAGCTTATATGCCGTTTTTATGATTTTTGGGGGCGAAAGTGGGTGTGGCCAAATTTTAAAACAAACTTGATCTGCGTGCAAAAGATTCCAATGTTGTCACCAAATTTGGTAACTCTAGCTCTTATAGTCTCTGAGATCTGTTGTTTCACACGGACAGACGGACATGGCTAGATCGACTCGGCTAGTGACGCTGATCAAGAATATATATACTCTATAGGGTCGGAGATTTCTCCTTCTGCCTGTTACATACATTCTCGGTTGGAACTAACTTATAATACCCTTGTACCCTATGGGTACCGGGTATAAAAATTTATGGATTTCCAGTTTTTCTATAAATATTAAGTATACGTTACGTAAACTGACTAGAAGTGCTACTTTCTTTATAGCGCTTAATCCTGTTTACATTTCTGCAAATAGCAACTATTTCAAGTAAAACTTCTGTCTACAGAGCGTAATAATTCCCAGGCAAATAAAGTCATCTTCAAGGCGTCAAAATCAACACAATCTTGCTTAGAATAAAACGTTGATGTAAGTTGGCAAAAGTGATTAGCAGTAATTAACCTGATTACCCTTTCCGGAGTGAATTTCTCAGGGACTAACGCCAACCGAGTTATTTATATGGAATTTATCCCTGGAATTTCACAATCGGTATTTCGGCCCATGTTCAATGCGCAGTATAATTGCCAATAAAATGTCTCAATTAATGCTAAATACGAATTTCTGCCTAAGCGCTCTGGCGAAAAAATAGGAAATAAAAGCCATTTAGATGGCTTTAGATATGAAGCCGGGCGGCTGAGTCTCTTTTATGTGGTGAACGCAATTAAACAATTAAAAATTCCAATAGCGTCGCCGCTTAATAACGCATCAAAATCAAAATATTCCAGGCAGACTGTGTGTGTGTGGTGTGTGGGAGGAAAGCAAACAAAACAAACGAAAAAAAAGAGATATAGAGGCCTGCAAGTGAATTAGTTATTTGTACTGTTAATTAGTTATTGGATATGCACACACACTCGGGGCCATATTTGCGCAAAAATACTTTTCGGTATGCGTGGAATGCGAAAATTTCCCAAGTTGGCACCAAAACAAATTATTGTAGGAGGCTATAGGCTATATCCCCCATATCCACCGCCAGGGCCAATCTCTGTTGACATTCGGATTTGGCGCGTGGGGCTGAGATGTTTACCCGCCAAGATCTACTATATACGATCTTGTTATCATCCATGTCGTGCACACAACCCATGGCAAAAAATTCACATTCCTTTGCTAGAAAAAAAGAGTAAAGAAATATAATTAAAGTAAAGAAAAACAAAGTTTTGTCAACAAAATAATTAAAACTCATATTTTTTGCCTGGTGTTGCTATTGTGGTTTTATGTTGGAGACAATTTACAGGGCAATCAAAACGCTATTTGCAGATCAAGGCACGGAGTCATGTTGAATGTGGACAGATGTCTATATGGTTCCATTATCTTTATCGTTATGGGAGAAGCGAAGGAATGTCAACTATTTTGAGTGCCAACTTTATAAGCAAAAATGGTGAACATTAAATGGAATCAAAAAAAGGGAAATGCCAATAACTAAGCAGAATGGGAATGTAATTACTTAAAGTTTTGTTTACTTAAGTTATAAATAAATTTGTTTGCCATCTAAAATCTATTAAAGTCCCCAATTTGATTTATAGTTATAGAAGCCATATTTCCAAAGAACTATTAAAGTCTATTAGCCGAATTCAATCCCCTTAAGCTAGCTGCATTTCCCCATAATTTAAAAGGAATTAAAGTCATACGTACTTAAATAAACAAATAAAAAATCACTTGGGTTGTATTACTATCTCAAATAGCGCTTCCATGTGAGCAATTGGTTTTGTTATGAATCACCACATTGGAAAGATTTATATATATTTATTTTGCGTATTAACTCAAGTGAAGGGAAACACAGTATTTGATTGATTTAAAATTGTTATTAATAACAAGTAAATAAATCTAAAATCGATTTATAGTTGAGGAATTTCTTGAATTATTTTTATTTGCCTTCTAAAATAATAAATCCTAGAAACTGATCCTATAATATAGATTTCCTTTATGTCTATTTTTCATAGAGTATTTTAAACTTCAATGTGTAAAGACCAACTCTATTTCAGCTGCGTTTCCTTCCTCATTTGCACTTGGCACAAATTCGGCGAAATTTCGTATTTGTTTACATATCTATCTACCGATGGCTATTTCGTAGTCAGGTGCGCACGCCACCCCTTTTATATATACATATCTATGTATATTCACCGATCCCCTCTCTATAGTGTGAATTTAATAGTTCGTCATAAAAATGGGTTTGTGTCTGCTTCAGGGGATTTTTTTTTTTTACATTTACCAAGAATTTAAACATGACATAATGTGCGCGAACACGGCGCATAATTTATGGACTCCCGAATCCCCCCACATTATCCCTCGATCGGTTGCAACTTGGGCAACCCGAAAAAATCACTTCCAAAAGCCGTGAATGCGAAAGAAAGCCCCCTTCCAGGTGAACTTCCTCTGCAAGTTCAGCTGGTAATTACGAACAATGAGTGTGGATTTTCCGGCAGCAGCTCTTTAAGCCCCCAGCCTTTTTAGTGACTCACGTCGCCGGCATGTAAATGAGCCGACAGACCCATCAACAGGGGCGAGATAGTGCTGAATTTTTGGCCTTTTCGACCTCACAAATAGCTGTGGTTTTAGGGAGGTTAAAAGAGGTTCAAGTAGAGTTCAGATACCTCAAAAATATAATTTTATTTGGGGTTTTTTTGGATCTTTCAACGCATTATTATTAATTAAAGTTTCAGTTAAGAAAGTATAAACTATTTAAATAGACCATTAAATTGTTCCCATGTTGGAGTTCCTGAAAATAATTATTCTTTCTTAAGATAGTTGCCAGGGTATGTATAACTTTAAGGCCTTCCTTATTGGGTATCCAAGCTTAATAAGGTTTATGCCTTAAATTCATTGAAATAAATCATTTAAAAACTTTATTTAACAGTTTAATACCAGATAATCCGTAGTTTTTATTTAATTTTTAATCATCTGAAGTTGGGCACCTCTGATACTGGCGTTTTCTTTATGAATTTTGACCCACAGCCCCTGATGAGTGCGAGTGCGAGTGAGTCAAAATTTTAATGGGCATTTTTCTGCGGGTGACTGATGATGGGTTTCGGTCTCTGTGAATCGGAATTGGAAACCTTGTTTTCGCATAGCGTGTGACAATTTTCGTTTGATCAATTTTCTCATCCGCACGTCTTATATTTGTGTTTCTTCTCTTTTTTTTTTGTCTATTTTCAGCTACGAGTTGTGGCCGCCATCGATTCGTGTGTAGGATCAATTAAAATTCCGTGAGGCCAGACCAGGCCAGGCCAGGCCGGCCGAGAATCAAATCAAATTAAAAATCAACTAATATTTTGATATTCAGATATTCAAATGAAATTCATTCATCGCCTGGGACTTTGTGCGGATCTGGCAACTATTTTCGAATTTGAATTGTGTCTGCGGTCCGAGCAGAATCTGTGATAAAGCAGACATACAAAGCAAAAAAATACAAATAAAATGTGAGGAGAAATATTTACATGCGAAATGAATGTTGGGCGAGAGAAGTTTTTTGTTATAAATGCAAATGCGAAATGGAAGAATTCTCCATCCGCGCGAGTGATAAATAATCCGACGACAAACAAAAGCAAAGGCCCACACCGCGAGAAAAGGGGGCCCAAGGAGTGCTGAGCAGTGAGCAGTGAGCAGTGTCGGGAGCAGTGCAAACACATTTATCTTTATTGAGAGCAACAATATCAAGATCGAGATAATAAAGCATCGTAAACCTTCGCATACCCCGAGACTAAGTAGTTCATTATACAGTCGCAAGTCGCCACGAATATTCACATAATTGAAATGCAAATGCAAAAAAAACAAGGAAAGGTATCACAACTAAGAGAAGATACGGTGGAATAATCAAATTAAATAATAATAATAATACCGGGAATAGTATCGCGAATTATACGAAATTTATTTAAATTAAATCTCTGGCCGCCGATGTGCCCCAGTGTCGTTTGGGTTGTGTGTGCTGTGTGTGTTGCGAGGGTCAATCGAGCATTTTGTGATATGAGTGCTAAATATCAGAAGAAGCAGAAGCAGCAGCAGAATGCATCCAGCGGGCGAAAAAAGGGGCGGTCGCCCCAATGATAAATACACGGCGGAAGCCCTCGAGAGCATCAAGCAGGACCTAACGCGATTCGAAGTACAAAATAACCATAGGAATAATCAGGTGAGAATGAAAACAATAATACAAAATTAGAATTACGGTTTTAATTTCATTAAGATCGGACAACTATATTATATAGCTGCCATAGAAGGGAACGGTCGATTTATATGAAAATGTAAAATTCTACATGTAAAATGTAAAATTTACAAAATTTACATAATTTGACATTTTTTTTTACATTACCAAATTGGATCGATTTTCAATGATCCAATTGCTGACTGCAAGGGTATATAAACTTCGGTTTACCGAAGTTAGCTTTCTTTCTCGTTTCTACAAGAATTTTCTTCACCCAAAATATATACCCACCATTCACGAATTGAGGAATTTTCATCGCTGACTCATAGAAGATGCCTAACTCAAGCCACAAAACAGGCTTAAAGAATTTCAGAAAACCGTTTAGCCTGGCACTCAACTCATCATAGCTAAGCTCGGTTTAGACCCGGCTCATTCCATCTCTCAGGTCGTCTTAGCTCTGGCTAGTGGAAGTTATGCCATTAAAAATGCTTATCACAGCGTTTTATAGTCGCTCGACAAATGATGCGACAACAACGACAAAAAAAAACAAAGTCCAAAGACACGACAACTTATAAAAAACTAACAACCAGATAAAATGCAAGACACAAAAGCGTTAATAACGAATACAATATTTACAGAGTGGGTGAATCTATGGCTTTAACCAAGAAACTTTGGATAAATAGTAACCGCTTATGTTCTGGATATGTAGTTCTTTATGTCTTACTAAAGTTAGGAGTAATTTTCTTGACTGATTGATTGTTTGGTATTTCTAAATCTTTACAGTCTTAATACATAATTAATCCAATAAGCAATTGATATTCCTTTTATAACATTTTTGGTAAAAAGTTTTATTAAAAAACTGGCACGAGCCACAGAGTTTTCATTTGTCCGCAAGAGTTCGAGCAAGGTCAGGCGGTGGGCGGTCGAGTAGATCCGTGGGCGGATCAGCTGTGGTCAGTTGTGGCCAACAGGAGTTGGCTATTAGCTTGGCCGGAAAATAGAAGGAAAAGAGAGGGAAATCAGCAGCACACAAGCTATATTTAAACGCACAGAGAGACGTACGTACGTCGAGGCTGAGGGGAGTGAAATTAATGAACTGGCAAGCGAAATGCAATTGACCTTCTGCCTTCTGAGTGGGTGGGAGCCAACTGGCTGCCAGACAAAGTGTCCAGCGAAAGAGAGACAAAGAAAGATACAGTGAACACTCGATATTTAAATTAATAAAATAAAAACATATACACAAATCAGTAGCGGCTTCAAATCAGTTAAAAATGTGCGCAAAACTATGCTACGAAATCTAAACAAATTAAAGCTGAACTTGGTACATCAAATATTATAATTTATATATTTTAAAACTTAAGTTCTTACCTTTTCTGAATTTTATAGTAAACCATTTCAAGAAATTATATTATATATCTAAAGTCTTCACTGTATTCTACATTGTATGCGTACACGCGATTGCCCTGGATTTTTCGGATTGACGTCACACCCTCTGTGAACTCAACAGATCAGATCGGAATTATATATATATATAGCCGAAGGCGAAGAGATGAGTGGGATGCCATTGATTTCCATGAAAACCGACAATTACCCAAAAAGAGAGAGGGGTCTTTGGGGGGCGGAGGAGATGACTAATGGTCAAGTTGGTCTTGCTCGATCAGTTAAAGATTTCAGCACCATCTCTGCAATTAGCCAAACAACTTGCAATAATCATTTATTAACTGGTTACTCCCTCTCCCATCCCCCAAAAACAAAAATAAAAACCAAAGCAACTCCCCTTCATTTATTTGGTAGAAGAGTTTGTGAGACTGCAAACAGTACTGAAAATCCATTAAGTTTAATATTTTTAAATAAAAATTGAACAGAAATACATTTATTTCTTCACCTGCAGGACTTTCTAATGATTTTCTTATTTATTTTGTTTCTTGCAAATTAAGACAAACTCTTAAAACAAACTTTATAATAATAAATAGAGTCCATAAATAAATTTAATTTCTATTCTCAAGTACTTACTGTTGCTTCAAAAATCATAAGCCATCCACTTGATCGTTAAATCTCAAACTAAGCTCCAACTGAAGCTTAAGGCAATGGCACATTAAAGATACTTTTTTAGTTATTCTTTGAATGTTTGCAATGATGACTAACCCATTCCGATGACTGCTCTTCTGTCAGCATTTTTAAGATACTATTTGAGATTTCAATCGCCTTCAGATGCCTAAACAACTTTAACGGGCTTTACAAAAAAAATGCTAAGGAGCTGCAGCAAGGAGTTTTCAAGAAGGAGAGTCAGAAGGCGAGGAGGACATAAAAATTCTTAAATATTATCTGACGGGTCATCAATTTAAAATTTTACGATCTCCACTTGCCAGCTACTGTTTGCTGCGACTGTAAATTATGTTGGATGGGGCTCCGGGATTCGGACGCTCGTATCCTCGCGGATCACCACCAACAGAAATTCCAGTGGTTCGAGGTGGAGATTTCTCTTAATCCAAACGATGGGCGTGCTCAGGTTTTTGGCCATAAAAAAATATGCTTGCCGGCGGAGACGAGGACTGGGACTCTTGGCTGGCTAATTGTTATGACTCGGCCAGTTTGGACAGGCCAATTTAATGCTGCAATTGCTGCCATTGGCATTGGCTCAGCGGCGGCTCTTGACTGCGATTTTCAGTGGTTGTGGCTTTAGCTTTAACTTTGGCTTTGGCTTTAGCTTTGGTTTTTGGCCAACTTTCGCCGGGCTTTTGGCTGCGCCGTTCGGCTTTCGGCCTACGCCTGCGCCGCCGGCTGGAGCACAATGGCCCGGCTAATTGGTCATGCTGAGCGCTAAATACCAGAAACCCATAATCTGCTCATATATGGCTCATATGTTTGGACTAAGGCCGCGTCCGCGGCTCGGGGAGTTCCTCCTCCTCCTCCCATATGTGGGCAGTGCATGGCAGAGCGACGATAAACGATAGACGATAAATAAATACGGAATTTATGCACGGGCCCGATCAACACTTTCAGCGGACATGTTCACGCCCACGCAAACGTTTTTGAGTCGCTTAAATACCCTGTAAATATGAAGAGGGTATAGAGAAACTAATGAACATCTTGAAATCAAGCTAAAATTATTTTAGGACAATTTTAAATAGGTTTTGGAAATATATCTTCGTTTATTTTTTAATTTAGGAGAGCATTTTAGGTGCATTAATTTCCTAACAAATCTTATTTCTATCTAAAGAGTATTAAATAGTCTCGAATAATGCCAAAACCCTTATTTTTGGCGGCATTTTAGCCGGATTAGCTGCCAAGCATAACCATGTCTTAAACATTCTGCTGCCCCCTGCTATAAATATCCATATCAATAATGGCCAATGGCCAGACTTGGGTTGTGGCATAAGTATGCAGGGAAATTAATTAAAATAACAAACGTTGATAATAAATAAAAATCTCAACGCAAAAAAAGGCAGTGAATAAACAAGACGACGGCGACGACGACGCCAACGCAGACAACAGTGAGCCAAATGCCATTACAATAAAAAATTAAAATAATCCATAAATAAATTAGTAAACAAAACGAGGCAATAGAGATGGATGGGCTACGGGGGAAGTCCGATCTTTGACAATACCGCCGATTCAGGGTCTGATCCAATCCATATAATCTGTGACTTATTTGGTGCGGTTATGGTCGCGTACACATGTAATCCCATTTTTAGATTTGGTGCGAATTTAGATATACTTTTACAAAGTGTGGACACAGTGAGTGCGAAAAATATAACGCCAGTTAACTATCACAAATTTTATTGCGAGCTTATAGTCGCGGAATTCCGACTTGGGAATTTCAGGTGCAACAAATTGTACAAATTGTTGGTAGGCCAAAAAGGGTCTTATATTTCCCCATTATTTGTCTTATTTGCGCTTGGACCTTTTCCTATTTTTAATTTTAAACCCCCCTAAAAGATATCTGTTCGCATACCTTTAGGCATCACTGTATTTCGCTGTCTGCAGTCATTTTTATGGGGAGACACATTTCATTTCGAGCGAAATGGAATTCCTTGGGGTGCAATTTTCAACTAATTTGCGGGATTTTCGTGCGAAAAATTTGTTGAACCTGTCGGTGGTGGTTCGCTTTCGCTCGATTTTCTTTTTCGTTCTCAGGCAGTGCTTTAGCTATTTTTCTTAGGAATTTTTACCTAAATATATAATATGTGTGAGCGTGTACATATCATACATATATCAGCAGTAGCAATCGCCGAAAAAAGAATGTTTTGTGTATGGCGAGTGTGTGTTGGCTCTAATAATAACAAAATAGCCCCACAAATATAGAACAAACACAAACAAAAGTCGGCGCGCGGCAGAATGTTTGGCGATAGCTTCTGTATATATAGCTTGTATGGTCCGATCGGTAGGAGGTATTCTCAGTACCCGGTATTACCTACCCCACCAACAGGCGATGGAAACAGCAATGTGATATCGGTGGAAGAATTTGTAAACGATTTAACGATCTCAAAGAAGGATCGATACATGAAATTAATGAATTAAGTTTTGCAGATCAATTAGGATTACAAATTAAAATGTTAGTTATAAAAGAAAATGTATTTATTGCACAAGTGGTCATCTTCTGAATCTCTTTATAATTAAATAAATAATATGAGATATTATTTTAAAGTACTGATTGAATATAAGATGATCCTCTTAGCCCATATCCACTGTAGCCACATTTTTACACAAATATTTGACCGTTGCCAAGAATTCTGAGTTTTGATATATTTTGTTGGCGTTTGCCCCATTGCAAATTTCTTGAAATGCCAAAAGAATTTTCTTGCTGCCCCGTTACAACATCCTATTTGTTTGATGAGGCAACTAATATGGCACAGGTGAGACTATGTCAGGTTGAAGATGGCATCCAATGGATGGCAATACGTTTTTGTGTTTGTAATCCGAAAATTCCTTTGACCTTGCCTTCGACTTAATCGCTTTACAAATTGCACCGACCGCAAAGCAAATAGGCTCAAGTGGATTAACGAAAGTGTTTCGGCAATTCTTCCCTACTCGTCCCCTCTCGCCTCACAGACCCTGGTAAATCCAATTTATTTTATTTGAGAATTTAGCAATGCCAATTTGCGTGGGCGACACTTTTTTCGCGGTCTTGTTGCACTTGCCGATTTAGTGCGCCCATTGGCTTTTGCTAATTTGCCGTAAATTGGCTTTCATGTAAGACGAGGGAGCCCAGAAGAGTCCGGGGAAATTGCGGGGCTTTTGAGGTCTTCGAAAAGCGACGCACAGTCTGCTGGGGGTCTTTGTCGGGTTTCGCTTGGTTCGCGTCCTTGAATTTAATTTGATGCCCATTAAAATCTCAAGTCGCATGCTTCGGGAGGGTGAATTATAATATTTTGGTATAAAATATGTCATAAAAAAGCCGAATATACCATTTTTGTATCATTAAAAACAATAAATATGGGATCTGAAAAGAAATATTAATTTTCTTCTTAACTCTTCAAAATAAAAAAGCTGGCTAAACATTAAAAAATTATTATGGAAATATTTTTAGAACCTAGGAAATTTACGAAATTTTGATGTTGAATATTATTAATTACAAAAAATCTTGGTAATAGACTACAAATTTGTCCTTTTACAAAAATCTAATTGTGGAGCCTTTCAATCGTGCTTTTCCTACTTATATCATTGGATATCCCCATCACGTTGCCATCTCTAATTGAGGTTCCCATCACGGTGCCATCTCTAACTGACGAGCAGTCAAGGAAACAACGCGAATGAAGAGCAAAAGAGAGGAAGAAATTGGGGAGTGGGGCAGGCAAAGTCATAAAATCGAGGATCAGTCACAAAAGGGCAAAGACAGATTGGAGATGGGAGTGGGAGAAAGAGAAGAGGAGGCATCAAAAGAATGCGTAAAACGGGTAGCAGCCGAGGAGAAAAAGGGGAGCAGAACAAGAACAAGGGGACACACACACAAACAAGCAAACAGAGTGGGAGAATGGGAAAGAGGGAGAGTGAAAGAGCGAGCGAGACGGAAGCAAGGGCAACCTTCGCTGCAAGTGTATTTGTTTGTGGGGGTTATCTGTGTGTTTGGCGCATCTGGCAGCCGGCTCCTCTTCTCTTGCTTCTTCTTGCCCTCCCCTTCTTCTTTTTCCTTCTCTGGTCTCCCCAGTGATCTTGCTTCCCTTGCTCGCCCCCATTGCCTGCGCTTGACTTTTAGGAATTTCACGACGATGGCAAGAATTTTATTTTGTTGCTTTGGCCGCCGCATTTCTTCGGCCTTTTGTTTTAGCCTCTGGTTCGCCTTGTTTCTCTTTGTTTTTATTTTTTTTTTTGTGTGTGCGTCTTTTGTTTAGTTTTTGATTCAAACACACACACAAACATATGAACACAGATGCAGCGCAGTGCAGGAATGTTGACCACAAATGGGCGTAGTTCAGAGGGGGGCCCTTTTTATCATGAACTTAAGGGGGTAATGTAATGTAATGATAATGGATCGGCACTTGGGTTATTCAAATATAAATAATAATAAATTATTATTATTATGAATAATAAATTCATTTAATTTTAATTTGAGTTATTACAGCAGGGTTGGGCACCGAATGTCAAGCTCGGAGCCATTAAAGAAACCCGCTGACCGAGTGGTGCTTATTCCCGAGGATAGAAAAGAGATCTGGGAGCTTATAGAACCCCTTACCGCCCATTTAAGACTTAAAATTTCGCATTAAAATCCTTATCTAAAACCCGATTTCCCTATTTCCTTTGCAGAATTACACAGCTCTGCGATACACGGCGACCAATGGACGCAACGATGCACTTACTCCGGACTACCACCATGCCAAGCCACCGATGGAGCCGCCGCCCTCGGCGTCGCCCTCACCGGACGTGTCCGTTCCACCGCCACCCGCCATTGTAGGTCAGCCAGGAGTTGGAGTCGGTGTGGGAGTGGGCGTAGGAGTGGCGCTGCAGGCGAATGGACATGTGCCAAAGATGATGACCGCCCTGATGCCGAACAAGCTGATCCGGAAGCCGAGCATCGAACGGGACACGGCGAGCAGTCACTACCTGCGCTGCAGTCCGGCGCTGGATTCCGGGGCGGGCAGCTCTCGCTCCGACAGTCCGCACTCGCACTCGCACAGCCACGCCCACAACACCCACACCCTCACCCACCACGCCCATCAGCCCAGCACACGAACGGGCGGAAATGGCGGCAATCCTGGCTTCTCGCCGTCACCCAGCGGCTTCAGCGAGGTGGCACCGCCGGCGCCGCCACCGCGCAATCCCACCTCCGTCACCAGTGCGGCCACGCCACCGCCGCCGGCCGTCGTCGTCGGGAGTCAGGCGTATGTGAAGCGACGCTCTCCAGCCCTGAACCGCCCGCCGGCGATAGCACCGATAGCTCCGAGCAGCGCCTCGCAGCGCGGCACCTCGCCGGTGATCACCCCCAACGGGATCAAGGCGCAGCAGCAGCAGCAACAGCAGCAGCAGCTGACGCAGCAGATGAAGGCCCTTAACATGTATCCGGGCGGCAACAGCGGTGCCGTGGTGGAGCCACCGCCACCGTATCTCATCCAGACGGCTCAAGGAGTAGTCGGGGCACCGCCACCGCCGCCGCCCAGTTACACGGCGTCCATGCAGTCCCGCCAGTCGCCGACGCAATCGCAGCAATCGGACTACAGGAAATCGCCGAGCAGCGGCATCTACTCGGCCACGTCGGCGGGATCGCCCAGTCCCATTACCGTATCCCTGCCGCCGGCACCGCTGGCCAAGCCACAGCCCAGGGTTTACCAGGCGCGGACGCAGCAACCGATCATCATGCAGAGCGTGAAGAGCACGCAGGTGCAGAAGCCGGTGCTCCAGACGGCGGTGGCTCCCCAGTCGCCGTCGAGTGCGTCGGCGAGCAATTCGCCGGTTCATGTGCTGGCGGCGCCTCCATCGTATCCCCAAAAGTCAGCGGCAGTGGTGCAGCAGCAGCAACAGGCAGCGGCGGCGGCACAGCAGCAGCAGCAGCAGCACCATCACCAACAGCAGCAGCAGCAGCATCAGCACCAGCAGTCCAAGCCACCGACGCCAACGACGCCGCCCCTGCTCAAGCCCACCTGCATGGAGCCGCCCTCGTATGCCAAGAGCATGCAGGCCAAGGCCGCCACCGTGCAGCAGGTGCAGCAGCAGGTTCAGCAGCAGGTGCAGCACCAGCAGCAGCAGCAACACCAGCAGCAACAGTCGCAATTCCAGGCTCTGAGAGCCCTGCAGGCTCAACGGGAACGGGATCAAAGGGAGCGGGAACAGCAGCAGCAGCAGCAGCAACAGCAGCGGGAGAAGCTCACCAATGGCAACCCCAGTCCCAATCCCCGACAGCTGCCGCCACCGCCGCCATATCAGAGCAGCAACAACAACAACAATCCGGAGAGCAAGCCACCGCCGCCGCCGAGCAACTGCAACAACAACAACATTCAGATCAGCAACAGCAACCTGGCGACGACGCCACCCATACCGCCGGCAAAGTACAGCTCGACAGGGACTGCAGCCAACAGCTCTGGCGGCAGCAATGGCTCCGCCAGCACCACTGCCTCGTCGTCAGCCTGCAAGAAGATCAAGCACGCCTCGCCCATTCCGGAGCGCAAGAAGATCTCCAAGGAGAAGGAGGAGGAGCGCAAGGAGATCCGCATCCGGCAGTACTCGCCGCAGGCCTTCAAGTTCTTCATGGAGCAGCACATCGAGAACGTGATCAAGTCGTATCGCCAGCGAACCTATCGCAAGAACCAGCTGGAGAAGGAGATGATCAAGGTGGGCCTCCCGGACGAAACGCAGATCGAGATGCGGAAGATGCTGAACCAAAAGGAGAGCAACTACATCCGGCTGAAGCGAGCCAAGATGGACAAGAGCATGTTCGTCAAGCTAAAGCCCATTGGGGTCGGAGCCTTTGGCGAGGTGACGCTCGTCCGGAAGATCGACACCTCGCATCACCTGTACGCGATGAAAACCCTGCGCAAGGCCGATGTCCTCAAGCGGAACCAGGTGGCCCACGTGAAGGCCGAAAGGGATATCCTGGCCGAGGCCGACAACAATTGGGTGGTGAAGCTGTACTATAGCTTCCAGGATAAGGACAATCTGTACTTTGTGATGGACTATATACCGGGTAAGGCGAGATATTTAATAGATATATTTATAAGGTTATTAAATTAATTTATATTCCGCTTCCAGGTGGCGATCTTATGTCGCTGCTCATCAAGCTGGGCATCTTCGAGGAGGAACTGGCCAGATTCTACATAGCTGAGGTCACCTCCGCCGTTGACAGCGTCCACAAAATGGGCTTTATTCACAGGTAAAGAATTTTAGTCAGCCCTAGCAGCTTATAATTAATTATTTATGTATTATTTTCACCCCGCAGAGACATCAAGCCTGACAACATACTCATCGACAGAGACGGACACATCAAACTCACCGATTTCGGCCTGTGTACGGGCTTCCGATGGACGCACAACTCCAAGTACTATCAGGAGAATGGTGAGTCATCAAAATAACTAAAGAGAATCACAAATTATACCTTTATTTCCATCCCTCAGGCAATCACTCGCGCCAGGACTCGATGGAACCTTGGGAGGAATACTCGGAGAATGGACCCAAGCCCACCGTGCTGGAAAGGCGAGTTTTCTATATTTAATTAATCTAAAAAGTGACATTAATAATTAATAAAAGTATGCTGAACTCGCAGGCGGCGAATGCGCGATCACCAAAGAGTTCTGGCCCACTCGCTGGTGGGCACTCCCAACTACATAGCGCCCGAGGTGCTGGAACGGAGTGGATACACGCAACTGTGCGATTACTGGAGCGTTGGCGTCATTCTCTACGAGATGCTGGTGGGACAGCCACCCTTCCTGGCCAACAGTCCGCTGGAAACGCAACAAAAGGTGTGAAATAATTAATTTAATCATTAACTAGAAGGCTAATATCTCCTCCTCCCTGGCAGGTCATCAACTGGGAAAAGACGCTGCACATTCCGCCGCAGGCCGAGTTATCCCGCGACGCCACGGATTTAATTCGACGACTTTGCGCCTCGGCGGACAAGCGGCTGGGGAAGAGCGTGGATGAGGTGAAGAGCCACGACTTCTTCAAGGGCATCGACTTTGCCGACATGCGCAAGCAGAAGGCGCCGTACATCCCGGAGATCAAGCACCCGACGGACACATCCAATTTCGATCCCGTGGATCCGGAGAAGTTGCGCTCCAACGACTCCAACATGAGCAGCGGCGACGATATCGATCTGAATGATCGCCAGTTCCATGGTTTCTTCGAATTTACCTTTAGGCGATTCTTCGATGACAAACAGCATCCGGATATGACGGACGATCAGGCGCCGGTCTACGTCTGAGTGCTGCTGAATCCACCCCCGAACAGATCATTGTTAGTCAAATAGTCACAAAAAGCTGAAGGAAAGGGGAACGGGTGACTAAGGAATAAAAAACTATATATATTATATATAAATTATAGGAGAAAGTAGCTAGCCGAGCAGGAAGAACTACACATAATATAAATATATATGCTTGAGTGCATGAACTGAATAAATTTAACAAATGAAACGGAATATATAGAGAAGCAGGACCTTGGACTTTTACCAGAATATACAAAACACATATATCTTTCTATGAAATTTTATAAATATTTAAATTGTTAGTAAAACACGAGGGGACCAACTTGGAAAATCCACACATTTTCAGGTGCTCGAAAAAATGCCTTAAAAACGAGATGAGAACGCGAATTTAACAAAGCCCTACTCTTCACTCCTCTCCACTCTCCACTTGTTCCCACCTCCCATCGTTGGCGCAGGATCTTAACTCAGCAGGCTGGTTAAGTCCGGACACCATTTGGGATGGGGATGTGTGTGCGGGCGATGGAGAAGCGGAAATGGAGACCAAAACAAAAGTCGCACGGCAGCGCGATATAAGCGGGTCTTATAAGCCTAATTAATCTAAATCTAGGAGAAAAGAACACAACTCTGTCTCTGCCAATCCATCATCTATCACTGCTTCTTCTAAACCCCCCAAAAAAAAAAAAGAACAAACTTAGCGATACAATGTTAGACCAACAATTTGTTGAATGCCAAATCAAAAAGAAAATTAAATATTGTAACAAAAAATTCAACACAAAAACGAAACGAGGAGGGACGAGAGCAAAAGCTAAGAAAATTGTAATTATTCTTTAAATGTAATAATGTAATATTGTAAAGCAAATCAAGTTAATTTGTAATTTATGCCTAAAGTTGAGTGTAGCGCCCTAAGATGTTTTTTAGTTTATAGTGACCGCCTCTAACCGTAATCTAGTTTAATTCCCTTTTAAACAATTAAGCGAGAGAGTACATGCAATTTTTTTGTTTGTCGGTAGGTTCGTTGGAAAATGCAAAAAAAAGAAAAAGAAAGAAAATACTGGAAACTGGATTTGTTTTTTCTATTTAATTAGCCTCAGTTTGTGTATGTGCGTGTGTTTTTTTATTATGAATATAGATATATATCTAAATATATATATGTATAAATTGGACATATATTTTAAATGTGAGTTGAGAAGAGATCGGAGAGCTAATTGATGGAAAATGCAAATGCAAAACTCTGTGTGTGCCTTGGCCAATTAGTTTACTAAAAACAAATTAATAAAATGAAAAAGAATATTTAAACTAAAGGTTGTTTTATTTAATAAAAAAAATTAATATTAAAAGATTACGAAAACATCGTAACCTCCAAAATGCTAGCGTGTATGCTAAAATTCCCAACTGTCTAGTCAGAAAAGGGATACTTGTGACAGACATTGGTTATGTCTATAAAACAAATGTACATCCAATGAAGGATTTGTAAAGAGATCAGTGAATACAGTAAGGGAACTCATATTTTCTTGGTCTCGAATTTATTAAGATAATTTTTATAGGGAGTTGACCTATAATTCCCAAGTATGAATTTAGCGTTGTCTTTTCCACTAAAAACCCACCCAATCTGTACATTGTAGGTGGACTCGTGTGTAATGTAAAGAAACGCTGCTTTTTTAGTTTCCTATTGCATTTACTAAGATACTCATTGCAGGGAGGTCACCTATAATTCCCAAATACGAATTCAGCGTCTTCTTTCCCCACTAAAAACCCATCCACATCTGTACATTGTAGAAGGAATCGTGTATACTGTAAATAAACTTGTCTTTTATGATTTCCAATTAAATTGAACAAGATCCTCGTGGCAGTGAGTTCATCTATAATTCCCAAATACGAATTCAGCGTCGTCTTTCGCCCATATAAAATCCACCCACATCTGTACTTTGTAGAGGGATTCGTGTGTACAAACAGGTCAATCGTCTTTTGTGGTTCCTTTGGAATTTATCAAGATCCTATAATGTATTAATAATCCCATCCAAGTTATCCTATAATTCACAAATACGAATTCAGCGTCCCCCACAAATAAGAAACCATTGCCATTTAAATTTTAATAATTTTCTTTTTTGTTTATTATTTTCACGTTGTAAATTTAATAATTATAATAATTGTTGTTTTTTTGGTTTTTTGTTTTGTAAATTTATCAAGACAAAAATGTTTTATTCATATATATATGAATGCGTGTTTTTATCCATTCTGAATCATTTTGCTTACTTTTGATTAAAATACATTTATGCGTAATATTTGAAATATAAGTTACTTTTTGAATTGTTTGTTTGTTGTTCTCTTTCGTCTCTCAATATATATTTTTTGTCGATTACTTCAGATGTTTTTTAGCGGATTGAGCAATTAAATGAACATTTGATGCCGTTTCAACGAGGTAACTTAATTGGTAACTTAGAGGTGGCTAAACGCTATTGTTGAACATACAAAAATAAAACAAATAATACAAGTACAAGTACTGCTTTCCTGCTCCGCTTATTTACACAAAGAGTGAGGTGGAAGGTGAACAACTTTAACAGAGAGAGAGAGGCGGAAAAAACGGAGTGCGGAGTTTGGAACACAATTTAAAAAACGACGAAAGGCTCTCGTCCTCCGACTAAGTTTAGGTGTTTGTATCATTTAAATATAACTAACAATTGTTTATGTTTATGTACGTGAGTGTGTGTAGTGTGTGTATCTCATATAAGGCCCTAGAGTGCAAATATCCATGCTGGTGGCAACATTCAACTCTCCTCCATCACAAAACCACATAGTATTTGCTCTTAAAAGTAAGTTTTTTCTTTTTCTTTTTAATGTTAAAGTTTAACATTCTGTTGTTGTTAAGGTTTTTTATTAACTAGGCTAAGTATTTACGGTAGTAATGGTAATTATTTTAAATTTATGCTAAACGTGTGTGCTGGCTGTTTTTATTTGAAATTCTGAAGTATAACAGGGCGCATTTGTTTTTGTTTTTGGATTCTCTAGCTTTTGTTCTTGCGAAATAATTTACAAAAAAATATATGTATATTTACACATATTTATATATACTCTCCTCTCTTGTTCCTCGTCCTCAGTTAAAAATACAAATATATAAAAATTAATTAAGTATTAAATGCATTTTTTTTGTGAGTTTGTTTATCTCCATTTTCTGTTTTTCTGTTTTTCTGTTTTTTGTGTGTCTGGAAAAGCAAGAAAATCATTGGGCGTAAATTCCTTGGGACAAAGTTAAACATCAAAAAAGAAATGTTCGTTGTTCTGGAAACCTTTTGTTGTTGTTGTTCTCAATTTAATCATTAATTATATAGTTTGAAACGATTTAGAATTGAAGTTGACTCTTGACTCTCTTTGGTTATTTGGCTAGCGCTGGAATCGAAAGCATTATTTTATCGTAAAATTTATTGTCATGGCAAACACTTTGATAGTTAATAGGGTTTTGGTTTTTTCTTTTTCGATTTTTTACATTTAATACGCACATGGAATTTTGCTAATTTATTTGTTTTTGCGAGACTTTTCCAAAGGTTTTTCTTTCGTTCTTTTTCATCTTTCTACCTAATAACTAAGCACAGTTTTTGAATTAATTCATTAATTGTTAAATAATCTTTAGTAAGGCCAAATTAAGTTTTTGTGTGTTTCGTATATATATATTAAATGTTAGTGTTAGCATTAGTTTTTAGTTTTAGCATTTAGATTTAGATTTAGTTGGGTTTTTGCGAATATTTTAGCTTTACAAACGTGACGAGTCACTCGGACGAGTGACGAGTGGCGAGTGGCGAGCGGCGAGCCGGAGGCCTAAATGCTTATGAGTTTGCACCTGCTCTGGCCAAAATGGAATGATCTTGTAGGTGTTCGTGCTCCGGTCTAAGGGTTAGGAGGTTACGAGGTTAAGGGGTTAAGACGGGGACTAAAGCGTAGTTCGAGAAAGTATTTTTTTGTTTTTTTTTCTTTTGACAAAGTTCCTTAAGTAAGAGAGAGAGAGAGAGAGCTTGAAACGCGCGCGGGCAAGCGGTGGGTTTTCCATATTAATGTTAAACTATATAAACAAAAAGGGGGGCGTGGACTTTACAATGTTGTGTATTTTTTGGTGGTGGCTTTAATACAGTTTTTTGCTGCATAATACTTTTGTATCTGTATCTCTGGTCTCGTCTCGGTATTGTCTGTTTAGTTTCTTACTTTTCTTAGCTTTCTTTCTTTTTGGTCCGGAGGTGTTTTAGGTAGAACTAAAGGGACAAAGGATATATAAAAAAACTTAGGCGAATAAACATTAATCGTAAAAAAATATATACATATTTATTCCATCAAGGATATATGCTTTCTTTCTTTGAGTATTCTGCAGCACTTGGTACTGGGTTGCCAGCTCCTAAAAACTAAAAACATTAATATTAATAATAATATATAATGTGTAAAAAAATAGATAATTCTATGTATCTGACCGAAAAAAACGACCGAAACTTAGGCTCTAAAACGTAAACGTAAAAAGAATACTAAACAAAAGTGTGGTTGCAACGTTTGTAAAATATAAAATATATAATAATAAAAATAATAAATTCGCTCAAACGAAAGGTTGTTGTTGTGGTTTTTCTTGCTGCTCCTCCTTTTTTGTATGTTTTTTGGTTGGTTAAATGGCTATAAAAAATATTTCTCTCTTCCGACTCGGTCTAAAGGTGCTGTGTGTTGTGTGGTGTGTTCCTGCACGTTCTGAGATTTTTCTGGTTCCGTCTGTTATATTAAGTACAGCCTGTAAGTCGTGTACTGCTGCTGGTTGCGTGTCCCCGCTAAGCGCGTTCTCCAACCCAGTGTAAAAGAGCTTGCTGCTAGCGGGGACGCGAACCCGTTTCTAGCTTAATTTGGAAACATTTTGGCATTGAAGAAGTCAAAGGCGGGCGAGGAAGTAGGCGTGCCTACAGCCTGCTGCTGATTCTGCTGCGGCGGGGGCGGTGGTGGCAGCAGTCCCGCATGATGGTGAAAGAACTGCGACGCCGTTGGCGGCGGCTGGCCGAATCCCGCTCCCGAAAGCAGAGGCGGCGGATGCGGAGCCGGCGGACGATGTGACTGTTGACTGGGCGGCGGCGGCAGCATCACCCCGGCCCCGTTCCAGGGCAGACGATGATGCTGCTGCTGTTGCTGCTGCTGGTAGGCGGCCATGGCTGCCAGGGGATGTGGATGTGGATGGTGCGGATGCTGATGCTGCGGATAAGGTGGATTCACCGCCTGGACGCGACGACGGCCGCGATTGGACGTCGGCGCTGGCGGCGCTCCACCCGGCGGATGGGGAACTGCTCCTGGTTGGCAGGTGGGCGGCACTGAGGTGTCGCTTACCTATTCCCTGTAGGGCTTGCAGTAGGAGTAGCGGTGGTTCATGTGCTGGCTGTAGCTGCCCGAGTGCGAGAAGCGTTTCAGGCACTTGACGCACTGGAAGGGCTTCTCGCCGCTATGCAAGCGCTTGTGCTCCGTCAGGTGGTGCTTGTGCTTAAAGGCCTTGGGGCAGTCCATGCACTGGTAGGGTCTTTGACCTGTTTTTAAAAGAGATTTCCGAAATTAGTAAGGGGTTTACTGGGGAAAGCATCCATTACTTACCGGAATGCTCGTACTTGTGGCGCGCCAATGAGCTCTGCTTGGCGAAGGCTTTGTCACACTGATCGCACACAAAGGGCAGATCGGGATCCCCGGCATGGCCATGGGTCTCCTGCTTGCCGCCTCGCCTCGGCTTAGGTGGCAGCAGGCCTCCGCTGAAGTCGTCCTCGTGAGAGATGCGCGAGTCGTCGTCTCGCCACGATCGCTTCTCTGATCCGCCGGGACTCAGACTGGTGCCGCGATAGTCGGGCAGCTTAATACTGTTCATCAGGGGATGATTGGGGGCATACTCGCCGCCGGGACGCATTTGGAACAGGGCCTCCATGGGGAGTCGGGGCATGGGCAGCATGTAGGGCAGTCCGGGAAAGGCCTGGCCAGCAGTCCGAGGAGTGACCTCCAGCTGGCTGTTGGGCGGCGAAGGCGGCGGGCCAGCGGCGCCAAAGTAGAGGGCTGCTGCGGATGAGGGTGAAATCGAGGATGGCGACATTGACGCAGAGCTGGAGAACTTCCTGCTCAGATTGATGGCGGCCTCCGGATTTATGGCCTCAGCGCTCGGAGGTGGTATGTAGGGCGGCGAGCTCTCACTTTTGGGCGTCAGAAGATCCCGCTTGACCGACAGATCCAAGGGTTGATCCTCGCGAGAAACCTGGGAGGTTTGCGCCTCATTGCTGGCGGTCACCGGAGTGGTTTGAATGCTCTGCATCTTTCGCTCGCGAGATCGGTTGTTCTGGAACCAGACCTGGACCACGCGCGGATCGAGCTGCAGGCGAGCGGCTATCATGCGGAACTCATCTCTGCTGGGTCGCGAGTTCAGCGAGTAATGCTGCTTCAACTGCTGCTGCTGCTCCTCGTTGATGGCCGTTCGCACTCGCACCTTGCGCTCGCCGCTATCCTGTCCCTGTCGCCGCTCCTCCTCCATCTCCTCGTCCTCGTCGTCTTCTTCGCTAGCGGAGGGCAGCACAAAGGATGTGTTTTGCTGCTGCAGTTGCTGCTGCTGTTGCTGATGGAAATGCTGCTCTAGCTCCTCCTTGATCAGGCCACACAGCACCTTCTCGTGCTGCACCAGTTCCGTGGGGTGATTGAACTGCTTGGAACAGCGACTGCAGCGCAGGTCGGCGGATTGCTCTAGTCGGGAGGGTTCCTCGACCGAGGACTGTGGCTCTACCTCTTCTACGGACAGCGGTTCCTGTTCCTGCTCCTGCTTGATCACCTGCGGTGAGGCGGGATCACTCTCCGGAGCTGGAGAGGCTTCCCTGCTGGGCTCCTGCTTAATGGAGGCAGCTGCCTCCTCTTGGATTACGGGAGTGGGCGCCCTTGGGTCCTTGGCCTCCGAATCATCGATGTCCATGACCAGCTTGGGCTCATCGGGAGTCTCCTCCTCCGCCTCGCGCTCCTCCAGTTCTTGCTCCTGCTGCTGCTGTTGCTGCTCCTGCTCCTCTCTCTGCTGCTGACCTGCAGCCGTGAGCTGCAGCAGCCGCTGGATGCTGTAGGGATGTACGCGAGGATCCAGAGCGGCGGCAGCCATGAAGGGATTGGGGAAAGCCAACAGGGCCGCATTCATGTAGTTCGTGGGATGGAAGGGCTGGAAGGGCGTGGCAGCCGCATTTCCCGCCTGTCCTTGAGCATCGCTGGCAAAGTAGATCATGGGATTGGGCAGTCCCTGCAGTCCCGATTGCTGCTGCTCCTGCTGCATCTTTCCCTTGAGGCCCTGATCCGAGGGCGAGCGACGAGCGGCGCCTCCCGAGCCGGGACTCTTCTCCAGTCGCTTGAGCAGGGCCCGGTTGTTGTTCAGCTTGAGGCCCATGCTGATGCACTTCTTGGACGTCATGTGGGAGGAGAAGCTGCCCGAGTGGGAGAAGCGCTTGCCGCAGTTGTCGCAGCCAAAGGGCTTTTCCCCGGAATGGATTCGGACATGTTCCTTGAGGTGGTGCTTGAACTTGAAGGCCTTGTCGCACTCCTTGCACTTGAACTTCCGCAGCAAGGCGCTCTCATCATGGCTGATCATGTGGCGCTGCAGGCGGTACACATTCGCGAAGGCCTTTTGGCAGATGCGGCAGGTCTGGAAAGGATGAAGAAATTCAGGATTAAAGTGGATGCAAAAATTGGATAGAGGATAATTTAAGTGGTTATTTTTATTAAATAACTCCATAACTCCCTTACGCCCTTCTTGACAGCTTTCCTATCATCATTCCCTCATTCCACGTCCTTCGCTATTTGTAAAAGAAAACAAGCAAAAACAGTTACCTCTATCAACTGCGAAGCCAGCAAAGTCGCCGCAGCAGCTGACATTCTGCCCGTGTTGTTGTTGTTGTCTCTGCTTGGTTTTTGGGGCCACGCAGAGCGAAAAAAAAAAAGAAACGAACACCAACGCACAGGTAATAAAAATTGTTTAAAACAACAAGCGCGCGTATTTATTTGTTTTAAATTTAACGGCTTTCTAATTTGTTTCAAGGCAAGAAGAACGAGACCACAAAGCGGGCCAAATCAAAAGCGACCGCCGAAGACGATCCATTTTTTGTGCGCTGTTTTCCCAGTCGTAAATGCAGACTTTTTGTGATATTTCAAAACTTTGTGATTCCGGAGATTTTGCACTGCAAAACGTTTGAATTCGAGCGCCGTAAAACGCAATAAAAACACGCGAAAACTTCAATTAAAATGGAAATTAAATAAGACGCGCGGAGAACGAGGAGCGAAACGCGAGCGCGGCGAACAACAGCGAAGAATGAAATGAAAGCGGAGAGACGAAGAGTGTGGTGGCAGAGCGACAGAGATGGCTATAGTTCCACTTCCAGCGAAGGTGGAGTGGCGGCAAAAGCAATAACAATGCAAGGTGAACAGGAAGAAGAGCACGAAAAGACCCCACAGCGAGAGACAGAGAGAGCGAACGCTCGCAAGAAAGAGTGTGGGGTCAGTAAGAGAACACAAGCTGCGCTCAGCTGTGGGATCCCAATAAAAATTAAACTTCAATTGGAAAATTGCGACAAAAAAGAACGAAAACTAAGCCAAACAATCAACAAAGGCCTAAAATAAACAGACTGCAACAGCGGGTCGAGCGCGGCGCCCATCAGATCACATCAAATGTTTCAACAGCTGATGCTAATCAAATCTTTTTGTTTGTGCTTTGATTTTGATTTGTTTGGCAACAAATTGAACGCATCAAATGCAGCCCCTCTCTCCGGTACTCTCGTTTAAAGGTGCAGCGCGGTGTAAAGTGAAAATGAAAGGGAAAGTGGAGCCATTTCCACTTTTCCACTTAGCGGTAGCGTTGAAAGATTTGCGGCGCTTTCGGCGGACAGATGGCAACACGTGTTGTTATCCCCCTCCCACTCTGGCATTTCCCCACGGTTCATCTCTTTCTATTGCTCGACGCGTGTGCACGGGTGTGTGAGTGTTGTTTACCGTTCAGGCGTTGAACTTTCCATTTATTGCCGTCTCTCACCTTCGCTTCCATCGGCTTCCAACGCAAACAAATAATATTTGTTATTGTTGCCAAAGTTCACGACACTGGGCGATCGTTATCATAATTAATAAGGAGCTGCTATTTGCATGACCTGCACTGTATGCGTCAACACGGACAGTGGAACTACGAGGACACTTTCAAAGGTAAAATAAATTTAACCCTTTAAGAAAGGAGTCAGTTATTGAATTTATAAATTATTTTAAAGCACTTTAGCCTTTGAATTTTTTTATTAAATAAAATGTAAAACAAATCTATTTACAAGCTCCACTGTACCACTTTGTGGACGTTGACGCCTCATTGCCGGTTAACTCATGAATTTCAATTAACGCGCATTGCGCTATTAGTCATTATCATCAACGCATAACCAATTTACACTCGAGATGAGATCACAAATTCCCCGTCGAAACTAAGGGAAAAAGCAATACAAACTCGAAAACTATTATTATGTATTGTAATTAGTTTTGTTCGACAACGTGACACCGTGTTTATTGTTTTTAGCTTGCGGGGAAAAATAATACATTTATAGCGATCCTAATTTGTTTGTACTGCTGCTGCTGCTGCTGCTGCTGCTGCTAAAAAACAAACGGACGGCATAAATGCTTTTCCCCCCATCGTTTCGACAGCCATAACAATTTCCGTTTCCGTTTGGAAACTCAATTTCAGTTTCCAATTCGAATGGAAACTCAAATTCCAATGTTATTTTACCTGCCACGCTTGTTGCAGCCAACTGGTGACGTCAATCCTACTCTCCAAAAAGACAAAAGTCAACAGAAAAACAACAACAACAAAAAGCAGCGGCCATTTGCCAGCCAGACAGGTGAGCGAGTGAGTACGAGAGGTTCATAGCTGCAGCATGGCCACCTGTTGTTGGCTCACACCCACTCACTTACACAGGCGCACTGGAAGCGAAAAACCCGTTATCTCCGCAGCCATCGCCATGGCGTGCGGAGTCAGTCGCTCTCTTCGTCCCGCTCTGTCCCCCGGCATAAGCATAAGCACTCTCTACGCTTAATCAGGTTGTCGGTATGCGATTGTCGGTTGTAAACCGCAGCGATTACGCCTACCTAGAATCGTAGAACCGTAGGAGCGCAGAACGCTGTACAGTGGTAACTAGGGAACAGGAAAGTAGATTATTAATTTGTTCCAAAAACTATTAACTTATGTGAGAGAAGGGAACCAAAAAATTATAAGCAGTGTCTTTAAATATTTTAAAAACATTGTTTCTTTAATTACAGCTTCTGTGGTAAGTCTTCATTTCAAAACTTTGCTAAAATGGTAAAAACTATTACCAAAACTTCGACTATCGAGTATCGAGTGACCACTGTAGACACCTCACAGAGCGGACATTAAACCGCCGCTCACAATGGTCGCGCTTTGTTGTCGTGGTCGTCGTCGTCGGCGTTATCAATTAAATGTAAAGCGAGGCGCAGCGCAAACGAAATGGAAATGAAAATGGCAGCCGTGAGATACGCCAGAGATACACCACACTCACACAGATACTCCACAGACACACGCAAGCACAGTGCACACGTTTACAAAAGGTGAGTTCCATTTGTTATTTGTTGATGCGTCAGCCGGATTCTTCTTATGCGCTTTTGTTGCTGCTGTAGTTATTATTATATTTGCGATGAACCGACAGCGGAAATGCCAATTGAAGCTACCTTTCAACAAAAGCCCCACGAAGATGTCCGCCGAACTGGGGGTTAACTGGCGGACAGAACGGACAGAGAGACGGTGTGCATGACTCAAGTGTTTTTCAGGGGAGCAGCCACTTCCACTTGAGCTAAAGTCGAAAATTGATTGATTCCCCTGAAGAGCACGGGGCCATTGGCGCACATGGAAGCCAGCAGCTAACCACTCGAGTGGCCAAAGGTACAGTCTAACCTCTGTGGCATTAGCGTCGATAAGCCACGCACACGCTCCCCTTCTTTGCCACATGTTGCTAGCTGCTTAATTAATTAAATTTCATCTGAACTGTACGAAATGAAAGAGGTTGAGAAAGAGGCCACAGCTTTGGCAGAGTACACGCGGAGAAAATATGTTTAAATCAAGGGGTTCTTAGCTCAATGATGTTGTGATGGAACTTTATCGATATACAATAATTTCGATAAAGGAAAATATCGTATATATTGGTTTTTGGATTATGTTTATTAATACAATTCTTTGTGTAATAATATCTTTTAAAATAACCACTCACAAATTTTTCTTAGGTATCACTAGTAATACCCTTATCTTTACAAAGCCTATTTGAACTGAAACACTTATTCCTATTGTGTATCCTAGGTAATAATCTCTTTTGAAATCCGCACTTTACATTTTTCTGCAATATTTTCTTACGTGTATTCCACCTTAAGATCGGCGTTCGAAATTCCAAGAATATTCGGGGTAATTTCAATGCTGATAAGGCCCCGGCACTATCGCTTACTCAATCGATTCGAAAGAGGCGCGTGTGCGCGTAAACAAGCTGAAAAGCGGATCAGGGCCGGGGACTGGACTTAAACTGGGAACTGTGCTCGTACTGGTGCTGGTGCTGGGATTCCGGATTAGCCAGTGTGAAAACAATACCTAAGCCCTGCTCTATCTGCCCGACTTTACTTGCTTGATCAGGTGAGCAGCTCGTAAGTAAATATTATTTTACGCTGAAAAGTCAGCGGGATGTCGCTGAGTTATCAGTCCCGAAAACTCAGCCGGAAACTAGTGGTGATAGTCATTTTCTGGACCACACACATGGCTCTGCGGCTTCAAAGCGCTCGTCAAGTTAAATTGTACTGGACATTGCATTTTGGCCTGCTTAAATTGCAGGCGACAAGCCTTTGGCTATAATTATAGCCACGCTTCGTAGGTGGGCCAGAAGCGGCCAGAAACGCCCGCAGCCGCCGCCCAACTAATAGACAAATCAAACGAACGAGGCCTACTCATACATATGTTTGTATATAGACCAAGATAATGTCTCGGCGGAGACAGAGAGCTAATTTGTGAACGTATCTCACGAATGCTTTATGCAGTGAGTGACATGGGAATTTGGCCATAATAGCGCACATAATTGGCCGTAAAAGATGATCGACCAAAGGGAGATCGGTCGGCTTTCAAAGTGACAACACCAAAGGCAAGCAAACAATGTTGACAAAATGCCGACCGATGTCATGGTGGAGAATAATGTGCATGGACACAGTGGGGTTTGAAAATATATAGATTTTGGTTAATTAGAATTGGTAATTTAGAAATTTTTGTTAAAATATTTATGATAGCGATGAAATATAGAATTAGAATATCAATCATCTTTAATCGATTAATATTTAACTTTCAATTTCAACGATTAATTCGATAATTTAGATTTTATTAATTATTTTGATCGTTTAAATTATTGTCTATTTATTTATTACTTATTATTCATTTCGATAAAGATAAATTTTCATATATAATTTATAACTTTTGCATATAAATTACCCTTCGAACATTTCAATATTCAATTTGAACCTTTGAATCGATAACCCTTGAAATTATAACGATTACTTCGATAACCGAACTCTTTGTCTCACAACAATATTCACGAATTTCAATAGATAAAAGGCACAATTTCGAAACGCACTGTAGGAGTAGCAAAAAATATGTGGACATGGATGTCTATATAGTATCTATTAGATATAGAGAAGCGCACCTGTCGCCTGACGAAATGCGTAAACAAAAATAACAACAAGCGACATGCTCAAAGTTTCGTGTGTGCTTCTGTTTTTCTTTTATTCTATTTTATACTTTTTGAGGTCAGCTAGCAGAGAGAAGAAAAAAAAACAGAAACAAATAATAATATTAACGACGCCACAAAGAAATGTTTAGCGCAAAAAGATGAAACGAAAGAGAGATCGAGAGCGGGAGCCAGTGAAAAATACGGCGAACATAATGATGTCTGATCTAACTGCTTTATAGCGAAATACGCGACCCAATTTTATTCGCTTATCGCGGCCGCAGCTGCCACCGCTAAGAAAAATAGAAAAGTATAACTGATTAGGGTTTATTTCAAATGAATGAATCCCCACAGACTCGGGCCATTGACGTACCTTGCCGGAGACAGAGACAGAACTAATTGTAGTACCTCGTGGAATCGTGATCGGCGGAGATCACTTGGGGTTATCGCCGCCAATCCACCGAGCCACCGATCCTGGGAAGGGAAAGCCAGCCTGATAAGTGTGAGGTGGAGAGCTCAAGTCCGGACTTCGGCTCGGTTAATTTATAGCTAAAGCTAGAACAATGGACGTGTGTTACGTCGGCGGCGGGTTCATTAACTTTCATCGCTCCGCACGATCATCTGCATTAATTCCCATCGGGGGAAATTGATTAACACGCGCATTTAACAGGGAAATACTTTTATCCACTGCCGCATTTCTCAATATTTTTACGCCGCGTTTCGTGGGGTTCGCTTTTGTGCAGAAAACACACGAAATACACTCGAGAGTGTCTGGGATTTAAAATTATTAATTTTCCATAAATCATCTAGCGCGTTGGAAATTCTCTTCTGATTCTTTTCCATTCGCCAGCGGCCAACGCAGCAGCGACAAATCAAATTTAATTGTTTATAAATAAAACGTTTTTCTCAATGATGCCGCTGCTGCTGCTGCCGACGCTGCCCTGATTTTTCCACGGACGGAGAGACCTGCGCGAAAATTAGTTGCGTATTAGGCAAACATAAATTAGGCGACGCCGTGGTATAAATTAAATTTATCGCTTTTGATAAAAGTCTTGAGGAAATTAGAGAAACGTGTCGTCGGTTTAAAAATTATGAATCTCTCTCTTAGCTAGGCTGAGAGCTGGCTAGCAGTTGTCATGCTCAATTTTAAACATATTACAATAATGTTTTTTGGTTTTTATCAAATACTGATTCATGGAATTGGTTTTTTTTGTGGTTATCTTTCAGTAAAATTTTAAATATTTTTGTGTTATGTGGAACTCTTATCACATTTAGCTGGAATTGTTATTAATATTTAATGATGGAAGCTCATGTATAATATTAATCATTCGTTTTAAATCAGCTTTTAAAATGTTAAAGTTGTTAACTTTATATTATTTCGCATCAGTTCCTAGTTGGAACTGTCTCTAAATTATAAACCTTCTGGTGAATCTTTAAATTCCAAATGAATTCTAGTTCTTGTTAATTCCTAATAAGCCTTGTATTTGCTTTCCTTATCATCTTTGTCTCTCAACAAGTTCTAGTTCCAACTACAGTTTTCTTGACTCTTAACAATTTCCATAAAAAACCATTTACAACTGCAATTCTAAACTTCTCCAGTAAATCTCCGGTGGAGTCATCTTCAAGTGCAATCTCCTCTCACAATCACACGCCTGTCCAATGAAATTTCAAGCCCTATATATGTACTAAAGTACTGAGTACCAAGTACTATTACTTTCTTCTCCTCCACCCCGCCTTTTTCAATTCCCTTTCTCCCCTTAGAGGAGAGCTCAACATTTCTCATTAAACATATCAAGTAACAACCGCACAATAAACGTCACAAGTGAAAAAACCCACGGGACCCCGGGAAATCGTCTGAGGAATTTCCATGTGAGAAACGGAGCCACATAATTTATGGCCCTCACGGTGAAAGTTGATATAAATCTCAGGAGTAACTTAAAAATGAAAAAAAACAAAAATGAACCAAGAACAAGAAGTTTAAATCGTAGCCAAGCGAGCGTCTGACATGTGGAAAAGGGCAGGTGTAAACTGGGGGGGAAAATACAGGAAAAATCTGTAGGGGATATCCTCAAGGAAACAGGAACTGCTCTCTACGATGATGATGATGATGATGTGTTATCTACAGACAGTTGGGTTTCCCTTTTTAGTTCGGGGTTTTGAAGTGGAACTGAGAGAGTTCAATGCTGAGTGGACTAATTATTTTTACAACAAATTATAATAATTTATAGGAAGATTATGTAGAATAAATAAATAATTAGTATAGAATACTCCCATTCTAAAGGCATTATTTATTATTCCAACTAATTGTAATCATTTCTACATATATTTTATTTAAAACTCCCTGACAATAATTTGTGACTTTTGCATTGAGAAAGTTTTTTAATTTGTTCGCTTTAATTGCAAATAATTTTTAAACTTTTAACAGCCAGCACAGAGTCAGCCCCTTTAACCCTTGACCTTACAGTGTGCGCAATAATACTCGTACATACGTAAAAAAAATACATTAAAAAGTGGGGAAAACAACAGGAGAAGGGTTAAATAAATTGCTATTAATTTTTCACTCGCTCCGTTCGTCAAGCGGCGGCGCCGCAAAGACGACCCCAGGACTCGCGCAGGACTCGCTCTGGACTCTACACCTAAAGTGCATATAATTTTTCAATTTGAATTGTCTGCTCCTCGCTCTCCGCTGCCCGTTCCCATTTTGTGGCTGGGCAAAAGGTGGCAACCGGAAGCTGGGCAAGCCGAAAGCCAAACCCGCCAAATGAGTTGTGGCCAAAAAGTTGCAGCCATGTGTGTGGTGTGTGTGTTTGTGTGTGTTTTTTTTTTGTGCAGTTAAGCAAATATTTAATTGCTGCACTTTTTCTGCTGAAAGTTTGCCAGGACCTCCTTTTTTGTTGCCCATAATTTATGGCCTGCCATTTGGACTCGTTCCCCTTTGGTTAATGATGTTGACCTTAACAACAAATGTTAAATGTTGCATCAACAATGTTGGCCACCAATACGGATTGATATCCGCCCCCCCTGGCCCGGCTGTCTTTACCCTGTCAACGCCTGCGGCCGCCTCGTTGGCCATTTTAATGCCTTTTCAATAAAAGTGGCAGCCAGAACGAGTGAAATTCCCATTTTGTTGCCTACTTCTGTGAGTCGGCAGCCTGATTTCCATAATGAGCATCGTCGTCGTTCGCATTATTGTTATTTCTGGCAGCGTTTTTGTTTGCCGCATAATTAATTGTTTTCACACATAATAATTTAATACGGGGCGAACACGTGTAAAAGCCAATGGCCAACAATATTAAATAAATGCAATGTGCCACATCAATTATAATTGGTTTGTTCGAAGTTTTTTTTTCGGTGGGAAAGGAGAAGAGAATGCAGTTTGCAGTTTGCAGTTTGCCATTTGCATTTTGCCTTTTGCCATGTGTCAATTGTGGCTGTTGTTGCCATTTTTGGTCCCGCATTCGCATATGTTTAAATGTTTAAATGTCATTAACAAAGCCGTAAATTATATGCAACCGAAAAGTGGCGATTTCCCCAAAGTGCCAGAGAGGTGACGGTGGGTTGCGGGGGCTTATGTGGAGTTTGCAACTCATAAACCTGCTGGGCTCGAGTTGGCCAACTTTATTAGCTTTTTTGCGAGACTGGCAATCATAGCAGCTTAGGTAAATATTAATAACGACGGACAGGCAGGGCAGCAGAGGTCCAAAACGAGTAACAGGAACAGGGAGAGTACAGTGGAACATAATCATGAAGAAGTGAATACAAATGGGGAATAGAGGAAGTAAGAAACTAAGGTACTGGTCAGCAAAGTTTTGGTATAATTTTAAGGTTAAAGGTTTCTTATAACTAAAGAAAATGAATCAAATTATATATAAAACCTTTTAAAAGTAATTGTAATATCTTAGTAAATATTATTTAGAGTTTTTAACTATATAACCTATAACTAGTTTCACTATAAATTCTATATTTCAAAGACTTTTGCCAATAGGATATTTAGAAAAAAAAAAAAATAAATAAAATATCCATATAAAGCTACGATAAACTGGGAATTGTATATAGAAAGAATTTATTTTCGTGCCACCATAAGTTTTACATTCTTAAGAATTTTCGTATCTTCGAATTTCATTAGAAAAAAAATACAAAAAAATGCATTTCAAGTTTTTTAATAAGAATAAATATAAAGAAAATATTATTTAAGTTTTTTAGCTCTTAATTTCTATTAACTTCACTATATATTCATTAATAGTAATTTTTCTTCTAAAAGCTGCATCCACTGTATCACGAAAATATCAGAAATCTCATCTCATATTTTGTTTTTGGACTTCGGGGATGGTGTCAAACTTTTTCATTTCACTTGCTGTGCCTCTCATATGTGGGGAAGGTAAAAAAGATGCGCTCTCCCCCCAAAAAAAAAACAGCCTCCACAAAAAAAAACAACAACAAACTAGCCATATGAATTTATGACCAACGAAAGATTGGGGGGAAAAGTTGTAAGAGGGGGAGAATGCAACAAAATTATAATTTATGTGGCTTTAATAGCCGCTGGGTAGCTCCAAGGTGAACCAGAACCACACTCTTTTCCACATCTTTCTCCCCATTTTTTTCCGTTTCCCTTCGACTTTCTCCTTATCGTCGTGTGACGTCTGAGGCAGGCCCGAGAGCCTGCTTTCACATGAAGGAAAGCCCCAGAAAGATGGCGACAGGACAGGCTATGAGGAAAAACAAGTGTGTGTGTAAGGGTAGGGGTAGTGGGTGTGTGTGTGTGTGTAGGTGTTATCAGGTCGAGTTGCCTGCCTGTGGCAACATTTATTTTAATGCCTTATCACAACGGCAAGGCCTTAGAAAAAACACACAGCAACACAACAACAACTGCACAATTGGGAGTTATGACAGTCTGCCTTCATATTTCTATATAAAATATATATGTGTGTTACATACACTTTTTTATGCCCTGGTTTCTGATAACACCCCCAATTGTTTTTCTCCGCCGTCGTCATTGGGGAATTTACGTTTTTACTATTTCTCCTTAGTGCTCGGTGAACGCCTACGTTTTATTTTTATGCCGTCCTTATCATAGTTTATTGTTGTTGCTGCCTGACAAGCGATAAAAAAACAGAAAAAAAAACAGGGCAGAAAACCTCTCGTCGATCTTTAATTCTCTCGAATGCAGGCGATAATATATAGAACTTAAAGGTTTCTTCAACTCGTGTGTGTGTGTTGTGTCAACAGGAAATATGCATAAGGTTTTTGCTGAAATCTCGAGACTCGAGACTGGCAGTGGTGGGATCGGATGGGTTGGGGATTGGATTGGCTGGGATGCTGGGTGTACTTGTTATCGCCAAGACTGCTCGCTTCCCGTTAACCGCGAACAAAGCCCACGCATTGTGCTCAAGTCATCGTGATGTGTGTTCAAAGATCAAACTGAAGCCCTCACTCTTCCCCCCTCTCGTATGTTTATGCATGAGTAACGATCCACGAACTTTAACACGTAAGACTCTGCGGAATAAGAACTCTGCTTATCAGGCTTCCAGGAATTTTTATCCTCTGACAGCATCGTTTTAAAGGTTTAGTCAGCGCTTCTGGAGGGGGATTTAAACTCTCACTATCTTGGAGTGAGTAAAACCATTAAACAAACTCAAATATTCCCTCAAAATTTCGTTAAAAAAATAGAAAATAGAATTAAATGAAGTAGAAATTCAAGAAAGGGGTTAGAAGGTATCAGCAACCTATAACTTCTATGTTATTCTATTTTTCTTTTCCAAAGAAATCTTTAATCTTGAACTTTTGTATTTTGAAATACCTAGAAAGTTGTTATTTGCTGTTTTCTTAGAATTACTAATTAAAACAATAATGTTTACACCCCTTGGATTATCATTTTTGCTGGTGACTCATGGTTAAAACCATTTATTTGTTTAAAACTCAAGGAACGGCTTTCTTAAGAAGCATTTGTATTAATTTTTCGAGCAGTTTTCGAGAAGTTTTTATATTTTTTATTAGTTTTAAATTTAATTTGAAGGATTTTAATATATAAAGTTGACTCACCTGAGACACATTCTGCACCGCTGGCTGGCCACAGGGCGAGTGCAGCAGCTGGTGCTGCTCGAGCTGCTCCCGCGTGGCAAAGGCGGCCGTGCACTGCATGCAGGGATAGGCACCGCCCAGTTCCCGGTCCCCGGTGGTGGAGCCCGGACTGGAAGTGGAACGCGGCGCACTCAAATCCAGATCGTAGGCGGAATTGCTGCCCACGCTGCTATTGCTCCCGGGCAGCTGAGGTGGCAGCAGTTGCTGCAAAGCCATCTGCTGCTGTTGCTGCTGCTGCTGCTGTTGGTGATGTTGCAGTTGCTGCTGCTGGTGCTGCTGTTGCTGTGGCGAACTGGAGCTGGCGGATCGGGCGGATTGCATGGCCAAGGCGGCGGCCATAAACTGGGCTTGCAGATGCGGCGGCAGCTGGGGCGTTCCATGGGGCAGGTGAGCAAACAGGTCGCTCGGCGGCATGGAGCCAGGTGAGCACATGGGTGACATCTTTGGCGTTGAGCTGTTGTTGTTGTTGTGGTTCTTGGCCAGTTCGCTGTTATTATTATTATTGTTACTGGAGTTGGTGTTGCTAGTTGTGTGGGAACTGATGTTGTTATTGCTGGTGGTGTTGCTGGCGTTGGCTTGGGGTGACTTGGTGTACCGCCGACTGCTGCTGCCGCTCAGGTTGCTCTGCTCATCCTCGGCATCGCTCTCCGGCTGCGCAGCTCCGCAGTTCAGCTTGTCGTGGGGATGCTCGCTGGCAATGTGCTCGCTGAGGCTCTGTTTTTGGAAATTCAAAGTGATATTTAAAATTATATAAATTCTAGGCTATTTCTGTATTATTTTTCTTTATTTTTAAGTTCCATTAATTCCTTGAAAACCCACCTGGAACTCTATGAAGCGCTTGTGGCACTGTGTGCACTTGACCAAGAAGGCATCCGCTGCTGGACCTGGCTGTGCCATCTGGGCATCCTGGACTGCATTGCCCGGATTGCTGTGCTTTGGCGACTGGTTGTGGTGAAGCAGACTGGAGGCCAGCGAGGGAACTGTGGAGGGCAGGAGTGGAGAGAAAAACAAATTAACTGCCAGATCGTTTAAGAACCATAAAAATATGAGCAAAGGAACTTGAAAATGACTTGAAATGAGAAATTCAGAGTGTGAGTTAAGGGGAGAGGGTAAGGGTTTAAGGTACTCCAGACTGCAGAGAACAAAACTGGGGGTATTCTGGCATCTTAATGTATTTAAGAAAGGATCTCAGAGTTTTTATAAAGGTTTTTTGTCGTTTAACCTATTTAAAGTAATATAGTTTCCATCTCCTAATAGTTTCTAATTAAAAAACCAATTAGTTCATACCAAATTTTAAGAGCTAACTTTATTTAAATGATTTGATTTCAATGATATTTCAAGTAAAACCAGCTCGAAATCGAAGTGATCTCATTTATTTTTTCGAGTGCCACCAAGGGCTGGTCGGATCGACTTAATTTCGTGGCAAATCAACTTCGCGGGCCTTCACGCAAGGCTGGAATCCATGGAGGCGATGATCTCATGGTTCCCCCAAACCACCGGAGAAGCCAAAGCAAAGCGGAGAAGCCGAGGAGGCCGAGGAAAAAAAAGAAGTGGAGGAGGAATTAAAAAAGAACGCCACACACTTGAGAAGCAAAAGGCAAAAAGCAAGAAACAAGAAGAGTTGACTTAATCAGTTGAAAAAAGCGTTCAAGCATGGCAGCGCTGAAAGACAGAGAGAGAGCCAGAGAGGCAGGCAGCAGAAGATTGCTTTGTTCAGTCCCGAGGGTCACTCAATTGCCCTCTCTTTCTTGTATCTGTATCTGTATCTGTATCTGGCAAGTCTACCTCAGCTACTCCACAAAATGGAGTTTCTCTGTACACAATTTGCTGTGTTTCTCGGGCTTCTTGCCTTCGTCCACACAAAGCGAGTCTTTGTTCTGATCGCTACCTTAATTTAAGCCAATTAACCGAGGCAACATCGTCAGTCGCTCGCATACGGGCTGTGGAATGAATGAACCCTGCTGCTACCTTTCGGCCACATCTGTATCTCGCGGTAACTGTATCTGTATCTGAGGGCTGTCGCTGCTTCAATCAAGCGCAATCTACAAAAGTTCATTGCACGTTTTCACTTTCGATAGTTGCAATCTCTCTCAGTCTTAATTGATTTTGATGCGGGTCCGATGCCGATCAAAAAGGGAATTTATATACAAAATTATATAGGAAATGCATAGAAAATAAATGTAGAGAGGCGACGTCGCACCTCCTCGCCACTTAAGAAGCCATTAAAAGCCATTATAGGACAACAGCTGACACGCGCAGATCGCCTCTCCAGATCGAGTTCATAATTTCTGTTTCATTTAAGAATTTATTTCACTCGCCCTGCCTAATGACATTTTTATTAAAAGTTGTAAAACGACAACACTTTTTTATGGCCTTACACACACACACACCACACGACTTTGTTTCATCAGCATAATATGCTTGAAGGGAAAATGCGCCTGGGGGAAAAGCAGGAAAAAAAAAAAAATACAAAAACCCCGTGAAACTCAACAAGTGTGTCACCAGCTCATTTAGCTCAATCAATTTTTCATAACCGCTCTGAGAGCCGCGTGAGGAATTATTATTAACGCAATATCGGCCAGAGAATTCCCATTTTTACACTTTTTTTTTCATATATATTTTTTATATTTTTCCCCTGGTCACGGCTGGTATTGAAATATTGAAAGTGTCCCGCAAATTAATTTCAATTTATGCGCGCAGACCAAAAAATGAAATGAAAAGGAATTTTCTTGTATTTGTTTCTACGGAACTTGAGCGTTATTTGTTGTATATTTTTTGTCACTGTTTGGTCTCCGCTTTCAGTGGTGCCTTTCAACTATTTTGCGCTTAACGCGAACCAATTGAAGTTGATTGATAGTGTGTGTTAGGTGGGGCGAGGGGCAGGCACAAATCGGAAGAGAGACATTTGAATTGTTCAAAGGAAAGGAAGGTATATTTTTAATCTAAAAAATATTTGGGCAAGAAGTGGAAGTTGTAAAAGATGAAATATGTAGGAAAGGAAGTCTTTAAAATACTCAGAAAGCCTGCTTTAAATATTTTAGAAGTATCAGAAATCGTTGAACTATTAAAAATATTTTTAAATAGGAAGAACAAATAATTTTACATTTTAATTAATGTAGAGACAATTATAAAATATTCAATCACTTCTAAAAAAATATAAAAAATAGTTTTGGATATAATATAGACTATTTTGGATAGTGTGTTTGTTTATTATAAAATGATCAACTTTTTAGCTAAAGAAAAATTACTTTTTTACAGATTTTTGGCAAATTCTCTTTATTATTTATTTAATCTTTCAATAATAAAGTTTTAAAACTCCACCGGATTACCTTTCGATTTCGAATAGATTAGCCCCATAAATAATAATTAAAGTGTTGTATCTAAAGCGAATAATAACAAAATATAGCCTGCTTTGACAGTTGCCAAAACGCTGATTGGGGCTGTATATTTTTTCGTTTTTATTTTTTAGTCTTTCCACTAAGAAGGGGGATTGCTTGGGCAATATTTATGGGCGGCCGCACGTTTGCCAAAAACAAAAGCTGGCCGGTAAATCGCCAATCAAAAATCCGAGGCAAGCTTTCAGCGCTGGCCAAGGGAAATCTTCTGGAACGATGTCAAGTGGCGGTGTTGTTGTTTTTCTTGTTATTGTTGGTTCACCTGTGCGGTGGAAAACACGCGCACACGAAAAATCTAGGGGAAACTAGAGGGAGTGGAGGAGGGGTTGAGCGGATGTGGGCGCTGAGACGGCGGAGGGTCGAGAATATTATAAATAATACGTAGATGGGGCAGGCGGGCGTAAATCAATGGCAAAATAACCAAAGCGAAAGATACATTTGTATCTGTAGCTGTAGCGGGAATATCGTATCTTTCTGTGGCACCCACTAATTTTATGTGCTTTTTTTATTGCCAACTTTTATTAGCCAGACATATTTCGACTAAGCCCGGCTAATGCAAATTTATTTATTTCTCTTTGCCGCTGCCTTTGCCTATTGCCCATTGCCTTGGTGTGTTTTCAAAATTATTTTCAGCATTTAATTTATGTTTAGCAGCGCCTTTCTTCTCCCCTTCCTCCTCTATTTTGTTTTATTTTTTCCACCTGACTTTTCTCACTGTCACTCGGTGTCCCAAAGTGTTTTTTAATATTTCACTGACAGCCGATTGTCACAACCTAAGCACGGGGGCGTCTATTTTCTTTTTTTTTTCCGGTTGGGAAACCCAAGTCGATGACAATTTCCTTTGCGGCTCGCAGGTGAGGGAATTTCTGGCTTAGCAATTTGCTGACGCAGTTTGCAGACAAATCGACGACAGGTGGCGCCTGGGGGGAGTCGCTGCTGCTGCTAGCCGCTGCCTGATATTTAATGCAAATAAACATAAATTTTTAGCACTTAATTATAAACAGACAACGCGCGTTGCTATGCCCCGGGGTATGGAGGGGAGCTGCACTCATTTGCAGTCAATGAACGTGGTTAGCATATTTATGAAATAAATATTCGCTTTCGAGCGGGGGCTGCAAGTGAGCGAGTACACTTAGTACGGGGAGCTAGCTAATTACGACAGTGAAAAACGACACTATCAGACACCAGTGGCAATTAATTTGGTAAATGAAAACCTGTGGGAAGGCGGCCGGCCTATGGCATTTGTATATCGTTATCGAATGCCACCAAGTTCGGATTACAGACGTGCGAAAGTTTATAGTAGAAAACCTTCGCCCGGTAATGGAAATTCTTTCCGTGGAGGATCGGCTCTAGTTTCGGTCCGAAACCGATCTCAAGTGGCCATCGAAAGGAACACACACATGTGAGTGGCATATGGAGTTGTCCTCGATAATCGCTCTAAAATTGGAATACTCTTTCGGGGACCTTTTACCTACAGATTGGTGCAGAGAGAGAAATTTATTAGGTCCTTAGATGTTTACCCAAATCCTTTCAAAAATGTTCCAAAGCTTATATATGGCATTGTTCTTTAATAAAATATTTTTTTTCAATATATTTAGTATTCTAATTTATGAAAAATATACATAGAGGTCGCATAAATCCCTGGAAATTTTGTTATAAAATTATAAGTCGTTTTTGAACTTCTTTTATAATAATTTCTTTCTTTATTTTTTCTCATGTAAGAATAATAAATATTATACCAATAAATATCCCTTAATTCCCCCTTAAATTCAACTCGAATTCTTCAGAAAACCCTCAGATTTTCTCACTGTGCCACACCTTTGCCCTGGTCTACTCTCCACTGTTCTCCAAAATGGGCACAAAGGTGGCCGTGCTTGCCCCTCAAGTGGCGATGCAAAGGTGCAGATTCGAAGCCAGACGACGGAGAGATCCTATAAATAGAGTTCTTTTCGAGCGGGGAGAGATGCATTTCTGCCGTTTTCTGCCCTTTGCGTTTATTTGTTTGTTCAGCAAGCTGATGCTGCTGCGTTGGCTGCAGGCTGCAGGCCGCCTGCTGCATGCTGCATGCTGCAGCGTTGCACGTTGCACGTTGAACGTTACTGGCAGCAGCCACGTTTATTTTATTTGTAGCATTTTGCTTTGCTGAGTGTGAAATTTTAATAGCCAAGCGAGCCGTGTCCGTGTTCGTGTCCCTGTCCCTTTTTTTTTTTCTCCCTCTCCATCAGATATAGGATGCATTTTTGAGGCAGGGCAGGGCACGGCAGGGAGAAACATATGTGTCCCGGGGGCGCAAAACTATTTCTGCGATTTACCTTGAAAAAATATACGCAGAAAAACCGCGTGTGATGTCGGCGGGGTGTGGGCGTTCTTCGGGTTTTTGAAATTGGAGTTGGCGAGCAGCAAAGCAATTAGAGAAATGTGCCTAGCCCAGAAAGTGTGGAAGAGATGCATGCATGGAACTCCAAGAGATACCAGAGCCCCGAAAGATACTCTTCCAAAAGGCAAGCAATTAAGGAAATATGCCAAGGAAAGAGGTGTTTAAAGTAAAGGAAGTAAGCCATAAGATACTTTCCTTTAATATCTATGAACTATTTATATAGATTCGACAGGAGATACTTCTTTAAAGTTCAAGAGGCTTATACAAAATCTTAATTTTATAGAAATAAATAAAAAAGTTATGGTAAAAAGCATACAAACAAATTAAAAACTCTTTTAACTTCCAAATAAAACAAATATATATTTCTAGGAACTATAAAAGTATATAGTTTACTGTAGGAGAACTTCGATATGCATTTTAAGAGTCAGTCAATAAATAATACGACACTTTTCCGTTTCAAGTATATTTTTAACGAGACTTTTCCAAGAACTAAATGCAAAGTGTGCTTTCATAAAAAACATGTAAAATATTTATGTTGTTTCCATAAAAATATAGCTTATTGAATTTTATATGTATAAGAAACTTGATCAGGAAAAATATAAAACAAGTTTTGGTAATATATTCTTCAATAAGAAACTTGAAAGAATTTCGCAAAGAAATAAAAGCAAGTTCTCCAAAATCTCTCTTATTTAAAACTTTGGCTCTTCATTAAACCGAAATATATGTAGCCAGAGCTCAGCTTAACTTGGCTAATTGATATTCACTTCGTTCTCAGTGCGAGTATAAATTTTACCAACCAATTGCTGAAAAAAAATCGAAGAAAAAAGGGCTCGAAACAAAAGCGCAGCATCGAATGCAATTGAAACTTTTTCTGCTGCCGCTGCTGCGCGGCAGCCACAATAGAGCCGTTGACTATTTTTGTTTATTTAAAAACTTTTTAACAATTATTGTGCAATTGTGCGAAATTTATTGCAATTGAACGCCAATCAGAGTGGGAGTGGGACTGCCTCTTTCGCTGCCTTTTTCAACGTTAACCAAAATCGTTTACATGTTAAATTGTGCCTGCTGCGAGGAGTGGGTCTGTGGAGCCACCTCTTTTGGCGCTGCAATTTTGCCAGGCCCTTTGGCAACACCTTTTTTTCGGCCAAATGGGGGTTAGGGCCTGGCTGGTGCTGCACCCTTTTGTTTGCGCCGATTTTTTGGCACTTTTTTTCAGGTTCGGGGGTAGCAAGCAGCAACAGAATCGTTGTCTCGCGGAGGGCTGGGCATTAAATAAATAAGAAAAAATATTCACAAAAAAATGCAGAGAAAAGGCAGCAGCAGCAGAACATTCCGTGCAATTTTCACTTTACAACTGTTTCAAAGTTATCTTTGTTTCAATTGTGTGCACAGTACAAAAAAGGGAGCAGCAAAAAATATTGGCAAACAATTTACTTTTGAGCAGAAGCGCCAAATAAAAGTAAAAATGTGGCAAATAATTTGCCCAAAGCTGCGGCAGGTTGAACACAACACACACACAGAGCCTCACACAGGATATCAAAGAGGACTTTCCCCTCATTGATTTATTGTCTTTGTTGCTCTCTTTTTTTATTTCCAACTCCCCAGCTCCTGGCAATTTAAAGCTGAAAATGTGTTTATTTTTGGGGAAAAATAAGCTCCAACTCCACTTGAGCTTAGGCCTTGCTTTATGCAGAAATTAATCATCTTTTGCGAGATAGTTTGGGGGCCAAGTTTGTTTAATTTCGATTACCAGAAGGAGCAGAGCAGGCGGGAGAGAGTCCTGTCACTCGTGAAGGCTGCAGGACGGGCTGGAGTTATAAATGGCGCTACAGACAAGGACCAGCATATAAAACTGACAGCCAACAACAGCGACCAACAATGATTAATTAGCCAAGTTCTCAAAGGGAGTTTCTCTATAGTATGTATCGGAATCGAATCGAAATTAAATCGAATTGAAGATGCAAAAGTCAGATCCCAAAAGCAACATTGATGGGTGGAAATTAGCGCTGATTTAGGGGCCACGAGTCGCCTGATGGTCTATATACTGTATAGATAATTATAGCTGCCAAAGGGGGCGTTACCTAGTGTGTCTAGGTGATAACAGACGACAGGTTTGTCGCCTTGCCTTGGCGAAAACGTATTTGATTTACGGCATTTTGGAGCCGTTACGAAATGCGACACAAACACACGCCGAAAATTAGTACACAGCTTTTCCAAAGATCTTCGCTTTCTCTCCTCACAATCGTAGGAAACAGTGAACAGAATTTCGTATGTTGCCGGCGATTAATATCCATCGCAGCAGCAGCTGCCCAGCGCCATCAAAAGTTGGCCAGGAAAGAAAGAAAAAAAAAAGAGAAAATACTGAGCTATATATCTCGTGGGGCGCATCCACACAATATATAGAGCAGGGTATGTGGGCCAACCTGTGTGTTTCTGATCGATTAGCCAAACTATCTGTTCTTGTTCGAGGGCTTTTAGTTCCACCCACAGAAACAGAGCTGCTTAAATAGCCATAAATTATAATTTATGGGCGCTGCTCTGCGGTGTAGCCTCTTTTTTTTTTTTTTTTTTGGGAACATGTGCAATTAATCCGTCTCTTTAGCGGACTTATCAATTGTCAGACGCCGGAGGGAAAATCGTGGGCGTTTTGAGTTGGGAGATTTCCCAGAGATTCTCTCCAGAGTGGCTTTGGCTTTCCCAATTCTTTTCCCCCCAAATACTCGCTAAGCGTTTCCAATTAATTTCTGCTGTTAAAAGCAAGGTGTGAGCATCGATGAGCTCTGCCCACTGACAGTTTTACGATTATGCCTTGTTTACACTCACTCGCAGACACGGGCCATATTGGCCACATTAAGAACAGGTTTCTTGAAAGAGGTTCTCGCTTTTACCTGCGCATGCGGTTGCCTCGGCCTTTAGGGGTAGCTGCTGCTACCTGTCGTTTCAAGTGGGAGGAGATTGTGCCAAGGCAGGGCACACGGCAAGGTTGCCAACAAATCAAATTGAGATGCGGCTGCAATTGGTTGGGAATTTTACGTGCGAGTTCGAGGGTCCCCTGAGGCGAGGATCTACTAAGTATATTTTTCGTATCCCGCATGCTGCTCCGATGCTGATCGAGCGCAAAGTTTCCGTAATTCGAAACCCAGCGATCCTTCGTTTTTTATGTTTTTGTTTTTACTACAGTTTCATTTTTTTCTTCTTAGAGGTTTCAGAGGTAAAGACCACACATTGGGCTCTCTTAAGATGGCGGAGTGAGATAGATGGTTTCTTGGAAACTGGCAAGCTTGCATCCCAAAGGTTCCCGCGCAAATCACACACTCGCATCGCACTCGAAGACCGAGCTCAATTGTTTACTGATAGCGATTTCGATTCGATTTCGATTTCTGGATGAATCATATGTAGGATCGTCCGGGGAATCATTGTTAGATCACTTACACTGCATGGTGAAGGCGGTGGATGGCATGCTCTGCTGTATGATGGTATCCTCTTGGCCGAAACGTGAAGACGACGGCGCCAGACAGGACAACATTTGGAATGCTTGTTGTGTATTTCTAACACTAGACCTTGGCTTTAGATTGTTTTCCTTTATTTTTTCTAACGAATTTCGGGGTTCTTTCGGGGTTTTATCAATTTAAATATATTTGTGGGGCGGAAAAGCACACGTGTTGGGCGCCATTTGAGTACAAGGGCCTTGGGTTTATGTCGTGGCGGCGTTTTGCAACATTGAAGCACAATTTATTATTATTATTTTTTGGGTTTTAAACACACTTGAGATTTGCTCGATGCGAGATATATATTTGTTGTCTGCGTGATTTTACTGTTACTACTGCTCGAGAGCGACGCGTGTGCTGCCGTCGCGACGTCCAATTTCCAACTGATTCCCAAGTTCTGACTTTTCCCAGCATCTGAGGTTTCCGCTGCTTTCACCGCTGTCGCCGTCGCTGTCGTCGTCCTCGTATTCGTGTGACAGCGCGAGAGAGAGAGAGGGAGCGAAAGACTGACAGCGAGAGAGCGCCGGAGCCAATGTGTGCGTGTGTTTTTTTTTTTCATTTTTGGTGAGGGTGTGTGTGCCTTTGCCACCACCAGCATAATATAGCGGTGTAACGGTTTTACCGTTGCTCGGACCGTTTGTATGTGTGTGTGCTGCCGAGGTGATACGAGTGGGGTGGTAGTGGTGGTAGTGCCTGTTCTTCTCCAATTGGGAGAGCACTAGCTCTGTTAGACGCCCGCTCATTTAACAGAGTCCTGTTAGTTTGCTATATCGTAAACGTTGAGGGGTAAGCAACGTAACGTAAGGGTGCCTTTTGCGTTTCACGTAAACATATGGCTGCGATATTTATTTATTATGGATTCTTCGAAGGGATTTAAATGCATTAACATTTGCTCGAATTTGTGTTTTGTTGACACAGCGACTTGCGATCGTGCTTATTAATTATTTATTAAAATATTTGGGAGTTGGGAAATTTTATTAGAGAGATTATTGAAATTAAATTAAAAAAGTTTTTTAAATTGATTGATATTTAATTCCATTTGTGATATGAGGAATGAGCTTTGATTCCTCATAAATAAATAATAAATAAAGGCAACATTACGTATGAGGAATGAGCTTTGATTCCTCATACGCACTGTTGCCTTTATTTTTATAAAATTAGTGTAGCAGCTTTTTGACTAAAACAAACGCAATTTCCATAGTTTTGTCTTAGTTAAAAACGAGGTAAAAATGTTCTAAAACCCAATTCCAACTGGCTAACGTGTCGTATGAGTAATTTGTGTATGAGCTTTGAGAAGCTTGTTCGATTTTTTTTATTAATTAAATACAAATATAGATTAAATATTAGTAAGGTTTTCTGTTTTTCTTGAAGAAAATCACACTGTAACTGACCTTTTATCTATTGCTAAAAAAGTAATTATTTTTAATTTGATATTAAAGAAAGTCAAGCAATAAATTTACGATTTATTTCTAAATATTACCACTTATTTATTGTAGAAATATGTACACATGTAATAATTATGGGGTTTAATATTAAGAAACATTTCTAATATAAATATTCATTGAAGCTTCCTTTAAATCAATGAAAATTCCTTGAAAACCCCCTGGCGTGGGTTGAGTTTTGTGATAAATAAGCAATTTAAAAAAGCTCTCTGAACGGATTTCTTCTGCGAATTTTTGCGGTGCAAGATAAAGGGAACCTTCAAGGGAACCCCTTTATAACCCTTTCTTGTGCGCCTATCTCTGCGTTAACGGACGAAACTCATTTGCACTTGCGATTGCAAAATATTTACTGCTCCGCGCGATTGTGCCGGGGGAATTTCCGAGTAAGAAATACCGAATTCGTTCCGAGATTGCCACACACATTAATGACATCGTTCGCCGATGGACGGCGGGTTCTCGAGAATGTCCATCAATGGACACGTCTTAAAAAGACAGAAGAGCACAGAACAGCCAGAGGCAAAGAATTTCTAGCGAAGAGAGAAGAGAATGGGAGTGGTATGATTCTTCCGCTCCATCAACAAGTTCTGGGGTCTCTTCAGATGTTTCCTTATTCTTTGTGGATCTCTTTGGTGCTCAATGAAAGGCTGCAAATGTTCTAAAAAACACTTGAGTGCACAGAAAGAATTATTTTGCTAGAAAATTAGCCTTTCTTTATTTTTAATGCATTTTATTAAAGGCCACAAAGGTTGCTTATTTATGAATCCATAAATTATAAAGTAAAAAATAATATTTTATTTATTAACACCTAAGAAATAGGTTATAACTTTTTATTATTAATTAATATAAAGACATTAAGGAATCGTTGGAGATTATACGTTTATTAATTTACGTTATTTTAACATTTCCCAATTGGATCTTGTGGCAGACCATTGAAAGCCAAGCTAAAACTTAAGGCCAGTTAGCAAACTTGAATTTATTATTTTAACTCAAATATTATTAGTTACAAAAGAACACAAAACACTCAACAATTATCTTTGAAAAAGAGCAAAGATAAAAAAAACGAACTCAACCACATAATAAACAATTTGTACATTAATTTTTAATGCGGTTAACATGTGTTCCCCCCTCTCCCTCGCACACACACACACACCCTGGAACATTCACCGTGTGTGTTTGTAAGTGTAAAATAGGTGGAGCTTCATAATTTTCTCACTTGACGTGGCGGCGTGTTCGATGGACGCTCGAACGACGCGAGAGCAAGCGAGTGTGGCGAGCGAACGAGAGAGGGATACAAAGCGAGGGAGAGGCCGCTGTTTTTTGTTGTTGCTGCTGCCGCTGCTTTGTTTCGCCGTCGCATTCATTTTGTATGTTAATTAGTTGCCTGTTCAGTGTGTGTGTGTGTGTGAACACTCTTCTTATTTGTGTGTGTGTGAGGCGTGGGTGTTTAATGAGCGGCAATAAACGATAAACGAAAAACGAGGTGCGGTCTCTTCGGGAAAGGTGCGCCAGATTGGTCGCCCGCCACGTTTGCACCTGTTGCGCGCACACGATTGGTGGAGAGTTCACCTAGAGGTGGGCGAAGGTGGGAGGGGGTTGTGGGAAAAGGTTGGGACTTGGGAATATCGGAAAGCTTTATAGTAAAGGTATATTTTACATAAAATACAATAATTATTCGTAAAAACCTGTTTTTAACATTTTAAAAATTAAATTGTTAAAAAAAAAAGATATTTAATAGGTTATTAACATCAATACCATTAATATTTATTATCTAAGACCTTAAACAACAAGGAAACGAATCTTATATAATATTTACATTATAGATATTATCATAAACATATATTTTCTTAGTTCTTCTCTCATTTAATAGACTGTCTTTATGATTTTTAACGAACAAAAATAAAAATTTAGCTTTTACTCGAAGTTATATATTAAATTTTTAGTTTCAAACATATTTAGGAACTTGCAAAAATGTATTAACCCGCAGGAATTATTTTCTAACAGCTCAACATTTATCCTTCCTGCATTTCTAAAGATCCTAATCAACAGTCAAGTTATTATTCAAAAAGAAAACGGCTTTGGTATTCGGATTGGGCAATTTCCCCGTCACTTCCTGTTCCCCCAGGCATGCCCTCATTAAGTGAGTAATTGACACATAACCAAAGTAGCGAAATATGCGAATACAAAAGACGCAAGTACCTTTAATTCTCAAGTCCCGCATTCGCTGCAAAGGACTTCTTCCCAGGCTCAGGCAACACCCACCGGAGGTTCTTAAATTTAAATTGAATCGATTCCTATTTCTCAGTTCGATTTTCCATTCTTCCCGTCTCACCCAACACCACCACCTCTGCTGGTACCCACATAAAGTATATATAAATACAGTTAGCTAAGTACTTTTGACTGAGAAATCAATTAATTTCACTTTACAATCACCCGAAAGTCGAAGGACCGCGTCCGCTAATGATGGGAAAAAGAGAGGCAATCCTTTTCAGGGGGTGAAGAGGGAAGGTTATAGATCTCAGATCCTAGCTGGAGGGTCTCCAGATGGCATTGAATTGCATGCATGTTTCTCGTTTTTCCACAATTTTTAATTAGCAGTAAACTTTGCGCGGCCCCGAAAACAAAAGGAGAAGCGAACCCGAACCCGAGAACCCGAAACCAATTCGATTCGAAACCGAACCAAATGTAATGACAGCATAAATACGGCGACTTGTAGTGGTGGTTCTCTATATATTTTCTATATGCTGCTCAATGGGGTCGCCGCAAAACATCGGACTCTCCGCTCTCAATCGAGATCTCAAGTGTTTCCCTGTTCTGCGGCCGCCATCGCCTCATTTCGTTTAACACTTTATGTGACAGTTAAGTGCGGGTAAAATGTCAAATTCCTCCTCATCTCCCGAAAAATGCATGTACAGCGGTCTAAGCGCTCCCCCCTTCTGGAAAAGGGGGGAAAACAGTCAAGTGCTGGCTCGGCTTAGTGTGGGAAGATTTTTCCCCCACAACGAAAAGTGTTTTAAAGTGCGGTTTCTGGTCGGTGTTTGTAGCAACCAATCAAAGCTACAAAATTAATTGAAAGTCATATGGAGAAAGGCCTATAAGTAACGCTAAGTAAAGAAATTAATACAAAATTATATAGTTTGTGACTTAAAGGGTACAGAATATATATATTTATAGCTCTAGCTCATTTCTAGGTGTCCTTGCGGACAGGCGGACAGGCGGACAAGCGGACAAACGGAGACAAATATGCCAAAAATATTTATTTCCAAAATCTTAATAATTAAGGCTTAGCCATAGTTCCTCTTATGATCTCTAAGATCCTTTCATTTATAAGGACAGGCGGACAAACGGGCAAACAAACTAACGGACAAACAGACAGACGAGCAAACGGACAAAATATGGGATTTTAAAATCTTAATAATTAAGGGTTTACTCTACTATTTTTCCGTATTTCCTTATAACTTAATAATATTATTAATTCCTTTATAAACATTATTACTTATTTGTTTACTTTATAATTTTATTAGGTTATTAATTTGCATTTTTATGAATCAAAGGCTCTGATTGATGGAAAATTAGAAGCCACAGCCTGCCTTCTTGCTTGTTTTTCTTTGGCTGTCAAATCCATTTTGCGGTTCGTCCTTAAAGTGTGCCCACAACGGCAACAACTGTTATCCTTGACAACCCTAACAGCATCATCATCCTCAACTTTGTCAGAGCGATGATCATCGTTATCTGTTTTCATAACTGTCAATTGTTGACTCTTGTATCGAACTGCATTTGAATATGTCCCTCAGGCCTCAGGCGTCAGGCCTCAAACCCATTTTCCCTTATTTTTCATTCACCAAAAACAGCTGAAAAATGACCTTGTGCGAGAGAGAGGCAGAACTGCACATTGGGAAAAATTTCGGCACGTGTGCGCTGTATGGCATTGATTTTGTGGTTCAGCCTTTTGTTTTCTCTAAGCAGCCTAACGGTTTACCTGAAAAATACAGAAAAATACTATAAAGTAATACCCTTGCAGGGCTGAAAATCTAAGGGGAGTGAGAGGAAAAACAGCCCGCATATTTAAGGGGAAAACTTTACCGTTTTCCAACAGCATTTCCACCGATCGCGGGGACACTACTTCAATTTGGTAATATAATATTTTGTAGCCACTGTCTGTTTGCTCTGCATTCGAGGGAAATTAACGAAAATTGAAACAGATACTTGGGGAGCGCGCGCTCGCACACGTCACGAAAATCACGCTCAGCTGAGCAAATACTTGAAGGTCCTTCAGATGGATGTAACATTAGCTGGAGCTGCTAAAAGGTTAAACACACTCTGCAGCCAATAAAGGATATGCAGAGCTGAAATTGCTCGCTCGAGAGAGACAGAGGAGAGAATTGAAACAATATTTAAAGTATAAAAATAATAATAAATCCCATTTGGCTGCCGGCGGTCTGCGCAATGAAAACAATAACCAGCAGCCAAAGGATCAGGACACGCTCTCTGGCCAAAGTTTACCTTGATGCGGCCGCATCAGCGGACAAAGTGAACAAACAAATAAGCAAATGAACGCTCGCCGAAAAAGCACAATAATAAAAAATCTGCATAAAATTGTAGCCGGGAAACGGGATTGCGGCACGCGTCTGGCGACCTACCACAGGACAGAAGGGGAAATCCAGGACGCCAGGACTCAGGTCTCGCCGAGCAGAGCAATCGAGCAGCAAAATCAAAGCAACTCCTGCCAGGGCACAGTGGGAAAAGGTGGTGCAAAATAGTAATTAAAAGGAAAATCATTGAATTATTTTATTGGATCTGATTGGAAATTTGTTTCCGTGAATTTCCAATCTCAAACAATTTATTTTTACGGTAAACATAGCATAATTTGCTTAATGAATTGTATACTAATTAATTTTCCATAAAAATAGAATAAAGAGTGCACCTAAAATTCCCAAGCACGAATTCATTTACATGCTAGAATTTTTTTTTAATTCTTAAATGAGTGACCATTTTTTCTGCTTTGTTATTAAACTTTATTCTTAAACTCTAACTTCTCTTAGTATAATAACCCTAAAATATTTTCTAAATATTTTCTTATTACTTGAAATTACCTCCATTATCATCGAACCACTGTGCCTTGGCAGCAACCGGCAACTGGGCGAAAAAACAAGTTTCCAGTCACCTTTTATTTTTTTTTTCTTGTGGCGATTGGTGGTGGATTCCCTGGTTTGGCAGTCAGACAGAAGACAAAAGTCAGTCACATGTGCAGAATCGCAGGGGTGAGCCGGGACTTCGGCTTCCACCTTTCGTTGTGTTCTTTCACCTCAATTGCAGCAGCGAAACGGGAAAGGTTGGGGAAGGGGCACTGGCATCGAGATCGCATTGTTGACATCATCGCGAAATCAGAGTTTTGCGGGGTAGTTTCTCCCCCAATAAGGATCAGCCCTCATTTGGCCATTTGGCCTGCAGCGAGCGACGGCTGCTCGCCTGGCTCGGCTTCTGCTACCTCAGTTTCAGTTCGGTTCGCTTTAGATTGTTGTAAGTAATCACCGTCATCATCATCATCAGCCTCATCGATGGGCGGGCGGGCCAACAGAAAAAAAAAGGGGGTGGCGTCAAGGACAACTGGCGACATCATGTGCGTCATCGCAGCCGCCACGTTTACGTCCTACTCATTAGGTTGGCCAAAAGCGATTTTCTATTCTACGTTTTTTTTTGCGCCTTTGCGCTAGAAATTATTTTGGCGAAATTGCGCATCGCCTTCAACCGTGGCGTGGGAAGTGGTTCCGTGGCCAGTGCATCCGGGGGTAGCTTTGGCACCTTTTCACTCCCCGCCGCCGCATGTGAGCCATCATTTGTGCACCTTTATCGCTCCTGGGCTCCGTGTGTGTGCGTGCTGAGATTTAATGATTAACGCTGGACCAACTGCCAAGCTGTCCACTTAAGGGCTGCGAAAATAAAAACAAAAAATAAATGGCAGGAAGTGGTAATGAAACGGGGCTGTGGAAAGAAACGATGCGAAAAGTACCCAGGGATTTGAAAGAAAATGAAATATATATTGCCATGTTTCTAACTCGAATTCGTTGATGTTTAAAAGACTTGCAATTATAGGTAATATTTTTGTGAGTATTATAGGTATAAGTAAATTTTCCCAACAGTTCGTAGTTTTTTTTTATTAAATTGCGGTGTTATTATTTAACGTAACATCCTATTTAGCATCATACAAATAGTGTTTGCGCATCAGAAATACATTTTTTAAATCAGCAAACAAAAATATATTTTTCTTAGAATTTTAGGGGCATGGAGAAAAGATTTTTCTGAATATTTTTGATTTTGTATACAATATACACGGAAAAGCCTAATTTTAGTTTGCATTAATAAGTAAAATTAATTTTTGTATCCAAAAAACATTTAAATTCAGTTAAAAATTCCCAGAAAATATGCTAAGTCCTTTGGGAATCAAGGCCAACACTAATATAAAAATAACACTTAAAATTCTGTTATTTAATTTATATTTATTTTCAATAACCAAGTCCAACCGCAGCATCCCTTGAGATCGGCAGTGACGCAAAACCTCTTGAAAGTCAAGGAACCAAGAAATGTGTGAGATATTTAATTGGAATTGGGTTATACATAGGTAATCGTAACACTCTTAGACTAAAGGCTCCCCTGAGGGTTTAATGGGAAGAACAAAGGGTATTTAAAATTATTGATCAAAAGTAGATTATCCAAAAAATATGAATAATGGTTTATTTAATGGAAAAACGAAAGAAAAATAAATTGAATGATATTTGAATCACTTATGAAAACTCGATGGAGGTAAGAAACACTTTAATAGGTTTTCTTTATTACATTTTAATGCCTTGACACTCTACTGATGGTATATATCTTTTTAAAACAAAACTAAACGTTTAATAGTGCAGTTAAAAGCAAAAGTAATAGTTTCCCAATAAATAAATAATCCATTTAACCAGCACATTTTATATTAAATGCTATTTATTTGACGCTAGCATTCCAGTTGATCCTTGTTTCAGTGCCTCTGCCAGGGTATAAAAGCAATAAAAATAATTTTCATATGCACTCCGGTCTGTCTGTCTGATATAAAAGGTAAATAAATATACCGCGTCTGCTGGACGTTCTCTATCTCTGTTTATCTGCGTGTGTTTCCAAGGGGGGAGGTAGAACAGCAAGTAAAGGGGGTCTGGTTCGGGGGGGAAGGTAAGCCTCTGCAGCTGAGGCGACGCACGTTGGCAGCGGATGCTGGCCAAAGTGCCGGAAGTGAGGAAGTTGCGGCAAAGTATGCAATGAAATTCATTGCACGCTAAAAATATTGTTTTTAGATGGTAGAAAAATGGTAATACAGAGATTCAACATTTTTCTTAATTCTAGGGATTAAAAACCATTAATTGGAGATGTTTCTCTTAAAATAAAAATTGTATAACTATCAATACCTAAATATACGGTTTTTTCTTTTTAAATACACATTTTAATACCACAACTAATGCAAAATAAAGCCATTTCTTAGTTAAAAACTTATTATTACTGAAAAGCTTTGTTTGTAGGACTTACAAAAACTTTTAAGAAGTTGAAATTAAAAAGTGGGACTTGTGTTCTATGAAACTGTTTAATTTTGCCAGTTACTACATATTTTAATCCAATGTTAAGCTACGTTTTATGAATTTCTCAGAAAGGAAATTGATTTATATAAAATTCATTCTGTAGGATTGTTTTTTTGAGTGCTTCCCTGCTCAGCAGGAGCTATCGGAGCAGGGAGCTAAAAACCTGGCCTGATGACTAGTTTGGCATTCAAGAATTGCCCCGCATTTGGACAGCTTTCCGGCGCTGTCCGTCCTGTCCGCTGTTCGTTCCTTTCGCCGCCCGTATGTCAGCATTTCGCCTTGCGCTAATCTGTCACGCTCGGTGTGCCCCTCGCCTCACCTCACCTCACCTCTCCTCCCCTCCCCATCCTGGCAGGATGCACCCCTCCGGCATTGTTCCACCTTCGGATTTTGGATTTTTGGGCTTACCTGGGCACAGTGTCGTCTCGCTCATCAACCCTCTTCATTTACGGTTTAGCATAATGAAAAGTTGCCAACGACGGGCGACGGGGAGAGGGAAGCGAATGCAATTTGGGGTTGCAAAGCGATGCGATATAGCGACACCTTTGCCAAGGGGAGGAACTGAGAGCTCAGGGCCCCTGAAATGGGATATATTGGGTTATATGTTCGTATATTCGGAACGCATGCCCGACGCACGCAGCACGACCAGCATTAATCCTTCTCTGCCGCTCCTGTCGCACTTTTCGCAATTGTTCAATTGTTCATGCCGCAGATTTATCCTGGGGGTAGACTCTCACATTCCCCCGACCCCTTTGGAATATTAGGGCACATTTGTTGCCATATCGCAATTGTGATGAATTCCCTTTAATGCTGCTCACTCGGGTCTTGTTTTTGAGTTATGAATTATGAGCTATATTCGTGGGCAGAGGTGTGTATATGGAACAGGAGACGAAAGTCAAGTGGGAAAAAGGAGGAAATAAACAGGGAAATGCTTTTGGATTACCTTTTCAGTAAGAAAATAATTATTTAGGGATTCTATACATTTTAAAATTAATTAATTTGTATTGCAATTTTATAAAAATTAAATTACCTATTTTGGACAAATACACTAGAACCAAATTATTCCCCAACAAAGGTAAAAATACCCTTAGAGAACGATCACAAATCAGCTTGAAATTCATAGATACAATTGTATCTTGAGCGTGAGGTTTTTGTTGATGCGTTCTTCCTGGCTCCTGGCTCCCCCTTTTGTTTCGCTCTCTACTTCCTCGTCCTCGTCCTGTGGCAGATTCAATCCTTTGACTTTGTTTTTGTTCCTGCTGGCTTCTCAAAATGCTGGCTGACAGATGGCATGTCCTGCAGCCGCCTCCTGTGGACCTCGATCCCTCTGCCGATGGTATGGGGAAATAGCTGTGGATATGGATACGCATTGACTGCATCCTTGCTGGGCTGTGCTCCTGGCACACGCTACAGTTTTTGCAGCGCATTTTCCACCTTTTTTTTGGGCGCATTTCAGGGGTAGGGTGTGGCATGTCAGTTGAACGGGTGGGCGGCCAGCAGATTGGTTTCGTCTGCAGTTTTTTAGAGCCCAAAACCAATGGCTCCCAATGTTCGGTTGGTATGTCTGTGGTCGTGCTCAACATTTATGGCCAAGGTTTTTTTGAGCGCGAAAAAAAGAGATCCAGGAGGAGAAGCAGGAAATGGCTCATTGCACTTTGGCTACACCGAAACAGCATTTAAGGAGCATTTCCTTTTGCTTACTCTTCTCCTCGTACTTTTGCTGGCTTCTCTTCCAGTGGCTTGGCATAACTCAATTGGATTTTTTCCTGGACTTTTTTTCTGTCAGGGATTTTAGATACACCCAGGGGTTGGCTAGGTAAATCCCCGGCTACAACCCCCCTAGCCACTTGAATCCGCTAATGACACTCAACCTGGCCGCGCATGATAATGCAAAAAATTGTTTAAAAAAGGACCGAAAGGAAGCTCGTTCAATGGTGGTGGCTCGGAATGAACCAAGAAAAAAGAGTGTGCCACAAAAAAGGGAAAATTTAAATTAGATTAATTGATTGAAATGCGAAAAACAGGCAGGCTGGGGTGTCACAGTTGTGTTTGCAACTTGTTTTTAGCGCCTCCGTGGCTGTACGGCGTAATGGTCTTAGCCCCGGTTCCGGGCTCTCTCGGTAGCCGGAGGTGTAAATAATACGGATTTTGTTAAACCAAGCGAAAGTCATCATCTGTCTGTTCTTCAGCTCGGTTCGTTTTTGGTCCGGGCGGTTTCTGTTCTTTTTTTTTTTTTGTTTTTTACAGTAGCTCAATCAGAATGGTTTTGAAATGTATTCTATATTGGATTAGAGGCACTGGGCGCGTAATTTAATAAAAACTATTGAAAGGACAAAAGCAGGAGGAAGAAATGTATCCTTTCTCGGATTGCTTACAGGTTTTCATGCATATCTTTTAACTTATTTGATAAATAGCACTTTAAGAACGTTTTATGAGAACTTTAGTATAATTGGATGATAAATACGTTTCAGTTTTTTTAATTCCCAAGTATGTAGTTTGCTTTATTTATTATATATTTTATCTGGAATCTTTTCTTTCACTTTCATAATCAATTCTTCAATTATACCTTAACTTTCTGCTATTTTTCTCCATTTTAATCGCCACTTTTGCGAATTCGTGTGACTCTGCCTTCCGAATGATTTATCGTTTCACTTGATTTTCCCATTCCGCCTGGGCCTAATAAAGCGCTCAACGTCAATAAGCCGCCACATGTTGGTTTTATTCCTTTCGGGCTTTCGGGGCTCTCGGGGAATTCTTGTCCTCATTTTTTGGACCATTCCTGTGCAACTTTCTCTGCGCGGCAGTTCATAAAAGTGACGCGTCGAAAAATTAATAAAATAAAGCGAGAGCGAGAGGCATTGCAATTTTTTAAGCGAAACACGCGTGAGCCGAGTTTTAACTGCAGAACGTAGCTGTCGGATGCATTTCGGTGACTTTGCCCTGTGACACATGTGAAGCTGCATTTTCCACTTCACTTTTTTTTTGCTCTTTTTGTACTCCTGCTGCCGTGCCGCCGCCGCTGCAAAAGTTATTAATTTTAATTGACTGTTGTGTAATGTGTCGCCGTCACTTCGCCACTCGTCCACTTCACATGCTCCGCGGAGGAGCACGAAAACGAAAACGAATACGAAAACGACCAGCGCGCCACCAGAAGTCAATGTCCTGGCAAAGTGCAGTTCAACCCACTGGATTGGCTTTAATTAAGCACCAGCACACTGCGAAATAAATTGACCTTAAATCTAATTCTATCCGGTTTGTGCTTGACATTTAAGGGGAATTGTTTTATCCAAGTTTGGGATTGCGGTTTTGATGATTTTTTAAAATATACAAAATGGAACCAATTTTTTGGTTACGTAAATATAAAAAATTAAGTATTTACAGTACTTTCTGTAATGCTTTTTTACGTTGGCTTCGGTTCTTCAACATTTTAGGATTTAACCAATATTTTCGATTAATTTCTTTATTAAAAACGATATAAAAACTTTGGGAAAGAATTAATATATTGTATTTTCTTAAATAAAGATGTTTTTTCAATCACAAATAAGTGTTTAAAATTTTTAATAAGTATAGGAAGGAATGTTAATGAATCTAGATATGAAGAAGGTTTTTTAAAAATCGGCAAATCAAGGAAATAAAATGTGACAAGTCTTTAATTTTGGACCAGAAAATCATCCATTTTCTTAAGTTAAATTCTCAAATTGAAGAGAAATTTAAGTTACCTTTTGGTAATCAGTTTGAAGCCTTTGTTTTAATTTAACTATAACTTTATATAAGTTTATTTTCAAATTACAAATGCAAATATTTTTAGCTCCTAATCTTAGATAGCTTCAATTTTTTTTCCTCAGTGCTGCATCGCAAAGAATCGCTTGACACTTTGGGCATGTCGTCATTTGGCGTCTAAAAATAGCCGCGAGCCGTTGGCAATTGCATTAATATTTTGTAACCGTTGTAATTAGGAGTGTGTGTTCGAGGGGGATATAAAAACTTTCGGGCAGAGGGGGAAGGCTGCGGCATAGAAACAACACTTAAGGCGGTAGATTATTTCGCTCATTGTCTTTCGCCTGCTAATTGAGGTATGCGACAGCCACTTGTCACATTTCGCATATTATTTTAATTGTTTAACTCGGCAATAGGCGCCAGCGTCGATCGGGGAAAACTTAATGCATTTGCTGGCGCCCCAAAACAAACTTTGCGGCTGCTGCTGCGGCTGAAATGGATATGGAAATGGTTATGGAAAATGGAAATGAAAATGCAGCTCACGAGTGACATTATCAACGGATCTTTGATGAAGACAAATGATCGCGCCGGCCGTTGCATTTTGTGCATCTTGTCTAATTAACGAGAAATACCAAAGCCGACAGAGAACGTGGACTTTGGATGCTGCAAGATGAACGGGAAGTGCGAATGGTGAGGAGACTAGGTCACAGTCTGCCTCATTAATGATCGATGATGGAGTTCAGAGAGTTAGCTAGAGATTGCGAAAGATTAGATATGAAGAATTTTCCCACAGTTTCACAAGATATTTGCCTATGCAATTATCTAATTATCTATAAAGCTTACTTTCCAGAATAAACCCTGTTCCAGTTCCCTGACACTCTCTAAACGTGTTAAATGCCTTCATTGGCCTTTAAGGACCTTTAGCTATTCATGTGCTGGCCGGAAAATGTTTAAATTCATAACTCAGGAAAGGAAAAGGATATGGGAGTGGGACATACAGAGATTTAGAGGCGTTAACGCCCTTTTAGCGTTTTGGCAGTCGGAAGCGCCGGTGCGCCTGGCAAAGGCACGAGGATATCCACATACGTATATATACCTAAAGCCGAACCCAGATCGCACGGCAGGCGGGCTGTGCATAAACAAAGTGTGAAATTTGTACCTAAAATAAAAATGCGGCAAAGGATGCGGCCAGGACATACTCGCACTAGCACTCGTCCTCGTGCTACAGCCATGTCTGCATTTGATTTCCTGCGAGGTCGAAGTCGAATTTTTCAGCTCCATGCGGGATTCACACCTCTGTGTCGGCGAGGAGCGGAGATGTGAGGGCATCGAGCGGAGGGAGGTGGATTTTTCACATGCCGTGGCAAACATTTGGCCAACACATGGTCACTGGTGAGGAGTCGGGATGCTGCTGCTGCTGCGTATCCGTGAGATATTCGGCTACATGTGCGGATGCAGATACGGATACAGCTACAGCTACATTTCGGTATGTGTACCTACGCCTTCTGGTCACCGCTGCCAATAGCCTTCCCCCTCCTCCGCCGCCTCCTCCTCCTCCTGTTTAGCAAATCCTCCTGCTATCCTTTGTGTAAACAAATCAAATGTTCCGCGTGTTTGCTGTTTTGTTGTCTCGCGCCAAACGATGAACAGCCAGCAGGATACACTTAGGGAAAGTGGTAGTGGAAATAAGACAAGATAAAGGGAAAAGAGAGTATAAATATACCAAATTAAAATTAAAATCAGGAAATTTGTCATAAAGGTATGGGTTATCCTTTAATTTTCATGTAAGAATTATGCCTTTTAATAAGCTTTGCTGGACTTGATAGAATACAGTTTAAGTTCTTGGTTGACATTAATTCTTAACAAAATATTAAATGTTTACAGTAAATATTGGTTTTTTATCTTTAGAAAACTTTATAGAAATAGCTTAAATATAAACAGAGAAAATGAATATATTTTTAATCATTAGACAAACTAATTATGAGTCGTAAGTCCTTGTTAAGCTTATAAAAATTTATTTTAAGCTAAAAAACTACTCTAAACGCTGCTTAAATTGGTTTAAAATATTTTTTTGTTATTTATTTATAATAGCTTGTTTAATTTTGTGAAATTTAGTTGTGATGTTTTTGTTATTAAATTAATATTATTTATATTCTTGGCTGTTTGTTGACTTTTTTTTTGGTTTGTGCTTTTCATTGTCAGAGTGCTTTTAGTGTTATATTTTTTTTTTTTGTATAAATAATGTTCAATAACTTACACAATTCATTAATGACCAATTTTTCTTTAAGTGCATCTGCCTCGCGCAAAAACAAGCGCTGAATTGGAATTGACCCGGCAAATGTCTTTGTCAACAAGCGTCAACCGAACTGAACTGCAACGGGCCAAGTGAAGCCAAGCCAAGCAAATTGCCTTTAAACTGCCAAAGCGAAGGGATATATATATCTGTGTGTCCTTAGAGCGGGGGAGCTCGACGAATGTGGCGAAAAGTTTTCGCAAATCAGCTGAAATTATGAACTTCCTTGCCATTGCCCAAGCGGAAGTTCATTTTAGCCCGCAATAAAAGTTTGCATCTCCTCGACGACGACGGCGACGACGCACCATTCGCAACTCCATCTAAACTCCAGTCTCAAGCTCCAGTTCTAGTTCCACTGCAGAGATCCATTCATGTTCATGTGGAAAAGTTTTGCGCTTATATAAGAGCATCAAATTTGCATCATTCACTTAAAACAAACACGCTGGCACAAAGGATTCTGGGTGCTGCTTCTACAGAGAAAGGCAAACAAACAAACAAATATTAAATGCAAATAAATGCAAAGGAGGAAAAACGAATTGTGGGTTTTCCGATATCGGGAAAAGTGTGGAGGCACCACCTGAAGAGGGGTTTGGGGGGGCAGCAGCTCTGTGATTCCGGAAGCCATATATCTGAGTAATCAAAGCAAACTTTAAGGGCAAACACTTACTTGGCGGAAAAGAAAGAAAATCTCGAATACATATTAATAAAGTTGGTCATGGGAAATTGCCTTTAAAGTACTCCAAGAAGCCGAAGCTGCAACGTTTTTCTAGTTTTCGATTCGAAAGACAAACTTTTGCTGTTAAACCAACAAATGCCAGAGCAAACACTCCCCGGCCAGATTCAGCTGCAGATACATATGGAGATGCAGATGCAGATGGAGATACAGATACAGATATTGGAGGGTAAAAGAAGCACCTACAAGAAAGGAACTCAGGAAAGGAACCCACACATGCATGCAAATTGCTCTCAAGGAGCGGCGAACATTTTAGGAATTTATAGTTTTCTCTTATTTACCGACAGGAAGTGCAATTCACAAATCGTTAGCTCAACCTCAGACGAACGAGCCAAGAAATCGAAGCGGAAAGCCTTAACCCATTAAATAAGGCATAAAGAATTGATAAACTTTATTCACAAGAAAAATCTAAAAAGGGAAAGGAAGCAATAAAAAAGCTATGAAATTTAATGACTGTGTTAAATATCGTTGCATACTTTAGGGAACATTATTAAGCGATTTTAATTCTTAAAACATTATCAAAAATATTTAGTTTGCAATTAAGCTTATTTTAAAATAGTTCCCAGCTTTATTTTCTATTTTTTTAAGTCAATACAGTTAATGGGTTAAAGAGCTACACCAAGATATCCCCCCTATCAGTTACCAGAACTTGCATAAGGTGTCCCAAGCCCGAAAAAGAAACTTATAATCAACAGCTTTGGCGGCTCAGCAAACTGCCAAAGGCGCAAAACTATCTCGAATATGTGTGTGTGTGGGAGTGGCTGAGTCTAAGTATTTCAAAATAACATAAGTATCCTTCGGTATATCCCCTCCTCGCTCTTGTGAGAAACTTTGCCATCCCGAGTCCTTTCCTGTCCTGCAGCAATTCCCCAAATGCGGCCCGTGTGTGCATTTAAGCCACTTTTACTGAAACTTCACATTAATTTCAATTTGCTGCCAGTAAAAGTTTTCCATGCACGTCCGCAAATTGCTTTTTGGGATCCAACGGGTGCGGAGGGGAAGGTAAGCCATATATAGGAACTTTAACACTTTGCGGTTAAGACTTGGCTTTCGATAGGTGATACCTCGACAAGGACGATGCCACCAGCGAAGGGCAAATAATAAAAGTCAAAGTTGCTGACGCGATAGATGAGTGCGGAATCTTAGTTCTTGACTTGGTAATTTCCAATGAAATTTTAGATTTATGATTTTGTAAATATAGATCTTTTTGGAGGACTTCGAAATCTGATTATTCATTAAGTAAGTGTCTCAAAATTGGTTATTATTCATTTATAGATATGGGTTTGTTGCTGACCTAAATGGTAATAAATGATAATGCAGTTGAAGAACTTTAATAAGAGCATGAGGAACTAATTGTGTGACTCATTAATTGAATAATTGAACTTATCAGCTGACCTTTGCAGCCCTTTAAATGCCTGAACTAAATCTCAAGCATTGCTTCGCTTCCATTTTCGGCTTTGTTTTTTTTTTTATTTTACTTGAGTCTGGAGAGACATCCAAAAAGGCAGACTGTACAGGGGAACCTTTGTTTTCGGCCACCCAAAATGTGATTCGCGGAAAGCACAAGACAAACACACAGCCCCGAAATCCGAAACGTGCTGAAATCTGCTAGCTCGACATTCGCTTTAGACTCTTCAGGCGGGCGGCACCTTTTGTGATGACGATTCCGAGATGGTAAAGAATAAGACTCTGATTCAGATTCGGACTCCCATTCGGATTATGAAGATGGAGATGGAGATGGAGACTGGGGTCTGTGTGCGACGCCCACATGCCACATTTCTTACGTGACTCGGACAGATGAGATTCGGATTCAGAGGTTCAGGTTCGTGGGCCTCAGCTGGGAGAACATTTAGCAATGAAATCATGCGGCCAATAAATTTGCATTTCTATAACTGCCAGGGCTCTACTTATACATACTTTAACTGGGGGGTAGCGGGAATAGAGCGGAGTTGTACCCTCATTAGTCTTAATAGTTTAAAGACTGACTACGGTTTCGTTTCTTAATGAGCTTGAAAGTCGGCCAGTTAAATTTTATAAATTGGTAAGGTCTTCCAAAATGGAATGGGTCTACATTTTGAAGCTGAGGGGGTGTGGAAACACCTTTGAGCCGAAGATATTTGTCTCTGTACAGTCACAGTTGGTGCTGCATGTCGTTTCTTACATTGAGAGAAAGGAAACTAGCAGGGATTACAGTGATTAATATGGAGTTATGCGTTGTCATCCATATACCCAGTTTAAAATAATTATAAGAAAGTATTCCTATATATCTTTTAAATATGAGTTTAATTTTTCTATCCCTGAAAATATTTTTATATATTTCTCCCTTTATAAATACATTTATTTCAAGTGCACAAACACACGGCACACAGCACACACTTGTCGCCTTTCCGTTGTCCGCTTGTCTCCTGTCCGTTGTCCGTTCCTTGAGCTCATAGTTTATAATCCTGTTATTTGCCTGTTGTATGTCCTTTATGTCCTGCGGGATATGTGAAACTTTGTGGCTCGATAAGATGGCAAGACATTTGCATACGAGGGTTGAAAGTTTCTGAGAAGTTTCTCTTCCTCAGCAAGAAGTAATGGAGAGATATGATACTTAGTGAGGGTAAGATGTGAGAACAAAAATCCGGTGGAATTTCCTGCAACTTTGTCTATATTTATTTGTTTCGTCCAACTGTCATTCACCTCGGCGCTGCCTGCCTGTCAGTCGAATATGTGTCCTTGTCAGCTTTGGTGGCCACATTCCACATCAAGTTCAAGTGCCAGCATCACCTGGCAAGAGGATGCCCAAACCAGCGGAAAGTCACAGGGAAACACTCTGTTGTCTCCCCAAATGTTTCCCTTTTTCCGTTTTTCAATGGGCCACCCAGCGAGTTTGGCTTTTTGCAACGCAAAGAAAACGTCAGTCAGGCCGAAAGACTGGGGCAGAAACCGCGAACTGCTGCCTTGCATTTCACATTTCACACTGAACATACAGAAAAATATTTGAATTTTTAAAATGGAATAAAGGGATTTTTATAAAATATTTTATATAAATAAATAAATAAAATATTTTAAAGTTTTTTTTTTATATTTTTCAGGCTTTTATAAGTTACTGATTATTAAAATAGGTGCCTTTAAAGTCATTTTTAATGAATTTAAAATATTGGTGTCTAGAAAATTATATTTTTTTTCCAGACATCATCACGTTTTAAATTTTAAAAATAAATTTTCCAAAATTTCTCTTAATAGAAGCAATACAAAATATAGACAGCTTATAATATTATTAGTCTGAGTTACAAATATAATTTGAAGTTATTTAAAAAATATAATTTAGCTTTAACATTATTTAAAATGAACTGGCAACCTGATGTTCATTTTATTTCCCCTTGTGTAGCCAATGCTTCCATTGCGTCTCAATGCTGGGCAAAAATAGTGCGCCGTGTCCGTGTCCGACGGTGTTTACTTTGGCAGCACTTGAAAACAAAAATCCAAATCCGAATCAGCATCTAAATCCCTGGCAAAATCCGAAAACCTCAGACCACCCGCGTTGCCGGCGAGAAATGTTTCGAAATTAATTACAATTAAAAGTTTTTGGGGCTGCTTTTGTGGCAAAGCGCGCACCTTGGCCAATGAAATGAAAATTTATGGGTCACACATGAGCAGCGGCCCAAGGAAAGTGTGTACGCCTCCGGTTTTCTAGCCTTATTAATTGGTCCAAGCTTATCCTCATCCAAGGCGGTGGTCGCCTCTCAAAGGCTTAAGGCGAAATTTGTCTTGCCTTGGGCCGACCACAAGCCAAGGCAGGAAGGCGCTGGGAAAAATGGTCATGACACTGGGAGAATTTACGGCGAAATTTATGGATATAGTTACTGATTAGTCTAAATATTTTAGGGGTTTTTTTAAATAAAACTGCATAGTTTTAAGTGTTATAAAAGGAGTTTTTATCTTAGTTAAAATGTTATTTTTTATGTAAAGTATTTTTTTTTTATTGTAACAAAAATTTATATAAATTTAAGAAATATTCTTTAGCAAATAATCTTTATTTCTATACCTTTTCCGTCTGTATTTTTAGATTGTATTTATTTTTCCCAGTGCGGTGTGAGTTCCTTTTTGAACAAGGAGTGGTTGAGTGGGTTAAGGAGCACACACTCACCTCCGCCTCGGCTCACAAAAGGGATTCAATTTTGAGGCCTGGGGGGTTGGCCTGGCCACATGTGTGTTGGACTTGATGGCCCAGATAAAATGGCCATTCTTTTGGGTTAGATTGTAACCAATTTCTGTTCCCGCTGCTGTAGGTAAAGTGATAAGGTTTCTAAGGGAGCGGGACCACTGGGAACACACATGCTGGGAACCACATAATAATTCTTGAGAACAATGTAAGGCGTCAATTGTGCATGGCCAATGTACGTCCGTACGAGTATATGTGGGTAGTTCCTTCCTCGAGACATTTCAGGCGCACAGACCCAGACATCGGGGGACAAAGACGACAACGCCGGCACATGCCACACGTCAAGTCAAGAAATTTAAATTAAAAACCTTTTTTGCATGAAATGTTTTTGTTTGCCTGCAAGCATGATGCATATGTTTCCACTAATTCTGGGGGGATATATATAAGGGAAGAGGCAACATTGTACAAGATTTTGGGGATAAACCTGACCGAATTATTACAGAGGATGTGCGGGAAGATACTAATTGAAAGGGATTGTTAAGATGGTAAGCGTAATCTAGCGGTAATAGTTTTTGTAAAATAAATATGGGAATCAACAAATAATTCTAAAATCCGATTAAAGTATCTACATTGTATTGTATTTATTTTAACAGAAAATGCTTCATAGTTCCACTTGATTGTGTGCTATTAATAGTAGAAAAAAAATTTATAAATTTCCAAGAAATCCAATGAATTGGAACCTGGTTAGTCAGCCGAAAAAGTATATAATAAATTCCAAGTTCAGAGTGAGTGTGTTCAATTAGACATCAGCAGCTAATAGTGAGCTCACACTCGACTCTGCGGGGCAATTGTCTCAAAGTGTGATTAGTTTATTTTTATCAGCAGCTCAAAAAAGAAACAAAGAACTCGTAAATTCAGCCCGAGGCTTTGTGCCTATAAAAGTAAATCAGTTTGAACTGGCCCCCTCCCTGCTTAATTTTTCCCTTCTTTAAGTATTTTTCTTTCACATATGCCAGTGAGTGGCAATTAATTTGTGTGCTTAATTCGCCTAATTATTCCGGGCAATAAAATTTTCAATACACTGAAATAATGATGATGAGGAGGATGATGATTGCCCCCCCTTTTGTCCACACCTAAACGGGCAGGGTTTCTTAGAGGGGGAGGCGAAGGACACGTTTAATTCAATTCGCGAAGGTTCCTTGACTTGACTTGACGTGGCTCTTCTTTTTTATTTATTTATATATATTTTTCCCCTCCTTGGCTTAGTGGAAATAAAACGAGGAATAAAAAACAAGCAGCGACATTTAAATTCAAATCGCTGGAAGACGCTGACAAAGAAGCCGGCGCCACACGTCGGATTAATTTTATGTGCCTCGGGGAAGAGCTGCGCCAGGACATCTCTCTCTCTCTCTCTGCCAGTCGCCCTCGCCTCAATTAGAGGAGAAAATGGGGCTTTGGAAGGAGCTAGAGCCAGAGCCAGAGCCAGCAAGGACCTCGTCGAGTCCTTTGGCATTTGCCATTGGCTGGCTGCAATTGTTAAAATCGAATTAAGCCACGGTGTCGCATACTTTTGATCTCCCCGTCGAGTGAAAACGGCGACGGCGAGTCAGCCAATGAAATGTTGCACTGCTCGCCGAAATGTCCTTACATTGTCCTTGCCAGTTGAGTAAATGGAGGTATTTCCACCCACCGCCGACTCCTCACCCCTGCTTTTCCACTCCCCCCTGCGAATTTCAATTTCGGTTTGCTTTGGCGCAAATGAAATTAAACGAAGATTAGTCGTGTGCTCGCTAGATTATTCCAAGAAATAAAAATCTCCCAAGATACACCAGCGTTCAGCGTTCATTATTTTTTCGTTTTGCTGCGGCGGCTTTTGGCTGGTCGCTTATTTTTATTTGGATTTTCCATTCGCCTTAACGTGCAGCGCTTTTTTTATGGCCCCTTGAGGTGATTTGCTCAAGTTCGCCGGCCCGGCTTCCCATTTCAAGGGAAATCGCAGGGGAATAGGGGCTTATATATAAGTAGTATAGAGAGCATAGAGAGGAGGGGTGTCACATTAGTGGCGCTGAAATCTGGGCAAATCACAGGCTACATTTAACCCGCAAATGATGGCCGGCTTTGGCATCAGCTGCAATTTATGAAAGAGTTTTGGGGGCCAACAAGAATCCGGGCTAATTGAAAAATAAAAAAAAGTAGTAGGCTTTAGGTATTTACTGCCATGATTTTCATTATCGAAATATATATTTTTTTATCAGTAAATAATGTTTTAAGGGAAAGCATTTAAATTTAGCCACCAAAAGTATGCAATGTTTTTTATAACTAAGTGACGGGTGTTTTATGGGCGAAGAAATTAATTTTGCTATGCAAAAATGTATATCCAAATTTATATCCAAAAGAAAAATAAATTACTTTTCAACTGAAAGTCACAAACTTTAATCATTCTGCGATAAATCTTCGCTCTTCCGCTTTCTTCGATGACCTCCGTCCGCGTTCGTGTGTTCAATTAAAAAATGGTCAGCATTAATTGCTAACCAATTTGCAGTCCGGACACTTCCTTGTTGGCGTCTCAAGTATCCTGGACGGCGAACAGGATTTTCTCCCCTTTCCAGCTGCCACTTTGATGAGTCGATGTTGACATTTTCTGCATATTAATTGAAGACAAGGCCTCCGATTCAGATGCTCCCTTGAGCCGCGTGCCCTCGTCCACCCTTGGCTTAATTTGCGGTAAGTTCATTAAGTAATAAAACATAAATTTCATCATTTTTTTCGGTTGCTACGGCACCCCGTCCATCATCAAGTTCTTGATACTTTTCCCATTTTTTTCGCTGGTATTTTTGTTGTTTTTTAATGCTTTGCATATTTCCTTAATGAATTAATTCTGTTTTGGTTTCGCTTTGGGTTTCGCTTCTGTTGATTCACCGTTCACTGGACTTTGATAAAAAACGAGAAAGAAAGCTAACTTCGGTAAACCGAAGTTTATATACCCTTGCAGTCAGCAATTGGATCATTGAAAATCGATCTATTTTGGTAATGTAAAAAAAAAATGTCAAATTATGTAAATTTTGTATATTTTACATTTTACATGTAGAATTTTACATTTTCATATAAATCGACCGATCCTTTCTATGGCAGCTATATGATATAGTTGTCCGATCTTAATGAAATTAAAACCGTAATTCTAGAACTATAAAAAACGACTATATCTCGAAATTTATAGAAATTCGTTGAAAAACAGAGAAATTAAAAATTTGTTTACATTAATTTCGCCATCATTCCTATGGCAGCTTTAGGATATAGTGGTCCGATTTCGGCCGTTCCGACATATATACTGCGTGCTAAAGAAATAAGACTATGCTGAAAATTTCAGCCCGATAGCTCAAAAACTGAGAGACTAGTTCGCGTAGAAACCGACAGACAGACAGACAGACAGACGGACAGACAGACGGACAGACAGACGGACAGACAGACAGACGGACATGGCTAGATCGACTCGGCTGGTGATGCTGATCAAGAATATATATACTTTATGGGGTCTAAGATGCCTCCTTCACTGCGTTGCAAATATCATGGCAAAATTATAATACCCTCTGCAAGGGTATAAAAAGGCGCAAAGTCGTCGCCGCGACGATAAAAATAAAGAAAAGGGAAAGGCGGGGTAGAAAACTGCGTATAATTTATGCAGGAAAAAAATTAGGGAAAATCGGCGACAGGAAAAACGCGTTTGTCGAGTGTTAATTATGCTCTGGCTGCCAAACTTTTCTATCAATTTTTGAAAAATATATAATTTGAGAGCGCGGAAAAACATGTTTTGCATATGAAAACCAAGATACGGAAAATTGGGAGAGAAAACGAAACACTGGGAAAATGTTGCGCTTTGCCAGCGGCTAATTGCGTCCTCCTGGGGTTTCATCTATAAAAGAGGAAAAGGCGCCCCTGCATCCAGTTGCAGTGTGTGCATATTGAGTTGAATTACACTTAGAAAAATATTTACTGACATTTTGATATAAAATTACTTGATTTAATAAGTTAAATATAAGAGTTAGTACATATATTTGTTTTAAATAGAGTTGTATGCGCTCTAAGAATTTAAAAAATATGATTTACAATAAAAGAATTAAGAAAAAATGTAGAATTTTGAAATTTTAAAAGTATTGAGTGAATCCTGTGAATAAAAACATTAAAAGAGTTTTGAAATCTCTTAAAAAAGCAATAATAGAATTAAGAAAAATTTAGATTATTAAATTTTCAAAATATTGAGTGAATCCTGTGAATAATAACATTTAAACAGTTTTGAAATCTCTTTAAAAAGCGTCTAAAAGTATGCTTCAAAAAACCAACCTGTAGTTTTCCTTATACAAAATTTGATTTGCACACTTTTATGAAACTTTTTATAAAGGTTTAAATTACCGGAGAATTCTTTGTAACCTCCTCTTTTTGATAATTGTTTTCGCAATGCCCTTTTTTTCTGCCAGTGCCTTTAGTGGATGTGATGCCGTTGGGTGTCAGGTTGTCAATCGCCTTGCCTGTTGTTTGTTGTCTTCCGATTGTTGACATGCCCTCCCGCAAATGAGCCGTGCAATTGTCGGGCTGCCTCCTATTGACAGCTCCCAGCTCGATGGTCGTCCAAGTGCATCTATAGAATGCCATAGAGAAAGAATCCCTCATAGAGAAATCCCGCGGTATTCGTCTCCAATTACAGACGTGCGCTCGTCTTTGGCTTCGTCTTCGTCATCTGCATTTCCCGACTGACAAATGTCGAGGTTTTTGTGACACTGAAAAGTGTGACGATTTATTTGGCATATGGCACGGGGTGCAGGAATCAATTGGTTGTGCACAGATGCCTTAGATCTGCTACAAGGGCATTGACAAGCATCCTCAACTGGACATCATTTGTCTTTAAGACTATTTGTAAATGGGATTCCCAAAAGAGTGTGTGTTTTTCAACTCTTTTGTTCGCGCACAAATACCCGGCTGACTAGTGCTTGTCAACGACCTAATGGACTCTCCCTGTCTCTATATATAGAGATCTATAGTATAGTAATTAATTAGGCTCGTTTTACCTTGACGTAGTTAGTCAGCTTGGTGATGGCACAACGAACAGATAATGCCTGTGTTGATAAGAAAGAAAGTGTGGCCTGAGAATACATAATTGAAATACTCTTGCTTTTTGGGTTGTATTAGATAGGGTTCTTATTAGAGCATATTTCGGGACTGATCCTCAGAAATCATACAAATATATTTATTTTTGTACACCCGAACCTTGTGCCCGAATACCTACATTTTTATAGTTTTCTCTGTAGGTTGATCTTCAACAAAAGGTTCCTTCTTCGCCGTACATACCCTTATTTTTGCAGAGTATATCACGAGTACATTCCTAATGTAATCAGCTGAGACACGCTTGAGACCGCTTCCAAATCATGCCGATAAGCACGGGTTCATAAGGTCAGCGAGTTCGAAGATAAGCCGGCTTTAAAATCGGTGATGTAGCCGGTCGAAGTGGCACTGCGTGCATTCCGTGTCCGACTTTCGATCCGCCATGTTGCGTCTGAGCTCGTTGCTGGCTGTGGCCCTCATCCTGGTCCTCGCCTCCGTCTCCGCGGAGGTGATCAACTTCGAGACGTGTCCGGATGCCGTGGACACCTGCACCATTCACGAGGTGCGAGTGAATCCCTGTCCGCAGGCAGAGAAAAATCAGGCTTGCCACATCCGCCGACGACGGGCCACCCAGATAAGCTTCGACTTCGAGCCCAAGTTCAGTGCCACCCAGCTGGAGGTTACCCTGGGTTGGGCCAAGTCCGATACCGAGGAGCTGATGCTGCCCACCTTGGAGCGGGATGCCTGCAAGGCCACCACCTGCCCGGCGACAGCCGGCGTTAAGCAAACTTATACCACCGATGTGCCCATCGAGGCCAAGTTCCCGCTGAGTCCCTACACCATCCGCTGGGCCCTGAAGGATCCCGAGAGTGGCAAACGCTGCTGCTTCACCATGGACATCAAGGTGGTGCGTTAAGGGAAACAGAGTTAATCCAAAAATAAATAAAGAACAGAAAAAGAACGCAAACAAAATGTTCTAAGCTATAAAATCAGTGAAAATATATATTTTTTGCCTAAATAAAATCCAAGAGTATTCTATAAATTGTGTTGTTAGTTTTCTTCTCTTATTGGTAATATTATAATTGCTTTTAAAATAAAATACTGAATAATAATTTGTGCCTCCCCTGCTCTTCTTTCCGCTCTGAATTTATTTTATTTTCTGCTAACAATTTAGTGAATTTTTTAATTATTTGTGTGCCTGGATCGCTGTGGTTACGGCCCACGGGGGACCATCTCAAGGAATAAAGATATTTATTCCAATAATCATCAACCTGCTGGCGACTAATTTGAACCCCAAAGCCCCGCGGACAGCAGAAGGAAAGTATATAAAACTTTGATTGAACTTTTGGGTGCCATTAAAAAGTCCCTCCCCGCCTGTGTCGGGTTTGCCTCCGCGGGTCTTATCAGCGTCGTGAAACAATTAAAAATTGAGCACTTAAGTTGTGGTCATAAAATCATTTGTTTTTCCCTCGTTTTTTCCGCCTCGTTTTTTCTCGGTTTTATTGTTTTTTTTTTTCTGTTCACATTTTTCAGTGGTGGAAAATTCAAATAGCAAATCACTTTTCGTACTCAGTGTTTCTTCAGGGATGAGGGTATATTTTATTAAATAGGTTCTTAGAGGGAGAATATAATTTAAATTTGAAAAATATTCCTAATACAATATTTAATAATAATTAATAATTAGTTTACCAAATAGTTTTTGTTATCAGCTTCTTGTTCCCTCTTAAAATGTATATTTAGCATTCAAATTTCTGGAGTTAATTATAACCTGTGATAGGTAATTATATATTCGATTTAAGATTATCAAAAGGTTTAAAAATATTATTTCTTTAGTTATATAAATTTTTTATAATTTTTCTAGGGTATCTTGACGTTAATTCTCCCCATCAGAGCCATCATACTTCGAGTTTCTATTGCGTTCATTGTTTACCTAAACGAAAACGTAGCCATATTTTCTGCTGTGGATTGGGGAATTGGTCAGAAGTCTGATAGGCCTGACCCCAAAAAAAAAAGACGAAAAAAAAGGAAAAAAGCAGGGCAATAATAACACAAACAACGTCAGACACTTGAGCAAATAATAATAATAACGAGAGTAATCAGAGAAAGGACTTTCAAAACACATTGTTAGTCAATTTTGGAGCAAATCAAAGGGCCCTGGAATCGTATTCAGATTACGGCATTGGCCTCGCCGTACTTCTTGCCAAGAACGTAGGGCGTCTTGGTGAGTTTCGAGACTATTTCGCACTTGACCTCCTCGAAACAAGGTGAGGCATCCACGTAGAGCACTTCGCGGCGCTGGCTGAGATAGGCGTTCATGGCGGGCTCACTCTTCCGGAACTGCTGCATCTGGCGGTCCAGGTAGCTGATGTTCGACTGCGGTCCCGGGGAGTAGCTATTGACCAGGATCCTCATTCTGGCCATGCGTTCGTCAATTTGCAGGAAGATGAACCGATTTGGGGGCACGGTGAAGCCCTCGAAGAGCTCTCTGGCCTCGCACATGTTGTTCGGATAATTGAACAGTATCCAGCCACGGTGCAGGGCATCGTCCTTCAGGAGACGGTTCTGGATGAGATTCCCAATGGCCTCGGATCTCTTGTAGATGCAATCCTCCTCAATGCCCTGCTGCAGCAGGCGGGTGTGCTCATTCTGCTCCACGCCATTGATGCTGTGATAGATCAAGACATCGGCATCCAGGATCAACAGATCCCAGCGCTGGCCCAGCACGTGGGCCAAGGACTTGCGACCCGATCCCGGCTTGCCATGCAGCACGATCCGGTGATAGAAGTTCCTTGGCAGCTGGTAGAAGTCCGCCGGCATGTCTTGATGGAAGGCATCCAACGATTTGGAATATATCTCTGTTCCAATCCTTCGGATATTCTCGCCCATCCAGCGACGCACATCGGTCACTCCATCGGCCACCGAAATCTCCGCCAGAATGCGGCTCATCACATCCATCAGCTTGTGCTTCTCGATGTAGTACATGAATGCGGCCCCAAACTGCACCAGCATTTCTTTGTCGAACTTTTTGGGTGAGGACATGGTGATGTCGGGGACTTTCTAGGAATAAAATTATTTGAAATATGAAATTTCTGTTGAAAATTTGAGGCAGGTTGTGTCTGTGACAACTCAAATTGAAAGTTTGCTTTGTTTTTATTTATTTTATAAAGATTTATTTTGAAAAATTCATATTCCAAAACTATTATTTCAAAAAAAGTTCTGTTAATTGAATATCTATTTAATTTCTATAACAAATTCAAGCCTTTCTATGATTTGTGTTGGTGGTAGAATAACATAGTTCCCTTTGTACTTTCCTGGAAATATTCTAAGAAATATCAAGCTGCTTGAAGGGTTATTCCATATCCTGTTGAATTACTTACCGCCACATTACCACTTCCAGACCAAACGCATAACCAGGGCTGATGGAGAGCATATTACCATTAAGACGAGACTGCGACTGGGATTTCTCGCATTGTTACGATCATATTAATTGCTTCCGTTACAATATTAGAAAATGGCGCGAACTTCCGGGCAGCTGGAGAGGCCCGGATTGGCCCCACATATAATGGCCAACTAATGTCTTGGCCAGAACTGGAGCCAAGAAATGCCGGGCCGAAATTGGCCTCATATGAGTGCAGTTTTTGGGGTGACAATATTTTGCAGCGAATTATGACAGCTCCTTTGTCTATCCGGGGACACGACCACCAGCCACTCCCACTCGAGCCCTTTAGCATTAACAATTTAAAAAGCCGGGACTGCTAACGGTCTGCAAAGTGTTGCCAAAATGTCTGTCATACTTTATGCCGTCTTATGAGCTGCCCGGCATGTTCTGGCTAAGCCAAGAATCCAAGGATGGCCAAGGAGAGAGCATCCTTATGAGGATGCCATGAATGCCTTGAAGTCGAAGCGGAGAGTGGGCGGCTGAGTGGCTAATAAAAACTAGCATAAGATGAAAAATTGCTTCCTGTTGCTGCTACTTGCTGCCTTGGCAGGACACTCTCCATATTGTTATGTCAAATATGCTGTTAATATCTTGCACACACTAATATCGCATCCTTGGCTTCCTTAACATTTGCTCTGGGGTTTATCGGGCTCTCCAGCTCCACCAGCTGGCCAGGAGGAACAAAACAACGATGCACTTGAGTATGTAAATATATTATTTTTGCAGAGTATTTTATTATTAACATTATTAGCGGATTAATAAAAGAAGTTATTGTTTTTCTAAGCATTTTAAAGACTACAGCAACTGCATAATGCATAAAAGAATATATTTTTTCCTTTAGAATAAATCTAAATAAATTTTGTTTAGTACATTTTTACAAACAGAGTTTCAGTGCACAGACACGCCTTGAAGTTGCATTGGGGATTGTTTTTAATTATATAAAAACGAAAATCAAAATATGAATTTGAATGTTGATGTGAGTGCTTTCGGCTGTTGCCGCTGCCACAAAGCGCAACTTTTTAATTAAACTCAAAGCAAAAGCAAGAGCAAAAGCAAAAGCAAATGCGAATGCGACTGCGACAACGATAACAGCCCCGACAGCTTCTCATCTCATCTCGCGGCTCTCGGTTCTCGGAACTGTGTGCCAAATTACATTTCATCATTATGGCCAGCGTCCATACAGAGTCGTGCGATGATATAGTATACCCACCCCCGATTCGATCCCTCACCACTCTCCATATCCTTTTTTAATCGCCAAAAATTGTGGCACAAGTCGCCGCCGCCTTCGTTGTCGTTTGTCGCAGTTTTTCGCGTTATCTCAGAAGACTCGCGGATCGAGTCTCGCCAACGGGAGACAAGAAGGCGCCCTAGAATCGCATATGCAAATTCAGAAACCGAGGCTCGAAATGCTCTTATAATTAATTCATACTAATAGAAAAGTCAATTTAAACTATTAAATAATTATGGAAACTAAAGATATGTGGTCTTAAGAAATTAACTAAAGATAAATGTCTTTCAAGAGATATTGGTATATTCTTTTGGGTGCATTATTTCTCAGAAAACAAAGCTTGTTTAATATTTTCTTATTTATGAAGATCTTTAATATCTGCGGTTGAGTATTACTTCAATATTTTTATTACCTTGCCATCTAAACTCTTGAAAATATTCAATATTTCAAAACAATAAATTCCACATACCCGTGACAAATAAATAAATAAAATAGAAACCATTGCGGTCATTGTGAAAAACTACGCAACAGCTGAACATATTTTGTGATACAAGAAGCTGGACGAGTTGAGTCGCCAGAAGAGCTGACTGACTGAGTGAGTAATGTGGAACGGGCACTACAAAGCCCAGGGGAACGGGGTGCCAGAGACTGGGACTGACTGAGGCTGTACTTAAAGTAATCATAATCACAGAGAGAAGTGCCAGTGCCAACCTCATTATACCATTGCCAACCGTTGAAAAGCAAGGCGCAATTCGAACTTAAGCGGGCCGATAAGGAAAAGTGACGTTCGGTGCTTGGCACTGCGTCTCTAGGAGGAAAAACCGTGGCACGTGCACTAAGAAAATAAAAATAAATGAACTCAATAATGATAACACAAGTAATTATGTTTATATAACAAATATAAATTATTTAATATGTAAAAATGAAAATTATGATTAAAAGCAAATTAAAACACACTTAAAGATTTAATTATTGTAGGAAGATATCTCTCCCTTTAAAGCTTTCTTACTTCTTAAGTTGGCCTGGATATAATTTTCACAAGAGCTCTATTTTTTCCCTATGAATCGGAGACGTACCATGATTTTTCCCAGTGTGATTGCAGTTCTAGCTTCTGAGATTGTCAACTACTTTCAAGTCAGCCGCCGAAGAGAGTTCGGGTTAATCGCGGCTCACAGCTCGGTTGCATCGTCGACGGCTAAGGCGATGTAGGGGTCTTATCGGGTCCGCCGGCCTATGGACCCTTATCGACTTCCTCCGTGGTCGGTCCTCATACTATCCCCGCCGACAGAAAGGAGCGGAAGTAATGAGCGCCGTGTGTTGTCGTCGCCGACTGGTGCTTATCAATTTCACAATTGCACATTGCTTTATCATTGAATAGCCCCGCCGACAGCCAGCATAAAAAAGCCCGCAAAATGTGAAAGAGTTTCACTGATTTTCTCCCTTTTTGCCAGTTATTTTTTTTCCTGGCGTGGGTTCTCGGCCACAAAACACTCGACACTCAACGCCCAACAATTAAAAATCATTTTTCACACAATTGCTAGTCAACGTTCCAATTTTTCCCCAGAGGACACGAATCCGGGGCGTGTAAAAAAAAAAGGAGTGTGGCAAACAAAGCCACACATCAACAGGCTGGAAAAGGCGGAGGAGGAGGAGGTGGGGACTGGATCCTGCATCCAGGACCACTTTGTCATGCCGACAATTTGCTGCCAATATTTTGCCAATTTTTTTTTTGTCAGCCCTCGGCTTGCCTTCAATTATGCAGCAATTGAAAAATTACTACGTGTACAACAATTTCGGTTTCAGTTCATTTTTTCCGCCAAACAAAAAAGGGGAAGAAGGAATTTTTGGGGGCTGGCGGCAGACACACACAACAGGTTTAAAAAATTTGTCACCGCAACAACAAAGCAGTGACAAACGCCAAATGAAGCGCAAATTTAATTACGCAATTTTATTGGATTAACAGGCGCAACCTGTAAACAAATTTAAATATGCCGCACACATGTGCTCCGCAACCTCAACCCCCCTTTTTGGCCTGGTCAGAATGAGTCTAGTCGCGTAGGTGAGTCGTAAATTTACGCGCCATTGTTGGCAGTTTTGCTACCTACCGAACCCAACCCTTAACCCTTTTCCGTGTGTGTTGACGCCAATGTTGCTGGACTTCGCCCCCTCGCAATGTGTGTGTTGGTGTGTTATCTTCCTTTTTTGGCCTTTTCACTTATGCAAACGGAACATTTGAAAAATATGTTGGCAGGATAAACAGCAGGGCCACAAAGTGCAGCTGATGCCCCCAGACGGACTCTCCTCCAGACTGCCTTCTGCTTGCTGCCCTGACATTTTAATGAGCATGCAACGCTGCAACGTGCTGCTCCTTCCTCCTGGCGGTGCACTTAGAGAAAGGTAATTAGTATTTGTTAAAGAAGTGTATTTTATTTGGCATCTTCCAAACAGTAAGGGAACCCCAATGATTTTTAAACATTTTAAAAATAAATTCATTGACTTAAAACTAATCTGTTTATAGTATTTTTCGACTCTATTAAATTAAAAATTTAATTTTTATGCACTGAACTCGAAATTGCTTTTACAAATTTTCATTCTTAACAAAATAAATTAATTAACAAAAAATTATTGCCCAAATTGCCTAAACTATTTACATATTATTTTACGAAAATCACTTCTTAGGAAAACCTTGTTATACCTTTGCAGAGGGTATTATAATTTTGCCATGATATTTGCAACGCAGTGAAGGAGGCATCTCAGACCCCATAAAGTATATATATTCTTGATCAGCATCACCAGCCGAGTCGATCTAGCCATGTCCGTCTGTCTGTCTGTCTGTCTGTCCGTCTGTCTGTCTGTCCGTCTGTCTGTCCGTCTGTCTGTCTGTCTGTCGGTTTCTACGCGAACTAGTCTCTCAGTTTTGAGCTATCGGGCTGAAATTTTCAGCATAGTCTTATTTCTTTAGCACGCAGTATATATGTCGGAACGGCCGAAATCGGACCAATATATCCTATAGCTGCCATAGGAATGATGGCGAAATTAATGTACAAAAATTTTTAATTTCTCTGTTTTTCAACGAATTTCTATAAATTTCGAGATATAGTCGTTTTTTATAGTTCTAGAATTACGGTTTTAATTTCATTAAGATCGGACAACTATATCATATAGCTGCCATAGAAGGGATCGGTCGATTTATATGAAAATGTAAAATTCTACATGTAAAATGTAAAATTTACAAAATTTACATAATTTGACATTTTTTTTACATTACCAAAATGGATCGATTTTCAATGATCCAATTGCTGACTGCAAGGGTATATAAACTTCGGTTTACCGAAGTTAGCTTTCTTTCTTGTAAAGGTGTATAAAATTTACACTGAATTTGGTACCTCAAACAATTTATTGCATACTTTTAGACACCTCTTTAAGTGATTTCAAAGTCCTAGTGATTTCTGTAAAATTAAAATGTAATTAATTAATTAAAATGTATTCGCATTTATAATTATACATATTGGGTTGTTAAATCAATTATTAATATTAATAATTTTTTAATTATATAATTTTTATTAACCAATAATTTTTGGTCGGCAAATAGCACCTTGCAGCATGAACAAATTAAATATTAAATCCAAGAGAGCCTTTAGTTTCTTATTATTTTTCTGATATAACAAATAAATTTTAAAATTTTCCCTCACTGCAGCTTACCCCTTTTTCCACCCACTTTTTCGGCCCGGCCAGCATCCTTGTTAAATTCATTAGTAAAACGTTGCACCTTCAGCGCAATTTGCTGGCAGAGATACACACACACACGCGTTAAAGCGAGAGGATGGGGCGAGGTCAGTCCGAAAACACACGTCTGTTTGGCCTGATGTTGCCGCACGGCACACACGAAATTAAAACCTCCCCCCGCCCCCTGGTACACACACCCAGCACCCAGAACCCCCTCCAAAAATCAGCCGAAAACAACAAGAGCCAACGTAAGGGGAGAGCACAGCGCCACGATGAAACGAGCAGACAACATGACATGATACCGATACTAAACTGACACTTTGACATGGACTTAACCCTAAAAACGCTTTGTTGGCTTTATTGGTGTCGGTTGGCCTGCTCTCTGGCCTACGTACCCAATCCTCGGTCCCCGAGCCGCAGCCAATCCCCCCTTTTTACACGCCGTCGGAGGGGAGGTGGCTTGCCATGTGCGTGCCAAGGTATCCACTTGATTTTTGCACTAATTTACGTGGATTAAGCGCTCGACGGGGCCGTGTGACCTGGGTATTAAGCTTAAATACCTTTTAATTGACAATTTGTGTTTGGCCATTTGATGCCTGATTTTGTTTATTTATTGCGTGTGTGTTGGTCGGTATGTCGGCCCATTAAATGTACAAAAACTGATGGCGGAGAATAAGGGAAACCCCGATTAATCTCTCGGGTAAAGCCTATTTTATTTACCTTCATTAGTTATATAGTTTAAAAAAATGAGGGTTAAATTAATTTGTTTAGTGATTATCTGGAAATAGTTTGGTTTTTCAAAGCATTTATTCATTAAATAATTTTGTAATTAAAATATCAAAATTGTGTTAAATTTCTTAACATTTTTATACAACGTTGTCAGTTTATGTTTCGAGTTTAAAAAATTGAATTTAATAATTTCCAGCGTATTTAAAACTTATTTTCCAAAGAAAAAACTAGAAAAGTTTACTCTAAAGAAAGAAATTGATTAAACTTTGACTAAACTTTGACACCAAATATCCCCCCTCTACCTCAACTATCCAATTAATCTTTGATCCGATTTTTTTGTGTTCGATCCTTGTCGAAGAAGTATCCTTCAGCTGCAGGTAAAACTTGAACTCATTTGTATGCCACTAAATTGTGGAAAACTTTGCCGCAGCCTTAACAATTGTGTGGAATCAAGTTGCCCCTCTCCTTATCCTCTCCGTGAGTTAATTCGATCCATCAGCTGCAAGTTGTTCCATGGAAAGCTGAAAAGTCTCGCCACACAAGCGAAAAGTTGCACAAAAAAATTGCTTAAATCAGCGAGTTTTTTTTTCGCTTTTATCTGGATTTTATGGGAAAGAAAGGGAAGGAAGTCAGCCGCTTAAGCTGCCGCACGGTGCAGCCTCGTCTAATTGAACCCAACAGATATTTTCAATTAGCAGCAAAACATTTGTGAGCTAAAAAAGTTTTATTTAATTTTTTCGTTTCCTCAACATTTTTTTTTGCTCATTGCCAGCACCTTGAGCTCAAGGACCTGGGCAGCCGGATTCCTGCGGGGCAAACACGTCCAGGCGCCAATAAAAAAAGGCACCTTAGTGCTGGGAACTTTGGCCAGCGGCGGACAAACTTTTTAATGCCATTAAAGAACGAAAAAATGAGGCAACAAGACGTCGAAAGTTTTGCCGTTCGCCCCAAAAGGTAAGACAGGAAAAATAGCCAACTAGATTACACTGAAAGAAGGACTAGTTATATATTAAATGGAATTCCTAGAGGAATTCCTCATAAACCAAGCTAAGAAAATGTTAATTAAATAAGTTAGTATTGCTTCGAAACTATTGTAGGAAATACCTTATAAATTTACGAAAATAAAATAAATGTAAATTTATGTAAAAGAAATATTTAAATTGTATAAAACCCTCCGATAATTTGTTAATTTCTTTTTCCATGGTGTACAAGCAACAAATTCAATTTGTAATGGCTGAGACCGTGACAAAATTTAAGCGAAATTTAGACAGCGATCATAAATCATAAGTGCCTCTCCTTGTTTCCGTTTCTGTATAATTTTCGTAACATTTTTGCGAGAGCCTCTTTATGCAAAAGTGCGTAAATTGAATTGATAAAAGCGGGGCCGCAGCATGCAAAATGCAAATGCAAAGTGCGCCCGGGAAATGACTACAAAATGTTGAAAATCTACAACTTGAGATAAGGCCCACAGAGTTCAAACAAACTAATTCAAAGTGCGTCGTGTCCTGTGGCTGTGGTCCTCGTGTCCTCGTGCCCTGTGCCGCAAAAGTACGCAACACAAATCAGCGCATAATGGCTGCCATCCCATCCAGCCCCCAATCCGGATCCACTTCCATATTCATGCCCATGTCCATGGCTGTGTTTGCATTCTGCTGCAGAAATAGGAACACAGGAACAGGAGCAGCGGCAGGACCTCGACAGACCACGCATTTCAATAATTCTAATTAATTTATTAACGCTTATCAGCGACGATAAATTTGCCAGGGCCGCAGTATTTGTCCATGGACCAGGGCAGGACCAGGACCCTTTGCTGGATTAGTCCTGGAACTCTGTGCAAACTCTTTGCGGATGCTTTAGGACACAGGACAGGACACTCAACCAATCCCCGACTGACTGACTAACTGACTGACTGATAGAAGGGCTTTACTGCTTGTACCTCCCCCGAAAGGCCCTTTGAGAGATGCACATGGAGCGATAAGTTAGCCGGGGCCCCAATTCGCAGCCATAAATGAAATGAAAAACTTGGAGAAACAAAACCAAGTCATTGACATCTCTCGTAAATAAGCAGGACTCGCAGGAGTCTTAGGACTAGGCGTTGATTTTAAAATGAGCCCATTGATAAGACCCAGCTTGGGGGTGAAGTTAAAGAAAATGCTGAGGTGGCCAAAAAGCTGGGAGAGCAAGTGGGGTCTCGGCTAAGGGATACCCAGCGAATATTATATTATAAGAAATATGTGAAGGGTATTAGAGTACTAAGTAAAATATAAAGTCTACATTTAGAGCACTAAAAAAGAGAGTCTAGTATGATTTTTAAGCCGAAACATTTACAAATGAAATGGAAAACCTTTTTCAAATAAGAATCTTCAGAAGCTAGGTAGCTTAGCTCAGAGAACTAACTTATTCAGGATAAAAAAATAAGAAAGGTATTAATATTATACGAGGTATTCAATAAAATCACTGTACTATAACTTATATACCCATTGTTACCTAAAAAATCCAGGGTAATATTAAACCGCTCGTTTGCTTGCGCCTTTTTTATTGTAAGCCTCGAAATGACTTTTGTTTCTGTCGCCCGAGCGACTGAAAGTGTTAAAATTTATTGACGCATTTAGATCAAAACTAAAAATTGTCTCCCATTTGCTTCTTCCACTTGAATGTCCCGTCGTCCTGTCCTGCGCCGCTGTTTCTTTTCCCATTTCTGCTGATTCGGCAGATCGCAGCAGTTTCTTGCCACTGGCCCTCTCCTTAGCCTGATGGTGGGTGTGTGTTTTGTTTTAATACGAAAATCCCCAGCCACGCCCCCCTGTCTCCGCCTGCCATCAGGATTCTCTAGCCGGCGGCGGCGGACCAGGAAAAATTCGGGTGGAGAGAAAGAGAGATATACCTTTAATGCATTTCCCTCATATTGAAAAGCACTTAAACGGCAACCGACCGGGGGTTGCGCCAAAATATGAAAATCGTAAAACCTTACCGAAGTCTGAAGGTTGCCGCTGCTTATTTTATTATTATTTTACAGGGAATTATCTCATTTGAGTGGAGTTGCCCTGTGCGCTATCCATCCTGCAGGATCTCTACCCCGACCCAACCGAGTCTGTTGTGTAATGTGTGCGTAATAACATAATATCCTTAAGATATTTTAATATTGCCTGCCGCTGCATATTGAACTGCGGCATCGTCGTTCGCATCCAGGACTTGCCCTCGGTCCTCGGTTCAAATTTGCGTCCTCATCCTCCTCATGCTCGTCCTGTTCCTGGTCTCCGGTCCTGGCCGCATTTCAACATATTTGGCTTTGCTTTGGCTGCCGGCTTGTTTGCTCCTCCATCCTTGTGCTTCGGCGCTCCTGTTTCGCTGCTGCTTCCTTCCTTCGTCCGATTTAACAATACCTTTGTGCATCGTAAAATAATTGCCGCAGGGACTGTAATCTTCTCGGGGTTTGGGTGCCTTGCAATTTTCATTTTGCTCGAATTTGGTTTTCCATTTTTCCTGATTTTTTTTGTAGCTGCTAAAAGGTTTCCTAACTGCTGACTTACCCAGGGACATGTTTATGGATGTTTGGCATACTTGGGAAATACCAAAGTTGGCGGTGGAATTGAGTTTATTAGCTGAGATATCCATCGATTGTTGGCCGATTGTATTTTAAAGGGAATTTGGACAGGTATGGAGGTTTATTTATTTTTAAAGAATGCATCTAGACAGTGCTAAAGAATTTATAGTAAATAGCAACATTTGTGCTCCTAATTAGTTGATTTTAAATCAGTATTTATTTAAATGTTAATGAAATATAATTCTAATATTTTGTTATAAAATAAATGCATTATAATATGATTATTCTTACAAATTAAACCTGATCTTAGAGGCAAGAATATAGGATTTCCGGCCAATTTTCTTTTCTGGCTTAAACAATAATGTGATTTATCTGTAAATTTCTGATATAATATAACATTTCCCATTTAAGATATAAAAATAAATATATTGGAAGTTAATCCTGTGGCAGATTTAACTAATAATTCTCTTCGGAATTATTTTCATTATCATTCCTATTCCCAACAAGTTAGCTCCGGCAATAATCTGCGTAATCCCTTCACATCTAGTTTAACGCATACCTATAAAAGTAAGCATCTTCGTTATCGGCTCTCACTTAATATTATGGGAATTTTCGCTTCACCCCATCAATCCATTATCCCCAATCCTCTCTCCTGCCCCGGACTCGTGTGTTTATCAATAATGTGCTCTGGCTCCCAGGGATCGCTCGGTGATGTTTCTGGTGTTTTGCCCTCGATTGTTTTTAATAAGTCGCCAGCACTAACATTCCCCCGACATAACCCCTCGACATATGCGGCAACAATTTAATGTTGAGCTCATAAATAAAATCGCTTGTCCCCGCGGCGAGTTCGTTCGGCGGGTTTCTTAGTCAAAGTGCGGTGACATTATTGGATTGGTGGCAGAGTCAAGTCACCCGGGCGAAATGAGGATTCGAGAGTGTGCGGCACTCGAGTTATTGACAAGTTTATGTGCTTAATCCTTCCATAAAGCGCACCATTAAAATGCCAACAAAAGGTACTTTATATGAAAATTTCCTAGTCCCCCACACTCCTGGCGTTCACTTTTATCACCAGCTCATCGTTCATATTTCAATGAACGCACCGAAATTTGAATGCTCGGTTTGCACTTGAAAAAATATTTAAGGTTATCTCGGATAATATTATAAATGCCATTTGGATATTAGTTGCAATAATTTATTAACAAATTTACCTTAATATAAATTAGAACGAAAAAGACTAAGGGAGTATGTGTATTAAATGTTTAGTTTACTTTTAAATTTATGCAGTAAGTTCTTTTAGATTTTATAAAGTAAATGTTTCTTTCTTTATTATTTTTAAATTAATATTATTAATTATATAAATAAGTTAACTCTTTTTTACTCACGAAAATTCTTCGAAATTTTCCCAAGTGCATACCGTCGCATGTGTCTGTGTATTTTGTATCTGTGAGAACATAAGACAATTGACTATTTGGGGGCGTGTCGAATGGCACACGATTCCGAAGGCAGCTGCTCAGCTCAGGGCTGCCTAGAAATTATATTCCCCATAATCTTTGACTCGGTTCCTGATATGCTCGGGTATTTTTATTGCCCGTGCTCCGCGCTCGCGATTCCGTGCATAATAGTGTAAAACTAGACATATATCTCCCGAGCGGCTATATATTTCCCATTGGGCGAGCTGCTATTTGCAGCGAAACTCACGAATTCGTAATAAAAATGTTTCGCACTGCCAAACGTGTGCCGGGCCAGCAGTGAGGATTTTTTCGGGGAGCGAAATTGAAACGGAATGGTTCCGTTTCGAGCGGAAGGCAAAGAAGCGAGAGACAGGCATTAATTTTTCACAAACATTTTTATTTACCTCTTAGGCAGGAAGTCTAAATGATTTTCGGGGAAAACAAGTTGAACTCATTCAGCAAGTGTTTACAAAAACTGTTTGATGAGAGGAGTTTTGACCAAAAAAATAAATAAAATGCAGTGGATATTATATCTATAAATTGGTCAAATAATTTTGTTATGTGCACTTAAAATAAATAATTAAATAGGTATTTTAAAGGGAACATTATTTTTAAAAAGCTAATTGCAAAACGAAGCATCTTTTTTAGCTTAAAATAAGGTTTTTCAAATACTCTCCATTGGAGAATTATTTTAAAATGTGTTATAATTTTCTTGGGCATGTTATTTATTCATTTTTTATTTTTTAAATTACATTTTACATTTATTTTAAGCTTAACCAAACTAAATAGAACCAAAGCTCAGTGAAGTCTTCACTTTCCATGTGTCATACTCACTTTTAAAACCGAATCTCCATGTGTTTTAATTCGGCGCCGTCCCCATTCCACCTTCAACCCATTTCCTATCCCTCTTATGGAGCCGGAAAAAGCTTGGCTTAAGGGGAAGAAAAATTATGAAACCTCTGAGAAAACGTCTGGCGGAGTGGAGGACCATATTTAAACGATTTCACATTTCTTAATGATTCTGACAGCTGAATGATCTTTCATTTTTGGGGTGCCCAAAATGTGTTTTTCGTATTCTCCTCCGTTCGCGCTTGTCAGTCCCAATTTGAAATTCGGCTGAATTTGTATTTCGTACGGCAGCCGCCTCAAGTGGCGGCGGTCTTTAGTTAATGTCAGTCACAGAACAGAGCCCAGATGTTGCCCAAGTTCTCGTTTTCTGGGGGGTTAATTAGGTATGGGCACTACTCTGCATACTCTGGGTGCTGTAACAAAGACTTCATTAAAAGGGGCAACGGCAACGGCAACCTGATCGGGCTTATCAAATTTGCTGAGCGCTTTTAATTTTAATTCCACTGCTAATACATCATCGTAATGCGTCAGCCAACAATCACCCGAAGGTGGTACAGTGGTCCATTGGTTCATTTATAATACAGTGGGCCCTTTGGGTGGTGCCATGGTGCGGTCGTGCGTGTGTGTGATAAGTCCTGGAAAGCGCCGAACTACACGTTCCGATTTTCACAACAGTTGGTCCCGCACAACCCTCAGGATGCTGGACTCCCCCTATTCGCGCCTGGATATCCTCATATGCGGAAGTCACACTTGGAAAAATTAGAGGGTATTTTTTTAAATAAATTATAAAATATTTATTAGCGATTTTGCTAATTCGAGGTTTAGATAAGCCACATAAATCGAGACTCAACCATTATGCCAGATCACACACAGATATTTTGTTTTAAGACAAGCAAAGCGTGTCTCTGAATTCGTACTTGGGAATTTTAGATGCGCTCTTCTACTATTAAAAGATTAATTTTGGATTATTTAATAAATTCAATATCTCAACATTTTTTTTCCTTTACAAATTATGTGTTTAAAATTAAAATAATATCTAATTTACGTTTTAAAATTATTTTAAAGATATTTTTCTAGTGTAGACTAGTGCGAAAATCAAGTCGAGGCCAAAAGTTGCCTGGATCCGCGGTGGTGTTGATTTTGTTGCCCTTGTTGGTGGTGGCAACGTCAAGGTGAAAGCCGCTTAAGGTGGCCGAGGGATGGGATGAATGGGCGAAGGTCCTTTTGTTAGGACTCGACATGTGCGCTATTGGATTAAGTGGCGAACGGCGGCGATTCAAGGACAATCAGCAGCGCAGCACGGAGTCTGAGTCCTGACTGCCGTGGTCCTGTTCGTCGCTACCTTCTGTCCAATTCGGAGCTAGACCGCGTAACAGGAATCCATTAAGGTGACCGTTTTATTTGCTACATTAGCGTGGGCCGGGGATGCCCCTTAAATGCATGCATTTAGCCATCTGCCTGCATTTCTCGTACTAGAGTGTTAATTGAGATTTCTCCTTTTCTTTTTTTATTGGTTCTATTCGGGAGGCAGTCGAGCGGAATGGTCAGAGAGTCGTCCTATCTCGGGTACTTCAAAAGCAGCCTGCAGGATGCTAATTCCGAGCGAAAGGATAAGGACAACAGGCAGCAGCAGCAGCTGCTTGAATATGGAAATAGAAAGTCGCCCACGTGCCGTAGGAATGCCAGGAATTCCAATCCGGAATTTCCAATCAATTTTAATTGGCACCCCATCGACGGATGGATGGCAGCGAGAAGAAATCCAGAATATTTGTGCATAATTTTAATTAGAGCATTTTTCTATTTGCGCAATTTATCTTGTTGCCTTTCGAAATACTTGGAAACCGGTGGCAGTCGGCAGTCGGCAGTCGGATGGCAATGGGTGTCAAGTCAGTGCAATAAATTATTTTAAACGAGCATGTCGAAGATGTCGCACCGCCTCCACCTCCACCTCCTCCTCCACATGTGCATGGTTTGGGTATTTCAAATATTTTTATGGCTAGGTCCCTCGGACCCGGTTAGGTATCGTAGGCACAGAGGAACCTCCTCGGGATTTATGTGCAATCGGGGGCTCCGAGATAAATCTCCTGCGCAGTCAAGCGGCCAGCCAATCAAAGTTGCAGCGGTCCGACGGTGGAGGTTTCATTCAAATTGCTCCCCTCGGAAACTCATTTAAGTTTTTCGTCCAACTCGGAGACAGAGAGATAGGTGAAAAGGATAAGAGATCCTGTGCTGGAGTGCCGCCGAGGGATTGGGCCTGCCAACTTTGGTCCGGCTTAATTGCCCAGTGTCCTTGGCAGCAAAGCAGGGGAGGCTTAATTGCCCCTTGCCTCCGTGACTTTGCCCAAATGCTTAATTGCCATTTAGTCCTTTTTAATGGACTCCACTGGTCTCCGTTCGTTAGATTTCCGTGCAGCTGTACCTAATAATCATAATAATTGCGCCATGGGCGTCGACGACGGCGTCGCCGTCAACTTTTCCAGACGCCATCCACATCCACATCCCTCCGAACAACAATTGCTTATAAAGTGCGTGTGACACATTAACGGGAAAAGTCCGGCGCGAAAAGACCGGGAAAACCCGGGCGGCCCCACGGAAAAAGGCAAATAAAACTCGCGGCCAGTGGGCGAACTTCAAAAGAAATAAAGAAATGTAAGGAAAAAAAAAAGAAAATTGAACCGAAAAGAAAAGAAAAGTCCTTTAATGCCGTGAATTTTCCGCGGGATTTCTATAAAGTGCAGTTTGGTGTCTGAGGAGAGGGAAAATAGGAAAATTAGAGGGGGTTTCGCTGCGGTTTCAGAGTCGCGTAAATTGAAAAAATGTTCGTGCGTAAATTGGCTTTTCGGCCGGGGGCGGCCATTTCACCTCTCGACCGTATTATTCCATTTTCCGGTGACCCACGGCCACTTTTTCAAATTGAATTTCGAGAGAGCTTTGAGAGCTCCTGAGTGGAAGGGACAAGCGAAAAGCAGGGAAAACCCGGCAGCAAATTAAAAAGAAATTAAGCCAATTTGCCTGTACAAGTCCAGGATGCGCGGCTCAATTCCAGGACGCCCCAACCGCGGCAGTAAGTGGCCGCCGCGACTTGTTGTGGCTCGTAAATCTTGGCCCATAAATACCCGGACAAGTGTCCGGACTGCGGACTCTATTCCGCTTCCGCCTCGCTTCAGTGCCTGCAATGTCTTCATTTCGGCGTAAAATTCTTTAATCTCTCGTTCAATTCAATTAGTTCGAGCTGACTAGTTAATGCCGCCTGTGTCCCTTCCACGGAGGTGAGTTATCTTTGTCACTGAGCATTAACTATTGCGATTTATGGCTACTCTAAAACGGAGAGCCTAGCTCTGGAGTGAGTCAGGCAGTGAATTTTTATGGTTATCGTCTTCGGCCGATATCTGTCCAATTAGGTAAATAACCTTTCCTAGTTGGCAGCTCCTTACTGAGGGGAAATTACAAATCCTGATTAGCCTAAATAATATAATTAAATTATGATTTAAGTATGTTTTTATTTTTTACAGATTTACAAAGAAATAAATGATTGGCACGTGGAATCGTAATGGGATCTCTAATTGCGTCTAACCAAGTTACAAAATTTGGAATTTTTGTAAGCTAGAATCAATATTAAGTGTATGTGTCCTAGCACAAATACAGATTTGGACATGATTCGGTGACTACAAATACCTAATTTGTAAAAATGCTGGAAAAAATCGACGGCTGTGACTTCACTTGCTAGAAAAACTAATGAAAATATAAGCTGCCCGTGAAGTTTCTCTCTCCATATTCCGACACCCATTCCTCCTCGAACTGGGCTTAATCGCTGCTCTCCTCGTCATTAGCAGGAGCTCCCTTAAAAGAAGGGCCTGCTCCACCTCTTGAGCATCCTGGAACAGCGCTTAGTGCTTCGATCTTCTTCGCCTCCTCGTTCTCGCGCGGCGAAGAAAGGGGGCTGGCATTGTCATCTCTGGGCTTGGCCATGCCGAAGATCAGGGCCGCCTGCTTGGTTTCGGCCAGCGCATTGATGGGGGCGGTCACGGTTCTCGGCTTCAATACCAATTTCGGACGGTCATCTTCATCTAAAGCTCCGAACTGATTGCTTGAAGTTGGTCCCGTCGACGAACCGGATCCTGGTCCTGAATCTGTTCGACGATCCCGTCCAAAATCACTGTTCACGCTACCGTTGTTTCTGTAGCCAGAACTGCCGCCATTGTTCGGATTGTAGTGACCGCGGCGATCACGGTTTCGATTCTGCACAAAGTTGTTATAGTTTCCGCTTCCATTTGCGACATTTCCTCCGCCATTGTAGTTCCGCTGCCTCGAACCGCCGCCGCCACCACCGCCACCGCCTCCTCCTCCTCCTCCTCCTCCAAGGTTGTTGTTTTGGAAGGAGCTGTTGGTGTAAATTTAATTTGATTTTTAGTTATGACATCAGTCACTATGATTACAATTATTTACATTAAATATTAACATCACATACTAAAATCTTGCACAAAATTGGAAAATAAAAAGTGAGAACATTTTAAAATATTTGAATTGAGATTGTAGAAGTCATCGGAATTAAAATTAAAGTTAAAGTGAGCCTTCAACAAACATAATGAATTTAGATTTAAAGTGTATTTCGTTCCTAATATTTTGTTAAAATAGATAAAATATAGTTTTAGATAAGAATTTTATTTTTCAGTTTTCACAGAATGTAAACAATGAATCAGTGTGGCCAAATTATATGTTCTGTGCAGTTTGTGTCTTAAACTAGCTCTTTTTAAAGTCTGGTCACACTATATTTGTGCAATATTACAAAATATGTGAGCTTTTTTATGTTCTTGTAACCTAAACATTGTTTTCAATCTTACTCAATTATATTATATCCACCCATTAAGTTTATGCTCACCGGTTGAAGTTAAAGTTGCGACTGCGCTGAAATCCGCTGGTCGACTGCTCTCCGTCAAAGCTGGCGCTGTCGTTGCGCATGCGCGGAGCGCCTCCCTGGTAGCGATTGCCATAGCCACCGCCGCCTCCTCCACGATTGTTGCCGCGCATGTCCCGATTGTTGCCAAAGGACATGGAGCTCTGAGTGGGACTGCTATTGGACATTTGATGGTTGCTGTTGCTGCGTCGACGAAACTGATGGGAACCAACGCTGTCATCTCGCCGATAATTGCGTCTCTGTTGGTAGGTTCCTCCTCCTCCTCCTCCTCCTCCTCCTCCTCCTCCGCCTCCGCCGCCGCCGCCTCTGCCTCCCATGCTATGGGATCCCCCAGGACCGCCACCGCCCGAGCCTCCACCTGGCATGGCACGGCGATGATCTGCAATATCGATGCGAAGCGGGGCCGAAAAGTTGTCCAACTTGATGCGACCATTGCAGGAGAGAGCCCGCTTCAGCTGGGTCAGGGTCTCGAACTCCACGTAGCCATAGCCCTTGAACTCGTCCGTCTCGCGGTCCTTGATCAGGCGCACGTTCTTCACCTCGAAGTCGGAGAAGATTTTCATCACATCGCCCTGGACGAGGCCCTTGGGGAGGTTGCCCACATAGGCGTTGAAGGGTGGCTCCGTGGGCACCTGGCGCTGCTGTTGGTCGCGATTCCGGTCGCGGTTGCGAAAGTCACGGAAGTTGCCACGATTGTTGTTGTCGCGATTGTTGCCATCCCTGTCCCGATTGTTGTTGTCCCGATGGTTGTTATTGCGATTAAAGTCCCGACTCATGTGTTCACGTTCGCCATCATTGTTGAACTCGCGGTCTTGCTGGCTGGAGCGATTTGCCATAGTCCTCGTACCCGTATCCCGATCCACCCGTACGTACCGCTCAAGACAAGAGGTTCCACCGACACACACAGAACAACAAATACGCTGAACGAAAAGTCCGGAACTCGATATTCCAGACGCTGTTGATAAGTCTACACGAGACGTGAGACTGGATTTTGGATCAAAGGGATTCGACACGTCTCTTGACAACCAACTGACACTAGACTGAAACCTAACTAGATTGGGGTTTTGCTCGGTACAGATTTGCAGCGGTTCCTTTGATGGGTTTTCTTTAATTAAGTCGATAGGAAATTTCAGGAAAAATATCTGGGGTGTTCCCTATGCGTCTACCTGACTGAATTTATCGAATGAAGCAATCGAATTGAACACAGCTGAGCTTTCGATATTTTCAGTCAGTTAGCGACCCGTAGGCTGCTGAAAATATCGTCTAACTGACTGAAAAGACAGTGTGGCGCCAGAATTCGTATATTACTATGCTTTGCCTTGCTAAATTATAGCTTTAACAGTTTAAAGTAATTAAAGATAAATAAGAAGAATGCAAAAGGTATATCCGAGGCTTTTTTGTTTAAACATTTGGCAGCATTTAGCCATTAAGTCGGCGATAGATTCATATAGGGAACAGGCTAGATATTTTTCCTTGAATTTCTTAAAGACTTAATTACAAAAAAAAAAAACATCAAATATGAGAAAAAGATGATACAAAGTTGCGAAATTAATATTCGGAGCCAACCCTTCTTTATACAAAACTCTGAATAAAGTCTGTTGTGCGCGGAACTCCGCTTGGAGTTAAGGTAAACCATAAATGATTAATTATGGCGCCTGTCCGCCGCCTGCCTGGCCCCCTTACACCCCTTTGCTCCTCAATATTTTTGCAAAAACATGTGTAAGCAGCAGCGCCATCTTCGCAGCCAGCTTGTGTTTGTTTTATGGATAGCAGCCAGTACATGAAAAAGTCAACAGTAAATAGTGCAGCCAAGCAACAGCAGCAGCAGCAGGAGGAGCAACAGCAGCAGCAGCAGCAGCAACATGTACATCAGCAACAGCAGCAAATGCCTTGTGTTTGCCCCGCGAACTCATGACTCATTTTTGTACATTTGTCAAAATTTGTGCCATACATCATTTTAAACAGTGCTGCCCTTAGGGAAAGGGGTAAAGGTTGTGCTTCAGCCACAGCCATAGAGAGTGGGTTGAGGCCAATCCTGGCCTGCATTCGGTTTATTCTCTCTCTCTAGTCGGAAACCTTGCCCCAATGGGGGCCCCAAGATAAATCGCTAGCAACACGGAATTAAAAACTGATGTAGCGATTAATTTATCACTCAGAGGGAGTACACAGAAAACAATAATTCTAAATTTTGTAAAATACCAAAAATTAATAAAAGTTATTAGGAACATAAACCAATATGTAAAAATATGAAAAAATAATTCTCTTTAAACTTTTAATATAAATATTTGCTTTCTTTTGGAAGTTAATAAATTATTTTAAATATTATTTATCATTTCACTTTTAAGCACAAGAATTTATATTTAAGAAAATACATATTTTTCTTTAAAGAATTATTCTCTAAAACCTAAAAATATTTTCTCCATAAGTCAACTAATTTTTTTTAATTTTTGTATAAGTGTTTACTCAGTAACATATTTTCTGAGACTGATATATTTCTCCAAGTGCATATCTAGAAGAGTTGCAGCTTAGGGCAATATTTAACTAACAAGTTGCAGTGGAGAATGGACCCACAGAGGAGAGACGTTCGAATGGTTCCATCCGAATGGAATCGAAGTGCACGGAGTTGGGCAGTAAATAAATTACGAGCAGCAAATAAACGCGCTTCATTGCATCATCGATGGACAGTGGCTACATGGCAGAGGTGGAATATCGGGAGGATCTGGACAGAAAAGGGGTTCGGGTCCATAGAGGCAAAGACAAAACACGACAAAACCCAGAGAGAGATGTATGGACAAATACAGGGACAAGCAAACGGAAACGGAAACGCTTTCAGCTGTCGAATTTGTATGAGCTAAGGGTCCCATTCCTTCTCCAGTTTTCTGGGCATCGAGAGCTTTTGTTGTAAGCGCTCAATCATTTGATTGTTGCAACTCCGAGGCAGCTCATCGATCAGAATTAATAAAGATTTGGTCCTGGTGATTGACTGACTGACCCACCTCGACCAGCTGGGATTTCTGGGGGGGAAAAGGCGGAAGGGATTGCACCATCATCATTGCCCTCTTTTTTTTCTCGTAAGCAGCCTCGAATAGAGCATTTGTTTCTAATCGGGGAATCCCACTTGAGCTGCAGAGAAGCGTAAACGGCTTCAGCATTACACAACATTAGCGAAATTAAATTGATTCCGAGGCAGATTTTTCGAACCACCACCACCTTGCATACACTCAAGGGAAATTTGTGATTTTATACCCTTAAAATGAACATGTGGAAGTTGATGAAGGAATAGGAAATATATCAAATTCCAGGGAATATTAATATTAAAATTATGAAATGGATTTTGAATTAAGTTTTAGATACAAACAATTTTACTAAGAAACTTGGATATTCTCTTTTTAGAAAAAGGAAAAGATATTTTCAGATTTTCAAATTCTGAAGAATACTAAGATATTCTCCTTCGCTGAACCTGATTTTTTCTGGTTCAAGTGAAAGAAATATGTCTTTATTTTTAAGATTTTATTTGATAGATTTGTTTATTTATTTATACTTTTTTAGGGTATATACCCAATCGTTTCCCTTGGAAGCTACCTCTTTATTTCCGTGTACATGTCATTTTCCACACACATTGTCTTTTCTCTATTCCAAGCTCATCATAATGACGTGCTTGGCTTGATTTATGCTACAGCGCCCGCAAGTATGCAGCGTAAATATCTTTATGGGCCAATATACTTATGAGGGTTACTCCATTAGTGCACTTGTGTAGTACCTCACATATTAAGGGTGTTTCGGGGGGAAGAGCGCTCACTAATCATATTAAACGAAATTCATACGTCGCCGCATTTATGCGATTTGCTCAGGACCTCCTGGAATAAGACCAAGGGTAGCTACGAATATGTATATATGGAGCTATTGTTGTTACTTGCGCCGTTATGGCTCGGTCTGGCAACATTTTTCGTTGTCGTTTAAACTAATTGAGTGTTACAAATTTTATGTGCAAAATCTTTAAGCTAAATTGAAATTTGTTTTCTTTTTTCCCTGCTGCCATACATTCTCCACATATGTATGGTGCTGCGGGTAGCGGAAAGTGAACCCATTTAGTGTTATGTGCACATTCTCGTCGCTCAAACCAGTAAGTGCGTTGAACCATTTTAAAATGCCCGAGTTGAGGTATGTTCGACGGGTTTTTGTCCACGAAAAACTGCCTATACGGGGTGGAGTTTATTTTGTTTATTTATTTTTTGTTGGGAGGGTAAGTAAAGGGAAGAGATACGAGCTCGGTCGGTCGCGCTTCTATTTCATTTTCATAATTGAGGTTGAAGTTCGCGATGAAATATTAAGTGTAGGATAAGTAAACACACATATTTTTGGTCTTTCGCTTTTTTATGGGTTGGTTAAGATATATGAAGGTATTGTTTATTTGTTGTTGGGAATTTACGTATTTAAAGGAGAGAAAGAGTTAGTCTTAGGAAGTTTTTAAAGGAATTTCTGGGCTTAAAAGAGGTATTAATACTCTTAGAATATTATAAGGAGCCAAATATATCTTCTTTATTTTTTCAAAAGATCCCTTGAACTATTTCAAACAATAAGAAATGACAAATGCCACCCACTCTCCCAGCATTATGGCAAGAGCTAATTAAACTGCCAACAGTGTATATTCTCAAAACAATTTACATAATTTACGATGCAAGACAATTGGCAGAGAAGCCATCGAAGTCCGGGAGAAAGGCTTGCAGCCAAAATAAAACAAAATTGCATTAAAAGTTACATTTTTGTATGAATTGTTCGGGCCAAGATAAGCCAACAAGGAATCATACTCCAAGGCCTGGCGACATTCTGGCCAAGACCAGTAGAAGCCCACACAGAATATACAGAGAAAAGAGAGCAACTATATCGTCTAAGATTTATCATTGGTCCTCGGTCCCGGCCATATATCAAGTGTTTTTGGCCAAATAATAATAATATATGGCACTTGCCAAGTTCGCAATTACCAGCAGCAAACTGTCGCGGCATTTTGAAAAATTAACATGCACGCCATTTATAGTTCTTTGTATCGGCCAGCCGTAGATTTATGCCAATTTGATACTCCTAGTGATGCTGATTTATGGGGCCTCCACTCCGCCACGCTCCAAAGAACTTTCGGCGGGCCCATAAATAATGCCGGCGATCAAATTGCTACCTTCATGTGTCGATAGAGCGGAAAAAAACAGATGAAACAGTAGAAACGTAGGGAGGCAAAGAAGGCTTTCTGTTGTACTTTCAATTAAGGCAATTGATTTTAATTAGACCACGGCTTACCATAAACATATTCCAAAGAAATTATTATTAAACACGCGACCCTCGAAAGCTGCTGGTGTTGCTCGTAAAGTTCTCCCTCACCTCACCTCGCCGCCTTGGGGTGTAACTTAATATCTCCTCTAGCCATTCGGTTCAATTAGCAGGAATTACGAGTATATGGTCAAGTCCCGGCCCCGATGCACCCTGCACAGGAATGGGAATCGCGGAATGCGCCCACATCTCGGGCCAACTGCCGACGAAGTTGGAGAGGAGGTGGCTATTTGCTCGGTAGGATGAGGAGCGATATTCCTTAATTGGCCAATATAAAGGGGACTAGCGTACGCCAAGGAAAATACTTGAACTTTAAATGAAATTTAATACAAAAATGGGTTTGGAAATTATAAAAATGTATTTTTAATATTTTTTTAAATCGTCTTTTCTTGAAATAATTAAAATGATTAAAAAATATATCTTTAAATAAATAAGAGAGGCGATTATTGAATATTTTTTGCTATCTAGAACTAATTTTCTGTCACTTGTATTAGAAAGGTTCGTTTTGTTTAAGTATCAAGCTAAAAATTTCTCTCAGTGCCTGCAGCGGCGACGTGCCTCAATTGAGGTGATCAACGTTAATTGAAAGCCAACGCGGATGACTCAGCTGCCGGCTCATTAAGTGGCTGGGAATGGAACTGACGGAACTCGGAGCGGACTCCGGAGCTCCGAACTCGCTCCCGATCAAGATGAAAAATTAACATTTCGCGCATCATTAAAATTCCGATAGAAGAGATGTGCTGCCGAGATGCGATGGACTGCTGCTTCGCCATATGGAAATCGTTGACAAATGCCGCAACGTGCTCAATGTCTCCATTTCCATTTCACTACAGCACTAGGCTCTATATAGTACTTGTCGTTCCTTTATTCTTCGGTGTCAGCTGCCGACCGCCTGGCTCATTTGTCGCCTTTTTCCGGGGCGGTGGAGAGAGAGTGGGTGAAGTAAAACAAATGCGTCAACACCGAATTTTCATTTGGTTAATGTGTGAATAGGAACTAAAAACTAAATTCGAGACACAGCCGAGCCACCATCAGTGGAATAATAACATGAATTTATCAATTTGTCATGTTGATATTTGTTTGGCAATTTATTTTCCATGTGTGCAAGGCAAAGGCAAGGCGAACCACATTGAACTGGACTGAGGCTGAGGCTGAGGCTGAGGAGTGGTTCCGCTGCTGCTCAGCTGCTGGGTTTTATTTTTGGATACTCATCATGTGGGAATGGGTATGGGGGGATGTTGGTGCGGCATGTGCAACGCCGGCAATTGTGGCCAGTAATTGATTGCACTACTTACACTCAGACGGAGCGGCTTTCCCGGGAGATTAGTTGCGATTCAATGGATAATTATCATCACAGATCACGGCTGCCACAGATGCAGATACAGATACGGATACGGATGCCGAGACACCCAAACAGTCAAAACTGAAATTGCCATTCTCTGTTTTTGTCCCTCACACAAATCATTCAACAGTGCTAAAAACAAATAAACAAATTTACGGAGACAGGGAGACTTAAACTCATTTTACGGCACATGAAAAAATGATTAGCAGAGAAAACTATTCAAGAGAGAATCATTACGCCCTTTTATTTTAAATATTTATTAAATATTGAGGAGTTTTCCGTGCAATTTATCTTTTTGATTTAAGTCAGGAATTGCTTCAGATTTTTATATTAAAAGCAATACGACAACCTTAAATATTAAGGATTCGAGAGGAGGCCTAATTCTATAATTGTGGGCCAAAAATCACGATTATAATGGTTATAAAGGAATTAGTAATTAATTAAATATAATTTTGATAGACATATTTAGAATAAATTCCAAAATGATCACTCTTTTCCCCAAGTGCATACACAATGATGATGTCACCTTCCAGAAATCCCAAGTTGGGCAGCCCCGTCGTATTAGTAAACAGCTCCATAAAACCCATTAACATCTGGTGTGATTAACTCTCGACTCTAAGCTCCGAAAGGGGTGCTCCTCCGGGCTCCTCCTGTCTTTCTCACGGCAGCGAATCGGGAATGGGGGATCCCAGAGTTAGGGCTATACCCTCTGTAACTCCAAAACTGAGTCCGGGCTCTCCTTTATTTTCCAATGGGTGTCGCCACTCGGGGTTCGTTTGCTTTTGGAAATTTATGAGTTTCGCTTGAAAAGTATTTTATTGCATTTATAATTGTGTGAGTGTGTCTGGGAAATGGAGGTCCGCCCGGCCCCTTCCCGTAAATGTTGCACATAAACTCTTTAACACTTTGCCTCTCGGTGCAATTAAAAAAAAAAAAACACTGTCTACTTATTGAAGGGGAAGTGGCAGAATGTATCTGTATCTCGGCGGCACTATTCCGTATCCGTATCTGTAGCTGTATCTGTCTCTGTCGCAGCAGCTCTGTGCATTAGGGAGGATTTCTGGAGGGTCGGAGGGCTGGAGGAGCCCGGCGGTGGATGCTCCACTTCGGTGTTCTGGGGGCCACCGCATCATTTGTTTGCGCAACTTTATTAGACTCTCGAATTGCGTGTTTAGTTTTCCGAGCGATTTATGTGCAGCCCCAGCGTCCCGAGCGGGTGACGAAAATGTGGGAAACTCGCCGGAGAGCCATGTGTGCCGCAGACGTGGCACTAACAAGTGTTTTTCCAGAGCACCGCCACACTCCTACTCCCCCCATCGGTGGTGGATCACTCGAAAGTGTCTAACAATCCGCAGCTCAAAGTTGTCTGACCTTTTCTTCGTAGCCCGTACTTCAAGAAGCGTTCGTTCAATGACAGCTTTCGGTTGATTAATAAGTTGGAGCTACGTCTTGAAATTTAGACAAAAAATCAATTTAAAGATTTTTCTATGTCTCGAAGGAGGTGTGTGGGAAAACTCCAGGATGAAGACCAAACTATTTGTATATTTTTTTAACAAGGAATTTTAATATTTAAGATTGCAAATTTTCTGTAATGCAAATCATAACTTACTTAATTTTCTACTCCTTCTTCAAATAATTCTTATCAATAGTATTTAATTTTTCGTTCCCCAAGAACATGGAAATCCCCTCGATAAAGTTCAACAATCCAAAGCTCAAAGTACTCTGACCTTTTATTATTTTTACCCGACAGAAGGCAGAAACCTTTCGACTTCGGTCAGCTCTCGTTTGATTAATAAGCAAAGTAAAATTGAAATTTTTTCCTAAAATGCACACACACAAAAAATTAAAACGTACAAATTGCCAGTTATTTGTTTGCCCTCAAAGTTCCGCTCCTTGTACCTTTCCTTCGGGAAACTCCCATCTACTTCTCGACATCCGGGATGCCGAACTTCCTTGGCGGCGGAAAGGAAAAAAATTCATTTTCCACGTAATTACTCTGCTGTGATTAGTGAAATTAAACTTTTCTCTGGCATTTTCCTTTTGCTGTGCGTGAGTTTTGCTTTTCTCAGAGCGCTGCTCTTTGATTTTTGGCCGCGGAAAAATGGCGGCTCTTTTCCTTTTTCTCTTTCTTATTTTTTTCCGCGTCTTGCAGTTTCATTTAGCGCTACGTTTTTCATGGGAAAAACTAGAAAAAAGCGAGGCAGCTAGAGGAAAGCGCGTAACGGCCAATTACAAGGATTGATTGTGTATGAAAATGATGTTTTCCCTCGCTGGGAAAAGTTTTCGATGCAAAGTCGTCCCTCTGAATGCATAAGGTGTCTAATTTTTCACGACACTGGCAGCCGGCGAGGGGGTTTTTTCGGGGGCAGGCAGCAGCAGCAGACAGAACGCAAAGATTGACGGCCTTTGTCGCGGGGCCAATGAAATTTTTAAATATAAAATGAACGAACAAATAAAAAAAAAAATAATATAACAAAAAAAGTGGGAAAAGGCAAGGGAACGAGGCCGAACCGAAGTGAGTGCTCAAAGAAAACACTTTTTGCGCGGCAGACACTTTAACACTTGAATAAATATTTGTGCGTCAGCCGAGCAGCAGCAGCCCCCGAAAAAGGAGATTTTATAATGCCACAAAATCCAAACTAATTACTCAAGCCGCTCCGTCGGACGCAAGCATCATTTCACTTGATATCCTGTCCTGTCACAGGATGCCAGTTAGGCCCAGATCCCACTCCCGTTCCACAGTTCCAGACCCAGACATCATCATTGCCCTGTCCCTTTGCGCCGGGAATCGCAGACAAAATAAATGTTTTGAAAATAATTTCGTGTTATTTTTTCTGCAGGCCGTCGAAACGCCGAAACTCAGAAACTCGGAAAAGTGTCACTGGCGCGTGTGTCAGAAATTAATATTAATTTGCTATGTCAATGCATATCCGTCATAGCGACGACAGTTGGCCATCCTTCGGCCAGAAAGTGGTTATTTTTCAGGGGCCTCATTATCATCTCGGGCACAGAACAGAAAAAAGGGTGGCAAGTTCAGAAACGCACGTGCGAAAATATTTGGGAAATTATTCAAATTATTTTCACATTTTCTGGGGTTTCTTCTCTAGCTTTGATTAGGAAAGCGCACTGATGAATGCGGGTTGATCCCAGATCTCTCCCTTTTTGTGGTTCGAATTCAAATCCCATTCCCAGCTCGCGGCAGGTGCTGCCACCGGAGGAGAGTCCTCTGATAGTTGTCATCGAGCCGAGCAATCAACTGCTCTCCGGAGAGGCACCATGCTGGGCACTGGGAAATGGTAACGAGAAATGGGTGGATCAGGTCACATGCCGAACGCCACACGTTCCTTGAAATTTATGCCGTGTTGCTGGCTAATGGTAAGGGAATCGGGATATGGGGTATATTAGGCAAAAATAAAATAGAGCGGAAAAGTTTAACTCCAAGAAATACTAACTGGTTCATACAAATTTGTATTAAATTCTTTTAACTTTAAATGTAAGTGTACAAAAAGGCAAACTAGGAGTTCTTCGGATAAGAAAGTAAATCTTATGAGTATTTTAGTATTTTATAACTTCTTCTAGTTATTTTTTATGTTGTTTTGACTCAGGGACTTACCTGTTTAACTAAATATGTACTTAAAAAAATTATAGATATTTAAAAAGTAAAGTTATTAGTTATTAAGATTTTCCTCTTTTTTCTTTCCTTAAATCTTGGTTCAATCCCTGCTCATGTATGTTTTTACAAAAGGTATATAAAGTTCGAGTTTTCATCCCGCTTTTCAATGCATTTTCCAAGGGGCTGGGGGATGTGACGATTTACGGTTTGCTCTGCTCATCAACACGCGACTTTCCTCCGTCCGGAGAGTGAGGGAGATGCTTAATTTGGGCGGCTGCGACACGTGACCTTCTGCGTATCCGTGTTTTTGGAAGGTGTCCGTCGAGTGCGTCGCCAGAAGAGAGTGTTTATGTGTGTGCCTGTCCCCAGGGGCGCACTGTTTACATGATGTTGTTGTTAGTAGTTTAATTTAATTAATGTTTAAATATGCAGGCTTACGACCAAAGACATGGGAGTGAGAAACGCAGCGTGAGAATATGAGACTGTGAGAGTTTTGTACATAGAAGGAAGGATCCCTTGGAAGCTAAATATTATGGACTACAATTTTTAGCAAATTATTATTTTATTTACGCAGTGATCTTTCGCAAACTGTGCCATTTGTCACCTATGGACGCGTGGACAGTCCCCAAAAAGTGACTTGGGCTTAAGTGCTTTTTCTTGTTGGCAAAAGTCGCCGAATTCAGTATTTCAAAAAATATAATAAATACTTTAGCTATCTTCCGCATGCTATAGGTACTTTCTCTGAAAACGGTCACATTTATTTAACGTATCAGGTACTGAATGTCTCAAGAAAATATTTTAAAAATTGATTTAACATGTGGTATGTTCAGATTCAAGTTCCTCATCGAACGCCCCATACATATATTTTCTTGTGCAGCAACCTGACTTTTTCTCTTCCCTTGATTTTCTTCACTTTTCCTCGCTGCACTTGAGTTTGCATTTTCCGCATTTTCCTCGTCTTTGACAGCCGGCAACTGTTTCGTGTGCAACCGGGAACTGCTCTGGCACCTTTCAGACTAGTTTTGTCTCTCCGCCGGAAAATATTTTGATTAGCCCGAGTGAGTTGTTTTCCCGCTAGCCTCGGGACATGTTGCATTTGGCCAAGAAAAATAGTGGAAAGCTGATGGAGAAGCAGAAGGAGGAGGAGGGCGAGAATAGAGGCCTGGGCAATGTGGTCAGGGCTCAATCAAGTTACTGTTAATTCGAGGACCCTCTCGCACGCACACATGTTTGCTTAAATTACATTTGACATTTACGAGTCTTGTAATAAAAACTTTTACAATGGCCGACGCCATTTTACTTGGGAAATACTTTGCAGCAGACGGGGAGGGGGAGGGATAATGGGTAATGGGTAATGGCCATCAAGTGCAGATCGCGTCGTAAAAGACATTTTACAGTTGGCACCGCTCGATTTCCATGGCCCGATTCTGATGTCCGATGTTCAATGTTCAACGTTCGCCGTTCGATTTTCCCCGAGATCACGACAACTCGAGTGTGTGTGCATTTTTAATTAATTGGGTTTAGTTTTTATGGCTTCATTAATTACCAAACACTGCAAGGCGTGCGATGGGGTGGGCTTCGAATCCTTGACTTGACGTCAGCGCCTCTTGAATAATGCATCATGGCGATATATAAGGGATAAGATATGTGTGTGCCGAGGAGCTGTAAATATCAATAATAAAAGTGCGACGCCAGGACCAAAAACGGAACGAGTGCATTAAAAATTTATTTGAATCTGCCTGCGCGACGCGTGGCCATATATGGCGGCTATATCTATTGGAGAGCGGGGGTGCCGGCGGCCATAAAATAATAATCTTTATGATGGCAAAAAAATTTTAATACAATATTGGCGGTCTCCGGCGATAGCGAAGTGCGCTTCCTTCTTCTCCATTCGCGTATCTGTCATTGGTGGATTCATAAATCCACTTTAATTGCTGCAGTGATTTCTGCCATGGTCATAGCCGTGTTGTTCTCCTTGCGGCGGACGATAAAAGCGGCCAAGTGCCAGTAAAAATCGTGTTCATTAATATTCAACTATATGCGTTTAGTGGCTCCTCCCATTTACTGCCGCAGATAAACTTCGATGAGCAGCTGCTCAGATGGATGGGCCATGGGTAGGAAAATCCATTCCTTATTTTCTCTTTGAGAGAGGATAAGTGGGAGACAATTTTTAGGGACCAAGATCTCAGGATTTTAAATATTTCAATTCAATTTTGAATTTATAATTACTTCTGACTTTGTTTTATGGGAAGGATCCTAATTCGATTGAAAGTGAGGGGATATTAGGATCAAATAAAAATTTAGAACAGTAATTAGCTTAAATCTCAATAAAAATTGATATTAATTATATATTTATATATTGTTTTTGCTTTTTATGTGTTTTATATAGTTGTGTTATCTGACCATTGTAGATTACAATTTATATTAATTATATTAATACATTAAAATACTCAAAATTATTTAGGATCAATTGCTTATCTCTAAGATAATTTTAAAATAATTTATTTAAGTAAAAATATTTAATAATTATCTTTAGTAAAGTTCGGTTCCTACAAATATCTTAGAAAAAATGCCATAATTAATTTTTAATTAATCTGCAATTAGAGCTACCTTTGCTGGTATCCACTCGACATAATAAACCAATCTCTAATCTATCTTGGCACCATCTGGCAAACATTTCTATCCATCAACTCTTTCACGGACTGAATTCTTCAAAGAAACCCCATTGAGCGTTTTGATTTATGCGATTGCCACACTTTACACGATATGCAAATTCAGTTATTCACATTTCCGCGGCGTCGTTCGAGCAATTTTGTTTTTTGACCTGCCCGACTGTCCAGCGAATTGTTCCGCCCGAAAAAGCCGCCGGACCCGCCATTGATGGATGCAATCTCTGTGGCGGAGAGAGAGTGGAGAGTTTTGTTTTGACCATGCCTCATTTACATTTATTTGCCAATTTGTTTAACGATCGATCGTAAAGCGTTTTGCCGCCTTGGACACTCGGATTTTGCCTCTCCAATTTTTCGGTATTTGTGTGTTTTCAGCATTTTTTCCTTTCGGTTTTTCAGTTTTTCAATTTTTTCATTTTCAACGGCTGCGATTCGGTGTTGTCTCTGGGGATTTTATGTCGAAATGGGGAGCGGAGTATGGAGGAGAGCACGGCGAGTGAGTCGAGTCGGCGCGGCGTTGTTGTTTACGTTTCTGAGTGAATTTTCATATTTTAATGTTTGGCAACATTGTTGTCGCCTCAAAAGGCCGACCGACCGACCGACCTCCGTTCGTCCGCCGGTCATAATTTCCGGCGTGGAATTCGTGGAAGTCGTGGTCTCCCGACCGTATAATATCGCTCTCTCCGACATATGCATATATACATATATATCGCATCTCTGTATTGCTCTACGTGGTGGGGCTCGAGAGATCGTAAAGATCGGACATTTTTATAGGTGTCAGCACAAAGGTGTTTTCTCTGCCCATGTAGTTTATGTTGCTCTGAGATGTCAAAGCAAAAGAGCGGAAAAAGGCATCAAAACACCGAATATAAAAACCGGGGACGCTCCTTTGAAGCCCGTCTACAAACAAATAATCGCGACGCATTCCGATCGCTGCGGCAAATCTGCACTGAGCATTACATTTTAGCCAAGTTTATGGGCCCATTTCAAAGTTCAAATACGATTTTTATTCAAAAATTGTGCTGTAAATAATTATAGACAGCTTTAATTACACTTAAAGGTATGGAAAAGAGTCCAAGCTTGAAGAAGAATATGTACTTTATTTTTAATATCCAATTAATCTGCTAATTTATAATAATTCTTGCTTCCAGTTCTCTATAACTTTTCTCCAATAACTTTTATTTTTAATAAACGTTAATTGGTATTACGTTTTTACTTGGAAATTTCGTTTTAATGCATAAAGTTTTAGTTTAGTTAATTAATCAAATTTATGTTTTAAAGCACAGAGGTTTTAATACAATTATAACCGAAATTCTGAAATAATCTCCACCGGGAGGAATTATCTCCTTTGGGTAGAATTATCCCCGCCTGGGACTTTTCTTCGGTTTCCTTTGTTAAAGTAGCTTAATGGTACGAAGAACAAAAGACAAAACTCCCCGCTCTAATTATTGTACAATCTCTGATCGTTTTTCCCGGTGCTTTGGATGGATTTACCCCATTCGGATCATGATCTGTGCAATGGCGCCCATCGGCCGCGATGAGCTTGAAATTTTATATGCCGCCGGCACTCGTCTGCGTCTGGCATTTGTGCAAACATCTCGACTAATTGGCCAAACGATTCAGTTTGCTTCCAATAAGACGGGATGGGATCGGATCGGATCGAATGGGTATATATGGGGATATATGGTATGAACAGTGCTTTATAGAGTTCGCTCGGGACGTGCGTGCGTGCGTTGGGGCCATTAAAAAATTATTGAAATTGAACATTTTGAAAATAAACTGGAAACGCATTTCGGCGTTCGACGTCCAACGTTCGACGTTCGACGTTTCGGTGGAAAAGTGTGGCACACGGCGCGCTTCATTTGTGCCGTTGCAGCGGCAAGACGGTGAAAATCGAGGGAAAAAAGCGGAATGAATCGCCTTCGATTAGGGCTGCATTTTCACGTTTTCCCCAGGAAATGTGCGTAGTTTTTCAGCTTTTCAACGTTTGCCTTTTTCGCCAGCCGAGAGAAAATTTAATTTATTGCCTGCCTCCCAAGTCTCCCAAGTCGATCCGATATATAGTATTATGTAGTATACGATCCCGCTCGATTTGTGTACGTGAAAAGTGTACGGCGTATTTTTAAGTGAAAATGAATTGAATTGAAATGATTTTTCATTTATTCGCCGACGCTGCGACGCCAACGAGACTGGCCCCGCCCCCTTCGGAGCAATGTGTCCGAGTTTTCCGAGTTTCCGACTCTCTCTCCCCACAGGGAAAATGCCGGGGAAAATTGTCATTCGTTTGGGGGAAATTCGCACCTAGAACTCGCCCCGATTTCGCCCCGTTGAAATGTGCCAAATAATGCGGCATTAAGTGGTTGCACCTTTCTGCAGCAAGGTGCATTGTTGCGGTTGCAGTCGTGCACGGAAAAAAAACTTGAATAAATTTGTTTGCTAAAATAAATATATAAATTGAATGAGAATTGTTCAAGAAAACATTTTTTATGTGTAAATATAATTGAAAGTAATGAGCTATGAATCGAAGTATTCTTTTGAGCTTTTTGAAAGACGCTCTTGGAAAGCAGTCGTTGGATTTCAATTTTGTATATTATTTATTATATAATTAACCCGTAAAAATGTTTACATTTAATGAGAAAAATACCTTTTACTTTCGTATTGTGTAAATAGGTTATATTATTATTACATTTATTTTTTTTTTGCAAAATTCTTGGTTCTTATAATGCTGCAATTGCTTTTCCGTTGCTTGGTGGGTAGAATTAATTTATTCAATAAATTGTATATACCATTTAATATTAAGATGTTTTTCGTTCTGTGTAAATTTGCAATTGCTGCCACTGTCAGCATCCCCATCACGAATCCCAAATCACGGGCGAATCGGAGGCGTCACATCACATCACATCGGCATTATCGCAGCGCCACTTGAATGTCGAAAGCGCCACAGGCCCAAAATACAAAAAAATAGGCAAAACAAATAAAAATAAATTAAAGCAACAAAAAATTTAAAATACAAAGGTGCGACAATGGCGACAAGGCCCGCATAGTGACAATAATTTGTGGGCCGTGTTGGCAACTATTTTCGACCAAGGAATGGGAATAGGGTACAGTGGAGGCCGCCTGTGGGATAAACGATGCCATGAGAGATACCCTTTTTCTTAGATACAAATCTGGATTTAATTTTGGAAAATAATAGTCTTCACCTCATAGCTTTAGAGGGCTAAGATTTACTAGTAACTTCTTTTTCCCCTCATAATTCCCGTAGTCGAACCTGCACTGTCTGGGGAAGTAGGTTGACGCCACCTAAGTATGCGGTGGCCCAAAAGGTGCCACTTTCTCGGGGAGTTTGACGCCCGCAGAGCTCGGAGTGGGAGTGGCAGGGGGCGGGCCGACATGCTGGCGTCAGTGTCAGTCTTTCAGTCTTCTGTCTTTCGGTCCTCAGTCCTACAGTCCCCAGTCTCCCGGTCTCCTGGTCCACACACTATATAGTCTGGCATCTATTCCCAGAGCGTACCGGCGAGTATGTGTGTTGCAATTATGCAGACAAGATGTCGACGCGAATTGTTCGCATTCGTCGACATTCGACATTCGAGGTGGATGTGGTGTGGCTGTGGTGTGGAAGTGGCTCCCCAGCGAGTGTCTTTGTGGCGTTCGGTTAACTCAGCTGGGCCCTAGGTGCTAATGGTCAATAAATATGAAATTTTTATTGACTTACGCAACACGAGCTGCAATCTAAAATGCAAACACACATCATCCCGGATCGTCTTAGCTCATCTCTGTGCTTCGTTCTCACGTTTTCCGGGCTAACAAGCTCCCAGGAGTGAAATAAAAACCGAAAGTGCAAAATCATACGGAGATGTGGCTACGTGATGCCATCGCCACTGTGGATTTCTTATATATTTTTTCAGCAGGATTTGGTTTTGTATTTTTCCTGTATTTCAGTGGCCAATTAGGTGGTATTTTGTGGCTAATTGTTAGATCCAGTTTAGATTTAAACTAGAAATTATAAATTTAATAGAATATTGTCTGATTTCAAAATAATTTTCAAAGATTTGGAGGGGCACACTGCATTTATCTAAGAGTTAGTTGGCCACACTATTGCTGTTACTACAAGCTGGTCACACTTATGCATTTAAAACCTATGACTAAGCTCTATGAAATGAAACGTAATTAGCCTCAAAAGACCATTACTTATTCTGAAATTATAAAAATACATTTAAACGTAGATACTTTGAATTAATCTCCTCGCTCTCTAAGGGATTTGGTTTGGGTATTCCCTCTACATTACTGGCCAATCAGCTGGCCTGTTCTGGCTAATTGGCGCACCCGCTCGTCTACCTCATTTGGACCATTGTCGCTGTCTGCGGGAAATTAATCATGAGCCCAGATGCACTGCATTTCGGTTCCCTAGAACTAGCCTCCCATCGAGGCGTGACCGGGGAGTTTGACATTGTGGATACATTGTTCTACGGCACGGTTCGACTATCCGTGTATCTGTATCTTGGCGATGGCCTGTCAGCACTTGGCCAATTGTTCTCGAGGGCTCTCCTGCCACGTCGTCGACGGGATTGGACTTTTCCACAGAAAAGCAGAGAAAAAACCGCAGAAAGGCGCGCGCGAGGCCAGATGAAATATGAACTATTTTAACGCCTACTTAATTTATTTGTTTTTGCGCTCTCGCCGCTGCTGTAGTATAAATTTTAATTAATTTAGCGTTGAAGTGAAAGTGTTAAGTGATTTGCTTGGCTGCCGCCGGCTATACCTTCGAGTATATATATCTAAGTATATGGGGGATATGCCATATAAAACTCTATATATAGCGGATATGTATGAGCCATCAAGTGCAGCTGTGGTAGGTAAGGCCGTATTTTAGTACGTTTTGCGCTCGACCTAAATAAATAAAAATATGTTTATAGGCAAAATATTAAAGGCAAACAAAGAGCCACCCCGACATCCACATCCACATCCACTCGCCTCACCATCCTGCCACACATGTCCCCTGACCAATTCATAAGTTTGCACTTAAAGGACATGGACATGGCCAACCTGTCCCAAGGTTGGACACTCCAAGATGGCTCGCACATAAAAGCATAATAAAATGTATTTACCCCAGGATCAAATTATGAATCTGCTTATGGGCAAAACAAGGACCAAGGGACAGCCAAAAAGGTGAGCCCAGCTCCTTCCTCGTTTTCTTCCGTCGGTTATGAAAGCCGCAGGCTGCCTCACTCTCCCCCGAAAATAAAGGACAAAACGCATATTTATGAAATGAACAAAACTATAAAGGACATACGAACAGGCAGGCACAGGAAAAAATTTGTAAGTCAACATTATTTTTTATTTAGGATCTACGTTAAGATATTATTTTTTTTTGTAGGTTCTGGTTACAAAGTTTAATATTTTACATCGTTCCTGCATTAATGGCCACACCTTCCTTGTTTCGGATGGTCACACAAACCCCTTTGACGAGTCCAAGGTCACACTTGTCGCTGTTTATATTAATATTTCTGGAATTAAACAAAGAATATCAAGACTAGAGCTGTAGAATTTTCGCTCCGTGCTGACTAGAAAGGATGGGGCCCGACAATGTGCGGACATCTACGGAGATTTGCTTTTTTGGGCTGTCGGTCGACAATGAAAATTTGTGCACATTTCAGCAGAATCGAGGGCCTGAGGTGGTGGCCGGCTCCTTGAAGGTGTGGCCACCGTATATACCCGTATTCTGCCGCATCGTGTCCCTTTTTGGGATGGCCAAAGTATAGAGTCTATTACCCCGAGTTTATGGCGCACGCAGTTACACCTACGACAGCCCCGGGCGATGGCGATGGCAGCATATGGTCAGAAGTGAGGACGGAATACCTTTCGAGGGCGGCAGCCACCCAACCACCCGGGCACCCAAGGGCACAACCACTTTGTTTATGCCAGTCGCAACATTTTACAAAGTTTATTTCGCCTTGGCATCATCAACGGCCATCGGAATCATCATCATCATCATCACAATCATCAGTCCTCACAATTCTCGGGTGACATCTGGATGGCAGACTCGGATTTGGCTCCTGATGCCCCAGGGTGTCCAAGGAGTTGCTTAAATATGTGCGTCACATACGGCCGGTGCCTTTCTCGGGGGGAATTACCTTTGGTGCAGAAAAACGAGAGGCGAGAATTACCTAGCCCAGGCGAGTGGCCAATTTTTTTGTCAGCCTTCTGGAATCAGCTCACGTATCGTTTTATTAGTCAATCAAAGGATACTTTGGGGGCGCATCTCATTAAAGGTAGCAAGACTATGGTGCAAAATAAAAATTTGACTTCAGTCCTTTGCAAAGTTTAGTGCAAAATAATATAGATACTTTTGACTCTTACGAGTGAAACGATTTATCTGGTTCCAACTGATACTCTCAAGGTACATAAAATTAAAATCAAAAAAAGGAAATAACCTATTAAAAAATAATTCAAAACTTGGATGGAAATTCCCACAAAATAAGTAATACCTTATTTAAAAAATCAATATATCAATAGAAAAAGAAGACACTCACTATCAAGATATAACTTGCAAGCATTTTGTCAAGTTCCTAACTCTAGAACCTTTCGAGTAATATATGCATCTGGAGAATATATTGAATTAAAAAAAAATAATCATAAATAATATAACCAGTAAAATAAATAGAGAAAGTTACCAGGAGCTGCAACGCTTAATGACGCATGCTACGGGTGGTAGTTAGCTCGTCCCGTTATGTAAATAAAAATAAAATTAAATAAATAACCACTTGAAAAAATGTACAACGTGGATTCCTTAAATGGGAATACCTTAAACGCCAGGCTCCCTATTTAAAAATAATTAACATATCACTAGGAAAATAATAAGAATAAGACATATACGGGAACATTATGAACAGAATGGCAAAGCAACATAGGTCAAGGAATAAAATAAAAACATAAGTGCAAAAATAATAAAAGCAATTCAAATTCAATCACAAAAAAGCGGCAAATTTGAACATTGCGCGCGGCCAAACTAAACTAATTAAAATAAAAATAAGTAAATAACACAGGTCGACAAAAATCGACCTTTTTTTTTGCCGGCGAATAAAAGCCATTGATTCTGATAGATCTGAACCGGTACATTACGAGTCCGAAACTGAAAAGTTTCCATCACCCACCAATTTTGAGAAAATCGCGGTCAAAGTATCATGCACTGCTTGAATCGGCACTTTTCAAGGCTTAATAACTCCCAAACCTTATGTTGCCCAGAGCGGGTATTCAGCTTAACAAGAGCTTTAGCCTTTCTACTTCAATATTAAACAATAATATCCAATGGGAGACCTCTTGTTCTTTAGTTATAATGCATTTTACAAACTTAAATTTGTCACAAATTTTTGCTATGTTGTAGCCCTGATATTTCGAACATTTTTGTTAGAGACTGCTTTGGGTTCGGAACATTGATGTTTCTTCAAACTTTCCAAGAATTAATTGTTATTAAGTTGAATACATTAAGAACAAATTCAACTTTGTATATAAATATGATAATCAAAAATGTCCAGAAAATGTGTTTTCGGCCCATAAAACGTTTGTTTTGTGTACTTAAATTATAATGCCAAACCAATGTTTCTAACCAAAGGCAAGACTCTCACCTGATTTGTTAAATTTCAGGGCTACAACATAGCAAAAATTTGTGACAAATTTAAGTTTGTAAAATGCATTATAACTAAAGAACAAGAGGTCTCCCATTGGATATTATTGTTTAATATTGAAGTAGAAAGGCTAAAGCTCTTGTTAAGCTGAATACCCGCTCTGGGCAACATAAGGTTTGGGAGTTATTAAGCCTTGAAAAGTGCCGATTCAAGCAGTGCATGATACTTTGACCGCGATTTTCTCAAAATTGGTGGGTGATGGAAACTTTTCAGTTTCGGACTAGTAATGTACCGGTTCAGATCTATCAGAATCAATGGCTTTTATTCGCCGGCATTTTTCTTGTCGACCAGTGTAATTAGTTAAATAAAAAATTCAATACAAAAATATATAATTAAAAAAAAGAATGAACTAGATGGGAAAGCAGTCCTTATGCCTTGACTGCTGGCCGAATTGTGAGAGCTCTCTTGATATTTGCCCAGCCAAGTCAATAATAGTTTGTCAAAGCCTACTTAGATATTTACGATTACCAACTATCTAAAACAAACTATCGAGTTAAAAATGCAACCCTGAACAAAGGTTTGTTCTTATCGATGTGGCATCGATATAAGCAAATAGAAACAACAAAGACTTGGTTGCTTTTTCAACTCTATCGAATAATTGACGGGTGGAAAATAAATTCAAAGAGATTGCGATGTATCTATATATCTTAGAGCTGCCATAGGGACAATCGGTCCAAGTTAACAGAATTTATTTGTTGTTGTTGTTTTAAAAGATTTTGGAATAAGTATATGATTCCTTATTTTTATTTTAATTATTATCTGCAAGGGTATATAAACTTCGACTTGCATGAAAATTGGCCAAGACAAGTCAAAGCTAATTTGACAGAGCCCACTGTTAATCATTGGATTCGAGAGTTCCTAAAATAAACTAACGAGTTGAAAGGCAACCCTGATTAATTCTCCATTTGCGAGCGGCAAATGCATTCAGCGAATCCGAATGCGAAATGCGAAATGCGAAATGGGAAATGCCTTTCTCGCGATATTATTAAAAACGCGCTGCTGCACTTTGCATTAAAAATTCGCTGTCTAAAAGCTCAACAATTAGCAACAATTTCCGAATGCAAATGCAGAGGAGGCGAACGAGCGAAATTAAAGCAACTTAAATGGAACTTATTAGATTTGTATACTTTTAATTTGCATTCATAACAGACTGGCGCAGTCGAGGGAGTTGCGGGGCTGTCCTTTGTAAGGATATTCCCCGTTCCTTGGCTTGACTTTGGCCAGCAGTTGGGTCCTGCACCCCAAAACATCAGGGGACGGGGGGGAAACCCTTTTCTTGTTTTTCCTCCAGTGGACATGACGTATTCCTTGGGCCCCACCGCCCACTCCTCGCCCCTCGTCTTGGTTGATTTAAATTTTGCCTTTGCCGGAATAAAAGAAAATTAATTTGTGCATATTTCTCGAGCTGCTGGCAGACGAAATACGAGCGGCTTCAGCTGCTGGCTGGACATTTATTAAAAGCCGAAAGGAGTTTTGCTGCTGGCCCAAAGGGAAATGGAAACCTTTCTCTCTTGGCCAATCGTAGAAATAATAATAATAACCGAAAAACTGGAAAACCGAAAACCCGAAAAGGCGAGCGCCACCGAAAGGGACGTTCAAGTGAAAAGAAATTTAATAAAACGAAAACAATTTGCCAAAATGAAAGAATAATAAGAAGAAGCCGCCAAGGCGCAAGAAATCTTTCTGATAGAGAAATGCGACGAGTCCTAGTGGCAGTTCCCACACTCCATATTCATAATTGCATGGACATTAAGGCCTGCATCCCCCCAGGAGCCTGATCCCAGGGATACAAGGATACGGAAACGGCGACAACACACGTGCCGCGGACGATGACAAAAATGATATTGATGTACAATCGAACAATGATCCGGCGGGGGTAGGAGGAGTGCGTTTCGGCCATAAATCCATTAGTCCATAAACAGTATTGATATGGAATGAAAACAAAAATAAAATAAAATTATTTATACGATTCGCACGGCGCGACAAGCAGGAAAATTAGTGCCAACCGGAGACAGGAGACACGAGACCCGGGAAAAATCGCCATTGCCATCGCGAAGGGAGGGAAATTGCACAGGGGATGCTGCTCGAGTGGGAAAGCAGGAAGGAGGTGAAGTTTTTCCTCGATTGGCGCGATGCGCTTCAAATGATTCCAAAGATTCGCAACAATACAACAAAGCGAAAGGCCATCGAACAGCTGTATCGAATTACCAATCAGCCAGGACAATGGAGTCCTGCCAGAGGGTCAAATCCCACACTCTTTCAACCAATATGGGGAGGGAAAATAGTGCAAGTGGTGACATCACCTCTGAACCTGTCTCGGGAATGTGTAAACCCATTTATTTAATTACTTTTTCTAAGCTATTTAGTTTAAAAATATAATTAAGAATATTATATTATATATATTAATAAAAAACGAAAAGCTACATAGTTAATTCTTTAACCAAGAAATATAGAAATTTATAATTGTCTTGACACGGTTTCAAGGATATTCACGGCCTAATAAACCAGGAAAACAAAGTAACCTTTGAACTACTAGAAAGAAAATAAATATTTTTATTAAAAAAAAAAATAATAAAGCTTTCTGGCAAGCCTTTTTCCTTGTGTACCGCCTCCTCCGAATCCATATAGAGCCATCAAAAGCGTTATGAATGCTCTTTACTATCACTTACGCCAGCTCCTTCCACCGTCGAACAATTGAATTGAAAGGATCATCAAATGGCGAATTCTGGCTTGAGGAGCCGTTGGAACAGCATCTTGGCCAAATTGCCGACAATTTGGGTTAACTGTAAAATTTCTGCAGGCCGGAGAGCAAACAGTAAACAGCAAACGGCAAAACGGCAAACGTGCAAGTTTTGACAAATACAAATGTGAATTGCGGACACTAAACGCGCAGCCCCGCATCCTGATTTTCCAAATATAAGATGAAGACATTCCCGGGATTGACAGGCCAAGAAAGTCCTGCGGAGGGCAGAGGGCAGTGCCTGGCCCATAAAACTCATTGGGCCGTAAAGGATGCGAATGCCTTTTAATAATAAAATGAGAGAAGCGGAGAGAAGGCAGGATCGGGTGTGGAACCACCAGCCAGTGGACAGGAGCAGGACTCGACCGGGCTGCATAAACTAAAACTAAAGCCGATTGTCTATGCCCAGGCACGTCTTAAATGTTCAAATTATGTAAAATAAAATGTGCGCCAAAAAAAGGCAAAGGCTAAGGGAATGGAAAGGCGGAGAGGGGGGCGACAGGACTAAGGACAGGACGCTGACGTCAGCTCTGAGTGACAGTGACAAGAGGGCCACAAGGATGGGGGCGGAAGGATTCACCCAAGCACTCGACAATCCCGGCAAGGTGCAAAAAAGCGAGCCAGGATTGACACTTCTCCGCTCAGAAGTATCCAGGGATACACTCAGAATAAGTCTATAGCATCAGGTAACGTCCAAGATATTTATTATATATTTAAAATATAAATATTATATATTAACATTTATACATATTTTATCTAATTAATTTGTTTTAATATTTATAATATTTAATTCATATTGTCCCCGATAACATCAACTGTTTCTCCTTAAATGTATTTATTATTTATATTTTACCCACCTTTATCTGAACTTGTGCACTTTCTCTAAGTGCACTTTGGCTGCTGGCCATTTGCATCCGCCAGCACCGCTCTCATCGCCCACTTCTGAGCCCGTGGATCCTGCGTGTCCTGGCTAATAACCGTGAGTAAGCAAACAGGTGCAGCTCGCCGGTTGGCTGTGATCAATCTTTCGCTAAGCTTTTGTTTTCGCCGGGCTTTTGTCTCCGGACAAAAGTTGGCCCCCGATGAGGACGGGGGAATACTTAGAAGTCCCGGGATTGAGATGTCCTTTGGGTCTAGTGACAGGCAAACAACGGCGCGTCCTTTTTATTGTCCGTCCCCGTCTCCGGGTCCGTTTCGCTCTCGTCCTATGATTGATTAGCAATTAATTAGCTACACAAATAACTGTAATTATATGCGCAGGGGAATAGAGTTGGGGGAGGACAGGAGGAAGGAAGGAGGACCTCTAATGTCAAGGGTCTCCGTATCGGGCGGCAGCGGGAATTACTTGCAAAAGTGTTCCACCTTTTTTTATTTCGCGGCCTCGCATCTCGCTGTCTCATTTGCATTTTGTTTTTCGCTATTTTTTATGGCCCAATGAAACGAATTTGGTGCTCTAACTTTGTCACTTGCGGCTGCCATTGCCATAGCTTTTTATGAAACGAATCCCGGCTAATGACACCCCTGCACAGGGGGGAAGGAGTACTCGGCGATGGCAGGAGGATTCGTCACACAGCCGAGGAGGCCATAGATATCTAGCTGCGATTGGGATACTATGCTTTACTATATTCTTCCCAGTCACCCCGAGATATTTGCCAAATCAGTTGCAGGGCACACAATAAAGCAGTTCTAGAAGTTGGAATGAAATTAATTAAAAATTCTAGAAAATAAAATAAATTTAAAGGAAGACTTTGGTTATGACACTTATTTTACGCACAGAAATATAAGTAAGTTGGTGCTTAGGTTTTCTTTAATATTTTATAATTTGAAATGTAGGATTTTGTGGCATACTTTTAGGAACATTATTTAACCATTTTCAAATCAACAACGATTTCTGTGGCACCCATATTTATGTATATTCTTAAGCCTTATTTCCAGTGCACTTTAATAATATCTACCAATTTCCTAGCAAAGATTCTTCCATTGTTTTAGAGCTCCCCAATCGCCGTCCTCTTCAGAGGCGATGTGGCTGGGCCAAAAGTTGTGAGCTGTCCCTGCAGTTGACATTCCGACCGCTCTCTTTTTTTCTTTTTTTGGCCGGCCAACAATGCATGACTGACCCTGTCAATACTGGCGACCCCGAATCTCATTTAGTTGCTCCGACCATATATGAGATATTTAATGCATGCAATATGGATTGTCGCCGGAGGGGAATGGCAATGGAAGTGGAGGGTAAAAGTGCGTCCAAAACTCATGTCATTGTTTCGCCGAACTGGAACTGGAACTGCAGTCTTGCCCCTGCCTTCAGCCGCCTGACATTGAGTGCTCCGACAGGCGACGTGTGCAGGACCCTTTTCCTGCATCCTGCGTCCTGCGGCCTGCATCCTTTATGGCTGAAAGCTTTTGTCGCTGCCGTGCCACTAAACATGTCGCTTTCGGAAACCCCTGGCTGGGCGCCAAAATATAACTTAAGTTTCTGGTCAAATGAATTTGGCAAAGGTAGCAGCCGCCGCCAGCTCGAGAAACTCGAAGCGTCGCCAGCGAAACTCGAATTTATGCAAAAATGCCAGCGCAAAAATCTCGTTGTTTTTGCAGGAAGAAAAACTCACCACAATTGGCAGTTTAAGTGGCCTTTGTGTTATGAGAAAGTTATTCTACCTTTTTGGCGGTTTTCCTCACTGTTTTGTGCTGTGTCACCTGTTTTTGGCCGCAAAAACACGAAACTTTTTACGATCTTGTCAACATTTTGAGTTGAGTGCATTTTTACGCCTCGCGATTCCTGGGGACTTCTGAGGGTGCGGCGAGTCTGGAATTCCGGGGGTACGCGGGGCCGTAAAATCGAAAAGTAATGCAATAAAATTCGCTTTCATTAAAAGCATTAAAATAGGTTTTTGACATGCCATAAAAATTGTTTCCACGTAAACGAGGAAAACTGCTGCTGCCACACTTTTCCGGCGGGTTTTCTGGGGTAAAAGAAGTGCGAAAGCTTGGCGCGACTTCTAAATGGGAATTTTATTGTTCTGGGAGCTGTGGCCGCCGCATCGCCATTAGCCGCAACACGGCTCTTCAGCTCACCTAGGCGTCGTAAACTGGGAAAAAAATCAAGGGAGACTGCTTATCTTCACTTCATCTCCACCATGGGGAATCCCCGTTGTTAATGCAGAATTTTCGAGAGTAGAGGTTGAGGCGTGAGTGAACCTCTCCAGAGATTGCAGAGCTCCTTTGTTGCATACTCATATATGTGAAAAAATATTATTAAAGCGAGCCATTTCTGGCCACATTCATCCCAAATGCGCATCATAAATTCTACGAAAATATTTGATGACATATCGAACAAATATATTCGTATATTCATAGCAATTAAGTGCAGACTTTATAGGTGGTACACCCATTGCACTAAAGGCTCCCAACTCTTGGTATTTGTGCACTGAGAAAATAAGTATGTGCCAGACAGAAGAATTAAAATAATTTAAACTAAAACTTAAATTAAAATTAGAAAGTTGAAGGATTACATATCTATTTTTATAAATTTTATGTGGTATCCTTTGGTATCTTTTTGTCAGAAATAAAGTATTTTAACAAAGCTCGGTTAGATTATTTTCCCAGTTTAATTTCCTTCAGTGCCTGGTCATGTTTTGGCCTGGACAATTGGCAAATGTTCGTCCGCTAAATGGGGGGCGATACAAATCGAATGGGGATTTTATTTCAACGTTATTAACTTCAAATTACGCACACAGAGCGCCGCCGACAGGACGCGGCGCAGACAAGTCAACGTCCAATCCTTAATTGCAAAGGACAGCGTGTGGCGAAAATATTTTGCTCGCTGGCTGGGGAAAATATTTTCATGATGTAATAAATGAAATTAATTTCAATAATTGCAGCGATTCGCCGCCGAGAGTGGCAGTGAGAGATTTCCGTTCTTCGGCTTTTATTTAGGCCACTTATTTTATTTTATCTCGGCCATGATTCGCGATGAGGCAGGCGACTGTGCGCGAACGTTTGGCGATGACCATGAAAACTGCTTAATCGGAAGAATGAATATGAATGTTCCAATTGCGATTCCCCCTAAGCCCCGCCATATAATAAGCGGCGAGCATAAATAAACGAGGAGAGAAGCGAATAAATGTGGAAATCCAAATGTTTTCCTTTCCGTTCGTACGTTTCTCTTTTTATTTCGCTCTATTCTGATATTATTCTTTTTGTATCATTTATTTACTTTTTTTTTGCAGCAACAGCAGCATTTTTAATATAGCAAAATACAGGCTGTCATATCCAGAGCCCCGCCCCCCGTCTGACTTTTATGTGGAAATCGCCATAGAGAGCGTGTATTTTTCGCATTTATAATGCCGAGCCATATATTTTCATGAACAGTAAATTAAGCAGGGCATCATTGCGATTCCTTTGACAACACAATCACAGGGAAAACATGAGCAGAACTCTTGCCATGAAAACGGAAATGATTTTATAATTTTTTCTTTATTTCAACTTATTTATTTAGGCAAGTTATATCAATAGGAATATAATATGATATGAAAAATATAATTTTATAAACGAAAATAATATTATTATTTTCCATTAATAACGCTTTCAAAATACATATTTTATTTATTTTGTGAGTCCTTTGAACAGAGGTTAACTAAAGTGTTAGTATTATATTTTATACATTTTGTAAGCCTTTTCAACAAAGTAGCACTCCTTTAACATCTCATTTTCTAGAGAAATAGATAAAACTATCCATTTAAAATTCCAAAATAATTTCCTATACATTTCCTAGAAATTTGTGTACTTTTAATTATGGACGCGCTTTGTAGATTCTTGAGCGGCGACTTGCTTTGCTTGCTAACCCAAATCTATGAGAGTCTGGGCTTAGGTTCTTCAAATTCAAGTGAAAAGGTTAAGGCAAAAAATTTACAGAAAAATATGGATAATAAAAAAATAAAGGATAAGCGCTTTCTGGTTAAGGATAGGGACAACCAAAAAACTCAGGAGAATAAGAACTTCTTTATGATAAATAGGAACAACGAACCAACTTTGAAAGAGAAGCGCTCCCTGCTGAAAAATTTAAAGAACGAAAGAGTTCAGGACGAGAAGGACTTTTGGGTAGTGCGTCCCAGCTATACGATTCGCCACAATTATCCGGGTCCCTTGAAAACCTATGATGGCGAGGAGCGAGGTGAGCCGCGTTTGATCCGCATATCCGATCTAAAATCCAGCAAAGTGGAAATGATATTGAAGGAAAAGCAATGTGAGGAGGAACAGGAGCCAGAATGTGAAGTAAAACAGGAGAATGACTGTGAGCACTCCGAGGCTGAAACAAATGATGAAAGTCAAGAATGCGAAGAGTTTTGGGCTTCCAAGAAAGATGAGCTGGAATCTCTGATTGAGAACCTCCTGGCCGACAGAAAGAGTTCCGACAGCTTCGCCACAATCTGCAGCGAGACTCAACCCACTCCAAAGCAATTACTCCGAAAGGAGCTTCGAGCCAGGACTCTGTACGAGAAGTCCGCTTGCCAAAATCCAGAGGCACCGCCATGGGACAGTCTCAAGTTCACGGCAAAGCTGCGTTTCCATTGGAAAGCCCACATGGGATGGGAGCTCCAGGAAACGCCCTTCGACAACTTCCGGCTGGGTTACATCAAAAATCGACGCAGGACATGTCCCAAAATGGGAATCCGGAAGATACGATCCGAGATGAGACTCCGCTGGTGCAACATGGACCGCCGCGGACGGCTGCCCTTCATCTTGCAGGCCCTACTGTACCAGGTGACCACGGGAGCTCTCGATCCCGCGGATCACTGTGCTGTGCGTGAATTCTTTCAGAAAGTGAAGTAGGGTGAACGACGCCTCGATCCAATTCCGAATCCCATTTGCATTTCCAGTCCATTTTCGGTTTATACGAACCAGATGTTTGTGGCCCGTTCTATTTTCGGCCATAGCCTCGAAATTCGCAGCTCTTTCTCCCTCGATTTGTGCTCTTGAACCAGTTTCGGATCTGCCGAAGAGGAATAATGGATCCCCCTTGCTTTGGTCCAAGGTCGCCAACTGACATGGCATTGGCACTCGATTAACAATTAACTCGCCGCAGCAGTCAAGGTCGCGCAGAAAAGCCTGGGGAAAATCCCAATCAATTTCCCAGGCGCATACATTAGCCATCAAAAAATTTGTTGTACTCCGCAGAACGAAACAAAATAAAACAAACGAGAGGGAAAAGTTTTTAAAATGTAATTTCGTTGGCCGGCGAAAATAAATAAAACGGAATTGTGGCAAATCGAAAGTGAGAGCCAGGGAAATCAAAAGTCCGCATCAGATCGGCGAATCCTGGCATTATGCTAATGGAAATCGGGTGGGGGGAAGAGCCTGCTGGAAAGTCCAAGGGAAAACGAAGGGGGGAGCGGGACCGGCCCGGCTTGGTTTATGGCCGTTGACAACTTTTGGCGAGCCGTGGCCGGGGTCGGGCATAAAACGAAATGAAATGGAAATCTAAACCGATGGAGGAAAACTCAAATGGCCGACGATTCGCCACGAACTCTAACTCAAAAGCGGAGCAGTGGAACTGTATCGAAGGAGTCGCAATTTATTGTCCCAGATATTGACTTTTATAGTGGCATCCCGCATCCCTTTTCCGGACTCTCATAATGCGACATTTCGCTGGGAATCTCCTCGAGAATCGGGAAACAATTGGCATTCGTGAATTTCGCATGCCTGCCACCAACAGTTCAAGTTCGCTTTACAAAAAAAAAGAAAATAAACCCTCCTACCCTTCCTTCCTTGGAGAAATCCACCCAACCCTCAACTCTTTTTTTATGGACGACTGTTGCAAAGATTTCGTTGTTTTGATATTCGGCAGTTTTATTGCCTCGACCCAAGTTCGCACCTCAATTTGTCTTCGTAAATGTGAAAAATGTGGAAATTAGTTGGCGGTCCGAGCGGCAGCCTCCCATTCTCGGTTGGGTTTATGGCCAAACATTTCATCAATCACGCGGGGACGACGTGTCACACCTATCAGGACCGCTGACGCCCGGCTCAGATGCAGATCGTCGGGGAACCCCATCGTAAAAAAAGGAGTGCGAATGCGCCACGCCCCTTGTCTCCGGGTTGTGTGTGAACTTAATGGCCGAGCCAGGAATCTGTGCCACACTTTTAGACGCTCTTAACAGGCAAAGAAGTCGGCGTTGAAGGACATTCGGCATGGTCCTCATTATCAGATGCTGAGGCTAAGAAATTTACTTACAAAAAATAAGGGAATAATTGCGGTGTGAATTTTATTATTCAAGTTAATCATAAGTCAAAGAATTTGTTAAATATTTTGAAGGCTACAGAACTTACTGCAGTCTCTACATGTTAAAGTAAGGAAGAAAAGTAGGTTTTAACTAAGGGTAACTAAATATGGTAAAACTCTTTAACTTTAATAAAAACCTTTGCTTATTGTGTGTGTGAATATTAAGCCCATTTCCTTCTTATAGCTTCCCTATAGTTAGCCCAGAACTCCAATAGTAAACTCTGATTTCTGTTACTTTTCTTAGAAAGGTTTCATAAATATAAGTATTACCCAGTCCCCCCGACTCGGACTCTTCCATTTTTATGCAAAGTCGCAGGGCAAACACAGGGAAACCGATGGACAAACAACATTTGTCGATATCCAAGCTGATGGCTTTATGGCCCAAGAGAGAGCGACCCAATCAACCCCAAGCTCCATTAACATAACAATAATTATGGCTGCGTCCTGGACTGACCATTGACCGTTCGCCTGGCCATGTCCTGGAGACATGCGGCGAGGTTACTTTGTGCGGAATCCATAGATGGAGATGGAAATGGAGATGGGGATTCTGCAGTCATAAGCAGAATCCAGACATCCTGCATCCGGTTGAATTGATTTGGCTTCCACAATGCCAGCGAGTACTCGTATTGCCTTTGAGGGTTGTCGGCGGTGGCCCCCATGTAAATCGCTAGATTCCACATAATTAACTTCAATTGGAACTGGGGCAGAGTGCCAAGGCGCCTCCTGTTTTCGTTGTTTCCAGGACTTCTCCTCCTGGGATTCTTGTTATTTTTCGTAGCTGCAGCCTCGCGCTCATTAGCCGCGGCGGACATAAATTTCGATCAAAAAATAAATTGACAGGCGTGCAGATTTAAGAGGCGCTTAGGAAGGTCCCTGGTAGCGGCGGCAAATCCAATTTCCTTCTCGCCAGGACTCGTTAGGATTCGCACGTACGGCTGCAACACTTTCGGCTGCGTGGCTTCAGGATCTGGGATTCGGGATTCGGGATTCAGGACTCGTTACTCGACCGTTTATGTGAGCAGGTCATGTCGCGGTCATAAATACAACAACGCCGCTGATGCCGCCGCCAAAACTTTCGCGAGTGTCGCGAGCGCCATAAATTTCGCCCGCAAAAACTCACGGATTTATGTTTGTCGCGAAGCGGCAGGAGAGATAGGACACAGTCCCAGCCCCAGTCCCGAGGACATCCTCGAGATATAATCCACTTTAAAGTTTCCATTTCGCCGCAGCCTCGAAATGCTTAGCCTCGGCGCGGCTCGGTTCGGTTTCAGCCGCAGTCATGTGATAGGCGAAGGATATCCGCCAGGATATCTTGGCAGCCACATGCACTGCTCCACTCTGACACGACGACATCTTATCCAATTTGCATTTAACGCATTTCTTTCCTCTCTCTTTTCTTTTTTTTTTTTGCCAGGCCCTCATCCTTGCGGGCTCAAAACCTCCGCTTTGCCAAATCCCATTTGCAGCGATTTGCATTTAAGGCTGTCCGTGAAATCGAGACGAGCTCACACAAAAATTAATAAAATCCAGCCATTTACCATTTTCATTTTCGCCGGGGGTCCGTCCAACCGCAAGTAAAAATGTTCAATACACGTCCGGCCCGAAACGAGAAGTCCGTTCACCGCAAACGCCTTGGAGCACAAAAAAAAAAATTTTAATTCAATTCCTATTGATTAAAAAGATAAATTTTTTCATAATTTTCCACCTTTGTCATATCAATAATATTTACAAAAGAAAATGTTGTCTTATAAAAAATTATTTTAATCTAAATTAGTGTTAATTAATTTTTGTTTAAATTAAATCGATATACCAGAAACAATATTTATTTCTTTTCAAATAAAAGCTCAGCTTTATTTTATTAAAAATTAATTTCAAATTAAACCTCTTTTCAGGATATTATTTTTGTTCTGTGCAATAGTCTAGGCGGACATCCTGGGGTCCGGCAGTCAATTTGGAATTTTTCAACGTTTCAGACGATGCCACCGAAATAGCTGCAAATAGGAGCAATAGGGGTTATAGGATATGGGGGATGTGTGCAATATAGGATATAGGAGGATATAGGAGCTGGGCAACGGCAGCTGACTTTGACAGCGCCGCCCGCTGGCCGTTAGTTACTCCTAGTTTGCGGTTCCGCTGCTCCAAAATATTGGCGGCCTGAGATGGCTCCAATTAAAAAACCGAAAAGCGACATGTAGGAAATGCTCTTAAGACTGCTTTTCGACTAAGAGATACCCAAAAGTTGTATTTCGACGCAAAATATTCAATTTAATAAGACCAGATAATAAAATATGTTAAAGTAACACTAATTAATGAATCTTTTAATGCAGTGTCATAGCCGTGGAAGTAGCTATTTTAACATAATTATTCAGTTTTTATCATAATTTTCCCTAAAATACCCAGCATTCAAGGCACTGGGCCAAAGCTGCTACTGCCAACAGGTTAGGTGGGCGTGTCGGCCGCCTTACTTCGCTGCACTGTGCGAAAAATACCCAGCTAAATGCTAGGGGCAGCTGCACGATTGCAGATTCGAGTGCGGGAGGTGGACGTGGACGATGTCACTTGTTGGGAGGGAGGCGGAGACCTGTCCTGTCCCGGGGCCAACTATTAATTAGGTTGTTAATTTTGCATTTGGCGAGCGTCGCTGGCTTTTCCCGTGAAAAGCGCATAGCAGCGCAGCGGAGCGGAGGCGACGAAATGGAGAACACACGTGGCATGTGGCACGATGATAAATCTCCGCATTTGTGCGACACCATAAGGGAACACATGTCGCAGCTTGGCCGCACTTCCCGTGTCGCCGCCTCCTTGGTTCCCCCCTTTTCTGCTTCCACCACTTATACCGCTTTTCCTGCCATTTCCACTCCCATTTCCCAATTTCCACGTCCCCCCGCGGATGCACCTGTCTCAATTAAGCGTGCAAATCGCATGCCTGTCAAAATAAAATGTTTGGCGTGTAAAAATATGTTGGCAGCCAGCGGAGATCTAAGGCGATAATAAAGATGCACGCACGGAACATGGCCAACAACACGATGGTCGGAAAAGGTGGAGCAGGGCTACACGGAAAGGAAAAGATTGCCAAGAAATTGGGGTAAATTTAAAAGTATTTATTATCAAAATAAATCCAGTAAGATAATTATTAAATTATAAGGAAAGCTTATTTATTGCTATCTTGGAAAATATATACTTCATCTTTTGTTTCATAACAATTTTAGATATTATATTATTATTTTAGATGAAAAATGTACTATTTTAAATGTTAAGTTGATTTTAAGAATATTTAAGTAGATACTTTTAACTCCAAAATATTAAATTAATCAGCAATATTTTCTACATTTTTCTTTTGTGTGTTGGGAATGAGATCCCGTATGGGACACACCCAGGAGTTGTCGGTGTCAACATCGCTTTGATCGTCCCTCAGGTTGATTATTTGCACAGCATTTGCGACTTGTTCTCTTGCCCAAAAGAATGCACCTCTAATGAGGTTCATGCATGGTAAAAATATGTGATAATTGAGGGCGGGAAAGGGGATAATAATTTACTTACACCCTTTAGAAAATAACAGAAGAAAATTTTTAGAATGCATAAGAATAATAAATTGCTCTCCCTAACTTTGTTTTCAAATAACAATATTTATTTGTAACAATAAAATAATTAATTATACTTTAAAATCCTACTAAATGTAATTCCAAACGATTTCAAAAGTTAATTAAATTAATCTAAATTAATTTAAGAAAAAAATTCAGTTCCAATCTTTCTCAATTTCGGTTGTGACTTCTCCCCTTCAATAGCCTTGTCTGCTATTTGCGTTGACAGTGTTTTCTCGCTGAGATTTTGATGGATTCCGTTTGGACAGATTGAGCAACAGTCTCCATCCGATGGAGATTTCAAATTGATTTTTTTTTTTTGCAAAATAATTCCGTCGAAACGGAGCATCAACGCCTCGTTAATTAGAGGATGCCCCGCCGAGTGGAGCTGACTCTGAATCTGAAGCTAAATAGCCGTGACAGTCGGCAGGGCAATTGACATTTTGATAAATTCTGGAGGTGGAGATACTACACATGTTCTGTTCCCGTCTTTAAATCAGATAGACACAGTGCAAAACTTAATGATCTGTGCCTAAATGGAGAGAGCCCGGAGTCAGATATGACAAGTAAAAAAGAATTTATGGCACTAAACAACATCAACAAAGGCAGAAACTACATGGAGTAACCACCCCGTATCGCATTTCCTCCGTCCTCCTGCTCCCAGCAAAATTTTATCGGCCTCAACGAGCGACAGAGAAATTCGCACAAATCACGCAAAAATGCTGCACACTTAACGTGAGGGTGAAAATGCCGGGGAAAATGGCAGGGGCTTTTCCCGATTTCGGGGTGACAAGGGTGAGCCCAGAAACTGATAAGAACTTGCAGCCTAATGCAGCAGCAGCAGCAGCCACGGAACTCCTCCTCGAAATGCCACCGAATTTTGCAACAATTTCCGATTTCCACAAAGGACAAAGGACGCACTGGCACTGGCCAAGTGGCAACATTTCAATTGCTTCCCGAAAATAGAAATAGAAAAAAAGGAAAACAGTCGACATTCGAATTGAAAAGTCATAAATTGTGGAGCGGCATTTAGGAGCGGACGGGCACGGAAATGCGGACCATGCGTGACCAATTATTGAAATACGACTTTAATTGAATTTCAATAAAATGTTGAGCATTTTTGCATTTGCAGCGGAAGGAGGAAGAAGACCAGTACCAGGACCAGGACCAGGACCACCGGCTCATGTTTATTTATGGCAAATGCAAAACGTTAAAACTGTGGCAATTGTTTTATTCCGCGCTTTGTTACATTATTTGCCGGGGCATTTTGTACCGTCACGGATGCGATCCCCCCTTCGATATACATATATCTATATATAGTATGTAGTGCCCGACGATTTGGGAGCAATTTGTTTAGAATATGGCTGCCCTGCCTGTGTGTGCGAACCTGATGTCCGCGGATCTGAATCCCACTGATTTATGGCCAGCGGGTTGTGTCAATAGTTCGCGGCTGATTTATGGGCCAACAGCGCAAGGTAGCTCTGCTCCGAGAACTGGGAGTGGTACAGGGAAATTATGAAAATTACTATCGTGGCTCTAAGCATAAAGGGCAGTCGACTGCAAAATGTCAAAATTTTTGCCCACCCGCTGAGCAGTCATCATCACACTTGGGAAAAAATAAACTTATTTTCAATTAAGATTTTTTTCACAGTTTTAAACTTTTTTGAAAATATTTTCATAGTTTTAACTGTAATTTCTATAGATTAGAAATCAATTAAATTTGAGTCTAAAAGTATGCTATGAAATATTTAATGAACAAAATGTTTTAAATATGTTTATAAGATGTTTTGACTTATAGCTTATTTTCGATCAACATTTTAATTGTTTTCTTATTCTTAATATTCAGATTTCGGATTGAAATTTAGTGTAGATTTTTTTTAGTCATTGCCATTATTCTATTTAAAAATTACTTAATAGTTTTCCCAGTGCAGGCCAAACTCAATGAACGGATTACAAGCGAGCACAGGAATCAATCGGAAGTTGGAGGTTGAAGGAGATCCGTTGATTGAAGGTGGAAAGCCGCTGGGCCGTGTTTTTGGGGTGGAATTGAGTGGAAAACCTTTGCACTCGGATTGGATTTTGGCAAGGGTTCGTGTCGGGTGTCGATTTTCGTGAATGGCAAATGGTATATGTCGTACGTATATTTGACATCGGATCGGAGCGGCGCATGACAAAAGTCACATGGCCAGCGGATTAGTTACACCTTCTGAATCCGAATCCGAGCACACGTCGTGGAAGGTTTTTTTTTTTTCTTTACTGTTGTTATTGTTGTTTTGCCAGTAGCTGAAACGCGACATTGTTGCTGCCCGGTGAACTGTGAGCTCCGCCGCCGAATCACCGGAATCCTGAATGCATTTTCCGGTCGGCGAGTGCAGAGCGTGCCTTGATTTACTAGGCGATTGTGCGGAGATTAGTACTAATGGCTGAGGCCAGTCCTCGGGGCAGCTGCTTCATCGCGGGAAGAAGGGTGGAAAGCTGAAACCTTTCAGCATAATTGAATTTGGCCATAGCCCGGGACATTCACCTACTTAAGCCCAAAAAATGGCCCTGATAACTAAGCCAAATATTAGCCAAAGACAAATGCCATGTGTGTCAACAGTTCATCGAGGCGTCAATTACTTTGCATAGCATCGGGGCGGGGCTGGAGGCACTACTACCCGTCCAAGTGGGAGTGAGTCCTTCAAGACAACAAATGAATTTTAAGTGTGGCCAAAAGAAACGGCCAAGAAACGTGTGCGTGCGACTTAATCTGCTCTTGGCCCGCTTAGCGAACGCATCCGAAATCCTCCTCATATGTGTCTGTGTGTTTTTAGGCAGCACTAGGCCTTCCAGATATTATCCGCTTATTTATGGCCGTCGTTAACATATCTTAGCCAACTGGAGTTTATCTAGCGGCAGGCTGTATGGTAGCCCAGATCCCAGATCCCACTTAAATGAGCCCTCGGCTAAGTGAAATTGTTTAGTTTTTGCACGATTCCCACGACCGATTCCCTGCAAGTGAAAGTGGCTTTTGTCTCATGCTAAGTACGTGACGATTTGTATTATTTTAAGCGAATTAAAAGCGGGCTCCAAGTAATTTGTGGCCCGGCCCAGATGAGTCAGACCCTACCCCGTTCTGTAATAGAGTTCGCCCAGGATAAATGCCAGGGCATTAGGCCAGGCCCAAGGATATTTAGAAACCCATTTTCACATAGGACACACACCCGCAGGACACAAAGCAAAGCCATAGGCAATCTGCCAATCTGAATGCCATCGTCCCGGCCGTCCCGAAAGATAATGATTAATTGTCAATTTAGGTGGGACAACAGCCTGGCCCATTCGGCATCCGGAATGGCCAATAAACGGTTCGCTTGGCAGTTACCTTAAAAGCATGCAACAACTCCCGGCATCCTGTTCCAGTCCTGGCTGGATCTCACTCACTCACAGGATGCCCAGGCCCTCTCACATGTCCATCAACATGAAGATGCGGTTGCCGGAGTGGAGTTCCAGCTCGGGCCGACTGACGACTGGCCTGACATGTGGAAATAAATGTACTAGAAAATTACCAACTTATGTAATCTTGGTTAGCATCATTTATCAAGCGGACGTTTTGCAATTTTTCTTACTTCTGCGGCCAGGACGAAGCCAGGACGAGAGCCAGAATCCGACCAGGACATGTCGAGAAGTCGGACTCAGACACACATGTGTGCGGACTCAGTCACAGTCACAGGAAATGGCCATTTCTCAGTCTCCCCTTGGAGAAGGGGCAGCTAAATTTGTCATACCTTTGAAGGAGTGGAACCCCGCCCGGCTAATTGAAAGAAGTAGTCCATGACTGTGGCTCGAAGGCTTGTAAGCAACTTGAAATTTCTTTTACCTGAAGATCAGACTTTTTAAGGGATATAATGGATTTATTAAGCCAATAATATTTTTTATTTGCCAACCAATAGAAATACGTCGACGATGTGGGCCTTGAGTCAGTTGTCTCTGAATTTCCGATTCTCGTATGGAAGTAATGAAATTTCAAATTCCCTGTATATTGATCTACGCCAGCGATCAATCCCGGATCCAGAATCCTCCTTCGCATCTAGAATCGCCTGCCATCGGGAGGTGTGGCGTTGGCGCCGTAAGATGCGCGAAGAGCCGGCGAACGGACTGCTGTTATGAGCCAGCTGAGTGCCCAGCAGTTCACCTTCAATCCCAAGGACGACTATAACACGACCCTGGACAACATGAGGCTTCTGTTCGATGAGCGCTGGAACCAAAAGTCGGCTTCGCCCTACTCCAACCTCGAGAACTATGTGCAGCGGGCTGTCCTCGGCACCGGCAGCTTCGGCACTGTGGTGAGTCCAAAAGGTCCTGGCTCCTTGAAGTATATACTACCACCTAATCATGGCCTACTTTCTTTCAAATCTCAGCTCCTGGTCAAAGAGAAAAACGGTAAGAACTACTATGCCGCCAAGATGTTGGGCAAGGAGGACTTGGTGAACCTGAAGCAGGTTGTACACGTTCACAACGAGAAGAAGGTGCTGAATGCCGCCCGATTCCCTTTCCTCATTCACCTGGTGGACTCGACCAAGGACTTTGACTATCTCTACTTGATCCTGCCGCTGGTCAACGGCGGCGAGCTTTTCAGCTACCACCGCAAGTGAGTGTCCGCCCTCTTTTCCTGACTGAGTCCTGACCAAATCTCCCCAAGGGTGCGGAAGTTCAACGAGAAACAGGCCCGCTTCTACGCCTGCCAGGTGGCACTGGCTCTGGAGTACATGCACCGAATGCACCTCATATACCGGGACCTCAAGCCCGAGAACATCCTGATGGACACGCGGGGCTACATCAAGATCACGGATTTTGGATTCACGAAGGTGAGAATGAGGTTCGAAGGGCATTTATAAATCTTACTTTTATTTGGTTTCTAATTTAAGCGCGTTGAAGGTCGGACCTCGACGCTGTGCGGAACCCCGGAGTACTTGGCGCCGGAGATCGTGCAGCTGCGGCCGTACAACAAGTCGGTGGACTGGTGGGCCTTCGGCGTCCTCGTCTACGAGTTCGTGGCGGGTCGGTCGCCCTTCTCCGTCCACAACCGCGACGTGATCGTGATGTACTCCAAAATCTGTATTGGCGAATACAAGATTCCCGGCTACTTCACCAGTCAGCTGGCGACCCTCGTAGAGAGCCTCGTGCAGGTGGACACCACGAAGCGGTGAGTATTGGACAAGGGTTGGATTAGGGCCAGTTCCAGTTCCTCATGTCGCCCCTTCTTAGTTTAGGAAACTCAAACGACGGCGCCGTCGACGTGAAGAGTCATCCCTGGTTTCAGGGCGTCGAGTGGTACGGCATCCTGAATCAGGAGGTTCCAGCACCATATGTGCCCACTGTCACCGGTGCCGAGGACCTCTCGAACTTCGAGAACTTCCGTTTCCAGGAACGGCTGAAGTCGCGAATAAATCGGCATCCCGAGCTGTTCGCGAACTTTTAAGTGTTTTGTCAGTGGAAATAGTCGTCCTCGTAGATGTCAAATTAATAATGTATTTTTTATATTTAATATATTATATATATTATATATGGGAAACCCCTTCGGAGTACGATTAAATTAATACATATGTACATATATAATAAATAATTGAGAATAAAAATTATTACGAAAACCGAGAGTATTTTTAGGGCAGCCTCTGCGCCTTAAGTCAGTTCCAACTCGACAGCGTATAAGTCTTGAGAAATTCGAAATTTGTTGTACAAAAAATTTAAGTAGTTACCAGTAAGCCGAAGAGCCATAGAGAGAAGGTCGCGATGGGAGTCCCGGGTGAACAGATGCAGATGCACTTCAGTCCCAAGATGGACTATATGCTGATTCTGGACAAGCTGCGCTCAGATTTCAACAAAAAATTCGCGACCAACACGCCTTCGCCCTGTACCGGATTGGACGACTATGATGTGAAGGCCACTTTGGGAACCGGCTCCTTCGGCAAGGTGCAGCTCGTGAGGGAGAGGGACTCCGGGGTCTACTACGCCTCCAAGCAGCTCAGCAAGGACCAGATCATAAAGGCCAAGCAGGTGGCCCACGTGATGAGCGAGAAGAATGTGTTGCGCTCCATGATGTTCCCCAACACAGTGCACCTTGTGGCCTCCTACAAGGACTTCGACAGCTTATACCTTGTTCTTCCGCTGATTGCGGGCGGGGAGCTCTTCTCCTACCATCGCAAGTGAGTAGGAAGAGAGGCTCATTGTACTCGAGTGCTCAAAGAAGAACACTCTCCTTTCCATTTATTTTTTCAGAGTGCGCAAGTTCACCGAGAAACAGGCTCGTTTCTACGCCGCCCAAGTGTTCTTGGCCCTAGAGTACCTGCACCATTGCAGCCTGCTGTACCGAGATCTCAAGCCAGAGAACATAATGATTGATAAGAACGGCTATCTTAAGGTGACCGACTTTGGATTTGCCAAGGTATTTTATTTGTTATTTTTTAAACTAAGTAGATTTTGAGAATTCCCCTGAATCTCACAGAAGGTGGAGACCCGTACGATGACGCTGTGCGGAACTCCGGAATACTTGCCGCCAGAGATCATCCAGTCGAAGCCCTATGGAACCAGCGTCGACTGGTGGGCCTTTGGGGTGCTGGTATTCGAGTTCGTCGCCGGATGCACGCCCTTTTCGCCCCACAATCGCGATGTGATGGTCATGTACAGCAAGATCTGCGAGGCCGACTACAAAATGCCCCACTATTTTAGTAGCTCTCTGCGTCATTTGATAGATCATCTTCTCCAGGTTGATCTCTCTAAGCGGTAGAAATATCCGACGTTTTTCCTGTTGGAAAAGATTAATCTATATTATTTGAACTCTCGCATATCTTCCGTTCAGCTACGGCAACCTGATCAACGGCAATCGGGACATCAAGGAACACGAGTGGTTCAAGGAGGTGGAGTGGATACCGATCCTTAACCAGACGGTGAATGCGCCGTATGTCCCCAACATAACCAATCCAGAGGATACATCCAACTTCGAAAAGATCCCCGAAAAGCCGCGCCAGAAGGCCAAGACGATGCGTCACGAGGAGGCCTTCGCGGATTTCTAGCTGTGACAGTGAGTAAAAGATCAGGCTAAACACTCTACACGAATAGACGAGATCCCCATAGGAAATCCTCTTACCTAAAAGTCAAACTAATTCGGTTATTTAAAAAATTATATATATATATTGTAGATATACCTCGAACGTTCCCGGATCCAGGATCAGGATCGTTCACCCTCAAAATCGCCTGGTATCGGGGCTTGTTGGCTTTGGCGCCGTAAGATGCGCGTTTGGCCGACGATCGGACTGCTGTTATGAGCCAGTATTCACTCTTTGATCCCAAGGACGACTACAACACGACCCTGGACACCATGAAGCGTGAGTTCGACGAGCGCTGGAAACACCAGAAGCAGTCGCCCTACTCCAACCTCGAGAACTATGTGCAGCGGGCCGTCCTCGGCACCGGCAGCTTCGGCACTGTGGTGAGTATCTTGGCCTTTGATTTTACTCGTCTTGTGTGTGTCTTAGAAAATGTAAATGTATAAACGAAATTTATACAAAAAATCATGGCCCACTTAGCAAGCCATTTGAATTCAGACTGTGCTCCTTTGTTTCGCGTCCACAGACACTTTAATCTTCAAATCCTTTCCAATCTCAGCTCCTGGTCAGAGAAAAAGTAGGAATGAACTACTATGCCGCCAAGATGATGAGCAAGGAGGATCTGGTGCGGCTGAAGCAGGTTACTCATGTTCACAACGAGAAGAGCGTGCTGAGTGCCGCCCGATTCCCCTTCCTCATTTACTTGGTGGACTCGACGAAGGACAATGACTTTCTCTACTTGATCCTGCCTGTGGTAAACGGAGGAGAGCTGTTCAGCTACCACCGCAAGTGAGTGTCCGCCCTCTTATCCTGACTGAGTCCTGACCAAATCTCCCCAAGGGTGCGGAAGTTCAACGAGAAACAGGCCCGGTTCTACGCCTGCCAGGTGGCACTGGCTCTGGAGTACATGCACCGAATGCACCTCATATACCGGGACCTCAAGCCCGAGAACATCCTGCTGGACATGCGGGGCTACATCAAGATCACGGACTTTGGATTCACGAAGGTGAGAGCGGGATTCGAAGGGTATATTTACATTGCTTACTTTACTTTAAATACTTTTCTAATTTAAGCGCGTTGATGGTCGGACCTCGACCCTGTGCGGAACCCCGGAGTACTTGGCGCCGGAGATCGTGCAGCTGCGGCCGTACAACAAGTCGGTGGACTGGTGGGCCTTCGGCATCCTCGTTTACGAGTTCGTGGCTGGACGATCGCCCTTCGCCTGCTACAACCGCGACGTGATCCAAATGTACTCCAAGATCTGTATCGGCGACTACAAGACTCCCGGCTTCTTCACCAGTCAGCTGACGAACCTCGTAGAGAGCCTCGTGACGGTGGACACCACGAAGCGGTGAGTACTGAACTAGCTTCCGGTTACGAGCAGAGCTAATTGCTCAGGTCGCCCTTTCATAGTTTAGGAAACTCTGACGAGGGCGCCGTCGACGTGAAGAATCATCCGTGGTTTCAGGGCATCGACTGGTACGGCATCCTCAATCAGGAGATTCCAGCGCAGTATGTGCCAACTGTTAGCGGCGCCGAGGACCTCTCCAACTTCGAAACCTTCAGTTACCAGCCGCCGCGGAAGTCCACTACAAATAGGCATCCCGAGCTGTTTGAGGACTTTTAAATATTAGTCGTTACTTTCTGTGTAAATGGTCGTCCTCATTCTTGTCAAAATAATAATGTGAATTTTTTAATTAGTAATTTCAGTTTATTTTTTCGGGAACGAAATGGGGTTAAGTGCATAAGAGATTAACAAGAGAAGCTAAGAAGTTTCCATTTTGACAGAAAGTCATATAAACATATACTCCTATGACAGCTATACTATATATTCACAGATCGTTTATTCGGTTATTTGTTTATTATTGTTTATAAAAAGATTTTACAATTTATAAGGTAGACTTTGCGCCTTCAGTCATTTCAAAATCAACTGCGTTTCTATCTTTTAATATTGCCCCAAATGGTAAATTCGAAATTTGTTGTATACATATTTTTTAAATAGTGACCAGTAAGCCGAAGATCCCTAGAGGGAAGGTCGCGATGGGAATCCAGCCTGACCAGCCGCAGATGCACTTCAGTCCGAAGGTGGACTACATCCTCATTCTGGACAAGCTGCGCGAGGAGTTCAACAAGAAGTTCGCGACCAACACGCCTTCGCCCTCGAACGGATTGGATGACTACGATATTAAGGCTACCTTGGGAGCCGGCTCCTTCGGCAAGGTGCAGCTCGTGAGGGAGAGGGATTCCGGGGTCTACTACGCCTCCAAGCAGCTCAGCAAGGACCAGCTGGTGAAGACCAAGCAAGTGGGCCACGTGATGAGCGAGAAGAATGTGTTGCGCTCCATGATGTTCCCCAACACAGTGCACCTTGTGGCCTCCTACAAGGATTACGACAGCTTGTACCTTGTCCTTCCACTTATTGGGGGTGGAGAGCTCTTCACCTACCATCGCAAGTGAGTAGAAAAAGGCAGGGCATCGCTGCCTCTAAGAAATACTCTTTATTTTTCTATTTTTTTTTTTCAGAGTGCGCAAGTTCACCGAGAAACAGGCTCGTTTCTACGCCGCCCAAGTCTTCTTGGCCCTGGAGTACCTGCACCACTGCAGCCTGCTCTACCGAGATCTCAAGCCAGAGAACATAATGATTGACAAGAACGGATATCTCAAAGTGACCGACTTTGGATTTGCCAAGGTATTTTCTTTATTATTTTTCCAACCAAGAAGTATTTGAGAATTTCCTTGAGTCTCGTAGAAGGTGGAGACCCGTACGATGACGCTGTGCGGAACTCCGGAATACTTGCCGCCAGAGATCATCCAGTCTAAGCCCTATGGAACCAGCGTCGACTGGTGGGCCTTCGGGGTGCTGGTGTTCGAGTTCGTGGCCGGACACTCGCCCTTCTCCGCCCACAACCGGGATGTGATGAGCATGTACAACAAGATCTGTGAGGCCGACTACAAAATGCCCAGCTACTTCAGTGGGGCTTTGCGTCATCTTATAGATCATCTTCTCCAGGTGGATCTCTCCAAGCGGTAGGAAAATGCATAATTAGTGGAGAGGATCAATTTTTATATGACTTGAAATCTTTTAGCTATGGCAACCTGATCAACGGCAATCGGGACATTAAGGAGCACGAGTGGTTCAAGGAGGTGGAGTGGATACCGATCCTTAACCAGACGGTGAATGCGCCGTATGTCCCTAACATCAGCAATCCGGAGGACATATCCAACTTTGACAAGGTCTCCGAGAAGCCGCGAGCAAAGGCCAAGACGATGCGTCACGAGGAGGCCTTCGCGGATTTCTAGCTGTGACCTGTGACCTATGATTGTGAATAGTGTTTTTTTTTTTTATTCTTTCTGGCAATATTAAACTACACATTTTATGCGATTCGACGAGATCCCCATTGTTTCCCCCGGGCGACAGATGCCGTTCACATGTGTGATGTCAACAGCTCCGAATTTTCCTGAGGGGAGACTTTTCTGGGAAACCAGCTGGCGCCGCTGTCTTTGTGATTTCCCACACTTGTTGCGCTGCTTTTCCCCAAATTTTCAATTCGACAAAACTTGACTTGTAATTAGACTCGCGGCAGTGCCATAAATCTTGTACGTTTGTCGCTGATGCAACTGGATGGATTTATGGCCACTTTGTTTATTTATCTGCCGGAGTGGGTGTAGCTTTCGATTTCTCCGTTCTCTGATAGCCGTTCTCCGTTCTCCGAAAGAGTTCGCTTCGCTTAGCCTCGCCTTCATCTCGAAACTTTTGCACGAAATTATGTTAAACAATATTTAAACGAGCTCTTTGCCTGCGACTGCCCATAAATCTTTTATACCTTTTTCTGCTCTTCTGCATATCGGGCCACATTGATTTATATGCAAAGACTTAATAAAAATAGAGCAACGGCCAGACGGCAGAAAAAACTAGACGCCAGTCCTGTCCTGGTCCAAGGTCCAAGTCCGATGATACCTTTCCTTGGTCCTTTGTCCAGTGGCTAACAAAACAAACGGGCAGGAACTCGAAGTCTGAAGGAGGAGGTGACGTAGGGCAAAAAGTTATGATTATCATAATTTTTGTTACGTGAGTTTTCATGTGGAAAAGATGAAACATCATCGTCTACGTCGCAGTCTCCGCCCGGAGTCTGCCTTTGCCTTTGCCTCGCCATTCCTTGGGGTGGAAGTCGTCATCGCTGTAATCATGGCACGCATTTACTCCTGTTTTTACCTCTGCTTTTTGGCGCCCGCCAGGCCGGCGCCACTTTCAGCTCCAGACCTCGAGAGTCTAAGGACACACAGCCCCCACCGCACTCCAGACTCCAGACACATTTTCTCCGTGTTGTGTGTTTTGCTTTTCGCAATGCGTTTTCGGTGGTTTTCGTTTCGCAGGAAACAAGGGGCTCGCACTTCCTGGCCAGACTGCTGCGAGTCCCGAGTCCCAGATGGAGATAGAGACATCGGCGGCAAGACATCGTGCATTCTAATGAGAGTTTTAATTGCAGCCCATTGACCACTTGAAGAGTCCTGTCAGCTTTCGTTCCGGCGCAGTTCGCTGAGCCACGTGGCGGATGCGCCTCACGCTTGAGTGGCCTGAGAATCGATGAATCCGAATCGCAAAATCACAGAATCACAACATCCAAACCTGAATACAACCCCCTTCCCGGGGACTTAACCCAATGACAAATTTGCAGCGCGGCGGAGGAAATTAGCGATGCCCTCCGTCAGATACATTTCACATTACGGACGGACAATTGAATCCCTTGCCAGGGGGTTGTCCTGGCCCGTGCTCATCTGTAAGCGAATTAATTGCTGTTTTGATTGCGCTGGGAAAGCGTTTTCCTGCCGTCGTTTTGTTTTGTGAAAATGAATTGTGCACGTTTATTGCATGGATCGGTGAAAATTCGTTACGAGACTTATAAACTAAGCCGGAGGCAGCCTACGACTGCTCCAGTTCCACCTCCACGGAGACGGACGACGGCAGGTCCTCCTTGAACTCGGGCGTGTAGATCTTGCCGGAGGCCAGGACAAACTGCTCCTCGCAGTCCACAATGAAGTAGGCGAACGGCCGGTTCACCTCGAAGCGTTCCACGCCGGGTTGCTCGGGCTCTGGCTCTGGAACGGGCAGCACAGTGGATTCCGCATCCTCCACCGTCGAGGGCGAGCGAGCCTGCATGGTGGCCGCGGACAGGGAGTTGGCACTGCTGCCTCCCTCGTCCACGCGCACATTCACGAACTGCACAATCTCGTCCACATGCACGTCGGGATCCTCGGACAGCAGACCCAACTGGGCCTCGGTCCTCGAGAAAACCTTGTTTAGACCCATCTGCTTGAGCATCGCCTCGGAGCGCGAGGTCTCCTCCACCTGGAACTTGGGCAGGGACACGTGCAGCTCCTTCTGCTGGAACAGCTTCTGGGCCAGCAGGAAGTCACTGGTCTGCAGTTGGCCAATCACCTCGCTCAGTCCCTCGGTCTCATCGGGGAGAACAATGCACAGGGAGTAGCGGGCCGTCTCATAGGGCAGACTCAGCACGCGGGCCTTCACCTGGGGAAGATCTGCCACCTGGAATTTGCCTCGGGCGTGCATCATCGGTGCCTTCATCGCATCCTCGTTGGTCATGAAGAAGAACTCGTCGCTGCCATCCCGCAGCTGATAGAAGGGATTCGCCCAACTGCCGCGGTAGTACAGGCCGTTGAAGAGCAGCATCTTGGACTTGGAGCCCACCGAGCGGCCGGTGATGGAGTTGGCACTCAGCGCCGAGGCGATGTCATCCTTGCGGAAGAGGCTGCGGGCGCCATAGACCTGAGGGAAAATGTACAGAGAGTTAGAAAGGATTTTTTGGTAAAGAAAATTAATGGAAATTTCTACTGAAAAATCATATGTTTTTCTCACTTATTTAATCTTTATTTTGCTTAAGAGAAATGATATCCCCTCAAAGTCTCAAAACTGAAACTCACCCGACTAACAGCCGACAAATGGGACTCCAGAGCGAGCATGATCTCATCGGCGCCATCCTTGGCCACCGCCTTGACGGCACTCTCTAGCTTCTGAAGGGGCAATCGCACCTTCTCGGGTTCACTGGCGGTCACAGCGGGCGCAGCCATGATCTTGGCCAGCTTCTCCTCCTCCTGCACCGTCTCGTTCTCCTCCAGGTTCTTGATCTGGCTCTCCTCCTGGTCGCTGCGCTTGTTCTGCTGCTTCTCCGCTGGATTTTCCTCGGCAGCTATGTCAGGTTTTTCCTGTTTTTCCACCAAACTATTGATTATGCTCGTCGTGGTAGCCTCGGGCTGCGATTCCAATTCTAATTCCGACTCGGTGGTCTCCGATTGCTGCTGTTGCTCTCTTTGGAGCTGCTCGGCCTCAGCCTGGGCAACTGGTTTTTCCACATACTGCTTGTCGTCGATGTCGCGATCGAACTTGGAGGCCTCTTTGTCGACGATTTCCTGGCCATAGCCATCGGCCAGCGGCACAGCCGGCGAGTCCTCTTCGTCCAGATTGATCCTCTTGAGGGTCTCGAATCCAATCACGTCCTTGCTGTTGCTGGGCTCAGTGCTGCCCCCGTCGGTGGACTCCGCACTGCCCTCTGGCAGCTGCAGCGAGGTGTTGGGCTCATTCCAGTCGTACTCCTGCCGGTTGATGTCCTTCACATCCACGTAGTAGTGCTGTTGCAGCAGATTCTTGAACTCCTCGCGGGCACTGTGGTTCCGGTAGATGTACAGCCAGGTCTGGAACGAGGGCAGGGCCACGGCGGCATCCCTGTTCTGGTAGCGACCCAGGACACGCTTGTAGGTGTCCCTCAGCTGCTCACGATCCTTGGGATAGCCGAAGACCTGCTGGAACTCGGAGTAGGTATCGCCCTCGGAGGCCTCGGCCAAGACGGCCAGGATGGAGGCCACTCCCAGCGGCGAGTGCACCTGGTTGGCGTCAATGTCCTTGTTGAACTTGAGCAGCTGCAGGGCAATCAGCTGCGAGACTCTGCCAGCAAAGGAGGAAGAGTCATCCTGACTGGCGGTGGGCAATCCCTGGCCCAAGCTGGCCAGCAGCGTGACGAGAAGCGCACAGAGAACCGATTTCATGGTGACGAGCGCGCGAATGGAGCGCGAATGAAGCCCAAGAAAGTTGGCCAAAGACTTTTTATGAAAGCGCCGGGCCAAGAACCGGCGAGAACGAGGCTCCAAACTGGTTGGGAGTACAGTCGGGGCATGGTGGAGGCTTTATTTGATCAAGAGACTTAAACGATCGACCAATCGATCGATCGGCGGACAAAGAAAGTCAACGAAAGTGGAAGTGGCGTGGGCCGCTCTCGAGGGCTCCGCAAATGGGTCAAGCAAACAATCAATATGTTAATGTAAATGTGTAAAATGCTACACAGAAGAGCCGGCGAGCAAACAAAAGTTCAAAGTCATTGAAATGTTAGAGAGCCCAACGACAACAGGTTTCCACTACGTGATTGACATTTGATTTTTTTTCTGACCGGTTAATTGCATTTTCTTGTAGTTACCTTTATGGATATATTATTATTACCTTAGTGTGGCAATCGTTTCCCCGAACCAAGATTTTAACTGAAAACGGGATGGAGATTGTGAGGAAACCTCCGCCTCCTCCTCCTCCCAGATTTGGCAATCAGCTGCCAGTTGGAGCTGCCTGACCAGACTTAACCCAGTTTCGTCTCAGAAGCAGAGCCATCATCAAAACCTGGCCAAAACACACACTCTTCCAACACACTTCGAGGCCACTGAACTTGGCCATCGTAGTTGCTGCTCTGCCGCTGTCGCTGATTACCAAATATGTTCGGCGGGCGAAAGCGGCCAGAATCGAGAATATAAAGAGAGAAGCAAGTACCGAACAGAAGCTGAACACTGAGAGGAAATTGTGGGAATTAGCAAGGAAAATAAGCGAGAAATTAAGCTGGTTTTTGATGGCATATAACTACGATTTATTTAGTTCCAAAGTTCCCAAAAAACTGAGATAGCGTACTTATAATAAACAAAATAGGTTTTTAATTAGTAATTTAATTTTCTTACAAAAAGTTGACACAATTTGAAGAAGACAAAACTTTATTTAAAATTCCGATGCTATTCATTCATGCCATTATTGATGATAATATAGTTATCATTCACATTGCCGCACTTTGAAATATTTTATTCGTGCGATAAATATTTATTTGCTCTCAAGCGTGTGGCTACCGATTTAGACAAAAGAACAAGTTGCCGCAAATCCCACAATGCACAGCCGAATTTATAATTAACTCCTAACTAGTTTTCTCAAGAAACTATTTGTTTATATTTACTAATTAGGTTCCTGCTTTTCGCGGTGTATCTGGCTGTACCAGGTGTGACGCTTATTCTTGCTAATAAAAAGCGCTAAATTTAAACACACAGAGCTAAGCAAAGCTGATTCTTTTCGGAGGCTTGTAAACGAGTTTTTCCGTTTTAGAACGGGTAAAAAGTTGCACAATTGCATAAGTGGCTGAGGTGGGCTTTATATAGTTATAGTCGCCAGTGCAGCGAACTTTCCAGAGAGCCATAAAGAACCATAAGGAGAGAAAAATGCTGAGCCGCCTTATGTAATTTATTCGACAAGTTCCGCATTTTGTGCTCGATACTCTCCAAGGAAGAAAGGTTACTGAACTGCATGATTAATCGGACGGAGATGGTGGTAAAAGCCAGTTTAATTAGCATCGAGCGGTATCTGGCCGAGACTTATAAAGCTTATATATGTGCCACTTTGTGCGGCTTGATTAAGTTTATTTTTAAGCACAGTCAATCATTGATTTTTAAGATGCTTCCTTTGTTTCCTAACAAGAAGAGATTTTTGGCGAGATGAAAGAAAGATTCTTTAAATTCTCTTCCAATTCTCTTCCTATTACTATTAATTCATTAAAAGAATTTAGCTTTACATATCACAGGATATAAAAATATATTGCCTTGATAAAAATATATGCTTTGGAACACTTATAAAAAATAAATCTGAAATTGAATGAATCCTTTAAATATCTTGAGGAGTTCAGTATTTATTCTTTAAATAAAAATATTAAAATAGTTTAATAATGAATATATTACCGGTGCCTTTTCAGAGTATTTTAACGTCGACGCTTTCCTTAACACCCGAGAACTTTTTCATTCACTGGCTTGTCACCTTGGGCCTGAGCCTTATATTTTGAAACAAATACTCGTTGTATTTTGTATATTTTTGTTCAGCTTTTTGTCCATAAATTTCGATGCCCAAAACCATAAATTAGTGCCTCACCGAGTGGTGAGTGGTGTCTGAGTGGTTCTACTTCGACTTGGACTTGGATTTGGACCCAAAAAGGGTCGAGTCGGGTTAGGTGAATTAGAAGTTATTATGGCAAAACGGGAAACTAGCAAATGTCGCATAAATTAGAGGAGGAATCTCCGGCAGGACACCTTCCCCGGATTGCTTGCTGCCGGGGGATAGTTGTAAGACGAGGCTCAAACAACACCGCGGGGAGACATTAAGGACCAACTAAGAAGAATCCTGGCAGTGGACAGTAGCCTTTGAGCTGGGAATAGTTTGGGACTGAGCCGGCATTTGAATTACTCTTTATAGACGGCGTGACTAATTGTTTGATTTATGCAAATGTCCTGGCAAACTTGTTTTCTTATGCTTTCAACTTTTAGCAATTAGTGGGGGAGAGCTCTTTAAGAAAGTCTTACTTTAGCCTCTTTGGCTTTAAGTCTAGAGGAATCCTTTCCGGAATCTCTCTATTTGTCAGGAGGTGAGCTGTCATCTGTCAGCTGTCACGGGGCAGGCAATACATCATAAGTCAAAAGGTGAGCCCTCGGCTCAATCGCTTGTGGCCCGGGGCCACGGCAACTTGCAAAATAATTAAACTTCTGTTTATTCTCTCTTTCTCTTTGGCCCGGAGAACTTCTTAATTATGTTTGATAAACTAACACAGGACTCCTGTTCCTGTGTCCCATCGCCCCTTGTGCTCACACATGTCACGTTGACATTTAGCACTCGACAGGACTCGAGGTGATGGATCTTCCCCAGCGCCTTCAGCGGCCATGTGTGTGACATAATTACAGAACAAAAGGCTCAGGGGAGCGGAGCTAGAAAAGGTGGGCAGACACTGAGAGAAAGGTAAACGTAGGATAAATAAAGTGTATATATTTTTAAAAAGAGATTTATTTTGTGTTAGCTGTGAGCGGAGAGTGGCTATTTAAGCTTATGTGAGAAATAATAAACCCTAAATGGGAACTTATATCCATTTATTTATATAAATGAATCTAAATTATAATTAATATTGAAAATTAAATGGGAATCATTTCCAGAAAGCTAACAAGAATTTAAATTAAATTACAATCTTTTAGAGTTAACGTGTTAAACCTTCTTAAATACCTGCTTTCCATTATTATTGCTACACCAAGTATTTTTTGCTACTCCATCTCACGGAATTCATGTGCTTCATTTGCTCCACTTAATTTGGTAACTCCTCTGGCAAATGGCGAACTTTTCGAATCGCCCAATTTAGTCACGTTTTAAACTCGAAACTTGAAAATCGCCGGCAGGATGGGATGATTCCTTCACGAGGGCGGCTTTGCAAGTGTGTGGCGGCAGGCAGTCAGTCACCTCTAACAAGTTGTTTGCTCGAAAGGAGCAGGATCCTGGCTGCCGTCGTGGCGGCAATCCCACTCGTAATTGATTTATGACATCAAAGACATATTTTTCGCAATGTTGCGTGGCCTACGTGCGTGACAGCTGGAAAACTGGAGGCAGCAGGTCCTGGATTTTCTGTTGGCTTTGGTGCGCCTGGTCCTGATTTTGGTCCTGCTCCTGGTCCCGCCATCTTGTTGATAATTTTGACTTATGGCTGGTGCGACCGTTGGTCCAGGATTTGTCGCATAACTCTGTCTGTCAAAAGTCAGCCGAAACAGAAGGCCAAGATCTCAACTCCGCCATCTAGCAGTCGTATCTGTATCTGCAGTTAGAGATGGCAAAAATATCGGTGTTTGGGATATTGCATACTATTTTAATTCCTTATTTTATGATTTAGATTTTTATCTTGTTAACTTTTTACAGTTTTAATTAATATCAAAATTTGCTTTATATTTAACAATGTAAAGTGCTGAAAACTGTAGTTTAAAATTCTTAAGTTATATATTTCTGTCGTAAAATATTCACCTCAAGTCTGTATCTCTTTTTGCTGTTGCTGTATCTTGACATTTCAACTGGCTATTGGGGCACAAAGTTTTTCTATTAGGCGCAATTATTTCAAGGTATTATTGCTTTTAATTAATTCAATTAAACGCTTCATAAATTTTTACTTTTTGATTTCGTTTGCCTGCGGCCGCCTTCGCCCCGGTTTTCCTTTAATGGAAAAACTTTGCCCACAGAGATTTCCAGCCACCGAAAAAGGGTTTAATTAACGGCAATCGCTGTGGTGAGGGGTGTTTTTCTCCCGGGCTCCTGGAATTCGCTACTTTGCTTAAGATTTCGACTGTTTATTAAGGGATTCCCGTGGCTCGTCGAAAAATTTGATTTCGCAACTGGGGAACGCCGCTTATTGAATGCCGAGTCGGTGGTCGCGTTTATTTGCATTTTTGTGTGCATGGCTGCAGATTCCGGAGAGGCTATTAGCAGATAGCCCAGATACAATTACAATTCCCAACAAAAAGCGGGGGGAACTCTCTCTTCGAACTTCGAACTTCAATTAAAAGGTCATCAGCAGTCGACACAGCTGCTGCTTCGGGGGAAAAAAGGAGGGTTTACCTAAAGCTAAAACGTTATTGATATGTAAGGAGCATGCTCACACCTTCCTGGCCCACAGAGAAAAAAAAAGCAGAGGAAACTCCTCGGCACTCACCACTCACATGTGATGACTTTCATCATTATCCACACAGACAGCAGGACTTCGGGGAAACTTTTCCTGTCGTCCTGTCCTGTCCTGCCCTGCGCCCCTGGGGACCAAATAATCGAACTAGCGTAGAACAACAATTTGTTTTAAATGCCAAAAGTGAGGGCAGAACAATCGAGCCCCGGACCCCGAACCCCTTAATAATTTATGAAGACCACTCCACATGTGGGATGCTGTTGGCAAAGTTTTCTATCACTGGCTCGTCCGTTCTAATAGAGATTAAATGCATGTCGAAAAGGCAATTAGTTGGAGCTCCTGCCTGGACCCAGCCGTGTGCAGAGAAAGAAATATATATGGAAGAACTAGATAAAGTTAGATAAACTTATTCGATTGGGGAAGGAAATTTTCTTATTTTTTTCAGACTATATTTTGTAATATTTCAAGTTTTATTAGAGGGATTTGGTAAAGTGTCTTATCTAAAATCATATAATGTTCTATGATATTTAAGACAAAGGTTTTTCTTTCAATTATGCAATTATTTATCCTCGATTTCTTCTAGTGCCTATAAAGTACTCACCCCCTCAAAGGACTCCAAGTTGAAGTCCAACTTTCGACCTTTGGTCGCTCATTGAATCAAAGTGTTGCTCAATTTTTCTTTCGGCCAAGGTGTTGTGTTGTGGATTTCTGGGAAGGAGGTGGATGTGGATCTGGTTGGATAGGGGTTGCAAGCTGCCGGAAGCAATTTAACCGAACCCTTCTCAAAGGGTTTCCTGCGAAACTCGGAAGCTGCGTCACTGCTAATTAAACTCGCGCTGTCGCCGCTAATGAGCAATGAAAACAACGTGTTGTCCGAGAAACTCTTGAGGAGAAAGGAAAAAAAAAAAGTAAAACTGAAAACTCCATCTGCAGGGGCGGGAATGGGCTGATAAGGGGCACCGTCAGGAATCGTCAGGTTGAATCAGCCATCAAAATAATGAAGGCACGGATTTCTCATTACTTTTAAATATTTTTCCAGCAATTTTTCGGGTTCTTTTTGCTGGACGGACTTAAGCCATTTAAAAGGATTAGTTCGCTCATGATTTTTTCAAAGGATTCAGCAGTCTTAGGGGTGGCTCTCATCCTATTTTCCACCTTTTTTCCCAGCTAGTTCTAAGTCAAGGTTTTTTTCTCGCTAAATAAAAGTACGTGAAAAGAAGACTTTTAATTCAATTTTCTGCCTGTTGGGGGAGATAAGCAGAAGCAAAGGGGTAAGGTCTCTAATTGACAGTGACAGTGGCGAGAAAAAAAAAAACAGGAAAAAGATTTCTCCACCGTCTTTGTCTTTATGGCAAACCCTTTGTTTGCCCAATAAATTCGCACACATTACGATTGTCATTTTTATGGGCCAAGAAAGTCAAATGTTGTACGAGAAAACAGGGAAAAAAACAAAAAATATACGACTAAAAACACTCTTCAATGGAGACTTGCTTCTTGCACTCCTTGAACTCCACCTGATGACTCTACAGGGGAATACTACCCATGACATCCGATAGAGTATGGACGATGTAATTCATATTGCGTAGCACTTTGCCATAAAAATTACAATTGACTTTGAACTCGGGCTGGCGACCAGCAGGACATTTCCACATTTTTACATTTTCACATTTACACATTTTGTCAGGCAGCCAACAGGGCAGCGATACATGGAAACTAACTCAGGACTCCGGCCCCGATCCCCTCCAGCTGCACTGAGCTGCTGGCCTGCTTCCTTTTATGACACCAAGGTACACGGACGAGACGGCAGCGACAATGGCAATGACTACGGACATGTCTGGGGCTGCACTGAAAAAAAAAATATTTTTGGGATAAAAACAAGGTTAAGAAAAAGAATCTGTAATTACAGAAGGAAAGAAATATTAAAATAGTCTTACCTTAACTCAAAAATTCATTGTTTTTCTTTATGAAATATATTTCTAAAGACTAAAAATATTGTTATTATTATTAATAATTGTTATTGCTGCTTACTATTTAAATACACTATTTTCATGTCCCACTTACAATTTCTTTATAATTTTTCTCAACTCAAATTAAAGGTTCATAACCCACCCTCGCGAGGCTTAAAGGTTCATTCAATTCTGTGGTATACTTTTGGGCTTATTAACTTTTGTTTCCATCAAATTGCCTCCCAGATTTAACTTTATTATTCAGTATTGAAAATTTTATTTCAAAATCCATGAAGTATACTTAATTTTTGAGCAGTGCACATCGGCAATGCAGCTCCGGTTCCAAGGTGGCAGCGGTAGTCCGGAGTCCTGGCCAAAATGTTATGGCGGAATTATGCGACGCCGCCGTTGCCCCCGGTGAGTTTATGGCCCCCCCTGTTGCGGGACGGAGTTCGGGGTGGACAGGGACACCCATTCGGCAGTCCCCGCTTTTCCTCTCCAAGAAGCTGCTGCGAAAATTATAAATTACGGCAAAAGAAAACTCCTTGGTGGCCGCGTAGAGTTTTCTTTTCCGTGCAGTTGAGCACGAGATGCATGACAAATGGCGAGGGGCAGCAAGTCGGAAAAACCCTTTAAAGTTTTCCCCGCGTATCGCCGCCGCATCAGTTCATTAGTCGAGGACAAAGATTTCGGAGGATTCGAGTCCGGGATTCGGATATGGATCGCCGTGCCAGATTAATTGGCTCGCTGAGCTCCGAAAGTAAATATTTAATTAATCGCCGATTTGTGCACTGAGCTCTCTATAACTCTTCGTTCCTGGCTCTTGGCTAAAACAGAACGCCTTGTGACTAATCGAAGCCATCAATTATGTTGATAGATTGGCCCACGTTCGGTGCTCGGCGTTTGCCGGAAATAGTTGTAGTCCTCGAAAAGTCCTTCAGTTTGTCACAGTTGGCAGCTGGATGCGGATGCGAGCTTAAGGTACTTGTAATTGAATCCCTTCGGTGAACGAACTGTCCCCGGGGATGTGTATCCTGTTTATGGGCAGCTCCTGCGACTGCCAAGGAGTCCGCTTATTCATAAGCCGCTCATGCAAAATTGCAAGTGGCTGTTGACAAAAGTTTCAAGTAGCCAAACCGCAACCAAATAAAAAAAAAGGGACATAAAAAAGCTCACACACACACTCACAGAGAGAATGAGAGAGGACTTCAGCTGGACAGACGTGTGTCTGATCTGAATGCTAGATAAAATTATTACCCTTTTTATTCTCGCCACCGCCGCCGCTCGCCGGGATTTGTCCGAATTCGAATCCGTGTCGGTATTCTTTTCAGGAGCAATGGTTACGTAGATGGAGATGGAGCCGTGGTCCGTGTTCAGATCCAAATCCAAATCCAAGTCCGAGTCCGAGTCGCCGTCGCCTGTTTATTTCCTGTCGGACACTTTCCGTTTGTCGTTTGTTGTATAAAAAGTCGCCGCTGTCTCCCCGAACTCTCCTGCCTTTTTTCATTTCGGCGAGTTTTTAATACCCTTCACTAGGGGTTGAGAGGGGTATATTCTTGACAAAAGAGAAGAATAGACAGTAGCAATTAATTTAAAATATTTTTAGCCGTATTTTTAAGGTTTTGATGCTATAGAAGAATCTTCTTTGCCATAAACTTACTTCATTTAATATATTTAAGAAGATTTCTAAGGGAAACTTGTTTAATTTCAGTTAACAATTTTTGAGTTATCTTTTTAGTGTCTTAGCGTATATTTTTCATAAATCTTTTTTTAATTCTTTTACGAAAGTTCCAATTAAAGCCATAGGTACCTTTGTTGTCGTCACTCTCTAACTTACCTTCGAAACTTGCTTTTTATCCGCTTGTTTTTTATGGCTCACACAATAAGCATCATCAACAACAACAAGAAGACCAACTACAGCGGCAGGAGCAGCACTCGACGTCATCAGCAGCACATTGTGTCCTATGGCCTCCAAGTCCGTGCCCAAATCCGGAATCCAGAGTCCGGAGCGTCCAGTGCCAAGGATACGGAATTGGAGTCGGAGACGGAGACGATGGCCGCATGCCGATAATGTGCGGCCATAAGGTAATGAAAATTTTATCTGATTCTGGCAATAGTTGCACCCTTTCTGCTGTGGCCTTTGATTTGATTTCGGATCGAAGGATTGGGTTCTCGGGGACGTGGGATGGGGGATGTCCCCGAGCGAGTGCAAATGATACAATACTTTGTGGTCAGCACATGTGTTGCCGAAAGGTACGAGTATTGGTCGCATTTGATTGAAATTTGAATTGCCACCCCGGCTCCTGCTTCGGCGTACAAAAGGATTGCGAGTCCTGTAAGTCCTGCGAGTGGGCGTGTGCATACTTTCGGGGGCAATCGTTGAGTACGTGATGCGGCGACAATAACAAACGAATCCGTAATGCGAAAACCGAAAATCCGAGCGAGAGCACTATTTCATTTTAGATTTTAATCAATTCTGTTTGATGTGACACGTTTGCGGGCCGCACTCCGGAGAAATCTCACTCCCAAAAGAAAAAGGACTCGCATAAAGGATCTGCAACATATGCAGGCAATGCGCGACACTTGCCGCCTAATGAAGGTACAATCCACTTCTTCCTATCAAATCAAGGATGACTTCATTATTTCCATTATTGTTCATAATTCGCCTTTGATTACATTTTGAGACTGGGATTCAATAAAAGGAAAATACAATAACAATAACTCTATTCTATGTTATTTTTATGTCAATTGATTTATATATAAATAGAAACAAATATTTTAAATGTAATTAAGAGTTCACATTTCAGGGAGACTTTTTCAGAACCCAGCTGAGTTCCCTTTCATTTCTAATAGCCAAAAAGAAGCCACTCACTAAACAAATGTCACCCAATAACCCAGCAATTATCTGCAGCATCATCATCCCTTGAACCCCAAGTAGATCCCATAAGAAAGCCCATAAATAACCAAGTAAACAAGCCAATCGAGCTGAAATCGACTCTTTTTCCACCGCCTTTTCCCCTTCCCCCAAAAACGAGCCCCAATAAATTCCAGGCACACACCTGCAGCTTCCTAAGGACAAACGCTGCAATTATCGGAGCAGAAGCACAGAAGCCGGCAAGAGAGCAACAAATCCAATAAACTTCACAATCGAACAGCACATAAATATTAAACGATGATTGAGCTGCAGCCCACGGAGAAAACGGAGAAAAGCTTAGGGAAAAATTACAATTTATTGGACATTTCCGGTCAGTGACAAAAGTGGACAGTGCAAGATTTATGCTCTCAACGATTTGCTGGCTCCGGGATTTATTGAGGGAGTGTTTCCCCCAGTTAATACCTGATCACTTAAGGTTAAGTGGACGTGCTTTAAGGACACTTTAAGGTCTTTTGCCCAGGGGTAGACATAGAGGAAGTCCCCCAAAAGTGCGGACAACTCAATTATTATGCAGGCACCTCAATTGCATTTTGCAGTTACTCAAATTTGCATATCATTCCACTCCGAAAACCAAACTAAAACTAAATAAATGCCAAAACAAACCGAAAACTTTCCCTCGGGCCGCATAGCATAGCTAACTTTATTATGAGATCAGGGGGCCTGGGCCCGGGGTCTGGGGTCTGGGGATATTACGTATCTGTGGCTGTGCCGGCCATCGCTCAGAAAAAGTAAAGCGCTCTGATTCCGGATTCTATGCTGCCGACATGTGTCACTCTGCAGTCCAGCAGGCATAAAGATTTGCAGGGCCTCCATCTCCAGCTCCAAAGCCATCTCTAGCTCCCCAGTTCTCCGGTTCTTCGGTTCTCCTGTTCTCCAATTCTCCAGCTCCCTGATTCCATTTCCCCCCCGATTTGGGAGTATGCGAAATTTGCATTTTCTAAAAACTCTGTGGCCAGTATGAGGTGTAGTTGTGGGCCAAAGCTGAGAACTCACACTATAAAAAATATATTTTTAATTTTAATAAAATAAATCAAATAATAAAATTGTTAATTAATGATCAAGTTTATTAATATTGGTAGAGAAGTCTTCTTAAAGTTCATCAGTAAATGTCTAGCTTATTAAATATCTGCAAGGCTTAGTGGTTCTTTAGATCTGACCATATATATTTTTTTGAGAATAATTATTGCTATGAAAATATACCGAAATCCCGACCAATTAACACCCAGTGTCCCTCAGTGCCCAGAGCTGCTGGCCAGGACAGTCCGGCAGAAAGTGGCCCGAGTCCGGAGCGGAGCAGAGAAAAGCCTTCCAGGATGGGCCCTGGTCTTCCATCATCGTCGCAGTCGCACTAATTCCTCAGCAGCAATTTATCAACAATAAACAGTTGCAGACATTTTGCTTAGTTTCAGTGTGTGTGGGTGTATGAGGCTGTGCGGGGGTGTATCTGTGTGTGTGTGACGTGTCCTGTCCCAAACAGGGATGCATGAGAAAGTTTGACTCTCGAGTGCTGCGGGCTGGCTTAAAGTGTCCGATGATTTAAGGTCGTGCTCCCAAAAAAGTATCCCAGCGAAGTGTCCTCCTTATTGAAATTCCTCGATTGATATCCGCGAATTTCTTTGTCACTCGCCGTCGTCGTGCTGACGCGCGTGTTTAGCTAATTCCGCAAATTGGCTAAATAATTTGCACATTGTTCGGTGGAGGCTTCGCACACGTAAAGTGGCAGTAATCCAATAAGCGGCACCAGCCATTTTCGCGCTTGCATTTGCCATTTAATTCCATTTACGCCTCATTTGCCGGTTGTCAGCAGGACTTGCTCCTTCCATATATATTGGAAAAAATTACCAATAAGAAAGAAACCTCCTTTCGAGTACATTATAAATAAACTTATTTTCTTAGAATAGAATTTCAGATATTATTTTACATTTCGAAGAGTCTTTAAGTAAGGATTATATTTCCTCATTCAGAAATAAATTTCTGCTTATCGAAATGTTTATTTTTCGTCCTCCCAAAACCCATATTTGTTATAATTTTTATTTTTTGTAATATTCCCTCAGTGTATAGGGATCTCTGGCCTCCCTGACATCCATCCCGGCATTATAATCGAACCTGGTTTTTTTTGCCGCCTCTCGATTGATTCGATTTGCATTAGCTCAGAGGTGGAGAAACGCTGTCAGTGTGCCGAGTGGGTGGGAATTGGATAACTAATGAAATTCCTAATCATTTCGTTAGCTTATGCTAATGAGCATGTGTTGTCCTCGAAGTCAGGTTTAAGGAGAACCTCATCCCCCACGCGACTCATGATGACTGGACGTCTTTTGGTGTTTCCTTAAAAGGCGCCAGTCGCTGACTTTTGAATCCGGGATAATGATTCCGGAACACCTTGGGCCTTGGCGCCAGTGGATCGCTTTTAATAAACTTGTCGCACTGTTAACTTTATTAAGATTAATGAGCATGTGCACGGGATCAGAGGAACCGAGACCGATGGGGGGTATTGGAAAGTGTTCATGGAGTCTGGCTTTTCTGGACGACAAACGCCACAATAATAAAAGCACATTTCACTTGCTTTAATGACGTCATTACGTGGCATTTACTTGCCCCACGCCCGCAGGACTAGCCACCCACTATGTCTGGCCTTGGATGCTACGGGATGCAGCAAAGTCAAGACGTTAATGTGTCCAATAATTTAATTTTAAGTACCTTGCAAAAAGAAATACGGCCACATTTTTACAGACAATTTCCTTTAATGGCCAGACACAAACTGCAGGCCAGAGTCGAACCTGTGGCAGGACCTGTGTTATCCCTGCTGTCGAAGTGGACGGAGGCCACTGGACTCCTTGGGAAGCCAGAGGTAATTGCATGGAAAAAGTCCCGAGTCAAAGTTGAGCTTTGTTGTAATTGAAAATTTAATATTTATTTCGCAGTTAGTAAATCAAAGTTTCAGCGCAGTGGATAACACGCTGCCATTACGTATTCATCATCCGCCCCGTGGGCCCGGCGACTCTGGCAACTCATAAAAAAGCCAAAAGGAGCCAGGACCTCAAGCACATGTGTGGAGGAGAGTGGCGATAAATCAAGTCAACCTTTGCATGAGTTTCGCTTTCTTTCACCGAAAACTCCCCACGGCACTCGCGTGAGTCAGCGGAAAGTAATAAAGTTGAATCTGAAGCTCAGGGGAGGAGACCTGAGGGCCATTATCCCGCAATGTAACATGCTCATACATGGATTAGTGTTCAATAATGCCAGGGCGGGCCTTTGGACTTTTCTCTTTACTCTCTGTCCCATAACCAGCTGTTGCTAGAGGAAAACCTTCTCCATATGCTAGTTTTGAGGTGTAAACATGCGGACGAGTGGCGGCGAATAAATAAAAATACATAGCCAGCATGGACGAATAATTCACCGAGCCTTTTAGCTGCAAAATCATAAATAACAACATGTAAATAGCTTTTATCTAACAGCTCTCGTCACAGCGGAAGCGGCCAAAAAACCTCACGGAAAAGCCCTACCAAAAAGTTGCATAAAAGCCAGAAAAAAAAGAGAAGGAAAAAGAGCCGAAGCCCCCGGGCAGTGGGGAGCGAGTTCGAGTCCGACACTTCAACTTGCTGCTGCTGCAGCTCGCATCAATTAAACCTAAATTGTTGCAGTTGTTAACACGCAACAAAATTGTCTGCTGCACTGCAGCTAAAAAACTCTGACAAAAAACGATGAAGACCGGCAGCCAAAAAAGGAAAAGTGTCAACAAAAAAATATCGAACCAAGTGAGATGCATTTTATTGCTGATATTAGCTAGAAGATACCCTTGAAGACGATATTAAAGTATTTATTTAATTATGTATTGGAGATATATTAATAAACTAAGCTTACAAAAGTTGTTCATCATGAAAAAGTAATTTTTACCGTCAGTAAATTATTTGTAAGACTAACATTGGTATTCTCCATCTCCTTTTTATAATAATATTAAATATATATAATACTTAATTACAAAAAAATATTTTGTTATTAACTCTTTGACTTGAAGTCAACCCTCCGTCGACATAACCACGGGGTGTGCAATAAAAAGAACTCTGAAATTGGTAAAACGTCAAGTGTAAAATGGCATAGAACTGCATAAAGCCGCAGCTGGAAAAGCGGTGGAATGGGGCAGGGAAAACGGGGCTTGGGAAGTGGGGAAAGTGGGAAACGGAAAATGGGAATGGGGCAGTTGTTTGAGTGTACTTCTGCAATGGGATTTATTCTATGCTGCCCCCTGGTTTTTCGCTGCATCTCTCCGCAGGAGTGACCGAGTCCAGAGCAATTACGCCGCTTGAAATATTGACAATTACTTAAATTTATCTTTTCTAAACGCGCCGGATGCACCTTTTTCGTCCCGGGGGGTCAGCCAGGGGCAGTTGTCGAGGGGAAAACGTTTGTCAATCAAGCGGCAGACAGGAGGCTTCACGCGTGATATATTTGAAGTGGCCAGCGCTACCAGACTGCATCACCATACCAATGCTCCAATGCTCCCACGTCCCATTGCTCCATTGGAGGCCCACCACCTCTGAATTCAGAATCCCCATCCGCCACCTGATGCACTCGACTGTGTAATTTTTGCATATTCCAAGCGCCAAAACTCGCGGCGTGGGGCATTCCACGTGGCTGCTCTCACCTGCGGATCGCCACGAATGAATGAGCGGCTGAATGGATGACTGAATGCCAGAATCCCTGAATGCTGCATGAGTGTACACAGGGAATAATAATGGGATTGCATTTTAAATTAATTGCCACAAAAATCTATTGAATTTTGAGCATAGTTTTTGGAATCAGTCGAAACTTAAGGAATGTTAACAGTTAAAGAATGTTACTCTTGCTGTTTGCTAATTTAGAAATGGCATAACTAAGCCAAAATTGCAGATATTTCCATATGGAAAGCTTTTCCGTTCTAGTTTTTATTCGATTAACAAATCTGTATACTGCGTTTAGAGATTAAAAAATAATTTTTTCTTCAGTTTTTGACAATTTTAATGATGTAACCCCTTATGAAATTTTGAAAAAATTAAAAAAATAAACTATTTTTTTTTTTTTTTATGTTGATTCTAAATAATTAGAATGGCGAAGCGGAAGATCATTTTCCTTTTGGCTACAAAAGGCTCCCAAGAAGACCTTAAATTCGCGCCATTTTGGATAACGAAAATAATTCGAAAAATGTGATATCTATTTTGGACAAATCAAAGTTTAAAAATAACATAACTAAGCCAAAGTGTCATATATTTCAATTCGGAAAGCTTTTCTGTGCTATTTTTTATTAGGGTAACAAATCTGCTATTTGAGAAATTAAAAAAAATTTATTTATTCAATTTTGGACCACTTTATTGATGTAACCCTTAGCGAAAATTTTTTTTGTATCACAATTTTAATTGAAAATATTTAGGATTTTAATGGCGATTCAGAATATATACGGCTCTTGGCTTTTACTGCTGTTTTCGCTAAATTCCTGAGAGAATTTCGTGGTTTTTACAAAATTTCGAGACATGGAAATAGAGCACTCTTAGCCCAATTTTGTATTCCGATTTCCAATCAAATTTTCTCTCAGTGTTCTTGGCCACCATTTCATTGCGGTGGCAACGGCGGCTGTGAAATGGCCTGGAAATGATTTAATGCGGAAGCTGCGGTCGGGGCCAGAATTTAAAATTTATTCCCGCCCGCCGCCAGGTGAGCTGCCCGAAAAAAGCGCTGTGAGAAGCCGAAAATAAATCACGCATCTGGCAATTGCAACTATTTTGGAGTCCGAGAAGTGCGTTATTTCTGGACATGGCAACTAATTAACTTTAAAGTCGTGCCAGCTAAATGTTTAGCCTGGTTATTTTTGGCGCTTTTTTCGGCTTTTTGTTGTTGCTCTGTTTCGCAGTGTAATTAATCACTGTCTGCCCGAGAGAGCGGCGTGCTAACAAATTAACACCAGAGGGGAAAGGGGCAAAGGGGAGGCCAGGATGCAACAAGACACGGCAACAATGTAGCAGGAACGATGAGAAAGTCTAGACTTCAAAACTCATTTGGCCAGGAAAATTGCAAAATGGCCAAATGGAAAACCAGCAAAATGGCAAACCAAAAAAACTGGCAAAATGGGCAAATGCAATGTTTCGGTTTTTCCCAATTCTTTTTTGGCATTTCGAAAATGCATTTTTCATTTCATTTCATTTTCATTTTCATCCGAGCCGCGTGTGAGTTACAAAAAGTCATTTGCCCGGCCAGCTCATTAGGGGAATCGCACTAAAACGGACCCCTTCTGACAGTCTATCTATCCATCTATCCAAAAACAGCCACTGAGAGTCCAATGGGAGCAGCAGGCAGGCAGCCAGCCAAAAAGCCAAATCCTCGGCAACTTGGGGACTACTTAAAATAGACATCAGGTTGCCTCAGTGCTGGAATATGAGAATATATATATTTAGCCATTGCTGGGGCACTAAGTCCTCGGTCCATTGTCCATTGTCCACGTGAGGAGGCAGCACACAGGTTATTCCCTTTGACCATTCCCGCTAATCGTAATCGCAATCCCACGACCATCAGCCGCATCATCGTTTCCATTGTGTGGGCATTTTTATGAGCGTTTTCAATGCGAAAATGCGAAAAGAGCACAATAAAATCAATGAGGTGTGTCTGCGTCTGACTGCTGCACCTCAGCCCTCAGCTCCGGCTCCAGCTCTAGTCTCTGGTCCATATCCTTGCCCACATCCTCAACCAGGGGCTGGGCAAACAATCGGGCATCTGATGGATACACAGACACAACAGCTAAACAATCAAGCGCAGGTTCAGGAGCGGCAAACGTTGGCAGGCGGAGATGGAGTTGGAGATGGAGCCACCTACAGTGCAATCAACGACGGGGGCTGAGCCAGGATGAACCATCCACACCATTGAGGGCAGGTCTCCAACCGGGATACCCTTTAATAATAAAAGCGGTCTTGTTTTTTGGAAAGAATTTAATTCAAAAAATGTATTAAAAAATAATAGTAAAATAAAATAATTAAATCTTTGATTATTCTCCGGTGAAACCTTTAGTCGTTAACTAGTAGCTATCCCTTACAGGGTATCAACCGGCACCACCTTTCGCTGGTGGCTCGCTCTCACAGTTGTTACCTATTCATAGGTTATTATTATTATCCTTGCACACTCAGCCACACACACACACTCAGGCACACTCTCACACACAGGCTCGGTCTAAGCTTGCGTAACACGTTATCCTCCTGCGCGCTTTGTTGAGCACTTTGCGAGCCGAACAAAGAATGTGCTTTATTGGCACTTTTTGCACAATTGCCGTGCCGCCTCCACTTCTCTTATTTTCCCCCCTTTCCCCAGCAGCGGTAAATGAGCGTGGAAAATTAGGGGGGCTGGGGAAAAAAAAGGATATAGGGGAGCTGCTCGATAGGCCAACAAGGTAGTTGCAAAAAATGTTGTCACATGGTGAAAAAAAATATTACAAATGATTATTATGATGATAGGATTTTTTATTTTATATAAGCAGAATTTTGAGACAGATAAATGAACGATTTAAAACTATAATAGAAAAATTCAATATTTGTGGTATTAACAAATTTTAAGGTATTTTTCTAATATTCAAATCCTATTTTTAAGTCAAGCCAAACAAGGTAAAATATAAATTTAGACAAATAAATGCACAGAGCTTAACTTTTTCTTCTCTGTACTTCCAGAGCTCCGCATCATCGTCTCCATTGTTGGCAACAGCCGGTTTTGATGTGTGCCACGCCCCTGTTGCCCACATCTCTCTGAACTCCCCGAATCTCAGGAGTTGAAACGGTAAGGACGAGGAGGAAACCGAGGCGAAAGGAGCCCAAGCCCCAGCCCGAGCACGGCAAAGGATAAACACATTCATGGTGTGCAATCGATTGGCATAATGCGAGGCATTTTATTAAGGTTATCAATCGGCTATGAATATAGGTATATTCCGGAGGTGGCAGAGGTGTCTGTGTGAGCTCGTGTCCGTGTTTGTGCGGAGCAAACAGCGACAGGATCTGCGGTGTCGGCGACAAAAGGACGACCTTATCGCAAGTGACGCATAAAACGTTCCACGTTTCGCCGCCATGAATTATGCGGAAATTATTAGAAAGCATTTAAGCGGAATTATTAATGAGAGGGGAGGAAGCGACAATCGAGGGCAGAGTCTAAGGTGTCGTGTGCGTGACTCCTTCTAAGGATGCGAGGATATCACTTCCCTTGGATGATGGAGCTCGGCAAGGTTTCAGTGTCAGCAAATTTAGTGGGGCAGTTTACTCCAATTAAATTAAAGTGTGTGTGTGGAGTGTGTGGATGGGTGGTGAGCTGGAAGTGCATCCGCTAACAAGGCCAATCTCTGATGTTTTTGTAGTTTACAATGCCAAAATCGACCAGAAAATGTTTGCTGTTGCTTTGATCGGTACTAGAGGCGCTTAAAGGGTATATTATAGACGAGAAAATTGTTGGTTTTATTATAAAATATAAAATTGTATTAAATTTTAAAAGCCTATTTTGTGGTAGCTTAAATGTATCACTAAATATAATTATTTTTTGATAATTCAAGGTCACATTTTTTGAAAATTTAGTTTCTTAGCTTATACAGTAAAGCCAGATTTATTCTTTTAAGGAGATAGTAATAATATACAATTAATTCAAGGTAATAATTTTATTTAAAAGTTAAAAGTGTGTAAAAAAAATTTTAATAATTATTTATAAATACTGAAATATATTTAAATTTAATAAAATGCATTCCCAGGTGTCATATATTCGCTATTTAGCCCTTATTCGCCATTCGCATTTGTTTTACCTTTAGTGAAAAGGCTGAAAAACAAATTTCAGTTGGCCAACACGCAGTGAACAGCATTATGCAGTCGAGGGCGGGGGGCGTGGCCAAAATGGGGGGCTCGGTGCAGTGAAAAATACAATCAAATGCATTCGGCTGGAAAAGCTGCTAGGAAAAATAAATACACACAGCGGTGTGTGTGTGCGAGTGTGTGGCAGCACACAATTGGATTAAAATTTACACGCTCCGACCAGGCGCAATTATCCTGGAAAATTCCGGGGGAAAGCCTGGGGAAAAGCGGGGCGAGATGGGCAGTTACTTTGCGTGACTGCGTTAATGTGCTTAACAATAAAATGCAGCGCATTAATTGATAACGCACCACTCGCATTCGATTCGCTGCTGGGTTCAATCAATTAAATGCCCCGACAGGGTGGCCAACCTGAATTTGGTTAAGCATTCTGGCTAAGCAGAGAACTTCGACGAAATCAAGGAGAAAAGCGGGGTAAGGGGGGCTCTCCCAGACCATTTTCGAGAGTTTCATAAATTGCAGTCAGCCAGCGACACTTGCCTCGAATTAAAAACACTTTTGCATATCATTTTGGACCGCGGCCAAAACGGCGGCGAGACGCAAAAAGCCGTGCAGAGAAATGCTCATTTAATTTGCCTTAATTTCGCTTTCGTTTTAGCCAAAATGCAGCAGCGTCATTATCAATCCCTCAGCCTCGGTCCCCGGTCTTCAGTCCTCAAGCCCCCTCGTTCCCATCGAATCGATCCATTAAATAGCCATAAACTCCGCCTGCCTTCTATTGGGAAAATTACAGGGAAACCCATGTGGAAAAGCTAAAAGGTCGCGGCAAACAACAGTTTATGACATCCATAAACCTGTTACATGCCTCAAGGTAAAATAATAATAAATTTATGCGCGGTATGAGGCATAAACAACAATTTCCGCTAAGGCCTGCTTGCAATTTTTGATTGGATTGTAAAACAGCGAAAAAAAGCGAGCTTTGATTAAGCGAAGGTGATGTGGCTAGAATCTTTATGGCAGGATCAAGATAATATCAGGCAGCATCTGGTTTTTGATAATAGGGAAACCTGTCTGTAATTTAACAAAACTGCGGTTTTGATATAAAAATGTAATTTCCTATATTTATGATAAGTAATTTAGTATTAAAGAATATAGATATTTTTCTTTAATGATGTCTTGATGTTTGTAAAAATTATACATTTTTCTTTCGTGTGAAGTATTTTTATATTTGAAGATTTGAGAGAATAAGTGTCATTAATTTCCTTATCAATTATATTTCAGTCCCTTATAATTTCCCTAACCAGTTTCCATTTTCCTAAGCCCACCTTAGAGCCCTCAAAGTATGCAATAAAATGGAGAAAAACCGCGAAAACTGCCACCGCCGCTTAGCGGTTGATTTTTCGTGGGGAAAGCAATTGAAAAGCGCCATCGCAGAATTACGAGAGCGCTAATAGAGCAGACTGGAAAACGGATAATAATAAATTATAATCATGGCGACATAATGCGAACAAATCTAGCCACGAGCGAGAGTCGTAAAAACTGCTTAAACCGATCAAATTGGCCTCCGATGGCGATTTGTGCCAGCGCCTGGAACTTTATTTATTTATTCGCATGCAAACAAATTGATTTGCCCGCCGAAACTAAATCAAAGCCCAGGCAAACATAAAAGTCAGGCAAAGAGACCCAGCCACCAATTTCCTCGATTTCCCACCCAAGCAGGACTCCGAGGAAAATTCAACTTGCTGCACGCGATAAGTTGCAAAAAAAGAATAAAAAAGAAAAAGAAGAGTTTTTACATCGTAAACAACAACAAACAGCAACCCTTCTGCGGATTTCGAAAAGGGTTGGAGGAGGGAAAATTGCACGTAGTATTTCAGCATCAGGCGATGGAAAAGCGATGGAAAAGCGGCAACTGTGTGAGCTGAGAACGGCTTATCCGGGGCAATGAAAATTTATACAAATTCGAAAAAAGTGACAACATTTTGCTTTTATTGGCCATTAAAACGACTTAGCGACTTGGCGGACTCCTCCGCTCCTTTCCGGCACATCGAAAGGATATCGCGTGTGATTCGTACCTTGTCCTTGCTCTCCTTTCCTTTCCCCGCCTTTCTTCTACCACTTTGCATATGGGGAAAATCCGCCCAGTGGGTGGCATTCGAGGCAAAGGCAAATCTGACCAGACATAAGCGCAGTTTACGATGCCAGAAATTGAAGGAATGGCGCTCTGTTCTGCGAAATGGAATTGTGTTTGTCACAGATAAGATGCAGAAATCAATTTACTTTTTTTTAAGTAAAAAAAAAATAATAAATAATAGGGTGATAAATTCCAGTGAATAATACAAAATCAAATGTGGTTCACAGCAAATTTCCGATATTAATAGGCAATTTCAGATTCTGAATGTTTTACTTTTAGGGCTTAATAATATCTAAAATTAGCCCCGAGTGCTTAATTCCAAAATTATATAAGAAACATATACTAAAGGTTGGGTTAAGAATCTAAAATTTAAATATAAATATTATTTTTCATATTGGAAACATTCAGCAATTTAATATTAATTTTATTTAAAGGATTGGGCAATTTTCCTAGAAACCCTTAAAGATACTTCCCAGAATTGGTTAAAGTCCGAAATGGAACCGAAAGCTAGCAAACGTTATGGCCTTGGTAATAAAGCAGGCAGAATGGCCACCGCTCTCAACAGCTGCGTTTCATAGGCTCCTTTTCCCCGAAGTCCTTTCCTTTCCTTTCTCTTTTCCTCCCTTCCCGGGCCTCATCCCGTGCTAATATTATGTAAGTAATTTACCTCAACTATGGCACAATCTCTGTGCGTGTGCGTGGGCTTAATTTACTGCCCTCATCCCGCTCGCTGGCCTCGGTGCTAAACACATTTACGTGTTATTCAATTTTGCAAACTAAACGTAAAAATATCGTGTTTCACTCCGCTCTCCATCCTCCACCCCCAAAAACAAACCAGAAAAACAACAACAGGAAATGGGCCTAGAGGAAAATCGTGGGGAAATCGTTAAGGGCCAAACACTTTCACTCGCCGAGAGAGTGTGTGTGTGTGCGTGTGGAAAAGTAAATATCAGGTTAATGGATTCGACGCCGCAGTTTGAGTTTCACTTTCGCTCTCCGCCTGCTCCTCCTCCTCCTTTTGCCCTCTGCCTTCCGATTTTCCCGCTGCTTTTCCTTCTGTTGCAGCATTTTCCACTCAATAAATTTGCTCGGCGGCTGCGGCAACATTTTCCTGCCGATAAGCAATTTTTACCGAATTTCCACGGCACACACAGCTTGCCTCATTTGCTGCTGCTTTTCCGCTTAGCTCGGAAAGAAAAGCCAGCAGCGAGTGGAAAACACCTTCGGCGCAATATCAGCCATTGTCTTAAACGCCGGAAAATTGCTTAATGTTCCAGGAGAAATTGTTCTGAACAAGCAGATGGATTTGGGCATCAATATTAGTTAAGGGGCAGAGAAATCATACTTTAAACGGGAAATCGGGAAATGAGAAATGGGACAAGTTAGAACCTTTAAATATAAATATAATGTGAGGAAAATTGGATATCATCTAGTATTTCCTTATTCATTTAAGGCATTTACTCCGATTGAAGAAAAGGAAAAAATTAGAATAAAAACATTAATTTAATTCTTCCCAAAATTTAGTAATTACACTTTGTGGAAAGCAACGTCTAAAGGTTTCCGTGTTAGTACCCCTGAAGAAACATTTCACAGATTCGTAATCCATTATTTATATATTTATACTCCATATAAATGTTACCCAAATGCATTTTCTGCCCTTTTTAAATTTTAAAGTATCGTCAACCCCTTAAAGCTACCCCAAATGCCAAGTGCATCCCCCAACAAATCAAATTAGGAACCCGTTCAATTTTCAAAAAATGTACAAAATAGGACAGCTAGCGAAAAAAAATTACCTTTGCCCAGAAATGTTAACCCGTTTTTTTTCTTCGCTTTTTTCCCGTGTTTTTCCGCTTTTTGTGGGAGCGGGAAAAGCAATTAGACGCACTTTTTGATGGACACGCGTTCAATCATTCGGCCGGCTGTCAAGTCGATGGATGCAGCGACGTGCCGGGCATGGGAATGGGCTCGGGGCAGCAAACAGGAGTAAAACTCATTACGGGTTACAAGGGAGGGAAAGGTGCGCGAAATGTGGCAATTTTTCAAGTATTTCGAGCAATAAGCACGTAAATAATGGCCAGAAACGAGACTGTTCCGAGGAAGCACTTGTATCCACACAAGGGGTGGCTAATTGTATCAAATGGCTCATCAATAGTTCAAAGGCTTTGGCCATTAATGGTGGAACAGCAGCTGAGACAGGTTGGGTTGTGTGCTTTTTATTGCGAAAACTTTGTTCGAGTGTCTTCCGTTTGTCATAAAAAAGTTGTCAGGCAGCAGCTCCTCCTCTGACAGCATATGAATCACGGCAATTGGCAGCATTTAATAGCGAAACTTTCCCCATTTCAGATAGACGTAATGTCATCCCGAAGTGTCACTCAATGTGGGAGCCTGTGGCTGCTCCAACGGCCGCCTGGCGACTGATTTCCCACAGAAAAATGCTGCCATCATCTGGCGAATATTTTCAGAGAGATTTTACAGACTGCAAACAAAATCTGTTAGCGGAACAGCAACGTTTCCCCTTACGATATTGGGGAAAAAACAACGTAAGCAAGATGGCCAAGTTTTTTGAATCAGAAGATATTAAAAAAACTTTTTGCTTTTACTAAGTCTAAATATTATACATATGTTCCCTTCTATAACCACTTTTTATAGTGCACGACTAGATGAGTTATTGGCCCTAAATCACTTATTTATTTATGACCCAGGCCCATTTAATGTGGTTAACCTTTGACCCATTTGGTTTCAGTTTTCCACTCAATATTAGATATTAGATATTTATGCGGGGCAAAACAACATTAACATTCGCTCGGTAATTGTATGAATCATTTTCGCTCGGCGTAAACATTTTCCACACATTTATGAGGCGGAATGTGCAAAATATAATAATAATAATAATATGTTTCGTTCGATATTAGCCACAAATGATAAATAACCACATAAATTGCCCCCCACCCTCTTTTATTCCATCTAGCACATAGCATACGTTCTGGCCGGGGCCATTGTATTAATTTGTCATAAAATTATACAACCCGTACAGCCGCGGAGACGGCGGCTCGTAAAAATGTTTTCGTTTTTTGCGCACCCAAAAAAATATATAAAAGTGTTTATCAATATGGATTATATGTATTTTTGCTGCTTCACTTTCATTGGAAAATATCGGGGACGTCACCTGCATTGAAATTGGATTGGGATAGGACTCATAAATATATATTTTAGTATGATCTTATCAAAAGTATGATCGAACAAATATTAAGGATATACAAATATACAAATTAAATTAATTAAATAAATTATTTTCACACTTTGCATGGTACAAAATATTTTCAATTTCCTGGCTCGTTGCTAATATTTCAAAGACATTTTTTTTGTTTAAAATTTTCTGAGTTTTAAAGTTTTTCTTAAATTCCTTCGGATAAAAAACATTGCCAATTTCCCTTAGTATTTGATGGCTCGCCAAATTTAGAGGCAAGCGGATGTTCTGGGCTACAATGTAGGGACTAACCCATATTGCACTGACAAATCGTTCTTCTCGCATTTGTCAACAGCTAATTAAAAGCGAATTTCCAATGCAGAACTGCAAATAACTTCCACGGCAGCGGATCTGCATGTGAAGCCATAAACCGGGGCTAATTTGGTTGCGGTTTGCCGTCGCTTTTCCATCTCTTTTTATGGCCCAAAAACACACAACAAAGTTGTCTTGGCAGAAGGGGGCGGCGGCTGCATTAGAGATGCGAAATCGTAAAGTCAGCAAGTCAGCAAGTCAGATGACATTAATCCGCGCATAAAACTCCAACTCGGGCCACTCATTTGCCGACAATGTTGTGTCCTATTACCTTGATTCACTCACTCACTTGGCTGTCACGCAGCTTGTCAAATTAGAATCAGAATCAGAAACAGAATCAGATGATTTGTCAAATATCAAATATTATTCAATTATTATGGGAGGGAGCCAGGGAAACAAACAGTGAAAAAATCCAGGGACAATGGCATGCAAATAACTTTTTGTCAGGACAAACGCTCATTGGGGAGCAATTTGTTTTTGTGTTCGGCGGATAAAAAAAAAAAACTCAAAACACACCTCTATAGAACCCAGAAAAAAACCTCCCTCTGGCCTGTTATAAAATTCAAAACGCAAAAAATAAACCAGTCTGAGAAGTAGTAGTAGAGGAGTGGAGCAAGGTATGAAATGGCAAACTCACTTGTTTATAACTCCAGCAGAGCAAATCTGACAACCCGAAGGGGGGTTAGAAAAAGTAATCGGCGGAAGGGGAGATGCTCAGCTTTTGAAATTGACGCAGCAGCGCAAATAAAGCAATTTGTATTCAAAATATGAAAGCAAAGGAAGCGACAAACTGACACTGAACATCCCCCGAACCCCCGCAAAAAAATAATTTGTTCTTTAAAGAAAAATTCCTGACTGGCTAAAGGAGACTGGCGCCAGTGCAAAAATTGCGTTTGATACGAATTGGCGATTGAGAGCCAGCGAGGAAATCCCAAAAAGCGCAGGCACTAAAACTAGATGGCAGCCACATCACGCATACGCAGCGTTGTTGCTGCACGGTGAAAAATAGCATAATTTGCACAGTATTTAGGCTAATAGCAAAAATATCTTTATTTTGGTTTCTATTGGTTTTGAATTCTTAAAATGGTTAAGAAGGTAGGAATGATACCTAAGCCTTAGTAATATTTACTTTAGAATCTATTTCTTATCAACGCAATTTTTATATTTTGTTCTTTAAATGGCACACAATTTACTGCACTTAATTACATCTAATATTGTTCTCAGTGTCTCAATGTAGTGAGGGGTGAAAGCTGTTGAAAATTAACATAATTAAGCCAGTTGGCTGTGCTTGTTTTTGCGGCTCATTAGCAGGCAAATTAACGCCGCCATTGTCACTGCCGCCGTATTCGTGAGTTTGCCGTTCGCCGCGGCGTCGATGTCTTGTGCAGGTGCTGGAAAGTATGCTACAGTGCGCGCCATAAATTAGCGACTGTCTCCGGCTCACCCCCTTCTTTCAGCGAGTGCGTGTGTGTGCTGTGTGCCTGTGTAATTACCGCACAATTTGCGGTGCATAATATATTTTGGTTGATTTGTGACTCAATTAGAGGTGCACGGCCCTGCGCTAGCAGGGCGGGATTTCAACAGGATTTCCACTGCCTGGCGGCTCTCAAGTGGCTTTGTTGGTCAGCCGGCGAACAGGACAATGCATCCTGCACTCGGCACTCGGCACTCAGCTTTCGGCAAACTGCACGGCTGTGTGTGAGCATCCTGGCTAATTAAAGCGGTTAGCCCAAAATGCCACATAATGAGGCGCACAAGTGCTGCCAAACACCGTTGAACATTGCCAGTCATTTGTCAACAGATGTGAACACAGACAGCTCCCCCATATCCTGGCAACTATCCTTCCACGGCTGTGTGTGCTGCTGAGAGGCTGTTGAAAGCATCTAATTTGCTGTGAAGTGGCTTAAAACTCGGCCTTGACTGGCCACTAAGTGTGGATGTGAGCTGAAATGCAAATTGTGTGCAGTTCGGTGAGTAATAGTTGACCTTAGGCGAAGTCTTAAAGACAAGTCCTTAGGCAATTGTGAAGAATGAAGCAAAATAAATTTCAATACCTTGGGAGGTATATCAAATAAGAAAAATGAACATTTAGGAATATCTCTTGAGAAAGTTGCTTTAATATAGTCACAACCAAAAAATAAAGCTTTGGAAAGCCGAAGTTTATATTAGAAAATATACCCAATAATCAAACCATGAGTTTATTCTAACCACAAAAGCCCAGAGTGATTACACCTGTTCGATTTCTCTTATATCCCTGTCATAATGCTCATAAAATCCCGCACATTTCTCCGAACATCGATTCGATTGCCAAACCAATTGCAGCTTAACTGGATTGGTTAGCTCCCCAGAAATATCCTCCTGGCTCCTTCTCTGCGGAAACTTTAAGCCAACTGACAAATGTGTCAAACGACATGTTCACATATGTTCCGCATCGATATTATCGACGCGGCCAGGAAAAAAGGAGCCGAGCTGGGCAAACTTTGGCCAAACTTTGCTCCTGCTGCTGCAGTGTCACCTTTTCAATAAACTGGCCAGGACCTGGGCAAAAAGGAGCGGAGCAGGCGAGGCATTAATCCCACGACCGATGCGAGGATGCGCCGGCAGACAAAACGATTGGGCAACATCTGTCGCCCTCGACCTTTGTCTTTGTCCAGGGATGACGCCCCCAACTGTTGTCCTGCTCCTGCAAAAACAAAAGCTGCAAAATGCCAATGGTCAGCAGAAATGCGCATAACTTTGAAAAGTTCACATGCTGGGCAGACAGGCGCAAGGACACATACCTTCCTGCTCCTGCGAAAGGGATTTCGAGGTGGTTGTGCTGATGGTGGTGGTGGTGGGGCCCTCCTGGTCATAGATAAACTTCGATGTGCCGTGCTAATGTTCGCACATTTTGGGACCTGAATGGAGTAACTTTTGCAGCAGTTTAGCTACTCTTTCTTAGATCAGGTTAAATATATATTAAAAGGGATTCCGTACACTCGAATTTAAACTTTTTGTAAATGGTTTTATTTATAATAATTTTAAAAGTTTATTTTTTAATTAAATTAATTTATATTTATGAGGTTGATTTTTCTTCTAAAATATTTTATAATGAGAATTAGATTTCTGAAAGCTAACATGGCTTAAAATATTTTAATAATTATAATAAGCTCAACTAATAATAATATTCGGAGTACTTCTGAAGAAGGGCATTAAGGTGAGCATATTACCAGCCTCGGGAGGGTTAACACAACATCGACTGGCTTATGAATTGAAGTCTAAATTGAAGCCAGCCCAGGGCCAGCTGCTTATCGCCCCGAAACCACAGAGGGGTAACCTCCGGAATTACCTGCTTACAACAATATTAAAAGCCAGACAAGGTCCTTCCGCCACCTCATCATGCCAACACCCTCAACTCGCAGCCAACTCATCTCCTTTCAATTTTCCCTATCTGAGGGAGAATTTCTTGGCAAACTTTTTAATGTTGGCCACTAAAACGGCGCATTAAATTATTATCTGCAAGATTATGAAATTTTTAACAGCAGGTAATAATCGTAGAGAATTTGTTAAGCAGACACCGCCAGCCTGGGGGTTGGGCCAAATGAAAGACAAACATTGTGCCAAACCAAACCCCCGCGAAGAAAACTCGGATGCTTGGCTGAGCAACTTGAAAGGGCATAAATGAGAGAGACAGGGACTTGAATGTTGTAACCGTAGCAATTTCCATTCCCATTTCAACTCCTGCAGGAGTAACTGAGGTAATTCAAAAGTTCCTGCCAAGGCGGCTCACATTAAGTGCCACTTGTTCCCCTTCCACTTGGGTCCTGTGTTTTCCTGGTATTCCTGGCATGGAAATGACAGCGAGAAGTATTCACTTCAGACCAGCCAGCAATTAACTCTCTGCGGTGGTGGAAATGCAGGAGGGAGATTTTTTCAACTTGTGTATGGGGTCTAAACTCGGAGATTTGGTTATTCTCCTGTAAAAAAACCGAATGTGCAAGATACATTTGGCGACATTTCCTTTGCGGCAATTGGCAAATTGCTATTGCCTACGTGTGCAATTGTTTTTTGCAACAGTTTTTTGGCCCTCGGCCCCCAATTACACCATTCACCTCCCTGACAGTCTAACCGAATGACATTTCTTATCACGTGTCACTGGGCCAGAGCCAGGGAGATGGGAAAAACAGGATCTAGTTAGGGATAAGACTACAAAATACCCATAATAAGGAATATTCATTCAGTATCACATTAATCTCTATATTTGAAGTATAAATTGTTAAATGAAACTTTATTTGGAGATGTTGATAATACAGTTATTAAAATATTTGCTGTAAAAAAGAATTTAAAAAAGGTTATTGATCAAATTAAAATAAAATATTAAAGCATATACTTAAAGTAATTTCAATTTAAAGACATGTATGTTCTCTGCAATAGAAAGTAAAAAGTTCCCTTATTCCTCCGTACCCTGCATACCTCCTAGCCTAGAGAATACCCCTTGACCTTTCACTACAATAAAACGCTGACATGTTGCAGAGGCCACAGTTTGAGTTTCGACCGATTTGGAGTCCTGGTAATTTGCAACAACATAGAGCGCGGCCGGCCTGCAAGGACCCCAAGTGAAAAGTCCCTCGCCACAAATGAACGCTTGTCCATGCTGGATTCCGATTCGGAGGAGGACATACACAGGGAATTCGAGGCGATGGGCTTTTGGGGGGTGCGGGTGCGTATGCACCATTGACATGAAGTTAATGGATGTTTTATGACCGACTAACTTCGCCAACGATAAATCGGTTTTCCATGAGCCAGTAAATTGCGATTTGATTGTTTCTGTTGGACATGCAAACAATTTTCCTTTTGCTCCAGCCAGCCGGCCGGTCGGCTGGCCACTCTCACTCTGTCGATTTTCCGATTGTGAAAATGAATGTGAAAAGTGAGCGATTTTCCCGGGGAAATTTAGCTTTGACTACGTTGGCTGCTCTTTGATTAAAGGTTCTCCGGCTGCCGGGGAAAAAACTCAGGCAAAGATCAATGGCCTGGTCCGCCCGCCCGTCTCACATGTGAAATAAATCAAAGCCACGAAATTTATGAAAATGTATGCAAGTCCTGCCTTTCGCTTCGCTTTCGGCTTTTCGGTCAAGATTTGCATTGTCCGGCATTGGTCACCCCTCGCAGAAAATATTGGTCCACCCCCGAGGACCTCATCCCTCATTTATGGGCCGGCGCTCACCTTTTGTTGTAATACACACATCAAGTCTCAGTGGCAGCCGCAGCCGAATTTATGCAACATTTGGCTTTTGTTGTTCTTTTTTTCTGGGGGAGCAGAGACTGTGACCGAAGAAAGAAATTCATATGATAATGCCTGAATAGGAATACTTGTTTTGTCCATATTTTTCGCAGCTGTCTCGCTGACATTTTCCTTTCATAGGTAAATTTTCGCAGTGATTTATGGGTCGCCGAACAATATAATGTTTATCCAACTTTAAGGGCGCAGCCTTCGTCCGTCGACGGTAATCGCCTTTTCAACATCAATTTATTTGCTATTAATCCTTCACCTCTTTATCGTTGTCCCGAGTCCCAGGTCCCAGGTCCTAAGTAGTCCCCAGTGCCCTGTTCTATTTGCTCTGTCCAGGCAATTAGATGTTTGCCTTCGTCTCACAGTTTGTTTCCTTTTGGCGAGGTGAAATGAGCTCACGGCTATTGCCAATCGATTCGAAGCGAGTCCTTGGTCCTTTATTTTTCCCCCATCCTCTAGAGATACGCCCACAATCGAAACGTGTTCGCCATGGTTAGTTGCATGTTAGCAGAGGAAAATCGGAGGAGGAAGGACGGCTAGAGAGTTGGAGTTGGGCCTGGGAAATCGACTTTGCTTTAATCTGGCTGCTTGTTTGACAAGCTCTTAACACTAATTGAAGACACAATCGAAGCACACTCCAGAAGCCGCCGCCTCGTCCTGGTACTCGTAACTCTTCTTTTGTCTTCTGGCGGCCAAAAAATTCGCGATGTTTTTGCCAGACTTCAAAAGGCTCAAAGGCGCGTGATTTATGCTGCATTTGCTTTGAGCCAGATCACAGAGAAAGGCGAATCACTTTGCGTGCTTTCCGATAAATCAGTTCAATATGCATTACTCGACTTAAGTGTGTCTTTAATAAGACACGTTAAAAAATGTGTAAAAAAATGTGTTATGATTTTAATGGCGATTCTGAAAATATACGGCTTTTGGCTATCACCTTCCTTTTGGCTATAAGAGACTCCCAAGAAGACCTTAAATTTCCTCAAAGCCTTAATATTTCATTGTAAAATAAATATAAACAAGTGGGAAAGCTACAGTCGAGTGTGACCGACTGTAAGATACCCGATACCCAAAGCATTGTAGGTGAAATTAAACAGCACATGAACATATAAAAAGGAAATGTTGACAGATAGAGACAAATATTGCTAGAAACATGCTGAGCAACACTCAAAAGAGACAAATGTTGCTAGGAACATGCTGGGCAACTCTCAAAAGCGACAAATGTTGCAAAGAACATGCTGAGCAACACCCAACAAAGACAAATGTTGCTAGAAATATGTTGAGCAGCACGCACGTGCGCTCTCTCTCTCTCTCTCTCTCTCTCTCTCAGAAACTTTATCGTTAATAACTTCTATGTTTATCATCCGATTTTACTCAAATTTTCAGAATACGTCCACTATTGACTACTTATTAAGCCTATCTATTTACTTTACGCCAAAAATCACGCATATGGTTATATACCGTTTTTATCATTTTCGGGGCGGAAGTGGGCGTGGCCAAATTTTAAAACAAACTTGATCTGCGTGCAACAGATTCCAATGTTGTCACCAAATTTGGTAACTCTAGCTCTTATAGTCTCTGAGATCTGTTGTTTCACACGGACAGACAGACGGACAGACGGACAGACGGACAGACGGACAGACGGACAGACGGACAGACGGACAGACGGACAGACGGACAGACGGACATGGCTAGATCGACTCGGCTAGTGACGCTGATCAAGAATATATATACTTTATAGGGTCGGAGATTTATCCTTCTGCCTGTTACATACATTCTCGGTTGGCACTAACTTATAATACCCTTGTACCCTATGGGTACCGGGTATAAAAATTTTTCAGAGTTGGAAAATTTGTTTTAAAACCTGCAAGCAAACACACAAATTGACATCCGTTTTAAAACTTTTCTTTTACCTTTGTTGGCATTTTTAAAGGCCCCAACTTTTGGCATGTCCTGGAACTTATGGTGGCTGGCACATAAATTGCCTTGTGAACTTTATGAACTCACGCGGGATTAACTTGTACCTTTGATTGAATTTCTTTCACCGCCGCGACGAAGTTTTGGCCGCAGCTCCACGAAGTAGAAGAAACCACCACAAACGTCTCAATCCGATAAAAGGCACTCTTCCAACTTACCTCCTCGAAAGCGAATATTTTTGTGTGCGGCCCAAAAGGAAGCGCGACTCGGCTCGGTCCTGTCTGTGGAACAGATGCCAGACACCAGAGCAGAGTCTCAAAGGAGCTGGCCAGGGGGAGCTCCAGCTCTCAATCTCGGCAACGGGAATTAGTCGTTTCCGTTCAAGTGGCCCCGGCTAACAATTCCAAAATTTATGCCACCCAGAAGGAGACTGAGGCTGATTCTTGATTGTGCAATTGGGAGAGTCGAGAGAAGTGCACTGAGAAATAAAAAGAAAATGGGATTTTAATTCTTGTTAGTTCTTTCTCAAATATATTTAGGACTTTAATAAGAATTGGTTTCATCTCCATTAACTTATATTTATTGTATATTCAAGCTTAGGTATTTCTTTGAAACTACGTATTTAATTTTTCTCAGTACAAATTCCACCTTTTCTTTGACTCGGCTTAAGTGGCTTGGAGTCTAACAATTGGTCGGGGACTTATTTCAATTAAGGCGCATTACGATCTTGGCTCTTTGGCTTTCAGCCTGGTCCGCCGATTGGCTTTCGAATCCCCGAAAGCCAGGGACTAGGGAGGTGGAAAGTTTTTCTGGTCTTCTGGCCAGGAATTCCATTAAAAAGTTTACGTTTAGGTGAGTTCGGTTTCGCTCTGCTCTGGGGGAATATCAAATAGTTTTCGCCAGCGCGGCGAAAAGTAATTAAAATTCAAATAGCAGACAAACATTTACATTAGCGATTGTTGGTTGGATTTCCAAGGGAATGGGAGTGGGACTCGGGCTTTATAAGGGATGTGGGGGGGGACTGGAGAAGATATGGCTGTGTCTCGCTTTTGTTGATGGCTCTTTGTTTTGGCCTGGCGCCAGTCTGCGGCTCACAGTCTCCCAAGGATTCCGAGTAAGGTAAAAATCGCCCGACTGAACAAGTTCAGTGTGTGGCTGAGTGGATGACTGATGGCTTTCGGCGGCTGCTGTCGACACTCCCCTCCGAAAAGTCAGCCAGAAAGTCACCACCCCGTCCGCACATGTGAGATTATTAATATTGTATTTAATATCTGAGCACGAGAGTTTTGTTTCAGGCTTTCGCCTTTGTCTCCGAAGCCAAATGAAGAGCCTTTATTCCACGGCCTGCCTCTGTTTCTGCGTCTGTATTTGTGTTTGTCTCTGACTCCCTTTCCCCCCAAAAAGTGACACTGTGTGCGTGCCAGGACCTATCTGTGAGTGCGTGTGCTCAGGTTTAATGACTACGTGAACGTTTGCCCAGACAACACAAGGAATCTGAAAGGATTTTCACCCATGTCGCGACTTTATTAAGTGAGACTTTTCTTCCCCGGAATTAAGTAACAGAATTTGTGGTTTAATTTCCCCAGAAACCCAAATAAACTGCTAGAAAGGAATCATCCATCACGACATTCAATCAGGGTGCTGTTCCTCCTCCTTTGAGCATTTCATTTAGGATTCCCACTGCCACGTAAATCACTTTGAAACGGTGATCACGCCCATCTCTCTGCACTATCCATGCATTTATGGGCCCGTGGTCAGTTTCCGTATTTCATTTCGCGGAATTTCAATACCAAAGTCCAGCCATCCAGCCGCCCACTAAGCGCCAAAGTTCAGCCAGCTGAATGGCAGCGAACTCTCCAGGGCACAGCGTGCAATGTCCTCATCCTGATTTGGTCCTGGTAATGGTCCTCGTCCTGCCATCCGCCACGTATGCAGAGCACGCGCTGATAACGTAAAGCAGGAGCGGTCCAAAGAGGAACCCAGGGCGGATGGGGGAACCCCCGGAGCACAGCATGGACATAATTAATTTGAATCCTTTTTCCCGCTGCTGCTGCTGCTGCTGCTGCTGCTTTTTGCGGTCCTGTCTCTCTGTTTTGCTTTGCATTTTTTCGCGTTACTTTTGCGTGCAACCAAAAATTAATCAAGTGCTAGTTACGCGAACCGCGCAGTTTTTAATTAAAGCAGCATCAAAGCGAACTTTTTTCCGCGGTATAGTACCATATTTCCATATAGGAAAATATCCTTTATGGATCTTAATTTTCTTTTAGCGAGAGAGAGAGCGCTCTTAAAGCTTTAAGGCCGCCGCCGTTGACACTTGCTGAGGTGTTCGCCAAACGCCGAGGGCGAACGACTGCGAATTCATAATACAAACCAATTTCATGCTGAATTAAACAGGAGTTGGGGACTCTGGGTGGGGCGAAGGGGTCCTGCGAACAATAGTTGAAGTATCCTGTCAACAGGCGGCTAGCAATTACAACAACAACTGGCATCGCACAAAGGCAGCACGTGCATTTTGCGCTTTTTAACAAGGGGAATGCCACACACTTGGCCTTGGGCGAATCGAGCAGCCACCACAAAACAGGCTTCCCATTTCAGAGTTTATTTTTACAGGGTAGCGGGGGTTACTAGGGGTATTTATCCAATAGAATATAAAAAGGTTTTATCAGCATTTAAAATGTTTTTAGCTTTTTTTAAAAGTTGGTTAATTTTTTAAAATGATTTATGTTTTTATAAACCAATTTTAATTGATTAATTTCCTTGTCACCATCCTGGAATTTTCGATTATAAAATATTTCACATATACAGAAACTGTTACATTTTCAGAGGTATCATCTTGTTCTTTACCCTAACTCCTTAAATTCCATTCCTTTTTAGTTAAGAAAAACTTTAGCGGTCCTTGGATTATCACACGTAGACCAGTCCCTGCCACTTGGCCTTGGGGATGAGTCCGCGGATGCCCCATCCTGGCTAGCTACAGCTTCTTCCTTCCAGATGAAATACACCTCAGGCACACCTCCAGACAAGAGTGCTGGCCTTTTCTCAAACCGAACAACGCAGCTGGGGCGACGTGTCTCGCATAATTTGCAGGCAAAGTGCACAACAATAGCTGCGCCCTCTGTCGCCCGGCATTAGCATTGCGAGGAGGGTGATGCAGAGGCAGGGGTGCGGAAAAATCCAGAGGGGTATAAGTTGTGACGCGTGAAATATTAGAAATTAAAAAACACATGACAAGCAATGTTGGCACTTTGATTTGTCTGCCAGCCGCAGACAATGTTTTTTGCAAAACCAACAACGAACCAGCCCCGACCCGCACTTTTAATAATCATTTCGCAGGAGGAACAAGTAATTTCCAGGGGCGCAGTAGAGGGGGAGGACTGTCTGCAGGCGCGGCCAATAAATTAGGAAACACCTGTTTTTAGCCGGCCAAGAGGCAACGTGGCGACAGATGTCTGCGAGGGGACGGGGTGAATCGAAACTGTTTTCCTGGCCGTAATGAAAATATTATTCCGACTACATAATTTGTGGGGCCCCCTGAACACGCACACCCTGCCGCCCTTAACCCCTCCGTGGTCTTTGGGGTTTGCCTGTAATTTATGTTACTTTTTTCTGCTGCTACTTGGCCGCATTTCGCGGTTTTTTATTGCTACGTGCGGAGAGTGAGAGGGAGAGCAGAGTAGAGCAAAGGATACAGTACATCACATGGAGAAAAATAGCAGGACATCATTAAATAGTTCGGGTGTCTACCAGCAGCATGAAAAGCTAGGGAATTCATTTAATTGTATAAGGAATTCCACAAAATTAGATTTGAAATAAATTAAAAAGGTGCCCAAAAGCATAATAAGAAATATTTGAAGTCTGTGTTTTAGATGTAACATTTTGGAGCATACTTTTGACCTCTCCTATAATTGGTTTAAAATTATTTTATTTTATTAAATTTTATAATTATTTTGAATTCTCCAAATTGGTTACTAGTATTTTTGCCGAGTGCAGGAAAAGAGAGGTATATAACGGACGGCCGAAAAGGAGGGGAAACAGGAGCAGACCACGCCATAATGTCGTCATGACAGACGCGGCCATAAAAGATAATTATGATTCCGGTAATAGGTTTTATTTTTCGCATGTACCTCTTTTGTTCATGGGCACAGCTCCCAGATCCCCAATTGCCACTGCCCCCTGCCCTTCGAAAACCCATTGCCAAAAGCCGGAGCTGTTGTTGTGTTAGTGGTTGCTCTTGTTGGCGGAGGTCCTGGCACAAAGGTCGACCTCGCTGGCTGGCTGTCGTCTCCATTCCGTCCCACTTTGCTGTGTCTACATTTACTTTTCGGGTGACCAACGTGGCATAGAAATTATGCGCATTATACGCGTCGCGCTTCAGCGCCTCGCTAAAAAATTATATCCGCGGAATTATGCGAACCCCGGTGGAAAACGAGGAAGGACTAGTGGGAGATATAGGGAGATTAAGAACCGTTCTTATACAACCTTTTTTGGTCAAGTAACATGAAAATAAAGAGGAAATACGTCACGGTAATTTCTTTTGGCAGATATCATTTGAAACAACTCAACTTTGATCAAGAGTAATAATAAAATTATTATTATCCATTTTCAGCTATTGATTTCTTAAGAGATCATAAGATTTGTAAGCCCTTTTTTAAGGCTTTAAGTAGTATTTTTTGTGTATTTGTAATACACATATAAGTACCTTATAGGAAGACCTAACACTATCCATATCCTTTCTCTAATTACTTCACTACTGCATATTCTTTGATTTTTGTTAAAAAATAATTTCCTAAACTATTTAAAATCGTTGACATTTTTCTACTGGCTCCCTTTTGATAAATGGCAAACGAAGAGCTTAAGATCCGTGTTACATTTTCAATTAGCAGCCCATCAAGGGGTAGCACTTTTCACACTAAGAACGGGGGATCAATGCCGTGTTTGCTATTCTAATGAACTTGTCACGCTTATGAAGATTAATGCCACCTTGGCACAGCTCCCATTTGGCGGATTCGCTAGGAGTTACCCGCTCGGCAGTTTCTCAATCAAACTCGCTAACAAAGAGTAATTGTCCCAACATGATAATTGCTTTAATGACGAATGCAAAACGAGTCGCGGGGACGGGGCTTCGTTCCTTCCGAATTTGATTAATGTGCCGCTGCCCCGGCAATTGACCCAGTTTCAATTAAAGGCGCTAGTGACAGGTCTCGAGTTATCCTGGCCAACCCCAGGACACTCACTCACTCACTCATGCTGCGAGCTCAAACAAGGAGCTGAAAATGAGCTGGTTTGGAAGTGAAGGGAAATAGGGAAATGACAGTTCTGTTGATGTCTAATGGAAAACGTGTGCGGGCATAAAAATGGCCGCTAAGAAAATGCATAAAAATGTGTGAGCATGTGTACATATGTGTGTGCGTCCGGAAGGACATGCAAGGACAAACGGAAGTCACACACACACACGCTCGCTTATCGGGGCAAAGTAACTTTTCCGCAGCAAATGCCAAAGTCCATAAAATATTTTTACACACACAGAGATCGGGGAGATACTCCGGAATACTCTTCTAACTGGAGCTGAGTTTTGAATGGGGTCGGGGCATACCTACACGTAAAAGGAGCCGGGCAGCAGGACCAGGATATCACTGAGGATATCTAAGGACTGTGGCGAAATTGTTTACACAAGTCATAAGCATTTTTTAGCGAGCCATCGCCTTGGACCTCCTCCTCGTCCTCTGTCTGTTTGCCAGTGTATAAAAGCCCCGGCATTTGCATAAACCTTTCCCGAGCTAGCTCCATTCCTCCTCCAGGTCCTCCTCTGTTTGCTCAGCCCATTATGCCGGGGGTTCCCCCGTTACCATCAACCACTTGGAGGGAAAACTTTTGACAACTGCAATAATCATAACTGCAACCGCTCGACATTGATTTCGAATGGCAAAAGATTGGCGGGCGGCGGCATCATCCTCGACCGACCGCTGGGCGCCATTAATGGGCCATTGTTTTACAAGTCGTTCCGAGTCCCGAATTCCGAGCTCCGAATCCAAGTGCTCGAATTTCCGCTTGATTTGAGCTTAGTGGCCGGCCCATAAAGCATCGCGAAAACTTTCCTCAAAGTTTTTCGGCGTTTCCAGTTTTATGTTCGCGATGGATTTCAGTGGGTCACCCGACGGGGTCACCAATTGAAATTGATATGCTGCTCGGAAGGTGCCTCAGCTCATCCCCGAAAATGCATTAACTTCTGTGTGTTTAGGTGTTCTGATTAGTTAAGCCCGATGAGGGATGATCCAGGGGTTGTTCTACACGGTACGAGTGGGGTATCTTGAGCCAGTGTAAGTCAAAGAATTAGCCTAAAGATCTTTGATTTAAATATATGGTTTATATATTTATTTTAATTTGAAAAGAAATATTTATACCTTATAAAAGAAATATATTATACTTACCTCAATACTGAGGTATCGAGAAAGCAACTTCGAGTGCGAGGAGCTACTGTCTGTCAATGGCTGCGAGTAAATAGGTTTTGTGGTCCTGGCATTTTAGGTTAAACGATATTTTGTACCGTGACATGTTTGCCTGTCGCCGGAGTCGCTGATTTTGATCCATGCGCCGATGATTGATGACACTTAATTGATGAACATCCCCGTGCCTTCCTTTGATTTCGCTTCTGTACGGACGGAGGACCCTCTCAAATGCTTCGAGCAAATATTTGCTTTGTCTGGCTTAAAGTGCCCCAAGTCGAGGGCAGCTTAAAGGCCCGAGAAGGCCAGCTGTTGACAGTGGAGACAAGCCGGAACAGTCCACCGGTCACGGACTCGTACTTGGACATAAACTGGCTATCCTGGCTGGACATTTTCCAGGTCACAGGTGCTTTTGTTGTCCGCATTAGATTTGCCTTCCACTGCCACGTCCACAAATCTCCCGGTTCTCGCATTCGGTCTTTTTGTTCGGCTGCCCTGTGTGTCCATTTGGCTGTAAAATTTATTTCATTTGTCCAACAAACCCAAACCCGAAACTCGAAACCCGACCCCGCATAGGCATGACGCTGACAGTTTTATGGCAAAGTTAAGCCGATATCAACGGCAGGACATGCGAGTGTGACCCCCCCAAATTCCCTCCCAGGATGCTCCATAAAAGTGTAAAATTTAAAGCTCTTCCGCCTTTCTACCTTGGCCATATAACCTACACAACAAGTGGGCTCTGTCGAACAAAGCGGTATTTAGGTTTTCCGCAAAAACCCTTTCGCCGGACTGGCAGGATTCGCAGGATTCACTCATGGCTGAAGCAGATAGCCGCGCCACCAATTGTGCAGCAATGCGGGAAATACGCAATTGTTATTTACAATTCTCAGCACTTTAAGGAGGAAAGTAATATATAAATATAATTAAATTTCAAAATATTGTTGCTAAATTATATTATCAATACTGAGTTAATATTTAAAAATTCATTACATCGCCTTTTAGAAAGTTGTAAGGTTTTACATATGTCAGCTCTATCTTTTTGTTTTTGTTATAGTTTACTCTTGCACACATCTAAAAAATTAAAAATTCGAGATGTCTGTTAGCAAATCCTTCGTGGACCTGTGGACAGGTCGCAATCTGGAGTCCGCCTCCCTTTTTTCCAATGTGGACTACCATCCGGGATCGATGAGGCCTGTGCTCTTTGTGTTCTACACCTTGGAGACGGTGTTCAACATGTTCTGCATGGGCTATCACATCACCGGCTTTCAGGCCATCCAAATGAATATGTTCGGTTGGGAGGAGCAGGCGCTCCACTACTTCTACCTGCTCACCTTCTACGGGTTCATGGTGCTGACCCTCTTCCAGAGTGTCAACCTGTGCACGGGCCGCACCCCGACCATTACCTCGGAATTGTTTAAGTCCACCGCCGCGGCTATAGCCTTCGTGGGCATATCCCTCACCACCATGTGGGACGCGGAGCGCCAGTACCACATGTTTGACCTCGAGGAGGAGGAGCCTGCGCCGGGCAAGTTCATCGATCATAAGCCGGTGCATCCGTTCTTCATTTATATGCGCGGTCAGTCGATCTCCTCCTTGGCCTGTGGAGTACTCTACCTGCTCCACGCCTGCCTCATGCTCGATTTCAAGCTAACCAACAAACGGGGCAGCGACGGGTACATGCCCATTCCTATGTTCGTGTTTGGGCGGTGGGTGCACACCAAGCTGGAGAAGTACCAATGGTTCCGAGAGTTTTCCCTCAACGAAATAAGTCTATAAGTCCCAAGTTTTGGAAGCAAACTGTATTATATTGTCCTTTTACTGCAGACATCCATGGATGAAACCAGAAGAAATTAATCCTAGTATTATTGATGAAGTAACTACTAGTGCTATGTCCATCAATTTTGTACTTGGTGCTGATAAGAAGGACATATATTCGTTTGGAATTAAAAATCTATCATCTCTGTACTTCGATTGAAAATTATACAATAATTATTTATAGAGATTACTAAAGTCAAGCCACAATAATAATATTATATGATAATTATTTCACGGGTTTTAAAGATAAAAAAAATACCTAGGTTTTACAATTACTTAGGAAACTGTAGACAACAAGAGATAAGTGAATGGCTTTTATAAAGAATATAAAAGCCATTCACTTATCTCTTGTTGTCTACAGTTTCGGTTTTTTTTTTTATGACTATATCTGGCACAACCTCTCAATAAAAGCATAAAATGTCAACTGAAAGAGCTGAACTAAGCTCTGCCGAAGCTTTCTCGCGTTGGTGATTCCCACAAGTGACCATTACCCACCTGAGGTTCCGATTCTTGGCGGTGGTCAGTGATCTCGGCGAGCACGTTCTTTCGATGACGCAGCTCTTTATTGCTTTATTGGGGCACGTAGCCCGTGGTTCCATTTCAGTTCCGGTGCTCTTGGCTTAATTAATTTGTTTCGTGTCGCTATCAATGCGACCGCTTATCAGCGCCGAAAGCGTTCGGGCCAAGAATCATAACAATAATAGCAGAACATGCTGAATATTTATCTCGGCCTGCAGTCAACCTGCCAACTTCGATTGGCAAGTGCTCCGCCAGTTGACGGTGGCACGTAGACCCAACCAGAAGCCCCAAGATGCGCTCTCCCAAGCGGCTGCTACTGCTCCCATTGATGCTGCTCACCTGCTCCTGCTTCTGCTCCCAGGCGCTCGACGAGGAGAGCCACTCCACCTCGGTGGCCGGGATGGTGAAGCTGCTCGAGGTGGAGGCCCAGCTGATTGACAATCTCCTGGAATATGCCGACGAAATGGAGAGCAAGCTGAAGATAGTGCGCAGGTGAGTTTTCCCAAGTTATAGGACTAAGCTTTCTCAACCTATTTCGCATTACTTTTCCCCTTAGGAGCATAGCCAGCATGTTGCAGGAAAATTTCAAGGCTCGCAGCTCCACGGAGGAGTATCTGTCCAATCCCCTGAACGCCTTCTCCCTCATCCGTCGAATGAATCGCGACTGGACGGTGTGGCAGCTATACATGGAGGACCCAGTGGGTCTCAAGCAGGTGGATAAGATTCAAGAGCTAAGAGAGCACATGCCCACCAGCACTGATTTGGAGGAGGCAGTGACCGCCCTGGATCGCATTCAGAACACCTATGGCTTGAAGATAGCTGACATAGCCAATGGAAACCTTAATGGGAAGCAGTATAAGTGAGTAAGCACCGGAAAAATAATTTTAGGAGTTATCAAAATTAGTTGTGAAAAATATTTGTAATTTATACAACAAGTTATACCAGTTGCCCAATTATTTTGCATAGTATCTGATTATTTTAACGATTCTTTTCTATATTCTGCAGTGTAAGTCTAATAGTTTTGGACTCTTATGCCCTAGGACAGATTCTCTTTGATCAGGGCCAATATGTAGCAGCTGCTGGGTGGCTCTACCAAGCCATTGTTACGATGGAGAAGTATTCTCTAGCAGCTCCCATGGAGCTATCCAAAACCGAGGTGCGAAGTCTCTACGCCGAGACCCTGTTGAGACTGAGTAAGTTTCAAACATTTGGCAGAGACAACTCAGCTAACCATAAAATCCATATAGAGCAGAACGCGGATGCCCTGAAAGTTGTAAACATTGCATTGGCTGATAAGCCGCATGATGTTAAACTTCTGCTGAAGAAATCGGAAATAGAAACACTGATAAGGACGGGAGCCAACGTCGCGCCGCAGAAACCGACGGTATGTTACCACTCACCTGGCTGGCTGATAAGGTCACCTGCCCCCTTCAGATAGGGCTAAATTTAACTAAAACAGAAAGATAACACACAGAAATAATATTTATGTTTAATAACTGCTTTATTTGTAATATTAAATGATTTCATGTTTTATACTTTACAGACAGTGAACCCCGTTGGACCAAGTGCCTACCAGTTGGGCTGCCGAGGGCAGTTCAAGCCATCCGCAGATGCGAGACTCCACTGTCGCTACAACAGCACCACCTCGCCCTTCCTGATCCTGGCTCCCCTCAAGATGGAGCTGGTGGGTCTGGAGCCATACATGGTGCTCTACCACGACGTGCTCTCCGCCGCGGAGATCCGGGAGATGCAGGACATGGCCACTCCCGACCTGAAGAGGGCCACTGTCTTTCAAGCCTCGTCCGGCCGCAACGAAGTGGTGAAGACGAGGACCTCCAAGGTGGCCTGGTTCCCTGACTCCTTCAGTCCGCTAACGGTTCGATTAAATGCCCGAATCGCCGACATGACCGGTTTCCAGATGTACGGTTCCGAGTTGTTGCAACTGATGAACTACGGCCTGGGCGGTCATTACTCCACTCACTACGACTTCTTCAACAGTACTGTAAGAAATAATAATATTATTATTATTATTATTAAATTTATTTAATACTTAATTTATTTTCAATATAGGACTCCTTTAAGACTGCTGTTAATGGCGATCGCATTGCCACGGTTCTCTTCTATGTGAGTACATTTTTAAGTCAGCGCGTGAAGCAGTTGGGAATTTTAATTTTTGTTATCCCAAACCCTATATTTTCATTCCAGCTAACGGATGTGGAGCAGGGCGGTGCCACTGTGTTTCCAAATCTACAAAAGGCTGTGTTTCCCCAGCGTGGATCTGCCATAATATGGTACAATCTCAAGGACGACGGTGAGCCCAACACTCAGACCCTCCATGCCGCCTGCCCCGTTATAGTGGGCTCCAAATGGGGTAAGTAAATCATTTATACTTCTTTCTAATATAATAATCATTATTATATCTTAAATAGTTTGCAATAAATGGATCCGTGAGCGCGAACAGCTCTTCAGACGACCTTGCCTTAAGAAAAAGTGAATGTGATTCTCAAGTTAACAAAATTTGTTCAAGTGATACTATACGCCCACAATGAAACTCAATAAAGTCAACCTTAAATCGATCAAACTGTCAATTAAACTTGTGATAGGGACAATCAGAACCCTCCCAAGCTTGAGGTATAATTGAAGTTGGTTTTTCCAGTACCATTCATCATACTTATAAAAGGGAAACACCTGTCAAATTCCGATCTATCAGTTTACTGATAGTTTACCCGTGAATATTACCGAACTCTAGGTTGTATTTTTAGATAAGGAATTTTATAAGGAGTTATCAGAAGGTTGGGGGGTAAAATGTTTTACCAAATATGGGTTCTCTTCATATTTCCCATCGGAAAAGAGGAGGCTCTGAAAGTACAGGGTATAAAAATATTATCTAATACAACATAAACACCGACAACATGACCCTCTACTGGAAAGTTCTGCTGGGAATTCTATTAGCTGTACTTCCCTTGACCCAGGCAGCTCCTCTGGAAGGGGAGCACTCCCTGTCGCTGGTGACAATGGTGCCGCTTCTTGAGCTGGAGAAGAAACTAATCGATAATCTCGATGACTATGCCAAGGCCTTGGATCAGAAGCTACAGGTTATCCGCAGGTTGTTATCGGTTTTAAGGGATATACCTCTCTATAGTCTCTAATCCCCATCAGTCACATCCTGGATATGCGTGCGGAGAACGAGAAGGGGCGACTGAACCCTATGACCTATCTATCCAATCCTCTGAATGGCCTCTCCCTCATCCGGAGACTGCATCAGGATTGGGTTGGTTGGCGAGAGTACATGGAGCAGTCGGTTGGCATTGTCCAGATGCGGAACATGGATGCCTGGCACCGGGAACTTCCCACACAAGTGGATCTCTCTGAGGCCTGTGACGGAATCGTCCGCATACAGAACGTTTACAATCTCAGAGTCGGCGACATCATCCGAGGTAAACTCGCCGGCAGGCAGTACGAGTGAGTATTTAACTCGTTTTTTTCACTTTTAAGATCTAGCTGGGAAGTATTCCTCACAGTGCCAGGATGAGTGCCGCGGATATCTTTGCGGTGGGATATTATCTTCGCAAGACTTCTAGTTTTGCTGCTGCCTTTCAATGGCTCAAGGAAGTTCGTCCTCTCTCGCAGGAGGATCTCTCATCACAGCAAGATCATCTTTTTATTCCCGAGAAGGCAGTCATAAAGGTGCTTACTACCATGCACGTGAATGAGGGTAGGTTTCCCCGATCATAGATTCCCCCACAATCTTAAGTCTCATGCCTCATGCCTAGGACACTTCTCCGTGGCCCTGCGCCTTCTTAATTATTGGCTGAAGCTTTTCCCCCACGATGCCTATCCAGAGCGAGTCAGGCTGGCCCTCAAGGAACACATGAAGTACCAGCCAGAAGCGCCTTATAGTAGACCCTTTGATCTGGTGACAGATGCTGCCACCAAAGAGCTCAGATGGAGTTGCAACGAAATACTAAGGAGCCGCCACTCTGGGCGACTCCACTGTTCCTACAACTCCAGCACCACACCATTCCTTCGCCTGGCGCCGCTCAAGATGGAACAGATTGGGCTGGAGCCCTATGTGGTGCTCTACCACGACGTGCTCTATCCCCGGGAGATATCCGAGCTGCAGAGCTTGGTCATTGGCCGGCTAAGGACGACCTACTCGGGCGATCAACAGAGTACGGCGGTAAGGCGAGTACGGAGCGGCAAGGCCCTGTGGGTGAACAAGGAATTTAGGAGGCTGACTAGACGGATCAAGCGGCGTATACAGGACATCAGTGGACTGGATTTGGCGGACTCGGAGAAATTGCAAGTAATTATCATCGATAAAAGCTCAAAACCCCATTCGCTATTACGTGAACCCACTTACAGATAATAAACTATGGAATTGGTGGACACTACGACGTGCACACAGATTTCTTTAACATTTCTGGGAACAGTGATGCTTTCCCTACCACCATAAGATTATCGGGAGACCGCATGGCCACTGTTCTGTTCTATGTAAGTGGACTAAGACATCTGTATCTTCCCATAATGGTTCTGTCCTGTCTTCCAGCTGTCCGATGTGGAGCAGGGCGGCGCAACGGTCTTCCCCTTTGCCGGATATTCCGTTCTTCCACGCGCAGGAACTGCCCTCTTTTGGTACAATCTGCACACTGACGGAAGCGGTGACACGGCCACCATACATGCCGCTTGCCCTGTGATTGTGGGCTCCAAATGGAGTAAGATCTCTCTATTGAATAAGTAATACAAACTAAGTTAAACCTACATTTTCCCTGAAAGTAATGACCCAGTGGATAGCTGAGAGGAAGCAGATATTCAAAAGGCCCTGCCTGAGTCCCTCTCCAGGGAATTACTGAGCCAAAAATTATTAAATTAATTAAGTGGAGTTTTAAATTATAGTGACTGGTTAATAAAAGAAAAAAAGTAAAATCTAAGCAGGCCAACCTTTTTATTTCTGGTTCATAAGGCTTTCCGGATCCAAGATATATATAAACACCCAATGAATCACATAAGGATGCTGTCGCCAGGCTTCCTCCTGGCCCTGCTGCCCCTCCTCACTCTGATTCAAGGCGGAGTAAAGCAAAACAGCCACTCGTTTTCGGTGGATTCAATGGTGCCGCTCCTGGAGCTGGAGAGGAAACTGATCGACAACCTCGAGGAATATGCCAAGGCCCTGGATCAGAAGCTACATATCATCCGCAGGTTGCTTAGCTCCTCATTCCAAGGAAGAGAGTCTTTCATTAACCCATCTTCCATCTCAGTCACATCCTAGCAAGGCGAGCGGAGAACCATAAAGCTCAACTGGACGCCATACCATATCTATCCCATCCTCTGAATGGGCTCTCTCTCATCCGGCGACTGCACCAGGATTGGGTTGGTTGGCGAAAGTACATGGGGCAGCCGGTGGGTGCTCCCCAAATGCGGAATTTCGACACCTGGCGGAGCGAGCTTCCCTCAAAGGAGGACTTCGAGGATGCCTGCGAGGGAATAGTTCGCGTTCAAAGCACCTATGACCTGGAAATTCCAGATATTATTGGTGGTGAGCTCCATGGCAGGCAGTACAAGTGAGTAGAAGTCCAGTTGAGGTTGCTTCTTTACCATTAACCCATCCTTATAGTGTCAGCATGAGTTCCGCTGACATATTTGCCATTGGTCAGTATCTCTTCAAGACGTCTAGGCCCACGGCAGCTATTCAGTGGCTGGAGCAGGTTGATCTTCACTCGCAGGAGGACCTTCTGCCAGCGGAGCTTTCTGTTACGGAAGAAGGGATGCTGCAACTCCTGGCCCTGGCCCACAAGAACAAAAGTAAGACGTCTTAGCTTTTTAAGATCCATATGGTAACCCATGTTGTCTAGAAAAATACTCGGAGGCCTTGGACTTGCTGGATCGTGGCCTGGAACTCAGACCCTGCAATGCTGCCTTGCTGCGACATCATCGTGAAATCAAAGCTCTCAATAGAACCTCATTCAATTCCTCAATTGTGGAAGACAAGAATCCTGAGGGACTGATAGAGATGGCTCGGGCTTGCAAGCCCTCCCCCACGAACTCCACCGGACTCCACTGTGCCTACAACTTCAGCACCACACCGTTCCTTCGCCTGGCGCCGCTCAAGACGGAGCTGGTGGGGCTGAAGCCATATGTGGTTCTCTACCACGACGTGCTCAGCCCCCGCGAAATGTCCCTTATAATTGACATGGCGATGCAGAAAATAGAAAGGACGGGAACGATTGCGACGAATGCGACCAACTCTAAGACACACGCCAGAACTGCCAAGTCCCGTTGGCTGACCAGGCAGATGACTGGGCTGGTCAGACGCATTATCAGGCGGATTCACGACATGACTGGCTTTGATTTGGTGACCGCCGAGCTGTTTCAGGTTTGCTAACGGAGAGCTAAACAGACACACACTACATGTGTCATTCCAGGTAATCAACTATGGCATAGGAGGACACTACGCGGTACACAGGGATTTCTTTAACCGCTCATCCGAGTTCTGCAAGACGAAAGACAGATGTGGGCTGATGGGGGATCGCATCGCCACAGTTCTGTTTTATGTGAGCTATTCAAAAACGTAATTTTTATATAATCTATGACCTTCCCCTGTCCCAGCTCTCTGACGTGGAGCAGGGTGGAGCCACGGCCTTCACAGAGGCAGGATATATCATCTATCCGCGGGCCGGAACCGCTCTCCTTTGGTACAACCTTCACACGGACGGTGACGGCGATATGTCGACCAAACACACTGCCTGCCCTGTGATTGTGGGCTCCAAGTGGGGTGAGCACCGAGTCGGCGATTAACTCCAAATTAAATAGATTTAACCCCCGATCCCATGGCAGTGATGACCCAGTGGATACACGAACGCGGGCAGATGTTTATCCGGCCCTGTTTGCCCCGCGAAAGGGGAGCCGCTCCGACTCCAATTCCGATTCCGGACTGAGAACCAAACGAGATCATAGACAAACAAATTTCCGGCATAATCACTCCGCACACTTAACAGAAACCCAACCAGCTCAGCTTAAATGCTTTTTAAAATGCCAACACGGAAAGAATAAAGTGCTGAGTGGTTGATAGTCTGCCCCCGACTAAGGGACTCTGCTCCAGGACGTAGGTAAAAACCAAAGGCCACCGCAGCCGCATTTTAGCATACTCCTCTAGGCAGACCCACTCCCGAATCCCGTCTCCTGGTGGCGTCTAGTGTCTGACACCGCGTACGTGATGTGCAACTTAATGTTTCAATTAGAGGTGAAGTGGCGCTTGGGCAGGGGCTATCGTTATCGTTTCCATACACAGGGAGAAACTATTAATTATGCTTTACAGAGACTAACAGTTGGTTTCTTTAAGTTGGTGGTTGTAGAGAGATTTTTCTTGATTTCTTTAGCTAGGATTATAGTTAGAGGTAAACCAATATTATTTAAAATTATAATATTCCATATATAATCCCACAACTTTTGTGCAGTGTTACTTCCCTCTGGGGGTGTATTTGGTGCTGTGTTTGCCCAACTGGGATACGAGTATCTCTATCAGTCTGTGCACTTATCTGCTTTTAAAAACTTTTAATAATGAACTCTCGCTCACCGCCGAGCGACGTGTTGGTGTCAGGACCTTTAGCCCTCATTTTGTTTTTTTTTTTACCCAGCTGACTCGGCAGTTTGGCTGCCTGAAAACATCCTGTTCCCAATCCATAATACACCTTATTTTGGCATTGGTAGTTGAGTCACTAAACTTTTTTAGCTTAACAAAAACTAAAAAAATATGAAATTAAATAACAAAAATAACCTAAAATCTACCACAAAATCAATCTGAATCTTAAGGAAAGAAAAAAGGGATAGCCCACAAGGTTAACAACTCCCTTGCCTGACCGCCCAACACCTTTTAATAAAGCGAAATGTCAATAAATAAAAAATTGCCGACATATGCCGAAAAAGTCCTGTCCTGCTGACTATCAAGTGGCCCCCAGTAGACGCAGGAATCGGCTAGATAGAGTTCCAGATGTCCTGCGCCCCAGGATATTATTCAAAATATGACTGAAGGGAACCCGCGGCAGTCGTCTATAGCCATGGCCCCGAAGGAGTTGTACCTAAAAACGAATTTCGATTTGATTGTGTGCACTTTACGGCGTGTCCTGGACCCACCGAAGCCTCCACAGAGATGATTACATATGCGCAGACCAATAATTTTGCCGCACAGCGGCGAGAGGAGTGGAGAAATCGTATCTAACAAGGTTAAGAAACGTTCCGAGGCTGAGAGAGTAGAGCATTGATTGTATAAATCTAGTAAAATGTTTTATATGCGCACCGAAGATGAATGGGGGATGTGGGATGCGGGCTGCGGCAAAGGGTTGGCCGCCCACATTTTGTGGTCAATGAAGGAAATATGATTTGGATTTTGTTACTTTGATTACACACATTACATGCGAAAAATGAAAAAGTAGCAGCCCCGGCCAGACAGACCAAAGGGGTCAGCCATCCAGGGTTCGTGGTGTGCGTGTGTTTGTAACAACGTGTGTTAAATTTCAAGTTGCGGTCTGCCGTCGTAAAGCATTTGATGGCCCCGAGTCTACGCGCAGGAAATTGAGTTTTTCGAGCAGCTGCCACAGCCGAAAAAAATAAGAGAAAAAAAAACCAAGTTAGAGAAAGGAATTCATGTCTCTGCCTCACTCAGGGTCAGCTTGGTTAAATCGATAAATTTGCTTCAAGCTAATTTAAATTTAAATCTAGAATATGCCACCGATCGCTCAATCAATCGATGGACCTGCCTTTCAGCACCTTTCAACACCGGCAAGGTGAGACGTCTATTTATACCTGAGCAAGGCACAGAAGGCAGAGCCATTGCCCCCTGTTGTTCACTGAGGGAATAGGTTTTATTTTTCAGTTAAAAGGAATATTTTTAAATAATTTAAATATTGTTAAATGGTCTTCTTTTGAATTTTAAATAGGCAATCAAGGATTTTTATGAAACTAAAATTAAAATTTTGATTGGAGTTTCTTATTTCTGACATACTTTGGTTAATCTCTAAATAAAGAGTTGACATTAAAATATATTTACCTTCAGAGTTCGTAAGAACTTTCAAGAAAAATAATAAATTAATATTTGTTCTTATGCATAACTTAGATATTGGTTTTTAACTTTGGTATCTGGTCTCTTTTTCTTTGCTTTTTTTTTTGTAAGCTTTCCTTTGTCTAGATGGCCTTTTTTCCTGCAGTGCAGGTACATCGCCTGATCGAAGGTGCTGACAGGTGCCAAGGCATCGAGTACACCAAGTATCTCGATCTATTCGTCTGTGGACTCAATCAGCAGCATCGATTGGCAGTCGGGCAACGGGCATAAATTGATTAAATGCCAGTGGACGGGCCGACGACTCACAATCAATTACGGCAGGACGAATTTGACAGGAACATTTGGTGGAGTGGCTGGGGAGTGGAGTGATTGCATAATCTGGACAGTTGCATGCAAATCGAAATCAGCCCGGCACAGTCAGTCAGCCAGTGGAAATCAATGCCAAAGTTGATTTACGTGTGCGGACGCCAATTGTCCTCCGCTGGAGCGAAACAATTGCAAGTCCCCGGAGCCGGAGCCGGAGCCCCCAATCCAGCTTTGGCCATATCGAAATGATTTGGGCCCCGAACATGGAAGAGCCAATGACAAATGCAGCTAAACGAATTATGTCTAATGGCATTTCAGGTTGAAATGCGATTAAAATGCAATTTGAAATGCAAAACATTTCCCTTTCCCGCCTCGATCCCTTCGGGTTGCCCTGGCCGGCCGGCACTTTAAGAGTTTTCCCTGTCTGAAAACAGAAATCTGCCTGGCTACCAGCCAAAAGTTTCTATTCTGTTTTTGCTGTTCTGTTGTGTTCTAGTGTTCTATGTTGCGGTCATGTCTGGGATGCACTTGCTCCTCTGCCGGCTGCTGGCTGCCAGCCTGGCACCTGGCTGACCATTAAGGGGCTGCGATAGATTGACTTCAAATGTCTTAGAAAATCTTAAATCGCGCAGCCCAAAATTTATGTGGCCCCGTTGGACAATTAAAACTCCATTGCGCCGCGGACAAAGTATGTTAGCCAGGAAAAGTGTGAGTATTTTTTGTCTGCCAAGATATTTTCCTCGAGCTCGGTACCTTTTGTCACCTCAGTCTCTGTCGCGGCAATGCACAGAGCAAAATATTCTGTATTTTTTATTATTAAAATAAAGGTAAGTATATGGTAGGAAACATATTTTCTAGAGCATCTTTTTGAATATTAAATGTGATTTAAAAGTTCGACACAATTTACATACAAAGTAAACTGTTGTAGAATTAAAATTTCAATTTTAAAATTACAATTTATATTACGGAAATTCAAGGTTATCTTTTTTAAGATGAAAACTATAGACTTTTATCCTGAAATAATTTTGCGTGTACTCCTTCCTTTCACTTCACTTCAGCTCACTTTCCTTTTCTTTCCCGACGACAACGAAGCATAATTTATGCGTTGGCATTGGCCGGAGACTGGGTCTGGGAATAGGAGCGGGATATGGGAATGGTACTGAGCAATGGAGCTAGTGTTGGGTGCAAACCTGGCCATTGGACACATTGCTAGACAAGCGAACATGACAGCGGCTATGTCGCCGTCGTCTGCTTCGCTCCCTGCTTTGTTCCTTGGTGGAATTTCACGTGGAAAAAGTCGCAGCCGGCAAACGTAAAAATTATTTTAATTAAAGCAGCAGCAGAAAACGAGGGTTAGGTATAAAAGAAAAGACGAATACTGAGTGCTCTAGTTAAGGGAAAATAAAAAATATAAATATAAATAATTACTGTTTCCCATTTAAGCTTATTAACTATTACTGGAATTACTTGAATATTTAATCTTATTTCATTTTAATTAATTATTATTCTATATTATATTTAACTAAGTCTAAAAATATTTGTTTATCTTCTATTAATTAAAAAGGACTCCCCTAGTCCATGAAGAGTATGAAAAGTGAAGAGTTGAGACGACGGACAATGAGAGAGGTGTGTGTGTGCCAGGGATAAATAAAAAGGAGGCGTGATCGTGGGGCGGCGATGTCCCTGCTCGATTTGCGCTCTGCATTTGTCATGATCTGTTTGTTTTGATGTATGGCCACGTGATTAATTTAGCCAGATCGGAGCGGAGTTGTCCGTGCCGCATGCCCGTGATTTATTTCGCTCGATTTGCACTTTGTTAGCGAACGAACATCTCCACTGCCGGCGCATACTTAAATTCATTTGCCCAACTGCAGAATTGCCAAGTAAATGCGAGCGTAATGGCACACGTTTCTGTTCTCGGTTCCCTGCTCTCCCCCAGCAGGAAAAGACACATTGATTACGCTTTTTATGGAGCCATCACCTGCCACTCGCCGACAAGTAATTTGCATATCCATGGACTCCTTCATCTCCCCCCGATAGGTAAAATCAAATCAAGGCAAATGCTCGCCGGCAGATGCGACACCTCGCAAGTATTTTTGCAGCCGTATCCGAGTCTGGCGCCTGCGTTCGCATCTGTATCTCTACCTCTACACACAATTCGATTTTATGTTTGCACACGCAGCAACAATTTCATTGTTTGCAAAATAATTGCAAACCTTCCCAGCAGCTGCGCCCACAAATCCATCCACCTTCCCGCCTCCCCAAAAAACCGAGGTGTGGGTTCCTGGGAGTTCGATTGCGAAAAGCGAAAAAAGAAAAGCGCCCAGCCAGGGATTTTCACTGGCAAATTGCTGGCGAAAAGTAGTCGTCCCAAACAATTAGCACGGAAACAATGGATGAGCCAATATTTCGGTTTTTGGTTGATGGCCCTAAAAATGGATTATTGGCCAGTGAGCATAAATTCGCCAGTTGATGGAGGAGCCGTTGGCACTCGATGCAGCCGCAGCTTTCACCAACCGGAAGTCCACTCCATTTAATCCACGAATTTCGCGCCATTCGCGCTGGTCAGCTTTTGGCGGCAACGCAGAGTGTGTGTGTGTGTGAAATTTTCATATACCTTATGTTTACAGGGTTGCGAGGGTATACAGGAATAATAAATACTATATACTAATCTTTTAACAGATTAAATTAAAGTATTTATGGCCAAATTGCTAACTTAAAACCATTTATTTTGTGACTACAAGGACTTCTTTTAAAGGTTCCAAGTAATAGGTATCTTTTACTCGTTTAGTGCAAGCCCAAAAATGCCTTTTTTTGTGTCCTCATTTGAGAGTGCCTGCCGGAAGGGGGAGTGTCACAAAAAGGTACACCGCAAAATGCTGGAAGGACGAACAAAAAAATAGTTGGCACTGGGAATGCTTCCGTTTTTTTTCGGGGCTTCCAACTGCAAACAGCGGCGAGTGTAGTTCAAACCAAAGAACCTAGTTTGAAATCAATTGAAAACAATAAAAATAACTAAGCTAAACTAAACTGCTCTCGTAATCCCCGACCAATTCATGCCACTTTTAACGGCCCATCCACCTTAACAATTAAGCTTAATTTGAATAATCAAAAGCCAACAAACAAGAGGCAAACTTCGGGCGCGTGCAATAAAAACTTTGCCAGCCATCGAACCTGACAATAAATTTTCGGCGGCGAAACAAAAACAAGCGCAACTAATGAAAGAGAGTCCTGCTGCGGCAAGGACTCGAGAACGGGGTCTGAGGGGTTGCTTTCTAAGAAACTTAATTGAAATAATTTCGGCAGGCGTTCCCCGGGAATCAAAGCCTGCCGAGGGGTGAGTTTGGAGGAAGAGTCCAAAGTTTTACGACAAACTGAGCAATCAAAGGGAATCGCCAAAGGGGTAAGTCCGTCTGCGAGATGGAGGATTTGGGTATATGAGTATGGGAATTACCTTTAATATGCGATAAACATCAGCAAAGTAAGGGACTCCACATGTAAATTCAAGTACTCTTCAAATTCCATGCCCCTCTATGTTCCTCTGGAAACATTTAAGGGCAAACTTTGGCAGACAACTCCTTGGAGCCTTTGGCTATTTGTGAGCCAAACTTGGTCCGCTTTTAAATGCCAGCCAGCGCTCACCTCGCGGAGGAAGCGCGTCGAAGCGCATCTCGTGAGCTAACGAATAGCCTCCAGGTTATTGGGTATAAAAGTACGCTACTTGTATCTTCTACAGCTCATTAGAATTCATTATGAATCTCCCCAGCCAGCCGCAGGAAATAAATAATAAACAAAGGGAAGGGATTCGACTGAGGCCAGACAGATAAATAATCAACACCTGTTTCGGGTGTTGTTTAGCTCTTCGCAAAATAAATGCAAAACAATAGATTATAAAATAAATATTCTTTAATATGGATTTTAATCTAAAGAGTACTGATTTTGGTAATTGCCCTTCAAGCTGCTAGAAACTGACACAAGCACATCAATTATGCGAGTCCTTCTCTCGAAAAGAAGCTTAAATTCCATCTAAAATTAGTCTAGAAGGAAACGGGAGCAGGAACAGGACTCGCATGGCTTATTTAACTTAAACGTAACTCAAACAGGAAAAACACAAATAAAATAATATGGAGCGGGAAGACTGCGATGGCAGTGCCGAAAAAGTCTGTGGCAAAGTAAACGATTAAAATATGCACAACACGAGTAAACATATTTTCAAGAAGTAAATATCCTCGAGCAGCATTTTCGGAGGAAGAAAACCGAGCTCAGGAGCGCATGAAATGTATTTAAAATATGCCAAGTGGCAGACAGCCCCGCCTGCCCCTCTTCTGCACACCCCTCAAGGACTCAGGACACAGGACACGTAGCTGCAAAGCGACGACAGCGAAATTGGGAAAAGGAAACGGAGTCGGGCGAGAATAGATGAAGGACGAAAGCCAAGACGAAGGCGAAGAAACTGCACGTGGGCACAAAAGGCGCAAGGTAAATAAATATTGTAGCTGAGCAGGACGAGAACGAAGGACGAAAGGGGAGGTCCTGAAAGGCTCCCCTCGCTCCCCTCACGTATTTTGCCGCTAAGATACTTACAAGGATTAAAGAGTCACTCAAGTTAAATGCATTGAAAATGAACCAAAAGGAGCGTAAAAATGTTGCGCACTCTGACGGAACTTGTTCACTTTCCAACGGAGGAGGATGTCGGCTGTGGGTCCTGTAGGTGTGCGAGTATTTCTGGCAGTAGCTGCTTCCTTCTTGGCTCCTTGTGGCACTTTTAATTTTACTCACAGTTTATTCAATCTTCGGTAGCTTGCCTTGGCATTTCCGTATTTTTCCTCACATTTCTTGCAGCTCCCGAGTGGCAGTTGTTGATTTAGCGGTGTTTAAATTGAGTCGTATTAGTTGGATTAAGCCCGAGAGCAGCTTGAGGTTCGGTTTACGCCCAGTTAAAGCAAAGCAGCTAAGGAAAGTGGAACAGAAATTCAGTTAAGTACTAAATAAACCAATTTAAAATATGTTGGCAGCCAAGAAGTAGGGAAATTCTGGAAGTAATATGATTTAATACTACCTTAAGCCTTCTTCGAAGAAATGAAATTACCCAGCAAGCCAATATATTTTGGTATATATTAATAATTTGGTATTATTACATAATTAAATATTATCTCTGCATACTTTAAATTGATTTTAAATACCTGAAAATCACTTTTTGTAAAATTACTAGAATTTAAGCCACATTTTAGAAGCCCTTCAATCCCTATGAGAAAATCAGGTTTATTTCGCTCTTTGTGAGCGAGCCACAATTAATGGATTTTTATTGCCGTACATCATTCAAAAATTTGTCAATAGATTGGGCCAGACCGCAGCCCATTTAATATATATATATAAGGGGAGGACCGGTCGTAGGACCGCCCCTTGGATCCCCACCTCTCTCGGGGGGATACTCCCTATAGGTATTTTATTATTTATCAGGCAGGCACGATCGGGGAGTGCCAGTGCCTGGCCGCTGTTTTATATTATAAAGGCAATATTTCTGTGAGCGAAACAATAAAGTCGCGCTGTCATTGATTTATTTGTCTGCCTCCGCGTGGCAACAATAAACTGTGACTGTGCAGCGAAATGCACTCGCACAATGCTGCACAATGGCCACCTCAGCGGTGGTTCAAATGCAGGCAGTCTGAGGGTTGGGAAAATCCAGGAAAATCCAGGAGAAGGGCGCTGCTGCTGCAGCGGTGTCGAGCCTCAAACATAATTCATTTCCGCTCATTGTCAGCGCGCCGATTTTTCGCATTGCATTTAAAATAAGCGAAGCCATGAAAAAGAATCTCAAGTGTAAAAATACTCCCGAAAAAAAATTATAATAAAAATAGGGGAAAGGACAGTGCATCCGGGACAATGCAGGTAAATTGACTGTGGATTTTGGGGCTTTGTCCTGGCCAAATTGGTCGACGGCAAAAAGAAATCCAGCTCGACTCATTGAACAATTCGCCAGATTCAACCCACACTCACTTAAGCCTCTCCCCTTAAAATGCTCCTGACATTTGGGACTTAGCTCGACCGGGGATGACATAATTAAATCCTTGCAGTAATTAAATTCCCCAAAAAATCATTCCCCCGGCTCCGCTTCACAACGGCAAACACACAACCCTTCCAGAAACTACCTTAATTGCAGGCGATAAGCCAGAAGACGGGGCGCATACGTAATGCAAATTATTTTCAACATTTTCACATTTAATTGCAAAGCGGATGAGAAAATGTTCGGGTGGGAGGGGCACCGAAGGGACAACTCGGCACATTCATTAAGCCAACCCCTTGAGGGACGGGGAATGGTCAAGTGTCCCGTGTCCTGTGTCCCGTGCCCTGCGTCCTTTATCCGAATATATACACCACCAGTCCGTGGGCAGGCCAGTGGAATGCGGCATTCTCATACATGGCGTGCCAGCTGGAAATTAAGTTTTCGCATTTCCTACCTTTCTCGCCATATGGGACTCGCTCTCTATTTCCATTTCGGACCTCGGACTTGAGTTGATAATCCAGCATAATGCGCTTTTATTTCGAATAATAATGTTGCTGTCGACATCGGTCCGGGCTCATTAAATGCCAGCGAGTCAACCCCAAGCAAAAAAATACCAGTAGAAAACAAAAAACAGTCAGTGGGTTTCACATAAAAGTTGCAAAGTCCCAAAAAGGTTTGTCCACCGCAAAATTGCTGCACGAGGTGTCAAAGTTCATTCCGTGGCTGGGAATTAATTCCTATGCATAAAGGGTATCCCCCTTTTAAATTTTCCAGCAAATTAAGTAGGACTTAATGCCTGCCCCTTTAAAAACATATGCATATGTGTGTGCTGTGTGATGTATGTATATTTTTTGGAGGTGTGAATCCTTGGAATGCCTTTCGGCACCGAGATGACAAACGCAGTCGCATAAATTCCAACGAACCTCGGTTAACCGGAGCCGGGGAGCCCACAATAAATCTCATGAAAAACGATTCCGGCATTTTTACCCCCAAAAAGGAACGTTGGGACACACTTTTGGCTTCTTAACTTTTCACTTGGCAAGCACAAAATTCTTGCGGCATTTGCTCAAAATAATTTATCATTTCCCCGAATTTAACGAATGAAATTTTGAGAAAACTACAACTACCTTTTTGTGGCTTAAAGTTTTGTCAAACCGTTTTTATGGCCATTTAAAGTTTTTCGGGGGTCGCCTTTTTCGTAATCGTAATTTGTCGAAAATTGTTGAGATTCCACGGGAGGACCCTTACCAGGTGGGAGGGTGGGGCGTGTGGGAATACCTCAACATTAAAATGCCATTAATGCATTTGCGTAATGTTTGAGTCCCCGCCTTGCAACGCTTTTCCACTTTCCCGGGGCACACACCTCATTGAAAGCCCATTAAAGTGACTTATGGACCGATTCCTGTCCTCCTGTTCCTCCGCCAGGGAGAAATGTATGTAAAAATTGCATTAAAAGCGTGGGCGGTGGGCGGTCGGCATCGAGGGTGCATTTGTCTTATCAGCCAGGTTCGAGAGCCGGGTTTCGGGCCACAGTCCCCATTTGCCCATGTTACCATGGCCAACTGGCAAATGGCGATGGCCACATTTGCCTGACCATAATGAGCGGCAATTACCGCATCGGCCGCAAATTTGCATTGCACACTGCGAAAAATGTTGCAGCGAATGCCCGAATGGGGGGCAGGAGTGCGCCAGCAGTGTGCGAGTAAACATTGTGCAATCTTTTATCAACAGCAATAATAACAGGCAGTGCAAATGCAAATGGAATTGGGGAGGAGTGCGAAAATGCAGGGAAAGTGCAGGAAAAGTGCAGGGTAAAAGCAGGGAAAGGAGATTTTTAATTGCGCCTACTTGAGCGTGAAGTAACCATGGTAAATGGTAAAGGTAGCTGAGCAAAGGTCAATTCTTTTAGGAAAATATTTGTAGAAAAAAATATGAATAATTTAAAATTCATAGAATATTCCGTCAAGTAAAATTGTTTAACTGCCTTGGTGCTATAATATAAGTATAAGTATTGTATTAAAAACATCTTCAATCAGGTCTTCATTTAGAAACCCATTCTAATTCGTTTATCAATTTGTGTAAGTTTTGGCCTGCCACCACTGTCTCTTCGGCGACTTTGCCAGCCCTTCCGGACACTTTCACTTTGTGAAAGCTAGCCAGCCTCGAAAAGGGAAACGGAAACATCTGCCAGAGTCCACTTCCAGCAGCAGCAGATCCAGATGCAGACCAACCCCATCTCTGGGTAATAATCCAAAGTAGTGCGGCACAAGTTTAGAGCTAAACAAACTCGACAACTCCCAGAAACTGAAACTCAATTTTTCGCACAACAATGCGCTCATAATTACTACAGTCAGGCAGGGCGAGTGAGGACGGAATATACACAGATGGAATCAAATCAGAAACTTTAAATCTTAAGGACACCGCCTGGACGGGTCAGGACTCGCTGCCATCAGCCATCTCCGGCAATGGCTCCTGCTACGTCTGCATCTCCTCCTAATACACGGGCTCATTCAATCGTCAGTTCCAGCAATTACACGCATTTTGCGCAATTTAAACCAAATGCTAACGACAGCCAACAACCGACAAGCAGCAACCAACAAACGACAGGCGGGCGACTTGTGACAACCTTTGCTGCACCTTGGACAGGCGGGATACTCGAGGGGGCAGGCAACGGGTCCAGGGGTCCGGGGTCAGAGGTAGGACCGAGCAGCCAGGCGTTTGATGAACCACCAGTTAGAAATATTTACAAAAGTCTTTGAATGTGCGCAATACCCAGTAACCAGATTTTAGTCTTTTGTAGAAAGTTTACGTCTGGTTTTTGGGGAAATAACCTGATTAATACATAGAAAATCGAATTAAGTAAATTTTAAACATATGTAGATTGCAACATTATCTTAATTATTAATCTAAACTCTTAAAAAATGTTTAATTGTTCTTAAATGAAAACCTTTACCTTATTATTATTCCAAGTTTCTAGATAACTTTCAGACCCTTTTTAATTAAACCTCCTTCAAATCCAGTATACCCTTAACCCCTATCCGAGCAAGGGGCATAAAAAGTAGCATACTGTAAATCAAAAAGTAACTTGCCTGCCATACGGATGTCATCCGTTGCAGATCGTTCGAGCGCAAAATTTAACAATGACACAAACGCACACAAAGTTTGCTGTGGGCGGTGTTCGGTGTTCGGTGTTTGGTGGGTGCTGGGTGTTGCCACATGCTCATCACCAGCCCCCCTTATCCCCACTCCCCCCTCGTTCAGCACAAGATAATACCTAAACACACCTAAAAACCTACGGACAACGGCTTTGGCTTTGGCTTTCGGCTTTCGGCCTTTTGGCAGCAACATGTTTGCCATAGGGGCCAGAGAGAGAGTTGCTCATGCAGAAGCTGTCATGTCCAGCACTCGGTACATCCCAGGGCAGGAGGGTTAAATAGTGGACATAGAGGGTTAAGGGAGGGTGGACCGTATACGGCAACACTTAAAAGTCACACGGGCGTGGCAAGTTAAATGAAATGCACAATTGATGTGGCCATTGTGCGTCTCCGCTGCCATTGTGTAGGTGATGTGAATGGTCCTTTTGCCGAAGGTCCTGCGAGTGACAGGATGTGCGTGTAGGCCAGCTGAGAACGGCGGGGGCAGGAGCAAGACCAGGCATACCTGCTCCAGATGATAGCTGCTCCTTGGCTGTTTCAACTCTTTGTCAAATCAAGAAGGAAAAAACTGGAAGCAGAAGCTCTGGCAGCAGCTGTCGCTCTGTCGCTTAACCCTTGGCCAAACAAAAAACTAAGGGTTAAGGGGAAGTCAATGTGGCAACAAGCAAAGTGTAAAAAATTTCAATCAATAACCGTAACGATAACATTGTCAGCAGGAGCAGGATTCCCAGAAGTGCGACAAGAAGTCAGAAAAATATACCGAATATCAAGTACCCTTATCTGAAAAACAGGCCCTAAATTTAAGGAAAATAATAAGTATAAGCCAGTTATGACTTCTGTAAAAATGAAATAATAATAGTAATAATAAAAATTAATAGCTTACTAAATTTTTTCTCTCTGGGTGACTCAGTAATTCTCAAATGATTCAATGGCTGCATGATGGTGCTAAAGATACTAAGATATTTATTGGGAAACTATGATAGAACAGTATTTTTAGCTTTATTTCACTCTGTTTTCCAATAACTAATAATACCCAAATGTTTTTACCTTCCAATAAACCATAAATCCCTAATGCTTATGCCAAAGCCATCAACATAGCAAATACACCCGACTAGACAAACACACAAGCTCGGAGTTCGTGCAACTCTTTTGGCGTACATTTGCAATAAATTTTGCCGCCTGTTGACAAGCCGCAAAGTATGCTTTAAAATGGCTAAAACCCGTGTCTCCTGCAATCGCAGGACGCAGGAGGACCAAGGAGGCGGGGCTGTTCAAAGGGAGTCCGTTGGCAAACGCGATTTTTATCGCAATTCAATAGAGTTTCCGTTACATTACGCCGCCGTCCTTTGTCTCCAGCGAAACGGCGGAACTAACAGCGCCACATTTTGTATCCGTGCGACGTGTCAACGTGTATTGCTTCCGCTCGGATCCTGTTCCTCCTCCTTCTTAACCCCAGGAAAAGACACATCCTCTGAATGTTATTGCTTCTGGCTGTGTGTGCACCTTGTGCCAGGAGGCCAAGACACGCCGGGAATGTTATTGAAATTTTACGGTGTCTGCGATTTCTTTTTTGCCGGTGGATTTACATTTTGTGCCAGCTGATTTATGGCCTGACGTGTGCTCCTTAAAGAGCTGCTCGAAAGGATGCAGAAAGGGCGTAATTAGGGAGCTTGAGCTTTGTCTTATATTAACCAAACATAAATTAAAGAAATCCTGCATAGAAGTATTAACCTATGCTCCTTAAAGACCCCTTCAAAGGATGAGCTTGGCGTAATTAGCCAGCCACAAATGGGGTTCGTTAATAACCCATTTCCATCCCCTGCGAAAAATCCATAAAAGGGGTTGACTGGATAAACTTTGTGCCTTCTTCTTTTATTTTTGTTTCAGCTCCCGGAAATTGAATTAACGTGCTCAGCCCCGCTGAAATGTCAATCCTGGAGACCACCTTGAGAGGCTCATTAGGATTCCGTTTCTGGCGGCGAAGTTATCTGCGCTTGTTTACCTTGAAATTAAAAATGCAAAGATTCCTTCAAGGATATTTCCTTCCAGCCAGCTTTTCGCTTTCGGCGGCATCTGCAGCAGGCCAGCTGAATTATTTATGGCACTTGCCGAGGGAGAGCGGTCGCGGCGACGGCAGTCGAACAGAAACAGATTACAAGATTAAATTATTGTAACAAGAGCATTACGCAACTACTTTGCATAATTTACCGACCGCAGAAAGGCAGAAATAAAAACATTCATCTTGGCCCTAAGTCGGGACTCCTTGGCTGTGATAAAATATGTATACAATAAGGTAAAGCTCTCCGTAAGAGCGAGACCCTTATTTCGTAGGTGACAGTCGAGGTCCCACGAGGCGTATACGTAACTTGCACAGTGTTTACAACAATTTGTCACTTTTGGCGAGGACTCAAGGAGTTGGATGCTGCAAGCCAGACTCCTCGGGAATGCCTAATTTGCATTTTAATTTAATTTTTTCCATACCGCGAAATGTCAACAGACAGCGACTCGACGGCGAGTCACTTGCAGACATTTTCTCACCCCCCCAAGGAGTCGTCCTTGTGCCGCCACCGGTTTTTGTTTGTCTTTCGCTTTTTCTTGGCGCACTTTTAATTGAGCCCTGCATATGCATGAGCCTGTGGCAACTCAATTAAAGCGATGAAAAAGCTTTGAACTTCGGTCTTGAACTTTTCCCCCATCGTGGAAACTCTGCGAAAATCAATGCTCAGCTTCCATCGATTGTCCGACCATGAAAGCAGGGATATTCCCTCGTAAAATAAAAAGTATGAAAGCGTAATCCGATACAGGAGATACAGATAGCCGCCGTCGCCTCGTTCCACTTGAGGTTGTAACATAAATTCTGCAGAAATTGTCGGGGCCAACCAATCGTGCAACCGTTATTACCTGTTGACCTCCCTCCCGTCGTTCACTTCACTTTGCCAGCACCGGGTGAGTCCTGGCCACTTGGCGACGGACGTGTTCCCACTGCGGCTGCATTCCGCTTCCGTCTGCGTCACGGCTCATAATTCTTTAAATTTATGAAGTGTAACCGGAGCGAAGTCTGGCTGCGTTCGGTCTGGTTTTGGGTGAGGATTTAGCACAGAGATAGATCGGGATGGTAGGTGGGCTTTCAAGGGGTTAAACTCTGCATTGCCAGAGGTGGAAATGGACTTCAAGCTCGGTGCTGTTTTAATTCTAAAGGAATTCTTTGAGCTTATATTTAAAAATATTATTATAGTAAAAATATAAATGTATAGCACATGTTTCACAGATTTAACAACAGGCTTAAGCCTATAGTATTAAAGTCCTAGTCTAGTCTGGTTAACCCAAGTCAGGACTTCCTGTTTTCACCTCCTTTTAGCCCAACTTCTTCGGGGTTTGTCGCCTTGAAGCTTTATCTTCATCACGTGACGACACTCACCTAATTTGAGAGCAGCTCTTAATCTGCGCACAATGAGATAAATACCTTTGTGGTGCCAGCGGTTAGCCCGTAAAAGCCCCCACCTTAACCCCCCTTGCTGGCTTGTGTAATCCGTGGGCTGTTACCGTTACTGAGGCACTTGGCACGCTCCCGAATTGCCACTTGAAGCAAATTGCCTGCAAGCGAAACTTTCGAGACTTTGGCACGAACATCTCGGCGTTTATTACCTGGGAAATCTCCTCCCCGAAGGTCGGTTATCCGAGGCTGTTAATGTATTAATTTGAATTCTTTATGAGGAGCGGAGCAGGTTGTGTTGGCTCCAAATACTTATGTTTGACATGGCAAATTTAGTGGAAAATTGCCGCATGTCGCAGGTCTGTGTATGCAAGTGAAAAGGCTACGTGACTCCGTTGGCAAATAAAAAACGGGGGAGACAAATTGGCCAGCTTCTCGAGGAAGCCTGAAATTTAAAAAACAAATCACACACCTACAAGCGGCCAAGACAAATTTCCCAAGTCCGACTTGCAGACCCAGACGACGGGTTGGCCATACCTTAGTGTGCTTGCAAGGACTTGGGACCGAAAGTCCTGCCGGTAATGGAGTGGACTTTATTTGGGCGCCTTGTTTGCTGCTCCACGCTCGAATGCCCGAATGCCCGAATGTCCGTACCTTTTGCGGCACGCTCCGGCGACGAGCGGCGCATTTGTCAGCCTCCGTCCGGATGTGGCCTGGAATACGGACACAACTACGAACACGGACTGCCAAATGGATGAGGATTGCATGTGTTGTGCACTCGGAGAAAGATATGGACTTAAGCAGAGCTTTTTGAAGGTCGTTAAAAAAATACTTTTAAGGTCGTTAAAAAAATACTTTCAATGCTTTTAAGTAAGTTTTGGCCTAGAGAACCTATTTTAAATATTTAGAAATATATGTCCACATTTTTTTTTCTAAATGTAGCCTTCCCGTGTGTGTGGAAAAGCATGCCAAGCAAACAAACTCATTCCGATCTGTCACAAGCTGTTTGTTTGCCTCACATTCCATTCCCATTCAATTCTTTTACTCAACACTGTACACAAGTGAAAAATTTCTGAAAATATTCTACAGTGAAACACAGAATTTTTGTTACTGGAAATTCTACACGATGAACAACGAGCAGCTGCTGCAACTAACCAAACACCTAGCCGTCCACGGCGACCTGAACAGCCTCAACGATGGCGTGTTCGAGTCCGCTTACAAACTGGACGGACTACAGATTCTGCCGCCTTTGGTGGGTATTTTGTTCTTATTAAATAATATAAATTATTATTTGTTACCATTTTTAATATAAAACCTACCCAGATGACCGAAATCAAGCGACTGGAGATGCAGCAGCTCCGCCTGCAAGCCTTGGCCATCGAGGTGGCCCTGAAAAGGAACAAGCCGCTGCTCGTGGAGAAGCAGCTGAAGTGCCTGATGCCGCGCATGGTTAACGCCTCCACCAACACTGTACTCCCCGTACAGGATCTGATTCCCGCTCCTACACCCACTCCCACTCCCACTCCCATGATCGTGATGGGTCGCTTCCGTCAGAAACTGCAGAAGTCTGACACCGCGGTCTATGATCACACCGACAATAGGCTGACAACGCTGACTCCTCCCAAGGCCTTGCCCATTTCAATGGCAACTCACTTGGTCGTCGAGGATGCACCGCAGCGAGCTGTGGTCAAGATCATGCCCATAGTGCTGGGCACCATGAAATCCACCTGGGTATCCAAATTGGGCTCGTGTCGGCCAATGCAGCGCTGCACCACCAGCATCGAGCTGAGGGAGGTGCACCGCCAGGAGCGAGTACCAGGACGTCCAGTGGTCTTTCCCAGTTCCACCCAAATCTCAAAAGCCTTTCCCAATACGGCTCAAGGTAGGTTCCGCAGCCAGATTCCCACAAGGGTGCACCGAACAGCAGTCCCGCCCAAGGTTCAGGCTCCGCTGGCTAGTGTGATAGCGCCAGGACATGCCTCTTGCCACGAGCCGAATGCCGTGAAGACAGACAGTGCCAATGAAAGGCGTCGCAACTATGGGGCCAAGGTGGCCATGAAGCGCAACGAAATGGCCAAGAAGCGCGAGGAGCAGGCTAAATTGAAGCCACCGCCGAGGACTAATAACAGCCAAGTCCCCAAGAGCATCAGGACTCCAATTAGGAGAATGGAATCTGGGGAAGGCCAGGGGCCCTTCCTGATCGTCCGCCAAGAGCACGAGCAGCAGCTGGACAACCAAGTCCCAAAGAGCATCAGAACCCCCATCATGGGCGTGGAGGGAGCAGCACTCCTGGAGCCGCAGATGCTGCAGTCTATGATCTCCCGCCAGGAGGAATCGGTGAAGACTAACAACAACATGCAAGTCATCAAAAGCATTAGAACTCCCATTCGGCGAATGGAAGCGGGATCCGAGGACTCGGAGCAGCAGAGCCTCCAGATTCAGGAATTGCCGAGGACTAGTAGCAACCAAGGCCCCAAGAGCATTAGGACTCCAGTCCGGCGAATGGAAGCAGGATCCGAGGTCCCAGATCTGCAGCAGCTGAGGAATCGTTTTCAGTCGCTGGCCCCCCGCCAGGAGCTCGAGCAGCAGCGACTCCAAAGTCAGGAACTGCCCCGGACTAGCAACAACCAAGTTCCCAAGAGCATTAGGACTCCAGTCCGGCGAATGGAAGCAGGACCCGAGGTCCCAGATCTGCAGCAGCTGAGGAATCGTTTCCAGTCGCTGGCCCCCCGCCAGGAGCTCGAGCAGCAGCGCGTCCAAAGTCAGGAACTGCCGAGGACTAGCAACAACCCAGCTCCCAAGAGTATTAGAACACCCATAAGGCGTGGGGAAACTGGCGAGTCCCAGGAGTCGGAGCAGCTGCAGCTGAAGAATCGCATACAATCGCTGATTTCTCGCCAAGAGCACGAGCAACAGCAGGGATCGGCGAGGACTAACAACACCCAAGTACCCAAGAGCATCAGGACTCCCGTGAGGCGCGTGGAAGGAGCTGAACTCCTGGACCCCGAGCTGTTGCAGCAGAAGAATCGCCTCCAGTTGCTGATCGCGCGCCAGGAGACCGAGCAGCAGCGCCTGCAAGCCGAGTTGGAGCAAGAGCAGCAGGAATTGATCGATCAGATGGTCGGCAACATAGCCACCAGTGACAGTCAGGATACAACCAGCGAGTTGGTGGCGGATCCGGAGCCACACCCGATCGGCGTGACCGATCCCCATCAAGCCTAAAATCTATCAAATTCATCGTTCACCCAGAAGATTTCAGTAATCAGCAAACAGAATCACACTTGGGGGACACATACCACTCAATGGACCGACCAGAATGTTCAATTTCCCTTAGATTTGAAATTGAGTTCTAGGTCGGTCGGGGTTTTTAGCTTTCAGCCTAAACTTTGGCTCAAAGATTTGTAAAAAATTATATTAAAGTCTTAGAATGCGACACGTGTGTGTGTCGGTATTACAGAAATCTGAGTATACTTCACAAGGACCATAGCCACCCGGATCAATGTCCGCCTTAATCCCTTATGGTTAGTTTTTGTAATACTTTTCTAAGGCTGATATTACGAGTTCCGCAATAAAAATTAGAGTAAGAAACTAGGGAAGTATGGTAGTTATTTAAATGTTTCGAAATAGATCTTCCGAGTCCACTGATGTGGGAAATTTGCTCGAACTCAAATTATATTTAAATTGCCTGGCAGTGTCTGGAATTAGTGCTAGATTTTGGTACACTTATTGCCACGTGAGGTCCCGGTAGACTTATGGCATAATCCGCTGGTCCGCCGGTGGCCAAATATAGCGGGCACCGAGCGTCTCTAATTGCGCCCAACGTCTGCAACCGCGCCACACAAGATGCCCCACTCCGAGTGCGAATCCGAATCCGAATCCGGAGGTGGGGCCACCTGCCCGGGCGTCTCACGATGATGATGTCTCTATAAGCGCTCCTCCGCTGCCGCCGCAGCCTGGTGAAAATTCGCCTGGGCCGTTTCACTTGGCGCGCCCATAACTCGGCGTGTTATTAAGTGTAAAAATTAAAATTTCATAAATTGTTATGCTTTATTTAGAGTGCGCCGAGCGCGGAGAGAAGGGAATTTGCCGCCTCTGCTTTTCAGCTTTTCCTGATTTCCATCTTCCCAGCTTCCCATCTTCCCATCGCGATGGCGTCGCGTGTGGTTTTTCGTGTGATTTGCTCGCTTCGGAAGCTGGGCGATATTGAGACTTAAGTGGACATAATTAAAAGCACTTAAGAGTCGCCACAGATCGCACCGACTGAGATATATAGAGATGTGCCAGCCTACTGACTGAATCGCACATTGGATGTTGGCCAAATTGTGCCTGGCAATTGGCAGATAGTGGAAAGATCACAGACTGTGGCCAGATTAGTGACTATATTAAAGAGCTTTGTCGCGGGGGACTCTTTAAACTTATCTTAAATCGAACATCATGTGTGGTATAAGGAAGATTAGGTTATTTGTATAAGAAACAAGAAATCCTATTTTTAAGAATTTGTTAAATGATTTATTAAAGACTGTAATTGAATTTCTTAATGGTTCTAATATGGTTTGTTACTTTCAGAGCGATAAAATATGTATCCAACTGTGTCTCGCCATATTACATGTTCCCAAAACCTTAAAAATACGAGGCATCCTTTCATCTCACCTCACTAAATTCCCAAGCCCCCGGGATAATATCCACTGGCAAATGAAGTTGGAAATAGTTGCCTCTAATCTCTTGTTTTTTCACTTGGCTAATCACACGAGAAGCGAGGAAAACTTGCACGAGCTGGAAATCATTTCGCGCCTTCTCTCGGTAGCTGGGGTTTATTAAATGAAGTGCACATGAAACGGGCATTCGGATTTCATGACTAGAATAAACATAATCAAAGTAATAACTCGAGCAGCTTTTCCACCCTCCTCCCCCACTGCACCACCTTCTGGAAAACATGTGAAATTAATCTTGTTTATGTTTGTGGAAAAGGAGCAACGAGGAGGCTTCAACTGAGGGAACCAAGAAAGTTTTCTCTAAAACTTTTCGGTTGCCTTTTTGCGCAAGTTTTCTTTTCCAACAGTGAGGGAGAGGGAGATGGGGGACGGTTGGGGTGAAAAGTTTTCAGTTTCGAGTGAAAATAAATAAAATCGAATGATTTCACTTTTGTTCCAGGCACGTAAATAGTTTTGCCTCGCCACAGGGATAACCATTCAAGTGCGAATGCGAAATTTAATTAAAATATTTCTGAGGCGCTTTAAAACGCAACCTGAAATGCACACCAAAGTGGATGACTAAATTCACTTCAATTTATTTCATTTGTAAGCTAAAATTATAAGAAAAATCTAAGTAATAGAGATACTTCTGAAAGAAATTACCTATTTAATTTAATGTTCATACTTAATAAAAATTGTTAAATAGTATAAAAGAAAAGGCATAACTAAGCCAAAATTGCATGTATTTCAATTTTGAAAGCTTTTACGTGCTAGTTTTATTATTATTATTTATTTATTTTGACTGTAAATAATTAGAATTTTAAGAGCGAATTGGAAGATATACAGCTTTTTAGTATCACTTTCTTCTTTGCTATAAGAGGCTCCCAAGAAGACCTTAAATGTACGAAAAACATTCGATATTATTTTCGTTCTGTGCAAATTTCCATATTTAAAAAGACGATAAGCAGGCGAGACCTCCATGTTTACCCTCTTGTGGGCTGTAGGTGTGCGATATATGTGTCTATTCTACCCTTATCTCGGCATAATCTGCTTATTCGGCAACATAAGTGAAAAGTTCTGTCAACAAAATGGAAATAAGGAAAAATTTGTTTGCCGTTTAAATTCGATTTTGATCCTATTTATCCAGTAAATTGCAGCAATTGAAAGGATTTGCAAAGGAGTCGCTGCTTGTTTGATTTTCAAATTACCTTTCGCCGGCAGTATATATTGACTGATGTGTGTGTGTGCGATGTGATGTGGTGCAAACACTTGTTAAAGCTGATCCAGGGCTTTAAAGAGCTGCCGCACACCATCAATCCCTCGGGGGGTTTCCGGCTCCCTGCCTTGGTGGAGATATTGAATTTCAATAGCTGCAGCTGCAGGAAATCACTTCCTGGCGACAAAGTAGACGAAATACGAATGGAAATCAGCCAGGATGATGGCCGGGACGAGGCGGAGAAAAAAGCAAAAGGACGACGCGACGTGGTGGCCAAAGGAAAGAACGAAGTCCCCAAGTGCGGGTCAAAGAAAATAAAACTTTATGCAAATGCGCCACTTTGGCCGTAAAATGAAATAGTCCCCGGCCAAATTATACCTTGATGCCTGATGAGGAGCAGCTCCAGGACTCTCCTGCCTTGTCTGGGCCAATTGTCCTGGAATTGAAACAAAAGGGACTGCGGTTCGATTTGCTTCCTCCCTCCCGTCCAATTCCAAATCCAGCTAGTTTGGGAACCCGAGCAGGTGACTCCAACTTGGCGAAACTTTTGCACTTTACAATTTACCTACATTCGGCGGGGCATCGCTTTGTTTTCCCCCCGGGGAAAACTTTTCCGGCGACAATAAAATGTCCAACTTCATTCCGGAAGTTGTTACGGACACGTTGGCCGCCGTTCGCAGTCCGCTTTTCTGCTGCTTTTTTGGCCACTCATTATTAATATTATTATTATAATTCCACAGGGTCGGCCGCCCTCTTTCCCAGCGAGTGGGCTCCATTTTTGACCGGAAACGGATGCTGTTATTAATTCACATGTCCGGCCAGCAATGTATGTGAGCCATCCGCATCAGGTATATCAGCAGCAGCAGCAGCTTCATCCTGCGAGTCCTGCACTTCTTCTTCCTCTGCTGATTCCTAATTAAATTTGCCACTTTATTTGCTCTCCTTTCGTTCGCTCTGAATCCGCCATTCCCTTTGCTCCTTCGCAGTGTTGTCTTAATTGTGTTTGTGCTACTCTATTTCATCCACTCACCCCGCACACACACACACACACTCACTCAGGACCAGAGCACTCATTTATGCCGCGCAGCTTCCTGCGTCTTGGTCCTGGACTCCAGGACGCTCGCTCCTAGTCTGAGGTGGCTGTTTGCGCTAAAATAATTGAATTAATAATTGCTGCGTGTGGTTTTCATGCTTTTCCAGCTAAGACAAGTAAGAATGCCAGCTCGGGAAAGAACGAGGAAATCAACGAAGAAATACCCAATGGAAAAGGTTTATGGAAATTATAAGGTAACTAAACGTTTTATAGGAGATGAAAAATCAAGAAAAATTTTAACTCTCTTTAACATACTTTTATATCTTAGAGTCTTTTAAAATACTTAAACGTTTTTTTGAGTACATTGCTTGCTCTAAAAAGTCTCTTAAGTCCGTTTATTAAATACTTCCTCCACTGGAATTTTTCTGATTTTCTGGAAACATTCTTTAATGGTAAATTATCGAAATAAATATATTTTTAACCGAACCAATACACCCAAAAATCCACAAATTCCTGGGTATAGAAAAAACCCAGAGTGCTTAAGCCTGAGCTCAAGCCCGACGCAGAGTCGTGTGCAACTTTTATCTCCGGCAGCTCTTGGCGCTGTCTTTGCCCCAATCCCCATCCCCAGCCCCATCCTCCCCAGAAACTTGCTCGGATGCCTTTACTTGCTCACTGATTTAATAAATTAACGTTAATTAGCTGTTGTGGTCGAGGGCGGAGGAGGGGCAATGGGGAACTGGGTTAGCTCAAAAGACAATAATGCCAAGGATCCCGGCAACTTTCGTCCTGGCTGTACGTGATTTTCGCGGCTGCTCCAAGATTTAGCCCGTAGCCTCGCCAAAATTCGATGTGTGAATTATGGGCTGTCAGAGCGGCGTCATGACGGTGTGCTATATATTCCCGCCGATAACTCACAAATATAGGGAGAGAGCCTGTTTGTTTATGCCGTTTTAATTAGCCAAATGAGAGTGGCCCAGGATCAGCAATGGGATTATTGCCATTATTATTCCAGGAAGCCAGATTGAGTCGAGAGTCAACAGAATGAATTCATTTCCAACTTTCGGGCGGTCAAAGAATCCAATTAAAGTCAGAGAGCCAAGGCCGCAGGCAGTCGGACTTTGGTCCTCGACAAATGCAATTGCAGGGCAGCGTCAAAAGTGCGCCAAGGAAGTTGACCCGGGCTGGACAAAGTTGCTTGAGACGTTCGCCTCCGGGGGCCAAGGGACATCGGCAAAAGGACTCAAGGAGCTGGCCGGCATTTAAATTGAAATTAACATCCTGTCGGGGGATCCTCACATGCCACACACTCGTGCACACCAGATGTGTGCTCATTATACCAAAACCGGGCGAAGTCAAAGTCAAAGGCCGAAAGGAAAGAAAAGGAAGCCAGGCTGGCAAAACGGCAAAACGGCAAAAGAAAAAAGAAAATGCCAAAAGAAAACTTGCCAACAAGTGCTGGCCAAAAGGAAAAGCTGCCAAGCAAAGGCAGCCAAAGAAGAGTGTCAAGCAAACATCTGACTAAACAAACACTTGCACATGCCTGCATTTGACACTGGGAAAAAGTACATAAAACTTCTGCAGATATTTCAAATAAACATTTTATTATTTGCTTAAGGCAAGCCTTTTATTTAAAGACAATTATTCTCAACGCAATCAAAAATGTTATGACATTATTGAAGCTTATGGAAGAACCTTATGTTTATTATGATTATTTATTGATTTATTATTGATTTTACAATTTCCCTTTATTCTCAGTGCTCAATTTCCGGCACCCACACTCAAAAACAGAAAAAAATACCCACACACTCGCCTACATTTATTTTAGAGACAGCGACACACACACAAACACTACCACACACAGTGGTGTAATTAAGAGGCCATTGTTATTTCGCTGACAAAAGTGAAAGATCCTTGATGGATAACGGCGTGGCTGGCTGTTGTTGCTGTGTGTGTGTCGGTGTGTCTCATCCTTTTTCTGGTTCCTTCCTTTGCCTGTTGACACTTCAAAGTGCGAATGTCTGAGTGAGTATCTGTGTGTGCTCAGTGCTCTGTGCTCTGTGCTCTTTGATGTAATCAGCCATAGAGGAGTTCGCCTGCCACCGCCTGCTCACATCAGCCAACTTGACACATTATTCCCAATCTTGCAATTATTCTTACCTCAGCCTTTGACGACAGCAATTAAAAGTCCCTCACACACACTCACAGGGGCCTTGAAGGACTAATTTCGCCTGTGTGAGTGTGCATGTGCTGATGTCTGCATAAATATTTAATGTGTTTGCCTTGTTAGTGGCGATATCACTTTATTCTGCGGAAGGATTAAATTAATGCCAAACGTGTGCGACACCCCCAGCCTTAACCCGCCAAAGCCCAACTCGCTGGTTGTTGTTTTAGGTATCGCAAACACACGCAGGATACACAGGACATGGCAAAGGGGTTAGGGCAGGCAGCAGCAGCGAGTCGAGGGGATTGTGTGAGTTTTAGTGGCTGGCGTAGGCAAACAGACAAGTGGAAACCGCTACTTACACTAGTTAGCTAATCAAATTAGTTTTATTAACACGTACGTACAACACAGGCACATACACACAACACACACATATGTGCCAGCTCTACGTGTTAATTGCTTGTTAAACTGTTTAATGCGTGAGGAAATTTACAGCTGCAAAAGTGTTGCCTGCTTTTCAGCGACAGTAACTCGAAATCGGTTTATCTCTTGATATCTGCTAACAATTAAGCTTTGAAAGGGAATGTGAAATGGATTAAAAATAGGAAATGTCTAAGGATAAAATATATCAGTAACAGAAGTAATTCATAGAGTTTATTAGGATAGTAAACTGTGAAATATACAACAGCATATACAGCATACTTGTAGACACCCTTTTGTGGGGATCTAAAATCCCAAAAAGACTTAAAAATATATTTTTATATAATGAAATTCTAAATTTGTTTGATAAATAATAAAACTCATATAAGAGAAGTTTCCAGAATTAAATTCTCGTACCTAAGAATAAGATTTAAAAACAATTTAAAGGAAATAGATTTATTCTCTGACTTCAGTTAAAAATGATTTTAAAATGGATATAAATTTATTTTATCTTGATTACAAGATACTTAAATTATACAATTTATATTGAATCTTAACAAAGCCATATAAAACTTGATATTAACATCCCCAGAAAGTATAAATCAAGCTCAACCAAAACAAAACAATCAAAGCATGCAGAAAATAAATCTCAGAACTTAGCCCCCTATGTATCCAGCATTTAAATGAATTTTAAGTTATGCTGAGCATATTAATGTGGCTATATCTGCCAATGAAATGGTGAAAAGCCTCCCCCCTTTTCCCATTTCCAAAAATACAGAAGCGAGTGTGTAGCACACAAATGGCCAGTTAATTGGGCCGCTGACATCAGCAGCCGAAACCCGATGACAACCCTAGCCCAAAGCCCAGTGGCTTCTTCAATTACACGGACTGACCACCATAATTAATGTTAATAAATAATAAATTTACATATATAAAAACGTCCCCGAAAAGCATGTGAGACGCCATCCGAGACATGCAGAGAGTGAAAGTCCTAGCCGGCATACAAATCTCCGTAATTAAAGCACTCCGGCGATGCCAGTACTGTGATAACATGCAAAGGCGAAAGCGAAAGGAAACGGAAGCGTTTAATTAACTTGTTTTCTTCCGTCTGCCTCTCAGCTCGATTCGTACAGTATGCGAAGCGTATCGGGCAATTAGGCGGACCAAAGAAATCGAAAGGGAAATTGAAAGTGTGCGTATCATAAATTGCTGACCAGCCCCAGAACCATTGCCCCATCAGAATGTCCAAAATCAGATATTGCACTGGCCAAGGCCTACGAAAAAGCCGCAGAAACTTTGGCTCGTAAGAAAGTTCAAGTCGAGAGAAAATAAACCGCATCTCTGAAATGTCCAAATGCAACAGAGTTACACTCGCATTAAGCGAATTGTTTTGGGCCTTTTCTTTTGACAACTATTTTCGATTGCACTGGGAAAACTTTTTCAATTAGACATGCCAAAGGAAATCGCCCAACAAAAGGGTTAAATTCGGGCATTCAAGCATTCATTTCAATCAATTTCGGTGTGTTCGTCAACCGTGAAGATAAGCAGAAAGCCTGGCATCGAAATTAATTAGCATTCATTGCCTGCCCAATTGAGCTTGTAAATATTTCATTAATCGCCTGGCATTAATAAGAGTCCGCTTGATGGATGGCCCCGACCCTTTTGGAGAGGAGTGAGAGGCGCCTAGAAAGGCCCTTTGAGAAACGCCGAGGAGAGCCCTACTTAACCTGCCCATTTCGCACATCTCCCCAGTTGGCCAACTTTTAATTTGCTCACATTCTCATTTGCGAGAACAAAGTCACTCCACAACAAAAGATGCCAATTTAATCTAGTCCCTGCTGGCCACATGGGACACTTGCTCGTAAAACCACTGGACAGGACGACAGGAAGGGAGCGGACAGAGCGGACAGAGCGGACAGAGCGGAGCAGCAGCCTGTGCACAGGAAATGACTTCAGTGCCGGACTCTGTGTGTGCGAGTGTAAGATGTTGGCGCCAGCAGGTAACTTCCGGCATAGTCAAATTGAAAATGGCTTCGGCAGGCCACAATCCCCAGCTTCCCATTGCCCATTTGCCATTTCGCAATTGCCAACCTCTCCCCGGGGGATCCTGCCAGCTGCTCCACTTTGCTGTGGCCAGAGTGTAAAGTTGTCTGCACTCGCAAAGTGTGACAAATTAAATTAAAGCCAAAAAGCCCGTTCGAGGTAGTAGCCGTAATTGCTTAATGCCCACTCCCAATTAAGCTGCAGAAGGAGTTCAATTTTCAGGGAAGGGAAATGCCGGTAAAGGAGTTCTTTAAGGTGGTCTAACTCCTGCGAACACGTGAGTTCTTGAACTGCGACCGGCACTTGACTTATGACATTAGAGCGCAGACACAAATCTTTATGAGTCGCGCGCTCCTGCCAGGACATAAGTAAGAAAAACTACAGTTTCCACTTAGTCCAGAGCCACACACTCACACACTCACGCACTGCTGCGAGGACACGCTGCAAATGGCAGCTGCGAGTGGTCAGTGACAAAAACTCGAGGCATGTTACACTGGGAAAAGCTTATTAGGAAATTAATAAAAGATTCCTAAGAAAGAAATTTATTTATCAGGAATTAAAAAATTTTAAGCTTCTATATTTCTTAATCGACGAAGTTAAATTAATAGAATTACCGAAAGAAATACCTTCTCTTTTCTCCCTGTGCACAGTTAGGGCCAGTCAAGCAGCCAGACTGACGCATTGTTGTGGCCATAAGTCAGCGAGCGGACAAGAAAAAAACCTGTGCAGTGAGTTGAAAATCTTAAAGATAAATAAAGACCGAAGGACTTTTCAGAGCCGGCACAGGGGTGTGGGAAAATCCCTGCCCGACCTTTGACCCCAAAAAGCGGCAACCGCAAAAGGCAGCAAACAAGCCGAAGATGGAGAATCCAGCGAGAAGATGATGAGCAGGACAGAGCGATTATGACGCTGCCGACGCCCAGCGGAGCGCAACTGATGAAGCCCACTTAGAGGTGTCCCTGCTCCGTGTTCCTCCACATTTTTCCCCGCTTGCTTTTCCTGCTCATTTTCCGTCTCCCGGCTCCGTCCTCCACGGACAGTGGTCAGCAATGCCTGGCAACATTTGCCGTTGACAGAGTGCAGGAGCATGAAGATGGAAAGCGAAGAGTAGAAAAAATTAAAAAGTTGTAGTAGGAGCAGCTGGGCGAGTGAGGGAACGTGTGTTGGGCTACTTGGGGTCGTCTGGACAAACATTACCCATCGTCGGACACCACCGGACATGACCAAATGAAAATGTGTAAGGCTGCCCCCCGGCGGCATCGTCGTCGCCTTCGCCGTACAATTATTACTTCAACTTTTCATTTGGGTCTCTCCACTTTGCGGGCTGGCTCTTTTGCCTGGGGTCTGGAGGTGCTGCAGGATCACAGGATGGCAGGATACTCCTGGCCATGGCTTGTAATTTCGCTTCCTGCGTCTCATTTTTCATATTTTACCGCTTTGAGTGCCATTTGGCAAACTGCAAGCTGGAAACGGCAACGGCAATGGCAACGGCGACGGGCCAACAAGGTAAACAGACAATTTCTCAAGCGACTAATGCCCTGACTTATTGTTGAACTTAAAAGGAAGGATTGGAGTGAGCGAGTGTGTGGCGTGTTCTTGTGCCAACAGACAAACCTCAACGTGGATTTTGGAATGGGCACGGCGAGGTGAAGAGTTTGACCACCAAGCTTCTATAAAATTTCAGTTACAGTTTGCTAATTTGGAAATGGCATAACTAAGCCAAATTTGCGTATATTTTAATTTAGATCGCTTTTCTGTGCTAGTTTTTATTTGATAAATAAATCTGCATATAGAGTTTGGAAATTTAAAAAATATATATAGATTTATATATTTATTATAAATTTTTTAAAAAATTGGAAAAGATATACGGCTTTTAGCTATCACTTTCCCTTTGGCTATAGGTGGCACCCAAGACGACCTTAATTCGCGCATTTTTGGGTTACGAAAATAATTTAAAAAGTATGATAACTTTATGAACAAATCAAAGTTTTAAAACATCCATAACTAAGCTAAGATAGCATTTATTTCAAAGCATTTATTGGAAAGCGATTTTGTGCTAGCTTTTATTAGGGTAATAAGAATGCATATTGAGTCACGAAATTTTTAAATATATGATTTTTTTTTCATTTTTGACAATTTTAATGATGGATAATAATTTTCTGATTTTTTTTCAAAATTTTGCTAGTAAATAAATAGGATTATAATGTCTTTCTTTTTGGCTATAGGCGGCACCCAAGAGGACCTTAAATTCGCACATATTTTGTTTGGAAAAATCAAAGTTTAAAATTTAAATTAAAGTAGTTTTTATTAAAGTAGTTTTTATTTATATTTGGAAAGCTTTCCCGTGCTGGTTTTTATTCCAGATAACTCGGACTTTAAGCAGTCAGTCAACCGAAAGGCAACGCCTCTAATCCCAGATCTATTCCATACATTGATGATAGCTTCAGATATCTGTTTATGATGGCCGCCTCGATTTCGATACCACAAAGAAAGAGTTCAATAGCTGTCGATGCGATGGGGCCTCCGAGTTCAATGTCAAATCGCTGACCTCTGCCGGAGGACGGCCAAAAAATGGGTGGCAACAGATTGCGCATACGACCTGTTGAAACAGTCGAAAGTCACAGTTGCAAAAAAGTCCCCAGAGGCCAGAATAAAAACGCAGCATTATAAACAAAAACTGCCTACGAGAAAGACAGAAAGAAAGCGTGAAGGGAAAGAAGGCCGGCAAGAGGAGGCAGGGCCATAAAGAGCCTAGCAAAAGTACAGAATTTATGTGTATAAGTAAGCCACGAAGGTCATATTAAATTGCCATAAAGAGCTATCGATTTTATCTGCAACAATGAGAGAAGGAAAATCGCTGCGCACAAGAAAATGCTCCAGCATCCTAACGAGGACACTGACACCGCCGAGCAAATGGAAGGGACGCGTAGGGAGGACTGAGAACGGAAAGCGAAGAAAAGAAACAAGAGGAAAATAAAGCAGCGGGCAGTCGGAAAATCCATAAAGAGGCGCGTCTGTCGAGCGGGGCCAAAAGAAAAGTTTTTTCCGCAGCCATTTTCCTCCGCATCTCCTCATCTTCTACTATCCCACTATATTTTACTATCTCCTCCCCCTCCCGGCTTTTCCTTTTCCACTGGCTAATTAGAAAAGTTTTCCCCTTTCCATCCGAGCGAGAGCTGAGCGCTCATAGGTGCGAGTAGCCGAGTCGCCATTTTTTAGCCCACGTGGCGTATGAGCGACGGAGACGGAGAGCGCTGGTGTCACACCTACTTACCTACCACACGTAGCCAGGAGCTCGACCATTGGCTGGCATAAATCACAGTTACCCCCTGATCCCTCCCAGATTCCCCATCCTGACGAGCGGAGCACCTAACGCACTCGGAGAGACACACCTTCCGTTCAGGAGAGTACCAGGACCAGGAACAGGAGCAGCAGCTGGAGCAGGAACAGGAGCCGGAGCCGGAGCAGGGGTTGGGTTCTTAGTTAGCCCGAGTTCCCGGCGCACCTGCTCTCTCTCGGCTGTGTGTGTCTCGCTTTCTCTCTCTCTCCGCCGCCGCTGGTTTCTCATTTGTATTTACCTAAGACAGCAGTGGAAATAAAAAAGGAAAAGCTGGGAAAAAACCGAGTACCTAACGAGCGAAAGCTGCGCACCTAAAACCTGCGCTACACAAAAACTCCAGACGAGCTGAGAGCACCTCACCAGTGCACACACACAAGCACACATAAAGAGAAGCTCACGCACACTGGGAAAGGCGGAGGAAAGCGTAGGAAAAGCGGCGGGGGGAGGGAGGCAGGAGAAAAGGTGAAAGCCGAGCCACAAGACGAGACGAGATGAAATGAGAGGAGACGACGTTGACGAGCACACGACGACTATGGAAAATGACGATGACGATGACGTTGATGGGGGGAAATAAAGAAAACGAAATAGGAGACGGAAAAGCGGGAAGGGAATGCAGTGGAAAAGGGTGTGGAAAATAGGGAATAAATAGGAGGTATAAGGTAATAAAAGGAGGAAGCAGAAAAGTCTATAGAAACATAAAAATCTCTATTAAATAATTGTCTAAACATTTAGAAGCGAATATTAGCTTCAAGAGCACTTGGTTTTGAATTTGTAGGGCACTTGCGTTATATATTTCGGAAAATCACTTCTTGGCAAGGCATATCTAAGTTAAAGGCTTATATCTAAGCAATTTAAAGCCTCGTCCTATAGATACAATAAACATTTTGTGTGTGAATTTCTTAAAATACTTACTCAGCAAGTCTTTAAGATTGTACAGAATATTAAAAATCCTTTTATTTAATATTTAGGCCAGTTTATAAGCTCCTGCTTTTAATTTTAAGCCATTTTAGGTCATGTTTCATATATAAAAATTCATATTTAATGCTTACCTAAGCAAAATACTTTCCTTGCAAGCTTTTTTGATTTTACAGAAAGGTTTTAAAGCTTTACATGATATCTGGCCTTAATCGTTCTCCCTACAGCTTGATTTGTCTTAGTTTTATGGCCCTATTTTATGAATAAATCACAAAGCCAACATTTTAGAGAGGAAAATCATTGCCTTAGCCGTCGGGAAAACCCATAGCTAGCCATAAAGGCACCCCTCCTCCTCTGCGGCCGTGGAAAACCCCCTTGAAGGTGCTTGGCTTTGGTTGGCTGCCAACATTTTCGTGCTCACCTTAAAAAGCGTAGGTAGGTCTCCCCCATAAGCCAGAGTGAGAGCAAGCGAGGCAGCAGGACAGGCAACAACCTGGCTGTGACGGTGTGTGTGTGCCAGAGTATCTGTGTGTGTGTGTGTGAGAGCGAAGCAAACGAACGAAAAACGCACGACGACGAATAACAACTGTTACTTGCGGTTGAGGTTGCAGCTGGTACCGTTAAGGGGCGGGGGCGGCGAGTAAAGGGGGTGAGTGAGCGAGGTAGGTGCCCCCCGAACAGGTGAAAGAGAGAGAGGTAGCAGCGCAGCTGGCACCTACAGCATGCCGCGCTCTTTCCACTCGAAGGCGAGCACGACGACGACGACGAAGAACGAAGACGATGAGCCAACACCTAAAGCAGGTACATACAGACCTATATATATACATATACATGTAGCGAAGGGGGTGGGGGGCTCTGACGCAGGTAGATTGGTGGATGCGTAAGGTACATTATATATATCTCAGATTCACGGAGCTTCCAAGCACGTGTCGAGAATGCCTTCTCAGAGGTGTTCGCGGGGGGCACATGCGCAGTGTTGCCACACTCTCGCGAGCGTACCAACTCTTGCCTTGTTAACCCGCTGTTGGCTAACAGCAGGGGAAATTCTGCAGGGGCAGCGCTAACAGCGAGCTCTGGTCGCCCGAGAAAAATCATAAATAATGTTAATTTATTTTAGCCACTGCAGCTGCTGTCTTCGCCTGCCTAGCGAAGAGTGCTGACAGTTTTCCCAAGATATAGCCATAAAACACAACTCACAGCCACACACAGTTAAGGGCTAAAAGGTCTGTGTGTGTGTTGTGGAGACATTGACCCACAAAGGAAATTAACATAATTGTTGATTCTTGCGTTTTATTGTCGAGTGCGTTCTCTGGCCTTGTCCTCGACTGAATCGATATTGTGCAAATTTTATAAAGGACCGAGAATCAGAAATGATGATGAAGCGAAAGTCCAGGGATCGTAGGAAATTAAAAGGGTCAGCTGAAGGCCTAAAGAGTATGCAATGCATGGGAACATTAAACAAGAACTTACTCCTTTTTAAAGTGTTTCCGAAGCTCGCTTTATAAATTCCCCATTCTGTATTAATACGACCCTATCTTGCTATACAATTTTGTAATTAAAAATAATCACATACAAATCGATTTACATTTATTCAATATCTATATTTTTCATATCTTTAAAGACTTTTCTAATTAAATTCTAATTAAATAAATAGCTTGCATCTTCACAGGTCTCTTAATTGAATTTTAATTTCCATTGATTGCACTTTCTGACCTTTGGCAGACCCCCTTTTCCGCTGTGCAAACAAAAAGTTGCGCATACGCCATGTTGCCCCCGAAAACAAGCCAACAAAATTTGCATTGTTGTCCTTTTATTTTCCAGAGGTGGAGACCAAATGAACAGTTCCGCTGTCGGGAAACTTTCCTCGCACTTTTCACGCTTCTTTTTAGGACCGGAGATGGACGCAGAGGAGCAACAGGATGCCAGGGGCGGAGCGAAGGACTTTCCTTGTTGCTCTTTTGGCTGCTACAAATAACCGGCATCAACTTTAATCACCTGCTTAATTAAATCAGTTTCGTCCCGGCGCAGGTTGCCAGCTCCGACCTCTGCCCACTCCTCTGCGGGTTGGTCATTGTTCTGTTGTCCTGAGTCCTGGCTGCCTGCATAAATTATGTGCTGCATAATCACCTACAAGCGTACTTTTTAAGCTCCTGGCAAGTGTCCTTTGGCCGCCATCCTCTTCGTTCTGTGTTTTTGACCAGTACTCTTTTTTGTTCTGGTCGCTGATGTCCGATAAAGTTCTTAAATCATTTACGTTTTCCTTGCCTTTTCCTTTGTTTTTCCCTCGATGTGGTTTTCATTTGCTTAATGCTTGCGTAGAGTTTTTATTTTATCACGAGATTCAGAGATTTGGATTTATGTTTTTTAATTCCATTAGAGAGCGACGATTATAAGATATTCATCAGCGAAAGAGAAGGTAAGCGAAATAAGCAATGTGTTGGAAAGTTTAACGGGCTGTGAAAGGATTAAAAAACGTGTTTCTTTTCATTGTCACTTAAGGGACCTAAGAAAGTCAAAAAATACTTGTATTTGTATGAATTTTTCACTAAAACATTCAAAATTTATTCAATAAACATCGTTTTACCCATTTCTTTTACTATTTTTCTCCCATATAAATTATCCATCGATGCTTGTTCGATTCAGGACTAAACAACAAAAGCAATTAGCAGAGACACGAGGTTAATTGGTAACCCCCCGAAATGGTGCTCCCCCATTTCGTATCTCCTCTCCTCCTGGTTAATGTAATGGACCGCAATTTACGTCAACTTAATACTCATTTCTGAGCGAGAGTTTGTTTGGCTGCTCCAAGGATATGTGTGTGTGAGAATGGGTGGTCCAAGGAGGTTGATTTGCTGCTCCATTTCTCGCACCACTCGCCCACGCCTAGGTAAGATTTATTGGGGGAATGGGGGGCGACCGCCAGGACTCGACTCGAAGGACCTCAAGTGAGCAACGCAATTTGGTGAAAGTATCGAGTTTCGCCCGCAAAACACTTTCACCACCAGTGTGTGTAGTCAGTGTGTGTGTGTGGCTCCTTTTTGATTTTTTCCCTGCTGCGGCTGCTGGACGTAGAAAAGTAAACAGAAGGTTAATGGATTTGACACACGGTTCCAAGGAAGCCACGGCACTTGGGCGTGAAATGGATATGCTTTCAGGCTACGCACACACACACACGCACACACCAGAGAACAGGACATGGGGCGAGTGCCATGAAATTGGGTGGAAGACATTGTTTTGTTTATTCCCCGGACAAGTGAACTGTGTGTACGTAAAAATCCATAACAATTTTGGAATGCTTGGCTTTAAGTCATAAAATCTTCATAACTTCGGGATGCAAAGCATTTCTGAAATGAATTAAAAAATGAACTATTAAAGAAATTCTGGTACTAACGTATATTTTGGCAAACTAATAGTTCAATAGTTTAACAATATATATTTAATTTTGAGCGACATCTTATTAGATCAGCTCTTACTCTTGAGAAACCTGCGGAAGTTTAAAAGGTTAATTTAATAAGCGAATTTAAAAAGAAAGTTCTTACCTTCTTCACCTCTTCACGTCACAATTTAAAAAAGTAACAGGAAACTTCCTTTCATTTTTGTACAAAACTTCTTGTTAATATAAACACAGTTGCAAATTAATTGATCATTCCCGAATTGTTCGGGGTCCTGGCCCGTGGCGCCCTCAATATCAGCCTCCCTCCGTCATCACAACTCATATTAAAGTCTTCGAGCACCGATCGCGCCTGTGAAGCAATCTCCTCCGACGCTATATCCGGCTTCTGTTGGTCCCGGAGAAGGGCTATTATAATTATTATGGTGGCAACGGTGAAGACAGTCTGCATCCAGAAGGACATCGGGATCGGAAACATGTACCAAAACATGCAAGCGGCAAAGACCAAGACAGCCAATAGTTTGCGTCGGCGAAACATTGATGGGCGATGCCCGGACACCACTTCGGTGAGGCGTTGCTCGAAGGCTTTGAGATCCTGGTAGGATTCCATTGTAGAAATTTGCCAAACCTATTACAAAATTTGTAAATAACTTCAGAGACTTTGATTGGATTCTCAGAGACTTTTTATAGAACCAACTTTGTTAAAACACCTTTAACAAAATGTCTTTTTATTAAAGTTAATTTAGAAAAATCACATTAAATATTTGAATAGAGAAAAGTTTAAGCTGTGTTTTTAGCTCTTTTAAGTCTTATGTTGCACTGACTCTTTTAAGCAACTTAAATTTGTTTTTCCCGCTCCGCTGGTTATTTTCTCCCCCTCATTCAGAGTCCCATTGCAGGTCGTGTTTATTTAAACTTTCGCTGCACGTCCGCCGAGCCAGAAGCTGCAGGCTCAAAGTTCCAATCAGTCGGCGGCTGTCTGGCTGACAATTGGCCAGGACCTCCGCAACCACGCTCACTCCCCCATTGGCACGTGCTCGCCGAGGGGATCGAAATAAGACGAAACAAAACTGCAACTGTTTACGGCGAATTTTGCGCAGTTTTTTGCGCCAATTTCACTTTCCTCCCCACGACGAGCGTTCGAACGGAGCAAATAAATGCAGCCAGCGAATAAATCATGTGTGAAGGTGTCCTTAGCCACCGCAGGCAATCTGCGCCACTGACAGTTTTAATGCCGAATGAAGTCCTGTCTGCCCCGGCCACCTTTCCCGGCTCCAACTCCAATGCCATCCCACTCCATCCGCCCAAGGTCTCTCGCACTTGTGGCATATGTGTGACGTTTCAATATCCTGTTGCGTGATTTTTATTTTCATATTTTTTATATGGAGATTTTCCCCCGGTGCGTGTGTGTGTTCCCAGGAAAGCAGGGGAAATGCGAGGATGCTACGTGAAAAGTCGCAAGTCACAAATCAAAATGCTCGCCATTGTTTGGCTTCGGTTTTTGGCTCCACTCGTTCTTGTTTTTGTTTTCGCATGTTTCGCCCCGTTTAGGCCTTTGAGCTGTCTACTTAGCAGGGTGTGAGTTCATGGTAGGGAGGGTTATACCTTATATTAGGGACAGGGGGAGCGAAAGTCACGCCAGCAGCCAATAAATCAAAATCTGTATTGCCTGGCACCCACCCATAACTTGATTTTTATACCGCTCTGCGTTAGTTGTTGATTTTGTGATTTATGTCACGGTGCCTTTGCTGCATTTTCCTTTTTTTTTTGTTATCTCGGGGGTAGATACTCGGTAAATGGAAAATAGAGAAAGTTAATAGAGTTTAATGGGACTAAAAAGTGCATAATTGTGGACATAGAAATTATAAGCATATGCTAAAAATTAATAGGCTTTAACAAAAACATTTGTAAGTATTTATCCATAATTTTTTTAAATAGGGAGTTTGAGGGACATAGATATGAATCTATGGACATTTTTGTTAGCAAAGTTGAGCTTTGATTTAATTTTAACTGCAGTCTGGTGGATCTAAAAATAATTATTCTAATTACTTATTAGAAACAATTTAATCATGGAACTGAAATGTTCTTCTTACCAAAGACGGTGACAAGTGTTCATTATTATAATGCTTTCATTATTATAATGCTAAGCTTAAAAGGTATTTAAATATGTTTTAATACAACTACATTATTATTTAGTACAAAATATAATCTTTTATCAAATATGCCAACATATTTCAACACCCAAATCCCCCACAACTGCCGCAATTTTCCGGCAACTCCTCGGCCATTTCCCCTTTCCTCTCCCCCCTTAGTTGAGCTGAATTGTAATATCCATTTACTGCGGAAAGCTGGCAAAGTTTTCCAATACCATTTGCCATAATTCTGCTTTGCACATTGACACCTAACCGAAAGGCGTTCAATAAGAGCCAGAAGACAGGAAGCCGAAGCCGGAGCCGGAGCCGAGGGTTGGCACTAAAAAATTGTGAAAAGCACTCGAGATCTTGGACAAGACTTTTCCGACTTGGACATGGACACTTAACTGACAATGTCTGACCTTTTCGACGAAAAGTAAAAGCTGAATTTAAGCAAAAATCGTACGAAGACATAACAGCATTTTTCTGATGTACATATGTACATGCAAGGAGAGGGGCAGGAAGAGCTATGAAAAATGCTTACGTGATGTTTAAGTTTTGTGTGAAGGTCGCTGGGAGGTTAGAGAGAAAAGGAGCCAAAAGGAGTTGGACAAGACAAGTCAGAGCGCATTGTTGCTTACGCTGGGAAAGCGACTGGAAAAGCGAGAAAATGGAAAAGGGTTCCCGAAGTCGGCGCCTTTGTGTCACAAGTTGCCAACACACACACTCTGGGAGTATTTCAGACTCCGGGAAGAGTTTCCGTCAAACTTAAAACTGTCAAAAAGTTTCTCCATCCATCCCTCTCACGCCTTTAACTCACATCTCTATCCCTGCACTGCTACCCTTCTCTTTCTTCGCCACTCTACCCGTCTCTGTTGCTACGTGAGGCGTCCACATTTTGGCTGGCTGTCAACAGCTGCTCCTCGGAACGCAGGCCGTAGTTCAATATTGATTCAACTTTTCTGGCCAGCGGATCCGGCGATTAAAAGCGCATTTAAAGGCGAAAGATCTGGTGGTTTCTAGGGGGTTAAGGCGGAGAGGGGGTGGTTCCACCACAAGTTGCAGCAGAGGAAGCCATTGCAGCCGCCGTATCACCATCATCAAGTGGCCAATCCACACAGCTGCCTCGGCGGGAACTCACCTAAAGCGATTAACCCTGGAAAGGCCAATGTTTTAGGAGTTTTAAACAATTTTTAAACGATTTTAAGCATTGATATATTCTTTTAATTAATGTAAATAGAATGAATTATTTAATAAAGATTTTAACATTTATTAAAGGCATATTTTGGCTTAAAAATAATTCAAACCATTCATTGGAAGTATAAAGGCTCTAGGTCTAAGCACGAGGATCTTTGTTAAAGACTTATATCTTCCTGTTACTTAAGCCTCATATATCATTTTCTCATATTACTTACCAAAGGGTTAAACTAAATCCCCTTCTCATCGGAATCATCCCTAATCACCTTCACCTGCCCCACACCACACAACTTGGAAATGCCCCCAAGGACAAGCAAACAACAGCTGCCTGCAAGTGTGCTACAATAAACTGCACTGCAATCGGGTACAGTGGTGCCTACATAAGGGACCTCCCATCCAGAATAATCCCTGCAGAGGGACCTTTAAGCAGGCTTTACTGTTTTCAGTAAAGGAGGAGTATGTGTATGTGTTCCGTCCGCCGGTTGTTGCGTGTTTACGCAACGTAACCAAAGTCAAAACCTCGATTAGGATTCAATCTGCTGCTGCGGGGCCAGCAACACTGGCAACGTTGTTTGTCCTTGTTGTCCTGCACCCCCTTTAACCCACATAGCGCCATACAGCCCCCCAAAAACCCACTTCATTTAACCCCACGCAGGTCAGGCAAAGTCAAACCGATTAAAACACACGCACAGGGACCGAGACAGACAGCAAGTCAGTGTTTGTGTTAAGGGGATCACAACGAGAAGATACCCATGGAATATCTTAGTGATAATTAAATAATAAACATATAAATACTGATGAAGAAGGTGTGCTATCGTCGGAAGTAATGGTGACTTCAATCAAGTCTTGGAAATAGTTCTGGGGACAAATAAAAACACCAGTGAGCCAAAGTGAGCATACCCTTGATTTCCCTTCGAAATGAGTAACAGGACACAACAAGGACAGAGCCGGGACCACAGCTTCATTGTCCGGCCGTGCCTTTGTGTCCACATAGGTAGTCGCTGCGTAGTCCACTCCGGAACGGTTGGAGCCCTGAAACTCCGGAGCGGTATTCTTCAAGGGGCAATTAACTGTTAAGCTTCCCAACAGCAGCAGCAGCAGCAGCAGCTCCAGCAAAAAAGTGGAAAATCAGGCGCAAAAAAATAGTTGTCTCATCCGATGGCCAGGGGGGGAACAGTATCCGAGGGATATATAGTATGCGGGGCTTGCATAGATTAGATTTCCACCATCACCCGGCCACGCCTCCTTTTCCAGGATGCCCGCCACTGTGCACTGGCGGAATATTTGCAGCTGCCACAGCAACGGGGACCGCACAGTGGCGGCCATAAAAGAGCCATTAACGCCAGGAGCCAGGACCTGCCCCTTCCCGCATCCTGTTGGATAATTTAAAGCGCTTTAATTCGGGGCGAAGAAAATGCTGGAGTGGAAGCTGTCAGCCACAACAGCAGCGCATCCAATTGCCAATTAGCCAAGGTGCAAGAAATCAAATTAAAAACCGCAGAAAACACTGAAAAACTCTAGAAACTGTGGAGGAGATTTGAATTTAATTTTTTGTTGGTTAAATCGGTGTCCCATTACCTTGAGAATGACATATATTCTTTGGACAAAAACTCCAGAAACAAAAAAATGGGAAAGAAAAGCGAACACGAAACCAATTTAGGATCAGGAAAACACAAAAGCAGCCAAGCTATAAGTAGCACAAAGTTAAATACTCTACAAAATGTGACTTTAACTTAGGTTGAATTATATCTTGTATTAACTTAAGATTACTGAAATATCTTAATCAGCTTAAGCTTATGGTTACTTTTGGTAAGAAGCAACCTCAACGTTTAGTTTCCATAGAAAATTGCTTGCTTGTGATGCATAAAGCTCAATTTGTTTTTAAAAACTCCCTCTAAAAGGGTATAAGTGAAAAGCAGGATAATCTTAGACACGACGAAGGACACTCATCAAGAGGCAAGGACAGGACCACGCCCACAGTCTCGAGCAAATTAATTTGCCGAGTGTCGACTGCAGCCCAAGGGCCTTGAAACGAAGGCCACTCCGAAGGTGCATCTGGAAAGTGTTTTTATTCTTATTTTTCTCTATATTCCTTCTCCATCTTACCCCCTTACCTCCTTCCTTATCCTTCTCCTCTGCCTTGGCAAATCTTTCAGCGGAAATCTCAGTCTGCTCTCGAGCAAATTGTTGTTTAAATAAAAATTTAAAGCAAATTGCTGCGCGGAAGTAAATCGTTTTGTGGTAATGGCGGATAAAAAATGTAAGCCACAGCATATCAAATTACCCCCGAGTTGGAAAGCGGCGGAGAGATGGAACCAGATGACAAAGTGCGTCGTGGCTTTCGCAGAGAGAGGGGAGATAGGGGAGTGTAACAAGGTGTAGCCCAAAGTAAGTCAGCTCCTTGATAAGTGCCTGCCAAGTGGCGGTGGTTGTGGCGGAGGCAGAGGCTTGCCGGGGTGGATTTATCTCAGGATGCGGTTGACAGTCGTGGAGCGTTTTGATGCGATGCTGAAAAATTGTTGCTAATTTTTTAACAGTCAACGGAGACGGAGTTCCGGAGAGATTGTAGCCGGGCATATCGCATTTCGACGGAGTCGAGTGCAAATGGTTGGTATTTTAATTTTATTAGAACAGGAGCAACAAGCGGAAGGCGGATGAAAGGAAAGTCCTTTAAAGCGATTGCTGCCAGAGATTATGGGATGTAGATCTATCTCAGAGATAGCAAATACTCCCCGTTCGTGAGAAAAAAGTTATTTTGAAGGACTTTACCAATTTAAAATTAATGGCAAAGTGTGCTTATGTGTGCATGTTTATTAGTTACTCTTCAAAAAGGAGTTAGCAATACTTTTTGCATTAAATATATGCATATTAATAAGGGGAAACTCTCCTGAAATAAGCTGTTAGCTAATAAGAGTTCCTTAAAATTATTAAAGAAGTTTGGTGCAGCAAAAATAAATTCTTTTGAGGTTGCGCCAATATAAATTATTTTGGGAATATATATATAGATCATGGAAAATGTTCCTTAAATTTATTATAAGATACGTTATCAATTATAGGCTCCTTCTGTTAAGAAAATATGAATAAAATAGTACAAAGAGCTATTTGAAAGAGAAATAACCGAAATAATAAAATTTCCAAGTAACAGAAATGGAAAAAAAATTCTCTGAAGTGGCTTTAAACTAAAGCCTTGCATTCAAAATGGCCCAAAATCATTTGCAGAAATTCCCCGCATATAACATACAAAATGCACCTTTCACCGCCGCAAAACATACGAACCCATTGTCTCTTAGTCAGCGCTCCCCAACCTATTTCCCAATGCAATTTAAGCAGCCGCAGAAAAATGTTGCCAACATATTTTGCACAATGTTTTTGCTCTACGCACAAACACACTTTCAGGCATTCAGGAGGAAGATACAGATACGAACGCACATGGATACGGAGGGCAGGCAAGGCCAGACGAACGACTTGAGGGATTTTGCTGAAATGACATTTGGCTCCGCATGTGACAGCCTGTGCAGGAGGCGGTTGAGGACCAGGACGAGCAGGAGAGATACTACAAGTACCGGAGGCAGCCGTTGGCATTGAAAAAAGCAATTTAAGTCAAGCCCAGGGCAGCGGAGAGAAGGGAATCACTACGTAGAAATTCGAGATGGAAAGGTGAGTAGGTAGATAAAGCAGCTTAATAATTAGTTAATCAACTTGTACGCTAAATCCAAAAAATTAATATTTATTACTATATTATAATTATTTTAGTAAAGTAAAACGAAGCAGCTTCGAGGTATAAATAGAATCAAAATTAATTCAAGAGCGTTTTAGGACTGGAATCAAAGTTTCCTTTAGCGACTTACTAAGCTTCAGGTTTTAATGATTTTATGAATGAAATATATGCAATTTTTGTTAACAAAGTACCATCACTGTTGGAGATAAATGCAATCAGGCAGGGAAACATACGCATGCCAATTGTTGCCATCTTCCTGCTGCCCCTTGCCATCACTCATCCGCAGGGTGTGTGTGTGCAAATTTTGATAAATTGCCGCCGCTACCTTTCTGCCAGCACAGGAGCTCAAGGATAAGAAGGGAAGCATACGTGGTGCCTGGTACATATGTCGTCTGGCAGATGAAAGAACTCAATCCTGGAAGGTGAAATCAAGACAAATGCATTGCACTCCTCGAGAGGATGCTGCTGCTGCTGCTTAGAGAGGAGGAAAAGTGCACGCCGCCATCAATCTTAATTGAAAGCCAACTCGGAATGGAATTGGAAAACTTTCCTCAGAGAGCCGAGCAAACAGGAAGCGGGCAAACAATAAATCTGGCAAATTATTAGCCGAGCCAATCGAAATCGAAGTGCAAAACTTGCAGAGAAGTCTCCTTGGGATGGGGCTGAGCTCCAGCCAGGCGTGATAAATGGCAGCAAGAACCACTGGGTAGCTGCGAGGTGGAGAGCTGCGGCTAATTGAATTTAATTGCCCACTTAATGGTGCAATGAGCTGCGGACCACTGCCAGTCAAGAAACTGAATCGAAAAGCGAATCGATGTTCAAGGTATGGAGCTGGGAAAACTATCTGGAGTCGGGAAACACCAATAAATAAAGATGAGTAAGCAAGCTGCTGTAATAATTGCGTTTAATTGTATTTAGTACCGAGAAAGACTTCAACGTCAATTAATAAGTAAAATAAAATTATTCTCAAAAATCTAAAAGAAATATTGTCGGATTCCCTCGCGTCTGGCGGGCAGAATGAACATCTGATCCAACTCACGTAACCAAACGGTCATGGCTGCAATAAGGCAGATATTTAATTTATCCAAAAATTAATTCTTTCTACGTTTACTCACCAAACTTGAAGCCATGAAAGACGGGACAGGCGCCATGGCCGGTGCGCTCATCCAGGTCATAAGTGTCACCCTTCAGATTATACCAGACCAGCACCTTTCCTCGTTCGGCGTTCACTTTTATATTTAAATTGTGAAAGGCTGTGGCGCCGCCGTGTGGTGCATCACTTAACTGGTGATTTTCGATCATAAAAGTTTAAAACCGATAGATTTTTGCCAAAAACTCACATAAAACAGAACGGTGGCGATGCGATCTCCCTTCCTCCTGGTGTTGTCAGTGCTAGTGTTGAAAAAGTCGAAGTGTGGACAGTAGTGAGCGCCGAATCCGTACTTAAGAAAATTCACGTCATCGCTGTTGTCGGTCCTCAGTCCGGTCATATCCCGAACCCGTGTATGTATGTATTGAAGCAAAGGACAACTTGATTTTTGATCCTTTGTCCTGGTAAACCATGTTCCCAGGGCGGTGCGCGCGCTATCCCTTATATTACCTTGGTCCTTAAAGTAAACAGTAGTGGGTTTCAGCTCTGCTTCCTTGTAGCGTATGATCTCCTCGGTTTTCTTCGCTGACAGAACGTCGTGATAAACTATGATGTAGGGGTCCAGGGAGAGCTCCTCCATCTTCAGCGGGGCCAGGATTAGAAAGGGGGAGGTGGTGGTATTGTAGCGACAATGGAGTCTCGAGGGACTCGGAGCATGCGAGGAGCGGCACAGTTTGGCGTAATTATCCGGCAGGTATGGTGGCTCATCTAGTGACATATGTGTGTGAGTCTTAAATAGGGTCAGTAGACTTGCCTCGTTCTCAGTGAGATCCGGTTGATTCATTAGCACTTGGCGAGCTTCATCTGTTTGGTCTGCGAAGGTAAAGTTCATAAGGATTTATATCAGTCTCGAAGGAAGAAGCATACCCATCTCCACCAGGCTGCGCGCCAGCAGCAAGGCCACGTCCTTCCGACGCAAGCCCAATGCCTCTGAAGCGGCGGAGTTCCCTTCTAATGTCAAAGTGTTGCTAAGCCATTGAGAAGCTTTTCCAAAGTATCCCCAGTTAAAGTAGAGTTTACCGATCTCAAAGCAATCTAAGGCTGTCAATGTGCCTCTAAAAAAGAATGATCTTGATTGTATCAAATATAAGGAACCCCTAAAAGAAGCTCACTTGAACTGAATGCCATCGATGAGACCGTGAGCCATATCCCAGGGCGTTACGTTATAGGTCCTGGCTATGCGATACATGGATTCAGTGGCTTCTTTAGTATCCGACTGCCAGGGCAGTTCTGGTAGTTTCTCTTCGAGGAAATCGATTTGTTCTGCAATGAGAATGGTGGGTGAACTACGTTTAATTTAATTTAATTTAAAAACCGCTCACCTTCACCCACAGGGCTTTGCATAAACCCCTCTATATATTTCCAGTCCTGATGCATGTGCCGGATCAGGGGAAAGCTGTGCAGGGGATTGGACAGATACTCCTCTTCCACACCTTTGGCCGCTTCCAGGGGACGTCTGATCTCCCGAGCTAGTCTTTAAAGGAAAGATCTACTTAAACTTTAAAGTTGATTATTTAAGTTGCATAAATACCTCCGTATTTTAGTGATTTTCTCCTCCAATTCGTACAAATATTCCTTAAGATTGTCGATCAGAACCTTGTCCAATTCCAAGAGGTCCAACTTCGCTGTGTGTGAGATTAAGAACTCCTTGTGCTTCACAGAATCCTCATCACTTTGGGCTCTAGCACTCCAAAGGAACACCAGCAGAATGTGTATTTTTGTGAGTAAGTGCATTTTGAGACTGGAGAAATCGGACTGTAAGAGGTGTTGATATGCTAAATTAACTAGATTAAGCTCGGAAAACTAATTCGCTTTGCTGTAAAGAATAAAAATTAGCGAGACGATAGGAAGTATATTTACTCCACTATTTTTATGAAAACAACAGTAGATTATTTATTTGAACACTGTATTAGGGTTTAAAAAAATTAAATGAAATGATTTCGATTTCCCACGCGGTACGTGGGTTGGATGAACATCTGATCCCACTCGTCTATCCAAGCGGTCATGACTGCCATTAAGGGAAATATTAGCCAAAAATTTAAAACTTCTTCGTTGACTCACCGTATTTTAAGCCCTTGAAGACGGGACAAGCCCCGTGGAGGGTGGTCTCATCAAAATCGTGAGTTTCTCCCTTCGTATTATACCAGAACAGCGCCTTTCCGCGCTCAGCATTTACTTTAAGATTTAATTTGGGAAAAGTAGTGGCGCCGCCATGTGGTGCATCATTTAGCTAGAAAACTTAGTTAATAAAAAATAAAAGAACGTACAAAACTCTATAAACTCACATAGAAGAGAACGGTAGCGATCCGATCTCCTTCAGCCTTCGTATCCATGTTAGATGCGTTGAAATAGTCAAAATGCGGAGAATAGTGGGCCCCGGACCCGTACTTAACCAACTGCACCGAATGTAGCTCTCTGATCTTGAGTCCGCTGACATCTTGAAGTCGTTGATTGATGTATCTTAACAATGGCTCATCTGATGACTCGATGGTGCGGCGGGAAAGCCAGGTACCCAAGGCTGTGCGTCCAGTGTTCTTTATCTCACCCAACTCCTTGCTTACCACGTAGGTGGGCTCCATTTTGGGTTCCCCGAAGCGTATAACCTCCTCGGTTATCTCCACTGACAGGACGTCGTGATAAACTACGATGTAAGGGTCCAGGGAGAGCTCCTCCATCTTCAGCGGAGCCAGGATCAGAAAGGGCGAGGTGGTGGCATTGTAGCGGCAATGGAGTCTCGAGGGACTCGGAGCATGCGAGGAGCGGCACAGTTTGGCGTAATTTTCCGGCAGAAAGGCTAGTTCATCGCGTGGTTGGTAGGGGTGAGCCCGGTAGAGGGCCAATAGATTAGTCGCGTTCATTTCGAGATCGGGCATCTCCGTCAATACGTCGTGGGCCTCTTCAAACAGGTCTGTGAACATATATTAGGGTACAAATACAGTTCCTGCTGGTATCTAGGACCCCAACATCTTACCCAACTCCATAAGACTGCGAGCCAGCATCAGAGCCACGTCATTCATTTGAAATCCCAACACCTCTGAGAACCCTTCGTAGTCCTCGTAGATTCCACGATGCATGAACCACATAGTGGCCTCCCTAAAGAGTCCACACTGGAAGTAGAACTTCCCCATCTCAAAGATATCCAGAGCTGTCAGGGTGCCACTGCAAAGTAATGATCGTGCGTAATCACCCACCATAACCTAGTTCTGGGAACCCACTTTAACTTAACTCCATCGATGAGACCATCAGCCATATCCCAGGGCGTTGCGTCATAGGTCCTGGCTAAGCGATCCATGGATACAGTGGCCTCTTTGGTGTCCGCCTGTGTGGGTAATCCTGGTAATGTTCCTTTGAGGAAATCAATTTGGGCTGCAATCGGAAAGCCTCGTGAATCAAGCTCCATTTACTCGATTTTATTTGTAACCTTGGCCAACTGGTTTCTTCATGAACTCCTCTAGATATTTCCAATCCTGATGCAGGTGCCGGATGAGGGGAAAGCTGTGCAAGGGATTAGACAGATACGCCTCTTCCACACCCATGGCAGCATCCAGGGGCTGTCTGATCTCGCGAGCTAGTCTTTAATAGAAACATCTTTTATATTAATTTAATAATTTAATATTTTAAAATATTCAATTTATGTAAGTGCCTGCTTAGTAAATTTTTTTATTTTCTTCTGCTCACCTCTGAAGCTTTGTTATTTTCTCCTTAAGTTCGTTGGAATATTCTACTAAATTAAATATCAGATTTTTGTCCAGCTCCATGAGATCCATCTTTGCTGCTTCCGAGATTAAAAACTCCTTGTCCTTCCCCGAAGTAAGATTTTCGGCCTTAGAACCTAGAAAGAGCACCAGGACAACGTGGACACTTATCAGCAGCATTTTGAAACTGACTTGAATGGAATTGGATGCTAAATGGACTTAAGATGTGTGCTTAACGTGATTAAGCTGTGACGAGAAATTCGATTCGCTGTGAAGAAAAAACGAGGAAGGAAGAAATTATATTAAATATGAAAGATATTTTAACAAACTCTTGTTTAGTTTCCTATGGGGTTGTGTTTAATTATTGTTTTAAGGAATGATTAAAGGGTTTTAATATGTATTTAATAAAGTTATAATAACCACAATATATTGGGGTAAACCTATTTTAAAGGCCCATCTTTAGCTATAAATATCGAATAGACAAGTATCCCAGTAGACCACCAGACCACAATGAATAAAAGATCTATTTATCCTCGAGCCCAAACTTGATCATGACTGAAATGAAAATAGGAAAAGAAGTCAATGCTGTGAACAAGATGCTAAAGGATCGTTTTCATATCTCACCAAGTCCCTTGCCCACGACAATTGGACACATCGTGATCTCCAGTTGCGCCTCTTCGAAGGTAACAAGAACGTTTCCTCTTTTTGGACGCACAAACACCCCGTGGTCAGTCACGGTTACGGCACCGCCCTCAGATACATCTTTCAACTGAAATTTAAGTGGAGGATCTGTGAAATCATCAGCAGAAGATTACTTCTAAATATTACTCACAAATATTATAGCTGTGGTTACCACATCCTTCATTTCCAAACCCTTAAGTTGAGGGACCTTCGTGGCATTCCTAAAAAGATTAAACACCTCCAACGGCCTCAGGCTGTCGTACTCCACAACGAAGAATGACTTCCATGCCCTGTTCAGTGCCGTCATGTCCAGCACCCGCTCGTTGATTTGCCTCATAATGGGACTATATCCATCGGAGATGGAGCATCCGGTTACCCCCTTTGCCAGCTGGAGCCGCCCACTTGGCGGACAGAGATCGTAGGCGTCTTCCACGTGACTGAGCTCCGCTGGGTAGACGCTGTTCGGATAGTGTACTGTTAAAGGATCGAACAACACCTCGTAATGCAGAGGAGCGATTTCCAGGAAATATGAGTAGTAGTTGTTGGCACACTCCAATTTCCTTTGGGGGACCACATTGCCGCGACATTGGCTCTCCAGTATGGTGGGCGTTGGTAAGGGGACGGCTATGGGTTCCATGGGATCCCTTAAACTATTCAACTCCCACTCGCCGATCTCGTCCATCAGGTGGACATTAAAGACACTTAGATTATAAGCTTTTTCGTACGCCTCATAAACGGAGGGACGATCTGTAAAAGGATTATCCAATAAATGGTAATGATTAATGATTAACCAAGACTCACTGAGCTTTAGGAGGACCCTGGCCTGATCTCTGTACACTTGCCAGCGAGGAGCCCCCAGCAGACCGTAGAGAGCACTGTACTCCGAAAGGGTGTAGTTTTCGGCTGCCACCGTCAGCCACTTGGCTGCTCCGAGGTAGTCCTTCTCCTCGAACCGCTCCAATCCCAAGACGTAGCAGTCAAGAGGAGAGAGATGCAAGGAACTGGGGGTAAAAGGAGCAAGGAATACAAGGAATTCCTAGAAGAGTTAACTTCTTACCTATTCCTTTCATTTTCTGCCACCAGATCACTTGGCTTATAGTCATAGAACTGGGCTAGATCATGAACCTCCTTGGCCGCCTGCTTATAGGCCCTCTTCTCGGGTAACTGCGGCAAAAGAAGCTCCAGGTTCTCCACTGCCTCAGGGGCCACCGACTTCTCCATGTACACCTGCCAGCTCGCCCAGTCCTGGTGCATGTGCCGGATCAATCGGAAGGCATTCAGCGGATTAGACAGGTACAGCTCCGGATCTTTGCTGGCCTCTTCAATCTCGTCGATATATTCGTCGATGGAGCTTAATAGACAATTTAAATAAAATTATATTTCAAATAATTTAAAGCTAAAAACTCACTCATCTATGAGGTTTATTTTCTCCTCCAGCTCAACGGCATATTTGCGCAGATTTTTAAGCAATTCTCGCTCCAAATTCAACATTCCTTGTATCCCCTTTACATCGACGGCCCGGAAGCAGGGGCATCCCAGGATAAGCAGCAAAATAAGCGGCCGGAGTCCCACAGTCATGATGTGAAGAAGTTTCGCTGTACACTGATCTCTGGCAGCCGGAACACCTGGCCGAGAAATCTATTGATTTTGCTCGGTTTAACATGCGTGAACAATGCATTTTGTATGCTTTGACTTTGTTTTTTTTTAACAGTGTAATAACAAGCAGTTTAAAGCAGTTCGAACACTTTTTCGCTAAAAGCAGTCTAAACTTTAAGCAGTGCAAGCATTCGGGTAATTCGTTGTAAAGCAGTTGTTTCGATCGGAACTGGTTCCTAATAAGTTGGCGCGGAAAAGTACAATTTGCAAAATATATAGAGACAGCCCTTCCCAAGGCTTTTTAGCAGTTTCTGGCAGTTTTTTAAGTGAAAATGGAGCTGTCAACAGCTCCCCAGATTGGGTTTTGAGGGTTTTCAATCGCTGCAAGGAAAGTGGAGCGTGGAGCATGTAAGACGAAAACTTTTCTCGATAAGAATGGCAGCATCAATGTCTTGGAGGTTCATATGACTATTAATTGTGACTAAATGTCCTCAAATCTACGTGGAATTTTTTTATATTTTCGTTGTTTTTTGTTCAATTTCGTAAAAACATCATTACGTTTGTTCAATTACGTGGTTTGATTACGTCCTTTTCCGATCAGTGTAACCAAAGGCCGCGGAAGAGAAACCTTCAAATCAATTATCGATTTTTCTTTTCGTTTCGGTGCGGTCACACTGGCTCTATGCAATTTCCTTACGTCGTAAATCTTCACGTTTTTGTTCTTTTACGTCGTAAATCTTCACGTTTTTGTTCACTTACGTAGTTTTGATTACGTCTCGTTCTGTCAGTGTGACCAGTTGGCGTCAAGGAGAAAATCCCCTCTTTTTTCGCGGAACTTCAGGATTTTAAATAGAAACTTGGCGGGCACACAGAAATGATCAGCAAACAGCTGTTTTTTCTAATTTTGCAACAGCCAAAATCTAATAAATAGAGGATTTCCGAACGTTTCGTCGCAGTGTTAATCGAAAAAGAGTAATTACAAAATAGATAATAGCTTTAAAGAGTGTGTGTGGGCATATTTCCTCTCTGTCACGTTAACTCTCTCTTTGAGCTTTTCTCTGCCGGTTCCAACGCGGACAAGAAGCTGTTACCAAAAAGGATATAGAAAAGGTGTTAATTTCGAAATAAATCAATAAACGCCGAAGAAATACAGTGAAATCTACCGAGAAACTAAATACAACATGCTGCTGCAGCGGAACAAGTAAAATAAAATAAATAAAAGCAGCTAATTATTCGCTGTTTTTCCTTTATATTTCTGTGTCTTTTTATATGTATAATTTAATTAGTGCCTTGTGTGTATGTGTCTGTGTGCCTGTTCCCCACTTTATCCCTATGTTCCTCACCCACTTTTCCCTATTTTCCTCCTTTTTTCCAGTGCCAACGATGATATTAGCCAGGTTGAGAGATTAAATGTTCAATTACACGTTTTGTTTGTCTAACCAATTTGTGTTGTTCAATTGCGTGCTAACGTCGAAAAAGTAAAGCAAAAGCCTTGCCGCACCCCACCTCCCCCTTTTGCTGGAATTTGTGTTTGCATTTTATTTATAGCCTCCAACGCCTTTGTTGTTGTTTTTGGCCGTTCTCGTTTTGTTACTTCATCGCGCCGTTTGCCTCGCACTTTGTTTTGTTCTCCATTTTCTGGTGCAGCTCTATCTCGCTCACCCTCTCTCTCACTCATTTCGCACTCACAAATGTACTCAGAGAGAGTGAGACAGGCCGAGGAGTGATTGCATACAAATTAATCATTTAAATAATTAACTTAAATTTTGTAAGTTTGTACTGACCCAAGTGAAATTTAAGCGAAACATTCTTTCATCACTTTACTTTAAGCACAGTGCTAATTTTCTGCTTCAATTCCAAAATAATTTAAATTTAAGTGTAAATAAAACTTCTTATTGGTCTTTGCACTTTGGTTATTAAAATATAAAAAGGGTCGCACAAAATTTTAATATTATTTTACTTTTAAAATATTCCCAATTGCCCTTTTATTTATTTATCTTCCCCTACAATTCCCACTCAAAACCGCAACAGCTGTTTGCGCCGCCATCTCCCTCCGGCAGTCTGGCAACGCCCGTCCAGTAATCGCCCTGTGTCTTTTACGCCTCAAGTCTGTTTTGCGCTCCTCCCTACACCCGACCATTCGCTTTATTTGTACGAAAGAAAAATAAAGAAGTGAAAAAGTGCCCTCGCTTTGGCGTATATTGATTCCGTGTTAATTGAAAGCGTTAATCAGTCAAGAAGCTCGCTTTTCGGTCAGTCGCTCGCGAGTTCCGCTCTTATCAACACTTTTCGCGCGTGTTTTCCTACGGGAGTGGAGTGAGTTTTGTGAGTGGGAAAATCACGCAGAGGTATTCACTAATAGGCACTAAATACAGCTGATGGACGACGAGTGCATTGTGGAGGTTATAGTATATCCATATCGCGGCTGATAAGATAAAAGAGCCCCCGCAAATCCCGTTAATTAGGCTCGGGTGTCTCGAGCAAGGGCCTCCCGCTCCCACTCACGTGCGCGGCGCGCTGCCTGTGTGCCATTTGAGTAGTTCGCTGGGCTGGCACTCTTTTCCTCTTTGTTTGCTTGTTGTGGGTGTCAACGTCTGCTTACTGTAAATAACCGCATCTATATTGTGTGTGATATGCATAGCTCACATGTCAGCGGTCGCCAATTGAGCGCAGCTGGTTTCTGGCTCGTAGCCAAATTAACAACAATAATACGTGAGGGGGCTAGATAAGCCAGCGGAACAACTCACTCATGCGAGTGTGTGTGTCACTCAATGGCCAAACTTGTTGCCGAGCGCCTTCCTGAGTGAATGGACGAAGCCAGAGGAAAGAGGGGTGAAAAGGTCCAATTAGGATACACAGCAGGACATCTCTAATTGGTATAACTTTTTTTTTATTAGAAAAACAAGCATGAAGCGTAGAAAAGACTTGATTACATCTTGATAACATCACTCTAGTGGGCTCCTCAACGAAGGAGTAGTTTCCGTAAACCCTACCTCCGATCTGCATCGAAGCTATTGGACTTTAGTTTCAGACTTCCCCTGGTCAGCTGATTCAGGTCGATGATGGAGAGGTACGGCTTGGGAGGAACGTTCACCGGCAGGGGAACCTCTATGGTCACCTGGGCACCTGATTTCTTGGTCCTTCCACCAGGTCCTCCTCCTCCGTGATCACTACCCGTTTTTGCTCCCAGGGCAAATGGCGAATACTGATCGTGAGCGGGATTCATGCAGGAACCGGCGGTGGCTGCTCTCCTGTAATTCCGATAGCCACTGAAGCAACTGCTGCCCGGCGCCAAGGGACGAGTGGGCGAGAATCCTCCCTCGTCCGAGGAGTTTCCTCCGCCTCCCGAATCATAGCAGATGCTGAGATTCGTATAGGCGATGGGGGCGTGGCACCGCGGTGTCTTGGGGCGGGGCTTGACCTCGTAGCGAGTCTTAGAGCGGGATCGGGAGTGATGGGCATGACGGTTGCGCCCCCGTCTCTTGCCCCGGACCTCGGTCACTATCGGCATGGGCAGGATGTTGATGAAGCGGTAGTACTGCAGCAGAGTCCTGGCCAGGTTCCTGCCAACGCGGTAATCTGCAAGGCCAAGGGAATTGATAAGGCAAACCCAAGAAAAAACTGATAAGGCATGCTCACATCCATCCTCGTTGTATAGGGCAATCGTCTTGCCATCCTTGAGGTAGTGACCCGCCATGGACACCTCCAGAGTGTAGGCATTAACCGTGTCACTCAGTCGCTCGCAACTGAATCTCCGGATACTTCCGGCCTTCCGCTCATCAGCATTGAACATTGTGTGATCCGCCACATAGTCCGGAGCATTGCTGGCAAAGAGTCGGGGGAAGACAAGATGCCGCTCGTACCTGTACACGTCCTCGTAAGTGTTACCGTAGATAAAGCAGCCGTGCATGCTGCTGTTGGCATGCAGATCGATCACAAAATCTATTTGATATGTCTGAAAAAAAGGGCAAATAAGAGAAAACACCTTTATATAACAGTTTTGCATAAAAGCCTTGAGGAATTATCAAATCTAAATCAATACAATTATTGTCATAAAACGCTAAGTAAAAGGTGTTACAAATCACCTGTCTGTTTGATAAGAAAATCTATCTATCTTTTCTACAATAATCTCTTACTTCCAAAAATTATATTGATAAATCAATAAACGTCAAAAGACACTAGAAATATTGAGTGCTATCAATGATACCAAGATTAAATAGTAAATCATACAACAAATGTGTCTCATTAATGACTTATTAGTATCAGACTGATAATAAGACCTTCAAAATCCTAGCAAAAAGTATAAGATTCTTCAAATATATATGTATTTTCTCCCCTTAAATACACTTACATCTGAATTATCCAGCTCCTTCAGCATGCCCTTCACCGCATGCAATTCCGGCTGCGTGAATTCTGAGCCAATGTGCCAGTTTCGATTCATGTCCTGACCCATCAGATTGCAGCGATTGTTGCCCAGAAAAACCCCATCGGGATTCACCATAGGCACAATTTTGAAGACAAAGTTATCCCTTAAGACGCCGGCGATGGGATGGTTGCCCACCAAGAACTCGATGAGACCCTGGCACACATGAGAGGCTGGAGCTTCGCTAGAATGCGTCCGGCAGAGGATAACAATCACTCGGATGAAGCTCCGGTCCAAGCGATTCGTGGAACGCTGCTTGTTGGTCACGTGATCGATGGTCAGCAAATCCACATTGCGATTTTGCTGGAATTATAGGGAGTAGAGCTTAGCTAAAGTTTAAAGGTGGTTATTCTCAGTACTCACCAAGGATTTAATGAGCACACATCGAGTGAACCTCTTATCCGTTCCCTGTCTGGCATCTATCACATTCAAGTAGGACTGCAAGCGGGAGTAACTATACGGCCAGGCCAAGGAAAACTGGTACACATCCTCCTCCTTGTCAAAGATGAAGGCGAAACTGAGGACATAGTGACCCTGATGCATGGCCGATCGGTAGAAGAACACCTGTCGCTTGGGCAGACGCTGCCACTTGGGCCGGCTGGAACTCTTTACGAGCGGTGTCAGTCCCGAGGCGAAGAGGTTCCTGCTCTTGCTTATGTTCACAATGTTGAAGAGGACCCGCTGATCCTGCTTAACATTATCCACGGTGAAGTTAAACCAGAAGCGGAAGCGCGGATTGCACGTATCTGGTCGAAGGAAGAGATCATACTCGAATTCTCCAACTAGTTCGGCCTTGCCCAGATTCCCCGTCTCGAAGGCAGCGTCAAAGCAGAGGTGGCCTCTCTTGGCCTTACCGCTCTGCCCTGGGGGACGGATGATAACCCTGGATACGTTGCCCAGCCCGCCTTCTCCATCACTGTCTTCGCTGTCTACAAAGAAATATAATTTCGGAGAGATTAGTTTAGAATTTTTAATGGTGTTTCTATAAAAAACAAAAAAAAAAAAGACAAACTAGTACAATATATTAGCAATACAAAAATTGATTAGAACTGAAAGCGAAATTACGCGATGACTTAATATAAGATTGTGCTCTGCTGCAATAGTTTCCGTATTCTTGACCTTAGAAAACATAATCTACGTTGAAAGCTGATAAGATACATCGAGTCAATAACACTTTGTTTTTAATGTCTTTGAATACGATCTTTCCGATCACGATCTTTTCAGTACCATCTGAGCCGCGCTCGTACATGCTCGTATGCTGCAGCGGATCACAGGCTATTCCCAACATGTTGTGACTTCTCCGCTAGTGCGTCTTCCTCGGGCAAAATTATACTTTCTTCTAATGCAACTCACCGGGTTGGAGTGGCCCTAATCCTTCGAGGCTTTCAATTCAGCTCGGCCTGTCATAACTTTCTTAGGCTGAGGTTAGGCGTAGCCTCCTCCTAATCCCCAACCCAAGAAGCTATCTTTAAATCAGTGCCTCATTCTCCTCATCCTGATTGTTCCCTTCATGTGGCACATATGCGTGCCGCAAGTTTCCATTGCATTCGCTGCAACTGACTGCCAACGCCTTCAGTTTAGCTTCAAGCAACTCGAGACGTCAAACGTCTAAAATTGAATAGTCGCCTCGCGGTTGCGTTGGCCCCCCAGACCCAGCCCAAGTCGAAAAGCCGGAGGCGAATGTCCCGGGGCTGAAGGGTCTCGAAATAGCTTCATCAAATACCCTTACTAAGTGTGGCATTACCTTTGCTGGGAGAAGGAGGATTAGTCCCTTTTGCTGGCTACTTTTTATGGTCAATTTCATTTAAAAAGTAAAGACTTCTTTTTGAACTCTGAGATAATCAATTAAGAAATCTCCACAAGTTAATGAAATTAATTTAACCTAATTTAAAGCGTATTTAACGATTCGTCTTGCTCCGAGGGATTTCCCCTGCAATTTCTTATCGCTGGCGCACATTTATGGCCATTTCACTCACCTGAATCGCCCATTTCTTGGCTGAAGTGTTGACTGCCTCAATCCATGCACTTCCTGCGGCTTTGAGGCTGCTCTCTCCTTCGAGTGCCGGCTCAGTGACCCGGAGCAGGATCAAAAATAGAAATTCAATTAGCCTACACTACACTCCTCCTCGGTCGCCGTCTTGGCCTTTCACTTTTTTCCCGAGGAAGTCGCGTGCGAGAGTGAGGTCGATCTGTATCTGCTAATCCTGGGCAGTAGCGGTGGTCGCTCCTCGCCGCTTCCTCCGCGCCGACAGACTGCTGCCTTGGAATCCGGGCTGCGGATTCCGGAACCGTGAGTCTTCGCATGTTGGCACTTTGACGTTGCCACGCCACTCACGTGTGTCGCCCTGTCTGTTTGGTCGATATTTCGCAGGAGTTCTTCGTTCGGTTCGCCTGTGGTTTTTCGCTTCGCAGCGAGCACAGTTTCCACAAGCTGGGCAGACGAAGGGCAGGACTACTAATTGCGTTCGCGGTGGGGCTATTTGGTTCACTGGGGCTAATCGATACGTAACGTGGGAACCGTAACGACTGCGTGTGTGTGACTTTAATGGTTATGGCAAGCGAATGAATCCGGCAACACTCCAATATCGCTTAACCCCTAACCCGAATCCCCTCGACCTAGAGCATGTCCAAGCGCAGGTAGCTTTAACCCCCAGTTAATGTTTTCGTTTTATTTAAAATATGTTAAGGAATTAAACTCTTGACTAACTAATTCCTACTATAATCCCTTTCAGACTAGGCAGCGTACGGCCACCGAAGCGTTGCAGGAGCGACATGGATAACATCTCCACCTCGGACATTGTCATCATCAATGGGAACTCGCATCCGGATCTGGCCAATATGGTGGCCGAGCGCATGGGCCTCAAGAATGGTGGCTGCTCCGTCTTTCACAAGTCCAACCGAGAGACCATTGTCGAGATCAGTGATTCCGTAAGAGGCAAGGACATTTACATTATCCAAACGGGCACTAAGTAAGGAATTTTAAATATATCCATAAAAACCCCAATTAAAATAAATATTTAAAAGGGATGCCAACAACAACATCATGGAGCTTCTGATCATGGCCTATGCCTGCAAGACTTCCTCGGCTCGTTCAATTGTTGGCGTAATTCCCTACTTGCCGTATTCCAAGCAGTGCAAGATGCGCAAGCGCGGCTGCATTGTGTCCAAGCTGCTGGCCAAGATGATGTGCACCTCGGGCCTGACGCACATCATCACCATGGATTTGCATCAGAAGGAGATCCAGGGTTTCTTCGACATACCAGTGGATAATCTAAGGGCTTCGCCTTTTCTGCTGCAATACATTCAGGAGAGCGTGAGTATTGGAAGATAAATAATTCTGAATAAAATTGGGAACCTAATTCCTTTGTTTCCCTAGATTCCCGACTATCGCAACTCGGTGATTGTGGCCAGGAATCCTGGCGTGGCCAAGAAGGCCAACTCGTATGCGGAACGATTGCGTCTCACGCTGGCTGTCATCCATGGTGAACAGAAGGAAGCGGAAAGCGACGAGGTTGACGGTCGCTACTCTCCACCACCGACCAGGTGAGTTGCTTTCTTATTTCTATCCCAACAGCAGGCTAACGCTGACGATCCTCCCCCACTTGAGTTCCTTAGTCGTGAGGATTCTCTTTTGTTTTCTTAGTTGTATATTTAGATTTATATAATTTGCTGTCAGCTTTGTTGCATTAGTTTTGGTGCGTTCCGCAAGCCTTCTTCTATGACTGAAGCTGAAACGCTGCACTCAACTCGATTGATTTTCACATACACTTAGACTCTGTTGCGTTCGTTGATTGAAGAGCACTGTCATTCATAACTTGCTGAAGATATCAATCATTTTTAAACTTAAATAAACTTTACGCATGCCGAATCTATTCCATTCCCTGCCAGATAGGGTCTAACTTTCACCATGGTTGATATTTTAAACACAGTATGTCTTACAGAAACGCACTTCCCCATTAAAGCATCTCCATCGTATTGCCTTTATTGTTGTCAGTGTCCAGTGGCTTCTTGTACGTACTTCACAGCCAAGGCAGACACTTTATTTTGTAGATTTTCGAGCTGTATTTCCGCTATCCAGTTTTAAGCTTTTGAAATTGTTATTGTATTTATTTGTTTGCTACAAGTTGCCATAAAAAGCTCGACACTTGTTCGTGGTAATGTCAAAATTTAAAATCAAGACAAGAAAAAGAAAAAACAATCGAAATTTCTCTTTATTTTTGTGTTATATGCAGTGCGTATAGCAACTTATTAGGAAATTCAGTTGAAATGTGCTTACCAGCGATGCCTAGGTTCGTATTTTTTAAAACTATTGTTTCAATTTCCGTTTTATATATAATTTTTAATCAAAACTGCCATTTGTACTTTTTCTCCGCCCCTTCACAACCACCTCCCGCAAACCCACCCACACGATTCTTTTCTTTTTTGGTTTACAATTACGATCCGAATAAACGAAATGCACCAACACCTTGCACCACATTGCACCACTCGAACCACGATCCACGTGAACCTCTGCTGCCACACTAACCACTAGAAACTCTACTCCACAACACGCTCCGATCAGCAGCAGCAGCAGGCAGCGCACCACCTCGGTGTCGGTGGGTGTGCCGGATAACATTGTCAAGGTCAAGCCACCGCTGACTATAGTGGGAGATGTCAATGGACGCATTGCAATCATGGTGGTTAGTATAGCCTGGCTTAAAGGCAAATATATCATGAAACTAATCCCTAAATTATCCACAGGATGACCTTATCGACGATGTCCAAGCCTTTGTGGCCGCCGCCGAGATGCTGAAGGAAAATGGAGCCTGCAAGATCTACGTGCTGGCCACGCACGGTCTGCTCAGCTCGGATGCACCGCGTCTGCTTGATGAGTCGCCCATCGATGAGGTGAGTTTCTCTCTCTCTAAATATACATATCTCATCTATATATTTATTTCCTCTCTGAAATCCCGAAGATCGTTGTAACCAATACCATTCCACATGAGATCCAGAAGCTACAGTGCCACAAGATCAAGACCATCGACATCTCCATTCTGATTGCCGAGGCTATTCGCCGTATTCACAATAAGGAGTCCATGTCCTATCTCTTCCGCAATGTCACGCTGGAGGATTAAGGAGGAGTCTACCGAACTCAACACATAAACACTAACACACCCTCCCAGTTCATCGCCTTTGAAGAAGTCACAAAAATAGTTGTTTATTTTGTTTGTTTTTCGCTTTAGAAACCATTGGAAAGTGCGCACAGAGCGTGCGTTAATTTGCTCAAATAAACGAATGATCCAAAACACTGTAGCATACTTTTAGGCCAGCCCTATACTGCACCCTACACTACCCACATGTCGTTCGTTCATTGAAAGGCTAAGCCCACTTTCTTATAGTTCGTAAGTCGTAAGATATACCACCACACTTTGTTTAAAATAAAAGCTGAATGTACTCAAAAGTACAAAAGAGTGGAAATTTTCGGTGCACGGTGAAGGTGCCTTTGGACAATTTATAGCTCTCTGAGAATTTATGGTGGTCCTCGAACTGAAAAGTATTAATAAATCATCATTAGCTGGCACAAATCTTGCACTCTGCTTGCCATATTTTCCATATTTGCATTTTGCATTAGCCAAAGAGTCTGACAGATGTCTCGCGTCGCTTTTTATTTGTCAAATATTTTGTTAGTTGCGGAAACAAGTGCAGCGAAGGGAGATAAGATAGAGTCGCATCTCCGTGCCTTTCCTCGTGACTAAATAAAACCGGAGAATCCCGCTTAGGTAAGGTAAGTGCACACCTCATACATAAATCATGGTCCATTAATCAAGCAGCGCAGATATGTCAGTACCTTATCTCGCACAGGGTGCCGAAGACAACAAATTTGCATTGCAAAATGCCAGAGGGATGACTGAAGAATGCGGTTCTGAGCAGTTCCAGTGACGAGAGCGTCTAAAGAGAAGGTTCTCGGATTCATTAAGCCAATATTTGGGCTGGCCCCAATGCCGTATATTTGTGAGGTCTGTGCCTAGGCCAAGTGCGATAAACCGGCGCTGTGTTTGCTCCCCGAAATCCAAACAGAAATCGTGCTCCGGTCTTCTGCGTGACACTTGCTGCTGCTTTATTATCGCTACTCGGCGGGCAAACAATAATTACATATTATAAAGCCCAGCTAATCCCACATATCTAAGGCACCTGCCGGCAGGGATCGGAATTGAATGGAGTGGCAGTGGTAGTTTCATAAACATGCAAATCAGGCCCTAGCTCAGACCAGATCGAAGGGGTGTCTAATTCCCTGACTGCGACGACGACGAGTCACGTGAAGCTGGCGCATTGCGCATACGCCACGATAGCCCTGCTTTGCTTTGGCGTGCATTGAACCGGCTTCCGTCAGGCGTTTATAGTAAGTATAGTATGCCTCCTATTAACCGTCCATCACTTTCAACTTTTAATGGAGACTGTCGGCTTGTCGTCGGCTCGATTGTTTTATCATTCCCAAAGCATTCCCATTGCAATGCCAATTGTTTGTGCCTGATAACTATTTACTCTTTTTCTGTTTTTCCCCCTTGTTTGCCTTTTTGTTTATCACTCCGAAAATTGATTTGTTAATTTGCCTCGGCTTGTTGGCAACTCATTAGCACGACACTTTGGTTGGACCATAAATTGATTGGCCCGAACAGCCGAAGTTTAGCACCTCTCCTCTTGTTGTCTAAATTATAATGGGCGCTTTATCTGGATTGCACGCTTCCGTGGCTTCTGTCTGTAGGTGTGTGGGTGTAATGTCCATTATTATTAGCTGAGCTGCCCCGAGGGGGAGAATGATACATATAAATCTGTTTAATGTTCCGATGATTTGCGTTTTGTCTGGCAGAACGAATCAATTATTGCGTCGAGGCGTCGGCGGCAAAAACAAACTAGTCACACGACCTGGTCACTCCGCTTGTTGGCCATTTGAAATTACCATTTTGATGATTTGGAATATGCTTTACATTTAAATAAGCGCCGTTGGGGTTACTCAGTAGACAGACAGAGAAATAATTCTTGGAAAAAAATATATTTCTTAGCATAATGTGGGTTTTATTTATGTGCTTAGTGAATTCTTTACTTGGAAAAATGAATAAATAAAGTAAAAAAATTCTGCTTTATTTTCTATATTTATAAATGATCACTTAACTTATTCTAGTACCTAAAACATATATTCTTATCTTCCTTAGCCTAGTATTATTTACTTTTTTTATGTTCTCTGTCTTGAGATTCAATTAAAAAATACAGGAAAAGTTCCTTACCACTTTTGTAGAGATCACATTTATTTATTGACTATTTTAAACAAACTACATATGATTTTCCACAACTTTCGCCACAGCCAATGAGTGCCCCTGATGTTTGTGTGAGTAAAATTATATATACGAATGTCAAGCCAGATGCTCATGTGTTTTTGTTTTTTGCATATGTATATATATCTCTACATTTTGTTTTCTTCTGGCTCGGTCATGTGACCAAATTAATTCAGTTTCGTTGCCATTTCTGCGGTTATTTGCCGTGATAAAAAAACAAGCTCACGCCTCTTCTTTCCACTAAGCCCCTTCTATCTCCACACCCCCACCTACCATATGGCCGGATCAAAGCGGTTCGGATCACGTGAGAAGATCACTTTGTCTCTGACACGAAAGTTGGAAACTTATGCCTCATTACGACGGGGATTCCAGCAGGGCTGCTCCTCCTCCTTCCAATCGCTTCTTGTCAGGAGGATGATATGCCATTGAACTTGGTCCGTGACACGGATTCGCACAGCTTCCTCACAGCCTGCACAGGCTGACCTCAGGCGGGGCTCGTAAATTCATTCCGCTCATGAATTTGGATACCCGATCGACGGGTTTGAGTCACGTGAAGCCTTACGCCGGGTACTTTACACGCCTCAATGCAGTCCGGACTGCATTGTCGGCATGGGGGCTTCTCGCAGGGGGATCAGAGGTAGACGGCGACTGATCGTCTTGCGTAATGTTTGGGATCTTATACAATTAACTGAATGCACAATTAACAGTTTTATTTGATCGCCGATTGTCATTCATTGCAATTGTTTAAGCTTAACTTTAACTTTGTTTACGCTCGCCCCGCCAATGCAGTTTCAGATGTGGAGATACCAGAGGCACAGCGAGAAAATAGGTAAGCCAAATGAAATACTTCAAAATTTATTGGAGTTTTTGTTAACGAAAATGAAGAAGACTTCTAGGATAAATATTAAAAAACAAAAAATGTAAAATATCAGTAACAAATAACTTTAAAAGAGCATATATTCATAGTTTTTCTCCGTGTACCTATACAGTTACCTACCTCTACGTGCTGTCCATATTTGATCATGAGGACAACTGAGCCCAGCGCATACAAATGGACAAGCCTTTCCGGCATGTGACCCTCAAGGCAAGAAGGAGAGTTCCCCCCTTATCGGATGCACCTTGAGATTTCACTGGCAAACAGATAGCTCCCGAAATCTGGCCATGTCTCAAGGGCCACAAAAATCGCTAATCTACCCTAAAGTAGGCCGCCCACGCGCACAGAAGATTTATGCGGTCCAAAGACCCAAGAAGGTATCTTTTTTTTTGCTCCTCCCAGAGATGATGATGGATGGATGATGGAAAACAAGCGGAGAGAAGAGTAGTAGCCGAAACGATAAACAGACAATTATCCGCACGCCAGCGAAATTAAAAGCAAATTAAATTTGCTCAAAATTATAATTGACTTGCTGGCCGAAGCAGGGTTCGCTATGTACATTTAATTGTTGTCTAATGTGCTTGCCCGCCACTCTCCCCGCTGGGGATTTACGCTGCGTATGAGTAATGCAAATTGACCGCACAAGTGTTACATATATCCAACTGACACATAATCACCGCCAGCCGGCAGCCGCCCAATCACCTGAACAAGTCAGCGACCTATAAATATTCATAACAAATGCCGCGAAAGTATCCCAGCAATGTGACTGGATATCGGAGAGATCAGAGATCAATTGTTACGGGGGATCGATGCAGAGTATACGATTGCGGTCGAAATAATATATCTGTGAAAAGCGGTGCCATTAAATCTTGCAGGTAAACAAGTATATTTTCTTTGAAATACAATCTTCAGACCTATCAACCTCAACAAGTGTCTTATTAAACATTTAAATTAATATTATTTCATAATAGAATGAAGATATCTGGTTTAAAGCTAAACATTTCCCCTCAACTGTGGTAGAGAAATTCTCATGGAGAAGTGAGGTGAAAGATAGTTTAATCCAAGCAAAGAGAAAGGAAGAGTCGACGGATTTTCCTGTAAAATTCCCCCTAGAGAAGGGCACACGATCTTCGGTCACCCCCTGGTAAAAGGTTGTCTGATTTTCATTAAGTCAGCTTAGATCGTAGTTCGTAACCCATTCGTTTTCAATTCTGCGCCATCGATCGTTTGACGCGTGTTTCCCATTTGGGGAGAGAGAGACTTGGACTTGGAAGTGGACTTGGTTGTGTGATTAATAGCCTTTGAGCTTCGATTTTGGTGGGCTTCCACAGTGATCCAAACCAAACCAGCAGCTGATGCCATGCACTCGCCGCATGTCGTCGAGGAAAATCCCGGCAAAAAAAATCCCCAGAGAGAGAGCCAGTTTTGGATTCTGCAGAAAGAAGTCTTTACATGCAAATGGTTTGATGTCAAGGGAATTAATTCCGAAGCCTGAAGAAACCAGTCCGGAAACGCGGCTCGTTTTAGAGGGCTTCTAAGGCATGTTGAATTAAAAATTAAAAATTGTACACGTAATTGTTGGCTGATTTATGCGACCAGCGGCTGACTGACAGACAGACAGACATATATTGACGGGCTAAGCGGTTAACAAACTGGTTAGAGGTGAGATGCCAAAATAGTGAATATGGGGAACTACTCAGCGACGGGGTGGAGTGGATTGGATTGAAGCTCTCGAGTCCCGGCAAATTCCGGACATTATCTCGGCCGTATACTTGATTTATTGGCAACACTCTTCCAACTGATTTATATACGCCCTGCTCCTAGATGGCTGATTGATTTCCCGTCGAAAAACGCCAGCAGCAGCACGCGATTATCGGGGCTGTAAAGATAATGAGCCTTAGGCAAATGGGGTCTTTTGTTCTAGGAGTTATTTTAAGTATGTGGAGAAATTTCCACACCCACTAAAAGTCACCTTAAATCAAAGTCTCCTATCACTCATCCGTAGCCTTAAAATCATAGGTAATAATTCAATTCTGCTTTATGGCTCAGTGATATAAAGCCTGAGAATTGTGCAAATCTCATGGGCAGATCAAAGCAGACCAACAAAAAACAAACCTTTTGAGCCTGGCCTCCAACGCTTAACAAGAAATCCAGGGTGTGAAAATCCGATCAATTAGCATGCAATAAAATATACATTTCTCGATTCGCATTGTTTATCAATTTTTTTGTGGTTGTTCCCATGCTCGATCTCAGCACGTGCAGAAAATTCACAGCACGGCACTTGTTGATTTTCCGAAGCAAACAAGTTGCTAAGCTGGAAAACTGACGTGGAAATACCCTGCAAATATGATGAAGTAACAGCATCCATATTTTAACCTTGCCTAACTGACTTTGGAACATAATTTTTTTTATTTAATGACAGTTAATTTTGTATTTTAAAGGCAAACGGATTCCGCTTTTACAAAATTCATTTTTATAAAAATGTACAATAAATTGATCAAATTATTTATTATACATCTACAACTAAGGATTATTTCTAGCTTAGCAGTCATATTAAATGTTGACAAATAGCCTGATAGCCGCTTTCAGTGGAAACTTTTGTTTATTAAATAATATTTTTAAGCTGCCGTACTTATAGTATATGTCATTTGCTTAGAAACATTGAAGTTATTATTTATAATAGTTATTAATAACTTGATTCTAGGAAATTTTGTATAAATTTAAAAAGCGTGTTTTAGTGATGAGTCAACTTAAAAATTCCAAAATATATATTTAGAAATTAGAATAGGCAAGTGGGAATAGTACAATTATAAAATACAATTAAAGAATTATAAAATACTGCCATTGCAGTGGCACGATTTTAACGAACGATTTTAATTACAGGGATTGGTCTATTTTTATGATAATTCTAAAGAGTTAACTTAAGCCTTGTCATTTTTAAAATGATTTACAACCATCTGAAGTCTAACTTGAATAAAAAGGGTTGAATAATAGTTAATTCATTAAAAATGCCATAATAAATAAAGTGTTAAAAGGGCCACAAAATCTTTCTAAATACTTAATAGAAAACAATAAAAATTAATTGCATTTAAGGGATGTTGTTAACTAAAAATGTGTTTTTCAGGGTCAAAAGTGCTGCTAATTTCGGAAAGTTTCTGATAGTTTTTATATTATAATTTCATCAGGTTATAGAGTTTTAGCGGTGTTTCCCATTCGAAATGTGGCCAAACCCAATCCCCAACTAAACATATTGGAGTCGCAGTTTCTTCTCTGCCTAAAAGCCTCCCACAAGGTGTTGTCTTACATGCTGGGCCTGTCCCCATGTTCCTCCCACTTGGAAGGCTGCGTCATTTCCATTTCTTTGGGCGATTACACGACGTGCCCGCCGTCAAGATGAAAAGCCCCGATCAGATCCGATCCGACGTGGTGATCGTGGAGAGCCGGTTTGGACCTTTCCAGAGAGAAAAAGGTACACAGCAACAAATATAGCTGTTAATTGATATATTTTATTAAACAAATGTTATACAAAATTCCTTTTTTCACAAGCTTACACTGGAGTGTTCTTTGCTTAGTTTTTTTTCTCTGTGCAGAGAGAACTGTCTGCCCCTGATTTCTCAGATATCGAGATCTCTTGAGTAGAGAGTAGAGAGAAGAGAAGAGAAGAGAGAGTCGCGGAGATAACGTAACGAAAGCCGGCGGATAGTCTCGAATGCGCTGCCAGCGCTTCGCGATTCGCGATCTGCGACCCACGACGCTGCCTATTTATAATCGGTTCCCAGCAGGCGGGCGGTGTTAGTGCTGCTCTTTCCGCGGCTCCAAATCATTCCCCCAGCGGATGGCCACTCGTTCGGTTCGGTATCGGTATCGGTTACCCCAAGATTCAAGATTCAGACCCACAACCAGTGTCAGTGTCGTTTGAGTGAGAGTGCCATGAAGCCTTAGAGGCGACCGCAGAGAAAAGAAGAGAAATACATAATAAAAACCCAGAAAATTTCCGCCAAGTAACTAAGCAAAAATGCATCAACGCGTGGATAATGGCCACACAAACAGTGCCTTCAATGGTGGCTCCGAGGTGTCCTTGGACATACCCACCAACACGCTGTACCACACCTCGCGCGACTGCATCGTCCAGGAGGAGCAGGGGCCCAAGGAGAGCTGCCTGGAGGGCACCCAGAGCTGTTGCTCGAACCTCTGGTCCAATATCTTCCGCAAAAAGACGCTGTACAAGCGGTTCCCCATCATGGTGTGGCTGCCGCAGTACAAAAAGGATTATATTTTCGGGGATATAGTGGCGGGCATATCCGTGGCCTTGACTGTGATTCCCCAGGCCTTGGCCTATGCCGGCATAGCGGGATTGGATCTGCAATATGGCCTGTACGCCTGCTTCCTGGGCTGCTTTATCTATATCTTCATTGGATCGAGCAAGGATGTGCCCATTGGACCCACAGCTATATCGGCCCTCTTGTCCTTCCAAATCGCCGGAGGTAGCTGGCAGATGGCAACGCTGCTTACCTTCCTCACAGGACTCATCGAGATCCTGATGGGTGTCTTCCGGCTGGGATTCCTCATCGATTTCGTGTCGGGTCCCGTGGGAGCGGGCTTCACCAGCGCCGTATCCTTAATCATCTTCAGTTCCCAGATGAAGGACTTCCTGGGCATCAAGACTAGTGGCAATACCTTCCTGCAGGTGTGGATTAGCATCGTAAACGATATCCACAACATCAGCTGGCCGGACTTTATCCTGGGCCTCATCTGCATCACTCTGCTCCTCAGTCTGCGAGCCCTGGCCAGCTGCACTCTGGGTCCCAAGGAGGGCAAGACCACATCCCAGAAACTGCTAACTGGAATTTTCTGGACAGTTGGAACGGCAAGGAATGCCCTCCTAGTTTGTGGAACCGCTGGCCTGGGCTACTGGCTATCCGTGAGTGGCAAAGAGAATCTGGTCAGGACCGTAGGATTTGTGCCCAAGGGAATGCCCTCCTTCCAGCCACCGCCCTTCCACATGGATGCTGTGGTCAACGAAACCACCGGGGAGATCCTGCAGGATGCCCAGAGCTTCTGGGACATGGTCAGCACCTTGGGTTCGGGACTTATTGTGGTGCCAATGATTGCTCTCCTGGAAACCATGGCTGTGGTTCAAGCCTTCGGTGAGTTACATTTACATTTTAATTTGTGGGAAAGTTAGATTTATTATTTCATCAGAACGATTTCGATTTGGTTCTTCCCTTAAAAAAGTTGCGGGGTTTTTAAAAAAATAGGACTGGAAAATGATTCACTATTTTGCATAAAAATGCTGCTTAAAACAGAGCGAAGAAATATAGAAACATGTTGATATCGAAAACTTTCAGAGCTCGCAGTTCAAGTTTTGTTATCTATCTTTTATGATGGCTGCCTCTAGCTTTAGTCAAATAAATAGTCGTAAATCTTTGTCTTAATCTTAAAATAAGCAACGATTTAGCATTTTAGTTTGACATTTTCAGGTTGACAAAATGTTGCTTACTTCCTTGATTAAGTGAAGATAAATTAAAGTAATTAAAACATCTCTTTTTTTATGAATTTTAATGGCAATTAAAATATTGTTTCTGGCATTAGTTTTGTTTAAATTGTATTATTACATTATGTATTATAATAAACATTTTTTTCTAAAGTATATTCCTTTAATTTCCTTGTACATATTTAATAGCTTGACCCAAAAAGCTAAGCAAATTAATAAAACGTGACGGCAGTCACACTTTCACAAGATCTGTCTCAATTAATATAATAATTGGGTTTGTGTTCCCTAAAGCGAACTGGGTGTTTCGTCATTTTTCAATTAAAGTCATGCTATTATTCACATTAATTCCTATACCAGAATATAATTATAATTTATGTATTTACTGATTTACCCCCTCAGCTGACGGCAAACCCACTGACGCCACTCAGGAGCTAATTGCCTCTGGAGTCTGCAATGTGGCCAACTCCTTTGTCCAGGGTCTCCGGAGCAATGGAGGCGTGGCCAGGGGTGCCATTCTCAATGCCAGTGGAGTGAGGACGCAGTTGTCCAATCTGTACACCAGTGTGATCGTGATCATCGCCTTGCTCTACCTCACGCCCTGCTTCTACTACATTCCCAAGGCGGCGCTGGCCTCCATCATCATTGCCGCGGTGATCTTTATGGTCCAGTACCGAGTGATCAAGCCCATGTGGCACAGCAAAAGTGAGTTAAAGAAGGGTTAATCCTTATATATAGGTTAGTAAAAATATGTTGTTTCCTTAGAAACCGATCTCATTCCCGGCCTGGGCGCCTTTTTCGCCTGTCTGGTCCTGCCCCTGCAACTGGGCATCCTCGTGGGCATTGGCATCAATGTGGTCTTCATTCTTTATCAGGCTGCCAGGCCCAAGCTGCGCATCGAAACGCTGGCGGTGAGTCATCTTGAAATAAAAATGCTTGAAATTATAAATTCTGTGACTAAAAGTATGCTAAAACTTTTTTAACTAAGAACCTATTTTATAAAAAGAATATTAAATTTTCTTTACTTAATTTAAATTATAATTTCTTACAGACAACTACTGGCCTGAAATACCTAATGCTCACCCCGGATCGCTGCCTGATCTTCCCCTCGATGGAGTTTGTGCGCAAGGTGATCAATAAGCAGGGCCAAAAGTCCACTCTGCCCGTGGTCATCGATTGCACCCACATCTATGGAGCGGACTTCACCGCCGCCAAGGTGATCTCTACAATGGTCATGGACTTTGAGCAGCGCCAGCAGCCGCTTTTCTTCTACAATTTGCAGCCGCGGGTGGCGCAGGTCTTTGAGGGATTGAACAAGGATCTGGTGGTCATCTATGACATCACCACACTGCACGCCAAGCTGGCTGAGAAGTCACCGATCTGATGAGATCCAAGATCTGGAAGAGAGAGAGCAACGCTGCAACCTCGTCGTCATGCGATAGTCTTAGTCTTAGCCTCAGTTTTAGTCTCGCCCTAAGTTTTTGTGTCTAGTTTCTGTCGCTCTGTTTATTAGGTGTCTTAGTTCGATCTTGCCAGCCGAGGCCAGCGACTAAATTTCTGGTGAGCCTGCGCCCACGCTCATCGCCTTAGTTGAAGGTACCATTCCATGGGCTAGCTCACCTTAATTAGCATTTAAGTTGTGGCAATCTTCCACGATCCACCTTGTCTACAGGTACATATATCTGCACATATTTATTTTAGCCTCTGTCGAAATGCTGATAGTTTCGCTGAGCGAAATATCAGAGCCAGAGCTTCCTCCCACCCGCGATGTTGCCGCTGTGCATAGTATTATTTACGATTAGCGAACGAAAAGTATTAGCATAAGTACTTAAATAAATCAAGTAAATATCAAGGAATAACTGGTACTAAGTTTCTATTGACTTGGCAAAGGGAGCGTACTTTTGCCTAATAACTTATAGTAATTTGTACAAATTAAGTTTAAAATCCATTGCAGGTAGGTTGCTATGCCTCCACTTGTCTTGAGGATTAGGGAGCTCTTGCCCGAATATTTTATGGAATGGCTATTTTTTGAATCCCTGATTGCCTACTCGGCTAGATTAAATATCTAATCAATTTTTGCTATGATTTCGGGCTAACTTTAAACTTAAGACGTGTTGTGACTTAATTTGGCGCTTCATGTGGGCAGTAAATCTTCAAGCTCCGAAAAGAATCTGAGGTAGACAAATCACAGTGAAGATAAGATTGTATTGAAAAGAATCCCAAAGGTTAAGCTAAATTAATAGCCAAAGTAAGAAAAATACCTATTGGGAATATAACATTTAATTGGGAGATGAAAATTTATTTTTGAAAATATATTATTTATTTTTTATGGCTGGCACATGATTGCAATTAATTATAATTTTAATAGCGAAATTGGATATAAGAGGCTTTCAAGAAGAGCAGAATTTTGCGCATGTTTGGATTACGAAAATATTTCGAAAAATATGCAAATTTTTTTGACAAATCAAAGTTTAAAAATTACAAAACTGAGCTAAAATTGCATATACTTTAATTTGGAAAGCTACTCTGAGCTAGTTTTCAAAAGGCTGCATCCCTTTTTCGAAATGTAAAAAAAAATTTGTTGGCCAAATTTTTGACAATTTTTATGAAAGCATACTTGTTACAAGCCTAAATAAGGTCAAAAATAGACCAAATTCGACCCTATTTAGGCCTGTAACAAGCCTAAAAGTATGCTACACTTTTTAAAATATTTTTCGTAGCATACTTTAAGGCTTGTTACAAGCCTAAATAAGGTCAAAAATAGCCCAAATTTGACCCTAGGCTTGTAACAAGCCTAAAAGTATGCTACACTATTTTTAAACATTTTTTGTAGCATACTTTTAGGCTTGTTACAAGCCTAAATAAGGTCAAAAATACCCCAAATTTGACCCTAGGCTTGTAACAAGCCTAAAAGTATGCTACAAAAAATGTTTAAAAATAGTGTAGCATACTTTTAGGCTTGTTACAAGCCTAAATAGGTTCAAAAATACCTCAAATTTGACCCTAGGCTTGTAACAAGCCTAAAAGTATGCTACACTATTTTTAAACATTTTTTGTAGCATACTTTTAGGCTTGTTACAAGCCTAATTAAGGTCAAAAATACCCCAAATTTGACCCTAGGCTTGTAACAAGCCTAAAAGTATGCTACAAAAATGTTTAAAAATAGTGTAGCATACTTTTAGGCTTGTTACAAGCCTAAATAGGTTCAAAATACCCCAAATTGACACTATTTAACAAGCCAAAAAGTATGCTACACTATTTTTAAACATTTTTGTAGCATACTTTTAGGCTTGTTACAAGCCTAAATAAGGTCTGAAATAGCTAAATATGACCCTATTTAGGCTTGTAACAAGCCTAAAAGTATGCTACACTTTTTAAATATTTTTGTAGCATACTTTTAGGCTTGTTACAAGCCTAAATAAGGTCAAAATAGCCCAATTTGCTTAACAAGCCTAAAAAGTATGCTACACTATTTTTAAACATTTTTGTAGCATACTTTTAGGCTTGTTACAAGCCTAAATAAGGTCAGAATAGCTAAATATGACCTATTTAGGCTTGTAACAAGCCTAAAAGTATGCTACACTTTTTAAATATTTTTGTAGCATACTTTTAGGCTTGTTACAAGCCTAAATAAGGTCAAAAATACCCAAATTTGACCCTAGGCTTGTAACAAGCCTAAAAGTATGCTACACTATTTTTAAACATTTTTGTAGCATACTTTTAGGCTTGTTACAAGCCTAAATAAGGTCAGAAATAGCCCAATTTGACTAGGCTTGTAACAAGCCTAAAAGTATGCTACAAAAATGTTTAAAAATAGTGTAGCATACTTTTAGGCTTGTTACAAGCCTAAATAGGTTCAAAAATACCCCAATTTATTCTAGGCTTGTAAAAGTATGCTACACTATTTTTAAACATTTTTGTAGCATACTTTTAGGCTTGTTACAAGCCTAAATAAGGTCTGAAATAGCAAATATGACCCTATTTAGGCTTGTAACAAGCCTAAAAGTATGCTACACTTTTTAAATATTTTTGTAGCATACTTTTAGGCTTGTTACAAGCCTAAATAAGGTCAAAAATAAATTTGACCCTAGGCTTGTAACAAGCCTAAAAGTATGCTACACTTTTTAAATATTTTTGTAGCATACTTTTAGGCTTGTTACAAGCCTAAATTAGGTCAAAATACCCCAAATTTGACCCTAGACTTGTAACAAGCCTAAAAGTATGCTACAAAAATATTTAAAAAGTGTAGCATACTTTTAGGCTTGTTACAAGCCTAAATAGGGTCATATTTATTTAGGCTTGTAACAAGCCTAAAAGTATGCTACAAAAATGTTTAAAAATAGTGTAGCATACTTTTAGGCTTGTTACAAGCCTAAATAGGTTCAAAATACCCCAAATTTGACCCTAGGCTTGTAACAAGCCTAAAAGTATGCTACAAACATTTTTTTATAAATAGTGTAGCATAGGCTTGTTACAAGCCTAAATAGGTTCAAAAATAAATTTTACCTTATGCTAAAAGTACTTTTTAAATATTTTTGTAGCATACTTTTGGGCTAATACTAAATAACAGAAATATTTGTAATTTGCCTAAAAGTATGCTAAAGTGTACTTTTAGTCAAATTTGGGCTATTTTTGACCTTATTTAGGCTTGTAACAAGCCTAAAAGTATGCTACAAAAAATGTTTAAAAGTAGTGTAGCATACTTTTAGGCTTGTTGTAAGGCTAAATAGGGTCAAATGTTGTCTATTTTTGACCCTTTTTACAAGCCTAAAAGTATGATAAAAAATGTATTGAGAAAAAGTTAGCATACTTTTAGGCTTGTAAATATAGTTGGCAGGACTGATCCTCTCCAGAAACTGGCCATTTCCTGCCGGCAGAGCCTGATCCTCTCCAGAAACTGAACACTTACAGCCGGCAGAGCCTAGTCCTCTCCAGAAACTGGCCATTAACAGCCGGCAGTGCCTGATCCTGTCATAAAACTGACAATTTACAGCCGACAGAGTCTGATCCTCTACAGAAACTGGCCATTTACAGCCTGAAATGGCAACTGGTAGACGCTAAACTCTTCGGCTAACCTTTTTATAAACGTTTTGGGATCTCTCTGGCTTAAAAATCTTAAATTAACTTTAATCACAGAGAAAGTCATCCCTTATCTGGTGTTTCTGTTCGCCTGGTATTTCGTTTGTATTTATATGAGAAAATATACCTTCTGCAAGGGTATAAAAATAAAATATAAATAAGCTCCCTAGAATATTTGGCCTATTTGAAGTCTTCTTGAGATTATCTTACAGCCAAAAAGCGAGTGACAGCCAAATGTCTTACATTTCCCGATTTGCAATTAAAATCTTAATTTATTATTAGTTAAATTTAGAAGAATATAAGAAAAAATTTTTCATCGATTTTTCAAAATTTCATAAGGGGTTCAGTAAAATTATCAAAAATTGACAGATTTAGTTATTTACTAAAAACTAACATAAAACAGCTTTCTGTGTTGAAATTAAGGCTGTTTTGGATGAGTTATGATTATTATACTCTTGCAGAGGGTATTATAATTTAGCCATAATATTTCCAACGCAGTCATCTCTGACCCCATGAAGTGATCGGTCGATTCATATAAAAATGTAAAGTTCTACATTTAAATGTAAAATGTGTACGCAAATGTTAAAAAATTTACAAACTTCGATATATTTAAATTTTTTTCCAAAATTGATCTATTTCCAATGATCCAATTGCAGACTGCAAGGATATACAAACTTCGGCTTACCGAAGCTAGCAGTTTTATATATCTTTAACTAAATTTATTGTAAACATTCTTTTGAAATATCAGCATTGCCTTATTTCTAGGCCGGAATCGTACTATTTAATATTATGGCTGCTATCGGAAATTGTAATTTTTATTTTAAATAAAAATATCGAAGATATCAATGTTTTATCTTTCCTACTAATATGTGAAATCAAGTTGGCAGTCACTTTTTCAGTCTTCCTCCCTTATCACTGTCAAACATTCTCCAGCACTGAATAAAAACTGTTGTCTCATTGCAAAAAGCTCAGTAGGCCAGCCCGCTTCAGTTCGTTTGAAAATAAACCAAAATTAAAAGAACAGAGCTTGAGTTTGAAAATAAAATAAATTATTAACACCGAACCCTGAGAACCTCAAAACTTGGATTGGGAAGGTAAGTACATATACGAACGAATATTTATTTCATTTATTTAGCTAAACTGAACCTTAGATGAATATCGATGTGGGACTCTCTGGTGGAGATGATGGTACAGGTGCCGGATTCAATTCGTACTTCACACAGAAAATATCTGAGCTGCAATATATAGTGTCGGAGCGTCAGATGAACTTGCTCCGCCTGCAGGCCCAGAGAAATGAACTCAACTCAAAGGGTAAGAAGAATCGTGGATGGAACTTCCGTAAGCTAACTCCCATTTTATCCATAGTTCGCCTGCTTCGCGAGGAACTGCAGCTACTCCAAGAGCAGGGTAGCTACATTGGCGAGGTTGTGAAGCCCATGGACAAGAACAAAGTCCTCGTTAAGGTGCATCCCGAGGGCAAGTACGTGGTGGATGTGGACAAGACCATCAATATCAAGGATGTGACCCCCAACTCCCGCGTGGCTCTGCGTAATGAGAGCTACACTCTCCACAAGATACTGCCGAACAAGGTGGATCCCCTGGTTTCCCTGATGCTGGTGGAAAAGGTTCCCGATTCCACCTACGAAATGGTGGGAGGCCTGGACAAACAGATCCAGGAGATCAAGGAGGTGATAGAGCTGCCGGTGAAGCACCCGGAACTCTTCGATGCCTTGGGCATAGCCCAGCCGAAGGGAGTGCTCCTCTACGGACCTCCTGGCACTGGGAAAACCCTGTTGGCCCGAGCAGTGGCTCACCACACGGAGTGCACCTTCATCCGTGTTTCGGGATCGGAGTTGGTTCAGAAATTCATCGGCGAGGGATCGCGACTGGTGCGGGAGCTGTTCGTGATGGCCCGGGAGCATGCGCCCTCGATAATATTCATGGACGAGATCGATTCGATTGGCTCGTCGCGTCTGGAGACGGGAACTGGTGACTCCGAGGTGCAGCGCACCATGCTGGAGCTACTCAACCAACTGGATGGCTTCGAGGCCACAAAGAACATCAAGGTGATCATGGCCACCAATCGTATCGATGTCCTGGATAAGGCTCTACTACGCCCCGGGCGCATAGATCGCAAGATTGAGTTCCCGCCGCCGAATGATGAGGCGCGATTGGACATCCTAAATATTCACTCGCGAAAGATGAACCTCACTCGGGGCATAAATATGCGCAGGATTGCCGAACTGATGCCAGGAGCCTCGGGAGCTGAAGTCAAGGGAGTCTGCACTGAGGCAGGAATGTATGCTTTAAGGGAGAGACGTGTCCATGTCACCCAGGAGGACTTTGAAATGGCTGTCTCCAAAGTGATGATGAAGGACTCTGAGAAAAACATGTCCATGAAGAAATTCTGGAAGTAACTCTCTTAAAATACTATTATAAATGTAATTTGTAAAATTAATAAACAAAGACTGACAGCACAATTAATTTGCATTAGTTACTTAACTTTAACTTTATTCAGAACAACTTACAAACTAACTTCTGGCCAAGGACAAGGTGCTGGCCATGCTGACGCACTCACTCGTGCCATTACCCGACTCCACATGATCCAAAGAGTCCACAGATCTCGAGAGATCGGGTTCATCGGGTCGAAGCTCCTGATTCAGAGCATGTGTGTTGTAGCACAGCACCAGCTTGGTGTTCAAGCCCTCGAAGACACTGACCACACTCGGCTTGAGGTTAAAAAAGATGATCTTCTGATGCCGCCTTTGGAAGTCCTCCACCATCGAGGCGATCACCTTGGCCGCGGTAAAGTCTGCTGCGTAGATATAGGTGCAATCGATGACCACCGGCTGGGTGGATTTACTGCCCGACTTGAGCACCATATTCCGCACAAACTCTACGGAGGGAAAGATCAGGCATCGATCGGGGGTGATCTTCACAAAGCGAATCCCTTGCTGCGTCTCCAATTGCTCCAGGGTGACCTTTGGACGGGCCGCATAGTACAGGATGAATAGCAGGTTCACGCCGATGGCCACCATTATGCCAATCTCAAGGGGAAGAACCAAGCAGGTGACAAAGGCCAAGATGCCAGGCACTAGATCGGATCCTATAAGCAAGGAAAACGGATCTCTTTATTTGGAAAATATATATTGAGAAAATTTGGTTCTTTAAACTCACGTTTGCTTCGCCACATGGGCGTGACGACTTGGTATTGGACCTGAAAGATGACCGCCGATATGATGATCGCCGCCAGAACCGCCTTGGGAATGAACGCAAAGTAGTCGGTGAGGAAATTCAGAGCAAGGACCACAATAATGCCAATGTACAAGTTGGACATGTTGGTGCGGCAGCCACTGGCATTATTCACCGCCGAGCGGGCCAAGCCGCCATTGCATCGATATCCCGAGAACATTGAGGTGGCGATGTTGCCCACTCCGCAGGCAATCATTTCCTGGGTGATATCGATCTGCTTTCCCTTGGCAAAGGCCTTGCACACGGACATGGTTTCCAGGAGAGCCATCAAGGGCACGATCAGGAGTCCATAGCCCATGCTCTGCACCATTTCCAGGAAGTTCTGTCCCGGGACAGGTGGAATTCCGGCCGTCTCATTCCCCGGCTGAGCTTGAATGGAAAAGGGTGGCAGAGAGGGAGTAGGCATTCCCTTGGGAATGTTTCCGGTGAGTCGAAACGGATTCGTTCCTTGCGCATCCAAGTGCATGGTGATCAGCGTAAACACAATCACAACGGAGGCATTCCTGGACGTGGACAGGAACTTGATAATGTGGTTGAAAACGCGCTGAAACCCACTCCTCTGGGACTCATCCTTGGGACCAATCGTCAGTTTTCCCAAGCTTCTCATGGCCAGCAGTAGAAACACACATCCGAAACCCAAAATTGTGTCTGCCACTCGTACATTCTCGATGTCCCGGAACATGCTGATCCAGGTAGCCAGGAAGGATCCGCCTTCGCTCTTCACCCCCAGCATCGATCGCATTTGGGAGGTGGAAACGATCAGGGCCACAGCACTCGTGAATCCAGCACTAACTGGTCCCGATACGAACTCCACCAAACAGCCGAGCTTAAAGATGGCCATAAGAAGCTCAATGATCCCGGTGAGGAAGGTTAGCAGCACCGATCGTTGCCAGGAGCCTTGGGCGAACTGGAAGGTCATTAGGGAGGCCACTGCGGTACTGCCAATGGTGCTGTCCTTGCAGGTGCCCAAAAGGACATAGATAAAGCAGCCCATGAAGGAGCCATAAAGACCGTACTGGAGGTGGGAATAAAATGCACAAAAAACTTGTAAGTTGGTGGAGTCACTAAACAAATAATTGCGGAAATTAAATCTTATCTTCGTTGCTTATTTTATGCAATGAGTTTTGTTTGCTTTAAAAAGTTGCTCATCTATTTTTTTGTTATCCCTATTTATGACATTTTATCACTTCATATTACTGGAAATATTTAAAATCCTTTGCTCCATGTTGCTTATTTTTTTAGCCTTATTTTCAAAGTTTATCTCCCGAATACCTGCTTCACCTGACGCGCACTCAAAATCACTGATCAAGTCGTCACTTTTAACATAACTCGGTGCTTTTCCACTTCATTGAACTTGCTAATAATATGAGAAAACATTTGGGTTTCTTGATTGACCAATCAAAAGGGGTACATTGATAAAAATTTAGGTGATAGATCTTTAAAAAATCTTTAAAAAAAACCCCAATTGAAATAAGAAAATTATATTTTTTAAGAGAAAATTTCTAACAAGGAAAATAAGATCTAAAATACACAATTTCTCTTGTGTTTAGAAACTCACCTCCGGTGGCAGACCGACCACTCCCGAATACGCCAATCCCTGGGGTATTACGGTAAGACCCACTGTGAATCCGGCGATCAGATCGCCAATACAGTCCCGTTTATTATAGTGCGGCAGCCAGGTGAGGAAGGGCAGTCGCCTCTTGAGAGTCTTCATCCGAAAAATGTTCCGGGCATAGCGGGAGCAGCAGGATGAGCCATCCTCTTCCTCCTTGGAGGCCTCCAGCTGCTCGAGACTCTTGCTCTTGGAAGTGCGATGGTCGGTGATTAAAATAAAGTCCGTGGAGGAGTTGGTGTCCTGAAAGTGCGCCTCCAGGTTCTGGCTGACCTCCGCCTGCTTGCGGAAGGTCACCTCGTTCTCCAGCGTGGACATTCTGGGCGTAGATCTCTGGTCGAACTGATGGGGCGGACACGTCGCCGCAACCTGATGCTCCAGTGGCTGCGTCACGCGCTCTTATCTCCGGATGCTGTTTGCCCAGACCCCGACGCGTGTCGTGTGTGGGAGCGGGATACAGGTTGTGTCTTTCAGTAATATCCACAGCGCCTCCATAAACACGGTAACTGCTGGCGACAATGACCAAAGCCCGCCCTGCCAGCCCCCACAGCTCTTCGCCCTCGATCGCCGCCGGCCAACTGGCACAAGTGTCTCCACTGACAATCGGAATTTTTCCATTAATCAGGCGTGATCTGTGGAGAATCGGTAATCAAGTGTGCACTACTTATTCACCCGGGGCAAATATTGATGTTCACAGTTATCCATCCAGCTGTGATTAGAGCGGCGACAGTTCCTCCAGGGGTTTGGAGCTCCGAATAATAATCGAAAGTGATGAGGGCAGAGATGTTTTCTGGATTCCCTTGATATTATCTGATATCTCAGGTTGCTACTGTATTTCTTCCCTTATCTTTTTCCAGGTAACTCAGATTAGCAGGCGGAAAGGAAGTCTTACTATTTTTAGCTGATATAATTCTCTTGTTGACGAAAGCAATTTGTAAAATCTCAAGGTGGTCAATGTTAGAACTTAGGTCTTCTTGACGAATAAGTATAAGTTTATCGTTTAAAATATCGAATTTTATCCGAATAATCAGTAAATAATCAGGATACTGATGACGGACATTGACTATGTCCAGAAATAGCTAGTTTATAATTAATTTATTATGTATATACAATAAAACACTAACTCATGAATTAAGTATTAATCGATCTTTTTAATCGTCAGCAACACAAGTCCTCCATAACTTTTCCTGCCCCAAAGTTTTTAATTCCCACAACTCAATAAATTACGAGAAAAGTATTAAATATTTTTTGTAGTTTTTGTATTTTTTTTTTTATTTAATTTTAAATGTTTTTACATGATTTTTAAAAATTGTATTTTAAAAGCATTGCATTATGTCATATATGTATATATATAAAGTAAGATATATATCATTTTACATTATACAATTGTTTGTTTCTCAGTTTTATGTTGTGTGTATGTTTAACCATAAGTTAAATTTATGTTTAAGCATTTTTCATAATTCAATAGTAGCAGTAAATTGTTTCAGAGACCATGGCTATATATGTATCATATATATATAGTGTGTATATAAGTATTATGTGTATGTGGTGTGTGTATCATGTATCATGTGCATTAAAACACGACTAAAACTAAAAGTTGTGTGAAACATTACCCCATCCAGGGGATAAAAAACAAGAGGACAGAATCGAATAAAAAAAATGTAAGAACAAAAATGATCGGCGCAGAGGGCGTGCGTGTGTAGGTGAAGCTGCAGCGTAAATGTGAAGAATTTGCTTAAGGAAAGAATTACTTTAGCTGCCGCCATATCCATTTATCCATATAAAATGGAAGAAAGAAGTCTGTGTGTGTGTGTGACAATGAACATTCGCCTAAACTCTTAACAAACAAATGATTATATGCTTATATGGTGCGAACCGAACACAAAAACTCGAATCGAAAATCATCATCAATCTGAAGAACGCAACAAACACTGAACAAAAACAGTATGAACAATTATTGTTTCTTGTGGTTTCTTGGGGGTAGAATATATAGAGACTCCAACGCTGAATCCCACTACTGCCACATGCCAATGGTGTAGTTCCTGGTCAGGTGTCCCATGCGACGCTGACGACCAACTGGAAAATATTCACAAAAAATGGGATTAGAAAGATACTCAAAATAAATTCTACTTCTTTAAGGGAAAACACCAAACAGCGGAGCAATCTCTACTTGGACCCCGAGACGTAGCATGACGCACAACAAGTTGAACACTCTTGACAACGTCGTTGCTACGGTGTTGGCTTAAGGCTAACCTAAGAGCTAGTAGCTGGGCAAAGTCGCTAACCAGATTCCGCACCCGGTGTTTGTGCAGCCAGTTAGGGTCTATTTTCGGCCAATCTCAGCGAGAGGAGCGCTAAAATTGACACTTATCTGCCAAGACGGGGTCACTAAGGAATCTTAGGTGCTAACTTAAGATGCTTTGCTTATCAAAAAATGGCTTATAAGTGCTACATCAAGTCATGATGACAACGATACGAATATCGGTAATTAATATGTTATAACGTATCTTTTTTATGGCGTGATTCTATTACGAGGAGAACTATGATACCAATTCTAGTTTTATGTAATCTGGATTAAGATGTTTTGGGAAATCAAGTAAAAATACAATTATCATATTAAAAGATATCAAAATAAAGGCTTGAAGTCTTAAAAATGGAATTACTTCATTAAATTATTTGAACATTGTAGACATAAAATTATTTTTGTATAGAGATGGAGAGAAGCTTTACGATTATTAATTTAATAAATATGTTTTCCTTATTAATTAGCTGTACTTTCCCAAGGCTGATTTTATATTTAATCAGAATCATGCATAGTCTCAACAAATAAACAAAATAGAAATAAATAATATATTCTTACTCCTAGTTTAAGTTACCTCAACTTGTGAAATTCATACCATGATGCATCATCATAAATCACCTCTAACACTATCATTTAATTTATTTGTATATTGTTTAGCAACAAAATAAAATATACTTTACGTACTTCATGTCTCACACATGTCATTCTTCGGTGTTAGTTCACAGCTGGTGGTTTGGTGTATTGTTGGGTTGCTTGGCGGATCGTAGGATTGGTTCGGGGGAGAAACAGAGGTTGGTTGGACTTTTAAGGATATTGGTTTAGACATAGATCTTCTGTTTTTGTTTTCTGGTCGCTGCTGCTATACAGTTGTTCTTGGCAGTGTTGATGGTGTTGTGGTTTTTGCTGGGTCTGGCTTGTTAATTCATTTAATTAATCGAGAGTTTGGACAAACAAACAAACACACACGCACACACATTTATTGATGGCTTTCTTTCGGCTTAATATTTGTTGTTCTTGGGGTGGTGGCATGTTGTTGTTGTTGTTGGTTGGTTGCTGCTATATTTCGCTTTTATTTGTCTTTTTATTTACGCTGGTTCAGGCGTTTCACACGTACTGGAGACGACACAGACAGCAAGGAGGTGGGTGGTTCGGTGTTCGGAAGAGAAGAGAAACAAAAAACATTTGGCATTAGTCAAGTGGTGGCGACACAGTGTGTAATATAGAGAAGGATTCAACAACTTAGTTTTCGGGGTTAGTTAAAAGACAAGTCAAGTCAATCATCAATCAAGAGTAGCACGGGTACAACATTCAAGTCAACAATCAAGGGCCCCCACTCTCTGGGGTTTACTTAATATTAACTTTCAATTAGCTGGAAGCTTTTCGGGGGGCGTGATTAATCGAGGTTAGTTGGTGTGCTTTCTTTCTCAGCGGCAGATCCAAACAACAAGTACTTAATGACAGAAGAGGGTACCAACTCGTTCGTCTGCGCCGAATGCTGCGCTACACATTTTACGGGATCTTGTGTTTTATTTATAGTTATAGTGTGTAGTCTTCATGGCTCTTCTGGTCGGTGGTGGTGGTTCTTCTGCTGTTATTAGTTGGTGGTTGGTCTTATTGAATCATAAAATCTATGCTTGTTATGATGGGTTTCTGCTACTTTCGCTCTACTTTCGACTCTTGGATCTGTGGGGGTTTCTCTTAGATCATACATCGCAGTTTAATTCCTATACACGAAGAGAACTTTATTAGAGCCGCTGGATTAGCTCACTCCGGCACAAGTGTCTGAGAAGTGTGTGTCGTGGATCGTGTTCTGATCTGGATAACACATAACATGCAAATGGTTTTTTGTTTTCGATGGAAACATGCCATAAAGGTGATTATAAATAAATGCAAAAACATGCGGTATGTATGGTTAAACTTAAACAATAAAAACTTTAAAATAAACGGCAATTTCAGATGCTGGATGCTGGAGTGTTCATGTCTGATCAGTGGAGTAAGTAGATAACACAAAGGAAAATTAGCTTCGAGCAACCGAAACTTTAAGTAATACCCTTGCAGTTTAATTTGGTAGAACTTCTAATAAAAATTGTTTTACCTAATAAAAAGCAGAATATTTTATATAGTTTGTTGATCTCTTTTCACTTTGGTTTTAAACAAATTTGTATAGGCTGTCAGGGGTGCCACAGAAATCGTTGTGGCTTTCAACCCACTTGAAAAGCGGTCTATAAGTATGCTTTAAATGTTTCAAAATAATATTTTATTCCATACTTTCAGACACATTTCTAGCTAAAATAAAATGGGCAACGATTTCTATGGCACCCCTGCATAAACCTAAGAAGGGTCTTGTGTTTTTAGACAAAGTTGAAATATCTTTTTTAAATTATAGACTTGCAGACATCATAACAATTTAAAATAAATCAACATATTTGTATTATTTTGCAAGGGTATGAAAAAGATCTTTGTTTAGTTTACAGTCAGTGTTATCGATATTTTCTATACATGTATATCGATTTATGCGAACAATCAGCCAAATGCACTTTAAGGGCTCTAAACTCTAATCACATCGGCGGAAGCTCATTATAATCCGTATATATATCGAAGCTATATATAGCAGAGTGCTAAATAGTTACTAGTTGGGAAACGTTGGTTATTTTTTTGTTTTTATTTTTTTTTTTAAAAATCTTGCAAGTTAGCAGAAGAAGTTGAAGAAGAATTGAAGGGAAGATATATCCGTAGTTTTTATAGATACCTGTGTTAAGCGTTAGAGAGAATTATACACGTGACACGCCTAAAAACGATTTCTGCTGGGTTATATAGAAGAGGCCTCGACTTCGAACCTTCGAACACGACTCATTCTACATTCTACATGTATTCCTGAGAGGGTTCGATCTGCGCTTTATCGATATATATATGTATGGTATATGTATATTTAGATTGATATTTTCACTTCGTTTCTTTTTGGTTTCAGTTTCAGTTTGCTTCTTGCTTAGTTAAGTCTCTCTAGAGTATATAGATATTTATGTGGCAAGCTCCGTGGCTGCATTATTATCTTTAGCTTAAACTTCTGCTCCTGCTTCCTTCATCTTTTTTATATAGATATTATATTATACACGTTCTTTCGTTGTTATGTGCTTCTGTTTTTCTTCGGTTCTTGGGTTTAACATAGATTACAAAACGCTTTAAAAATGGTTTAGTTGCTTTCTTGCTTTCTGGTCTGCGCTTATTGAATTCTTGTCGACTTTCTATGCAGATTATTGAAAAATCTGAACTGCAGTCGCAACTCAAGATCTTTTCTTACTGAAAACGAAACGGAAACAGAAAGAGGGGAAGAGAAAGAGAGAATAGGACACGTGAACAAAAGGTGATAAAAGACAGAACACAAGAGGAGTACAAAATATAATAAAATGACTGTCTGACGATAACTGAATTTCTGAATCGTTTGGCTGATGTCTTTTTTTTGGGAGGGCTTTTCGTGTTGAGATAGAAAGATACAAAGATACAAAACACAGAGAGAGTGCTGCAATGAAAGAGTGTGTATGGAGTGTGGTGTGCGTGTGTGTGGGTTAATAGCACGCATCTGATCTGAATGATGTAGGATCGTGAACGTAGATTGGATATATTATATACACGGTTCGGTATCGCATGGTAAAAGCGGCTGACAACGACGACAAGGAAAACACATAATAACAAGGAGCTTCCAGTGCTGGGAATCAGTTTCCGGTTTTTGCACTGGTGACAAAAAACTATAGCCAGGATCTGCCATCACTTAGGTAATTTTTCAAATCAAAAAATTATAAAGGGAATATAAATTAAATATATAGAAAATGCTTTTAATCCCTAAAAATATTTACAAAATTAATTTGTTCTACTTTTGATATGAAGAAAAACCCTGATGGCAATCTTGTGGCTTTCATCTCCGCTTTCATGTTGGGGTATGTACAAATTCTTGGTCTGCAAGATAGATGGACTGCCTCTCAGCCAGAGTCCACAGGGTGTTCGGGTGTGTTCGGGCGACAGCAACAAAGACAACATCGAGGTTACGTAACCAATGAGACGAAAAAGGGAAAGGCGAGAGTGGTTCGTGGTTCGTGGATCGGGTGACTGTCTGTACATGGCTCGAACTTGTGGTTGCTGTGGTTTCAGAGTGGCTCAGAGTGGCATTTCTGTGGCTCCGGTGGTATGTTTGGTCGGCCATCTCTTCACTCACGTGTGCGCTTGGTAGACGCCCTCATCGTCGTAGTTGGGTGTCACGGAGCGACTGCCCGGCACCACCATGTTGTCCGGGTCGATTTCCGGATCGAAGGCGTCGCCGCCGCCACGGATCACCATATTATCGGGATCCACCTCCACCTCGTAGTCCGCTGGCGGCTGCGGCGATGGCGAAGGAGAGGGCGTGGCCGATCGGTGGTAGGCCACCAGATCCCGCTCAATCTCCATGTTGCCGGGCAGGATCAGCTTCGGCAGATTGGGCTTGAGTTTCTGAACGCGGAAGACTGTTGTTGTCGATGGCGTGTTTTGAGTTCGAGAGTTGATTTGTTGCAATTTTACAACAGACAAGTGGATAATTGGTTAATGTTCTTCTTTTCTTGGTTTGGAGTCACTATTTTTTACAGAACTATGGTAATTACAAGAGACAAGAGAAACAGAGAGAGAGAGAGAGAGCTAACGCAGGGGAGACGAGGGCAGGCACTGAATATAACACAGCAGGTTCTCACCTAGAGCGAGATCCTGGCTCTATTCTAAGGGGTAACACATGGGTTAGCATTGACGTAGACGTGGAAGAATGAAATGCGTAGCACTGAGCCGACTTACAATATATAGAATGTATGTAAATTAAAATGTATAAATAAAATAGCACTGAAAAACCACCTATAACACATTTAGATATATAATAAATATTGCTTTTAACCCTTTGAACTTTTTGATTGACCAAAAAACTCCACTTTTTTATTTTACCTTCGGTTGAGTGTTCTCAACAATGGTATTTACTCTTATGGGGGTTAAAAGGTTCAGTTTCCCATGAATAATTATTGATTTCAGTAATTTAGCTTCAGTATTTACCATCTTTTTAAGAAATTAAATTGGTTGGTTAATATTTTTCAGTGCTATTCTTTTTGGCTTTATTATAACCACCTTAATCCAATCTAAATACACCTTATGATATGCCTAACCAGGTACGATAACCCCCGTAAACGCAGAACGACAGGTGAGAACGAACGATAATAACGTGATAACGAAACGTGAACGTGAACTTGTGAACGATAACGAGAACGCAACGTAGGCTGGTGAGACGATGTGAGGATGGAGCACGATGGGGTTAAGACTGAACTGGACAAATCTGGAGCGATCATGAGAGGCTGATGGAGGCGAAGAACGGATTACCTGGTTACCAGACACAAGATCAATACAGAGAATAAAGAGAGAAGAGGGGAACGGGTAAAGACGCAACGACAACGACAACGACGAGTTGGAGCTTGGTTACCCAACGGGCTCACACTTAGATCTTTTTCTCAGCTCCAGCTCCAGTCCCTGATGCGGAGGAGGCCTGAAGATTGCGCACAAGGCGCCCTGCAGGTGGCAAGTCATGAGTTACAGTATCGGCCGGATCGGTCCAGGTGCGCGCCTTGATGAACTTCTCGAAGGCAGCCAGGCTCTTCACCCGCGCGGGAGATAGCTCCTTGGCTGCCCCGGCAGAAGGCGAAGTGGAGTCAGGATGAGTGGTGACTGACTGATTGCTGGATGGTGATAGCTGTGACGATGTGCAAGCGGTGGTAGTGGTGATGATGCCGCTGGCTAACATACCTTGTTGCAATTCACCTAAACGCGTGGGTGAGGCAACACTCAATGAATAAGAAGAATACCGGAATACGTAAACCTATCGGAGGAGGGAGAAGGAGCGGAACGACGTGGAACCAACGCTGATCGCCTGGCAGCTTGCTGGGAACGAAGGCAATCCTGAAAGATCAACTTACTTCTGTCGATGTTGCGCTGCAAATGCGCGGCCACTCGGTGGCGGGCGTCGTTGAACTCCAGGTGCAAGCCGAGGCGCAGCAGCGACGAGTTCTTCTCCACCAAGTCGGTGATCTCCATCTCGATCTTGTTGCCCAGCACCGCAGATCGCTGGGGAAAGAGGGGAAGGCAAGGGGTTAGAGCACCATTCATAACTCAAGACTCCACTCCACACTCACCTGATTGGATGCCCTGAACTCCTCAATGGTGCGGCACTTGAGCAGGGCTTGCACCAGCTTGACGATCACGGGCGGACTGATGAAGTTGGTCTCGACATTTAATACTCTCAGGGTTTTGCTCTTCTCGATGGCCTCGGCCAGCAGGAGGGCTGTCTTGTCGGTGAGGCCGACATTTGTCAGCGAGAGGACTTCCAGATGTTCGTTCTGAGGCAGTGCGGCAAACAGTTGTTCGAGCTTCTCGTCCGAGATGTTCTAAGGGTCAGAAAAATATTTAAAAATAAGTAAAGACTTGTAGAAAATTAATAAAAACCAAGTAGAAACCTTAATGTTGTTCAAGTTGAGGTCAATCAGCTTGGAGTCATCGTCCTTGACCCGCTTGATGGACTCCTCCACGTCTGTGCTGTTGGGCGGATCCATGGGGAAGAGCTTCTGCTGGGTAGACTTTGTGATGCCATCCCAGCCCAGGCCCACCGGCTGGCCCTTGTTGAGCAGCGAGGCATGGTATTGGTCCTGGTTCATCATCGAGTGGAAGCCCAGAATGGCAGCCAAATCGATAATCTCCTCCTGCGTGGCATCGTTCAGGGCATGCTCATACTCCTCGCCCATATCGATGGCGATCTGTTCCTCGGCCTCGATCTCGCGGGCATCCCTCGGTGGTGGGACCCATTTCTTTCCGCGCACCTTGCCCTGGACGAACGGCTCGAATTCCGGCTCATCGGGGGTCTCGATGGCCTGCTTATTGATGTGCTCGATCAGCTGCTTGCGGTTAAGCGGCCCAGTGGCTTCCTTGGTGCACTCATAACTGGTGCGCTGGTCTGGCGGCAGGAAGTTGTCCTGCGAAAGTAAAGATAAGAAAGGAGTAAGACAGAGCCCTTGAATATAGTTTAAAAATGACAGGACTCACATCGGGATCCACTTCTTTGGCCAGTATGGTTATCTCCTCGGGCGAGAGCTGGGCCAGCAGGCTCTCCACATCCACATCATCGTACTCACTCAGATCCTTGCCATACAACTTGGCTGGAGTAGTGAGCGTTGTTGTCTTTGTGGTGGCTGAAGTCTGCAAAGGCGAGTTAAATAATTAATCTATTTGGCATAGGAGTGGGAATAAATTATTTTATATCCTTTAATTTTGGAAATATTTAGCTTATAAAACATTATTTATAATAATTAAATTTCTCATGAATGCACTCCCTTGTTAATTTTTAATTAAACGTCCAATGAAGCACTGTTTATTCTTAAATATAATTTATTTTTTCACAGTTCCTTTCCCATTTATCACTGATCACTTAAGCTGATCTTCCCAGTACAGAAATGATTTTTTAATTATTTAATTAAAAGTGTTGTTCAGCCCATTTAATTAGGCTTCCCATTCGATATAAATCTGGCATCACGCTGTGACTTTTCCCAAACGAAATAGCATGCGAGCAAAAGCCATTGTTTTCACTTTTCACTTGCTCGCTGTTTTTCTTGCTCTTTTTGCAGAGAGCGAAAGTTCAGCGCTTCTTTGGAGAAGCTTAGGTTCAGGGGTCTTGTGAGTAGTGGCCAGCATTGGGGGTACTTTGAGATACTTAATGGTATTTTTCGCACATTTTTCTGCTTCAGCCGGAGGCTCACAGGCGGCTGTGGGGCCCGGCGCTTGACCTTTGGCACCGGCCGCAGCTTTATCTGCTGAAACTCGGCCACCGGCAGGGCGCTCTCCATTATTATTATTCTGGATCGCAGATCGATATGGAATATGAAACGACACGGAATAAACGGCAAATCCAATTATGAGTGCAGCGCGCGACGGCCTGCAGTTTTCAGCTGCGATTCGAGACTTGGGACTGGGTCTGCGTTCCACCACCGACTGACTGGCGAGGCGCGAGAGACACACCGAAATACCACTCCAACCCGGGGCCAGACCTGACTGCCAAGACCAGACCAGACCACCGAATTGAGGCGAAGGCGCGACAACGGCAACCACATCGAAAGCAACAGCAAGTCCACAGAAACCGAAACAGAAAATAAAAACAGAAACGGCAGCGAGAGTCGTGCAACATTAGCTTCGAGACAGGCTGCAATCGCTCAGCCACTCAGTTAGTCATTCAGTCGGTTAGTCAGTAAGTCAGTCAGGCGGTTCAAGCCAAGTTAAGTCGAGTCACTGAGCCAGTTGGCCCGAAGAGTTGCCAATGTAAATTAGGAGCACAGAGAGAAATAAGAGTAAATAAAGTAAATAAATCCTAGACTTTACTAATAATTATTATATAGAATAAATAAAAGAAATAATTTATCTTGAGCTAAAATAAATTCCCAAGAAATGGCAGACAATATATGAAATATATTTAAATACATTGAAATCTAATTCAATTATTTTTCTCTCTGCAAAGAAGGGGTTGGAGAGAGGCAGCCAACTGTGGCATGACTCCGCGGTGTAGTGTCTGCACTTAAACGACTTCTCGGTGGGAAATCGTTGTGCAACTGTTGCCAGATTTCAAATAAATAAGTCAACAAATTGTGGCCCATAAACAAGCCGAGCGGAAGTCAACGTGAAGCCACGAAATCGACATTAGACTGTGGGTAAAAGCGTCTCCGATTTGCATAAGATTGTAACCAATTGTAACACGGCCAAGTGGAGGAGGAGGTGGACGACGACGTGGAGGAGGTGGAGATGTTCTAGCTGAGCGTGACCGAGAAGAGTATTTAGTGCGATGGAATAAAAACAGGTTTACCCGAGGGCAGAGTGCCAGGAACCGCGACGGACAGTGGCCATAAAAGCGGGGCTTAAACTCCACTTTGGCCGTTTACTTAAAGCTCTTCTTAACCGAAACCGGTTTCGGCCACAATAGGTACAGCTACCAAGTGCGAGTACTAGCAAAACAAACCCACAAATGGCCAAGTTTGGTCGCGCAGATGACGCTCCCCGATACGTGTATCTGATGGATACAGCTACACACAGCTTCAGCTGGCTAAATGCCAGCCACTGACCCACTTCCGAGAGGAGCTTCTCAATCTTCTAGCGGATTCGGCGGCGTCGTAGCTGGGGGCCCACACGAGTGGCTGCGATTATGTCAGCATCTAACGCTCAAGTCGCAGCTTTAAACGCTCCTCCATTCGACTCGATTCGACTCGAGTGCTGACATTTCAATTGGGGGCAGCTTGATTCATCGCCTCCACAGAACAAACACCCTCGATGACATGGCCAAACTCCGCACAGTGCGCTCCACTCCACTCGGTTCCACTCTGCGCCCAGTCCAATCCCAGGCAATCGAGCTGGAAGGCCTCTGGAGGTGGAGCAACTGTAAACTGTAGAATCATAAAAAGTAATTGCAAAAATAATTGAGTTCACGGCACTCCGGAGACACCTCGAAACGCTGGATAGCAGAGCAAATAAATTCAAGTCAAAACAAGAAATTAAATACATATTTTAGCTAGTCGAAGTCGGGAATACACTTGGCATAAATATTCTATTATAAGAGTGTAGTCTGTGTGGCAGAATATGGGTTGAACTTGGAAGTCAGATGCCAATTTAACATTTTAAAGCCTTGTCGGCCTTATTTTATAATTAGCACAGAATAAATAAGTAACTTGAAGCCATTACAAATCCTCTAAGCTCTTGGCTCGAAGAGCACGAGAACATACCACCAATGAGACCTGTTCTTTAATGCGAAAGCCAGCCCACCATGCAAAAATCCACAAATAAAGAAGAAGCCGAAACGTATCTGTCAGATACGAGTCGTCGTCAAACACATTAAATACTGTTAACTGGCGTGCATCTGGCAGCCTTTTGGGGTCCCGAGCCAATTAGATGTCTTGATGCGCATAAACTGTAAGCCGCAAGTATAGAGGTAATGGAGTGGCAGGCCCATTAATTGCAACGGGCCTTGGAACGGTACTGAAACTAAAACTACCTTCGCTACGGATCAAGATTCCCAAGAAGAGTCGCCCACTTCGCCTGCAGGTTGCTGTCATTTCATTCCGTGCAATTACAAAGCAAGTGCTTGTCAAGATATATGTTTGGCTCTGAAAGGTTCTGATTTAATATGAGTCTGCTGCTCTGGCCATGGTCTGTGGTCTCGAGAACAGCTTCAGATATTCATGAGCGTTTCAGGTGCATTTGTTGTTCCAGGAGCACGTCTTGAATTACTTTAATGATGCAAATATTGCTTAGTAATCAAAGTGAGTGGCCCTTTGTCTTTGTCAGGAAATTTAATGCTTTATTGAATTTTCTAACATGTTGAAGTAAGTTATTAAATTGCATTAAATTTAAAGCTGAGATTAAAGAATTTTAAGCTCAGTGTTGAGGAAGTCTGGTTCTGTTACCAAATAAATTAAGAGGCTTTTAGAATCATATAAAAATGCGTTTATAATTTCAAGCCATATGTTCGAGATTTTATTAACTTAACAAAGATTTAATTTACAAATTACTTTTTGTAAATACCAACACGTTTTTAATATATATTTTAGTCATATTTTAAAGAAACGTACAGTTTAAAATTGCATTTAATTTATTGTGGCAATAAATAATGTTCAGCTTTAATAGCCAATTATTAATTACAGTCTTTAAATGACAGCCATTTGTTATGTCATTTAATTACAATTTAATCCATGTGCCGAGTTCCCAATTTCATTTGGTGAACTTTTCTAGCAATTTCTGGGATGTGCCTGAGGTAGCAATCTATTCAATTTCATTCTAACTATAAAATCCGCTAGAAGCAAAACCCAAACAGGAATAAATCAGGCTTAAGGCAACTTAGCGGCTCCTGCTGGCCATATGGGTGACCCAGTAAGTGAGCCCGAAGCATGTTTTTCGGTGATTTGCACAAATGTATCTTGTAGTCTCGTATCTCGTATCTCGTTTGTATCTGTTGGATGGATGGCTGTGTTGGGCGGTGGACGGTCGTCGAATGCGAAATCGGTCAAGGTGCTTAGGCGATTTAATTAAGCGGCACACAACTCACAACAATATAACACACACAGCAACAGTTTCAGCAGCGACGGTGGCAATGGTCACGTTTACGGCGAAAATTTTCACATTGCCTGCGGAGCGGAAAAACTGTGGAAAATCAACAGAAGCAGCAGAAGCGGCAAACGGCAAACAGCAGGCAAAGTGCATGAAAAGTTGGTCGGGCACGTCCCAAAAGCAGGTAGCAGGAGAAATGGGTTCCGATTCCAGCCTCGGCTAATGACCACCAACTGGATGTGGAATTGCGAGCGAGTGGTAAGCAGAGGGAAATTGCAGTCCGCGAGGAAATCGTAGCAGGAAATTCGAGCAAAGAAACGTTAATTACAACGCGACCAGGCCGGCTCGCTTTTATGGCCATCCGACAATTAGTCGCGCAGAAAACCAGAAACCGAAGGTGAAAAGATGCGTCCGATGAAAATGAGCGTGGAGTGTGCCCCTCGAGTGTCGAGTGAAAATGTCTCTCTGAGGAGAGATATTACCTTCGTCGGGGGAAAAGTAACAATGGCAGTCTCACAGTTTTATGGAAATTTATTTAATCTTGTTTTTACGATACAAAATAGACAAAAGCAAAATTTATGCTTCATAAAAAACCATAAAGTATTGGAATGAAAGAGATTTCTATCAACGTTATTTGATAATTGGACAGAAATACATAAAAAGCTTGGTATTTATAGGAAATATTGAGATATGAAAACTGTTTTCTTTGTGGGGGATCTTGGAACTCCAATTCAAGCTCTTTTACCGAAGCATTTTAATTTAATACAAGCAATTCCAACTATTTTCTCCCTTGTACTTCCTCGCACAATGCATTTTTCCATTCATTGATGGATTGTCAGCTTTTGCGAAACCATATAACTTTATTCCCAAACCTTTTCTTTATTTCTGTATGGAAATATATATGTTTTATTGGCTTTCCCTGGAGCTCCCCAAAGTGCCTGCATAAATCTGAAATATGCCAGGGCACTTTGGCAGCTTTTTTCGTAAGGCGTACAAGAAGTCTCCCTTATAAGCCAACTCCCAGCGTCAGTCAATTGCATATTCAGTGAACACGAATATGCTTTTTATATGGCAATATTTTATGCAATTTGCATGCCAGCAGCAGGCAGCTTACGAGGAACGAGGAAAGAGTAGGTAGAGGTCAGGGAGTCATCTCCCTGGAAAGCTGAGACCGCAGTTGGTCAGTGTGCAAAAGGGGAATTGGGTGCTGGTCGAGTTACTATACTATATATTCTGGTTCTGCCTCTAGTCAGGCGTTCAACTGCTGAAAACTGAGACGCCGATAGTTCCGCCTCAATGCTCTCGCATTTAAAACAAGTGGCAACGCTTAGGACAAGTGATTCGACACGGAAGTACCTTGGAATTTATACACCTTCGTTTTTGGGGAGTTTCGTTGTAAGTATCTAATGAAGAAACACCGAAAGTAAGTCATTCGTTTGATGTGGAATAAATAAAAGGAAAGCCCTAATCTTTATATAAGTCTCCTAATCATACCTAATTTAATAGTAATTAAAAAATTAATAATGTTAGAAGATAAAAAAACATATAAATACTGCCCTATCCAATGAATTTAAATAGGAAGAAAATCTCTTAAGATATGTTAATCTATATTATTTATAAGTCTGTGATAGAGGCAAGTGTTTATCTGAGAGCATGTGATGAGAGAGAGTATTTATAGAATTACCTTCACTACTGAGATAAATGAAAATATCTTTGGAAATGTTAATCTATCTGCGATAAAAGAATGTATATAGATAGAGAATTAGAGAATTTACATATGTTATAGAAGAAAATATATAAAGTATTGTTATATTGCATTTTGTTTGCTATCACTAGTAGGAGAAAACTGTTACGAATTCTATAGGCCGTTTTCGTATAATATGCTTTATAAAGAATCCTGTACTCTCCTTATTTTCTTTATAAGTTCTCCCAAAAGTTTTCCCTTACTATCCATAATAAAAATATACCCTAAATCATTATTATAAACAGGGTATAGATCGAAGCCAAGTGTCTGCCGCATCGTTGCAACCAGAAATCTCCGATATCAAAGCGGGATTGAGACGGAAGAGCGGAGACCGTGGATGAGGCGGATGGCCACCGGGGTGCTGGCAGAAACTGACAGTTGGCATGGCCATAGAAAACTTGGTGCAGTGCCGGCAACTTTCCCGATCTAAATTGAATCGGCACATAATGCACAGATGTCGCTATGACGCTTTAGCGAACGGGGCACTAGGGGCATTTCGGGGCATCTTGCAGAGGAGAGAAAAAGTGAAATTTGAGTAGCAGACGCATTTAGACAAAATGAGAAACGTGCGTCGCATTCTCAGTTGGAGACTTGAGCCCCAATCATCAATAAGATGCCCAAATAAGCCAGTCAGCAGTAGAATCATAATAAATTATGGTCTGTCCCAAGGTTCCTCCTTGCCTCACTCTCCTCTGGAAGTACGCAAATTTATGTAGTTTACATTTGACTTTGAATTTTAAAAGTGCCTCTCTGCTCTGGGTCACGTTTCGGCAAATGTTTTTGCTCAGGAATGTTGTAAATAATAGCGAAGGAAAATTGAGGAGAGGCGGGGTCTTAGGGGCTCTGGGGCGGGGTAATGTGACAAACTGTCATGACAGACAGCCGCCGCCCAGTGAAAGTTGAGTGGCAGACAAATTTAGATGTAAATTAATTAAAAATACATGTACATTTTCCCCACTTATCTCTTACTCTTTCCCTGCTTTTTGTTTTCCCTATTTCCCTCGATTTTCCTTTGAGTGAGATGAGGTCTTTGACTCTAGACATATTTAACCACTGGGAACTGGCCATAATTACCATTTGTTTACACTCACTCCCTGGGAATAGTTTAAACAATCGGCAGCAAGTGCAGCCATAGTTCAGTGACCTATTCCCCACTTTCAGTGACCCCTGAATTAGAATTTCTGAGGTAATACTCGGGACGAAAAAAGCCACAAAGTGTGGTATTCATTGCTGAAATTGCATGCCATTTTTGTCGCCGTACATCACGCGATTTTGGGCAATTTGAAAAACGCCACCGCCACAAATCCCACATTTCAGCGGGCGGAGAGTGGGCGCGGCACAGCCATCGCGATGCATCGTGGCATGCAACACTCAGCGGAGAGAAGAGGGAGAGGAGTACATATATTACAAAGTCAGTTAGTCAGCATGTAATGAAAAGAGTCGCAAATTAAAATTGCTGATGAAATTTATTATCTTACGCAAGACATGAAATTCCCACACATACATTCAGCTGACTTTAACTATTCATAAATCAGTTATGAGTTGCACTTAATTGAAATTCATCAACGTGATACATCTTAATTAAGGGCTTTGATTTATTTTTAGCAGGTGCTTGGGAAAGCTGAATTTGATTTATATATTATATATTTATGAAAATTCATTAAGCAGCTGCATTTATTTAAAGAAATTTCAACTTTTAGTCGAAAACTATGTTTGATGACTATAAATCTAAATAAAACAAAACGATTTTATGTGAAAACCAAGTAAGTAAAAATTAAAAAATTTCGAATATAAATTGATTTTTTAATGCCTGATTTTTAAACTATTCAGCCACATTTCTGATTAAATTCCCCCACATACTTTACCCAAGCCTTTCCACATAATTTAAAGGATTTAATTTAAATCAGTTTGAAGGATGGTCATCTCTGCCTTCCGAATCGAACTCACCTGCAATTAAAAAGTGAGGAGAACAAAATGCATTATTAAGTGAAAGGGGAAAACTCGGGTCGTAAATAAAAAGGCAATGTCAGATTTATGTATATGGTAAGCAGATAAAAATGGCAGCTGAAAACTTTCCCAGAAAAAAAAAGGGGGAACAATATACAGGGCAGGACACAATGCGGCGAGAGGCAGGTAATTACATGAAAGCCACGCAGAGAAAATTATGTGAAGAGATTAAATTTGTAAGATAAATTGGAGTGGAGTGGAGTGGAGGCCAGGCCTTGTCTTGTCTTGTCAGTCACTTCCCTGGGAATCATAATATATATATTTTTTGATGGGAGATTGCAGAGATACTTGTACAAGGGCGCATAAAATATAAAAAAACGGTTGCGGTAATAAATGAAAATTATGCAAAGTTTCAACCGAATGATGAAGTAATGCCCATCCAAGCCAGAAACGGTTAACGGAGCGTGTTATAAGGCCAGAAACACACAGACCCAGACCCAGTCTCAGACTCGACTTCCATCCATCCTCCTATCTCTGTGCCAAGGCTCCTGTCCCCGATGAGTAAGTGGAAATTTATGAAAATGCGTAATGCCAGGCGACTCGAAGGCAACACGGAGTAATAAATGTGGGCCGGTGGTGGCCGCCTCTTGGCAGCTGCACTTTCGGTTCCACTTCCTCGGAAGTCCCAGAAGTTTTAAGCCAGCCAGCCGACAAGCCCACAAGCTTGTTTTGGCGGGACGGGACTTGTTAACAACGAAAATCTAAGTGGCCAACAACTTTTCCGAAACTTTTCGCCGACAGCAGTTTGGGCTACGGGTATTCTTAAAAGCTTTAATCGTGTCACGGCATTAGGCGGCGAATATTATCAAGTTTTCCGTTCAGCACTGTGCGAATATACTGTATGGGAAGCATTGGGTGCTAATTGAACAGAGCAGCTCGATTCCGCTTGGTTTAATGTGCTAAGTGCGTGGGCAAACAGAAATGAGAATCCCAGAGAATCGAGAAATCAAAATGCCTTTGCAAAATATTTATTCTCCATGCCATGTTGTCATGGTAAAAATGTGTGTCATCTTTGAGTTTCCTATTTATAGGTACTAGAAGTACAGTAAGGTTCTCTAGTGTCAAGCCCTTATAGTAATATAAATTATAAGTTGATAAGCCATTGACATCAAGGTTTCTTCATTGATTGCATACTATATTTATTGTTCTCCAATTGAGCTGATAAAAATTGTATGTAAAAAGTTGCAATACTGAATAACGTTCCTAGAAATTATTTATTTATATTTTTCTCTAGTATTCGTCTTATCAATTGCTTTCCAATCTTTTATTAGTTGACCTTTCAATATTTGTTCAATGCATTGTGAAATGATAAGACAGACACTGTAATTGGCTTCATTGGTTCATTATATCTAGTTATTTATTCTTCCATAAATCAGCACATAAATGGTACAGCCCTTACTTCTTTTACACTACCGAAACGCACTGTAGATAAGCACATTGTTGTGGATCTTTTTTTTATGGGCAAACAGGTTTAATCTTTTTTGCTCGTTGTTTTTCAGCCACTGATGGTTTCGTCTTTCGTCAATTTTCATGTGTTTGGCGTCAATTAAATGACGGAAATGAGCAATTTTATGTTGGCCGACATTGCCTTTTCTGTGATTTTTTTGTTGCTTATTTTTCTCGGGTTTTTCATTCTGTGCCCCTATTCCGGGGCTGAGAAAAAGCTTTTCATGTCTGCTTTGATGGCTGTCTATCCGTCCCACGAAAAGTAAACGAGAAAGCAGAGCAAAGGCGATTAATTACTCAGCTCAGCGATGTTAAATGCGCTTTTGACGCCCCCGCGGCATTACTTCCGCTTAAATAAAGTAAGAGGGGGTTAAAAGTGGACTACAAGAAGAGTGGTCAGAAGAAGGTATAAGGGGATCACCAAATACCCCCACTATTACCGGAGGGGTTCGGTTAAATTGAGGGCAAGCGAGAACTGGGATTATCCCACGCGTTTAGGTGAACGTCAACGTTTAAGAGGGAAAACTTAATTAGGGGATCACAAATTCATGAGCCCCACTGACCACAGGAAATAAGCATTCTCTTTATGTCCCACTAAGCCATTGGATTAAAATCCATACTTTGTAATTTGTGTTTTATTTAATTAATTGCGATTTGTAGAAGAGTAAAGTCGTATCTTAAGGGATTTAATTTAGTTTTTTGAATATTATTTTGTGAAAATTAGCAAATAGTTGCTAATATTTAAGTGGTTTCTGGACTTTCTCATAAATGTATATTTTCCAGAATGTAATTCTTTTAGAGGTCAAAATCATAATGCATAGATATAAAAAAAGGATAACAAATATTTTGTGAAGTATAAAAAGGTAATTTAAAAATATTAATGTATCATTAACCACGACTAAGTCAAGCCAGATGTCTATTTCTACGCAAATCAAGGTTATTACTTTGTAATTAAAATAATGCCCTTCACCAATCTATAGATTAAAGAACCATGATATTATAAGTACTTTCAGGGCAATGGTTTTATTTACAAAGGGTTTATCTTTCCCAACCGCCGAGGTGAACACGCAAAAGCTGAGGAAGTCGATATCTTGTATCTTATAGAACGTCATATTTGCCGGAAAATGACTAACTCAATATCGCCGATAAGGTCGCGAATAGCGGTAAACGAGCCGAACAGCTGTATCCATCGCGATAAGAAAACCTGCCAAATCGAAACATTATGTAAAAATGCTAAATATTCCAAAAACTGAGGCATAATATTGAGAAAAACAAAAGAAAAGAAAGCGGCGGGGCGATGATATAATAAAAGTGATTAAATTAATGAATCAGGCAACAAAAGAGAATCAATAATTAACGGGGGGTGGGGTGTGAATGGGAGGTGAGGTGAAATGGGGTTGAAGTTGAATGTCAAAAAAATACATTTTTTGATGACGAAGTGAAAGAGAGAGAGAGAGAGAGCTTAAGGAGAGCGCAAACTCCAGAATTTAAAAACAGAGAGAACGCCAGCGAGAGAGAGCTGACGTAATCGCACTGCTGGAGGAGAGAGGGATGGCGAGATAACGAGAATGAGGGAGAGCGGACAAACAAAATAATTTAAGCAATGAAAAAAATGAAATGAAATGAAATCATTCAAGGCGAACCAGCGCCGCTGGAAAAAAACATCAATGAAAAAACAATTTAAACACTTGAGGCCCAGCCGCAGCAGCAACAAGCGCTACTAACCTCCATTGTTGTTGTTTTTGTTGCTTTTGAGTGCTCTTAATTCACCGTTAGGTTTGTGGTGTTTGTTGTTTTCACTATTCTATGTTGTTGTTGATATTTGTTGACACGCACGAGAGTTCCCGTTTTTCTTCCTTCCCCCAAACTTTTTTTGTTTTTTTTGGGCGTGACACTGGAAAACCGATGAAAACTAGCCGGAATTTTCACACAGGTCTTTGTTGACAGAAAGTCGCGCGGTGATTTTGAGAAACTCTTTTCACTGAAGCACACTACCAACTCGCAGTCAGCGCAATTGTTAAATTGTTGCTAGTTAAATGCTAAACTGACGGCGAACAATTTTAATTTCGAAGTGGCAAAAACAAAAACCTAGCTCAAACAGTGTGCCCACCGGGTTTTACTCCAGGCTTACCAATTATTTTGCTTAAGTCTGTCAGAAAAAGAGCAGATTTTCTCTTCCGCAGCAGCTGGTCACACTAAACGAGCAAGACGTTATCAAACCACGTAAGCTGAACAAAAACGTAACGACTTACGTGATCGGCTTATAGGTATTTTTGTAGCCAAAGAAAGACTTGAAGTCCACGGATTTAAAGTTACTTTGGAAATTGAGCGCCAGAGTTTTGGAGTCATTGGTCATTTTAAAATTATTTCTGAGGATATTTGTAAAAATCTCGTAAATAATTATATTTAGATTTGAGATCGGCTCAAATGACAAATATTATTCATTTTAAAAGAGCTCTATTTCCTAATTTTTAAATTTTATTTTTAATTTGATTATTTTTTATCAAAAATTGTATTTGCTTTGAAATCCAAGTATCAGAAAAAATCGTTAAAAATCCAACTCCCTGCCCAAAAACCAATTAACCAAAATAATAAACATAAATCTCAAGTAGGCAAAAGCCTAGACATAAACCTCAAACCTTGAAAATCTCCCTCGAAATGACAAATTTTCCATACGGGTAATTTTTATGGGCAAAGCATAAAATTAAAATTATCCAGCATGCACACGTCCATAAATCAACCGGCAAAAGGTCCTCAACAATCCAGATGCGCCCATTTTCAGCGCCCTTCTGCCCTGTCCTGCATATCATTTTCATTTCATTTCGTTTTTATCAACTTTTCTTGTGTAAATTTTTAACGAATTGCGCTAAATTAATTAGGGTAGTGGTGAACAAGAAGGGGCGAAGAGGGGTGCAAACGAGGGAAAAACTTGCGCGGCATTTCCATAAACAACAATAACAGGAGACATTGCTGCATACTTTCGGAGAACAAAAAGAACGGTTGAATACACAGAGAAAAATAATAATACTAAGATGTAGAAGGAAGAAAAAAAAGAAATATTATGCGAGAGCTTGTTATTGCTATTTCGACTATTTCCTTTTGGTCAATTTATAAATTGAATATAACCTTTTAAAAGTTATGAGGAAAATACTTCTTATTTTCAAAGCCATTTGTAATTGTAAAACAATTCTATAGTTCAGTTTATATAATATCTTAATGGGTTTTCTATTTTATTTCTTAACGATTTATCATGTAGGAACCCATTTTATTAACTCAAATACTTCTTGTAAAAATACTTTACATTGGACTAAAGAATCAAATAATTCAATGTTAAAAGTTAAGCCTCATCATTTGCAGTTGCAATTTTCACACTTGCACTAATTTGATCAATTAATATAATTTTATTTCAGTGCCCTGTAGGGGGTCAGGGGGCGAGGTCGGGGTGCAAACGTGATTCGCAGACAAATAGAAGACGTCATAAAAATGCCATTGTAAGTAGTTGAGTTTTCTGTGTTCTTTTTTTCTTTTTGGCTTTTGCTGGCATTTGTGACAGGCGGCGGTGGCTTCTGCTTTTGTAGTATTTGTTGCTCGTATCCTTGTTGCTATCCTTAATGCGGTTGTTGTTGTTGTTGCTGGTAAATCGACAAAAGGCACGCAGAAACTCATTTCACTTGTGTCGAAAAGATAAATGCGAAGCGCTTAAAAAAGCAATTACCGCATAAATTGCGCTACAACGCGGTATGCCGATTCCCCTTCCCCTTCCTACACTCCCTTTAATTTTCCGCCCATCCTCCGCCGCTCGAAACTACGCCTCTGGCCTTTATGCCTTTATGTGCACAGGATGCGGCGCATAAAACTTGCTACAAAAGACAAGTCCTTCCTCCTTTCGCAGCTCAGCAAACAAACCAAACAAACGAAGGAACAACAAATGTTGGCAACACGCGAAAAACATGCAAAATGCATTGAGACGGCAGCGGGTGTGGGTGGGGAGTCCGGCTTAATTGAAAAATCAATAGTGGGCCTCTCCACTCCATTCCACTCAGTCAGCCGCCCACTAAACTCGCGTAAATCAAGTTAAAAATCGCAGCAATCAAAGCACCTGAAGCGCAATAAAAACTCATTAAACGGAGCCCTTACACAATAGGGGACAACATGGAAAGCTGCACTGAGGGAAAATGTTCACCAAATAAATATTTAATTGCGGTATCTTGTTTGTAGATATGTTTGGAGATTGCTAAGATAACTTTTAGATTTTAACAGAAGTTTCAATATTTAAAGTATGTAAAGTTGGGGCCTAAATCAATAAAATAACAACTAGGTACTGGCTAGACGGCTTAAAACTAAAAGGATTTTTTTTCTATAGGCTTAATTATTTATATTAGTTAAATATAAGAGAAAAATCTAAAATGTTCCAAAGTAACAATGATACTTTTACTAATTTCCTGCTTTCTACCTCACTACTTCTTATTCTCCGTGTACCAAAACAGGATCTAGTGACGATTGGGGGCCAGGTGTGGTGTCCGGACTCCGGCCGTGCACCAAAATTGGATTTGAACAAATTACAACACATCGATTTCTCATTAGGAGACGCCGCTGAAGTCGGGGCCGAGGAAATCGGGCGGCAAATGAAAGGGGGAGTCCCTGTGGAGGCTGCGACATTTGATGGCGACAGAAATCACGGGAAAATTTAATTGACTCGACGGCGGAAGTCAGCTGCCAATTTGTTGGCCATGCCAACACTGGCACCGGAAATTTCGTCGACTTCCTGATTTAAATAATAACAAACTGTGCCGATGTCTGCTCAGCCTGCTAGGCCTCCTTGCTACTTGCTCCTTGCTCCTCCTGTCTTCCGCCCTGGGCTTCCTGTAAGTCGAAAGTCTTGCTTGTCACGCCAACTGACGGCAACTGAGGGCCGCCCCCTTTTCGGCCCCGCCCCCGCCTACTGTATCTCTTTTTTGATGGGGGCGACCAAGAACATGATTGGCGTCATCAGCGATGGATCTGCAAAACGGCGGCTCAGGGGTAGGCTGGGGTGTCAACGTTGATTTTGGTCAGCGTTTGCCTGCCGGCTTAGTTGAGTGTCAATATTTGGGCGCCTCCTGTGCGTTGGGCGGCGCTATACATCCTTGTTCTGTTGGAGGCGTGGCACTGCAGGCAATGGCAAATTAAAATGTTTGCCTTATGATGCGGCTGGAAATATAAACATGACAGGGCGGGTGGTGGCGTAAACAAGAAAAATTGCGAATGTGTGTACTTAGGCGGGGGGAAGCACACAACACACACACGCACAACCTGTCAGATCGATGGGAAATGCTGTAAAGGATTAGATGGCAAATCCCTGGGGCGGTTTGGTGGCTTACCGAAGCTTATTATCCAGAGTTATCAAAAATAATGGTTATATCAGTCAAGAAGGTAATTAGAATATAAGCGGGGGGGTTACATTTCAGCTTTAGATTATAATTTATGGGTTTTTTCGAACTTTATAGTAAATTTAAATTAATTATTGAACAATTATTGAGTTTAAGGAATGTAAGAATTAAGAATTCTTTAAAAAAAAATATATATCTATTTATTTGTAACAATTAGCTTGAATAATAGTTAACTAAACAATGTAATCTTTTTCTTGGCCTAATTGGTTTTATTCAAGTTTAGAAAAGAAATATAAATTCATCAAAATATGTTATGAGGAGTTTTGTACCGACATAAATACTAAATTAAAATAAAAGAACAAATTTATGAAATAAAGAATATTTTAATAAATACTTTGGACAAACTTTTGTTATATAAAATTAATTAAGTCGTATTTTTAAATGTAATGAAGAAAATATCCTTTAACTTGAAATCCACATTAATGCAGATAAATACAAAAATACGTATTGAAAATCAAATATTATTATATGAAAGCCAACCCGTATTGCATAAAATTAAAAGATAAAAAAGTAGTACATGTGGCTTCTATAATTTTCTGTGGATTTACACTATTATTATGCCATGAAAATCATCCGCGTGAAACCAGTAATTTCCAACTGCAATTCCCGATAAGCTATCACTATTGGGTAAATACCATTCCAAGCACACTGCGATTCCCCGCAACGATGTGATGGGATGTGCAGTCCCGGGCTCCTTGTTTCTTGCTGCCTGTTGACTGAGAACTCTTTGCATTTGTTGAACAACAATTTCCGGCACGAAAAGAACGAGCCGAAAGCCGAAAAGAATCGTCGAAACGAAGCGTCCAAACGAAGCGAAGGCTCAACTGGTGAGATTCACCCGAATCAGGACGAAGGACGAGCCACGAACATCAGCAGCAGCAGCAGCTGTAGCGGCTGCTATAAGAAGCGGCTTCCAACCAAATACAACCGGAGTCGCGTCAGCAACGTCGAACGGAAAACAACGCGACTTTCGACAAGAACAAAGCCAGAAACCAAAATTGAAACGGCGAAATATCACGCATACGCCACGTTGGACCACGTTGAAAAAATACAAGTGAAGTGAAGCTACCGAGAAAAAAAAAGAAACAAAAAGCCGACAGAGGGAAAAGAGTTTACCGCCTTGGCTCGTTAGTGAATTTTTGTTGCAGGCTTTTGGCCAGTTTACGAGCGGCTCAGCATAAATTGGTAACGTCTATATCCTTTTTTTTCGGGGGAATTGGGGATTTTTAGGGGGGAAAATGGCTCATAAAAGTGCGTGAGAGCAGAGTATTTCGGCCATGAATGGAATCCCAGCCGAAAAACTCATGAATGAAGCTGACAAAGTGACGGGGAAATGCGGGGGGAAGTGATTTATGCCGCGAGTTTGTCTGGCATTGTTGCTTTAATTATATGACTTCTCGGTAGGGTCGGAGGAAAATCCAGAAAAGGATGCGAAACTTGCCGCTTTGATGTTGCTGCGAGCATTATGGAAGCCAAGCACGCAGAAATGCAAATGGAAAGCCGCAGAAAATGTTGGACATGTGTGTATGTGCGTTAAGGATAACACGGCACCTTTTCGGTGGGCAAACAGGGGACCAAAACACCGCAGGACATTTAACACTTCATTGACTTTTGTGGCCCCTTTGACTCGCTGACTCGCCGACTCGCTGACTGACTGACTGTCAACATTCCGGCGAAAGTTTCATTTGCATTTCGTGTGCGCCGCCACTGAAAATTAATAGCCGCAATGCCTTGGCAAATTTTCCTTTTCTCCTCCTGCCATTTTCCTGTGCCATTTACCACCTCCCTGCCGGCCTGCCAATTTGTTTGGCTTCGAACTCTTTAATAAGTTTGCCAGGCGCCGCAAACTTTTGCCAGCAGCAGCGAATTCTTGGCCCAACTCCTTTGACAGCCTTTGACCCTTTTCCACACACACACACCCTCAAAGTGGCAGCACGTGTGTGGCCAAGAGTGGCAGTGTGCTGCTGCGTGTGGGTGTTACTATGGCCGTCTCATCCAGGGCTTTGACATCTAATTTATGAAGCACTCTTAAATCCATACGCACGAAGTTTCCGTTTCCTTTTCCGCTTCAACAGCAACAGGCTGCGAAACTCCTCTCCCTGGCGACCCATTCATTTAGAGGGTATCACGTAGTCGTTCGTTTTTATTTACAGCCTTTTTATACAGTTGGGGTCAGTATAATATAAGTCACTTAAATAAGTTTCTGAAGGGGTATGCCAAGCAGTAAAAAAGTTTCTGTTCAAAGTGTGCGAGTTTTTGTAGAATAAAAATCACAGAGTTCATAGTTGACAAATAAAAGAAGAATTTTCCAACTAATGCTTGACAGAATTAAGATTAATGTTTGTGCATACTTTCAGTTTAAAGTTGTTGCTACAAAAAACAGTAATTGTAATCAAATTAATTACGAGTTTAATTTAAAAAGAAAAAATGAAGAAGTGGACTTGATTTCTCAGGGATTTATAAGTTTTCATGCTTACTATCAATATTACAAATTATTCTCTATAATTTAATTAAAGTTAGTTTCAAATTGCTAATAGATAAATTGAATTTTATCAGCTTTGTCTACTTTAAACTAAACCTATTACATTATCAAAAGTTTATTTTTGTACAAACTTAAGTCTAATATGTTGTCCCTAACTATGTGTAAGCTCATTATTTTATCACTATTTCCTTTTTTTTTTGCACACAAAAGGCTAAAAATAAACAGCTTAAGGGGAAAAAACCAAATCCCAGTTGGGGCTCTTGGTCATTTGCTAGCAACTCGCCTACTTATTTTTCGCCCCCAAAAGCCCAACCCCCTTTTATTATTCTTCCTTTTTTGTTCCTGTCTTGACCTTAAGTTATGTTGAAAAAGAGGCGTCGGCGTGGGGGCGTGGCAGCTGCGTCACATTCCTCAGCTTGTTAGATTTGTTGCCCCGCCAAAAAAAAAACTTTTTTAATGAGTTTCATAATCTTTGATGCGCCTCGCTTTGTTTCAAGTCCGGCCCCCCAGTTGTCCTACCATTTTCCCCGCCTGCTATTCCCAAACTCGGCCTAATGATGTGCGAGCCGTGGAATGTGGCCTTTGAAAATTGTTTTTCTTCGCTTCTCCGCAGCACAAAAAGAGCAGCCAGGGGGGTTCGAGGGCCAAAAACTTATTCAGCGAGTGCTAGGGCCGCGATAAGCGTTTAATTGAATGCGACGACCCCTGCCTTTTTACGGTGAGTTCAGGGATCAGGGGGGCGTGAAAAAATCCAAATCCGAAAAGGATTCCCTGCCTGATGTCCGTTTCAGGTCGCCTGATTCCGGATGCCTGCTGATTGCAGTTGGCGCTCACATTTTAATCCGTTGCAGCGCCGAGATGCAGCCGTGCAACCTATGACCCCATGGCTGACCTCATCGCCCTATTTTTTGTTAGTTAGTAAATGGAATCATTTAACACGGGCTTATACTCGGAAAATTACAAAGGTTTCGGAGTTTTCAAAGCCATTTTTACATTAAAAAAATAAAACATGCAGTAAAAATAAAATCTAGGGGCTTCACAATTAAATAATTATTTTGAAACCATTTTTGGGACCATTTTGATTTATCAAAAGAGTCCAATTAATATAATTTCAATATTTTGCATTCATTGGATTTATTTTTTCAGAGCTTGCTGAATTTTTTCCCCAACTGGCATTTAATTTCGTTTAAATTATTTCCCCCACTAATTGCGAGCACTTCGAGTGGATTCAGTCGGAAGGGAAGCGGCCTCTGATGGGGGATGGGAATTCGAGGGGATTGCATCAAAGGGGTCAGGTCGAGTGGCGTGCATTTCGGTGCTCTCAGAGCCACGTATGTGGAAACCGCCTCCTTCGTAGTGAAATCTGGGAATCTAATTTCCTTTGTGGTTGCTCAGTCGTCGCTCAGTTTAAATTTCATTTGTTTAATTTCCTTTTCCCCAACATTTTACACCCATTCTGAGCTCTGAGCCTCATTCTTCTTGGCCAACATTCATATAACATATTGGGCAACATGCAGAGCAAATGTGCAACAATACACAGTGCGAGGGGAGCAGGCAAAAGGGGGAAAAGAACATCAGCAGCATCTGGCAACATGGAATGCAATTGTGCAACATATCTGTGCTTCTGTGTGCGTGCTCTGAATGGGCCCCGGGAAGGCCTTGGATCCTTGCGTCTTCGTCTGACGCGGCGTATGCGTAATTTGTGTTCTGTTCCCTGTGTCGCCGATGTCGCGGGGCTTCCCATTCTTCTTTTACTTTTGCTGGTGGTAAAAATTCGAGGCGAAGAAGTTTTCATGTTGCCAGAAGGCTACTGGGGAGATAAATGGACCAGCTTGCGATTCGCTGGGGAGAAGGACACACCAGGCAGAACCAGGCAACCGGCCAGAGATAATCCTTTGTCCAGGCTTCGTCTTTATCTCCTTCTTGGTCTGCTTGTGCTTGGTTTTTTTCTCTCTTCCCTTTTTTTTTTGTAACCTTGTTGGCATAATTTTGATAAATCACTGCAGTGGATGCGCCACATTATATATATATTTCTTACTTTTATTCGTTATTCGTTGGGGGTGTGGAGTCCATGTGTCTTTTGAGGCTGTGTTGCCAGGGAACTAGCTATTCAGTGGCGAAAATAAGCAGTTGTGATTATAATTAACTTCACCTTTGGATTATATCTAGTCTATAGAGATGGCTATATTTAATGAAACTAAATTGGTAAGGTGAATTGTTCAATAGTACAAAGTTTAAATATTTAATGACGTTTTATTAATTTAAATTGAATATAGAATACCTTTTTGATAATAGGGATATCTTCAGTGCTGTCTTTCACCTTATTAAATTAATGCAAAGATAAAAATAAAATATACTTTTAATTATTAAACAAATGATTTGAACTTAAACAGGGTCTTCTCTATTTTAAAATTCTTTATCTTGGCATCAAACATGAGTAAATACAATGAAAAAAACATAAGAATATAAGAAATAAATAAGAATAACAAGGGTATTAGCAGCTTCCTTAATTTTTTCATTCCTGATACGATTCCATCTCGCTTTGGATGCTTTTCGCTGTTCGTTTTTTTTTATTTCTGCCCTCGTGTGCGTGTTGGGGGGATATGAATAATCTGCGCGTTATTTCCATCTGCTTTTCACTCACGTTTCCCCATCTCTTTCCGCTTTCATTGCAGCTGGTCTCCGCGTATAATTCCCCCGCCTCCATTTCCCCATTTCCCATTTGCACGGCCGTAATGAGGCAATGAGACGGGCAGCCGGAAAAGCTACGGCGGGAAAAGCGGCAACAGCAGCAGCAATAACGGCGGAGCCATGACATCTGGATCTGGAGTTTTCCGGAGTCTGGAGCTTTGGCCCCTGAACGAGTAAAGGAGGGAGAACGAGGCAACGAGGCAACGAGAGGGAGCAATGCTGCGCGATATCTTTCTGTATTTAGTTCTAATCGTTTTATTTTGCTTCATTTTCATGGCGCAGTTAATCGTCAACGTTTACGCCTTCCAGCGCCAGCCGTCGCCCCCAAAAGCGGATCGCAATGAAATTATATTTGTATAGAAAAGAAGACAGCCTCCCTTATATATTCACACTGAAAACAATCCATACGTGAACCATAAATGGAAAAGTTTAAAGAGAACATAGCCAAGTAAAGTCAAATATAGGGAAAATATATGAAGGCAAACAATTAATTCAAAAAATTCACTTTAAAAACTCAACACATTTCACATCTCATGTCAAAATAGTCAACATATATAAAAAATATTTCCAAAATACTAAATATAAAATTAAAAGCATGAGCTATAACCCAAAGATGGTAAGGAATCAAATACTGATATCTACAAATCAAATATCTACACCGAACAGAAAACCATTTCCCTCATCAAAATATTAAAGCAAAATATTAATTAATAGCCCAATTACATGAGGCATAGGATTGTCTAGTAATTTTGTTCAGTGTAACCCACTTAAGAGCAGAAAAAAATGATATGAGCTGGTAGTCAAAATGAAGACGCTACAAAAGCAAAGGCGGCTAGAAGTCAAGCCGCGGCGGTTTCTATTTAATAAGAAGAGGAACTCAACTGGGTTCAACTCTCAGTTGAGTGGGAAAAGTGGGAAAAAGCGAGGGAAATGACGGGGCGGAAAGTGCGAGGAAAACACTACGGAAAATGGGGCAGAAGCGGAGATCAAAGAGGGGGGTAGATCACCGCTGGAGGAAGATAAACCCTCGAAGAACTGTTAAACTAGGTTGCGCGCTAATTAGTAACGGTAGTCTTGGGAGTGCACAACACACACCACACGCATACACCACCATCACTTAACACCAAATACCCTGGAACACACACAAACACTGAGAGAAATTATCAAAGGGAAATCAGTAATTAGTTTGGTAATTTCTCATATCGTAATGGCTTCCACAAATATTAAGTTTGCAAATTAAAAAAAACTTAATCTTCCACCAAAATTTCCAAGTTACCGATCTTTTAAAATGTTTGAATCGGAAATAATGAATAATATTTTCCTAAACAATTCAATTTACATAAATTCTCTAAAATCCCATGAATCTCTAAAAAATATATCAAAAATGATTACCGATTAATCCACTTGATATTGTGATAAATCTTGAATAATCATTTAAGCATTTATCAATGCTAGTTTTTCACCTCTCTGTTTTGTATGATATGTTTTTCTTTATCTGTACACACCCTGGCAAGAAAGTTTTTCAAGTAACAATAAACCACCGGCGACACGTCGCCGTGGGAAAGGCAAAGGAAAAACCACTGAAATATCCCCTGAAACAGCAGGAGTTAAGGAATTCTCTGGAGTTGCCAGCGCCAAAGGATGCTCTGGAAAATGAGCGAATTAATTTCATAATTTTTCGCATCGGCCGCCACCGCCATCGCCGCTGCAGCCCTTTTGTTTGTCTTTCATTAATTTTTGTCTGCATTTCTCTACCAGATTAAAAATTGTTTTTTTTTCTCCTACAGTATTTTAAATGAAATCTCTCACTCTATTGGCAGAATATTGGACACATTGTTTAAGTAATTGATTGATTGTGACACCGAGCAATTTTCATTAAGCTTCTAGCTGTTGCCAATTTTCATTGCCTACTTTATGGTGCTGGCAATCAGGGCTTTAAATCGCAAACATGGCCATGTACTGAGGGCATAGCAGCTGGCCTTAGTTGCAGACACTTTTTGTATTACTTTTATTTATTTTTTGTATTTTTTTGTATTGATTTCTAGCCGCACTTGAGGCCTCTTTGGGTGGCGTTTTGTTCACTGGTGTTTTTCTTTCTACTTGTACTTTGTTTTTCTTCCTTTTTTTTGGTTTTGTTTTGTCGGCTTTCATATTTTTCGGTTGTTTTTCATTTTGGCACGCCGCAGCGTTTTATTGTTTTCTTTTGAGCTGTTACTGCCGCTGTTACAGGACTTCAGGACTCGAGTCCTCGAGTGGCAAACACACTTGAACACTTGACCCCGTTCGACGGCGAGCATTGAAACTTTACAATGGGCCGGGAAAATGCGAAAATGTTTATAGGAACGGGGGGGCGGACAAAGGGCGCTGGAAAGGCGGGTGGAAAAACGCGGCGTATTTAACTCTTGCCGGGGCGGTTTAACTTGATTGCTGTCAGTGTGTCCAAATGGAAATTAAAGTTTCATCAAAACGCTCAAAGCTCTAAGCGGATGTGGGCCAAGTTTGCCGAGAGTTTCCGAGGGGCTTCGCTTAAATTTAAATTGAAATTTAAACTGGAAAACCGCTCACGAACACGAAAAAAAGACACTCACACAAAAACACTGAAGAAGAATCAAAATGTATTAATCGAAAAAATTATAAAGTTTTACATATAAAGAATCTACAATAGAGGAACATTTTACGAGTACGGTTATATACTCTACTATACATACTTAGATATATGATATATACACTCGAACAATAATAGAGTTAGTTAACGATTGATAAGTGCTAAGCAGCCCCCAAAATGTATCGAACTTGTAGCTAGATCTGAACAATGAAATCGAAAAAAAATGGAAGCAAAAAATCGAAAGAAATTAAGTAAACCGAATAAATGTTCTTTGGAAAAAAGAAGAGACTTCAGTGAGTTTTATTTGGAAGAAGGGGATTGTAAGAAAAATATATATTTCGTTCAATTGTAAATGGGAATCTCAATATTATTTATCATGAATAAAAGAAAAAACGAAATTGAAATAACTGCATTTATTTTTCTATGCTCAATTATGTTGTCGACTTAATAAAGACAAATTTCATGCAAATAATATTGAAGCGGGTGGAATTTAGCTCTCATAAATAATTGAATAAAATAATTTAGAAAAGCTTTCTATAAATTCTGATGGATTAAAGCAATTTATATTTGACACAAAACATTTGACTGAGTGAAATGAACCTTGAATAATTAAACTGAAGACATGCAGAATGTGGCATCTCATTTGAAATGCAACCGAACCGCAGGATAATCCCAAATTCCCTCTCAGAATTGTATGCATTCACTTTCTGGCATCCATAATTGGGGTAACTTTCTCCCCTTTCTCGGTGTCTTAACCCCTTGGGCTTGGGCTCGGCCATTTGGGCAAATTGAGTGACCAGTCCATTAACGTTCCCATTTCGTATTTTTCTGTCCCCTCGAGGAAGTGTTAAATGTCATTTGGGCAATTGGCATGAGAAGAAATGAATACATTATTTCAGCCATTTAGCTGAAAGGAGGCTGGGTGAGGATGGGGTTGCAAAGGGGCTTGCTAAAGGGTGGAAATCGCCTGTCATGTCACTGAGTCCTCGGACAAAACTTTTGGCTCTCGGCCAGAATGCAAAAAAAGAAAAGCTGCCGGGCGGCAAGCATCGCGTCCCCCTCATTTTCTTCATTTTCCCCCAGCATGCAACAAGCTTGAAAACCCCCCCGACATTTTCTTTGGGGCTGCTGCAGTTTCTCTGTGCCACTGGGGCTTGTTTTTATTGCATGCCAAGATGTCTGAGCTTTCAGAAGAGCAACGGACATGATGAGCAACAAAAACAGAAGCTGCGGCCCCAGGAGGAGCCGGGGGCTGGGAAAATGCCTCCGAAATGGATTTTTGTTATTGTTATTGCTGCTGTAGCTGGTCGGTCTCGTTTGCTGAATTTTATTGCATTACAATGAACAGCGCCTTGACCAAATTTGGTCAACAAATGAAACGAAATAAATGCGAAATTGAAGAGAACAATGCACAGAAAGGGAAAAATGTTTACATTTTGATTTAAATTAAAAAAGACCAGTGCTGAGGAAACTCACAAGCAAAAAGCATTGAAAAACAATTAAATATTAAATATTTTCAAACGTAAAATATTTGTTATACATTCCCATATATTAAATACATGAAAAAAGACCTCAGACTCTTATTTATTCTCTGTGCAGATTAATAGGGAATTCAGCTTAAAGCTGGAATAAAAATTGCTTGAACATATAGAACGATCTGCCATCGGAAATCGCTTAAAGCAGCCCGACAGTCAATTTTTCACTTGGCATTGGCCGACAGCTGTCGAAGGTTTTGTGGAACAATTCAGAAATGACGTTATGGGTGAAAGAAAGCGGACAACAACTGATGGTATTTGTTTAATATTTATTTTATATTTATTTTGTGTCACTTTGATCTGTGCTGTGCGACAAGTTCTTTGCCAAAGTCAAGTCAGCTGAGGAAAATGCGGAAAGTTCGCTGAAAGAAGGAGGGAGGGGAAGGCGAGTCCTTGTTCCAACCAATTGACAAACGAAAATCAAAACTAATTAGACGCAAATTAATGAGCCATGCCACAACACGACATCAGTGAGAAAACCAGCAGCCGCAGCAGCATCGTGAGGAAAAACAAATGTGATGAAAATGCGATGTGAAAATGTGAGAAGCTGACAAACAATTTGGCAGCGGGGACAGCCCCTCCTCCTCCCTACCTGTCTACCTCTCTTTCCTCCCTGACCTTTGCATTTTGTGAAGAAAAACTGGTCGGCTATCAAAATGAAGCAGCAAACAAAAGAGCCAAACTCATCATGATTCCCTTAAATTCGCAACCAAAGAGATATTTCTCCAGAGAAGAATTCCCCACGAGAAAGAGAGCGAATAAACCAACTAATACAAAGGCAAATTCTAATATCTAGAAAAACTCACACACTCACACTATTTGATCGAAATACGAATGGACCACACGGCGTATGCGCAATTCGCTTTGGCAGCGTGCCAACGCTCTATACTTGGAGATCAACGGAAAAAGTTGCTGATTTTTTGCCAGAAATTATTTATAACTGCTTGTTCATGCACAACCGCACACACACACAGCCGCCTGGTGTAGATATAGGTACAAGTATCTGTGTGTTATTTTCGAACAGCTTGCTCTTTTCCCCATTTCTCAGCTGTGTTAACTTGGCCAACACCAAAAAGAGTGTGTGTGTCTATAGCTCGAAATATTCGAAATATTTCCTTTAGATCGGTTTAAGAAGTTGAATTGGAGTATAATGGAGATAGAAAATGATAGAAACAGTGAATAACTTAGGACTTACTCAGAAAAGAACAAAAATCGAGAACTTAATTTGCAGTTTGCTTACCTGAAAAGAGAAGAGCAGAGGAAAAGAGATTTAGTTGATTATTTATGATTTTATAGATATGTAGGTAATATATGCTTGGATATACATATATGGTACAGACAAGAAAATAAAAAATAATTTAAATGCTAAGTAGCTATTAATCTATTCTTAAAAATAGTTTTAATTGGGGGAAAGCATAAGTTCTGCCAAATTAGAAATACCATAGTTAATTAAAGAATCCACAAAATTTGTAATGAAATGATTTAAACTAGACACAAGTGATAGCGAAGGGGAATTTTTAGAAATCTTATTTCTAAGGTATTTAAATTTTAAATATCTAAACAATAAGATTTGTCTTTTTAAATAAAGGCTTCTCTATGGGGTTTTTATAAAGGACTTAGTTGTTTAAAATAATTTAGCTCAATATTACTTCGTCCACAAGCTCCTTCTTGGTCTTATCGACTCGCAATTTTTATTAAATAATGTTGATATTGCTGTCCCTTCAAGATTTACTCGTTCTTTCCGTCCTTTACGTTTGCCTATATGTAAATCTAATTATGCACAGCACGACCCATTTAATGTTCTATGTAAAAATTTCAATGCTGTGAACCATTTAATTTCTAACGAGTCAATCGAAATCATTACAAATAAGATTTACATGTTTCTTGAGTCGTCCGAACTGTAATTTTGTTAAGTTTATAGTTTTAAGCCTTATTGTTTAGAATTTAAGTATAGCTGTGCTAACAGATATTTGTTATGCAATAAATAAATAAATAAATAAATTAAATAAGTAAGAGATAATAAATTTTAAGGAATAATTAATTCCATAAAATTTTAATTAACAAAGTAATCGTAATTTACTCATACAGGATTTATTCGTGCCAAATAACTCTTTCATATTAAAGTATATATTATATGTTTTAATGTCACTGAATATTGCGCCTCTTTCATCTGTTGATTCGCATTAAACCAATTTATATTCTGCATATATAATGGAATGGAAATATACGCAGAAAGAAAACAATAACAAAGCTGACCATGTGAACAAACGCCAGAAATCGCAGTATTTACGAATGAAGTGACACATTATCGAAATGTTCAACAGTACATTAGATATAAGGATTCTATTTAATAAAGAGAAAATGCAAATCGATTCAATTTTCATTCGCCTTGAGATTGTTTTATTAGCAGATTTTTTATTTTTTGCTGCCCCATGGCCCCATTGAGAACACCCTTCTCGGGGAAAAGGCCAACGCAGCTCAAAGTCAATTAGCCTCTTGACTGAACCCTAATGATCCCGGCCCCTTTGTTGCCTCCTCTGACCAAGTTAATTGCGCAAAATGAGTGAAAAGCAGCTGCCGCCATGCGCCGAGCCACTTGAAGAACATATAATTTATTTTATTGCATATATAAACATTTATATATTAGAGTCGGCAAATAAAACAAAATTACCCTGGATGCTCCACATTATGGTTCTGGTTTGGATTTTCATTCTGTTTTCTCTCAGTACTCCTTGCAGGGAACGTACGTACCCCTGTTCCACATGGGAAACAATCGTAAAATGCTTAATTAACGCTCACCTACATACATATGGGGACGAGCAGGTGGAAAAGTGGGGCAGTCCTGTGCACAGGACTCGCTCTCTTTTTTCTGCCCAAGAAAAGTCGCATCACTTTTAATTAAAAGATAAAAATTCCCTGTCCAACAGTTTACGAGGTGACTGGAGTGAGGTGAGTTTGCCACTTTTTCAGGGGAAAAGCCAGGTTTGGGGGGCAACGTCGCGTCAAAACGCATAAAACGAAGAACAAGAAACTGTTAAAGAAATTAACACACACAGCAAGGGAGACAACGGGAAATTGAAGCTGAAGTGGAAAACTGAGCCGCAAAAGGAAAGTGTGGGGCAGGACAGACGTTGGAGTAGCAGCTGGGAAACTGTTAGTGAGAAAACAAGAAGGAAGTGCGGGAAATGCGAGCTTAAAACGCCTTGTGCTAAATCAATTAAAATGTAATTCAATGAAATATGTAAATGATTGTAAAATGCATCCGGCTGTTTATGAAATTTAATATAAGATCTGAAAAATATATATTGCTTAAAGGGATTGAAACAAATAACGACGAAAGAAATAATTTAATAGGGAAATAAAATACATTTTAAATTGAGAAATTGTTTCAAGGTTTTATTATAAATAAAATTCCGTAAACAGAAGCACATATGAACCAAAGTTGAATGACTTTTAATCTCACTCCAAAACTTAAGTAATAAACAATAAACCCTTTTTACAAACTGATTAATCCTCAAATGCGAATTGATTTTTCTTTACAACATTTAAGAAACCTAAACTTTTAACATGAAAAATAATATTGAAAATGGTAATTTAATTTTGAAATCTAAGAACAAGTATACAAAGTCTACTAGGCAATTGCATTTCTCGTAAAACATATTAATCCCGACTTAATGTCTCCATGGCAACTTTAAAAACCTACTTCATTCTAAAAATCCCATTTAAAGTCCCTAATGGCTTTCACATATCGGATATTTGTATCCTGCAACCTTCTCATACCGGATTTCATTGCTGCCACTTCTTTTGCGACTTCCTATTTACTGCACTTTTTTAATAGCTTAAACTCGTGAATCGATCCGCAGACTGCATTGACTGCCCTGCACTACCATTTTCCTGATAAACTTCGCTCGAAGGAAAAGCCCGGAGATGAAAGCGAGGAATAGGGTGAAAAGCGGAGCGGGAAAAAAATGAAAAAGTCAGAGAGCGACAGAGCGGAAGTGTGTGTGTGTGGATTGCTGCTGCCGTTGTTATTGTTGTGCCTTGATTGCTGCCTGCCATGAAATCCTGCGGATAAAAAGCCAACTATTCCGGGTGTGCACCGAAAAAAAATCCAAATTGATCCATGAATTATTTATTTTGAAAAGAAATAAAGAAATGAATGGAGGGATGCTATTAAAATGATAAGGAACTTGAGAATTTGATCTGCTTTGCATAAAGCGTGCATGCTCGATATTTCTTTGTAGAAGTATAAAGAAGTCTTTACCAATTTATTTAAAACAATGTTTCGGATTACAGAAATGTTATGTTTTTGGTTTGAAAATTACTTTTACAGCTTTAAATTTAATAAAAATTTGGGAAATTAACATGTAAAAAGTTTACCGTATAGTAAAAGGTAATTTTCTTTGAGTGTGCTTATAAATGTTAGTAGGTAGGAATGCTCATATATAGGACTGCTCTGTGCCAGCTGGAGTCAGTCGGAGAATGTTATTTTTGCTTTCATCCTTAGCTGCTTATTCCTCTCTGCTTTTCCTTTTCCTTTTCGCTTTTTTTCATTCTTTTTTTTTGCTGATTTGAGAAAGGCAGTGCCAAAATGCCGTTGGGCAAAGGGAAAACAAGCAGGCCGGGCGCAAACAATGAAAGGTGAAAGAGGGGGTGTGGCATACCCTGACGCCCCTCCCCTTCCCCTTCCCCCTATCACATCCCCTCCCCGAAAGTACCTCCTCAAGGACCCCCTTCTGAGCGGTAGGTGTGATAGCAAGCACACACAAGAGTGTTGGTACATTAAGTGAAATGAAATCCTGTTAAGCGAAACAATGAAGCTATTAAAAAAAATATGTAAGCCACCACCACCTCCTCAATTTTCTATAAAGGTGTGTGAGTGAGTTTCCAGGAGGAGGGATTGTGTATGTCGGATTTTCCCTCTTCAATTTTCTGCATTTTATCCCTCGCCAAAGGTAAAGGTAAACCTCATAATATCGTTTAATAAATACTTTACAGCTTGATTGATTGCTCCTTCAGCATCTCGCATTCCGCAGCGGGAGCGACAGGTGTGCCGGGCTCTCTTACATCTAAGTAGCTGTTGCATCCCCTGGAATTACCACAGCTCCTCCACCAGAATTCTGAGTAATTTATGCGTCCAGACTTTGGGCCCCGAAGGAAAGCAACCGAAACCACCAGATTGGGTCCCATGTGGCTGACTACAATCAAAGTGGCAATTGTGGGCTGGCCCCGTTCTCCAGGACGCCCGAGATTATCCCTCCAGTCGGCCATATTCCTCCGCCCCATTATCCGCCTCGAATTCAGCGACCTGGAAATGCTTTCTCTTACTCCCCGTTTCAAGTTTGGAACCCTTTTAGTGGTCCAGCAATTCCTGGTCCCCGGGAACTTCCTTCTCCTTGCCCGAAAGTATGTGCATACATTAGGGCGAGAACTTGGATGGACTCAGTGCCTCCAATGGTGATTAATGTGTCTAGGTTTTTGTTTATTTTCAGAGGCTCAGCCAAGCGAAAAAGCGCCACTAAATGTTTCAGTTAATTAGGTATCGATGAATAAACTAAAGGAACATCACATGCTTTTGCTTACATACTTGTTCTAGATCGAGATTAGATGTTGGAATAATTTTTGGAGTTCTAATAGTTCTTAATATGAACTTTCTTGTTTTTGTAAATATTTAAAGACAATATTAAATCAAAATGTAAAAGAAAGGTAAATGTAAATACTTAAATTCCTGCTACAAGAAATTAAAATAAAAAACAAACTCTCATTAAAGCAGAAATTTAATGTCTTTGTTTTTTCTACTTGTTTCCTATGATTTCCTAATTTTTTGCTGGCCATCCAAGCGGCAAAAATCGTATAAAAAAATGCAAAGACGAACTGTCGCTTGCTCAAAACAGAAAAAAAAACAAAATATATCAACGATGAGTGGAACTTTCAATCCGTCGGGGCATTTGTCAGTTTGACAGGCGAGCGGGGGCGAGCGAACGACGAATTTCCCCAACGAATTTCCACCCAATTTTCCACTTTACGTAGTCGTACCTTGGTGGAGCGGGTTTTGCGCCACTGCGAGGTTTTCTTGGTCGTCGTCGTCGTGGTGGTGGTGCTCTCCTCCTCCTCCAGCTCCTCCTCCATCTCGCCTCCCGCCCCCTCAATGACGTCATTGTCCTTGGCAGTGTCTGCCATGGCGAAAGTGTGTTTGGCGAGTGTGTGTTGTGCGGCCTGAGTGTGCTGTAATCCTTTTAGCCCCGAATACTTTGCATAAATGATTATTTTTTGCTCACTTTTTGCTTCACAAATATTTTTCTATAATTTTCTTTGAAATTTCTCACTTCTTTTTCTTTTCTTTTTGTTTTGAGTGATTCACGAACGTCTTTCGCTCATTTTCACTGGGAGCACATACGATTTTTCACTTCGATATCTGCGCAGAAATATTAATAAAATATTATTTATTATTTATTTATGTATTTTGACCACTGATTTGTTATTCTTTCGCTCTCTTTCTCCGGTGCGAATTTATGGCTGCAGCTGCCCCGAAAAGTGAAATTCTTGGCTATAATTAATTAAACCCGTTCACCAACAATAACAACAGCAAGAACAACAACAAAAGCGCGTTGAATTTCGAGTGCAAATTTGTGCGCCAAAGTTTTTGGCCGGCAATTAAATTCTGTAATTATTTGTAAATAAACGGCAATGGACGCAGATTTATGAACTTATAAATCCACCAGAGTGTGGGCCAGCGGGGTTAGGGTATAATCCATAAATTAAATACGATTTTGACATTCATGAATTATGGAGAAAGCTCCCGTCGGCGCCCTGCCAAAGCCCCCTCTGGGGTTTTATCCTTTTTTCTTGGGAACCATATTCGTGGGTTTTGAGTGAAAACTTTTGTCTACAATTAAGCAAATTACTTTCTCAATTTTGGAAAAAACTTTTCAAAAGCCAAATCGACAATCAAAAGAAATTGGTGGTGTGAGGAACACAGAAAAAAATATTCTAATTTTCGTAGAGCGATTTCAGGAATCGTAATTTATTTTTTAACTCAGATATTTAAGTTTTCATAATATATTTTTTTTTTATATGGTGCGATTTTCCCTTTCTTTCTTTCTGTAAATATTTCATGGATCTAATATTTGAAGTAGGACTTCCGTCTAAAGATAATATTCTTAGAATAAATATTAATAAATTTAATCTAAGAAATACCACTAGCTGCACATTAAATCCACTTTCTCATATTAATAAACGTTCCAAATTTAATTAAATATAGTATTTGTAAAGATAATAAATCAAGAACTGTCGCCAAGTCGTTAACCAAAATATTTTTCATTTATAAAGTGTCGTAAAAAAATTATTCATAAAATCACATGACCTTTAAATTTAGTTTCTGTGCAGCTGTGTGATTCACCCTAAAATGTTAACTAAAGAATTGGGCCTTTAAAACCCAATTCACATCCCAGAAATTGAAATTTGCAAAACAATAATCCCTCGGGTTAAATTTGGTTTCAGTTTTTGTGGCAAAAAAGTATCTTTTTTGGGTCTCGCAAATTCATTTGATTAAATAAAAGAGAAGTGGCTTAAAATTCACAGTAAATGAAAAGTGAAATGAAAACTTGGCCGAGTGCGAAAAGTTTCTGGAATTAAAATGTGTTTTGTGGCCATTGTTTTTATTTGCCTGCCATTTATTCATGGCATTTGGGAAGTGTCTTTTCTGTGCTTTAATTGTTTGAATTGTGTTCGGCGGGTCTTAAATTGTGTCAGTTTTTGTGGTGCGGAAAGTGTTTTATATCGAATGCATTTTAATGCACTTTTATAGACAACGGCAGGCGTGAATGCCATTGAATATCATTTGTGTTTTCATTGGAATCGTATTGTTTTAGTATCACTATGGTTGTTGTTGTATTTTGCTGTTGTTGTTGTTGGGTATTTGTTGTTGTGTGTTGTTGTTGTCTTGATTTGGCAGGTGTGCATTGAATTATTATTTGTTTGATTTTTGGTTTGCATGTTTCTGTGGCGTGTTGCACTTTTTATATTTTGTTGTGGGTTGCTTTGTGTGTTATTTTTGCGTGTGTGCCTGTTTTTGTTTCGGCTTCGATTTGCATTGATAGCGCGTGGTCGCCCGTCTTTCGTGTTTCGCTTGTCAGGGGGTATTATATGGCATTATTATTGGCTGGATCTGGCCGGATCTCGCATGCAAATTTGAAGTGTGTGGAACAAAACATTTGGTCGGTCGCAGTTTTTCAGCCAGCCTCAGCCGCAGACGCGCGTCGAACGAACTGAGTTGGCCCGAAAAATTTTCTTTGGTCGCCGCGGGCTGAAATAAGTGGAAAAAGTCAGCCGACGGGGGGTTACGTGGGGAGGGAAAATGCGGGAAAAATGAGAGCCAGCTAATAGAGCGGCGCACACAATCAACACTTAATGGGGCCGCGGGGAGCTGAAAAAATCCGCAATTCGCTCATCATCATCCTCGTAGTCGTCGTCGTCGTCGTCTGCAAAACTGAATAGCAAGAGGAACACTCTCTTATGCTCTACACTTGTGTGCGTGCCTGTCTCTGGCCATTTTGCCCTCACATTTCGTTTTTTATCATATTTTTTTATGCTTCTTGCGACCACCACTTGCCACCACCCTTTGGTGTCGATTCTTGTCAACGGTGCGTATGCGTAACGATGCGATACGTATGCGTAATTTGACAGTTTGTATTCAACTTTTTTATTTCGCTCTCCTCACTCGCGCGCTCTCTGTCTTTCTATTCGCGAACTTGGCAAAACAGGTGAACGCGTCAGGCGAACACGAAAAATAAATTAAGAAAAATGCTGAAAAATATTCGCACACTCGAAAAATGTGATTTCCAAATCGGATTTTTGAGTTTTGGCTGCCTCGATCCCGGCGTGTGGATGCGACTGCCTTCGTTGGCCAACTGATTGGGGAATAACCCCGCTCGATCGAATCTTACTTCGCCGTCTTTGTTGACGCCTTTGTTTCGACCGCGTTGATCACCTTTTGTTTTGAACATTTCACCCCGAGTGTTAATCAGTCAGCCCCCGGATTTCCCGTCGATTTTCCATCATCCTTGTCGCGTGCTTATTGCGTTTTCCTGTGTCGATATTTTTAGACCAAAGTCCGCCAACCAATTGTGGACAAATTGCGTAGTTTGTGCAGTTTTGCTCGAGATTTATCTCAGCCAAATCACGGAAGCCAACCAAAAAGCACAACTCTTGCCAAATCTCTGCTAATGAGTTGTTTGCTTTTAATTATACAAATATTTTCATTTAATTTAAAATTCATTGATTGGGTTTTTTTCTCGGTTTCTTTCGGTTTTCTCGGGGCTAAGCTGAAAAGGTTGGTATTGTAAGAGAAGGTTTATCTCCGGAAACGAATCCCCAGCTGTCCTTTTGCCCGTGTAATTAATTGTTTCGGCTTTTATTTTTTGTTTCTCGCCGCTGTTCCCCGGCCAAAAAGTTTTCCTTTCTTTTTCCAACAAAGTTTCAGCGCACCCCGTTTTTCTTCGGCCACGCCCTCATTTGGGCGATTGCTGCTCCAGCTGGGGCATTAAAAATAAACAACAACAAACGATTTGTAGGCACAACGCCTGCTAAAAATAACGCTCTCTCGGATATTTCCACCCAAAAAAGCGAGAAAATAAAATATTATTTATAGCCCAAGGCGGCTGCACATGTGTGTGGAGTGTGTGCGTATTTGTGTATGCAGTGAATCAATATGCAGTGAAATGATTTTTGAATTTCCAATTCGTAGCTGGATTTGCAGCATGTTGATGTAAAAATCGCAGATGCAAATGCAATGCAAAAAAAGAGGGAATCGTATGCAATGAGAAAAGAATTAGCTTACTCTTTTTATTTCCAAATATTACTAATCCTATTTTACTTAAAATTTAACGGTATATAAAATAATCCATATGTTGGAAGCTATTTCAAATAATATAAAATCCTATAAAATAAAGACAATCGTATCTATATTTTTAGATTTATACCACTTTCCATTAAATAAATAAACTATTTTAACTCAAATTAATTTAATATATTGATTATAAAATTTAAAATGTATGTTGATTTCTCTAAAATACAAATATAAGTGCTGATTTATAAGCTGATTTTATCTATAGAAATCCAATAATGATTATTTTTGTACGTGCACAGAAAATACAAATCACGTAAAAACGGTAAAAATCTGGCTAGATAAATGACGAACATCAACATGGTTGAAAAACCGAGGGGGCGGATCGGAAAAGTGCCGAAAGCGACTGCAGTCTGGCTGCATTTTCCGCCCTCCCTTTTCCAATCGCTGTTTACAAACAAAAGGCGGAAAATAAATGGGCGGAAAAGGAAGGAAATGTGTGACGGCAGGCGGCAAAGGTTCGCGCTGAGGGCTTTAACCCCGCTGATGCGAAAAAAAAACTAAGGAAAGTGGAATTCACCTGCGAAAATCAAGGCGGTTTGAGAGCCACTGCCGAGGTGAGTCAAGGTGAGTTTCTATTTTCTTGGCAGCACGCCGCCCACGTCCCACAGTCCATCTCCTCCCCAGTATCCATTCATGTCAGAAATGATCATTGACATTGTCGCGCTGAAGGTGTTCCACGCACACACAGGAAAAGTCTCTCACACACAGCGATAGAGGAAAACTCTCAGGTGTGTGGCAGAAGAGCCACTCTCTTCGACTCGCGATAATTGGCTCTTCTGCACGCACACACCTGCTGCTTCTACCGAGAATGAAAAAGAGAGCTAGAGGTGAGCAAACTGTTGCTTCTTCTTTCTCCTTGGCCTCTTCTATTTTCTATTTTCTTTTATTTTCCTATATTTTCTTTCTTATTTTTGGGTGTGCCTGTCTCACTCCCACCTGATTCACACTTTCAGCTGAGTGACTGCGTTGCTTTCAAGGTAAATCATTTTCAATTTCGGCGTGGAGAAGGTGAGTTCATCGAGGTAAGGTGGGTTCTAAGGTGTCTTTCTTTTTTCACGGAACGACTGTTCAAATAGAGCTCTTTATTTTTCAAATAATACTCCAAATATCTCACAAAAATGAAGACTATTATTTTCTTTCAAATGTTTAAATACTCTACTATGTACCGTATTTTTACCATAAAAAGAGGTAATCAAATGTAGAAAATCCCCAACCTTAAGGTGGTTAAAGTCCCGCATTCAAGGAATCCATAACTTAAGCGCAAATCAAATAAGTTCGCCCGTACTTAAATGAAAATAATGGTTATGTGGCAGAGAGAATCCCAGGATTTCCCTTGCCACCCCCGACCAGCCATTCCCCCCGTTTATTCTGCACAATGTTGGAATGTTTGGCATGTCTGACCATGTGCCTGTCTACGCCCCATAAATATTATTTAATTTTATATATATGTATGTTTTTTTCCAAGCCATTAAAATTATGTAGGTTATAATTTAAATAATCAAACAAATAGAGGAGGAGCGGAGCAGAGAGAAGGCAGAGCCGAGCAGGCAAAACATCAAATGGAAAGCAGAAATGTTGCTGAAGAATTTCACCTCGTCTGGGGTCGCCCTCCCAAAACACAAAAAAAAATATAAAGAAAAAGCAGAGTATATATAGCAAAGAAAAGCAGCGAGAGCCGAGTGTTATGCGGAATATTTATAGATTTTGTTATTGTCAAAGTGTGTTGATGGGTCTTGGCCTGAACCGCGGAACAGGGGAATATCGGACGAGTGGCCGAGCACAACAAGTTCAGGGATTATGAGCTTGGGCCCATGGAAGCCTTTCAATGAATCAATTTTTGTGTAATGAGTAATGTCTCGAAAAAAAACGTTCTGAAAATATCTATGCCATACTAAGGAGAATACATTTTTTGGATATGTTTTTTAGTTCTTAAAAATTTAACCCTATAACACGTAAGTTAAATTAAAAGTGGGGATTATGAAAATACATTCCTTTTTCGTTCATTTTGTGTAAATGGTAGATATTTATTTTTAAGATTTAATGGACTTCCTTTAATTTAAGAAATAAATATCACATTTCTGCTTTTATTGTTCTTTAAAAAAATGTATACATACATTATATTTATATCGAATATATAAAGACACTCTAGAAAAAGTGGTTTATAAATTTGCAATTTTCTCCAACTTTTTTGAACTTTCCTTGATTTGATTTGTTTGTTTTAAATTGATTTCCATTTATATTTCTTTCCCATAAATTATTCTGCTATAAATATCTTATTGTTTGCATGGGTCGCCCCACAGAAATATCCATCAGTCGACGGCTTATCCTATAGATTCCATTAGAAATGTGCCCATAAAATGATCGTCAAACGATGACAGCCATAAAAGTGAGACAGAAATAGATAAATGGCAGGAGGAGAATAGGGACCTAAATTTGCATTTAACGATCTGTTCGAGTGGTTCGAGTTTGCTCTGCATTTTGTGTAGGATTCGTGTAAATTAATAATTTTCCCACTTTTCCTCAGTCCCAGCTAATGGGCAGTTGATTTATGGGCGTGGGATACGGAGCCACGTGACATTTTTATGGATGTTTGTGCATTTCTGATTGTGGCTAATAGTCCACAGCCCATGGGTCGCATATCAATCATACGCCCTGTTGAACACATGTAGAATTGTAGATAAGTGGATTCTAGATGTTCTTATATTATTTGGTTTTAAGTAATAAAGCAACCTTTTCAGGGAGTTTAGTTTTATATAATATTTTAGTAGCCTTAAGGCGAAAGACAATTTTCAAGAAAGTTCGAGAAAGTTGAGAATGCGTGCCGCATCAATCATACGCCCTGTTGAACGCTCCCCAAATTGGATATGTACGCAAGAAGTTCCCAGAATAGACGCTCTGAGCCGATTTAGCAATCAAACTGCAGTTGTTCGCATGTCGTGCTGCTTAAATGTCATCGCCCACTTCCGGGATCAGTGTTTCTTTGTGCCTGTTTTTCTTACACCCCCACCCCTCGGTGTTCGCTGCTCCCCAACCCATTTTCCGACCCGCTATTCCCCCCTTTCGTTGGCAGACGACTAATTAGAAAGGCACATGTGGCGACCAACTTCTCTGGGACTTGCAGTTGGTCGCGCATTTCAGCTTTATTTCGTTTCATTGATTTTTCTGTTTAATGCACAGCAAAAAATATTGATCTTGAACCTTCTTCATGCGTATTAAAAAGGTACTTGACAAGTTTTGCTAATATTTTAAATTCAAATCCCAAAATATTTTCAATAACTTTAACTATATTGTATTAAATGCTTTATAAATTTTAAAATAAAGCGAATAAGCGTCTTTAAATAATCTTTTCAGTGTATATTCTATGTATATTTTGGCCGGACCGAAAAAACATTCATTACAAAACCATCATCATCCGCAGCAACAACAATCGAATGCACTGCCATCGGGTGGAAACAGAGAAAATCGTTTTAGAGAAAATAAATTGAAAATCTTTTGGAACATATTTTGTATGTTGTGATAGATTGCGAGCATTTTCAGCTGTCCTCCTCGTGTGTGTTTGTGTTTGCCTGTTTTGTGTGGGAGTTTGTGTTTGTCTTGCCTGTTGCCATTTCCTTCGATTTCTATGCATATCCGCAGCATTCGCTGACTTGGCTTTGTTTGCTCTACTTGAAGGCGAAATTCAGGCGCCCAAGGGGATCGGGAACCAGGGTGGGAAGAGTCCCCTACAGTCATAAGGTTCCATTAATGCACTCTCCAAAAGAGTGGCTGCTTTAAAATCTTTACTCCTCTTAAATTTCCATTGCATACTTACAGGGGCATCGATGTCACAAGTCATCGGATAAAACCGGAGTGGATAAAGTTAGCGATTAATTCGATTGGAATTAATTTGCATAAATAAAAATTCATGAATTAATTAGTGACTGGTTTTAAATAAAAGGTAACCAATTGAAAAATCCGTCAACTATGGCAATTAGGGAAGAGGTTCTAAATTTATGTTCAGAGTTTTAATTACAGATGCTACCGGAAACAATTATTGAATCGTGAATTGTTGAAATTGTATTAAACTTAAATTAGCTGTAACTAATTTCAACTTATTTCAATTATTACATTTATGTAGTATTTTTCTTTGCGAACTTTACTAGCTAAGTAAACTGTATGTATGGCTTAAGAAGAAATTTTCAAACTTTGCTTAAAATAAAAAAAAAAATATACAACACTCAAATATTTATTCTTTTAAGCTCTACTTACAATATTTTTTTTCCAGTTTAACAGTATGTTAAAAACGAATACAAAAAGAAAATAAGGCTTTGTGTTATTATTATTAAAATAATAATCAAAGTAAGCTACATGTGCATCAATTTAATCACTTTAGTAACTATTAAATATCGAAGTTTACAGCAATACAATAGTCAGCAACAAATGTTTATTTTACTTAAATAAATCTTTAAAGTAATAATGTTTTCACAACGCTGTACAAGAGCATTTGATTTATCCTGTTTGCACGTAAAAGTTAGTTTCATGTTTTCCCACTTTCCTTGTGTTTCCCGCCACTACCGTTCTATCTATTTTCATGGCGCATTTTGATTGATTGCGCGAACGCTGCAAGCTGAACAAGACAATGGGGAAATGGCTATGGGAAATGATTTTCCGAAATATTCAAATCCCAACTGCGGGCAGCCGGAGACCGGGACCGGGAGCATATATTCGTGACAGCTGCAGATTTGTGGGTGCAAAGTTTGTTATTGCGTGGGAAAATCTGGCCAATGCGTGGGAATGGCCACGGGATCTGCCACAGTCCGCGGTGACCGTCGAGTGCATTTAATCAATCTAATGGACCCTCGGGTCCCCAGACCAATGCCAAAGGGGGAAGCTCCCATCAAATTAACACTCCTCCAAACGTAAATCGCTCGTGGGGGACACTAATTAAAGAAAAACCAGAGGTGGAAATGCAACGGATAATCAGAAGCAGTCTCTCACAATTTTATTTGAAATAAACAAACACGTTGCTCGGGGTTAAGGGAAGCTAAAGAATGAGCAATAAAACGGAAACAATCCGAGGAAATGGGAAGCACGGCGGAAAGTCAAGAAAAGTGCAGACCTAGAAATAAATATTTGTTTCATCAGCAAAATTGAAGGATAGAGGCAGTTCCGTGATTCAGTGAGAACACAGGAAAAAATGTAAATAAAGTCCATAAAATATTGCGAAAGTACAAATAATAGCAATAAAATAGTGTAATGTAAATACCAATTGTCTATTTTCTTTATGTTGTGGTCAGCGTTTAGGACTATGATTCTTCAAGGTCTATATCAAATAAACTGTGGGTATTATGTGTTGATATTACATTTTTAATTGAATTAAAAAGGAAGCAATCGAGACCAGATACCTTCTTTGTCATTTGTATAATTTAATAAGTTTATTAAACTTTAAAGAAAGGGGTTATTTTAATGAGAACATCAACATCAAAACTAAATTTATTATATATTTAAAGATTGCCTCTAGGAAATACTGATAACATTTATATTAATTCCAATTTAAGGGCACAACTTAAACGTAAACATAAATCTCGTAATAAATATGTAACATCATTTAAGAATTGACAATAGTTTTCTTTCAGCGTAAGTCTGAGCTGCTTAAGCAATACACTGAAAGAGAGCCGCAAACTGCTTAGGAAAATTGCTAATAAAGCATCGCCAAGTGCAAATAATAAAGCGAAGGAATAGCCAGTGCGGGGAAAAATTGTGGAAGGAAAGGCAACAAAGGCCGAGGGCAGATAAGAAAGTATGTCGATAGCAGCAGAGCCCAGCGAACAAGTAATAAAGGAAAAACTCTGGCTGCAAGCGGGACACGGGGGCACCAAGATCCAGCAAGGAGGCAACGTTTATTTTTAAACATATTGAAAAGGCAAGAAGAAGAAGAAGCAGTTAACTAAAGGCATCGGTCGAGGCGAATGAAAACAATTTTATTAAGTGAAAAATACGAAGGCAGAAAATAACCCGCAGCCAAAATAAACAGACCAAAGCCAAGGCAGAAAGGGGAAAAACCGAAGAAAAAAATAAGAAAAGCGGGCGAAACTCGGAAAGAGAGAGAATGAGAAAGAGATACAGAGAAAACGAGGGACAGCGAAGCGAAGCAAAGTCCTTGGCAGTGGGAAAATTTTTGGGGGGGGAAATCAACGGGTTGCCCCCCAGGGAGCAAAGGGGGCGGAAAAATCGGAGGATATCTGATTGAAAGATGCGTCGAGGCGTCGTGGTCGTTGTCGTTGTTGTTATCGCTGTCGGTGCCGCCTCACCTTGAACCACAGCAGCAACACACCGCACGCACAAACGCACGAAGCGCAACAAAGAACACACTTAGAAAAATATCAGAAGCCTTTCAAAATAATTTTTAAGATATTAAAGAGACTTCTAGGTCTGTCCTTGGTCTTTAGATATAAATCCCAAATTGAATGGAGTTAGAATTTCTCTATACTTTCTTTAAAGATCTTGAAGATCTGGGTGTTTAAGTAAAAATAATATAAAAGGGATTCTTTTTAATAAAAGATGCTCCAAAATTTATACTTTATTCCATATATTTTTCCGAGTGCAAATCAGACACAATTAAGTGCAGAAGAAAACGGAAGCAGACGACAAAATTTTACGAGCCAAGCAGCAGCCCCGAAAAGTGGCGAACAGAGAGGGGGATTTTCTCAGAGCAGCAGGTGACAAAAGCAGCGACGACTTCTTTACATAAAAGATTGACAAGTGATTTTCACACCTAAGTGGCAAGCGCAGGAAAACACACAAAAGCACCAACAACAACAAGGTCGGGAAAACTTTTGAGTTGTTTCGGGCATCCTCCCCTCCCGATTTATCCCCTCGTTTGCTTGGATTACTTTTTGGAAAATTTGTTGGGAGGAAATTGTTTTGGCCATTGTTGCTGTGGCTCAGTTAGCTAAGTCGATAGATTCTCTCGCCCTCGGGCAGTTTTAATTTGTTGAGTGGCAGAGTATGGCAAAAAAGGGGGGACTTGACCATTGAAAATGTTGCAGAATTTTGATCGAATGATTGAGTGGGGAAACCTTAAGAGTTTATCCCATAAAATTGGGTTCTAAGGAGCTTGGAGCTCGGGCCATTCATTAGATTAATACCTCTTCTCTAACTAAATGCAGTTTGATTGATTGACGAGGTTACCTTTTCAAAAGGTAATTTATTAGAAATGTGTCGGCACTTTATATTATTCGTGAGGATAAGAAGATTAGAGGAGGTTATATTGTATATATTTTCCGCAGTCTTCTTGTTATTTTTGTGATGCAAAAATGTAAACAAATAAATAAATTATATTTCGCTTTTAAATTTATTTTTAACTATTGTGCAAACACGTATTTAAAATATGTATTTAACAAATTTTCCATTTTCTATGTGTCAACTGCAACTACGTTTCTAAGTGAAATCCTTGAGAGTATTTTGTACTTTATATGCTCAGAATAAACCTCTCGAATCCGGCCCTGTCCGCCCCCCGATGAGCGACTTACCGCAGCGTCTGTGATGGCCATGACGACCGTTTGGCTTCCTGGCGGTTTTAGTTGGGTTTCGTTGGGTGGTTCTCGGCCAGGAGCTTGGTGGGACTCGTAGGGGGGAAATTCGGGTCTAATCCGCTTTTGCCAAAATCGAAATTAACGTGAATGGGGGCAATCTTGGCTATTGCGCAGATTTTCAATAGATATTTCGTAGTTTGCGCTAAATGGTAGAATATATATATATATTCTTTGGATCGCACCGACACACAATCACTGGCACACACACACGCGAGATCGCACGTCACAAACTACGCAATTCTTAGAGGGGCTATGCTGGACCGAGGGGATTGTATCCAAAACTAATCTATTTATTTGGCTTCTGCTGACCGGACTGATTCCATTTCATTCCAGCTGGCCGTATAGAGCTATAAATTAATAGTTTCGGTTCGATTGCTTCGCGATTGATTCGTCGGTGCGCGCTGGCCTGCTCTGCTTTGTTTTGGGGTTTGCGATGCAACTGACTGCGAATGCGAATCCGAATCAAAGTCGGAAACTGCATCGAAATGCAATCAAAGTGCCAATTGACGTCGAGTGTTTGTTTGTGCCACAAACCGCCGACGACGAGCTATATTACTTGTCTATATATATATGCAAAAACACTAAAAAGAACATCTAGGAATAGGAATTAAGGTAGGGAGATATTGGGACTAAGAAGGTTTTTTATTTTGTTCGAACCTAATATTTTATTGTACTTATGTACAATATAGACTTATAAAAATATATAAACCAAGCCTATATGGCTTGTAAAATTTTAATCTTAATATTTAGAGTGAGAGCTACAAATATTTTTTTCATAAATTTTTCTAATATCTCTTAGTAAAGTCAAACAATTTCATCAACTTTTCATCTCAGTGTACAGCGTACATGTAGGGTTTAACTTTCGATTTCTATGCTGTTGACAAATTCCTGGCATTCTCGCTAATATTCCTCGCGAGCTCTTCGCTAAGGAATTCTTTTTTTTCACATCGAACGGAAATGGCAGCCATTGTCATGGCCAAGGGGCTGACTTTCAGGAGGGCCTCTTAACTCGGACTTATGGCCACTTGTCCCCAATTAAAGGCGGTCTCGTTTGAATATTAATGGGCACATTAACCGCAAATTGCAGCCGGACTGCAATAATTACATTCGTTAATTTGAAGCCCACGGACAAAAAAATTTAAGCCAGACAGTAAAACGATAACTGAATTAATAATCTGAACACAATTTAAATATTAAACTTTAAATAGTGTCCATTAATGTCTGAAAGAAATAATTTTTTTTTAAGAATTAAGTTAATAATATTTATTATGTGTTTTTTTCAGTTAATGAAAAATAACCAAATTAATTTTATTTATACCGAAATATATTCATAAAATGTTAATTGAAGATGTCTAATTATGAGAAATTTTTTAATAGTTATAGTTGTAATAATATAATTATATGCGGAATGCAAAATCAACTTTCTATTTGAAAATCTATAGAATTTAATTGATATAAAATGTATTAGTTAGATTAAAAGAAATTCTTATGTTTAATAGGCTTGAAAATTAAAATCCATTCAACAATTCATAAAGTAAAAGCTGATTACAGAATTCCAAAATTTGATACTGATTCAATGGAGGTTCCTGTGTTAGTTGGCTTAGCAATTCAATTATTTTTACTATTATTTATAGAAAAAGGGTGTTGTGGGAAAACTCGAATCAAATAACTTTAATTTGCCACACTGACCATCGGAAAACAAAGTGATATCGAGAGCATGGTCGAATGTCAATTTTTGGCCTATGGAATTATAGACCGGATTAGGGGCCAGTGCCTGTTGGCACTGTTTTTGGTCATCAGCCAAATGGAAATGGGAATTTATGGGGATTATTTATTTGCACTCCATAGAGAGACTACAGCAGATGATGATTTTGTGTAAACAAGCAAATGTCAGTTTGCAACGGTCGAGCTGTTGTTAATTTATTTCTGAATTCGGGTTGGCCAAATGTTTGTTCAGCTGAAGTAATTTGCAAATTGCGCTTGGCGTGCCAAAGAAACAATTATGTATTCTGTGTATTAATTGAAGGGAAACTGTTAATACCCCCAAGACAAACAACATTTAAGCAGGCTTAAACACGGCCAATTTTCAGCTAATTGGCTTGTTTCATTTGCATTTGAAACTTTACCAAAGGAGCTGTTTGGACAATTATTCCGGCTACAAGTGCTAAGGAAAATCTGCAAAATTTGCTCATTGAATTGCCAAACAGAATAGACGTTGTTGCTTTTGTGAGAAGCCTCCCCTTTCGTTTTCAACCCTTCGCATCTCCTTTTCCTCGCAGAAAACTACGCAAAACATTTTGTAAATTTAATTTTATTTGTTGAGATTTTTGCGGCGCGCTCAAATGTAATTGAAATAAATTTTCAATAGAATATCCGCCCGAGAAGTGGCGGATGCTTATGGCAGGCAATGAAATTATTTGTTTGTTATTCTAGCTGAGATGTAACGCTCGGCCAGTCCCATCCCGGAGGAGAGGGGCTAGGACGGGCGAATTTCCGTTGCGGCAGGTCAAAGCATCAAAGGGATGGGGCGGTGATTTTAGATTTTGGATTTGATATGGATTTGGATAAATAAATAAGGCACAGTGCTTGAAAAGTACATGAAATATGTGCTACCGAGAGAGGGAGAGAGAGCCAATAGCTCGGCGGCATAAATGGCACGTTCATCATACGCCCCGTGTACACAATTTGGCAGCTTTATTTATATACCCCAGCATGAATGTGGGATCGCTGCTAGCACATATCGACCAACCACACACATATACCCATAGCCGCTCGCCTTATGTTTTCACGCAAAACGTTTGCTTTTCAATTATATAAACATATTTCGATTGTATTCAGTCAACGGTTGCGCTCTGTGTGTGCATTAAAATTATAAATTGTTTGAACAGCCAAAGGCACAAATAAATAAAACACAGAACAGGCAGGCACCATGAGCGAGGCGAGGCAGAGCGAATCGCCGACGAAATGAAAGCGAAGCGCATAAATAACTGACCAAATGTACTCGAAATTTGGAATAAATGTGCGGTTTTTTTGTTCTTTCGCAGAATTTGTAGATGCTTCTTAGGGTGTAGCGAGGGGGCGGAATCTCCTTGGGAACTGCAACAAGTGAATGGAAGCTAAGCGAGCATCAAAGGCCAAGAGACGCCTGACATTGAATCGTCTTGTTGTGTCACGCCTTTCAAAAAATTCAACAAAAATATGGCACACTAATATACGTACAGAGGTGTGCTCGATACACAGGGAGAAGAGAAAATAAAATAAATATATGGAAAGGCTGGAAAGATTTATTGTGATTAAAAAAAGTTTAAGAGGATAGTGCCACAAGGAATACGTAATAATTTTGCATTTTAATGTATTCTTAAATTGAAAAAACATGAAAAATAAATCATAAATAATCATAATAAACATTTTTGGTTTTTTTTTTTTTTTTCAAATATTTTACCTGAATTAAATCCAATGGAAAGAGTTCTGCCTAGAACTGTCTACGAAAATTGATTTAAATTAAGTTCATGAACAATTGATAGCTCACGAAAACTATATAATTTGCTTGACTGAATTATTATTAACTGACAAAAGCCGTTGTTGTATTGTGACAACGTTATGTACTCCTAATCCTATTTGCACGTGCATTAGCGATAACAAAATTAATTAGCAACACATCCCCAGAAGGTGCAGCTGCATGCAAGTTTCCCTGGAAACTAATTAATAAGAGAGACGGATTAAGGTTACTATGTTTTGAAAGACTTCTATTATAATCCATTGTAAGCTGAACAAAAATCGTGACTTGTGACCTATCCAGCGATGCCCACTGTGAAAAAGAATCTAAAAATCTTTGTTTCTTTATATAAAAAATATAAAACAAATTCAATTAACCAACTCATACCTCTTTTTGGCTTACCTATGAACTATTTTTTATATATTTCTCCCAGTGTGCAAGTGTTCAACAGAGACAGCCATGGGAAACACACGTTTCAATGGCTGGCAGTGAGATATTTGTTTGGACTTGAAGAGGCGCCACCGCGTTGACAGCTGTCAATGAATGCGGGTGAAGGGCGAAAGGGAACCATTTTGCCAGAGGGTGCGATGCAGGGGGTGGCTTACTGTGGGTTTGTCAAGGGGATGGCACACATACATGGGGGGATATTGCAGAGACAGCTGTCCCTGCTCTGATTAGCGCTGCGGCTTTCCGCAGTTTTGCGGAATGCGCTGGCGAATTTGAGCATAAATTAATATCAGAGGAAAACACACAATAAAAAGCGAGGGGAAATTGCTGTGGTCCAGGATACCGGGCTAATCGCTCGGAAAAGCTCGGAAAATAGTTTCGCCATGAAACGTCCGCATCCGCAACTAAATCCTCTCGGAGCTTGGCTGGCCCCCTCATGGATTTCCAATTAATCTCTGTTCAATATTATGATGTCTAATCAACGGAATCCTGTACAGGACAGCATGCGACGACAATGGGACTCTCGGAGGCCACAGGAAATTCCATTATCCATGTGAGTGGGTTGAGAGCTGGGTTGGCTTGGGTTTGCCGCCTGGTTATGTGAGTTTCCGGCTTGTTGCACAAATTAGCATGCCCCATTTGAGCAGGTCTGCGAGCTGAGCAAAGATTTGCCTAAATACATCCTGATTTGGAAAGGACGAGAAACCAACACTGAGGTGACCGACTACACAGTGCCCAGTTGTGGTAAATTATTGGTTATTTATCACTAAGCTTCTTTAGTTTATTTTATATTTAATGTTTGGTAACATTCACAATTTGAACTAACAGAAAATTTATTGAATATATTATTAGGATCCGTTTGTTATTTTGTTTCAAGCATACGAGGCGTATACGCTATATTGCATCACTCATACGCAGGGTTGTCAATGTCGAATTTTATTTTGAAACCATTTAAGTTCATGAGATTGCCTATGATAAAGGGTGTCGTTTTTCTACCAAAAAATTATACATTAAATTCTATCACAAAACTCTAGTGTATGTATATTTGCAGAGATCTCTTGTTGTATTTAATACAGTGAAGTTCAGTTTATTGGCCCTTGAAAATATCATTTAAAAGCGCACATTTGTAATAACAAATTTTGAAAGGGAAAGATTATAATTTACAAATATCTCTTGCAGTCACAGTCGCCTCAGAAAAGTTATAAGCTCTACAGATAACCACAGTGTAATGACCGAATCAAATCGGCAAACAAACGGACAGCGGGTTAAATCAACTGTGAAATTTATGACAGTTTTCCGGGTAGCCCGAATTAGAGGTAAAACGGGGCAAGGAGGAGGAGGGAAACAGGAAAGCAGGGAGAACTGTGACTTTATTTAACTAATTTTGCATTTTCAATTCGAAGTCGACTTTGGTCACGTAGCCCTGCGGCTGGAACTTTGACCTGTTAAGCGCATAAAAATGACAAGAACGCTACGTGACTCATTAGCCGGGTTTTGGGCCAGGAAAAGCCGGCGGGGAAATGCGGGGCAGAGCGAAAGTGGGAAGTTCGCCAGGTCGCCCGGTCGCCAGTTCATGGGTTCAGCAGTTTAGCAGTTCACGAGTTCAGCAAACGGATCCGGACTTTGGCAACGCAATTAGTTCGGTAAGCTGCTCCGGGCGGAGCACATACGCATATTCCATATGCCACGCACACATGGACGGACATATGCGTACACATCCTTATCCTTATCCGCAGGACCCCGACCCGGCTTACACAGCTCATGCGTTTTCATTTCCATTCCGGGCCCCATAAAAACGAGAAAAGGCCGAACCGACCCCAAAAAGCAAATTGCAATGCAAATTTAATTTGGCTGCCATAAAACTCGGCGAAAGAAAAAAAAACAAAACCAGCCAGGAGGGAGGATTTCGGGGGGGCCAGACAGTCGTAAAACAGCGGCGAAGAAATCGAAGATTCCCGGGAAAAACAACCAAAAAAACAGCGAGAGGAAAACGTGGCTGCGGCAGAGGAAACTGCATATGCGTGGCTGCCGCGCCAAGCCGGAAATGCAATTTGTAATTTTGTGCAACGATTTGTGGCAATTAATTGCTGCACCACAGCAGCCACTTCACCCCTCGCACCCTTGCGCCACTAAAAACCTCCCCTCCTCCATCTTGAGAGCGCGCCAGACCGCAAGACACGGAAACCTCAATATTTATTTTTTGTTATTTGTTAATTTTTTACATACGCATTCGTCTGCTAGCTGCTGTTTTTATTTTCCTGTTTTTCTGGTATTTGTTTCTTTTGCAGACTTTGCATTTGTTGGCGGCACAGAATTTATTGCATTTCATTTTTTTGCAATTTCTCTCGGCTGTCAGTCTTTTTTGCTGGGGGTTTTTTGGCATCATTCGGCATCGAGTATTTAAGTGATTTCTGCTTAACAATAATTTAATTTTTCGCCTTTTTATATGCCCCGCAAATTGGAATCTTTTGTGATAATTTGCGCCGAAATCAAACAGCTGCAAAATTTGTTTTCTCCTATGTTTTTTCAGTGTTTCTTTTTTTTTTCTGTGGTTCTTTGCTTTTCTTTCGGCGATGTCGCCTATAGAAAGTGTGGCCGAACAAGAGCGATTTATATATATCCGCCTATATGTCCGTCCGCCTATATCCGTGCCCCAGTGTGTGTGATGTATAATGTAGGGGGAAGATTTATAATATTCGTGGGACCGTATAAACAATTTGTTAAGACGCACATAGAGAAATGGCATTTGGTATAAATAATATAGCCAGAGTTCGCCATGTTTTGGCCAATTTCACAAGTAACGAGATCAGTGTGTTGGATCCCTTTTAAACACATGAATAATGATTAATAGTGTTTCATAAGAATAACGCCTCAAGGGTGGCAGATTTTTGAAAAAACCATTCTATACTTGGCATAAATTTTCGTAATTATTTCCAATAAATATTATCAGCATGTCGCCAAGTCATTTATTAGCAATCTTGCAGGCATCATTGTTATTTATAGTTGTTATAGTTAAATTTATAGTTGATTTATAAATTTTGTCAGAAAAACAAGGTAAACAAAAACATTTTAGCGAAAATTCAATGTTTGTAAAAATATTTTGTTCAAATATTTTGAAAACATTGTCAATAATAGAAAATTTTCCTTTATTTGTAAGGACAATTCTGTTATATTTCATAACCTCAAGTTTCCCTTAAATCGATTGATAAAATTTTCTTATAGATAAGACGTATGGGAAATGGTTAACTCACCTCGGTAATTTTCATGGTGCGCTTCACAGTTTTGCGGGTTACCTCGGTGGTTTCCTCCACGACGTCGCCGTCCTCGTCGATTGTCTCGGTGACCATTTTCTCGGTCTCGCCGGGAATCACCTCCTCGGTCCTTTCAGTGACCACGCTGCTCTTGCTCTCGGCATCAGCATCGGCTTTGGCTTCGGTTTCGGGCTTGGTCTCCTCGGCGGAGCCACCGAAAACATCCTCAATGTCCGACATGATTCTGGCTTCGAATTCCTACACGACCAACGTGTTGCGATTGCAGTTTATCTCTTTCACTTGTGCTTTCTCCTTTTCCTTATGTTGTTCTTGTGTGTTCACTTTCACTTGGTTCGTTCCACTGGATCCACTGATCACTGATCACAAACAATAACACATATAACACGCAGAAATGCTTGGGTTTTTCTTGCTTTTCTTGTGGCCTGAAAAATGAACGAAATGAATGAATTTTTTTCTTTCCTTTTGTATATTCCGTTGGGCTTCTTGGCAGCCGCCGATTATTATATAAACAAGTGGAATTTCACGGCGCGATCGCTTGTTAATAACTGGTGGTCCGCTGGATAACGGTTTAGTTATATGCTCTCGGTTTTTAAAGATCCTTTTTGGATTGTGCCTACGATCCTCTCGGGAACTGCTTAATTTTCAAACTGAGAGAGCGATTTGTCGAGTAGCGGCGACGAAAGGCGTGACAACAACGAACAACGAACAACGAACAACGAACAGCGGATACGGAATAATGGAACAACGGGAGCAACGGGACAACGGGACAACGGAACAATGGGACAACGGAACAACGGATACGCGGGCGGATGACAAGACACCGAGCAGGCGAAACAAATTGAAACGGCTATCAAAAACGCATCACTTCAACTTGTTTCGCAAACAAATCCGGAATAATTACGGAATAACGGAACGCACACGAGGCGAATTACACGATCACACGGGTCTTCTGCTTTCTGCTTTCTGCTGTTTTAGCCGCTGCTTCTAATTCCGCTGCTTCTGCCGCTGCCTCTGCCGCTGGTTAGAATTATTCTGTCTGCCCACCGGAACAGAGCGAGATGGCCTCAGCCGGGCATGACGGGGTGAGTGGCTAGGCCCAAGTGCAAGCAGGATGGCCAGAGGTCCACACACTCTCACTGTCTGCTCTCATTCTCCACGCTCTCGCATCTCTCCACTCTCACTCGCTGCTGCTCAACAGCTGCTCTGCCAGCGATCCTCTGCTGACGTCTGCTCAGTTTTGAATTTTGAATGTTGATCTTCGTCTCGTTTCAAAACTTTTGCTGCTTTCCGTTTTGTTTTTTTCGGTAATGTTCTGTCTGTCTCTGCACGGGAAAAAATATTTCCAAAATCTAGCTATTATTTCAGGCATTAATAGCTGGGCGCCACTTGGCCACATGGAAAAATCAAGTAGAACTGAAAATACAATCTGACAAATGTGTTCTTCTTTAGTTGTGTTTATAAAATTTATTTTTAGTCCTTCTGCGAATTTTAAGAACAATAAATCTATTTACTTTATAAAATATGTATTTTTTATACGAAAAAGTTATTATAACTATTATTATATGTATAAAGTATATATTTTTTTCCTCGTGACTAAAAATAATTTTATATGATTCCTTAAGAAATGTAATTCTTGAAGGCTAAACTCTATATTTTTCTCGGTGTAGTTCCGGTGCTCGTTGCTGGTGTTGTTCTTTCTTTGAGCAAATGTGAATGTGAATATGAATGCGATGGCAAATGAGTTCGCTCGCTAATTGTCCGCCTGTTGCAATTTCTCCGTTAGGCCAAGCGAATGCAATTAGTGCGGCTGCCCGACGTCTGAGGCGCGTCAAATTTGAAACTCTTCGCTTTCCGTACTTCTCCTCTTCGAACACGCATAGGGTCTCCTGTGCTCCCGCTCTCCGTACTCCCCAATGCAACCCCACGCATACTCCGACTCGATGGGTGTGGAGCTATTTTTGGGCATACGCCGTATAACAATAGCTCAGAATAGAGACGAAAAGATAGAGAGTAAATGGAGAGAGAAATGCCTATTGTGGATCTGAATTTACCTAAAGTTATGTCTGACTCCAAGTTACTTATCTATTTTACTGTATAATATACATATGTATCACTTTAAAAAGCCCTCCTTCTAGGGCTATAATATTACGTATACGTATACGTATAAATATCCAAGAAATTTGTAATAAAATATCTGAATGCAAAATTTAAATCTCTGGTAAATTTCAGAGACTGCGGGTTTCAGTATAAATTGTAATCTCGATTGTTGTTTTGTGTAAATATTTTAAAATGCATCCATGCCCATGTATGGAGCTTTATTTGTACTAATATGGCACAGAGAAAAATATCTTCCATCAAAACCGTTTTATTATTCAATAAAATTTCCATCCAATATTATTATTTACTCATTTTCTCCACAACGCCATGCCCAATAGACCCCTTTCACCCGCTGATACCCCGTGTAAGCAAACAACTCTGAATCGGTCGGAACATATTGGGCCGATACGGCTGGCCATTTGGCCGGGCGGCATTTGGCGTTGTCTATTCCTTTGCTTCATTTTGCCATTTCTTGTATTTTTTTGAAATTTTTTCTTTTAGCCTTTCTTTTTCTGTTGGCGTGGCCGGCGTTCGACAGCTGAGCGGAGGCAGTGCATCGGATGGGATCCATCCACCATCGCAGTAGAGCGGGCAGTCTGGCATTTTTTTGAGACAGATCTGTCGGTTTTATGAAATTTTGTAATTTTCCATTATCCTTATAAAATGATTAAGGAAGTTATTACTACGTTAATATATAAGCTAAGTAAAAATAATATTAGCAACAATGCCTTGTCCCTTTTCTCGCTTCTCTTTCTAGGTTTTAATTTTGTTTTTTAATAAAGCTTCTCAGCATCACTATATCGCGTCAATCGTTGCCCGTACAGGGTGCCTTGAGGGGCATCTGTCGGTGTAAAGATCTCAAGTGATTTTGGCCTCTGCCTCCTGTCCGATTTTTGACTTTGTGCTTGATTCTGATTTAGATTTTGATTAGCGATCGCCTTCAATTGCTGGCATTAGACATTACGGGGCTCTCGATTTGACAGCGAATTGCGGACTTCCTGTATCGCAACGCGACTGCAAGATATATGAAAGACAAGTGTTTCGTGAAAAAGAGCCCCCCTTCCCTCTGCAGTATAGTATATATTCCCCCACCGATCGCTGTGTAAACAAAGCGCCAAGCACACGCAAGACAAAATATATTCTAAAATTAATTTTCGAAAATGTCTTTTCAGCTCACAGCAAACGCAGCGACATGATGCGGGACAAATGCCTGTATATAGATCCCTCCAATGGATGTGTCTCTGATGAGCAAATGCAATTATGTGGCATGGCCGAGGGACTGGTGGTGGTGGTGCTGGTGGTAGTGGCGTCTCCTGGTGGATGCAGGGGGAGTGCTGGGTGGCTGCAGGAGGACTGAGAAGTCGGGTAATGAATAGAGTCACAAAATAAAGCAAGAACTTCTGTCATTTTCCTGCTCTTGCATCGCAATGTGTGTGGGTTTGCATGTGGAAAACCACGATGATGACAGGGGAAGCCGCACAGAAAATGCCAAAGGATAACACAGGAGCCAGTCATACATCGAGAGAGAAACAGCAGGGGAAAGAAAAATAAGCATATTAATTAAATCTTAAGGATATAGCTCAATTTTTCTGGGCTATATTACTAGACTGGACCTTAGGCCTTTTTAGTAAAGAGATAATTTATTAAGGTTATATTTAATAAGTAACTTTATGAATTAAAAACAGAAACCTCGAATGAGAAACATGTGTTTGTTTAATAAAAAAAATCTTTTGTCGAATTAAATATCCTGGCAATATTTAAAAGCTTCTAAGCCTCCCCTTTCGTAAATATTTCGCATAAGGATGCCTATTATTTTTGCGCCATCTGTTGATGTACGTACCGGGTACGTCCCATGGCAGCTGCTCGTGATCCTTTCTGGCGTCGAGAAATCAACGCTCAAATATGATTAATAAGTAATTTCTTTGTCAACATCCGACTGGGGATGGCTGGCATGACGACAGCGGCGATAACGACAACGACAACGAGCATGTGAACGGGAACGACGCCATGGAAATCTTTAATAAAATACATGCATAAATAAATTATAGGGCGAGGAAAACAAACCGGGCCAAGATGAACTGCGCCGGAATGGAAACGGAGGCGAATGGCGAACGGGTAATAAAACAAAGCGACGGCGGCGGAGATACAAAGCTGCGGGCACCATGGGGTTAAGAGGATAAAAGGAATACTGCGTGCAGGCGGAGCATGACCGCAGTTCCCTTTTTCTCACCCCCCAGCTCCTTGGCCTTGGCTCTTCCCTGTTTATTTCACAGTTGTAAATTGCACAAAGTAAATGAAGTACTTTTTATTATAAGCCAACAAGCTAACGTAGGCGACGTTGCACACAAAGAATAATAAATATTATATTAAGGGGGATATAGAAATTGTTGTATGTTAAAGTATGCTAAAAAAATATTAATTAAATGATATATTTATATTTTTAATACTTTTGGTATCATAATATTTTTTGTATGTTTTTATACACCATTTTAGTTGGATTTAAAATATTACAAATATTTAAATGGTATTTAAGAAATTAAATTTATTATAGAGAAGGGATAAAGTGAGTTTAATTTGTAAATTGTTATTTTTCAGTGCACCGTTCCCCCATCGATCTCCTCGCATCGCTTTCCTTTGAATGCGCTGTCGTTTTGCCAAGTGTCGTTGACTCGTGCTGACCTAGAGGGAAAATAAAGGCAGTGGAAAGGCCGGGCAACGCTAGGGGCGAGGGGAAAATGCAGCACCGGCTCCCATGCCAAGACTCATGTGTGTAGAACACAAAGATAATTCTGGGAAATGAAGAAAAGTTTTCGCTTCAGTCTCGATTTTCTCCGGCATGCAAAAAGCGGAAGGCCCGAAAACGATTTCTGTCAACTTCTGGAGAATTTCCATTGCCTGCCTGTCCATTAATTGAGCTGTCCGAAGGAGGTGTGGGGCGATGCCGGGGGTTGGGTGAATGGAAAATGGGGAAAATGTGATAAAGCAGCTGGCAATCGAGCATTGAAAAGTTCAGATTGCTTGCTCACCCACGAACACACACAAGCCCGCTCACTCGAGTTGTTTGACTTGCGATTTTCCTTTTAACTCGAGCGAAATGCAGTTAGCAGCAGCCGGAAGATGAAGGAAAAGACACGAAAACCGAGTTGAGTGGGAAATGCATGGCTGGGGAAACTAAAATGGAAACTGCAAATACAGGAGATTTCGCAGAGCATACTTTTAGGCGAAGCTTGCCGGCAGGAATCATTGGAATGTCCCCAATCTGGTTGCCAGCCCTGGTGCGGTTGTATAAATCTGCATCACTGCTGCCAAAAAAAACCTTCGAAGGGCTGTCTGTCGTTGTTTTCCCCTGTACCATTCCCACACACCACACACACACCGCGCACACACAGTCACTTCCACGGAGAACGAGCAATTTCCCAGCAATTCTTTGGCCACTGCGTATGTTTGCCCTCGCAAGTATGCTGCGCAAAATGTTCGCTTATCAGAGTCCAAGTGGCTTTCACCGCACACCACAGCAACTGCACTGAGAGAAAAGAGCCCATGAAAACTATAAAAGCAAGAAAACAATTGGAATTCTGGGGATTACTAAAAGATATGAAAAAATAATGCAACATTCTGTTTTTTTCTGGTTTCCTTTTATCTAGCATTCTTTCAGGCACCATTTCAATTGATTTCAAATCGACAGAGGTTTTTATGGGACCCATGTCAATAATAAATATCGCTATTCCTGTGAAGCTCTTGATATTAATTATTTAGGGGCTCAATAAATACTTAAAGTGTAACTCTACCCCAATTAGGAAGTATCAGAATCCAGAATTACCATGGTAACTGCACTGGAACAATAGGAAGTACGATTTGTTAGAACCTTAAATTTATATATTGAAATAATATATATTTAAAAATCATAATATATAAAATCTGATTTAATTGAATAATCTTACAATGCCGAGAAATACATTTCTTTTAGTTTTCTATCCCTGTACTTACAAGTCTAAGCGTCTTAGTGAAAATTAAAGGCGGAATGTAGGAGAACATTGCAATTTCTGTGGCCGAGGGGGGTTTATCAGCGGCTGCAGGCCCCGAAAGCCAAGCCAAGTGAGTGGGTTGCCCGGAATAGTTGGCCAAGTATCTGCTGTGTCTGTGTCTGTGTCTGGGACCAGCAACCAGCAACTGTATCTGCAGCCTCGCTGCGGGCTGTGTGGACAGTCAACAGTCGAAGCAGAAATGGAAATAAATAGTTGCCCTGCTCTTTTGTCTAATTAAAACGTTTCATTTCGTTCCAGCTCCATTTGTTGACGTCACACGCACAGCACACCCGAATGTGTGTTTGCAACCATTACTGGGGGAATCCATGGGTATATTGAGGTCCAGCTAAGGATCTTTTGGGGTTCTTGTTGCTTGCAATTATTTAATTACAAACAGAGTGAAAATGCAACGTCAGGTAACCTTTGAATAATTTATAGTTACAAAGAAAAATATGCTTTCCATTCTTAAGAATGTTACTTTAATTTCAGTTTATTTAAATTTGAATACTTGAATATTATTCCGCAATATTTTACCAGATATATATTAGTCGATAAATTCCAAGCTCACATTCTTCGAACTATTCGCTTTCCCCTCTGTGTGTCTCTCTCTTTATGTTCTTCTGTGTGCGTGACAGACAAACGCACGGGCGCACTTTTCCACTGACCCCAGCCCCAACGGGTGGAAAATGCCCCATCGTTAGCTGGTCAAACGGTTTCGTCTTCATTTGGTTCTGGCCCTGGTTCCCCTTCTGGTTTTTGGCCATGTTTTTCGTACGCTTGCTGGGTCCTGGCTTCGCCATTATGATGATTTATGAACGGAAATCATTTCTCGTCGGCCAGAGAGAGCTGGTCGTTTTTTGTGGGTTTTCCGAGTGGGAAACTCACCCAATGGGCGGTATTTGGTCTAGGCCATGCCGCCCGCAAATATGCAACAGTTTTCCAATTTCCCTTCACAGTCGGCTGCCTCTTTTAATTTGAAAACCAATGCTTAATGCTGCTTTTTGGGCCCGGAGTTCGATTTGACTTCATTTGTGGAAAAGTTTCGCCCGAGCAGCTGCTGGCCGCTGCAGATTGATGAGTTTTCTTTCTTTCTTATGTGGGGGTGGCGAATTAATTTCTCTTTAACAAAATCGGCAAACTTTGACAGCCAGCGTGGGGATGGGGGAATAAAGAATAAACTCTTTGCCGAGTGGGCCAAGTGGAAGCAACAAGTGGCAGTTTGGTTGCCATAACTTATGCCAGGTGTTTTATGGCGCGAGCTTTTATCTGAAAAGTTACTTTGGTGGATAAGCGGAGACCAGAACCAAAAGTTATTGCAACTTAAAAGTCTTTAGCTAACCCTAGAAAAGTCGATTACTTGAATAGCAGAAATATACTTATTAATAATTATTAAGAAACCTTTATTTAAGGGAGGAGTTTATGTTTTTGGATATTTACCTTATATATAAATTAAAATTTTTTTTTTTTCATTAAAGTAGAACATTTTACCATAGCAAATTATATATTTCAATTTCCTGACAAACGTAATAGATTGATTGCTTTTAAAATCTTTGCTATTTTTTATACATTTACGGGAATTCCCCGCACTGAGTCAGCTTTTCAAGTGACACACCAAGCTGAGCCTCTCCCAAAAAATTCCCCGATCAACCTGTTCTTCTTCCAATGAAAACCAAGTTTAAAGCTACTAAAAAGCTCTCTTTTCACTGGGGACTGGGAGGCTGTAAATGCTTTGCGAGAAACGGAACTTTTCCAAGCTCTTCCAGTGCATGAAGCCGAAGTGGAAATACAACCGAAGCGCGCTTCTCGTCACTTCGACGCTGTCAGTTCGACTTGCGACGCGCTGCCAGAAACATCGTGAGCACTTCAAAACCGAAGTAAATACCCAGTGGGAAAGGCTATAAATACAGAGAGAGAGAGAGAGAGAGAGAGAGAGAGAGAGTGGGAGCCTGTGAGAAAATTAGAAAGAGAAAGAGTTCTAAGCCAAGTCTTAGGCATAAACAAAACAATAGTTCAACAGTTCGCTACTTTATCTCAGTGTTAACAACAAAGAAAAAGCCGAAGCCTCCAATGAAAAACAACAACAAGTGAAAGTGAATCCATTGAAACCGCAGCACAATAAACACAAAACAAAAACAAAAAAAAAAAAAACTGAAACCAAAACAAAAACCAGATCTTTTCCAGCTGATTACTAAGCGATTTCGGTTTTTTGCATTTGTGATTAGCTCTTATTAACTTATTTTTAGCAGCTAATTGTTCCAAAACGAAGGTCACGCGATCCCCTGTCAGTTTACATTGATTTTTGGTGGAATTCTTGCTCCAAAAAAAAAAAGCCTATAATTTATTCAATTGAATCAAAAATAATAAACTAAGATCCGCTTTTAGTGATAAGAAAAAAGCTTATTTCGAGTTTCTGTGAATTTTCAATGAATTTTCGTTGCTAAAAGAAAATAAGCTGCAATTAAAACTGACAGTGCTTGAAAAATTAAAATAAAATCTTTATTTTGTGATATTAGTTATGAAGAATAAATTACAAAACTTAAATTACTAAAAAATAATTCACTCAAATAATAAATTGATATACAGAACTATTATCTCAAGCTTGACCTAATTATTTGAAGTACACTCTAAAAACAATTTGCTGTAAGACAAATATAGAGAATATAATTACACGTCCTTACAATATTATTAAATTTGTCGCTCACTTTAATAGTAAAATAAATACTATTGTTAAATATTTATGTAAATAAAAATACAATTTACATAATTTTATTAACTTAATTGTATCCCTTGAATTTAAGCAAAAACTCGTTTACACGCTTTAGAAAATATATACAGACATATTCCCGACCGATCCCAGGAGAGCGAACTGACGCAATGAGCGCCGTGGATGCCATAATCAATTACAAGCGCAGTCCCAACGAGGACTTTTACGCCCTGCTCCACTGCGACGAGACCTCGTCGGTAGGTATACCTCCTGATATCCCAAAATCCTTCCATTGTCTACCCGAAACCCTCTCCAACCCAGCATCAATTTACCGCCCACTGGTTTCCGAGAGAGCCCTGCTACCCAACGATTAGGACTACCAAGGTAGCCACTCTGTCCATTTAACTTTGCTGCGAATTTAATTAGTGGCTAATCGAGTTGCGGCCTTCGAAAGTTGCCACTAATCGAATTGGGGATTTTAGGTTTTCAGTTTTGGAGGGGACAAATGAGAGAGGCAGCTTCTAAATAAGCCTTAAGTAGAAAGAATCTACTAAAGGTTGATGTAAGCAACATAAACCTTTGCATAAATCTATAAAAACCACATAAAACTCAAGTGGGAAAGTCTATCACTGAGAGAAAAGTGAATTAGAATTACAAGAGTTGCAATGAAATCAGTAATTTATGCTTAAAATTTAAAGCTTTGTGTAATAGTTTCTTTCTGATCAGTAAAGTTCGTTATTATATATACTTTGCCCCAAAGGTAATTGCTTGTTTTCTTAAAAATAAATCATTCAATAATTTTTAAATGCTCCAAAGGTATTATGCCATTTTTTCTTCCAGTTTGTTTTCAGAGGCGAGAGAGGTTTGCTTTGAGAATTAGTTTCAATTACTCAGTCAGGCATCGTAGATTGGCAGAATTGGCGTTGATCCGAGGCGAGGCGAGATGCAGTGCAGCGGTTTTATGATAGCTGCAGCCTCCAGTTGAGGGAAGGAAGACTCGCACCCAAGTCATAAGCCAAGTCGGAGCCCAAGAATCCAGATCCTAAGCCAGGCAATTGTTGGGTATTTCCAACTCCTGTCAGGGGGGCATTAACGAGCTCGGTTTGGCAGGCAATCTCAGGACGGCTTAATGGCATTTACCCATCAGCTGTCTTCGAGTGAGTCCCTCGTCCTGACATTCGTCCTGAGTTGTCACATTTTCGGGTTCAGTTGCTCTCTATGGCAGGTGGGAAAAACCAGCTGTAATCAAATTTATTGGCCCGGAAAATGTTGGGAGCGCCAGACAATTTGGTGAGCTGTCGATTGCATCAGGCTGAGTGCGGCATTCTATTGAATTATGCAGGAAGGAAGGAGTAGGAGGAGGTCCTAGCTCGCAGCTTCTGGGTCCTGCAAATCGATTTTGCTTGGGCATGTAAACAAAATCAAATATTTACCCAGAGAGACTCGGGGTGGGATATATGCTAAGCATTATGGCCGAGACCAGATCACGTAGCCCGGGAGCTCACTTCCCTGAGCTCTGACTCTGGCCCCATCAACCCTGAACTAAAACCGCCTCTGGTGCCGGCAATTATCTCGACTACTTGAGGAGGCAGCCATTCCAGTCTCATGCAGATGAGTCCATTGTTCTCGAGGCTGAATTTGCATACGCAAGCCGAACGCGAGCTGCACAAACTTCAAATGTTTTCGGGACTCATTTACACAGATCTCGGATGCGGTTCTGGGCCATTTTAATTGGCCGGGTGCAATCCGATGGGGGAATTAATCAATCGAGTGGAAATTGAAAATTGGCTCGAATGCTGGCTCGATGGTGCCACTGCAATGCCAATTAATTGCTTCCATTCGATTGTATAAGGCGTGTGGGTGCGATGCCAGTTGATGAAGCCAATAAATGGATGAAATCAGAATATAAATTTAACTCATGTTTGCGGAATAAGTTTTCCTTAAATGAAAGCAATAATTTTAATGGTAATATTGATTAAATTCTTGTTATTGTCTAGAGTATTTTCGCACTTAATTTCACCCAACTCGTGATCATAAAATATTTAATTTATGATTATTCATGTTCATATCTAAACATGTTGTTAGATGTTAGATGGATTCCCATTCTCACTAACCATGGCATCCCATTGAGGGTATCCAGAGAGGCAGGACCACGAAAACCGACATATGCTTGTATTACAGATTCCATTTCTCTAATTATAGAATGGCTGTGTGTGCTGGTGTTTCAGGTGAGTGGGATTTGTGCTCCCCTCAGGCTTCGTCATTTGCGGCTGCGGCTGCGGCTGCTTTGCCCCCGTACACGCTGTCGTATGAGTAATATTAATTGCTTTGAAATTAATTATACGCCCCGTTGCAGCAGGGTTGGCACGGCAAATGAAGCTAGTGCAAGTAATCCACTTTGTATTTCTGGAAGAGCTGCCAGCAGACCAGAAAAATAAACTACACAAAATTCTCAGAGCATTAAAGTTCCTTTGATAATTTTTTGAAAATGGCACTCAACGAAAAAAAATTATAAAACCTGGCTCTTTATCGAAGTGCTTGTGAACTTGCAAAGGTCCCATTTGGCCAAACCGAACCTGGATAAAAAAAAACCATTGCATATTATAAATGTTTATTGAGGTATTAACTATTTTTTGTATGAATAAATACAGAGTCTGACCGAGTTTTTTGCTCGGTGGATGCTGACCTAAATATGATTGCTCCACGGCAGCTGCTTTTTGACGTTTTCCCCGTGAACAATGGACTCTCAAAACGAATAGAATAAAAAAGGGAACCCATGCTGGTCGGTGCGCCCTTTGTGCGTCGACCGATGGTGCGCGAAAAGCCATTTCCATTTACAAGACAATAAACAAGCGGCTTTTGTACAGTGTCAGCCACCGCACATCATTGCTCCCATCTCCTCCGCCATCGCCTCCATCTCCATCCTCATCATGGCCATCATCAGAGCCATCATCGTCATCTCCGGTCCCGTCCCGGGAACAGCCAGACTCAGATCATCGCTGACGGCTGTCAACTTGTTGCTCCCGGCCGAAAGGCACTCGGGCTTAATTAATTTCAATTGTTTGCCAAGTGTCAAGCCTTTCGCCGGAGTCAAGGACAGCGTCGAGTGAATTAATTTGGCAACATCATTCTAAGCCCTCAAAGTTTTTACTTTTTCATGCCAGTTTTCACTTATCCTTTGGTTAGTTTTTGCCTCGCACAGTGGTTGGATATAGGGCTTACTAAGTTGATTAAAATTGAATGTACATAGATGAATTTGTTATTTCGTGAATACCAAACTCTTTATTGAATAAAAAACTTCATGAATGGATTTTCCTAGCTTACGGTTGTGCAAAACCCAAATAAATATTTTATTATTATATCTCAAATACTTCAGAGGAAATCTGCCGCAATTTCCAACTGCAGATATTGAGTTAAATTGACACTGTGCCTCGCCGCAATAATGCCTCAGAACGACAGCTTTTCTATTACTTTAAGTGGTGCTCAACTGCGCACGAACGTCAGGTTTTAATGTTTGCTTATTGTTATTTTGTTATTCGCTCGGTAGGTTGGTTGACGGGCAAAAGCAGGTCCTGCCATGATATCCCTGCCGGCCTGAGTTGCGTCTGCACTTGACAGGCTTTACCTGGAGTTGCGGTCTCCTTGGAGTCTCCGTCCTGTCCCCGTCCCGTTTGTCCTGTGAAATCTGCATGCCACGCGGCACATGTGTGTGAGCTTGGGTGTCCTGTTCTGCCATTATGTAATGTCTTGTTTGCCCCGGAAAAGGGCATTTTAAAAATTCATGCCACAAAATACTTAGTTAATTTGGAGGGCAAAGAGAATTCATCATCGCAATTCACTTAACTTGGCCAACTAATTTTCCTTTTTTCTTCTCTTGTTCCTTGCAGCTCGAGCAGATCCAGGCCGAGTACAAGGTACTGGCCCTCCAGTATCATCCCGACAAGAATTCCGGCAACAAGGAGGCGGAGGCCAAGTTCCAGCAGCTGAAGGTGAGCTAAAAGCAGGGGAAAACAGGACCAAAAAGATCCAAGGGAAAACAGGGCCCGAGAAATAAAGAAAAGGCAAGCGTTTCGGCATTTTACATATTTAATGAAGTTTCCCGCTGGAAAGCGGAGATGGAGGCGGAGGGTCGATTGTAAATTTGACAGCCTGTGGGGCGAAATATGTTCGAGATAAAAGTTACCGAAGCGGCCTTAAAATTAAAAGATGTTCAAGCCTGATACTTATTCAGCTTAAAACTTCTCTGACAGGAGGTGGGAAATACATACTTTGGGACGAAATATATATCTCTGATATGTGAGAACGCAGAATATAATTATCACATGCAAAACAATTGTTTCTCTTCTCACCTGTCTCCTGAAATTCGATAGGAAGGTGCTTGAACACACAAGATGATGACTGATTTACATCGAGATTAAAATGGAAAATGTGTTGACACACACTTGCTAAGATTTGTAATACCCTAATCAGAATAAATCGTAAATCCATTCTATTGTTAAATAATTATTTTCTTTGAATCCTTGTCACAATAAAGAAGGTCGGGCACGACCGCTTGTCTATTTGTCACTTTGATTACAAATATTAAGCAAAGGTTTCCAAATCTTTTTTTTTTTGTAATAACTTGAGATGAAAAACATGTTAAAAAAACAGCTAATTGCCGGGTGAAATAATAAAAAAAGGCTATATTTTACTTGTCAATGTAATTTTTCATTTTTATTTTCTGCCATTAAGAGTCAACCTCAAGTGAGTGACATTTCCTAATATAACCTTACGTAATGCTATTTAAAATTCCTTACAAAGCTGGATACTTACTTGTGCTAATAGTTTTTGTTTAATTAAATTGAAAAGAACTCTTGCCAAGCCAAATTACAAACAATTTAAAACATTCGTATAAAGTTGAGTTCAGCAAAAGTTTCTCTACTCTTGAAGGCCACAGAAATGATTCAAGTTCGCGTTGCGAACTTTCTAGTTTCTTATCTCGATAAGTTTGTTGGAATCTTCAGGGAGTCGTTCTTCATAGTCTCCCGATAGCTGCCATAATTAGCTGGGAACTCACTCGCCCGAACGCATCCATTCAGATTTTTTCTGTCAGTTGGTACAAGTATTAAGCTGCATTTTTCCAATATTTCTCGCTGTTGTAATATTAAACAATGGCCTGCCCGCACACACACACATGCACTTAACCCACTTACACACACGCACCCCGGCCTCAAATTGAGTTTTCCGAGCGACAAAGGAAAAACAAGGCGGCAACGATGAGATAAAATAAATTACCCATACAAAATATATATTTTTTGAAAACGTTTATTGATTTTTCCCCGGGCAGGGTACCGGGGAAAGCGGCTGAATAGAGGCGTGACAGAACCTGACAAGCCATTAATGTGTGTGTGACACACTGTGTGTGTGTGGCTAAAAACAAAATCAAATTGATGAGGCGGGATGCCTAGAGGTAAAAAACGTGTGTGCGTTGGGTTAGGGGATGATTTACCTCACTGATTGCTCATAGGAAATATGGTAATAAAATTAGAATTTTCTGGTGGAAAGGAAACTCAATTATTATGGTTTTTAGCGAGGATAAGATATTAAAATATTCTGAGTAATTTGATTTACACTTTGCTTGAGGGGTTTTGCTGAGGAAAAGCACAAGATTTTGTAGGAAATATTGAGTGTTGAGGTTTTGAAACAGATTCCTAGAGATTACATGCCAATTTCCTGAATTTATGTGGCTTTGTGCTTTGTGAATTTAATTTGTAGTATCAAATTTTATCGAGCTTATCTGTGATAAACCTAATGATATTTAATAGGAAAATTCTTAGAATCAATAGCATAATCATGCTGAAATTTTCGGTATTTATAGCCACCAACTGATTTTCAAAGCGTTTCTCAGAATTTACTCTTCGATGTATCGAAATTTCCCTCGAGGCTGTTGTGATAACATATTTCTTCCACCCTTCCCGTTCCGCGAATTTTGGTCATACTGAAATAACAGAAACCGAAAAATAAGAGGCAAGTGGAATGCCCTCGTCCTTGAACATGCAAGAGGATGCGTGGTCCTGAGTCGCAATCATTCTTGCGCCTGTTCAGGAGCTCGTGACGGAGCTGTCCGGCGGACTTCGAGGCGGAGGCGGAGAGCCGTACAATTTACGGCTCGTAAAATTGGACGTACACGTGTGTGCTGGGCTCGTAAATATGTCGGAATAAGCAGGAATATGCGGCAGGAATGGCAGGAGGAGAGCTCACCTTTATGGTTGGCCATAAAACAAAACCGGTGTGCTGTGAGCCCATGAAGCGTTTTAAATGAAATGTCGAGATTCTTGAAAAAGGCCACGGAACGGATGGATTCAAGAGCAGATTCCTAGGGAAATTCCCAGGCATTCTCAGCTACAATACCCGAAGGAGTATGCAAATGAGGCGGACTTTATCATGAGCATTCCGCATTCGCAAAACTAACAACTTACAGCACAATTTGCAGTTGACAAGCTCGGGACGCAAGTCCCTAGGCCCGCCAATGGATCCCTTTCTACATTATAGCAATCAAAAGGAATTTATCCCAACCAGGATCGGAATGTGTGATTGCGATTTGATTCCTGTCGGGTGCAGAGGAACCCCAACAGCAGCCGGGAGCTGTTAATTGGGCCCTTTAAATATTTTCGGAAGGCAACCAAATGATTGCCCTAATTGAAGACAAACAAGCTTCAGGCCCTACAGGCATCGGGTTCCTTGGGGAAAGGATAGAGCAGGAGTAGAGTGAGTCCTGTTTGCTGACCCACATAATCAGTGGGTAGTGAAATAATTGATTATCATGTAAACAGGGGGCCCGAAAAGCAGAAGGACGAATAAAATAGCAGGCCAGCGATGGAATCTCGGAGCGTCAATTGTGCATGTGTGGTTATAAGTGGGCGTCTGTATAGCTGGTCTGGTGCACTGGAATTAAAAATGTATTATTTACCTTCAATATTTATAAATAAACAAAATATAGAAAATTAAATTTAAAGCTTTTGCCTCAAGGATTTTCTGAGTTTTAAATAAGATATTCTCTTTTTAAAATATTTCTTTTTATCTCGTTTTGCGTTTGATGTTGTGAGTTATTTTTTATGCCATAATGGTTATTAATAATTTCCCTCACTGTACATTTTCATATGTATTGAAGAGCCACCAAGTGTGTGGGTGTCTACCGCTGAGTGGGTGTCCCGTAGGGGGCCTGTGTGTTGGGTCTGGCCGTAAAAGTAGTCAAGATACATATCAAAATCACTTGAGCGCACAAATATGTGAGAGCCTCTCCACAGACGAGAGTGTGTGTGCTATAGTAAGGCATATGAAATTGATTAACATGCAGACCAGGCGAAGCCTGGCCAGGCAGGACCAGACCAGGCCAGGACGAGGCAAGAATTAAAAGGGGAGAAGGGTGAAGGAACGTTAGGCATCCAAAACCTCTGCAGCTGTTGATTTTGCACTTGAGCAAATCCCAATCCTGACTTTCATGGGGCTTTTCAGCATTTAGAGGAAGGAATCTGTGTGAGTGTTGAAAATGGTACTTGGCTGTGTGTGCCCCTTTCATGTTCAGCATCGGGGAAAATAGATTAAAGTTTGCCACTCTTTACACACATTCTGTGTTGAAAACCGAGACTTGAAACTGATTTTCTACAAGGAAAAAGAATTCTATAAAATTCCAAGGATTAAAGTGTCACTAGAAATGCAATCTATATGAAACGAATTTCTTTATGCATAAAATAAAGAGGTTCTTTGCAATTAAAATAAGCTGTTTTGCTTTTACTGAAGAAGACTGTTTAGAGTTAAAACATTTTCTCAGCAGAATTCGATAAAAAAAAGAAAATAAAGCACACTTGTTTTGGTAAATAGAAATATAAATACGGCTTTTCGACAAATATTTTCCTTTTTTTAAGCCGAAATTGCTCCTCCATTTTGCACTAAAACTCAAATAAAATATTATCCTTCTTGCAGGAGGCCAAGGAGACGCTGTGCGATCCGGAAAAGAGGGCCGTCTATGACAAGTGGCGCAACAGCGGCATCTCGATGAGCTACAAGCAGTGGCTGGGCATGAAGGAGCATGTCGGTCAGGTGAGAAGATACACGATTGCCGAGAAAGTGGATAAAGAGGTATGCGAACCGGGCCCGGGAACTCAGCGAACCAGAGAAGTAGTCGTCCCCCCCGTCTCAGACCCCTCACTCACTTTTATACACTCTCTCCCCCAGTCCTTCGGGCTCCGATCCTTTATTATCCCTGTTTTTGTGTTGCCTTCATTTGTTTGTTTGCCGTCGTCGTCCGCGTAGCTAATGAAATTTGTAAGCCAAGCCGGAGTTTGTTTCGGTTGTTGTTGTGGCACAATTAACGCGATTATTCATTAACCGAAAGCCCCTCAGTCCTCGACGGGGGCCCTATGGTAATTTCCGCAGCTGCCCCAAGCGGAAATTGTCGCCATCCATCAGCGGCTGAAACTGTCCAGCCTTGGAGGAGATTATGAACGCTCCAAATCCGTATTTGCATTTCCAATTTTCAGCTCCAACTTCCACCTAAAACGTTACGGTGGAGTAGAGCTTCTAGCCAGCAAAGTAGAACCTTGAAATCAATAATATATGAGGAAAACAGACACGAGCCAAGTACAGAAATAAAGGGCACTCTGAGTAGTTTCTGGGAGAAAATATTTATTGAAATTAACTCAATATTGAATATAAATTCCCTGATATTTCAAGTGCTAAATTTTTTTCCGTCAGACTTTAAAATATGCCCTGAATAGTGGAATAATTTAAAGATTCAGAAATTCAGATAGATCTAAGCATGAGCTCCACGACGGAACAACAAACAAACGTAGAAAACATTATACACAACCTATTTTTCAATTGGCAAATTCCTTATATTTATTGCACACTTAAATAGTTTGATTTTATGATTTTATATCCTTTAGAATTTTGCCAACACAATTAATGTAAATTAAGTTTCCAAATTGCTACCTCCCCTGCAACAAAAAAATGTACTTCGTTGTTTATTTTTCTCAGTGTTTTGCCATCTTAAGTAGCTTGCATATTAGAACAAAAAACAAATCGAAATATCCCCAGAAAAACCCCATTCCAAGCTCTGCGTATCTCTCTCTCTATAAGCCCGCTCCTGAGTGCCCGAAGAACTCCACGGAATGTTAACCTCTATTGAATGTGCCTCTTCATCCAAATCTAAGTGTGTGTCCAAATGTGGTTTTGCATGTGCCAGAAACGAGGACCAATGCAACCGTGGGAGCTAATGGCTCCAACCGGAAATGCCTTGGTTCTCGGTAACAGCTAGGACTTAATCTAATTGAATGGCTTTGCGATTTCTCCCTCCCATAATCAAAAGTCCATGCACTGGGTTACACCCAAGACCAAGGACCGCATGTTGCCAGAGGCCGGAGGAGCTGGAGCAGCAGGTCCCGGAGCCGGAGCCGTAGCCGGCTCTGGAGCAGGATGCAGCAGCGGTGGCCTAACCGCTGCCTCGCCCAATCCTGCCCATCGTCGGGCCTCGGAGGGCGGTGCAGCCTTGTACTATGGCAGCCGCAAGGCCGAGTGGGGCACCGAGAACACCGATGTGGCCAACAAGTTCCGCAATTACGAGATCTAAGGATCCCGAAAAAAGCAAGTTTCAATTTCAGGCACATACCAAGACAAGCCAAGGTAGGAGCGAAAGAGCGAGCAAGAAGCTATGCAATTATATCAAAATATTCCGAATTCAGACATTATCGATGTGAACTTAAGTGTTGCGAACTACTGAGCACAGATACTCTAGATGTTTATAGGTGTACAAAAAAAGATATATAGAAAAATGGTAATTAACTAACGTATATATATATTTATGACAAAGAAGAAACTGTAATTTCAATAAACAAGACCCCAAAAGCGAAGCGGCAAGAATTTTAAGTTGCATATACTGCATAATTAGTCAAATTTTAAACACATATATATATTTATGTAATCAGTGTATTTGTATATCGATGTTTCAATGTACCAAACACGAATGTACCCCCAAGACAATCCCTTGGCTAACATACAAAACTAAGCTAGAAACTGTAACTGAGAAACTAACACTAAAAACCTATACTAAACTAGCGACAGTCTAGCCAACTCACCCACCAGCACACGAAACTAGAGAAGGACGAGGAGATTATATCCCTACTAAAGCGAATTTAAACCTTTATACACAAGACACACATTTGCATAGTCAAAAAAAAAAAGAAACTTTCACTCGGTGTCCTTTTTAAACGTGCAACACAAATTGCGAAAAGTCTCCAAAACTGAAACTATTTTATCTACCTGAAAAAGAAAATCATTTTCGCAGAAAATCTACAAAAAAAAGTGACAAAATATCAAAGAAAAAATCAAAAAAAAAAAAAAAGAGAAGAAAACTAAACTAAAAGAGAAATTTATATAAATGTTTTGATGGATAGAGTGGTGAACTTTTCAACGTATATACAGAATAGCAGATAAAATATTGTCATTATTATTATACCGATCTATTGAGATATTATGCGCAGAGCAGAGCAAATAATTACTACATAAATGTTGTTGCTGGACTTAAAGGCATTACTTATATACATTACGCATATGAATGTTTGTTTTAAGACATACTATATATTGAATTTATTCAAATACACACATATTGCGGATTGAGCAAATCAGACCCGGACCGGATCGGAGCGTAGGAACAGCTGCAAGCCAAAGGCATGATGGTCCCGTGACCTCTCTAGGGGGGATCGGGGTCCCAGCTAGTACAACTAAAGTACACAATTAATTAGTGTTGATTCCAACTCAGCTGGCGAGCGAAGAGAACAGAAAATAAAGCAAGTTTTGAAAGGGGTTTCCCAGTCCTGGGGAAACCTCAGGTATCCAATTTGGTTTCATCAATTCGGGGAGCATTGTGTGGGGGGAAAGGGGATTGGTAAGTATCTATCTATTTCATCTATCTATTTTAAGAGATTATTTATTTAATAAAAAGATTTTATTGTTTTAAAATGTTTTATTTCCTTAAAGTTACCAACCTACCCTAGAACCCGGTAAAGGTAAAGCTTCACCTTTCTCAGCTAGCAATGCCAATTCTATCTTGCTAAATTCTATCATCTGAGACTTAGTGGCCAAGGAATCGTCATACAGTTCGCAAGGGCGACGATCTGATTGCGTAAACTCATGGATCCAGCGATTTTGTACTATAAATAGAATAGTTTAGTGGCGATGCGCTCTCTATTTTATTTTTCAAAAACTCACCCCACTTGGACCCCGCGATTATGGGGCAGGCGCCGTGTTGGGTGCGAGGATCGCCGACTCCTGAGGCATGCAAGTTGTGCCAAAAGACAGCTAAAAGAAAGTAATATTTAATTCATTAATTTAACAATAATTTCACTGATAAATAATAAAAATACCTGAGTATTTCTTTGGCTTCACAAGTGTCTTTAGATAAGTAAAGGCAGTCCCTCCACCCTGGGCCACATCGGAGAGCTATAAAAGAGACCAAGCAGAATTTAAATAAATAACACTCGAGAGTCTCTCCTTCAGATACATTTTTAATTGACTTAAAATTCCCTGAGGAGAGAGATTTCTGTTTAACTTACATAAAATAGAACGGTAGCAATGCGGTTGCCAAATTCGACATAGGATACCGTGCCGCTATCTATCTATTTAATAAGAAAATATTTTTTATATAATTTTATATAATTCAAATGTAATTGCAATAAACATCAAAATATATATCTTACAAGCTTCTGATCAAACCAGTCATAGTGCTCTCCGTAGTGTCCTCCAATGCCGTAGTTGGCAAACTGATGATCCTCGGCGTATTTCATGTTCAAGTTGGTCATATCCTCCACTCTCCTGTCGATGGCTTGCAGGACCTTGTGCGTGGTCGCGGGAATGAAGGTAAACTGGCTGGTCCTCACCTTGGACACAACACCGCCTTCACTCTGCACTACCGTGGCCCTTCTTAGCTTATTTTCGGTCAACTGCATGATGGTATCAATTTCGCTCTGGTAGATCACGTCGTGGTAGTGGATGATGAGAGGATCGTGGTTGAGCTCCTCCGCCTTGAGCGGAGCTATCCACAGGAAGGGATGTGTCTCGGTCATGTAGCCGCAACGTAGGTTTCTCAGCTCCCGTGGCTTGGGCTTCCAGTGACCACTGCAGGTGAGGCAAAGGGCCTGGAATCCGGTCACCATTTCACCTTCCTTGGGTAGGGGCTAAAAATAGAGTATTTTGAAATTAAGATTTCTAACTGGATATGTGTTGTCGGTATACTTGCCGCATGCTCTTCGATTATTTTCGACTCATTGAGTAAGGCCTTTCCCCCTTGAGCCTGCAGAAAGCTTTCGTAGTTGCTGGCGTGCTCCTCGTTGGCTGGTTGGATCTTTAGAAGCTCCTGGTAGGTGTCATTCATACCCCTGAAGTCACCCAGTTCCGCTTTGGCCTGCACCAGCAGAGCCAAGATCTGTGGCTTGAGTTCCTGGGACTTTTCATCACCAGTCAGGCGATCACTGGCTTCCAGTAGCCAAGAGTGAGCCAGTCGGGGATGCTGATCCCTCAGAGCCAGACGAGCTATGTCCAGGCAGTGCTCGGAGTTCAACTGGGTGCTTAGGATATTAGGGAGCTGAGTTAAGAGTGTCTTGTGGGAATTTCGATTGTTATTACCCGTATTCCACACCATCCAGGATCCCATTGGCCAGATCCTTGGCCTTTAGCCTGTAGACGAACTGCAGACGCAGGATACCATCGAGGGCTCCCTCCAGTTCACTTTTGTTGGGCATCCATTCACCATTTCGCAGTTTTTGAAGGCGGCTCAGGGGTTCTGAATGCTAGGTTAATTAGTATAGCTAATAAAATGAGGTATAAACCAACCCACTTTCGCCCGTTGACGTCTCCATTAGGTTCTCCACCCTCTGCCAGTCCACTGTCAAGCGCTTGTTGAGCAAATATTTGTTCAGCGGACTGTCAAAGTACGCTGGACCCCATTCCCGAGCCTCATTGCGCCCACTCTCAAAGTCCCGGAGAGCCCTATTGGATTCGATCATGCTCATTAGGTATTCTGGCAAAGATCACACAGCTTACTCTTTCAGGAAGTCCAGTTTCCCCTGGTTAATGTTGAGGAACTTTTGCATCTGCTGGAGCATCTTCTGTTCGTAGCCAAAGACCTTGGTCATCTCGTGTATCGACGAGTAGAACTCGACCCCAGAAGTGGTGCTGGGGCCAAGATGAAGCATTACAATAAAAACCCATGTTCCCGGGAACTTCATTCCGACTGAGATCTGCTTTCGAGAGCTACACGTTTCCGACTGATCCCGCCATTTGACCTCAGTCTAAGCCAATGCCAGGGGTTCTTGGCGAAAATAAACCAGTTCTTACACGCACCCAAAGAAAGTCATAATGCCGGGTTCATTAGGCCGGCAACAGGTTTTGCTTAGATAATAACATATGTGTGGCGAGAAAAGTAAAGGTAGAAGCAAGTGTGATTTGAAATAAAAATATTTAAGTATAAGGTATTGAAATTACAGGAAATTAGTACAATGGAGTATTACTAATTACCATATAAATGTAATTATTCTCTAGCTTCACGCTCTAAGGGCTGTGTTTTCGAACTTAGTTCAGATTTGTTAGTGATTCGAAATGAAGATCAGTCTCTTACTGACCCTTTGCGTACTTTCCCTGAACCCGATCCTGGGACAAGTGCTTGAGGACAACCCTCAACGGCGCTACTCAAGATCTGTGGTCAACATGGATGAATTGCTCAAGTTGGAGGAAGATTTGCTTCTCAATCTGGAAGCTTATATCGCTGAGCTAATTAAGAAATATAACACGGTTCAGTGGTGAGTCAAGGGGAGACACTTTCGAAGCCAGGAATTTTCCAAGAGCTCTGTAAGCCTTCCAGGGGTGTAAGGATGATGAGTCAGCGACACCATCTCCAGGAGGAGGAGGGACCCAAGAAGTTCTGGGAGAGTCCCTTCAACAGCTACTCCCTCATCCGGCACATGCAGTCGGACTGGCATATGTGGCAGCTGTATATGGAGAAGCCAGTGGGTCTGGGTTGGTAGTATCCATTTTAGGGCTGATTTCAGTAACTGACAGAGTTCGTTTGAAGAACAACTAACTTATCTGGAGTCCAAGAAACCGACAATGCCCCAGGACTATGACTTCCATGACGCTGCGGAAGGCATAAGGAGAATGCAATGGACCTACAAGCTTTTAGCCAAGGACATTTCCCAGGGCCTACTGGATGGAGTGCAGTACAAGTCTGTATTATGTATTTATTTAAGGAGAAGTTTTGTAAAAAATATCATCTTAAGCTCCACGCTTTCAGCTCTCGATTGCTTGGCCTTGGCTCAACATCTCAGGAATGATTCGCGCTGGGTAACTGCCGGGAAATGGACTTACGCAGGAATTGCTGCTTTGCAGAGACCAGACCCTCAGCCAGAGATCCAACGTCTGAGGGGTCTTACCATGGCCCAGCTCTACAGGACTCTGGCGCAAGTTTGTGTGGATCACGGTGGGTAATGCCCAGTAAAGGTCTTCTTTATCTTTAATATTAAATATCTCCGAGTGCAGGAAGAGTGGAGGATGTTTTGAAGGCCTACCAGGCTGCTTTAAGCCACTCTCCCCAGGATGCAGAATTGTTGCAGGAGAGTCTCACAGTGGAGCGAAGGGTTCTTACCTTACCGGGAACACTTCCCGCTAGAGAGGAGAAAGAGGACTATGGCGAGAACTACCGTCTGCCCCACTGCTGCAATGGTCGGTGTGCGCTGCCTTTAGCTCCTCAGCTTTACTGTTTTTGGAACACCAAATCCCATGCCTTCCTGCGCCTGGCTCCCATCAAGACGGAGCTCCTGTCGCTTCATCCCTATGTGGTCCTCCTCCACGACGTGGTCTCTGAGGCGGAGCGCGACCTTATCCGAGGGGACAACAAACAGCACCTGCTGCCGTCCTCTACCGTCGATATAACGCTGAACACCTCAGATGTCGCCAAGTATCGCACTTCCAAGTCCGTGTGGTTGGAGGAGGGTTCCTATGAAGCAACCGATAGGCTCAGTCTGCTCCTTCAGGATGCAACTGGATTGGATATGGAACACTCGGAGCTATTTCAGGTCATGAATTACGGAGTAGGAGGCCTGTTCGAGTCCCATATCGACTCCTTGCTTGAGGACCAAGTGAGGACTACTAACTGAGCATATGTGTTATACTAAGTAATTTTTTTTCAGGAACGATTCAAAGGGAAACCAGATCGACTAGCCACCACACTCTTCTATGTGAGACTATCGCTTTTTTCCTGCTATTTATATTTGATTTTTATTTTTTTTTATTCTCCAGCTAAGTGAAGTTCCCCAGGGGGGTGCCACCTACTTCCCATTGATTAACCTCATCGTGTTCCCCCAGCCCGGATCGGCTCTCTTTTGGTATAACCTGGACTCGAGGGGCAATGAAGAAAAGCTGACGCTGCACACCGGCTGTCCCGTCATCGTGGGTTCCAAATGGGGTTGGTGTGGTTACTGATTACAAATGTGCTTTTGGTCTTTAAGTTTCTCTAAATTTTGCAGTCATGAGTAAGTGGATATATGATCAAGGACAAGAGCTCAGGAAGCCCTGCAGTATCCAACGATAAGAAGTAACGATAATTGTTAAGAAACAAATAAAATAAAATAAATCTCTTAAGTACTAGGGTTACGCCTTAATGTGGTTATACGTATACTTATTTGGCATGACTATATAATTAGTAACCTCATAGAATAGTGACTGAAATTGTCGCTTATTTCTTCTTTAACCTCAGAGAAATAATGCAGCTATTTTGCTTACTACTCGGAATCACTTATTTCCTTAGTCTTAGCCTGGGCCAAGAGGTGGAGAAGTACAACTTCACTGTGCACAAGCGCTTTGCCAGATCTGTGATAAACATGGACGAGTTGCTGCATTTGGAGGAAGATCTAGCTGTGAATTTGGAGCAATACGTGAAGGCCCTGTCCCAGAAAGCCAATACTATTAAGATGTGAGTCTAAGTTCCCAGTAGTCCCAGTCCCCTAAATCTCTCAACACCTATAAAGAGGAATCGAAGAGATGACAATCAGACATGAGTATTGGATGGGGATCGGACTGAAGCAGGATTGGGATCCGGTCAATAGTTACTCTCTCATCCGACATATGCAGGCGGACTGGATGATGTGGCAGCTGTATATGAAGAAGAACGTGGGTCAGGGTTGGTCAAGCGGTAGGTTACATTCTGCCATTGTCTAATTTGTTCCTCGCAGAAAAACTGAATTACCTAAACTCCAAGATGTTGGCGATGCCGCAGGACTGGGACTTCAAGGACGCAGCTGAGGGCATCAGGAGGGTCCAAGGAGTGTACGAGATGTCAGCCAGTGATATAGCCCAGGGATTGCTGGACGGAGTGCAGTACGAGTAAGTGATGAGAGAGGATTCATCAGTTCCTTAAAAACTAGCTAATAGAGTAATTTTGAAAGCGCCTCGTTAACAGCTCGCGACTGTCTGGAAATGGCTCACCATCTCATGAATAACTGGCGCTGGAAGAGAGCTAGGGAGTGGGTCACCGCTGGAATTGAGGCCTTGGAAGGGCCAAATTATCAGCCGGAGATGCAGCTGTTGACGGGCCCAGACGAGGTGGAACTGTACAGGACTCTGGGACAACTTCTGGTCAAGCTAAGTAAGGGGAAAATGCAACTAAGACTTATTTCCTAATTTTTTATACATTTTCTAGATGACTCAGACGCGGCCTTGACAGCCTATCGAAGCGCTCTGAACGAATACCCCAATAATTCAGAGTTATTCCAGGAGTATCGCTTGGCAGAGACGCACTTTCTGACCAGACCAGGTAATGATTCCGAACCAGAGTACAACTACGACAAGTATGCCCTGCCCTCCTGCTGCAGTGGTCGCTGTGAGTTGCCCAAGGAACTGCGGCTCTACTGTTTGTACAACACCACGGCTTCGCCCTTCCTGCGACTGGCTCCCATCAAAACGGAGATACTCTCCCTTGATCCGTACATTGTGCTCTTCCATGACGTTGTTTCCCCCAAGGAAATGCATCGAATTCGTGAGGGCTCAAAGCCACACCTAATCCCGTCCAGCACCTACGTCCCCAAGACGAACACCTACCACATTCTTAACTTCCGCACATCCCAGTCGGTGTGGCTACCGTGGGACTGGGACAATGCCACTGTTAGAATCACAAACATGCTGGAAGATGCCACCGCTCTGAACCTCAACAGCTCGGAGATGTTTCAGGTGATGAACTATGGAGTGGGAGGTCTCTTTGAGATCCATACTGACACCCTGCTCAATGATAAGGTAAGCCTCTGGAATTTTACTTTATAGAAAATTAGAGAATCTCTCCTCTAGGAACGCTTCAATGGCACCGAGGACAGGATAGCCACCGCCCTAATTTACGTGGGTATATTGCTTATTCAACGAAGGCTCGATTTTCTGACTTCTGGTCTTCTCTTTTTCCAGCTGAGCGAGGTTCAGCAAGGCGGCGCCACTGTCTTTCCGCAGCTTAACCTCACCGTCTTCCCACAACCAGGGTCAGTTCTATTCTGGTACCTTCTGGACACGAGAGGCAATGAGGATCTACGTACAGAGCACGCGGGCTGTCCCGTCATCGTGGGCTCCAAATGGGGTGAGTAGAGCTATTTTTAAGGATTAAATGTGGGCTTAAAATGTTTGTTCCTAATCCTTAGTCATGAGCAAGTGGATCAGCGACCTGGGACAGGAGTTTAGGAAGCCCTGCTATGATTTTGCGACTTCATAGAGCACAAAACATATTTGTACAGCTTTTAATTTTCAAAAATAATTCAATGCTTTTGGTTTTATTGAAACTAATTGTTTTCTAATACTTCTGACATTTGAATATTACAAAATATGTTAGAAATATAACAAATATCAAAGAAATATATTCTTTAATTGATTTAAAAAGTCTTGGTAAGTCATATTAATATCAGTATTTAATTGTAATTTCGCGAAAAGTTTCCTAGAATATTTAGCAAGAAGAGTTTCTTGTGAAATGATCGTATACTGACATGGCATAGTTGTGTTCTTTTCTTGACCACCCATTTTCTGAGACCCAAGAGTTAAAAAATAAATAATATATATGTAGTAACTGCGAACATTTCGAGATATCTGGTAATACAGATAATTTCTGCGACTGAGTTGAGACACAACTAAAACTATTTACCAATCAAGTTTGTCATGGTGGTAACTCTTTTTTTTTATGCTTTCCATATTAGTTAATATATAAGTTCGTCACAGTGTGGTCTTGTAATAGTGATCTATTTTTTATACACATTATTCTTTGGACATTAAGTGTGTATCTCTCTTTGTTCGGATGTTCATCCAAGACACCTACTTTTCCACGCTAGAAATGCCGAAATCCCGCCAACTGTGTCAACATTTACTTAGCTGCACATCTCGCCGAGAGCCAGTCTCCGAAGGCAGCTCCCCAAAATCCAGATCAGTTATAAAACGAACTCAGACTCAGATACAATGTCCCGGTTTAAATTGTTTCTTTCCCTACTTTGCGTGAGTCTATTCCAGTCCCCAGTTGTCGGGGACTACTACTCGGCCATCAGTGAGCTTGAGCGACTCCTCGACGTGGAAGCCTTCATCGTGGAGAAGTTTGATGAATACCTGGAGAGAGCCCAGCAAGAACAGGAGGAAATCAAGAGGTAAAATTAGGAAGTAATTCGATATAATAGTTTATCGAAGTAATTCCCTTAAAGATTCCTCGCTCAGGTGGAGGAGCTTCAACAGAATCGAGGTGAACTCGAGTATTACTTTGGGAATCCTCTCAACGCCTTCACTACCATTCGACGCATGGTTCACGACTGGAAATTTAATGTTTTTGATCCCATTTTGGATTCAACCAACTTCGAGACCTACAAGAGTTCCCTGAGCGAGTCCTTGGAGAAGGTAAACTTCAAGGGACCCACGGATGAGGATCTGAAGGGAGCCACTCGGGGTCTGCTCCGCCTGCAGAATATCTACCAACTGCCCACAGCTCAGCTGGCAAATGGACTTCTACCTGGGGATGTAGATCCATTAAACTCCCCTCTTAGTGCCAGTGATTGCCTCGAGATGGGGAGGAATCTCTGTCAGCTGCAGGAGTACACCTACGGTTCCGAGTGGCTACTGGAGGCCAGGAAGAGATTGCATGGTGAAGTCTCAGAATCAATATCCCCGAATGTGAGTGATGTGCAGATTCTGGAGCACCTCTCGCCCGCCTTCAAGGGATTGGGCAACCTGAAGCTGGCCCACAAGCTGAACAATGAGATTCTGGATAAGGAACCCAACCACGAGGAGGCTCTGAAGAACAAGATCATTTATGAGTCTCAACTGGCAAGGGAGCGAAGTAAGCCAGTGGCTGTGCCCCGAAAGTCGGAGAAGGTAAGGAAACTCTCAGTTGGAATCTTCTCCCAACTGAAGGAAATCTCTTAAATTAGCAGGAACTGAAAGAGAGCTTCCAACTCTACACTCGTGTGTGTCGGGGGGAACTCCGCCAATCCCCGCGAGCACAGCGGAACCTCAGGTGCTGGCTGAGTCACCAGAATGTGTCCTACTACCGCCTCTCCCCGTTTAAGATAGAACAACTGAACCTGGACCCCTATGTGGCCTACATCCATGAGGTTATAAACGACAGCGAAATGGAACTGATCATGGAGAACGGCAAGGGCAACATGGAGCGTTCCAGGGTGGGTCAGGCTGTCAACGCCACCACCACCGAGATCCGCACCAGCCAGAACACCTGGCTGTGGTACGAGGCAAATCCCTGGCTCTCAAAGATCAGGCAGCGACTGGAGGACATCACGGGACTCAGCACGGAGAGTGCGGAGCCGCTGCAGCTGGTCAACTATGGCATCGGAGGGCAGTACGAGCCGCACTTTGACTTTCTGGATGTAAGTACTGTCTAATAATATTTATTAATAATAATAATATTTTTACTTTGACAGAGTACCTCTGACTGGAAGGGTAACCGCCTCTTGACAGCTCTTTTTTATGTGAGTTTGTTGGCTTTCGCCTAGGATATTTATTTTTAATAAATTAAATTTAATTTTAATTTTATTTACAGCTCAATGATGTTCCTTTGGGCGGCGCCACCGCCTTTCCCTTCCTCCACTTGGCTGTGCCTCCTGTGAAGGGCAGCCTCCTGGTCTGGTATAATCTGCATCGCTCCCTGCACAGGGACTACCGCACCAAACACGCTGGCTGCCCGGTTCTTCTGGGTTCCAAGTGGAGTAAGTTACAAAATTTAACATAAAATAATTGAATATAAGTTTATTTTATTTTGTTTATTTATTTTTCAGTTTGTAACGAGTGGTTCCATGAAGGTGGCCAGGAGTTTAAGCGACCCTGTGGTCTCAGCAGCGACGAGGGAAGGTATCTGGATTTGGAAACAAAATAAGATGCTTTTATTGAAATTAATTAAATATTCTCTATCAAATTTAGATATTTTAAAATAAAGTAAAGCTTTTACCTTGAAAAAAAAAACGTATACAATTTTCCTAAAAATATTCCTAACATCGTTATTTAGAAATTTAGATATCAACATATAATTTAGTTTGTTGACCTCCGAAATTCCCCACACAAGTTAGATAATATACATGCTATACACACAGCCTCCGATTGAGCTAATCGAATGACTGAGAAACTAGCTTTACAACTTTCTTCGCATTAATTAACCTTTAGTTTCTTAGGGCCTAAGATTCTAGGCCTCAGTTCAGCGCCATCAGCCAAGCCGGTCAGTCGAAGATTCTCCCGTCCAACATTTAAATACAAAATAATTGCTAGATATTGACCGGAGTGGAAAAGAAATATAGAAAAAGAGCAGAGCCACATAATTATGCAAATGCCGACGCCTGCGTGTTTATTATGGTTTCTCCATCTGCTTTATCTGTGTTCTTTGGCTGGAGCTAATTTGGTCAGGGGAGAGGAGCAACTGCAGGCTCTTTTGGACACGGAGACTCACCTCGTCGAAGAGTTGCGTGACTATATCGAGCGATTGGAGCTACAGCTGGAGGAGATCCGCAAAGAGACCGCGGAGATCGAGGAGATTCACCGTCAGGTGGCGGCTGATGGAGTGGAGGAGCACATGGGCAATCCCCTCAACGTTCTGACCATCCTAAAGAGATTCGACAGTATCTGGCCTAGACTAGAGCAGCAGGCGAGTGCCACAATCCAACTGGAGCTCCTCTCTGAAGAAGACCTGACGCTGCCCTCGGAGGAGGAGTACGAGGAGTCGCTCAGCCAACTGCTGCACCTCCAGTCGGTCTACGAGCTGGAACCCGCCACTCTCTCTCTGGGAGTGGTCAATGGCCAGAAGCTGGGGTAGGGCAAAATTAAAAATGCCAAGTGGAGAAAAACAATCAAAAATTGTTTGCATACTTACAGCTCCGCCATGTCTTGGGGCGATTGCCTGGAAGTAGCTCGCAAGTCGGACTTCTCGGTGGCTCGGTTTTGGCTAGAAACCGCTCTGGACAAGCTGCCCGCCGCCAGCGAGAACTCCACGGAGTCGCAGAGGGAGCGGGAGAGAGGACGGGTCCAGATTCTAGAGGCAACGCTCCAGATGGAATACAGCGCTGGTGTGTTTTATCCCTATTTGAAATTCAATTTCCCAAGGAAAGTTAAACAAAATCCTTTTCTTAGGCGAACTTTCCCGAGCCCTGGCAACCGCGGAGGAGCTCATCCTGCTGCAGCCCAAGGACATAGGTTTACAGGAGGCCAAGGCAACAATTGAGCAGGCCTTGGCCAAGAATGAATTGCCCAAGGCCAAAGGACGAAAGTCGAGGACAAAGACACAAGTAAGTGGCTGCTAAAGTTTCTTCAGGGTAAGCTGATAACTCTGAGTCGTGAAATGAAAAACATTCCAAGGCCGGAGGTGCTGGCATCTCGACGAATCTAAGAAGTTAAAGAAATTTATTATAACGACGGGGAAATACCTTACTTTAATGTTTAATGTAAACTAAAACGCAGGAAGTTTTAAGTTTTTTTTTAATATTTAACCCTTTTTTTTATTGATTTCCAAATACTAAAACCAATTTGTAATAACTTGGCTCAGATTTGATGAGACTTAAAATTCTTTTATAAATATTTATACCCCCTTATAGGGTATCAAAGCATATCCTTAAACAAAAACATAATAGAAATATTTTCCTCAGAAAGCCAAGTCAGCGGAGCAGCTGCTCATAGAGGAGCTCTGCCGCGGGGCAGCCCAGGAAGATACCACCGGAAGTCGACTCCACCAGTGCCAACTGGCGCGGAGTACGTCCTGGACGCTCTTGCAGCCCGCCAGGCTGGAATCTCTGAGTTCTGACCCTCACATAGTCCTTCATCACGATGTGTTAACGGCAAAGCAAGCTGATCAATTGCTGGAACTCATGGATGAGGAGGAGGAGGAGGCTGCTAAGACAACCCGAGGTGCCAGCTACCAGCCTATGAAGTTTTCCAAGTTGGCGCAGAAGAAGCTGAGGAGCGCTTACCAGAGACTGGGTTTGAGTCACGAGCAGAGTCCCTGGCAGGGACGTCGCCATGGCTACGGGCACGCCACCAAGCTGGAGAGTAACTCGGAATTCGGCCGTGGCCACGCGGCACGTGGCATGCTGAACGTACGTGGCTTGTGGCTTGCCCGACCTGCCTAATTAATTGACTAATGTGTCGCTAATTAAATTCCCTGGTTTAGTTGCAAGCACCCGGAATGGGTGGCGCCGTGGTCTTCCCCCAGCTGAAGCTCGGCGTGAATGTCCCGCGTGGCGCCCTGCTACTGTGGCACACACGCACCGCCGGCGGTTTGGGATTGGACTCCTCATCCGGGCATGGATCCGAGTGGGACTACCGCAGTCGTCAGGCAGTCTGTCCCGTGCTCCTGGGCGTACAGTTGTGTGAGTATCGGAGTGGAGAGAGCGCGTGCCGGGATTTAGTTTTATGGCCCAGAGCCACTTCTCATATCCCGACATGCTTGTCATTCGAACGTGTCCGTAGAGTACAGTGTTAGGGGAAATTCTGATAGATATATACTATAGTTAGGTTTATAGGGGTCAAATTTATTCAATTATTTATTTATTTATTTATTTAGACTCTGATTCCGCAACAATTGCAAATTGTTACAAATCATTTTTATCTAGCTATAGCTACTAGGCCTTAAGCTAGGTTAGGTGTAATATTTACATGGTTCTTAAATCTAGTGAGTGACAGGGCTTGTAAGTTTTATATGTGATTGTATATGTTTATTGTCTTAATGAATTCAATGGTGGCAAGGATATTTGTGGATTTTGGGGATAGGGAATCAGATGCTTTTATTTTGTATTTCTTGAAGATATTTTTCCGAGTTTCCTCGTGTAACGGGCACTCAAAGAGAAAGTGTTTTACGCTGTCCCTTGTAGCGCAATGTCCACATTGGGGTGGATCTTGATTACTGAAAACGTTCTCGTGTGTATATCTGGTATGTCCAAATCGCAGTCTTGTGAATCTAATGAGGTCTTTGCGATTGATTTCGTCTTGCGGTGTGATGTAGTAATCTTTTATAGTTGATTTGTTCGGGTTTATGTTTTTGTAGTGTTCAGACGCATTTTGCCAAACTGTGCTACATTTCTTATTAAATTCATTTTTATGTATCTTTGAGTATCTTTAAAGTGGTAGTTGCACTCTAAGATATGAGGAAAGTTGTGAGCTTCCTTTGCCGCTAAGTCCGCTGTGTCGTTTCCAGGTATATTTGTGTGCCCTGGAATCCACAACAGTTTTATTTTGGGTTGGAGACGGATGAGTATTTCTCTGATATTAGCGATGTAAAAGGAGTTGTTGTTGATGCTGGCTACTGCCCTAAGAGATGACAGTGAGTCCGAACAGATGATAGTTTTCTTGTTCGTTTTTTCTGCATATTTACACGCAGCATAAATGGCTGCAGCTTCTGCAGTGTATATTGAGCTATACGTTGGTAAGAGTGATGTTTTGATTGTGTTCAAATCCGAGGTGATGCTGTAGGATACTCCTTGGTTGGATTTCGATCCATCCGTATAAATGAATTTGTACTCTTTGTAGGTATCTTTTAAGTACAAGAACTTTTGTTGGAATACTGTTGGTGGGGTGGTTGACTTTGTTGTGTAGTGCAGTTCAAGGTTTATTGAGTCTTCTTTAAGGGCCCATGGGGGGGCTTTTTGTTTTCTTGCCTTTATGGGGGTGGTAAGTATATCTTTTTCGTAACAAATGGTTACTGCTTTTTGAAGGACCGATTGGATCCTGGGTTTTCGTTTTGCCTTTTTTACTTTGTTTATAATGTTTTGGAGAGGTGTGTTTGCAGCGAACACAAATGCCTTGCACATCTTTGCTGTGGTCAGCTCTATTCTCTGTTCGATTGGCATTAGTTGGGCTTCGAAGAGAAGGTTATTTATGGGGGTGGTACGGAATGCTCCAAAAGCAAGCCTTAGTGCAGTGTGGTAAAGGGTTTTTAGTTTTTTTAAGTGTGTAGTATTGCAGCTGCCATAAAATGGCAGGCAGAAGTCGATTTTTGACATTATAATGGCATTAATTAAATGTATGAGGGACCTGGTATCACAGTTGTATTTTTGGCTCGCTAACCATTTTATAATGTTTAACCGTTTCTCTATTTGGGTTACGAGTGAGTCAATGTGTTCTTTCCATCTATACCGTTTGGTGATGGTCAGCCCAAGAAGTTTAAGTTGGTTGCTCGAGTTTAGAGGGTATCTTGTTGACTTTATTTTGAATTTGCAATTCGTTTTCCTGCATATATGTAAGTGTTTGCACTTGGAGATCGATAATTTTGCGCCTGAGTAGTTGCACCAGTTTAGGATGTCTGTAAAAGTGGATTTATGTTTGTGGTTTGGGCCTTCTTGTTGATCGCTTTCACAATTGTAAAATCATCAGCATAGGAGAAGAAGTTGAATTCTTTGTGGACAGCAATAGTACGACACAGATTGTTATATGCTATAAGAAATAGAATCACAGATAGCGGAGATCCTTGTGGAATGCCGTTGTATAATGGTTTGCTCTCTGAGTACTCGTTGTTTATACGGACTGCTATTTTTCTGTTGCTAAGGAAGTTTATAACATATCTTAGTATTCTGGGTCCTATTCTCCATCTGGTCAGCTCATCTACTATTGTGTGGATTCCTATTTTATCGTATGCTTTTTCAAAGTCGAGACTGATGACTGATAGGTGTCTTCTTGTCGATAGAGCAGCGTTAGTCTGATGGTCTAACAGAGCTAGACACTCAGATACCGACATGCCCTTTCGAAAGCCAAGTTGTCGACTGTCGAGGAGTTTGCTATTGATTGCAAACCACCACAGTCTATTAGCCACGATCTTGTCCAATGTTTTAGCTATACATGGGTTTAGGGATATTGGTCGATAAGAGTTTATTTCTGTCTTTATGGAGTTGGGCTTGTGAATGGGTATGATTGTGCTGTTTTTAAAGTGTTGTGGTATATGGCTATTGAGAATGTTGTTGTATAGGGTAATCAGTCTGTGAGTTACGGGGTGAAAGGTTCTTCAGCATGGGGTACGATATCCTGTCACGTCCTGGGGTCTTTCCTTTTAATGTATTTATTGCGGCTTTAAACTCAATGTAGTTTATATCTTTTTCTATCTCATGTGCCTCTAAGGAAGGGTCCAAAGAGGTGATCGAAGATTCTACCTGAGCTTTTTTTGTTGAAACACCGTGCTAAAGTTATGATCACCTGATACATCTGACCAGTGTTCTGCGAAGGCTCTTGCTATATACTTTTGTTAGTTATGTTTTGGGATGGGTCGTTGGGAAGTGAAATGCAGTGTATATTATGTCTGAGTTTTCTGCCACAAAACGTGTTAATGTTTGACCACATTTTGTGGGAGTTGAGTTTGGGCTAATTTCGAGGTAAAGTTTTGTAGGGAGGTCTTCTTCGTTTGCTTTAATGCTCTTCTGAATATCGCCTTGGATTTTTAAAATTTATTATGTTCTCGACATTAATATTTCGTTTTAGTTTGTTCCATGCTTTATTCTTTGTAGTTTTTAGCTCTTCAAGTTCTTTATTCCACCAGGGACTGTTTTCTTTTGTTGAATAAGGGGTTCGATTGAGGAATACCGATATTCGCGCTCTGCCTTATAACTTTGGTGATATTTGCTGATTCTTGGTTAATGTTACTGCTTCTTGTTCTTTCCACATGGTACCTTTCCGTTAAAGCCGTGAAGAGTGGCCAGTTAGCGGAATCAAGTTTGAATTTAGGTTGACTTTTGTTTTCAAGATACGATGCATCGTCAAATAAAGTTATGTGAATTGGGAAGTGGTCACTTCCGAAGAGGTCTTGATCGGTATTCCATTTCGAGTGGGTAAGCAGATTTGGAGTCATAATGGTGAGATCGACATGTGTTAGTGAGCTATGGGTTGAAAAGTGTGTTGGGGATCCATCATTCAGAATAACTAAGTTGGATTGGGTTATGTATTTGAAGATGATATTTCCTTTTCTATTGCTTTTGGAGAACCCCAGCTTTGATGCCAGCTGTTAAAGTCTCCAGTAATAATTGTGTTTTGATTCGGGTTTCCGAACATGTTGATTAAGTTATTTAGCTGGAAGTTTCTATCTGGTGGTATATATGTGGTTATTAGCCGAATTTTCAACTTTGAATGTAGAACTATGCCTACTGCATCAAAGTCATGGTTAGCTGTTAGGGTATCATATTGTATGGAGTTGTGGATGAGCATTGCTACTCCCCATGTGAGTTATTTGCTGTGTTTTTTCTATTAGTGAGAAGTTGATTGGGATTGGGATGTTGTGAATGGAGTGGAGGTGGGTTTCTTGTAGGCAAATTACTTTGGGCAAATATGTTTTAGAATGAGTTGTAAATGTACATAGTTGTTAATGTAGCCGTTGCAGTTCCATTGTATAATATGCAAGGTCATTTAAACAGTAAGTTAGTTTATCTAAGAATCTATTGACTACTTTGATTTATTAGACTTTTGGCGTTAATGGACGATTTTTCTGTTTTGTCTTTGGCTTTAAGGGGCTTGGACATCACAGATTTATCTTTATTTTGGCTTCTTAGCTTACGGTCAGATTCAGGCACGGGGTTTTGGTCATCTTGGAGCAGTGAGCAGTGATGCGTTCGATTTCCATTTCTACGTCGTCGTCGCTTTCGGTTACTGGCAAGTGAGGTGTCTTCGATGTTGTGGAACGGATTAGGTCGTTGAAGTCCTGAATGCGTCGTTGATGGTCTTGCAGGGGATTTGTTTTTTGGGCTTCGGCATTTTTTATAGTTTGGCTTTGTGTTTTGGTGGTCTTTTCAATTGCGGCTATCTTTGAGTAAGCAGTGGGTTGGTGGATATGGCGCGAATGGTATATCTTGATGGCTTCTTTGAAATCTACTTTCTCGGTGACTTTTATAGCCGTAATCTCTTTTTGCTTGAGGAAAGCTGGGCATGTTTTGTCTAGTGGGCTGTGGTTGTGTTGGTCGTTAACATCATTTCTGCAATTTATGCAGAACTTGTTTTTTGTGCATTCTTCATTGTCGGCGGTGTGTTCTATGGCTGAGCAGTTAGAGCAGAGTTTTTGGCTTTTACAGGCTTTCGTAATGTGTCCGAGTCGGTGGCAATTTCGGCATTTTAAAGGCAAGGGGATATACGGTCGAACCTTGACCCTCTCATAGCCGATTTGTAGAGTTGTTGGTAGGGATGTGGTGGCAAAAGTAAACTTTATAAGACCGGTTTCAGTTGGTTTATTATCAATGAACTTAAGGATCTTTTCCACTTTGGTGACTTTCTGAGATGCGAGTTCTCGTAGTATTTCGTCTTCCTGGATACCTCTTAAGTCGTTTGAATAGATTATTCCTTGGGTGTTGTTCAAACTGCTGTGTTCAGATACGCTTACAGGGAAATCGTGGAATATCTTCAGATTGGATAATCTCACTGCTTGATACGCGCTCTTGGTTTTTACTAATAGTGTTCCAGCACGGGTTCTTTGGCAAGATACGACTTCACTTCCACATGTAAAGTCAATGACTTTTTTGATCACAAATGGTGATACGGTCTCGAAATTATTATTGTCGGTTCTAGTAATTACCATAAATTTCGGTTCCAAAACATGGGTCTGGTTGCACTGTGCATTATAGTTGAGGTCCGGCGGTCGATTCATTGCAGCTTCCACGGGCTACCTGCAGCCCCACTGGTCAGTTGTTGGTGTAACGGTTTATGTGCAGAATTGTTTTTGTTTATTTTCGGGGTTTTGTTTTGCTTTCTTGTTTGTTTTCGAAAAATGATTTGGGTTTTGCGCTTATTTGCGGAGCGATGCCAAAAGCACGTCTAATCACAACGAAGTCTTGACGTCGAATGTGTTTATTCAATTAAATAACTTGCTTAGCTTGAAATTTAACACTAGAATTTAACAGCCTTAACTTGACTGCATGTCTAATTTAATTTACAGTTTTTAAATACGTCTCTGAGAACTTGAGTTTATATCAAAGCGATTTTTTGTACAATTTTTTACTTAGGGAAAAAATATATATTAGTAAGACAAAATATCTTTTAGTAGCCCAGGGTATCTCTCTGTAGACTTCCACTCTCCCACCATGTTAATTTCAATTTTTATTCATCTCAATTTCGAATGCAGCCGCGTGGACAGGACTCAGTTGACAGGACGCGAGCGATGGAAGGACTCCCCTGATTCGCCCAAGCTTTTTACATATGCATTAATTGATAGCGTGGGACGCGAATAAAGTTGACCTTGCCATTTGATTAAAAATCAACCTTTTACTGCGCTCTTGCGTTTGTTATTATTGCGTTATTGCCGCTCCCCTCGGGAGCTGGGGAGTGGTCAGTGTGAATGGGCTGGACAAACAAAGGCCAATATGGGCGGCATTTCGGCTTGAGTGAGAGCCATAATTGCAGGCCATCCGCGGTATGTTTTTTGGTTTGTTTGCTTTACCGTTTTTTATCTCCCTGCTTGTTCTGTTTGTCGTTAAGAGGAAACAACAAACTGAGTCAAACACTACTCGGCCATAAAACAAGTGAGCTGCTGCCGGCCTGGCCTGGCCGCTTTTGAAGTCCGTAAATCAGCGGAGATTGCGAATCAAAACAATGTGAGTTATGGTGGATAGTGGATGGTGGATGAGGCCGGGCAGCTCATTAACAAATCATTGCCTCAATTGAGGCGGCCTGAGGGGATCGGAATCGGATTGGAATCGGCATCGTATCCATAAACATAAACAATGGCCCGTCAATTCGCAGCTGGGAGTCGATAAACCAATATGAAATGTCGCGCACCGGCGGCGTTCGAATGTGAAATGTTAATTGGCCATCAAGATTGGGGCGACTGTCGCTGCGTTTTCCAGCACTAATCCAAAGAGTGCTGCCAAAAAATTATATATACTGACAGCATTTAAAAAGAAGTCAGAAACCAATCCTTTATTTTCCTTCCTATCCGTTTTTTTTTTATAAGTTTTTCATCCCAAAAAGATTTCTGTTACGGAATTTTAAAAGAACCTCTTTAATTTCTTTGTTATATATTTTATAGCTTTAAGATAGTCTTGGGCTAAATCAAAAGCACGTATTTATATTAATTTGCTTTACAAATCTCTGTTTAAACTTCATGTATAAACAACATTATTTGTACATATAGTAACAACTTCAAATCAATTATACTTTTCCTTGTCAAAAGCTAAAACTTTAAGTAAAATATTGAAAATATTTTTTACTTAATATATCTAAAGTTATAAAAGTACAAAACTGCCAGCTCTGCTTCTGATAGCCACTTTTGGTCGAGCTGCAGTCTTAAATATCAAACAGTTAACTGCCAATTAGCCCGTATTAATATGCTCGTCTGCTCTAATCCAATCCGTCCAAAGACAATGGCCGAGGCAATCCGATTCCTACTCCGATTCTGATTCTGAGTCCGAATCGAATTCAGAATTCGAAACGAGCTCGACCGATAAGCATCAGTAAATCAGCGCAAAACAAGCCATAAAACACGCCCGGCTCCGAGAAACCCGTACGGATGGCTCCTCTCCGCGGCGGAACTTGCACAGAACTGGCTAATAAAACAGTTTTCTTCAAATCATAGGCCACCGCAACTAGTTTCGACTCCGCGCTGCGACTTTGCACACGCGAAATTAATTCTCGCCGTTGCCGCCGCCGGTTTTCTCTCCGCCTCTCCGGGATGTCTCACAGATTTCACAGATCTTTATAGAGATCTCTATGGAGACATTGTGATCCCCCAGATCAGTTCGCCACGAGACGTGACAAGCGGCGGACATAGAGTTCTCAAGAGCTCAGAGGACAATTTAAGATAGAGCAAGGATTTCTACCATATAGTAATAAGGAGCCATGTGGCGACATCTTCTACTCCTGGGACTGGTGTCCTGGCTTGGTCAGGGCTCTCTGGCCTCGGATTACTTTTCTTCGATCACGGGTCTGGAGCAACTTTTACACACAGAGGAGTATCTCATACAGGAACTGAGGACCAAGGTTAATGGTTTCAGGAAATCACTGCAACAGTTGGAGGGGTGAGTAAAGGATGTGCAGGAATAATCTATATAACAAGGATTCAACTTGGGATTATAAATAAAAAATTATACACATAGTTAAAAGTTTTGTTAACAATGAGATACTTGTGGGATAAACCTAAGGCTTCTGAGTCTTTTATAAATATTCACTATTAAATTATTATTTTAAAAATTAAAAAGCGTTTAGTTTAATATGCCGATATTTGCTACTATCAAGAAAAGATCTATTTGTCAATATTTTAGACTGATGATTAATGGAATTGAAATGGTCTAATCTACTTGAAACTGCAGGTAACCGGTATAAATTTTGTTAAGTCAGTCAAAGACAAATAGGAATCCCATTATCGGGCCAATTAAGTCTTTTGTGAACTACTGATTGATATGCAGTCATAAAAATAAAAATTTCGATAGAGAAAATCAGTTAAAAATAGATTTAAAACCCATATAAGCCACAGTTCTTACAAACTTATAGACGAAATACTAGAGGATATTAAAAAGTCGTACCTTAGATCACAGGAACTATGTATAGTTTGGCCATATCACGATATTTGAAACAATGCTAATTTAATTACAACCTATTGTCGTTAGCAAATCCATTAAAGTTTTTATGCCCCCTCCGAGAACTAGTTTATAGAGTAAACTGTCGGCCCACGAGGTGCCAGACTTAATGTCTCCTTTCGATGTGTGAACATGTCATGCCTGCGGTTTCAAATTGGTGTTTATCATCGAACTCCATCTGTCATTAATCCCGAGGTAGTTAGACCATTATCCACTATCTTTCGATGGCTTGACAGATGGTTTTTTCTTAAATTTTTTATTTTTGGATCAGCGATCGGGTTATCGGTGCGATGCTTTGTTCATGGCATTTCGCTTTCGTTTTATTCCATTTCCCTGGCGGTTTTGTTATCGCAACGATCGTAAAAACTATTATGAATATAGAATCACACATAAATTAGAATTAATTAAGCCGAAATACGAGTATGCGCATGCAAAGTCGGCTCCTATGACGACACAGCTGCCATAAATCGGCTAAACTGGTAGGCAACAGCACTAAACTCTAATCCGAAACTCGTTCAATTGTTTAATCCGCAGCGAGCTGTCCTCCATCGAACAGGAGCACTCCCTGGCAGCCTCGGACACGGAGAACTACCTGACCAATCCGGTGAATGTGTACCGCCTGATGAAGCGCCTCCACACGGACTGGTTCCTTACCGAGGGACGCGTGCAGCAGATATCCGAGGATCTGAGTGAGTTTTAAACAGGGAATTGTAATAATAATTTGAATTTTTCCTCGGTTTGTTTAATTTAATGCTTCCTCCTCGGCAGCCTTTAATGCCACCAAAGGATATGGACTGAGCTTTCCCAGCCAGGAGGATGTGGAGGGCGCTGCTCTGGCTCTGGTTCGCCTGCAAAGCACATACAAGTTGGATGTGGCCCAGGTGGCCGCCGGCATTCTGAATGGCGTCAAATACGGGTGAGACCACAAAAATCCGGGGGAATGGAAAATGCGGAATTCAGAATGGGTAACGGGATGGCGGAAGCGAATAAGCAATAACCAGCCAGGCTTAAAATATACAGCTATATGCCCTCTAATCCAGGCCAAACGAGTTCCCTCCGCTCTTCTATTGACCCCAATCGAATTTACTATACTCAATAATATGGTAACAAAGAGTATTGCAATTTTTTAGACATAATATATATCTCTGAGTCCTACAATAAATATTTCAAAAAGTGGTTTTAAAACTACTTCCGATGAAATAAATTTATAGATTTTATGGCTACGGTAGTTAACTAATTATAATAATTTATGACTAAAACGAGACCATAAACGGAATTAATTCTAATAAGAAAAGTCAACGCAAATTTTTTCTTAGTAAAAAATATGCATTGTAGCTTATAATGTAGTTTCCATTAAATAATAAATTAGCAATGAAACGAATTGAAATTTTTTACAAATATTTTGTTCCCTTAAATATACCATTTATCAATAACTTTTCATATCACCCCTCAATCATAGTTTAAATATTTGGTAAACTAAATCGAATCTGAGTACTTTTTAAGGTTAATTTAATTTATACAATTATTTCAGAGTATTTTGTGGTCGATAAACTATCCTCTAACTTTGGCAGCCTTTATTTTTAGCTCGGACATGAGTTGGCAGGACTGCTTCGAGCTGGGTCAACAACTCTTTGAAATGGAGGACTACAACAACACCAGAGTCTGGCTGCGGGAGTCCATGGAGCGCTTGCGACGTCACAGTAGCTCCGCCCACGCCGGTCCGGATACGGAGACCCTCAATAAAATGGAGGCGACAGCCAAGAGTTTGTTCCAACTGGGTGAGCAGCCTGCTGTCAAAGTGGGTCCATATTCGTTAGCCTTTATAACACTAACACCTTCACATGCGATTTTAGGCGACTTCGACACGGCCTACGAGCTGAGCCAGCGAGTGCTCCAATTCGATCCCAAGCGCATCCGGAACTGGCACCTGGGCGATAAGGGAGCGGCAATACAAGTGGAGGATTCGGAAGAGGCACTCCTGCCCAAGCACTCGGATTCGTATAGTGTGAGTTTATTATTGGCGTTTTAAAAATAACTTTAAGCAGCTAAATAATTTTTGGAAAATGATTAATATGACCTATAACTTTTTTACTTCTTTAAGTTTCTTAGTTTAATTCCTTACATTTAAAGAAAACTTTAAATTTATTAATGTAAACTCCTACTTCTTGTACACAAAGAGAAGAAAATGACTCGGCGAAAAGCAAAATAAATAATTCATTGTCTGTTTGCCTGACTCGTGCAAAACTGGTTGGAAATTCAAATGACAAAAGGTTTATTCTTTACTTTGTAAAAAAAAGACAACACCATAGAAATTATGTGCATAAAAATGTGTTAAAAAATCCTGCAAACATGACAACAACGTATACCCTTTTGTGTTGAGAAAATTAAAGTTTTACCAACTAAACTTTTACTAATTATAGTTTTTAAAATATTCCGAATGAAAATAGAACTAATTAAATATATAATTATTTTACCAGCTAACCCAGGAGTTCGCGCACTACGAGAAGGTGTGCCGTGGCGAGGTGAATCCCACTCCTCGCCAGGAGCGTAGCCTGCGCTGTAGATTTAGCCAAGGACACCATCCTTACCGCCTGTTGGCACCGCTGAAGCTGGAGGAGCACAGCCTGGACCCTTATGTGGTTACCTTCCACGACATGCTGAGTCCACAGAAGATCGCTGGCTTACGGGAAATGGCCGTGCCTAGGATGCGTAGGTCCACCGTTAACCCACTGCCCGGGGGTCAGAACAAGAAGTCCTCCTTCCGGGTGAGCAAGAATGCCTGGCTGGAGTACGAGTCACATGAAACGATGGGCGGCATGCTCCGGGATCTGAGGGAAGCCACCGGGCTGGACACCACCTTCTGCGAGCAGCTCCAGGTGGCCAACTACGGCGTGGGCGGTCACTATGAGCCGCACTGGGACTTCTTTCGGGACCCTGATCACTATCCGGCGGAGGAGGGCAACCGCATCGCCACAGCCATCTTTTATGTGAGTTGGAATAAGCCAAATCCTTTGTATGATTTACTGAAAGTAATTATTTTTAGCTTTCTGAGGTGGAGCAGGGCGGGGCCACCGCCTTTCCCTTCCTGGACTTTGCAGTGAAGCCCCAGCTGGGCAATGTCCTGTTTTGGTACAACCTACATCGGTCCCTGGACATGGACTACCGCACCAAGCATGCCGGCTGTCCCGTGCTCAAGGGCAGCAAGTGGAGTAAGTGGGTTTGGGCAGGGATTATGGGTTGATTATTTTGTTATTAGTGTTGTCTTAATTTGTAGAAAGTTGTGCTAATTATTAGTGTCCTTATCTTTGTTTATATTTTATATATTTTCTTGATTTTGGTCATTTCTTAATTTTACTTAATTTTATTGCATATTTTTAAGGACTCAACCTTTTAAATTTCTTGCTTTAATTCAGCCTTTAAGCTCGGACTGTTTTCACTTCAATGAAAGTCAATTCAATTAGTAAGATGACCTATAAAACAGATTTTACAATTGACTTAAAAGGTGAAGTGCATTTTCACTTCCCTATTTAAGTCAATTTTAAAATCAGAGATAAATGCCACAGACAAAAATGAAGATAATTGTCCTCGCCGACCAATCCGTTTAAAAGCTCTGCAGCCAAAATGCTTGTTAATTTAATTGTCAATTGTAGAGTGATGCGAATTAATCGCTCGTGTCAATTCCACCTGCTCTCAACTTAACCCCTGCATTTAAGGTAATTATTCGGCTTGATCTTTGCAGTTGGCAACGTTTGGATCCACGAGGTGACGCAGACCTTTGCGCGACCCTGCGACGTTTTCCGGGATCACGAGGTCTCGCTGGAGTACGAGATAATTAAATAAAGATTGTGATATTTTTAAGATACTTTTTCGTGTCTGTCTTATTTTGGGTGAGGAGGTTCTTGGTTGTTTTTTATATTTAATGGAATTTAATACTTATGAAAATACAATAAGATATGGAGAAGAAACAATATTAAAGAACGAAATGCGCGAGTTTGAGGTGTCCGTAAGAGGCTCCTTATGGCCAAAATGAAAGTAATACCCAAAAGCCTTACATCTTTCGATTCGCCATTAAAATCATAATTATTTACAATCAAAGTTTTTAATAAAATCAGAAAATTTTTTGTCAAATATTGAAAAAAAAACATTTTTTTAAATTTCTAAACTCAATATGCAGATTTATTAATCTAATAAAAACTAACACAGAAAAGCTACCCAAAGTAAAATATATGCAATTTTGGCTTAGTAATGCCTTTTCTAAATTTGCAATCTGCAAGGGTGTGTTAGCTAGATTCCATGCTTGCTTCCTTGTTTGCTTTTTAATAAAATTTACAATTATTCTTATAAATTAGGAGATATTTTTAAAGTGTCACAAACGAACTCAGTGGGTTAACAGCTAGAGCTTTGAGTGACTTTTCGAGACTCACTCAAAGACTCAAAACAAACTCGGCGCTTGACTTTAAGATGAGTTGAAAGCGAAAAAGCCAGTTGCGTATTCATTTGCCGGCATTTCATTCATTTGCATAAACAAGTTCACGGGCAAAGTTTGAGCGGGCGATTTGAATATTTTGTGAGTTTTTTGTTTTTTGGGCTTGCGAAGTGACAACTGGTGCGAGCAGCAAAGTGAAAGTAATTAGCGGGGAAAATTCAGTCTGCCGGCTGGTAGAGTTAGTTTTATTTGCTGTTATGATGCCGGAATAATTCCTAGAATAATTGCCAGAACTTTCGGCCAAAGTAAATGTGCATATTTAATTGTGTGCTATGCGAGTTTATTGAACCCACCTTCTCCGCTTGAGTACTCACTTTACTGGACTCCAAGACACGGCGGCGGCCTATTCAGGCAGAACTCTGGCCCTCGAGGGCAGTTCTTTGACCAGAGATTCCGCTGGATTTGATTCGTTCGCTGGAAACTGCTCGATCGACACCCGCAGCACTCACACGTTCCAAGCGCCTCGAGCTTTTTACTTTTTTTTATATTTTTACTCGAGAAGATCGCCGGCAGATCGCCGATTTGGCTTCAGTTTCTTACGAATCGTGGCGGCAAGAGCAAGCAAAGCCGCGAGTCGCGATCTGAAGTCGGGTGTCGTTTTCGGTCAAGTGTTGCGATGTTTTCTTTGAAGTGTGTCCTTTTTGTGATGCTCCAAGCAGTGTCCTGTTGGGGCGAGTTCTTTAGTTCCACCTCGGGTCTGGAGAAGCTGTTCCAAACGGAGGTTATCCTCCTGGAAGAGCTGCAGAGTTACGTGAATGAAATAAATCAACATGCAGAGGCATTACAAGGGTGAGGGAATTACTAAAATGGGATTATGTGTTAACTAAGTAAAGGGATTAAATGGAATCTAATAGATTCAGCAAAAACCTTAGAAAATAAGGGGAATAACATCTTAGATATTATCAATGAATAACCAAATTAAAATAAAGTTAAGCAAAACAAATAAAATTACGATAATTTCAAAGTATTACAAATCAATTTCAAGCGTACACTTTAATAATTCACCGTGAAACTTAATTTTTAAAAATATTTGTTGCTAATTTTATCAGTATTTAAAAATGGCAACCTAGCAAAATAAATAAATCTAAAAACAGGTTCAAAAATAATATTAAATATGAGGTGAATAAACACATCAAAGAAAGAGCAACACAGAAGAAATTACGATATGAATGAAACACAAACTTAAACAATAAAATTCCGATTAATTTTAAACTAAAGTTAGGTTCTGAGATGAGGAAAAGCCAAGAATTTCCAAGCTAAAACCGAGATTAAAATGGAAAGTTAAAGTGGTTCTGGCCAGGCCTACTAATCCCTGTGGCCTATAATGATATGCAAATAAGATTCGCATTTCGCACACAGGCCAAGTGGAAGGGAGCCAAATTCCAATTAATTTTCCATCAACAAATATATTTTCCCATTGTCAGTCCGTCACTGAAACCAAAATAATACGAAAACAATTGACAGATGTCGCCGGGGCATCCGATTATGAATTTTTCATATCATATGCGTGGATGGGTGCGCCCACTTAAATTGTGAATTAATTGCCAGCTCGGTGGGCGATTGCTTATTTCGTTTTTGGCTAATGAAAGTGTGGGAGAGATGGCACCGAGAGATTTAATTCTAGTTAGCTTCAGTTAGTTTTATTACAATTATGCAGATTTGTCAGCGTTCTCACTTACCTGACAGGTTGCCGCCGTCATAAAAGTGAATGGCGAACGCCGGCTGCCCGGCGATTTGTCGCCGATTGTGGATCTGTTAATTCCCCAACAGCTGCCATTTGTTTCGGGCTCGTCTGCGATGCAGTTTATTTTATGAACCGCTAATTTCTCCTATTCCTTCGCTTGATTTATTTGCGCCGGTTATTATACTAATTAATGGCTCATATAAAGCACAAAGCGCTGGCAACATTTGGCGGCATTGCCCAAGTTTGCATTTCATTATCTCTGTGACAATCGATTGCTACCACCACCATCCGATATCACCTTTCGGGATCTTATAATCGACGGCAGGCGGGTTATTTTTGTTGTTCAGCCAATAAGTGTCATCGACTTGGCGGTTTTTAGAATTCTAAAATATGGTGCAATCATCGCCGCAGATATTTATATTATATGAAATTATACAGTAACCTTATACACGCTTTCTGTGGGGATATTTTGTTTATCAAGCGCACTCGGCAAACCGGATCGTACGCTGTCTAATAATAAAACCGTTAACCGAATTGTAAAGTATATAATTTATACTGCCCTGAGTCAGCCGCCGGCGAGAACGAGTCTGATCTCTTTTGGCCCTATGAGAAACAATTGAGCTTCTCCCGGCTACTCATTCTTCACGAAGTCCCCTTTGGAAGTAAAATAAAATAGATTTATTAGCCGCAATTGCCGGCACTCAATCATTGGCACAATAAAGACTCGGACAATAGAGTTGAGCTGAAATTAGCAGAGTCTCGCTTCTAGATTCAGATTATGGTTACGCTCCCCATCTTAATGACTTCTAAATGAGCCGCAGTGCAGGCGACAGGCGTGAAAATAAATGCGTTATTTATACAAAACAGGTAACCCACCGATAACCTAGTGTTTTAAATACGTTCTTAGGTATTTTTTAATTTTATCAATAATTTATTCCACCATAATTCTGAAAAATGATCGCATTCAGTTGGTGTTTTAGTCCAGAAAACACAGTAGATAAAGAATAATTCCAAAGTATCGAAAATAATCATACAGAAAACATCACAAATCACAAATAAAATAAGATCTCGACCTAATTTCTCACGTTTTTAAATGTGTTTCTTAAGTGCAACATTTTTGTAGATAAATTGTTCTTCTGTTTTTATTCAATACAATTTAGTAAATTTCTTTAGGTGCACCTAATTTAAAATCTGGTTCCCATAAATATTAAAAGCAGCAGTCTCGTTTGACAAATGTCGTCGACCAACCCCTTTAATTTGTGGTGTTGCTTATAATTTGTCTTTGAATTTGTCGTTTTTAAGAGACTCCATTAATCGTAGTCTCTACCTAAGGTTCCATTCTGTCAGTGTAGGCAGAGTAGTCAATACTAAATATAGTTGGACAAACTAAACACTATAATATATGCAAATCCCTTTAGTTATGCTGGTTTGCTCAGTGATTATGAGCCTGATTAATGAGAACTCTGCTTACTTATGATCTTAGCGAGATAGATGCGATCCGTTTGGAGCACCTGAGTGCCGCCGATGGAATCGATGACTACCTCAACAATCCGGTGAACGCGTTCCGGCTGATTAAGCGCCTCCACAGCGATTGGGAGACCTTCGAGGGCAGCGTTGCCTCGGATACAAGCAAAGCAGGTCAGTAAAAGGTTGTTATTTTTATAATAAAATAATTACATATTTTTTGTAGACTTTCTGGAAGCCATGGCTTGTCACAAGGCCAATCTGAGCTTTCCCTCGCAGGATGATTTTGTGGGATCAGCCATCGCCTTGACCCGACTCCAGCAGACCTATCAACTGGATGTTGCGGAGCTGGCCAGTGGCATTCTAAATGGCGTTAAGTACGGGTAAGAACTGGAAGATCTATAAAATCTTTCTAATCCTTTTAATAGGTGAAAAATTAAAATCGAATTATAAATGAAATACAAAACAGAATGGCGCAAAATGTATCACCCAAATAGCCAATAAACCTGGCGACGACCACTTAACCCATATAATGTTGTTGACTTAATGGAACACCAGATAAAGTCATTAAAAACCTATAAAAAAAATGGAGTGACAAGTTTTGGGGTCTAATTTGAAAAATGTTTATATTTCTCTTAGCACAAAATGAATTATTCGGAGGCTAACCTTATTCATAAAATTTTCACAACATTGCGTTGACTTGTGCAAGTAGTAGTAATTAATTAATAATCTCGGAGATGTTAACAAAGCCACAAATCACTTTTTCACTTCCGGTTGCAAGCTGGTAATGTGAATTTTGAGCTGGCCAAAATTTTAATGAAAGTGAAGTTACAAAAGTTGATGAGGAAGTGGCTTAATAAGATGGGATAAGGTATTGTTTGTTTGATTTATTGTGGAAATTTAGCCTCAATGATTTTGCATTATGATTTCTCGTTGTTTGGTAAATATTTATGTCTAAGAGGATTTATTTTGTTAGATATAGAAAGATAATCTATTTATTTAAAGAATGTAATCAAGAAAATGTAATTCACTTACCCCGATTCCACAGAAATATTCGTAAATATTTAATTTATCAAACATTAATTGGATTACCTCCCAGGGCAAACTGCATTCACAAAAGTAATTCCAACAAACTTTATTTCATTATAAATCAGAAGCCAAATTTAACGCTTGTTTGTTTCCCGGAAACGGAAATAGCTACGAACTTTAGTTCCGTTACATTTTAATTGTATTTCCGTTATTTGCAGCACCGCCATGTCCTGGCAGGATTGCTTTGTTCTGGGCCAGCACCTGTACGCGCTGAGGGACTACAACCACACGGTGCCCTGGCTGCAGCAGTCGATGCAGTTGCTCGGGGAGCAGACCTATGGCCAGGAGTCGGCCTCCCTGGACTTCATGGAGGCTGTGGTGGACTACCATCGGGAGATGGGTGCCCACGAGAGTGCCCTCGGCTTGGTGAACCACGTGCTCTCCGTAGAGCCGGAGCAGAGGAGTCACCTCTTAGCGACGCGTCAGCAATTGGAGGAGTTAATCACGGACGGCGACAAGAATGGGCTGCTCCACCTGACAGCCCGACGCCCCGGGGATTATCACGCCTCCCGGGAATTCCGAATGTACGAGCAGGTGTGTCGCGGCGAGCTTAAGCCCCAACCTGCTGCCCAGCGAGATCTCAGGTGTCGCCTGCGGAGAAGTCGCTCCGGATACGCGCCCTTCAAGCTGGAAGAGCTGCACCTGGATCCGCTGGTGGTGCAGCTGCATCAGGTGGTGAGTGCCGAGGATGCGGACTATCTTCAGCGCACAGCCAGGCCGAGGATTAAGCGTTCAACGGTGTACTCCCTCAATGGCGTAGGATCCAACGCCGCCGCCTTTCGCACCAGCCAGGGTGCCTCCTTCGACTATTCGCGGAACGCGGTCACGAAGCTCATTAGACGGCAGGTGGGAGACCTCTCAGGTCTGAACATGGACTATGCCGAGGATCTGCAGGTGGCCAACTACGGCATCGGTGGACACTACGAGCCGCACTGGGATAGCTTCCCCGAAAATCACGTATACGACGAGGGGGACGAGAAAGGAAACCGCATGGCAACGGGCATTTACTACGTGAGTATACTTTTGGGAATTAACTTAAGTCTAAAAAAAAAGAGATAATTATTTAATACTTTTATTTCAGTTGTCCGATGTGGAGGCCGGTGGCGGCACTGCTTTTCCCTTTCTGCCATTGCTGGTGACCCCGGAAAGGGGCAGCCTGCTCTTCTGGTACAACCTCCATCCGTCTGGAGACCAGGATTACCGCACCAAGCATGCCGCCTGTCCCGTTCTCCAGGGCAGCAAGTGGAGTAAGTTCAATATAAATATTAATTAAATATTAAATATAAATTAAATATTTATAGTTGCCAACGTTTGGATACGAGAACGCACTCAGGACAGAGTTAGGCCCTGCAATCTCCAGCGTAACCATGAAACCTCATTGCATTACAGGGATTTTGACTGAAGCACTTTCGAAAAACTATAAATCACTCATTAAAGTAAGGTATTAATTTATTAGAAAACATTTAAACTGAATCCCTGTAGGCCACGGACTTGTGGCTATCGGAGGTGAGGTTGCAGGGTCGCCGGAACTCCTGGTAGCCCGAGTGCATCCAGATATTGCCAACTGCAAGAGGAACACAAAGTGATAAATATACAGTTTTAAAGAACAAACTATAAAGAAAACTAGATCTCCTTATGACTTACTCCTCTTGGAACCCACAATGACTGGACATCCGGCATGCAAGGTGCGCACATCCACATCCAGGGAGCGATGCAGGTTGTGCCACATGACCATGGCTCCCTTGACAGGCGGCAGGAACACATTTAGCTTGGTGAAGACCGTATAGCCTCCTTGTTCCACATCAGAGAGCTAATAAAAAAGGAAACGTCAGTGATTGGAGGACATAAACAAATCTAGAGATCCCACTCACGTAGAACATGCTGGTGGATATGCGATCACCTATAAACTCCTTTGGCAAATTAACCTCAAAGTAATCCGGGTGAGGCTCATACTGTCCACCCACGCCATAGTTGGCCACCTGCATCCACTCAGCTCCGGCCATGTCCAGGCCGGAAACGAACTGGATGATCCGGCTGACGGACTTCATCACCGGTATGGTGTAGTTCAGCCACGTTTGCTGACTGACCCGAAGATCCCGCACGGTTCGCGTTCCCCCAGTTCCGGCCACAGCGGATCGGATCATCTCCTGCTTTTCTGCCTCCTCGAAGATGGACAGTATCTGTTCGGGGCTGAGCATTCCGTGGTAGACATTGATATCCGGGTCCACATGCACTGGCTCCACTTGCAGGGGCGCCAGGATGTAGTAAGCGTGTCTCCTTCCGTCCAGGTAGCACGTTAACGGGTTACCAGAGCTCTCCTCGGGCAATCTTCTGCCCTGACACAGCCTCGTGTAGTTGGCAGTCCAAGAGTAAGTCTTCTCTTTGAGTTGCTTTGCCGGCTCTCTGTTTTCCAGGTACTTGCGTGTCTGCTGGGCGGTGTGATCGGGTTGATGTTCCAGTATCCGGTTAAGGAGATTTCCTGCTTTTATGGGATTACCCAACTCAAAGTTAGCCAAGGCTGCGTACTCCCGAATATCTGAAAGGTAGCGAGCCTGCCGCTCCTCCTCCTGTTCAGGATTCCCACGGAGAAGGACAAAGGCCTCTTGCAGCCACTCCAAGGAGCGTTGATAGTCCCCGAGATCGAAGAGTTGTACGCCAATCTCATAGCACTCTCGCCACTGCAACTCGGAATCGTACCAGTAGCCACCGATTTCGCCTTCAGCCAAGTCCGAGGTGCTGAGATTGTAGACGCTTTGCAGTCTGGCCAGGCCCTTGACGGCTCCCTGGAGCTCCGAGTGATCCGGGTAGCCCAGGTCGTTGGTTAAACTCTCCATAAATTGACGATATTCTGAAGAATATACCTAAGAGTTATTTATTTTAATAAAGAATATAGTACGCACCCTCTTTGGGCTCGTTGGTGACTATGGGTACAAAGATCACAGCATCCCAATCCTGAACCAAGCGCTTGATCAACCTAAAGGCGTGCAAAGGGTGGCCCAGGTACTCATCCAGGTGTAGGTGCTCCACGGCCCTTTCATGTTCCTTCTTAATTTGCTCAACATATCTAAATAACTAGGATTATTCTTCATAACTTTTAGAAGAATAGAGGGTATTACCTGGCATATATACTGAGTTGCTGCTGCTGCTGCTCCAAATACAAACGCGTGGCATTCAGTAGCTCCTGTTCAACCTGCGCCAGATCCTGCATTCTATCCACCGATGAGTAGAACTCTCCCCGGACTCCTTCACTCAAAATTAGAAGCGGGAAAATTCCCAAGAGCCAGAAGCAACTTGGATGTGCCATTTTGGGAAAGGAGAGAACCGTGTACGGCGACTGACTGATGGATACTGCCTCGGGCAGAGCTACCTCCCGCTTCCCAAGTGCGACTGGGCCAGAAAGTATGATATTCCATTTAGGAACTGTCACGTATCCGTAAAAACGCTGTGCAAATAAAGATGCCAGTCGCAGGCACACACAAAGCGATAGAAACAAGTGCTGCTGCTGAGCAAACAACTCGTTCACTCTCACTGGCTTCTCCCACAATTCGAGACATGTGGAGATGGACACTTTCATAAAACCACTTTTGGATCTCAGGAGTACATGATATTTAGATAACTAAAGCAATCTAGTTCATAAAGTGCCTTAAAATAGACACTTTGTCATACTTATTGGCTGGATAATGTAAAAAATTATTATGAAGTCAAATTTCCTATTCCACCTTCTTAAGAAAACTCATGTTGTATGCTTTAGAAATTAATTTTTTAAAATCCCACTGAAAATGTGGAAAAATTACTATTGAATTCGTTTAGTAGGAGATGCCGGTGTTGTCGCGGATCCAGTCCAGGTAACCGGTGACGCGGGTGAAGACGGCTGGGTGTCCGGCCTGGCAGCCGGCTCCGGAAACAAAGGAGCTAACTCCGACCAGTCGGTTGCCGTCGTGTGTGGCCAGGGGGCCACCAGAGTCTCCGCCACAAATAGACTTGCCGCCCTCGGTGTTGATGCAGATCATCTGGTCGTGCAGGGACCAGGTGCGGCTGCAGTCGCTCTGGGACATGATCTGGACATCCACGGACTGGAGCCAGTCGGGCAGTGGGCTGCCGTCGTAGGTGCCGCCCCATCCGGAGGCCACGGCCCAGTAGCCGGCATAGCTGTTGTAGCGGTCGTTGCCGCCGGGCAGCTCCACCTTGTTGACCAGGTGCCAGAAGTCGACGTGCGGGGTGCGGATCAGTGAGATGTCGTTGTGCAGGTTGCCGCTGTTGTAGTGGTGGTGCTGGATGATGTCGCCGCCGCCGACCCAGTGGGAGTACTGGGGCTGGGTGCGGATGCTGGCGCCGTAGTTGATGGTCACGCCGTTGGCACCGTTGGTGCAGTGGGCGGCGGTCAGGACCCAGGTGTTGCCGATGATCGAGCCTCCGCACCACCAGCCACCGCCGTTGCCGCTGAAGGACAGACCCACGATGTAGGGCACCTTGCCCTCGTAGGCCGGGTAGCCGTTGGTGATGCGTCCCTGGATGTCCTTCACGGGCACCGGGGTCAGCTTCTGCTCCTTCTGCTCGGTGGCAGGAGCGGGAGCCGGGATGGCGGAGGCACAGGCCACGGCCACAGCGAGGAATACGAACAGCTTCATCTTGGGTAAGTCTTGCAACTCATAGTTTTCCACAGAGGCAACCGCCCTTTTATACGGAACCCCGAGCCTTATCGTGGCGAAGAGATTAGGTTTGGTTGAATGTAAAAATCGACGGGGCTGTATATTTTGGCCAAGTTTCTTGCGTGTCAAGTAAAGGCGGCTGATAAGTTCGGTGCAAGTGGGCTCTTTGCTAAAATTATGGCTTGTACTTGGCTATGGACTGTCTGAATGTCTGCCTTGTTACAAGTCGAAGACCAAACATAGGACAATGCCAAGGATCCATTATGTTCGAAATAGAAAACTATTTAATTTGAACATGTACTTAGTCTTAAGAAAAGGAAATTTAATTTTAACCACTAAAATTGTGGAATATGAACTATAAGAAATGGATAGCTGTTACCTTTAACATTTAAAAATGTATCATGCATGGAATGCATGGTTAAAAATAGAAAATATAATATTATTGCTGGGCCATATTTAACCAAAGATTACAATAATGATTATTTATTTGCAGCTAAACCTTTTGCACTTAAATCAATAAACTGAGAATGTTGCATAGATTACTTAGATTATAGATTGTCATCCCAACCAATCGTGACACTTCAGATTCCTCTTGAGAAATTACTAACTAATCAATTTAATACACAATACCTACTACACGCCTTCGATTCATGAAACCATTATCTAACTTAATCAGTTTGATTTACGTAGCATATCAGTTAAAATTGACCATAAATTAATTACTATCTCTTATGATAACGCATAGAGTAAGAACTTCGAGCTGATTAACGCTTTCATTCATTCTTTTTGGGTTTTTTTTATAACATCACTAGGCACAGTTTTGGAGTGTCAAATTTAGATTTCTATCTATACATTAGGCTTACAGATTATGACTGCTGTTTCCGCTGCAATATATTTAAAAGCCTTGCAACAGCTTTGCACCCAGAAAAATCCTTCAAAGTCCCAATATTATTTGTTTATTTGTGCTGTATTTTTGTAACTTTATGAAAGCCTCAGCGAGTGTGTTTTCCCAGTCTGCGGATATATGGTCTCCGGGTCTGTCAAATGCAATAATGGTGGCCATTTTCCGCCGCCAGTGGCTCTTTTGCCTGCACTTTTTCGTTTTTCGGGCTAAATCGAGTTTCGTCGAAGCGGCAGAGACTGCAGGATACTCACAGGGCGCAGGAGCTGTGAACACTAAGCCGATTTGTATCCACTCACCCATGCAAGCACACAGATACTAACCCACACCACCGCCCTGTCGTATCGGCTAACAGCTGATGCAGCCGAGCTCCACTTACCGCACTTGATGGATGAGCCCTCCGGCTGATGAATCGCCGCCCACTAATCGAATATCAGACCCGGAGCCGGATCGGACTGACGGACAAGAGTTGTTGGACTCTCAATTTCGATTTTGCCACTGGTTAAACACGGCAAATATTCAATAATGTATCCGCTTTTAGTGCAGGCTTTTCAATAATTAAACGAATTACAAAAAACGGTGTCCATTTATTGACCACAAGCAAGTGCATTGGCATATGTGTAAATACTTTTTCTGCTGTTATTTTTTATATTCATTAAAAATATTCCTCTACCATGCCTAAACCTCTGACAACCGTTAAAACCGAAAGAATTACTCCAGTAACTAAGAAGATATTAAAAAGAGAATAAACTCTGAATTAAGAGTCTAATTTTATGCACATTTATAAATTTAATTAATTCTTGGTTACAATTATTGCTTCTAATATTAAGTCCACCTTATCAGCCGCCTTTACTTGACACGCAAGAAACTTGGCCAAAATATACAGCCCCGTCGAATTTTACATTCAACCAAACCCAATCTCTTCGCCACGATAAGGCTCTGCGTTCCGTATAAAAGGGCGGTTGCCTCTGGAGAAACCATGAGTTGCAAGACTTACCCAAGATGAAGCTGTTCGTATTCCTCGCCCTGGCCGTGGCCTGTGCCTCCGCCATCCCGGCTCCCGCTCCTGCCGCCGAGCAGAAGGAGCAGAAGCTGACCCCGGTGCCCGTGAAGGACATCCAGGGACGCATCACCAACGGCTACCCGGCCTACGAGGGCAAGGTGCCCTACATCGTGGGTCTGTCCTTCAGCGGCAACGGCGGTGGCTGGTGGTGCGGAGGCTCGATCATCGGCAACACCTGGGTCCTGACCGCCGCCCACTGCACCAACGGTGCCAACGGCGTGACCATCAACTACGGCGCCAGCATCCGCACCCAGCCCCAGTACTCCCACTGGGTCGGCGGCGGCGACATCATCCAGCACCACCACTACAACAGCGGCAACCTGCACAACGACATCTCGCTGATCCGCACCCCGCACGTCGACTTCTGGCACCTGGTCAACAAGGTGGAGCTGCCCGGCGGCAACGACCGCTACAACAGCTACGCCGGCTACTGGGCCGTGGCCTCCGGATGGGGCGGCACCTACGACGGCAGCCCACTGCCCGACTGGCTCCAGTCCGTGGATGTCCAGATCATGTCCCAGAGCGACTGCAGCCGCACCTGGTCCCTGCACGACAACATGATCTGCATCAACACCCAGGGCGGAAAGTCCACCTGCGGCGGAGACTCCGGTGGCCCCCTGGTTACACACGACGGCAACCGTCTGGTCGGAGTGACGTCCTTCGGCTCCGGAGCCGGCTGCCAGGCCGGACACCCCGCCGTCTTCAGCCGCGTCACCGGCTATCTGGACTGGATCCGCGACAACACCGGCATCTCCTACTAAGCGAATTCAATCCCTATCTTCCCACGTTTTCCGTGGGATTTTTTTAAATATATTTCAAAAGCATAAAACTTCGTTGTTAATTTCTAATATCTTAGATAAGGAGTCCCTTAGAAATTTAAGGGAAGGATATATAAACACTGATCGCCGTTTTACTCACGGTTCTTTAGTTCTTCAATTTCTTCCAGCTGACATTTAATTTCTTTGTCACCCACCTTTCAACCCTTTTAATGGAACACTTCCTGGATTTGCTTTCTATTTGGATTTTATTGCAATTTTTTCTACTATTTAAACTAGGCAAATATACAAAAGTAGATAAATTCCATACGTGTCTAAGATACAGCTAGGTAGAGTTGGCTCCTTCGTGGGGGAACCGATAAGTAGAAGAGATGCGGCCGCCTCCGGGCTTGGATGCAGTGTATTTACAATAGGAATTCGATGGCCGAGCGAAGAGATGAGATTCCGCATTAAGATTCGATGCATTGCACTAACTACTCAGGCTCCTAGATGGCGAACTCGCCGTGGTCCTCGTCCAAAGAGCAGGGTCTGCGGAACTCCTGGCCCCTTTCATGGATCCACTTGTTTGACACTGTTGCGTAAATAAAATAATAAATAAAAGAAGCAAGGAAGCTTCCTTCGGAAAGCCGAAGCTTACATGCCCTTGCAGTTTGCTAATTTGGAAAGGGCATAACTAAGCCAAAATTGCATACATTTAAATTTGGAAAGCTACTCTGTGCTAGTTTTTATTAGGCTAATAAATCTGCATATTTAGTTTCTAATTCAAGAAAAAATTTTTAAGTCAAATTTTGACAATTTTGATGATGTAACCCCTTGTCAAATTAAAAAAAAAGGCAAAAAAAAAAGGCTGGCTTAAGATTTTAATAGCGAATCGGAAGATATACGGCTTTTGGCTATCACTTTCTTTTTCGGCTATAAGAGGCTCCTAGGAAGACCCTTAATCGCATATTTTTGGGGTACGAACGGACGGAGAAATTATAATACCCTCCGCAAGGGTATAAAAGCACAATTTCAATGCAAGACTCACCCCACTTGGTTCCGGTCAAGACGGGACAAGCTGCATGACGAGTCCTCACATCTCCCTCGCCATCTCTGTGCAGGTTCATCCAATAGGCAGCCGTGCCCTTTTTGGGAAATAGAGCTGCGTGGAGGGATGTGAAAACGGTGGCACCACCCTGCTCAACGTCACTCATCTAAAAGAAAATATTATAAAAAAAAAAAAGTTTATTTATATAGCATTAATTTGAATAAAATATCAATAAATATTTTGAAGTGCAATTTAAGCTAAAATCTCTACAGATGGATGTTTGCCTGAGTAAACAACTCGTGTGCTCCGGGGCTTCACCGTATTTCCGTTTGCTGAATTCAGTTTCAGAATGAAACTGCATTAAAACGAAAACAACCTTTGTGTGGATGTTTTTTCATTGATATTTTCCCTGCCATTGTGCGTTTTCCCTGCACTCAGGGCTTTGGAAAAGCTGAATGGAAAGCCACAGAGTTGCAGCCCACATGAATTTCTATTTATAAATAAGCCTTCACTAATGATTTCTGTACCGAGGCGGCAAAAAAGGTAACCCAATGGAAGTTTTTAAGCTTCTGCACAAGCAGCGGAAAATAAGGGGCATGTGCCAGGGATTAATTAGTGTTTTTCTCAAATATCCTTAGAACTGTGTGCCACAAAAACCTGCAGTTAAATAGAAAACTTACGTAGAATAGAACCGTGGCAATGCGGTTGCCCAAGTTGAGACCCTCAAAGGCGCGCTTCTCCTCTTTCTGAAAAAAACCCACATAAAAATAAACAAATTGAGTTGGAAAGCAAGAATAATCCCCGGAGGACGTACTTACCCTGGCAAAGTCAAAGTGCGGCTCGTAGTGACCACCGATGCCGTAGTTGACCACCTGCAGCTCCTCGGCGGAGTCCATGTCCAGGCCGGTCATGTCCGCCGTGCGCTGCACCACGGTCTCAATGACCTGATCCTCCTGCGTCTTCAGCCAGGCTGACTTGCTGATCCTATAGTTGGCCGTCTCCAGGGCTCCCGTCACGGAATTCTGGACGGTGGCCCTTCGGAATCGCGGGCGGGCCATCCGCTTGATCAGCTCAATCTCGCTGTCGTACATGGCGTCGTGATAGATCACAATGTACGGATCCATGTGGGCCTCCTCCAGCTTCATGGGACCGATACGCAGGAAGGGCACATTGTTGGTCACATAGCGACACCTCAGGGGTCGCAGGTCCGTGGGCGAGGGCTTGAGTTCGCCACGGCACAGCATCTCGTAGGCTCTCCGCTCGGTCATGTCGTAAACGCCGGGGTCACTCTTGGCCACGGGCTAAACAGAGCAAAAATATATATCAATTATTCATTTATATTGCATTTTAATCTTTGAAGCTATGGGTTGTATCTTACCAAATCAGATTTGGGCATCTCATCGGTCCCATCATCGCCCTTCATCTTCTTCAGCTGCAACTGGTTGGCAATCTCCTTCTCGTAGAACCGCTTGTTTCCATTGGCCCTCTCATGATGAGGCAGCAGCTGGAGCAGCTCGTTGGTCATGGTCAGGGCACTCTCTATATTGCCTGGAAGTCAAGAAAAAAATATATATATATTTTAAAAATAATTAAAATAAATAATCACAAGAAAAGCAATTCAATATTTGTTGATTCTTGTATTGCTAATAATTTTCTTCTTCATTCTATAAGTTAATCCGATATTACCCTTTTTATGCTTATTTCAAGTAAAGGATTAAATAATTAAAAATTAATACAATACATTTTTTCATACAGCTCTCGTTGAATTCTTTTTCCATTAATTAAACAAAACATGTAACAACTTCGTCAGTTAAACTCAACAGCAGCCATTAAAAGTAAAAGCATTAGGGCGAACCCTGCCATTAAACGAGTTAAATATTTAAGCAGCACATCAGTACAAAAAAACTTATTTAAAGTCAAGAGTTTACCCACTTGGGCGACCAGCACAATTAATTCATCAGCCTTTGGTCTGCAGGGGGGTTAAGGGCGATGCGAGTAGGGGTTAGGCCCCTGATGGGCCACTAAATAAACATGACTCGGCCCGAAAGTATGCCACAGTTTCTTTCCTGGCTGTGGTGAGTTTTCCACTTTGAAAGTTTGTCGTTTCTTTTTGCCGAGACCAACGAGTTGATTGGTTTGTTGACAAACTTTGCAAGCTGTGCTCTTATTTATTCATTTGTGTCCATTTAGCTCCGACTTCTACTTATCAGTTAGCCAGTGCAGAGATGACACGAAATAGGGGGACATTTTATAGATACTTATTAATAGATTCAAGAATCTAAGATATACAAATGTTATAAGCAAACTATAAACAGAAAATAGTTAAACATCTTAAACACTAACCCTTTTTCAATACTTTTCTTTAAGTTCCTAATAAAAATTTGATTCTAAACAAGTTTCAACTTTCACTTTGACAACTTTTAACCCGAAACCCCATACAAGACTAAGACACTTCTCTGGCATCACTGCTTCTGAACAGCTTTTAGCTCTAACCTCCACACCGACCTCAACTTTGAGGCCATGTCGGCGACAGGAATTTAAATTTGCATCTGCCGACACATGTGTGCCATTCTAGAGACGGGGGCAGTAGCAGAGGGTTGGCTTGGAGTGCGGAAAAGCCTGTCACTTTCCTCGAGGGCGGACCCATTTGTGTTGTTTTTCCAGCACAATATGGCGACACTTCCACTCCGCCTCCGGACACGCCCATAAATCGTGTTTCCCCTACTGAAAAGGGGCAAGGAGCACCGCCACCTAGGGAAACAGATACTAGTACGTGTGCCTCGACACAACTCCTTGATGAACGCAATCCCGGGTAATAAGACGTTAATAAACCAGCCCGGGTCTAAGCCAAGAACGTGCTGATCCCGACCAGCTTCGTCCTACGTGATTGCTCCTGGCCAGCGCTACATTGTCGCCCTGCCTGGCTGCAGATGGCCAACACTTTATCGCACTTAATGGAGGGCTCTCGGAGAGACTCCACCTGGCCAAAGTCGGGGGAAAGGGGCAGGAGGGTCGGTAGCTGGGGACAGAGTGCAATTTCCTGCAGCCAAATGGACCTCGAAAGTGCCATGCAAACGAGCAGGGACAACAACGAGATTGGACACTCTGAGAATTTAATTATCCACACTTAAGGAGGAATTCTCTGCTTCAGTAGGTATTGCCTGATGCTTTAGAAACCTAACTCTAGGCTGTAGAGCAGCTTTATTTTAATTTAGTATCATAATAAAGTTTCGTTTGTAAGGTCTCATATTCCTAACATTTTATGGGAATTTTCCGCAATTATTTCTCTGCGTGCAGAAAACACTTTGGGGACACAGAGAAGTACGCAAAAATGGACAATGCTGGATGCACTCACCCTCCTTGTAGGTGGAGAAGGCCAGGTACTCGAGGACCTCGGCCTTGGTGAAGCTCTGGGTGTGGTTGTGTGGCTCCTCCAGCATCCGGGCCATCGCCTCGTTCATCCAGAGGACGGTGTGATGGTAGTCGTGGTTCACGTACGATTGCCTGCCCAGCTCGAAGCAGTCGTCCGAGGACATCTCAGTGCTGCAGGATGGCAAATTGGTCAGTTAAAGTCCCTCGGATTAAGCTATCGTTTGGACAGTTATCCAATTTCAAAGTTGTCTCATTTGGACAAATATAAAGTTAAAACGAGGGCCTGCAATCTCACCTGTACTGAATCCCGTTGAGCTTGCCGCGTGCCACGCTGGAGGTGTCCAGCTGATAGGTGTCCTGCAGGCGGAGCAGGGCCACCGCCGCCCCGTTGAGATCCTCGTCCGAGGGAAACTTGAGAACGTGGCGGTACTGGGTGATGTTCTGCACGAACTCCGTGCCCACGTCATGCTCCATAAGGTTCTCCACCTGACGCCAGTCGGTGGTTAGCCGCTTGGTCAGCAGGTAAGCGTTGATGGGGTTGGAAACGTAGGCGGTGATGTCGCTGGAGGCGTCCGCGTGTTCTCTTTGGTAGTCGTCCATTTTGCTGGAAGGGATCAGTGGGAAATGGAGAGGCAAAGTTAGCAGACAGTTGACTAAGTGCTTTGCCCGAGCAGGCAAATCGCATTAAAGTTGGTCGAAGGAAGAGCCAAAGTTTGAACAAGAACCGACCGAGTCCTTGGGCAAAATCAATCCGAGCAAGTTGCTGTGCCAGTAACTCGAATGTTTATCAATAAGTGAGCAGAAAAACCATAAGCTGTCCAATGTTTCTACTATTATTCCACTTAAATTTTACTTGACTTGTTACGAGCTTTGCTTATCCAGCTGAGTAATTGTTTTAAAGTGGGCTTAGAACTTGAGGGAAAATGTTCGCAAAGTAATTTAGGTTTCTCTATTAAGAAGCTTTTTTATTTTGCTATGAAAACATAAAACTTAAGGCTGAAATTTATATCAGTTCGAAATTTAAGAAAGATATTTGGCAGAATAAATAGATTAAGACAGTTTCCTTTCAAAGTTCCCCAATAAAATCCTTTTAAATTGGTATTCCAGTGCCTTTATTTTATTCTTTAATTAATAACTAAAAGGTGAACAATAAGTTAGTAGCGTGTAAACATTCTACGAATAAACAAACTATGATCTAGCAATAAGTACAACCCACTTATTATATACAGTCGTTAGCGGATGGTGATCTTCCTTTGATTACAAATCCAATACTTTGTTTTTTGGTCTTTTAGCCGTTCGGTGTTGTGCCAAGTTCTTGTTGAAGTCGAATTACAACTAATTAGAGACTAAGTTTGCATATTAACTAACTGGGATTAGACCACATTCACACGGTTGTCTGGCGGAGGACGATGACACCAGAGAGTTCCGAGCACGCCCAGGCCAATAAAGAACATGGTGAAGGTGGAGAGACCCAGGATAACGCCAGTGGTCACATCGTGGAGAGGCAGACCTGGAAAGGGATCCAGCACGAGGATCACCAGCAGGCCGCAGGACTTGAAGAGACAGAACACAGTCACCAGGATATAGCCAGAGCTGTAGCTCCGATTGGGCAGCCACTCACAGTGACGCGACTTGAAGCCCAGAAATCCAAGTCCAATGCCGCAAAAGGAGGCCACCAGGCCGAATTGGAGGTAAAAGGCTTTGCCAAACTGCAGAAAAGAACATTAAATTAATAAAAGGATACAATTTCTAGTGAATTCTTCCGACTTACGTGAGCTATCATATAGATGGTGAGACCCGCGTTCATGGTGCTGCCCAGGACGAGCATCAGGGAGACGACGGCCAGGGTAATGGTGGCATTGGCCAGCTTCTGCGTGTAGACATTGTTGTTCTTTGCTGACTTCCCCTGGATGCTGCTCATGTCCTGTTCGAGCTCCCGCTCCTGCTCCTGCACCCGGGGACTGATGACGGCCATAGACCGATCGGTCATCTGCAGGGCATTCGGCGGCTTCACCGTTTCGTAGTGGAGTCTCTGCGGGGACAATCGGTTCTGGCGGAGGGGCAGACTTGGCGGTCCTGCCACCTGCTGGCTCTGGTAGATCTGCTGGCTCTTGTAGATCTCCAGGCGCCGCTCCAGCTGCAATTGCTCGTGGTGGGCGGCATTCCGGGGCGTGGAATGAGCCAATCTTGGCGGTGGCTGCATCTTCCTGGGCGTGGTCAGGAGCTCATGGAGTGCCCTTGTGGCCGCCGCTGCATTCCTTTGCTGCGGCGTCGAGGTCCTGGCCGCATATTGCTGACTCAACTCTGAGTTGCTCAGGCAAGTCTCCTGCTGCTCCTGCTCCTCGGGGTAGTCATCGTCATCCGCATCCGTGGGCACCACTGCATATCTATGGGCCCGGCCATTGTGCATTTGTATGATCTCCTGGTTCTCGTCCACCAGCTCCTCATCCTCGGCCGTGGGCACCATCTGGTACCTCTGGTTGCTGTTCTTGTCCACAATCAAGAAGGTCTTGCTGCCAAAATCGCTGCTGAAGGCGCTCTTTAGCTGGGTTTGATTGGGATTTGGGTTGTTATTCCTATTGGTTCTCGGCTTGATGGGTTGGTTCAGAGTGGGCGGCAAGCTGGCGAATTGGGTCTCCTGGTGGGGCTCCTCGTGGAAGGAGTGCGGCTCCTCGTGCTCCTCATGCAAGCCATTCCTAGAGCTGTAGCAATCCAGGTTGTCCTGTGATCTGGCCAATCTCTGGGCCGCCTGACCCGGCACAATGGCATAGCGGCCTGCTCGACTGGTGTTTAGCTCTTCGAGGGGCACCAAGGCATAGCGGCCGCTGGAGGATGTCTGCTGATTGGCAGGATATAGCTGAGGATTGGCTGGATAATGCTGTGGGTTCGAAGGATATTTTTGATGTTGCTGCTGGTGATGATTTTGCAGATGTTGCTGTTGCTGCTGCTGTTGCTGTTGCGGTTTTCTGGCCACCGAACGCGTGGATAGGCTTCGTTGGATCCGCAAGGGTCCTTCGCGAGGATCACGCGTGTTGCGAGGCGGAGCAGGGCCGAAATTCAGCTGCAAACTCCTATTGTAGATGGACTCCACTTGGCCACTGGGCACGGGATAGAACTCGCTGTTCTGGCAAAAGGCCGGATTCGTATAATTATGCTGCGACATGGTGATCGCACTGTACTGGCAACTCTTAGGGGATGTTCTTGAGTTAGTTTCACTTTGGTTCAGGCTTTTAGTTTAGGATCTTCCTAAGAAGTTATCTTTCACTTTGGTTATTGGTTTCTATAATATATTTCTTGAAGAAAAGATCTTAGCTTTGCTGCTGCCTTTCACTAATTTTATTTTTTTTTAACTTTTGAGGAGCGTTTCCACTCTCGCACAACCGCTCGCCTCGAGATCTGCGACTCAACTGAGCTGAGGAGCCGTTCCAGGTCGCAGCTCCTCGACTTCCTCCACTTCCTGCGCCGGCGTGCAGCCGAGTGGATCCTCCCTCCCCGGCCACAGCCACAGCCACTACTCATTTACTAGAACTTGTACATAAGACACCCGTACTTTGGTACAATGAACGACTGTGTTTGGCGCGTTCCATTAGGCCAGAAGTTGAGGAAACATCGAAACATCTGCTCCTGCGCAACGGCGACGACGGCGACAACGAGGGTTGAAACGCATTCGGGCCTCCGAACTCAGACATTTCAGCTCGCAATCAACCATCAAAAAGGCAGGAGCAGCCGGCGTTCCATTCGGTTCGCTTTATCAGCGTTTTTAATTCCTATTTACCAACTCATAACTGCAGAGCGCGATCCCTCAGGGCTTTAGTTCTGTTTTGATACCACTTACGGGGGAATTAGAGGGTATGATGTATCGGGTTCACCACCTTTTCATTCAGAAACCAGTAGCATTATGTAAATCTAAGAGAGTTGGTATATAAGGCCACACATATACTAATAAATATTTTCACATAATATAAACACCTTTTTGGTTGGGAAAAATAATATCAAAATTAGATAAGGTGACTTTTTCATTCATCTGCCTTTTGCCAGTTGCTTTCTATGCATATATGAACAAATTATACAAATTATAAATGCTGACATTCATTCATAAAGTTTTTAAAAAAATCTTTATTATGATTTTGTATATATTATAGAGTTTTGTAGCAATATTCTGAGCAAACACTCAAGTCAAAGCAAGTTTTTATTTTTAAATTTTTAAAGCACATTTTAAGTGCAAAGTTTTTGAGCAGAACAAAGCAAAACAGTTCAGTTTAATATGCACATATTTAAGGCATAAACATGTCGTGTCGTAAACTAGAGCTTCCAAAGATTAAAGCATATCAAGTTTTTCCATTTAAGTTTAATTATGACTAAGCCTTTTCTTCTTCTAAAGAAGAAGAAATTTAATAATTATGCTAATATATAGGTATTAAAAAATAAATCATTTTAGGTTTTAATGCATATAAAAAATTCTATGGAAACGTTTTTCCATAACCTTTAAAAACAAAAGCAAATTCTATTGAATCATTATTGATTTTGTTTTTAAAACAGATTTAAATATGTATATAAAGATTGCTTTTTAAACCTATTTTTGTATTCTAAAAATAGAACATGTGTATGCATATTTAAATAATTTTCCAAGAAACTGGAGCAATTAAATTAATATAATAAACTAAAAATATAATGTCTGATAATGTTTTTTAAGAACTCTTCATACTTCATTTTATTTTAGCAACAAATATACATTTTCCATACACTTGCGTTGGTGATATTTTTCTAAAAACCTTAAAATTTGTTGAAATTCTTTCTTTCTTAGCTTTCAAGAAAATGAATTAATTTTAAAAATTATACAGAATCAGGGGTATTTTATTGTCGGTCATAATCCCTTTCAAAATTATACTTGTTCGCTTCTCTTGTTTGCACACACAAAAACCTTCCCTTGAGGAAAGGCCACCCCTCCTGCTTTTCGCTGCTGCTCAAGCGACCGTTACATTTCGTACTCGTAAGCCACCTCCATCTAGATTCAGGTCCACATAGGAGTATATATATGTGTATATCCCCAGCCACTTCCCTACCCCTATTCCAATTTCCTATTTCCCATTTCCCACATGCATATGCATATTCGCGGCAACATCCTTTTGAGCCCACGCAAATTGGAAGCGCGCGCGCTGTTGTCCTTTGTCCCGCTGCGTTGGCCAATTTAATTGGCTTTTGGCCCAAGGACCTAGGGGCAGACGCTGCTTGACCATCGCCCAAAAGCAAATCAAAGTTACGAGGCAAACTGTGAAATGGATTAGCCACAATTTACAGTCACTGCACAGGCAGAAAATATTAATAATTTTAGCATTAGGTGTAAGTATAATTAAAGAATTACTATAATAAAATATCTAGGGACCAACTAATATTTCATCAAATTAAATATATAGTCAAAACACGAATTCCAGTTTCAATATTTTAAATGTGATCCTGTTTCTTGAATTTATTTGCGTGTACGCCAGCTGGCCAGTTGGAACATTTAAAGCCGCATTAAAAATTAAACTTCGGCAGACGGCACGCGACACAGGCGGCGGCTCACAGGGACAGATGACGAGAGGCTGCATCCGAAGGATATGCCGAGAGGGAGACAGCAACGTACAGGGCAATGACAGCGCACAAGGATAACGTGACAGGGACAGCAAATGCGAATGCGACCGAGTCAGAGACTGAGACAGAGACAGCAGACACACAGCTGTCAGCTGTTTTGTGAAGATCCTGTCTCGTCCTTTGTTGCGGCAAAGGGACAGCCGGAGAAACAGCAACAGCTAGAGATACAGATACAAGGAACCGTCGCAGAGCTGCCAGATACAAGATACAAGATAGATCCTGAGTGCGCCTGGCGTTCTGGCAATATTTGATTAGGGGAGTTGTCGCGCCGCATCCTGCAGCTCCTTTGAGCTCTGAGCTCTGAGCTCTCTGAGCTCCCCCATTTGTTTCCGCCGCCAGTTGCCACCACATATGCACATAGATCCCTTGGCACATAAGCAAAAGATATGTATCTGCAACCATCGGATACAGATACAGAGGCGGATACACATATATGGAGTACTAGGTGCTACGTGCAACAGCTGCCACTCGCACGTGGCAAAGGCAATTACCCCGAATGCAGGCGGCTACCTGAACCCGAACCTCTCCCTCCCGACTAGAAACATCTTGGGTCCATTTGCATAGGAAATATTTATGCTAAATTAAAGAGCTTGAGGGAGCGCCCCAAGCCAGTTTTATGGTGAGTTTCGTGGACCCTGCTCACGATCCAAAATCAAGAGAGTCTTAACCCTCTATAAACTCTAGAGAAAGGTTTTATTTAAGTCTCTCCATTCACGCTGCTTAACCTTAATTAATTATGCATAATTATGCCAGCGGCGTTGAAAACGTAAAATTACAAGTCTGTTAATTGTGATTCGGATTTAAAAAGTAAGTCTTAAGAAATTATGTTACCCCTCACAGGGATTTTAAATATGATTTTAAAGTTAGCTGCACAATTATTTATTTCTACAGTACTAGAACTCCAATTAAAGCACTTGTTTGATATTTAACAAACACTTCTGCTAGAAACATATTTTAAAGGCCCAACTTAATCAAATCATTATCAAATTTAAACACGAATTTAACCACATTTCCATCTATTTTAACGTAATTAAGCCATCAGCTGGGAAAATATTAAATTACAAGCATGAAAATGATTGCTTAAGCGTTGCTGCAGCTGAAAGTTCCAAATTGAAAGGTCAAATTCATTAAACATAATTAAATAGAAAGGAAACGTTACAATGCAACTAATTGCTAAAGGTATTGGTATTTAAAATTTTGGCCTACAAAGTTTAATTATTATAATTTATTAGCAATTTATAATTGCTAATAATATTGTAAGTTCATGGGAGGAAATTTTCTTCCTCTAAGTTACTACAAATAATATACATTTTCTGTATGAATAAACAGTTCAAAATACATTTAAGTTACTCAATTTAGTGTGTTCAAGTAACAATTCCTCACTTCTTAAGGGAAGTTCAATATTTAATGTAAGAAACTTGAGAAAATTAAGAACTTAAATTGGCCAAATTTAAGGCACAATAAATATTAATACTAAATAATACTTAGTCAAAATTGGCTGCCTTAAATTCGTTTAACAAATACTCACTTCTTCAGAAAATTAAGCTTGTTCTCCTGCACGCGTATGTAGCCCTCGAGGTTGGTTATTAGTACGGATTCAGTCTCAAGTAGCTCTTCCATCTCCGCCAAGGCCGTGTACACTTCTCCGTCCACCGGCACTTGGGCCACAAAAAGGAGGATGCTGAGGAGGAGGAGGGCTCCATAGGGATTCATCAGTCGCCAGTCCGCTGCCATTTTTAAGTCTGCAAAAAAGGAAAACCAAATGTGGGAAACCATAAGCCTCAAAATTTGTGAAGAAAAAACGGGGGTCATCGATTTTCTGGCCTTAAATCTCTGGTCATGTGTAAGGAAGAAGCTCTCTGTAGCTCTGAGGTCCCAAGCTCACTGAACTCGAAATCGAAATTGGAATCTACTTCCATATTGATTAATATCGCTGCCGAATATCTTTTTAGTATTCCCCCAACTGAGGGGAAGGGGCATAGGAATGGGGACAAGCTGTTGCTTGGGTTTTGGACAGTGCTGGCAATTTATTTTAATGAGCGCTTTTTAATTTGACCTGCCATCGAGCGATTGTTTTATGGCAATGACTTTACTGCGCTCGCAGCGCGCTGACGACGACAATAAAACGGGTCCGAATTGTGGGACACTTCATGCTCTTCAGATGCTCTTCAAAATGCAAGTAGCCGTATATATTTTCGCTCTGCCAGCTTCAATTTGCAATTTAATATTCCCTCTATTGCTTCCCCTAGCTGGGGTGCCCCAATTTGTCGCTGGCAGAGAGACAACAGGGAAAGTTACAGCTGGGGATACTTCACTTTGCATATTAATAAGTTAAAGAAACTGGGTGCTTTAAATATGCTGTATGTTCTTTTGTATATTACTGCTCAATTGAAGATATCTGAATTTGTTATGCATTGAAAACATATGTCAAACATCTATGTTAAATATGGAAACAATTTAAGATACTTGCCTAGACATTGTAAAGCATTTTAGTTTGCTTTTCTCGCAGGCGTTTTGTTTAATATTTAAATCTTGGCAAACAAAGAAAATATTCGAGAGTAAAAATATTTTTTCCGAACTAAATTCAAATTATTATTATGCTTTAAATACTATCCAACATTAATAGACATTACTATAACCTTTTAAAATTATTTATAACCCCCTTTCAACCACTGGCTCACCTTACAAAACCCGCTTTAACTTAGCCCCTCCATCGCCTGATGAAATATCTCCGTGAGACATAATATCCCAAAGTTTATTCCAGCCGATGTACCTCCATCGATCGTCACCTGACGGGAACAGCCTTTAAGACATTCGAGTTTAATTCCAGTTCCGTTTTTGTTCCGAGGCGGGCCACATACATAGATTGCGACTTAGTTAACGTGCCAATAAATTTTAATTGATATTAATTTAATTAGCAGCGCGCTGTTAATTCGCATCTTTAAGATAAACGCGCACCGCCTTGTTTTGTGGCACTCAATTTGCATACCGAAGAGGCTCGTCTGCGGTGGGCCGAGTATAAATACACCTTCATCTTTCCCCGAAATGCGAAAAGGACCTCCGCGAAAGCCACAAGGTCGAATTAAGCCTGACTGCCTGCCTTCCTGCTTGATGTATGCTCTCGAAGGAGCGGAATGGCTCTGAATAATTAATCGGCACTAATTTATTTTCCAAAGCCAAGACTCTCGTACTTGAGAAGGTAATTGCTCACATTAATCAGTCACTCGGAAGATAAGATCTTTTATTGATAAGCGGCGTTTTGGCCAAAACTTTCGGCCACTTTTGGCCGGAATTATGGATGCCCTGAGCGAGTGCGATTTATGTCGGCTAACATGTGTTAAGCGACAGCCGAGATGTCAGCAAATATTAAATACTCCCGCCCAGTTTAATGGCCCAACCGGTTAGGTGCTCTTGGAACTATTTGAATTTCTATTTTTACACTTAGAAAACTTGGATTATAAAAATAACATTTAAGTCAGTTAAAAAAGAAAAATATTTCTGATTAAATATCAGGATTTACTTTTAACAAATATTAATATTAAATCTTGTAATAAATAAACTTCGTTTCTTGAATATTTTTAAAAGTGTAGAGAGTACAAAACCGCAACAGTTGAAGCCGCCACTAAAGGGCTTTGAACTAATATATATTGTTGCTCCATTACATACCGATTTATGGTAATATGTCAAGAATAAGTCTTTGTTAAGTCAGTAACTTTTTTTTTTTCCTTCATCCACTGGGAGTTTCTCGCTGTGCTGGCAGTCTAGTCAGAACCAGGGCAACTTTGTGCTGGCGACTGCCATTAAATTTTACGACCTGGCCATTCAATTCCATTTAACTCATCGGTTTTTTCGATTTTGGCTTGTTCCACGTTGAAATAGATACAGATAGCGATCCGACTAACTTGGCCCTGCATCTGTTTCTGTTCTGTGTCGATTAATTGGGGTTCAAAGAACTCCGTTAGATATGCAAATGAATCTGGCAGATACGCGTGGCTGCAGCGGAGATCAGAACCAACAGCGAACAGAAACCTGTCATTGTGAGCGATGACCCAACCTTTAACGGTACTCAAAATCCCAGTCCCTGAGTTACACAATCAAACTTATTGAAATGCAAATATTATTTCATCCAGAGATTCCCCATTTCCCCCGTCCCAGGCGGTGCAAATGAGGAATGCCTGCTTTCATAAGTTCATCGAACTCTGCGCTTTATGCTCCCCATAAAGTGTGGACCAAATATTTTGCTTTAATTTGCAAGAATTCCAGAGTGCAGTTGCAGTGTTTGTTGCGATGAGTTGCAGAATTTACGCCCAGAAAAAATTAAAACAACCGGAAAAGCGAACACCTACTCAGAAATTGCTGAAATGAGGTGTGTTTTGTGGTTGAAAGGGAGTATTTTTATGCCATAAATATTTTACATATTTATGTGCTTGATTTTATGTAAATTTGATTAAACAACTTCCATTAAAGAATTTATTAAGAATTTAATCAAACGGGAAAAAACAATTTTATCATAAAATATATTTATCTTTTCAGCATAAACTCTCTACATATTCTTATTAAGCCAATTACTCCGTAGACATAATTAAAAAGCAATCAGAATCAAGATACTTTTATACTTTATTGCCTTCTTAGCCAAATCTCAGCTTAAACAATTTGTATAATCCTTAAGCTTTAATCCAATTAAGACGGTTGTCATACCCTGTCGCCTGTTGAAATAATCTCAACTATAACTGTCAGTATATTAGCGATAATTTGGCTGTATAATGTATAATGTCTTTATGGTAATATTAAAAAAATTGAATGAACATTAAATTCGATTCATCGCAATAAATGATGAAATTTACGAGTGGCAATCCCGCATATGTAGTTAGCACATTACCCCTGTTTCCATTCAGACAATAAAACTACCTGAGCGTGTATTTTAATATGTATTTCTTGTTTTTATAGGCAGAAGCACCTGCCAAGTTGTCTGAACAATTCAACGCCACTCGACACTGGGTTACTCACATTTCTGGTCGATCAAAATTGATGGGGAGCCCATAAAGTCGAAACACGAAATCGAACGGGATATGCAAAATTATCAATATTTAACAGGGAATGCACAAATAAATTGAGCCGTACCGCCGGACGGTGAAATGTCAGCCGGCTCTAATTACCAAAGACAGGCTGGCTATGCCTGCGGTCGGGGTCCAGTTATCCACAATTCAGAGTTGAGTTGAGAGATGGCCAGGACAAAGGCTGAAATTGGATTTCACATTTTACGCAGCTAATTGGCAGCAAATTGGAAAAGGCTGTCGGGCGGAAAAAAGCTGTAAGTTGATATAGTTACGGAAAATTAATGCACAGCCGAGGTAAATTCGATTTCGGAGATTTTACCAGGCAAGAAGCCATATCGAGATACATTTTCATTTACCAGCATTTCATAGCATCTTCTTTCCATTCTTCTCTTCTTCTCCTGGCTAGTTGGCCAAACTAATCTCTCAATCAATTTCCATCTCGCCTCATCATCATCGGCACCTGGCCAGCAGAGTTTTTGCGGTGCGATTCGGTGGTGTAATGGCATGGACTTTCATCATCATCGGATTGCATTTTCACAGATGCAACAAAACTGCAGGCAGAGCTGCCAACTGCAAACTGCAAATGAAAACGAAAACCCACAGAGAATTGCCTTGGAAAAGCTGGCTCAGCAATTTCGGCTTGCGTGCCGTGCGGGTATTCTGGCCTTTATGCAATTCCTCCAGCTAGCCTCTTCTTTTTTCCTGCACTGCACTCTTCCGAAGAAAAGTATGGAGGAAAAAGTTTCGAGCTTTTGTTCAGCAAAAATTTGTTATCTCGGCGCTCGCCTGCAATTAAGTTATGAAATATTTTTTGTGCAAAACGCTGACTAAGCTCATGCCACGACCCACTAACTTACTGGGCGGCAAAGTCAGGAAATCAAAAAAGGGCTTGGGGAAGCGATGGTTGGACGGGTAGTTCGCCCGGATACAGAGATAGGCGGATACCTTTGTTCGATGTGACAGGCGAACCAACATTACTCGCCACGTATCTGGCCAGTCAGCACCTGTTTCCTCACCTGTGCCAGAAGTGTCCTTGTTGCCACAGTAAGGTAAGTAAATGACGAATGCCACCTGGTTGAGTGCATTGTATCAAAAGGCATTGATTTCTATGGATTGATACGAAAAGGTAATTCACCCTAAGTAAGTAAGGAATCCACTGTGGAATAGAGTACGTTTCCCGTCTCTGTTGGTCCTATTGAGGGCTGCCTGTGGAGCCCCGCTTATCGTCAGCATTTTCCCATTTCCTGACACTAGTTTTTCCACCGCCATTCAGGCGACACTTTCGCTCAAATGAAACTGTCAGCAAGCGGCGTAGATTCTATGAAATGCAACGGGACAATTTGAGCAGACACGACATCATTATTCAGGTGCAAATGTTAGGAGGTACTTGGTACTTCCCCGCCAACAGAGGTGGCTCCATGCCGTTATTGGGTGGTTTTTAGTAGGGGCGTTAAGCGTCCGCAAGGCCGACTGCGCTCTGTCGTGACCCCCACAATGTCGTCCATCAATTTTATGACCGGTCCGAGGCAGTTGAGGAAGCCATGGTATGGACGGCATGGAAGCCAGAGAGAGGCTAGAGAAGCTGCGGACGAAGCAACGGGCAGATGGACGGGGCCGAAACCATAACTCACCCAACAGTAGTCAACACTGACATTTATGAGCCACCGAAAGCAGACACATAACTGTGCATCCACAGCCAATTTGGAGCTGAAACAAAGCGATGACTAGTGCACTGAGAGAAATATATTAGTCCATTAACATTACTAACATTACCTAAGACAACTAAGGCATCTAAATGATTGTTCCCGGATTTTATTCACCAAAAAAGTACAAAAACATATTTAGAAATTATATATAAAAGCCCTGGGCTTAAAAATCAAACTAAATAAAATCTTTTAAATAAACCCAGATACGATTAAATACGTTTAAAAATTTGTTGAAACTCCCAGTGTACGTGTGTCACGTTTTGGTTCAAATGAAACTGCCCACACACACATTTTCAAATTATAAAAGTTACTTCAAAGAATGATTGAGTATTTTTTATGAGGAAAGCCAGAAATTCGTCTGATAAGTGCAAGTCATTAACATTGTTTGCTGAATTAAGTTTGGTGTCTTCTTGAATATTTAAATAAGCTGTCGGTTTCGAAACACGTTTTCTTAATGACGTTTAAATTAATCTTAGTTGGAGCACATTCAAGTCTTTGAATGTATTATTTATCTTTAATGGAGACGGACGCTGACCAAATATTATGAATATCAAATGTTTCGTTAAAACACGTGACATGATAAAGCGGTCTTTAATTAATAATTTCCTTATATTAAATGCATTTTAAGGAACTTTCAGAGCCTCTTGGAAACTCATAACAACAAGTTATATAAAATGGTTTAATAAGTCCAAACATTTAGCACAAAATGGGATTTTCAGAGAGCTTCTATATAAACTAGTTTACTTAAATTTATGAGGCATATCAAAAATCAATTCAATGGCTTAAGCAAACATGATTATCGATTCATGTTTATTAATAGTTGAATTAATCAATGCATTTATATCAGGATTTGTTATTCTTAGAAATAATATAGGCATTCAATTGAAAATAACAAAGTTCAAAGTATATTTTAATATCTTATTTTATTTAAATTAATTACTAAATTTAATTTCGGTACCGTCTTCAGTAAATAGGTGTTAATATCTGTTTAAGATTCACCAACACTTCAATGCCTGACATGCTAAAAACCTGTTTCAATGCACTAATGATGCCAAATTAGACTCGACGTATTTTTGGGTGGAGACTTTTTCTTTTTTAAATTAATTGTATATTATTAAAATGGATGGAAGATTATTAAGAGGGAATTAAAAGTGAATATATTTTAATTTTGGCAATAATTAAGCGATGCTTATAAAAAAAAGATAAGATTCTCAAGAGAGACAAATTGAATCTTCGTGTATTTCCGATACAAATTCCATTTCAATGCCAATAAAAATGAATAATATTCAAGAGAATGTGTTGTATAGCTGAATTTTAATATTTTCAAGATGTTAAAACCACCGAAACGTACACTATTCATTAATTATTTAAGTTCTTTAAGTCTTTTTCTCACTGCATCTGCTCTTTGTGATTGTGGCATTTGTCTCTTGTTTGGGAATCGTGAAAATTGTGTAGGATTGTCGCCTCTTCGGGGCAGTTGCCGTTAATGTGGCACGAAGTCTGGGTCTGACTCTGAGTCTGGGACTGAGACTGAGTCTGAAGTCTGGCAGCTGCTAAATGTCAGATATGTACGAATGGTATCCCCGCCAACTGACCTTCCCCACACGGGCTTCTGGTGGCTGTATTTTCTGTTTTTATTTTCTGTATTTACTGTGACATTTGCCCATTTGGAATTCGCGATGGGTAAGGCTTCCTCTGACCCCCTAAGGCCCCCTTTTAACCCCCGATTTCCATTAAATACGGCCAATTTGCGTGGCTCGAACCGTCGATCGAATGCATAATTAAAATCGCATCGAATCGTTGATTTCTTCGTTGGCACTGTAATTTGATTCCAAGTTGTATTTTTTTCCTCCAATTCGCCGACTTAATGGGCCTCGTTAGACGCGCCTCGACCATAAGCACTTCATCATCGTCATTTGCTTTAATATCATCTTCGGAGGTGGAAACTTTGCCACAATCTCCGGAAAAAAAGCAGAGTAAGGAAGATAAAAATAGTGATAAGTGAGGAAAATCACAGCAATTCTGCCTAGTTTGCGCCAAATTATGCAAACAATTCGGTTAAGTGTAATCGAGTTGGCCCCGGCCAGGAGCGCGTGACAGTTGCCAGTTGCCACATGTTGCAGTGTTCCTCCCCTCCCCGGGTTAATTCGATTTGTCCGCTAGCAAAAGTTCTACTTCGAGATGAACTTCGACTTCTGCTTTCCACTGCCAGACATACGACATTGGGGCACAAAGTTTTCAATTCCATAAGCGTTAATTTGATTGCCGCAACTTTGTCGACCCCACAGAAAGTTTAAAAAAAAAGGAAACACTGCGGAAAAGGCTGAATAAGTTGATTAATTTAAACCAACAAGATATATATATTTATGTGGTTTCAAAAGTATAAAATAGATTAGTTTGTAAACTATGGGGTGCCTTAATCTGACTTTTATGGACCCATTTCCGGGCCCCACTTTTCTCCCTGTGCATTTGCATTAAATATTCAGCAAGCAGGAAGGAAGGAAGGACTTGCGGAGGGAGTGATTCAAGTGCATTCAGCGAGTTCGCTAATTAGCAATGAATGACAAATGTTCGCAGCTCACCAGATGCCGTCATGGAGCGTGTGCACACATAAATTTTACAATTCACCTTGAAAATGTAAGCATAAATGGCGTCCCAGATGGAAATCGCAATCCAAAACCGGTCCAAAGTCGATGTTAAGCATCGTAAAAGCGAAAGATGAGCTGGGAAAAATCAAACGGGGAGTCGGCGGGAGGTGCTTCCCAACAAGGAAGTGGGTTAACTACCTATCCACACATGCAAAAAATATAAGAGCATAGATCATAGAAGAGTTGGAAATTCATGGTGTTTCAAACCATTAAAATCGTTAAAAATATCATATTGCATTTCCCTTTCTCAAATCTTTTTTAAGATTCCTATCGAATATATTTGTATGTATAAATATATGACAAATTACTGCTCATTTCATCACAATTTTTCTTTCTGTGATCTAAGCTCATCCACATCCAGTCGTTGGATTGTCATCACTTTCATCTCGGGATTCCTGAATCCATCACTGGTTTTTTGGTCTCCACCAGGCAGTGACTTTCGTTTTCAAATAAATACATCGACATTATAGAGATATTGCCAACCGGTTGCCATTGCCCGGCTAATTAGCTAACAAATATTGGCTAAAAAGCTCGGCTTAAATTGGTTCAAAGGCAAAAAAAGGGGCGGCTAAATTATAAATTTCATAAATTAGCACGGCTAACTCGTAAGTTAATTGAAGCTATTGGTCGATTGTGTTTGAGAAAAAAATAAAACAAAAATAAAACGCATTAATCATTCAAACCAGACGCTAATTGGAGAAATGCGTTTAATTAGATAACCAATTTAAAGCAAGCGAAGCTGCTAAACAGGGTTTGTGTCCTGGATAAGAAAGGGAATTATCCTTGGCAATTGGAAGGGATATTTTTTAGGGTTACTGGAAAGCAAATTCTACAAATTACTTCTTGAAAATTTGTTTTCTTTGTTCCAAACTATATTTACACAAAAAATGCTTATAAATATAGTTTATAGTTTATAATTTCCCTCACAAAATATCCTTATTCATAAATAGTTGGCAACTCGTCCCTGGAACCAGTTTCGCATCCCCTTTCCAGCACTGGTTCCACTCTCCGCTCTCTTAGGGGTTGATTACGGTTGCTTTCCAGCTAGAAAGGAGCACCATAACAGAGAGCGGAAAGTGCAGACAAGAAGCAACGACGAAACGCAACCAAAACAAATGCCGACAATTGACTACGTGACTGAAAACGAGGCAGCTTCCTCCTTCTGACGCCTGCCCCCCATTATATAAACACACACCCAGAGAAAGACAAAAAAAACTATATATGCCTACATAGACTTTTTCGAGTCCAGATATTCAGAGGCTTATCGCCAGTCCGCTGGAGATGGAAATGGGGCGCTGCAGGGAGATGGAGAGCGGTCCAGTGGAGGACAGCGGTCAATTGAAACGCCGACCATGTGGTGACAGATACAGATACAGCGAGCTGCTCGCTCTCTTACTCTCTCGCAGTCTGAATGAATGAAAAATCACAGAATATGTCACACAGAGAATTTCTTCCTAATCAAAATCGAATATTCAATTTAGTTTGTCCCAGATTCTGTTATCAGTGCAAGACGGAAGCGGGACATGAACACGTCAGCTCAGCCTTAAGATGACTTTCTAGAACATGTATTTATAGAAGGAATTCCTTGGGAAAAATGTCTTAAAATATCAACATTTTCAAAGGGAAAATCGCACGACAAGTGTCTGAATTGAAGGCAAGTTCCAGGAAGTATCTGTAATATCCTATTTCTTGCTTGTCTGGCAGAAACGAGCTCATGAGAATGCAAATACTTAAGGTATAACCTACCCGATTTCCTTTGGTTTTCTTTGCTGAACTTGTTGCTCTCCTGGATGTCTGTGGGACTTGCCGCTGTGCAAAATCACCTGAGACGTTCTTTGTTTACAATCCCTTGAGAACACCGCGATTGCATCGCCCACAAAACGGACTGCGATTGCGTATCTCACAGATACAGACGCGCACTTAACCTAGACAAAAAGCACAGCGAATATGCGCGTATCTTTGGGGAGTATTATCGGTACGGTCCTGGTGAAAATTCTGGAACCTGTGCCCCCGTCGTTCCCCTTTAATTTTCGAACCGAATTCCGAACACTTTTGAAACCGAGAATCTCTGACTGCAATAACTGCGTCCGCGCGCTGAGCAAATTGGAATGGAACTGATGTTGTTGCCGCTTCGTACGCCCGTAGATAAAGATACATTTCCAGAGAGACACAGGGAAAGATAGTGAGAGAGCGAGCGTTTCTTGTCTGGTTTATGTTTTGTATTGCTTTTCTACCCGAGAGAGAGAGGGCGAGAGAAACACACCTACACTTCAGGTTGGAGAGCCACAGATACATTCCACAGTACACATACTGGCTGCTCTCTCAGCTGTGGACTCCGTTCGAACAGCTGTTTAAGGCGCGTCAGTTTGAAGCTTTAAGGTATCTCAGGGTTGCATTTTATTTTTAAATAAAATTGGACTTAGAAAATTAATTAAAATATTAAGGAATGAATAAGGGCATTTAGGCAGACTTACTCTAAATAAATAAAAATACTGCCTTGAGGTATGCTATAAGATATACTTTGGAATATGCTTGTGCATTAGGTTAAAAATAAACTAAAAATTCTTCAGTACTTAGTAGCATACTTTCTGGCAGAGAGTTTCTGTAAAAATAAATTTTTTCTTTGATTTTCTTATACAAATATTTTTTTAACTGATAAATCACATATTTTTCGTTGCATAAAAACATCTTTAAAACATTTCCTCCAAATAAAACCTCCAAAATATATTTTTAACAAAATTTGGCATCTTTTTTTATTCGCGTCTGCAAAAATAAAGCTTTTCCTTCGTCACTTACAAATGGTAAATAAATACATGGATTTTGTGTTGGTTTCTTGTTTCTTTTTGATGGGCCCGACAAATGTCAGGCCAGGAATATTTTATAGGACAGCTCCTTGCAGGGTGACAATCCAGCCCTAATCCTCCTTGACCATGAAGGAGTGCGTTAAGCCTTCGTAGGGGTACTTGCCGCCAAGGATGTACTTGTACTCGCCCATGTGTCGGATGCGGTACTCCCCAGGAAGGGAATGCGGACCGATAGTCCAGGAGATTTCCATCTCGCTGAAGCCCAGGATGGTGTTGGTGCGGTGCCAGACCATTCTGTAGAGAAAATTAAGAAATGTAAGTAGGGATACGTAGTTTAATTCCTTTTAATCCAAACTCACCTCGTCTCCCAGCTGGCATCCGTGTAGGCAACCTTCCATCGATCCTCGTTGATCTTGCGCTCGATGGTGAAGTAGGTCTTCTCGGTGAAGAGGTTGTTCCGTGGATTTCCAGAGATGTAGGTGACCTTTACAGTGTCATTGATGCCATATTCCTTGAGGGGCTGCGTCTTCACATAGCCAAAGTCCGTGTTGATGGGATGTCCGTCGAAGAGCACTCCGGTATTCAGGGACAGCATCACGTCGTTCATGTACGGCGGACTCGGGCCCGCCTCCACTGTCTGGTTCTTCATCATGGCCTTCGTCAAGCGCTCGAAGACGTCCATGTAGATGGAGTGGGTGTGCGGTCCGAAGATTGTGGATGCTGCTTCGTAACGCTGAGCCTGATACTCCTCCGGAGTCACCGTGTAGCTGGTGTAGATGTTGGTCAGTCCGGCGATGATCACCTCGGTGTCCAGTCCCGCGGCAGAGGCAGCTGCTCTGATCTGGTTGCGCAGCCGACGACCCGCCATCGTGGTGAACTCACAAGGTACAGCGGCAATGATCACGTCGCCGATCTTGAGGAGCTGGTCGGAGACGATCTTTGGCTGCCACTCGTAAGGGAATGTGGCCTATGGATGGAGATTTATATACGGTTTTATAGATATTTATCCTTTACAGAACTCCTAGCAAAACTCACCCTTCCGGTGGCCAAAAGGATTGGCTTTGGTGCATGGCAGGCAATGTCCTCCTGCGTGGGCGCCGCTATGAAGTCGCGCACAAAGTTCCACATGGCGTTGTCCGTGGTCGTGCCCTGCTCGAAGCTAAAGGCGCCCGGTCCATCAGTGGTTCCCGCCGCGAAGCTGTAGCCCATGGCAGGCTGGCAGCCGCGAACCTTGTCGATCTTGCGGGACAGCGGATTATAGGTGCTGCCGTTGTAGTTGGGCATGTCCACGAACTGGTGGATGAACCGCACATCGCCGGTCACCTCCCGGTTCTCATTGGGCTTACCGTCTTCACCGGGGCGCTCATTGATCAGTCCCAAAGCGGCGTCGGCCAGTCTCTGGCCAATGATCTGGGTGCTCTCGAACATGTCCTTGCCGGGACCGGAGGCAAAGCAGTCTCCCTCGCCGGCAGGACAGCGGGAGCTGAGCAAATCGCATTCATTTCCGGAAATCGAGCACTTGGGACCCATTATATTGGGCGAAACATCTCCCAAATTGGAGGAGCAGAAGGCACCCACGAACTTTCCCTTGCCGGGCATCTTGTTGGGATTATATTCCTTTTCCAGGAGCAGAGCAGCATAGCCCACATTGTCGCTGGTCACCAGCCTGTTGGTATTATTCATTGAGGTGGCGTGCACAGCGTACCAGTTGAAGGCGCCCAGCAGGTTGTTCTCCATGTCCATAAACCTCAACTGGGTCAGCTCCTTGTCCGTGTCGTGGGCGTACTGTGCCCGCTCCTCGGCGGGGTTTCGCAGGTAGGAACTCGGCGATCGGTTGATGTTCACATTCAGGACGGTGGTCTTCGACAGGAAGATCCTGCCGGCCACCAGGTTGTCCGTGGCGCGCTTAATGCACTGCAAGAGGGGAATAAAAATTAACAAATCGATTTAGAGGAAATCCAGGTAACTTCACTCACCAAATACAGGCCCTGTGCCATCACCTCGAAGGTCTGGGGCACAAATCCGAGAATAGAGATATCGTAGAGCAGGTGCATCAGGAAGCCGCCGGGCGCTCCATGGGTGTGGGTGCCACTGAGGGCCACGTTGTCGATGTGGTAAACGTTACCATAGCGCGCCTGCAGGCGCTTGACCACCTCCCTCTTCAGTGCAAAGCCCATCATTCCGGCATCGGCGCTCACGAAGGCCACGCGGTTGCCCTGCTCGTCCTCCACCACGAAGGCGCGGGCAAAGACGCGGGTGTGGATGCCACGACCCACCTGCTTGATGTTGGCATAGCCCATCTAAGAGAGGAGTCCTTTAAGTCTCAGATCTTAATATGTACAAATGAAGGATACTCACAAAATTGATCTCCACTGGCGGTCCAGTAATGTCCGCACGGCCCACGCCCACTTTGTAGGTGGCACTGGCCAATCCGCAGAGCGAGCTCAGGGCCAAAAGAGCCAATAAGGCAATCTTGCTAATGGCCATCTTTGGGTTAAGGCACTTGGCTTTGGTCTGAAAATATTCAAATAATGAATTTAGAGTTTTTAGAATATTTTTATAACCTTTCACTAGATTAAATGAATATTTAATATTTCCATGTCTAAAAACATTAATTAATTTATTTTTAAGTATTTTATATCAAATTAAGTCTCATTTAAAAATGAGCCAAGCAAGGTGATTAAAACCCACCTATTCGTGACATTTTCAAATTTCCCAGATTTATAGATAATGGTTTCGAACATTACACAAAATAATTTAAAGATCTTATCCATGGCACACATTTTAGGCAATTAAAATTGTGGATAATTGCTATAAAAGCGGGCAGCTCTTAATTACAGCTTAGAATATAACTCGCTTGACTTTAAAACAATATTTCGAAATCGTTTGAAGCAATAAAAAACACATAAATATAAGCGTTAATATATGAATACATGTTGAAAATTTTAGTATTATTAGTCCAATATTGAAACTAATTAGGCTGTTAAACTGCAGTTGTTAATTTTATAATCGTTCAGATATTGGTTGTGATAATTAGTAAGCTTATAATAAACCTTATAAGCTTACTAATTTTCAGAACTATTAAACTTTTACAAACGCTTTTTTCGCGGTAATAATTGATACTGAAACCTCTTTCGATATTTCCCAGCAGTTATGATTAAAGCTAAGCCAAGGTGATAGCCATATACTAGAGCCTGTAATCTCTTTATTACTGTCATTCGATTCCATTTAGCTGTCAGTTGAAATTGTAGTACTTAGTAGATTGTAAATATATACAATAAAACAAAGAATATGGAGGATTCTTATATATTAAATTCCCTCTTAAACAATGCACTGATTATATATTACATCAAACCCTTTACAGATATTTCCCTGAAGTTCTAGTCAATGGAAAAAACAAAGAGATTATTGATACTTATAGTATCTGGCAATCTCTTGCCTATTTCCATTCAATCGGATTTTGCAATTCGCTCTCAGATTGCAAATATCTGCAACAAAACGCAATTTGTGACGCAAGCGATAATTCACTGATGGACAGCTGAAAGGCTATCAAAAGCGATCCGCTTGACCATCATCCATCTATCAACCGGCTGTGGACACAGTGGACACATGCGAAATACCCCCCTCAAGTCACTTCGAATGGAAATGGGTCTGGGCTTCGGTTTCGGATTCGGCTTCAGATTTGGGGCGTTGTGTGACCTCCAGCAATAACAATAACAACAACACTACGAGTGTAACAATAACAATAGCAATAATAATAATAATAACAACAAAGCAAACAAGCAACCCGCAGTTGGGCGATCAAAGCCGGGGGATTTCTTATCAGAGCCGCCTGTGTCTCGGTCTCCGGAACCGGTTTTTATCAGTTGCGAAAGCCAAGTGGCTTCTTCAGCGGCTCAATGGCCAGCTTACAGGGGAGGTTACAAATTTGGGACTACAAAATATGCCGATAAATTAATATTGTGAAAATGTATTAACTGTTGGCAATATTCACATTAAATATTAATTAATTAAACGTTCCAAATATATAAAAAGTGAATATTTTTACTTTTCCGTAAAATCACAAATTTTCTTGGAAAATAAATCCTCGTTAAACAAATACTTTTATGTTCACCGCGAGTGTGTGTCTTGAAACCAAAAGTATTGGGGTATTCCGATCCCCACCCCCACCTCACACTCCCCCTTTGTCACCGCCTTCGGATCGCATTTCATGATGAATCGACTTCTTTTGTATGCAGATGGGGTTCCATATAGAACTCTCAGTGTTCCCGCAAAAGGCGTTAAATAGGAAATCGAGTGAGTAATTGTTGTGCGTGTAAAGCAGCTTATGGTGCCTCCACTTCACAAACCTCATCAACATAGTAAAGCCCCATGGTGGTCACAAACACTTTGCATAATTTACACACCACGGGGCTGACATTGAAAACGAAATTAAATAAATATGCTCGCAGCTGCAGGGCCGTCGCACAAGATACAGCTTACAGATACATTTACGCATGTGCGGATTTCGATACTCGGACTCCAGATACTTGCGGGATTTTGCTCGAAATGTAAGGCAGACTTACACGCCAAAAGGAAAGAGATACAGATAGCAGATATCCAGTAGAACAGTATCTCTTGGATACAGGCCGCCAAACGCTGATCGCCGGACAACAGAACGCGCCAATTGAGCGAATTACAGAAGATTTCGGTTGATGAGCCTTTTATACATACACTTTTGGCACTTAATACGGCTCTCACACAGGCTTATATTATGTGATTTATATTATATATAGTCCGCGGTGAGGTTGCCTGCACTGAGCCGGGGATGCTCGGACTCGTTTTTCGGAGGCTTATGCAACAAACTCCTGGACACTTTTGACTCTCGACTGCTCGCAGACACACTTTAGAGCGCTTTGACCATGTAAATGGCCGGCTCAAACTTGGCCCGGCTGCCAATTATTGTTATAGTTAGCTTATCACACGCTCGATGGCCTTTTAATTAGTGCCAAATGGGGGCGATTATCCGTGGGGCTAATGTTCAGCATTTGCAGTTGCAGTTTCGGCGCTTGTCAATGCCATAAACTGATTTCAAAACACGCTGAGCCCCCTTGTTTTATTTGTTGTTTGTCTCTTTTTTTATCCACTTTATTTATCTTTCCACGAACGCCACAGACACTGTGTTTAGTTGTCCCCTCCCCAAAAACGAAACTATCTCAAAGTTGAAAAAACGAAACGAACCGAGATCGAGATCCGTGAAACTGTCGCCTGCTCTGCGCCCAAGCTGGCACTCGACTGATCGAGCAAACGAAACTAAACCGATTCCAACTCAATCCAGAGACCGATTCCGAGTCCGAGTCCGAGCTCGGGGCTTCGGCTTTCGGCGATTCGCATCTGTGAATGGTTTTTCGGCTCTTTGGTTTTTATTTATATCACTCTTTGGGGGCGTACGTGCGGCCCATCGGTCAGTTGGTCAGTTTTACATGTAGTCAATCTCTCATTTGCTGTTTGTTCACACGAATCCCAGCTTGAAAATTACCCAAACAAGTGTTTGACAAAATATATGTAGAAAAGCTTTTTCGCGAACTTACAACGAGCAGATTTTACTGCTGAAAAATATAACCTCTTAAGGCATCAATTTGAAGAATTTTAGAAATTTTTTGTGCAATGGATATAAACATTTTAATTTAAAACGAATTGAAGTCATGGGTCGTAAATTTTTTTAAAACCCCCTCGAAGGCCGTCCAATATTCGCACCTTCACAGTTTTTGTATGGTTTTACCCCGATATGCATGCCTTAAATAATCCGGCGATAGCTTATCATATCACCGTGTTAGTTTCCGCAGATCAGCCTTTAGATTGGGCCACTTAGTGCTTAAAATAAAACAAACAAGTGTGCACTTTGACCCCCGCAAACAGAAGATAATCTCTGATATTGCAATATTTGCACAGCTAATTAAATTCGTAGCTATTTGGAATTTTACTTACCTCAAAAGTACAGTATATAGTAAAATCGGAGAAACAAGAGAGACAAGTCGTGCCGACTTCCTTCAAGATCGAGCCACGCGCTACTACTGAATGGACGTCCAAAGATTATCCATAATTGAACCGATCCGCCGCTGAGGGGCCTTTTTAACAACCAACCGATAAAGAAATAACTATCGCCTATTTTGAGTGTATTACCTAGATTAGCCGTGTTTTATTTGCACCGGTACGGATTAGGTACGTGCAATTGAAAGGGGCAAAGTAATGTCTCACATTCGACAAAACAAGTTGACAATGTTTATCAATAAACTATAACCTTCACGAATTTCATTAATTTAAGTAAAAATACTGTATTCAATTCGTGGATCGAATGTCTTAATGGGTCTTGTTACTATTCCATACATAGTATTTATAAAATGTACCCAATGCAAGAAGTACTTTATTATTGTTACTCGGCACGTGCAGTCGCCTTAATTCCATTGTCAAGAATAAAACACTAGCCGTATGCCACATTTTTATAATATATTGAAAAAAATTAAAATTTTATGAAAGAGACTTTAGGTTCATCACCGAATTAAGTAATCCTCGCTTTTTTTCGACACTTACGAATGGCATGCAAAATATTAAAAATCTCACCAAGAGCCCGACCTGAAGAGAGCCAGGTAAATTTGTTTAAAGAAAATATTTTTTTTGCTTGCTCAGAACGGAATATATTTTGGAATTAAGCGCAAATAAAGTAGTTAATTAATCAAGGCTCCCATGATTTTTCCTTCTTAAATCCTTAATTTAATTTCTTTCATTCTCATTCAGCGAACAGAATACCCAAAGATCGGGCATCCCAACCTCCCTTGTCAGGGTTGGCCAAAACCGTCAACGACCTAATCGATGACTTACGTCAAGATATTTCTGAGGAAAACGTGGAGACGCTGCAGCTAAGGGTCCACTTGCTGCGCTCCATAATGCCAGTCATCCAGTTGTCACCTTCAGTCCCTCCCCATAATAATCAAACGAGCCCCGAGGACACGGGTGAGGACTTAGCTTTATGAATCAGGATAATGAGTTAGACTCGGAGCCCGAGGCAATGAAATCGAAGCCAGATATGATCCTCTTTGAACCTCCTTCTCCTTCTTTTGTAGTTATCCACATTTGCATGTAATTAATAATAAATTTAATATATTTCCGGTTATTATTGTTATTATTATTATATTAACAAGTAACTTAGGAAAGAAGTATATTTCACCCAGACTTCCTGAGATCCTATTTCATGCGTTTCTGTTTTTCCCTTTTTATTTGAGAATATTTTAAAAAGTTTTCAGTTTCGTTAAAGAAAAAAGTATCTTATATTCATTTATTCATTTTTATATTTTATACTTTTATCTACCAAGTTGCCTTCCATTAATTAATCTAAAAGCTAACGTTCGTTTAGAACGAAAAAAATTAAATATTTTAAAGTGTGACCAGCTGCCTTGGAAGCGAAAATCGGTTTACCGATGCTCGGGATTATTTGGTATTTTTGTGGTATCGATAGTAACATCGATGTTTTTGCAGCTGACGAACATATGTTTTTGCCCACAGAAGACGCCACTGCTGCACCTGCGAAATTATGAGTAATTCCTCAAGCAAAATTCTTAAATAAAACAACAACAAGGGCCAAGACACTAAGCAGGGAGAGCGGAACGCAAGGAGCACCTGGTACGAAGGCAGTGAACTACAAGTGGAGGAGGAGCAGCGAAAGAAGCCATGTCAAAGGCGGTGAACAACATGAGCATGGGTGTCGTGGAGCCGCAGGAGCGTATGAAGCACCTGTCGCACTGCGGTAACCTTATCGAAGTGGACAAGAACATGCCAGTTACGCGGTGAGTCCGGACTCCAGTGTCCTTCGCCTCCAGGGTCGCGCCAGGCCCAGGCTCAGGCTCGTCCAAGGCCGCCACTGCGACCTTGCCAGGCTCGAAGGCTTCTCTCCCTCACAACCCAATGTGTATGTGTGTCCTTGCAGCTATTATCGCTCCGGCACCGAGATGCTGCGCATGGCGAACGTCTACCTGCGGGAGGGCAATCACGAGAACGCCTTCATCCTGTATTTGCGCTACATGACCCTCTTCATCGAGAAGATTCGCCAGCATCCGGACTATGGCAGCGTTAAGGCCGAGGTGCGTGACATCAACAAGAAGATTAAGGATGAAATCATGCCCACAACGGAGAAGCTACGCGCCAAGCTCCTCACGCACTACCAGCGCGAATACGAGCAGTTCCTGGCCAGCAAGGAGGCGGAGCGTGTCCGGGAGCTGGAGCGGGAACGGGAACGCGAGCGAGAACGGCAGCGTCAGCGGGAACGCGAGCAGGCTGGCGGTGGTGGTGTGCCGTCTCTGATACCAGCCAACCTGCACGTGCTCATCGACGAGGGTAACCAGCCAACGGCACCGGATCTGGGCTTGCTGGATCAGGTGGTCTATCCCAATGACTTCCCCACGGCAGCCAATAGGAGTCTGCCGGGATCGGGACTTCTGCTGCCAGCTGCCAGCAACGATGCCGACAAGACAGCCAAGTGAGTTTAGTCACACTGATAAATCCCTAAATATAATTCAAATTTCTTCATAAAAATTGAGATTAAATCTATAGTTTAACTTAACCTTCTATTTCCATATTCTATGAGTAACTTAACCGCAAAGAAATCATTCAAGCCATGGAAACTTCCATGACACCACCGTCAGTAATTGAAATTCAATATAGCTTTTCAAGACCGATCGAACTTCGTAAGCGATCCAAGTGTTTACTTATACTGGAATTCTTCAAAGTTTAATGTTGTTCTATCGGGGATATCCCAAACAAACATGAACCCCTTTTTAGCAAGCAAGGTTTGCTATTTGTCAAGCTATCGGTTTTAATTGCAGCTATAAAAATCGATCCCTGATTAAACCTGATAAGGCGACTGATACTGCCATTAAACTGATAGTACTATAATCTTAACGACTTTGCCCGATTTTTCCAATGATAGTTATGGGCTTAAATGTTTATTTAATAACTAAAAAATGTCATCATAGATTTATACTAATATTATTTATATTTTTATCGAATTTCGAATTTCTCAGCTCCAAGCCCAGCTTTGATCGCAACCAAAAGCCGTCTTACAACCGCATGGACTCTCTGCTGGCGGGCTCACTGCGCCTCGTCCACGTGCCCGGGGATACGATGGACGTGTTCCTGAAGCTGGCACATGCCAACACCTCGAAGAACATTGAGACGTGCGGTGTCCTGGCGGGTCATCTGTCCCAGAACCAGCTCTACATCACTCACATCATTACGCCGCAGCAGCAGGGAACTCCGGATAGCTGCAATACGATGCACGAGGAGCAGATATTCGATGTTCAGGATCAGATGCAACTGATTACTCTGGGATGGATACATGTAAGTAGTTTTCAGCATTTAAAATTAGGTTATCTGATCTTATCTCAATGGCAAGGTTCACATACTTAAGATTCCCAGAAAACATAACCGAATAAAGCACACAAGGGTTATCTTTATATGTTATGTGCTTGAACTTTGCATTAAAAACTTTTACTATAAACTTTTATTGCAGTTTAGGCCCAAGCTTTTCAATCCCAACTAAAATATTTCTCTATATTGCAGACCCATCCCACCCAGACTGCATTTTTGTCCTCCGTCGACCTGCACACACACTGTTCCTACCAGATGATGATGCCCGAGGCTCTGGCTATTGTGTGTGCCCCCAAGTACAACACGTGAGTCATGCCGCCCCTGACTGTGACTCATTTTAGATAGCTCAAGCTTATCTTTTCTCATTGCAGCACTGGTTTCTTTATACTCACACCGCACTATGGACTGGATTATATTGCCCAGTGTCGGCAGTCTGGCTTTCATCCGCACCCGAATGACCCGCCGCTGTTCATGGAGGCCCAACACATCCGGATGGATGGACAGGCCAAGATCAAGGTCATCGATCTGCGCAGATAGTCAGCGGAAGGCTCCAGTTCGGCTGTCCAAACAGTGATTTAACCAAGGAAATTACAGAGATTTAGAGAGAATAACTATTTTCGGGCATAGAGAGAAAAAGAGAGTTGTATTTTTGCAGGCAGTTGATCCATGTGGATCGTCTACACATCACTTTAAAAGCACTCTGCGGCATTTGTTGTTATTTATTGCGTTTCGGCCTATCCGTTCTTTGCATTCTTTAACCTAAAAGGACCCAATGTGATTTTCAATTGTGGCTTACCGTTGCGTTCGTTACTATCTATATATTTAATATGTTAGGCATTTGATTGGGGGAATACCCCGCATCCACAGACACACTCGAACACAGGCACCTTCACCTATGCTCAGCTTACAGTGCAAACTATTCGGATTGCTCTCTTAAAAGGAGCGTGTCCTTCTACCGCTTACTACATGCATTAACCTGTTGTTCAAAAACAAAGAATCATCATGAAAAGCTATTATTAAAACTGTGTGCATGCTTACCTATTGTACTAAACCGAATAAAAATTTATGATTAACGCAATGGTGTTTTATGTATTTTTAGTGGGCCATACAAATTTAATTTTATACTTAAGGCTCGAATTTAGTCGACCTTCGGTAATAAATTCAAGGATAAAGATAAATGTTATCTGAAAACAGAACTTTGCATTCAAAAACTACTGTGTAAAAGTTTATACTTAATTAATTATATATTTATTTATTTAATATTATTAATCTATGTTATTATCAATTTCCAAGCACATGGAAACTTTTGCCAGATGGCGCTGCGAATTTCCCAATCACTAGCTCAGCTGGGTAATTTCCCCTTGTAAAAGCTTTTCTTTTCACTCTGTGCGTAAACAGCTGTAGCACAAGCAAAGTAATTCTTACCAAAAATAAATAAATAATCTCAGCAATATATTTTATTGCACCCTAAATAAATGACCATCTCAGTCAATCATTCTCTTAATTTTCCAGCTCAAAAAAGAGCTTATTTAAGCATTTCCCTGCTGCCTTAACATTTCCCAGCTTAACCACCTTATGGGCCCCTCTGTTAAGTCATGTTTTCCATGTTTTCGCCCCCAGTTTAGCGCGTTTTCTTGACTTGCAAGGTTGGTCCCGGTACCGTTGTCAAGGTCCTGTTCCCAGTGCAGCAGCTGTCACCTCCATCCATTCGTTGTCCAAAGGAACAGGAACCTACCGTCCACGTCCAAGTGGTAATCCAGAGACCAAGTGAAGATTATCGCAATTTTGTGCGTATAAATCGATAAAAGAGGAGCTCCCTGAAACGGCAACCCACCCTGGTTGACTGACTCCCCACTGAACTTGAACTGCTGAAGGTGACAGGCAAAAGCCAAAAGCCAGCGCCCACACACACACAACAACCCAGAACACCCGGAGAGCCTCCCAACCGGATAATGCCAATGCACATCCCGTGTCCGGTTAATTGGATACCCGCCCTGCAAGTTGCCCGATGCCAAGAAGTAAGTGCACTCGGCGGAGCTTAGTCTTCGTATATTACCCAGCGTATATTGCCCTGCATCCCGCCTGCTGCATCAAGTGGTCGCCAGTTTGCGACTTAATTACCAGCGCCACCCCCAAAGGGGGCGCCTCCTCTATTCAGAGCTCAGAGCTCACCGTGGATTAGGGGCTCGTGTTTAAAAATAAGTGTGGCTGGCAAAAGGGAAGCAAAGAACAAAAGGGCCGAATAGCGGAAAAGTATGAACAGATGGAGCGTCTTAGGTGACTGAATGTGATAAATATCCCTTATAAATAAAAATAAAAAGAAAAATTATATTTCAGAGGGTTATAATTTATAAAATAAATATTTACTATGCTGTACGCATATAATTATTATATATAAACTGTTTTTCAAGTTCTCTTTCACCAAGAAATGAATATACCCTCAAATAAAATCTTGAAGTTCAAGAGCAATTAATTATTTTCTCTTGGAAATGTTTTTCCTTTGATCACGAATATATGTATTGCACTTGCCAGGGATAAGAAGACTAAAAGCAAGTAAATGGAAGAATGCATAAATCGGAGAAAAGGTCACAACAACGATGGGTTCTCAATTGAAAAGAGCCATGATATAAAATGATAACAGCTGACGTCGTTTCCTGCAGCCATCATCCATCACTCCGTAATAATACTGAAAAACGAGTATTGTTAAGCGAGCTAACGCGGAAGTGGAGCTCCCAGAGCTGCGTCTGTGTTTGTGCCTGTCGTGTCATAAAAAGGACACCCACTTTGACAGGACTAACAAGGGAAAGGAGTCCTGAACTGACATTTGGCTAACCTTCATGGCGAGAGAGTCAGCTGCCGGTTCGTGCAGAGTAGTTGGCTGCTCATGACTGGTGCTCGTAATTGTTCATTTTATTTAACGAACTCTAAGGATGGCGGGTGGCCTTGCTAATATTTTATCCGCGGGGCTGGGAGGTGGAGACGGCATTCCGCTGGCCCCAGAATGACGCGAATACACACAAACACAATTTTGTCGCCCCGCTCGGCTATTTTTAAACTCCCCAAAACACGCTTCATTCACGTGCCCTCGCCAGCTGGCCAACGATGCGTATACGCAATGTATCAGCACTGTCTTCGCTGCTCTCTTTGCATTTCAGTCTCTCTCTGCAGTGTCTAGCTGTCACTGTGTGTTTTCCTTGCAATTTCCCACAGCACGTGTTTACATTGTAAACAAAGCGGTGCCAAGCAGCTGTGAATGAAATGCAACTACTGAGTTTCATAAATGTTCACACTGGGAAATCGTCAACCACTTGGCACGCTCGAAAATTGCGACCTTGCCAGCCATGCATGTGAATGAACAGACGTGGTTAGAATAATAGGAATTAGGAATGGGATTTTATCGTTTATTTTCAATCGGGTTTTACTATTTTGTTTGGAAAGAAAGAAGTTGAGTTTTCAAGCATTTAAGGCTGCTTTAAATTAAAAGAACTAAGATATGATAAATGCCAAATCATTTGCTTTTAGTAAATATGTAAGCAGTTAATTTGTTTCAATTATTTTTCCCATTTTATTGACCGCAGCTGTTTGATCCCACCTTGAGGCCACTTAGAATGAAATTACTTCCGCAAACACATTGCACCTTATGGATCGCACTGCAGTTCTATTATCAAGTTAGGCACTTGTTTTGGCTTAGGAAAAAGCCCCTTTTAGCCGACATCACACCACCCATCCCGATTAGACCGCTTGTAATAATTTTCGCTGTTTTTATCACCACTGCTGCCATGATAATTGTAAAATTGCAGTGCCAAGAAAAAGAAGAAAACAATAACAAACAGAAATGAGAATCACAAATAATATGAATCCAAAATGTAATCGCCAGAGGGCTTCTCTTTATTTATTATTCTCTCTCTCTCTGCAAATATCTCTATATCGCCGTCGACGTCGCTGCCTCAGTAACTGAAAGCGGGAAAAGCTTTCGACAAAAACGGAACCGCAATTCAGAATGGAAAAGCAGCGCGTCGCCAACGGATGACAGGCAGGAAAAATAGTTAAACGCGCGCGTCCCCCACAAAAAAATAAACATATCGAATCGCTTTTGAAATTGCTAAACTTTGCGTTAAAAATAACCGGAACTCTGTTCGTGATTAATTCTGGATAATATCAAAGCAATTGCCACAAAATTACCATAAATTCTATAATTTCGAGGTAGAAATAAAAAATAAATCGCAAGTGAATATCGAAAAACAAGCATTCAGTGAAGGATTTAAAAATAATAACCTACGATTAAACTCCCCGTTAAATAAACCATCAAGATAATCGGTAATATCCGCAGATAACGCGAACCTGTCTGAAGTTCGCGGCTCTTCAAGAGACTTTTCGATTGTGTTCAAATTAGTGAATATGCCAGATAAGGATGAGGTAACGTTTGATTCAGGAAACTAATTAAATATTTGACTGATAACTGACAAATCAAGGAAGTGACTTTCATAATAAGGAACGCGCGTTACGAAATACGAATAGACAAAAGATAAATATTTGATATCTCCACAAAGCTCGCGGGGCAAAACAATTATATAAAGAAATAAAACAATATAATTCCAAGCGAAAGCTCTCAGAGCATCCAGTAATTCAACGGTATTCACCTTCAGTCCAACGGATTTGTTGTTCTGCTCACGACTTTGGAAAAGTCACCGCTATTATTTTAGACCGAGTTTCTCTGTTTCTCCGTTTGCAGTTCTTCTCAGTTTGCAGTCTCCGATCATTCCAGTTGCCCCCTCTATTTAATATCTCTCTGCTGGGCGATCTCTCTCTCGTGCTGGGAATCTCTCTAGCTCATTTGCTGTCGTCAATTAGCCAGCTGACTCTGGTCCCATGGCCCACCCTGCGTATACGTAATATGCCTGCGTTGCAGCTGTTGCTAATTCCCAGCATACTCGTAGTCCGGAATAAATAGTTGGCATTTAGTGAAAGCTTCCCCACATAATTCGAATGCATTCTTCCTTTGTCTGGAATTTCTCGAGCTTCCATTTGTTCATTTCTCTAGTATGACTTCAGTTAACGAGGGGGGGGGCAAAAATTACCCCATCGCCAAGCCAAAATGAGGAAAAAACTACAACCACAGCGATAATGAACAGCCGGTTTGACCTTGAGGGAAATTGCAAATAAAAACAAAACTTTAAGGCTCGCGCAACAAATTCCCATGAAGCCAAAACACCGAAAGAAAAGATATTTTTTATTTAAAAGTTCATATTATTTATATGAGGCTGGGTATTACATTCAGATTGTTGCTCAGATTTTTCCTGTGTACTCACCGACACAGATATAGTATCAGTGACAAGCACGTGCCACTCTCTGCAGGCGGGAAGAGTCGGGGAGCCTCTGCAACCTTTGACTGGAGAAAGGCAGGGCGAGGACCATGGCCAAGAAGAACTCATTATGCAAATGCAACAAAGCAGAGGTCAGGAGAAAATGTGAGGGGGGGAAATGGAGAAAGAGGAGTAAAAGGCAAACACAAGCCTAGTGACGGCAGCGACACAAAATCCGAGCAAACAAACAAACATATCGCTGCTGTCTGCCGTCACACGGGTCGTATGTGTAACATTTTCCGCTAGTTGGCGCCGGCCGAATGAAAGGAGGAGCAAAAAAAAGTCCCCAGCTTGTATGAATTTTTAAACATGCACAAGTTCATTTGGGGCTTTTCAAGTTCAGTGTGCAATGGCAACAAATTGAATCCGGGGGCTTAGGCAGAACTTCCTTTGATTACATTCCAGCTTGGTCAGATTGGATTGGCTTGGCATATTTCACACCCACTGAGGGCGAAGGCAGACTATAGAAACTAAAAGCAATATGTAAATTAAGCTTATCCTTCGGGGGATATATGTACATTTGTACACAAAATTAAATATTAAATCATTTTTGTTGGTCAGTTGCTCGAAAAATTTAAGCCCGTTTAATGTGCTATTCTGTAGCTGAGAATAGTACATTAAACGGGCTTAAATTTTTAAAGTATTCACATTGGAATTTTATGAAAATCCCAGGCAAACATTGAATAAATGAAGATAAATTAGGAAAATACACATGCAATAAATATTTAATGAATATTGATTACAAACAATGGTGTTTTGCGTGTGTTGTTATTCCTCGTTAATTAACACGCGCTTAAAATCATTATTTCAACTTGGAAGTTTAATTGCTTTTTCATGAAGCAAAAGTGCAGATATTCGAGCCAGGATAAATATGAATAATATAAGCTCATCAAGTGAATAAATCAGTTTTCGAATTTTCATTGCTCCCAATAAATATCTGATAGCATCGCAAATTGTGCAGCAAATTGCCGGCGAACGAATTCGTTTATTGCCACTGCCAATCGATTCGCTTGGGAGAGGTCAATGCGACACTTTCACGGATCCAACAGACACAATAACAAAATTAGGGAGAAGTGGAACAACTAAATAAGTCCAATAAATTCGCAAATTAAATAAGAACAAGAGCAGGTAGCTTAATGGAAATGATAATGCTAAAATTGTCTTTATTAGGCTACAAACAAAATTACTATAGAATTGCTCATACTTAATAGTTTTCAACTTCAACTCAAAGTATCTAAAAATTAGAATAAAAATGTTTTCAATGGTATCATATTTATATAAGATGTATTCAAAACATATTTTGCTACTTAGCTGGAACATTTAAATTTGAAAACCTTAATTTTCCAAAAATATCCTTTTTTCCAAGTGTAACATCTGTAAATAAAGGTATATATTTACCCACTTCGTCCTGTTACAACTCAATCTCTCGCAATCCATATTAATATCAGTTAATGAAGGGCTTTTTGCACCTTTGATAACATATCAATCATTGCTGCCTGTTTTACCTAGGGTATTAAAGTTCAATCAAACCAACACAACCTAATTACATATTTGCAGAATTCCGCGGTTGGGGGTTGGGCGCCATAAATGTTTTTGTGTTTCTGATTTTATTATGAAATCTGTTTTTGTTTTTCGCAATTCGCTCGGCACAAAAGCAGAGCGAGTCTGGGGACGTGAGATGAGATGTGAGGAACCCCCGGCAACCGAAAGAGAAAATTACAATTTCATCGCGTGCTAATCGCATTACGTCAATGGAGCAATTGATAAATGCGAGCGCTTGAGTCCCCGAGAATTGAATAAATTCAATATTTTCCATTGTGTGGTACTGGCATCGAAGTTGAACTTGTTGTTGACAGAGCTGCTGACCTTTTTGGCGATTATTCAGGCGGAATTGTGCATCGAACCGTCGAAGAGAGCGAGTAAACAAAGTGTGACATGGTAGTCCCATTAGATACCCGTTACTCGTACTCTCTTGACTAATTATAGGGTTTACGATTACAACATTGTCCCACTTATTTCAATCTTATCAGTTTACGCATGACAGGGAAACGGAATACTTAAATAGAATAAACATTTAACGGTTGTAAAGTAATATTTTGATCTGCAAATATAAAATGTAAGAGATTAGAAAACTTTATATATAACCCTCCCGATTAGTAAATTTTCAAATGAATTCAAAAAAGGGTTGAATACGTCAAAAAGATCTATCAAGATTAAGCTTTAAACATTTCTACACACCTCCTCCCTTACACCGATTATTAAGAGAGACATTAGAAGAGAATTCGCAAGCGTCAAAATGACCCTCAAAATAAAAGTTTTGCTCTCGCACTCGCTCTTTCCGTTACTCTCACTGAGGTTCTCGGGCCCCCACAGATAGTGGTGGTTCTGCGTCCGCCACTCGCAGTTTATCGCGGGAATAGAGACGGAGCAGTTGCTTCTCGAGCAACTGTGGATCAGATCGGTTTGCATTGATGAGCTAATTAGATGCGCCAACATTTGTTTGCGGAAACAACAGTAAACCAGAAGTAGCAGCCACTGGAAAAATAGCAATGCCTTATAACAAGCCTCTGCCAAATGTGAGTCAAAGCTTGGATTCTTGAGCGGCTGACACGTGTTGCTTTCGCACTCGGGCTTGAGCGACAGAAAGAGAGTGGAACAGTGGCGTAGTTACAGGGGGTGGTTTTTGGAACCCCTACACAAAGTGAAAGTGTATAAATGAGTTGACGTTATATAATGTTATATAAACTTTCGTAATGAATAATGTGTAATTTTAAAATAGTAATAAAACAAAAACAATTCTAAAAGTGCTTTCAAAATTAACCAAATTAATATGTATGCAAAATATACCAAAAATCCTGAACAAAATTTTGATATACATAAATTAATTTTTATTTACTAAAGAAAATCGATTTTCTTACCTTCTTTATTTTCGAATATTATTAATGTGGATACCCGCGGCCTCCACCCCTGGATTGATAGTGATAGAGTGTTGTAATTTTTTCTTTTGTTCTCTCTTTGTTTTCTTTTTCTGCAGACTCCCTCGCTCTTGAAGCGCGCCGGCACGGAGAAGCTGCGAGAGGTGTTCCTGAAGTATGCCTCTCTCCAGAAGAATGGCGAGCACTACATGACCAGCGAGGACTTTGTGCGCAAATTCCTCGGCCTCTTCTCGGAATCTGCATTTAACGACGTAAGTACGGAGGAAGCTCTGGCTGCACTCGGGTCATTGCAAGGTTATTTAGCATAGTTTGTCTGTCCGATAAGGCCATATCTAATCGCCAGATAGCTGCTAGCGCCACTACCACCGCCACAGCAACCTTATTTACACATAAGTCAAATCCCTGGCTCCCTACTCTGATTCACACCTGACCTTGACCCACCCGCGAAGTCGAAAAAAAAAAAACACAAAATAACCCGCCGACAATCACTTGCCTGCCTCGTGCCCGCCAGCCAACGTCACAGATTCTATTTTAATGGGTCCGCTTATCAGGTTTATGGCCTGAGAACCGATTTGAACCTGATCGTAGGTGCCCCCGCCGCCAGTGGAACTGATTCAATCAGGTGCCGAAGTCTGCGGGGGCAGTTTCTTTTATGGTTCCGTTTATCTCCCCACTAGAGGCTGACTACCGGTCTAATGTTCAATTAAAGAATAAGATTAACCTTTCTATCACTGGTAAAAATATCAGAAAACGTATCACCAAAAATTGCAATTCACTTTCCAAGAATTCTATAAAGTATCTATGAAAACCAACTTCTAACTGAAAATTGATAGCCTTTTATCATAGCTCTTTATATTGACTATCTTCAAGACTTGCACTAGCAAACCCTTGCCTTAATTCGAAAATCTATATACTTTATTAAATTAATCGGAATTCCTCATTATTTCTTGACAGGAATCGGTGCGGCTTTTAGCTGGCATTGCTGATACCAGTAAGGATGGCCTCATATCGTTCGCGGAGTTCCAGGCCTTCGAGGGTCTGCTCTGCAAGCCCGATGCCCTCTACAGGACCGCTTTCCAGCTGTTTGATCGAAAGGGCAATGGCTCCATCTCTTTTGGTGAGAAATACTCCCAAAAAATCCCCAATATAAGATTTAACTAAACTAACTCTTTTGTCCATCCACAGCTGACTTTGCTGAAGTCGTACAAAAAACCGAACTGCACTCAAAAATACCTTTTAGCTTAGACGGACCCTTTATCAAGCGCTACTTTGGTGATGTAAGTAGAAAAAGCGCAATGTCAAATAGTCCATAATTCTAATCTGTTTTTTGCATTTCCCACCTGGCAGAAGAAGCAACGCCTTATCAACTATGCTGAGTTTACGCAGCTGCTGCACGACTTCCACGAGGAGCACGCAATGGAGGCGTTCCGTAGCAGGGATCCAGCTGGCACTGGGTTCATCTCCCCCTTGGACTTCCAGGACATAATCGTTAAGGTCAAGCGCCATTTGCTGACCCCCGGCGTCAAGGACAATCTTGTTTCGGTAGATATCTGAGATGCATATCATCCAAAACCTTCCCTCTGACAATCGCCTTTAATTTTGCCAGGTAACCGAGGGTCACAAAGTGAGCTTCCCGTATTTCATCGCATTTACCTCGCTGCTGAACAACATGGAACTGATCAAGCAAGTCTACCTGTATGCCACCGAAGGTAGTCGCACAGACATGGTCACCAAGGACCAGATCCTTCAAGCCGCCCAATCCATGAGCCAGATCACACCTCTGGAGGTCGATATACTGTTCCATCTCGCCGGTGCTGTCCACCAAGCAGGGTGAGTGCTCCGATGTGGAGAAATTGGGATTTAGTGTTGCCAACTTGTGATCTATGAATAAGTTAGATATATTTGTATTTCCTTTTAAGTAGTTTTATAAATTGTGTAATTATGTTTTGCCAAAGGAATACACAGAAAAGGTTACTTGACGATGTTACAAATCACTAATTTGAATTTATTCTTTACTTTGTTGTGTATTGTGTATTGTTTGTAGAGTTTTTTTTTCACTATTTAGTGTAAATCTGAACAGGTATTTTATTACTTAAAGCCATATTATAGTAACCCTTAATCTAGAATCTGAACTCTCTAGACTGTGGTGTATTTATCAGGAGTAATTAAAGTCCGTGGCAAAATTCACAATTGAAATTAAAGTTGAATTAATTAATCAGTCAATATACGAGGGGGAGATATAAACCCGTTTTTTTAATAGATTTTAAATTGGCTTCCATATAAGCTTTAAATATGTTGCAGTTCAGTCAGGTCTCAATAAGGGCCAGAGTTAAAAAAATATTTCATGCTGCTGAATGTCCTTTAAAAAGCTTTGTAAATACCTTAAAAAGTGCATGAGTTACCCGGGGGGAATCTTAGAAAAAGTAATTTCAAGTGTCTCATGCTAACGCCCCTTGTTCTGTATCTTTTTCTCTCTGTGTTTCTCTTCGTGTTTCTCATTTTCTCTCCGCTGCACACGCAATTTTCACTTCTTTCTCCGCTGCCAGCTGGTGGAAGCGCAGGAGAAAGATAGCTCCACATAGGCAAGTGATATTGTCCAGCCCCAGCCTGAGTTTGCTTTTAATATTCGTTTATTGATCCACTCCAAGAATCCCACCCTAAACCTAACCTTGTTGGTGTCTCTTAGTTCCTGTGTTTATTTTATTTTGTGGAAATATTAACTAATTCTGGTAAAATCGAATATATCTGCAGCCGCCTCGACTACAGCGATCTGAACAACATTGCACCCGAGCACTACACCAAGCATATCACCCATCGTCTGGCAGACATCAAGGCGGTGGAGAGCCCGGCCGACCGATCTGCCTTCATTCAGGTTCTGGAGAGCTCCTACCGCTTTACTCTTGGATCCGTTGCGGGCGGTAAGAAAGCTCTTAGGAGTCCTTATAAAAATATTATTAATACTGTTATTTAACTGCAGCTGTGGGCGCCACTGTGGTCTATCCAATCGATCTCGTCAAGACTCGAATGCAGAACCAGCGGGCGGGCTCCTACATCGGAGAAGTTGCCTACCGGAACTCATGGGATTGTTTCAAGAAGGTTAGAGCAATAGGCCTAGAACTACGAACGAAACAAGTTAATTCTGTCCCCTTTTCTTCGCTTTAGGTTATCCGTCACGAAGGTTTCCTCGGCCTATATCGAGGCCTTCTGCCACAGCTAATGGGCGTGGCGCCTGAGAAGGCTATCAAGCTGACGATGAACGATTTGGTGAGGGACAAGTTCACGGACAAGAAGGGCAACATTCCCAGATGGGCGGAGGTGTTGGCCGGAGGAACTGCTGGTGCCTCGCAGGTTGTGTTCACCAACCCGCTGGAAATCGTTAAGATCCGTCTGCAGGTGGCGGGTGAAATTGCCGGCGGGTCCAAGATCAGTGCCTTGTCCGTGGTGCGGGAGCTGGGACTCTTTGGTCTCTTCAAGGGTGTCAGGGCCTGCCTGCTGCGCGATGTGCCCTTCTCTGCCATCTACTTCCCGACCTATGCCCACACCAAGGCCATGATGGCCGACAAGGACGGCTACAACCACCCGCTCACCCTGCTGGCCTCCGGTGCTATTGCCGGTGTTCCAGCCGCCTCGCTTGTCACGCCCGCCGATGTCATCAAGACCCGCCTCCAGGTTGCTGCCCGCTCCGGACAGACAACATATACGGGAGTCTGGGATGCCACCAAAAAGATCATGGCCGAGGAGGGACCACGCGCCTTCTGGAAGGGAACAGCAGGTAAGCAGCAATAAGGGACGAAAGGACGAAAGTAATTATTTATTTATTAATTAACATGTCCTTCTCAGCCCGTGTGTTCCGATCGTCACCGCAGTTTGGCGTAACCTTGGTGACATATGAGCTGCTGCAACGCCTCTTCTACGTCGACTTTGGCGGCTCCCATCCCAAGGGATCGGAGGCGCGCAACATTACGACGGAGACGTCGGCGGCGACGGCGAAGGTCAACATCGAGAACCTCGATCACATCGGCGGCTATCGGGCGGCAGTTCCGCTCCTGGCCGGCGTAGAGTCCAAGTTCGGCCTGTACCTGCCGCGATTCGGACGCGGAGTTGCCGCCGGCACGCCCACAACGACGGCGACGACCGGATCCTGATTGTACTGGCGCCACCGCCTGCCCAGCGCCACGTAGTCGATGGGATGCGAGCAAGTGACGGATGGATTGGGGCTGCTGCGAAGCAGATGAGATATATATTTTGCTAGGACGCGTTTACACAAAATACACACAGAAGCACTGAGGATATTTGTAAAGAAGATCAGATCAGGGATCAGGAGCAGCTCAGAATCTATCATACTTTTGTATCTGAACAGCAGGGAAAAAACCCACGACCCCTGCGTCACCCGGCTCTGAGCAACTGTTTTTATCACACCCAAAACAACAACAAAATCAAAACAAAAACGAAATAATAATTGTAAAAGCTATTAAAAACTATTTAAAATCGATTTTAGCGGGTGCAATTATATTAAGGCAAGTGTAGAATTGTTTTTGTAAACTTTGTTAACTAGTTTAAAGTCTAGAGCAACTACCAATCACACTGAACGTCATCTTTTGCACTCAATGGAACTATAAAAGCGTAATCCTTCTAATCTTAGTACGAATTTGTTCAAAACAATTATCAAGCAAAGGAAATGCAATGAATGACCTCTTAGCTAATAAATAAAAATTTAAACAAATAAAAAAACTCATGTTTAAAACTAAAGAGATACGGGGAGAGATGTTTTTGTTTATTGGATAAATATGGCTTGGATAATGGTTAGTTGCTGAGTTAAGTTTAATATTTTAAAGCATTTGACTATTTAGGACTTCATGTTGCAACAAAGAGAAGGCGCAAGCGAATTTTCACGGCCTGTGTTCGTCGGGTAAAAAGGTGGTGGTCTAACCTTTCTTAATGTTTGCCTTTAATCAGACAGACAGGTGTTTTTCGAATGACCCTCTTAAATGCTTATTATAAATCGTCGCAGAATTTTACATTCGAATTTTTTGAGGTTGAGGGTGCCATCGTCACTTTTATCTCACCTTAAGAGGTGTTTTTGTTTGATACCAGAAGTTATTGTATGAAACTGTTTTTACATTTTTGAGTGCCAATTTTGAAACTAGTTACATTATCTGTTATTTTTTTTTATTTTGTTTTATAACAATTAATCGTAACAAAATTTGGTATCAGAAATTCTTTGAGTTAAATGTGCGATCGTCACTTTTATCTTACCGTGATGAGCTTGATTGGAAGAGACGGCAAAGTTTTAGAAGGAGAAGGGAACAGTGGCGGTGTTAAGAGGGGGTGGTAATTACATTTATAAACATTCGTAGCATTGAATAATGTGTCACTTTCAATGTGCTTTCAAAATTAACAAAATTAAAATGTATGTCAAATAGAAAAAATATAAATATATTCGTCGTACTTTTTTTTCTAAATCAAACTGATTTTCTTAATTCTTGCTCTTTCGTTAATCTATTTTATTAATGTGAGAGCCAGCGAGTATCTCGGGGGCTCCGCCCCTGGATTAACAGTAAGAGTGATTAAAAATGTTGTAATTTTTTCTTTTGTTCTCTCTTTGCTTTCTTATTCTGCAGACTCACTCGCTCTTGAAGCGCGCCGGCACGCAGAAGCTGCGAGAGGTGTTCCTGAAGTATGCCTCTCTCCAGAAGAATGCCGAGCACTATATGACCAGCGAGGACTTTGTGCGCAACTTCCTTGGTCTGTTCTCGGAGTCTGCATTTAACGACGTAAGAACTATTTGAACATATTCCACTTCCGGACAGTTATTAACATTTTTCAAAAGTATTTAAATTTTCTTTATTTATAAAATTCCATATAATGTACTGTTCTAACCTATCTTAAAAACTTTCACTAACAAACCATTTAATTTGGAAGTCTATCGATCTTATTAAAATAATCAAAACTTGTTTTTATTTTTTGACAGAAATCAGTGCGTTTTTTAGCTTATATTGCTGATACTAATAAGGATGGCCTTATATCGTTCTCGGAGTTCCAAGCCTTGGAGGGACTGCTCTGCAAGCCCGATGCCTTCTACAGAACCGCCTTCCAGCTGTTTGACCGAAAGGGCAATGGCTCCATCTCTTTTGGTGAGAAATACACCCGAAAATCCCCAATATAAGTTTCAACTAAATTAACTCTTTTGTTCATCCTTAGCTGACTTTGCTAGAGTCGTAAAAAAAAGCACACTGCACTCAGAGATACCTTTTAGCTTAAACGGACCCTTTATCAAGCGCTACTTTGGTGATGTGAGTAGAAAAAAACACAATGTCCATAATTCTAATATGTTTCTTACATTCCCGCCTGGCAGAAGAAGCAACGCCTTATCAACTATGCTGAGTTTACGCAGCTGCTGCACGACTTCCAAGAGGAGCACGCTGTGGAGGCGTTCCATAGCAGGGATCCAGCTGGCACTGGGTTCATCTCCCCCTTGGACTTCCAGGACATAATCGTTAAGGTCAAGCGCCATTTACTGACTCCCGGCGTCAAGGACAACCTTGCTTCTGTAAGTATCTGTGTAGTACATCTGGCGAGTCCTTCCCTCTAAACTTTGATTTTTATTTTGTCAGGTAACCGAGGGTCACAAAGTGAGCTTCCCGTATTTCATAGCATTTACCTCGCTGCTGAACAACATGGAACTGATCAAGCAAGTCTACCTGTACGCAACCGAGGGCAGTCGCACGGACATGGTCACCAAGGACCAGATCCTTCAAGCCGCCCAATTCATGAGCCAGATCACACCTCTGGAGGTCGATATACTGTTCAATCTCGCCGGTGCTGTCCACCAAGCCGGGTGAGTGTTTCGATGTGGAGATTTTGGGATATAGTGTTGTTTTTGTGATAGCTTCAAATAGGCAAGGGATATTGTCCATTTCCTTTTTTTGTTATTTTTGTCACTCCAAGAATCCCCACCCTAAACCTAACTTTGTGGGTGTCTCTTAGCTCCTGTTTTTAATTCCGGTAAAATATTTCTGCAGGCGCATCGACTACAGTGATCTGAACAACATCGCACCCGAGCCCTACACCAAACATATCACACATCGTCTGGCAGAGATCAAGGCGGTGGAGAGTGCGGCTGACCGATCAGCCTCCACCAAGTTTCTGGAGAGCGCCTACCGCTTTTCTCTTGGGTCCATTGCAGGCGGTAAGATAGCTATTAGGAGTCCCTATAAAAAAAATATTTAATATTAATTTTAAACTGCAGCTACGGGCGCCTCTGTGGTCTATCCAGTCGATCTCGTCAAGACTCGAATGCAGAACCAGCGGACGGGCCGCAACATCAAAGAATTCGTCTACAAGAACTCATGGGATTGTTTCAAGAAGGCGAGAAACATGAGCCTACTAGCTAGTCCATCTTCTTTAAATAGTATAGAAGTTAATTGTTCCATTTCCGTCCCCTCAGGTTATTCGTAACGAAGGTTTTCGTGGCCTATACAGAGGCCTGCCGACCCAGCTGATAGGCGTTGCACCGGAGAAGGCCATCAAGTTGACGATGAACGATTTGGTGAGGGACAAGTTCATGGACGATGATGGCAAAATCACCCCATGGGCCGAGATGGTGGCCGGAGCAAGTGCTGGTGCCTCGCAGGTTGTGTTCACCAACCCGCTGGAAATCGTTAAGATCCGTCTGCAGACGGCGGGTGAGGTTCCCGGCGGGTCCAAGATTAGTGCCTTGTCCGTGGTGCGGGAGTTGGGACTCTTTGGTCTCTATAAGGGAGTCAGGGCCTGTTTGATGCGCGATATGCCCTTCTCGGCCATTTACTTCTCGACCTATGCCCACACCAAGGCCATGTTGGCCGATAAGGACGGCTACAACCGCCCGCTCACCCTGCTGGCCGCCGGTGCTATTGCCGGTGTTCCAGCCGCCTCGCTTGCCACGCCCGCCGATGTCATCAAGACCCGCCTTCAGGTTGCGGCCCGTTCTGGACAGACAACTTATACGGGCGTCTGGGATGCCGCCAAAAAGATCATGACCGAGGAGGGACCACGCGCCTTCTGGAAGGGAGCAGGAGGTGAGCAGCGAGGTAGGATGAAAGAAAGTAATTAATTAATAACCTCTCAGCCCGTGTGCTCCGATCGTCGCCGCAGTTCGGCGTGACCCTGTTGACCTATGAGCTGTTGCAGCGCCTCTTCTACGTCGACTTTGGCGGTAACCAGCCCAAGGGATCAGAAGAGTTCGAGCCGACGGAGACGTCGACGAAGCCGGTGAAGAACCTCGATCACATCGGCGGCTATCGGGCGGCAGTTCCGCTCCTGGCCGGCGTAGAGTCCAAGTTCGGCCTGTACCTGCCGCGATTTGAAAGCGGAGTCGCCGCTGATACACCGACGACTACGACGACCGGATCCTGATTGTACGGGCGTCACCGCAGCTCCACGTTGTGAATGGAAGCTGCTGCGAGTCAAATGAAATCAGATATATTTTTTGCTAGGACGCGTACACACAGAAGCACTGAAGATATTTATATTTAACGAGGAGCCGATCAGGGTTTAGGGACAGCGCAGAATCTATTATACTTTTGTATTTGAACAGCAGGGTCGTAACCCGACCCCGGCATCCGGCTCTGAGTAACTGTTTACAAAAAAGAAAACATTTAAAACAAAAACGAAATTATAATTGTAAAAGCTATTTGAGAGTAAAAAAAAACGATTTTACCGGGTAAAACTATATTTAGAACACTTTTTTTTTATATAAAAAGAAATACGGGGAGTAAGGTTTATGTTTATTGGTTAAATATTATTTTGATAATGGTTAAGTACTGACTAAGCCATTTGTAGATTTTTAAAGCAACTATGCATGAAAGATAGAAAAATATTAGCTTAATAAAATAATCTTTTTATAACTCGTAAATCTCAGCCCTTAATATATTTGAATATGAACTTTATTACATATTTTAAGATTCGTAACCCACTCCTCTTTAGCTTCTTTAATTCTAATTTAAAAAGGGAAGACAAGCCGGCCTTAATCTCAGTCTTTACCCACTCCGGATTGAAGTAGACCACCGGATTTTAAGATCCGCCCCTTGAAAGCTGAAAGCTGCTGGCCAATTCAATCGAGCGTCTAATGCGTGGCCAACTGTCGACAACAAAGGGTCGAAACGCATCTGATTAGAATCGTGCGTCCGTGGTGGGCATTTGCAAATCGATGTTGACAAGTTAATTTGAGGCCCAGGCCCAGTTGCCTTTCTAGGTTGCCCAGACTCGGTTTCGAAGTCACCAACTAACCGCCGACCATGACCAATGTCAAAGCCAAGGCGAACCGTTAGAGATCCGAGAAGAGGCTTCCCACATCTGCCCTAATGACCGGGTGCACTGGACTGGAGATCGGTTTCCAATCATTGCCCAGCGGTGGCCATAAAAAGTCGAAGCCTCAGGCCGGACTTGATGCAGTTTCGATTTGGAGTTCGAAGGGAAAACAATGCAAGTGCAGTCGGGTCTGGTTCTGTTTTTACTCGGAGGGTGCCTCCTGATCGATCGGTGTGTGTCCGGGGAGAGTCTGGCGGATAAAACGTGGATACCCCAACTCAAGAAGCTGCGCAGAGATCTGCAAGAGTGCTATCAGTCCGGTGTCAGTCAGAGTCTGTGGTCATGTTTCCGTTCGAGGAGTCTACACATCTTCGAGGACATTATGACGTCTCCAGAGATACCCATATACGACGGCGTTCGCCTGGTGACTGCCCCAGATGCCACCACCAATTCTTCAACTCCCGAGGATGAACGAAAGGATCTGAAGCACTTAACCTTCTTCGACCAATTGGCTAGAAGTCTGGCCAGGGGCCTGACCACTCACACACTTCAGGTGAACCTCGGGAAGCTGACAGAGCGATATCTCAGCAGTGGTTCGTCTTAGATAGGCTTTATATCTTTCGTAATGTTACTTTGGGAGTTTATTTCCACTAGAAACTTCCACCACCGATCAAGTGGGCAGTGCTAGGGTGAGACGACATCGCTACAACATGATCATCACCATGATGTTCGGGGTCACCGCCTTGGGGGCCATCCTAGTGCCCATGGGCTTCCAAATGCTGAGCATAGTGAGCGGTAAGGCCCTGTTGCTGGCCAAAATGGCTCTGCTACTAGCCTCCATCAATGGACTAAAGAGGGTAGATATTACCAGTATAATCTTCAAAGTGCTCTTTCACAGCTCTTTTTATTGTTGTTTTGTCACAGGTGGCCAATAGCGGACTTCACTATGGACTCTACCATGTGCCAGGGGAGCATTTGGGAGGATACTATGACAGGGGGGATGTAAATCATCCCAGGAATGTGCCCATACCCGTGGCAGTAGCCCCTTCTCTGGATATGGGGCTGTAATGGGGATAAAGTCAAAGAATAACTCTTTACTTATAGACAGTTTGTTTGATTGAAATCGATTTGATTAACTAAAATAAAATTCATGAAAAGATTAGTCTAATTTGTTTCTGATTTATTGTTAAATATTAAGAAAAGGTTTAACAAGCTAGTTACTTTTTAATAAAATTTAAATGTCAAATTTGGAAGTATTTGATGCTTGAGTTACAATTGTTGTATACTTTTTACCTAGCTTTTGATACAATAGATTTCTTACAGAAAAATAAAATAAGCTTATCTGATAGTTTGAATATGAAACGGTTTCCTAATTTAAAAAGCTTTCATTGAGCTTTATATCCGGCATCTACGTTGGCAATGCCTCAACATAAACTCACCAGAAAAACTAAGTGTGGTGAAAACCAAAGCAGCGGCAAATATTTCAAATGCCTGCTACGAAAATCGAATGAATATAATAGAAAATTGCATAAAAACAGAGGAAATGTTTATAAGCAAAGAATTTAAAAGAAAAATGTAAAGAAAACTTTATAAAACTTTACCATCAGAACGCTTGTCGATGATACGCCCGCCATCATCTGCCCACCAGAAAAGTGACAGGGCAAACAATCAACTGAAAAACCCCCTTTCAGGACGACTCAGCCAGAGTGGCTATAAAAGGAAATGCGCCGCTGATAAGGGCCAACACTCGGTCGTTGTGCGGCAGCGTTGACGCATCGTCCTCGTCGTCGTCCTGCAACGGTTTCTTGGTTTCTTGGTTTTTCCCCCAAAAAAACGGTTTCCCCGACGCCATTCAAACCCGCATCAAGTATACGCAGAGTGTTCCGAGCTAGCAACGCGTTTTTTTTTCCCGTCGCTAATTCCACGCTCTAATGAAGTTATAGGGTGCGTGATTCCTGCGCTAATCTCTGGTCAGGCCAAGGATCAAAAGGAGTCGCTCCAGACTTCGACGGTTAATTAAAAGGTTGCCTTCAGAGTCCACCTTCAAAAATCTACCCGCGGAAATTGGCAATTTTGCTCCTTTGTTTCGATAATCGGAAGTAGCGATGAAGTTGGTCGTGTACCTCTACTTGTCCATGATTGTGCTGGGCGTTCAGGTGAGTAGCAGTTTACACGTTGACTTAATATCTCTAAAGAGATTAGCCATGTAACTCAATTACAAAAGAAAAAAAAGTAGCCATGTTCTAAGGACCAAACATAATTTTTATACCCTTGCAGAGGGTATTATAATTTTGCCATGATATTTGCAACGCAGTGAAGGAGGCATCTCAGACCCCATAAAGTATATATATTCTTGATCAGCATCACCAGCCGAGTCCATCTAGCCATGTCCGTCTGTCTGTCTGTCCGTCTGTCTGTCCGTCTGTCTGTCCGTCTGTCTGTCCGTCTGTCTGTCCGTCTGTCGGTTTCTACGCGAACTAGTCTCTCAGTTTTTGAGGTATCGGGCTGAAATTTTCAGCATAGTCTTATTTCTTTAGCACGCAGTATATATGTCGGAACGGCCGAAATCGGACCTCTATATCCTATAGCTGCCATAGGAATGATGGCGAAATTAATGTACAAAAATTTTTAATTTCTCTGTTTTTCAACGAATTTCTATAAATTTCGAGATATAGTCGTTTTTTATAGTTCTAGAATTACGGTTTTAATTTCATTAAGATCAGACAACTATATCATATAGCTGCCATAGAAAGGATCGGTCGATTTATATGAAAATGTAAAATTCTACATGTAAAATGTAAAATATACAAAATTTACATAATTTGACATTTTTTTTTACATTACCAAAATAGATCGATTTTCAATGATCCAATTGCTGACTGCAAGGGTATATAAACTTCGGTTTACCGAAGTTAGCTTTCTTTCTCGTTATTTCGAAGTTTTGAGCAACTTTTAATTGATTTCAAATCGATAGAGAGTTGTGTACTTCCAATTCGCACATGTGATTTTTAGAGACTTGCTTTTAAAGGAAAGTTATGAAAAGTATCACAGAAATCGCTAAACATTTTTAAATTCATTAAAAATCTGTCTAAAAGTATGCAAAGAAATATTCAAGGAATTCATTTCAATGTAACTTGGGTTTCTTTTGTAAAGTGGAAAGCTTTGTAGCGTTCTTTAAGTGATTTTAAATCCACAGCAATTTTTGTGTTATTCCTGTATACTATAATTTTTCTCAACATTTCCCAATTAGTTTTCACACTTCAAAAGTCCAAAGTTGAAGCCAAATTCCACAACTTATACTATTTTTCCTCTGTGCAGCTGTAGGTGACAGGCACTCGCTTGTAACACCTTGTAATTTGATCAACAAGTTGGGCCAACTTTTGTTTCTATGTTTTTGGTTTTCTTTTTCTAATGACTTGATCTAATTTGTTCCGGCCGAGATTTCTGGCCTGATTGATTGATTCTCGCTTTCGCAGTTATTGGCAAACTTTTAACATCCCCGTCGGCTTCAATGTTGTCTTGTGCTAGAAACAGATTACCTTCATTAGGCTCACGTAGGACAGGCCCGGCTAGTAATCAGTCCAAGCGGGTCAGCGGGTCAAACTTTTGGGCGGCGCAAATGAATATTTAATTCGATTTGGTAATGGCCCAATCGGAGAAAAGTTTCCCATGACATTTGGCTGCAGTCAAAACATAAATAGAACTCGTGCTGACAAATCGGCTAATTATGATTGAGACTCTTTCCAAAGACAGATAAGATAGCAGAGGGCCAAAAATAACCCATCGAATCCATCTTCTCCTGCAAAAGGGGTTTGCCAAAATAAAGGATGGTGATTACACAGGAAACAAAAGTATTCAGTCTAAGGATTGTTTGTTTTTAAATATAAGATTTGAAAAAAACGTAGATTTCTGAAATATCATTAAACTTGATATTGATATAACCAAAAAAATATTATTAACCTTATTCTGTTGCATACTTTTAGGTGGCATCACTTACGATTTTAAATCTGTAGTAATCTCCACTTTATCCTGCAATCTTTAAATGTTAAACTAATAGTAGTTTTGTTAATTAAATAATTTTGGGTTGATAATTTAAATCATAAAGAAATGTATGTACTTATGGCACCAAAAAAAAATGAATAACTCTAGCAACTTCATCGAATTCTTCAACAGTGAAACCCGGAACCCAATAATATAAGCAATACCAAATTATTTAAATTTGTGTATATCAAGATGGCAAGCCACAAATAGAATATATTTCCATATGACAACCCTCCGTATTGTTGTATTTCTCGGCCTCTGTGTGCAGCCTGCCATCCATCAATTGCAGTGGCTTTCGAACTGTTTGCTTAATGGCAACATTGTGGGCTAAGTCAAGAGGCCAGGAATCCACATCAATGGCCAAGGATAAATGTAAATTTCGCACCTGCCACTGAGCACTGGTGGGCGTTGGGGAAAAGCTGACACTCTGCGGGTAGGAAAAAAAACGGAACGCAAGAACATCCGCAACAGTCGAAGGCAGGGCAGGGCAATTGCAATGAAACTGCAACTCTGCAGGCGACACCCATTCATTGTATGGTCACTCACTGCGACATGGATGAGATTTTCCTACGATTTCGCAAACGCTTTTCCCCGGGTTTTCCCGCCGCAAGCTATCCGCTTCCTGCTCGATTTCCAGAGAGAGACCTGCACTTGATGTGCGCTTAATGTTGACACCGACGCTTTGGCACTTTACAGCCATTTAAGCCGGGACATGACAGCCGCACCCCTGCTGTCCCATTTCCGTCGGGCATTTCCCCTGTTTTTCCGTCTCCGTTTCTATCGCTTACTTTGCACTCCGGCAACATGTGAGAACGACAACAATTAAACCATGAATGTCATTGCATGCAGCAAAAGAAGGAGTTGTCGAGCGGGAAAAGAAAAGATAAGCTCCTGACGGAGAGGTTTACTCCAATTGCTGCAACCACAAAAGGGGTCGTTAGGTGAATCAGCATCTCTGAGAGGGATATGGCCTCTTGTTGTCATCTAATTTCCATACAATTTCCTTGGTCGCATGCACTGGAAGAGGATAACTGAACTCTAATTGAAGCTAGCAAGGATGCCAGACTCATTCCGGTATCTCGCGTTCAAAAAGATGAATTTTCTAGCCTCATTCGGGTAAAATATGGTTCAGGGTTTCGCCAAATAAAATTTCCATAAATTGCCTTCGTCATGTAACGGCAGCAGCCGCGCGAAATTTATGCCGTGTATTCAATTTCGTCCTGGCGGAACTCTCCTGCATAAATCTGCACTGCAATGTGTGTGTTCAATAAAAATCGGTGGGCAGAGGATGCTCCGGCATTTAGGGCAGAACTAATTTCCGTGCGGGAAATGCGAAGCACCAGCTGCCGAAGGGTGTTAGATTCCGCATATGAACGAAATCGATTCGCCTTCCGTCAACTTTTTGGCCAAATTGCATTTTACAGTTCATTTGCGGTTGCGGGAAATTAATTAAATGATTAAAGCTGGCAACACTCGCCCGTCCTGCCGCCAAAGGTGAAACGGTGCGTATGCGTAATCGAATTCATTTGCGGTTTTCGTCGTTAATCCTCGGCTCTCCACTCGACGGCTATGAACTCTGACAATCGCCGGGCTTAACTTTTAATCGCAGAGATGGGCCTGGCTGGGTTAAATGAATTGATTGTTTGATAGAGCGGCATAAATATAGGGCAACCGCACAGAAATATTGAAAATGTCTCTTAATTAGTTATATTTAGTCAATTTGATTTTGTACAAATATTGCTTTAAAGCGATCGATTGTTATTGGATTATTTGCGATTATCCTTTCTACTAAATATATTGCATTATTATATCAATTGAGAAGAAGAAAAAGATAAATAATTGAGTCCTCTGCAGATAATAGAAGGCGTTAGTTGATTGTCCTCACTCTCCCTTTGGAGCTTTGGAGTTTTTGGCACTCCCTTGAGACTCCTTGTTCCGCATAAGTCCTTCCGCTCTCCACTCATTTGAAGACGATTCATTTGACTTCATTCCGACTTGAGCAATGCTTAGTTGGCAGTTCTCCTTTAGCATCCGGCATTATGCGCATATTTGAGCCATCATCACTCAGTTAGGCAAATCCTTTCAGGACGACTTGTTCGCTGGCTCGTCGAAACTTACGCTGGCCATAAAGGCGTCTAAATATTTGATGGTCGCCGCATTCATTGGCAGCCTGTTGCTCTGGCGGACTCCGGCGAGTGCATCACTTATTCATGGCCAAGAAATATAGAGTCTTCCTCCGCCGAAGTACAGAGTCCTCTCGCTTAAAGCTCTCCCCTTTGAAGCTATCTCATAACTTAGTCATTCTGCCACCAACGATGCCCACTCCAGAGGAACAGTGTTTGTCGTGGCCCACGGATTACCATCCGATCTCCTGCCGCGCTGTCGAAAGTCAATATTTACCTGACCCCTTCCGAATAAAGGATAGCAATCTAGCCAGGTGCTTCCTGCCTCTTGCCCCCAGAAAATTTCCTTACGTGGGTGTCACATTCATCGCGCGAGCGAACTCTTAATCAAGTCACAAATATTTCTGGCATCTTGATTCGCGGCTGTGGCGTGCGAGGACCTGATTCGCATATCCCTGGCTAATTAGCGGCTTCTGGAGTGACGTGAATAAAGGACGACCTTGAGGGATCAAGCCGCCCCCAGCCCAGTCCGCAAAGAATCTCTGACAATGGATGTTGGAATTGATTTACTCTGCGAACGAACAACAGGCTCATTAATCAATTTACGCATCCAAAAATATGAATGAACATTTTTAAAATGCAAAAAAGAGGAAAGCAAACCAATTGAATATTCAGATTTTTAATTTTTAAACTTTGGGAATTCAGGTCACGCTTGATGAATCAAATAACAATTTATAATAAATACAAACAAAAAAGTCAAACAACAACACCAAACTTGATGTATTTTGTATATAAAAGAGTCATTAATCATGGCGGTAATTAAGCATTAAAGAGGAAAGGAATTATAAAGTTGGGAATATTTTTAATTCAAGAAAATTATATTGAGTTTCTTTTAATTTGTAGTTTACTTCAGAGCAAGTTCCTGGTCTTACTAAGTCTTAAAGGAATAACTAAGAAGAATATATTTCAGAAATACATTTTGTTAGTCAATATAAATGTTTTAAAAGAGAGTTTAAATTCAATAATTAACATAATATAATTAGAAGGTCTGTGATAATTATGTTTAACACTTTTTAATGCCTGCTCTGGATTCCAGATAAGTTTCTTAAGGAATTATTCGTTAGAAATATATTTACTGCCCCAGCTGCCCCAGCTAAAAATAGATCCTAAATGATGTATCTATAAATATCACGCATTCTGAAAAGTTTCCACTTTTATTGTAACAATTCAACTGAAAGGCTAATAAAGGCCGCTCCTTCAAGGGGCAATGAGTGCAGGAATGCAAGTTTCACACAAGTGAAAGTGAAAGGACCCCAGCTTATGGGGTTTCGTGGCACGTTTTGTTGCTATTCCCATGGGACTCTTCTATTTCTGAACCACAAAGTTTGAATGGATCTCCGTGGCAACTTTCGGATAGCAATCCATCCCCTTGGAACCTTTTCAGGGGAGCAGCTGGCGCATCCTGCGTTTCGCCTTTTTCATTTATTTATTTTTTTAGTTCGACAAAGGAGAATCTTGATGGCAGCATTGTGATTATGCAAATGAGGCAGCGACAAGTGTGTTCAAAGGGATCATGTTTATTATTTATTTACTGCCTGTTGACAGTTTATCCAGCAGACTCGCTCGAATCTCGATGTCCTCCCAATCCGATTGCCCAAAGATTTGCGTGGTGTGACGTCAGAGTAGTGCGGGGGATTCAGGGGATATTTTAGGACTGCGGCTTAAAGCTGCTTAGGCATAAACCGCCACTAATTGACAGTTCCATAACGCCCCGACGACTCGTTAAAGCCAAAGCTCGAGTGTTGCGCAAACAAATGTCCCAAAGGCCAAAAACTTTTTGGCCTTAACTCAATTATTTGAGCCCGCGGCCAAACGCGTCACCATTTATCAACCTCCTCCTCCTTCTCGGCGGCCCCCGCGGGGACTGGGAGGTCCTCGGTGGACTTCCTGGCGATTTCAATTAACAGGAAAATCTGCAACACAAAAAAAAGGCCACCTCTAATCAATCATAAAGTACCAAGAACCAGGGCGCGCAAAAAAAGTGAGTCAAGGATGGAGGTCGCCTTTCTTAAAAACTTTTTAACTTTGCCCCCAATTTGTCACGCTTAAAAGTGGCCCCCTGCTCCTACCGCCTTAATTTATATATATTTATATATGTCTTTCTTGGCTGAGCACGTTCCGGGCGTCATCTGCTCGATTCTTGTTTATTGGAGAATCGTGTGTGGTAGTTTAATTAAAACTGGCCATTGTCCTCTGTCGCAACTGACCTCTTGTCCCCGAATCCCCTGCACTTGCATTGTGGCCGCGTCCTAAGTGCCGCATTAGCAGGACCCCCTGCCGAGGTTCTTTCTTTGCGTACAACTGCAAAAAGTCGGCGGACATTAGTCGCGGACATCCCGCTGATCCGCTGGCTAGGACATGCCCCACCTCTGGTTTCGATGTCTGTCTATTGTGCTGACTGAATGGCGAATGGGAATAGCCCAGGGATGACTGCTTCTCATCCGGCTGCCACATTCAGTTGCAGTTGGCTGTCACATGGGATGATGCCACACGCAGTTACACTCATGATATAAGCTTTTAAAAAAATAAATAGAGGTACAAAATGTCACTCGTTCTGGTTTAACCAACTTTATTCACGTAGAAAAAAGTTTTATTTAATCAAAAATTATTTTCTGCAAAGAAAAAGCAGAACTATGGGGCTCTAAAAATAAAATATACTTAAGCCTCTACTCAACAACAATTTATTACTTATTTATTATGCATTTTAAGACTCTCAAAAAACGTTACAATTTATTTTAGTTTAATTTTTGAAAGTTGTTCTTTTTTACATTAAAATAAAAGCTCTTTTTCTGGCAAGTTAATCGCTTAAATAATTTTTTCTTGTCGCATAAAACACTGATCTATTCGACTAAATTACTGGATTAGTATTCTCGAGGTTCTAAAGCCATATTTTTTTTTCTTTCAGGCCTGGTCCAGTGTGAAGCGGTCCTTTGAGATATTTCCCAGCCCGGCGGTGCCCCACAATGTGCACACGGTCTCAGGTAAGCTGCGACACACACCTGTCTCGCATGGAGCGCAAAGGGTAACTTTTGAGACAAGTGCTCCCCCGGCGGAGGAAGGGGTCTGGACTGGCTGAGAAAATGCACTTTGGCGGCAGCGACAAGTTTAAAGCGCTTTCTAAAACCTTGTTTACTTGTCTCTCAAATTGATTTTTGCATAAGTTGTGAGCGCTTCTTGTCATCCTGCCACCCTGGCAGGCCCCACGGCGTATACGCAATTTATACAACCAGGCAACACGAATTTATTGCCCCATTAAAATTCAAATCAAAGTGCACTCCACCTGGCTCCATCCCCCCTACCCAGAAACGACCCAAACTGACCAAATGGAAAATATAAAGATTACGTATACAAATCTGTGGTCACTCAATGGCCATGGAGAGAAATGTTATTCCGGGGAAGTAAAACTTAATAAATTCCTGAGATATAGATGATGGCCAGCAGCTCGTGGCAACTTCAATTTAGTTAATCCCTAGTCCCACTTCCATTTTCCTTTTCCCAAGGGGAGGGTCGTCAAAGCAACCGCATCCTTGGGGCAGAAAAGTTGCATCGGCAGCAGGTGAAACATCAGCAAATCTGTGGCTATGCCAATTTATAATTGCTTTTATTTATAGTCAGGACAACTGCCTGGGAAAAACGTGGACAGTAGGAAGCAGTGGTTTCCGGGGGGGTCAATGACGTCACTTCCATAAATAGAAATTCCATTTTCGAGCAAATGGAAAAGCACTCTAATCCCAGGGATTAATGGAAACTCAGTTTGAATACAAAGGAGCTCAATTCGTATTGATCTATTGCAGCTTTAGAAAAGTGACTTGGACCAATAAAAAAGTATATTGATAAATTTAAAGCTTCTTTGAGAATTAAGTGAAAAGAAACCCTGAAATATTTATTAATGCCAAAGCTCTTAAGAACTTCCACTGGCAGCCAAAATAAGTAACTGCATAATTTATGATTACTCGTTAACAGCCCCCGACACTCTGATTATGATTATTAAACCATTAATGCCTATTAAATTATGAATAGTGCCATTTTAGTAGTCAGTTACTATTCGTCATAAGTAGAAATGTTGAGAGGCCCAAAAAAGCCGCCACTTGAAAGCAATTAGCGTAAGTCATAAACAAATTGGCGCCAAGTGCCAGGAGGAGTCACAGTCCCCAGTTGCGCCAAACCAAACTGTATCCTTCAGGCTTCCCAGGACCATCTATTCCTATTCCCCTTCAAGGGATTCACGTTCTCGATCTTCTCGAGTATGTGACATGCATATTAAGAATGTCACACAAAAAGTAAGTCAAATAGTAGTTTAATTGTTTTTCGGCCCCGAGACGAGGTCATAAAAAGCCACCGTAGCCGCACCACGCACATATGTATGTATGGATGGATGAGTGGGTGACCCGGCTAATAATGCTGGCCATAAATCAGCCAACGATGGCCGGGCATTAAGTGGATGTGCATGATAAATTAATTGTTGCCAGTAGCCTGGCTAGGAACAATCAAAGGGGCTTTCAATCGCTCACTCCCTTAAGCCTCTCCTTACAATCCAACTCCTCCTGAAACTCCTGCAAATTGGCCAAGACAAATTGGTTTCGGATTCGGTTGCTAACCCGGTTTTGGGGCTCCGGGGCGTAAACTGCATTTAGCACATACAAAAATATTAATTTGTAATGCTGGGATTACCCCTAAGTTAAAAAATATTTTATTTATCATAAGATTTAATTTTTCTTGTATTTTTTATATAATTGCATTAAAAAAACCCTTACTATTTTCTCTCTTGCGGTTAAATTATTTTTTTAAAGGTTACAAGTGTTTTGGGACTAAGGAAATAAATAATAAATAATAATTATATCAATAATATTAATTGAAATTCAGAAAGTCTACCTAGCCTTATTTTCCCCCAGTGCACTGCCATTAAATTCCAACCCTTCGACTTTACTTCCTCCCTTAGATTGCATGCATGTGGCCTCCGAGGCAGGTGACTACATCTTCAAGAAACTCAATCCCCTAAGTTCAGCGCTGAATCGGGAGACTGCTCTGCTCGAACTAGAGGCGGCAGGAGCAGGGGCAGGGATAGCAGCCGGGGCAGGAGTGGTTCCAGGCGACGGAGCAGGAACCGGCGCAGATGTCCAGGAAGTGCCGCCCGAGGTGTGTGGGCTGTATGTTATTGGGGAGCCAGACACGATTGTGGAGATTACAATGAAGCACTATGACGCGAACTGCGAGACAGGAGCCCTAATGGCGGTAAGTGCTCGGGAATGTCCTTTAAATTGTCCCTTCGAATGTAACCCGCTTTGCTGCTTCAGTTCGTTGATGGCTGGGAGCTGAATGGCGAGTACTTTCCGGGCATAAAGGATCACCATCGGCCGCTAGAGGAGCGTGTTTACGAGTTTTGCAACAACTACAGGCAATGGTGGGTTCCGGGTCTTTTTTACTTTTTAAAATATATTTTATTGGGATTATCCCCATGTATTTATGCAGGCCCCGCGTCAGCAATAAGAAGTTCTTCCGCTCCAGCCAGAATGCCGCCCTCCTGCAGTACCGGATCCCCTCGCGCGGCTCCTTTGTGGCCAATGTGAGATTCCACAAGATTACACAGCGTAAGTTAATTTAAATTATTAATATTAAAATATTAAAATATTTATTAAACGAATCCTTTTTCCATATATTAAAGCCTGCAATGTCTTGGTCCAGGACATCGCTGCCATGTACAAGATGACCAACTTTGGCCAGGCCCGCAACTGCACCATCTCGGCGCTCTTTCCGGCCGTGGTCTCCCTGGCCAGTCTGCGAATCGGCGGCAAGAGCGTGAGGGCTCAGCAAAAGGTCAACTATGATGTGGGTATTTCCTACATAATTCTCCCCTCCATAGCTAATCCTTCCCTTGTTCCCAAACATCAGTGTCAAATGCCCAGTGATCGCTTGGAGATCGGAGGATCCGCCGGCCTGGACGCCATGGGTATGGAGCAGGCGAGCGCCGTGTGTGGAGCTTCCAGCGAGGCGGGACCCGAGCAGGCGATCTTCTGCGGGGTGAGCACCGTGCGCCTAGTGTCCTCCGGCCGCTACCAGAACCAGGCGGCCCTCGTCCTGCGGAAAGCCGATGTGCAGGACCTGGACATCGCCACGCTCATGTGTGCGCTCTAAGCGGCGAGCGGGACGCGGTCCAAGTGTGTAAATGTTTGTAAAAAAAAAAGAAACGACAAGAAATAGATTCCAGCAATGAAACGCCGTCGAGCGGATGCGGAAGCCACCTCCCCGGACTCCATCGTAGTGCTTAACTTAACTCTTAACTTAATCCAGCTAAATCGCAAAGTATTCGCTACCCGAGAGGCATCTTAGGTAATATATATATACATGTATATCGAACATTCTGAGTGTTGACTACAAGAATCGAGTGTGTTTATTGTTCTTCGGGTTTATCATCTATATCTCTCTCTATATCTCCGGGGTTTTGTGGTGGTTTTATTGCTCGTTTTATGGCCCGCTCGAGTGGCGATTATCGCCATCGATGATACGGGCTATGAATAGCCGGAACGATAAGTCTTAGCGGAGGACTGCGGATGCAGTCAGCAGGGCCACCAGGGAGGCCAGGCTGAGGGCCTTCAGACCGGCGGCACCGCCTCCATTGCCATCGTCATCGCTGTTATTCTCCTTTTCCAGCTAAATGTAGGAGAAAATATTATATTATCAGGGAAACTCAAGGACTATCTGAGATACTCACACTCTCCGCCAGGATGGCCTGCAGCTCCTTGCAGCGGGTACGCTCCTGGTAATTGCTGGTGGCGATCCGGCAGATAGTCTTGCTCAGACAGGCATCGTCGCAGCCCTCCGCTATCTTGGGATCGGAACTGACGAACTTGTACTTCCGGAACTTGCGCAGAATATCGGGTTTCTCGGCCATCTGCACCAGCAGCTTGTCGATGCCGGCCGGACTTGTGTCCTCGGTGAACTCCTTGGTGAACTCGTACTCCAAAACCCACTCCGGCTGCTCATCCGGCTTGAGGTTGGCCGCCGTCAGGTTGAAGGTGTACGTGTGGTGCTCCACCACCTGCCTCCTCTTGGGATCCAGTTCGTACAGCCTGTAGTTGGGATTCGTATCCGTAAAGGTGGTCAGGCTACCTCCGTTCCAGTTGACCACGGTGGCAAAGCCCTCCTCGGAGTAGTGCAGATTCATCTCGTCCTTGTGAGTGTGTCCGCTGAAGACGCCAGTCACGGTTCCACTGAACCTGGTCAGCACGCGGTTGTACTCCTTTGCCCAGCTGCTCCAGCAATCGCCGTCGCCGGCGGGAATATGTGCCAGGACATGGACCTTTTCACCAGCCTTCTCTGCGGCAAGCAAGGTGTCGTGGAACCACTGCAGCTGCTCTTGGATCAAGGTGGCGTTGTAGAAGAGCCACCAGTTGTACAGGTAGCAGTCCATGCTGTTCAGGGCCACAACTCGGAAGCCCGGGCTCGGTGAGACGGTGTAGTAGCCACCATGAAGGACAGTTTTCTCCGCCTCAGCAGGCAGCCACTTGGACCACAGACTCCAGACGTGTTCATAGAGCCACGTGACGCTCAGTTCGGCGGGTATTTCGTCGTTGCCAAAACTGGAGGGGAAAGCGAGAAATAAGAATGAATATTAGATATTACGTAGATAAGGTTTTAAGGTTTATCATTTAAATATTTAATAAATATTTTAATCTCTTGATTATGTTATAGAAAATAGCAGAAAATATACCTCAAGTGTGTCTTTCCCTGTCACAAAAGGTAAACGACATTTAAAAAGCAATTATGTGCTTAAATCCTATAAAACACTAGTAGTTAGTGCCCCCTAATTTGCGTTATCAGTAGAGTGGTATACATAGGTAAAAGGTAATAGCTTTCCACAAAATTATACCAATTAACAGTAGGAATTGGGGGCTATAAGGCACCTTATTGCAGTGCGGCTAGAGGGGCTATGATGGGAAAATAAGTTTACAATAAACTTTATGTTGGTGGGAAATTCAAAGGATTATGTTTGTTAAACATTTTACGACATCTGTGAGATTAGGAAGAGTTATTTTTAAATACCAAAAAGATAATATACACATTATTATTAGTTTCTGAAGAAGGTATCTTTAAAAACCCTATCTTTTAAATGAGTTTACCTTGCTGACTATTTATTTACTTAATATAGATATTTCTTAGAATATTTTTCTTGTTCTAAAGATACTTAACCTTATATTTCCATCGATATTATTTTGACTACCATTTATAACCTATTTCTTTGTATTTTTGGGTCAAAGACAATTTTTGCCCTATATTTCCTCCTATCAACCAAGTAAAGAAAAAAAAAGAAATCACCCGAAACCACTCTCCTGTACCCACCAATTTCCAGTAGCAATTTCTGGTACCAAAATTCAACCCAAACTCCGAACTCACATGGCCAGGGTCATTCATTACCTTAATAATACGAGTGCGAAGTTTGCTCAAATTACGGGTACTCACACGTTGGCGGGATGTGGCTCGTGGTTGCCCAGGCAGGAGTAGACGGGCGTGTTGGGGAAGTACTGCGTCAGCAGTCCATCGACTTCGGTCAGCATATCGAGGTTGCCCTGCTTGGTGGTGGACCAGACGTTGTGCGGCGGCACATCGCCAGTGTGGTAGATCCACTCGAGCTTGTGGTTATTCTTGATGTGCTGGAAGGCACTGTGGATGAGGTGAATAGGAGTGTCGCAGGCTCGGTAATCAGACCAGTAACCAGCTGCCGCCGAGGAGTCCGCTCCCGTGGGCAAAGGATCCCGGCAGCACATGGGCTCATCGCAGGCGGCATTGCTGCCGACAGCGTAGAGGGGATCAAAGTGGATGTCGGTGACTTGGAGGATCAGCAGATCCTCCGAGCTGCGAGCGGGTAACTCCGAGTTGTGCTCCGTGGGGGAATCCCCCGAGATGGTCAGCGTGAGGTTAAACTCGTCCTGCTTCACCTGGCAAATGGGAATGGGCAGCATGCCGCAGAAGGACTGCGAATTGGCGGCCGTCTCGTTGAAGATGTAATCAAAGATGGGCCAATTGAGATCGAAGAGTCCGGAGCACACCTCCTGGGTGGAGATGCTGAAGTAGTCACAGAAACCCAGCATCAGCTCCTTGGCCTGCGATTCCCGCTGCGGACCGCTCAGCTCGCCCTCGGTGAAGGTGCGGACAAGGACATTGACCGTAGACCTGCACAGAGTGCACACAAAGAACTGATCGGCGGAGTCCAGGTCAGCCATGGATTCGGTGAAGATGGCCTTCTTGCTGTGGCTGTTCCTCAGATCATATCCTATTTGCCTCAGCCGCTCCGTCTGGATTCCGGTGCGGTGGTACTTCAGGTAATCGCGGCTTATCTCTTCCGCCATGCTAGCTGCAAAAAAAAAATGAAAGCCAGTCACGGATGTCAGTCAATCGAAACTGTCAGGTGGCAGCTATATCGCCTTAGCGACTATCTAAAGTGATCCGAGCCAAAGTCATTCACAGATTGATATGGTTTTTAATTCATAACAAAGGAGGTTCCACTTTAACTTAAGTAACTTTAATCTTTACTGGTCTGGCATGATCCTTCCACTAAATGTATCACCTTTACCCACCTGATAAGATCGCTCCCAGGCGCTCCTCCTTGGTCAACGTATCGGGCACATTCGGCAGGCTGAAGGCTCCGCAGCCTACGAGCAGGAGAGCGATTCCCCAGAGAGCTGTACTCCAGATCAACTTCATGGCGGAACTGTCCCCAGGATTGCGATTAAGCCCATACTTATAGCTTTAATGGCTATATCGCTATCAGCACAGCTGCTAATCGGAGGGAAAGATATTGCTCGGAACGTAATACCCGCGGTCATCAGCCCATACTTATTGCGGATCAGGGGTAGATTTCAAGACCCGCTAATCGGCAAAGGGTTACGTTCTTAGCGCCTTCATAAAACCAAAAAATTTGGCAAGTAAAAGTGTTTAAAAATATTCCTTGTAGGTCACGTGAGTTCACCTCAGGGGCATGGGTCCTGGCTCACAAAAATAAGTGTGAACACTTTCTTTTTTTGTAAGTAGTGTAAATCACTACGATTGCCAATAAATAAACTTTATTATTATTATTTTTCCAAGAAATCATTAATCAGTATGTAGTACAGCCATAGATTTGTTTTATTGTAAAAGATCCATGGTTACATGAATTAATGAACTTAATAGTTGTTCAATGAGACAGAAAATCGATCTATTACAATTCTATAAAATTCCCCTACATTCCAACTATTTTTAAGGCTTCAATCACTTGCACGTGCTCACCTTCATCATTACCTTTAAGATCATCATCATGGTTGCCATTGCCTTGGCCATAAACCATATATTTGTCGCCTAGTTAATGGCCATCGCGGACCAATTGGGTAATTTGCGCTAATCGCCATTACCTGATAATCGCAATCGGTTGGAAAACAAAGTCTAAATCAAGAGATAACCCCCCAAAAAATAATACACAAGATTAGCTTCGATAGGGATAAGCGCATACTTATATTTGCCACTTGAGAGTGGTCACTTCTTCGGAATGGAATCCATTCCCATTATATAAGTGAGGAGGTAAAATTAGGAGCTAAGACGAATGGACAGAACCAAGGCCAGCAGAGAGCCGAGGCTGAGCAGGCTCATGGTGGCGGCTCCTCCGCCATTGCCATCATCATCTGGTGGATCCGTTGTAGGATCCTCGTTATCCAACTGGAAATGGTTTAATTTATATATTAGTTTGTGATTTTAGAGACCTTTTTCTAGGGCAACTTACAGCAAAGAACAACTTCTCCCGGAGTTCCTCGCAGCGTCCTCGCTGGTTGTTGATGGTGACAGCAGCCCGGCAAAGGGATCCTGCCAAGCAGTTGCGATCGCATCCTTGATTAATTTGAGGATCCGCAGAGGTCACACGATAGCGCCAGTACTAAGGGAATAATAAGAAGTAAAGGGTGAGAAAATTGCAGGAAATAATAACCAAACTGGTCATCAATTTGGCATTTCTTCCTATCTAATCTGGGTATATTTAGAAACAAATAATTTGCTATCAATGAGCTAATATACATATATTATATGCTCAACCTTTATAATTATTACTCTCAGATTAAATAGTTGGGAACTAAGACGTGATAAAAATGTCTATAGATGGATTTATAGATGGATCGAACTAGGATAATTTCTAGCTCTTCAAACTATTTTCGTTTAAGAAAAATTTATAGACAAGTTCGACCTACCTTCCTCATCAACGTCGGGTTCTCGGCCAACTGGTCCAGCAGCTTGTCAATGCCGGCAGGACTCGTGTCCTCGGTGAACTCCTTGATGAACTCATACTCCATGAACCACTCGGGCTGCTCATCCGGCTTCTCGTTGGCCGCCGTCAGATTGAAGATCCACGTCCAGTGGTTGGTCACCTGGAAGGTCTCAGGATCCACGGCGTACTGCCTGTAATTGGGGTTCTTGTTAGAGTAGGTGGTAACGGCACCGCCGTTCCAGGCAACCGAGGTGGCATAGCCCTCCTCCTCCGAGTAGTAGACGAAGAGCTCGTCCTTGTGCGAGTGACCGGTGAAGATGCCACTGATTGTGCCGCTAAAGCGCGTGATGCAGCGATTGAACTCGCGGGCCCAGACGGACCAGCAGGTTCCATCACCGGAGTTGATGTGTGACAGCACATGGACCTTCTCGCCTGACTTCTCGGCGGCCAGGAGTGTGTCGTGGAACCACTGCAGCTGCGGGATCTTGTCCGTGCCGCTGTGATACAGCCAGAAGTTGTCCGTGTAGCAGTCGTTGCTGTTCAGCGCGATGATGCGGAAGCCCTTGCGCGGCGACACCGTGTAGTAGCCGCCCTTGAGGAACGTCTCCTTGGTCTCTGCCGGGAGCCACTTGGACCAGGTGTTGTACAAATGCTCGTACAGCCACTTGGTGCTGACCTCGTCGGGAACGCCCTCGGGACTGAAGCTGGAAAATCAAGTACGAAGGGATATTAATTTCCTTCGGTATATGTAACTCCATTAGAAACTCTTACAGGTTCAGAGGATGGGGCTCGTGGTTGCCGATGCAGGGATAGACGGGAACATCACCGAAGGCAGCATTGAGGCGCTGGCTCACCTTGGTAAGCACGCCGGTGTTCTTCTCCACGGAGGTTGCCCACACCATGTGGTCAACGATGTCTCCGGTCTGGTAGACGTAGTCGCACTTCGTATTTGCCGCCGCGTGATCCAGAGCCGACTCGAAGGTGTGCCAGGGCAAATCACAGTCCCGGTAGTCACCCCAGGCGCCAGCCGCCTCGCTAGTTCCCTGGGTGGTCTCCTTATTCCGCTGGCAGCACATGGGCTCCGCGCAGGAGGCGAGACTGCCGACCTCGTACATCGGATCGTGATGGATGTCGCTGAACTGGCAGATACGGAGATCAGAGTCGCTGAAGCGAGGAGTGTCCGCCTTGGGACCGGTCAACGCTGCGCCGGTTTTGTCAATTGTAATGTTCCAGTTGTAGCCGGGATTGGTGCCCGTATTGCAGAAGTTGAACTCCATGAAGAGCGAGCAGAAGCTCTGCGAGTCGCTCTCCGAGTTGCGCATGATGTACTCCACGGAGGGCAAGTTGGAGTCGATCAGGCCCTCGCAGACCTCATCCGTCTGGAGGTTCATTTTACGACAGAAGTGCATGGCGAAATACTTCATTATCGCCGAACTATCCTCGCCATGCAGCTCCCCATCCTCGTCGCGAATGGTCCGGATAAAGACCCGCATCACCGAGCGACAGGCCGTGCACACAAAAAAGCTATCACTGCGCTCCAGATCGTTCATGTTCCGCGTGAAGATGTCCTTTTGGCTGTGAGACTTGGCAAGCTGATTGGTCAGTCTCTGGAACTCTGGCGTCTCCACTCCCGTCTTCAGGAAGGTCACATACTCCTCGGACAGGCGCTCGGCTATGTCGTCCGCGATGGCGGACAGTATATGATCGTCCACCTCAAAGTCCACCGGCACGCCGGGCAGATTCACGGCCGAGGCGGTGGCCAGGACGACCGCTAACAGGAGCACGATTCCCCTCATGGTTCGCAGGGCAACTGGAGCAAGTGCAGGCCAAGTGGGGCCACTTATAGCCTCCGCTTATCTCGCCACCAGCTGGCCGAGCCCATTGACAAGGGTGTGAAAACCAATTCAGCGGGAGATTAGCCTAATCTTGTGGATTCCATTTCGGGGCAACCAATATTTTTGGCTCAAGAAGTGGCCATAATCTGCCTCCGGTGGGGGCAGATTGCAGCTTTCGAATTTGGCCATCGTAAAACCGGCAATTTCGGCAACTCAGCACTTTTTGGCAAAGGTATGTACCGCAAGGTCGAAATTCCATTTGATCCTATAGTCTGTGATTAAAAAGATCTTTAAGTTCTCTGGAAATTTAAGGAGTATTTGATTTTCGAAAATAAATCCTGGACGGCCTTATAAGACTAACTAAGAAATAACCACAGCTTTATCATTTTTCGCTTATTTAGGCATGCTAAGATTAAAGCACTTAACTTACTTAAGATTAAAGCACTTAACTTACTTAATCTAAAATATAATCCAGCACTTAAGTAACTTTTATTGTTGTTCATTTTGTTATTTTGTGGAACTTTGCGGAACCAAGAAAGAAATTTTGCAAGATTTTGTTTTGATGTAATCTTTATTGAACTTTATAAAATTATTTTATTCTTATATAATTGGTGTAATACAATAAGGATATTATTAACAAATAAGTTATTTAAATATTTCACAAAGAGGTTGGGAATAAATTTGAATTCGGCGCCTTGATTGGTACTCGATAACAGCGTCGATGGTATATAACAGGAATATAACAGTTGAAAGAGCTAAAAGTAAGCTAAAAAATTAGCTAAAAATGGCTTGGGTTTTGAGCCCTTTACGAGCTATTTGTAGGGGTTTTACGGCGTTTTCTTTGGGAAGTGTGGAATGACGCCTGTGCCCCAGATGGTTAAGCACCCGAGATATGGGTAGCAATCTTCTGAAAACTACGAGAAGCGCCGTAAGAAGAGTTAAAGAATTTCCTGCAAAAAGGGCCATTCAGTGTGACCTGTTGCCATGAAGGAAAATCTGGAGAGCTTACTGCACTTTCGGCTATTTAATTTAATTGTTTGACTTAACCAACCTTTTAGGACGTTCGAGAATTGGAATATCTTCAATTATAGTTAATCAAATTATGTCAATTTCGCTTGGAATATATACATAATATATATAATGGAATATATAAGTAATTCGGAAAATCGAAAGACGCCAGATCTAGTAAGAAAATAGCTAAATTGGCAACACTGGCAACATCGATGGCATTTATTATTAAAAAAAATTAGTAATCAGCAGCGCCGAGTGTGAAGTGCCAGCCGAAGTCCAGGACAGGCAGGACCGGATTGAGGCAGAGATTAGGAGCAGCGGCGGCAGAGAGTATCGAGGATACTGATACGACGCCAGGATAATCCCCGACGAGCCCTGAGCAGCAGGCAGCAGCTGAAACGCAACAACAAAAGACTCGCCAGTCGCCATTTTCTGTGCGAATAAAGAGCAGGTGGGGCAAAGGCATAAAACAGATACGAGACGAAACAGAAGCAGGAAGAGGGACGGCAGAGACAACAGAGACAGAGCGAGAGAACGCGGAAGCCAGTGGGGAGCGAGACACAGCGCGAGGATGAGTAGCCTGATCAACTTCCTGAACCCCAAGCTCAAGCCATCTGTAGAGAGTGACGCCGTCTGCGAGGATGGCTTCACGGCGGCCAATCTCATCGCCGACGATGCGGAGCAGCTGGAGCGGGGCTTCATGTGCTTCGCCGTCTGCAAGCCGCCCGTCGAGGTCGTCTTCGACTTCCCCAAGGCCGTGGACATGAAGGTCATCAAGCTGTGGCCCTCCAGCGGAGCGCTGCGCTCCACGGCCTTCGAGCTGCACGGGCGCCACGACGGCATCTGGGAGCGCGTGGCGTTTGTGAGGGACCTGGGACGTGGCGTGGACTCGGTGACCTTCTGCTACCAAAGCGACTACAACTCGCGGAGCAGCTCCAATGCCGCCGCCGCCACCGGGCAGCCGCAGAGCGAGAAGGTGTTCTTCTTCAAGTCCGCCCACAAGATCCTGGCCAGCACCAACAGTGTCAAGGTGGTCATCCGGGCCACCGAACGCTGTCCGCCGGTGCTGCGCAAGGTACAGATGTGGGGCCTGCCCGCCCGCTCGCTGGACAAAGCGGACAGGGAGCTGGTGAAGAGCATATGGAGTGAGATCAGCGATCCCTACGGCCAGCGCGATGCCTCACAGGGAAATACGGGACAACGTTCGCCGCCTAGGCACGTTCCCGAGCTGAGGGAGCAGTCCTCGCTGTCCATACCGGAGGAATTCCTAGACTCCATCACCTGGGAGCTAATGGTAAGGGGGAAACAGAGTTAATTTTTATTCCCAAAATGACTCACCATCTCTCTTACAGATATTCCCCACCGTATTGCCCTCCGGCAAGGTGGTGGACCAGTCCACCATCGACAAGCACGCCGAGGAGGAGGCCAAGTGGGGCCGCCAGCCATCGGATCCCTTTACAGGACTCGAGTACAATGCACAGCGCAAGGCCATTATTAACTTGGCGCTGAAGGCGCGCATCGAAAAGTTCCTCATGGAGCACTCGGAGCACTTTAAGGCGGTGCCGCGTTCCTTGGGATCTTCCCGGCTGCGTCGTCGACATGCCTCGCAGTTCGCCAGCAGCACGTGTCAGCCGGGCCAGATCAGTCCGGCGGCTGGCACATACTCGGCGCTGAGCAGCGCCTACAAGCAGCAGCAGCGTAAGAGCAGGGTCACCGCCACAGCCACCTCCTCATCGGCTTCTCTGGGTGGATCGCCGCACTCGCCGCCGGCGGCCAAGAGGGCGAGGCACAGCCACCATGGCACTACGGCCTGTGCCACTGTGACGGCCAGCAGCGCATCTACCTCGACCACAACATCGTCCTCATCCACCATCGACCAGGCCATCCAGCAGGCCCTGCAGAAGATCACACGCTTCAGCCAGGTGGCAGTGGCAGCCTCTAGCGCCCCTAGCTTGGGATCGTCAGCAGCACCGGCCAACTGCATTAACTGCCGTAGCGCCCAGTTTGGCTACGAGATCCGCACCTGCCGCCACCTGGTCTGCCGGGAGTGTTTGGTCCTGCTATCCAGGGATCAGGTGTGCGTGTGCAAGGTCTCCTTCCGTGGCGCCGACGTGGAGCGGTACCATAAGCTGGATCCTTAAGGCCTCTTCGGCCGTCATTCTCCAGATCGGCTCGCCCGATCGCTGCAATAAGCTCGGTTCGCCCCCTTTGTTCAGTTTGTAAGCCAGTCAATCGCTTTAGCCCCTAGGCCTCGTCTACGTCTACATTAGCTTTTAGTCATATCAGGAGTCGGTCTGAGTCTGGAGTCGTCGCAGAAGAAGAAGCCAAATGTGTACACGCGAGTCGTTCCCGATGATTCGGAAGTATGTATCAGTATCAGGTCACATTTAGTCATAGAGAACAGATTACGATTAGCATATAGAGAGTCCGCGCGCATAGTTTTTGTAGACACTTTATGTCCAAGGTACAGCGCGAGTTTATATATTATATTCATACCAATTATGCATAGAATAAAGAACAATTACAAACTTAAGTCCAATGTATATCAAAATATTTGCGGATTAACTTTCTTTACACTGTTTTTGTTCCAAATTCCAATTGTATCTTAGTTCTAAGCTTTATTTTGAAGCATGAGCATCTTTAAATTTTGTTACTTTAAGTTTAACTATGTTCTTTTTAAATCCATTTTTACTAATGTACGATTTATTTTATTAGCTTTAAAATAAAATCAAAGTTTATAAATAGGTTTCGATTTATTGTCATTAGGTACATGTAGTTATGGAAAATTTCAGCTGAATTCATTCTTAAGAAGAAGCTAGATTTCCTAAGGATGCATCTTTTGTGTGCTGCTGCTGAGGATTTACCACACCGCATCTCCCTCCGCCCTCTTGAATAGGAATTCCTTGCCGTGAATATTCATCATGCCGTCCCGGAAAATGAACTTCCACTTGTTGCGCGAGCGGCTTACTGCATCGTACTGGCAGGCGACCATGTTGTCAGTCTCGAACTTGTCCTCGATGTCTTCATCGTCGGTCAGGTCGTCGTTGCTATTAAGGGGATCCTCCTTGTTATCGTCCTCCTCACCCTCTTGCTCAGAGTCTGCTTCTCCTTCAGGCTCCTTATCATCATTGTCAGACAGATCCTGGTCTTCAGTCTCTTCGTCGGAGGTGTCTAGGGCACCGTCCAGTTGGAAGGCAGTGCCTAGACTCCCTGAAACCTCTCGTTTCACGGCCTTACTGGTGGATGGGCCAAAGTCTAAGGCTTCCTCCAGATCCACATCGTTGGAGCTTACCGGATGGTCAGGAGGCGGGATTGCCGGTGACAGGTCGAGGGACTTGCTGCTCATAATCTTGGAGCGCCACATGTGCAGCATGCGCTGCAGGACCTGTTCGCCGACCCCATCATCCAAGAAGGCCTGACGCATATTGACGACCACGTCTTCGACTACGCGTTGGCAAAACTTCGGCATGGCAGCCTGGCATTTGGGCACCTTGGGTTTCTTCAACGGGGCCATTTTAGTCCTTGGGTAAATTCGCTGAATTAGAAGAAAGGATTTTAATAGCCTTTTTCTTCAGGAATGACTAGATTAGGGGTGAACATGAGCATGATTAAGGTTAAAAATTGACAGCTTGTTGCAATTTTCCATTCAGCTTGAATTTAACCAAAAGCGCCCTTGTGCCTAATAGAAAACCTAATGTATGGCGGCATTTCACACAAGGAAACTAACAAAACTTACCTGATTCTAGCTAAAATCCAAAGAAGTTATTTCCTTCTGCAAGCACAAGCACCCAGCTTCTAGTGAGAATGAAGATTATAAGTTAGTAGGTAGATTAAATAACCTGCTTATGGTTTAATTACGAAGTCTGATCTGTTAAGGTCAAGCACTCGGCGTTGAAAGAACATTTTCATATTTTTCATGTCATAAGTGCTGGAAAATAAATCAGGAATTACAAGAACAAAAGTTAACATAGTTTTAGTTTCCTAACACTTTTTCTGTTCAAGCCTTGAAAACTTGTAATTTAAATACAAATTTATTTGGCGCGCTTTGCCGACAAATTGTGGCAAAAAAAAGTCTGGCAGCCCTGTTAGTTGCAAAAATGTGTGGCCAAAGCGAAAAAAACCCGAAAAGTTTTAAACTTTCTTTGGTATTTTCATTAAAAATCAGTATAGTATTACATTTAAATTGTGTAAATACAATTTGTTATGAGCAATTCTCGACTTTTTCTGGATCTATAATGTCTGGCGATGCGCACGCCACGCCCCAATCCGCCCGCAGACCTCGACTGGGACTAGGTAGGCGTGGCTGTCACTCCACGCCCCTCATGCGCCTCCAAGGCGAGGAATCATCAGTGAAAACGCCTAAAAATGATACTCCAAGGACATTTTCGCTCTCCTTGAGCGCCCGCAGGATAGGACTGTCCAAGACCAGAACGGAACTGCCCAAGAAGAAGCTGGAGTTTGCTGCCGTCCAAGAAATCAAGGATACGGAGCCTTCAGGGAGCCAAGGAAAGGCGAAGAATACTAGGGAGCCCAAGAAGAAAAAGCAGCGCAGAGAAGATTGCAATAAGCAGGAGGACGAGAAGGGGAAGCCTCAGGATCCGCCCAAGAAGCAGGAGCAGGATCCCCCGAAGAAGCAGGAAGAGGATCCGCCCAAGAAGCAGGATCCTCCGAAGAATATGGACCAGCGTTCACCAAAGAGCAGCAGAATCTTAGAGCTGCAGGGGGACATTGAAGTCTGGCGCAAGGGATTCATCGCTTCCGTGGACGATCTACAAGCAATGGCTGAGCCTGGACTAACAAAAAGAGACCTCCTCACCCAGCTGGGCATTCCCCTCGAGATGCTGCGCTACCTGGAGGAGGATTAAAATAACTGTAGACTTAGATTTAAGATAAAGAAACTGTATTCCATTCGAAACGAGGCGGAAAAAAATGCAAACTTAAACACTGACTAGTATTTGTGCGGCCGTACGGGTCGCTCCGGGTCGAAGAGCTTGGGGTCCGCCAGAAAGTCGAGGTCCTTGTGGTAGCCCGGCATCAGAAGGCACTGCTGGGCGCGCAGTATGGCCTGCTCCACCTGCTCCTGGCGGCGCTTGCATAATCCGGTAATGTGACGACCATAGATGCGGCCGGTGTACGGCGACTGGAACTGCGACAGCAACTTCACGTTCTTGTAGTGCGGCTCCACGTCGTGCTTGCACAGGATGCACTGCTGCGGGTCCTTTTCGTAAGGATTCGTTATGTCAATGGGCAGGTCAGACGAGTCGTCAGTTTGCGGCGGCTGCGAGTAGAAGCGACTGGTGGCCGCCATCTGTTGCCTGGCCACTGCCACTGAGAGAAAGCACCTTTAGCTAACTGTTATATGCTTAATTAATTGCTTAACTTACCATTTTGAGTTATAAATTTACCAATTTTAAGCATTTTTAATTAAAGTTCAGAAAAAGAATAACAGACTGACAGTGTTGGTAAATGCGGGCTGAGAACATGTGTTCGCCTATCGATATACATCGATAAGGAATATAACTTTATAACACTGGCGTAACGAACAGCTGCTCAAAAGAAAGCACGCCTCAAAATAATTAAAAAGTTATATTTTATTTTATAAGCATGGCGCCTGCTCGTAAACCACAATCACAAGGAAAACCTGTAAGGAAGCCAGTTAAAGGTCCTGGCAAGGTGGCGCACAAACAAAAACCCAATTTCAAGAGCAAAAACCAGCCAAAACCCAATGCAGTAAGTCGGAGCGCCCCCGGATGACCACTTTTCTGAGCTATAACTTCCACACATTTTCCAGAATAAGCCCAACAAACCCGAGATCCGCAGGAACAAGCGAAACGAAAAAATAGCCAAGGAGAGAGCGGAGCAGGAGAAGGTGCGGGCGGAGCGGGATGCTCGGGTGAAGGCCTACAAACAGCAGCGTCTGGAACGAACCAAGGCGATCAGCAAGAAAACGCAGCGTGGTCAACCGCTGATGAAGGATCGAATGCAGCTCTTGCTGAAGCAGATTGAGGAGATGAAACGTCGCTAAGTGAGTTGCGTCCCGTTGCTCCCCGAAAATTCGTACCTCCAGAGGCCTACCAACTGCAGTGCCTTGTAAATGTTTCTTCTATAATTCTTTGTTTTGAAGCGATCTATTATTCTGAAAATTACCTTGCATCAAGGTTGATTTACAAGCATTAATATTACAATAATTAAATACAAATGATGTACCCTAAATACGATTTAGATTAGCTCTGGGAGGTACATGGTTCGATACTGCTATAATAATAACACAAATAATACTCCGGCTTAGAGTTTTGATCAAGAATATTAAAATCTATTTTTCCTTTGTATCTTTTAGGACCTAAGCCAATACAGCATTTATTTATGTTTTTCTTTACATTTAACCTTTGAGTTCCTTTTATATCCTGTTGGGTATAAGCCGGTTAGAAATTTGATCAAGTTTAAACGATTAACTATCACCTCATATAAATATTAGTATACTTTTCATCTGTAAGGATTCGTTTGTATGTGAATATGTGTTATCAGAACCCAGCTATAAATTGAATGGATGGAATATGTTTCAGGCATGGCCCGCATTCTTTGGGAGATTGGAAATATTTAGGTTTCCGCTCACGCTCCCCGCACAAAAATTAAATCTAATGCAACCTGTAATAAATTCGCTTGTCGCGCGCTTCCGGCCGTGCGAATCAACCCTTTATTTTTTTCCTGACGACTTGCTATGCAAATTTTCGCGGCAAATTGCCTGAGCGCCAGGCGGCGGCCTTATCATCCTGCATCCTGCATCCTGCTAGCTGTACCTGCAGGAGTCACCCTCGTAGATCCTCGTGATTCCCTCGCGATTTAGCGCGAACAAAGCAATTTGCTTGGCAGGCAGGCGCGCGCGATTCAATTTTCACCGAGATATTCGCAATAATAGTAAAGTTTTATGCGCATTCCGGTGGCACAACATCCGCTTCCGCACCCACTCCATAGCCCGGCGAAGACCGGGGGTTTCGCTTGGGTCATCTCCAACCCCTTTTCTTTTTTGGAGTGACAATCAGCATGCGGTCTCATATCCGCTGAGAATGGCACCGGGGGAAAAGCAAACAAAACTTTCACTTGTGCGATATTGCGAAACTATTGGACGGATCCGCCCCGCCCCCTTCCTAACCCGCTGCGCAACCCGTTGACACAAATCGCACTAAATCAAAAATTATACTTTGCACAAATAAAGCGAGAGGAGCATGCCGTCGCGGCGCAGGAAGTCGCTTGGCGATGGCCCTGTGGCCATAAATCTCATCTAGTCAAATATTGAATTACGCCGGATATGGGAAGGGATGTGAGCCGAGAAAGGGTTCTTCTCTTTCGTACTCCTTCGATTCGCAGATCCAATTTAGTGGGTCAGAAGGATGATGTCCTTCCTCCCCGTTGCTAGTAGTGTGTGACATCGCTTTGTTCTGTTTATTTAATAAAAATTTGAAGTTATGAGTGCTCTCGAGGGTCGTTTGTGTCGATAATGAATAGTTATGGCCGCCACTCGCTGTTCCGAGGGCTGTGCGCCAATCCGATGCGATTGTTAATGCTTTGTTTAGGTCGCTTATAATGCAATTTATGCATGTTTATATGCTCGAGTGGGGTGACAATGGATTAAGGACGGCGCTTCATATATTTTTGGGTTTTATTCTGCACATTACTTTCTCTTTCATTGATAAAAACGATGAGGCTGATAAATCTGAAAACAGCTGCCAATTTATGCATATTATTTTTATACCCTTGCAACATAACTTTTAAATTTCTAAACTTAATATACATATTTTTTAATCTTTAAGAGAAGACTTGAAAGTCATTTCCTTTACGTTTTATTTATAGAATACAAGAAACTGAACTTGCAATTCATTACTCCGGTTTAAAATATTTATTTAAGAGTTTCAAGTATTTAAACACTCCTAAAATAATGTAAAGCCATTGTCTAAAAAACTTTAAGAAATCAGCACACACAACTTTCAGAATAATTAGCGTTAATTTTTTTAAAAAGTTCAGCTAATTGAATTCAAAAATTCTTTATAAAATTTGTTTTTAAATTCCAGATAATGGGTACGATTCTATAAAAACACAATGCGCTCAGATAAGCACAAAAATACAATAAAATTGTTGGAGCTCCAGCTAGTTAGGGCTTATCCAGGGAATTCAATAGGGGATTCACTTTCGAAACATGCCGTTGGTTAATCCACCTGATAACAAAATGATTTAAATTTCGGAGCTTCCCCATCAGAGACTCAGTCATCGATCAACACTCAGCTTAAAAGCAAGACTTGCTGCTTTATTTACTGTCAAAATGAAATACTTTAAATTCTGTTGGACCCTCGTCGTTCTTCTCTTCATCTGCTCGGAAGACATTCTAGCGGCCCCCAAGCGGAAGCCCAAGCCAAAAGCCAAGCCAAAGGGAATCAAGCTTCCCAAAGTCAACATTAATATTCATCACAATAGTAAGTTTTGAACTTGAGTTTTGCCTAGATGGGCAAATATTTATTTATTAGTCTTTGTTTCAGATATTCACATTGGCTAAAGCTGGATTTATTTTCGTCAATTCGTACTAAATAAATAGTTAGAAATAATTAAATATAAGGTCCACCACATACATATGTACAAAGACGACCGTCCCTTCATTATTTACTATATTTGTAAAGAAGTATTTATGTTAATTAATAAAATAGTCTAAAGTGCAAGAGCGATGCATACCTTTAAAGTATTTAATTGTTTTCTTTTTTTTTTGTGGTGTCGTTGAAATAATTTGCTATGATCGCCGACGGAAAATCCAAACTGATTGGAATGATTGTTTTAATCAGTTGAGTTAATAGCCAATTCCGAACTGAGCTCAGTCTTAGTTAAATTCAGTTCGAAAACAGACATCAAAACGGAATACTTTGAATTATATTGGCTTCTCATCGGCTGTTAGAAAAATTTGACAGTCTCGAATAAATAATTTATTCGATTTGATTTAATTGTAATTATAATTTTAGCTTTTTAATCTTTTAAATGAGTATCAATGGAATCTCCTTATATCACAAAATGTGTTATTGTGAAACCATCAAAATAAATAGACGGCCTCGTATTTGTTTGTTTTAATAATCTTGCTGATAAGACTTCTTGGAATATATTATGTTGTTTGTACGTCTGACTCAACAGCCTTACATATTTAGCAAACATGTGTTTGGCAAAAAAACAACTGTGTGTTATTTATATTTAATTTATTGGCAAAGGGGATTTCCTGAAATGTTGTTGATTATTATTAAAATATGACAACAAAATGCAGATTGAAAATTATTTTACTTATACAAAAAAGGTTAGAAAAGGTTTATTTTAAAGCTTATCTGTCACATTGCTAAAATTATTATTAAATAACCTTCTCCGAGTACATTTATCTGTAATTCACATGTTAAAATGAAGATCTCCCCTAGAATCAGCCTACATTCCTTGGCCACATTTCTTGATTTCGAAATTCCTTGATTGCGAATGGCCAAAGGAGCGAGCAACCCTTCTTCTCACCCCGACACGGACATGCGAAACTTTTGCATAACTTACTGGCTTTCCAATCTTGTTAACGATTCGGTATGCTAATTAAATTCCTGCCAATGCTGGCAAAGGAAAACAAGTGGCAAAGAGGGGAGGAGAGTTCACTTTCTCTGGAAAAAAATCTGCTTGGAAATTAACACCCGACCCGAAGTGCTGGGAGAAAGTGCGAGAGTGAGTTGGAGAGATTCGCTTTCGCCGAACCGTAAAATGTTTCCCCCAACAATTGCTCCTGGAAAGGACCAACTTTCGGCTGTGAATTTATGGCCGGTGGAGGAATGGAGCTGTAGATGGGGATGCAGTTGCTCTTATCTGGCTGAAATATTAACGGTTTAGGCTTAATTACAAATGGCGACGCTGCCGGTCGCTCCCAAAATTAACTGCGACTTCTCCGAGGGAATGGGATGCTCGGCAAGATGCGGGCGGGCGCCATTAGGGTAATTATTTACAACAATTTCAAATTTTACACATGGACAAGCCGAAGAACAATAAAATGGCGCCACAAAATGTTTTGCATGCATTTTCCGTGTTAGGTTTCGGGTTCGGTTCTGCTTTTCAAGTGCTGCGGCTCATAAATTACCAAAGTGCGGGCTGTAAATCACGGGACTCCGCCTCATCCCAGACCTTGGATCACACCCCTTTCGGTTTCGCCCAACTCTCGGCGAATTGTGCATGTAAATTTTCCAAATTTTCAACAATTTGCAACACTCTTTATATTTTGTTTTTTGGCGAACACGTGACCAAGAGCGGTTGGGGGGTAGTGTGAACACAGAAAGAACCCTTTGAGGGCTGCGCATAAATTTCAATTAAAATTGAAAAGCCATGAAAAATAAAACCCCCCCGGAGGAGCATACAGCCAGTGATAGCCATGAAAAGTTTTTTGAATGCAGTGTCCGCCCGGGGTTGCAGGGAGGCGATTTTAATTCAGGACAGCAGCACCAGCGGCAGCAGCAGGTGCAGGCATGCATGAAAGTGGCCCAGAGCCACCAGTTTTTCAATTAAAACTCGAAAATATTTCCAATAATTGCCGAATAAGTGAAACTTTGTCAAGCACCCATTCCCCAGGCGATCCCCATAAAAGGGTTAACATGCTTCCGGGGAATGCCAGAATTTGAGATAGTATCAACTGCAGATAGTGGACACTCTGTGGTGGATTTCTCGAAGGGGGAAGATGACTACCATTATCTGTATCATTATAATAAATAGAAAACTATATTGTCAAGGATCTGAAAAATATCTGAGAATTATTTTCAAGGCGTTTGCCAAAGGAGAAGACCGTTTAGGTGAAAAATTACTAATATTTATATTTATTTCTTTAACTTTCCCCCCGAGGATAAATGCCAATATTTTGTATTGTTTATAAACTTTGATTAAATAATCCATTCACAAATGAGAAAACTCTCACAAATGCCGACCATCTCCCCTGGTCAGTGGTTTATTTCAGCGGCATATTTCACACCTCAGCAGATCGCAGTTAATCCGGAGGACATCCATCCATCATCCTCTCCAACCAGGACGCACTTCCGATACTCATCTGCAATCAGCTTTGGCGCCGGCAACGACAAATGTCAAAACTATAAGCTGACACTAAACCAATGCGGCACTTCAGCAGCCAGCGGTAAACGGCGAGGAGCAAACATCAGACACTAGACAAGGACAAAGACAAAGGGGGTTGCTGCTGGTCACCCCGGTCCGTTGTTTTGCCCTCAGAAATTGCTCTTTAACTTGCAACAGCGAGCGGCTAACAAGCGACGCGTGCCGCTTCCTGTTTTCACACGCAATCGAAGCCAAACGCAAGTACAGTTGCCTCCGCGCGGCGAAAGCTCCCTGGGCGGAACTGTACTTCTTGACAAGCATGAGCGCTACATAACCTCACAACGAAGCATGACATAATTCACTTCCTGCCGCATCATCAGCAGGGGGACGGGCCCAAGACCTCCCCTAACTCAGTTTTAAATCGCATAACTCTCAAATTAAAGTGACCATGCGACAATTTTCAATTTCCACATTGTCCATAAATCAAATTGCGTTTACGACGAGAGTTAGCCAGAGGGCATCGGCGGGAAAATCGGGGCGGGGTTACAGCACGCACATGGGTGAGGGTTCAAAGCGTCAGCACTCGTACCTTTTGATGGGTTTATTGAAAAACTGTCCTAAATTTGTTGAGTACCCTGCCCAAGAGGGGTTAATAGTTTTAGGATCAAGTGAGGAAACAATGAGGGGAACAGATAATAGAAAAACTATTGTTTTTAAACAGGAGAATGACCTACTATCCATTGACAATAACTATATATTTTAGTTATTCCGAAAAATGTATTTTCAACAATTTTGGTTCAATCCAATGCGAAGTTCCCTGATTTTGAAGGGTATTAAAAAAGGCTCGCCCTTTCAGAAATTTCAGCTCCTCCATCCCTTTTTATTTGCTTGTTTTCGTGTTTTTCCCCCGGTTTTTTGGGTGGTTTGGTGTTGACACGACAGATAGATAAGGACAGCGTGAAGGTCCTGTGGTCCTGCGCCATGTGTGACAGTTATGAGCATCTGCGATCCAATTTAATCAGAACTGCTGGCAAATGGCCCCTGCCTCCGATTTTGGGGCAAAAACATAGGAAATAATCGCATTAGGCCCTCTAGAGAAGCCCGGAGACAATGGATGGAATTCTCCATGTGTCAAAATTTTCGCATCGATAAGAGATCTGAGAGCTGCTCGCTGGCACATGTGTCGGCCCAATGTGAAATGTGATTAGCCTGGCTTTCTGGTGGGATGTTTTGAAATTCAATTTTTAAATTGGCCCACAACTGGGAGTGGTGTCCCACTCCCCGAGTAACCCCAAGGAACCACCCCGACCAGGGGAAGGTCCATAAATTTGGCAAAAGTCTTAGCATGTCAGCGACACTTTTCCCCAACAAGGTCCAAACTTTATTCAAATGCCAGGAAGCAACAGGAAGTGCCTGGAAATGGGCTGCAACTCCGAGTTGGTCTTTCTTAATGTCTACAAATTCCTGTCGGCAAATCCAATACAAAGCCCACTGACTTTGATTTATCACGGCGGGGCGTGGTATTTTTAATTTACAAGCCCCTGCCGAGGGAGTCCCCCCTGCCAGCAGTTAACCCTTTGAGACCGACTGTCTGCATAATTATGTCCGTGCAAGCCGCAAATTTATGGACCTGCCAACGTCTTACTCCTGAACTTTTACTCTGTCAAATGGGCTTTCTTGTAATTGGCTTCGGTCTCGGTTTCCACTTAGTTGGGATCCGGCAGGCTCGGACTTGTGTGGTGGTCAAGTGGTCAGTCTGGAACGTGTCTGATTAATTTGTGGTGGGACTTTACACACAAATTGCCGGCTTACAAACCAAGTTATGCCTGTCGAAAATAGAATCACAAATAACGTCTTAAATGTGTCAGCTTCTGTTCAAATTATAAATACTCCTAAGGAGTTTCACTTCGCCCAAAGATTTATTTAAGATCATTTACTTTTGTTAGCACTTAATGCTTTATGGCAGACGATGCTTTATATTTAAGACGTCTTAAACCTTTTCATTTATAACCTTTTAATGTACGTACGTATGGCTAAATAAATATAAAATAAAAATGGATCATTTAATTTGCAAAATTAGGAAAATCAGGAGAAGAAACTAAAAAGTCCACCATATCTGCAGATTTTAATAAAAAAATAATAGTCTATAAACACGTTTAAGACTAAAAAAAATAAGTAGGAATTTAGGATTTCAAAAATAAAAACAATATGCTGCGCTGTGAATTAGCAAAATAATAAAGCAAAAACGTCCGACCCCAATGATGTTCAAAAGGAGCCCCGCGCAGAAAGCGATGTATAATATACGCCCCGAAAGTATATAAACGAGACCTTTAAAATACAAATAAAATAAAGCAATTCAAAATAAATAAAAAATCACAATGATTTAAAAATAAAGAAACTAATTGATATAAATAAAAATGTATGGTTGCTCAACCGCAGGTAGTTAAATATTGACTACGGATTTCATTAGACAGTCGGCTCTTTATATAGCTCTTCCACCAGTGTGACCGAAGTATTTTACTTGTAGAAAGAGCACTGACAGCTGGATAGCATTGGAAGAGAGGAGCTGTAAAAAATAAATGTTAACGTCGACTGCAGTGCATTTTCTACCGTTATTGAATTTATTTTAATAATTTAAATTCTACACAACGGTCGAAAAAGTATATAACACATAAAAATTAAACATTTTTTGAAGTTTAAATAACTAACTTGATTTGAATGCCTCTATGAATGTTTTCACAAAATTTCTTAGCCTAGTTCTTGTAGTTTCTGGAATCTAGGTGTTCATACAGACAGACAAACCGAAGTACACCTTCAAATTGATTTTTTTTCTTCACTATTTAATTTTTTAGACTGAACTTTACTAAATTAATTGCTGGTATAACTTTCACTATAAATTTACAAAACCTTACGGTGATATTTTACACAAACTGTTGGACGGAATTTATTGCCTGCCCTCCTTGAGTTGAGAGCACCCACTCCAGGGGAAAACCACAAATGATGACTGCATCAAGTGAGGGAAACGGCCGTGGAAAGGGGATGACAAGAGCATGACAGTGCTCGAGAGCAATGCCTGTAAAATTCTATGACTTCGTAACTAATTAGCGCAGCCCATAAAAACAATGAAGGCACCGCAGCAGCAACCCTCCGCGCTCGGAAAAGCCATCCTCACCACTTTCCTAATGAAGTTTGACGTGCTGATGTGCGGTGACGTTGACGAGGATTTTCCAGGGGTCTTCCGGAGCAGGAGAAAGAGCCGGAGTGGAAAATTCGCAGTCAACAAGTGAAAGTCAGCCCGCGGTGAAATTCAATGATGATGATGCCGCTGAACGCTGAATACTGTGACAGAGGAGGACTCCGTTGAGGAGCCATAAAATGCATTAAAATTAAAAACGTGTTAAAATGCTCAAGAACAACTCGCGCCATCGTTTTTAATGAGCTCTTAATGAGGCCGTTTGACCAAATCAAGGAGCGACAAAACCCGCGCACCAAAAATAATTTGCGTCTCATTTGCTCCAAAAAATCGTAAATTATAAACAAATTTTTAATGAAAAAAAAATAATACTTCATTCCGGCATATGCTGCGGATCTCCACCACCCCGCGATTCGAATCCGTATCTGTGTGTGACTTTTGTTGCTGCCCATAAATTATGTAAATTTCCATTCGAAATTCAAAATTAAAAAAAAAGAAAATACAAAAAGGCGACGAAAAACGCTGTCCTGCTGCTCTAATAAGGGTGAAGGGTCACGAAACACAGACCAAACGGCGAGGGGGCGTGGCCAGTAAACATCATAAAAGTGAGAAATATGCCTCTTATTTTGTATTTTGTAATTTGTTTTGTAATTCTGCGCCTTTTTGTTCTGAAATATGAGGAAAAAATTGCCACATTTACCCGAAAAACGGGAGTGGGAACGTGCAAATGCGATGCCGGGGCAAATGGATTTTTTATTCGATTTCCCACCCCATCGTGGGAATCCACGCTTACCGGGGGTTAGCTGGCACTAAGTCTGCGACTTTGGTCCTTTCTATCCTTGATTCCCAACTGTACAAATTGGATGAGGCAACCTGTGCAAGTTTTCCGCGGTAGCGGCAGCGGATCAGGGGAAAAGATGCATAGATACGTAGATACTTTTCGGTAACCGAGGCAGCTACCATAAATTAAGGAGGCAACCAAGGATGCGCCGGGGGAGAGACATATGCAAAGGCGTGTCTGCGCCAACTCTCAGGTAAAATTAATCGGAGTGAAAGAAGCCAGCACGAACGAGGAACACTCGGCTGCATGGTGGGGATTACTTATAGGTTTCTTAACCAATTTCTAGTTGCTATATCTGAAGGTAAATTAATTAAAGGACTTCTAATATGTTTTTGATATTTAAAGAACTTCTATAAAATCGGAAAAAAAATTTATTTAATAGTCAAATAATTTTTTGATGAACGCTTTTTATCTGTGTCCTGTTCCTGTATTTTACATAATAAGTAAAACTCAAAAGAGATTTTTTTTTATTGTTATCTAAACATTTTTCTTAGCCCGAAAACCTATTTCCTTAATTTTGTAGTTCTGTGTAATTAACTGACGGCTGCCGTGCAAAGTCGACTGCAAGTTCTTTTGTGGCTGCGCTTAATTTTTAATGCCGCTCCGTGAAATTTATTGGGCCGCCACAAATTTGAGTTAATCTGCGGGCTGCCAGCGGGCTTAACAGTGCCGGGACAGACTGTACCCAGGCGTCGGGCAAAGGATTACGGAAGTGGTAGAGGGTTCTTCAACGGCACACTCCACCGGAGTAAGGAGTCTGAGGAGCTGCGATGCGACAGTCTCATTTAAAGTCCCAACTGAAATCAGCGTTGATTTAATTTCAACTGTCAGGAGAGTTAAGAACTTGTCCTGCAGGATGGGAACGAGGTGCGATAAGTGCTTTTCAATGCGAAGTGAACCGGTGGTAAAACTGGACTTTTTTGCTCCTCTCCGAATTCCGAATGGGACATTCCTCGACATGCCATCAATCAATTGGCCAGCTAACGAGTGGCATGTCCTGTGTCCTGTGTGTCCCCATATGAGACCTCTTTGGTGTGCTTATAAATGGAAAAAAACAATCCAGCCGGAGCACGTAATTTCGCTTTGTCCTCGCTGAGGTTTCAAACTCATTCAACTCTTCATTCCAATCATTGACAGACGACCAAGAGCGATGGGTTCCAAAAAGGACAATGGGGAGAAGAAACATGGACTTATCTAGGAAACTTTTCCTTGTTTAACCTCTAAAATTATTTTTCTATTTATGATTTTCTTCTAAATGAATTATTCCCGCCCCTTTCCAGCTTTAAATTGCGTCGCTTAGCCAGGACACCATAAATATTTATTAATGAAATTAACTGAGCTCGCAAAATTCAAATTGAAATATCAACGTCGTAATTAAAATTCATGGTGAGCTCCTCTCTCCTGCGGGGGGTTGGCAATCTGGTATTTGGTGCTGTCAAAAATGGGGGTTCCCCTCGCTTAGTATGATGGACGAGCAGAAGGGTTTTTTCGGGCCCATTTGCATATGTCTTGCCTCCGGAATGATAGCCTTAATTGCGGTGTGTGTGGTTATCCACATGCCCCGTCCGCGTGTGTGTGGCTAAGTGGTTTTTCAGGTTGCCTAAAAAGCAGAAAGGCACCACCCCCATCTAGTTACCCATCCCCCATATTATTTACTATCCCCTCGACCGAGAGTGGCGTTCATTTTAATGAGCAACAAATTCAATTTCAACTTTTGAGCGCCTTTGTTCCCGAAAATTAATTCATTTGCAATTCATGGCTTTCAATTGCGATTGTTTGGCCCTGCTACTGGGGGGGAACAGAGTCCCTCCTGGGAGTTGGAATTATTTGGTTAGCTTAAATGTATGCTGCCAGATCATGAGCCCTGTCCTTGCCCTGTTCCAGCTCCCCATTTTCCAGACATAAATCAAGCGTTTACTGACAGCCGGAAATGCAAATCAAATGCAGGCAGCACTGTATCTTCTTATCCTGACTTTTACACTTTGAATTTGAGGTCAGAAAGGTCACTTAAAAAAAGGACATTGTTTTTATTATTTAAAAATTGTTTAGTTTTTAAGGTCGTGAATTCCTGGAATTTTGGACAGACTTTAACGAACTGAACAAAAAATGGTATTTTTGTATTTTTAAAACCAAATATCTTTGCTGTATTTATTTTATATTATTCGTTTTCGTTTTCATATGAAAATAAAACAGGAATTATATATTTTAACAATAAAAACAATGCAGTTAATGTAAGAAAATTCTGGTATTTGGAATATTTACAAGAAAACTCAAAATACTTTCTAGATTTCGTAAAGTGCAGTTCTGAGCGCGTCCAGCTAGGTTTATTTTCTCTAATTTCTTTTCCGGCTTCTGGTTTTAAATGATGTGCTAATGCGATACAAGCTATGATAATGGGGATGGGCACTATAACGAGGGTGCGATGAGGTGCAGAGGGGTGTCCCGTATTTATCCTCGTACCAGAGCCTTTGTTAGAATACCAACAGCTGTCCTCGTAAATCAAAATTATGAGTTTTCAATGAAAGCTTCGCCCGAATGGAAACTTTTAAGCAGCCATTCAATCGCCGCATGATAATGGACAGGGGAAATTTATAACTATTACTTACGCACGATTAAATCATCTGCGATGGATACAAGACATAGGGGAAAAATTCTAACGTCTTCCCTTTCCCTTTTGTCCCCAAATTGCAGTCATTTGTTGGGCTTAAACCCTTTGCAAACAAAAGCGAGAATGGAGCCTAATGAGGCAGCCATAAAAATAAAGAAATGGAACCATCAAAATATGGCAGGGCTTTCCATGTTCCATGGCCTGATAAATGGCCAAGACTCTCTTCGAGGGCGTGACGAAAATCCAATCAAGCCGGACAAATATATTCGGGCTCAGCACTTTCGGACACTGTCCGAGGAAAACTAATATAGAAATTAGGTGTGTAATGTGCTGAGCGAGCCCATAAATATTTTCCCTATTCTCGATTCGCATCGCCGATGGAATATTTGCAAAAATGTTTCCACAACACTGGAGCCAAGTGCTAGGAGGGTGACTTTAGTGTCCATTTCGAGTGTTTGCCACATCTGACATTTGTCATCATGATTCGGCCATAAATACAAACTGCGGCGCACATAAATAAACATTTTTCTGGAATTATTTCCGGAGGTGGAGAAAGGAGTGGAGAGAAGATTGCTCATCCTATATGGAATTGATTTTCCTCAGTTTTCTTCTTTATAACTATTCAAATAAGTTAGCTCCCTTGCTTGTTTAAAAATAATTTAAGAAATTTAAACTCACCCTAAATTAAATCCAATCATTATTACGGCGCCTAAACCGAAATAAACCTGTGCCTTGGCCCTGAGAAGTAATTTACATTTTATGATGGCAACCGGATATGCTATCCTTTTCCCCAGGATCCTCAAACTGAGCCTGCCTTTGATGTGTGCTCTCTCTTGATGGCATATCAAATGTGGAACTATCGATGGATGATGATGTGCATATGGAATGTACGCATCGCTCGCTTGGGCAAACAAACAAGTTAACGCAATTAAGAGTCCTTGCCGGGGAAACTTAATTAAGGATGCCGCCTGCCAAGAAATATGTGGAAATTTGTCAATGGCAACGAGCCTGAGCAGCCGCAAAAGGCAAACACATCAATCGCTAGAAGAAACCCTTCCTCCAAACTCCAACCGGTTCTTGTAAGGATACGTGGAACTATTCTAATGCGGTTGGTGTTGCAATTAAATTAACATAAACTTCGGGACCAGCAAGGGCACGTTTTCCGCTCTTTTTAGCCCAAAAATTTGTCTAAAAGGGGTTGGGTTGGGCTTTTGATTGGGGTGTGTGTGTGTGTGCCGGTATCCTCCCCTGGATGCACCAAGAAGAAAGGGACTTAAATTTTTAGTTTCTATTTAAAGCAATAAAAATATTAATGAAATGTATAACACAAATTTGGTCTCAAAAAAGAAGAAGGTATTTTTAAAACATTTTTCGGTCTAAAGAATTTATTCACAATCACCAATTTCCAGACAATAAAGTAGGCAAAGCCACGTTTAAAATTCCCCAAAGATTAATCATAATTTCCTCCTATAGTTTTTGGCTCTTATTCATTAATTTTTCTCCCTGTGCAGTCACATGCAAATCGGTCCCCGAGAAGCCCCAATTTGATTGACGCCGCACGACGCGTTAATAACTTTAGCAACGCCTTTGTCCTGCGGCGGACTTTGATGATGACTACGATGATTATGCCGCGTCTAAGGTCGAGGATTGGGAATGGAAATGAGGACAAGAGCCCGGGGTTCCTTGGCGATGACGCACTATCAGCAATCACTATAATTGCATAGTTTATCCGCGTGTGTGTCTGTTTGCTTTTAATAGAGCTTCGGCTGCTCTATTTGTTTGCTATTTAAGTTCTCGTTCCCGTTCCCGTTCCCATTTCCCGTTGATAGTTTCCCGGCTGTCACGCAACCCAATTATTTCCTTCAAACACATGTAACTGTTAATTGGCAGAGCGTCTCCCGGGCATCCAGCGTGTCCTGTTTGTCCTGGTGGGTGCGCCACTTGCCTTCACCTCACATCCCTGACAGTTTAGATACGAATAGTTGTACCCCGCAGCTAGATACTGAGATTGCTTTTCGTCGCCAAAAAGGGTTGCGATTAGTTGGGGGTCTAAGTTTTCCACTTAATCCGCCTGCAGATGAAAAGTAAATAAAGAAAATCAAATCAAAATGGAACGCGATTGGGGAAAATTATTGTTATGAAATGAGCTTAGCGAATTCCCCAAGCAATTTGTTCGCTATTTTCATTATCGTAGCCGTTAATACACCTGGGATAGGGGTTTTTCTTTAGAGTAAGAATATAATATAAAAGAAGGCTTGATGGTAACAGTATTTTTCATGGATCTAATACCATAATTTGTAGGAATTATATCACAGTTAGGCCCCTTGACTTATGCACTCGAATTCCTTCAAAATACCTTCAGAAAATTATTTTTATCTTAGACAAATTGTCTTTCGCTTAACAGGATAATGTTGTTTTTAAACTCACTCCTTTATCCCAAACTTTAAATAAGCAATTGGGGACTCCCTGTGGAGAAACCGAGTGGGAGAAAGCAAAACGCTTTCTCCCGTCGAAGCGTAAAAATGCTCGAATATCCTTGGCTTCCGACGCAACCTTCCCGCTCCCTCTCTCTTTCGTCCTGATACTTGGCTGCATATGATTTATGGCACAGACAGGCGGTTAAGACAAGGAGGAAAAAGAAGAAGCAGGCGCGGACGCACTGCCAAAAGATTTACGAGTCCTTCACCCACAGGATATTCGCCATCAAGCCACGCAGGATGGGAATGCAAATCGCGCACGCATGAAGTGAGCTTCGGGAGTGGGGAATTGCCAGCTCAACTCCGAAAAGAGAGAAGTTCAAAAACCGGCAAGGATAATGCCAGAAATCGCAACACATAGCATGACATGTTCTTTAAAAAGTTGCAGAACTTTAAAGCCAATTACTCGACAGCTAGGATTATCCCCCTCACGGACAATTTCCAGCGTATTTATTCCTCCTTTTTCGGAGATAAATAGATACGAGGACTAACATCAATTGTCCTGGCTAATTGCCCCCACACTCCGTTCGGATCACATCTAATTTGCGTGGCCGCCGGAGACATCCATTAGGCATTATCGAAGGCCATAAAAATCGTGATGAGCCAGACCTTCTGTGGGGGATGGCCCCAGGACATGCATCCTGTTGTCACAGGCTATCAGAATCATAAAACTATCCGGCCGGCAAGTTCTTTGTCCGCTAATAGAGCTCACTGGATCCTGTCGCGTTCTTGCCAATTTCGTCCTTCCGTCCGAGGAAATCATTTCTGTTGTATCGAATCTTTTGTTGCTTCCTTTTCGGCTTTTTGTCTCTGCTCCTGCCAGACGGAAAGTCTGATTCCTGAGAGTGTCCTTAAGTGCAGTAGTCTACGTCTGCCTTGACTTTGGAGCTCCGTTCAAGGAAAAAATGGCGGGGATGCAGAGATTAGTGTCCACTGGCGATGGCATCTTTAAGGGCAGCGACATCCTGGCAGATAAAGATACAAACACAAAAAAAGAAGGGGAGACAAAACTCATTTAAGCTAAAATAATAAACGAATAAAAAAGGGACACCCTTGACCTCTCCCGATCCTTGATTCCGGCTCCGGGAATCCCCCGCTTCACGCTCCACTTGAAAGTGTCACAACAAGTAAACAATTCTGTAATGAGAGCTCTCCACGCTCGCTCGCTAATAACTCAGACCAGAATAAATGAGAAAATCAAATAAAAACAAGTTAAAACTTCCGTGAAAAGCGAGGAAATGAAACGAAAACAACAACAATTAGAAATCGGGGAAGAAAAACCCTCCTCGAGCTCGCATTTTTAAGCAGTCGAGTAATTACACGTTTAATTGCAATGGCCCAGGACTCAGTTCAGGACACAAAAAATATGCCAGAACTCGGGGGGGAAAAAAATTACTTAAAATTCAGACATAATGAAAACTGTTGAGAGAATTATGCTAATTTCATACAGAAGGCAACGCCCCGAGATGGAGTTTCTGGAGAGTCCTTTTCCTGCTTCCTTTCCTGTTCCTTGTCCAGCCACGCCAACCATTACGTGTCCTGCCTGCAAAAGAAAACGGAAGAAATGGTAGAAAAGTGTAGCCGAAAAGTGAAAGTTCGATTTATGCAGCTACTAAATTCACTTAGCTATGCAAAGTGTTGCCCCTTCATTGCCACCCAAAAATGCTCCTTGATGTACGCACATTTTTGGTTCCATTTATTAGATTTCCTTGCAGCTTCCTGTGTTGAGAGTCCTTAAAATTCACCCCTCGACTCCATTGATTCACGGCGTATTTTTCTAGCGCGCATTTTGCCTGAATTCGTAATTAGCCCGCGGGATTATCGAATGGGAGGGGAATCTAAGCCTGGAGTGAGTCCTTAAAAAAATTGGGAAAATGTTCAAAAGGTCGATTCACTAATTCAGTTGTTGATTAGTGGAAGAGTTTTCAGAGTAATGGGGTTGTAATATCCATAGTAAAGGTTGCATAAATTTAAAACTCATTTAAAGATAAATCTAAAAAAATTATGTCAAAGTCCAATATATTTTTATAAAATGTTTAGTGATAAAATACAAAGTAAGAAAATATTAATACAAATTTTAAAAAACTTCCAGAGTATCCCCAATTCCTTTTCACTTCCCTCATTAATTAGGATAAGCTTTCCTTTCGCCCATTGCACTTGATAGAACTTTCCCCCAGGCAGTTTGATTTGTGTAAACATTTTTAATTATGAATGCCCTGCGTCGTAATGACTTTGTATCTTTTGGAGCTCCCCTTGGAATAATATCGCTCCTGGACATCCTCCTCCTGACCAGTTGGCGGCTTCCCACGTTGGGCTTAAGGCTTATCGGCATCCGCCAGATATACGGCCGGAATTAAATGATTAATAAAAGTTATCGGTCTATAGGAAGGAAGCGAGTCAAATTTGTCGCCAAACAAAGGAGAATATATCCACGGTGACAATATTAATTTCTGGCTGAAAGTGCGCATTAAAAATTTTTGTGGCTGCCTCTGTGAATTCCTTGGGAGGCTGCCGGGTCACGCCCCCATTCAAATTGCGGCATAAACATGCAGAATCCGCTTGCATTTATGACACCGATGCGCGTGTCCCGGCCATAAGGCCATGGATCAAATTGTATAATATTAATTTCTAATTGCATAAATTTCGCCTCGTTACAGGGACTCGTTCTGCGTTCTTCCATTTACGATTCTGGGCTGGATCATAAAAATTAAAGCGCTCCAAGGTGTTTGAGTTCGGCCTCGGCATAGGTTTAGGGTTCGTGATGTGTTTTTATTTGCCGGTCGCTATGCCGCTCAAATAAAAATAAAAGCACCCATCAAATGTCGAGTTAAAATGTTTTATTATTTCACTTTATGCCCATCAAACGACGTGAGTTCGACCAGGAACACAAACAGAGACAGGATGTGGATGTGGAGTGGGGTTCCAGGATGGCATGGGTTTCCGAAGACAATTGCCAAATGGTTTATTGTTTTTGCGGCTGCTCTGCGGAGCGTTGATAAGTCCACCGATTTCGCCTGTGTGTTTGATGATGTCGCTGCTGGATAAACAGGGGTTTCCCTTTTTTTTTGCCCGCCCCCTTGGGGCAATATCTTTTTGAAATCGTTATTAAAATCGCAATGCGATAAGACGCCAAGGGGAGCGCTTGTATCTTCTGGCAATTATTTCGATTTGCTGCGCTTGACTGGGAAATGTAACTGAATCCGCGCTGCGGAGTACAGTTCAACTGGATTTATTATTAATATTTTTTATTGAATTGCATTCATGGGGATGTGGATGGGGTTTTATGCATTTTTACATTGGGAAGGTTTATTTATTTTTTTGAGGGATTAAAGGCCTTGGAAATACTTTCACAAAGTGCCTTCAGTAGTGGAAATACAAATTTAGAGACGAAGTTAAATAAAATTTCATAAATAACAAATATATGTAATTTTTAATTAGTACATTATTTAATTATATTTTTATTTTATATTTTATGCATTTCAATTGCCCAAATAAATGCGTAAAATTAATTTCCTAGCTTGCCAAGCAATCACGCTCTCAAACAATCTAACTGAAACTCAAATGACAAACGCTTAAACCTCAATTTTCATTTATTTATTGATTTATTGTGATTGCAACAGTGTTGCGGCTTTTCTTTATTTATTTTACTTATTCCATTGGCGTGGAAAATGTTTTCTCGCAACTGATACGTGACAACCGGCGAATCGAGACGACTGGCGGCGGGTGACACTCACCTTGGCTCGTCAGTGGTAAATCGAACCGCGAATCGCTAAATGCCCTGATTAATCCACTTCAAACAGGGCTCAGTGCAGTCGCATACGTGAAAAGTTAGCTGCCGAAATGAAACTGTGACGCGGCTGGAGATACTCGCGTATCGCTACGTGCGCACCTGCTGATTGCATTTACGTGTTCTCACCTGTGTCAACCCCCCATAAAGCAGCCCCTAATCACTGCACTCAGTCTGCGTCTAATGTAGTTGAACATTCGCATGCATTCGAAGGCAAACCGCAGCTCGCGGCTAAAGCCCCCTAAAACTTCCCATCAAAACCACTTCAAAACCGCCAGAAACACCCAATAAAACCCCCTTATAGAACCCCCTAAATTTCGGCAACATCGAGTAGAGCCAAACTTTGGCTAATCAGATGCAGTTGTAATTACAAAACTCCAGCGCTGAGAGCTCTGGAAATAACGAGCTTAGGTTGCGGGAGGGGCTTCTTAACTACCAAGACGAGCTAATCCTTTTAGTGAATTAAGTTTAGGATGCAGTGAACCAGGATTACACATTTTAATAAGACTTTATGCAAATGAGTTGCCTTGTTGATTATAGTTAAGAATGGGATTAGATTCTAGATACATAATGCCCCTCAAGGTTATAGAACTCACATGCATTTTTTTATTTGTTTATTATTTAAGTTATTTTGTCTCTATGTGACCTCAACTACTAGTATTCATACCCACAAATCGAACCTTCATTTGGTGTCCACACATCGTGAATTTCGCCTAGCTAATGTCGGGGACTAGCTAATCGCTCCTAAGAGGAGTTATCTAGGAATTGGAATCTCTGGAACATATAGTGGGTGGGGAGAACCAGAACAAGAACGAGAAAGGTAATGGGACACAGACAGAGACAGAGACAGCGGCACGTCGGGAATTCTAGACTTTGACTTTCGGCAAACTTTAAGTAAATCTGCTTATCTTGTTGGAAAGTTTCGCTCTACGTGCCGCCGTCGCGTCGCGGTTGTGGAGCCAGTGCACCCACTCAGTCCACTCAGCCATTGAACACCACTCAGCCCTACACAGAAAATAATATTGAAGCTCTAATTTTATTAAAAATAAAGCTGATATAGTATTAAATAAGATCAAAACAATCATCAAAAACAATCATGTTCAATTACAAATTGATGGGATTAAAGTTTAAGAGCATATTTGATCAGATACAAATATATATGATTCAGTTAATCAAATCAAATATTTATTTATGTGTAAAATCAGTCCCCTTTCGGACCCAAGCGGCAGGCAGAGTTGTCATAACGTTGACAAAGTCTGACACGTTGGCTTTGGGTCGGTCAAAACGTTGGAATCCGCACTCCTATCGCAGAGGTCGCTGTCAATCAGACCTCGGTTTTCAGGGGGATTGTTTTTGGACAGACAGTGGGAGTCCGTCGTCGTATGTGCTGAATGCCCACTGTTGCCAAGCGTCTCCGACGAGTGAGAATTAATTGGAATTCCAGCTTGCAACCCGAAATCCCTGGCAATGTCCTAGCTAAACCCCAAAATGGTTGATCCTTTGCTGCTTGAGTGTCGGAATGATTTGCATGTGTGTTTGCTTACGAGACGGGATAATGGCCTGTTGACATCGCATCAGGTGGGGAATTGCTAAGCGGAATGGGTGTGATTAAGACAGCTTCGACAGACGTCAATTTGGGAGTTTACAATTAAAGCATAAAGGTTAAACTTACTTACTTTAACCGAAGTAAGATTCCTTTCTTGTTTGTCAAAAATCGTTATCATATTTTTCAAATTATTTTCGAGCTTTCTCGCTTGGTTCTCTTATCTTTCTGTAATCTATATAAAACTTAAAATAAAATAATCCTCTCGATTTAATTCCATTGAGGAAAGCTGCATTGCATTTTGATTTCTTAAATCGTTTCTCCCAACTCCTTTCAACGCCATTAGCCAAAAGCCATTTAACCCATCGAAGGACATTCCTCTTGGCTGGAACTCTTTAACAACATCTGGCGCTGGTGCTCTATCCTCGGAGCAACATCCTGCTCTTCCCTCCTACTTTCAGGACTGTACCCATTACGGCTCCTGGCCAAGTGCAAGTGCATGGCCCAATTTATGGTCAAATGCTAATTTTGGCCATGTCCTCGCACAAAGCGCGAATTGCTCGATTTCCTGGACAAGGAGCAGAAGCTGTACTCCACTTTGTGGACTCCTCTTTGGAGTCCGTTGCGGGCCAGTGGCTGCAATAACTCGTCTGCCAGATGGCTCCGGGATCCAGGCTATGGTATACAGGATCCGGGCAACTTTGTGGCTCCCGGTAATCCTTGTTGCCGTTGTTGTACTCCGTCTCCGTTGTTGCCATTAATGCCCACAAAAACGGGGAAGGCCGCCGGAGAGAGGAGTGCAACGGAAAAAAAAAATGCTATTATCTTTTTAAATTGTCTGCCAGGCGGCGGCGGAACAGCAGCAACAACAGAAGCCACAGCAACATCAGTCGCAGCGGCAACATCACCAGGCCAGTCGAGTAGCAGCCACAGCAACAGGGAGCAATACACTCGGAATAATACTCAAAAGAACTCTTTGATAAATGCTGTAATTCCTATAAAGTTCTACAACTTTTACAGCATTTAAATTTCTAATTTTATGAATTAAAGGGAAATTTAAGTTTTAGAGTTGATATGCCTTCCTGTAGTCTGGAAAATAGATTTTTCCCCGAGTGCAGGCAGCCATGGAAAATATGGATTAAAATGTTGCCAGTGGAAAAGGCAGAAGAAAGAGCGGAAAAAGCGAAGGAGGAGGAGGATCCTTGTGTGGCTGCCGCGTTAACTTGATTTTTTAAGTGCCTCTCCGGCGCATTATGAACACGGCCCAGCCGATTACGGCTTCCCATTTTTCTCAGCATTTTTATTTTTTGCCCCGCCTTTCATTGCTGCTCATGCATACGAAATTAGTGGCGATACCAGGATACGGAGGATGTGCAGAGGAATTGGGGGAAGCTGTCCGGAGAAGCGTTTATGGCTTACAGCGAGTTAATCGCGCTGTCATCATCCGTCGCTCGTTTGTCCAACTTGCGGCAATTGTCGGAATCGCAATCGCAATTGTGTAGAGCAGTGTTTGGGGCACTTGGAGTAAGCGGCTTACGAGGCTCAGATGCCATTCCACTGGTTCCCAGATGTTCTGACTGCAGGATGTTCGGGAAACTTGAGATTTCAGCCTCAAGCGGTTTAAATAAAATGCTTTTCATTGACTTCCAGTAATTATATGCGCCTTAAAAGGGAATAAAATAATGGAATATTGAAGGTGTAATATATTTCTTTGATAAAAGAAGGATACTGAAATTAAATCCAAAGGAAAAGATTTAAAATTACTTAAAAAGCAGCCCAAAACTATGCAATATATTGTCCTGTCGATTTCTACCTTGCATACTTTTAGGCACCTCTTCAAGTGATTCCGAATCCCTACCGATTTTTGTGATAATATTCTCTAGCAAAGAAACAGATTTAACTAAATAAGAAATGTTTAGAAGCCGAAGTGCACTTAAATGACTTTCTCTCCGACTTCCTGTTGATTTCTGTTAATTTTTAATCAACTGCTTACTGCTCGGCAGCACGTTCCACCCGAAATTCCACTAAGTGGGTGTGGCTAGGTCATAAAAACTGATTTTAATGCCCAGCCGAAACTATGGGGCTGTACCCACCATCCTTCCGTATCCGCTGCGTCTTTGTCTTTTACAACCTTTTGTCAGTCGTTAATTTTTATGTTTATAGCGCAAATTCTCGCCTTGCTGCACACAGACACGCTCACTGAATTTTCAAAACCGCAAAACGGCGAGCCAATTGATGGGCGAGGGGGTATGATTCGAGAAAAGGGAGGTCGCATCGACGTCGTTCAAGGTAGTTAAAACAATAACAATTAGCTGCAAGCCAAGAGTCGTTGGCCACACGCAGAAATTAATTAGCGAGCGAAAGCGTCGCTTTTCGAGGTTAGGTCGAGTCCGAAATTGAGGTTAGGCTTGCAGGAAGAGTGAGGTTGGGTTGCAACAGCTAAATCGGAAAAATTAAAGTAAAATTATTGTGCTGACTGGACTGCACAGAAGTCGAAGGAGAACGGGTGGAAAATCTAATCAAACTAGTGAAAACTTTCGACCGGAAAAATTGCACACTGAAAGTTTGTCCGCCTCTTCAGAGAAACTTTTTCGCCTTCGTCCTTTCTCTAGCGTCTCTCTGTCTATCTCTCTTCCCGCCCAAATAATTGCCAAAATGGAAAGCCAAAACTTAAACAAAAACGCAGACGTTAATGAAATTTTGATAAACTTTTTCCAGCCACTCGACGGCAACAATGAATTAGTAAAAGCGAGAGCTTCATATTGGCAGGATAGAGGATAGAGCGAGCGGAAGATAAGTGCAATTTGAACAGACAAATCAAAGCAAATTATGATTTATTGAATTTTAATTTAGTGCCAGTGCAGAAAATTTCCCATAAATATTTGAGGAAGCGCCGCCCGAAGCCAGAATCAGAATCAGAATTTACGCTCATTGCGAAGTTTGTGGGCTGTATATTCAGCAACCCTCAGCAGGGGTGGCAACCCTCTGCTGGCACAAGTACAGTCGCCCCTCAGCTTTTTAGCTCTGCGCGTGCCTGACTCACGCATTATTCACAAATTTGGAAAAACACACACAGAGGGGTGCAGCTGCCGGGAGTCGGATTCTGGATGGGTGTCCTGGGTGTGGGTTAGGCCCAAGGACTCGCCAATTGTGCGTGTGCGTATGCAAATTTACCGGCCACATGTCATTTCTGACCATTTCCGCTCGAGGGTTAAGCTTAAAAGGCACAAAAAAAAATAAACAATAATGTTGCTAAGAACTTCCGGAAAGGAAGAATGAAAATACCCTTTAAGATAACATAGGTAACTTCTTTAAGTTAATATCAACTAAATGAATTGCTAAGATCAAATGTATATTTAAAGATATTATTACAGTATATCTTGAGCTTGACTTAAGGGTTTACAAATCAATTAAGGAAGTGGTATTACTATAGTTAGAGCTAGGTATCCTATGTAAGAAGATCAAAATATTTAATTCGGATTAAAATTTTATTTTAAAATACTCCCAACTTATTCAAAGTACCTTCTGCAAGGGTATTAAATCAACAATTACAATAGCAACCCCTTTTTGGCGGCTAAATATCGGGGTTGGCTCTCCCTTTGATTCGCAATGGGGTGCAACTTGCGAACTTTTTTTGCAACTTGTTTTTACCCACTGACCTTGAAAAGTGAATTCATGCAAATTGAGCAGCTGAAAAATCAACAGCAACGGCCCTTGGGGTGGATGCGGATCGGGATCAGGTTGCTCATGTCCTGGCCATCAGCCATCCCCCTGTGGAAACCCCAGCGAAATTGTGCAAAATTTCATTATTTAGCAACAGGGGAAAATAACAACAACAAAGGGGCGGGATTCGCTCGCTTATCACTGTTTCGCTTATCGCGAATTTCCACATGGAAATCCATTAGTCAATCCCCTTTGTCGTTTTTTCCATATTTGTTTGCTTGTAAACCTCTTACCTCACCACTCGATTGCCTGGCTAATCGAGCATTCCCCTAAGGAAATTTCTCCCTTTTTCTCAAGAAGATGGAACAAATTGTTATGGGAGCTATCCATTTCACTGGAATTTAACTCAACTCTGTTTGCAAATTGCTATATTACGAACAATCTGGTAAACAGGTGAGGGATTATTCAGCATTTGAAGTATTTATTAACCTAATGGAATGGTAGGAAATATGGGGGATTTTTGTTGTCAAATCTTTCAATGGTATTTATTAATTTAGGTACAATTTATGTATAAAAAGTCCGAAGAAAGTCAAGACCTCTTTCTTTTAATTATGAAAATAAACTAATTATGAAAAGAACCATGCTTATTGACTTACCAGTAAAATTATTAGCCGCAAACCCTCATATATCACTTTGATATTTACCTATAAGTCGTGTGCATAATTATCTCTAGTCCCCAGCAACTCTATGAAAATTAGATTAGATTACAGACTAAATAATAGAACACAATCAACAGATAATTAATAAGATAATCAAACCGAAAAACGTCATTCATCAAATAACTGGGCAGCAAAGGTGGGCCCTTTGGCGAGATAATTTATTTTATTTCTTAACACAACTCATTATTTACCAAGGTTACCCATTAAAGTACTCTTTAAACATGCTCGCTGTTGATTAAAAAGATTCACTGCAGCCCGGGAACAATTTGTTAATGAAAAATAGCAAATAATATCGCTGTATGCAGTATCCTTGGCCCTGTCTGCCTTGCCAGCGAAAACAGGGACAGGAAAAACAAAGGACCGGAGACAAGAAGACTTTTCATTAAAATTGCGCAGCCAGGAAGGAATGGAAGGGGTACATATAGAGGGGTATATAGTATATATATAGGGAACTTTAGGTAGGAATGGGGCAGAGGTAAAGGATTATTTATTATGGGGAGCCCGGCGGAAGCTGTCGGCGCAGCTGCCTTTCACTGGCTGCAAATGGCATTGCAATAAAACGAAATTAAATTGCTATTTTGCATACATATTATGTGTGTCCCGCATGTCCTGGACACGCACACACACTCTGCCACTCGCACTCAGATGGGCTTCATATTCATAGTTGTCTGGATGACTGGCTGGCGACGTACAATAACCGAAAATATCCTTTGAATCCTTTGACAACATCTGGCCTCCCCAAATAGTTTTTAAGCCGAGAATGTAACCTCAACCCTTTTGTAATTGCTCGAACGCTTTTATTAAAATGCATAAATTAATAGAATTTTGGGCCAAAGACACCTTTTTATGGCCGCCATTTAGGGCATGTGTGGAATCGTTTGGGTAACCAGTTTTCGGGCACAATCCTCATAATTTGTGCGATGGCTTATGGCCAAACAATTACAGCCAACGAGGAAGTTAAGATCCTCGCCAAATGCACCACAAATGACCGCAATTAGACACCCTTTGCCAATCGTTTTTATGAGTGTACAATGTACACTGGGAACTAATAGTTGTGTCATCGTTATTTGGTTAATATTTAGAAGGTATTTTTGTTCAAAATAATTTTTTGTTTTTAATATTAACCTGAGAATACATTAAATATCAAAGCATTAAAATTTCTCATTTTTTGTTGCTAGAAAAATAATTTAAAGCAAGAAAATTACTGCGGTGAAAACTCATTTAATTAAAAAGATATCAATTTAAGTTATTTTGACACTTTTGGGTTCTTTATTTTATATTTTCTTTCCTTATAAACAGGCTCCATTTTTCTGCCGAAATTATTTTATATTTTCTAGCATAATTTTTCTCTCTGTGGTTAAGGCACAAAGAGAATCATTGAGGCAGCTTCCATCTGCAAATCAGGGCAATTAATATTAAGTGGATTATTATTTAATGACCACAGCACGCACTCGGAGACTCTGGACCTTTTGCAGAAGCCCCGCCACCACTTCCCATATTACATATCATATTAACTCCAATCTCTTTCCGTCCTAACTGTTATGATCCCGAAGAGGAGTTCTCCCCTTATAGGGCCGTCATATTCTAATTACACGAGAGCACGCAGTTATTACACGGATTCGCCTTTTGCTGCAGATACGGATTCTGCGATTTGATGACCCCTGACCCCAGCCCCTTGAGTAGTTATAGCGGCATTAAAATGGCAAATTGACGTTCATTTCACGTGCTAGTGGACCGTAACCGGATGTGCGGCCAAATGTGCGGAGTCCTCATTGAATGGGCGTCGCTAATTGATAAATTGCCCTGATGCGTGGCTTGGATCCATCGAGAAGGTGGAACCACTTATAATAAATTGGAGTACGCGAATATGTGTACATAAATATATTTTTTTAGAATGTGAAGCTAAATAGTTGAAAAACATAGGTTTTAAATTCGGTTGCTTTAAAGTTAATAAATACTTTTTAAAAGGAACAAAAAATATAGGAAAAATATTAATATTTTAAGTAGTATTTCATTAGACTTTTAGATTTAACAAGAAAGAAGCTAACTTAGGAAAGCCAAAGTTTACATACCCTTGCAATTTGCAAATTTAGAAAAGGCGTAACTAATATAATTCCATAATATTTTTGTTTTCTTAACATTATAAATAATAAGAAATCCCACCAATAGGCTTACAAAAAGTACCTGATAAGGAAAATGCGATGCAGATTCAGGGGACAGCAAAAATCATCTGAGAAGTCGGAGATTGCCCTGCCTTACGTAACAATGTGACACTGCGACGGAGACGTCCACGTCATCGCTTGTTTCCGACTTAGTCAGCAGGCGTCCAAGATGGCGCTCAGACCCCACTCAGCCGGAACTGCTCCGGACGAAGCGAAAAAGCCGTGTGCAGCAGACAATGATAAGCCCTTGCTGGGAGAGGGTATGATTCCATTCGTGACGTGGAACCCCTCTTAGAGTAGCAACCAATTCAAGGAAACTTGGTGCCTTATAATCTGCCTGAGAAGCATGTCATTGATAAGATAGTTGGGCTCCTTAAAGCTCCCTCCAGAGATTACTTTGTAGTCTCAATGATTTCACACTCTCCGCGATCGATTGAGGTTTTAAACTGGCAACTGGGGTAAAAGAATCTTAGGGAAACCCATTGAAAACATATTTTATTATATTATATTTTCGGAAAAGATCCGTAACATGTGAATAGGAAAGGGGATATCTGATTTCTGCTTTCTTAAATCACTGTCCACTTTCCACTTCACAAGTCCACTTTCTCTCCCTCCCAAAAAACCATTTAAAAACCTTGAATTTTTAAATATATTTATTTGTTATCTTAAAAATTGTTGGCATTACTGGGATTTATTTTAACAAATTTATGAAGGTTCCATTTAAGATAATGAGTAGTAGTAGCAGTAATTTTTTAGGTATTTACTTCAACTGTTAAAACTATATTTATTGCATGGAACTACTATTCTTATCAGCCTTTGACAGTAGTTTCCGTTCCAAGGGTATTTAAAACCAACCCCTCGCAAGTCTGTAAATTATATACCTAACACCAAGTGAAAGAACCCCCCGGAACCATTAATAACACTCGTATTGTGATCTCAAAACTGGGTAGTTTTTAAGGAATTTTTGCGATTGTAAGCCGCATTGTTCCATGTGGCATTGGTATCCAAAGTACACTGCCAGCTGCTTGCTATCAGCATTCGGCGAAGAAAAAAACGCAAACAGAGACGCCCCACAATGAGGACTGCCAGAGCCCGCAGAGATCCAGTTCCGTGCTGAAAGCCCAAACCAAAACCTTATCGATGAGGCAAACAATCTGCTGTTTTCCTAGTTGATATTTAGTCACTTTGTTGTGTTTATTTGTTTATTTGTTCACGCTGTTAACGTACATGGCTAAAGATACATTTGCTGGGGCGAACTTGCTAACTTATTTATGATAACATTATCACAATCTGGTGCGCTGCTGGTAAATCAAGGTGATGCCAGGGAGGGGTGGATGTGTAAATCATTCATTCGGCTGCTTTGATAATGCTGCTGCTGCACTGCGATTTATTGGTGAACAAACCAGGGAAACAATTAATTTATAAACGAATCGAAAGCGCGCGATTTCCGCGGGATGATGAGAGCAATTTGAGGAAAGGGAAGGAGGGGAATATTATTATAATGTGGTGGAGGAGACAGTGCCCCGACTGCTTTACTGCTTCTGCAGGTACTCGTCGAACAGGTAGACGGACAGGGATGGATCCTGCACCTTCATCAGCTTGGCCAGGTCGTTGGCATATCCGGAAAGGGTGCGCACGCTATCAGCCTGCTTGGACAGGAAGTTCTCCTCCATGTAGTGAGCCAGCTCGGGATCGTGCTCGCCACGGGCCTGGTGGGTGGCGCGGGTGTGGACGTGGGTAGCTCCAACGGCCAGTTGCTTCTCGTTATCCAGAGCCAGAGCCAGGGAGTGCAGTTCATCGACCTCCAGAGTGGGGCGCTTGGTGAGCACGGAAGCCGGAGACTCGTGACGGGTGTTGAAGTCCACGACGCCGCCGCGCTTGGTGATCTGCTTGATCAAAGCAATGCTGTCATCGAAAGAGCGGTCCGACAGGCCCTGGTACAGCTTCTGGAAGCCGGGGCGGTTCTTCTGGTACGAGTTGAAGTGGGTGGCCAACAGCAGGTAGTCATAGGACTTGGTCAACTGGGAGTTGATGTAGGCCTGAATCTCGGGCTCCACATGGTCAACGCCGGCGAAACGGGCATTACAGATGGAGTTGGCTATAGGACAAATAATAACATATAATCAGCATTACAATCTAGCAATCAATAGGCGGGGGAAAACCACACTAGAAGGTTCTTGTTGTGTAAGCGAGTTTTTTTGGGGTCGTCTTATAAGAGTAATTATTTAAAAAATGAGGCCGCGAATGTTCTCGTAATTTAAATTATATTAAAATTACTACAAATTATGGGAATTTATATTTTTAGTGTGCATACAATCTATACTAAACTATATTTTCGGGATACTACATTTTATATAATATAAAAAATATCTCAATTAAATTGCAGTACTAGAAAAAAATTCTAAAAACATTTACCGCATTTTTCACTTACTTTTGTCTGTGAAAAAGCCCGTGAGCGCTTGTTTTTATTATTGAACAAAGATACAAAAACAACAACGTACAAACACAATTTAAATTCTCTTCACACATGCTCTCTTTCACTGAGAGCGCACTTTGTACTCACCGGAGAAGGTCGAGGAAGAGCAAGCGGTAACCACGCTGTTCTGGCAGTACTCTTCGTTTGCCAATGCAAGAGAGCCGAGGCTCGCAACGAGAGCGAGTGCAATGAACAATTTCATTTTGGTTGATTTAACTGTAAAATCGAAATACAAAACGAAATTGAAATTAGTTTCACAATATTCTAGAATATTTGACAACAGAAAAACAGACACTTTGTTTTTGTTTGGTGTGAAAATTTCCTCTTTTGCGTCGCAAAGTTTTCTTGAATTTTCTGTCTCTCTTTGTTTTTTCGGTCACAACAAAACCACCACCAGTGCAATGTTTTTGTTTTTCAACGTTTTTCCCGAGTCTTTTTAAACTTTCTAGGAACTTCTTTCGAGACTCCCTGTATTCCGCATCACTTAACTAGTTAGTAACTGATAAAACTCACTTTAATTCTTTGCAATGAGCTTTGATTTCGCTTTCTGCGCTGCTTTTGTGTGCTGCTTGGTGGAATTCAAAAATTCAACTGCTGTTTATAGCGTCGCGTTCGTCTCTTTCTATGCGATCGATAAGGCGCGATGTGAGGGTGTGCGTGTGGCAGAGAGAGTGCATGGGTATGTGGTGTTTTGCGCTCAGCTCAGTGCGGGGATTTTGCTGTCATTCAAACATGGCTCTGGCAATATGGCCGCTGTACTGTCTCCTGGAGAGTATGACTCACAACAGGGTTGTCAACGTGTGCAAAAAATGGCCACCAGACTCTGAAATGCACTTTGAATGCGTGTGTTTCAAGGGGTTTCTTAAGAAATTTATCAGTTCAAGTAGGCATATCTGGTTGTGTGTTGTTGATTATAAGTATAACTGCATTTATGTATAACATAAAAATCAATCTTAAACAAGATTTTTTGTGTAAAATGGTGGGCTATTTCGATTGTGATTGTATTGGAATAATTTCTCTAAACATTCAAATCTAGCTTTACCTTTTCTTTGGCTATAATGTAAGTTAATAAATAACTTATTCGATAATTTATAATTTAATTTATGTGGTGCGCTTTCACCAAATCATATCAGTATTATGTAATGGGTATAGTTTTTTCCAACGTTTATCCCCCTTATCAAGTGTCATTTTTAATGACACCTTAAAAGCACCGTCGCCATATTTAGTAGTTATCAAGCATACTGATTGATCCCCCTCCGAACGTGACAAATCAAATGGGCGAAAAATAGAATTAAATTGTCAACAAGAAATCAAAGGCAAGTTAAACCGCCTGGCAACCCATGACGTGTTGCTCTCGGCCTTTGGCTCTCCCGCACACAACCAAAACAAAAACAAAGAACAGCTGACGCAGAGCGTGAAGAGCGGCCATATTGCATTTGGGGGAATTATCTGACTAGGAAACCCGACTTTCCCTAGTAATACAGCCCCACATTGAGGACGTGTGTATTAAATTAACGCGTCTATCATCGGAAATATTCAATTATCAGTCATTTAACCACACAAAGAAACGGCGACATGTTGGAAAGATAACAGTGCACACTCTCCCACTCACTCACACAAGGCAAGCAGGCAATCGAGAGCGAGAGCGAGCGTTTAAAAGTGTTTTGTGCGCCGCTTTTACCCACAGTTCGCATTCGAGTTCCACATAACGAACAAAGCAAAAGCAATCGCTCCGATCCAAAAAGAAGATTACGCTGTCAAGAAGGTACTGGAAGCCATTAGGAATCAGCATTCAGAATAATCCCAATCAAAGCCCATCAAATTGAAGCAGGCGTCGCCTTCTGCGCCAGTGTGTGTAAAGGCAGCTAGATTCGATAAAGAGAGGCCTATTTAACATTGTCTCCCACAACGAGTCGCCTCATTCTCATTTGTTCGTGCACTCCAAGCTAAACAACTCAAGTGAAAAATTTGTTCTGTGATTTTGTGTAAAGACATCCAACTTCCGACGAACAAAGATGGTGAAATTAATCGCTAGCCTGCTCCTGCTGGCCGTGGTGGCCCAGGCCTACGGAGACTTCAAGTGTGAGTACTATTATTAACCGAATTTACAAGTTCCAAACAAAACAAAGGCAGGTCAGCGGAAAAAAACAATATATTTCGACGCAATACGCAAAGAGCTAGAGACGCAGATGTAAGATGAGAGAGAACAGTTGTCGAAGAGAGCATGCGCCGCTCTTCGGTTCTCTTTGGTGCTCGGGCACCTGAAATTTCACAAGTTGTTATTAAACTTTGCTTCCGTTACGCGGTTGGGGAAATGGAAACCAGTTTTTTTGCATCAATTTCCATAAATCAAATATTACGCGAATTTTGCTTTCATTTCGATTGGCAAAAGTCCCTTGTCACATTTTCAAGTCCGCTTTGCACACGGCTTGAACTGTGCGAAAGAGAGTGACAGCTTTTGCACACGGCCCGATACCAAAACAAATGCCGTTACTATGGCGGCCGGAGAGCTGCGCACGTTACCAAAACTGCACTGAGAGAGCAGGAGAGTGAGTAACTGCAGTTTGCACACGTTCTGCTTGTCCTAGAATAACGGCATTTCAAGCGCAATTTCAAAGGTTTATGCAATTCCCTCCCCCTTTTAAAAACAACTCCTCAACCTACCCCGCAGCCAAGCAAAAAAGCAAGAGTGTGGTGAAAGAGCTTAAGAACGAGGGTGAAAAGCGAAGGCAAAAAGCAAACCCAAACCATGACGAAGGTCAAGATCAGGAGTGCAAAGGTTTTCGAAAACAACGGAACTTCCATAAATCAAGGGTTCGAAGTCGAAATTTCTTAAAACTTAAAACTAATTCGAAGATTACTAAAATATATAGAAATAATTTTATTAAAAAATTCCTTTAAACTTTGCTTTAAGTTTAAGTTAAAGAAGTTCGACTGATCATTACTTTTATTCCCTGACTAAACCACCCCTTTTTCGTAACCCTTTGCAGGCTCCCTGGAGGTGCCCGAGATCACAAAGGATTGGGTGGACATGAAGGATGCTTGCATCAAGGGTATGCGCCATCAGATCCAGGAGGAGATCAATGCCTCCTACCAGTACTTGGCCATGGGCGCCTACTTTGCCCGCGACACCGTCAACCGCCCCGGATTCGCTGAGAAGTTCTTCAAGGCCGCCAAGGAGGAGCGCGAGCACGGCTCCAAGCTGGTTGAGTACCTGTCCATGCGTGGCCAGCTGACCGAGGGTGTCAGCGATCTGATCACCGTGCCGGTAAGTTTATTGACCTAAAATCCATAGCCGCAGCAAGCGCTAATCCCGGTGAATCCCCCCGTGCAGACTGTGGCCAAGCAGGAGTGGACCGATGGCGCCAGCGCCCTGCAGGATGCCCTCGATCTGGAGATCAAGGTGACCAAGTCTATCCGCAAGCTGATCCAGACCTGCGAGGGCAAGCCCTACAACCACTACCACCTGGTGGACTACCTTACCGGCGTCTACCTGGAGGAGCAGCTCCACGGACAGCGCGAGCTGGCCGGCGAGCTCACCACCCTCAAGAAGATGATGTCCCAGCACGGCGAGCTCGGCGAGTTCCTGTTCGACAAGAACATGTCCTAAAAAGGAACAGGAGGAGTTGAGGGAGCAGCCCCAGTCACGCTTCATAATTATCAGCCAGTCGACATCAAATAGTTTTCTGTTATCTGTTATCCGAGAGAGCCTTCCCCGAGGGTCCGTCATTATAAATCACCACCACGTTGAAAAGCCGCGTTTCGCACTCTTTGACTGGCCAATAAATTATCCGTTCGACTGCAATCCCCAAAAAAAATCAGCACATCAAAATTCCCCGTCTGTTCTCTCTTTCTTATCATGTTCTTCAAGTTGTGATTTTCCATAGACCTCGGGAAGGGGGCTCAGCATTATGCAATCGCCGAGATTACGCCTAGTTTTAAGTGGCGCCCTTGGAGGCAACATACATATATGCATAGGAAGACACTCAAGCACAACCCATCAAATACATCCAAATATCTTTATATTTTTCTGTCAATTAGACCAGCTAAATCTTAAATAAATAAAGAATACTTGTAAACAATAAAAATTGATTTTTTAATGGGTTTATTTTCTTTTAGGTGGGGATTTTTAGAAAACTAGAATTACTATTCATAGTTTTTTTAATTCCAAGAGGATTTAATAAAAGCCAAAATGTTATTTATTTTTGGTTAATCATTATCTTATGTAGTTTTCATAGGTTATCTAATCAAACAGCAAGGTTATCAATGGATTTCAAACTGATACGTTGCTTGAACAAACATTGTTAGGAACTCTTCATATTTCTGGCTAGGTATTGGAGTGTTATCATAAGTTTTTTACAATTATAAATCTTTTAAACTTCATAAGCTTTGCTTTTAAAAAGTGATTTTAAAATTTGATTTTATGCGTTATCTTTAAAAGGCTACTCCTTGTGATTATTCCTTAAGTTTTTAAACATTAAACTCGCAACCATTAGCCAAACTAAAATCAATAAATGGGGAAGCTATCGAATACCAATTTGTCTCTGAGGAATTCTCGAAAGTGCAGATCATATGATACCCAAAATCAATTGATGCACTTTTGTACTTAAGATCTACTGTGGGCTAATTTTTGCTTTCTTTCCCCTGGAAAATCCGCTTTAAGTAATCCCCATCTGTTAGCCGATTAACCCTTTATTGTCCCATGACAATGCACTTGATGAGCCGTATCTGGGATCACGTCCCGCCTGTCCATCAGTGGACAGTGTCTAATGGTTCGTTCGCATCGCATATTCCGTTTGATAAACTTCAGCATCTCCTTACCAAGTCCCATTATTGACCCTTTCATGTAGCCACCTCGGACTAACCCCCTTACATTCTTGAGCCCTTTACTCCGCTGCCGGTTTAATCTGATTCGAAAACACAAAAAGCCAACCATAAAGAGGAAGTTAAGGCGGAGATGGAAAATGCACAGAGAGGAAATATATTTCATCAATAAAACGAAAAGTTATTTAAAACAAAAAGCTTAGATTATAGATATTGGATGATGGTGGCAACAATGTTCGCAAAAACCAGATTTTTTAGAGCTTTTCTGGAGGAATGAAGTATCGTCAAGGACAAGTAGCTCTTCATTTTTTCCCAGTGTGAGATTCACAGATGGACTACACCGAGTGCAAAGAATAATTCATAAGTCACTTGTAAAAGTGTCCACAACCACCCACTACTAACCCTCTCATCCCTGCCCGTGGCTAATGTGTGCAAGATTCACCCTTTCGATGTGCCGGCCATGTCCATGTCCGTGTCGATTCCAGTGATTGACAGGACATGCCATGCATTGAATTATGATAAATTGTGGCAACTGTCAAATGGCTGCGCCTGGGGTTTCCTGCCCTCCTGCCATCCTGATTTTTGCAACCGGAGCGTGACCAGAGTGAATGGGTTAGTGACTGGCATTTTAAACAATTTCATAAGCTAATATTTGAGCAGATGTCCTGGTTCGTTGCGGGTTTAAAATTGCATCAATCGGCTTCGACAATGGGCCGCAAATTTTTTTATAGGCGCCGCAAATATTTAAACGCAATTCGTTCGACGAATGACCAGGGCAGGGCAAGGGCAGGGGTGAATTTTTTTTATCGCAAAAAGAGGGAGTCTCTGTGGGTGTGGTGTGTCCGGCATATAAATGGACCATGACACTCGGACCGACCGACTATCAATCTTGGCCAAACTTTTGTTCATGCCCCTCGTCTCGACCAATTTGCCAATGATTTTTATTGCATTTTTTTCGGAATATTTCTTGCTGTTTTTTGACGGTAGAGTACCCTGTAAAGTTCTGAAGCGAGGAGTGTTTTTATTCCTTTTTATTCTAAAGTGGAGTATTCTTGAAGGTATTATTTCGGTCTATGCTTCTAACCCGGGAAAGGACCTGATGAATCTCTATCATTATTCGAAACACCTTTTATTTGTTTATCTTGTCCTTCCCTAATTGTATATCAATAATTAGGCCGTCTGTCGGTTTCTACGCGAACTTATCTCTCAGTTTTTGAGCTATCGGGCTTTAAGGTCTTTTTTAGAGCCTCTTGTAGCTAAAAAGGAAGTGATAGCCAAAAGCCGTTCATTTTTCGATTCGCCATTAAGTTTTCCTTGCTTGTTTTTTTATTTACTTAAGTAAATATCAAATATAATACAATTCCAGTGCTTACTGGTCATCTTCTAGTCGCAAACCTCGTCTAAATCCTTAGTCCTTGTTATTTTAGTTTTGTGGGCATGGGTTAAAGATAACCAACCAATTTGGTATTGAAATATTTCGGCCAGCGACGTGCGAGTGATTCATCCTGCGCATATGTATCTCGCAGATAAAAGTTCCTGCACGCTTATCTCGCTGACAGTTGTCCTGCTCCTCGTTCGTTGACAAATTCGCAACGCCGGGGCAGGACAATAGGCATGAAAATGGAAATGAGAGTTTGGAATTGGGAGATGTCAGCTCTAGGATCCTGCAGCTAACCGAGCCTAACCGAGCTGAACTGAAGTGAACCTCACCAAACTGGTTTTGACTTTAAGTGGTGGCAGGACTTACGCGCCGCAGGACATTCGCCGCCTGCCGTTCGGTGATGATTTATGTCCGTATAGTTCCTTTGTCTTTCCACTCTCCGCTCATTTTCCACTTTCTCCGCGTGTTTGCTGTTCTCACCATAAATCTCTGGGCGCCCATTGAGGAGTGACAGGCATGGCCCCCGGGAAATCCTTTCGAACTGGTTTGGAAAAGAGGAGAGATCGCGAGAGATCAGAAAAAACGATCGAAAAGTAAAGTCTACAATTATACAGTGCTAAAAATTAAATGTAACAATAAAACCTCTAGTATCACATTATAACCTCCTCCTGAACCTCTCTGAACCCGTTGATTATGTTTGGCCAACCTCTTGGCTGGAGTTCGAGTTGAACATTTGAGTTCCTTGCACTTTCCTTAGCTTGCAAACATGCAAACATCAGCCATCCTTTACCTGGTTACACTTTCCCCAACTCTCGCTCTCGATAAAGTTGTACTATCTCCAATATGTACGCCACTTGAGGCTGCATCTCAGGCAAATGATTAAAATTCAACAAACATCGGGCAGGAACCAACCGAGGAACCATTGTCGCCCTAGGATTTCATGCTCCTCGGCTTGCAGCGTTATTGAAATGTCTTAGCAGCTGTCCAAACATACTTCACTCCCTCCCATCGAGCCTTACAGGTCCTGTGGAGCAGAAGGGGGAGCAGAAGGAAAAAGGATTCTGCTGATTTAGCATATTGACTCCTTGCCAAGGAGCGAACTTATACAAGATTTATGCGCCCGACGCACGCCAGGCGACAGTCGAGATAAAAGGATTCGTATAACTCACGCCCAGTGCCAGGACAACGAGGATGGGCGCACAGAGAGAAAATATTACCAGAAAAAAATACTACCAGCTTAAATTTTACCTATCTGTGATTAATCTTTAAAGTTTTATAATATAAAAACATTATTTTTCAAGTTTTGTATCCAATATTATAATTTATTTTATATATATTTTATAAACCTTTCCATTAAATGGTTTTTTCTCTGCACTTTGAAAAAGATTTAGAAGGAGAGGGCAGTGCAATAAATTGGATTTGCATATTAGCACACTACCAGGAAAGGTTGGGGGAAAAAGTGGAGGTAGCTGTGCACCCTTTGGCATCTCCGGAGAATTCCAAATGGGAGAACTTGGGGTGACCACTGACCTTGTACCCCGAGGGGGTGAGAATGCGGCCGGCCATTAGGCAGAGCATCTTAAGTACGAAATCTTTCGCCTAAATTGGGAATAAATCATTAAAAATATGTCCACAAGCGGGGAGGTGAACATGAGGAGAAGCCCTTGAGCTGTTTGCCGAAAGGGTTTGCAACAATTTCCAGAATGTGCGGCATTCACATGTGGACGGGCGGGATTTCATGGGGGTTGCGTCGTTATGGGCTTGTAATTCCCTTTGATTTATAAAGATAACGACGCAGTGTGTGTCGTGTTTAATTTGCAGCCCACCTTCTGCCGCCTCCACCCCCTCTGTTAACATAAATCCTGGCCGCCACAGGACTCGTTGTGTCCAAATGGTCAGGATAATATGACTTATGTGTTGGCCCAGCCGCAAAGTTTTGTAATTATGCATGCTGCCGCCGCCCCAGACATATTACTTTCGATATAGTTCGCTGCTCTTTGTCTTAGTTTGGTATCTTCAAAGGGTACCAGGGGGGTTGACATTTTTTAACTGACCACTTTCATTGGCACGGGGGAGCCAGAGCCGAGCGAGCAGCCACAAAGTTTTGTGCAAACTTTGCCTTGACATGGCCTGAGATAAGGATAAACTCCTGTCCCCGTGCACTGAAGAAAATTAAGAAATTATCGAGATAGTTAGAAATTTCTTAAATACAAAAATTCTTTACAGCCTAGCAGCTTGGATTTTCCTTCTAAATTACGAATTGTTCTTGATTTGCATATAGTTTCTTATTAAAAAAAATATATTTAACAATTTTGTATCAGTGCTGGAAGTTTAGCTCTCGCCTGTTGTGTTTATTGTCTGTCCCTACTACTTTTTATAACCCCGAACCCGAACAGTTCAATGGCCACAAGTATCAACTATGAATTTCCCCAGAGGGTCATTCCGTGGCGAACTTGTGCACTCTCAGGTTGGCATCGGGATAGGGTTCGGGATCGGGATCAAGATAGTCCCTTAAGCAGGGAGGCCAGTCAAATAAACAGCTGATTTGCATGCTCCTCCGCTGCCACGGACCTCGGGCATTAAAACTAAACAGCAGCATCAGCAGGAAGGACCTACAACGTGTGAGGTTAAATAGATTTTGAGTCCTGGCAGGAGACTCGGATTCCCCACTGCTTGTCTGCCTGACGCGCAGTTATGCCGCAGACATGGCTCGCTTTTGATTTAAGCGCATTGTTTGCGTTAAATATTTGCCATGCCGGCCACGCAGAGCCACGTTGCCTGTCCCCATTCCCAGTCCTGTGTCCAGGACTCGGGACCCAGGGCTAAAGCCAGAGCCACAGCTGCAACCAAGAGCCCAGGGCTGAACGGTGGCGTAGTAAACCACCAAGTCCCATTTTCTCAAACTCCTATGGCAGCCTGACACGGGGCACTCGAGAAGGAAACGTTTATACAGTTGGAAAAATAAGTAGTTAATACATTTATTTCTTGTCGATATTTAAAGAAAAAAATTATATTTTTTGTATTATGAAAACTTTTTTGTTTTTGATATCTTATGTTTCTTTTTGTGGTATAAACATTTAACATATGTAACTATAGGCATACCTTACTTTTAAAGTTAACAGTTTGCTTGTACATTGCAGGCAAAGCGTTGAAATAATTTTGGATTTTTACCATAAACAAAGAGCCCTTCGATTATATTCTTTTCCCGCAGTGCACCTGCATTGTTAATCGAGGCAAGGAGCTCCAAGGGGAGCCTCCACCTACCATTGCCTCATCTGCGGGCTAAGAAGCGAGCAATCCTCGCCTCGTGTTTGATTTCCGCTTTCAGCTCCTTGACTCGCCGAACACACACACACATCCTTAGGGCGACGTACTTCGTCCTTCGTCCTTCGGGCACCGCGGGCAAACAGCTTAAACTTCACACGCAGACACGTCTGCGGGAAAGTGGAAATGTGGGTGGTACCCCCACCGACTGGTAGGAATGGATTTCAGGAGGATGGTAGCTGCCTCGGAAGACGCATGAAGTGCATTAGTTGCAATTGAATTTGTACATTGTATGTGCCCTGCCCGCGTGGCCGGAGTGCCAGACTCCGTTCGAGTGCAATTTTGTTGCCGAGCTGAAATTGGATTCCATATTGCCACTCAGCGAACTGCGAACATGGTGCAGCTGCGGCTAAACCCATACCCATGCCCCTCAGCTTAGCAAAGTTAATTAGAAAGCCAGGCAGGTACACTCCGTGGCTGCTTTAGAGACGCTAATTGAACTGCCACAGCTGGATCTGAGCTCCGATTATTGGCTAAAGGAATTGAGTCCGATTTACCGATTTACCAACCCTAAAGCAAAGTGATTCAGCCCCAAGAGGGCACTTATCGGTTGGCATATGTCAATCAAAGCAATCCACTTGGAAGAATACAACTCAAGTCCACAATAGTTAGATTGAAAAGCTTAACTCTTATTAACAAAGATCTATATTTATTTTAAGAGCCTTTGTTATTGTTTATAAATCTGGCGATCAGCTTTTAAAATAATAATACAAAAACTAGAAAAGTTATCATATTTTTTATATTATTTTCGTAACCCAAAACGAGCGAATTTTAGGGTCTTCTTATGAATCTCGTAAAGCCAAATTGGAAGTGATAGCCAAAAACCGTATATCTTTCGATTCGCCATTAAAATCTTAATTAGTTACAATCAAAATATTAAAAAAAAATAAAAAAAAAAATTTGGCCAATTTTTCAAAATTCTATAAGGTTAACCCCTTTTAAAACTGTCAAAATTTGGCAAAAAAAAAATTTTTTATTTCAAAACTAAATATGCACATTTATTAATCTAATAAAAACTAGCACAGAAAAGCTATCCAAATATATGCAATTTTGCCTTACTTATGCTTTCTCTAAAGTTAGCCTCCCTGCTCGTTTTTAAATTTTTTTAATTAAATGCAATAGTTTTTTTTTTTTAATTTAGAAAGTAGAGTGCTCGACTGTAGTATTCTCAACAGCCTTTTCAGTTCATATTTTTCTAGGATCTATTTCCGTATTTCTATTCCCATGTTCAGGACATTTTGAACCCTATATATAAATGCAATATTTTCTGTTTTCTCGGAATTTACTTACTTTTTCCCGATTCTTATTTTTTATACTTACACAAGCTTTATCTTTTTTATAGAACTTAAGCATTCTTCCATTTTTGCTGCCCCCACTTCCAACAAGTTATAAAATTTGTATAGTTTTGGGTTCTTGATGATTATAAGCGACAATGGTCGCGCTTTATTGAAAGATTCTTTGTGTTCTTTGAGAGTCTGATGGATCGAGATCCAACCCGATCGCTTATACAAAATATATATATATATTTGTAGGTATATAATTAGAAGTGTAATCGATTCATAAGGTAGTACATAGTAAATGTTACATATTCCGTATATTATTACTTTATTATTATTATTATTTTTATAAATAGAGACAAATACGCATATCATGAGTGATTTATGTATGAATGTGTTAAGTGCTAAATGTGGGGAGTACAATATATGTTTGTATGTGTGTGTGAGTGTCTAAAATTATCCTTTTAGTATATATTATTTTTTTTTAGTTTTTAAATTTGATGATTTAATATGCCAATGATGAGTGTAGATGAATGTAGATGAGGGTGTGATTGTGTGGGTGAGTGTTGGTAGTGTGGGTTAGTGTAAGCTTAGAGAGAGGCTGGCAAATGATTATTGCTGCTGTTATCGATAAACGATTTTCGATAAGCGTCTACTGGATTGCTTTCTCCAAGTTAAATATTCATTTTACACAAGTTACTTTTTGGTTAGCTTTTTGGTTTTGGGTTTCGGTTGGTTTTTCGGAAGCAAAGTTGGGCTGAAACTATGGATCGAACAGAATTCGCGATGTGTTCCTCAGACTCTGCCTGCCTATCGACACCAATCGATATTTGTATATCGATCATCTTTCCATTCAACTTTGTTTCGATAAAAGATCCTCTCACAATAAAAACAATTTGTACTTTCGAAAAGGGGGAGGGGCGCTTTTGCTTTTGCTTTTTCTTTTACTTATGCTTTGACTCTTTGACTTTCTCTGCTTCTTCTCTACGACTTAGCTTTCTCCGCTCTCTGCCTTCTGCTTTCTGCTTTCTTCGTTTGATTCGCTAGGATTTGTTTAGGGTTATCTTTTTGCATTTTCGTTACATTTTGTGTAGGATGCAGGAGTGCTGAGGTTCATGTTTTTGTATCTTTCAATGTTACTTTGTAATTTCTCTCCGCTGGCTCGACGCTTTGTATATTTGCTTTAGTTTCAACAAGGAAATCAAAGGATGCTCGCTTTTTTGTTGCTTAGTAAGAGATACAATAAATATTATTATTCGATTTGTTTGCTTGTTTAACGCAAAATCCGAAATGGAGGAGTGTCGACCAGGGCGGGGAAAGTTGCGTTTTGGACACCGATATCGGGCTTTTATGATTTGATCCTTCGTCTTATCCCTATCCCCGTCCTTTCGGCACATTTGTCTATTTGTTTAGCAAGTATTTGTTTGATTTCTTTACACATGTAATTGTATTTTTTTGTGTGTTTTTTTTTTTGTATTTTGTTTTTGTTCAGGTCCAAAATCAAATTTGACTAATTCAAGGAATTAAAGTTTCATTGCATCTAAATAAGGTAAAGTGTACTTTGTTTAATATTATTATCTTATTATTTGCATAAATTTCCTTTTCAATAATAGAAACGAAACAAAAAACTTAAACAAAATTCCACTATGGCTCCACTAATCCTTTTCGTGCTCCTTCGACTCTTTTTCTCGCTCTGGTAGGTAAAGCTGGAAAATATCGATATTTATTCATGTGAAATCGACGTAAATCGAAGCCATGCCGATAAAATATCGTTATTTAACCATCTCTAATTAAAAGATCTTAAGTCTTGAGTGAGTTTTCGAGTTGCGAAAGACACGGAATTCTAGTTTAACTAAACAAACGGAATTTTAACACAAAATCCTTGGCACGATACATCCTGTGATTTTTGCTCCATGAATACAGGGGGGCGGGGGTGATGGGCGTGTCCCTTTGCCGGGCGGGGCGTGGTCAACGCCTTTACCTGAGCAGCAGAAATTCATCTATGTGAGTAGGCGCGACCACGCCCACGCCGCAGGCTCTAGGATCCCGTCCCGCCTCCTCTAAAATGAATGGAGAAAAAAAAGGACATCAGGATGTCCAGTGTCAGTGTGTTGGTGTGTGTGTGTGAGAGTGTAAGTGTATGTGTGAATGAGTATGAGTGTGTGTGTGGGTATGAAATACTTATAACGAAACATACAAGGATCAATCTCCAATAGATTATTAAATAGTACAATGAAAACTTCATATACATACAATATATGCCATATATAATAGATACTCGATATACGATATACGATATACGATACTCGCAGTGCGTAATGCGTAATAATGCAATAATAATAGCCAAGATCAATATACGATAAAAGATATACATGTATAAAGTCCCTACATTAATGGTAACTCCCCTTTGTTTTCTATAGCGGCTCTTGAGCTGGGATTTCAATATTTATCGGGGATTTCTGTGGGCGTGGCAGCTTCGATATTTGGCAGCGATTCTTGGTATGTATACATATATGAGTATTTATAAATGCGGGGGCTGTACTCTATATAATATTTAATCGGTTGCTTTGTGTTTTTTTTTTTTTTGTGGGGAATCGTTAAAAGTTTGCTTTAGTTTAAATTTAATTTAGTTACTCGTAGTTTACTTGACTTTTGGTTTAGTTTGTTAGTTGAGATGCATGCATTTTGATGTATGTATGTATTTTGCTTAGGTATTACTTGGTATTTTGGGGTTGCCATTGTATAATAAATTGCTCTTGAATTTTACTATTAAAATTTCTCATAACTCGCCATTAAAAACTGCTCGTTTCGTTTTAATCCTTCGTTTTTGTTTTGTTTTTATTTTGTGGAGTGTATAAGTGATTTTCATAATATTTTCGTTAGTTTTGCTTTTGGTTTTTCCGTCATTTAACATTTATATGTATATTTGTAAGAATTAAACTAGAAAAATTCTAATCTGAGGTAATTATTCCATTAATTTGTATTCGTGTGTGTGTGTATGTTTTTTTTTTAAGAGAGTGAGTATAATGATTGCCCCCCTTGATCCTTTTTTTTAGGTTTCGCAGGGGGTCTAGTTGGGAAGCGTGCTTAGCCTAGAGCTTAGAGTCCTATGCCTGAGAGTCCTTAGGGGACCCAAAGCGATTCTACTTAGCGAGTGATTACCATTTATTTTGTTTATTTTTCTTTCTTCGAAGCAGCCACAAAAATGTTTACATTTTTTTGAGTTTTTGTTAATTTCGATTAAACTTAGGGGAATTTTCTGCGAAACGCCGGATTGTGTATCAATTTCGTCACAGTTTTGAGTGTTTTTATTTTCGGTTTGAAAGTGCTTGATTGTTTCTTGTGTATCTGTGTTTTTTTTTGTTTTTATTTTTTGAGAACAACTAAACCTAAGCTTACCGAAGTACAATATCCAAAATAGACGATCGAATTCGATTCCTATGCGAATTTTACAAATTTCAAGCCAAAAAATATACCACATATGATTTCCTTAAATTTCATTTGATTTCAGATCATCTTTAATGCTCTCACAGTTGGTGTTCCTTATCCGAATCCAAATACAAGTATATATAACCTTAAGACTCTTTCGAACTTAATTGCTAAGCCAATGCTCACAGATGTTGAGTTTTTCCTTCGCTTTTTCTTCGCTTTCTTTTCAATTTCAAATTCAAATTCAAATTCAATTTCGATTTTGCAATTACCAATTAAATATATCACATATCGGGGAGCTCTTTTCGAATCGGAAATCAAGTGAATCCAAATGCAAATGAAAGTGTGCAAAATGATTGTATCCTGATCTCAAAACCTAAGTTATAATTAGTTATAATGCCAATGGTGCTTATCAACTATTTTGTGGCTGTCCTGGGAGTGTTCGACTGTTCGAATCGAGTTCGTAGCTTAGTCTAAATGAGTGCGATTCGAATGACTCGATTCGATCCGATTTGGTGTTGTCTTCTTGTGAGTGACTAACTCTAAAATGGAATGCAATGATTCGAGTTGGGTCCTGAGTCCTGCGTCCTTAGACTGTGGCGATGTGTGTGTGCGTGTATTTCTGTTGTATGACTGACGTGACTGGGCATGAGATGACATTTGATGATGACATGGAGATGGAGATGACCTTTTGAATGCTGTACATTAACTACACGTAATACGTATTCAAATTTACACTGCAAGTCCTTGATCTCTTCTGATTCCTTCACTTTTTCTTCCCACTTCCCACCTAGCTTCGATCATCGATTTCGATTTCTTTTCTTTTTCTTATTTTTGGTTCTGCATCTGAGGTATTGTCGGGTGCTAAAGAGCCACACACTCGGCTACAAACGTTTCAACAATGAGGTAGAGAGTTCTGTTTGCTTTTGTTTGCTTCGTAGTTAGTCTCTGTGTTCGCTGGAAGTCCTTGAATTCTTGATTAGTTCGCATACCTGAATTGCTTGGATGTTCTATGTATATATGTAGTACTTATTCCCTACGGATACTGCGCTCTCTCTGTATACGTATTGGAGATAATTCATCAGATTATTTCAGTCAGTCAGTCGCTGTTGCTGTTGCTCATCACAATTTCAATATCGACACACACTCGCACAGGCTCAGTCCTTTGGTTATTATCGATTATCGCTAATGCCTACCCCTAAATATATATACTTTCATGAAGCTTAGCCTAATTCTAGTCTAGGGTAATACATGATCCTACAGAGAACAAAACACAACATCGAGGGTTACAAGTTAAAACGAACTTTGTGTGTGGGGGCACTGCTAAAACCTAAGTATACAACACATAGACACGACTTGGACTGGTGACTTATAGCGAAATAAATATGGCAACGATTGTTCGACAATTCATACTCCATCAGCACGGGTGCGCCTCAAAAAAGATATATTTAAGTATATAGAGATATATGTGTAATATATAGAGGAAGTCCCTATATTACGCCCTCGTTCGCTTGCACAATTGATTATATAAGTTGGGGAAGGCGTAATACACAAAGAACCCCAGGTTTGGTGTGGCGTAGTGTAGTGTGTTTCCTACTTGTAAGCCTATATAACCTATTAGCTAAATCAAAAAGCCCAGACGGGGATGAGTTTTTTTGGGGGGCGAGTTGGGGCTTCCGCAGTAATGGTGGCTGCCTTGTGGGGCCTTCGCTCGTATTGCTTGCTCAACACTCCAGTTTTTAACTCCTAGTTATAGGGGTCTGTCCCGAAATGGGACCTGATCAACCGACTGTTGGTCCACTTAACCAGCGGTTCCGTTCCACAACGTCGGCTCTCTCTGCTCTGTTAATGCTACGTACTCTAGGGATAATTCCAATACAATATTCAATACAATACCAATAATACCCAATAATAGCAATACGAATACGAATACGAATACGAATACGAATACGAATACGAATGTACGACGAGTCGCAAGTAAACCAAATTCGTTTCTAGCAAAACCTGTCCGAAAATGCCAAACGAAAATGAAATCTCCTCCGGGGATATCGGAATTTCGCAATTTCGATTTTCGTTATCGTTATCGATCGCATATGTGTTTCTTCTTGACTCGTTACCATATATGTATAAATATAAATACACTTAGTTGCTAAACAAGTGCAGCCCTCAAGCGAACTTAGGTTGGGATAATAAAACTGGGGGATAGGCAAGGGTAAGGGTGATTGATTAGTTTAGGAATTACGAAGAAGAATTGATTTAAGGTTTGTACTTTGGCATGAAATCTTCAACTTAACGAGAACAAACGTGAACAAAAATTCGACTACAACATTTCGACCTTCTTCATTTTCATTTTCACTTTCTCCTTCACTCTCTCTCAGCTTTTCTGCGCTTTCAACTGAAAATTCAACTAAGAAATTGATTTAGTGCTGGGGGTAGAGACAGACAGGTAACTCAGTAAGCAAAAGTTTGCTAACGATCAAAAAGAAAAGGTACAGGGACTGACTGGGATTAAAATTCAGGATAATCTTCCGGGGGGTTCTCGGTTCTAAGCTATCTGTTTAAGCTGCGATTAACATGTTCCTACGTCGAGTAATTATGTACTTCAGTGTGATTAAGAGTCTATATGTGTAGATGTGACTAACTGAGGTAGCTGCTAAATGCTAAACTAAGTCGCGATCGGAGGAAACTGGATCTAGATCGGATCGATGCTCATACTCCGTCTTTTTTTCTTCTAGTCGGCAGTTTGTCGTCCGGCATTTGTTATTATTTTTATCCATTATCCATTTAAACATATTTATGCAGCAGTTGCAACCAAGGAAAGAAACCAAAAGAACCGAAATAGAATAAAATAAATAAACCAAACACAAATTATTAAAAATATTTCATTTAATCATTTGAAAATTCAACAAAAATTCAATATTAATTGTAGTAATAATAATAGCAGAAAGTAATGTAATTTTTGTCCTTTTCTTTTTTGTTTTTCTTGTTTTTTTTGCGTTTCTGTTTTGTTTTTGTTTTTTATTGAAATACAATTAAATTTATTTAGTGGCCCGTTCACGTAGCGCGGTGAACGGAGTACGAATAATAATAATAATAATAAAAATCAACTAAAATATTCAACTAAATTACATTAAAAGTAGACATTCAAGTTGAATTGCCAAAATGTGTGTAGGAGAGAGGGGTGGAAAGGGGGCGAGGGGTGGAGTCGGGTATATATTTGTTGTATAACATAAGAAGGTACAAAGTATACATATAATATATTACACATTACGAATTAGGCATAAACAAAAGTGTGCTAAGGTTTGTGTATATTTAAATTAAACAAAAATTACAAACGGGAATCAATCTATAAATTTTTGGGGGGTTTTGGGAAAGGGATATCTGGGACTTCAAGGATTTTTGGGACATAAAAGATTGGGTTTTGTGGGGGGGTTGGAAATATTTGCTGCGCTGCTTCGCGGGGAAATGTTTGAGAGGATCGCGGTTGTTGAAAGTGCCTAAACTTCACCAATTTGTACATTGCGTCATCAGATGATCTGAGAGAGCTCGGAGGGAGCCATCAAAAATTGGTTTTTAAGAATTTTGGTTAAAGTTTAAACATTTTGCTGGGCTCTACACGAGTTTTGGCATGTTCCAGTAACTGAAGATCGTCAAATAATACCGATAATCAAATCAATATTTTGTTTTTCGCGGTTCGAGGGCAAAGGGAAAAGCGCGCAAATATTTCATTTTCATATTTGTTTAACATAAAATATATATATGTATAGTATATATATAGTGTGTGTGTGTTGCTTTTGAAGAGTTCTCTCGAATACAGAAATTATGAACTAAAACAAAAACTGCTTTAAATTGTTTATAAATTGATTACTTTAAACGTACATATTTTGTTTTATTTGTTGCCTTGTTTTATCATAGTTTAATATGCATTTAGAAAACATTGTTATTAGTTTTTGTTTTTATTTTGTTATTTTTTGTTATTGATTTTTGCTAAGGAGGTAATATAAATTACATTTTAATGTGTTTTACTCTCGCTCTCGCTCTCGTCGCTGCTATCTCGACGCCTCTACTTCCTCTAGGGTTACGCCTTCATTAAGAGTTAGTTTAGTTGTGATCGGAAGTCTGACTATTATTATAATTATTACTGATCTGATCCAGGGGTTTCTGCTCTGTTTTCTATATACTTCGTTTGCTTTTCTTCTTGGTGGCTGAGGTGGGCATAAGTTTTTAGTGGTTTATATCGACTGCGCATCATCCTAGCACATTTAACTAAAAACAAAAAACACTGAAATCAAACTAAAACACGGGGCTGACTTACGTAGTAGTTGGTGGTGCGGCTTGCATAGAACTTATTACCAATATATGTAGTGTCGTGTGTGTTACTCCAATTAAATATCTATATAACTATATATGCTGGGGCTCTCTGTCTGTGTACCGTGTGTTTTGTGTCATGTTTTGTGTGTGTTTGTTTGGGGGGTTTTCCTATAAATAAGTTCACTTCCTCATCTAGTTAGATTAAAATCTTAAATTTAGACGAAAATTATATATAACTGTGTGCCGAAACTTATATTATATATAATCCTCTCAAGTAAATGCCAAAAAAGTGTCGCTTGTCGTTTAGTTTCTATCAAATTTAGGTTTAGGTTTAGGTTTAGGTTTAGGTTCATAGGTTATAGGTAACTTAACGGTAGCTCTATATAAGTATGCATAACGAAGTCCTCTCGTTACTGGTAGGTTGTGTGTATGCAAAAAATAATTTTCTATCACTCAGTGTTGTCCCTTCTTCTGAAAAACTTTTGTCGTTAAAAATTAACCTTTATTAAATATTTGGTATGTAAATGGCGGCAATGCTAAATGCCCAAAAAAAGAGGCGGCGGCTATCCATTTTATTATAATTATTAATCGGGGGAAGGGTCAGCACATGCAGTTCTCGTAGATCCCCCAAAAAGTTGGTATATCAAGCAGATGAACCCTCACCAAAAGTCACCAAATATAGGGGATAAAATGGGGGATTTTTGGGGATATTGGGACAGCATTCACAGATATTCGAAAAGGGTTTTTTTTTTTAAATTTTTTTCCAAAAAATTCCATGCAATGCATTGATTGAAAACACAGAAATCCTTTAAAATAATCGAAATCTGAAAGAAAACGGACTTTGCTTATTTCGTAGGCGCATTCCCAGTTGCTTTCGGGGTTTTGGGTTTTAAATTTTTCATAAAAATTCGTTCCTACCGAACAGCAATTCACAGGAATACCAAAAATACATTTTCAATGTTCACAGGGGGCTGAGCAAATATAGGGGTATGTTTTTTTTCACAGTTTTGGCTGTCTTCGCAGAGGCAATTTTGGTCTGGAGTTTTAGACATTTTCTGAAAATGTTTGTTTGCAACAAGGTTTTCACGAGGGATTTTCTTTTGGGGGTCTGGCCTAGTCACAATTTGGAGCGGGGTTTTTTAGAATTTTTTAGAAAAATTTCGTTCGTTTCGAACTCACTCACAGTGATGATGGTTTATGAGCTTCGAGTCTCCTCTCTAAAAATTGGGTTCCCATAAAAGGGAACCTATTTAAGGGAGAACCCGTCCACTCTTCTCACAGATGATTTGACGAAACTTATAGAGGTCTAAACTTTAGGGTTCGTATCGAACGCAATAGGGTTTTTGGGATTGGGCGCAATCCAACACAGTTTCTGCTGATCTTTTGGGTTTAAACACTTCTCACAGTTGGGACATATCAGGGGATTTTACTTTTAATTTCATTAAAATTTCACAGAGTTTAAAAACTGGCAAATCAGGAGAACAGAAGGGGGAAAATCTAACACAGTTTTTGGGTTTTTGGTTTCTAAAACAGATTTTCACAGATGGGCATATATCAAGAGGGTTTTATTTTCAATTTTATTAAAAATTTCACAGAGAAAAGACAGAGATTTTACTTTTAATTTTATTAAAATTTTCACAGAATTAAAAACTGGGAAATCAGGAGAACAGAAGGCGGAAAATCTAACACAGTTTTTGGGTTTAGGTTTCTTAAACTGAGTTTCACAGATGGGGACATATCAAAGGGGGTTTTATTTTTAATTTTATTAAAATTTCACAGAGACAAGACAGGGATTTTACTTTAATTTCATTAAAAATTTCACAGAATTAAAAAATGGAAAATAAAAAGAACAGAAAGTGCCAAATTTAACACAGTTTTTGATCGTGGTTTTTAAGGTTTAGCTTGCCTAAACTGCCTTTCACAGATGAGGACATATCAAAAGGGGTTTTAATTTCAATTTTATTAAAAATTTCACAGAATTTTAAAATGCAAAATTAAAAAACAGAAGCTGGGAAATTTAGCACAGTTTTGGCTGATTGGTTTTAAGGTTTAGCTGGCCTAAACTGAGTTTCACAGAAGGGGATTTATCAATTTGGGTTTTACTTTTAATTTCATTAAAAACTTCACAGGTTTTGAGAGAAGAAATAAGACAAAAAGAAGATTTAGGGTTTAGAAAGTTTAGGTAACAACTTTCTTTCACAGAGGCCTATCAAGGGGGTTTTTATTTTCAATTTAATTAGAAACTTCACAGATTCAAATTTGGGAAAAGAAACAAAAGAATTTAAAATCAAATCAAGAGAGATTTTAAGGAAAATTTAAGGTTTAGGCGGCCTAAACATATTTTCACAGAGAAGGTTAAACTTTTTTTCAATTCAATTGAAATTTTACAATTTTCACAGGGGTAATGGGTCGGGGACAGGACTTTCTCAGGGGATTTGGTGACTTTTCGATGCACGGAATATAAACACAAAAACAGGAAACATTGAACCGCTCTATATAAATTGTTTGGATGTCTGCTTTTGCATACCATTTAATAAAATTTAGAAAAATCGATCTTAAAACCTACTAAGCCTAAACGACAGTGAGGAGTGCCAAGGACTCGCCACCATTTTAGAGATCCATCACATACGGCTGCTCTGCTTGAAAGAACCCTAAGACGTACATACATACACGAAGATCGCTCTATAACCTAAACCTTATGCTTACTAATTAATGATCACGCTGCGCCGAAAGTTCTTTATGTTTTCTATAATCTTTTTTTTGTATTTTTTCTTTGTTTTTTTTTTTTGAGGACTTACAACATAGAAAGTGAGTGGGGGCGTGGGCGAGGGTTGGGACTGCTTGATATACTGTTGGGGGTCAAAGGTAATTGCATGTGCCGCCTCTGGCTGCTAGTTGTGGGTGTGCTTTCTTCGGAGGACCTAACTGAAATGTGTGTGTGGAAGATTAGAGAGAGGTTGTGTGTTTGTGTGTTTTGCTTACTAAAAACTAGGAATAATTACCAATCGCTTAGGTAAAGATGTGCAACTTATCGTTTAGGTTGTTGGTTTTTTTTTTTTTGTTAAATTTAGGGTTTATGTTTAATTTTACGTTTTTTGTTAAATTGTAGCAAATGTTTCGTATGTTCTCCCCATTTCTACCGCTTTACTCTCTCGTCTACTTCTACTCTTTATCCTTCTCCCTTTTGCTTTCCTTATTCTCCCTTTTTTGTGTGTTATTGAGCAGCACAGCAATTATCATGATTTGTTTAAACAATTTATAATGCCCTGCCTTCAATTTATGCTAAATAAAAATGTTTCCCTCGTCGTGATGTATAAATGTTTCTTTCGTCACTAACTTCTTCTACTTTTCTTTCTTTTTTTTTTTTTTGCTTTTACATTTTGCTTGGTTTCTTTTTTTTTTGGTAAAATGTATAAAAAAATTCGATTTAAAAAATTTAAAAAAAATCATTGCTTTTGCTTTGTGTAGTTAGGGGTTTGTGTGTGTTTTGTGTAAATAAAAAAAATCTAAAATAAAAAAAACTCAACAAAAAATAACAAGAAATTTGTTTTTAGTTTTGCATTGTTTTCTCTCGCTGTTGTTGCTGATGTGTGTGTGTGTGTTGTGTGGGTGTGGCTGGTGGTTTACAAAAAAATCAAAAGATTTTAAAAACTAAACACTTTCTCTCGCTCTTCCTGTGGTTGTTGTTAAATTTTAGCTAAAAGTAACAAAGTGGATCTTAGTTCATGTTGAGATAATCGTTGAAGAGCTGCATGCAAGCGGCGCCCCCGCCATTGGCCACTTCCGCCTCCGCCTGGAACAGTTGGTTGCCGTACAGCGGACGTCCCCATATGTTGGCCGCCTCCAGCAGCTCGCCGGCGGAGGAGGAGGAGTTTGAGCTGACATCGGAGGTATCAGTTTTGGCCTGCTGATCCTGATTGATGTTCAGGTTGCACAGGAGATCGGTGAAGATGTCGTGACTGGTTAGGTTGGTCCTGGCTCCTGCTCCGGCTGCCTGCTGACCAGGCAGCTCCCAGATATTCGGCTTGCCGTAATGCGAGGCACCGCTCCATCCATTGGAGGAGGAACTGGAACTGGTCAGCGAGGCTGTCGGCGAGGCGGCATGTGGCTGATGTTGCTGCGACTGTTGTTGATGCTGTTGCGACTGTTGCTGCTGCTGCTGTTGATCCCTGAGTGGAGCCGCTGCTCCTTGGCTATTCCACAACATCATCTTGGAGCTGTCGTTGCCATGATTGCTGGCGGTGGGACTGAGCGAGGGCTGGGAGCCGCTGCCCGAGGAGCAGCCACTGCTGCTGCTGGAGCAGCCCCACAGGGCCGAGATGGCATCGCTTTGGCCCCAATTGGACTGCATCTTGTTGCCACCGTTGCTGGGATTGCTGCTGGCTGCTGCTGCTGCTGCTGAATTATGGCTAATGATTAAGTTACTAATACTGCTGCTGCTGCTGATGCTGCTGCTGTTTGTTGCTGTTGTGTTGGTCAGTAGAAGGCCCTCAAGTCCTGGTCCTGTTACCTTCTGTGTTGCAAGATGCTGTTGTCGCTGCTGCTGTTGTTGCTGCTGCTGCTGTTGGTACTTGCTCATCGCATCTGCCATGGCCATCATGTTGATGGTTTTGTTGGCCTGCTGCTGCTGGAAGTTGCTTCTCTGGAAAGTGCTGGCCACAGGCTGATGCTGATGCTGCTGCTGTGGCTGATGTTGCTGCGATGTCTGGTGTTGCTGCTGCTGCTGATGTTGCTGCTGCTGCTGTGGCTGATGTTGCTGCTGTGCTGGCTGCTGCGTCTGCTGCTGCTGTCGCCCTTGCTGCTGATGTTGCTGGGCATGCGGATGGGCTCCAATCAAGTCCGGATTTATTTGCTGCTGCAGCGGCGCCGAATAATCAATGGCGGCATTGTAGAGCTGCTGCTTGGACTGCTGCTTGGAGCTGGATCCGTTGGATACCGATGATCCGGATCCGGAGGCCGTTGAAGCGCCCTGGGCACCTGGCGCCTGAATGGCAGCGGCGCCTGTTGTTCCCACGGGCGACTCCAACGGGGCCTCATGTTATGCGAGCGTCGGCAGCCGTGTCGCCGGAATCGGTACGGGATTCTTGGCATAGCAGAAGCTCAGCGGCTTCACAAAGTGCGTATCCTGGGTGTTGCAATACGGGCAGGTCACCCCGTGCGAGTAGTCACTGTAGAAGCTTAGACGCTGCTGCGGATGCATTAGCATCTTGAAGCAGTTATTGCACTGAAATTGGAGAATGAAAAAGGGGAAAAAGGGGGATTAAATTAAAAGAAAATCAAAACTAGGGTAATATCGAGTGTAAAAATGCCTAACATGTTTCTATTTTTCATTTTTAAACATGATAAAAGGTTCAGAAAATATTTAAAACCCCATAATCTTCTCTTAATATTTATAAGCTATTTTTCTTCTACACTTTCCCTTATTAAATATTAAAAAAAAGCCTTGAAAAACTTACCTTGAACCGCTCGGCGCAACAGGGCATGGCCGCAAAGATGTCATACGCGTACATGGTGCCCAGGACCAAACTGGAGCCATCCCAAGGCTCCTTGCAGAATCTGAGCGAAACAGAAAAGACGTTAAAATTATTATTCAAAATGTCCATTTGCCATTTCTTAATTTCCCTTCCATATCTTCCTCATCTTCTTCTACCTGCGATCCTTACCTGCAGTTGATGACGCGACTGCTGGAGGTTCCGTCCAGGCAGCTCATGCAAACACAGGTCAAGTAGAGAGTGCGTCCCTCGTATTTCACCTGCAAAAACGGAGTCGAAAAAGCGGAAGCGTTGAAAAAGGTGCAGACAAAAGGCTAAAAAGAGGGCAGGACCCAGCCGCATAATTCAAGCAGGAGCCTCGGGGGCTCCTCAGACACACAATGAGAAATTATGGGCAGGAAAAGGAAGGGGTTCTAAGGAACTGGAAATACACTAAAAAGAGGAAGCAAAGGCTTGTCTGGGCATTAAATAATTTAATGTTTAAGTTAAGATTAAATTTTAGGGTGAAGTATATCGAATTTTAAGATTACAGAAAAGGCTAGCAATATTTGCAAGTTGAAAACGACTTATAAATCCAAACATTACTCATAAAATCCTTCGAATTGCCTTTTTTTATATTCATAAACTACCATAAATTCTCATTTATTACTCGCTTTTCCTAAGTATTTAAAGAACATCCTTTCAAAGCCTAAGCCTTGTGTTTGTCAAAGATTTTTGTTCAAAGAAACTGCCAAAGTTGATTATTTCTTTTTTCGTTTAGTTAAATACCCTCACAAAGCCTCAAAAAAAACTCTGGGCAAATAAACCGCCTTTTGTTAGGGTATCAGCTTTCTGATTTTCTACTTTTCCACTTGTGTCAAAGGGCAAGGCGTAGGGGAATGGGGAGAGGGTCTGGAGGTACCAAAGAATTGAGCGCATTCTTGCATGCCTGACAAAAGGCAAAGGGAGATGGGGCACGGAGCTGGAGCTGCCATTGCGACGCGACATAATAATTTCAAATAAAATGCAAAATGCATAAACTTGCCCAAGAGACGAGACTGAAGCCGAAGCCGCCACCGCCCACGAACAAAAAGGCCAGGAGGCAAGTTGGGGACCAAGTCAAAGTCAAGGGAGGGGCCGGAAAGGCACAAAAGAGCCAATTCCAAGTGCAGCAGCAGCAGCGGCTGCGGCAGCTGGCAATGAATTATAAATCCAGGCTTAAATTAAAGCCCACAGAGGAGTTGCAGTGCAGAGTTGGTGGAAAACGCAGAACTGACAGCCCAGGGAAAGCAGGGAAAATAAGCCCATGAAAGCGTAGGTCGTGCGTGCTGCAGTTCCCTCTGCAAAATGCAAAATGCAAAATACAAAATGTGCAATGTGCAGTTTTCCCAACTCTTCTCTGGCGTAATTACGCCGACTTAAATGGGTCATAAATTGCGGGGACAGACATCCCGGGCCAGGCCAATGGGAGTGGCGGTGGCGGCAGTGGGAGTGAGTGGATGTCGGGGTAAAAGGAGACGCGGTAGAAGGTGGAGCTGCCGGCAGTCAAGTCCACCCAGAAAGGTGGAGCTGCAGCTCGTCCCGCTAATTGCAGCTGAAAGTTCTCGGGGCCACGTGGGCGAGTGAAAGCGGAATGGTTGGTGGGTCTGGCAGTGGGAGTGTGGAGTGAGCACATTTGACGTTTTATAAATGATGAGGATGCACTGGAAACAATTTCCAAATAGTTGGTAGGAAAATACTGGCCATTTGTTACCAAATTATAAAATTTTAAAGGGAATAAGCTAGTTATAGGGGTATGACACTGACATAAATCGGTGTGACCGTAGTCGCTTTAACTTTAAGGCCAGTTTATTACGTTATTATAAATATTTAAAGGGAATAAGCTAGTTATAGGGGTATGACACTGACATAAATCGGTGTGACCGTAGTCGCTTTAACTTTAAGGCCAGTTTATTACCTTATTATAAATTTTTAATGCTAGTTAAAGCTAGTTATAGGGGTATGATACTGACTTAAATCGGTGTGACCGTAGTCGCTTTAGCTTTAAGACCAGTGTATTACCTTATTATACATTTTTAAAGGAAATAAGCTAGTTATAGGGGTATGACACTGACTTATATCGGTGTGACCGTAGTCGTTTTCATAAGAAATCTCTAAAAATACAAAACATTCTAATGAAAACTCCAAGTATTGCAATTTATTATACAGTGTCATAACCGTATTAATAAATAACATTAAGATATTCTATATTAAGATGATTTTATATTTAAATAATTAATTTTACTTTTCCTTCTCTCATAATTTCCTTTATATATTATTTTTTTGCTGTCTATATCGTTACTCACCTCAATGCAGCCGCTGGAATGCTGCTTGGGACTGAGGAAGAAGGAGCCATCGACCAGCGGATAGCGATCGAACACAAGCAGCGGCTCCTCGCACAGAATGCAGGCCACGCGGCTCATCTGGGATTGGGCCAGTGAGGAGAGTATGAAGAGCCGGGTCTCATCGTTGCCATGGTTGCCCTCGTCCTCGATCTGGAAAAAGTGCAAGAAATAGGGAAATATTATTAGCGAAAAGTCTAGTCAACGTAACACAGACTAAAGGTGCCACAAGCCAGAATATTCTTTGTTTCTATTTATATATTAAATATACAGTGAGGCCAGAAGCCAGGCTTAAAGAAATTATATTAAACTCTTTACAATTTACAGATATCTTTTGTGTATGGAAACTTTAAGATTATTATGTTCAAAATATCTTAAATAATTTTATCATTAAACCCTTAAACCTCTTGACCAAACACCGCCCGAAATAAAATATTTAAAATTCAAAATAAAGTTCGTTACCCCGCCGGAGATCTGGCTTTTACTATATAATATAGAGCCACTGAACCACTGTGTGTTCCCTCTATACACACCTCGGTGTGTGTCCAATGAACATTGCCAATATATGTCTGCCTAGGGACTAAACGAAGCAACCAGCGAGAGCGTCTAAGCGCCAACAAATGAACCATAAAATCCAAACGTGCCGGCACAACACAAAAAACGAGAGTTGAGGAGCTGCTCCGTTGTCTAAGCCAAAGTGGCTAACACGTTGCCCAAATTGAATGCACACAAACACACAGGAGGACACAACCAGGTAACCATCTAAGCCAAGTTAAGTCAGCCAGCCAGCTAGCAGCAGTCCAGGCCAATTCCCAAATCGATAATCAATATGGCGAGCCGGCGGCGGCAGAGGAGCCTCACTCCCCAGTTGGCATTTTCTATACTACAAATATATACCAGCGGCGGCGGCGGCGGTAATAAAGCCGTCAAAAAGGCAAAAGGTGTTGAAAGGATCCACCAAATATATGGCTAAGGTGGGAATAGTTGTTTGGGGCCATCGCCGCCAATCAAAGCCAACTAACCCAATGATGAGGGAATATATATATTTGTGACTCTGTTTTTGGGTAATTTGTGATGGGTTCGGACCGGCACCTGACCAGACGGAATAACAGCACTCAGACTTGAATATAGTATATGTAGTAAGGAGTAGAGTTTATGGACAGGTGAATAATTTAGTGAGTGTAACGAAATTAAGGGCAAAGGACACGTAAAACCAATCAATTGCAGCTGAGGAATGTCTTTCTCTGGGACAGGGACAGAAGGTTTAATGCACTTTTAATATGCGAGCAGGAGGAGGGGGGACTTTGAGTTTGGGTAAACACGTAAACCCCTAAATCCCCTTTGGCAAACTTGTGCTAATATTTGCTCAGAACTTTTGCCCAGGCAGAGAAGGATGACACTCGGAAAACAACAACTCGGCTGAAATAATCAACAAATTAATATTTGCACGGGCCCAGCAATTGTCTTTTCCTTTTGCTCCGCTCTTGTGTTTGCCAACTTCTTGGGGACCCAACCAGCTCATAAATCTTGGCAACAATAAAATCAACTACCAACAACAGAGATTCGATTAATGAATGTTTGCTCTCTCGGTATTCACTTCTGCCTTGGTAAGCGATACGAGGCACAATTTTCACTCATTAAACAAAGGAGACCAGGGTCTGAGTGTGAGGCGGAGTCCTCGTGCTCGTCCTCGAGGAAGGATGAGTTGCTAAAGCAATTAAGTTGATTGCTCAAGGAGACCATGTTGATCCTGGCCTGGGCGTAGCTGCTGGGTGTGAGTGGTGTGCTCTCGTCTGGGATTACGGACGATAACAATATAACCCAGATAGGAGAGGCAACTGCAGCAATAATGCTCCTCTTTGCCTGTATTGCTTTTTACAAGGCCAAAAAGAAGGAAAAACAAGAAGAAATAATAAAGGAATGCAGACGCACACATGTAGTACTTTTCATCATAGTCCTGGCCTGGCTTACACCGCCTTTCTCCAAAATGCAGAGAAAGAAATTTTATAAACGGAGTTTAACCTTAAAAAAGTTGTTATAATTCCCAAGTACAAATTCGGTGACACGTAAATATGTTAAATTTTGAGCCAAACTTAATACTTTTCTCTCAGGCATTAAGCTTCGATTAACATAATATAATTTTGGTTTAAATTATTTTCTTTAATTTTTTGTTGTCTTAAAAAAATTCTCTTTTAAAAAATTCCCTCCTTTACTGCTTAAAAATATTCCCAAATTTTGTTTATCTGTTTCGTGTCATAAATATTTCGCATCTTCATGTTCGCTACGTGACGATTTGCTAATTTCTCGAACTCAGCTCAGCTCTTGGTTCTGTTGAACTCGCCCTCGAAAAAGAGAATGAACTCAGACAGGAGCAAAGGATTGAGGACCCTGGGCTGCTCTTCATAATTTATGAGAGTCGCGTGTGCAAAGTTTTTTGGCAAAAACCGCACACAGGGAACTTCGCACAAATTATAAGCATGAAATTATTATTGCCGAATTTCGAGATTATTGTTAGAACGAGAACGAAACTTTTCATGTTCGCGACCCCGGACGGACCTCGTAAAAGTCAAAAGTCGAAGTGCAATAAACTCCTAGCTAGCAGCTCCTAGCACTTTGTCGAATGCATTGGCCCCTTCGGTTTTATCAGAAGGACTTCAGCGAGGATACAACACTAATGAAGCCATTGAGTTGTCACTTCCTTTGGCATAAATCAGGCAGCACTTCCTTTTCCACGCGGCCATAAATATCAACAACAACAACACCCGAAAACTCGCCGAAGCAACAAATCAAAAAGGTTTCTTTCGCCAAGAGACCACACCCCGAAAGAGTCCGAGACAATGGGCCAAACCAGAAACTAATATTCAATGCGATTCAATTCTCGTTAGTTTCGGGTTCAAAGTGCTTTGCTTTTCATAAACACATTAAATTAAATGGCATTTGTTTGCAGCCGACAACTAAGGAGGAGGAAGTCGCTGCTGTTAGTTAATCCATTAAAAATGCCAGCCATAAATATTTCACTTCAAGAATGTTCCCCGCCCCGGCCAAGAAATGTCTCCATTTGCCATTTCGCCACTTGCCACTCCTCTTGGCATTTTTCCTGCTGGCTCCTTTAAGCTTTATGCCCAAAAGTTAATAAAACTGCTTAATATTCCCATTCGCCTTTGTGAGTTTTGGCCCCGCCGAGTGTTTGTGCAGACATTGAGCAAACACACATGTGAGCCGTTGCCTCTCTCCCTACTTTTCACCTTTTTTGGTTACCTTTTTAGAGGCGAAAAATCCTCATTACCGTTCTGTGGGCGTAACTGAGGAGAAAAACTATTTTATTAACCCGGAAAAATTGTTTACCCGACCATCATTCTCAATTGTCAATTGTCTCTAGGCGTGCGATGTGTGTGAGTGTGTGGGGAAATTGAAAAATTGTCTGCTGTTTAAATGGTTTTCCCTCCTTTTCATGTAGGCGTTCTTGCTGTTGCCAGAGAGACAAAAGAAATGGCAGAATAAATTTGAAAATTGTCATCGGGAAAAGCTGACAGCTCCGTGGGCGTGGCGCGGTGCTAGGTGCTTAATTTAAGCAGTGGAATAAGTTTGCTGTCTCCCAGCGAGACACTTTGATCAATGGGCCAGATGTGACCTGTGGATTAGGAGTTAAAGCCAATGACAACAAGCCACCAACAATATGGCAACAATATCAGGCTATACTGTATACAAAAGTGCAGAACAAGACACTGAAAATGAAATTGCAGCTAGAGAGGAAAATCCTTAGGACGCGGGCGGGGGCACTTTTATAAATGAAATGGAGTAATAATATTTTGCGACAACAAAATGCAGTCAAAGCTGGGGAGAAAACATGGAGAAACGGGATGAAGCCGACTATAGGATACCTTTGTTAATCGAAAGCCTTGCATACTTTTTGGTGGTAAATATTAAAGGGAGCTAGGAAAATGTCGTTTGTGAAGGTAATAATTATTAATAATTAATTAATCATCAGGAAAGCCTATAAAGAGAAATTTCAATATTTGCATTGGTTTTAGTAGTTAAAATTCAGCAGAAATTAAAATCTTATTAAATGCCGCATGCTATAAAATCCTTCAACTTATAAAGAAATATTTGTTCAAAAGCATTTGAGCCTTAAAAAATTGTATTGCATTCTTTTAGACTGATTTTCAGGTGATTTTAACTCTCTTTAAATTTCTGTGTCATTTTAAGGCTTAGCAAATCAGGAATACTTAACAGGAACCTGTTCTTTTTCCTCACATATCCTTTCACAAAACCAACATACCCTACATTTTCTACAACTTCCCGAGCATAGAAAGAAAAACACTGCATACTGCCAGGCGCAGCTGTGCAGGATCCTAAGAAACACAAGAGTATAGAGTCGGTGGATTTAATATGGGGGATGGGACCATTCACAGAAACGCCAGGCAACAATGCAGCCCAGGCAACACAACTACAGCAAACATGGCAGACAAACAAACATTTCAATAAATTCAAAAAGTACCAAGCCAGACAATGAAAACTGCACCGAAGCGTTGCGTTGCGGGGGAAAACAAGCAAAAGGAGTGGCCGCCCGGTGCCAAGTCAAAGGGAAAAGCCTGGAAAAGCATGGAGTGGGCAGAGCGCGCGCTGCACTCCCGCTTTGTACAACAACTGTGAAGTGGCTTAAAAGCTTGTCCAGAGAAAATGGGGGAGTGCAACTCCTAAGAGGCAGCTGCTATTCGCATTGTTTTCCATCCCCCCTGAAAATCTCATGTCATTTGCACTTAATTCAAATGCGCGACACAATTGCAAAATAAAAGTATACAAAACCGAAAAGAAGCAGAAAGAGCGAAAAGTTTACATGGGAAAGGAGCTTTGCATATCTAGTCGGGGCTTGTGTCTGGGTTATAACTTCATTAGGCGCAGTCGAAATGTTTTTGATAAGCTGCCTTCGTACTCGCGGGTTCAAGAAACTTTTCTTTTAATGCTAGCCAAGATCGAGTGCCAAGTTTTTGATGTCCTTGTCCCTTTCGCTTTCGGTTGAAGAGCTACCCTCCGTCATTTTAATTCCTACTCATCCTTGATGTTTGCATTTTTTTGCATTCGCCTTTAGCCATTAGCCAAATGGCTCTTGGCCGGGTCCCCGGCACAGAAAAATATCCCTCTTCTGACCTTTAAATATCAATTTGCAAATAAATTGTATTTGCCCTTGTTGCTGGTGTTGTTGCTATCGACTGGACCCTGGACTTTGGGTCTCTCTCCTTATTTATCGTGCGTTCAATGTGCTATGGCATAATGGCTTTCTTCGATTGGCCAGAGTGGAGAGGGGACCGAGCTGAGCTTTATGTACAAAAACAAATGCAATTTCCAATTTCATTTTTCTGCCAGCGCCTTGAAGTATGCTTTGGCCTTTTTCACAGTTTATTGAACTGCATCCCGCCGCGAGGCTCCTTTCCCTTTTTATTCTCTGTGTGCTCTCCTCCGCTTTAAACTTTATTCCCGGGCATAACAATTATTTTTATATGAAAAGCAAATTTCAAAGGCATCACCCAGACATTCGCCAGACATTGATGGTTATTGGATCCTGCGTATCCTGCCGCGCCCCGCCCACCGCATTTGACGCGCTAAGTAAGCAATTTAAATGCATTCGGGGTGGTCGTTAATAGTTTTATTACGCTGTTCTTGTTAAACGTAATTGTTTAATTATTTTTTAAGGCACTCCCTTTTCTGTTTTTCTTTTTATTTTGTGGACTGCATTTTACGAAGTCACAGTACATTGCTTTGATTCGAACTTAATCCCCACGACATTAGCAGCCGAAAAACTAAACGAACTGTAAGCCATTTCCCGCGGGGACAAAATAAGACTGAAAAGAGAAAAGGGGAAAGAAAGCTGCGCTGTAGGGAGCGTAGAGTGTATCCTCTTTGGTGTAATTTCTTCCACTTAACTTAATCCCCCCTGATGGCTTTAAGGCAAGCAAACATATGTATCGCTCCAATTGGGAGCCAAGCTCTCGTGTTTATATATCGCAGCAAACACTGGGGTTTCTATTTATTTTTCTTCGCCTGCTTGAGCGCTTATCAACCGGCGAACGGTGCGTATGCGTTATATGCTTTGAGAGGCTGATTAACTTAATGAAATTTAACCCTGCGGCTTGAGAGCTTCATTTAAAATTTATTGGGAAATTAAATAATAATAAAGGTGCCTTGAAGTTAGATTCTTGCTTTACATCTAAGTGCTTTAAGTTAAATTTTATGTTTAATTCTATGTAAAATAGTTGATTATTTAGTTTGTGGTTAATAAATATTTAAAATTCTTTAAAAAAAGCTAAAATTCTTTAAAATAAAAGAGGGTTTATTTAGTAATTATTTAAAGCCAAAATAAAGCCATTCCTAAGTAATTTATTTGCATTTAACATAAGATATTCACGTTAGAAAGGAACTTCCAAGAACTTTCAGCACCTGCATTCCTTTCCCTTTGCAATTTCCTAATTACCTCACATTTTCTAGGGTTAAGCGTATACTCCTCAGCTCTTATCGAGTCCATGGATCAATGAACCTCAAGCATACTACACTTTTTCCAGTTCCAGGCGGCGATAAGTGCTGTCAACAACAGAAATAGTCGGACGACAGGCCTCCATTTCGAAGTGCAAATAGTGGCGGGGAAAAGCTAGCGCGGGGAAAATGTGAGGAAAAACAGATAAGAGTATAGGGCCAAGTGGGAGTCAACAAACTGAGCAACAAACGGCTGCATTTGCCCACCAATTGATCGCTAAAAAGGAATGGGGTGAGGTGCCCAGTTGAACCTAATTAAATTTGCCTTTTTCCAGGCATTTTTTCTCCCATTTCTTGTTTCCTATTTACTTTTTCGTTTTCTCCCTTTTGTTTGCTGTAATTTTAATCGCTCAGCACTGAGAAATCGCTCGGAATGGAACTCTCATTTGGAGCATATCTTTATAATTGCCAGAGCCAAGCTCAAATGCAAAAATAGTAAAATAGCAAATAAGAAAAAGGAGACAGCTCCGTCTGCATTTTAATTACAATACAAAAGAGGAAAATGGCGTGGAAATTCTAACCTCAGGAAAAAGTTATAAGCTGGGTAGAAAAGACAGAAAAAAAACCAAGGAAAAAACGCGAGTTTCCACTGGCCAAACTTTGATTAAAACAAAAGAGACAGAGAAACTTTTCGCTTTTTGGCCAAAAAGGACACTCGATAGGCAACTCTTCTCATATAAAAAAGCAAAGGGAAACTTTTAAGAATGGCATTGCGAGTGCAAGAAGGAAAACTTAAACTTTTCCAGGTTAAAGGTTCAAAATAATATAATTAAAAGGCGGGGTTTTCGACTCCAAACAAAAGCAGTTCGCATTTCGCAGCTCGCAGCTTAAGTAAAGGCCAAAAAAGGAAACCTGATGGTTGGGGGGTGTTGGGAGCAACCATCAAAAACGCAGCCAGACGCAGACAATGAACGGAATCCTGCACACCAACACACACACACACAAACAAGATACGCACATAATGAAAATGTCAAAATAAACACGACATTAAAAACCTCGAAAAACCTCCACACGCCAAGAAAGAGACGGGCAAACAGACAGACAGAGACGGAGGCAGCGACAGAAGAAGCCACTGCACTCGACGCCGCTTTAAAGGCCAATAAATGACGAGGGTCCTTGTGGCTGCACCTCAATGAGGGCTTATTTGGCACTCCAAGGATCTGGGAGCTTAGGCCACTGGGGAACCAGTTCCCACCGAAGGCACTGGCACGTTGAATTTAAATTTAAGTTTTTTTTTCGGTTTTTTTTTTTAACTCCTACTAATAGGGCTATGACACTGCAGTGTTGTTTTCCCTAATAACTTTCTTGAAATTGCTTAAGCATTATTTTAAATATATATTTGTTTTTTTGTTATTAAAGTATTTTTCATTTACTAAATCTCTTTAGTTCAATTTAAAAGTTCTCTTGTTATTGAAATAAGTTTTTTTTTGTAAGGTCCTACTTATGGGACTATGACACTGCATTGTTGCTTTTATTGATAACTTCATTGAAAGTATTTAATTGTTCTTTTACATACATATTTTCTATTTAACAAATATTTTTATTTAAAAAATCGCATTAGAAAAATGTTTTATTCCTCTTCTCTTAAAGTTAAACATTGAAATAATCCGCCAAAGCAATCCTTATTTTAGGAACTAGTTCTCTTAGTACCTCTAGTTCCTAGGACCCATCTTTATTTTCCCACAGCTTTTTCACATGTGTCACCACGCTGATGATATGCTGATGATACCAAAGTTTTCGGCGCTAATCGCGTCACAAAAGAACAAAAACGGAGACAATGCTCTCGGCTCTCGGTTTCGGTTTCGGTTCACATTTCTCCCTCCTCTAGCCTGCGGTTGAATCACTTTTGAAGGTGTCACTAACATCGCTAAGTAGCTTTGGCTGCTCTCTCTTGAGCTCTCCTCCAGCTCATTAGCATTTCTAATTAAGGAGCAGCTATACAGTCTCGCATATGAGCCGCAAGGATAATGACACCTGCCACACTCAGACGGCGAAATGAGAACGGGGATTAACATGAAATGGAAAGTGCTTTTTCCACCAGCAGTTTCCACTACTGGCCATTGGCCATGTAAGCTGCATGTTTAACGGCAATTAGAGAGCACCGCCCACTTTGCCACAACACTCTGAAAAATATATATATTTATATATATATAGAGAGAGAGCGAGAATAGTGACCCAGACAGAGAGGGCGCGGCTGAGCTTCTATTAAAAGTGAAAACATTTACATTAATAATTAGCCGGCCAGGACCTCCTCTTCTCCTCTCCACAGCTCGTTTTCTGTGAAAACACAGCACTTTGTTGGACACTAAAAACTTCATCAAGTACCGCGCACAAATTGCAATTAATCAGGAGAAAGGCAGAGGAGGGTCCGTCCTCCGAAGAGGGGTTAAAAAACTGCTCGTCCAAGTTGACAGTTTAACTGACTAAACAAGGTGCGATAAGTGCTTGCTCAGACGGGGGAAAAGAGCCAAGTTGAACAGCCAAAAACAGAAATCAGCGCAGGACAATGACCAAGGACCAGAGAGGACCAGGAGGTAGGTGGATAAAACAGGAGACGGTAGACACAGGACGCAGGATACTGGAGGAGGAACAACAGCTGCTGTCAGCGCTCAGCGGAAAATGAAAATGATTTAAAGCACATGGCCATGGACACGAACCGTCCTTAGGTATATTACTGAGCGAAAATGTCCTTCGAAAAAGTTGAATATAATTCTATAATAAGGGTAAACCCTTATTTAAGTCTTTACAAAATAATTTGTAATTTTTAAAATAAAGTTAAACTAGTCTTTTGTCAAGATAAAGTATTCATAATCTTTTATTTCCTTCAGTGCACTCCCCATACCTTTAATTTCTCACCAAAACCCCACTAAACTTTCGCTGGTTTATTGGCCAAGCTTTTGTCAGGTCCTTCAACATGTCCTTTTTTTCAATGGCTTAAAGTTCAAAGTGCAATCAGGACAGATTTCTGAATTTTTCATTGCATATGTTTTGGCGGAGAGGTCCGCCCTTTATGGCGAACTCCATTTTGGGTAATCAAACTAATGAACCTCCGGAGTTCGGAGTAGGGAAAAATGCTTACAAATTGCATTGGTCAGACATGTGTGAGCGAGGGTCAGTTGAGTTGAGTTTGAGGTTGCATGGAGTTGAGTTGAGTCCTTCGGGTGCTTGACTCCTACATGGGAAAAAGCAAAATTCCTGTGCTGCCAGGTGGCAGTGGGGTTATGCCAAAGGATCCACCACACAAAAACACACAAGCAAACAGTTTTCAAACATCAGCCGCAGAGTAATTAAATTGCAGGCGACTCGTCTGATGTTTCTCTCCTCTCCCATATTTTTATTTACAAGGCTCGGGATTCACTTACAGAATTGAAGGACGAATTTTGAACTTGTCGAGGGGCAAAGAGCACATTTCAAGCACGCATGTCGAGACCCCAGGATAATTTCATTACATTCACACAGAATGAGAGAATACAAGCTCCTGAATCTCTTCCAAATGAATCCCGAAATAAATAAATAAAGCCCGCAAAAAATCCGGCAAAAATCCGGCAGAGAGCAGCGCGCGATACAAGAAAAGGGCGTTCGGGGCGTGACCGGTTCTTAATTAATTTTTGCAATCATCCTGAGACGGGCTGCGATTTCCAATTCGACTTGAGCTGCTTATGGCTAATGAACAGAAAATAACAAAACAATACTTAGATCGGGAGGCAATAAGGGAGAGCAAAAAAGGTAAGGAACAAATCAAAAACCAATAAAAGGCAATAAAGCCAAGTGGCGAGGAGACAAGTTCAATGCACTGCGGGCTCAGACCCCCCTCCCTCTCCCATTTAGTTATTTATTTAAAAGAAGCTTAGGATCAAAGGAGAGGAGAGCCGCCGTCCTGGCTGATAGCAAAGGCAGCGCATAAATTTTGCCAGCGCTGCAGAAATAAAAAGGAAATCCATTCAAGGATACAAAAACGCGTTAAGTGCGCCAAATAAAAAAAGAAAAAGCGTCGCCGAGCACAGAAAGGATATGCCAGCGATATTGCAAAGTTAAATCAATAAATAAAGCATCAAGCGGGGCTATATAGTACGGGGGCCAAGGGGAGTGGCGCCCCATCAACGTCATTAAATCAATGCTGCCTGTCGTTGCCAGCAATAGATAACGACCAGGACAAATCGGAGGAGTTCCCCATTGCCAGGATTCACGATCCAGGAGGAGGCGCACACGAAACAATGACGGCGAAGGCGACGTCGATGCAGCGAAAGTTTGCCAAGTGACATTAGCACACAGAATGGACGGGGCAAGGTGGAGTTCAGGATCCGAAGGTGGCCTAGAAGGAGCCACGACAAGCACTTAAAATTCTGCAGGAAATTTACACTGATGGGAAAACTTATGGAGCTCAATAAAATAATAAAATAAAAGGAAGAAATCTGTGTAAAAGTGAAGAAAATGCTTAATATTCACAAGAAGAACCTTTATCTAAATCTAAATAATTATAAGTTTTGAAAAATAATACAAAAGCTTCCGGTTCAAAAAAATATATGTTATAATTCCCAACTGGTTCCGGCTTTTATTCGTTTAATGCTATTAAAAAAAACTTAATTATTTAGAGAATAGAGAATAGAGAATAGCTTAACCCTTTTTTTTCTATCCATGCAAGCAAGGAACCTTCAAAAAGGAGAATTCCTTTCAAGGAAAATTCTCGCTGAACTTTCGGAAAAGAGATATTGGAATGGGAGCCGTGACAAGTGGCGTCTGCCGAGAGTTGTTGTCAGACACAGCCCGCGACAATGCCAAAAACACAATTGGGGCGTGTCCACGACCATGCAGGTGGCAAGGAGTGGGATAGAAGATAGCCAGGATCCCGAATCCAGAATCCAGTATCCTTAAGCGATGCCAGCAAAAAGCCATCTCTGTCTCACTCAATCTCCGCACTCAAGCCGAGACAAACTCAATTGTTTTTGTGCAGAGCCAAGGCAAATTTTTGATTGAAATGCAGACAAAAGAAGATAATGAGGAGCGGAGAGGGAAGCTGTGTATCCATCACTGAGCTGCTGATGGATTAGTTTAATGAAATTTAAGCGACCGAACAAACGACTAGGAGTCTCAGTAGCGGAATAGGTTTTATGAGTTAACCCTAGAATGGTTGAAATAAACATTAAAATATGCTCTAAAATATTTTATAGAATAGTATAAAGACTGCTTAAAGCTTAAATCCGTTTTAATTAACTTAAAAATCAATTATCGGCCCATAAGCAGGGCTAATCTTATTGATTTCCGACTCGAAACCTGTGTCCTTGATGGCGGAGAGGAAGTGAAATCCAGACTCGGAACCGAAAGCCCCGACAAACAAAATCGAAGCCAAGTTAAATCCGACAGCGGCACGTGACCATAGGCAGCCAGCAGAGCGGAAATGTTTGTCTGCCAAGGCTTTCGCACTCTTCTCACACTCTCCTCCTCTTTTCTGGCCAGACCAGACACCAGACTAAGAAGAAGACCAAGACCAAGACCAAGATATAGCCATGTAGATGGGCGATAAGGCGTCAAAGTGGCAACAAAGTCAATAAGCAAAATGTTTGTGGTGCACAAAATGTTCTCTGCCAGAGCCGCCGACGGCATTGAAATCCTTTAATGTGCTGTTAACGATAAGCCAACAAGAAGCTGAGAATGGGTAGGGGTTTATACAGTATATAGTATATACCCCTCGATATGCAAAGGACTTTGGCCGAAAACTAGCTAGAAAACGAGCAGCGAATATTAAAACAAATAAGCCGGCACATAATGGACTGCCCCAGGATAGCTTTAGGAAGAGAGAGATGGCCATACTAGACAGTGTCCTTCCTCTCACTCTCGATATTTTTCGGCAAAGCTCTTTTGCGACCCATGTCAAATAAGTTAAACAGACATGAAAGGCTCCTCGCCTCTGCTGTCCCTACAAACCAAAAGTCCGAAAAAAAGAAAGTGGACACCAGGGAAAAAGGGAAAGAGACAGTCTAGGGATGGCAGTATTAAGCGATATTTACCTATCGAATATGAAAAAGGAATGCGATAATTATCGTACTAATAATTACTTTTACTAATATAATTACTTTTAAATATAATATCCTTATTATGATGAATATTAATTTAGGTTTATTTTGATTTTTCAGAAAAGAAAACTGTTTATCGATGTTTTCGATATACATTTCGATATCAGTACTAGGAAAAATTTGTCTAATATGTCAAAACTTCTGTACACAAACGATAGAAATTTTAATACTTTCGCAATTAAATAAATTTTAAATTTCTTTATTTGCATACCGATATTTTCGATATGTTTCCGATATATAGCATTCTAACAAACATCCCTAGCAAAAGGGAAAGAGGGATTTTAGGAGAACCCAGTGAAGTTGGTCAATGACTCTACAAAGTCTGGCCCGCACCAAATTGAAGTTGAAGATTTGCCAACAAACATACGAGAGGAGCAAATAACATAAAAATTAAACGAAATTTATTTACTTATGCGAGCCAACGGATGCGACTAATTGGTGGCGACTCGGCGGGGCTAAGTTAATGAAAAAATATGCATGTGAGGGACCGTAATTTTTTTCGTTCAGGTAGAAACAGAAATTCAACTCCAGACTCCTGACTCCCAGGTCCATGTGTGACCGGCACGTAAGGTTCGATGAACTTTACCTTTGGCTGGTCGTAAAAATCAATAGGCGGACCCCATGCCAGTTTAAAATAAATTTTACATTTCGTCCGCCAGCGAAATGAGCATCAAAGGCACTTCAAACATCGGCATCATCAGCATGCGAAAATGTTTCGACAGCCGCTTATGAATGAATATATAAAGGCCAACAAACACACTCCACTCCACCACTCAAAACTCAGCAGCAGACTCACTTGAAGTGCAAGTTTTTGGCAGACTGCGAGTCGATTTCTCCACCCATTTCAGGTTCAGGCCACCACCAGTTCCCTCCCTCTCCTGCCCATCTGCCAGCTATTTAAAGGCATCTTTACGAGCCACGCGATGCTGAAAGCGAAAAATCTGCAACTGCAAACGAAGGAAGCCATTAAAAACGCCTCATAACTTAACGAGCAAGCACGTTTGATTGAAGCAGAAAGGGAAATGCACTCGGCAAGATATAATAATCATGGCATCTTTACAATTCTAATAGGTAGTTCTTCAAATAAGGGGCATGCCTTTACCCTATTAAATTATAAAAGATCCAAGTGCATACATACATATAATAACATCTAATTTGCCTGCATTAAAACTATAAGGTAGGCAGGAAACTATGAAAAAGCACTTATATTTAAAGCCTTAATTAAACAAACTACCCTTTTTAACTGCAAACTAGTTAGGCTTCTATGCAAATAACTCTGAACAATATTTCCGTGGAAATAAAATATTTTTTCAACAATTATATTTGAAATAGTTTTAGGCTTGAGTAGATAAGTAGCAGGACACCGGTTTTGTGTGTTTAATGTTTGCCAGAAATAACTGAAACCTATAATTTTCCACTGAGCTTATAAATAATGTTTGGTATTTTGTTCCCCCTCCGTTTTACTTTTTATGGGCGTCATTCTGATTGCCTTTTTGCGATAAAAAGCTTGCCACACGCTCGTGCCCCCCAGCAACGGCAGCTGTTGGTAATTGAGTTGTTGCAACTCGCGGAGTGAGACTTATCGTTGATCTGCAGCGATTTGCATTATTAATTAGCTACGATTTAGCGAAAATATTACGCATACGTCCCGTGGGCAGGCGCATCTTGAAGCTGAGAGAGCCTTAAGAGCCCCTCTTGTGATGATGATGATAATTTCGCTCTTGGCCAAACACCATTCATCAGAAACAGAGAAAAACAACACAGCAACAGCAGCTAAGTAAACGCTCAAAGTGGTAGGTGTTGAACCCCCGGGGGAAATTGCACAACCTTTTTTTTTTGCGAGGCTAGATAATGGAAAATGGAAAAGCACCGACGTTGCCGAGCGTCGATTCAAATTTACAAAGTCAAACAGGCGGCGGAAAAGTCAACGAACTGCCGCTGTTGTTGTCATTTGACTTGAAATTAATGCTGCTCGTGTGCCTATTGGAAAAGCTTGCCTACTTTGCGGCTGTCCGGCCAAAATATCAGAAATAAAAAAAATATAAAAAACAAAGCTTTTTCCTCTCTCACTCTCAGCGTGTTGTTTTGGCCATATCGGCGGGCTTTATCTCCCTTTATTTTGTTTGTTCGGCTAATTATTGTCTTAGGTTAGTTAGTGTGGGCAATATGTGGGCTATAAAAATGCTAACTGAAAAATGCTGACAGCTAAAGTGGGAGTATTTTGCTTTTATCGAAACAAAAATACACTTTTTATGACGTGACATCATTACTAGTTTAATGGAGGTATTAATTATAATTATAGCCTGCTCGGAGATATTACAAAATCAATCTAGAATGATAAATATGGTGTTGGGTGTGTTTGGAAAATTGTTCCAAATTAGTTTCTGTTGAAAATAAGCAAAAGTTAATACAAATTTACACAGAATGTGTAATGTATCTAGTTTTTATGCATTTTAGATATATTTTTGGGTCTCTGGAATCGTTCTCTAAACATTTTAACATCTTTATTCTCTGTTTTGCCTGTTTGGGCATTTATTTAAAGCGTATTTTCATACAAACAACGGACCACATTGGGCAATAACAAAAATTATGTGAGTGCCATGTCATGACATCTTTTGGACTTTTCTCTGTTCTTGGGGGCTGCTTTCCTTCTGTTTCTTCATATGGTTTCTTTTTATTTTTTTGTTTTCTTTATTTTTTGTAGTTTTTTGCTTTTGTCGGTTTCGGGCTGCTTTTTTGAGAATTATTTAAGTGCCGCATATGCTGCCGCTGGCTGTGCTGGCATTTTTGTTGGCATTTTGTCAAAGCGAAACATGTGCAAGCCATCTTTGAACTTGCTGTCTCTGTCGCTCGCCGTCATTAGAATGGATAATTGTGGAAGACGACCACTTGATTGACAGGCCTGACAAACGAAAGGAAACTAAATGTTTGCGGGGCTGAGCAAAGCGGAGCGTGTGGCAGATGTCAACAAATGTTCGCATTTATGGTCAGGCAGCTCTCTGAGCCGCTCCGCATTCTTGGCAGGAGTGCCAGCCGCTTCGGTGCAACCAAATGGCAGATTAAATATCGCTTACATGAGAACCAAGTCGCGGTACAGTGGAGCAAAAAGGGTGAGGTATTGCTTGCTAACGGGAAATGGGATTATTTTTAATTAGAAATATTGTAGAAATTAGCTAATTAGCTTAGATATATTTTTAAACCAACTTTTAAGTAACTTATTGTAGATGTTTGGGTCTAATTGGAAACATTATGAACCATAATTCATATTTTATGGTGTTTTTTTCAAATATTTCTTATAATCTCATAGAAAATTTTTGTACATTTTTCGGATTAATCCCTACAAATTATGTATACGCCATGATGTACTTTTATAAGTAAAATTTCTTTCAATAATAACCGAAATCTACAAAATTTTACATTTTATATGAACCATTGATTACATAGGGGGTGTAATAAGCTTAAAATACCGCTAGAAAATATGCATATTCTAATTTTTTGCTCACATTTTTACTTTTCCAAAAAAGTTATACATTTTTTTAAATAAATAACCAAAAACCGTGAAGTTCCAAAAACTTTGGAACAACTTTCAGCAAATATTGTATGTGTGAACCCCTGAACCGTTATTATTTTTGGGCTCCACTGTGCAACTTTAATTCTAATTTGCATTCATCAGCGCAACAACTAATTGCACAATATGTGTATGTGCGTGAGTGCGTTCGAGTGTCCGTGTGTGCATTGTGCTATTTTCTCGATTTTTGCCGCTCTTTCCACTCACATTCGTGCGCACAGTCTCGGTGTCTCAGCCGCTGCAGTCGAAGCGAGGCGGGTTAGCGACCGCAAAACTATCTGACATTAGATTGCGATGGCGGCCAAACGACAACAGCCGACGTCGGCAGCGGCTGAGACAGAGGTAGAGGCAGCGAAAAACTGCAACAACAACAACAGAAAACACAGCTGAATTTGCAGCAGCAAATGCATGTGTTGGCGTTCACTGCTTTTTTGTTTTTGTGCCGGCTGTCACGTATGCACTCACGGGAGTCAGAGAAAGAAAAAGAGAGGGTGGAGAGAGAGAGAGAGGCGGAGGAGAGTGCACATCGACTACTATGGGCGATTATGACACCGCACGAAGCCAAAAACTTAAACGGGGGCCTTTAGAGGGGGGCTAAGTGCAGGAAGAGCACAGCAACTGTAGCTAACTGTGCGTAATAACTGTAATAAAAGCATTCCTTCTCTGTCACGCCCTTAGAGATCACAACAAAGTATGCTGTTGCAAGGGTTAATCTAACCTATTAACCCTTTAATAATAAATGGGTGAAATATATCGATACAAAGTCGAGATTGCTTTGAAATTGCGCGATTAGCTCGATATGATTATCGATATATAAAAACCCAGTATTTGTGGGATTTCGATTTTAATTTTAATACAAAAGACATCAAAAATAATATTAAAATCCTTAGTTATTCTTGACAAATGTTCTCAATAATATTTCTTTATTTCCCAATCACTAAATCAATGTACCAACTCGTATACCCTTTAATCGCTAAGCATTCACTCAGCTTTGGCATTCGGCACTCGACATTTTTAGCGTTTTTTTCGCCGCAACGGATCAAATAAAGCAACGAACAAGCATTTTATTTCTATTTAGTTTTTCGCGCGAATTTTAAGTGCAATTTCTTGTCGATTGGCAACAATGTTGCTCAACATTTTCTTATCGCGCCGGTGGCATCTTGTCGTCCCCCCCTTCTCAGGTTCGGGGGCAGGGGCGGGGGCGTTGGGGGCCTTTTTAAGATTTTCCAGAGAGATTGTAGCGCTTGATTGACTGCGTGCCTTTGCAGCCGCAACAAATCAATTTAGCCAGCGCAAACAGAGGGAGATAGCGCGATAATAGAGCTCGGGGCACTCCCACTCTCCCCCTATATGCCTCTTTGCCCCCTTTACCGCGTCTTTCCACCTCGCCGGGGAAAAACTCCACCTTGTACGATGGCCAAATTAAATGGCCAACAATTTATTGTCTGCAAATGCAGCGAAAATTGCAAAACATTTTGCCATTTGCCGCTTTTGGCGGCAGCAGCAACTGCACACGGGCAACTTGCAACTTGCAACGAGAGCCACTCAAGCAATGATGCACGGGAATTAACGAATTGACAAAAATTAAAGATATTTATGTGCTATTTATAGGCATTTAGAGAGGATTTTCATTTATATTGCATGTTTCTTGTCACCAAATTCGTACTTGGGAATTATAACAACTTTTTAAAATAAATATCTAGAATGTTGGCCTAAATTTATAAAAATTAAAGATATTTATGTGCTATTTATATGCATTTAGAGAGGATTTTCAAGTATTTTGCATGTCTCTTGCCACCGAATTCGTACTTGGGAATTATAAGAACTTTTTTAAATAAATATCTAGAATGTTGACCTAAATTTATAAAAATTAAAGATATTTATGTGCTATTTATATGCATTTAGAGAGGATTTTCATTTATTTTCCATGTCTTTTGCCACCGAATTCGTACTTGGGAATTATAAGAACTTTTTTAAATAAATAAATAGAATGTTGGCCTAAATTCAGATAATTAATTATAATCCCAGTTCTATTCTTCAATTACTTTATTTAATTTTTAAATCTCCAAATTATTTTTTGATATTTCTCCCTTTTACTTTAAATATTTTCCAGTGCATATTTGACGCGGCGCGTTGGTGGCGCCTGTCGATGATCGCAAATTTGAAAATTGCCAGTTGGCTGGCTCTGCACTCCCCTCCCCCCCTTGCTCTCTTGACCAAATTTACAGCTTGTAAACGGTTTGGTTTCGGTTTGGGGTACGAGGGGCGTGCATGTCTACATTCAACTAAGTGATTTGCCACAGGATACCCCGCTCTACAAGGCGGAAATGCCGTGGTATCAACGTCACAGAGCCGCTCCGCCCACTCGAGATCAACTCACGTTAGCGTGGTTTCCCCGCTTATTTAATGCCACAAAGAAGAGCGACGGCCTAAAAACAAATCTCTCATAATTTCGATTCGATTTCGATGTCTTTGATCTGCTGCCGAAGGTCTACGAGTGTGTGATTTTTGGTTTATTTGTATTTTTTTGTGTTCCCAGTATCATTTTAGGCAGCTGCCCGTTATTAATTAACAGCTGTGCGCTTATTATGCAAATTAGCCGCAGATGGGAAGCCCAACGATTGTGTGGGTAAAAAAAATGAGAGAAAAAAGTGGTACGAGCTGGTTTTGATTCATCGTTTTGTCTCCAACTGGCTGCCGGTTTGAATACTCACGACTTGCATCGAATATATAAAGTGTGTTCTATATAGGAAGTTGGACAAGCCATTTTACATACCTGCAAAGAGATAAAAATAGAAATAATGGTGATTAATTCAAAGGCAAACTCTAAATGAGATAGGGATTTGTTTTTAAAAAGGCAAAGCTATAAAACTAAAAAGTATTTAAAGTAAAGTAATAGAGATAATCTTTTACAAACAATTATACAAACTCTTGGGAACTTTAACCTATAAATGGGGATTATATATTGGAAGATTTCCCATAAGAAATGTTTTCTACAATAATAAACTTCTCCTAGTTCTTGGTATATTTGCTTCCGAGATCGAAGTCATGTAAGTTTAAGAGTTACTTACTATTTATTCATCCAATTAACTTGAAAATCTATGAATAATCATAAATAATAACCACCAAGTCTCTCTATCAAATTACATCTTAAAGCAATAGCTTAACCCACAAAAGCGAATCTCCTTTTAAGGAATCTTCAACAGAATAGCCATGAAATTTATTTACCCATTAATTGTCAACTACTGCTTGCCCCTTCTTCTCCTTTTTAACAGAATTTATCAAGTCTATAATTCAGCATTAAATTATGCAGATTATCCATTCTGTGTGCCACTTGCCACATGCATCATCTTCGGACAATGTCAACTGCAGCCGTTGGTTGTTGTGTGCTTTGCCCGCTTTGCCCCGACTAATGAAGAAATCCCGCACTCGAATTTATTTCGCAATCAATTTGACAAATGTGCGGAGCCTACATGGACCGATGGCCAGTAAAGATAGCCCGATAAAATGGCCAAGAGCCAACTGCCAACAGACAACAGCCAAGAGTAGAGCCAGCCAAAAAGCTAGAGCGTGAGGCGGCTCTTGGGCATTTATAGGTCTAGGATCCCAAAAACAAGTAGCCAACTGAGGCAAGCGTCGTAAACACACACATTTTGTGGCCAATTGTTGTGCCGTACAGTGCGAGTCATAAATTCAATACGCTTGCATCGGTGATCAGCTGGCCAAACACGGTAAAACCATTTAATGGCCGACTTATAAATGTCAGCGAATGTCTAAATTAGAAGCGTTTTCTAGGGGATTGGTTGGGTTTTCCGACATTGACCTAATTCTTTATGTAAAAACTGAAATAAATAAAATAAAACACACGAGAGTGAATTATGCAAATGTATGTCTAATAGGTGAAAATTATAAAAGGCAGCGCAAGCGAATCACTTGAAGAAAAATGTAGCAAGGACTTCGCATGAAAAATATTTCTTTAAATTAAATACAAATATTTGTTATGAACACAACATATTGTTTTAAATTCCCCTGGCCCTTTGTAAATGTTTATTTAATTTAAATTTAATGCATTAAATAATTATTTGTGCACACATCGAGGCAGGTAGGCCCACCATTTATTCGTGTCTTGTAATTAAATTGCATTTTGAGCGGCAAGCCACCTCATTAAGGTCAAATTACAGTCAAGCCCCACTTTTGTCTGTCGTCCGATGTCCGTTGTCAGCGCCTGTAATTATGCAGCAGCCACGCCCCCCTTTTTGCCATAGTCGCCTTGCCCTGCCCTGCTCTCCCCCTTCTTTAAATCGCAATTAATTCGAAGCCGCCAGACATTTGCAACTTTTCAAGTACAAATGCTAAAAAGCCGAACAACATATAAAGTGCACACATTGCTCCGCTTCGATCTGCCTCTATCTCTATATATTCTCTGTGGGTGTCACATGTCGCCCAAGTCGTGACCAAAGTCAATGCTGCTGCCAATAGATATCGGGCTATTGGTTAAGAGCCGATAAATGCCCTGCTAGGTACTTTGGAATGTAATAATGAGAACATTTAATTAGGGGCTGGGTAGGGTTGGGGAAAATCCACAGATTTTAATTAACTAAAAAATGTAATAGAACAATAAATAAAGCATTTGATTTTAGTAGCTAAATGACTTTAATTCTCAAAGTAAATAACTAAAATAATTAAGTAATGATTCGCAATGATTTACAATATGTTTTAATATCAATTTCATACGTTGATTTTCTATTTAATTATTTTTAAAAATTCTAACTGATCTTCCCATAAATGGGCTTTACAGATTCTTGTCGTGCCACAAACAATTTGCTATTTAAATGATTTCTTCGCTTTTGACGTTCAGTCTTATTGTTTGGCGACTCCGCTTCCTCCCCGCTGGATGCCACATCTCTTTCGGCTGTCTGTCGTTTGTTTGCCGCTGTTTGCCTTTGTTATTTATGCATTTTTGTCATGGACACTACGCCGGCGGTTGTCGCCATCGCAGCTCGTCGGTCATTACCACGAAAACCTCGAGAGTGTAGTTACCCCATCGATCCCCGCACCACCACAAACATTTTTAATTGATTTTTGCATTTAAATGTTTGGTGTGAAAAGTGATGGAAATGCGACAACGACGACGACAAAAATGGCAAATGCAAATTGCCAACACAAACTGTGAAGGACGATTTGCGTCTGGGTATCGAGAATGAGTCTGATTTATTCATGAATAATATATCAGAGTGCGTGTTTTCGTTGCGGGGGTGATCATTGATCGCTCGCTCAGACGGCGATAATTGCCGACTGCGCGCCAAGCGGAGGCGGGAAAATCGCGAACATGATAAATATGAATAATAATTGGCAGTTAATTATGACATAGCACGAAAAGCGTTTGAATTACACAGTGGAATTTGTAAGAGTTTAAGGTTTTATAAATTTATAATTAAGAAAAAACTATAGAACGGAAAGTATACTTTCTTAAACCTCATTTGTACTAATTTAGCTGACTCTGAATTCGTACTTGGGAATTACAGCAACAGCTTGCGCTTTCTGTTAATAAATTAATTTATATTTCAAAGAACTTCTTTAATATTTTATCAACAGTCCAAAAGCATTAATTGTACATTTTTTTCTCCAACTAAAAGTCACTTCTTTACGAGTCTGTAATTACAACTTTTTCACAACTGTAAATATTAATGCCAATAGAATAAAACAACCTTTTTAATTACTCTGCCAATTTAAAGTTTCTCCAGCTGTATATATAATTATTTTTTGTGGCAGAATTGTTGCATCTCTGTTAAGGCAAAGAAAAAAAAAGTGCTAATACTGTAATCTGCACAATCGACACTCATAATTAACACATTTAGCTAATAAGCTGGCGCAGAATAAACAACATTAATCACAGTTTAATGGCGAATTAATCAGACAAACAACTTGAGCGCCAGATTCCGATTTCCTCGCGGCGTCTCCGCTTCAAACCCACGGCAGGCTAGAGCTGACAACTTTTATTGAAAGTTTTTTTCCCTCTTCTTCTTACCCTCCAATAACAATAAAATAAATCTTGGCCAAGAAAAAAAAAACAAATAACAAAAACAGATAAAAACCGCATTAGCTGGCCATAAAGCAGCCCAACTAAGGCATTCGGCCCACTCGTAGTGGCTCAAAGGGAAGGCAGGGGGGCTTTGGCTGTCTGTCTGGAGTCTGAAAAGTCAGACAAGTGCCAAGTTAATTGCATTAAAACTGAAATAAAAAGCGAAGCTCAGATAGCAGAAATTATGAAGTGCAGCAGCAGCAGCGGCAGCGGCGACACAAGCAATGTTTGTGTCGCTGCCTGCAGTTGATTGAGGCGCATAATCAGCGGGAAAAGCGGGGCGGCAACGGCGGCGGCGACAAGCGCATTAAGTTGTTAACAGCAAATATTTGCTTCATTTGCGCTATGATTGCAGCAGCAGCAAAAACAACAACAAGTAGCAGCTAGCAACAGCTGCAGCAACACTGCAATGTGCAACATCCGGTCAGCAACATCTTCTGTTGCAGCAGCTCCTCCTCCTTCATCATTTTCCTCTTCGTTTCGGTTCCCATTGAGCGATGCGATCATCAGCTCGGGCTATAAAAATATATTAATAGGGGGAATTGATAGATAGGCGGCTAAAGTCAACCCAATATGGAACAGAGTATGTGCTTTCCCCTCTTACATCGACCAAATATGGGGCATAGCGTTTTACGTGGAATTTTACTTCGATCACTTGGAAATTTTAAAAAACTTTCAGAGTATTTTCAGGTTAAATTATAACTAACTTTTATTTTAATGGGTACTGTTTTTGTTAAAATGTTTCTAAAATACTTATAATATTTATAATATTTTAAATTAAATATATATATATAAATATAAATATATATATATAAATATAAATATATATTTTAAATTAAATATTTTTTGAATTTGAATTTTATTTACAAGAAAAAGTGTGAATTTAGAAGTCTAAAACCTTTAAATGTGAAAAAGTTCCTTTTCTATTCTGCAATAAATATTAAAAATATATTTTATGGATTTATAGTATATCCTGATTATTTTACTAAATAATAATACAAAATTTTAAACCTTTAAAAAAAGTTTAACCAATTTTAAAAGCAATTACTGGTTAAAATAAGCTAAACTATATTTCTTTAATTACCGCAATTCCCAAGTAATGCTAGATATTTAATTAAAAATGCCAATTCAAACGAACAACGACAGATTTCCCTAGAAAACAATGTTGCAAATATATTTTAAGAATTTTTCCCCCGAAAAGCACTCGACGCTAATTTTCATTCGCTGAAAATTCCGCGAGTGCAATTTCTTTTAGTGCAATTACCGCTTGCGCAACTCTTTCAGTTTTATGTTGTTGTTGCCTGGCGTTTTTTCATAGTTTTTCTTCAGCTGTTTTTATTTATTTTTTTTTTTTGCCACATTTTCTTATCTATTAATAGTTGGGCCTGCTGCCAACGTCGCTGCCTCGGCGGGCGCTGCAGTAGCTGAGCTGCCCACGCGGAGCGGTCAATAAACTTCGCGAATTGCGAATCGCGACACATGCAAATTGCAGTCAGCGCAAACAATTAGCAAGGCAGCAACAGCAAAAACACGCAGAAAAAAACGGAAAAGCTCACACACACTGAAAACTCCGACCTATCGCACATTTTTTGCTATTGGGCAGTCGCCTCGTCAAATGTGTTTTGTTGTGTTACGTTTTCCCTCAGCTTTTTTCGTTGTGCGCTACTGCCATTATCACCGAATGTGAGAGGGGGCGGAAGGGAGAGAGCGTAACCATTTCATTTTTGTTTTACAACTACAACGATAGATTACGAGAATGAAGCTATGAGCAAGTGAATAGGAATTAAAAAATATATATATCTAAATAAATTGAAAAAAAATATATATCTAAATAAATTTAAAAAAAATTTATATATAATTTAAGTATTAATATCTCTAAAAATGTTAATCTCATATATTGAAACCCCTAGTTCAACTAGCTATTATCTAGCCATATTTGGCACCTCCATCGTTTCACGCTCACCTCTCACTCTCTTTATATCTATTGCTCCCACTATCTCTATTCATCTATCGCACTACTGTTCGCCGCTCTTGCACGCCAGCGTCGAGCATTGCACTCTTTTTTCTGCTGCGCTCATTGCAGGCAGCGCTGCTCTCTTGGCAAATCAAATAATGCAACAACAAACAACAACACTCGTCATCTGTTGCTGTGTTGTTTGTGGGTGCATTGTTGTTGCTGAATTTGACTAATTGCAATGAGAGTACACGAACACGAAAGTGTGGCTGTTGTTGCTTTTGATCTTTTTCATCGATAGCTGCTCTCTTTGTTTTTATATGCTCTCTGTGCTCTTATTGTTTTTGATTTTTTTGCTTTTTATGCACAACATGCCGCTACAATTTGTAATTAGCCGCTGACTTTTAGTGTTTCTAATGTTTAATGCTCTCCCCTGTTCACATTAATTTGCATTGTTTCTGTTTATCTATTTGTTTTTATTTCACTTGAGTTCTATCTCATTCGCACAACGGATGTTTGGCATCGTTTTTGCATGTGTTTGTGTCTGAGAGATGGCTAAAAATCTGGCACACCGAAAAAATTGTAAATTCGAATTTCCATTTCGATAAAAGTAACAAAAAGTAAAAAATATATATAAAATACACCACGGGAAATTCGTATAGTGAAGCCCGCAGCGAGTACTTAACATTCCAGTTTAAGCCAGTTTAAATGGTTAACACCACACACACACACAAAAAAGCTGATTAATGGATTTTGCTTTGTTAATTATTCTATTAAGCGTTTTGTAATGAAGTCATCACCCAATCAATGGATAATTAAGCCATTACTTACATAAGTTAATAAATTAAGTTTTGAAAAAAGCTGAATCACTGGAATGGGTTTTGGTTCTCTGAGGTTTTAGAATATTTGTCCTTTTTTTATTGACAAAATCATGGGAAATAATACATTTAAGTTTGATATTTACTATTGAACATGGCTTAGGAGGCCTTTTAGCTTCGTTCCTTAATCAAAGATAGTTTAACTTACTAGTTATGGGTTATATCTCAAGATCTTTTAAGTATTCTTTGCTCAATTTTGGTATTAGGACTACTTTAGAGATTTTGTATTAGTATAGAAAGTTTCAGATCAATTCAAATCATGGGAAATAATAAATTTAAGTTTGATATTTACGATTAAACATGGCTTTGGAGACCTTTTAGCTTCTTCCCGTAAAGAAAGATAGTTTAACTTACTAGTTATGGGTTATATCTCAAGATCTTTTAAGTATTCTGTGCTTAATTTTGGTATCCGGACTAATTTAGAGGTTTTGTATTAGTATAGAAAGATTCAGATAAATCCAAAGATTATTTAAAACAAAAAGAATGTTAAAAACTTGATATTAAAAAAAAGAAATATTATAAAATGGAAATGAATATTTGTATTCACTCTTTTATATTATTTTCCCATTAATTTTAAATATTTTAAGCAATATAGATGTTTTTAGCTATATATTTTCACACTCGCTATAGCCTCAAGATCTCCGAAGATGGCAAAGATCAGCAATCTGCGAACGCTGCACTTCGGATGCTGACGTTGATGATTCTCTTGCTATCTGATTCGCCGGCTCGGCCAAGAGTCAATAGCACAAACAAACTATCGCAGATCGGAATACCATATATACATATATGTATATGCCCGACTACGTATAGTATTGTATATATTTGTGTAGAGATATATAGGCAGGTAACGCACGCCACCACCGTCCACGTCCATTTTCATTGAATTGGAGCGATGAACTCGCGTATTTCGCTTTTGTGAGCGAAGGGGAAATGCAAAAACGCATTTTCCAAAGCTACAAAAAAAAAAAAAACTACAACTACAATTGCTGCCAGTCAATTGTTTAACGATGTGGCACACCCGTACAATATTCTCTTTATAAATAAGTATAATTAGTACAAAGCACCATAGTAATAACAATTATGCTAAGAACTTTTACGACTCAATTAAGTGAAACCCGAAAGATGCACACAACAACAGCAGGGATGGCGATGGCGGTGGCAGTCATAATTATTATTTTATTATTTGTAGGTATGTGTGGCTTTTAATGTGCAAAACAACATTAGCAACCGAGCCCCGAAACTTATGCACATATGAAAAGTGCATAAAAACCGAAGCTAAGTGGAATGTATCCGCCCTCACGCCCACGTCTGTGGCGGGCGGAAAAACTTGAGGTTTTTATGTGCCCCAGACGAGGTTTATGGTTTTGTTTTTCGATCCCCCGTCCGCCACACACACACACACAGACTCACAATGCCGCATAAGTCACGTCCTGGGCCAACATAACCCACTACCAACACTATATAGCGTTCGCGGATCCGATCCGATCCGCTCATGAACAACAATCGCAAATGGCATCCGTCCGCGATTATTTATGGCCAACATTTCAAATTACACAAGCTCGAACATATGTGCGCCTAGTGATATGTGCCCCACTGTACAGTGTATAGCGTACAGTGTACATATCATATAATAATAAGCAGCACATATATATATTTGAGTCCGAGCAACCTTCAGGGTCTGGGGACTTGCCCCCCTTATCGAACTCGAACTTTGTTGCCGCCGCTTCGTTCCATTTGCTGATTTTTTGTTGCTTATAATGCATCCCCCTTAGTTTCCGAAGGTGTATTGAGTTCAAAGGACATTATTCGGATAACTACTACCACTAAAGATTGTTCTTAGATTTTTTCTAGTAGCTGATTTTAAATTTTAAAATATTTTTTAAATACTTTATTATCATTTATCAGGCAAAAGATTCTAAATCATGTTTTGGTATGATGATTAATTAAACACTTTTTTACTAACTTACAAGATTTCAGATCAATATAAAATCTATTAAAGTCAAGATCAATAAAGAAAGTTTATAAATAAAGTAAGATTATCAGACCCTTTACAAACTTTTATAGTAATAAAGAAACCATGCCAAAAATAGAATAAATAATTATATTAAAAATATATATAGGGTATCTTATAGTCCCCACACTTTCCTCCAGACAAATCACCGGCCAGCCAGACTCGAGTCCGGCCACAGTCTCTGATTTACTTGAGCTTAAAAAAGCAATTTACTCGCATTTTTATTACTTATGGTAAATATTGTTGGGGGTTTTATGGCGCTCGCATCCTTGAGCAGCTCGACGAGTTGCTGCTGATTGAACCTTATCGGTCCGAGCCACAATATCAGAGGGGAAGGCTGAGCTGAGGTCCCTCCATCAACAAGTAGAAATAGCAGCCAAGAAATCCCCCCAAGGAATTTGCAGTTTTGCTGCAAATTGGGTCGCGCTCATCGAGGAGGGAGGGGGAAGAATGAGGAGTTCCAGGTATCGAGAGGGAGAGTGATTTCCACAGTGTGTATGTACATATAATAAAATAAACAATGCCATGACGCAATTTGGCTCAATCTCCCTCTATTTTTGTCTGAATTTTTATGCAAATTGAATTGTTAAAACAATAAACACAACAACAACAGCAACGGCAAATAACATGGCTCTCTCTGCGATCATTTGCATCTCAATTGAAAATGTTCGCATTTGTTTTTTTCAGCTAGAATTGGACTGGATTCAGTGCACTTCCCTAATGCGAATTTGACATGCAAACTGGCAAAAAAAAAAGTTGAACAGTGGATTTCATAACAGAAAGTATAAAAGAAAATTACAGCCAAAGTACAATAAATTATTTAATGCGGTACACGTTTTATAGTTGTAATAAATGTTAACCAATTTGATCACAAAGCTAGCTCACGTTTCCTATTGATTTCATTTATTTAAGTAGCCTGGTTAAAAGTAAATCATTTTTTATATACGATTACAGAACCAATTTTGATTCGTAATCACACTTAAATATTAAATTTTGTTGTCAGCCCGGGGGCTGACTCTCAATTTATTTATTAAGAAATTCGCCTTTCCATCTGCAGGCCGCTCTTATTGGGTTAATGTCTCATTGTCTCTCCGGGGTCGCTGCAGACGATTCAATTTCAGCGATAAATAAAATGAAATTATAACAGATACCAGACAAAGCTCCTCCGACCTTAAGGTGCCTTAACAAGACATATGTGTTGTGTCCCAGAGCAGAGCAGGGCAATTGTTTGATTTATTTTCAGGCAGATAGAATACGACAAAGAAAAAAAAAGAATAAATACTTAAGAAGAAATGAGTTACAGGCCCATGTAAAAATCCGGCATCTGAGAGATACAAAAAACAGCGCTGTGGGTCGCGCGATCTTCTCACTGAAGATAGCAGAAAATTAGCTGGAAAAGAGCCGCCGCCGACGACGTGCCTACACGCGTATTTTCGATGACCCAAATCCGATTAAAGAGCCCTCTAAAAAAAAACCTAGTCAAGGAACTAAACTAAACTAATCGCCAGAAAAGGGCCAAACACACATCTATCTTGATTCTTAGGCAAAAGTTCCCAAACTGAAGCGGCGCTGATGAGGCATTTTCTGATAAATTTCGAAATTAATTATGTCACATTATGTAATCTGATCAGCTTCGTTGCGGTTACCGCCGCCGTGGCTGCCTGTTGTCAACGCATCCAAAAAAACAAAATCTCGACCCTTTTCAGAATAAAACGGGGAAGGGGTGGCAGACAGATCAATGAACAATGGGAAATGCGAACTGGGATCCGAACAAAAAATATATATAAGAAAAACAACTACCTCACGAATTCCAGTTCCTCAGGTAGGAAATGCTGAGAGGCGGTTGCGATCAGATATTTGTGTCTTTGAAGCTGAGGAGATGTGCACTGGGATTAAGGTTTTAAGTGATAAATATGATTTTTAAGAAATATAATATTCTTTTATTGAAAGCTGCGAGCTTGGGATATGTGTATATTTCAGGGGGAAGCCATATTCCATGATCAATGACCGATTTTGGACCAAAATCAGCATTCAGCATGGTTTGCAGTTCGACTTCGTTGGGAATTCTAGTGACTTGAAAGGTTATTTGAATGTTTTATATATTAAACTCAAAAGTAAACTATATAAAAATAAGCATGAACTCATAGTTTTATTCTATATAAGACTTTTAATTTTATTATACTTTTATTTGGATTTTAAACTCGATTTTCACTGCATTTTTTAGCAGTGTTCCTTGCCTTTGGCTGTCACATGGATTCAGATTCGGATTCCGCTACAGCTTCAGGATTTGGCTTTTGTCTTTGCTCTTTTCACTGAGCGAAAGAAGAAGAAGCCTCCCTTCCGAATTATACTGGAAATGTAAGACGAAACCCCGAACGAGCGAACGAATTCGGAGCAGGTAACGACGGTAGGCAGGCAGGCAGTCAGCCACCAGTCCTGGGCCATATAATTAAAGGCTGAATTACGATCTCCCCGGCAGACTTTTTCTGCGGTTATCAATGCAATGAGATTTCTGCAGATCGGACTTGGATTTTTGTGGGCGTGCATTGTCAATGAGGTGGAGAAATCGGCCAAAAAAGGGGGATAATTAAAGGTAATCTCATATATATTCCTACTGTTCGAACCAAGTTTATGGTTGAAATACGAGAGGCAGCAAAAACTCAGCTCGATAATTCAACCCCTTCTCATATCAAAAAAAAAAAAACCATTCAAAAGGATTAGGCATCGTTAAGGACATTAAAAAAATATAATTCGAATTTATGGATAGCAATGATGTAGTAATAACTTCCCCTTAAAAGCGCAAGGAAGCAAGAAAATGATTTTCCAGAGTATCTTTGTCTCTCCTTTTCGGTTGGTTGGAAACTCTAGTGGAAATAACTCACGCTCTCCTGCTCTTAATCCCCCCGTCTAATGTTCTCTAAACCCAAATTATGAGGGAGAGGAGGAGAAACCCTTTCACTTTTCCCATTAAGCCATTGATAAATCAAATTTCCATATCCTCTCAAGAAAAAAAGGTAAACGGAATGCAAAAAGAGCTTAAAATTAATTGAAACTGTATCCTTTTTTTTATCAACTGGACATAAATGTAAAAATTGCATAATTGGGCGATATTTCGCTTTAAGCCAGCTGAGAGCGTTATTTGTGCAACATTTAAGCTGGGAGTTTATGGCGACTCCCTCCTCCTCTTGGGCGAAATAATACGCTTTTAATTGCATTTTTAGCGCTTCTCAGTTGGAAACTACAATTTCAATGGCCCAAAACGGTTAAAGCCAAGTCTGCTGCTGCTGCTGGTGCTGCTGCCGTTGTAGTTGCTTTTGTTTGGCTTTCATGCACTGCAGACTTTGTCTGGCCAATTTAAATCCATTTTGCATTTGCATAAAGCCAGCAGAGGGAAAGGGAAAGGTCCCCCAAAAAAGCGGTTGGCTATTTTTACTTATTTTGACTGCAACGATTTCTGAGAGGAATAAAGTATATATACATATATATAAAAGGAGGAAAAAGTCCGGAGGTCCGGAGGGTTGGAGGTCTGAAAGTCTCCAAGGAAATGTTGTCGTTTGTGTCATTTGCATCGGAGCTTCAGCCCAGCACACCAAATGCACTTTATCAACTACTTGCAATCTTTGCAGAAGGATGTCCTGGCTTTCAGTTCGCCATTTGCCTTTACTTGTCCTTTTCCCCGGCACCGCAGCAGTAAAAGAAAAATGACCAAAAATATGATTATTTGCGGCGATTTATTAGCCGCAATTTAAATTCATAATTCCAGAGAACTTTCCGTGCTGCAGGAAAGAGAAATAACAATCAGGGAAAAAATAAAAATAAACTATAAGGAGAAAAATGGAAATGCTAAAGGCAAGCGTGGCAATGTTCAAGGATATACTATATATATATAGACACAGACTAATCCCGGAACGACGTCTGTCTGGGCTGCAAACTGCAGCTTAGTCGCATAATTGGCAAAAACTGCACCAGCTGCGACATCGATTTGCGATTTCCATATATGGTAAAAGGGAGGAAGTGCCTGTTCCTGGCCATGTGCAGCAGCAATTAGGCAAACTACTTGCAACACTTTTGCACACAGCAACTCGTGCGGCAATTAAAAACGAGTTGCCAGCAATTCAGACGTAACAAATTAAAGCAGACGCAGACAGGATCAACTGCAACTGCATGTGCATCCCAACCAAAACGGGGTTGCAACCCCTGGATATTTTTTAAAAAATATGTGTTTGTTTTCCTTTGAACTACAGTTGGAGAGAGGGAGGCCAATATAGTTATTTTGATTTATTTAAGGTATTCTTTAAACTTAAACTTTTGGTGAAATATTTAATTGAGAGATCAAGAACTCGAAAACTTCTGGTTATTCGACTTATCTATAAAATATACCTGATTCAGGATACATTTTTTTCTGCCAAAATGCGTACACAAAAGGTTCGGGCAGCTGGAAAAGACTTTTAACTTGATTTGCTTTGTTTTCGGCTTTTTGTTCAACTGGATTTGATGATCTTCCATTGTTTGCCTAGTTTTTTGTTATGCTTTTCAACCAGATCCTGACTTCTTGAATGATGGCAAAGGGTGGAAATAATGGCAAGAGGCGGTTTCCCTTAAGCAGGCTGAACCTGCGCAGTTGGGAATTGCGTCGTCGGATCAGAAATCCAAAAAAGCGAATCCTTGTTAAATGCGCAGTTTGCTTGAATTAAGATTGACACACGATTGTCAGAAAGTGCGTAGTTCTGCCGCAGGCCTCTGAGTGACAGCTCCATAAAGGACTCGACACCGCAGATAAGCCAACAGGACGAAAACAATAAAATTGAGACGCAAATAGGGAACGACACTAAGTAGCGGAATTTGTTCTTTGGAAAGGATAGGGAAAGGGGTAAATCCTAAATGGCAAAAGAAAAGGGGAGTCAAACGACGTGGTTTGTTCACCTTTTCAGCTCCAGCGGGCTGAGCAAACAAATAGCAATAAAAGCATACAAATTCAGACATTGTTGGCCATAGCAGCTAATAAAAATTTGCCCCGCCACCAAAAAAAAACATAAAGCAAGCAGCAAAAACAGAAGCTGCATATAAAACAAAAAACTTCTATGAGAAAGTGCAAGGTTGGTTTCTATAAAAGAATACTCTTTCAGGGAAGGGAAAGAAAATTCTGATGCTGCTTCTGAAGCTCTTTATTAAGTGAAAAATGTATAATATAAAATTTTAAAAATATATAATTATGTTAGCACATTTTAAGCTTTTTTTAAAAAGACCTTATTTATTTTATAAAATTATTCAAGGACTCAAACAAATTGTATAGTTATTAAAACAACTACAAATTCGAAATGTAAATAAAATGAGCAACCTAAACTCCCATTTTTCCCTACAAAAATCCGAAATACCCTTTAAAAAAGGGTATAAAAGATAGACAACACGTCGTATGAGCGATGGATAAAAGGTACTGGTAACGAGAAGAAACTGCTGGCTGGCAACTAATAAAGTTTTTGCCATTTCCCCCCTCGGGGGCGAGAGTTGGCCAAGTTAATGCAGCGGAACTTCGTTTCGGCCATTTCGCCGTGTTTTACAACTCTTTCAGTGCAAATGCACATTCGCCATGTGCTGCTGCTGCTGCAGCGTGTTTATTAAGCGCATTTATGCGTTGTAAATAAAAAGCCAAAAATTACGCGCTCAGGAAATTGCATTTCGCATCGAGGAGAGCTCGCTCGGGATAGTGACACAATTTGGTCTATAAAAGTTTTGAATGGCCGCAACGTGAGCAGACTATACGGCAAAGGTGTGTGTACTGTGTGCTTTAACCTCCTGGGAACTATTGCTAATTTTACAACGGATCCATAAAAGAGAAAAAAAGAAATATGTGCTTTAGCTATGAGCCAAGTAATTTGCAGGCGATGAGTTGTGGTCCAAAAACCATAAATCCTATCTCTGATCTAGATAATAATTAATGTTTCCGTTGATGGCAATGAAAAATAAAGCATGTTGAGTTAAAAAGTAAGTGTTTAAAGGATTGGAAACTAGTTTAAATAGACTTGGCTATGGTTATTTGTGATAAATTGGCTATTTAGAAGGTAATGCTTGTATTAAAATCATCTATAAATATGGGAAAATACTCAAACTAAAGGCATTTGCTTTTATTTAAAGTATTCGCTAAATTCAAACTATTTCTCAGTCTCCTAAGAACTTTCTTCATCTGAATCTGACTCAAAATTATCCAGAGACTCACCCGAGAATTACCACATTGTCCGATGTAGCAAACAAAAAGCGTTAACTCACCTGCAAAGAGAGAGAAAACATATGAATTAATATCAATTAAAGAGGATTTGCTTGTTTTGTGTGTGTGTTTTGCTAGAGAGAAGAAAATTAAAATTTAATTACACTTGCGTCCAGACGCAGCCCACAAAAGGTCAGGCGAACACAAACGAGCGAGGAATAAAAACCAAAATAATGAATAAGAACGAACCCAGTGAAAGTTTTGCTTGCAAAAAGGACTTTCCCCGAGCAGACAGGGACCAGCACCAGCACATGAGCTCGTAACTAACATAAACTCTTTTTTGCTATAAATGTTTTTTGCCACGACGACCATCATCCATTCTCTGGTCTGTTCAGTGCCCATTTTGTGCCGCCATTCCCCCCAAGGAGGAGCACCTGCAGCTTTGGCCAGGATTCTTTGTCTGGGCGAGCGTCATAAATATCACATTTGTGGCAGACACACACGCATACACACATTAAAACCCGTATATAGACGCCGGGAAACGACTGCAAACTTTCGTTCGCATTGTGCTGCATACAGCAAGGCGCATTTGCCGCATTTTATGAGGTGCAAATAAAAAGTTTGCCATAAAAATTGCCATAGACATGTGAACACAACTCAGGGAAAAAGCTTAGTGTACACAGAGAAAATTATGGGTTTTGTCAGGAAACTCGAAAAAGAGTATACTGTAAGAAATATGGTTGATTTGCAATTTAAAAAAAATTCTAGAGATTTAATATCGTATTTTAAAGTGTCTAAAAGTAGGCAATGATTCTTTTTGCATGGGAAAATATGTGAGAAAAAATATAAACTTGCTATTTAAAAAATCTAGGGATTTAATTTCATAACTTGAAGCGTCTAAAAGTATTCTAGGAATTTTTCTATTTAGGAAAAGATATGGAAAATATAAGTAATTGATTTTAAGCACTATTTAGATGGTATTTGGCAATGTGTTTTACCATTTACATAATACTTTTCCCATAAAAAAAGGCAAAAAATTTTGTAATATTAAACATTAACCATTTCAAATCATTTTTCTTCACCGTGTAACAGGCGGAGGGTGGTCGGAGCAGCTAAACTAAGTAGAAAAATGCATGTCTGGCACACTGGAGTGTGTCTAACAAGCAATCGGAAACACGCCAAAGGAAGTCGGATACCCGTCCCCTCCTGGCCCGCTGAGAAGAGTGTTCGTTCTCCTCTTTTGCCCCGTCATTTCCGCGAGCTTAAAGCAAACTGAAGAGCTTTAATTAATTCTGGAAATGGGTAAGAAAAAGGTAGGGGACGAAAAACGCACGTCAGGCACAGGTGCAATTTATATATTGTACTCTTCTGGCTGGGCACACACTCTGGAAAGCAGTGCTCGAAACAATAATCCTTGACAGAGGAGCGCAGCGCATTTATTATTGAACTATTCCACGGCCAAGTCAAGTGGAGTCGCTGCTGGTGCTACGTGCCGAGGAAACTAAGAAGCGCCAGTAGACGGAAAATAAATCGGAAAGGGGAACCACCAACTCGCGTGTGTCAACGACATTCCTCAAGCCCCATTCGCCAAGCCTCACTCTCCCTTAGAACCGAAATTGAAATTGATTTGCAAGTGGATCTCGGGAATATTAAATAAAAAAACTGGCTTAAAATAAATTCACTCCACTCTCCAGTATATTATTGGTTCTATTATTTTTCCAATCATTTATTTTATTAACAAAACGCCAAGCACATGTGCCTGGGAACGGGTGAAATCTCTCTCGATTTAATTGGCAAAGTAAACAGAATGTAATTAGGGGAACAAAAAGTTGGTCTGCAGTTGAGCAAATCGAATTAGTTTCGTTTACATTGGGGATTAGGTGTACTTAGTAGAGGAGCTTCAACTTCAATGAGACACAGGAGCAGTAGCAGGTGCCACATAAATGGTATTTTTCGCCCTCTTCCCCCAGCGGAAGTTCAGTGAAGAACTTCCACTTCAAAATCGAATTTTCCGGCAGCAGCATTTTATCAGCGAAAGGTCAGACTTCTTTTTGTTTGGTTGGGTGGGTGGATGGCACTACAAATTTCTTATGCACACAAAACTAACATCAAAAATACAAGGAGGAGGCTAGGTAAGGAAAGGTAAGCACTTGGCGAGTCTATGGCCCAGACACTTGAGTCGGGTCGAGCGGCTATAAAGGTGACAATAACTTAACGAGCAATGAACTCTCGGTTTGTTGTAGCTGCCTGTTCTTGATGAGCCTGATGTTGTTGTCTTACATGGGAAGAAATTATATAAAACGATTAGGTATTTACTAGGATACTTTAAAGGGATTTTAACATCGATCAATAATTTTATAAAAATACTTTATCAGCGAATTTATACTTCACAAATGTTTAAGTTGGAACTAAGTATAACTTCCCATCTTTGCATATTCCCATTAATATTCTCAATATATTTGGAATTATTTAAATATCTTTTAGGCATTTATTCTTTAATTCCCCATTAGAAAACTCCCATTTCTTTCGGTGCACCTTTTTTTTTGTTACAACTTCTGTGACCGGCGACGGTTTTGCAAGGAAGTGCCACTAAATTGTGGCAGATAACAACTACTAAAAGGTATGGGGCTGAAAAACATGGACAACACAGCATGTGGTCAGACCTCGTCTGCTCCTCCAACCATTTCCTTTTTTTTTTCTTTTTGTGCCCTTAAAGTACCAGCCTGTTGTTCAACTTTTTCCCTCTCTTTTATTTTTTGTGGCGTTATCTTTAAAGGCAGTCAAAGACTTCAATAGGAGGATTCCTCGCCCGAAAAAAAATGCCGATTTTTTTTTTTGTATTTACTGCTTGGCTGGGACAACAGTGCGTATGATGAATGACAGTTGAACTACCTGAGCTTCAGCTGCTGCTGCTGCTCCGTTTTGTTGATTTGCACGTGTGAACTAAGGAGCCAAGAGCGAGGAGCCAACGAACCCCGAAACGAAGAGCAGGAGCCAAGAAATGAGCTGCTGAAATGGCAATTTAAGTGACTGTCGAGTTGAAGTGAAGTCCCGGAGAAGGAGAACTCTGTTTGCCAGATGCCACAGGATAACAGCTCAAAGGCAAACACACGAAATACTCAAAACCCAAACAACACAACACCAAATGCGAAATATTTAAACAACAAAGAGAGCAGCCAGCTAACCAGAAGATGAACAGCAATAATAAGGATAAGGGGTTAAGGATTATAGTCGATTGGGAGGTGCTCTTATCGGTAAATTATTTGAATTCAAAGGTTTCTTAGAGAAGAGTTATTTTTAAAAATAAAATATTTCTCAAAGTATTTTTAAAGCATTTGGAGATATTTTTTATATCTTGAACGGGACGTACAAATATTTTAAGTAGTTTATTTAATAACATAACCATGTATTAGGTTAAAACTTTAAAATATACCCTTAAAAACCCACAAAAACTATTCAAAATAATACGAAACTTTCCAGAAACCCAGAGTTACTTCCCTCAGAGCGAAAAATAGGTAAACTGAGAGTGAAGCTGAAGCGAAATGAATCTCTCAGGTTCACAGTCCAACGCCTCTTCCAGAGATGGCATCCTCACAGCTCGCTCATTCCCCATTCATTCATTCAGTCATTCAGTCATTCATGATGGATGCACTTTCAGGTGAGAGGCACAAGCTGGAAATGCATCAAAGTGGAAGACGTCGCTCAAGTGGAAGCAGCGGCAGCAGCAGCAGCTCTGGCAGCGGCGGAAAACTCGTGGAAAACCCGTGCCACAGGCGAGATGATGCGTGGTGAGCGAGGGGCGAAAAAGTCATTAAAATCGCATAAAAGTGGGCCCAGGAAGAGAGGTCCAAACACGGGCTTTGACACGGTCGGTCACTGGCCAGAATGATTAATTGTTCTACCAGCCAGAGTTTCCCCCTTTCCGTTTTTCGTTTATTTTTATTTTTTTCAGTGACCTCTCCCTTTGATTTTTGTACCGCAGTTGTCAGTATCAAAAAGTCGTAAAATCTCCTCACCTCAATTTATATTAATGACAAAAATGTTTGACAAAATCATTAAACGAGCGCGCGCTTACAACAAAAAATGCATAAATAATTATAAACACCCCGAAAAAGGAATATTTAAATAATAAAGAAAAGGTTTTTGTTATTTTTTTCACATGTCCAATGCTTTTTTAATAACTTTTGTGGCCGCGAAATAAATGATTCAGACTGAAATGTGAACTGCTCCCAGGCGCTCATTAATTTCCCGCATTTTCCCCTGCTCCAACGAATTATTTGGGACAGGGGAAAACTCTGTTGAATATCATTGTTCTCCTTCATTTTTTTTTTTGTGAAAAATCATCTACGCTTTTTTCCCAAAGTGTTTTTAAAAACCGCAATGGCAATCCCCCCGTCAGACATGAACATGAACCATTAATCATCGCCAAATGTAAGCGGCAGGCAAAAACCACAGCGAAAAGCTTATTTTTTTAGGGGGGAATAACATATTTATATGCATTATATATACTCCACACTCCATCTTCACCCGCAATCGAAAATAACTGTCACTTTCTTTTCTTGCCCAATGTCATCAGGCAATTAAGTGAGTCTCCTCCTATATGAGTCACTCGCTCTGTTTTACTTGCAATTTTTCATTAAGCGAAATTAAACTGCAGACAGCGCTGATGGGCGAGGGAAGTGCAAATAAAAGGCAAACATTGAAAAATGAAAACTCAAATACAAAAACAGAAAATTGCCAACCAGCCAAGAGGAAAAAAAAACAGAAGAGGAGCAAAAACTTGACATTAATCATTACAAGCGCAGACAAAGAGCAAACCAACTGAAGGGAAAACCGGAGGCCAAATGGGAAGACTGTCGCGTGTGTAGTTTTTTTTTAAATATTCTTTTTTTTTCTGCCAAGCATATGGTGGGGAAAAGGAGGAAAAATATGATATGCAGTTGAAATAATGGTTATAATACCAGGAATTAAGGAGCCTTACAAATGAGATGGGAATAAAGTAACCAGGAATTAGAATTAAATTAATTTCAAAATAATTTATTAAACTCAAAATATAATAAATATTAAATCATGTTCTACAAAAGCATTTTTAAACCTTTTTACAAACTAGTTGTTAGTTATTAAATTAATAATGCCTCTACATATATTTCCCTAAATGTCAAACCCTATTTATTATGCCAAAAATATCTCTTAGCAACGTTACCTAATACTTATAATCATCACTTATTTAAAGTATATTAAATTAGCATATGAATGTTTAATGCATGAAACCATTAAGAAGCCATATATTAACTTTAAATTTATTACTCTCTTTAAATTCCATATTTAATATGGCATTAAATTCTAATAAATTCGTGAATATATTAAGAAATTATTGCCAATTAAATGGGAATTTCGCAAACTTATAAAATACCTCTGAAAGCCTGATTTTGTTACTCTTTTCGCACAATTAAAATATCTTTCTCGAAGCACATTCCCCGAAAGCGAAAGATTTCTGAAATTCCTAGACGAAATTTCGCCTACCGGAGCCGCCGCCGCCACCCCCGAAGCGAGTTATTCATGGGTCAAACCCAGTGGCAAACTCATTGGGAATTCAGCGGCGCCTCGTTCTCCACTCATTTTTACGGGGACGTTAAGCGCAGCAATTCCAACGCCATAAAGTATGCCATAAAAAGCCAAGTATTTCAAAAATAGACAAGGATAGGCCTCCGAAAGGACGACAGCACGCCCCCCAAGGCGGCACGCCATTAGTCGCCACATTAGTCACGGGGGATTTTCGGAGGCGCACACAGCACAGCCCAGTCTTTTCCACGAAACTTTCTCAATTTCCCAGCAGCTTCGGGAGCCTCGCTGAAATATATATATGCAGCGTTGTCTCTACACCCGCTCTGCAAAGGACATTAAACCCGAGTTCCAGGAGGTGGCAGCCGGTGGCGGCTCCTACAGAAAATTCCACGCAGGCGCCATAGGCATCGGCTCCTACTCGACGAGCTTTTCCGCAGAGAGCGAAGCCGGCCGGCTTTTTCTCTCTCTCTCTCTCTCGATTTCCCATGGCCATGGCCGTGACAATGGCCCTGGCATTGAAGTGCCATATGGCTCACCTCCTCCTGGCTACCCATTTTATGCTCTCTGAATGGTTGTCCTTGCACTTGCCCTTGCGTAGGCGCAGGATATCAAGGCTTCAATGCTGCCACCTATTTCTGGCCCCCCCTTTTCAGCGCTTTTTCTTTTCATGTTCAACCTCAGGCTGTTTTATGGGGGGAAAAAGGAAGCAGCCAAAGGAAAATGTGTGGGGTGTTTTCCATGCTGATTTTCATATTGTGAGAAAATAAATTGGCCATTAATTTGGGGGAAAGTTTTAGGTAGTAATGTTGATAGGAAAATATTGTTTAGGTAATTTTGAGGTGGGAGGAGCTCTTCTCATATGTAATTAAATATTGAATAAAATGTATTTTTGTACTTTGGCATTTATTAAAAATTATTTAGTGGGGATCTAGAGCTACTTTTCGTAGGTTCCCTTCTTCCTTTATTAATTCAAATTGATATTGTATTTTTTATAAACAATTTTTAGTATTTCTTTATATTTAATGCTTGCACTTAAATATAATTTGTAACATCTAAATGTGTCTTTTCTTTATACATATTTCTGGCTCTCAAAAAATGATTATTTTCCTAATTATGGGTATTTTTTCGCCCTGTAAGAAGCCCCTTGTTTTGAATGTTAATAAACCTTGCCTGCACACTCGAGGGCGTGCGCAGAGGCCTATACCTCTGCCTACCTCCTACATAACCACTCTCTCTCTCCCCCCTCATAAACCGAGCTTAGCCGGGTGCTTTGACCTTGTCCTTGCACCTATCTCCCGACCGCCTACCACCGCCAGGCCCCCTTCCGCCTCCTGTGGGAGTTATTTGGCAAATGTGCGGCACGCAGACTTTTTGACCTCCCCCCGGCTACCCGAAAGCCAGTCTGACGCATTTATATATTATTCAAGGCGAAGGTCGCAATGGAAAATGTTTTTGGGGGGGTTAGACGGGGAAAACTCTGCCTTCTATATATGCGTGGGAAAATCTGGGTTTTTCGGTGGCAAGGGGATAAAGGAGAGAGCTCTTTTGCAGCAGCTTTAAGTGGGATTTTATGGCATTCGCTGGTAGACACAATTTAATATCGAAGGAGAATAAAAAAAATAAATACGGTTAGGTGTCTGAACCTGCTGCACAGACAATAAATAGCCGGGGTCCTGGGCAATAAAAGTTGATATTCCTTTCCCTTGTGCTCGCCCGCCGTAAATATTTGATATTTAAATTTGGAATTTCGGTTGTATAAAGTCAAGACGAGGGCTACGAGGGCGATGAGGCTTTTGGCATAAAATTGATTGGTTTCCCTCTCGGCTGCTTCTTGTCCATTTTCAGGTTCAAAGCGCATTTTCAGCGCTCTTTCTTCTTGCTTTTTCGACGACAGGTGTTGGAACTGCTCAACGAAGCGGAGTGGCAGAGAGAAAAAAATATATACATATGTATATTTGGGTATATGTAAAAAAATAAAATAAAAACAACAATTGCTCAATTGAACGAGGTCAGTGGCTGGACGAAAGGAAAGCGAGGAAAAAAATTGGGATAAAAGGAAAAAGGAAAAGGGAAGTGGAAGTGGAAGTGGAGTTAAGTTCAGGCTGCTGCTTCGGCTGCTGCCACTGCAGCTGCTGTTATTAAAAAGTTTTCGCCTAATTGCCAACTTTGTAGACAGACGACGAAAAACCGCCAAGAGAAGCATAAAAATTTGACCAAAAATATTGATAAAGTCAACTAAGAGAAGAGGAACAAGAAAGGAGGCTAGGAAACTATACTAGAAATACTCTAAATTATTTTAAAATATATTCTAGGGCTTTTATATAAATTGAAGAATATTATAAACTAAAATAAACCTTAAATTTGTTAGAATAAAACTTTATAAAGTCGTAGAAATATTTTTAAAAATTCAAATTTCCGTAGAGAATAATCCTACACCCAAAATATTACACTAAAACCTCATGGAATAATAATAACAACCAATTCCCTTTCTTGCATTTAAAACTTCCCACCAAAAAATCATAAAAACCCCTCAAAAAGTCTGCAAAAAATCCGCAAAAAAAAGCAAATCGAAACCGAAAACCCAAACCCCAAGGAGGATGCAAGTCCTTGGCAAGTTCACTTCGATAATGGCCAACATAAAGTCAGCTTAAGAACCGTTATGACTGCAACACCACCAAAGTGAGCAGCAAATGTTGCAAATGTTGAAGGGATAAAAAAAAGCAGAAGTATGGAGAGTTGGGGGGACACAATAGCCAACTTGTTCTCTCTTTGATTTTATGGCCAGAAATTGGTAATTTCAGCGTACATCGGATAAAGCGAGATGAGGCGAATGAGGCGAATGAGGATAATGACGTTGTCCCTGCTCGTGCTGCATGGGAATGGGCGATAAAAAGCATTTTGCCGGCTCAGAGCAGCTCAGAAATATCGTTCGATTATTTGGCCATAAGCTAGAGCCAGTCAACGATCGACGGGGGTTATCGTGGGTAATATGTTTTCATAATAAGAAGGGGAAAAACTATCTCACTCTCAACGTGACTAATTTGATATTTAAGGATTATCTACCCTTCACCTAGTTATTAAAAATTTAGTAAGGCCCTGGATTTAACTGCAATTTAAGTGTTTTAAATGCATAATTAACGTTTTTCCATTTACCTTTTGTTTATGCACCTGCTGGCCTTGTTGTTTTTGTTTGTTTCTGGTCGTCGTCATGACTGCCGAAAAACATTAAATTTATTTTTGCATGCCCCCCCGTACGACCAGCAACGACGACAGGCGAGAAAAAATTACTTTGAGTTTTTCAATGTGCAAGCAAACTAAACAAATTAAGCAATTTATTTTCATTAACACAAATAAAACTAAGGGAACATTCATTTGCTGCCCTCAAGCGTGACCACGCCCCTAAGAAAACTACGAGAGAAAAAAGTTTGCAGCTCGAAGAAGAAAATTTTAATTGAATTTCGCTCACACACATATGTTGACATGGAAAACCAGCTAACAATTACGAGAGAAAAATGTAACATAAATCAAAGTCAAATGGAAAAGCATCAAACAAAACATGCTACATTAAAACTAAAGCCGAACTAAGGAGATTTATAGGCCCGAAATGGGGGTGATGTTGTAGTAGGTGTCTCGCATTCTGTCTGGCAACTCGAGGGTGTAGAGCGGTTTTAGGAATTATGTCATCGCCAGCAATGGAATCGATTCAATTAAAATGTTTTTGCGGGGGACAGAAGCGGAGAATTGCAGTGGAGATGGGAAATGTATCGATATGTTAAAAGAGATTTGGATAAATTAATATTTTAAAGATATATAAATTCATGCAATATAAAAAACATTTAGAAACAGTCAATTTAAATTATCAATATATTTGTGTACGATAATAAATCGATTTTTTTAAGTTGAAAACGATATTTTTGATAAGTAAAATATCGATATCGATACGTAACACTTTAAAATTCAATTTGCATCTTGTTTATGATATAAATGAAATATTTTTGTATAGTTTCTATATGAAATATTACTTTTATAATATCGATTATCTATTTTCGATACTTTTGATATTCAAAATATCGATAAATAGGAAACTGTAATGTTTGCTCATATTTAAAAAGGTATTTTCCTCAATATAAATGCTCTTCTCGTTCTGCATATCTAGTAATTTAATCTGGGTGCCTCCGAATTACAATAATTTTCAATAAGCCTTAACTTGATTGATATTCCACAGCGCACAATTAGACTGCAGTTGCTCGGCTCGACATATCTGACACTTGAAAACGCTCAGCGACGACGACGATGATGATGACTATAATGATAACGATGATTGCCGTGGTGGTGATGATCGTCATTAGCATCGGGCAACGGACATTATGTCAGTCAGGCAGCTGTCATACAGCCAGTCAAAGTTGTCTGTTTCCCCAGCTCAATTGTCCGGACTTGAAGGCAAACAATCCCCGAAATTCACTCAAACAAATGAAATAAAATAAAGTAAAATAATGTACATATAAATTACATTTCCAGACTGCAGACTGCACCTCATCCCCATCGGCTTCACTTTATTTCTCCCCCCCATTTTGGCCAATTTCTCTCTCTTCAAGGCAAATGAAGCGTTAAAAAAAAGGAAGGAAAGAAGCGAAAAAAAAAAACACCAAACAAAATTGCAACCCGTTGCGGTTCAGTGGCACAACGGCAGCTGCAATTGCAACTGCAACATACACTCGCATCGGCAACGAAAAATAATTCCAGGCCGAGCCTTTAAAAATTTCAATTAACTTTCGAGCGCGAAAACAATGCCAGAGAAATGCGGAAAATTGTTGGCGAAAAACAGTGATAAAATATGTAAAATATTTTCGTACATAATGGAATAAACGTTAAGCAGAAAAGCCCTCGATGAATAATAAAATATGAATTAAAGTCGCACAAATTGCATGAAATTTGATAATGTAAAGTGCTTCGAATCAAATAAATATATTTATTCTATCAGAGTTCAGTTCATTAAATTAAATTTAATTTACAGAATTTTATGCTATAATCTGATTGACAAATATTTAAATTACCTTTTTGGCTCATCAAAAAGCCACCTAAATAATGAATTTTAGGTTTTTCTGATTCTCGTTTGCTTATTATTGCCAAAGCCTTTTAGAAAAATGTTTTAGACAAACAATCAATTATGTTAGATGGGATAAATAAATATTTGGTTAAATGATTAGATAATTTTTTAGTACCTGAGAAATTTATCAATTTGAACTGGCTGTTAAAACCATGTCATCGCATACTTTTTGATTTAAATGGCAGCTGAATTGAAATGTCAGTTAACTCATTGACCTTGCTGCACTTTTGGCCATTAAAAAACATTTTAAACATTTTCGATTTTATGTTCATAAAGGCCTCGAGTCGGACTTGGGGCTCCAACACCTCCATCGCTTAACTAAACACAAGTACGGTAAGAGCTCTAAAAAGTTAACCTAAGGTGTAGATTTTTTAAAGAAAACATTTATTTATCAAATACTGTAATATGGGTACTGATTAAGAACGTCGGTTTGTTATGATATGTTGACTGGACATAAGAATAATGTTTGAAAGTGATTACAAATTTAGTTTCAAATATTTCCAACCCATTCAAAGTTCACTGTACAATTTAAACAAAGCCACACTTTTGTTGTTTTACACATACAGCATATGTCCTTTTGTATTTGTACAACTTTTCGTGTGTGTGCGCGATAAATCTAAATGAAATCATAAAAATTGAGACGAGAGACAACAACGTCGATGTTATTTTGTGGGTGTGAGATTAACTCAAGCGGAGACAGAGACAGAGAACAGTCATATAAATAAAAAACAGACTGCTGCTTTTCTCACTCGACTGTTATTGTTATTATTGTTGTCGATTGTAAACAAATGCTTAATTGTTGAATGCAAATGACGTTTACTTTTTTTTATTTTTATTTCCCTTTTTCTGTTTTTTAATTTTTGCTCTCTGCAAGTGTGGGCAGACTTTTCAAGTGTTTGTGTGTGATTTTTTTTAGGTTAAATAAATGTGCGTGTATGGACTCTGTATGTGCTCGTTAACATCACAAGTCAATGCATTTTAAATTTGTTTAATGCGCGCCTTTTTTAGCATTTGCGGTTGTAATTAACGCGACCAACGAGTGTTCATGGTGGAGTAAAACAGCGAAAAAAGTATAGAAAAAAGTGCGTAAAACTTTAATAAATAATATTTAAATGCAGGAAACTAGCAAAATAAATTCCTAAATAAATCAAGCTTTGAATATTTATCAATAACTTTTCTTTAATATTTATCAATAACTTTTCTTCAATATTTAAGTTTATAATTTTTTAGTCCGCGTGACTATTAAATACTTTTAAGTCTATCTGACTACAGTTCTTGTAATAATGCTTCCAAATTCTCAGGCTCAGCCTCCTGTAATGCTTCAATATATTTTATAAATATTTCCTGCAGTCCATTCCACTGTTCAGCTTACAGTCACAAAGAGCTAATCGATGTGATAAAGTAAATACTCAATATGAGATGACGGACAGGACAGGAGACCGTGCGACTTGTTGAGATGTCTCATGTTGAGACTCCACCTTTCCCCTTCGCAGTTACCTGTTGCCCCTAATCCCTCCTCCACCACCTTGGATTGACATTTGGTTTTCGCTGTTTATGGCGGCAGAAAACCAAGGCAAGTTCAACAACATTTCAATGTCGGTCGCTGGGTCTACTGTCTTCTGTCTTCTGTACTCCGTCCTCTTTTTCATCTGCACTCTGAGCCCCTCTCTTTCAATCATTCTCAATGTCTGTCAGGACATGTCTTCGTCTCCTCTGTCTGTCCAAGGACGGCGCCGACATTATCCTGTGCCTGTGCCTGTCTCAGCCAGGCGGCAAAACTTAACGACGGGAAATGCGGCAAAATCACCTAAACACAGTTGGAACGAGAGTGAAAGAGACACAACCGCAATAAGTTGATGAGAAAATTGAAATTAAATTTTCCCCACAAAATGTCATTCAAAATTGGCTACCGAAAAAGGACCTATAAGCCGAGGGGTCAGGTCAATGAACTGTGTTCATGGGGATTAAAGACAAGACAAATGCGGTTAAAATTGTAATAGATGATGGGGCTTTTCCAGGTAAAGTTAATAGGGAAAAGTAAGTTGAAAAATGATGTCTTAGACTTTATGCCTTATTTAATTTAATATTTAATGAAATTGTGGTTTTTGTAAAGTAATAAAGCCATAGCATAGACATAAAGCCTAAAGTTATTGGAGAGATTGCACTTATAATTCCCAAGTACGAATTCAGCGAATAATTACTTAAAAACCACGGAAAATTTATAATTTAAACTGTCAGTGAAATGTTGTACTGATGAGGTTCCTTCTTTTCCGTATTAAATATTTCCACAGTAGTTTAAAATATTAAAAAACCACTCTTTTCTCTAATTAAAACCCACAAACTGCTCTTATAATTTTACCCCCAACTGTATTCATATCTTTGCTTATTAGAAATATGTTTTTGTCACTGCCTCGAAGGCATTTAATTAAGCTTAGCAACAGACAACAAGCTGAGGGGCGAAAAGACATGCACAAAGGCAGCACTGAGCGGAGCCAAACATAATTATTCATTTTCATTGCGCACTTTGGAGGCACTTGAGCAAATTTTGTGCAATTTGCACCACGCAAAAGTGCAGAAATTGAAATAAATGGTTGATAAGCGAAAGGGGTTGAGTTTTTGGGGGCAAGGGAGAGCTACAAATGGAGTGGATGCTTGTCTGCTTGCAGCAGCCACTGCAGCGCAGTAGTGTCTGCAACATGTTGCCCTGACAATGACTGTCGACGTTTGGCGCCGTCTGGCGAATACAAGCACACACGCAGATCTATATAGTAAAAGTACACACACACGGACAGACATACCACAATGCATATCAAATGCTTAAATGACAACAGCAACATCTCCGCCTCCAGCGGGAGGGACAGCAGTGATTACACTGGGAAAAAATTATAAAAAGGCTTATAAAATGTAAAATTCCTAGCCACTTGTTACCCTAAAAATATAGATTATCTCTATTTTACTTTATTATCATACAATATTTTGAAAAATAACTCAAGAAACCATTATTTCTGTATTAATGTCATGCCTCTTCGCCTTCGGGCTTTCAGTATTTCTTCTATAAAATTTACCTAAATTTTCTCCCCCTGCAATAGCCACATCAACGTGTGACAAAGCTTGGGGGCTAAAAACGGGCAGGCAGCCCCGAAAGACAGTTACAATAAATGTCATGTTTAAGGCAGTCAAGCGACGCACATCAGTCCTCGCGAAGAAGGGACTGTCTGGATGGAACTGCCAGGCAGTAGAATCAGCAGCAGCAGCATCAGCCAAACTCCATCAGCAACATCCGCGCACAATGGCAACAACTTTGGCAAACATGGCCCGAAGCAATGCCACCACTCGTACCTGAGTGGGCGTAGACAAGTCTGAGACGTTGAGAACTTGTGCATAAATTTACGGGCTTTAATCAAAATTTAAAATCGAGTGGAATTTGTATAGTAGTGGTTGTAGCATATGCCACAACATTTTTTTACATTTTTTATTGTTGCTCCTTTGAGCGTGCCTTTATTATTGTAGACTGCATAAATTTTCGGGCCTGTCCAGTGTGGCGCCCATCAAACTGCATTTTTTGCAGTCTCCCAGTCTCTCAAAGGAATTTTCAGCCGAAAATTCGCTGACACTTGCAAAGAACTGCAAAACTCTTTGGGGGCAGAGAATGTGCAGCCATCAATCTGGGGAAGTGTCGCCACTTCAGAGTCCCGAAAAAACATTGGGAGGAAAATTAGGGAAGGGAAAGTGTGAATACTCTATGCTAAATATTTTCAAGAATTTTCAATATAGACTAAAAATATCTAAAATAATTCTTGTTTAAGAAATAGTAGTTTGAAAATTATTTAATAAAGGCTACTGCTCTAGAAATTCTCTAATAGAGTTTGAGACAACTTTCCCTAGAGGATTTTATTAATTATATATTCCCTGCACTTTCTTTTATATATTCAGACTCCTTTTCAATCGGAAAACTATCCTTTAAAGAGTGTCAACAAAAGCGGAAACCAAAACCAATGAGTTGCCTGTCGTTTCTCTACTTCTGCTTTTGACTTTGACAACAAACTCGGAAAATTTCCGCCACCGAGTGCAAAAGGAAATGCCCTGATGTGTAATGTCAGTTCAAAATGTGAGCAGGAAAAAATTGAAGGAAAAAAAATGATCACAAACAGTCAGCGGAACATTTATTTATTTCTATTCAAATTTGAAATTTCAAACTGCGATTGCAGACACAGACACACACATGTGGCGTTTGCTCATCAATCATTTATATAAAAACTTATTTTCTTGCTTAAAGTTTGCTCGGCAAAAGAATTCGCTTTGCCCGCGAGAGACAAAGATTGATTGGCATATTAAAAACGCGGCGATAAAAAAAACGCAGAAGAAAACAGAGCAGATCTCAACTGAATCATTGGACACACCCCTTCGGGTAAAATATAAAGGATTAAGGAAGAGATGAAACAATTAGCAGATGTGCGGACCGAGTCCGATTCGAAGTTCAATCCCCGGCGTTCTGTTAATTATAATTATGGTGCCCGCTCTTCTCGTTGCTTTTTAGCGTTTATTTTTGACACAAATCCCTTGACGGCCGAAATGTCGACAGCTGATTGCGAGAGAGAGGTTAACCCTCTCGAGTCTATGATATGCTGATTAAAAAATCGGCGAGCCAACAACAACCCTTTCGGGACTCATTGCTCAAATTGCTTGATGATTAACAAGTTGACTTGTGTTAATTATGACGAACACTGCCCGACGACCGGTTTTTCTTTCGATTTGATCCGCTTTGTTTGGCTTTGGGCTTAAGGAAATCCTTCGGGCAAACAGCAGTCGGAAAACTTTCCTCTCCAGCATTTTCCTTTTTAGTTGTTCCAGTTCTTTAAGCCCGGCTAAAAGTTCTAGCCAAGCAAATCCTAGACAGAAAAGAATTTAATACGCCAACGCGTTGTCTTGGTTTGGGTTTGGGTTCGGGATTCTGGGGTTGCATGGCATTTTGAATGGCATTAAATATTTATAAATTCAATACGAAATGCAATTGGGAATGCATGCCAAAAAGGAGCAGCAATGGTGGTGGCGGCACCAACAACAACAAACAGATTGAATTGTAAAGTTTTTAAAAGCAATTCGCTCGCCAGACAATGCTTTCTCACTCACACTCTCGCTCAGACTCTCTCCTCGGGGGAGCAGCTGCAGCTACAGATACAGAGATCCAGAGATACAGATACAATTTTGGCCACACGCAAAACATATTCAAAGTCCTGTGAGACAGGTGAGAAGGGCAGGGCAGAGCCCACTCCTCTTTCGTCTGCTACTTATGAAATATTCAAGGCGCACTCCAAGGATTTCTGCATTCGCTTGGATGCGAATGCGTTATGATTTCATGAGTTTCTGCTGCTGACCAGGAGACTGGCTGCAAAACCACAAATGGAGAAGAGAAGTTCGCCTTGGAGGCTCGCTAATTGCCACTTGAAAACAAACCCCCCGAAGCTTGAATCTTTCGGGTTCAGACTGCGGCTTCGAATGGGTTTACACTCGGTTCAGTCGGCTTGCTCGGTTCAATACACCCGCCCGCCACAGCCACAGCCACAGCTTGAACCGCAAACCCAATCATATCAATCGAAGCAACATTAACAACAAAGGAGCCTATGTAATCCATAACAATGTGCAGTTTGAAGGGCTTAAGCAGGGCCTACTTCATCTCAAAGTGCACAGGGAATAATATAATAAGTAGTTCTAGGATTTTATAGATTTATATGGAGTCCAAAGCCTTAAAATCAGCCAATTTCTCTGCCAATCCTCTGTCGTCGCACTCACAGAATGTGCATAAGGCTCCATTGCAGTCAAAGTGTAATTTTGTGGTTCAATCTAGCAGTTTTTTAAAGGCAAATATATATTTTTATTAGTCTTAGCTATTTTATATGAATTATTTATATATTTAGCGGCCTTGTTCTATTTCTTACTCATACAAATGTACTTGTAGAATGTCAATAAATTTATGAATCCATTTTTGTGGTTTTTTTTTTTTCTGAGTGAAAAAAGCATGCAATTGAAAATCAACTAACACTTGAGCCATCGATGATACCCCTCTCACACTCACACCCACGCCCACGCCCCTGGAATTGCCTGCGTTGGCATTACACGAAGTGTAAACAGAGAAATCCAAAACAATTCCAAAGGGGATATATATATAAAATGTGAAGTATGGGGAAAATAAGAGAAAAAAAGGCTGAATGAGAGGCGGCGAGATTGAAAGATAAGCAGGCAGACCAAAGACTTTTTCCTCTTGATTGGCTTCCAATGCACTCATTCACAATCGATGATCGCATGCACCGAAAGAAATTAATAAATGATTAAGGTACTAAACACAAAAAATAAACAATTTATTTTATTTCAGATTTCAATCAATTTTGAGGTTAATCTCAGCCACTTTTATTAAAGAAAAGTAAGCAGAGCCTTTTATTAATAATATTTTAATAATTTTAAAGTATTTCAACATTTTTTTCAGCTCTCAAAAAGTAAGCAAGACCTGACATTTTCCACTTTTCAGCTAATATTTTCCTAGCGGCCGTTCTCATGTGACTGAAAAACAGCTTAGACAATGAATATTTGTATTTTTCTTGGCTGCATTTTTAGATCGGTTCTTCCCGAGAATTCTAGCTCAGCTCAGACCAGCTGGAAATTATCTAATCCAGTAAACAGCCAGCCCCTCCTAACCATCTCCCATATCCAATTGCAAGTTTGCCAAGTCAGGCAGTTTTTTTTTGTTTGTGTTTCCTTCCAAGAAAGCAAAGTCAGGCACAAACTTTGCGGTTTCTCAATGAGTGAATAATAATAAGCGGAGTTAGTGAATGAATGTGTGAGCACAAGAAGTATATATCTACTCGGATATTTATTCATGGCTATAACTCACCTTGACTTGATAAGAATTCAAACGAGTCTTTGGCAGCAAATTGAACGACGTAAAGTCCAGGCGACGTGAAAAGATCCCATTGCAGCCAGATGTGGAGCTATAAGAAATAGACAGACAGAGAAAAATATATATATATGAGTAAAAAAGATAGATAAGCGCAATATAAATGCAATGCAAATTCCTGCTCTCCCTCTCTCTCTCTGTAAATAAAAATGTAAATTCGATGACAGCTTGGAAATTGCATATGACAAGCGAGCGGAAATTCCTCGAGCTCGAATTCAAGCCGGATGGCTTTGGTGATAAGGATTTCCCCCTCTCAAATATAAATTGGCTTTAAGCCACGTAACATTCGCCAGGGAGCTAAGCGAAAGTCTGACTAATCGAATATATAAACGCTAAAAAAATATGCATCCTATATTATTACGTGACTATTTAGTTTTATTTCGATAACTTAGAGGGCACACTCGATACAATGGGACAAGGCTGCAAGTAACTTAATTTACATTTAAATTTATATTTAAATATAATCTAGCATTAATCAAACACCAATTAGGTTTAAAAACTATTTCAAAAAATTATAATGCATATGAAATCAAGTTTGCCCTCGAAATATAAAAAATTCTGAAAATAATGCTATAATTCCCAAGTGGTTCCAGCTTTCCGTTGCCTGAAAACTCCTTAAAAGATAACCTCTGTTTGGTGGTTAATATTTTTAAAAACATTTCCAATGCCTTTATTCTATATTAACTTGGCTTATAACTTTTTGTTTACTTTTAAGTGTTCAACCAAAAAAGTTTTCCCTTTTCTATAATCCATTTTCACAATCTCTCTGACGTCATTGGAAAAAAAAAAAAAAGAGTAAAACGAAATTTGTTTAAAGGCCTTAAGAGCTTACGAACAACTGCCAGCCAACGAACAAAATTATAAAATTAAAACAAATAAAATTTAATTTAATTCCGTCAAGCTGACTTGCTTTTGTTGTTGTTTTCGACACGGGGTGCTGAGAATTTTTGTATTTTTTTTTCTCTGCTGCCAAAGCAAATAAAGTTATCAACAATGCTCAATATAAAACCGAAACAAAAAAAAAAGAAGCAAAAAATACAACCAAAAAAAATATACAACAAAAAAACGAAGAAAACGAAAACGAAAGCAAACAGAAAATGTGCAAAAACGGCAATAAGAAAGAGAGTGAGAGAAGAAACGTCAAGAGACAAAACAGTCGAATTTATTTGTTGTCTCGGTCTCAGCTGACCTTGACATTGAATAGATTTTGTTGTGTATTTCAGAGTCTCTTTTTCTTTATTTTTTCTCCTTCCAGCTTTTATTAGCATTTATTTTAATTTTAATTTTATTTCTACAGCGCTCTCCCTCGCTCTTATCAACCCGGCAGGGGGTAGGCAGCGAGTGGGCGGTGAGCCATTAGCTCATGTGTGGAATTTCAACTTATCTGCCTGAGTTTCGACTCGAAAAAAGGCAAGAAAAACCTTATCTGAACTCGCTTTTTTTTGCGGTATTGTTGCTGTCATTAGAAATGCTATAATACGTTGTTTATTTACACCTTGGCTTCGATTATATAACGTAAACAAAGCAGACTGAATGTCGCGTCATCCATCGTCTCCGCTCTGTTCCCTTTTTCTTAAAAATTAGTCACCGGTTTTTGCTAATCAGCAAAGCGCGGCGAAATTTGTAATTTATTTTTGAAGCAGCAATTAAGCGGTAAGGAAATTCAATTTTGAAAGGTTAATTAACGTACATTCCACCCACAAAATGGCCCCTCGTAACCTCCACCCCATCAATAATTTCGAGATTCTGCTAATTTGGGCAATATGAATTTTAATTCGAATTTCAGCAGCAGCTGGCCGCGCTCTTTATTGTTTGCTTATTGATCGGTTCCTCGCACTCCAGATCGAGATGTGCACGGCTAATGAATTTTAATGGCCCAAATGCGTTGGCCTTCTCACCGCCACCGCCACTGCCTATTATTTTGGCCGGAACACGTGCGCCTTCTTTCTGGGACCTTCTTTCGTTATAGAACGAAAGCGATCTCGATCTTAACGATCGCAAAAGTACACTACCCTTCCTTATGCGGTTCACAATGTGATACAATAAAGTCAGTTATCGGATATGGTTTGTTTATGATCAGAAATATTGCTTTTATGCATCCTTTTAATTTGGGCATCGCGACTGTATCAAGCACAGAGTAATTATGAATTATTATCACATGTTAGCCAGCTGCGTTTAATCGTTTTTTAATTGACAAAACTATGGAATAGGTTTCGAATTTGAGTGATCGAATTATTTAACTTATCGAACCCATTACATTTATCAAGTCTGTAAATCGATTAAAATTTTTCTAAAATTTATTGTTGAGAATTTAATATTAGTTATTTTAAAAACTGAAGTATTTCAACCATTTATCACAAATAATTTTATCAAAATCGATTGAGATTTAAAATCTTTTAAATTTGTTCGATTAATTTCATTATCGTTTCGAATATATCGATAAATATTGATAATCGATTAAAATATCGATAACAGTTGGACAATTTATCAAAATTTATAACAATAACGATAATTGCCTTGTTAAAACTATTTTTATCAAGTCATCAACCTTAAATACATTTAATTTTCTAAAATTTTCAATCAAACCACCACTTCCAAGTAAGGTATAAAATTATTAGATTTTCTATATGCGTTTAGTGTGTTATTATAAACAAAATTTCTGTATTTAACCAGACAATCATTTCAAGACCTCCCCAACTGACTCATGACTCGGATCCGCCTCCTGTCATCTCCATCTATATGGCGTATATATGCCTGTCTGTCATAGAAACAATCGATACTCATTGGTTTAGTGGGCTGGCCCGTTCTTCCTGTCTGGACTTTTGTTGGATTTCAATTTGGACTTGAATGGAGTTCAACTGAAGTGCAGGGCCAGCCAGCCAGCCAGCTGGATATGTCCGAGCCCAAAAGCAAAGCTGAAGCCAAAGAATCAAAAACCCAGTCCGATTCCAAGTCCGTTGAATGCTGTAATTTATAGGCGGCGTCGCTTCCGTCCGACGGCTGTCAAATTGAATGGGCCGAATGAGTTGAGCAGCCGCCAAGACAAAGGCGTTTCGAATTAGAATACCAAACATTATCACATGTTCCGAGCAGCTGACTCTGACCTTGGAATGGCCGAAAAAAAAGCAAACACAAGCGAAGTAGTGTTGTTAGATTAGCTTTTTGGTAGCCAAATAGGGGTTTTCAATTAGGAATATTCTTTAAAAAATATTTTGCTGAATTTCTAAATTTTATAAAATTATAAAGAAATTTTAAAGAACAATTGGAATGATCGTTTCGGGGGAGGCCTTCGTCCAGCTGTCAGTCGAGAGATGAAATGTCGGGGACGGAGGCTAAAGTCGTGCTGCTGCTGTGTGGACTTGCGGGCGGGATGCTGCTTCCTGGCCCTTTTTGAAATGTTATCGGCGATCCTTGGCTTCTTCGTGGGCGAAGGTAAGCGGAGGTAAGCTCTGCATTTTAATCCCTTCGATTAAAAAGATAAATCAACTTGGAAATCTTTGTATTTCCCATCTTTAGAGGGTCGCCTGTTCATGATCGGTCGGTTTGGCTATATGCTGCACTTTATTGGCTCGATTTTCCTGCTGATGAGCAGCTTCTTGGTATGTGATCCGTTATTCCGGACCACTCTCTGATCCCATAGCATCTCTTGCAGCAGATCGAACTGCTGGTGATCATCTATCTGGGCACCAATATCTTTCACCTGATCTTCTGCACAGCCTTCTTGATTGACTATGCCCTGAGCTGCCAATTTTGCGTCTTGGAAAGCCTGCCTGCCTTTGTGACATTTAGTGAGTTCTTGTTTCTTATTGTAAATATTTAAATGTTTTATTTCCACTCAGTTTTCAGCGTCTACTTCTGGCTGGTGGCATTTGCCTACTTGCGGCGCCTTCAATGGGAAAACGATCCTGAGAACGACGACTAAGGTCAGACAGGACTATAGTTTATTCTACATCTTGTGTATTCTTCTATATTCTATATAGTGGTTGCATTTGCTCTATTTACTATTTGGTTTTGGCCTTAATTTCCCACTAATTTGTACATTTTTGCCTTTAATGCCAAAGACAAGGAAAATAGAAACAAACAAAAAACCAAAAAGCGCAGACAAAAGAGCAAAGTTCCGCAAATTGTTTGTCCAAAGAAATATTTTGTATTCGCCCGGAGGAAAAATCAAATGAATTGCAGGCAATCAGAACTGCAGAGAGACAGAGAGAGATGGAGGGGAAAACTAAACTATTTTCCTTCTTGGAACCCAATCACTTCATTCCCGGGCAATTTTCAATCACGTGCTAAGTGCTGCCAGACGGAAAAGAGTCGATTTGTCTGCCGCTGCTGCTGCTGCCACGTTAGCATGCAACGGGGCAAGTTGGTTGGTGGGGTGGGGGGTAAACTCGAAGGGAAAACTGGAGCTGATTTGTGTGCTGCATAATTTTCCGTGCCACAAAAATGGAGGGGTTGCCCGGAGGGCAGAGAAGGGCAACCATCAAGTGGCAAACTATTTGCCCTATCACGTACAAATTAAAAATGTGAAATGTTTCAATTTCTGTCTCCCTCTGAGTCTTCTCTGTGTTTTTGCGATTGCCTCACAGCAACGGCAACAGCAATGAGCTGTTGTTCCACTCCGAGTTCGATATTGTGGATCCCCCTTTACGTTGCCAATTCCTCGGCGCCTCTGAGCCCCCTCTGTGTCGGTCGCCATCCATCGGTTTATGTAAATTCATTTGCGGTGACTTTGCTTTGGCGCCCAATTAGTTTAATTTATGCAAATACAACGCGGGCCACCGACAGTGCGTTACGAAGATGTAAGGCGTTATGGTTGAGGAAAGCAGATGGTGTTTGTTATCGATAATTAGTTGATTTAATAATATATTAACAAAAATTAAGTTATCGATAACATTTAAAGCTTCACTTAAAAGCATTACAAAAATATTTATGCAATTATCGAAATTTGTTCGATTAATAAATTTAAAATTTAATTTAATTTTAAGCTAAAATAACAAAATAAAATCAATTAAGCAGAATTTAGTTCTTTTACTCAAGGTAAAAAGTAAAGCTAATCAATTGCTTCTTCATTTTTAATCAGAGATCAGAAAAGTTACAGTTTATCGATAACCCTCACAGTTTACGATTACATTTAAATCAAATTTCAATAAATTTATTTTTTCCCAGCCTTTATACTCATGTTCCAAACTGTTTCATCTATGTTATTCATATTTCGAGGCTGCTAAAATTAGATTTGTCTCCAAAGCAGCAGCTGTCTCAGCGAATTTGATGATGATTTTCAATGTTTGTCGATATTTCTTCGGTCAAACTTTGCTCTGCTGCGATCTCCGATCTTCGATCTTCGATCTGATCTCATTTCTGTTATTTCTTCGACCCTCCGTTCGATATCTCATCTGCATTTGAATGCAGATCAGACCTCAAACTTTGCCTCAGTTTCTTCTTCCGATTGTCTTGGCCTCCAAGTAAATGGCATATAACCGTGCGATTTGCAATTAATCGGGCGCCGCCACTTGCTGAACATTTTTTTGTAGATTTTATTTCCCAGTACCTGTCCGTGCGATTCCCCAGGCTCGCTTCCAACTGTCATAGAGATTTGTATTTTCGATAATTTGATTGCGATAGCTGTTATTTCGGCTGTGATGGGGGGCCACACCTCTCTCAATAAATTAGACGCTGCCCAAAATGCGCAACAAATGCAAAAATAATAATAATAATGCCAAAAGTAAATAGACGAGAGACGTACACAGTTTTCGTGCAATTGCCTCGTCTCACGTTTTTCCCATAAATAAAACTGGCTCTGCGGTGGTGGTGCTGGTGTTGGTGGTGGGCCCCGCCAAACACCTGAAATTCAATTTGAAATATATAAAAATAAATAAATTTGGGTATATTTCTTAGTTTGGCGTTGCTTCTGGTTATTGATTATGGCTGAGACAATCCCACACCGCCCTACCATTCGGTCACGCCCATTCATTTGTTGCGCCTATCATTTGATTGAACTTTTCCCAAAGCGAAATGAAAATTCAAAAAACTGCAGTAGGCCAAAAAACAAAGACAAAGACGAGATAAATCAATGCAAATAGGAGAGTGAGTGGTCATGGCAAGGAAAATGGCAAAGTTGGCACCGCAAGCGTTGAATCGAAAAAACTCGAAATGAGTTTTCATCTCGCACTGAACTGAAGCCCAAATCAAATCGAATCAAAATTATTATACTTTCATTTCTCGGTGGCCAAATTTTCTCTTATGGGTGCGGTTGATTTTGAATATTTTTCCCAGGCTAAAAATCCCAATGCACGCACCCACAGAAACAGAAAAAATAAATAATAAATAAATAAAAACATTTAAATCGAATTTTTCTTATCGGCTCTTTAGGGACAAGAGGTTATATGCATTTCCATGTTGCAGACATGAACAAATTACAATATATATGAAATCCGATAGGGAGTTATATACAATCTCGTCTGCAATGGAAATTAAGTACAGTGAACACTTGAAAATATGGATAAAATATATAAAATGGAAGCTATAAATTATTTTATAAGCTCATAAAGCCTTTTAAAAGATCAGAATAATTAAAGAACGAATATATTTTCACTGTTGCATTTAAATATAAATTAGGTATTGAATGGCAACATTATCGACTGTCAACTGTACTGCAATCTGATCTCAGGCCGAAAAAAAAAATATAGTGAAAAACTGACCGCATCGAGACGCTAGATCAGCGCCGAGTGCAAATTGATTAATGGATGCTAAATATTTAAAACATTTTCCACAGACCGAGTGTAGTTGTTTTCGCTGCTGCTGCTGCTGCTGCTGCTGCTGTGTAAAGCGAAACCATGAAAAGTTGCTGCGCTGCTGCTGCTGCTGCTGCTGTTATTAATTGTTGTAGTTTATGCCTTAAAACGGCAACCAGTTTAGCTGAATGACTATCGCATCTGTTCGATCTTAGTAAACGATCTCAAATTGCCGTGGAAAATGGAAACGAACTTTTAGCTTCAGTTAATTGCGCAAATTTAGCCAAGAGGCTCTGATTTAATCCATGAAAAAAGCAAATGTTAATCATGTGGCTGGCTTGTGGGTTGTGTCTCTCTCTTGCCCAGAAAAAACAGAAAGACAGACAGACTGACAAACTCATTTCTTGCCACACATTCGCCGCCGCCGCCTTTGTTCCAAGTACGAAGCGGGCAAATTAATTAATAAAAAATACAAAGCGCGGGGGAAAAGTAATGGAGAAAAAATGAAACAAATCGAAATAAGCATAAACAATGCTGAGCTAATTAAAGCAGCAGCACAGCCCAGCATCAGAGCAACAAATGCCAAGCCAGTCCGACCCACATCTAAATAAATGTTGAAAAATTAACAGAAAAAGTGGGTATGCTCGATCGTAGAAATACTATGTAGCTAGCTGGATTTTTATTATTAAAATTAGTCATTTTTAGGTGAAATTAAATGAGGTATTTCATAAAAGAAGATTTAATCTAAAGTTTCTGATAATAAAAACAGTAAAGGTGTTTCAAATATGCTAGAATCCTCATCAGTCACATTTTAATTTGAGATGCGTGTTTACAGGTACTTTTAATGATTAAGTATATATTCTATATATTTATTTATTTACCAACTCCCTATATTTATATTTATATTATACAATTGTTACAGCTTATTAAAACTACTATTGGACTTACAATCGTGTAGACCCCTCTTACCTCTCCCACTTATTATAAAATAAAAACTGTTGCACTTGAAGCGCAACGTTAAGACATAAATCATGGCAACAAAAAAAGTAATTTTACAACAATTCCGAATCGGAATCCGCGCGCAAAAGGCCAAGTGGTTGAAGGGGGTAACAGGGGGAAAGCCACGCATGAACTCGAACTGAACCTGACCTGAACTTTAAGCCCAGTAGCAATTGTCGGAGGAGGGCGTGTGCCCGTGCTGCCAGTCGCAAATAGCGAAGGGAAATCATCTGAGTGCACCGAAAATAATTCAGAATTTATTATGAAGGATGCGAGGGATTTATGAAATAAAACAAAAAAGGGATTGAAGTAAAAATTTAAGCCAAACCCTCAAAAATAATAGTATACTTTGCACGGGAAACTGACAATAGGGATGAACTACTGTTTTATGATTTACTTATTTAAACTAACACAAATTTATCCACAATTTCTATATTTAAATCAATAAAATCGGGACTTTTTCTGATTTAAAGCCTGTTCATAAAATAATTATTTTTTCCTGTTTAAATAATTGAAACTGATGATAAAAAGTTAGCCACTTTTTGAAATCTAGCAAAGAATTTAAATTTAAATCGATTTCTTCAAAAGTAAATATATTTAAAAATATAAATAATATTTTTCCGTGTGCCTTAACAAATCGTGAATGTCACTAAAGTCAAATCAGGTTGATGAGCAATTGGACACTCGCTGAAAGTAAACTAGTTCTCGAGCCAGCAGTCGCCTTCAGAGGAGCAGTCACAGGCCAGCATTCTGGGTGCGGTCTCCTGGCCGACACGAACTCAAACTTTAAGCCAAGTTAAGAGTGCAAGGAAAAGGCTTTAATGCTTTCGTAGCTAGCTGGTGCTAGTAGAGAGTGCAAGAAACCCATAAATTAGCCAAGAGTGCGCCTGCCTTGCCTTATCCGCGTGTGTCTGTGTGTGTGTGTGTGTGTGTGAGACGTGGTGCTCCATCTGGGTTTGTGGTCAAATAAATAGAAAATTAGCCAGACATTGGCCAGCCAAGCAGCACAAGAAACGTACAAATAATGTGCTGGATGTTGCTGCAGCATAAAGAGAGCAATAACAGCGCAAATAACACAAGAAAACAACACAAGAACAACACAAGCAGCAACAACAACGGCGCACATTAGTTGCCATAAACTGAAGCGACTCGCATTGCCCCAACCGAAACTGAAACTGAAGCTGAACCCAACGGCGGCAGAGGCAACAGCTCATTGCCGCTAATTAATTGCGAGCGGTCAGGCGGGCCCCACAAAGAGAGGTGTTTGCCCAAGGAGAGAGGGGGCCTTGATAGGGGATCCTATAAATTCACCAACGTCAGCAGCTGGCGGCCAGAAATTTAAGGCTCCTTTCAGCTTGTAAGGAAGAAAATCAAGACAAATTGAAGAAAGGAAAATTCAGCTTAACGATTTGTTTGCATTCTTTAGCTTTAAATAGGAAAATGGTAATGAAGTGGGTCTAATAATTTAATAAAATGTATTAACAGAATATTTATGTAATAAAAGTTAATAAAAATGTAATGAAAAGCTTACAGGAAAAGAAGGAAATATTTAAAAACATTACTTAATTCTGTTTAGAAAAATAAATATTAAAATAATATATAAATAACACAACTGTTTGTCTGTAATTAAATAAAATATTTTAAAAATCAAAAGAATGTTACAAAATATTCCACATATTTTTTACTACTATTAATTTCTATTTTCTGCCTTCATAATCTCTTTTAAATCTTACCTAATCTGTAACTCGTTGCCCCCCCATGACTCACGCAAGACTCAATAACTTGGAAATATTTTTTACGCTTGCGTGCTAATCGCAAACAAATTAAAACTAAAACACACACACACTCGCCTACTAAAAAATCCATATGAAAAAGAGGAGGGGACAGCACTCGGTCGTCGTTGCTGTTAATGAAAATGCCACAAAATTCCCATAATGCATTTCGAGGCTGTCTAGGAGACAACTACGACTTCACGCTGCGCTGCTCGGCAACGGCAGCGGCAAAGGCACTATGGAAAAAATACTACAAAAACCGCGGCGCAAAAAAAAAAAAAGAGCTGTGAAAAGTCTCATTACTTTGGACAAATATGCAGTGTTAGTTGGCAAAGAGTTGGGGGCAAATGTGCAAAGTTGCCAAGTTTTTGCACAGCAACTAGACCGCAGCAGTTCGCGTGTTGCGGTGGCAAGTTCATAGACACAGGCTCTAGGCTACAGATACTACCACACTATACTTTAGATATATATATGGAGCAGGCCAGGCGGCAACTGTGACTTGATCCCTTTTCACTTCTCATGCCACACGCACAGTTTTTGCAATTAAAATGGATTTTGTAGCCTCTCTTGCAACACATGTGGCGACATTTTTTTTTTTTTGCTGTCCAGAGGCGTCAAATTAATTGCCACAACTTTTGCCAGAAAACTAACATTTTATTATTTTATTTTGTATTCAAATTATTCAATAGTAGGCAGAAGCAAGAATAAAGACCACGAGATGGGGTAAAAGGCGACGGATCGATGGGGAACATGTGTAAGCCAGGCCCAGACATGGAAACATTTGAATATTATTTCTGCTTTTAATTAATGCCTGCCTTTCTTAGCTTTTGTTCGGAGTAAACACATTTAATTACATTTAACCCAAGAGCCACCGACATGTGTGCTTGGTGAGAATTCGTGTGAAAGGAAAACATTTACATATTATATATTTATGAGCATGTGCGAGAACAGGGAAATTTTTGGGGAACTTTAACTATCAATATTTTTATTTAATTATATAAAAATCTCTTGTTAAAGCCCGAAATTTGTCTACAAAAATTTCCATTTGCTGAAATCTTTCAACAAGACTCTATTTACCCTTCGCAGAATTTTTGTGATCAATCAATATTTAAGTAACTCAAACACAGCCTCGAAGAACAAACAGCGGGAATAACTCTGCGACTCCCATGCGTAAGACAGGTGAGAAGATCAACTCTGGGCAAATATATCGACCAGGAGAAGGTCGTACTACCTCAGCCATAAAAGCAGCCCGGAGGCCCGAAATGGTATAAAGTATCTTTGAGTAACGTATGTATCTCTGTAGCTCAAGACAAATTGAGCTGTCAGCGGCGGCTCTTTTTGAGCCGCGCAAACTTCCTCTATAAATCAATGTATTTTTTTCGGTGCCTTGGATGGATGCTTTGGACCAACCCATTCCGCCGACCAACAAGTGCAAATAGCTGGGAAATATTCAAAAATAATTGGAAACATGTCCGACGACGACGACTCCCCGAGTGAAAAAAAAAAATCTCATCGCGAGTGCTCACATTAATTCTAATTGGCAATATTTTTTCAGCGCTCTGTTGATTTTCGTTTCATTTGTTATTATTTCCTTTTTTCTTTTTTTTGTGTGTTTCTGTCTAACTATTTCTTTGGGTTGCCGATAGACAAAGGCACGATTCGAGGTGATTTGAACTCCACCCATTTTATTCCACAATTTTCAGCGTTTTTCTGTAACTGACACTTGACATGCCGACGACGACGAGGGGCGGTCTAAATGAATGCACTCGGTTGATTTATGCATTCAATTAAGCTGCCGCCCGGCTACAGTGCGTATGAGCAACGAAAAAAAAATGGAAATATTACGAAACTTTAAATTCTGCCACACATAATAAAGCGTTTCATTGCAAGTCCTCTATAATTATTATAAAAAATTATAGACACTATATAAACTTGTCATAAACTTGCGAAAACAAATTGTGGGTTTTATAAAAATTAAATATATATATTTAATGGTCTAATAAAGAGGTAATTATATGTTTTCCGTGAAGGTAAACTGAATTCCTTATCTTCAGTACACAACTCTTAAAAAAAAGAAAGCAAATATTTCTTTATAAGTCAGTACTTCCCTTGAACTAGGTTTGTTTTTGCAGACAAACTTTTATTATTTGTAATACTGTTTTAATTATTTTAAGTGGTTTAAAGAATTGTAATCATAATACAATATAATAAAGGTCTATATAATTTATAATAGTCTGACGAAGGTAAACTGAGTTGTTGAATTAAAAATAACTTGGTAACATAAACTTATAATTTTATGTTTGTTTTTTGCACTACAACTTGTTTTTATTATTATTAAATAATAACAAAATGTTGTAAAATAACTACAACTAGTACTCGCTCTGTATTATCAGCACTAAAAACTTTAATTGCAATTAACCAATAGGCAAAAATCCGAAATATTTAGAGTGTGCATACTTTTCAAATCATGTCTCGCACTTATGTTTTGTAACAATATTATTTTCTTCTTGCTGGCGCTGTGGCTGTTGGCCAGTTGGCCAGTTGGCAAACAATATCATTGCTGGCCAGTGGCATTGTTGTTATTATTGTTGCCGCGTCTGGCTTATTTATGGCCGCCAAGCTTAGGCTTAGATTTTTAATTAATTCAAGGCTTTTACGGCGCGAGCGAGCACACACATAGACGACAGAGTACCTCCAATCCCCCCGCCGTCTTTCGCATAATTGTGTAATTGTTGTCTGTGGTCAACAAAAGTACTCCTCCTCCCCCGTGCTCTGTTGAGTCATCACCACCTCGCCAGCGCCGTCGCAATTTGCTTTTCGTGGGCGTTGGCGTGAAAATTCTTTAGCGGAAAAACTACTGACCCGTGCTAAAAGCTAGAAAATGTCAGCAACGCCGCGGGGTAAATGGTGGGAATTCCCTTTATGAGGGGGTCAGAGTGCATTACCTGCCAGATTGCAATTAAAATTCATTAGCAAGCGGACAGCCGAAAAATAAAACAATTGGAGTTTCAAAATTAGTCAAGTCACAAGGCAATGGCAATTCACTTAACGACACGGCAGCCCACATAGCAGCATAATTAGACCAAAACCAAACACGTTAGCCAACTACAAAGGCGGCTCTCCGCCACACAAACGCACACACATTTTGTGGCAACTTTGATGGGGTAGAAACAAAAAAAATATATAGAGGGTACAAACACCATCAACCACCATGAAAACTGACCGCAAAATAGTGAGGGAATATTTCTCTGTCCAGAACTACCAGGCTATACCCCTATGGCAAAGGTGAAACCTTCAGGTGCCTTGAAGTAAGTTTCCCTAAATTGTTGTTTCTTTAAAAAAAAATTTAGTTCCAGACCACCCAAGAGGGGTTGCTTGTTTTTTTGCCACCAAAAAAATATTTAAAATAAAACACACATCAAAAAAGCACAAGCTGACAAAATTATTTGACAAAGATAACCAAAGAAATGTTCATATTGAACATAAAACCCATTTAAAAATTCACATTACTAAAGAATATAACAAAATTATTCTTTAACTAATTGTTTAAAACACTAAATAAAGATGAAATGCTTTGATTTTGTTGTTAAAAACCTCAAATTAGCTCTTCATCCGAATTAAATGATAACTGTCTTACTTTTACATGATCATTAATAAAAGAAATTTTAAACAAGAAGCCACGAAGAACAACAGAGAAAAAAAAACCCTAGATGATAAAAATAAGATACCTTTGCAGTACAACCAACTTTCTATCTAAATTATAGCCACTTTTTTTCTAAAGAGTACAAAAAATAAACAGCAAAATTTCGTATAAAATATGCTCGAGGAAAAAAAGGGAAAAAGGGGAAGTGAGACAACAGAAAGGGACAAGGGCCGAATGTGTTGAGACCACAACATGTTAAGTGTTATTTATGCGGTCGGAAGATTTCTTATTAAGATAGGGCTAGACTAAGGTCTCCTCCGCCCCAAAACTTCTTTACCTGTTTAAGGGCCATAACAAATGTGCTTGGACTTATGACAGCAAAAGGGTTTATATTATTTTTTTGGGGGACCGACAAAAATCTCCAAGAAATTTGCGTTAAAAAAAAACAGCTGCTAGGCGAGGAATGTAAGAAAAACAAAGTAACTTCCTTAGGGAATTGCGGAATCTCGCCTTGAATCGAGAGTGACATAAGCTGAGGCGGAACTCAACGAACATTTCCGAGTGCAACTCACATAAAGTATACGCCGGGTTTGCCAGCCCAGCGATAAGAAGGCGAAAGCCCAACGGAGCGCTGTGGCGAAGATAACAAAAATAATAATGGCCAAGGCTCGAAAAACAAAGAAAAAATATTTAATAAATTACAAAGAATATAAACAAGTAACAATTATATGGCACACCGCTTGACATGACTAATTAGACAGAGAGATCTTGGAATTAAGCACTAAAGCGACGCCCAAGTATTATTTTATTTTCTATTCAAGAGCAACCAGACAATGTCATCATCACCACCACACACCAACGACAATCATTAGGTTCAGGGTGTAAAAATAGATCTGTCTCTCTATCTTTATCTCTCTGTGAATGCACAGTCCATAAATTACAAAGCGTTTAATTGTTATTCAAAGCAAAAACGCCATAGATTCGCCGCAACTAGAATATTTTTTCTAATTACTGCAATATTCAATTAAGCCCATCTACATACGGCAAGACTCGGCGATCCATTTGCGATCGTTCATCGATCGAATCAATATGTGTAGTGACATTTCATTAATTACAGAATTACAGTTAATTTGTAGCTTTCTTGGGCATGAAAATGGGTGGGGAATTACACTGGCATTAAGAGGAAATTATATAAAATTAATGAATTATTAGTTAAGGGAAAATATGGAAATTAATCGAGTAGGTAAAGGGTTGTTTAGGGTTTGAATTTTAAGGAAGCTGAGAAGAGGGCCCCTTGGCTAGCGGCGAACAAAGATTTATGTGGATTAATTATAGCAAATAAAGGTCTCAAAAAATCAGCCCTTTTTTTCTCTGCACCAAAATGATGCAAGTTGACTGCAAAAACGCACTCATTTGGTGAAGTGAATCATTCGGAATCGTTCGATTAAAGCTTCGGTAGCTGTGTTGGCGCTGTGTTTTGTTTTTATTGCCACTTGGCCATTTTACTGTTAGAGCGACGACAAGTTGACTTAAAAGTGCATTGCAATTTCTAGCTAAATGCAGCAACAACAACAATAACAATAATAATAGTATGATGTCAGCAATTCAGAGCTGTATCAATAAAGAGAAAGAGTGCGAGAGAGGGCACATTGTGTGGGCGAGAAGCTCAATTTGGTATCACTTAAAGCCGAGCGAGGGAGACGCCAAAGAAAATGTATTTTTGTGCTAAGTAATTTACAATAATTGTTGTTAACGATGACGTTCGCATTCGCGTTCGCCCTGCTGAGGCAATTTAAATGCAAATAATTTGTGTAAGAAATTTACATAGTTTTAAATTTGAATATAATTACACAAATTAGATGCCACACAATTGCCTGAAAGCGTAGCAGCGAAAAGGCATAAAACAAAAGCCCACGCCCACAATTGCCCACTTGTTTTGAGCTTTCTACTTCCACTACACTTTAAAATTAATTTTGCAACAATCACACAGACACACACAGAGCGAAAAAAAAATTACAAACGAGGTTCAACAAACGCAAAATTGTGCAAAGCAACAAAAGGCAAACAACAAAAGTAACAACCCCGCAACTAGGCAATTGTTTAAGTAACTTGTAACAGTAGCAAAAACGAATTTATTTTGCCATTGCAGCAGCACGTCAGATGGATGAGGAGAAGAAGCAGCAGCAGCGGCAGCCGCAGAAGAAGGTGACGCCAACAGTGGGGCAAAGTGAGTGAAAATCGCTCTGAAAATAATATTTTATTTTGAGGGAAATTTAACTGATCATGAAAACGAATTTTTCTTAGTACATGTTTAGTTCAAATAACTTATTACTTAAACTTTTTCCTTAACTAATATAACATAATAAAGAAAAATAATAATAATGAATAAAAAAAAAAAAAAAATTTTTAAATTAAAAAAAAATAAATTAAAAAAAAAATTAAAAAAATTTTTTTTTTAATAAATAAAAAATAAAAAAAAAAAGAAAAAAAAGTAAATAAAAAAAAATAAAATAATGGTGCTTTAATAAATCCTCTAAATATATTAGTATAAGCTCTATCTAAATATATTTTAAAGCTACAAGTCACGTTTAAGTTATTGATCATTTAAAAATCCATCAAACAATCCCAGACTTTTGTACCACCGTTAATTTGCTACCGATCACAAGCGCCAGGGGGCGCTGCTAATGAAGATGATATGGCAAAAAAAAGGAAGGAAAAAAATTAAACAAAAAATAAAGGCGAATACGGGTAATAGAAAAATAACGGTCGTTGGCAGCTCCAGCTGGAGGGGCGTGGCTGTAACAGAAAGAGATGGCTGCAACGAGATTGCATTCAAGTTGAAACTATAACAAAAAAAAATTGAAAGCGAATTCGCTTTCCATTTCGGCGTCGTTGCAGTTTGGAAATCCAATTTTTTTTCAGGGTGACAGGTGCTCCCAAAAAAAAACACAAAAAAAAAAATTAATTAAAAAACTTAAGACAGAGTTTCGTTTTTTGTTCTCACGCTGAGGGGGACAACCTACAAAAAAAAAAAAAAAAGAAGAAAGAAAAACTCCCAACACGCGCACGAAATTTTAAACACATTTTATTTGCTATTATTATGTGGATTTTTGGGGGATTTTGTGCTTGCTTTTGTTTGGCTTTTTTCGCTCACCCACTTACCGCAGGAAACGCGCCAAGATCGGAGGTGCCCACCCCCCTCAACCCTTTTTAAAAAATAAACAAAATTAATATGCAATTAATCGCGCATCACAAAGGAACATGCTGCCAATACAAACACACGGCTTAAAAAAAAAATCAACAAAAAATACAAACAATTGCTGTACGTGCACATGTCGCTCGACGGAGGGGAAGAAGGCACGATAAGCATCGGCTGAAAAGTCACCTACTCACAGCCAAAAAAAAAAAAAACACAACAAAAAACCAAATTGAAGCAGGCCAAAATAAACGAAAAATCAGAGGGGAGGAGCTGAGGAGCCGCACCCTGAAATGTGTCAAAGATCAACTGACAAAAATCGTCAGACAACGACGATGGCAATAAACAAGAAACAAATGTTGCACACAGCAAGAAAAATTTTATATATTTGAGTATATAAATATTCATAGATTTTAAAACTATAAATTTAAAAGAGATAATTTTTCGGTGTCCTTCTTTATTATTATTTTTTTTTTAAACCTTTAATAATAGAATTTTTTAGACAACATACAAACGATGTAATCCCTTATTAATTTTTCTGTATTTATAAAAAACCCCATTCTTCCCCATAACTTATTTAAAACCTTATTTTTTTACAGTGTTCAAAAGACATATGGAAAAGAGCAGGAAATCAACCGACAGTAAAATGCAATTGAAAACGAAACTGCAAAAATCAAGAGAGAAAACCAAAACCAAAACTTTGCGCCGTGAGAATATTAATTTTGAAATGGGCAAAAAATAATAAAAAAAAAAAAAAAAATACAGAAAAAGATTGTCCGAAAACTTGTTCGTTGTATCTTTATCTCATGTGAATAATCTGTGATTTTTTTTTCCTCTTTTCAGGGCGTAGGCGTGCCTAAAGGTTAGGCCAAGTGACCAGAAGACGGCGCCAGGAATGAGAAAACCAACCCAAGTGAATACAATGCGAATCCATTGATCGTGGCGAACAAACAAGTTCAGAACAATTGTCAATATAATTTCCCATTAATGGCTAGCTAATGAAAGGGCCCTCTTTCTTTCGCTAAATGCGAAATCTTGTAAACGAAAGTCAAAGTTTAGTCCTGATAAGGCATCGATTCTGATTTCGATTCCAATATTTGCCCAAGTGCCAGCTGCAGCGAAAAAATAAATATATATAAAAAAAAGTGATAAAGTCCGGCCCCTTTCCTTTGTTCAAATCCTCAGTTTCTTATCATTTCTCCAACGCACAAGCCTTGAGCCTGAAAACTTCACTATATACACACAGCTGCAGTTGAATATTAATATAGCAACCAAGGCGATGACTGTGAAATACTCGATACAAAGTCATCAGAATCGGTTGAATTTTTACCGAATTAAATTTTTTGAACTTTTTTAGTGATCACTTTTGTAGTGTTCATTTTTCAACTGTTTATTTTCTGTCTGTTCATTCTAATAGTGTTCATCTTTCCTGTGTTCATTTTTTCAGTGTTCATTTTCCAGTGTTAATTTTTTCAGTGTTCATTTTCCAGTGTTTATTTCAGACAATTCATTCGCCTAGTATAAGAGCTATAATAAAACTAATGATCCCATTTTCTATAAGAATTCTCTATTTAAAAACCTACAGATATTTTTGATCTCCCTTGCAAAGCAGAGGCTGCAATTATAATTTCTTCAAAAATATTTAAATATCAAGTTTGCAGGCCTAGAAATTTCACCCCAGTCGTCTTCATATATATGCAATTTATAAAGCAATGACAGCTGATCTTTTCAAGTGACCCACTTAGCGTGTGTTTGCATATCAGCCCAGCGACACACACTTTCCTTTTCACAGACCTCAAACCAACAGACAAACAGCGGCAAACAATGCAACTCTTTTGTGCCCACGACGAACTTGAGTTTGTTTCATAAATATTTGCAGCAATCCGAGAAACTGAACTGAAACCGTAAATTAAAATAAAAACTAAACAATTTTCGGGCTTGCGCTTTTTTTTTTTGTATTTTTTGGGCCTGTATTTTCGGTTTGTATTTTTAGAAAGTGCGTGCGTAATTGAAGTTTTAGTCGCTTGGCAAATAAATTGCCACAGTCAAGTCAATAAATTAAGCAAAAGCAGGCGGGCACAAACCCAAAGCAGCAAAGGCGGCAGTGGCAGCGACAGCGTCAGCGGCAGCAGCGACGCAACTGCAATTGCAGTTGCAACAACAATTGCTTTCGAGGCGAATGAACGCAATGCAACGCTCTGCTGGCACTGACTGCGACGTGGACGTCGCTGCCGGCAATGCACTTTGCCAAGGACAGATCCATTGAAAAACGGCAAAGCAGCCGAGACTGTTGCAACGGATCTCTGTCGGTTTACACAGCGAGAAAAGCGGTTAAGGTATGAAAACGATTTTGAAAATATTGTTTAATAAAATTGGACTAAAAATTTATTTATTTTGATGGAAACTTAGGCTGCAAATATAGGACAAAGACAATATTTAACATTGCTCCCATAATATAAGACATGGTTGGGCACCCAATATCAAGCTCGGAGCCCGAAAACAAAATGTGCGAGTAAGGCATCTCTGACAACTTATTAGCATGCGTGGTAATATTTTTATAAGATTTCTTCCTACCTATCTCTCATTTAATTTTTGTTTACTTATATATTTATCTTTTTTTGTGTGCCTGTTCCTCTCTCTATGTCTCTCTCTCAGTGTAATGTGTATGCGTGTAATTTATAAATATAATTAATAGAATTACACGGCGTACGCGCGCAATATTGACACTGATATTGTGCTTGAAGTCTCCTCTTTTTTCACATAGTCGTAGTCGTAGTTTAATGCCCGCTGAAACAAAGCCCCAAGGCTGCAAAAGCAAAAGCAACAATCGCAGCAAACAGAAAACAATAAAAAAAAAACACACTAGTAATACAAGGAACAAAAGCAAGAAAAACAAAACGTATGGGGGCTCGGGAAGACAAGATTGGAAAACATTTTGAAATATAGTGTCCACTGCTTTAAGAATTAAATTAATTAAATTAAATTATGGAAAATGCTTTAGAGAGCTATGATAACCTTTACTGATTATAGAGGCAGCTTATAAAGATATTCCTCTAAGGCAAAAATCTTCTCTTCTTCGACAAGTTCCACTGTATTTTAAAGTGGGTGGAACTAGAGAACTATTGGCGGTAGACCACTAAACCCGAATGCTTTGTTTTCGCTCTTTATTCATTCAAAGCACGTTCAAGGCTTCCCTACCGCCGCCAGTTGCCGGGCTTATCTAGTTGGATTTTTCCCTACACAGTCGCCGCCACAGGTTATTTGCTAACTAGAAATTGACAGCTAAATGGATAGATTGAAAATAAAGAAATATTCGTGGAGCTACTACTACTACTCTCTGGTTGTTAAATATTTATAAAATAAAAATTTCATTTCAATTTCTGTGCATTTTCCACAACATTTCAATCAATATGCAAATGGCTATGAAAATTGAAAGTTTTTTTTTTTCTTTCTTGTTTTTTGTCAACTTGTTTGGATGGTTAATTAAAAGTTATAAATTGTCGCCTAATGCAATGTGCATATTTCATACAAAAATTTGCACATTTTGTTGCTTTTGTTTTTCTTTGGGTGTGTAGCTTGCTTTTCTGGGCGGTAAAGTGGGCGTGTCGGCGTGTGTAAAGTGCATTTACCTCTGACTGCAGTAAAAACAAAAAAAATAATAAATATACAACCGGCGTGTGATTGACTTGGCTCAAATGCGTGGCACGTTTTTTTGTGCAATCACTTCGCATTTTGGCCAGAGAGAAGGCAAGAGAGTAAGCCACTGAGCTACGCACACAATTTGTTTTATTTATTTTTTACTCTGCTGAGCAACTCGTTTCAAATGCGTTTTTCTATGGCCAATTTCAGCGATCAAGCGGATCGGATACTCTCGGGCGTATGAGTAATATTTCTGTGTGGGGCCAGGCCAGCAAGTTAATTAAATGCAATAAGCGAAGCGACGTAATGTAAGAACTTTTACAAGGAAATCGTTGAATCATCCATTGTTAGAAATAATAAAAGAATTAATAAATAAAAAGAGAAACTGCTACAAAAAATATGTTTATCGGTAAAGAATCTTTTATATTTATTTTAAATATTAAAAAAACAAAAGAAAAAAACTCAACAAATACCTAAAAACCAGATATTTATGAATTGATGTTCTATTAAAAAATTAGCACATTTATTTGCACAAAAAGAACAGGCTAGCAAATAAAAGTAAGCCCACAGCTGGCACGAAACTAGGAAATACCATTTGAAGACCATAAAAAAACATATCATAAATATAGGAATTTATTAATATATAAAAGCATTTAACACTGTTGTAAAAAATCAGCGAAACAAAAAAATAGAACAATAAAATACCAGAATTCACATTTAAAAAGCATTCAAAACAAAAGGAGCAAAAAAAAACACTCTCGTATAAAAAAGATAAACAGAAATTAAAGTCGCAAGTTGAAATTAAAATTGCATTCTCATGTCTGGTTCGCCGCACAGCAAGTTGCGTATTTTTTATTTCATAAACGCTTTTGTTTTATTTCCATTTTGTTGTGCTTTTGACATTTTTGTTTGTGTTTATTTGTTGATATTTTTTTGTTATTTTGCCGAGCTCTTACGGATTTGGCAACTGCAAGTCAAATTTAATTTGACAGGCCGCGTAATGAACGTAAAAAAAAAATAGAGAGAAACTGCCAAAAACTGAAAACTGAAAAATGGCAGCTGGCAGCAGCCAAGTGGCCAAAAACAAAGCTTTTTATGGCCACAAAACCGATTTTGAGCTTTGACTTTTTTCGCTATATTCAATTTGGATTTTCTCGGCTGTTTTTCCATTGGGGAAAATGCAAATGAGCGAGCGAGAGAGGATGGGTTGGGGATGACAGGCCGAAATTAATGACGACAATAAACAATTATTGAATAATTGAAATTGAGTTTCGGGACGTTGGGGCAAATTGATTTGTGGATGCAACTGCATAATAGCCACAAAACTGTAATCATAAACACAGCAGAAGGATAATAATACAGAGGAAAAGTTTGGTAAGGGCAGGGAGAGCAGTGGAAAACCAGACAGTCTAAAGGCGAAGCAAACAAAGCTGAAAATGTTGACAAAACATGGAAGCCAGCAAAAGGGAAAATAGCTAATGAAAGAAAGTTAAAGTCAAGTGTGGGAACTAGAAAATACCTAGTATTTGTTTCCTTTTAACTTATTAGTTTTTATTTATTAGGAAAAAGCCAAAAAAATACTTTTAATTAACAATTTATTACATAGGGAGAGCAAAAAGCGAAGTTTTAATATACAGATAAAGCCGAAAACCTAGCTTTCTTGCTAATTAAAGACCTTGGTATATTTCCTGATATTTCATTTAATACTAAATACCTAATTAAATACCTAATACGTAATTTAATACCTTATACCTAATTTAATACCAAATGTAATACCAAATTTAATACCTAATTAAATACCTAATTTAATACCTAATTTAATAAACTAATATTCTCCTTTCTCTCCAAACTTACCTCGTACATAAAAAAAGAGTTGCGGGCAAAATTGAAAAATAAAAGTTACGTATTAGCCAGACGACTGTCGGGGCAGGGCAGAAGGGTACAGAGGGTTTTGGCCATAAAGTTGGATGAATGAAATGTCTGGCTGCCATTCCGAGTTGCCCCGGCACAAGTTGAGTGGTTTTCCAGGAGGGACGACAGTTGATCGGGTAATTAGCGTGTCTGACCTTCTGCCCGCCCGCACTCCCTGCCTTTTCTCTCCCCCCATATAAATCACAATGCGAATTTAAGGGGTTTGGTTGGGGCCCCTTTGGGGGCCACTTGATACCGCGCGAGCTCTCGGAAAGTGTCTGCCAAGATGGCGCCAGGATAATGCCGTTCAAGCAGCGAGAAATGGAAATTGATTGTCGGCATTTAAATAATTTATCGATTGAGGAGACGCAGCTTAAAGGACTCTCCAGAGGGGGAACACAAAAGCTTCAAAGTCTCACAAAGTGGAACATAAAGTCGCCTATAAATACTCTGGACACAAAGATATTTTTAAAAACAAAGTATAAAGGAAAAAAACACGTTTAAAAAAAACAAAATCCTCGCTTAAAAGGTAAACCAAAAAATAAACAAGGATATGGAGAAAAACCTCATGCTGTGAGGAAGAGAAGCCTTAGAAAAGAAAGAATGACACAAAATAAACTTTAGCTTGAGAAGGCTTAAAGTCAAGTGCATTCCTACACTCAAAAAAAATAAAAATAACAAGCAGGAGAGAAACTTTGCCAACTCTCAAAATAACTTTAAGAAAACTTCACTCCTGCTGCCTGCGTTCAATATACAAAAATAAACTTGAAAAATGTATTCAATTAAAAAAGTTTTTCACTTGCAACACGCCGGCACCTTTTGGCCCTGAGCCCTCCTCCTGCTGCTGCCCGTGAACTTGTAGCCTTCTTTTTGTTCTTTTCGCGGGTTTTTGCAGTTGTAAGAGTTCTGGCAAGGAATGTTCTTCTCTGTCCTGCTCTGCATAACTGTAAATGAGCCAAAAAGGGGTTGGAGGGCATGGCAACCACATTGCGGTTGCTTCTGTCTGCGGCCCAACTCCCTTTTTGTCTGCGCCTGCTTAGCATGTAAATAATGTGCACGAAATTATGAATGCAGCTAATTAGCAAGGCGGCAGCAGCAGCAGCAGACGACGACGACGACGAGTCCTGGCCAAAAGCACCTCTTGCCCATGCCTCCTCGGAGCTACGCTTTTGTTAGCCATCTTCTTGTTTCAAGCTGCTGCCGGCTGCACAGCAAGAAAATGTGGTATTTATATGGTATTTTTTTACTTAATAAATTATTATTTGAGTAGATAAAAGGCACCATTAGGGACTGTCAAAGGACTTGTTTTTGTAAGCTCATTCCCTATAAATCAATAAGAGCTCTGAAAGGCTACACAGGCTCTAAAAAATATTAATTAATATTTTTCTGACTAATAAAATACTAAGAAAGTTCTAATAAAATAAAAACCAAACGAGAACTATAATATTTTTCCGCCTGCATTTATATTCATTATGTCATTGAACTGTTAAACTGCTCTTAAACGTTAGCCGCTTGTTTTTTGTTTATGACGCCACGGGGAGCATTTAACTTAAAGCGCCGACAAATAATTCAGGGAGTTCAGAGGAGAAAACCCTCAATTTCTCACCCCCTTTGATTCCGCACTCCCACCTGGCCATAAAGCTTAAGTTCTGCACTTGCCACTTGCCGCGATTTATGGCCTCTGCACTTGAGATGGCAGGGAAAATCTCACATCTCATTCAGGTAGCTTCACTTACCTGCAAGGAAAAGAGCAAATATATTTTTTGGGATTAGTTTTGAATTGATAGGAAGCATTTAGGATAAAGTTAAAGATAGTTAGACATGTTTTAGTGGCTATAAAAATAATATAATTAAAGGTAAGTTAAATAAGACCTCAAAAAGAAGTATTTAAAGTGGAGACATGCACTTAAAAACAAAGCTTAATTTATATTTCTTAGATTTTGTACTCCATAAACATTTAGATTTCCTTCCAAGTTCTTAAGAAAATACATTACATACTTATTCAGCTTTTTAATATTTTTCCCTCCGTTTTTATCTCATTTATTCACCTTGCTTAAAGGTAATTTAAAAATAAACAAAATAAAATCCGACACGACTGCAGATCCCGTTTTGTTCTGAGCCTTGTTAATAGCTTAGGCCTTGACAAGTTCAAGTAATGATAAGAAATAAATAAATATATATAAGAAAAGAAAAAAAAAAGAAAAAGAACTGGATGTCAGCCTGCCCAGCAGATGCTACCTTAAGATTAAGTTCAACCTCAACTCCAACTTGGCACCGGGCTCTTCTCAAGGCTTTTGTTGTTGGTTGCCTGAATTTACGTTTAAACATTTTTCGCTTTTTCCTTGGTTTTTTTTTTATCGCGTGCATAAACAAGATGCGGGACAGAGCAGCGAGAAAAAGAAAAAAATAAAAGATATATATAAAAAACGAAACGAAGTCAACTCCGCACTGAATATCAGGTTTACTACAAAGTCATGCAACACGGTCATGGACTCTCCGTCTCTTTTATACTTCGCTACCCGTCTCACCCGCACTTTTTATTTTGAGATCACCGCCAAGAGTTGAATGCTGCAAATTATTGCAGGACATTTGCCCGAATGGCCAAAGGGTAAACAATTTTTAGCATTTATTTATTTTACAGCAACAGGCAAAGAAGGTTAAACAGCAACAACAAAGGAAAGTGAAGAAGATAAACACTGTGGGTTAAGATGGAGGTCTTCAAAACGTGGAATACTCTTACGGTTAAGTTCTGGTATTAAAATGTTTGCTAAAAAATAAATAAAAAATCTAAGCTCTATGTACAATTCGAGCCCGAACCTTCTAAGAGCTTAAATACTTTTCTTTTACTGGTTCATTTTTGTTCAGTAACTCCTTTTTATAAGGTATTTTTTTGCGCATTGTTGAGCAATGAACAGTGAACAAGTGAGCAAGTGAGCAATGAGCAGTGAACAGGTGAGCAAGTGAGCAGTGAGCAGTGAACAAGTAAGCAAGTGAGCAATTAACAAGTGAGCACTATGAGTGAGTTGACTCTTTTGAAAAAAAAAGAACAAGTGAACAAGTTCACCCAAATGAGCAGTACTTACCCAACACTAGGCAGATATCTTAAGGGATCTACGAGAAAACAGACTATAAGCCATACCAGAACCGTATCGTATGAGCTCATTAGGGGAATAAACTTATAATTTATAGTTTAATAAAGCATACTAAGCCCCCTAAATCACTAGTTATACTCTTTCGAAGAGTATCAACATCAATTTCAACGCCAACCGAAAGAAACTCGTACATCAACAGCAAAAAGCATGTGCGAAAAAAAAGAAATAAAAATAAAAGACGAAGATGCTGCAGTATTATCTTTCAGAGCAATTACAAAAGCATCGACAGCTACAGCGATATTATAAAATATTCAGGGCTTTCGATTTTCCAGGTCAGCGATGGAAACAGGAACGAGGACAAGAGAGTTAACAAAACGAAGGCGAGAACTGTAAATATTTATTTATAGGCATATTTCCTGCAGGCTTTAAAGTGTGACTTCCTTTTACTTTTGACCATTTTGGAAATTTATGTATTTTTATTGATTTAAATCTCAGGCAAATGCAGTTGGTTTCTTGTTATTTTTTTTATTGCACTCACATTTTTAATAAAACGAAACGAAAGTAAAGTTGATCGAGGCAACGGCCATATCATCGATCTCTCCCCCCGATCTCTCAATAAATGTTGCATTTTTATTATCATTTGCTGGTTGGCTGTCATCAGGTGGAGGAAAATATATAAATAGGGGAGAGAAGAAGGGAAAAGGAGTTGCACTCGAAAGTGAAAGTTAACTTTTTAAGGCAACAAAAAAGATTACTTGGGTTAACACACATGTGATGTGTGTTGTGTGTGTGTTTGTATCTTTCTTTTGCTCTCTTTCGGGCCCAATTTTTGTTGATTAGTTTTGTGTTTTTTTTTTTTGTTCGCTTTAATTGAATCAGCGACAACATTTTGCCCGTTTAAGGTTGGACACAGTGTAGTCGTCGTCATCGTCGTTCCCGCTCTCCCTGCAACATTTAACATTTAATTTTAATTGCCGCTGGCGCCGCCTGCCCAAGTTCAATAAACTTGTCTAAGTTGCTGCCGCTGCTGCTGCCGCTGCTGCTGCTGCTGTGGCATGCTGCAATAGATACGTTGCAATTTTCGCATGTGCAACGAGCCTTTCAGCAATTGCCGCCACACAATGAAATGGAGCCATTGCCCCCCATCTCCCCTTCCGACTTCGATCCGCTTCGATCATCGGATATCAAAAGGCAGCGATCGTTGCCCCAAGTTGCATGTTGCTTACTCTGTGCACACATAACTACTCATAGATAGCTTTGTGTTATTGTTAATTACAAATATCGGTGATTGGGTTGCTCCTCGGCATCAGTGCACACAATTATTAAACACTGAAATAATGGCGTGAGAAAGTTTTGCGGCTCTGTGGGAGTGTGTGGATCCCCGATAGAGATCCCTCGTGGTTTGTTAGGGGAATATCTCTGGGGATCTTCGAGTTAATTGGGGAACTTACAAAACGAGGATCGAATAACAAGAAGATCGAAAAAGAGAAGAGCTCCATCAAATAGCTTGAAATATTAATCTTACATTTTGGACAGTTTTTCAAAGATTTTTGAAAGTGATGAGGGAATATTTATTTATATTTCAATATTATAGGAGCTTACTTCAAAATTAGCATATTAAATCACAAATATTTATAATTTCCTAGACAGCTACACAGTAATAAATATTAAATTTATACCAATCTCCTTTTCAAACTTCTTTTACACTTCTCTTCATCCTTTTTTGCCTTTTTTTTCTGCCTTTTTTGGGCCACAGGAAATGAATTTGTGTGATTATCCTGCAATTAGCTTAATTCCTTTCCACACTCTCTCTCTCTCCCGGTTTTTATGAGTTCTTCCTTTCCTGGCATGTTCTCCCCATTTCCCTTTTTTTTATGCTTTTTTCTTTATTTAAGCGAATTTTTTGTGGCTTTTGCTAATGATCTGTCACGCCCCGGGGCGAAACGCATAAAAATGCATTTGGTGTCGTCGCCTCCGAAATAAATGGGGGCAAAAAATAAAACAGAAAAAATACCAAAGGGTATGAAGCTGGAGAGAAAACCTACAAAACTGCATTTATTTATTTGCGGCGGTTTGATCGTAAAAATAATTTGCTTTTATTGCCCAAAACGGGGCAAATGATGTTGCCGCCGCCGCCGCCGCTGCCGCTGCTGTTGCATGCACCCAAAAAAGGGGAAACTTTAATGCGTTTAATGTCCTCGTCATGCTGGGACTTTTGCTGGCTCCACAAATTCTGTTGTTTTCGTATTTTTTTTCCTCTTTATTTTTTCTGAGCCGCAGCAAATCCGAAAATCAACACCATCCACCAACCACCGCCTCAAGCTCGAATTTTATATTTATTTTCTTTAAGCGGAGAGCCATTGACATTTGCCGGACCGCCCAAGCACTTATTCAATTAAACAAAACGCAATTGCTGTTAACACGAAGCCAACACGACATCGCTCCGTCTCTCTCTTACTGCGGCTCGCCTGTGGCATATTGTCCCTATCCAAAGTCATGAAGCGTCAAATTGTTATGGCCAAAAGATGGAAAAGATACAAATGGCAACGGTTATCGCACAACAGGCGCAATCAGTCGTGTCGCAGGATAGAGATAGAGATAGAAATAGTGTATATAGAAGGGGTCCTGACACAGACAACAAACAAACAAGCTACCAACTATGGGGGCGGGGTAAGCACTTGGCTGAGTGCAACTAAATAGATATTATATAAGCATAAAGAATATGTTTGCCTTCAGCTACGCATCCACACACCAAATAATGAAAAAAAGGAGCAGCTTTAGCTACTTGAAAACATTTTTTTTAAATCGTAAAGCCTTTGAGATATCCTTTAACTTTAAATGGAAAATATTACTATCAATATTACTTGAATCGTTCTGAAATTTCATAAATAAAAGTATAATAAACCTATTTAGTTGCCTTTAAAATTATAGCATTGAATCTTAAGCGGTTTGGGAACTATGATCATTTGAACTATATGATAATAGAACCATATATGATTTCTTATTGAAATTTGATGAACCAGTATCTTATAAGATCATATAGTGATCTTTAAAATATAACAGCTGCTTAAAATCAAAATATTATATAAAGTTTAAGACGATACTGTAGTTTTTTCTCAAAAACCTAGCATCCCTTGTATTCTCTAAGATTACAGGGTACCCGCCAAATGGGAGAATGGGAACTAAACAAGCTAATAATCATAAAACCAAATGACTTTGAACGACGTCGAAACGTTCTTGCCGCCTGTTGTCCTTTGACAGGATGCAGGATGAAGATGAAAAAGAGGAAACTGCAGACAAGACCGAAACCGAGACGGTTGAAGCGTGAAAAAAAAGAAAAGGCAAGGCGGGGCAGCTGGTGGAGAATCATCAACATTATCGTCAGGGAAATGGCGGCAGAGTGACGATTAAAATTTAAGCTTCATTTGTTGCTCTTGTCTGACTTCTTTTCGTGGTTGGAAAAGCCGGGGAACATGGGAGAGATTGTGGTGTAACCGAGGATTTTCCATGGTTAAGTAAAGGCTGTGAGCTGTGATTGAGTAGGTGTCAAATGTTGAAGGGTTAAAATGTTGCAAAAACTGCCAGACTGTCAATTTTCCATTTCTCCCTGTCGGCTCTTTTATCTAGCTCCCTCACGAAATGAAAATTGCAACTAATAAACAAATAAACAAGGAAAACAGCAAAGGAGTGGCAGGAGTGGTGGGGAGAGGTGGAGGAGGAAGTTCCGAGGGAACACGAAGAATGAAATGGAAGAATGAAGGAAGGGAACAGATGGAATGGAATGGAAGGACAGAAATGTGGAATGGAATGGAATGGAAATGGAAATAAGGAATGGAATGGAATGGAATGGAATAAAATGGAACAAATGCAAAATGGAATGGAATGAAAAATGAATAAAATATTTCAAAAAAAAAATCAAATATTAGAGTTGGCGTCCATAAATAATCTATATATAATAATAATATTTCCTCATATATTCTCCTAATTTCCATATAAATACATTTATAAAACTATTTACATTAAACATTGCTCCACTTTTTTCCAGTATCCCCTCCAAATAGGATCCCGACAGCGGCAGGCAGGTTCCAATCAGAACTCCAGCTGGGCAAAAGAGAGAGAGTCGGAGGGAGGGAAGAAAGAGCTGGGGGGCAGGACGACTGCAGTTTTGTTTCATTTGCACAAACATTTCATGTTTTGTGTTCGTTCCTGTGTTCTGTTTTTCTGTTTTACTTTTCGCTTTTCAACGTGTTCATCCACGCCCGCCCCATTTCCGCCTCCTCGTCCTCGTCTTCTTTCACTCCTTTTTTCTTGCTCTTTCATTGCGCCAGGCTCGTTTTTACTGTTGCCACTTCTTTTTTTTACACTTTTTTCACCTTGCGTTTTATTTTTGTGTCTGGCAGCTGCTCGCCAGCCAACAAGAACAACAACAACAATATTGATTGCAATTTCAGCCTGCAGTGGATAAAAGGCGGGGGGTGCCCAAATGCGGGGGTAAAGGAGAGCGGAAAGAGAGTTGGGGCTCGGTTCTCATTCTCATTCTCATTTGGCTGAATGGCCCAACACAAAAGCCTAAAAGCACACACACACAGACAGCGACAGAGCAGGCGGCAGACAGATAAACACAGCACAAACACAGTACACACTTGCACAAAGCTTGGCTTATGAACCAGCAACAACAACAGACGACATCATGCTGGCAATATATCGAGGAAGCAGTGCGAGAGCAAGCAGTGGGCACAAACAGGAAAGCAATGCACTGTGAGAAAAGGATAACAGGACTTAAGAATAGAACCCGAAGAAAGAAATGTAAAATGTTTGGGATTTCGATAAAAATAAGTTTTATTTCAAAATTAACTCATTGATTTAATATTTCTTCATATTAAATTTTAATATGTATTTAATCAAGGTGTGCATTTTTTTCTTTAGTGTGGATTTTAAGGAAATGAGAGAACGAAAACAAAACTGAGGGATGGAACCTGTGATGAATGTGAACAGTGGGTTTAGTTGAAAAGCCTGTGGCATGGATGGAATGGAATGGAAGGAAGGAAGGAATGGAATGGAAGGTAAGCAAGGAATGTGAATGGAAGGAATGGAATGTGAATGGAAGGAGGAATGTAATGAAATGGAAGTAAATGGAACGTGTTGAAGAGAATTCCCAAGAAGTACATAACCGCGCAAATGTTTAACACCAAAAGTACTGATTAGACCCGCTGCCCTCATGTGCTTGTCTTCAGATAAAATACATTTTTTACAAGTGATAAGTTTATCTCACATAAGTATAATCGTAGATTTTCCAGTCTCCACTGTACGTAATACCTTCCACCGCATATGTTTATTTAAGTTTCAGTGTGCGTATCGTTTTGGCAAAGATTTCATTAATAGCTCTGTGGTTTCAAAGGGGAACTTAGGAGGGAAATCGAGTAAGCAATGCATACTTGATTTGATACCCGACAAAAGGTGAGCTCTCCCCTGGAGCAACTCCCTTTGAGGCCTCCCCCTACACACTTTTTCACCAGGTTGCTTTTTGCCTCGACTATCTCCCTACCATATGCATATATTTCCATTTCTGCCCACACATCGTTATGCGCTTTAATTTGCAAATGGTTTTGCAGATTTGGTTGCGGTTACAAATTTTGTGTGCGGGGGAGTCTACAGCGGCACTACAGTGGTCACCCGCAGTGATGGAACTACTCGGCGTAGATTTGTATTGTTTCGAAAAGAACAAAAAGTGTCAGAAGCGGCGCTGCTGGCTTTAATGTTTCCTCAATTTGACTGCCAAAAAAAAAAAAGGTCGTTAATTGCTCTGCCTCTCGGTTTCCTATAACCCCTTGAAGGTCTTTTATGGGCCGTATATAAACTACACCGAAAATAACTATTAAATATTAAGTATTTACATCAGAATGTTACATAAAATGTTTGCAAAGTTTTGAAGAAGATTTTTAATAATTATTTGGGTAAATTTCATAATTTGTCAGTGTGCGTGTTTGCTACGGTTGCCGAGCTAATTTTGTATGAAAACTTCAAAAATTAATTGCGACTAAACTAAGAGCGTCCCCAATATAATTTTTTTACCCAAATGTATGTTGAAACACCCCCTATCTACGTTTTTTTTTTTTTTTAATTTCTGGAAGGGGCCCGCCTAACAGAAATTGACCATTATTTGATTTAAATTAAATTATTATGCTTCTTTGCGCATTAGGTTAAGTGATCATCTTTGCTTTCCATGTTTTTATTGATTGGTTTTTTAAAGAAAGTTGTCGAAATTATGACCTATAATTAGTTTAATTAAAAACCATTTATAAAATATCTAAAAATACTCCAAACTTTTTGCAGTGCATCGCTGTAAACCAAATTGTATGCATATAGCCATCGAGATCCAAGTCGCACCATTTCATTTCATGCTCCGCTGCCCGTCTACATGCGTCTTTTGTTTGTTTATCACAGCGCCGAGCGAAAAGTGAAACCCTAACCTCACACACAGTGTACAGAAATATATTCGAAGCCATTCCATGATGATATGTGCCCCCACATCATCGAAAACAATGGCGAGAACATCGGCAGAAACAAACAGAAATCGTAATCGACATGGCTGTAATGGGGTTCCGCGTTAATAAAAATTTTACAGTGCAGAAATTTATGCTTCAAGTCTAGACGACAGTTTTTGGAACGTGCTCAATTAGTTGCAAAGTTGCGCGCGGTTCGGTGTCCGCGCGGGGAGGGTGATGAGAGAAATAACGAGAAAAACAAAAGCAGAATTTAAATGAAATTTCTGCCATGCCTCACGACTATAATTCAATCATATTTACAGGGTAGAACCTCGAGCAGTTCCAAAGATAAACTATGGGATATACTATGGACATCTCTGCACATTTCAACACTCCTCTCGTTCGCACTTTCCTAGCTTTAGTCGTGCGAAAGTTGTTAATTTTGGTTATAGTTTTGTTTTTGTATTTTTCACACTCACAACAGGGGGAGTGGCATATTTGTGTGGCATTTCGAAAACAAATATTACGCAAGAATTTTGGGTAGCGACTAGGGAATACTTTACTTGAGGTATTTTAGGCTGTTAAAAATAAATAATACTAGTGGCAACAGTCTGGAAGGGATCATAATGATTGATTTACCTGAACCTATAAATCAAATACAAATATATATTGTTTGTCTGGCTAAAAATTAAAGTTTTGTTGGAGTAAATTTTCGAATTCTCTATAGAATTCCATAATCAACTATTTACAAATGCATTTCATAAGTTTACTGCCCTTATCTAGTAATTATTTGCCCTATTGCACGGTTAGTCACTCCCTCTTAGCTCCCCATTGGGCAGGGAAATGCAAATTCAAGACGCTGCTTGTGTTGTTACTTTGTTGTTATTATGGTTTTTAGTTGCAATTTTAAGTTTATTTTATTGTTTTCTATTCTTGGCGTGCCTTTCGCAATATATTTGCTGTTGTGCGAGGCGATTTTTCGAACGTTCGGGAAAGTAACATATTGCGCCATTTATTTTAAGATGAGGCGGGAAAAATACAAATAATAAGGAATAATGAGATATTCATATGCCTCGAGTATTAAGTACAACGTACACACTTAAAGTAAGCTATCATTATAGAATTTACAAGTTTTGGAGGTCAGATAGCGTACATTATATATTAGATAAATAAGATTTAGTTGTCAATGAAGTGGGAATTGGAAAATTGGAAAATTGTTTAGATTTTGTTTAAGTAATGCTCTAACAAGAAAGAAATCTATCTTCGGTAAACCGAAATATGTGTACCCTTGCAGTCTGCAATTGGATTATTGGAAATCGATTCATTTTGGTTACAGTTGAAAAAATATCTTACATATAGAATTTTACATTTTACATGTAGAATTTTACATTTTACATATAGAATTTTACATTTTCATTTAAATCGACCGATCGTTTCTATGGCAGCTATATGATATAAGTAAATATTAAATTATAAATATATTTATAATTATATAAATATTATAATAATTCCAAGAAACAAAATTGCACACTTGCAAGGTCAATTCCAAAACTGCAACCTATTCATAAATTAACAGAAGCTTATCTCATTTCTTGGTATTTTTAATTTTAAGAATTCAACTTAACGGAGTGACCCCTGAAATGAGTTCTGTGGAAATGCCCTAGCACAAATAAATTATTTTCTTATCAAATAATATTATCAATAAAATAATGAGATTCCCTATAAATACGGGGAGACCTATTCAGACAGTCATCAGTTTATTTTTAACACTACTGATAGAAATGTCTCATTCCAGGGGATTATTTTCGATCCTGTGTCTCTTCCTGGCCTACTCCTCGGCCCAGGCTTGGAATTTTGGACTCGAGGATCATGACAGGACAGCCGAGAAGGGCGAGTTTCCTTGGGTGGTGCACGTGCTTGACAGCTGCAACAATATCCTAGGCGGCGGATCCCTGATCTCCAACTATGCGGTGCTCACGGCCTGGAAAGTTTTTGAAGGCCGCAATGCGAGTCAGACCAAAGTGCACTTGGGTAAATTGGATTATAGCTCCGAGCTACCCTTGAGAGTGAGAGTCAGGTCGATCGTACGCCATCCCGACTTCAATGAGACCACGGGGGCCTACAACTTGGCCTTGTTGTTCCTCAGGACTACAGTGGCAACCACCTCCACAATTCGCCCTGTTAATTTGGCAACGCGAACTTCGGTAAGGAACTTGGACCTCAATAAGTGCATTGCCGAAGGCTTCCATACCATGACATTGCCGTTGGCGGTGGTGCAGACCGCGACCTGTCAGCAGGAGCTGCGACGTTGGCTTGGTCCCTCCTTTCAGCTGGCTGGCAGCCTAATGTGTGCCGGCGGAGGAATCGGAAGGAATATCTGCGACGAAGACGGTTATCCACTCGTGTGTCCTTTGGCCACCGATCCCACGCAGTTCCAGCAGGTGGGCATCGTCAACTGGCACGTTAGCTGCGGCCAAGGAGCCACCCCAGACGTCTACACCAATGTGGTTCAGCTCCGTGACTGGATTTATCAACAGATCAGACTGAATCCATACGTTAAGGGGCCGGCGGATCAAGATAATGAAGAGCAATCCCAGTGTGAGATGTATGGGGGCTTTATAGGTTCGGGCTATGATGGATCGGGTGGTGTTGAACCCATGTAGATTTGAAATATATATTGTAAATATACTTATATTTCTTTCTCAATCTATTTCCATTTTTTGATCAGGGAAATAAATTGAATATATCAAAAGTAAAAAATAAAACGACATTTTTCCGTCTTAACTTAAAGATACATTTGGTCTCTGACAGAATTGTTTTAATTAAAACCGGGTACTTTTCATTGCTCTTCTAAATTACAGTTTCTAATCAATATACAGAAAATTTTTCCAAATAAAAATTATTTACATTTTACATGTAGAATTTAACATTTTACATATAGAATTTTACATTTTACATGTCAAACTTTACATTTTTATATAAATCGACCGATCTCTTCTATGGCTGCCATATGTTATAGTTGTCCGATCTCAATGAAATTAAAACCGTAATTCTAGAACTATAAAGAACGACTATATCTCGAAGTTTATAGAAATTCGTTGAAAAACAGAGAAGTTAAAATTTTTTTTACATTAATTTCGCCATCATTCCTATGGCAGGTATAGGATATAGTGGTACGATTTCGGCCGTTCTGACATATATACTGCGTGCTAAAGAAATAAGACTACGCTGAAAGTTTCAGCCCGATAGCTCAAACCCTGAGAGACCAGTTCGCGTAGAAACCGACAGACGGACAGACGGACAGAGAGACGGACAGACGGACAGACGGACGGACAGACGGACAGACGGACAGACAGACGGACAGACAGACATGGCTGGTGATGCTGATCAAGAATATATATACTTTATGGGGTCGGAGATGCCTCCTTCCCTTATATATGTACATATATGTGTCTATGGATCAAAGCCAAGGGTATTTTTTTATATTTTTTAAGTAACAAGATGTAGTATGCCAAATTTCCACCTCTTTAAGTTCACCAATACACCAATATACCCTTTTTCTTTAAAAGTATGGGGTATAAACAAAGGGAGGTCTCTCTACTCTTGAGATTTTTGGGCCTATGGATTAGGAAATGTGCAGACACCGAGAGAGAGAGAGAGAGAGTGAGACCGCGCAGAAAGAGCTTTCTGCAAAAAAATACAAAAAAAAAGTTCGGGAAGAGGCAGGCAAAAACAAACAAACTTCCGCCTCATCCACCCACCGAAAATGAATACATAAAATGTGTCTTAACCTTGACATTGAACAGCAAAAAACACACTCTCATACACACACACACACACACACACACACAAACACAAAATGTGCCGGCAAAACAAGTTAAAAGAGCAAAGGGAAGGCACAGAGCAGGAATTCATTCATTAAACAAAGACAGCGCTATAAATTTAAAGGGAAAGGCAAGAACTCAACTTTTTCTCTTCGAATCAGCAAAGTTTGTTTACCAACACAATAACAATAACAATGAGGAAAAATAAGTAATGTGCAAAAATTAAATAAAATAAAAATGGGCCGCGTGTGGCGCTAAAAATAAACACCAGTAAATGCAAACAAAACAAGAAATAAACAAGAAAAAAACGCCGAAAAAGAGCGATAAACAATTTTATGGACGTTTATTTTTGAATTAAACACAAATCATCACAGAAATGTGCTGATAAGCGGGAAGGAATTGCAGACCAAAGCGGGGCGAAAATTGCAGGCAAAATAAAATGGAAATAAAGAAAAATAAGAAAGAGTAAGCAAAAATAGAGCTTAAAAGTGATCAAAGAGAGTGAAAACACACGCAAAAAAAAAATAACGCAAATATCGTGGCCTTGAAAAGTGGGCAAAAACAGAAAGACACAAACAAAAGCAGACCGAGAGAGAGGAAGAGAGCGCAGAAACCAGAAGAATGAATGGAATTATGCCATAGAAGGCAAAACACAGTTCTCAGCTTAGGAAAAAGAGCGAAGAACGCGGCATAAAAAAGAGGGGTTGAGATTCTTAAAAAAAAAAAACCTGAAGATCGCGTTCAAAACAACAAAAACGAACACAAAAAACGATCTAATTCCTTTTCGTGTTTTTTTCCTACGTTTTGTTTTTTTATATCTCTTTTTTCTTTATTTTTCTCTTGCTTTTTTATCGGGAAATCCAGAGAAATACCGAAATAAATAATATTTTTTTTAGCGCCGCTTGGAAACGGAAATATTAAAGTTTTCGGCATCCAAAAAATAAATAAGAGGAAAGAAGAAACATAAAAAAAACATGTGTCTGAATTCCAAAAGATACAGAAGATGCTTTATGGCAGCAAATAAATTTCAATAATTTCCATTTCTGATGATTTATGCCTTGAAAAAAATAATAATATTAATAATAATGAAGAAATGGCATGGATAAAAAGTGAAACTCGCTGAACGAAAAATTATTTCCTTTTTCGTCCAAGAAATAACTGAAAGATAAAGATATTCCAAAAGAAAATATCAATAAGGAAACTCAAAAGGGAGATTGCTAATTTACTGGAACAATAAAAAATCATCAACTTCCTCGAGAGAGACCGAAAATGTTTGCTAAGTTTTCAGTTAAACAGCGCATTTTATATTTAAATATTTCTGCAAATATTCGCCTGTATTTCGGCAGCTGTTCAGCCAGCGAATTTAGTCAAAGGAAACAGAAACATCAAGGTTATTATATAATATATAGACGATGGAGCCCGGCAAACGAACGAAAAATGGGCAAACAAACGCCTCAATTGTTGATAACACTCGGCAACACGATAATGGAATGCGAAAATATTAATCTCATATCGAACTGGGATTTTTTCAGATATTTTATGGGCAAACCAAGAAATTTTAAGAGCGCAAAGAGCTTCATAAAACAAAAGTAGATAGACAAATACGTTTTCTATAAATATCTGACGGATATTTAACTTATAACACGATAAGAAAAACATAAACTAAATAAATCATTCATCTATTTTGTATCAAATTAATTACCTTTCCAATTTCCAATTAAAAATAATTGTTCTTACCTAAATAAAATCTAAACTCAAAAACCAAGAATACTTTCCACTTTATTAATTCATTTATAACTCGTATCCTTTGTTATATTCGCACACCTTTTATCGGTACTAATTTTCTCAAAGTTCTTTGAACAAATGTAATAATTTTCGCTTTTAACGAGAACTTAATTTCCAGCGAAACTTATTGCAAGAACTTTTTGTTGCCCTTGGGTTTGCCTTGCCGTTCAGTGTAATTGATAAAAGTTTTGTGAATAAATATTGAAATTGCTGATGTGCGCCCCCCGACCACATGTTGGGGAATTTCGCCACACACATTTCACTCTTCCCTGCCTTGCCCCTTGGCCTCTTTTCTTTCTTTCTTTTTTTTTTTTTTGGTTTTTAAAAAGGAAAAACTTAAGAATATCAGTTGTTTGTAATCAATTTTCTCTCAAAAGCTGCCCTAATATGTTATTCATAAATAGAATAAATTTCGTTGAATTTCCTATTGGAGACATGCCTTTTAATCAGACAATTTGATGTAGTTTTTGCCTATAAATGGATTATTACTTTTGAGAAACACAAGTTTGTGAAATATACGTGAATGCGAATTTATAAATAAGGCACGAATTGAATGATATAAAGTACCAAATTTATGACCTTTTGCGTCGTTTTGTTTTATTGAAATTATCGAATAAATTACTGTACACTCTCCGCTAAGAGAGTATTCCGTATATCGCTTATTTTTACGATTGAAATGGAATTATAAATCAATATTAAATCTTCAATAAAATGGTTTATTGTTTGTGCAAATTAAAATAATATTTCATTTTAAAATATGTATATGAAAGGGGATATAAATAAATATTAGTTATGAGAACTTTTAATGTAAGCTTAATTAACCAATTTCTTAATCTGTTTTTGCTTTTATTTTTCAGAACTATCTAAGCCCTTTGGATATTTTTTATTTTTATTTTTTATAAATATTCTTAGTTATAAAAATATATGTTTTAACTCACCGCACTCGCTCGGAATAGAGTTCGACCTCCTTGTTCTTCTGCTGCTGCACCAGTTGCTGCTGCTCGTAGCTGGCCAAGGGCTTGAAGTTGCTAATGTTGGCCAGAGCAGGTAAAGTGGGCGGCTGCTGCTGCTGCTGCTGTTGCTGCTGGGGAGCCATCAGCAGGTTCTTGGATAGACCCAGACCATTCTGGAGGAGATTGCCGCCAAAGGCAGGGCCCAAGGGCTGCATGAGCAGCGACTGTTGCTGCTGCTGTTGCTGTTGCTGCTGCTGAAGCAACTGTTGCACAGGGGAAACGGATATCTCACCGCTGGACTGTGAGGCCGAGGGCGAGGTGGAGCCACTGCCGGCGCCACTGGAGGATAGACTGCCAGCACGAGCCCGTAAATCCAAGCCCAGGACATTGTTCGGATTGAGAATGTTGCTCAGAGTGGCCACAACGCTGGGCTGCAGCAGATCCGAGCCGTTGGAGTTGTTGGTGGCGCTGCCATTATTACCATTATTATGCGGCAAGCCAGAGCCTATAACTCCCACGTTGGGATTGGGAGTTATGCCGCCATAACTGTTGCCATTATTCTGGCTAAGTGGCGTCTTGGAGTTACCTCCATTTCCGCCGCCGCCTCCACCGCCTCCTCCTCCTCCTCCACCGTTGTTGTTACGATTTCGCTTTTTCTTGGCCTTCTTCTTGTCATCGTCCTCGCTGAGGTTGCCGTTCATGGAGCCCCTGTTGGTACCTCCTCCGTTTAGGTAAATCAGGGAGTTATTCGCCGCCGAGGGAGCCACCCAGTCGAGGTCCTTGCGCAGCTGTCCCCTGCCGCACTTGCAGCTGCAGGCCTTGTGGACCAGCTCGTAGCCCTTCTTGGTCCACAGATGCTGCAATCGCTGCCTCTCCGACCAGGATCTGGCCCTGCCATTGGACTTGAGAGTCTGCAGGACACCCGCTTCCCAGAGTTCGAAGCACTCGCGATGCATATACTGTCCGGCCGAGCAGTTCTCGTTGTTGCACAGCACTCGGATGCAGTCCGCCAGTGAGATCTCGTTGAGGGCAATCAGGGAGTCCAACTTGCGGCAGTCGCCGCTGGGCAGGCAGCACCGTACGACGCCGCCTCCGCCGTTGCCAGAGCCCTGCATGGGCGCCATTAGAACGGAACCGGAAGTAGAGTTCTCCGAGTAAAACTGCAGCAGTTGCTGCGTGTGCTGCTGCTGCTGCGTGTGTTGCTGATGCTGCTGCTGCGTGTGCTGGTGATGCTGCTGCTGCTGCGTGTTGCTGTTGCCGCTGCTGCTAATATTACTGTTGCGACGCGGCGCCATAAATTCCCTTGCTTTTCCTCAAAATATCAAAACGCACGCTTCCTTTTTTTCTCAGCAGAAATCTTATTTTTAAAGAGTATAAAACTTTAGTTTCTTTTGCGGATCAGCATTTTGCAGTGGGAATTATATCTCAAAATATTGCTTTGGAAATTTACGATTTGATTTGTTGTTGTTTGCGTTCTATAAATGCTTGTTGATTTTTATTTATTTATTGAATGTTTCCAGTGTTTTATTTTTAGAGAATTTATTTTTGTATGAAGCTTGATTTTTGTAGGAGGTTTATTTTTCGTTGGTTTCTTGTATTTTTTCCCGAAGTTTTAGTTTTATTTGTGGGTTTTACGTGGAAATTATTGTAGTTATTTATGGGGGGAAACTTTCTATAAATTAAACGGAACTTTTTCCATCAATTTGTGTTGGATTGTTTTTATTTGTAGATTTTTTTCGGAACCTTTTTAAATTGTATAATTGTCGGAAATTTCTTGTATAAATGCTTAATAAATTTTATCTTTGTCGGAATTGTAAAATTTTGTTGTAAGTCGTTTTGATTGTTTTTTAAATTGCTTGATTTTTCATATTGCTTTATCGGTTTTTATTTGTGTTTTGTATAAAATTCGTACACCTCTTAGCCGTGTGTATCAAAAATATTTCCAAAAAAGAATTTGCGATTTTTTTTTCTCTCGCGTTTCACGTTTTGCAGTCTATTTTTTGTGGTTTTCTCAATTTTGTTGTTGTTGCTGTTTGTACCTGAGCTGAGTTTATTTTTTATTGTTGTTGTTGTTTTGTAGAACGTTAAGTATCAAAAATTGTTTCTATTGTTTATCTTCTCTTGCTTCTTGCTCTTCTACACACGCGGCGCCATGTTCGGCAATTCTTCACATCTTGCTTTGCTTCGTTGCTTTTTGTTTTTGTCGCCGCTCGCTTTACCGTTTGTTTTCGCCGGCAAAAAAAGGGAAAACGGGAAAAAGGAAGAACGCAAAGCTGCCGACAAATGAATTGCAGAAAACTTCGTTCTATATTATTTATTTTATTATCCTTTAGAATTATTTATTTTATTTCTCAACACACAACCAGGATGTCATTTATTCGGCGAACAGGAATATTCCCCCGTATTGCAGTCCAGTTACAGAGAGGTATTACGGTCCGCACTGTCCGAAAGAGAAATTTGAACTGTTCGTTGTTTGCCGTCGTTCGCATGTCGCTTGCTCCGCTTTGCTTGCTCGTTCTGCGTTCGAACGGCGACGTCGACGTCGGCAGCGGGCGCCGCGACTGCAACAGCGACCGCTCTGCTGGCATTGGCAGCGCACTCACGGGAGTTGGGAGTTTTTCCAGCGTTGTTTTCCTTGGTTTTCCTCGCCGTTTTTCGGGGGTTGGTGGGTGGTGGTTGGCTGGTTTTCACTTTCCACCACCACCGCCAACCGCTCGCTTTTTATTTGGCGTTCGAAAAAGAATGATTTTGGCGCTAAAAAGGAAAAATGGTGCGGGGAAAATGGGGGATTATTGGGGGTGGAATATGGAGGAGGGTGGTATCTTGGAGTTTGATTTGTAGACAATTATTTGGACTTAAAAAATTAATTATTTATTATTTATTTATATTTAAAAAGTCGTTTTTTAGTTTTAAAGTTATTTTAATGTTTTAAAAATTGTAGTTTAGTGTAGTGTTAATTTATTTATTTTTGTTTTCAAATTTTCTTATTAATTTATCAAGAAGAATCAACAATTATTTTGATATAATTTTAAATTATAACATTTTAGAATTGTAGAACTTAAAAAAAAAATTTTAAATATAAGAAATATTAGAGGAATATTTAAAGAATTAAAATTTTTGCATTTATCTATTTTTAGCCAATATCTGAAGCAATTTTCCTGCAACTTACACTTTTGTAATTCACAAAAAATTCACTTTCGTTGCGGTTCGAAGCGTGTTTGGCGGTGTTCGTTTCCCCTCGAACGTGCTCGACAGCGCCGGTGCAAACATCGAACAGGTTTGGGTTCGGTCACGCTGTCGAACTGGTGTTTGTGTATAGGTGAGTAGTGTGTTTTGTGCGAAAAACCGGCAAGTAAACAATATGGAAACAGGGTTGCCGAGTGCCTTGAATTTGCAGCGCACTTTTGCTTTCCTTGGCTAATCTCTTAATGCCACTGGAATAACTGTGTTTGTCGTCTCCTTCTTGCTCTTCTCTCTGTCGCACTCCCTGATTGCGTATTCCATCTGTACATAATGCCCTATGTGCATGCATACAAATACATATGCAACGCCATGCGAATGCCGGTAATAAAAGGGGCATTAAAAAATACTCGAACAGCAGAGACAAAAAGAATGGGCAAATCGAATTTGAAAGATACATCGAATGGGAGGTACTCTTTAAAGTATTTAGAGTAAGGGAGTTAGTATGGAAATTAAAATTTAGTTTTTATGAATATAATAATAATAAAATAATAGAAAATCCTCATATTTTATATTAATTTTTTACAAATCACACAAAACAATTCCTATTTTGAATCACATTAGTTTCAGATACAATTCAATCTACGAAATAGTAGGGTATTAATGGCAACCGCCCATATTGCAATGGAGCTTTTGTCGGTAGAGCCTTTTATTGTATCCTCGCCAGGCTTCTATGTACGTGCTTCCCTCACTCTTTCCCTCTCTTTATCATCCACTGTGACTCCTTCCCTCTCTCCTTCCCTCTTTCCTGACTCCCTTTTTATATAAAAATTCCCGCTGCGCGTGTTGCAAAAAAAAAAATGCGAAATCGAATGAGAGGAAGCAGTGAAATAAGGGCACGTGTGGAAGGAACAAGGAACAAGGGAGAAGAGCGTGGATTGGAACTGAACAATTCCAGATGAGGATTTCTTATAGGACTCGCAGGATCTAGGGTACCTTTTCTTTCACGCGATGTGGTGCAAAGTCAAGGTCCAATTCCACTTATTTGCGAGTCAAACTGCGCAGTTTCCTTCGCTCCTTTTTGACCTGCCACGAAAAAGGAGAAGAGAATGAGGAGGAGCGCAAGAAATAGGGTTAGGGACGTCGAGGCAAGGAGGGAGTCGGAATAGCAGGGATCTCTGATATAATAATTAAGTCAGGTAGGCAGCCATTGCGTAATAAGATCACACACATGTGTGCGTATGTGTTGCTTGTGCGCCTTGTTTGTTGTTCTAGCTAAAAGGATCGAAGTGGTAAAAGGAAAGAAAGGAAAAAAACAATGAAGAAAGAGAGGGAAGGCAGAGAACAAAGGAGAAGCCTGAACTAGTTTGTTGTTGTTATTGTCATCTCAAGGATTTCGCTTTTGTGTTCCATTCTCGCTCTGACCTAATTTTAATGACCAATGCATAACGAAAAAAAAAATAATAATAATAAGAAGAGGCGGAAGAAACAGAAGAAGAAGCACAGAAGACCTGATGGCATGTGTGCGCTTTGGAGAGGGTAGAAAGGGGAAGAAAAGGGGGAGGATGAGAAAAAGAAAGAGGAGGGAGAGAGTCGGAGAGCCTCGGGCAAAAAGCTGAGCTCATAATTCTTCGGCGACACGCATCAAGTTAAATTTTGCATAATTAATGGCAACGCCTCAAGGGCGACAGGGTTGCAGATCACTGGAAAAAGCGCAAGCAGAGTTGATTTAAGCATTTTAAAAGATAGATGGTCACACTTTGTATTTTATACTTGGTATAAAAGGTAATTTAAAGTTAACATTAGCTAATTTTGATTTAAATTAATATTAAAATATGTAACTTTTCCAAAAAAAAGGTTTTCAAAAACATAGGCTAAAACTGAAAGTACGAAAATTGGTAGGAAATTTCATATATGTATGTATGTATATTTACCTTATCTTTTATAATTCATATAATGTATGTATATTTGAACAAAATAAAATATTAAAGTTACAAATTACCGGACGACTTTTATAAATGAGAATTATTCTAGACAAGTGTATTATAGACTTAGCTTTTCTATCAAACCAAAGAACCTGAAATTTTTAGTATATTTTAACGCTGACTTCGTGCTTTGCAAACAAATTGCGTGTTTCTTAGACTTCCTGTTGTTTAAGTTCAAAACCAGGGTGTGAAAGTGTGTTCCTTGAAGGAACTCTGCGGTGGCGTAAGAGAGTCCACAAGATACATCACTTGGATGGTTCTAGATCCCCCAACCTCCGCTAATGATTTAACCATCCGACCATTTATTTGGGCCTCTCCTTCTGGCCTCGTCCGGAGTCCTGAGGGTGTGTCGGGCAGATGTGTTCAACGCCAGCCCAAAAACTCCTCCATTTCGAACCACTTCCTCGCCTCACCATTGCCGAATTTTGCTCTGACAGAGCAGCATTATTTGTAATTACTCATACTCCCGCATCTATCCAATCGGAAGCAACTTTGAAACCCAAAATAGGGTTTAAAATTCAACTGCCATGGCAACATGCCAAGCCCAAACCCCGAATAACTTTCGTATATAACGGTAAACATAATACTTGTATATATAGAAAGTATACATATATAGACATAAAAGAGACATAAAGAGGGAGAGAGTTGTGTGTTTTTCTGGCGTCGCGTCGAAGGGTGTCGTAATTTCGTTTCGTTGCCAAAAATAACCCAAACTCCATTTTGTCAAGCACTTGCCGAAGGATGATGGATCAGCAGCAGCAGAAGAGTCCAGGACTCTTTCTTCCCTTTCTTCTCTCAGGATGTGGGTCTGATTCATGCCGCTTTGCTTACATAAGCGAAATGAAGTCAGCATTCGCCCTATAGACATACATATTCCCATTTAACGAAAGGGATCTCATACACTCGCATCGAATTGGAATGATTTTGACTACGGATGTCGATGAATTACATAAAAATACATATGTTTACACATATGTATCTTGGAATGGAAATATATAGGCATGGAAATTCTTTTATTTCAAATAAAAATCTACACAACATTCTTACTGAATTTTTTCGTCAAGTACATAATATCTTTTGCATTTAAACTTCTATATTTTCATTGTTATTTGCATTAAAAAAGAGTCATTTTGTCAATAAGATTTCTGTCGAAGTTTAACAATAATTTGATTTATTTTAAAGTACTTCTGCGTTTATAAAAACGATAAATATTTTTATACTTTTCTGTATAAATAATCGGGGTTTGTTCTCCTACTTTGCTTCTTCAATGAAGTTCCATTTGTTCTCCCGCACTTATTTCTAGAAGAGTCGGGGTCTGGCTTTGTTCCCTCCCACTTAGTCCTGTATCCCGTATTCCTGTATCCTGTATCCTCCTTTTTGTGCTAACCTTTCTCTGTGGCGCCAAGTGAAAGTGAGCGAGACGGCAAATCCGTGCTGAAATTTCATTTGTCCTTTTGTGGCAGCAACCACAAGGATATTTCTGGAAAGAGTGGGAGTGGTGAGCGGAGAAGAGCCGAAAAGTACGGATGTCGACGAGGCGCACGCACTTTATGGCTCAGCATTTTCGGGGGTATTTTTTATGCCGGTATACTCACACACATACAAAATAATACTCTGGTACATAAGTAATAAACATACAGGGTGTTCCACATGGCACGTTTTTTTTAATTCCGCTCTAAGTCCCTCGAAGGAGTGAGAGACTCCGCCCACTAGTCTCAAAAAATATTTTTGTTTAATGCTTTTAGCAGGTAAGCGAGTACAGGTAAGCATGAAAATGCAAAATGACCGAGGGAAAGACTAGAAAATTGACATATCCATAAGAAAAATGAAGACAAGTTAGAAAAATGGCGCCTGATCTGGAAAACTATTTCTTAGATAAGGGAAAATATATTTTAAGAAGCTTAGAAATGTTAGCTGTCGGTTAATAAAAGATACGAATTTAATAGTTACAAATGCCTAACATAGAATGCTGTTGATCAACTTCAAATTCTTAAACTTAAGCTAAAGTCCAATACAAAATAGTATGTTGAGCCTATAGCAAAACACCCCACACTAAAAATTATGAAAACATTTCCTAAAAAATCATTAAACTTGTTAGGAGTTTTGATATTAATTGGTTTTTTATATGTATATTTGCTATCCTTCATTATTTCATTTATTAAGTTTGAAATATTGTATCTTATTGTCGTAATTGCATTTTTGTAAAGGTCTGGAAACTTGTATCCCTCATTTTCTGCTTTTATTCTGCCAAACTGACCAGGCACCCTCAAAAAGTGCGATGTGACCAAGTTTGATAAGCTAACCAATACACATGTAAATGCATAATGCAAAATTTGCTAACACGCTGACCTTCAACATTGAATAAATGGAAGGAGTAAGAGAGATAGAAGTGCGATAAAGAGAGGGGGCGAAGGGAGGCGAAGAAACAGACCCAGGCAGCGAAAAAAAACCAGAAGAAAAGGAAGTGGCGGATTGACGAAGAGCTAAAAATATGCAACCATGCACCACACACACACGCACACAGCCAGAGAAGCCGCCGAACCACTAATACAAACACAAATCGTGCGATTTTATAACATGAAATTGAAATTTGCTGCATGAAAACGAAATTTGCAACATGCCGAAAATGAAACGCAGTCGCTGCCCGCGTCGCAGTCGCAGTCGACGTTGCCGCTTGAGTTGGAGTTGCAACGAAGATGCTCTTCGCTCTCTTCGCCAAATGCGGGCTGGAAGGAGGGAGCTGCGCGCGCATTAGAATCGCTTGCAACAGCGACGTCGACGCCGGCAGCGCTGCCTGCGCTTCGGTTTTCAAGTGCAAGGTGCTTCCACCCCAACCCGTCCTCTGTCATTGGCCCACCACCACGTTCGAGTTTTTCAAGTTCCAAGGGCAACTGCAGCGGCAGCGCAGCAGCTGCGCTTGGAAGGCGTCGGCAGAGGAGCAGCAGAAGAGCAGGTTCTGGAACTTCTCTCCACTCCACTCTCTTTTGGCATGCTCTCGGTCGGTCTCTCCTCTCTCTATTCTGCAGACCTTGAAAGCAGCTTCTCGCACACACTCTCACTCCTTTGCCCTTCTTCTTTTTGCAACTCCTACACACTAACAAGCAGGATTAATGTGTGTAATTAAAATAAGGTGTTAAATTTTATCAAAATATATTTCTTGTAATTAACTTTTGCATTTGATCCTTTAAAATACTTCGATTTATTCTATGATAATTGTAACTTATTCAATTATCCTGGGCTTATATTGCGTATTAGGTTATGTGTTAATTTGAAAAAAAATTAGTTTTCAAAATTTCATCCACTTTCCAAAATCCAAAAGTTGTTTGCTTATTATAAAAGAATAATCAAGAAGCGGATCCACTTTTTTCACTGTGCTTTGCAATGATTGAAGCATAAGCAAAAGCAGAATAAGACTTGAGTGGGTAGAAGTGTAGAACAGGCTTCTTCTTTCGTCGTCTTCTACTCCCCCCTCATCAAATTTTTCCCAATTCTCTTGCACTGCCCACTTTTTGACATTTCGCCCACTTTATCCTGTTCTTCCGGTTTTTGTTTTGTCCGCTTTCCTGTTTTGGAACCCTAATCCTGCCCCGCAAAAGTCCCTCGTCCTACCGGGCGTTTTCTTCTTCCTTTTCGATCCCCCTTTCCTCTGGAGATTCGCTTATGTAACGCCCCGAAACGTGTTTGAAGCTTGGGGCTTTGTGACAACATTCTATGTATCGAAATTGAATGAAATTTCTTTTCGTTTCAGGTTTTTATTTATTAGAGGCATAGCAAAATATCGAATGGTGAGTTTGAGATGTTTTTACGAGGGGGAAATGCTTACAGAATTTGTAAATATTATTATGGTATTCCTTTGGGTGCCCTCACCTTATCACTTATTTTATATTGCTAGAGTTATAACAAAAGTTATTTGTTTGCTTTTCTGTTATCAGTTTCTTACTTTAGAAATATGATTTATAGACAGAGCCTTATTTGTAGTATACATTTGGGGTTTGGATTTTTACTTTCGCTTGAAACGAATTTAAAAATTTTTGGCATGGCTTTAATTTAATCTGGTACATCTTGGAGTCTTGAAAATAACATTTAATTTAAAATTAATAAAGTTTCAAGAGGATTCTGAATAGAAAAGGAGAACATACAAATATATAACCTGCGTAAACGTAATTTTTTGATTTATTTTTTTTTCTTATTATTTTTTATTTTTTACATACAAATTCTTCACATTTTTCGCCGGCTTTTAAAATAATTTCAGATACTGTTCTTTTTTGGAACATTCCTATATGTTTTTGGAAAAGGAAGACGTATGATAAAGTCCTATATATTAATTTTCAATTTGTTTTATATTTATAAAGAAATCCTTTATATAATATAACATTTTTTAATCAACATATTCCATTCAATTGATTTTCTCATCTAACCATTTTGGCTTGCACTCCCTTTTTGGCATTGCCAGGGAACAAATGAGTCATTTGTTTTCCTTTTTTTGCAACTGTTGTCCTGTTGTCCTGCCGTTCTCCTATCCTCTTCCTGCTTCCCTCTTTCCTCTCGCTTGCTCCCTTCCCATTTCAGTTTTGCCATTATCTATGCCAATGTTTTCCTGTTGGCCCAAACTCCTGTGTCTGTGTGTGTGTGTCTTTTTTGCAAACTCCAACAAAACACGTGGTATCAAATGCTGGCCGAAAAGCCGTGGGCCATAAATAAACCTCAATCCTGGAAACCCTGGAAACTCCGATTCCTGGTCCCCCCGTCCACCCAACTCCATCACTCCTGCCCACTCTCCCAAAACAGGCAACAACAAAAGGCACAGGCTTCGTTTGAGTGTGAGCGAGCGAGGGATACAAGTCAAACTCCCTTTGCTCTCACTCTCACTCCTGTGGGTGCCATGGGTCCCCCACTTCCCAAGCTCTCTCCCACTCCTCAAGTCCTCTCCCACTCCTTTCGCTCTCGTTCGCTCTCAGCGCAGCCGCCGTACAAAAACACCACCAAAGGCAATCGGCAACTCCGCCTTGTCTGCTCCCCACCTCAGTCCTTCTCTTTCCCTCGCCCATCCCTCTCGCTTGCTCCTCCTGTTAACATTTTTGCGCGTGTCGCTCTCTCGCCTCGCAAACTCCAAAAGGAGCTCGGAACAGGGGGATAGAGAGCAACAGAGAACTTTCCATGTTCTTGATCGTGAATTTTCTATGCTACTGGGCCTTGGAACCTTGAAAAATGATTGTGGTGGAACAAAAGGGATGGGGAGTGGAGGCTGGCAGTGGAGATGTTGGAGAGTGGGTGCGAAACGGGGGGAGTTTGGCGCAGCATTTGCCGCATTACGTCAGTGCGTCAAAAGGAAACTGCTGTCTCTGCTCCACTCTTTCCTCCTGCTCTGTCTCCTTTGGAGCTGGGAGTTTCGGATGTGTTAGTGTGTGTGAACTGGTAGAGAACCTCGATTCACAGTTGCGGCAAAAATAATAGGTTCATTTAAGTTTATCCCAAACTTTTTATCAAATAAAAAAAGTATCTTTTGGAAATATTACTGCTATCTTTCATAATTCATGATACATCTTTAAAAAATATTTATTTTGGCAAAGTCTTTGGATATCTTAATTACATTTCATTAAATTACTTTTGGCATAAAGAATATTATTAATTATGCATCAGTTTTTGATGAATCTTAACTGGTGTATTTTCTCAGGAATTATTACAAGGAATATTATTTTGTCATTGGTATTTCTCTACATTTAAACTCTTATTTATTTTACCACAACTGTAGATGTATGGCTATTCATGTTAGTGTGGGTGTGCATATATTTGCACATGGAACATTTTTCCATTTTCCTAGGCCAGTTTTTTTTTCATTATTTTCCGCCTCTTGGGTTTCCTTTTCATCGCATTCATCTGGCTTCGCTCCGTTCTGTCCAGCTCCCTTCTATTTAGCCGCCCATCTTTCCACCCAATTTTCCTTTCTTTTTTTTCTATGGAGTTTTTCTAGAAGTTTGCGAACATTCTCTTCCTTAGCCGAGGTCGTGTCTCTATGTGTGTGTGTTGTGGTAGTGGGCGTAGGAGGAGAAAGAGATGGAAAAGAGTAAAAGTGGGAGGCACAAGGTGTTCCATGTTGAGACTCTACACTCCACTTCCACTCTCTCTTCGTTTCTCCTTCATTCACTCTCCCCACAGAAACTTCTAGTTGGGATCTTTCGCTTTATCGGCTTGTTACTACACTGGGAGAAAATGTGGCATGTATTTAAAAAAAAATGCGTAAAAAAAAACCAATGAATTCTTAATAAATTAAAAAAAATTATGTTTGAATAAAAAAATTCGCAAATAAAGATTTTTATTTTTAACTTTACGTTGGTATGGTTTTTTTGGGTGCATATGTTCCAACGCATTCTGAATCTGTTTATTTTTACTGCGCACTTTGTTAGCCGATTTTGTTGCGTAGATTGCCGCTTTGTGGCAACACACACGTATTTATGTCCATATTTATGCTTATATTTATGCTCATATTTATGCTCGTATTTATTTCTGCGGTCGTCCGAGTGACTCATAAAAGTTTTTTTTTCGGAGGGCGGGGACTACGAACTGGATGGGGTGGCTTTTATGCTTAGCCAAAGGTTTTCCCAAAGGCTTTTACACGCCTTAATAAAGTTCGGAAAGAAGAACATATTCGACATAAAATCGGAGAGAAGAAAGCTGAGGTCAGGGGACAAAATTTAGGAGTAAATAAAATTGGAGAGTTACCATAATTATAATCCTATTTTATGCTCTTACAAATGTTGCTTCAATTTTAATTCCAACAAAATCTCTACACCAATAATTCCAACTAGCATTCCAATTGGAATTCCATTGGAATTTTTCGGATTTTCTTGTAGAAAAAGATTAAAACAAAACTCCAACACCTCTGACGCTTTTATTAACTACCCCTTCTTCCATAGCAAAATTTATAGAAATTTGTTCTGTGCCACGTCATTCGCTTGGCTGCTTTTCCTTTGTTTTTCAGCTTTTCTTTTTTTGTTTTCTTTTTTTTTTGCCGCTTTTTGCGAATGAAAATGAAAGTTCTGGCAAATACAAACACACTGGAGCAACCCCCAAAACACATACACTCACACATAGCACAGACGCCGAAACATGGCATGTGGTGGCATACAGAAAGAGCTCCACAAAATATTGGAGCTCCTCCCATCAGGAAATTACCACTCCCCCTCGTTCTCCTCCTCCTCTCCGAACTCTGCTAAAAATTTCATTTATTTTTATTTTTGGTCATTTATTATGGCAATTTTAAATTTTGCGCTAGGGCCCCAACTCTTCTGCTCTCACTCACTCTTGTTGTGCGTGTGTGCAGTCTGCGACATGAATATCAGGCCAGCTGGCGTCACAGCGGTTTAGCAGGTTAATTACATGAGACCAGACCACACCCCCCGAACTCCCTCATTTCCCACACCGACTTGTTGCAAGTCTAGATGGGTAAATGGAGGTTTTAGACTTGTAAATTCTCACTATTTCGATATTTTACAAGGTTTTTCTTTCAAAATTTGGGAATTATCGTAGGTTTAGCCTAAAGATATAGCTTTGGCATCTTAAAATAAATTTTTATATATTTTTTCCTCATATTTGTTTATTTATCGATTTTTTTATCGATATATTGAAGGTATTTTAAAAGAATACAAAGAATACAAAAAATAAATTTCTATAAAATCGATATTTATATAAAATAGCAAGTTAATATATCGATATGCATTATACGCTTATCGACCCCAACTACAGGATATAAAACTATGATTGGTGACTTCAATTAAAATATTAAAGTAATTGTAAAAGAAATACAACAAATAAATTTCGATAAAATCGATATTCATCGATATTCAATTACAAGTTAATATATCGATACGCATTATACCCTTATCGACCCCAATTACAGGATATAAAACTATGATTGGTGACTTCACTTAAAATATTAAATAAATTCTAAAAGAAATACAAGAAAATAAATTTCGATAAAATCGATATTCATATAAAATTACACGTTAAAATATATCGATATCCATTATACCATATTGCTCATCAATTACGGGGTATAAAATTATGCATGGTGACTTCACTTGACTCAGTTTTGGCAGCCGGCTCTCTCTCTCAAGCCCAGTTCCATTGTCATGCAATTTTATTTGTGGCAAAAAAATGCGATGCAGAAGGGATAATAAAAAAATCGGAGAGTTGGACCTTTGTTGCACTTTCCACAAACATAGCGTCATGCGATTTTTTTTGCTGTCATTTGCCTGCGGACCGTTACATCCGCTCTTATGGGGGGGAATTGTGACAATTGGAATCGGAATTGGATTAATGCGCCTGGCTGGTCCAAAAGTTTCCCCCACAAACTCCACTGTCCCCCTTAAAATAAAAACTCCTCCCTGTTGGCTGATCACATTTTTGCATGTCTGTTTAACCCTTTTAGGTGCAATTAGACCATGACCGTCATCGATGCACGGCTAAAAAGAAGGGGAGTCTTTAACGAAATAAGTTCTGGAAATCCTCATTGACGTACGTAAATTAATATAACTTTAAATAAGATGTTGATGAAGATTGATAAATATTATAGATTTATCCTTAAAATATTATAAAAGAATTTTGTTCCACTCTGATCAGTTTATTATTATTTTTAACATCAAAATAATATACAAATCTTATACGTAAACATATATTTAATAGTTTTACCATTTGTGAATAATTATATATCTTTTTTCTCTGAATTAGTCTAAAAATTGTGATAATCTTTATATTAGTAGACCCTGAAAATAATTAAAATCTTTTATTTTGCTTCGTTTTCTTTAGAGTGTCTTTAAATTATTTAAGGCAGACTTTCCCACAGGATTCCAATTACCCCTTTTATTTGTAGTTTTGAATTTGGAATTGCCTCAATTGTGGACTTACGTAATTTCTGATGGTCTCCCCCCCACTGTCAAAGAAAAGAATCATATAAATCAACACATCCGCTCAAGTTCCAGGAACCGCCCATTTCAGAAGGCCCCGTCTATTTCATTATAAAATGAAAACCAAATTGTTGCTATTCATTTTGTAGGAGACTGACTCTTCCCTGATGGGGGAACCGAAACCCAGACCGAAACTGAAGACTGTCAGCGTGCGTAACTACGCATTTGCCAGGCGGATTGGAGTGGACGTGGATGTGGATGCGAGTGGAGGAGCCACAAATGGCAGGCGGGCAAAAATTTCGGGGCATAAATCACATTGACATGCTAAATGGTAAAAGGCCTGAGTTCCTAGGAATAGAGAACACTCTTGGAATTATAGAAATTATAGAAATTATTTATAAAAAAAAATGTAATATTAATTAAAGAAATAGCTATAAAAAATCTTTTGTGGAACCACAGATTACATAGGGGGCGAAATACTAAAATGTTTTCTTTGTAATACTCTTAGATTTCTTATAATAAATTCCTCAATATTTTATTAACTTAAACTAATTTTCTTAGAAAATATTTAATAAAAAAGGGTATTCCAAATCCCTGTAAAATCTCAAGACTTCTTCTTGGTCTTATCAAATTTTCGGCCTACGATCCCGTAGATCGGAGTATGGGAAAAATATGCCTCCTATTGGGAGACCCTGAAAACATCTGCTTAATCAGAGCTAGACGATCCAAGCAGAGCCTCAAAATAAGCAGGAAAAAAGCAGAAAAAGCGGAGACATTCTGGTAAATTAACAAATTAAAACGGACTGAGCTCAAGATCTCGGCGAACTTCGCTACGCAGATATCGGAAATTTTTTTTCGGTGCGTTCGGTCCCGTTTTTTGTTGGTCTTTTTTCTTTTTTTTTATGAATCTATTAATTTTCTACGACCATAGATTTCGTGAGCCTAAAGCAATCAAAGTGCCGCCTATAAAATAGGGGAGCGACCCAAAAAATTTGCATGTGCCCCGAAAATTTGTGACTGGGAAGGAGCGTCAATCTATAAAAAAAGAAACCGAAGCGAGTCACAAAAGTTTTCTTGGAAGTTATATCATTTGATTGGCAAAAAATGTATTAAAAAGGGCAGTAAAAAATTGCTGGATTTGATCATGAAAACCCTGGATGATCCCTCGGCTTGTTTGCTTTTAATTTGCAGATTTTTTTAATGTATCTAAAAGATTATGTATATAATTTATATATTTAAAAATAAAAATTCCTATAAAAATAACAGTCTTCTTTTTTATTTTACTTCTTTTTTTTTACTTCTCTCTAGTTTCATAATTTCTATTGTTTTTTTTTCCATATTATAATTTACTTTTCAACCTTTTAGCTTAGCAATCATCAAGTTAATTGACTGCCATTAATTTTGAACTTTTTGTTGGCCAGCTCATTGGGTTTTTTTCATGGAAAATGCTAAATTCATTAGCTTGGCTTGTGCGAAAACTGCATCTGTGTACTGGCAGCACCCAAAATGCTGCAACAAATCAAGTGGAAATTGTGGAAATTGGCTAACGAGGCAGCGACGACGGGCGGCTGCGGGTTGAATGGCCCACAATCTCTTGGCCGGGTTGAGTAAATGAGTGAGTTGGCCCAGAGCAAACAATGGCCACTTCGTTAACTGCTTATCAATGGCAAAAGGCATAACTATAGGGAAAGGGAAAGGAGTTGCAGTAAGAGAAGTTCTATCCAAAGCCAGCTGCAAAAACAAATTATCTTTTGACAAATTGTTTGGTGTCAACGCCTGGGGAATTGATGGGCCGATGGATGGACACGGGTTCTTACAGAGATAGAAAATAACATAATAACAAATTGTATATTTATATGAAATATACATATATCAAAAAAGATTATTTAAAAAATTTCCAAAGCAGAAATCCTAAAAGAAATCATGAAAATATATTTGCTATGGAATATTTGGTAATTAAAATATTTAAAATGATATTTCTAGTAATTTCAATCAATATAATAGCAGAATTAATATTTAAGTTTGCTGTAACTGTATCAAAATAATTTTTATAATAAATAATACCTAACAACTTTATTTTAAATCTTAAATGTTAATAGTCTCTGCAACTTAATCACCTTTTTTGTTAATAACTTTTTCCAGTGCACCTCTGGGCCGCAACAGGGCGTGGCTTTCGATGCCTAATCAGTTGGCAAACCAACCCGTCCGTCCGGCTGTTAGCTAATAATAGGAGAGTCTCAAGGAGGCGTCGGCCGTTTAGGTGTTTAAACTTTTTCATGGCCAAACCCATGGCGAATGCAATTGCAGTTGCAACAATTGTAGAAACAAAAAAAAAACTCTCAAGGAATGGCTAAGAAAAGAGGGACCCAGCTAACAAAGTAAGCGATAAGCCCAAAGAGAATGCTGGCCCAAACAAAAGGCATGAAAAGTGAAACAAATGGCAGTGTCAACGTCGCCAATTGAGTCGTTTGGCGGAGTCTTTCCCATATGAGCGGGTCGCCACACTCCTCCGCAGCCTTGGACTTGACGATGGCTTTGTCGCCGTCTAGGTTTCAAGGCCCCTCGGCACCCGCAATCCCTTGCGGATCTGCCCTTCTGCCACACTCTTTGACTCCCAAGTCATATGCAAATGCCCCACAGCGCAGAGACTGAGGGCCTAGGCAACAACACATCTCAGCACCACCAGCAGAAGTATCAGAAACAGCAGAAACAGCACCACCAATACCACCACCACCCGAGCAGCGGAGCAACCATGCAACCATGCGGCCGGGCACTCAGACATCCGAACGAACACTCATAGGCCACAGCCCACACGACTCCCCACAACAAAAGACAGACAGTGGAACAACGTTTTAAGGGCTAAATTGTAGGGAAAATAAAGTTATATTTACTTTTCTAATATTAATTCCTGTATAATGTACGTGTGACGTTGTGCCACTCTCTGTATCTTTCAAAAATGTTGATAAGAGAGATTTTACACCTTTAACCTAATACTTAAAACCTTTTATACTTATTCGGGGTAATCCCGCGCTTTCAGAAGTATACTTCTTAAAAATTGTACTCAAATTGAGTAAAAACCATCTCAAAGTAAGAACAAATGGACTTGGTCATTATTTGAGTACTTATTTTCTCATTTTTAATCCATTTTTCCTTAAAAATTATATCTGAGTACAAAAACAAAACTTACAAAATAGTCAACTTACAATAGTCAACGGTCCCTGAGATCTAAAAAACTAAAAAACAAAACTTACATGGCTCTTTGAAAAGCTCTCCTTAATTTTTGCTCGGATATTCTAACTGGCTCTTGACTTAAATTAATGCTGTTGTTGTCGGGCTCCTAGCTAGACCTTCAAGGCCCAACCCTGTTTTAAAAGAATCTTTGGTCTAAGTTAATTTCCTTATTACTTAAATCATCATCCTTAGTGACTCTTCACTGTATCTCAAGTATGCATGGGTCTTTGGCTGTGCGGATTCTAAAGTTAACCGCATGACGAATCACTTCGCATAAATTGAAACGCTACGTTGCATGCACCGCGTCTGGTTAGAGAAAAGAGGCTCGAAAAGGGGGAGGCAGGGGCGTAGAAGGGGACAGGCAGAGCCAGGGAAGGAGGCAGGGGAGTGAAGGTGGCCTCTGGGGAGATTTGTAGCTGTGGCGGCTCCTTCAGCGAAATGTGCGTCGCCGTCGCCTCATAATTCTTCAAATGCGTGTGGTGGGTCTCAGGGGGGCTGGCAAGAGGGTTGTAGGGTGCAAGGGCAACAGGGCGGTACACTAAAATTATTTGTTTATTTGTTGAAAATTAAAAATAATGAAAACGGAAATAAATTCCTGTGAAACTATTCTATAGTCTCCTTAATTAAATATATTTTTTTAATTTATTAAGTAAAACAAATATTTTTCCCAAGTGCAAAAAAGGGGATTCGGTAAAGGGGGGACAAGGCACAAAACTGACGCGTTGATGAAAGCCCCATATCTCCGTCTCTGTCCCGGTGCCTGTCTGCATTGCCGTCGCCGTCGCCGTTGCAGTCGCAGCTCGTTAAATCGAGCGGCAGACCCCCTCTGCAGCCCCTGAGGCACCATGCCCCTGGGGCTTAGCCCGCAACTGCTAACAATTTATTTGCGTGCATGCTAATTACGCATACATTCACTCACTTACCGTGTGTGTCTGTGTGTGTGTGTGTGTGCGTTTACTTATCAAGATTACTATGATAATTCTTTCTCGGCTTTTCTTTTGTGCAAAAAAGAGTTGAAGTTCTTAACCCTAGAAAGAGGTAAAGCTTCCATGAATGAATTGATTCCGAATATGTATGTTAATTCAGGGAAGAACTTCACCTTTGATGGAAGAGATAATGATGTTTGTATGTTTTATTTATTAAAATATTTAAACAAAATAATTTTCTAAATAAAATAAATAATACTTATTTTGTTACTGAGTGTATAATATTTTCTTTTCATTATTTTTGTAGTTAATTTAAGTTCAGAATATTGACTCCTTTTCTTAAATCTTTCAGAACTTTTCCAGGTTTCTCTTTTATGGAAATTTATATATTGGGAATTTGCAAATAAACAATTATTTTTATTCTTAAAAAGCCATTCAATGTCACTCTAAATCAGTGATGCCCACACAAATACAATGATATGTGACTTGCATTTCTGTGCGTATGAGAAAAACAAAGTTGGCTTCGCGCGAGACGTTGCGGTTGCCAAAGCAGTGCAAAGCATTAAATTTTAATGCTTTGCACTGCTCTGGCAACCGCACCACTCGACCTCTCTTTCTCTGTCTTCTCTACTGCTGCTGCTCACGTCACGTTTACACTGTCTGTGTAGCGGCAGAGAACCGGCAGAGTTTTTACCAACCACAAGTGGCGGGGGCTTGGGCATCACTGCTCTAAATTCTTTAGTTCAATCACCTGTCCTTTTCTTGTTTACAATATTTAAATCATCTCCATTTCACGTACCTTTCTTCTTTATTCACTTCCATCTGTCGACAATTTGCAAGCTTATATTATTTTTAAAAATCTTTAACAAATAATTCTTTTAGTATCAAATTTAATTCTTATTTCACTCTCCTGCCCCTTTCTTGTTTAAAACATTTAAATCATCTTAATACCACGTACTTCTCGGCTGCTTAATTTTCTGTCATCTGCTGCTACCTTTTCAAGAGTAAATGTGTAATTATTTCTGTCTCTTGCGGTTTGTCTTTTACCTGGATTTTCTGCATTTCTACTTCTGCTCTGCGGATTTTGCCTTCACACCGTTTTGTCGTCGAGTTGGAGTGCACTTGAAATGCGGCAGCAATTGCAGTGCAGTAGCAAGGAAAGTTGGATGATAATTTGCAACTCGTTGGAGCCATTAAAGTATCACTCTCGTTCTCTCCCCCTATTTACTGTCTTTCTCCCTCCTTTCTCCCCATTTCTCCCTATTCTCTCTGAATGGTTCCTTAACCCTTTCTCTTGGTCGTTGGAGCACGCACTGGCCATAAAAAGGGTTTACCTTTTGCCTGCTACAGTCGCAATGTCTCAGTCACAGACGAGTAGTTCATAAATCCATACTTTAATTGGATTAAAAATTGCTCGACTGGGCTCGGTTTGGTGCACTGAAAAAAGAGTATATACAAAAATGTCTAAATAATAATAATTTAAGGAAGAACTTACATGGCTACACATTGTAGGATTCCAGTTTTGAGTTCTGAGGATGAGTTTTGGCATGAAGAAAAAAGTGAAAAATCTTACTATTTATAAAAGCTTTGCCATGCAGCTAAAATTCCCAACTTTTTATTTTGGTATTGCATAATTCACGGATGGGCACCGAATTTAAAGGTCGGAGCACGACATTATAACCCTGTTTAAAAATCACGAGACAGAGTAGAAACCCTCCTTACTTTTTGACACTATTTACTCTTCAAATACCAATTATAGATTAACCTAAATATTTAATAAATATAAAATTTAACACAACTTACTTTAATATTTCTTCTTGTTCATATACAGATTTTTTTCACTGTATTTTTGAGCATTTCGTGAGGTAGGGGTGAAGCTGACTTGGGTCGTTGTCTCTTTATTGTCATAGGAGCAGCCGACTTGTCTAACAATCTCCACTCGAAGCGGAGTGAGACCCCGACCCAGACCATGGATTGAGACAAGCCCGTCGTCGTCTGGGGCTGGGGAACAACTTTATTATCTAACTTGAGCGACATGTCGATACGGATTAGGGTCACACGTATCGCCGAGCAAATGCAAAGCCGACAATTGGGATTACGAGCGAGTGTAAGTTGCCGCCGCCGCCCCAGCTGCACCTCTGAAAATAGTTAGAAAATAAGCCAGGCCCGGCCTCTATCTGAATTTATCTTGGATGCATCCGGTGCAGGGTTTTGCATTCATCTGAGGACGAGGTTCTGGCGTGGGCAGAACCGAAGAGCCATTGTCTGGGCCCTTTTTTAATGAACCCTTGAACTTGACACGGCCGCCAGCCAGGGCCATGTTGCATTGTCTGGCCGGACATAAACAATAATTAATGTGCAGCAGTGTCTCGGGGCAGCAGCAGCCGCAGTGCCAAAAGGCCATGACCAAAAATGCAGGCACACCAACCACAAGGAGAACCCGGAGGAGATTCAGACCAAAAGCCAGAAAACCAGAAACAGAAACGGACCATACAGCAAGCGGGATCACACTAAGAAAAGAGATTAGAAATTTGATAATATTTTCTCTATTTTAAAGGATGTTTTTCTAAGAGTCTCTGTAGTATAATTTTAAATATTTTTTTTTACAATTTAAAAGTTATCTAAGCTTGGAATATTTTAGAAAGCTTTACCGAGATTGTTTCATGATTTTCTTAGGTTCCCAAGCCCTAGTGTTTATTATATATTATTTAAACTGAATTCTCATGGTTTTTTATTGTTCAGTGCATTGTTCAAAGCTTGGTTTGCCTGTGTTTTGGTTTCGCCCTCTGGCCATGCCTTAACTTCGAAGTTCGAAGTTAAAGCTGGTGTAAGGGGAACCCTCTGTTTCCCTTTTTCGAGTGGGTCAGTGGTTAGTTGGGCACCTTTCGACGGGACTGGTGCCCTCGGTTTCCCAGATCTTTGGCAGTCTCCGGTATATATTCGACATTAGAGAAAATGCACACTTCAAATTTATGGCCAGAGGGAGAACGGGGGAATGGGAGATCGGGATCCGGGAATAAGAAATATCTGCCATCTTGCATCTTTCATTTTGAGTGGCAGGCGAGGACATAAAATGAAAACATTTGCGACTGCCAAAGAGGATCGATAACCCTAGAATGGTTTTTAGGGATTTTTGTAGGATTTCAAATCATACAAAAATTAAAGGGGATTAAGAGAATTGTTACTAATATTTTAGAGAAATATTTAAGCTTTTTACCTTATAAAATAATAAAACTTTTATTATTTTATAATGAAAAATAAGAAGCCCTTTACAAATATTTAAACATTTTATATTTGTTCAAATAGTTTTTATTGTAATTTTGATTTTGTCAGACATTAAGGGAAAAAAACACAGAATTTTTATAGGAAAATAAACAATTTAAGCTTAGTTATTAAATTAATAGTTAAGAGACAAAAATGTACTTGACAGGATATGCAAATATATATTTAATTTTTCTTCCAAACTATAATTTTCTTAATCTTATTTCCATCCTATTTCTGGTAAGGATTTCCTAGGGTTAAAAACTTTTACTTGCTTGGAAAAAGGAAGTTCTGCTTTTTATTTTCGTTTGCCATTTGCCATTTTGCGATTTGCCGCTGCCTGACTTCGGGCCAAGTGAGATTTGCGGGTTTCTCGGAGTTTCTGTGATTTTTTGCACCGGAGCCATTTTCAAGGCCAGGCCGAGAGCAAATGCAATTTCAAGTGCCGCCGCGCTCCCACGAAAGGAGATGAAAAGGCCAGAAAAGGCATGGAAAAATAGGGGGTCAGGAAGGGATACGCGGGCAGGAAGACGTTCTTATTTTTATACTTTAATGCCTCGGCGTATCTGTCGACACCAAGTAAAAGCAACAAGCAACAGGAACGAGCAACCAGCAACGAGCAGCGAGCAAGCCAGCAAACCAGCAACATTCACATTGCAACTTCGTGCACCGCGTGTAAATATTGCACCAAAAGGGGGGCAGGGAAGGGTTAAGGCTTCATCGCAGAAGGGTTAAGGGATTGGAGGGAAGACAACGACGACATTTAGTGCTAACAATGTTTGTTCTGGCCAGGCGTCGTGCCAAGGCATCCCGAACTCCGCGGACCAACTGCACAGTGGGCTCAGTTTATAAAAAAATATATTTAGGTATAAATAATAAGACCCTTAAATCAATAAATGATTAAAAAAAAGGTTTAACATAATACAAATATAAAAAAATATACTATAAAAATATTTATCTCTTTTCCACAAATGTATTTATCAGCTTATTACTGTTAACGCCAGAATTCCCAACTAGTTCTAGCATTAAAATAAGGGCTTCCTCTGCTTAGTAAAATTATCAATGGCAATGTAGAAAAATGCTGACTACCTTACAAACAAACCATATCCAACATTTTTCTTTGTATTTAACTAGATTCTTCTGTGTTTCTGACTGTTAAGGCCAACAATTCGCAACTGGTTCTAGCATTGAAGTGAGAGAAACCACTGCTGAGTAAGAAGATGGCTGTCAACCTTTACAAACAATCTTTTATCCAATATTTATCTTTGCTTTTAGCTAGATATTTTTGTATTTTTGACTTAAGTTAAGTTTTACATTTGTTAAATTAATGTGACCATTTTAAGAAGCTCTTTCGATAAATAAAATATTTGTTTAAATACCAGAATTTCCGTATTTTGTAACCACTGTGCCCTGCCCTCGCTGTTTACTTTTGCACACCGCCTTTGTGCTGATCCCGCGACCAAAGGCAGCGCGGGGACCATTGCTGACATAGGGGGGGGGGGGGAAACGTGTACCGTGGAGCTGAAAGACAGAGAGACCAGCCCTTTGGCTGTCGCTTGGGCTGTTTTTCAAGGTTTTCTGGTGGGGGCCGCCCTCATCTCGGAGGCCTCCTCGCCGAGGCTGTCGTACTTGTCTGCCGCGAAGTTCCCGGCATGCCAGCCGCACATTTCGATGTCATTGAGGATCGCAGTGGAGACGGCGGCGGCGATTGCATGACTGATGAATAGTTGCCCGGGGATCGGATTGGATTGGATTGAAGAGGAGTAGGGAAGAGTAAGGAGGAGCCAGGAGGAGCTACAGCCCCTTCTGCAATTGTGTGTTAATTGGGGCGGGTGTGAACCGAATGGGATGCTGTGCGCATTTCCAGTGGCACTGTCTCTGGCCGAGGGGAATAAAATAATGAAAATTATCCTTATTAAATGGGCGCGATCATAAATCATATTTATGGCAATTGAAAGGCGCGCTAAATGCGCGCCTAACCCCTTCCCAAAAGTTGCACCATAAATTCTAAAACTAATTTCCAAAGGCAACCCTTTGAACTTGCCTTGGATTTTGGACCTTAAGCCACCCCTGCGGGGACCATAACCAAATTAGCCCACTTTTGTTGTACGATTTTTTTTGCCCCGCTTTTTCCACTTTTTTCGCTGTTATTTTTCGTGGCATTTTTAAATTGAATTTTAATTTCCTTTTGGAAGCCATAGGAAAAGCCTGGCAGCTAATTTAAATTGAGACACATGCAGGCGCCAAATAATTAAAAGAGCCCCTTTTTCTGGCTCTTTCTTTGTCTAGATTTTTTTTGTACTTTTTCGTACCAACTGTTGGTCCTGAAGCCGAGCGGGAAAAACCCCTGCCCTGCCCATGATGCAGTACATTTTCCACATGAAATAACCACAAAAAGTGAAACTTTTTTTCGCATTGGAAATGGGTTAAATTTAATTGCTTTTGTCATTTTGATTTGCATTTTGCCCCGTAAGCAATTTTGCCAGTGGGCGGGGGTTTGGACAAAACGTTCCCCCGGGTGTCGTCCATCAAGGGGGAGTCTTTGTTGCTGCCGAAACGAAGAAGAAGTCATTTTTCAAAAATTTATTTATATTTTTTTGTTCCGGCCTCGCGGCATAATTAGTAAAAGTCGCTGGGGGGAAGGGTTAAAGGTGGCCACTGTCAGCAAGAAAACGGAGGCCATAAGTTTAACTCTGGATTTGTGCTGGCCTTTGATTTATCGAAGGTCGCTGTCGGGGCTCGCGAGGTCCTTCGTTATCTGCCACTGCAGGCGAACCCTGAAATTGGGATCCCTTTCTCGAAAAAAAAAACACATAAAAACATTATTGTTCGCTTCGATCTGTGGTCGAAAAACAAACGCTTTGATTCTTCTGAGTTCGCGGAAATGGCGTTTTGTAAATGCACAGAGAGAATATTTTATATTTTATACACATTTTAATTTAGAGAATATATTAAGAAAGGGTTAAGATTAAAGACTAATATTTATTTGGATTAAATTGTTTAGCAATTTTTTACAGTTTTATATCTTGTTTAATATTAGATTTTGGATCTTTCTGTGTACTTTGGAGTTTCTCTCGAGTGCTTTTCGAAACCATATCATTATTTATGGCGATCGCTGAACCAAACTGAGCTAAGCCAGAACTTGACACTTTTTTTGTGTGGGGCCATGGACATTGTGTCACGATGAAATGAATACCACATGCTTAGAGGAAAGCAACTGAAGGGGATCGGGATGGGGATGGGGATCGCGTGACAAAAACAGAACATTTAAATGGCATTTGGCGGGGAGAGATTTATAAGGCCAGCAAGCAAGTGTAAATATTTGGAATAAATCATCCGAGAATGTCGGCGGGGCGAGGACTCCAATTAGCGGCCGTCGAGAATTCCATTTTCCCATTGCAGTTCATCAGTTGCTAACGCGACCCCACACCGCCCACAGGGCCCAAGGAAGACCCATCATATTCTCTCTGGTATATAGTATGTAGTATCTGTGAGTTAAGATCTAAATACCCCAACGAACTATTTATAACGCAATCACGCAAAGGCTGGGAGGAGGATCCGGATCCGCCGGCTGGCAGGGAGGGTGGAGATCTCAGCTGGAGTCGGAACGTGATCCCGAGCCGATAGCCCCATCACGATTCGCGATTAATCAGCCGGCAGCTGGCGGAGGAGAGCTCATCATGGCTGAGAAATCACTTTTTATTACACTCGGTATGAGGTGGGCTTAAGGGGATTTTCGGTATCTTTGAATTTATTTTTAGGAAAAAAAGGGATATATTTCAAGATTTTATTTTATTTTTTATAAGAAATATGACAAATAATAATGAATAAAATATAGATTATGCCAGGGAATATAATAAAGTTTGTGAACTTTTATAATTTTGCATATTCAGAATCCATTAATATTATATCTTGGTATCTATTTTGATTTTAAGGTTTCATTTAATGATTAATTACTTGAATTATATTCTAAGTTAACCCTGGACTTCTGGTACTATCCCTTTTTTTGTACCTCTTAGTCCACGCACCAATTTTCTACCAGATTGCAACAAAGTTGCAACTCCAGATGGAGTCGTGGTTAAATAATTAAGTGCCCATTGTGCGGTGGCTTTAAAAACGTGGAAGATCTGGAATGGAGGAGAGACGGTGGCGACTATTCTATCCGCACATGTCGGGAGTCCGAGAAACCTCCTGCCTTACTTTAATTTCAGCTCCTTGTGACACACATAGATGCACATGCCATATACTACTTACTATATGTAGTGCAGAGATGATGATGATGATGATGATGATGATGATGATGACGATGATGATGATGATGGTGGTCGGAATGGGGGTCTACCTACTGACACCGACTGTGCTGGCTACAATTGTGTCTGCTGCCTCCTTCCCTGGGTTATATAGACCCCTGAAAGGCCCCTTAAATACCCCTGAAATCCTCCTGGTTCCCTCTATCGCATTCTCCCTTTCAACGATCGTTGTGCAATCAGTGGAGCATTAAGTGCGATCGCCTTCGCTTTTGGCTGCTACTTCTTCTTCTACAGATGAGGATATAACAATAAGGCTAGATTTTAGATAATAATTATAATTCAGGTTCCAAACTAAAGTATAATCTTTATGGCCATTTTAAGTCACTTTCTATACATGAAATTTTTAGTATTGTTATAAAGATCAAGGTATTATCCAGGATATAGTAAATATACAAATAAATAAATTTAATTTGATGTTTATAATCATTCTAAATCGATTTTAAGTTAAGGTTTTTAGATAAATGATTTACTACCCCAATTTATGAGAGTAAAAATCGTTTTTTGTGCCTTTTATCGAAGTGTTATCGATATATAAAATGTTTGAAGCTATCCCTATATCTTTATATAATATAAATCAATTTAGAGTTAGGAAAAATAACTAATTTACAGGAAAATAATTGATTGCTATTTAAGGCTTCCAGATAAACCCTTTTCAACCCTAATATATTAAAATAATCGTATTTTTCTTTTTTTTATCGGAGTTATATCGATATATATATTTTTTTTTAGTCATCTATTTATTATTTATTTGGTTTTTGAAGAAATTGATCGTTATTTAAGTCTCCAGTCCCTACAAGTCCCACCACATGTGTATCCTCGCGTTCAGCTGCCTGTTCCATTTTTATGCTGTGGCACGTAAAGCTGGAACATTCGTTCGCATCGGTTGGATCGCCAGAGATCGGTGTACAATGTTGGGTACATAGCCCGGTTGCCACGCTATATAAGGCCATACAGTATGTGGAGTGGAATTCTGCGCCAGTGTGACGGGGGAATCTGCAAGTTGGCGCTGTTGTTGGGCACTAAATAAAAGCGAAACTTGTTTGCAATTTTTTTATTTTCTTTTTTTATTTTACTTTTTTTTTAGTACCCCTTTCAGTGCGTCGCCCATTGTTCGTTGTGTGCTTCTTCATCTGCTCCGGCTGTCTGTCTGCTGGTTTGGGGCCTTGAATGGGATCCTATCCTGCCTCTCAAACTTGAACTTGCCCTGGTGTGTGTGAGTGTGTGTGTGTGAGAGAGGAGTGCGCGAGGAGTGGGAATAGAAGTGAGTCTTTAGCTGTCTCTTTCGCTTGTCAGTTGGGGTATTTACAGTCAGAAAAATAAATGGGATTTTATATTAGAATCAATATTTTGAAAATGTAAATTTTTTGGAACTTGGAATATGGAACTGAATGGGTTTTAATTTTTTGTAATATTTAGTGAAGAGCAACTATAACTTAAATATTTATTTCAATTTTTTATCTCTTTCTATGTAAGCGTTCTGTGTTTAATTTATATTATTTTTTTAATCTATGCAATATCTTTCGCATTATTTTCTTTTTGTGTACCTTCCCCTTCATTAGCCCTTTCTCCCCCTCTCTCTCGTCAATTTCTGTTTCTGCGGTTTCTTTCAGCTTCGTTGTTTTCAGTCTTCTTCGCTGCTTTCTGTTTCTGTTTCTTCGATGATATCATGGCTCTCTGCTTCTGAGTGTGTGTGTGTGTGTGTGTGTGACAGTCAGACAGTTGCTACTTCACTTTTTGCGAATCTTCTTATGTTCTCTTCACTGCGTTTTTTTGTGCAACATTATCTCTTTATCAGTTGACAGAGAAGACCTTGAGACGCCTGGCTGCCCATTAAGAATCGCTGCTTAGAAGGGTTCCCAAAAGAGTGGAGCAAAAACGGCAACAGGAAGCTCTTGCTCTCCCCAAAAAAAAAAAAAAAATTTGATATTAATAAATTAAATCAGTTTTATCCAGTACCAACTGCACTTGCCCTTGTTCTTGCCACAAGTCAGGGATCAGGGAAGGAAACCCCAAAAAAGCAGACACCAAATTATAATTATAATAGCCATGATGATAATGAACCATGCCCACTGTTTTTGTTCGGGGTTTTCGGGGAAGCTCGCCCAGGTGGAACAGGTTGGGCGACCACAAAAAAATATGTCACGAAAAGGTGCATTCAAAAAACATAGTAAAAACACACCTTTTGTATATATGTATGTATATGGGCGTAAGTAAAGCTGCACTGGAATAAGGATTTTATTCCTATTATTATTAAAATATTAACACAGTGAAAGGGGTCTAATTAACCTAGCTCCTATATATAAATATTTTATTTTTAGTAATAATAAAAATATTAAAAATTTAAATTTAAACAGGGTACTTTTCATTGCTCTTCTAAATTACAGTTTTTAATTAAAATATTTAACTAGGAATTTTTACATTTTGTTATTGAATTTACAATTAAAAATTTAATCTATTCTTGACAATTCTAGGGAATGACAATGTGTGTTTATTCATTTTAATCAAGTTCTGTGATTTTTTACAGAATATGGAAGGTTAAATCCCAATGAAAAATATTTTAAACTAATATTTAAACAGTTAAAGACCAAATACATTTTTTTTAAGATGATCATTTTAAGTTCTCAGTGTACATATGCATATAAATGTGTATGTATGTATAGCCCGAATACCCTTTGCACACACTTGACGCTCGCTCATATTTTGGACATCTTTGGACATATTTTTTTATGACAACGAAAATTTGACAGGCAGACGACCAAAACCGAAAGGAAGGGACGAAGTGCAAGCAAACGGAGCATAAAACAAAATTATAATAATTATCGAAACTTTTGTTTATGAGAAACATCAGGAGCTGGAGCTGCCTGAAATTGCATGTGTCTGTCTCAGCCCATTTGCTTAATTTTATTGCCTTGGGAGTACATTTGAAGATTCGAAGAAATATGGTTTTTATAGGAAAAAAAATAAAGGAATATAAAGATCAATGAAGATCAATTACAATTACCTTCTATCATATTAATTAGATATTTATGCAATTGTATTTTAATTGAGATTACTTTAAACTTTATCAACGTAAGGATTCTACAATTATATGTAAAAAAGTTATCAATGTGATTTTTCAAAAGATTAGCGAAAACGTACATTTTATATGTTTAAAAAAATATAAATATTATATAAATATTAAATTATAAATATATTCATAATTATATAAATATTATAATAATTCCAAGAAACAAAATTGCACACTTGCAAGGTCAATTCCAAAACTGCAACCTATTCATAAATTAACAGAAGCTTATTTCATTTCTTGGTATTTTAAGAATAATATAAATAATTTTAAGAATTCATTCCGGAGTGACCCCTGAAATGAGTTCTGTGGAAATGCCCTAGCACAAATAAAGTATTTTCTTATCAAAGCAATAAAATAATGAGATTCGCTATAAATACGGGGAGAGCTATTCAGGCAGCCATCAGTTTATTTTAACACTACTGATAGAAATGTCTCATTCCAGGGGATTATTTTCGATCCTGTGTCTCTTCCTGGCCTACTCCTCGGCCCGGGCTTGGAATTTTGGACTCGATGATGGTCCCAGGACAGCCGAGAGGGGAGAGTTTCCTTGGGTGGTGCACGTGCTTGACAGCTGCAACAATATCCTAGGCGGCGGATCCCTGATCTCCAACTATGCGGTGCTCACGGCCTGGAAAGTTGTTGAAGGCCGCAATGCGAGTCAGACCAAAGTGCACTTGGGTAAATGGAATTATTCCGAGCTACCCTTGAGAGTGAGAGTCAGGTCGATCGTACGCCATCCCGACTTCAATGAGACCACGGGGGCCTACAACTTGGCCTTGTTGTTCCTCAGGACTACAGTGGCAACCACCTCCACAATTCGCCCTGTTAATTTGGCAACGCGAACTTCGGTAAGGAACTTGGACCTCAATAACTGCATTGCCGAAGGCTTCCATACCATGACATTGCCGTTGGCAGTGGTGCAGACCGCGACCTGTCAGCAGGAGCTGCGACGTTGGCTTGGCCCCTCCTTTCAGCTGGCTGGCAGCCTGATGTGTGCCGGCGGAGGAATCGGAAGGAATATCTGCGACGAAGATGGTTATCCACTCGTGTGTCCTTTGGCCACCGATCCCACGCAATTCCAGCAGGTGGGCATCGTCAACTGGCACGTTAGCTGCGGCCAAGGAGCCACCCCAGACGTCTACACCAATGTGGTCCAGCTCCGTGACTGGATTTATCAACAGATCAGACTGAATCCATACGTTAAGGGGCCGGCGGATCAAGATAATGAAGAGCAATCCCAGTGTGAGATGTATGGGAGCTTTATAGGTTCGGGCTCTGATGGACCGGGTGGTATTGAACCCATGTAGATTTGAAATACATATATATTGTATATATACTTATATTTCTTTCTCAATCTATTTCCATTTTTTGATCAGGAAAATAAATTGAATATATTTAAAGTAAAAAATAAAACGACATTTGTCCGTCTAATAATAATATTACTTAAAGATACATTTGGTCTCTGACAGAATTGTTTTAATTAAAAAAGGGTACTTTTCATTGCTCTTCTAAATTACAGTTTCTAATCAATATACAGAAAACTTTTCCAAATAAAAATTATTTACATTTTACATTTTACATGTAGAATTTAACATTTTACATGTAGAATTTTACATTTTACATGTCAAACTTTACATTTTTATATAAATCGACCGATCTCTTCTATGGCTGCCATATGATATGATGCAGACGCTCCTGCCCTCGGGGAAATACTCTGATGTCCGTTGTCTCTAGCTCAACCATGCAGATTCTGGCTACCGGGGGACCTACGCACTTTCCTTGGAATAATGATCATCTACCGACAGCCAATGACTTTGCAGTGTATAGAGGCATTCCGTGCAGCCACCTTGCCATTTCGGAGTGCCCGGGCCTTTCCTCTGACCACATTCCGCTCCTGATATATTTCTGCGTTGCTGCCTATCAGGTCGTTCCTAAAACCAGGCTTTTGCCTCGGGGACCAGACACAAGAAGTTTTAGTGCCAGACTTTCTGCACTGACCGAAGATAACCCATCACTTGTAACGGCGGATGACATTGATTTTTTTGCTCAGGACTTAGTAGACAAAATTCATCAAGCTGCCTCTCCTGCTAGATGTATATCTATTCCTCCGCCATCCTGGACATCATCAAAGCTAGAAATTGCAGCCTTGGCCAGGAAGGGTCATGCACTTCGTCGTACCTGGATGAGGACAAGGCATACTATCGATCTAGCTAGGTGGAAGGCATCTGTCTCAGAACTTAGGAAAGTTCTCCGCTTGGCTAAGTCGGAATTTTTCGTAAATCATCTCAATGTCATCGATATCGATCCTAACCAGGATCATGGGTTTGCTTTATGGAAATGCACCCGAAACCTAAAAAGGCAGGCACTTCCCAGGTTTTCTCTTAAACGAAGCGATGGTACTTGGGCTCACAGCGATTCCGCTATTGCTGAAGTATTTGCAGGCGATCTGGAGAGACGATTTACTCCGTTTGATTTTGCAACAAGCCAGGAGACCCAAACAACAATCTCTAGGTTTGGGCTCTCCTTTGGTTCTCGTGTTGCTATGCGGCCTGTGGATCAAGATGAGGTACGTGATCATATTAAGCGACTGGTTCCCACTAAGGCTCCTGGCATGGATGCAATTGATGGTAGAGTAGCAAAGGCACTTCCTAGCTCAGTTATTGCACAGCTCTGCCTTCTCTTGAATGCTTCCCTTAACCTTGGCCATTTTCCATCCCCCTGGAAACGTGCACTTGTCACAATGGTCCATAAGAAAGGGAAAGACCCGTGCACACCAGAATCTTACAGGCCGATAAGTCTCCTGTCCAATTTCTCCAAGATATTCGAGCGGATCGTGCTTGCTCGGTTGCTGAATATTGACGCCTTCATGGACGCTCTGCCGGGCCACCAATTTGGCTTCCGAAGTCGCCATAGCGCTATTGAGCAAGTTCACAGAGTGGTTAACCACATTCTGAGTGCTTTAGAAGATCGCAAATACTGTTCAGCTGTATTTCTAGACGTACGGCAGGCCTTTGACAGGGTTTGGCATGAAGGTTTTTTTTACAAATTAATGCCGCTTTTACCTGAGGGACTCTGGAAGCTTATTGTGTCATTTCTGGATAACAGGAAGTTTTCCGTTGAGATCCGTGGACATTGTTCGGAACTACGCCCAATTCACGCTGGTGTACCTCAGGGCAGTGTTCTTGGCCCGGTACTGTACACACTTTACACATCGGATCTTCCAAGCCCCATTACTTGTGGTACTCTTCTAGCCACCTACGCAGATGACACTGCTTTTCTAGCTGCTGGCAGCACCCCCATATCGGCTTCCAATCGTGTCCAGACATGAGGATAAGGTTACGTACCTTGGCGTAACCCTAGACCGCCGACTTTGCTGGAAGGGGCAGATGGACCGAGTCTGCGGATCAGCAAGGACAAAGCTCGAAAAAATGGATTGGCTCCTTCGTTCTGATAGCGGTCTATCCCTCCATGCCAAGGTGCGACTATTTAAAGCCATTGTCCTTCCGACACTGAACTGGGGGATTTACATGCTGGGGCACCGCTTGTGACCCTTCACTAAAAAGGGTGCAAACATGCATAACGAAGAAGGATGCTGGGAGTTAAGTGGCACCACTACGTACACAATCACACGCTATTTCAAGACACAGGAATACCAACTGTAACAGAAACAAATTCATCATTTGCAAACCGATACAGAGACCGCCTGCTAGCGCATACCAACCGTTTGGCAAGACACCTTGCCACCCCGTTAGGCCGACGACGTCTGCGCAGAAGACACCCTGCGGACCTATGGATACTCGGCCGAGACAGACATGGACGATTACTTTAACACCATATAATCACACATAAAATGCCCCAAAGTGGCGCTCTTTCCCACCCGCAGTTTCCGGGATCTATAGTAACTATTAACCAAACACGAAAACAAGAGCTACTCTTGTGAAGCGTGATAATTAAACTTACAAAAAAAATTATAATACCCTTTGCAAGGGTATAAAAATTAAATCTATTCTTGAAAATTCTGTGGATTTACAATGTCTGTTTATTCATCTTAATCAAGCTCTGTGATTTTTTACAGAACATGGATGGTTAAATTAAAAATATTTTAAACTAATATTAAAGCAGTTAAAGAAGAAATAAATTTTTTAAGATTAGGACTTTAATTTCTCATTGTACATATGCATATAAATATGTATGTATAGCCATACTGCCATTTGCACACACTTGACGCTCGCTCATATTTTGGACATCTTTGGGGATATTTTTTTATGACAACAACAATTTGACAGGCAGACGACCAAAACCAAAAGGAAGGGACGAAGTTCAAGCAAACGGAGCATAAAACAAAATTATTATAATTATCGAAACTTTTGCTTATGAGAAACATCAGGAGCTGGAGCTGCCTGAAATTGCATGTGTCTGTCTTCTCAAAATGTGTGAATATATGTGTAGAGGACGCGCAGCCCATTCGCTTAATTTTATTGTCTAGGGAGTACTTTTGAAAATTCGAATAAATATGGCTTTCATAGGAAAAAAAAGGAATATAAAGATCAATAAAGATAAATTACCTTCTATCATATCAATTTGATATTTATGCAATTGTATTTTAATTGAGATTACTTAAAACTTTATCAACGTAAGGTTTCTACAATTATATGTAAAAAAGTTATCAATGTGATTTTTCAAAAGATTAGCGAAAACGTACATTTTATATGTTTATAAATATATAAATATTAAATTATAAATATATTTATAATTATATAAATATTATAATAATTCCAAGAACCAAAATTGCACACTTGCAAGGTCAATTCCAAAACTGCAACCTATTCATAAATTAACAGAAGCTTATCTCATTTCTTGGTATTTTAAGAATAATTTAACTAATTTTAAGAATTCAACTTTGCGGAGTGACCCCTGAAATGAGTTCTGTGGAAATGCCCTAGCACAAATAAATTATTTTCCTGTCAAATAATATTATCAATAAAATAATGAGATTCGCTATAAATACGGGGAGAGCTATTCAGGCAGTCATCAGTTTATTTTTAGCACGACTAATAGAAATGTCTCAATCTAGAAGATTATTTTCGATCCTGTGTCTCTTCCTGGCCTACTCCTCGGCCCGGGCTTGGGATTTTGGACTCAAGGACTATCATGACAGGGTAGCCGAGAAGGGCGAGTTTCCTTGGGTGGTGCAGGTGCTTGACAGCTGCAACAATATCCTAGGCGGCGGATCCCTGATCTCCAACTATGCGGTGCTCACGGCCTGGAAAGTTGTTGAAGGCCGCAATGCGAGTCAGACCAAAGTGCACTTGGGTAAATGGGATTATAGCTCCGAGCTACCCTTGAGAGTGAGAGTCAGGTCGATCGTACGCCATCCCGACTTCAATGAGACCACGGGGGCCTACAACTTGGCCTTGTTGTTCCTCAGGACTACAGTGGCAACCACCTCCACAATTCGCCCTGTTAATTTGGCAACGCGAACTTTGGTAAGGAACTTGGATCTCAATAACTGCATTGCCGAAGGCTTCCAAACGATGACATTGCCGTTGGCGGTGGTGCAGACCGCGACCTGTCAGCAGGAGCTGCGACGTTGGCTTGGCCCCTCCTTTCAGCTGGCTGGCAGCCTAATGTGTGCCGGCGGTGGAATCGGAAGGAATATCTGCGACGAAGACGGTTATCCACTCATGTGTCCTTTGGCCACCGATCCCACGCAGTTCCAGCAGGTGGGCATCGTCAACTGGCACATTAACTGCGGCCAAGGAGCGACCCCAGACGTCTACACCAATGTGGTTCAGCTCCGTGACTGGATTTATCAACAGATCAGACTGAATCCTTACGTTGAGGGGCCGGCGGATCAAGATAATGAAGAGCAATCTCAGTGTGAGGAATTACCTACGACCTTTCAACCGGAACAGTATGAGACATATAATTGAAATATATACATATTGTAAATATACTTATATTTCTTTCTCAATCTATTTCCATTTTTTGATCAGGGGAATAAATTGAATATATTTAATGTAAAAAAAAAAAACCACATTTGTCTGTCTAATAATAATATTACTTAAAGATACATTTGGTCTTTGACAGAATTGTGCCCGTCACTGGATTTTTCTCACTCTCTCTGAGTTGTATCCGAATAATCCTTTCGTATCATTAATCAAGACCAGCACTCACTTCGCCACTTTTTCGGGTGAGTTCTGTGTTTACCCCACAATTTAAATGCATTTTTTTTCCACGCTTCATTTTCATTTATTCTGTGTCATGCTCTATCATCATTAAAACGTCCAAATCGCTTCCTTTGTGCCTCTATTTTTCGGCAACAATTTGCTTATCTTGATTTAACATCAACAGGCAGACACGAGGGTACTACAGGTGACCGAATGGAGGGGTTTTTTCCTCTTTTTTTTGGTGGCAAGCTGGAAGTCACTTGAGCGTGTTTCCTTTTGACCAGGCCCCGTCGTCGACGTCGTCGGTTATTTCGGCGCTTTAACGTTTGCACTGTGTGCTGCTTTCCATTTGAGCTGTTGCCCCTACTCCCCACTTCCCACCTGCAGCATTTTCACACTCACTTCATTTAATTTAATTTGTGCACATTTTTTCGGCTGCCCCGTCGAGGTACAAACACTGTAAACTGATACGAGCTTAATGATGTTGATCCCCTGCTCTCCGGTTATGGGCTCATTTGGTCCTAGAGGTGTTTCTATGTGGTTTTACACCTAGAAAAAAATTAAATATTAATATTATACTTATATTAACAAAGAAGCAAAGATGTACTGCCATAAAAAAAAACTGCAGAAGTCTTTTTTAAGTTGTCAAAATAATGTTTAATTTCTGTAAAACAATTTATTTCTTTCTTGTTTAAAAATTGAATTTTTTATCATAAATAATAATATATATTCTACAACAAGTTAGTTTTTAAAAGAGAATACTTTTAGGGCTTTTAATAATTAAAAATATATTTATATACTTTTGTGTAGTGTGTTTAAAAATTTATTAAATAAAATTAAATACATCTTCCAAATAAAATTAATTTGATCTGTTCCACAAAATTATTTAGATATATTATATTACCGAAAAAATTGGTCATTGATTTAAAAAAAAACATCTGCTAAGAATATATATTATTATTTTATTTATTATATATATATTTTTTTAAGATAATTGGAGGTTTATATTGAATTTAAATCTCAACAAACAAAAACTTCCACAAAGTTAAAATGTTATCTCTAAATTGAGTGCGTTTGGAACTATTCCTTTCTCATTGTGTACATTAGGTGTGCCTAAGCATTAATTAATTTTAATGAAGCTGTTGCTGATGTGTGCGTGTGAAGTGTCGCAAATTATAGACAAAGCCCCCCAAAGTTTATTTCGTGAGTGACAGCTGACGGCTGAAATGGTGAGGATTAATGTAGCAGTTAGAAATCGCGGACGTGGACGCGCATCGATAGTTGTCCCTAAGGATCTGGGATTGGGACTTGGTTTTTGGTTTTGGTCAAGTGCCTGTGCTTCGAGGATCGATAAGACAACCTTTGGCTTCTCTCTCTCGCTGAAGCCCAAGGATGGGGGGTGAGCGATACGACGACGTAATCGAAAACCAGTTTTGCGGCTGGAAAAAAAATATATGTATGTATGTTCGTTATAGGGATTTCTCCTGTCCTGCGAGTGTGCATTGTATATTATGTATTATGTACTTCGAAGAGTGGTTTGGCAACCCTTTTTGACACACAAACACCATTGCAGCCGCCCTTTGATGCATGTAGTTTTTTTTTTATTTCTTTTAACGATGCACATATGCCTGTTTAGACGCTGCACATGCAGCATTTTTTTGCTGCGTTGCAATCACGCCGCTGTTGCATGTTGCATGCATGTGCGTGCCCCTGGCATGGAAAAGCAGGGTGATTCGCCAAGTGGCACTTGAATATTTTTCATTTGAAGGTTACCAGGTGATAGAAAACTATTTAAATGTAAATGTAATCTGAAACCCCTGCGTGGGACCTCAGAAGACTAGACGAGCAGATGTGCGGCCTGCGTAGGCCATAGAGTAAAATTCGCTCTGAAAAAAAAATGCATGCAAACATTTTAAAGTGCTCCATGTCCATATAGTGACCCTTAAATATTTTTTCGTTACCATCAATACTTTTCGAGATAATCGCTGTTGGACAAAAAACTTTAAAAAATCATAGCATTGAAATGGTGCATGCAATTTGAAAGACAAAAAATACAGTTATCCTTTTTTCAAACATATTTTTCATAAAAAAATACTAGACTAATCTAGGTTTAATATTAAGCGGGTTTTTAATTAAAATAAACGGTTTTTAATTTTTTTTTTGTCTTAGGGCCAGTCGATATTCGCTCAAATTTGTTTTTGCCAGGTAGAGGAGGTTCAGATATATAAGAAACAAAAAATCTTAGAATGGTAAAAATGTGTTTGCTAGGAAAAATTAATTTATTTTCATTGTTTATCCATTATTATTTTTTAAAAGGGGTATTTTGGTTTTATGGTCCTCAGGCTATGTAAATTTTAGGGTTTTTTCTTTGGGAAAATTCCGCTTACACTGTCACAATTTAATCTCCACTTTTTAAAACCGTTATGTACGATAAACTTACATATAAATTTTAAAATACACGCTTAGTCTCCCTAAATAATATTCAGTGTTGAGTTTTGAGACTGATCCTAAAACCAATATACCTGGAGCACTTACAAAAACTCACATGCAAACGTCTTATATTTTAAAAGCGCTTTACATAATTCATTTTACATTATATTTTCTAAACTAAAAATGGCATGAGTTCCTGTTATTCAACCCAAAAAGCAATCTATGATCTGTAAGCTAAAAATCTTTGTTGTTATAAGTAAAGAATTCTTTGTTTATATAACTAAAAATAAATTTAAACAAATATTTAAGTAAATAACTACGAAAGATCAACAAAATTTACCTTTACTATATTTTACTGAAGCTTAGTTTCGTACTTTAAATTTCAACTAGGATCGCCCAGTGGGGGAAAATCCCCCACTCTACCAACTGTCGACGTCTTTTCATAATGCAAACAAACGATGTTCTATTTCAAATGAAACATTTTATTTTGAATGAAAGAAGATTTGAAACATTCCCTGATTATGTGCAGTAACATCCAATCAAGAATTAAAATGAAGATTTGAAACATTCCCTGATTATGTGCAGTAACATCCAATTAAGAATTAAAATGATATTTTGGAACTTCCGAATATTTTGAAGTCGATTTGATCAAAATGCAATATCAAAACCTTCTAATAAGAAATCATCATCATAAGTAATATCTGGATTAATTACATTGCGGTGAGAAGCAACGCTTTGTCTAACGGCTCTCCTCTCCCCCCTCCCTGTTAATGTTCGGTGGCGAGGCATAACGCGTTCGAAATTCTAAATTCTTCAATTGAAAACCACAATTAATCGATGTGATAGAATGAAAGACACTCACCGAAACAACCTTTAGACTGACGCTTCTACGATGTGAATAACGAATAACTTGAACAATCGCAATTCTGAAATTATCTTTTCAAAATAACCACGTTCTTTGGATTCACAATTCACTTTTGCCAAACTCACCAATTTTCTCCAGTTTTTTCTGCTTAAATTTGAACAACTTTTGATTTATCGCAATAGAACGGAAAAGATTTCCAATGCTTGCTTCGTTAAATTGTTGTTGTTTCCGTTTCGTATGCTTCATATACGTATTTCTCGTTTACCTGCACTTAACAGGTAACATTGTCAAATTCAATTTTTTTTCATATTCTGCACATCTACAAATTAATACGAATCGAATGGTATATTCCGTTTCAAAATCGGTTAACGGGAAGTAGGGGAAAAAGGGATTACTAAAAAAGGCTTAGCCTATTAATATATAGATGTCGTCCTGAGGCACCCTGGCGAGACTTGGAACCCTGCTATATATAACTCGATTTATGTATATATACACTCTGACAGACTTTGTACATACATTGTTTATGCAATTCTCGTGACTCCTTTTGGTTCTGTTTTCCGCTCGTTGTGGTTTTTATTGTTGTTGCTGTTGCCCATTTATATTCGCTTGGCTTTTTGCAGCTCTTCTGCTGCCTGCTGTTATTGTTTATTCCGCTTTGACTGCATTCCCTCAGCCGCTCCTCACTGCTGTCCGTCTGTCTGTCCGTCCGTAAGTCTGTCCGTAAAGCTGTCCGTATGGCTGTCCGAGTGTCTGATGCTCCTTAGACCTTGACCACTAACATAGAAACTGGCCGAAACCGGTCGGCGAGCCAGCACGATTTTGCACAATTCGCTGTCCTGTTCGAAGAGCTCACTTTGTACCCTTCTCCCCGGATTTCGTAGCCCTCAGTCTAAGTTAAGTGCATGTTTCGCATATGTACGTACAGCTGTGGTGGCAATAATAGATATCTTTTAATTAAACATCTAAGTTTATTCCATAATTAGTTTATATCTTAGAGTAAAGCCTATTTTCAAACACCTATGAAGGTGATTTTGAATTAATAAATATACATTCCCGAATTACTAAGTTAATTGACTTATATGTTCTACTCTTTCCTAGTATTTTGAAGCGAGTTGTGCGATTCAATTGCCGAATCACACCCACGCCATGGATTCCGCTTTGAGGTCTTCCAGCTGTCAAACCGCCAATTAATGGCCGAAACAATGACGGCCAACTTGACTGACAAAGAGTGTCACAAATTATTAAAGCGTTTTCTATTATCATATTTATACCCTTTTGCGGGGAGGAGGGTTTTAATGGAACCCACAATTTGGTACACGCAGCTGGGTATATGGGTTCTACAGTATTTTAGAGGTTAGACAGGAACCGGGTAGTTCTTAACTTTTCCTTTAATATTTCTAAATTTTGCTACACTTTTAAAAGTATTTTTAACAAGAACAAAGAATAGAAAAACATCTCAGAAGAAGGTGAAGCATTTAAAAAATTCTATAAGTGAAACGGATTTATTTAAAATTATAATTTAAGCCTACAGACATTATCTGTTTTACTTTTTTTTAATTAAAATAAATTCTAAAAATAAATATCTGGAATCAGTCCTCCTTTTAATCAGTCTAAAAGGGTATTTAATGACTTCTATGACAAGTTGAACGCTAAATTTTCGTCTATTTTAATATTTATCCAACTAGTGGTCGCACGCACCTCCGCGGTCGGTCAGTCATGTTTTTCGGGGTGGGGACTACGAACTGTGCATTTTAATTGATGCGGGATTATGGGTGCCATGGCGTTGGGAGGCGACCAAAGGGTTGCCGAAATTAATTACCAAAATGTTTGTTAATTTTCATAATTACAGGTCTGCCGGGCGTGCAGGCCGTGAGTCGTGAGGGTGACCGCAGAAGCAGAGGCGGAGGCGTAGGAAGAATCGAAATTTACCGCTCGATAAAGCGACTTAATGGAGGTCTCTGTCTTCCGGAGTAGGGGCCCCCATACCCTTACCCCCACTCTTACCGCCGGATGACCTAATTCTGGAGGCCCAGGGAACAAAACAACAACCTACTTGTCATAATAAAAATTATTCAAAAGCCACCATGTGTGTGTATGGCGCTTCCTACTTCTCCTGCTGGCTTTTATTCTTTATTTTTTTTTTGGGTAACTTGATCCCCTAATGTTGTCGGCAATCACGTGTTCCGATTTCGTATCATTTGACCCCTTTTCCATGCCATTCCAGCCATCCATCCATCCCTGATATATCAGATCTCTCTCGGTCTTCGAGCAGATGCACGCATTTTTGAACTGGATCTCGACCTTGCCTGGGGGTCTTAGATTTCAAAACAACCCAGCAATACCCAACTAATTGAGGCCCAACTTGTTGATGGACTCTCTGCCCAAATTGGAACACAAAAGAAGCACTCACTAAGGCTCTTTAAGCGATTGAATATTTATTTGTTAATTGAACTGCTTGAAAGTTGTTGTGATGTGGGGGGAATCTTGTTCATTATTTATCAGATTAGCCGAAGTTTTTAGGAACCACTTACAGCCAGATCGCCCAGGCCTTCGTACAGCTTCTTTTTATACTTGAAAGTCTACAACAAATTAGGAGGGCAATTGTTAGGATAATTCAGTTTGGAGCTGTCACAATTAGTAGTTCAACTTACAGAAAAACAGAGAAGTTAAGCTTGTTCAGCGACCTCCAATTGGTTGCCGGCATTGACGAAGGAGTTCTGTAAAGTTTATGAATTAAAAATATAATATTTTATAAAAAAAACTTATACGAGCAGTTGTTATAAATTTATTATTTTTTCTTAAACTGTGACTTACTCCGAGCGCATAAAGTCCATTGCTCATGCCATTCAGCATATCGCCAAGAACATTAGGAGAACCCAACTGGACATTGCTCTCCGCTTGGCTCATGGAGGTCTAAGAAAATAAGTAGGTTACCAAAATTTATTAAAGGGACCTCCATTCCGAAGTAAACTTACAGCCAGATCCACCAAGGATTGTCCCAAAGCAGTGACTATTTCGGCAGTGATTTTGGTAGAGACGGAATCCACCTTCGAAGCTCCCACAGCGACCTCCAGTTGGAGGATGAACTTCTGTCCAGCCACAGCCACATCGGTCACATTGCCCATTATGGAAGCTATGGAAGCGCCAGAGGTCTGTTGGGCCACCAGGAGAACGGCGAAAAGGGTTAAGACTTTGAAAGACAGCATGTTCCTTTCTTTGTTTCTAACAATAAAATACTGAGTCGTTTCGCGGTGCCATCGCTGAATTTATAGGCCCCAAACCTTATCTCTAAGGCTACGGGGAAGTTATTACTATATCTATTTGTAGTGGACATGAGTGATTAATGATTTCAAATCGATGTGCGGAGCCTTATTGATACTGATTGGTTAGGTAATTTAGCTGATTCCGGGAATTTATGGTTTGTTACTTATCGTACATTTTATAAAATATATAAACATCAGAGCCCTTTGGTTTTTAAGTCAAAATAAATATTATTTTGCTGTCTTATTTCCTGAACTCTGCTAATACTTTTTAATTCATGTTAAGAAAGTATAGTAAGAATTTGTTTGATGAATTTTTAAAGTACTTTACTTACAGAAACACTGAGACTGGTAATGGCATTCTGCAAAGAATATTTATGAATTTACTCATCAAAAGCAAGCAAAGATCTATAACTTACTGCCAGATCTCCAAGACCAGTGCCAACTCCGCCAAGGACATCGCCCAGAAGATTTCTAGCTTCTGGTTGGACATACTCGCTCTTAAAAAATACTTCAGTTTAGAGAATAAAATATATACATATATTAGAGGATATTTACTTCCTGCTGGCCATTAAGAGGAACAGCTTTGGCCTGTTGGGCCGCCAGGACGATGGCGAAAAGGATTACAACTTTTAAAGACTGCATTTTGGTTTCTTTTCGAGCTACCAATAATACCAACTGAATCAATTCGGGTGCCACAGCTGCAATTTATAGCCCAACCTTATCTCAGCGGCTATGTGGGAGTTATTAATATCAGTAGTTCTTTGACGCCGCCAATAAAAACAAATCAGACTTGAGTACTTAATAATACCAAATTGATTGGCGGCGAGTTCTGGTTCTGATTGATCAGCAATTCTTAGTTTGGGCAACCCTCACCTTATCTCAAGTCTCAAGAGGGTTTTAATCTGGAACAACCATAAATAAACCCTGTCATATGTTCGGAAGTTAATATAATTATTTTCTAAAGATTGGGAATTGGAAGAATAGTCCGTAAACAAATTCCCTATTGCAGCACAATTAATTTGCTCGTTTCTTTTTATTTGATTAAATAAGTTGCAAGGTGATTATGTAAATCTCACTCTGTTTTCGGACTTATTTTAAAGCAAGTTAGTAATTGAGTGAACAATATTGCCAGCGGCATTGGCAGCATCGCCAGCAATATTGCCAGCGGCATTGGCGATATCACCAGCAGCATTGCCAGCGGCGTTGGCGACATCACCTGCAGCATTTGCGGCACTTCCAGCAATATTTCCAGCTGCATTGGCAGCAGAACCGGCGACATCACCAGCAGCATTGCCAGCATCTCCCAAAATATTGCCTAAAGCATTGCCAAGATCTCCAGCAGCATTGCCAGCGGCACCGGCGACATCACCAGCAGCATTGGCAGCAGAACCGGCGATATCACCAGCAGCATTGCCAGCATCTCCCAAAATATTGCCTAAAGCATTGCCAAGATCTCCAGCAGCATGGCCGGTGGCACTTGCAATATTACCAGCAGCATTGGCAGCAGATCCTGCTACATTGCTGGCAGCATTGGCAGCGGAACTAGCAACCTTTGAGGCCGTGCTAGCAGCATCGTGTCCGATGGTTCCAGCTGCACTGGCAACATCGTGGGCGGTATTGTCAGCTGATCCTGCGACATCATGTGCAATGGTTCCAGCAGCACCTGCGACAGCATGAGCAGCACTATCTACGCCGCTGGCAATATTTCCGGCAGCGTTAGCAGCAGATCCTGCGACGTTACTGGCAGCATTGGCAGCGGAACTAGCAACATTTCCAGCGGCACTTGCTACATCGTGAGCTGCATTGGCAGCCGATCCTGCGACATTACTGGCAGCATTGGCCGCAGATCCAGCGACGTTACTAGCAGCATTGGCAGCGGAACTAGCAACGCTTCCAGCAGCATTTGCTACATCGTGAGCAGCACTGGCAGCAGATCCTGCGACGTTACTGGCAGCATTGGCAGCGGAACTAGCAACATTTCCAGCAGCATTTGCTACATCGTGAGCGGCATTGGCGGCAGATCCCGCGACATTACTGGCAGCATTGGCCGCAGATCCAGCGACGTTACTAGCAGCATTGGCAGCGGAACTTGCAACATCATGAGCGGCATTAGCAGCAGATCCGGCAATATTTCCGGCAGCGTTGGCAGCAGATCCTGCGACGTTACTGGCAGCATTGGCAGCGGAACTAGCAACATTTCCAGCAGCATTTGCTACATCGTGAGCGGCATTGGTGGCAGATCCTGCGACGTTACTGGCAGCATTGGCAGCAGAATTAGCGATCTTATCAGCAGCCTTTCCGGTAACTTCGGAAGAAGTTCCGTCACTGCAGACACAAGCACAGGTGACTCCTGTACCTGTATTGCTCTTGATAGTGGTTTTGTCGCTGGTGGATTTCTAGAATACGAAAAGGTAATTTAATTTGGCTATTTTTTAAGTTTTAAATATTTAACTTACTTGAACAACAGCGAAGAAAGTCTAAAAATAAGGAAGTATAAGAAATTTTTATAAGAAACGCATATAAAATTCAGAAAAGCCGCTGAACTTACAGAGTTTTGTTTTATAGAAGATTTGATTTCCTGACTCAGTGCACTCTCCTGAAAACGAAAGTAAATTCACGAATTTACTAAATAGTTCTATGAAACCTACCGCTTCCTGGGAAAGTTCATGTCCAAATTGAATGGCGCTATTGGAGGCGCTCTGTCCAAATTTAGTCAGCTCTGAGCCGAGCTCCTTGCTGGCTGCCTCTTCCTATAAAAGTAATAAAATCTAAGTAAATAAATAATTCTTAAACATAAAATATATTTTGTAACCTACCGCTTCCTGAGAAAGTTCATGTCCCAAATTGATTGCACTATTGGAGGCCTCGTGGCCAAACAAAGTGCCCTCGTCTCCTAATTCATGTCCAAACTCAGAGGCATCCTGACCAATTTGGTCGGCCTAAGGTGGATATAATTGTATCATATTTATATTAAAGATTCCCTGATAAGTCTCTTACAATGCTGTTTAAAACACTTTTGGCTCTGCTTTGACCTAGAAGGGAAATCACCAACAACGCACTGACTACTATTATTTTCATGTTTGAATATCGAACTAAGGAAATTAGCGAGTTTTGCATTCCTTATATACCGACTAGATAGCAATTCCACTTTTATCTAAGGTCTAAAGTTCCTATCTAAGACCCAGTAAGTGATCGATCCATTCTATACTCTAAAATATTGTTAGGAATAATTCCCCAAAATCGGAAGGAAAGTACCCAAAAACAAATGATAAAGACACGGAATGTCTCATTAGTGTGTCTGGATCGTTATCTTAAAAGTGTCTGCTGTTTGATTAAATACCTGGCATGGGTTTTATGATAATTAGTTTCATAATTTATTTGCCCTTCAACAGTTCAAGTTCAATTACCAATTCTAACTTAAACATTATGTCTATTAATGATAACAAAATTATGTTCCCCACTTTTTAATAGGTTGTGACCATTTTTTTCTTATCGCTCGCTTTATGTTGATTTCTTTTTGTTTTGAATGAATAAGCACAAAGAGTTATTTTTATTATTTGTGAGTAAACATATTGGCCTGGTATTGGAAGTAAACAAAGCAATAGATATCTATAGGTAGTGGCATATAATATCTAGATATCTTCACCTTTTAAAGGAAAATATTTATATGGATTTGGCATTCCATTGGGCAGAAATTTCCTGCCAGTTCGACGCATTTTCACTTTTTTAGAGAGTGTATTCTTATCCATAGAAACTTTTGGACTTTTATTATTTCCAAACTCAAAATTGAGAAAATATCTAGGCTCCTTTTCATTTCCCTTTCCAGTTGAAGGTTTCCTTTTGTCGTAAGAAAATCGAATGTGGGTGTCATCGGCTGGTTTGAGGTTAAACACCATTTTGTCAAGGTTGCTTTGACTTTTGCTCTTTGAATCGGCCTAGAATTGAAGGATTAGTTTCGCCTACACAGGACCTTTAAAATGTTTTGCTCACAAAGTGTTTCTCCATTTGCTCTGCGTTCTGTTCGCTAATTCTCATGTTTTCATCCATTTTGTTTCTGGACCTCACTCCCTTGGCCTCAAATTGTTCGAAAAGCAATAGTATTAAGACAATATTTACTACCAAGAAGGCTGTCATCGTTTTACTGATTTCAAGTAACTCAAGTCTCTGATGGTTGGCCTGAAAAATCATTTCGCTGCACTTTACTTCGATTTGAAACGCAAGGTTTATTTAACGTTAAGCCTTAAAAATTGTTCTTTGGAAGTGCGTTTAAGTTTTTTTATGACGTCGTGGACTAAGCAATTTAAAACATCATGGATACATTTATCTTATGTACTTCTTAAGAAATCTTAAAAAAACAAAAAAGCAATTCGCGAGTAAAACAATAATTTCATATTTCTTCATTTCCTTTATTAAGTTTCTCCTTTTTCTTATTCACTTAAAATATCCATTACGTCTTGGTAGTTTCTTTTCCTTATTAAATCAGCCACTTTTTTCTTCTTTCTTGAAACCTCAAAGTAAATTCCAAAAGAATTAGCGCCTCCAGGAGGTCTATTTTTATTAGCTTTTTTCTTCACATATTCCGTTAATTTTTCCTAGCAATAAAATATAATAAAAATAAATCATTTAAATTCATTTTATTCCATTAGTTATTACTTACAAATGCCTTGGACATGCCGTTGGTCTCAGCTAGACTCACGCCGAGATTATTCTCCAGCTTACTGGCCATCTGATGCATGGAGTTCTCGATGCTTCGGTCGACTTGCTGACCCTCCACTGAGGAATCATCCTCGGACCCAAGGGCATGGGGTAATATCAGCAGGAGCAGGGCCACCGTGGCCACTGTTCGACTCACCTGCCTCATCTCATCCATTGGCAGCTTTAAGAGCCGCTCCCCACTCGCTTCCAGTCTAATCCACTTAATCCCCGATTCTTCACAGATTCGCTCCGTAGAATCGTTTCGTTGCACCGCTTGAATCGGAATCTCAGATTCCGATGACTTTGCCCCATACAGCTGCTTCGATTCTGAAGCGAGCTATCGCTTTATGGCGATTTTTATGCAGCCTGCCAGCGATTTGATAGATTTTTGCATAAAATGATTCCCAGCACTTCCGTTACGTGACATTTCGCCTAATGTAAACAAGTTATAAAACGCTCGTAAAAAGGCCAACGCGAAAGCGAAACTATGGCCACATAAAAAGGCTATAAAATCTGTAGCTTCTGCTACCGTTCTGTATAAAAAATTGGGATAAGCTGGGGAATTAAAGGGGAACCTTGAATACCCTTCAAAGAAGTCTTATATTGTTTGGATTAAATTACCTTTTTCAAGAAATCTGAATTCGTTGTTCTGTTTGTTGATTTTTAATAGATTATTTTAAATTAATTAATATTACATTAACTTATTACTTTATTAGTATGCTTTATTTTTAAGTAATTCTTTGAACTTGGGATAAGTCCCTCCATAAAGAAATTTATATAAAATCATTTATTAGGTTATTTTAAATAGTGAAGACAATTTTCTATATATTTCTATTTATTAGGAATTGTAAATTATTAGTACCTTTTATAAGGGTATAAAACAACAAAACGACAATAGCAACAGGATCGTTTTTTACGTCGTTTGCGAACTTTGCGAAATGCTAAAATCGTAAACCGACAAATGTGCGGGGTGCAAGACCTCACAAGGGGGTCAAATGCCAAGGGACAGGGGAAGGTTGCCAGTCGTCAAAGGTGTCCCGAATAGCAACCCCAACTCTCATTATCGCAAAATCAAAATGCGTTTCTCAATGAATTAGAATCGCTTCGATGGCCCTGCCGCTCGTAAAGCATTTGGGCCTTTGTGACAGCCTTTCTGGCGAATTTTTTACTACCGCCAGCAAAGATACGCCATTTCCTTTACTATTTTCGTAAGTGAAGGAAACATATTTTCTGGTCTTTCATAAAAATTAACTAATAACAATATATAAAATCAAATTTTAAGTAAAACATTTTAATTTCAAACATTGCGCCCATGCAAAGACTACACATTTTTGCTTACTACTATTTTCTACTACCTTTACGTTGAAGCCACGGCAACACTGCTCTGAAAACAACCCCAAAATTATGCCAGGCAATCGCCCTGCCCTGCCACTCGTAGAGCGCTGCCTTCAAACTGTGCATTTGACACGAGTTGGCATGAGGCAGCGTGGCCGAGCGGTCTAAGGCGCTGGTTTTAGGCACCAGTCCGAAAGGGCGTGGGTTCGAATCCCACCGCTGTCAAGTTTGGATTTTTTTATTTTTTTTTATAGTTTTTTATTAGTTTTAATCTATTTGTGAGTTTATTTACTTATATATAGATTAAAACTAAAATTAAATATAAATATTTATTTTTTTTTCTCAGCAACGATAATTTTTTGTTTTAACTGGTTGGTTTAGAGATCTATGTATATTATTGCCAGAGGTGTGATTCTTCAGCTTATTTAAGTTTGAGCTAAAACGCTTCTTGTCGGCAATATTAACATTTTTTTAAATTAAATTTAGAAGTCTATTAACGTGGCGTTTATTCAAACAAAAAAAAATGTGTCGTAGATTCCTGTTATTATTGAATTAATTAATAATTAAATATTTATTAGTTAATTGCGAGAGATCGATCATTATTTAATTAGTGTATATTTATAAAACATATATTGTTTCTCTTACCACATATTCTAATTAGGTTAAAATATTTTAATACTAATCATTCTGAAGTTATTCCGTAATGTATATAAGTTAATATGTATTTTAATTCATTAAAATTTACCAGGTGCTAATAACCTAGAAGTTACCAATTTTTTTTTAAATCAAAAATTAGCATATAACAAGGAATTGGTAGAATGAAAAATGGCACTTGCCGCCTGACTGCTATTATAATATATTGCTGCGATTTTGAATAATACAATATTGTATTATTTTGAGATTGTTGACTAAAGCTCTAATTTGTATTGGCAACCATTAAAAACACATGTCAGTCATTTTATTTTATTTTTTACTCTTCTTTATTTGTTTACCTTTTAGTGCTTTGTATTCTTAAGTTAATCTTTTTAAAGCTTAACCATTTATAAACAAACAATAACTAAGCGTAGCATCTACGCCTTCCCAAAGATTAAATGCTTGTTGCTTTTTTGTTGGGAAAATTGGTCTTGCATGAGTGTAGTAATTACACACGTACTTATTATCGCACAAAAGTAGAACTGTTCCAATTTTAGAATATTATTCAACGTTTTTGTTGTCGCAGTCGTTGGGAACCTTCTGTCACGTCGGCGGCAGACGGCAGCGTGGCCGAGCGGTCTAAGGCGCTGGTTTTAGGCACCAGTCCGAAAGGGCGTGGGTTCGAATCCCACCGCTGTCAGGGTGGTATGATTACCTTTTTCTATTTTCTCATTTAGCAGCAGGATGCTGCGATTTCATCCTTATTTTTTTTTCTGAACATATTCCACGCCTAATTGGACAGCGCGGAATGGGACAAAAGCCGCGACCCCGCGGCTCGAGGTCTTTTCCCATTTTCCCCGAGCACAAAGACCCCGTTTATCTGGCGCTGACATTTTCCGCGTGCTGCCTTTCAACTTTACCATTTACCCCTTTTGCGGTAACATGTTGATCCCTCGAAGGAAAGGGAAATGCCAGGAAATTAAAGGGTTTGCCTTTGAAATCAAATGGATAAAAGTATCAAATGTCCGAAATGTAGCAGTGTCCCGTGGATATTTCCGGAGGCGCCCACTGACTCTTAAATACCGCAAAGATGGTAGCCGGCAGATATGTATGTCGCTGGGTAATAAACAAAATCCAAGCTCATTTACAAGCCATGGAAATTTTTATCCAGAACGCATTAGGAACTGGTTTACATAGATGACACCCAGTTGAGCTGAACCGAACTGAGCTGAACTGATCTGAGCCTCGTTAGCTGGTAAATCACCAGACGACGACGTCCCGGGGAATGACAGAGTTTGCTCTGCCACTCGATTTTCGCATTATAAAGTTAACATATCTGATTTGCGTGTACAGGTCTCTTGCAGATGATGCATCACAAAAAATATGGGCAAACCCCTTGGGGCTTAGGGATGCCAGCACCTGGTTACAGTTACTACCCTTGAATTAGTGACTTTATAAGCGATTTGTGGGAGTTTAGAACACATATTGCATGCCAGTTCGATGAGTAAGCTCCGAATTGGACTAGTTCCTAGTTGACAAATAGAACGGATGTAAGAATTCCAGCGAAGAAATATTTATTGACTCAAAAATGAGGTTTATTTTATATAGTTTCATGTAAAAAATAAATATAAATATTATTGATAAGATTTTTTCTATAATTATTGCCATTAATAAAGGCTAAAATAAATATTAATAAAAATCAAACCTTCAAGAACCCTAAGAATATCATATTTAAGTTCAAAATAAATTAAAAAAGGGGTTATTTACAAAAAGATTAAATTGACTCACACATCTCATCTCGATCTTTGGCCAAATTCCATTCCTTAATTGACAAATATGACGGATGCTGGAAAACCTAACCAACGTCATTGGCGATCTTGGCCACCCTCGAGTTCATTGCACCTTTTCACAGATATTTATATGCTTTCTGTAGCATAACTTTTGGTTAGAAAAGCCTTCGGTGTCACCCAGTGACACGCATCTCTCAGATACTCTAGTGATCCACCGGTAAACGGTCTAACCGCAGAGTGGAGAACAGTGGCGCTTCGTTGATAAACCCGATCGCGAGCTCAGATCTCGAGAACCGAGAGAGAGAGAAGTCCCAGCAGCTTGCGGCTATAAAAAGCTCGGCTCAACTCCAGGTATGGCACAGTCCGCTTTATCGGTCCAACCTCGCGAGTGATAATTATCTTATAAAGGAAATACGAAACTTGAAAAATATCTGCAAAAATGAAAGTGTTCGCGGCGGTTTTTCTCTGCATTCTGATTGCCCACGAGGCCAGAGCCCAGTGTGAGTGTCTTGGATTGAGAAATACCCAAAATTGTGGGAAATCGCACAAGTGCGCTGTTCTAATTGAGCCGGTTGGACCAGTTGGAATACGGGGGCATCACTGCACGCGCCGAGCTGCAAGTGGGCAGTGCCCGGTGGACAAAAGAGTTGTGGTCAAGACTGTGACTTCATTCAAAATAACAAAAAAAAACCCATTACATTTGGAAAATTCCTTAAACAATAAACAGAATCTTCAGAAAATTACTCAAAGGAATTATTTACAATTTACTAATACTGCTCGGAAGTTCTTCAATTTAAATTTAAAGCTAGTGTGGTTAAAAACAAGGCAAAATTAATTAGCTTTGTGTTTTTTGCTGAGTGTGTCACAATTAATCTCGTATGTTTAAGCCACCTGGCTCTGCTTGACCGCAAGAATGTCAGAACACAAGAGGCGCGTGCATTTCGGGGCATCCCCTGGAGAACCAGATCTTAACTTGTACCTCCCTATATCTATTTTTATTTTGTTGTTTTTATTTTCTTTTGCAGATTCGCGTTGCTTGAATCCCAACCAGCGGACTGGATACTGTGTGCACATCAACGAGTGCCAGACATTGTACTCCGTGCTGCAGCAGGAGCGACTGACCGATGCGGAGAAGCAGTTCATCAAGAACTCGGCCTGTGGCATGGGCGCGGATAAGCGACCTTTTGTGTGCTGCACTCAGGATACTGGATATACGAGGAGGACACAGAGGTTGACCCCATCCTTTCCGGACTACGACGGGTTTGGTGGGGACTGGGAGGAGGAGCGACCGACTAGGTTCACTTTCCCCAACCAACAAGGAGGAAGTCGGCCCTGGAGCTTTGGCCAGCCGCAGGCCAGCGACAGGAGCTCTGTCCAGACTTCCAATTTCAATGGACGCGATGGTTCCAGTGTGCTGCCCCAGCCGCCCAATTGTGGGGGCGTGGCCATCAAGAACCGAATCTACGATGGCGAGGACACCGACCTCAATGAGTTTCCTTGGATGGTTCTGCTGGAGTATCGTCGTCGCACGGGAAATGGGTTGTCCACCAGCTGTGCAGGATCCCTGATCAATCAACGTTATGTCCTCACAGCGGCCCATTGTCTGACAGGAAGGATTGAGCGGGAAATTGGAACACTGTGAGTACAATAGAAGTAGTTATTGATATGAAATTGGGGTTAAAAAAGAGCTTAATATTAAGAGATTAAAGTAGAGGGAAATGGCAGAGGCTTAAGATGATATTTTTTAGATCAAAAGTTACATTAATCATTTAGTTTGAAAAGATACAATTGGTCATTCGATATAGTGTGTGATTTTAATCAACTTTTTTTGGGGCTTAAGTTGAGGTTCAGGGCATAGCGAAATTAAGGTAAGAAACTTCCTGTCTTAATTTAATTAGCACACCGATCCTTAAACTTAATGAGATTTTTGATTAATTTATTTTGCAATATTTCCTTAAGCCCAAGGGGGTTTCCTGCTTTGCATATAGTCCAACCGCAGATCCAGATAAAAAAGGGGACTTTTCTTTGTACCAACCTTGGAACCACACTTCTTTGACATATATCGAAGATTCTGACAGTTTAAGTGGGGAACTTTGGTTGCTATCTCTTAAGTAAACAAACTTCTTTCAGAGATCCCGAAGATGTCAATATTATAATTGATTTGTTGATGTTTGTGCCTAATGATACATCGGGGATTTTACTATCAATCCCTCGAATCGATTCATGAATGGGCGGCAGTTCAATAGCCCGATATTATGGGTGAATCAAGTTTTAGCATCCGATCCAGTTTATGTTTCCGCGGCGAAAGTGGCTTATTCACGCTGATTGGTCCGATAATTCCACGAACCAGGCTGCATTCTCCGGTTAAATAAGTCAAAGGGATCCCCAGGCAGAGATAGACGCTGGCTTTAGGAATATTCATTAGACGGCTAACAAAACCAGATTCGAGTTGTTTTGACGCTTGTTAGCGGCGTTTTGATGATTCACTATCTCTCTCGGTGGGTTCTCGATTTCGGCGTTGGCCAAGCACCAATTAGCAGGCTAATTCTAGTGTTTAATTGTTGGCGTTTAAATGCTCATTCATTGAGGTTTGCCCCGCTTCGTTTATAATTTGGTATTTGGAGTACAAGGGTATGATGTTTTATGGAAAAGTATATAACAGGTGTGGCGATATTTTTGATCTATTTTTTATATATTATTTTTTCATGCTTAAGAAATTAATATTTTGGTTGCCTATTGGAGCTTTAATTTAATTTTAATTCGATAATTTATCGAACATTTATCGATTTTAATTTTCGATACTTATTTTGATAGGGATTTTTCCAAAGGAATATTAAAAACATGTTATTTTAAAAGCAATATAATAATTTTATAGCTAACTTTTACACATTTTAGATAAATTATCAATCTTACAGATATTTTATCGATATATTTTAATCCTTTGATATTTATTTCGATAGCGAATTTTTCGATAAATATAACATTTTTATATTTGTTGAAATATTTTTTCATACACATACATTTTATTTTCAATACATAATTTTATTTGTCATTTTAAGTACCCGGTATTTCACAGTCGTAACATTTTACTATATCGTTATTTTTTCTTACCTCTTTCAGTGCCTCTGTGCGACTGGGCGAGCATGACACACGTACCGCCGTAGACTGTCCCGCCGGCGGTGGCGGCTGCTCCCCGGAGGCCCAGCGTCTGGGCTACGAGGAGATCCGGGTTCACGAGCGCTATACCGAGAAGTCGAAGAACCAACTGCACGACATTGGTCTTATTCGCTTGGAGCGGAATGTGCGGTACACGGACAACATTCGACCCATTTGCCTGCCCTCGTCTGTGGGTCCGGAAATGCGACAGTCCGGTCAGTCCTTCACCGTGGCCGGGTGGGGTCGCACCCTGAAGATGGCCCGCAGTCCTATTAAGCAGAAGGTGGAGGTCAACTATGTGGACCCGGCGCGGTGTCGCCAGCGATTCTCGCAGATCAAAATCGCCGTTGAGTCCACGCAACTCTGCGCCGGCGGACAGTTCCGGCAGGATAGCTGTGACGGAGACTCTGGCGGTCCGTTAATGAGGTTCCGTGGCGATTCCTGGGTCCTGGAGGGCATCGTGTCCTTCGGTTACAAGTGCGGCCTGAAGGACTGGCCGGGTGTTTACACGAACGTCGCCGCCTATGACATTTGGATCAAGCAGAATGTGAGGGCTTAGGGATCGATATCTCCCCTGGGTTCAAAGCTCGAAATGTGATTATTAATATAACTATTTAGTTAAGCGCCTAACATAGTTATTGTAGAATATTTAATAATTTATTAGTAATAAGTATGGCCAATAAAACTGTTTATAAAAAATTAAATTTTACAGATTTTTATGAATTGGGGCAGGGAATGGGAACTTTGGAAAGTTTAAATAAATATTATTGTTATATGAATGGAAAGTGTATCCATTCGAAATCCAGTACGTTTAAGGCTGTGTATATTTTTATCAGTAATTTCTTATAAAAAAAATATTTAAAGAAAAACCCAGATACCTGAAAGTAATAAAATTCCAAGTATCAATATCCACTTTCATTTATCATAAAGTGATTAAAATATTTACGTAAAAACCGACTAATCCCTAGGATAATAAGTTAAACCGCTTTGCTTTTTTACCTTTAAAAACATTTACATATTTAATTTTTATTTAGGACACCTTTCCTTTAACATATGTTTGTTATATTTCTGTTTATTTAAAAATCTCATCAAGAAACTCAATAATAACGCACGAAAATAGGTCAGCCAGAACTTTAAACAAGTAAAATGCAAATTGCAACCGAAATAATTAAGAATAAAGTTTAAACAAAGACGTTTTTCTGAATAACTAAATAATTATATTGTTGATGAAGATTTATTTTCCTGTAATTAATATTTCACAAGATCTGTAAATCTTAAAATTTAAATCTGCTTTCCAGCTTAACTTTTGGCCCCTGGCCACATTTGGTTTTCAGTCCAGCCCACTGAAGTGATTGACCTGGTCTGGTCTGAAAAACCTTTGGATTTCCCAGCAGAAACCGAGTGCGACACCTCGAACAATCGCCAGCCAATGACATTGCCACCGCGCTTTAATTGGCGGCTTTTTATGGCCACAGAAACCACAAGAAAACTTCCGGTATTGGCAGGCAGGTGTATCTTTTGGTTCCGTGGACTTTGGCCAAAACATAAGATGTGAGTGAGCTTTTTGTACTGGCTTTTTTCCGCCTAAAAGCATAGTGTGAAAATATTACAAGCTTTACTTGATAATTTGACTAATTATGAAATGTTTTAAATAATATAAAATAATAATATTTATAGCACAAAGTATTTTAGCGGAATTAAGTGTGAAATACAATTTTATCAGTCAAGAAAAATTTACCAAGCCCCAAGACATAAGCTTAACCTTATATCAAACTGAAAATCAATCCCCTGGCTTAACGATCAGCTGTGGCTCAGAGCCCGGCCCAAAAGTGGGCAATACTTTCGGGCCAAAAGCCGGGGCAGCGTCACTCTCTCACCTTCAACGAAAGTGAAACCAGCTGGCCAGCTGAACTAGCACGATTATGCAATATTATAACCGGACTGTCCAGCCGAGCGATCGATCGTCGGCAGACTGCACTCTTGGACTCGTTTTTCGGCCTGAAACTGAAGCGCCAAAATGGGGCGGGGGCGGTGTCACCTGTTGACACCTGAGCGCGGCTTCGGCGCCGGCTCTTCGGCTCTTCCGACTTCTCCGACCTATCCGATCTTTTCGGGGTCTTCGGCTCCGAGTTCGGCTATTTTGTATTTATGTTTTTTTTTCCTCTTTTTTTTTTTGGCACTCTGCTCACACGAATTGAGTTGCCATTCAGTTTCGGTTCGTACGCCTTCGCCGCCGCTTCATCTCGTGGATACTGTATCTGCAGATACATATATATCAATGCAGCTCAGTTCGGTCCTTCATCTATGGATTTTCTTGGGCTTCTGTTTCTTGGCGCTGGCTGAGATCGGGCGAAACCTCCAGCCCTGCGATATCCCCAACGAATCGAAGAGGGGCGTCTGCCTGGGGGTCAGCAAGTGTGCTGCGTATCTCCAGGTGCGAAATGCCACCAATCTGCCGGCGGAAAAGGTGAACTTCCTTAAGAAGGTCCAGTGCGAGGTGGAACAGCGAATGGGCGAAGCGGAAAATGCCTACGAGTCCCTTGTGTGTTGCCCGGCCAATGGCCAGGATTACCTATTTCCCGTGCTGCAGTTCTCCAAGTTCGAGTACCGGCGTTTCCTGGACGTGACCTCTCGCTTTAAGCGCAAGAAGCTAAAGCGTCGCATCCAGACCGTGGAGCCGAGCTCTGGATTCAATCTCCTCAACGAGTGCGGCAAGCAGGTGACCAATCGGATCTATGGGGGCGAAATCGCCGAACTGGACGAGTATCCGTGGCTGGCTTTGCTCGTTTATAACTCAAGTGCGTTACGTTAAAATAAAATAAATTAAAATTATATTAAATTATATTCAATTACAATTAATTCTTTAATCATTATAAACCCCCAATTACCAGATGACTATGGCTGCAGTGGAGCCCTGATCGATGATCGCCATATCCTTACAGCCGCCCATTGTGTCCAAGGCGAAGGAGTGCGTGAGCGGCGAGGACTGTAAGTAGCTTTAATATGAAATTCCTTAATATTATATTAAATATTTTATTAAATATTATTATAATTTCTAAAGAACTAAATATATTCCTTTATTTCCTACAGAAAACATGTGCGTTTGGGAGAGTTTAATGTTAAAACGGAGCCAGATTGCATCGAAGAACCAAATTACTTGAGCTGTGCAGATGCCGCCTTGGACATTGGCTACGAGTCTATACACGTGCATCCGGAGTACAAGGAGTTTTCCAACTATAAATACAACGACATAGCCATTATCCGTCTAAAGCATCCTGTGTCCTTTACGCACTTTGTAATGCCCATTTGTCTCCCCAACAAAACAGAGCCTTTGACCCTAGCTGAGGGTCAGATGTTTTCCGTATCCGGTTGGGGAAGAACGGATCTATGTGAGTATAAATTCTTTGAAGGGAAGAAATAATTAGAAACTCAGATTATAGATTTTTTAAGGCATCAAATTATAGATTTTTTCAGCATAGGAAAGATTATGTACTTCTTAAAGACAGTTTTGGGGTTCTATTTGTTTTGTTTTCTGTAAAACAATGCCGGCTTGATTGAGGAAAATAACTTTCGCATATTTTTGTTTACCGCTTTTGAAGTTCCCATAAAACAAAACTTGGTTTTCCCATTCTGAGGCTTGTTTTGTTTTCATTAAAATCATTTAGTGGTCTTGTTTAAATACAAAATACTAAGTGAGCACATAACATACGTCAAACTTTTAAAGTTTGTCAATAGTAAACAAGACAAAGTCTTTGACTCTTGCATACTTTTGAAATAATGTTTGTTGTTAAACCATAAGTTATAAAGAAATTTAAAAAAGCTTTATAGAAGCGTAATTATTGATATATTCTTTAATTTAATCCTTATTTTTCTTCAATTTTCAGTCAACAAATACTTCATCAACATCCACAGTCCCATCAAGCTGAAACTACGCATTCCGTACGTCTCCAAGGATAATTGCACCAAGATCCTGGAGGCCTTCGGAGTGCGTTTGGGGCCCAAGCAGATCTGTGCTGGCGGGGAGTTTGCCAAGGATACGTGTGCGGGGGACTCCGGAGGACCCTTGATGTACTTTGACCGCCAGCACTCGCGGTGGGTGGCCTACGGCGTGGTCAGCTACGGATTCACTCAGTGCGGCATGGCCGGCAAGCCAGCGGTTTACACTAACGTGGCCGAGTACACCGACTGGATTGAGGGCGTTATCCAGATGGAGAAGGTGAAAAACCAACAGACGCAATCCCAGCAGCTGCCTTGACGTCAGATTTCTCTGTACTTTTTTGGGGGGAAAGAACAATCGGCGCCTAATTAAAATGGGCGGGGCAGCTGTTCTGATCCGATATTCAGATCTATTTGCATCCCGTCCATATTTGTACATATTTTGCTAATTACCTAACAGCCATCAACTATTTGGTTAAGTGTATGAGTGAATGAGTGCGGAATGTGAGTGATGTGTGTGTGTGTGGCAAGTGTGTGTCTGGCGAGTGTGCGCGCTAACAAAAGTCTGAAAAACATGTTTCTATTTAAATAAACTACTGAATTATTTACACGCTCAGTGGAGTATTAATTGGCGGAAGAAAAGGAAATGAAAAGCTGCAGCTGATTCATTTTAAAGATCAATTTTTCATAGGGAATTATAATACTCCATGAAAGTAGGCATCAATTGGTAATTCTTAAAGGGTCTAAAAATGTTTAAATCCTTATTTAGTTTGAAGGCTTGAAAAGGCAAAATTAAACATAATTGTATTAGATGATTTAAAATAGTTAACAATTATAAACAAGAAAGAAAGCTAACTTCGGTAAACCGAAGTTTGTATACCCTTGCAGTCTGCAATTGGATCATTGAAAATCGATCCATTTTGGTAATGTAAAAAAAAAAATGTCAAAATATGTAAATTTTGTAAATTTTACATTTTACATGTAGAATTTTACATTTTCATATAAACCGACCGATCCCTTCTATGGCAGCTATATGATATAGTTGTCCGATCTTAATGAAATTAAAACCGTAATTCTAGAACTATAAAAAACGACTATATCTCAAAATTTATAGAAATTCGTTGAAAAACAGAGAAATTAAAAATTTTTGTACATTAATTTCGCCATCATTCCTATGGCAGCTATAGAATATAGTGGTCCGATTTTGGCCGTTCCGACATATATACTGCGTGCTAAAGAAATAAGACTATGCTGAAAATTTCAGCCCGATAGCTCAAAAACTGAGAGACTAGTTTGCGTAGAAACCGACAGACAGACAGACGGACAGACAGACGGACAGACAGACGGACAGACAGACGGACAGACAGACGGACAGACAGACGGACAGACAGACGGACAGACAGACGGACAGACAGACGGACAGACAGACAGACAGACAGACGGACAGAAAGACGGACAGACAGACGGACAGACAGACGGACAGACAGACAGACGGACATGGCTAGATCGACTCGGCTGGTGATGCTGATCAAGAATATATATACTTTATGGGGTCGGAGATGCCTCCTTCACTGTGTTGCAAATATCATGGCAAAATTATAATACAGAGGGTATAAAAAGGATTTCTATAAACAATTATGAATATTTACCGTCTCCAAAAATTAATATTACCCTAGAAAGTTTGCAAGAACTCCCATTATTTCATTATGTTTATTTTTATATAATTTTTAATATTTCTCAAATATTATTATTCCCTTTTGCTTTTTTAACTCAAACGTAATTGGTATTTAACTAAAATAAGAATGAAATAAATTGTTAAAAGACAATATATTGCGAGAATTCGATTTTTAAGTACTTGAAGTACAGTATTGATCCTTAAGTACTCTGCTCATTGTCCTGAAAATCGAATTGAAAAACGGCTCCGTAAATATAAATCTAAATATTTGACTATAGGTATTAATTATAATATATAAACAATGCTTCAAATATTTAATATAATAAAATTATGTTGTTACAATTTAAAACATTTAAATACATTTATTAAATCAGTGTATTTCTTTTTTGTATTTTGGATTATAAAGCAAAGGACTATAAGAAATTGGTCACCGAATTTGGTAGCTCAAATAGACATGGATGGATAGACTTGGTTTATTGTTTTTATTAACCAATTTACACAAAATTCCCACTTATTTTTTTCCGAGTGCACCCATTAAGACTTTATCGATGGGCTTTGTGATAAAGACCATCAGCTGTTCGCTGTTCGCTGCTCGGCTCCGCCAGCTGGTCAAACCCGCTGGTGCAGTTCGATCTCCGCTCAGGTTGATGTCGTCATTGATTGCCACACTTTGCTTTCACCCGCCATTCGCGTGCACTCGAAAACGTGGCCGAAAAAAAATAAAAATGGTCAAGTGATGCAATGGCGACACCAAAAAACACGAACCCAAAACGAATCCAAATCGGACGCCAAAATCGATGCCAGGCCATTCATCAGGCCTCCTCCAAAAATCCAAAAATTGAAACAAATACGAAAACCACGAAAAATACGAAAATCCGAAAACAGCCAGTCCCAATCCGAGCCATTTGTATGCGATGCGCAGGTGTTGTGTCCGATCGCCAGTGGGCCACTGGCCAAAATTGGCCAAAAGCGACTGGAAAACAGTTAAGAGCGCGGCTAGCGGCTCATCATCGGCCAGAGTGCGTCATGCAGTGAAAGTGAACTTGACTCTCAGACCCAGACTCTGGCTCTGACTCTGGCTTTGATTTAATGCCTCTGCGGTGATTACTATATGATATATGATATATGCGTGCATTAATATTCATGATGTTTATCAGCTGGCGACGATCGAAAAAAAAAAAAAACGAAAAAGCTATCCAAGACTCAGCGACGCCAGAGAAGCCAGATATATATATATATATATGCTTGAGCAGCTCATTATCGGGCTTTTGGCGATTTCTACTTAACCTTGAACCACATACACATAGATATGGAAATTGGCAAACATGAATGACATTGAAAGGCAGACAGAGGGCTTCTCCGGATGGCTCGGGTGGATCAGTAATGGTCAGTTAATCATTGATAACCGGTTTTTTCTTCCACGAAAAGCCTCTCAATGAAGTCGAGTTGGGGGATTTGATGGTTACTCTTGGAAATATACATGGTAACTATTGAAATATTAGGGTATAGAGAGATTAATTTTAAGGATTGATTAGAGTTTTTAAAGAAATATAATATTAAAAATAAGCAATAGCCAAAATAGTTCAATTAATGTTGAAAGTATCTAATTATAATAAGACATTGTGGTTTCTAGCAAAATATCATAATATTATAAAAAGAATATAATTAAAAGCTGAAAGTATTCCTATAAAATAGTATAATGTTTTTTATGTAGTTTATATATTAAATTTTAACATTTAATACTGAAGAAATACTTAAATTTTTGCTTTTAAATATTGGAAATCATTTACAACGAGTATATTAATAAAGCTTTTTTAAATTTAGCTTAATTTTTTATGAAATACCTAAAATTCCATAAATTATCCCTTAAAAATATATATTTTTTATAAGCAAAGTTCTTTTGCTTAAATAAAATCTTAGAAATATATAAAAAAAATCACATTTTACTCTCGTTCTCTCCCATAAATATAATATACAGACTCCCATATCCATATATAGAATGTTTACTTGGATTTCCATGCAGTTCTACAGATATTAATTCCCTTGAAGAAGACTGCATCTGTTTTTGCGCCTCAGTCTCTTTGAAATTATCAAAGAAAGAGGGTTAAGTAATAAACAAAAACCCATTAATATATGAGATCGGTATTAAGCCTTTAATAAAATATTAGAGTCCTTAAAAGGGAGCCCGACATCTGTTGTCCTGCCAATTCAAGTGTCAATCAAAACATCGGCCAACTGGCGACCGCAGAAGCATTTATTTCCTATTTTTTTTTTTTTAGGGGCGGAGTAATTCGGTTATGGCCACGCCCACCTGGCAATTATAAAGTCAATTTGAGCTACTTTCCAGGGGCTATAGTACAAAAGAGGAAAAAGTCCTCTAATCAATTTACCGGCAACCCCCCTGAACACGAGGTCGAGTTTTGAGTTTAGAGTTTGCGTCTGCGTTTGCTTTTGAGTTCCATAATTGCATTGTGCTGGGCTTTGTGAAAAGTTTGTTTTTCAAATTGGGAAATTAGAAGGCAGGCCAGGAAATTAGCCATATGGCCGAGCGAGCCAGCAGAGAGAGGGTTTCCAGGTGGGTTTCCATCGAACTTTTGTTTTCCCTTTATGACACTGGCAATTGCATTTCCATTTCGCAGCTGAGACCGAGACGGAGACCCTCAACTATAAAACTTTATCGACTTGTTAACTGAGCGACGTATCAATAAATGCCAACGTGCGACCCAGACGTTGACATGCCATTAAACGCGTACTCAGGACACATATCCTTGGTCCTTTAACCATTTTTGCATGGGCAGGAGGGCTCGCTGGCACCCCCGTCACAACTTGACGGAGGGTTGAGCCGTGGAACATTTGGGCCAAATTGTTGTATAAACTCAATGAAATTAAAATGCGAAAAAAGGAGGGAAATGCGAGTGTATACAAATACAAATGTGAAATAAAAATGGCAAAGTATCCGGATCGCTTTCATTAGTTAATGGATTGTCCGCAGAGGCAAGAAAATTACGCAAATTACATAGAGTCGATTTTATTTCTTATCACTGGAATGGCAATACGTAGCAGAATAAGTCGCGATGAGACCAAGGGACCCCTAGTATCGCTATCTGAGCTGCAGTCTCGGAATATGCGTTCTTCGCGAGCCTCAGACAGAGCTACTCCGGCTCCTCTACTATCAATTCCGATGTGCAACTCGAGGGAATCGGTCAGAATGAAAAACTACTTCCACTGCCTAATGCTGTGTATATTCAGCGGATTTTTATTGCTCAAAGGAGAGGAAGCGAAGTCGATAAAGGTACGTATTTAGTTTTTTAACATCATTTTTCCCCTTTAAGGGATCAAAAGAAAAGTGACAAACCAAGTCAGTATCTTTTAATAAACTAAATTTGTGCAAAATGTAACACCAAGGTCTACCTTAATTATTCTTTATTAGAAAGAAAGATTTTAGATTTTATATTAATATGATTACAATATAAAAGAATAAAACAAAATGTTTATCTTTATAGGAAACTGTCTACACCGGAAGAGAATACTCTATTCAAGCCCCTATTAGAAGATATATTAACTCTCAATCTGCCGAATATTCTTCTTTAAACAAAAGCAGTGTGTCTGCCACAGAAACTATTCCAAATATTTATTTTGAGGTAAGTTTTTATTTAAAGTGGAATCATAATTATTTTTGTTGTATATTATTTAGGAGGATAATAATTCCACAAAAGCACGATTTAATAGGTCAGGCTTCAGTGGACATCATCAAACAAATCACGTTGGACAAACTATAAGACGTAAATGGCGAAGGAGACGTACTTAAATTTTAAGCTAAGAAAGCATAAAAGCGCAAAAATAAGTGTAAAATTATGGCTGATGCAAATGCCAGTATTTTAAGGCACTTCACTCCTAGAAATTATGGAATCATTTTATTGTAAGTTAATATTAATAATGAAAACTTTTTGTTAAGCTCTAAAAAATATGGTAAACAATAAATAACTTGTAAATAGTGAATTTTATCTATAAAGATGTCTTTTTATTTTTGCAAATAATCGAGAAATGTTTTTACTTCTTATCATTTACAAACTGAAACGTATTTACATAGTAAGGGCTTGCAGAATAGACTCACTATCTCTAGTAGAGGAAGCTACTTCCGCCGATTATCAGAAAGTAATGTAACTCAAGTCAACATATAGAATGGAAGTTTTCGGTCCCAGTAAACTGTTTAGTAAACTATTCTATATTTTGTTGAGATGCTGAACATTTAAGAACCGTTTACATATGGCTAAAATTGTCTTAAAAAAAGATTCAAGAAATTGTTTTAGTACATAACACAACACTTATAGTTACGCAGTAATTTTAAAAAATACATACACCTAAAACTACTTTTACACTAAATAAGTCACATCCCCATAAGTATGCAAAATAAGATCGAAAATAAAATTTTATAAGAGACGCGACTGTACTGGGTTGAATAACAATAGAGTCATTTCCCGCACGTGGCCACTAAATTAAACATAAATAATAAACTGAGACCAGAACTCAAGATCCTTCACATGCCAGCCCTATAATCGCTCTGTAATGGGAAAACTGTCGCGATAATAATCATCGTCATCGCGTACCTTATTCCAGAGCAATAATCGCGCACGTGAGGCGAGCCTCATAATGACTTTCGTTTTATGCGAAAATTATTATTCGGAAATTTGCATAGGACCTTAGCAACCCCTGCGAAAATCGCGCACTTCAACACGCGCGTTCAATATTTATTAAAAATTAGCAACAAGCTGTTGAAAAATCACACAACAACAAATCGAAATTATTGCAAAATCAAGCAGACGTCGTGCTGTTGCCGGTTTCCTTCCGTTCTTATAATATTTTTAAGAAATTTTGGAGATGGGGATGGTACTGAAATGCTACGATGCAATTATGACTTTATTATTAATGAAATTATTTATAAGGTGAAGGAAAATCATTCGATTGAAAGAGATAAAGATACATTAAATACGATTATTAAAAATATAATTTTGAATACCAATTTTCTTATTCTCCTTCTTCTACTAACTTACTTACGTTTAGTATTTATTTTAGAGCCGTTTTAATTCTGAATGTAGTTAAAATTTGATAAGAACTCGAAAAGTTCTGTCCAAGAAATTAAGCTTTTGAAAACGTTAACTTTGTAAACTACGCAAAAAACGAAAAGTTAAATTTTAGCTTAGGGTTTGGTGATTTCTTTATGGGGCACTGGGTCAGGTTGCGGGTCAGAGCCCGGGGGCATCTCAGAAGTCGCGCAACAAAGGAATATTTAATTCCAATTACACAAGAGGGCGGCACACATCTGCATACGAGAGACTCGTTGTAAAACTTAATTATAAGCATTTTGTAGCTTTTTTTTTCTAATTGAACTTTTCAGCCGCGCAGAGCAAACAAACCACCGCCGCAGGACCTTGGCAGGACCTTTTATTCGGTGGGTGTGGCTAAGCAAACAGCGACATATGTGAGTGTCAGAAGGGGTGGGCAGGGGGTGGTTCTAACATGCCGTTCGCGACTGTACCGAGATGACAAATTCGTGTCATTTGGGCTGGGAAATAAATAAATAAGGTGAGCATAGCAGCAGCAATGTCACACATGAGGGTATGGGAAACACTTGCAGGATTCCCAAGGACTCGAGTGGATTTTCCGGCTCTTGCTTCTCCATTTTTTTTTGGTTTTGCCAAACTTGAAGTTACTCAACACGGACAGTTTTTGCACATTAGCACGCAGCCCTTGAGATAATGCGGTGAATTGGGAAATTGGGAAATACTTGTAGGAAAATAAAAGACGAAGGACCTCTTGAGCCTGTCAGCCAGACACTTCCCCTCGCAACAGATTCGGAAAGTCAAATACAATTTGATAGGCGAAAAAGACCAGTTAACGAGGACGGAGAAAGGCCGCAGGCAGGACTTCCAACTTCAGACACAAAACGTTCCAAATTGGACCACATGCGGACCTTCTCTCGTCCTTATCCGCAGGATTCAGCCCCGCAACTATGCAAATAACATTAATTGTTTCGCCAAACAAAGCGAATGCAAAACAATAATCAAAATGGGAAAACGAGGAAATGGAAACGATACAATTTGGACTTCGAAATTGATGTTGGAAAATTATAATGCCCATAACCCTAACTCCGGGCAGTCGCGCTAAGCGGAAGCGATTCGTTTAAATTTGATATGGGATATGGGATGTGGGACAGGACAAAAGTACAGTCCTCCTCGCCGGTGGCAGGACCAACCCCATAAAGCGATTCGGGCCTAGGGGTGGGAGATGGCGAATACATCAAACACCAACAACCCCGTCGCATTTTTGGGTTACGAGGTGAAAATCCCCCGGCTCCTCAGCCTTAGCCTTCTTTAAGATGCTTTTCCAAGAGCCCTCGCATGCTAAGAATACACTGGAAAATGAGGATTGAAAAGATATTTTGGAGGGATTTATATAAAGAAAATTTTATAGGATTTAATAATATATATTCCTTTTCTAAAAATTGGAAAGGCCGCCCACATACTTGGAAAACATGTAGAAATAGGATTTGTTGTGCGTTGCATGTTTTATCCTTAGTTATAGTATTATTTAATGTTTTCTTTAGACATATCTCTAATTTGTCTACCATGTTATTTTATATTTATAATTTCCTATTTTACATATCTAAAATTTCAAAATTTACCTTCTGTTTTGTGTGTTTTTTCTTTCTGAGTCCACATTCAAGTTTTCTTTTAATCGCTCAGAGGGAAACCCGAACAATGAGAGCAACCTCTGCCATTTTCCATCTCCACTTCCATCTGCGACTCCGTCTCCCTTCCAATTTCCATCTCCAGTGACTTTTCCCTCTTCACGGCATTGTTGGTGCCTGAGCCTGTGTTACAGTCCAGCGATTTGCATATGAATGAACGTAATAAGGCAGGGCAGGCAAATTAAAAGTAAGCAGGAGAGCACCCAACTCCAACTCCATCTCCAGCTCAGCATCCGAATCCAGATCCTGACAAAAGGAGGCACACATGTGGAGTATCAGAAAGTGCTGGGTTGTAACTGGTAATGAAACATTCCACGAGTGCGGAATTAATAGGAATGATTTGTCTTTTGTTGTTGCGTTCCGGCAAAGATGCCGCGAGAAGGATTCTCCAAATTGCATTCGAATGTTAAATTGAGCGGAAGCAGGAGGTTCCACGCGAGAGAGAGAGACAGCGAGGGGAGGATATAACAATAAGGATCTGCTTGATAAGGCAATACATTTTCCAGGGTCGACAATATGCAATTTAGGGTACTTGAATGTGAAAGAGAGAAAGTTTTAATCGCAGTGAAAGGTAGGGGAAGTATACATGAAAAAAAGGGTTCCTAATTCCATTCCAAAACAAATAAATAGAGGGGAACATGGGAGAAATAATAATATGAGGATATCAAGGTAGATTTATGAGATTTATTATATGTATTTATTATTTGAAGAATGGTTTATTTATAACCATAAAATATTTGAATCTTTGTAGGTAAAGCTAGACTATTATTTAAGTTAAGCCCAATTAAACTAATACCCCTCAAGTTGAACTAAATTAAGACTTCCTAATGATGAACCAATCGTACAAAAAAAAGGTCCCAAGGTCCAAGTTCCTTAATTGCAAGAAAACTACGTACTGAACTGTTACTAATCAAGTTCCATTTTCCACTCACGCCATTCCCTTGATTGACTCCAATTATCGGATAGGTTTTTTCTCGTCGTCATACTACTTACGTATCGCTGGCCATGCACGAATGCTAAAGAAGGAAATTACTTAAATCGAAATTACGCCGCATTAGAGAAGGGTCCAGGCCACTGGCACGACATCAACATTGAAATTTAATCAAGTCCGGTTTTTCCGGCCATCATCGATGTTGATTTTTTTATTATGCTAAGCGCACAAGCGATCTGACCAAGGGTCTTTTCTTGGCCAAATAATCGAAGGAGAAGGGAGTCCTTGCACGCATGGAGTTCATTGATTAACGATTTCCAACAAAGGAGAGTTTTCTTCCCCCCGGGGGAAATGCAGGACACGCACACACACACACACACACATATAATCAAAAAATTAAAATCTCTTTATGTTTTTATGCGCGCTGATTGAATGGTTCCATTGTTGTTATTGCCGGACAGTTTGATGTGCCATTGATGGACTCGACTAATCGCTATGGACGTTGGTCTTTCCAGTGCTTATCTATATAGCTATTTTCTGGCTGGAATTTTTCTAATTTTCGAGGTAATTTTCAGCTAGTTTCCAGCATTTTTTTAGCCAAGCTAGCGAGCTGCCATCACTCTCAGTCACCCCTCCGAATCGCCTTCATTTCCGATCCCTGGTCATCGCCAGTGGAGTGTAATGGATACAAGCGATGAGCAGGACCCCGGGACCAGCGACCACCAGTGAAACATTATCCTTTTTATGCGGCCAGCCGCGGGGCAGCCAAAGAGGGCTGGGAAAGCGGGGAAAACCAGAGCAGGAGAAATGGAAATTGTTGCTCTAGCTCTTGCTCCTTTGTGTGGCTTCACTTTCACATGTGGCCGCGCTTTCCCAGGTAGCATTTAATTAAGCCTCAGTGCCGCGAGCTTCCTGCTAATCTCTAATCAGGTTATAAGCAGACTTTCCAGCGCTTCCCTTTGAGGTACGGTTCCTCTTTGATTCCCTAATTGGGGGTGAGTGTGTGTGTGGTGTCGGGGAGGGGGGATTCACACCTCATGTCCTCGGAAAGACAAGAGAGACAGAGCCCTTTGAAGTGGCCAAGGAACAAAAGCCGCCACAGTGAGGTAACATTTGAGTGAGTTTTCAATGCTGACACAGTGGGAAATTAGAGTCTTAAATTTTAAGAACAGTTTAGTCTTAGGTTTACTTATGATCAAGAAATCTACAAAATCTATTACTTTAAACGCTTTAAAAACTCGATTATTTACTTTAAAATTAAGCAAAAAATATCCCAAGAAATAGTTCCGTATTTTTTTCCTGTGCAAAGTCGCGGAGTGACCCTGGGCAGCTGTCCTAGGAAATGGCAACTCCTTGAAAGTGCTTCGCTAAGAGCCTCAAAGTATCACTCGTGGAATCCAATAAGCCGGGGCCCCGGGGCCAAGACAATGGCGCGCCAACGACGACGACGACGATGACAATCATCGGGAATGATGAGGATGATGACTAAGCAATGTCCACCCTCGGGGAAAGTCGTTACCCCCGCACCGAGATTTCCCTTTTATTGCAATTTGCGAAAATTTACTGGCAGAGAAAGTGAAAGCTACGATATTTGATTACGAAATGCAAGGGGAAAAACTATTCACGAGTCAATAATGATAAACATAAACCCAACAGATTGTGAGTGGGGAGTGAAGTGCTGACATCTGATGCTGCAGGGCAGGGACTCTCTCAGCAAGGACCCCCAGTGGACCTATGGGCCAGGCATTAATTGCCAAAATTAAATTTATTTCCTTCATTAATACCAGGCTAGGCGATGTCAAGTAATCAAGCGCATCCTGCGCCGGATACAGGATACATTTGAATGACAGCCGAGGTTTGACATTTGCAGCATGTCATGTTGCTTATTAAAAGCATAAATAAGTCCAAGTGGATGTAAGTAGTTGAATGACAGCGAAGAGGGGAAGGAAATACTAAGAGTAAGCAACCCCCAAAAATATTACTTAACAAAAAGGCTTGACCAGGGAAGGACCAGGTACTGGGACTCGTAGAATTCCAATCAATTTGCCACAAAGAAAATATCCGAGCTTGCAGGACAATTTGAGCTGGACAATGGCCACAAATCACTGTGGAAATTGTACAAATCTCTCTCGGAAATGTGCCGACAGATAAACAGTTTTTCCTACGGCTTCCCTTGTCAAAATGTTCCACTTTTCAACTCGTGTTCGTGTCGTTAATCAATTAACTTTGAGCCAGTTTCCTCCGGACTGGACACGCCTCCTCACTCACTCTGTTCACTCTATATATACCAAGGCAACTCCCCTCTCATGGCTGACCACTTCAATATGTCAAACAAATCAAACACACAAATCAAACGCACAGTTGGACTTAAAGCCAGACAAAAGATGTTGTCCGAGCAAATATTGAAAAGTGAAAAGTTTATATGCTGCCAATATGCGACTCCTTGTGGTCCTTTCATCCTTGATTTATGTCGCAAATTTCTATAATTTATGGTTGCTTACCGAGGGGAAAGGAAAGTAAGGGAAGTAGTCGAATTCTGGATACTTACTACCAAGAAAATGCTACAAATATAAATTATGAAATTATTAACATTCCTCTTCCTATTTTTAAAGGTTAAAGAGGGCCTTTGTTGGAGGACAAGGATTGCCAACAATAATATCTTTAATACTACCTTTTAAAACATATTTCTTCATTAGTAGATTATCTACGCCAGTGTGATATTTAATTTAATAAACTTTTAATTTAATATCTGATAAGATTCTCTATATTTTTAGCTTCAAGGGAACACCTTAAGGTCTTAAAGTGAACTTCCCAGATACCCTTTAAAACTCACAGGGTTACTTCCCCGTTCAAGTGCTTACTGGTTATGGTTTTGATAGATTTCTTTGTGTATTTTTCTTTTTGTTGCTAAAACTGCAATGATTGAAAGCTGTAATTTTGCAGAAGCCTTTCGAGTGTAACTGGATTATATTTATCCTCCTGCCCTGGACTTTTCCCCCCGACAATTAGAAGGATACTCCCCCGGCACGCACTTGATTAGCAAATGAAATGTGCAAGTCAACGGAATGGATGACGACGATTCCATGCCTGATTAATTCGCATCTCAGTAATCAACTGGTTGCCCGGAGGCTAAGAACCAAGGACCAATCTGTGGGCAGCCCTAAGAGCCGTTTTGCGGTCACACACGCGTCCCATCTTCAGGACCCTTTTGCGGTTTTTCCTGGTAATCCCATCGCCCGATGACCCACCAGACTGACCAAGCTGAAAGGGTGTGGGGGAGGCGGCAACATGGAAAGGGCGTTCTGGCGTTATGTAATCCGAAGCCGTCGTTTTCATTTATTACTGTTTCAGGAGCAGTAGCAAGACCCTTACCCTTCCGTTTCCCCGGGAAACTCGGACTGATTGAGCCTGAATGATGGCAACAGTTGGCATGATTGAATGCCGTCTCCCCCTGGGAGAATTTCAATCCGCTGGCCAAATATATCATCGCCCTGGCAATGACGAATTCCCGTTAAATTAGCCCCAGTAATTCCGAGTAATTAGGAGCAGCTCGCCGTTGGCAGTTCGCAGCTCCTTAACATTAGTCACGGCACCTTAAAATTCCATTCCACGCAAATGGGCCATTTCCATACACTTGGCACTCTATAATAATGAAATTATGAGTGCTTATGACCGTCCAGAGACGAGCGAAAACCTCCTCCTTAAAAAGAAAACTCCCTCGCAGATGGTGTCCTGATCCGTGGAGCTGCTTCCTTTGTCGGGGTCAGACGACGTTGGCCATTAGTCTGCGCTGGCTCGTCTCCGGACAACAAGGAATCCATTTCCGATATTGGGTGATAAAATTTTATGAATGTAATTTGCAGCGATTTGTTGCGTCGTCTTCGAGCCACCAAGCTCGAAGGGGTTGTCATTGCCAAATTGTTATTGACAACATGACGGGCGAGTCGTAAATACTTATCTAAATATACATCTATGAATGTAATGTGTAATGTCCCATCTACCATGTATGTGAATATATATAGAAAGTCGGATGGACGTTTGCATTTTCCCTAAATAATTGAAAGCATTTTGCCCCAAGAGAGTGAGCCAGGAAAAAGTCCTCGTTTCGTTAAAAGTTTTCTTGACATTTCTTTCTTGGCGAAAGTTCAGCAGATGCTTGAAAGATTAGAGGCAAATTAGCCACAAGTTCACTTGGAAAATGCAGACAGCACACAAAAGTCTTGGAGTTTATACTGAATTTCAATTGAAAAGTATTGAGTGCTCTTACATTATGTGTCTTTTAAGTTATTTGGAGAGGAGTGCATGGAAAATCTTTTATATAAATAAATAGATATATTTCCATTTAAGTCATTGTTAGGAGAAGGACATTTTCCTAGTTAATAAATATATTATTAATGCTTCTGTTGCATGATAAGAATTAAATGATTAATAATAACCTGAACTAACCCATAAATTACAAAATATAATGTCCAAATTCAGAGCCCCTTTCTTGCCAAATCAAGTGTAAGTTTTCCTCAATTACAACTGCTAATTTCAAGCGATAAACTCGATCAGCTTTTCCTTCCCTTTAATAATTCATAATTATCTAAACGTGGTTTGGTTTTCCCTACATTCCCTGACAGTTTCCTGCCACGCCCCCTAAAAAACTCCTGCCCCATGATAAATGACGTCACCTTGAGTCGGCGATCTGTTTAGCATAGAAAGCACATAAAATCATAAACAGGCCGCATAAATAACCACATTAAAAAATCGAGAACAATGGCTAAGGGAAAGGGAAAGCGGGAAATTGTGAGAAAATAGTGAAAATGTGCAAATTAGAAGGCGGCCGTGGAGAAGTTTTTGGTTTTATGGCCCATTTTAAAGTGGAAAGTGGCAGGGGAACCCCATTTCGAATGCCCCCAGCACCTCATCTGCACGCATGTGTCCTGATTTATGAGCGCATATTCGTGATAAATGCGCAGGATTTGAAGGATTTCGCACAAATTACAATAAACGAGAAATGGCGAAGGCGATGGAGACTACTCCGAGTGTCCTGCATCCTGAAAAGTGCTCCTCTCAGGATTTACCCATATGCGCATAATATTCTCGAAGTAAAAATTCGCAATTTGATTTATTGGCTGACTTAGTCAGCGGGAAAATTTCGCCAGGGGTAGGGAGAGAGGAAGAGAACGTGCTCTGGCGAATGTTTTTGCAACTGAAATTGATTTACTTTGATTTTTTGGATTTTGCATTTTAAATTGAGGGTTCAAGGGCTGGAGGGTTGCAGGGTGGCAGGGTTGCTGGTATTAGCCGGAGACTGAAAACAGGGATCGATGTCAATTGGTGACGTCTTTTTGGCGCTTTTGTTTTGCCGTCGCTGCCAATTTATTTTCAATATCACGGAGTGAAGTGGAGTGCGTGTGTTGTGTGTGTGTCGAGCACTAAGCAGCCATAATTCCCATTGCATTATGCGACCCGAACACAGGATCGAAAGGACACACGCGGCCTGCACGCAATTTTAAATGGATTTATTGATACGCTCCGGCAGCCACAACAACAGCCAGACAGCCCGGCAAGTATATGAAAACAGGAAGCGGATATCGGAGGGGGTTACATGTTTGCAAACATGTTTTGGCAGCGGCCAAATGTGCGGCTATTTTTCAATTGTCACCGAAAGGACGATGGCGAATTAACCCATCAAAAGGGTCCTGCCAGATCCTGGGAAAATCTCCTCCTCTCAGTTGATTATGCGCATCATTTGCGAATTTAATGCAGAGACTGAGATACAGGACACCGAAATTGAATTTTGATTGGTTTCCAGCACGCGACAGCGAGGTAAGGGTCCTTTGATTGATTCCCATTATTTGTCAGCGGTTGCATCCTGACAGCCATTTTGGGTTCTCCTTTATTTTTTATTTATTCCCGTTTTTTTTTCGGTGTGACTCCGGAAGCCAATTTGTCCGCTGCCAAGTTATGCAAATTGCCTCGTAATTGATATACGTTTTTTTTTCTTCGGCTACTCTAATTTTTAAATTATTCCACTTTTGTGCGGTAAATTTCCCCGAATCGGTGGCGGAAAATGTTCATTTTCCCGTCGAGCTTCGCCACTTGAAAGTTAAATTGGATAAATTTGTTTTTAATGGCGCGTATGCATAATGAAGTTTTCTTTTCGGTTTCAATTAAATTAGACTCTTTGAACATCGAACCAATGTACACAATTTAAATATTACTTAAGAAAATTTAAGAAAGGAAGCAGGGAAACCCTTACCACTTAGTAAACACACATGAAAATATCCTTTGACCGTTAACAAACCAATCTAAAGCCCAGGACCCTCGCCTTTCATATGCATAGCTCATAAATGGCCGAGCAGGGAAATTTTAATGGACCTCAACCTCAGCTTCAGGCAGCAATTCCAAAAGGACACACACGACAACATGCAATAAATAATAAATAATATTTCTCATAAATAATTGCTTCCCTTGTGCTCGGTCCAGCCCCCCCTCTTCAATATCCTTTTGGCTGGCGCCCCGACGACGAAAAAATAAAAATATGTTAACTAATCACCGTAGGAAAGGATTTTTATGGGTTTTCATTTCCGCACATAATCGACTTATCCCAAGATTTTTCAAGGGCCAGTCAAGGGGAAAAACCAAGAGCGGATATGTGGGACTCGGTGGAAGGAAATCTTTCGCATTCGAGGTGATATATGTCAGTTGGCGAATATTTTCGCCGTAGAAAAATGTCATTTCCTCCTCTTTTGCCTTTCGAAGAGCGGCGGAAATGAGCGGCCAGCGGGCGGGGCTACTACTTATATATATATAGTGGCATAAACCATAAACAATCCCCTCCGGTTGTGTGAAGTGGCCCAAAACTTTTGACACAAGCAAATCAAGTGAAAGTCTCCGGGCAATAAAAACTCCGAGGGGGGCTTGGGTTAGTTTATCTCGCTCCGCATATTTATGGTTATTGAGCCAGTGGGTCCGATATCTTGGCCGGCAATTACAGCGGCTTAATGACTCGGAGACTCCTCGCCTCCTTGAAGGTTGCCCAGGATATGGGACGCTGGCCAAAAGGGCAACCAAGGCAACCGTGGCGGACGGATGTCACCAGCAGCGCTCTTGAGCGTCCTCCTCCAAGGTGTCCTGCGCGTAATTAGAATCCTGAGACGCAACGCATGCCGATATTTCCACAGATTTCAAATGACAACACCGCGGTGGTCCCGGGTCTACACTGGGAAAATATCTTCTAGAAAGTTATAAGCTTTAAATTTAAATTTAAAATAAATGTAAGGTTTTTTTTGAAGAAGTTTATATAAATTAGTCTATGAAATATTTTCTTATATGATGCTTTTTTAATGTTAAATTTAAAATTTTTTCCTCAGTGCTCCTTCCTTGGCAGTCCTGCCTTTGAGTGGCACTCGTCAGTGACCTGCGAGGTGGAATAACCAACGGGAACAAAAAAAATAAAAAGCGCACAAAGGGAAAGCGCCACAGGACACTGGCTGAGGCTGAGGAGCTGCTCTCGAGCTTTATCAATTGGCACACACCATGGCGACGACCTCGAGGACTCCGTTCGCGGCTAATTGTAAATTCAGGATTCTTTTTCCTTCCGGCCTGCTGCATTGAAATTTGACTAACGCGCGGCCAGAGAGAAATTTATTGCGTTCCTGTCCCTTCTTGATAATGACATAATATTTTACGCTTCGACAGAGCGTCGAGGGGAGGTACTCGAGCATCGCGGGGTTTTTATTTAAATTTTATTTGTGTGTGACGTTGGCTGCTACACATTTCCATTAATTTTAAGTGCTCGAGGTAGTAGCTGGGGGATATTATTCCCCCCGGTCCATTGTTCGTCCGGCTTTTGTGGCAACTGTATCTGTATCTGCATCTGCATAATGTTATTGTTATTGACTCTTGCGCGCTTGCCGCTCAATCATAATCATAATCAATTGTCGTGGAGCGTCTTACCTGCTGGAATCCTTATCGTCAGCTGCCATTTGCATAATGGAAAAGTTTCTGTTCCGTTCCGTTCCGTGCCTGTCAGAAGTGGACACACTTTTGTGGCAGGCAATTCAAAGAAATGTATTCAATCTAATTCAATTGGTGCACAAAACACAAGTTATATTTGGACCACGAATACTGGGTTTGTGCAAAGACATTCGAATTCGTCGCCAGCAGAAAAATGGCTTGCATAGTGCACATCAAATGTATGGCCGTTCGGCATCTTAGTGATTATATTGGTCATTGGTTTAAGTATATTTAATGCATAAATTCGTGAGTGATCATAAACTTGGTATTATAGACCGAATAATTCTTAAAATAATATTTTTACCAGAGAAAACAAATATGGTTTGAAATTTTTTGATTTTTTATTTTAAATAAACATTATTTATTCGTAGCATTTAATTCTCAATGATTCCAAAAAGGTGCCTTATAATTAGCCAGGACTTTGATTTTCAAAAGAGAAAGCAAATAAATTGAGGAAGCAATATAAGCAATATATTTCAAGTATTAAATAATATTCTGTCCATCCCGTTGGTGATCAAAGTTCTGAGGAATGCTCCAATAACCCTCACACTGAGGTTGCTCTTCATTATCTTCAGTCGCCGGCCCCTCAACGTATGGATTCAGTCTGATCTGTTGATTAATCCAGTCACTGAGCTCAACTACATTGGTGTAGACGTCTGGGGTCGCTCCTTGGCCGCAGTGAATGTGCCAGTTGACGATGCCCACCTGCTGGAACTGCGTGGGATCGGTGGCCAAAGGACACACAAGTGGATAACCGTCTTTATCGCAGACATTCCTTCCGATTCCACCGCCGGCACACATCAGGCTGTCATCCAGCTGGAAGAAGGGGCCAAGCCAACGTCGCAGCTCCTGCTGACAGGTCGCGGTCTGCACCACCGCTAACGGCAATGTCATCCCAAGGTAGCCTTTAGAAATGCAGCCATTGAGGTCCAAGTTCCTAATCGTACTTCGCGTTGCCAATTTTATGGGGCGAATTGTGGAGGTTGTGTCGATTGTATTCCTGAGAAACAACAAGGCCAAGTTGTAGGCCCCCGTGGTCTTATTGAAGTCGGGATGGCGTACGATTGACTTGACTCTCACACCCATAAGTGCCACAGACTCGGAGCTATACTCCCATTCAAGGAACTTCACTGTGGCCTGGCTCGCATTGAAGCCTTCGATAACTTTCCAGGCCGTGAGCACCGCATAGTTGGAGATCAGGGATCCGCCGCCTATGAAACGACCGCAGTTGTCCCGCATGCTCACCACCCAAGGAAACTCGCCCTCCATGACTGGCCTTTCACGAATCTCGAGTCCAAAGTTCCAAGCCTGAGCCGAGGAGTAGGCCAGGAAGAGACACAGGATCGAAATTAATGCTCTGGATTGAGACATTTCTATCAGTCGTGTTAAAAATAAACTGATGGCTGTCTGAATAGCTCTCCCCGTATTTATAGCGAATCTCATTACTTCATTGTTTTGATAAGAAAGTGCATTATTTGTGCTACGGCATTTTTACAGAACTCATTTCAGAGGCCTCAGATTAAAATGAATTTTCTTACAATACCAAGAAATGAGATAAGCTTCACTTAATATATTATAAAACCTATGAATACTATGGTTGCGGTATATGCCTAGCAAGTGGGTTTGTTTTCTTGGAATTATTGTAATATTTATGTAAATAGTTAATTCCTGTGAAAACTAGAAATCACGCTGACTTCGAAAAGCCAAAGTTTTTATACCTTTGCAGTTATACAAGATAGTTCATATAAGTAAAAGTGTGTATAATTATCATCACTAAAATTCTAAGTATTTGTGTTATTTTATTTTAAAATAGAACTCTCAGTCCTTAGCGTACTAAAATCTCCCTCAGGCGGTGCAGCAACTGCAAAAGGATATGCCAAAAGTTGATTTGTCAGTGCCATCACGATAAGAGCCGAACAGAGATAAACTGCTTGAAAAATCAAAGATTTGCACAACAAATAAAATTTGGCAACATGTTTACTGTTTGCCTTAAGAGGCCGCAAATAGAAGGACCGCAAGTCCTTTTTTTGGCTCAAGTATTGAGTCAACGCGGCCACGTGAGCTGAAAGCGGAATCTTCAAAGGCCACGGCGGCCAAGATAGGCAAACAGTCTGGGAGTGAAATGCGCAAAATTGCGACCTTAATTTGCCAAAGTAAATAGGAAATAAAAGAAAGAAAAGCTGAGTGAAAGGATTTCCAAATCTAATTTCCAATTTTGATGGCGGAAACCGCCAAAGCGAACAAACTCAGGAGCGTCCCCTTTTTTTTTTGCGTTTCTCTGGCAAATTTACATGCCATGGCCATGGCCACGCACTGGCTGGAAGACACACATGCATATTATTTGCAAATTAGCCCAGATGGAGAAGGAGTGGGATGAGGGCCACAGGATGCTCTTCACATGCGAAATGGAACCAATAAAGCGTGAAGCACGCAGGCGACGTCGCCGGTCGTCGGTCGTCGTCGCCAAACACCAGCCACGGCTCAATGGGCCTGATTGTTGTCCTGATTCCAGCCAGGATCCCCTCCACTCTGTGTTCCAGATCTCACTCCTTTTTTGGTGGTCCTGGGATGTCATTTTGTCAAACGCACTGGAGAGTTGCTGGCCCGAGGGTAGGATGAAAGGTTGGTTGGTACGAAATGGCATGGGTTGATATGCTGCCCGCGTTTTGTTTACTTTAAAGTTAGCAAAATTTGCTTTTTTGCAATACCCTGGGATTTCGGACAAGGGGTAGCTAACTTTCAACGAAGATTTTATATTCTTTTCGGAGGTTTTAGGAAGTTATTGTGGAGCTACTTTAGCTCTAGGGAGTATCTTTGCTTTAAAGGTTATTTAAAACGGATTAAAGAAAGAGTTTTCCTAAAAGGTTTCGCGGTTTTCCTCGTGTTTGTATTTTTTTGGGTTATAATCTCCATTTTTTAATGTTAAATATTTATTAAACATGTGAGTACCTCCTAGTCCTAACATTTCTTTTGGATGAGGCCTTTTTACAATTTATTTTGTCCACTTGTTGTCCTTTGCCGGTTTCTGCGGCAACCGCACGTCGTTTCATTAAAGGGTTTGCCTTCGGGAGATGGAGACTACTATCTGGTAACGGGCAGACTGACATTGGCCCTGTTTGACATGTGTGGCACACGAATTGAGGCATTTCTGCTTCGATTGGCCCGAATGGGCTGCTCCAGTCCACGCCAAAAAGGAATGATGAAAGCAGAAAGCCCACGTGCCATTTGCATGCCCCCCACATGGACATCCTTTTGGTCACAACTGTACCTCTCAGGTTGATTGTTTTTTGACTTTCACTCCTCGCTGCGCCCACTGACAAGCGGTCATAAAAATTATTAATGAATTATGTTAACAGCAAAATGAATAATCTCAACTTGGAACCAAGAAGAAACATATCAAATTTCGATTTTCAAGAGGGAGATCGCGTGAGGCGGCCAACAAACAAATCATTAATCATCGAAATGTTGCCATTTCTGTGGTTAAAATTAATTTTGGAGAAGAAAACAAGAAGCCTCGGGGAGCGAAACAACATTAAAAACTACTAAACAGTTGCAGACACAACCCCCCAATGGGGGTTCCTTTTTTTAAGGACCCCTTGAGCCTGTGGCTGACACATGCGGAGCTTCGTTTTTTATTTTGCCCGGCTGCGAGACAGAAAAAAACTTTCACACATTGTTGTGTGTGGATGGAGGATGTGTAGCGAAAGCGCCGCGGGATATTTTTTTGCACCCCGCCCCTGAGCTTGGTCACACCCCGACCCCTAGACGGCGTGAAAACGCACACATTACGAGGGGTTTGGGGTTGTGCCAAGGGTGGGTGTGGTTGCACTACGGTTTTCTTTTTTTTAAGTATTTTTTTTAAAGAAAAAAATGTTTGCTAAAAGTTTTAAATTTGTTAGTTAGTTTTATTCTTTTTTAATTGAAGAAAGAGTTCTTTTTAGATTTTTTTTTAATTTTAAGAGAGCTTTTTATGCGAAACCTTGAGAAACCGAGTGCTGGGCCAGAAACTGCTCAAAGAAAATTACGTTTTCAAATCAATAACCCTCATTATACTTTTTAATATTCAAGAAATAATTTACCAAAATATAAAAAGTACCTAGAAAAGTATCTGTAAAATAGAAATTCATTTAAAAATGAATTTCCGGGATTAAATCTTTAAAACAAATTTTAGGGAATTTTCGAACATAGTTTTATTTGCTCCTTAAAAAATGTTAGACTATTAAATTGGTATTTTACCATTCCAAATATTTTCCTGAGTGTCTCACCTCTTTGTTGTGTTCTGTAAAAAACGATTTGCGTCGATTTGTGTCATGTGTGTGCCGCCGCCGCCGTTCAGGAAAAAAGGGATCGAAAAACGAAGAACCCAGGACGGCGGCGGGTTCCGTGTCATCGGCAATGGCATTGATACTTTGTCAGACGTGTAAATTACATGGCGCATTCCACATGCCAAATTCCGCGCTCAGCCCAGCTTTCTCCCACCCGAATTTCAGTTTCACATGCAAATTTCCACCCAGAAGGCGGATGAAAAGCCCGCGACGACGACATCATCATCATTATTCAAAGGGAAATCCCAAAGGGTTCCCGAAGCAGGACGCGTGCAAGAGCGGCAAACTACTTTAAATTTCAACCAATTTCAAATGACTTCTTGTCACACATGTGGGGATTACACGAGGGGAGTGTGAAATCCCATATAGGAATCGCTATTTGGTATTGCATCGTTAGTGCAAATCGCATCATCATCATCGGAGGCGAAGGCGACGCTCGTCGCCTGTTTTGATTGATGTTGGACGCCTGTAAGTCCCCGAACCAATCCCAAATCCTGCCTCCAGATTCCCCTCGATTCGTGCGGTTTGACTTGGTAGCCGGAGGAACACACTTTGCATCCGCGTTCATATTTCGTAATTTTTCACAGGGAATCTCTCTCGTTTTCCCATTTGACGCGTTGATTTATCGCGCGAAAAAGGGGTGAGGACTGAGGGGGTTAAGGCTCTGACAGCTGTGACTTGTTTATAAGGGTTAAGCTGTTTCAATTTCACTCAGTTATTAGGTTAGATAAAGGCGGTAATGATAAGGTTGTGACAGGCTTGACACGCTTACCGATAATGAAAATAATAAGCTAAGATTTCTACTTTAAATTTATTTATTTGAACTGAAATTGGTATTGAAAAGTAACAGAAACTTATTTTTGAAGCCTTTTTTTATATAAATTTAAATAAATCTTAAATGTATAATAACATTCTTTAATTCTTAACACGTATTTGCATTAATTAAAATTTTTTATGTTTAAAAAGAGGAAGAGTCGGCCAACTGTTTAACTTGTGTGCAATGACCACATGACCGAAAAAAACAGCGCCAGGAATTGCCCACTCATGCAGGACAATTGGACAGGACAGGCCGATGCCGCGACCCGCTTGACCAGTCATTTGTCAAATTTGACAGTGGCCAGCGAACTGGTGGCAGCCATGGTCAGCGGGGAATCCCAAACGCCATGCCAGATGTGCAACCTGTTATGTTCCGATCTGTTTGAGGTTGCAAGCTCATGCGACAAATGTGTCATGCAGCGGAGGACTTTAAATTGTGTTCATCACACACAATGACTTTCAATTAGACAGCAGGGGATGGGTGTGCGAGGGGCAAACACTTTCTCCGGCTGGTCAAGTGGTCAACGGTCTGTTAATTGGCTAACACGCATTGAATATACAAGGGTTGAAGGTTGGAGGTTGCCATGCGAACGACGACGATGATGATGCTGCCAAACTTCAAAACGCATTTTACGCTCGTTAGGTCCTGTTTGGAAGTTTTCAATTAAAAAGGGTTCGCAGGACATAGCTGCTGGTCATTCGGGGACTTGCCTGCCCCTGTTTAATCAATGTATTCATGAGCTCGAAGAGCAGTACAGTTGCGCCTTTCTGAAAGCAGGAAGGAGTATCCGTCAGATACTCCGACTCATTCGATGCGAATCAGTGTGTTAACACGAAGTGCAAATCAAATCTGCCTTTACTTGCCATTTTTCAAGCTGTCACTAGCACTCACGGCCAACTTCCGCCCTCGGTTCGCGAACTTCTCATGACACAATGAAGATACGGACAAACATATTGACAGCTCGTTGCCATTTAGCGAAATGTTTAAATAAAAATTTGCATTCATTTAGAGCGAATGCGAAGCAGAAGCCAGAGGGAACTTTTGCTTCTATCAGTGTTGGATGAGTTAGCTGGTTTGTAGCTATTTTTGAAGAATACTTTATTTAGACTTTGTCTCCGAAGATGTCTATATTATAAATACATTTTTTTAAATCTCTAATCCCTCTTAAAAAAAGGTGGTTCATTTTTAGGATTCATAAATTCATTAATTTTGGGGTTCATTCACCTATATTCGGGGTTCATCCATTTATTTTATGTTTTATTAATTCATTTTGGGGTTTATTTGTTCATTTTGGAAGTTGTTTTTATTATTTCTTCGTTTATTTATTCATTTTTGAGTTCATTTTGTAAGTTTATTCACTATGAGGGTCAATTTATTCATTTTGGGTTTTTTTTTCATTCATCCTGGTATATTTGGGTGTTCATCCATTTATTTAGTGGTCTATTCATTTAATTTTGTGTTCATTTGTTTATTGTAGGAGTTTATTTTTTTATTTCTGAGTTTATTCATTCATTTTGGCGTTCATTTTTTGTACTTGTGGTTCATTCTGATATTTAATTGTTCATTTGTTCATTATGAAGTTAATTTAAATTTTTTAAGATTTGTAAACTAGATAATTTTATAAGATTTATCTATTTTCTCTAGCTTCAAGTGCCAGCACTGGTGTTTGTACCCTCCATAAACTGCCATTGGCGCCAATCAGCGACACGTCAAAAGTAACGGGCACTTCAAGACACTTACCGACTTCGGGGAACCCCCTGCTCGACATATGTTCCAGTCAACTTCCTTTTGCGAATTTATAAAAATTGCAAATGTCGCGACAACAACAATGGAGGGGAGGATGCGGTGGCTGGGTGAAAGTGTCCTGGCGTGACAGAAATGATTTGGGCGTTGATGTCATCAGCATCAGCATCAAAATTTAGACGCAGCGATTGTAAAAATTAATGATGTTTTGCCGCTAAATAGTTGGGCTGGGAACCAGGGCACATGTGTGACTGACTCCCTGGGAAAACCTGGGGAGAAAATGAAAAAAAGAATATCGGGGGGACTTTCCATATCCGTTTGCAATTTTTAAGCCTCGTGCAAAGTGTTTTCTTTGGCTTTTCTTCGTCCTTTTTGGAACTGGCGCGTAAATTGACACGACTTTGCTTTCTTTTTCCCTTTTTTCCCTTCAGCCTCGTTATGCTAATGTCCTTTGGGCCGTGAAAAAAAAGAGTTTTGATTAATGATGATGCCACTGGATGACGCAAAGCCGCCACAGCTGCCCACCTATCCGACTTCCGAAATTGTTATTAAAAAAAATATATTGTAAAGTCGAGACTCTCCACTTACACTCCGCTTTCAGGGGGTAAGTTCGGATCAGGAGAGCCTCAAGTTACGCTACTTTACTCTTTCAATATTTAATCAATGCTGAGAGCAAACAGACCAGAATCAGCCACCGAAGATGGGAAACCGAACCTTAATCAAAAAATCAAACAATTGACATTCAATATGGTCTAATTTTTTACGCTGCCATTAAACAAATTATTGGGGAAGTACGATGCTCGGTTCGGATCGAGATGAAAAACCAAAACCGAAACCAAGTCCTGCCAGGATATTCTCCCCAGAGGACCGCAACGACAACATATCAATAAACCAAACAACGGCCAAAGGACAAACAATGTGAAGTGGAGTGAAGAGATGATGGGCAAAGAAAGCGAAAGCTGAGCCCTAGATTGGTAGGTAATTGAAAAATCCAAATGAAACTCTATATAGGAAGAGTCAGTGAATAATTGGGGTCCATTTTGAGCGGGCTTAACTGTACCGAAGTCAGACTGTACCTGCCGCTGACAGCAGCATAAAGAGTGAAGAATAATCGCAGCAAATTTGGTGTAAAATGAGGCAGAAATGTTGGGAAATTTCGGGAAAATTCACTGCAAGATTCACGCATAATTAAGTGCACTCAAAAGGTGTCCACACAATACACTCTTCCCCTGAAGGCACTGAGAAAAATAAAATAATTATAATTATGCCATAAAAACCATACCCTTTGACGCCAAACAAAAATATTTCCAAAATAGCACCAAAAGTTTATTTTTACTTATCCCTCAATACTGATTCTCCCTTTTATTCTTCTATATTCCTATTCCCTGGCACTAAATCCTTACATTTTCCCCAGTGCATTCTCGAATATCGCCAGACCAGCACAGGACGCAACACAGGACCAGAACAGGACAAGAGTTCACATTTACATAATGCTCTGCAGAGGGAAGAGGATTTATGTGTGGCACTTGAGTGCCGCAAATTAATTCAAATGAAATTCGTCCAGAACTTAATCCCCAGATCTATTGTTCCCGCCTGGACCGTCCATCGACCCTGCTTTGGCCCACTAATTTCCTGCAATTGCGACACCTAGGAATCGCTTTTTCTTTTTCTTTGATTTGCGCTAATCGCCAAAGTGTCAGCGACCGGCAGAACCTGGTGTTTGCCTCATTTCCGCATTTAATCACCCCTCGGCCAAAAGGAAAACTGTCCTCATTGTTAGCGGGAATCCCAGATCCAGATCCAGCGAGATGACAGAAATCAGAGCAAAACTAATTTCCCGTTAATGAGGGTCGCTCGCCCTGTTGCGTTTGCACCCATTTTCCTTCGTTTTTTTCGTGCGCCTTGATTAAGAAATTTTCCCACTCACACATGCGCGCCTCATTAATAATTTTTTTTTTCGCCACTCGCTGCCAGGAATCGAGATTAATTTACGCCTCGCCAGGACCTGACGTGTGCCTGTCAGACGGAAATGTCCCTTTTCGGGCCGAGCGCCTTCTTTTCTTTAATCTTTTATCTTCGCATTGATGTCAGGGATTTGGCAGGAGGCCCTGATTCCGGGAAGGAACTGCTGAGGCGTCAAATTGTTATTAATTGAAAGTCACAAGTTTTGCGTGCGAGATGCCAGTGTTTTAATTGGATTGTTCGCTTATTTCAGCGAGAATTAATTAATGAAAAATGGTTAATGGGAAACAAGAGGGAAATTTATTCTAAATAATGTGGTAAGAAGTTGAAATATAGGTTTCAGAAATTAAGAACGAAATTAAAACCATGGATTATTTATAGTTTTTTTATAAGGTATTTATTTTGTAAAGGATCCTTAGTAAGTTAAAACTTTTATGAGTGATTTTGTTGATTTATTCTGTTTTCCATTTTATTTTGCTGTTTGCCATAAATCCGTTCACAACCCTTTAGTTGATTTTTATTACCCTTCAGTCTGTAAAAGTAGTCAGTAATTTATAACCATGTGCTTTATGCACATTTTATGCTACATTCTGCTCATTAACTACGATTGTAAATTAACTTTATATGAGTTACCATGCCGAAAAAGGAAACACTTTAATAATAATAAACGTCCAGAGCAAATTCTGTATAAAATAAGCTTATTTATATGTTAAAGTTTATTTACAAACATAAGATAAAAGTCATATTGGCTTTCACAATTTAGTTTCTCCCCTGCCAACTCTGTTTTCTAATAAAAAAAATTCCCAATAATATTTTTAATAAAAAAACCCGCGAGTCCATGAGGTCATCCAGTTGTGACGCATTCGATTGTGGACGCCACACCTACCATCTATATATCCATTCATCCATCCATTCATTCATATTCATATTGCTGAGTGGAATTCCTGGCACTGCTGTGCCCTATCTATCCTCACGCGATCTGATCGGAAAGGATCTCATTGGCAGGCAGTCGCCTGGAAGCTGGCAACAATTGAATAGATTTTATTGCCCCGGGAAAGTTATGCGCTGACAGGACCTCGGTTCAATAGCAAGGACTCAGGATACACACAATAAAAAATGCCTACATGCGATGTCGTTGGGACAAACAATTTCATTTCGTTTTGTCCTCAAAAAGGCACCCAAAAGCGCTGCCATTGTTGTTTGCCTGTTTATTAAATTGTTCGAAAGGGGTGAGGGGTTAAGGGTGAGACACACAGAGCCACAAGAGCCAAAGAGGGGGTCATATCCAGAGCCAGAGCAAGAGCCAGTTGCAGGGTCCACCTTTGTTAATCGTCAAGCTGGCAATAAATCTTGTCCATGCCATGGGATTCCCAAATTGCGTATGAGATGTAATTCCCGACATGACATTTTCCCGGCAAACTCTCTCTCTTTCACATTTATTTGCGGCATAGACAAAGAGTAGTGGAGTAATGGGGGAAAATATTTCATAAACTGAATTGTTTTGCATTGTTGTCGCCCCGGCAAGAGCTGCTCTTATTTCGCATTGCTCCACAAAACCGAATAAAACAAAAATAAAAAGAGAAGAAACCATCCAATATGGATGCTCGTGTGAGCTCATGTGTGAGGTTCTCGTCTATCTGTGTGATTTATAACACGTTTAGAATGCCGTCTGAGTTGTGGAAATGGAATCAAAGCAACTGACTCGTTGGCGGACCCGGCTCTGATTGCATTGCCGAGTTGATGATGAAAGTGAACTAACAAGCTGGGAAGCGGAGAATTTATTTAGTATTATTTCTAATTTTCCTAGCTTAAATTGAAGCTGGTTTTATATGAATAACGAAGCTTTTAAAATCACAGACTATAAAATACACGGCTCTTGAAGCGTAAAATCATTGCATACTCTCAGGCGTCGCACAATTTGATTTCTGAGAAATTTCCTTATAACACAAAATATTAATTTCTTAACGTAATATCGATTATATGGTGCTTAAATTTGGCGTGTGAGTAAATTAATATTGAATAAACCCTTTTTACATCAAGCTCTTGTTGAACTTTTAATAATTTTCCTTAACAAATTTGAGAAAGTTGTGTTTTTTTTGGATTTATTGTGAAAGTTTCTCATACATTGTTATATTTCTATAAATTAAATGTTGACAATATTAAAGAAAACTTTAAACTTGATATTAAACCTCTTCAATAACATTTTAAACTGAAACTTGACTGCATATATATCGCTCACAGCCTCTGGCATAGCTCTCTCACACACAGATTATGGCATTTTAAATATGATAAATTGTCGCATAGAGAGATGCCAGTGAAATCGTTAAGAAGAAAGTGAAACCACAATTTACTTCCTAAAAAGGAAGGGGAAAATGGTTGACTGCATTTGACACTCGCCTGGTAACGCCCTTTTCTCCAAGTTTAAACTCCCCGGCAGGCGAATTGAATTTAAATTTGCTGATTACGCTCGAGTAGTGCGAATAATGGTTATATTGAGCCATAAAAGAAATTAAGTCAAACATTATTCTCCGCTCGAGTCGCCCATCTGCGTGTAATATATTTTAAAACAACTTTCACCACCTTTGAACTGGCTGGGCAAATATTATTGATACATCGGCGGCTTCTCAATGGCTTGTAAACGATTTCTGAAGAGGATGAGTGGGACTCTGAAGGGGGAAGCCTAGCAGGGTGCCATATATTCCCCTATTAGAAGCTGCGACGCACATTACATATATTACACATTTTTTCCAACAGATTCTCGAGTGCTGCTTCGAGGGGCTTACGCATGATTTTTCCGGGATTTGCGCTTATGAAATTTTCAAATTTTACAATCTCCGCGCAACGGGCGGGCGGCAAAAGCCAGTAGTCTCCTTTTTATGTAATTTCAAAATGATTATTACTCCGCGAGAGCAGAGAGTGAGGAAATCAATGCATAAATTACAAAATACAGCGCCGGCAGACAAAAGCTGATCTTTATTGTTATTCAAATCATTTGGCAGCTGCCAAAGTCTCCTCCCACCTTTAGCCCTGAGCCTTTGCAAGTTGGATTTTCGAATGATAATGATTGACTGGCAGGACTGGCGGACTGACGAACGAAGGATGGCTGCCGTGTTCTAATCTGTCAATAATTCAGACCATGTGCTCTGGCTTTTAGCGCTTTTCAGCCGGAGGCGTCGAATGCCGCGATTGGCGGCCCAAGCTGTCGATTTCCCAGGCGAGTTGGCCTAATCCGATGGAGATGCCGTGTAATTAGGCCTCAGCCACCGGGCGACATCGGAAGTGGCTTTAAAATTGATTCGGATGCGGTTATCAAAATTTAAACTTTGGATAGAAATTTAAAATCCATAAATAGAGAAGGAAAATCAATGGATAATTCCCTTAAATAACTTTTGATGAGACTATAAATAAAGAAATCCTTACAAAGAATATATTAGATTTCCAAAACTCATTAATTTTCAAGTAGTTTCATCTAGGGAGTTTATTTCAATCTCATTACCCCCACTCTGCGTGTGTTTTCTTTTCGCGAAACTTGTGTAATCATTTCCACAAGGAGCTCCCGATAATTTAATGTAAACTCTGCGGTCACGTGTCGCGACCTCCGCTCATGTAAGTAAATCAAAGCAAATTACCAGCCGAACACACAAAACACAACATGCCACACACCACACGCACACACACACCCAGCACACATGGGCCAAGGGCTAGACCCATTTCAACTTCAACTTGAACCCCGGCCCTCCCTGAGAAAGGTTCACGTTCACAAGTGTTTTGACATTTAAACGCGTTTTGTGCCCGAAATGACCACCATCAAGAGGTGGCCCAGGGGAGCCCTTACACTTGCTAGACTGGGTACTCGAAAATCTCCGGAAAACTGTGGGAAAACCCGGAATGCACATCCACCCTGGGAAAGTGTAATCAAGACCAATAAAAAAATGAATAACAGTCAGACTCATATGTAAATTACGGGGTTGTAACTACTAGCATGGTTTATTTCTATGTGATGGCAAATAAATAAGTGTTTATAATTAAGCAGGTTATCCTAGGAGAGATCTCTGAAGGATATGGAATCCTCAGCCTCTGGCAGTGGCTGCCACATTGGCTGCTTGCTGGGCAATTCCCAGGCCCTGGATGGTAGCATCACGAGTGTGCTGGCCAATGCGTTCCTAAAAGAATAAATATTAGGTTAGATTTTATATTCAATTTTAATTTTTAGTAATAAAATTTAACTTACAATTCTCTTGCCCAGCTTCTTCAGCCATCCAGCCTCCGACTGTCCCAAGCTAATGGCCAGAATGAGGGCGACGAAGACGAAGATCTTGTTGAAGTTCATGTTGGAGATGACTGTTTTTAATTCCTTGATTATTGGAAAGCGAAAATGCTAAAGCTGTTGATATAGCTGTTGCTGTGAATGCAGAGAGCGACTGATGACTGGACTTGGGAGAGACAACGCTTTTATAGCGAAGTCAGCGCTGCTGATAAGGCGGCGACGGGGATTTTTCTCGCTATAAAATGGAAAAAACTGTAGTGGATCCCCATTTAAATAATAAAGAAGACTTTCTTCGGTTATCTGTTTGACCAGCTGCCAATAAATATATAGATTTAGTAGACATTAAATGATGGATTAGCCAATTTTACAAATGTGCAAATAAAGTTTTTAAGTATCTGAGAATATGTCTGAGTATTTAATATATTTTCTGTGTGTGTTTTTTATTTATTATTTTAATTTAAGGATTCTATAATAAGGCTATATATTACATTTATTAATAAAGATTATTTTGTATTTGTTTTCCTATATTTCCCAACTTTTAGAGATATTGTTTTCTTAAGTAAATCTTTTATCTTAGCTCCTGACTAAATTTGTTTCTAAGGGTATACTGTTTTATCAATAAAACTAGTTTAAATTAATAATAAAACTTAATTCTTAGTTGCCTTCTGATTCGGTAATTTTTAATGGCCATAAATTTTTTAAAGTTATAAACTGAAATGCTGGATTAAAGCAGCGCCGCAACTGTACTTGATCCCTTAAGAGGGGGATGGATTTGGGCTTTCATTCGCATCGACACATAATAATATCAACCACCACGAAAATGTAACTTTAATTTCAACCATAAAAAACCAACAACGAGGGGCAGACAATAGACTCGGCAGCAAAGACAACAAATGAATTAAATCATACAGCAGGGGAAGCAAACACACACACATTTGGGGAGGACGAGTCGGGAAATTGAGGCTAGGAATTGAGACTAGGAAGCTCCGAGGATGATGTGCGCCTTGTCAGGATATGCCACTAATTTCCTTAACAAGTAAAAGCGCTTTATTCGTCTTGGGCCCTGACTTCGCCTCGTTGTTGCTCCTTTCCGGTTCTGTTGCCCTTGCAAAATGTAAATAAAATCGCTTGAATTAACCGCTGAGTGACAGCTACAAGTGGCAGCCGGAGACACAAACTGGGAGGGAGCGAATCCTGTGTCATAACTGCCAGGACGAGTCCACAGCCTCATCCTCATTCTCGTTGCCGTGCTCATCCTTGGAATTAAGTTGATAGAGCCCACAGGAGCGTGAGTAAGTCAGTAAATGCCGCAACTGGTACCGAAAGATGCTCAACTACTCAACTACTACCCAAGTGACGGCGGGAGTATGCTTGTACTCTACCAAGAAGAGACTTAAGTAATCTTTGGCTTCTTCTTTAGTTTCGGATTTTTAATGGGTATTTTAGAAATAAGTTAGGTACTAAGTAGCTCAACTATAACTTGGAAAGTCATAGCAAAGATTTGAATATTGATTTGATTGACTCTGATTTTTTTACCTAGATTAAAATATAAGAAAACGCATTATCTATTACTGTGATAGGTGGGCGCCACACATTCTGAAATACCAATTGACAGCCTTAGATCTATGCCAGGTTAAGATCGGATTCCATCTGGTTATCTTTTGTCTCGGCAAAAAAAAATCCCCGTCTTTGCAGCATCCCAGCTTCTTTTGCTGCTGGCTTCGGTATATAAGCTTAATCTCTGCGAGCTTCAATCATCAGTCGCTCAGTTCTCACTGCAACAGTATCAACTCTCTCTCTAAAGCCAAGCCTATCTCACCATGAACTGCAACAAGATCTTCGTCTTTGTCGCCCTCATCCTGGTCATCAGCTTGGGACAGTCGGAGGCCGGATGGCTGAAGAAGCTGGGCAAGAGACTTGTAAGTATTCTACTTAAGAACATTGTTTTTTTTTTAGAAATTAATCCGACTTTCTCTTTAGGAACGCGTTGTCCAGCACACTCGGGATGCCTCCATTCAAGCCATCGGAATTGCCCAACAAGCCGCCAATGTAGCAGCCACAGCCCGCGGTTAAAGTCGAACCCTGAAATGCCTCAGCATTTAACCGGACTGCCTTATTTATTTTATTTTATAAAAACCTAAAAATTTAAGAAAATAAAAAAATCAAAAATATACATTTACATCTTTGTCTTTATATTTACAAAAGAAACATTTACAGAAGAGATACACTCTAGTCCTGAATAATTCTGGTTTCAATATAAATATTACAGCATTTTATTCAAAGAATTCATAGGGAAATAAAATAAGTGAAAATAAGTAAATGCCGCAACTGGTACGGAAAGATGCTCAACTAATCCACTACTAAGTGGCGGAAGGATGCTCGTACTACCAAGAGGAGCCTTAAATAATTTTGATTTTGGTTAAGGGGATTTATTTAAAGAGTTTATTTTAGTTTCGGATTTAAAATGGATTTTTTGGAAATAAGTTAGAAAATCTTAAGTACTAAGTAGCCCAACTTTAACTAGAAAAGTTGTAAGAATATTCAGATACCCATTTTTGTATGGTTTTATATATATTTTATTTCTCATAACATAAATATTTCTCCACAAAGGCAATTCCTCACCAGAATGACTAAGCACGTAAGCAGGCATCCCCTTAATCTAAATTCCCGCCTCGAAACCCAAGTCCACCTGGAGACAATGCCTGAGCATCTTGGCCTTGCCTGGCCCTGCAGATAGGGAAGCAATCAGCAGATGGGGGAACTTTTTCCCTGGGATTCACAGCGGAACAGAAATTAATAAACGAGACGAGCTGATAAAGAGAGCCGCCTTATACATACATATATCAGCGAATAAATAGCCAGAAGAAAGAATCAGGTGTGCCCCCTGCACCGCCTTCGAGCTTGATGGATTACTTGAATCATAATGACAACGCGTCATCGGATCTATAGTACTTGGGGTGCGGGTTCCCATTCTGTGGGATCGCTGGGATCACTGAGTTCTGTGTGCTTTTTTTTGAGCCAACAAAATTCACACGCAAGGAATTCCATTCATAAAACTATAGTAATCTGTAGTAAATCTTACTCATTAATGGGCTTCGATTATATTTTATTACAATATCAACAAAGCTTTTACTAGTTTTTAATTACGCAGGGACTTTTGTTAGTGAAGACATTCCATTGATAGTAGCTGCCGTTGACTAACATTTCTCCAAGTCATCAATTAAGTCTAGTTCGAGGTATAGCGTATGTGTCAGTAGATCGTTCCCGCTCTATTCTACGATCGTTCAACCCATTGAGTAATCCGCGTTTGTTGTGTTTGCTTTTTGTTTTCTTTTTTAATGGGGAAGCCGAGTCAAACGTGTTTGCTGATTAATCCATTTCGCTTGCCGCTTGGATGTTTGGCGTTATTTCCCGGTCTTTTTATGGGTGAACGTTTTTATTTTTTGTTCTTTGCAATGGTTTGCCCCAGAACTATTTTAATTAATTATGTTTGAATTCAGGGATTAAATATGTGGTTTCTTTTATGGTAATGTCAAAACCGTGTTGACAAAGGGGGTTTCTAACATTCAGGAAATAGCTAAGTTCTTCGTTGCTATGTGCGAATTTTTTAAAGTTTCCGGTGGTAACATAATTTAGTTATGTTAGTAAAATTATTTGAACAATTTATATTGAATTTTAGTTTTAGTATTTAGTATTTTATTCAGTTTTTTTCATTCAATTTAAATTTATAGCTCTCATAGGATTTCAGATTTTTATTTAAATAAAATGTATAAATTTATGATTTCTTGTTTTTTGATAAAGTTAAGAATAAAATTTCTGGTTTAATCCTGTACTAGGAAAAGCGCAAGTTTTTGACCTTATTTGTATAGCTTTTGCAGTGAGAAGTCTGATGCTGATAACCGAACTAATAATAGAGAACATTATAAAGAAAAAAACAGCCTGGAAAGATTTTGATAAGGCGATAAAGGGGATTTTCTCTGGGCGAGAAAGGAATTGGCATCTTGACTTGAATTGATTCATTTGGGGAATGCTCAAATGGGGAAGTACATGTAGAAATCTTTAGGTAAAAGTAATTTAAGTATTTCCAAAACTTTGAAAAGATTACTGTAAAAGTAAAAATAATAATTATAACAAAATATAAAAAAAAAACAGTAAAGAATAAAATTTTCCAAAATATTTTCCAATTGCAAGTTAGGTTTCTATTCATAGTGTTTCTATATTTCTAATATTCTAATTATTCTAATATTTAAAAACATGGCAAATATTTATATATTGATTTGATTGACACTGATTGTCTTACTGAGATTAAAATATAAGAAAAATCATTATTAATAATTTTAATAGGAGGGCGCCATACATTCTGAAATACCAATTGACAGCCTCAGATCTATGTCAGCTTCGATTCGATTCCATCTGGTGAACTTTTGTCTTAGCAAAAAAATCCCCGTCTTCCCAGCATCTCAGCATCTGTTGCTGTTGGCTTCGGTATATAAGCTTAATCTCTGCGAGCTTCAATCATCAGTCGCTCAGTTCTCCCTGCAATAGCATCAGCTCTCTATAAAGCCAAGCCTATCTCACCATGAACTTCAACAAGATCTTCGTCTTTGTCGCCCTCATCCTGGCCATTAGCTTGGGACAGTCGGATGCCGGATGGCTGAAGAAGCTGGGCAAGAGGCTTGTAAGTATTCTATTTTTAAAAAATTTACTCTTTAGAAATTAATCCGATTTTCTCTTTAGGAACGCGTTGTCCAGCACACACGGGATGCCTCCATTCAAGCCATTGGAATTGCCCAACAAGCCGCCAATGTAGCAGCCACAGCACGGGGTTGAAGTTGAACCCTGAAATGCATCAGCATTTAACCGGACTGCCTTATTTATTTTTTTTTATAAAAATCTAAAAATTTAAGAAAATAAAACAATCAAAAATATATTTTTACTTATTTTTCTTAATACTTACAAAAGAAACTTTTACAGTAAAAGAGACACTAAAGTTAATAATTCTGGTTTAAGCGTAAAATATAACCTCATTTTATTCTAAGAATGCATACGGAAATAAAACAACTGAAACAGATCCAATTTAACTAAATTTCGAAATTCATTCTTTGAATTTTACACAAAAAGTTCAAATATAATAATAAATTTTTTTAATAATAACATTTTACATTTTCTTCAGAGAGAATGTGATTTTTAAGGAGTTATATAAAGATTATTCAATTATTTATAGCTATAATTATAATAGCTATATATAATAATTGTCCCTTTCTTAAACTAAAATTAAAGCAGATAGTTTTGGCCGGATAATCATTACTATTCAACAATTTAAAAAATTGCCTTATTTTGACATATTAACTTATGGGGCCAATTTTAAAAATCACAATTCATAGTTTAATAAAACTTTGCCCATAAAGGACACGTTAACATGAAGTTTAAATGTCTTGCTTGATTAATTTGTCTTGCTTGTTTTTTATAAATATTGATTGACTAGAATATTAAATGTTCGTTTAAGATGGCATGCTTCGGATATATATTTTCTGAATTTAAAATGTGATAATAGTACCAAAGCTTGCTTTGGGAACAGTAATTATTATTTTAATATCTTTTTTTAATTTCTAATTTTAATTAAAAGTTAATTTTCTAAACTTTTAATTAATTCAACACTGTAAACATTCAGTGGAAAGTCATATATATTTGGTTTAATTTAATAAATAGTGTTTTTTTATTTAAATAAATAAATTATTATTATAGATTGTAGATTATTGTATGTATTATCCTCTGGCGGTGGCTGCTACATTGGCGGCCTGTTGAGCGATTCCCAGACCCTGAATAGTGGCATCCCGAGTGTGCTGGCCAACGCGCTCCTGTGAAGAAGGATGTGGATTAGATACTGTAAAAATATTTGTAATGTTAAAAACTTACAAGTTTCTTGCCAATCTTTTTCAGCCAACCGGCCTCAGACTGTCCCAAGCAGATGGCCATAATAAGGGCGACGAAAACGAAGATCTGGTTGAAGTTCATGATGAGATTGCTGGATAGTTCCTGTCTTGGAAGGAGTCTCGAAGGGATCCTGTGGATATTGCTGTGCAGTGAGTACTGAACGACTGATGCTTGGAATAGGAAGGGCTTCAGCTTTTATAGCCGCACTGATAGCTCGAAAGACGTTGGCAGATAAGGAACGAGCGGGGATTTTCCCATAAAGAAAGTACACGAGAGAAGCTGAATCCGTTTGGAATCGCTAAAGGAAACGCTGGCTATGATCCATATCAGATTCGGGGGGTTTTCTTATATTTATTTAAGGGGAAACACTTCAATTTATAAGAAACTGAGTTTTTTGGTATTCTTTCTTTTTATAACAAATGCCTAGGATCATTCCGAAGAATTTTTTTACTAAAACAATAGGGTTTCTAGATTAAAATTGAATTTTTTTTTTGGTCTACGTTCGAAATATAATACTAAGTTTACGAGGCTAAAGATATTTGGTTTTCTATCGATCTAAAAAAATACCAAGTGACAGCCTCAGATCTATGCCAGGTTCGATCCGATTCCATCTGGTGAACTTTTGTCTCGCAAAAAAACCCCCGGCTTTGCAGCATCCCAGCTTCTCTTGCTGATAGCTTCGGTATATAAGCTTAATCTCTGCGAGCTTCAGTCATCAGTCGCTCAGCACTCACTGCAACAGTATCAGCTCTCTCTAAAGCCAAGCCTATCTCACCATGAACTTCAACAAAGTGTTCCTCTTTGTCGCCCTCATCCTGGCCATCAGCTTGGGACAGTCGGAGGCCGGATGGCTGAAGAAGCTGGGCAAGAGGCTTGTAAGTATTCTATATTTGAAAAATGGATTTTTTAGAAATTAATCCGATTTTCTCTTTAGGAACGCGTTGGCCAGCACACTCGGGATGCCTCCATTCAGGTCATCGGAATTGCCCAACAAGCCGCCAATGTAGCAGCCACAGCCCGCGGTTGAAATCGAACACTGAAACGCTTCAGCATTTAACCGGACTGCCTTATTTATTTTATTTTAAAAAAATCTAAAACTTTAAGAAAATAAAACAATTAAGAATATATTTTTATATCTTTGTTTTTATATTTTTAAAAGAAACATTTTAAATAAACTCTACTAAATAAAAAAAAAACCCATCAGATTTAATTAAATTTTGCAAATAATTCTCCGACTTACACAAAGCTTAAATATATAAAATAAATATTTTATAATCAAAACTTTTAACATTTTCTTTGAATCCAATCCCCTTAAACTATGTGGAATATCTTATTGAGCTCCAGGGAGATGGCCCCATTAGTTTTGAGATAACATACGAATGCTTGATTTTCCCATATTGAAATGTTATAGCAGAAAATAGTTGGTTAGTTAGATTGCTTTAAGACGTTTATAACCCTATGTTATTTTGAAGGTCATTTTTAAGCCAAGGTCTTAGTAAGCACATAAGTCTGATCAATCCTCGCATTGATTATCCAATATACATTGATCCAATAGCTTTTTAAACTACGAGTTAAAGCTTAATAAAATCGAAACGGTATTAATCTTCAATTAAAAATATATATACAATTTTTTTTAAATGTTGCATAAAAATTTAACCGAACTAATCTCATATATTGGATAGCTCCATATAAATATTAATATGAAATCCAACTCTAAACATTCAAATGCATTATCTAAATAGATTTAAAAAAGAAAATATCAGAATGTTCATTTAGGATTTTTTTATTAACAACGAACAAAACATTTATCGAGATAATAAATAAGTTTTCTTAAAGATTGTTATAAATATAGAAATATAGAAAAGTTTTTATCCTTTGGCCGTAGCGGCAACATTGGCGGCCTGTTGGGCAATTCCCAGACCTTGGATGGTGGCATCTCGGGTGTGCTGGCCAACGCGTTCCTGAAGAAAGAGATATAAGTTAGCTCCTGTAATTAAGATCATGACTTCATGGCTTGGAAATAGGCTTTAGCTGATGCTTCTGTTGCAGTGAGTACTGAACGACTGATGATTGGGATAGAAAGGGCTCTAGCTTTTATAGGTAAACTGACACCCCGAATACATCAGACCAATAAGGCACGGCAACGGGGATTTTCGCTGAGAAAAAGTACACGAAAGAAATCCAATCTGTCAGGAATCACTCTTTACAACTGTGTCCGTAATTGGATTTTTGGGGTTTTCTTAGTTTTCATGAATTTTAAAGCCCATTGACACGGACATGAGTTATTTATCGATATTAAAGGAAGAGCAAGATCGCAGAATGCGCCCTAGCTCGAGTTATTGCCTTTGAACAGCTGGTTTTTGTTTGTAAGCAAACTTCAAATGTTTTGAAAGGAAAGCAAATTAACCAAAATGAGCAGCAAACTAAACAACGACGATTGATTGATATGATAGCAATAGAGCAACATTAGGTAACAAAGACTAAGTTAATAGGTTTGGCGGGAATGACGTTGGCAGGGCCTCTTGTACTCTTGTACTCAATACTCAAAATAAAATTATTAAAATTTAAAAATTATGCAACATCAGAAGAACCGTCCTAATATAAAATCAGACAAAAAATTTAGGAAGCTCTGTTCAGAAATTAAAATACTTTCTGTAAAATTGTCTCTAAAAAAAACTAATTTTTCCAAAAATAAAAAACTATATATTTAAAATGAATAAAAGTATATTGGTTGAAGAACTTAAAAAGTAATTTAAAAAGTACTTTATTTAGCTTAAATTAATGATAAAAATTAAAAAAAAATTTATTTGAAATGCAACATTCTTAAAAAGGATTAAGTCTAATGTTATAGCAACTATTTAATATCAGTTTCTGTCCCATTTTGCTCAGAGTGATATTAAATCGCTGCCGAAACATTAGACTAATCCTTTCTTTTCGAATCCTTTTTATTTATAAAAGAATTCAGAAGATATTGGCTTCGCTATAAGACTTGGGTACTCATGCTTCCTTCAATTTTGTTTAACTTTAGACTATTCTAAAGAGGAGTTTTAGAATCTATGGAGTTGAGTTTAAAATACCCAGAATCCTGGTGATTTGTATGGTCTATGGTCAGAACATTTGCTAACTTTTCTAAATTACATTTTTATTTTAAAAAGTAGCTGAATACGTTGACACCTAAAATCAATTAAATTGAATTATAAATGCATTGTTCATGGTTTTTTAAAAAATATAAAGAAAATACCAAATATTACATTTTCAGACGTTTTATTGACTTAAGTTTGAATAAAATAAATAAATTATTAAATATAGGTTTATGTGGATTATCGGTGTCTGTTTTCAACCTCTGGCTGTAGCTGCAACGTTCGCGGCCTGTTGAGCGATTCCCAGACCCTGGATTGTGGCATCTCGAGTGTGCTGGCCAACGCGTTCCTATGGAGAAAGATTAGGGTTAGCATCTGCAGAGAATATTTTTAAATTAAAGAACTTACAAGTTTCTTGCCAATCTTCTTCAGCCAACCAGCCTCCGACTGTCCCACGCTGATGGCCAGGATGAGGGCGACGAAGACGAAGATCTTGTAGAAGTTCATGATGAGATTTTTGATTTGATTTATTTTTCAGTTAAAAAAGCAAAAAGAGCTGATACTGCTGACTGACTGTTGAGCGACTGATGATTGCGTTCAGAGACGGAACAGCTTTTATAGATGAACAGACAACTGAAAGCGCTGCCGATAAGGTTTCAAAGGGGATTTTGCCCGGCAAAAAAGTACACCCGTGAGTCTATATCAGATTGTGGCCGGGAATTATATGCCGATTGCTCTAAGAAAGAAAGAGAGAATGGTAATGGGACTTACACGAGTTCTTTTGTATTTAGAGCAAAACCTTCGGATTACAAATCAATTGTCACTTTTATAAAAATGCCAAAACTTGTTTGTTTATTTACATTTACAACCTATTTATTTTAATACATTTGTATAATATAAACACTAACATAATCTAAAGTTGTTTACATTTTTGGGGACTCACTTATAAATATTGTAAACTCATTAATGGAAGTCACGTACAGTAAATAAATCTGAAATGACATTCCAAGTCTATGTATACATTTTATGGCTATTGCTAAGTAATTTTTGTAAGTGAAGTTTCAGTGTATATTTTCAAAAGTTTATAACTGTTAACTCCAAGAAGGGGAACTATTAATCAACATCTTAAAGAAAAAAGTTACGATGGTTTTTAAATTTAAATTAAACTTAATTATAAAAGTTAAGAGCTAATTATTATTAGCTTATCACGGTTATATTAATCATCAGCTCCATCTGTGCGGCCAAGAGATGCACTATTTACAAGCGCCATCTATGAGATTCAGTCAACATTATATCGATATATTTAGCAATGTTCCACACCATTTACTGTTTACACCGATAGTCACAAAACAAAGGAAGTGCCACCGATGTTTTGACAACCCGTTACCTATTGAATAAATGGGTATACTTTCTCTTAATTCTATTTAAATATATTTTATACGCCTTTTAACTTTCCGGCAATAATTGATTGATAAAAATATACAAACTATCTCGATAGTCGAGAGACTATTGATGACACCGATACCATCGATAAGCTATGCGATGTTTTGACAACTGCTACAGATTCAATAATTGGACTTCCTGGATAATTGCAAATATATGGTATAAAATCTATTTAGATCTGGAACGTTAGTTTTAAGCTCTGGTTTCTTTAAATAATAATTTAATAAAAAGCCCTATATTGTTCATAAAAAACATTCTAACTATCGCGATAGTCATAAGAAATCGATAGTGCCCTCACTCGATATTTTCCATCGTGATAGTCCAAGCCATCGATAGTCGGAAATCTTCACGTTTTTGTTCACTTACGTCGTAAATCTTCACTTTTTTTTGTTTACTTACGATGTAGATCGTTACGTTTTTGTTCGGGATTTTTTAGGGTAAAATATCGACTCTGAGATTTTTTAGGAGGAAATCTAAATTTTCATCAGGTAACACTGATTTTCGGCGACTTCCTTTCCTGTCAAAATAGTCGACAAAGGTGGTACTTTTTTTTTAGCGACGTCAAAAAATGGAGGAAAACCGGGACAAGCACAACGCAGTGCAGCGAAATAATGAGTTAATCAGTTAAAGTAATGATTCATAAATGTGATTTTCCAACTGGCCCGGCGAAATGCTGGCGGAAGAAGGCCGATGGCCGGCGATTTGTGTGCGGTGGCTGCGTTGTGCGGAATCGGTTTTCGGGTTGAGTTTTGTTTGTCTCCCTACTGACTTGCGCTGGTGCCCTTGCAGATGGCTATCGGCTCCAAGATTATCAAGCCCGGCGGCGCGGATCCCGATGATTTCGAGAAGTCCATCGCCCAGGCCCTGGTGGAACTCGAGGCCAACAGCGACCTGAAGCCTTACCTCCGCGACCTGCACATCACCCGTGCGCGCGAGATTGAGTTCGGCAGCAAGAAGGTATGTTTGTGGATAGCTGGCTGGTCCTCACTTGTTAACCCACTGGTTTCTCCCCGCAGGCCGTCATCATCTACGTGCCCATTCCACAGCAGAAGGTGTTCCAGAAGATCCAGATCATCCTGGTTCGCGAGCTGGAGAAGAAGTTCTCTGGAAAGCACGTCGTCGTGATTGGCGAGCGCAAGATCCTGCCCAAGCCCACGCGCAAGGCCCGCAATCCCCTGAAGCAGAAGCGCCCGCGCTCCCGCACCCTGACGGCCGTCTACGACGCCATCCTGGAGGATCTGGTCTTCCCCGCCGAGATCGTTGGCAAGCGCATCCGCGTCAAGCTGGATGGCTCCCAGCTGGTCAAGGTGCACCTGGACAAGAACCAGCAGACCACCATTGAACACAAAGTGAGTTCTGGCACCATGTCAGGGAATACAGAAGAGTGCATCGTGTGCCGTACAGCTCGTCCCCTCGATATTTGTTCTCCTTTTCAATGGAGCGCAATCTTCGCTAGGGGACGCAGAGTAGCCAGGGCCAATAACTCGTTATTGCAGGCAATAAAAGCCTTTGCAGACCTGCATCTCCAAATATTGGCCACATTCTGGTCCCAATTTCCGTTTTTGTGTTATTTGCTGGTTGATTTACCCAAGACCAGTGATTGTCAAACAGAACGAATATAAATCTGGCAACTAATCACTCCATAATGTTGAGCCGACTATCCAGGGCTTCAGCATTACTAAATGATTGCCACATCTGTACTTCGGTATCTGAATCACATATTTATGAAGACCTCTGAATAGTAGTAATATAGGGTTTTAAATTGTAAAGAGGTTAGGTTTTTGGTAGTTTTAACTGCACCGTTTTTGTGTTATTTGCTGGATCTTATATCCAAAGCCAGTGATTGTCAAACAAAACGTAGACTAAAGGCAGCTAATCACTCCATAATGTTTATCCTACTTTAGCCAGGGATTGAGCATTACTAAATGTATGCTACAAGCATAAATATGTTCTATATTTTGGTCTTCCTACCGTTCTTGTGTTATTTGCTGAATGTTTTATCCAAGTTCAGCGATTGTCAAACAGAACGCATAATAAACCAAGCAAACTAATCACTCCACAATGTTGGGCCGACGTTTTCCAGGGCCACTGCATTACTAAATGTTTGCTACAGTTTAAAATCTTAAAGGAAACTAATAAACACCACCGTTCTTGTGTTATTTGCTGGACGCTCTTTCATAGTCCAGTGATTGTCAAACAGAACGCATAGCAAGCAATGGCAGCTAAATCACTCCACAATGTTGAGCCAACGTTAACCAGGGCTACTTCATTACTAAATGCTCGCCACACTTGAATTTCCGAAACCACAGTTATTTATACCGTTCTTGTGTTATTTGCTGAATGTTCTTCATAATTCAGCGATTGTCAAACAGAACGCAAACTAAAGCCAACTAATCACTCCATAATGGTGCGTCCAAATTAGCCAGGACTACATCGTTACTAAATGTCTGCGACATTTAAATATATAAAACCTGAAACAAACACACGATGCACTTTGAATACCGCCTATTTGCCTCCCAAGCACCGTTTAGTTATCCTGGTGCCTTGGGACTTCCTATATCGGCGGTAGATTAATCCAGCTTTTCGTGCGATATCTTCACTGCAGTATTCCAGCTGCAGCGGAGGTCACGGCAGCTGTACACTTAAAATAACAATTACTATTCCTGAATCTGGTGACTAATTCCGTTATGTTTTTATCTTCAGGTTGACACCTTCACCTCGGTCTACAAGAAGCTGACTGGCCGTGACGTTACCTTCGAATTCCCCGACAACTACCTGAATGTCTAGAGCGGGTTCTCGTAAATAAAGTCGCGAGGGTTCGTCGGTTCATCTGGGAAAGTCGCTGCGCTTCTGTCGTGCAGAAGATGGGTTTTTTTAAATGAGCTAGAGAGCGTAACGTGAATAAACATTAAACATTTAAAAAATAATCTTACAATTCCAATTAAGTCAACTCTCTGTTGTGTTCTAATTAATCAGCGCGAAAGGGGATTAAGTTCTAGTCGTTGCATGTGTTCGATTTGTAATCCTCTGCTGCGCAGTTATCCTGCAGGGATGTGTCCATACACACGCTGATTAAGGGCAGACATAAAATACGGCATTATACGGTTGACTGAGGTATCCCTTTTATGTCCTGCTGCTCTACCTCCTTAATTAAAAAGTTGGCGCCGTATGCTTTTTAATGGATTTGAATTGTAATTTCCATCCCGGCACCCCCACCTTAGGAAGAAGACACACATGTGCGAAGAGGGGTTCATGTTGTGACTGAAAATGTTCAGTTGGAGCGCCTCATTAGGATGTGTAACAATAACCGTCATTTCGGATTTTGGTTAAATTACAGACCTTATGCGTTTGAAGAATCACACGCAGAGTTGCCAATTTAGCTATTTTTAATAATTTTGCTAAATTGGCAATATTTTATTAGGAAACCTTGCAATACTTGAACGTCAACCTTATTACAAACTATGCCAAGTTTAAGGGGTGGCAATCTCTTCAAGGGGGTGGGTTTAATGGTTATCTCTTCATGGTTTCGCTGATTTATGATAAGAAGAGAAAGCTCTCTTTGGTTTCCGAACCACCCTGTAGAAAAGCTTTTTGACCGCCAAGTTTGAATTTTTTATATGATAAGGTAAGTTTTTGTGGGTTTATGTTAAAGACATGATTTTTTAAATTATTCATTTTTGGGATTTATTTTTATAACCCAAAGAATAAGCTCAAAATGTAAATTTATTTTTCAGTATCTTGATATAGTAGAAGCTTACCTCTTAGGGTCATTGCATTTCATACCGTATTATCGGCGTACTTGTTGAGGGCAGTTCTAGAAAATCTGAATTTTTAATGCCTTCTTTGTTGTGCAGGTGTTTTTTTCCGGAAATTGATTTATTTTTATACTACAATTTTACAATACTCATCGCCTAACTTAATGGAAAACTGACTGAAAATCGATCTCATGTCCTTAAAGTACAAACATTCGATATAGAGTTGTTGTTTATCCTCCTTTTCAGGCTCTTTTGGGTCGTGCTATATAATTCAGTCTGCCTGTCTTAGGCGAAGTTACAGACAGTTTTATTACACGCTTAAGCCTCGCCACATTTTGAAATATTTAGAAAATTGCAAAAACTACAATACTTATAGTATAATACATTTTTCAGTATGTTAAAGGGCAATTAAAATACGCCTCTTTATGTGGGTACTATATTGAAATACTCCCTTTATTTATATTAATGAAGAATATAATACCTATACCGTTTGATTTATTTTCATCAGTAATGCCATCCCTTTGTCTACCAATCTTGATTCCATCCTTTGTTTAACAACGATTATTTTTTGGTTTATTTACGACATTAGTTCATTCCTGCTCTGTCTAAGCTGTCTGTGTCGATTGATTGCAGTTTTGAAATTCAATTAGAAGCGAATCAAAATCACGCAATTCAACAATTCCGAAATGTTACACGACTTGGTGGCAAACAAAGGAAACTAACAATTCTACAAGCGATGTAACTTTGGGAGTGAGGGTTTTTGGGTCAAAGGAATGACAGGGACATGAACATGAAAATGAACACGAACTTGGCTTTAAGTTCTGGGAAATAGGGAACAACTTTGTGGCCACAACAAGGACTCGGACTCGAACTCAATGTCGATTTCGATTTCAGACAAATTGTCGATGTTGTGGTCTCAGGTTGTTGCTGTTGTGTCTGGGGAATTCCCATTGGGAGGTGGTGTTACAAGGGGGCGTTCGCTGACAAGTTTGGGGAGCCGGCTATCGGGAATTCTATCTAAATGACCCCGCCGGGTCATCTATTATTGATGGTGCCTAATTGTGCGCGATTCGAGACGAACGGTTATCATTAGGGGTGGCATTTCGTCCTTGGCGCGTCCCGCGAATGCGTAATGTCGTCTTGGCCAACTCCATTCCACGCTCTAATTAAATCGCTGCGCTGCCCACACACACTCGCACAAGTGGCTGGAAATGGAGGGCACTTTGTATGTAGATTTTATTTGACATGTTCTTGGCGGAAAATGTTTATGACAGTCGCCGCTCGGTTCCCACCATATCCTGTTGGGGTGAGTAGGCAGCTGGATTTGGGAATGGGTGACCCTCTCCCAAATTATTATGTCATCCCCTGCCGCTGACGAAGGCGTGAGTCATTTGTGAGTCGTGGTATTAAAGTTCATGAGCAGATTCTTGAGTTCCAGACAAGCGATAATAGCAATCTGGCAAGTACAAGACTTGACTGAATTATCGTTAAAGGGTGAAACATTGCTGGGGAATTATAATTATAATTCAGAAATGTTTATTCATAGGAGAACAGTTTGCAAGTTCATAAGTGATTTCTTTAATTCGATTTTAGCAATAATCGCTGGCAGTTATAAGTGGGCGTTCAATTACTCAGTGGGGATATTGGTATTATCTAAAATAACATGAAAGGTGTATTTTGATTGTTGATTTAATCTAGGGGTAGACTATTTCATAAGAAACCGGTTTACTGATATAAAACTTATACATATATGTATGAAGTTTGAGCTATGAACTCAACCCATCATGATTATGTACTTCGAATACGTATCAGCTTTTAGTTAGTGCAAGCTTTATCACTTGCACACGGAAAAATAAGTATAAGTTGGTTATATGTACATATTTTTATACCCGGTACCCATAGGGTAATACCCTTGTACCCTATGGGGTACCCTTAGTGCCAATCGAGAATGTATGTAACAGGCAGATGGAGGCATCTCCGACCCCATAAAGTATATATATTCTTGATCAGCATCACCAGCCGAGTCGATTAAGCCATGTCCGTCCGTGTGAAACAACAGATCTCAGAGACTATAAGAGCTAGAGTTACCAAATTTGGTGACAACATTGGAATCTTGTGCACGCAGATAAAAAACGGTATATTAGCTATAGGCGTGATTTTCGACTTAAAGTAAATAAATATACTTAATAAGTAGGCGATTGGGGACGTGCTCTGCAAATTTGAGTAAAATCGGATGATAAACATGAAAGTTATTAAACAATTAATGCTTTCATGCTCTCTCGCTCTATCGCACTGCTTAGGATTAATTTCGCGTGTCTGAGCACTTAGCTTTTGGGTGGCAGTAGCGAAAAAAAGTGTTGCGTGCTTTTGAGCGTAGTGTTAATTCGTAATGCAGCTGCGTACAGCTGCAGAATTATTTTTTTTTTAACGTTGCTCAATATGTTTTTAGTAACATTTGACTTTATTTGTCAACTTTTTGTTGTTCCCATGTCCGTGTGCTATTTAATTTCACGGGCAATACTTTGGGTACCGGGTATCTCACAGTCGGTCACTCGACTGTAGCTTTCTCACTTGTTATATTTCCTATAGATAGGATTTTTCACCATGATTATAAACCACGAATACGTATCAGCTTGGCAAGATGGCGGAAGTTATATCACGTGCACAAAGAATACAGTAGCAGCAGGCGTCTAAGTATATTAAAATATAATTTCCTATTGATAATACTTTCGATCGAAATAGAATGATCTAAATTGTATTAATAGAATCCAAATATTTATTTTTCTCCGGGTAACTGATATTTGCAGAGTGTTTACTGGCTTATCGGTTTATCGGCTATAGCTGCGACACTCCGCTGTGCACATTTAATTCCAGGAGTACGAGTCGCAGGGGGATCCACCTAATCAGCACGAGACTGAGCCGGGGCGGTTAAAGTTGCCTCACCACGATGACTGCCCTCGGCCAGACGGTCGCTGATAAGGCCCCGATAAACCACATATGTATATATATGTATATATAGAGCAGACCCAGTAACTACCGAGCTTCGTGGGCGAGCATTTGTTTGTTGATCGCATAAGTATTGCTTCTCGGAATTTCATTGCTCTCCGCTGCTGTCTCTGCCTGAATGAGTTTTCTATATTTATCCAGAGCTAACGTTACATCATTTCTCACACCGCAGATTTGTTCCGAAAGCAAGATATAAATTATGAAAAATTACTGGAGAGCTGGGGAGATGCGTTATGGAGGCGAATAATATCTGGGAATGAGAGAGAAAGCTATTTTCGTAGCCAGTTCGGCTGGGTTATCAGACCCGGAATTTAAACAGAAATATGTTTTAACTGCTGCGGCGATAAAGACAAAATTTGGATTCCGCCTTTAGAATTTTGCTTTCAAAAAAATGCCTCAAAGGTTCGCTCTCTCATGTGTATTTAATAACTCTTTAGACAACACAAAAATCTCCCACCAACGCAAACAGAAAAGCAGATAATAGCCACGCTGCGATAATGATGCTATTGGCAGCAAGTGAGCGAGGGAAGAAGCAACAAACAAATCGGGAGAGGCCGCGAGAGGGAGAGAGCTAAAAATACGGGTTTCTCTCTGGGAAAGTCGGCTAGTAAGTAAGAAAAGTGAACGACTGGGAACTTGGCCGATATTTACAGCCCTGGGATCTCACGCGATGACGAAATGCCCCACTCGCAGCCCACTACTCGTATACGTGTTATGTGTGGCCCACCATACCAACATTGAGTATACAACCCGTTGCCGGCTTCAGCTCACGACTGTTGCTGCTCTGTCGGCGAAAGCAGCGACGCTGACGTCAACGCCAATGGCTCTGCCGGCGACGACACCCACTTCTCAGTGGGATACCCTTCTAATTTAGGTTCTGCTGGGCTTTATTGCTTAAAGAACGTCACATAAAAGGAAAGGGATTTATTGCGAAACGAAATGGGAAAAATAATAAAATATACAGAGGCGTACAGAGGAATAATTACCGGAATGATTTAATGATTGGTGATGATTAATTTATTATGAGTATTGACAGACTTAATTTGTCATAAGAAATAACAATATGTTTATTAAAGGTAACTCAAATAAGAAAACTGGAAAAAACTTTAAGGTTACTTTTAAAATTATTTTTAAAACAACATTTTCATAACAATATTTAAAATAAACTTTTTTTTGTCAGGTACAATACGTGTGACGTGCTCTCTTCTAGTATATCACTCTCCTGTGAAAAGATTGCGGTTTTCAGACACGAAGCCAGGGTAGGGCCTCCGCGATTCGCCTACTCCCCATAGTTTTCCCCCTGAAGGTTTCTCTTTTCGGAGCGGCAGCATTGACTTTGAACCGCGCATTGTTGGTGTAATGTTTACGGAATGTGTGAGCACAACAGAAAATGGTAAACAGCGCCGAGGCCCCAGAGGCGGGCCGGAGAGAGGCGGGCGAACATGGCAAGACAGAATGGTAGATAATAACTGTAGACGCAGCTGCGGAGCACGCAGCCAAGCGACAACAAATAAAATACAAATACAAATTGGATAGTCTGCGCCGCGGCAGACGTCGCTGCTGGCGATAGTTCTGGGTGCCGCCAGGGCAGCGACGTCGACGGCGGCAGCGACGGCGGGAGAGGGCCCGCTCTTGGATGTAAATGTCGACCGTTTGCGGCGGGCGGCGTTAGTCACTTGAGTTCGTTCGCCTGGTCAACAACAGCGAAGAAAGAGGGACAGAAGAGAGCATCGCGACGAATCCCGGCGCATCCCGAGAATCCGTAGCCCCAAGTTCCGTAGTTCCAAAGTTCGCGAATCCCAGTAACCCGGCATCCCGAGATACCCAGCAAAAGTACGTCTCCCAACAAGTGATCGTTAAAGTATTCGTCAAGTGGCGGCCATTTTTTCTTACATTTTGTTGAATCTCAGTTGATAAAAGTCTGTTTTTTTCTGATATTATAAAGGGCTATCGTTTCATTTGAAACTTGTATAAATCAGACGATTGATCGTGCTCTCTTGAAAGTTATTTGATATCAGAAAAAAGTTGATTCACGGATGGTGCAGTTTCCAGATTCTTAAAATTTTTCCTTTATTATAGAATCAGATTGAAACTTAACTTTTCCGAGTATCTATACGCTCTACCGGTTCAAATTAATATAACAATTCCCTTAGTTAAGCCTGATCTCTTACAAACTATTAAAAGCTTAAGATTGGAACCAGAATCTGTAGCAGCGAAGAGGTTCATCTTAAAATCTGACGTCATGGAGCATAATAATAATAATTAATTAGACCCGCCTTCCGAGTACTATTACTACCACTCTTAGTTCCAATTCCCAGCTCCCCCTTTCGAAACACACTGCTCACATGCAAATTGTAACCCAATTGTTTGCTCATTTCTGTCATTACCGGCGTCGATTAGGGGACGGGTCGGGGCTGGCTTCGGTTGGGAGTCAACAGAGCGAATAACATGCACACACCACCATTCAACCAAACCTCCGGCTCCAGAGCCACCTCCGTATCCATCACCCCCAGGTGTTGGCCCTAGGACTGTATACACATTATTATCCCTCACGATTTGATTGCCGCGACACGCGTTGACCCACATCAATAAGCCGACCAAAACAGACTGACTAACTCCGCCGTCTAACCAAAAAGGGGTTTCCAGAACCCTAGAACGTTATAAATTGGGGAGTTTCGGGAAATTAGTGGAAAATTAATACTTTAATTTACTGATCTATCTTTGAACAAATTTTCTTTTTGACGCAGACTGAGTTTTAAGATCATTTTCTTAAAAATTTGTTCTAGAATCGCCCATATATGTAGAACGTGGACCTTAAAGCCTAGAGAACTTTTGTATTCCCTGGAATTTTTATTTATATTGTATTAATTTTTATACTTTTACTTACAACTGCAAGTTACTGCTAATTATTTATCTTGAACAAATTCCCATTGCAAATCGAGTAGCTTATTAAATATCGAGCAAATATGTTTACAGTATTTACAGAAATAAGCATCAAGTTGCCAGACATAGTAAACTATTACTCAGAATCTCAAAATCAAGTTCATGTTTAATTTGAGGACAAACAATAAATCGCCTTATTGCCAAATAAATAAGCAAAATGCCTAGAGGGGTTCCCATAACCAATAACCCAACGCCTCGATGTGTTTCTCATAATCTTGCAAGTTCAGCGGAATCCCTTATCGTAACCCTTTTAGCAGGAACAAACAATAAATACCGCGCTCAGAGACTGCGAAAAAATCGTTCTAAGTTCATACAAAACATTTCTTAAAAACTAGAGATATATTTTGTATTTTGAGTCATTCAAATATCTCGCGAGTCGACGTTTATTTGTAGTGTTTTGCATTTCGTTGTCGTTTGGAATGATTTAATATACATACTTCCCTTGAAAATGTTTCACAATATATTCAGAATTATTCTTGAGTCTTTCCCTCAGTGTAAATATAGTTGGCTTGCGATCTGGCCTGAATTATCTCAAGATAGCGAGTGCCTTCAATTGCCCCGCGATCATTAAAGGCCCCCAATTAAAGGTGCCAGCTGGGCAACAAGTGGCAATACTTGATCTCTCGCCATTGCTCTATTAATTCATAGTGCTGGGAAATCTCTGAGGTTTTCCTCTCTCTCTCTTGCTCCCAGCGTACATGCTATATTGTGGAAAATTTCCAATAAAATTTGGCATTTCGGCATTAAAATCGGGTCGCTTGCGTGAGTGACGATATATAGAAGCATAGTTGGTGATAGGCGACGTGCGAGCCTTCAGGCAATTAGCCATGTCTAGAGGGTTTAGAAAGCGGGAGGAATACGGGAACATACCCAGAACTTTTCGATGGGCGGTCAGCTTTATCGCTGGCACTGCAAACGAAAAATAAAAACACTCCAGAGCGAACGGGGCGAATGCCAATAAAATAGTGGCTAAATGCCGGGGGAGCGACGGCTGCTCTTATTGTTTATTATTATTTATTATTGGGCGAAATAGATTGTTGCAGTGCGTTGCCAAGTTGCCTAGTTGCCGCACACAGGGAACAATATTTGGATTTAAACTTAAGGACAAACAAACATGATATACGATCTTGCTAAGCATAATTTAAACACAAATATTTGTTAAAGTGTCTAGGTAAATATTAGAGCAAGCTAATAATATTCTTAAACTAAGAATAAATATACTTTTAGTCAAATTAAGGTTATATTTAATTTTAGGCAGCCTCTTGTATAGTTTCAAGTGCAAAACACTTGATATTTTCTTCGAGTGCCGGCCGCCGAATATCGAAATTAGGCAAATGGCCGGGAAGTGGCCTCCGAATATGGAATTTAATTTATGCATGCTCCAGTCGCGTGCTCAGACCCAATGAAAATGTTGATCAATTCTTGTGACAGCGTTCGTCAAGAAGTCTGCTCGGATATTCCAGAGTCCCAGATACATACCATACCCTGCATATATCAAATTAGCCTGCGTGGCTACATTTTCTAATTAAAAAACGAATGCAAAGCGGGGCGTGTTCGAGTCCCCAGCCCCGTCTGGTGTTGGTCGCCTTTTATCAATATGTAAATTGCGATTCCCCGCCAATCTTATCTTCGCCAGACTTACGTAAGGGAAGCGGTTCTTTGACACCCCAATTACTCACGGCAGACGGAACACCTGGTGGGGTCAGACAGAAAGTGAATCACGATGGCAATAATCGTAGTCGAGTATTTGCAATAGGTGATACGGCTCTTATCACCGATGTTAGCCCGAAAAATATTGAATGAATCAAGTGGCGGGGCGGCGGGGGTTAACAGCAGAAGAAGAAGGAGATGGAATGGAAAATGTGTGCCAGGTGTGCCAGGTGTTCAGTGCTTATCAGCGAAGCAATATAAGCCCACTGGCCGCACACACGCAAAAGGTTTGGATCGGATCGACCTCCTCTCCCCAGCCGGTTATTTCCAAAAATTATAGAAAACGTTCTGCGGGGGCGGCGACTATACCCTGCGTGCGCAGAGTCCAAAGGTATATGGCCTTCGTGCTGAGGAGTGTGGCACAGTAAAATCAGACTCTTTATGATTGCCATTATTTGTGTTAAGGAAAGAAACATATTATCAGTGGAATTCCTTTTGGTTCAAACATTATCAGGCGTGGTCCGGGTTTCACTTTCACAAAATTCTTTCGTTTTCGTTTTCGAATCTGTTTAATTTAATTAAATAAATGATATTTTTACCATTTAAAAAAGGTATTAAAAGTCATTGAGGTCACTGGAATGATCACTGATTAAACAATGTCAGCCCTCTTTGACCGATAAATAAACTATTTCTGTCATTATTTGGCTTTAGAATAAACCATTGACAATATAATAGGCATAAACACTCTGTTTACTTCTCAAAACATCCAAGTCAGCTGCTTGAACACTTTTTAAAGGCATTCAATTGTCGAACAAGAGATGAACGCAACAGCCTAATCTCCCCTCGAATGCAAATCAAAAGAGAAGTCCAAAGGCATATTACTTTCGTTTATCACTCTAATAAAATCCAAATCAAAAGCACAAGTATGTTTGCATTTCTCAGACGCCTTAAGCGGTTTATACATATTTAAATTTCCATACTACAGAGATCATTTCTGTATATTTCCAAAAACGAATGGATTTAGTTTGAGAGTAACCAGACAATAACATTATAAACGTGTAAGTAAGATATAAATTATGCCTGCAGTTTCGAAACAAGGCTGTATTATATAATTTCAGCTATGTACTTTATGATAAGCACATATTTTCGTTATATTACAATTAATTAAAGTGAACTTTTATTAATTTATATCGAGTTTCTAGTTACAGCAGTTTAGAAAGCGTACAATTAAACTTTATGAAGGGGTATTTCATGGTCAAAAAAAACACTTTATAGCTATTATTTGTTATGTTTTATGGGTAGTGGAGGTGGAGGTGGCGTTGAGATAAGAAAACTGTGTAGCAATTGGGCTTCCGAGATTAGGGGCTGCCTATCCGAAATCCTAGCCACCTGAATAGTGGCGATGTCTAGACAGAAGCATCTACTTTTCCACTCTAGTGTCACCTATCCAGCCGGGAATTACTTTGGATGCCCACCTGCGTGTACCACCTGCAGGTGACTCACTCTTGTTTTTGGCCACTTTCGGAGTAGGCCATAATGATATAGTGTAGTTCTATTTGTATTTTACTAGATAGTGCCAACTTGCAGATCGTTGATTGCAACACGGCCCTCACAGGCAGGCAGGCGATAAGCCGCGATAAGGTGTTGGCTCTGACTCTGCCGGCAAGCTCCGATCCGTGTGTATATAGTCTAGACATATCTGTTAATATCCAGAGCAAACTCTTTTCGCGTGGGGGGAGTGGTACACGAGGCTGGCAACAGACTTCACACCAATTACAGTTGAAACTCTCTGAAAGGCCTGCTAATAGTGCGCGGTTATAGCCATCCTAAACTTTAATTAGCGAGTGTCTGCGGATTCGCTTTTGGCTTTGATTACACGGCGAGAAAAGTGCTGATGTTGAAAACTAGTCTCAGATGACTCCTGATCTGCAAATATTTACATCATGAAAGCACTATTATCGCTGGTTTGTTTGCTTGGCCATTACTAATCGTTTATTAACTTAGGGGCTACTTAGATTTGTTTAGGGAACTATTATATTTTTGGTGAGCTAATTTAGAAAGAGCTTAGTCTTTAGACAAAAGAACGCTTTGTCATTACTCACCTCTAAGATATAAGCAAATTAACTTGCTAATTATACAGCAAATGGCAACGTTACGTATGAGTGATACATTTTATTATATTTATATTTTTTTTGTGTTATAAAATTAAACCAAATATAAAGTACAGTTCCCCACTGATCCATCAATAAAATCTTTGTTGCAAATCTCAAAACATTTGTATCTTTTGTCACAATTATTTGTATTAGACTTCAAAATTCTTAGAATATGGGCCTAGCACTTTTCTTTCAAGAAATAATGGCTATACTACCTAACCCTTAAGAAATACGAGTTCTAACCCCTTTTACAATCCACTGACAGACCTCGCCATGTGCCTTTCGTCACCGATCCCCGGCCAAAGCCAGCAGCCGGCTGTCGGCCACTGCAATGGATCCTGCACCCTGGACAGAAACGGTAACCGCAGCACCCCCAGCGTAGCCAACGGAGGAGGAGACCTGAAGCACAGAGGCAAGCACACCGCCACAGATCTGGAGGAAGACAATCTGGGCTACAAGGAGGCGAACGCGGTCTACAAGGAGAGCGCAAAGTTGCAGCAGGAGCAGGAGCAAAAGCTGAAGGAGGAAGCCGAAGAGGAGGAGGAGTACAAGCCGCAGATCAGATGGCCAGATCTGGGTGCCCAGACCTTCCTGCATGTCGGCGCCCTCTACGGCGTGTACCTGCTGTTCTACGCGAAATTCTACACATTCCTCTGGGGTGAGTGTCCACTGTGTTGTCCACTGAATACATCGATAATTAACATCTGGGCATCTGGGCGGCAACTGAGGTACTGCCCCCTCGACGGTAATTGTATCTGACAACATGCAAACACGGTTCAGATACGCGGCTATTAGCTATTTTGTAACCAACGCCTATGGCTCTTAACTGGGCCAGTTTAAATTAGTTGGCATTAGTAGAACAACTCGCCAGGGGCTGATGTAATCGATGGAATTAACATGGTCATGTTAATGGGATAAAAGGGAATCCCTTAAAGGGAAGTAATCTAATTAATGGGCTTCGAGCATGAGGACAATATCGGGTTAATTATTGTTCATATTCAGGCGAATGTGATGAATCAGTTCTCTTTAATTAAAGTCTTTTTTAATAGTGAGTAATAAAGTTATTAAGGTGCTAAAAATTAAAAAAATATAATAGGGATGCTACGGAATTATCTTTATACCAAGCAACTTTCTTTGGTTGTTTTAAAGGGTAACTAGTTTTTGGAAAAAATCCAAGTCTTCCCGATTTTCCATCATTATTTCGGGTCTAAGATGACGCATGTCAGAGTTTCGGTTTCGTAATAGGTAAACAACCATCAGGTTATATGCATATTGGTTGCCGGGCTCTGAACTTTGACCGGTGACAATTTTCAATTAAAGTTAACGAACGCCTCAATTGCTCGGGCTCGGTCCAATTCGAATGGTGATCGAAGCGGGACAGATTTCCGAGGCAGGCGTCCCAAATAGACCACCTCGAAGAAATGGGGGGCGGAGAGCGTAGAACTGGGAATAGATAGATATATTTAGAGCCCGGCGTTGTGTCATCAGTCGAGCAAATCAAGCGAGAAGCATCGTCAACGCCAACTATTCGGATGGCCATGTATCTGCGTATATATGTATATGTTTGGGATTGTTTGTTTAGACAATGACAACTGACTGTATGTGCTTTTTTTTTCTTAGTTGTGATCACCGTTTGGGTCTCCGGAATTGGCATAACGGCGGGAGCCCATCGCCTCTGGTCGCATAAGTCCTACACGGCCTCGCTGCCTCTGAGGATACTGCTGGCCTTTGCCTTCTCCATCGCTGGTCAGGTAAGGGATATCTATTGAAATTTTAATAAAATAAAATGTAATCTGTATATTTGATTGCAGAGAGATGCCTATACCTGGGCGCTGGACCACAGGATACACCACAAGTTCGCCGAGACGGACGCTGATCCGCACAATGCCAAGCGTGGCTTCTTCTTCGCCCATGTGGGCTGGCTGTTCCTCACACCCCACCCCAAGGTGGTGGCCAAGCGCAAGGTCATCGACATGTCCGACCTGGAGGCGGACGCTGTGTGCATGTTCCAGCGAAAGTACTACATCCCGCTCTTTGCCCTCTGCTCCATCATTTTGCCGGTGTTTGTGCCTTGGTACTTCTGGAACGAGGACCTCTTTATGTCCTTCTGGATCAACTTTAACATGCGCTTCACCTGGACCCTCAACGTGGCCTTCTTCGTGAACAGCGTGGCGCACATGTACGGCAACAAGCCCTACGACAAGTAAGAGAGATCACTGTACTTCTTCGAGTTTACAGATAATAAGAGAAATTTTCCAGGAACATCATGTCCGTTGAGGCCCCCATCGTCTCCCTGCTGGCCATGGGAGAGGGATGGCACAACTACCACCACGTCTTCCCCTGGGACTACAAGACGGGCGAGTTCGGCAACTACAGCCTCAACATCACCACCGGCTTCATTGACTTTTGCGCCTGGCTGGGCCTGGCCAAAGGACGTAAGTGGTGACCGAGATCCCTTAAAGAATCTAACTGATTTGGCTTTAATTTTTCTCTGTACAGGAAAATCAGTATCCCAGGACATGGTCCTGAGGCGAGCTGAGAAGTGCGGCGATGGCACTCGTTTCCTGAGCGACGACTTTGCGCACAAAGATTCGGTGTGGGGCTTCGGGGACAAGGACATTCCCTGCGAGGACCTCGTGGAGCTGGCCAAGATGCAAAACTGAGCCAGCGTAATTTTCAGCCTGTGGTTTCCTAGTATTAAGTTTGTAGCAGCACCTGTCGCCATGCCATGCCTTCTAACCATCCCATACACCCATCCCCGATCGCTAGGATCCTCGTATTGTAAGCCGAAGAAAGGGGAGGATATTGAGGACCGAATGGAGAATGGAATGGCCATGTCTGATTCCCAAAGGATTTACTTCCCAAAGCATTCTTTCGAGATTCGTTTTAAGGTACCATTTTCCATTCGGCACTACGTTAAGTCCCCATTTTTTCGGTGCTGGAACTGGTTCCCCATCGTTGCTTTCGTTACTTACCTGCGGGTCAATAAACTATGTTTTATATTAACCCTCCTTTGAATTGAAACCTTGGCGGGGCCTATGCATATGCAATTACTCTTCTGTTTGTTGTATGTAAAGTCCGCACTTTCGCCCCATTGGAAATCGTAATTACGGCGGGGTTTTAGTAGAGTCTACACCGCCGAGGAAGTCGGAAGTCTCGCGATAAGGATTACGGACTTATTCGAATTAAGGAACTTAAAAATGGAGCAGACTAAGGTGAAGGAGCAGAATCAGTCCGGGGACTCTTCCCACAAGAAACGCGATGCCAACTGGCCCGTGGTCCTCTTCTATATCCACTTAAATATCCTCGGAGTCTACGGGATCTATGTGTTGCTGAGCAGCGCCTCGTGGGCCACGATTCTGTTCAGTGAGTTCGCCGGGTTAATTGGTACCTCGTGCAGCTTAACAATTGGATTTTTTTTGGGTGACCTTTGCCCTTTCTACAGCTGCTCTACTCACTCTCCTGGGCGCCCTGGGCGTGACAGTGGGTGTGCATCGTTTGTGGGCGCACAGGACCTTCACCGCCTCGAAACCTCTGAGGGTGTTCCTCATGTTGTGCCAGTCGACAGCCGGTCAGGTTAGTTATGGCCCCCGATTAACTACACCCCTGGAAAAAGCTTGAGTTCGCTTTTAGCAAAGACACAAACCTTATGGGTTAAGCTTTTACATTTTTGATATTTTTTCCCGTTTCAGGGCTCCATCTACAGTGTGGTGCAGGCCCATCGACTACACCACGCAAGGTTCCAGCAGGACGAGGATCCCTTCTACAGCAAGCACAGCTTCCTGTACGCCCAGGTGCGAGGCGGTCTGCTGAAGTACTCGCCCCAGCAGGAGGAGCTCCTGAAGGATGTGGATATGTCCGATCTGGAGAGCGATGCCATTGTCATGTTCCAAAAGCGGTGGGTTATCCTTTTTCTCATTTACTTTAATCCTTAGTTAAAGCTCTTCCCTCTCCCAGTTTCTATGTCCTGCTGTACATCTTCCTTAACGTCCTGCTCTCGATAAACACACCCTTCCAGTACTTTGGGGACTCCATATCCGCCTCCATGTTCGTGGGCTTCTGGCTGCGCAGCCTGATCGTGATCAATCTGGGCAACCTGGTGCACTCGTCCCACTTCATCTGGAGCATCCACAAGGGCTTCAAGCCTACGGACTCGAACAGTATCTTTCTGATCACGAAGAGCTACTGGCCGCAGTACCACTACCTTCTTCCCCGGGACTACCAGAGCGGCGAGTTCGGTGACTACGCCACGGGAATGGGTTCTTCCGTGATTCGTGTGTTTGCCGCCCTCGAGTGGGCCAAAGACCTAAAGACCATCGGATCCGTGGTGGTGCGTCAAGGACTGACAAAGGCAGTGGAGACGGGTCGGCCGATCGTCGAGTGTATCGAGGAGGAGGTGCAGCTGGAGGAGAATGCCCTGCCCACCAACCATTTCCTCAATCGCGAGAAGTTCATGTGAGCGTGGAAATAAATATTCAAGAGAAATAAGTGTAAATTTCATCTTAAAATAAATTTAATAAAATTCATTTTAATATGACCTTTTCAAGAATATTAGCAAAGCTAAATTTCATACTTGATTGTTTTTAGGCCGCAATAACTACTTCATTTATGTTGGTTTTATCTTTAAGAAGCTAAAATTAACTAGCTTGTTTGGGGCTGATTTTTGTTTAATTATTTTTAATTTGCATACACATATGTATATTGCATCATACGGCGGCCACTAAAATGATGCGACAAATGGTCGCGGCAGTCGTAAAAATAAATTAACCGCCAACAAAGCGGGGGGCTGGGTCGAGAGTAAACTCAGGGCCTAATTATTGGTCAGCATAAAAAGCCGGTAAACAGAGGTGCAGTTCGAACTTCGCTTCGAGGCTTGCGAGGGGAACTGGAATGCGATTGGGGACTGGAAGTGGAAGTGGGAGGCCAGCGAGTGGGCGTGGCGGGATGCACTTGGCGTGGCTAGGTTGCCCAAGAGTAAATAAACAAGCTTACAAATCACAGGTCGGCCTAATTATGCATTTCCATATATGCACAGCAAAAAATCATGTATCTGAAGGGGACAGCTAATTTTTAAACATTTTAAATTAGCATTTCTGATATTCATATATTTATAGGTATCCTTTGCAATCAAATTAGAGGTCAGAGTTGTTAAAGCCATTAAAGTGAATTAACAAGATCAAGATAAATAGTAAGATAGATCGGTCATGATCAATAGTCTTGTAGAGGTGGTGACAGATCTTAGAGATATCTATATACCAGGTGATTGTAAATGAAGTGCCAAAGCTTTCTCGGATTTTCTTTCTATAAATTTCTTTCAGTGCTTTCCTCCAATTCGATTTCGAGTCCCAATTCGAGTTCGTCGCCTCTATCTTTTTCGGTTGTTTACAAATGCCAATTGGTTTGGCAATCGCTTCGTTTGCTTTCCCATGCTCGGGTCGGATCGGTTCGGTTGGGTTTCGGGATCCGATATATGCCCGGCATCAGGTGCTTTTTTAGCCGGGTTTATGGGTTGTGCCTGATGATTTTATTACCCATACGCAATGTGTGCCCAGTGGCAGTGCGGCTGATTGATTCGTCAATATTGACTCCGCACTCAGTGCCTGTCCAGAAGCCTTTTTATCCAGCCAGCCCCTTTTCAAACCCAAAGTTTGCTCATTAAACTTGGTTTAAGCTAACTGCACGCCTGACTTGGAACACATCGATCGATGCTAAAGACTCTGGTCTCGGCCCATTCTAATAGCCGCCCCTAAACACCGTCCCTCCGACACCTCGTGATTCTGGCGGCGGGGTGTGAGCTTTTGACAAGAGCATTCAAAGCAACTCCACTGACTCACATTCACAGTCGGCCACTTGTACCAATTCCTAATGACCCGAGCTCTCTGAAGTGATTACTAATGAATTTGCGTGCTAAAAGCTGACACACTTAAAACATTTTATGGCCCGGGAAATTTTAATTGAGAGGAAAATGTAGGTAAACACTAGATCTAGAGATCATGCTCACCGGCTGAAGCTTTAGCCAATCTGTAGTCAAAGTCCTGAAGTTTAATATATTGTCACATCTATATAGGCTTTATAAAGAGATCATTTTGTGGGAACAAATGTACATTTTCTTGATAAAATGTTTAATTATATTAATTTAAAATAAATAGCACATGTTGGGACTACTTAAATAGTGTTTTTACGGTAAAACACTAAAAAGAATTATTCTTTCACCGAAAACTTACAGCGAAAGTATTTTATTGCCTCTAGCAAATCAGCAGTTGGAAATTATAAGTAATTCGAAAACCTACATGTAGAGATATCAGGTTGATCTGTTTTCAAAGAATTTTTTAAGGTTTTCTTTCCATTTATGTTACTCAAATTGGTGTAGACAATATTATTATTATTTTATTAATTATCTCATGTAATGCTCACTAATTTACTCCATCAATTTTTTTTTTTTCCCTGAAATTCTCCAAGTGTATCCCTATTCACTTGAGTTTTATTTGTGCTGTGGCAGATTGGAGATCCGAGATCTGTGATCCGCTCCGCTCTGTGGCAAATTGCAGTCGCGTCGCGTTCTGCGCTTTGTTTAGTGTTAATTTGTTTTCCATAAGCCGACTGAGCGACAGTTGAAGGTTGCACAAATACGTGAAGTACGCAAAATCGCTCTTGACTAGGCGGCTTGTGAAATACCACGCTATGGCTATGGCTATGACTATGACTATGGCTACCACATGGCCCAATGCCCAAACCCGGCTTCGATTCGGGCAGGTGTTGGCTCTCGGATGCTGAGGGGTCAGCCCTAAGAAAAAATCCAACAATTCACGGACTAATCGCTGGCAAATTGAAGTTTCTTGCGCATGAATGGCTGCCTTTTGAGCGTGCGGCCAAGAACAGTGGAACGGGGAAGCGATTGGGCTTAAAAATATATTTATATATGAGTACTGAATAATAGAGAGTTGGCTTTGTTCGGGGAACTTTTTGGCCAGAACCCTGAAGCCAACTCATATAAAACGCTGACGGTGCGAAAAGAGAAGCTGCGCAATATATCAAAGTGGTTTCCAATGATTTCGAGCTTAGCTGTTTGTTTATAAACAAAGCATTCCCCCAGCCAGCTCCGGGACAATTTCCAAGCGTTTTTCTGTGGCTTTTGCATAATTGGCTAATGGCCGGAGCTTACAACATCAGCACCTCATCAGCAGCATCTTGCAGATGCCTTTGTGCCTTCGCAGTTCAACGCCATTCATCTATCTATTCGCACACTCTAACAAAAAAGTACCTTAAAATCGTTTCTTGTATCACAAATTTGCGTATTTGTGTGAAAACACAAAACCTCAATCATAGGATAGCCTTTCTAAAATTTAGAAAATCGTTTCTGAAAACTGGTTAGGTTTTTTTTCCCAATATTTAGAAAGCTCCTGAGCCTTTATTATGAAATAAGCGTATTGTAAAATTAATAAATCGATATTTGTCTTTAATTCTTTTTAAGAGCTCTGTGGTAAACAAACCGCAGAAAACATCAATTAAAATTTATTAAATGAATTATAAAACCATTAACTACGATTTCTGCAAGTTAAAGAAGGGTTCTAGTATTTATAGAAAAGGTTTCTTTAAATTTAGATATATTTTTAGTTTCTTTTGTTCTAGAATTTTCTAAAATCTCTAATTTAATCTAGAAAATATACATAAATACTTTGTTATTTCCCTTAATTTCACTTAGAAAGAGAAATAAATTTTTATAGTGCATTCACAGTGGGTCGAGATCAAAGGGTTTAGTCGCGTGACACTGTAAATGTCCGCAGATGCGGATTCGGCTGGAGATTCGGATGGTGGCTCGGATTGGGGAGCTGTAATCACACATTTTACGATGGGCCAGGGCTTCCTTTGGCCAGCGGTTTTATTTCGCCGCGGGTTCGCTGCTTTTGCTTTTGCTTTTGGATTTAATTAAGTTCGGTTTCTGTTTCTGTCGCCGCGGTTACATAAAGAGAAAGCAACTCTCGTCTTCGGTCTGGAGTCGCGAGTCTCCAGTTCCCGGTACCCCAGTCTTTCGGGGTTTTTGGTTTTTTCGGCTGCTGCTGAACTTCATGATCATCGAACGGCTTTTGACTTTGGTCAACACCACACACACAATCGCAAGTCCCACACGGAGATGAGTGGAAGCCCAGTTAAGAGATGATGACTTGAATCGTTTTTGTTTTATTTTGATTTTCAATAAATATCTTGGGCTTGCAAAAGGAGAGATTGTCGCTATGCAAATGGGCAGCTGAATCGCAGAATCCGCTGACAGCGTTTGAAAAAGAAATCGCCGGTAGGTGTGTGTGGATAAGGTCTCATTTGAATCCAGAATATAACGGGATATATATTTGGGGGCCCTGGCAACAGAAGATCTGCCAGTTAGCATGTTGAGCTGCTATGCAAGTCTGAATACAAATTAGCAAATGCAATTAGAGGCGTCTCTCGTTGGAAAACTCGGATGAGTAATCGCGAGGAGCGCCGGCAGACTTCTTGTCGGTCACCTTGCTGGCAGCGATGGTCAAGCGGCGCAGGGAAGGTGCGAGTGTGACGTCTGGTGGGTTGGATAAGAATCAACATATGTATGTCTGAACATGCATATATGGGGGCAGACTTCATGGTACTGTGTAAGCTGTGTACTGAGTTTGAGCTAAAGAAATCAAATTAGGGAGCTTAGTTATCGCCTTTTTTTTTACTATTTTGAGGCATAATAAAAATATAAAATAAAATTGTATTGATTGATCTTTGAACTCTTATTATTTTGGGCTTATTCATAAATACATCAAAAAGTTTCAAGAGGTCATTTATCTCAACCATTAAATTTAATTTGAGGAAATAAAACAATGTTCTTCGGTGAAGGCGAGCGTAACAGCGCTCTTGGATTATTTATAGGGAAAGCAGCAACGAAAATTACGGCTGTTTAAGACATAACAGAAGTGAATGTGGCCATTCCCCGGGTCTTTCCTAAGTCTCGAGTGTGACTTGGAGTGTACCGCGGAGACAAAGTTTGACCTACTGATGCATGACACCCAAAGCCCCGCACATTTCGCGTAAATTCGAGGTAGTGCGCCGCTGACTGCGCTGCTGATTCTGCGACCAAGTGGAGCCGAAGTCGGAGGCCGAAGGCAGACACGAAGCCAGAGCCAGAGCCGAAGATCGATGGCGGTTACAGGTGTGTGGTGGCCAGTCGTGTGTGTGTGGTGGCATAATCTTGGCCTTCTTGCCCGTTGTCTCTCCATTTCTTCGCTTCGCTTTACCTTTGTGCGTCGGAACTCCGTCAGTCAGTCGGTCAATCAGTCAGCTAGTCTCTGTCTCCGTCTCTGCCGCAGTCGGCGCAGCAGTTCGCCGCTCTGCTCAGGTAAGCGGCCATAGGTAGGAATTTACACTTTTGGCTACGATCATTTGTCTACGGAACGGCGCCGCGTTGAGTTCGTTAGACGCGAAAAACCCAAGGCAAGCTCCCTTGACAGGAAAGCTCCCGGCACGACCCGAACCCGCGTCCGCTGGAGTGAAGACCTTGTGTGTCTAAAAAAAACTCCACCAGACTCCAAAAGCAAGCGCTAGCGCTAGCCCAAGTCCCAAAACCCAGCGAAGTACTCCGGCAATTAAGGCCTGTTGGGCGGTGTGTGAGTGTCAAGCCGTGAAGAAAGTTCAGAGTGTGCGCGCGGCATTACGAAACGCGGTTTCCGCCGGCAAAGCCAAGCTAAAGCCCAGAAACCAACCTAAAACCATCGAAATGGGTCACCTGTCCACCTCGGAGCGAGTGTGCAGCAAGACGCCGGCCATCTCGGGCGATGCTGGTCCTCCCCAGCTCCTGGCTAGGCGCTCCAAGCTCCAGGCCAACGGCGATGCCCAGCAGCAGGTGCGACGCGGCGAGGACTCCTCCCCGGAGATGACGCTTCGCAAGAAATTCCCACCACCCCGGCAGGACTCTCAGTCCTCGCGCGGTGTCATCCCCCAGGATATCGTTGAGCATGTGCCCAAGGATCAGATCAATCTGCAGGAATACACGCGCAACTTTGTGGGCGACCGCGTCCTCGGCGTGCAGTTCAAGGCCCCGCTCAAGTGGGACAAAGTCATCCAGATCTCTCTCCTCCATCTGGCGGCACTCGTCTGCCTGGTCACCTATCCGCTGCACGAGCTCAACTGGTACACTACCGCCTGGTGTAAGTATATCGAATCTATCGGGGTCATACGTGGTGTGGACGGACCAACTCCAACCCATTCATCCCATCCGGCATTGCGTAATGCGGCCCACTCTCTCTTTCTATCACCTCGAGACCGGGGAAAAACGGTGGATGGGGAAAGGTGTGGAAACAAAGAGTCATCTCTGATCGATGCTGACCACAAAGATGTGACACTGAAAGAAATTGATGTTGTATTGACCTGGAATATTTTTAAAGTTTAATTAAACAGAAGCCATCAGAACTTCTCTAGGTTGAAATAAGGTTCATACTTCTTTTTTTCATAATATTTTTATATTTTTTAAACTAAAACTTAATTGACAGAGAAAAATTGGGGTTTTAGACTTTTCTCTCCGTGTCTCTGGTGTGTGGATGGTGTCGCTGATGATGATGATTATGTTGTCTTTACGGCTTCCACTCCCCTTTAGTCTGTTGCCCCAACAATTATTTGCAATTTAGCGCGCCCTGCGCCCAAAGCCCCTTGGCGTTTCATTTCTTTGGGCCCATTACAAAACGCGGCCCCTTGTTATTGCCTTTAATTGATTACCGCTTAACAACACGCCGTACCCCTCTCAGTTTCCCAACTGCCCTTCAGCTTCTGCTTTTTGTTAAAAGTCTCGGTGTTGAAATCTCTTTCATTGGCTTTAGCTTTCGGGTGTGGAGGCGAGTCGCGAGTCTTTAGTTTTCTTTGCTTTCGGCTTTCAGCTTTCGGCTGGCATGCAATTTCAGTCTCAGCACAAAAATTTGACTGACACAGGTGGATTTCGGATTTCGGAAAACAAAACCAAAAGACAAAAACGTGCTGGGCCAAATACGCGGCTAAGAGAGCGAGAATGAGAGCGAAATGGAAACAAGAATCGCTTGACACAATTTTATTTGGGTCTTCGACAGATCAACCCCACTGTCGTCGAACCTCGAACTTAATAGTCAGCCTTGGGGGCTAGAAAGATCGGGGAGCTTCCATTTGGGGTATTTTCGTGGCCTAGATTCTATAGAAATACTTAAAATATTTTGATTAATTCAGTAATTCACTGTTATTGTGAGTCGAGACTTTTCTTTTGGTCCAAATATAACCATTTTGTAACTTAACTTAAATAAATATAGAAGTGAGATTCAAGAGCTGTTTTGTTCCTTTTACCTCGAAGATTCGTAGCTAGAAGATTTCTGAGATAATCAACCAATATCCCATCGTTTCCCAACTCCGCGTACATAGTCCAAAGTCAAAGATTTCGCAAGAAAAAGATGATTTATCCGCTCGGTAAACACCGACTCGATTTATGAGCACTACACATGCGAGCAGGGCGAAGCAAAAAATAAGTTGACATTGAAAAGAGCAGTCGGTGGTGGAGTGGGGATCCTCCGTAACCGATTTCGTTTTCAGTGGAATTACCAGAGCATACGATGCTGGGTACCTGGGTACTTGGGTACTTCCCTCTTAATGGCACCACAGCGAAAAATGCCTTAATACCTAGTAATTTTCAATATTTATTGCGCATTGTGCGGCCTGACATGCAGCAAAAAAAGGGCGAAATACCAGAAGTATCCTTGCATTGAACCATGTCCCTATTTGGGGCGTCGGAGCTCGTAAATATTTTGGCAAATTGCCCAGCGAACGTGCAACGCTTAAAGATGCCAGACAGACGGAGATGTTGGGAATTATCATATTTTGCCCGGTTGCGTAGATGGCGAAAATTGTCGTGTTCGGCCCCAAGATATTGATTAAATGCGACGGACTTCAAGGGAGATAAAACAGGCCGAGGGGACATTACATAAGGCGCTAATGAAGCTGGCCAAAAGAAACTAACATTTATATAAAGCCAACTCGAAGTCAACGCACCTTATGTTGGACTCAGGGACGCATTTTGGGATAGCCTATGTCTTTTATTTTGGGTTCTAGAAGTGGGATCAATGTAGGAATATGTAAAGCAGCTAAGCGATTCAGCGATCTCCGAGTCAACTCAATCTAATTTCGGCAGCAATAACAGAAGTGGACTGTGAAACAGTCTGAACTCGACCCTTGCATAGGCAGGAGCTGCATTGCATTTGCAATTCAAATATTCAAGCTGGAGATCTGGCCTTAGTCAGACGATTTAAATAGCAACCGAAAAACTAGACTGCAGCTGCAACAAAGGTGGAAAAAAGGGCAGGGAGAAATAGGGCATATTTTTGGAATTTCAAAGGAAGCATGTCTTGGTTAAACAGAAAGATTTATTTCCAATTTAAATGTATCTGTCGTAGGTTTTTCGTCAGTCTTAGGGTTCCAATCATTGTAAAATTACTCAAATAGTTCCCAAAAGTCAGATAAATCGATCTTTGATCTACACCTCAGTCCACAACTTTAGGTAACACCCATTTGTGGGCATACCAATGTTAAGTTTGATCATTTCCGCACTCTGCGGTGGCCTTTAATTGTTATTATTTTTTTGTGTTATATTTTTTGGTAAGGCGGAACTGGTTTCTGTCGCAACGTGGTGGAGGTAATCTCTACTCCAATCGATCGATGAAATTCCCATTCAAAGAAATCGTTAATAGTTCATTAGTGGGGATGCCGAAATATGTGAGGCTGAGAGCAAAGCTCCTCTTCGATTAGATGAACCGGAAAGTCCCGCCTTTGCAGGGCTGTGTAATGATGCTGGGGTCATTAATTCTAATTGTTAAGTGCAATTATCGAATTCAATGGGATGCGGTGACAGTGGCATTTTGCATATTCTAATTGAGGAACTAATGGCAGAGATCGTACGAAGTTGATTCGTACGGAATGATTGCCGGAATCGTGATCAGTCATTCACCGGATCAAAATAGTTCCCCTAAACCCAAGACCTTGTGCCTAGTCTGGCCTCTCGCTTCTCTTTTATACTCCATTTGTTTGTCGGCGGAATTAGCACCCAGCCTCGAATAGCTCAATTTGCGGAAATGTAATTTCGGGTTTTTCATTTCGCATCCAATTAGCACGCAAGAAACTTTTATAGCCGCCGCACTTACAATTATTTTTGACTCTTCTTCAGCATTCTTCGTTGGCGGCGTGGCCGGATTCGGAGTTACGGCCGGAGCCCACAGGTTCTGGACCCATCGCAGCTACAAGGCCAACCCCGTGCTGCGATCCATTCTGATGATCTGCTACTGCGTGGCCGGACAGGTGAGTTAATATGATTTATATTCAGGGTTCGCGAATGCCACCTGCAGACTCGTCCGCAATTTGCCAATTCATTTGAGGCGACACCTTCGACTTTATTTTGTTTTTTCGGTTTCTTCGTTTTTTTCGGGTGTGTAATGCAATTAACATTAATTGCATCATTAAGTATAACAACTTAATGCCTGTCTGCGCTGACAAACTGTAAAATTGACAATTCAAACTACTCGGGGCAGCGGCGGCGGCTGGCTGCTGGCGTCTGGCAAAAGTGCTGGCTTTGTGTTCGAGTATCTCGCAGATACATTTGTCTTATTTAATGACTGCAGCGATTAAGCGCAGTGGCTTAGGCGCGGGGACTGGGAAAGATACAATACAATGCGAGCACTGAGCGACCTGAAGATTAAGAGGAACTATCAAATTTAATGACGTGCTAAAAGGGCCCCGCTGACCCACAAAAGGCACGGTCTCTGGGAGATTCGGAAGCTCCCAGAGGCGACTCTGCATGCACCGGGGAAAATTAAGTTCCATGAGAATGCATTTTTTTATAGTCTTAACTGGGAAAACTAAACCCTAACCCTATTTCTTTTCAGAACACCCTGTACGACTGGGTGCGAGACCATCGAGTCCACCACAAGTACTCGGAGACGGATGCCGATCCGCATAACGCCAACCGAGGCTTCTTCTTCTCCCATGTCGGCTGGCTGATGATGCTCAAGCATCCGGACGTGCTCCGCCGTGGTCGTCAGATCGACATGACCGACATTCTGGCAGATCCCGTGGTGCGCTTCCACCAGAAGTACTTCATACCGCTCAAGACCTTCTTCTGCTTCATCCTGCCCACGGTTGTCCCGGTCTACTGCTGGGGCGAGACCTGGACGCTGGCCTTCATCCAGCAGTGCATTTTCCGTTACGTGAGCAGCCTGAACTTCACCTGGTCGGTGAACAGCGCCGCCCATCTCTGGGGATCCCGGCCATATGACAAGTGAGTATATTAATATGAATATTTTGCCAATAAGACCCTGATATGAATGTTGGTAGCTCGCATTTGGGGCACTGAATGCAGGTCACTATACTTAGTAGTGTAGGTCACTCGTAGTACTACTTTTCTCATGGTTTTAGTTGTACTTTTTTTATAGTTCTGATGACCTTGCCTAAAATAAAGAAGTCACATGCTGTAACACCTTCGATATAACTTATTAACAGAAAAAGTTGCTGAGAAAGACATTGCAAATAGACCTTGAACAATTCAAAACTAAAATCTAGCTAAAATATTTCAGGCAATAACTTTTTATATTACCATGTTTCTAGTGTAATTTTAACCTATTTTCATTTAACTTTCAACTAGAAAAGTTTAGTAGAAAGACAACCTCTCACAAAAACCAGATTTCGATAGATCTATGACGCTTCAATTTTATGTTATAGTCCCGAAATGAGTTTAGACTTGTTTAATGGATATGCATATATTACCATCATATTTGCTCTTCTGCTCCTCAGGCGGATCATGCCCAGCGAGAATATCTACGTCTCCATTTTGGCCATGGGCGAGGGATGGCACAACTACCACCACGTCTTCCCCTGGGACTACAAGGCAGCTGAGCTGGGCAACTACACCGTCAACTTTACCACCATGGTGCTCGACGCCTTCCACAAGCTGGGCTGGGCCTGGAACATGAAGCAGCCATCCAAGGAGCTGGTGCGTCGCACCCTCGAGAAGTACGGCGATGGGTCGCACGCCTCGTGCGAGGGCAAGGACGGCAAGGATCCTGCCCAGATGGCGGCCACCCAGATGGTGGGCCATCTGCACTATGCCGAGGTGCCGGACCCAGAGCTGGAGTACGATGCCGAGTCCAGCAGCACGGAGAGCGCCAAGCTGGATGAGAACGAGAACGAGGGCGAGCGAATGAAGAAGTCCAAGTCGAAGTCCGCCTAGGGATCGGAAGAGGGAGGGGTGGATCCCGTTGTGGATCGCGGATCAAGGATCGTCACTTAATCTTGCATCTATGCATCTGGAGCACCAGAGGGCGGGACATAGCCGATAATCGTTTTTTTAAATTAAACCTATTCTATTTCTATCATTATCACTATCTATATCACACTGCACCGCAACGGTTAACACTCAGCAGACACTCACAATCACACTCACACTCAGCCTCAGACTCAAACTCATTCCGATATCGTCATTTCTGTAGGTTTAGGTATTTAGCAGCTTAGCACGGTACGACATAAGTTAAGACACACACAAATTTGCATATAAATGACCACAAAATAGGCTCTTCGTCCCACAAAAACAAAAAAAAAAAACAAAAAAACGTCGAGACAAATAAAAAGAAAATAAATATTTACAAATAAAAATAAATACGAAAAATCAAATTGTATTTCAATTAACTGCTAATGGGGTAAGGGTGTCTCTGAAGTATTGTCTTTTTCGGTGTGACATTGACAAATATCAGCGAAGGAAATCTTCCATTCATACTATGAGATAGTGTACGTTTTGAGGTTTCTGAGTAAAATAAATTATAAACCCCAGTTTGGATATATTCGTTTGCACTTACCTGTCAAAGTTGAAGTGAAGTAGTCTGAAAATAAACCCATCAGCACTCTGTTTTTTTTTGTCAGTGAGTCATTCTAAATAAATTCGATCTCCTCTGTATTTACTTAGAAATTATTCTGTTTTTGTTTTGTTAAGTAAATTTTTCTCGACTTACAGAAAAAATTAGACATGCTCAAGTTGAAGTGTCATTTCCATTGCATTGAGTTGTTTATCTTTTTTCTTAGAAGTTTCTGGTTCTCTTAAGTTGCACTTACTTTTTCAAGATTGAGTGTATTTTTGAAGTTACTTAGCTCTTTACCAGATTTTCTAGAAGTGAAAACTACCACTTAAACTCAAGTTAATAAATTAAAAGTGTTTTTTCAATAGTTATTTGATTTTACACGAAATAAAAATTCTGAAAAATTAAAAAAATGAAATAAATATTCATCTAAATAAATATTCATAATATTGATTTTGTTGCACTTACAGACCAGTTAGAGTGTGTTATATATCAACTAAATGATTTGCAGGTAAGCATTATTATTTTCTTTATAGAAAGGTAACGCTACCCACAATGGCATCCCCAATAAAAGTTAATTGTGCTAAAATAAATATGTATCTAAGCAGTTAGAGAAAATATGATAACTAGTTCAGGCATTATAAAGATATCTCAGTGGGTATTATCCGTAAAATCATAAAATAATACTCCCACGTGGAGTATTTTTCAATGAAGTTATTTAATTGAGATGCTAATACAAGTGTGGGACTTACCTTTCAACCACCTAACGTCTAGCCCTATTTACTTTCTGGGCTGTGACGAAATGAAATGCAAATTCAAATGAAAATGTGAAATGGAAATGGAAACGGCTAATGCAACCGTCATTATTAGCGCCATTATTTGTCATCAAAGTCACCACTATCACATCTCTGTGGACAGATGATTGAGGGAAGCTAGTATCTGTGCCAGGCGCCAACTGGTTTGCTTCTCTTGACTTTGGACTACGTGACCAAAGGTGCATCCAATGCGGCGATCACGACCGCGTACAGTCGCAGGAACTGACGCAAGGAAGACCGCGACTAGACGCTGGTAATTACAATCGTTCCTTAATCGATTTGGCACCACCACCTGTCTCTTGGCTCCTCCGCTTGGACACGGCCTACGTGCACTTGGCACGTACACCACACGCAGAACGAGAACCTTGAAAGGTTCAAGCCTCCACGAATTCAAGGCGAATTCCTGGAGCATCCCACTGACAGCAGGAGATCCGAGATCCAAGTGGAGGGGAGTTCCCGCTGATCATAAAAATTCATGACTCCTGCTTTACTTTGTCTTTATGGGTTCTGTTCACAGACAAAAAACGCATGTTAATTTTTAAATTTATATTTAATTTGCAAGTTGAATCTTTCAGGAAATGGCGTCCTTGTTGATAGGAGGAAGTATAAGTTTAAAATGGATAGTTGCCTTAAAAAGAGGTGGTTACTGTGTGGCCTGAAAAGTGTTTAAAATCCTTTCGATAAAGGGACTATTAAGTAGACTTCCTCTTAGTTAAGAGACACTTTGGCATCTTTTGTTTAAGCTGATTGTAACCTCATAAGATATTCATATTATTTTCTGTGTACCTCGACTTGCTACCACTTGACTGGAGGTCAAGTGCTTTGCCAATATCAACAGTCACAGCCAGACCCGATCGTGTCATCGTCATCTCATTAACGCGCTAACTGGGTGGCAGACATCGTCACCTAATTGGTGACGACCCAGTGGACACCAAACGAGCCCCCATTCAGGCTATTCTTTTGGGCCTAGTTAATTGAAGGTTGCCCCATGGATGGGATGGGTCTTACATCAACCCACCGGATAGCCACTCAATGGAAAAGATGATCGATTGCTTGAGTGAAACTCACCCGGGCCTAGTAAATAAACAAAAACCCTTAATATACCTTGAAGGTAAGTTGGTTATTGTTTGCTTAAAAAAAATTAAATAAACCTCAAGTAATTCCATTCTAGGTAAGATAAAATAAATAAGTATATATTTGCTACACCAACTACCATTTATGAACTATTTATTCTTCTAATATTGGGTTTTTTCTTACTGCAAGTATTTTTATCTTTTAAGGAGTTACTTCACCAACTCTTAAGAAACGTAAATCATTTATTTAATGTATACTTAACTCTGCGATAACTATTTCTCTTGGTTAGTTAGTTTTGGCAAGTATTAATTAAGCCAGTTTTTCCTTGGTGAGGTGGAGGAGGATTACCTCGGATTATAATTAGCTTGTGGGAAATAATTGCATGGAAAACATAAATGAATAGAATTCTGAACTTTGTTCAACATACCACCATGAGTATCGAGATTCTATAATAACATACAGATATTTGTCTTTTCCGCCTGATTAAGTTAAACAAGTATTTGTTCAGATTTAGATTAGCTTAAGTAAAATAATACATTTGTAGAAGCCTTAGCTATAGTGTTTAATTATTGATGAACTAAAGAGCATCATTATTAACCCTGCTGATCAGTTATTTTTAGCTGAAACTTGTTCTATTTATGGTTCCTAAAATGGAAGTCTCGAAGCTTTTAAATGTTTTTGTATACTAAAATTTCTATAAATAAATCAAGTCATGACGATTAGAAACCTTAGCTTAACGAACTAAAAAGAAAGAAATTGGCAAAACTTAGGCATATATATACCGTAAATCAGTTTTATTATTCAAATAGACCTATGTTAACTTTCAGCTATTTTAGTAAATATAATTTAGATTCCGGAATTCATTAATTTCTTGTAACCGAGGAGGGCATTCACCATTTATTGATCTTTGGTCTCTTTGTAGCAAGCGCAGCTGACCCGCTCAGAACTCTTGATTTCTTAGCCGAAGATTAATGCGAAATATATGGGATTTCTTTTCGAGCATTTCCCCAAATTTGGCTCAGCAAAACAACCAAATTTGGTTGGCAAGCGCTAGGCCTACGAATTTGCATAATATCTGAGCCCGCTTATTGTTCATAGATATATCAGGTCCGCCTCCGGTCCGCCGAAGGGCCTTGACTGGACTGCCACGCGTAGTGGTGTGTGGGTGGGCTTTGGCCGGTCACCGGAGGTGTCATCCCCCAAGATCTGCCGCACGTAGCTTTTTCTTTTGATACAAAAGTGAAAAAGTGGTAAATACCCGCCACAATTGCTCGTTAAAAGTTTTAATTACGCGCGGGAAAAGGTTGCAGCGGTCGTAAGGCAATCAAGATAGCGGTCATTTAATGACGTGACCGGGCGACAATTTCCAATTTCCAGCCAGCGCTGCCCAACAAACCGTTAATACGACTAACCTTGTCGCGATCTACAGTCGAAGTTGGTGACGAAAACCAAAAAAAAAAGCGACTTCGAGTGGTCCGAAATTTGCGTAACTTTTGCGAATGAAAACAGAAAGCTTGAATCTTCGGCCTCTCAGCTTTCCTAAGCTAATTGGAAGCCGATGCGATGTCATCGAAGAAATAGACAAAATATGCACAGTAAAATATATTAGTATTAAATATTAAATTAATATTAAAAAGAGAATTTATTGGATGGAAGATTAAGATAATTTTTTTTAGGGTTTATTTTAAATTAAATGCCAGGATACCAGCTTTTATCAGCATGATCTTTGCTCAAATTTGTTCCGTGTATATAAAAACCTTTTTACTTTATGGGCTTTACCTATACCTACACCTGTGATCGCTGATAGGCAGGCAGCCTCTCTGGCGACTTCGGAACTGGTATCCACAAGATACCCATCTGCGCGCGGCGAGAGTATCTATGCAATTGCGAGTGCCGATTTTGAAAGGGCGCCATGTGTTGCAACCTGTGCGTGCGTTCGGGTTTTCTCGGGTATGGGTCCCGGCATCATCAGTCTGATGTTTGATTTATTTGTGGTGTTTGGCCTGGGCGTATTTTGGCTTTGAAATTGATTTCTTCGATCGCGGAGAAAAGAAACCGCTTTGTGGTTCCATTTTTATTGTCTCGCCAGCGGCTTTTGCAATGGAACGGCCCTCGGACCCATAAGCTACGGCCAAAGTGCTGTTGAAACTCGTTTTTAAAATTCGTCAAAGACAATGCGAAGAGAAAAAGAGCGCTAAAACCTACAAAACATATTTAGTTCAAACGTCTTGTGACTTGCACAAAATTTTGAATAAGTGAGACATCGGCGCGCATATGGGAAAGAGCCTTTACCCAGCGGTATCTCCATATTTGTGTATTTCGGCCCGTTCATGCTGATCCGCCGACCGGAGCCAAAGCGACTGGTTGCGACTGGCAGCGGCGTGGACGTCGTCGGCTTCACGTGCTGCTCCCCCGATTATGGATGCATTCTGCAAATCATTTTCCACAGCCAAACGGAGATAGTTGCGAAAACCCTTGACGACTCCGCAGGCCCAGCTGGCTGCCAGGCAAAATTCGTGGTTACACGGTGAAAAATAGGATCTGAGATGGCTTTGCTATGCTCGAGGTCAGCTTAGGGCATTTCAAAGATCACTATCACATTGTTATGAACGTATGTTGCCAAATTTTGTATTAGGTCATATCAGTTTTATCAGCAAATATTTAATTGGATTATAGGAGATATCCCTAACTAGCTTGGGCATATCTGAATACATAAATATAATGAGCTAGTTTGGTATTTTAATAATAATATATTTAGTGGATTTCAAGTTTATGATTAAACTTCGAAACCTATAAATGAAGTTGAAATATAGAAAACCCTTTTATTGTATAATTTTTGCATCGTGTAACCACTTGCCACCTGCAGCAACACCCGCTCAGACAGTCAGTCATTCCGTCAGAGTTTATCTTGAGCTTAGCTTGTGGAGCTGAGGCTGAGATCTCGCTCGTTGCAGCAACCACTTTGACATTTGTCCCCCTTTGTCAGCAGTGGTCGTTGGACAGGGGACAGTCCGGCTGACGCCGGACAGTGAAAAACAAAGCAGCAGACCTTGCGCAACTTCGTGGCATGTTTCTCGATGCTGGCGCAGGCATTTTTTATAAGTGCATACAATTTCCGGCCTCGCAGCTCGCGGTCTGCATTATGGCGAAGCTATTTGCGAGTTCAGAGCTAATGACATAGACCTTTCAGAGTTATGGAATTTGCATAGTATTTCAGTTGGCATTTTCTTAGTGCTAGGAATCGGAGCTTACAGCTATATATTGCGGATGCCGAAGATGGGCGACTGCCTGACAAACTCGTCCAGCTTGGACTGGAATAGCTCTGAGGTGACTACGGTGCCGGGCGTCCACAGGGGATCGCGTACTACAAACTCCACCCACACTTTGGAGTACAGCTGCTGCAGCAGCTCCTTTACATTGAGGGCCGTCGTGTCCGTGTTGAGGACGAATCTGGAATTAAGGCAGGAGTTTAGTTAAGAGATATTTTTCTAGGTAGCCCCTAAGGTAGAATTAGGTTAGTTCTGTAAGAGATTCTTTAAAACTCACTTTAATCCCGATGGCGTTTCCAGATAATGAAGGGCGTATCGATTCGTTTTGTAATACAGGAATCCCTCTCGAGGATCGTGGGGCGATATCTTGCTCACAAAGGACTTGATGGAGAAGAGCATGCCATAGGTGAGCTTGGCCTCCTGGAAATTGCGGGATTAGTAATCATATTTTAGAGATTTTAAAAGGCGTTTCCTCACCTCCTCGCGTGTAATTCCCGATTTCTTGGTGCGATTCCATTCGGCGTAGTGCAGCAGCGTGCCGCACTTGTCGAAAATGTACAGGTTGAAGATGGTCATCTTGCGGCAGTTAATGGAAATGACATTGGCCTATTTTACTTCTTTTTCTTGCGTTTATTAATTGCAAATTTTCATTAACTTTTCCCTGCAAAACATAAACATTTCGCCGAACGACTTGCCAACTTGCTTATTTTTGTACTAAAATACTCCAAAACAGCTGATGTAGCAGTGTTGCCAGCTCAGCATTTTCCTTGTCCAAACAGTGCTGCCCATAAAATAAATCTTCAAATTCAAAATTTTAGATTTTTGTAGTTATATTAATTATTAAATAATGTATAAGTTTTTAACCAATTTGTAGTAAAAACTATGCCTTGGTCATCCATGTTTTAGATTTTAACAAATTTGAGCTAAGCCTTCGTTGCCGGTTACTTAAATAAGGAAAATCCGAACTTGAAAACCCAACAACGGTTAAAACACTCCCTTTATTAATGAATAGAATGCCTTCGAGGTGTTTATTGCTTATTATGGATAAAATACAGAAATTTTGATAAGGGGTATACATAGAAAAGAGTGGGACCTAATGCTAGCTTGGTTAATTCACAAGGCATTAAGAATATTGGTTTCGAGCAGCTTTACTACTCCAATTTGCCTTATTTCTATTTAGAAGAAACAGCTCGAAGTCCTCCTTATCGAAAAGGATCGTCCTTGTTAATTTAGTGCAGATTTCTAATGGTTTTTCAGGGGAATGTCTTGTTAGCCTGCAAGAGATTGGTTTGGGTCATAATAGCTATTTCGACAGATTTTGTGATGTTGAGTCTATTCTAAAATCTGGGGTCCTTCTTGCGGTCTTTTCTGTTCCGGTAAGCGTCATCCTTTTCTTGATTACCTGTAATTATTTAATTAAAATAAATTCATTAAGTCTGGCTTGTTGTATACTCACTCGATCTAGGGCTCCGTTGGGACTCGCGTCGGTCACTGCGTCGAAAGTTGGCTACGAAGTTGTCCTGTCTAGTGAGCATCGAACCCTCGGAGGTGGGGTGACCGCCGCTTTGGCGGTATGCGGCTCCACTGGAAGCCAGTCGTCGAGCTTGGTAGTCTCGGTTCTCCATCTTCAGCCGCTCGATGTGATCATCCGGAAACTGGCGTCGTATTACTCCGGACCGGCTGTTGTTGTTGACGCTGCGCCGCTGCTTTCCGGGACGACTGTCGTCGGAGCTGGCAGTTATGCGCTGTCGCTGCCGCGGTTGCTCCTCTGGTCGGCGACCCTGAGCAGGATACGGTCGCTCCGACGGACGACGGGGCTTGGACTCGCTGGCACCTCCTCCTCCAGAGCCTCCATGACCGTTGGACGGGCGACGGGACTCGCCGGTTTCTTGGGGATGTGAACTCCTTTCTCTCCGCCGGGACTCCCTGACTTCTCCTCTGGTTACATTCAGCCATCTTGGAGATTCGTTGGTGTGGCTTGTGATTTTGGGAACCCTTCGGGAAGCGCCCATTTCACCACTGGTTACATTCTGCAGTCTCCTGGATTCCTCCTTGGGCGGCGACCTCCTGGACTCTCCACTCGTAATGTTGGGCAGACGCTTCAGATCCTCACTCGTGACCTTGGGCAGATGCCGGAAATCCACCACGCCACTGGTGATATTCGGGATTCGCAAGACATTGGAGGGGCGCTTGATCTCGTGACTCGTTCCCTGGCCACTTCGTCTGGAGGAGTGATGTTGTCGTTCCCGATCCCGTTCTTGCTCCGGACTCATAGATTGCCAGTAGGGCTCCTGGCGGTGTTTGCCCGGTTCCGGGGGCACCGCGAAAGGGCGCCCACGAGATCCCCTGACTGCCGTCTCATCCCGAATGTGGCGAGGTTTTCCCGTTTGCAAGCTGGTGTCCCGAAATACCTTGTTGCCGGTCTGCACCATCGGCAGCAGCATCGTGCCGTTCAGACTGTTGTGGGGCGTCTTCATGCCGCTGAGGTATCCTGCTGTGGGAGTCAGTGTGTACTCTCCCGGAGCTGAGCTCTCGTCGCCATCTGAATGGGTGAAGGGCGGCAGGTTGGCTGAGGTGCGAACATTCCGGCACATCCTTATGCCCTTGTGGCCAAATTCGGCGATGCCAGGGAAGAAGTTGTCCCACTGCGGACGACAAAATTGGCGATGCTTCAAGAAAAGAGGAGGAAACAAGAGATCACTTGCCAGGTAGAATATGCCGTAGGCCAGGCAGATGGCCAGCATCAGAATTGCCGCAAACTTGGTGAACTGCATCAGGATGAACACGACCAGGCCCAACAACACCTCCGTATGCTGCACGCCGAGGAAGTCGAGGCTCTGCCGGATCTCGGATATACGCAGCGTGGCCAGGTGGCCGGCGGCGGCGTTCAAGGCATCGCAGGCACATCGGATGGTGTCAGCCATTTTAAGGAAAAGGATAACGCGATTCTCCCCGACAAGCGGGTCTTGAAAAGCTAAAAATTAGATAGGACTTGGACTAGCAAAGAAAAGGCAATTCGATGTCGGGAAATCCATAAATTCCACTTATATGCTTTATTCTGGTGTATTTTCAACATAGCCTTATTATTTCTCAATTCTTAATATCATTCTTTTTTTTAATCATTTCAATCACACTTATTAAAATAAAGGAGGCAATTTTTAAAATAACGTTCAAAACGATTGATAAGTAATCGCCTTATTCAAGACATATGGCAACGCCAATGCATTGGATGCATGGACTTTTAAAACCGGTTGGCAGCACCGCTATCAGCTGTTTCGGTTTGCGAATGTTGTTTTCTTTCTGTTTTTACGGTCGGAATTCCTTATCAGTAAACTAACTGCTATAGTAACTGTTTATCTCAGATTATATATATAGCAACTCAATCGTTTAACCCTTCACAGTTAAATGCTTAGACGCACAATGGCCGAGTTCGACGTGAAAGCCGGCTTGCAGCACGTTTTAAAGCGAATCGATGAGGTGTTCCTGCAGCGTCCCAAGGTAAGTGTCCCCAGAATTAATTCCCTGATGATCATAAGAATTAAAGTTGTTATCTTTTCTGCAGGAAATCCAGGCGGGAAAGCCCCTCCTCGTGGCTGTGAGCAAAACAAAGCCAGCGGAAGCCGTAATCGAGGCGTATGAAGCCGGACAAAGGGACTTTGGCGAGAACTATGTGCAGGAGCTGGAGGAGAAGAGCCGGCATCCGGACATCCTAGCCAAGTGCCCCGACATCAGGTGGCACTTCATCGGGCATATGCAGAGCAACAAGATCAACAAGGTCAGCCGTTGCCTAGATAAGATGTCTAAGACAATGCTGTAATCGTAATATATTATACAGGTGTTATCGGTGCCCAATCTGCGTATGATCCAGACCGTGGACAGCGAAAAACTGGCTAACAAATTGGATGCAGCCTGGTCCAAGCGGCAGCCAGCACCAGAGCAGCCCCTACAGGTGCTCATCCAGATCAATACCAGCGGAGAGGATGGTGAGTATTGTGGTTCTCCTGCTTCGACCAGCTACTTACGAATAAACATTAACTTGCAGTCAAGAGCGGCATCGAGGCCAAGGATGCGCCTGCACTTTACCAGTACATCAGGAGCAACCTGAAGCACCTGCAGCTGATGGGCATCATGACCATTGGAGCCTTTGGGTTTGACTACAGCACTGGACCCAACCCAGACTTTGTGTCGCTCATGCAGGTCCATCGGTCGATATGCGAGGCGCACTCCTTGGCGGCCGACTCGGTGCTCGTCTCTATGGGCATGTCCAACGACTACGACAAGGCGGTAAGTGAGCCTCCGGTTGAGTAGTAATGATCCCCTACTAAAATCTGAACTAATCCCTTAGATCGAGATGGGCAGCACGGTGGTGCGCGTTGGCTCATCTATTTTCGGTCATCGGGCGGCCAAGGCGTGAGGAGATGGGGCAGGAATGCGTTGTGGACGCCGAATACAGTTGTTTCCCAATGACGTCCGACCGTCCGACCGATCGACCGACCTCCCGTGTGTATATGAGCAGCCTCCAAGTTCGCCGTGTATCAGGTGGAGGTTTCTTGTGTTGTGTATACACCCAGAGATACGCACATAGTAAACCCGTAAAAGATGATTTGGCGTTTAAATTTAGAAAATCATGAGATAAACAAATGTTATGTGTAGGCTGTTATTATTATGAGTGTTCCCCTCTTCGAATGTTAACCTCTCCATAAACAAGCGCTTCCAAAGTGTCAGAGACCCATTAATTATACCCAGATACTTGCTGCACCTTGGAAAACTGAATACATTTTACATATATGCCGCAGTTTTCATTAATTTTAACATTCCTTTGACTCGTTCCTTGCTCGTTTTTTTGCTTTTTGCACTTTGTTCTATTTATAGTTTCGCATACATTCAATGCTACATAATTGCGTATTAGATTGTGGGCAGTGTTCTTCTACATATATCTAATTTTTGTCTTTCTTGTTTTGCTTGGCCCGAGGCCAAAATGTCTCCTGGTTATGTGCCAAAAATTGCAGCGCCAAGAGAGTTTTTCGCTGAAAATCACTTTCAATGGAGCACGAAGAAGAGACTGCAGCGGAAAAATCGATTTTCATTATGTCTGATCGATGAATTATGAAAGCCTTCACGCGGGAATCCCACCATTAATTGATATATATTTTCTGTTTGATATTCATTAATTGAAATCCTTCATTAATTATGTCATTAGTGAAGATGGCAATGTATTCAAAATAAATACGTGGCCACGATGCGGTTGGGTTACCATTAATCATCTTAAATATTTTTCGGAGGGGGAAAGGATCTTTAAAATATTTAATTTGCTTACATTTTCAATGGATTGATGCCAGACAACCTCTAAAGAAATATATAAAATTCTATAAAAACGCTTATAATATATACATATAGAAAATATTTGGTAACAGCTAATAATAGAGATTATTTTGTTATGTTACAGATGACAAACGCATCAAATTAAATCAGCCGTTGTGTCACGACTATAAAATACTATTTTACATATTTAATAGATGTTTTGAAGGACTTGAATCAGTTAATATAGAAGAAGATCCGAATATCCAGGTGCATTATACATATAGACAACCTCAACGTATACGTAATAATGACATTTTATTTAAAAGTTCAGCTGACCAGATAGAAAATGGAAAATAGAGAGGCTAACCATTGTTATGCAATGTCCAGACCATCGTTTGCATATAGATAAAGTCAGATGTTTATGGTACATTTGTTGCCGAAATAACTCTGGTCCAATATCGGGTTCGTTGGATATTTATGCGCCACGAAATCCGCCCGATCTTTGTATATATGTATGCTAGAGATAGATCTATAGATTTGGAATTCTCGGCGCTCTTCATATTGCACAATGTGCGAGGCACATTTCGAAAACAGAAAAAGAAAGGCAAAATGCGAGGCAAAACATCGAGTATATAGGCATGAATAGATATAGGCTATATATGCCTCTTATATGTATGTAATGCCAAGGGAAATGTAGGTGATTTCAGCGCAAGAGGACACCTTTGGGGAGGTGGCTTCGGAGAGAAACCAAAACAAACAAAATGTGAACAACACACACGGGGGAAATGTATCCATCCATCTATCCACAAACAGAGAGTGATCCGAACACCTAGCGGATCCCGAGCCGAACCGAACCGAACCGAGCCGCACCGAAATAAATTCCGAACATATGTATAGGCTTCTGCTGGCCCAAAGCATTTCTCCGTCGTTATAATTAGATTTTTGATTAGAGCAGCGCCCCCCGATGAGTAAACCGCTCGGATACGGCTCTATGGCCTATAGCCGTACTGGCTATATGGCTCTGTAGCCATCCCCAATGCCCCGCCAATCGCCTGGGCGGACCTCGCCTTGCAGATACTAAAAAAGGCAGCACGAATATTGCGGATACAGATACGCGAATGGCAGCCGAAGATACCCGAAGAACCGCCGAACGGTGAACCCGGGTGGAAGAAGCAGAGCGCCGCCGAGTTCTTAAAACATCATTGTCTTGGCGATCAAATCAGCCAGAGATTCAGTGTGCTCTGACCGCTCAACTCGATTAGACAACACATCAAAGTTCAGCACCATGGTAAGGACACGTCTTTGGAGTACACCAAAACCCGAACCGAACAGAATCGTACTGAATCCTGGATATATGCAGCAAGGATACGCCCAACCAACAGTGCAGTGAATCATTTGCCTTTTGAGATCTGAGAAATGAAGTGAATCTTTAAAGTACAACTCCTTGGTGACCCCGCCTCACCTTCTAGTGCGAATAGTGTGAATATAGATTCTATAAATGGATCGATCCGTGTGTTATGCGGCAGTAACGTAATCCGATATCCGTGTCGGGGAGCAAGCGAGACGGCGAGTGGCGCACGGCGGCGAGCTTACGTAACAAGCGTCCGGTTTATTTATAGCCCAAGTGGAAAATTTTCTCGCCCCAGATACATATGAATTTTCCTGTCGATCTCAGGGCTGAACTGCCCAGTCCCCACCTTTCAACGGAGAACTTTTCAATGGATAACTTTCAATCGGAGATTCTACTAAGAGATATTTTCCAGTCAATACTTTTTAGAGAAGGACACGCTGATCCTTGAAATGGATCACCTTCAAGAATTTTCCACTAGAGATCTTAAGAATGAGAAATTTCTAGTTCTTCCCATTGAAAGTCTTCTAGAAATGCTTCAAGAGAGACATCCTGTTTGCAGATCCAATTAATGGTTAGCCACCTCCAACTGGAGATCCTCCAAGGAAAGACCCTCTAACTACTGACGACTTCCAGACCTATCGACAAAAGACGATTGAACCCTTGACCTGTCCTCCATTAAACCTCCAACCAAAACTGATCCCAAATCCTTTCTCCTTATTTACCACACAGGCCGATGAGAAGAAGAAGGTTAAGAAGAAGAAGACCAAGGAAGAGGGTGGTACTTCAGAAACCGCTTCTGAGGCTGCATCCGAGGCAGCAACCCCGGCACCAGCCGCAACTCCTGCCCCGGCCGCCTCCGCCACTGGTTCGAAGAGAGCGTCGGGCGGATCCCGCGGCTCCAGGAAGTCGAAGCGCGCTGGCTCCTCCGTCTTCTCTGTGTTCTCGCAGAAGCAGATCGCCGAGTTCAAGGAGGTGAGTTTTCGCAGTCCCCCCAGGAAGACATTTCATCCACCCATTTCATTCCACTCCACTCCAAACCAATCCCAACTCCACTCCCATCCCGATCCCAAATCCAAACCCAAACCCATTCATTGGCATCTATCATCATCTTGTCAACGACCAAGTCACCAACCCACTCTCTTCTTTCTCTCTCTCTCTCTCTATCTGAACGAACGAATGATCAGGCCTTCCAACTAATGGATGCCGACAAGGACGGTATTATTGGCAAGAACGATCTGCGCGCTGCCTTCGACTCCGTCGGCAAGATCGCCAACGACAAGGAGTTGGACCAAATGTTGGGCGAGGCCTCGGGTCCCATCAACTTCACCCAGTTGCTGACCCTGTTCGCCAACCGCATGGCCACCTCCGGTGCCAACGATGAAGACGATGTTGTTATTGCTGCCTTCAAAACATTCGATAACGATGGTCTCATCGACGGTGACAAATTCCGCGAAATGCTCATGAACTTCGGTGACAAGTTCACCATGAAGGAGGTTGATGATGCCTACGATCAGATGGTGATCGACGACAAGAACCAGATCGACACCGCCGCCCTGATCGAGATGCTCACCGGCAAGGGTGAAGAGGAGGAGGAGGAGGCCGCCTAAGGCACCCGTTCACATCCTAACTTCTAACTCAACATCCATATTACAGCCAGAACCAATATCAGAGAAACGTTAAAATCAATCAGTCAAATCAGTAATAATAAACGTAATTAAAAGAAATGCTCGTTTACATATGTAGATTCTCAGTATCTTGTAATCTCTCTTTTGTTACCCATCGACATCGACATCGACATCGACACAGATACCGATACCGATCCGATTCAAGATCAATCGAACACCACCACATCCTGATCACTGAACAACTGAACAACTGAACAACTAAACAACTGAAACTTCTTCAACAACACCTTGGTTGGACCAACTCGTAGCCATTTACCATGTATCTGTCCATCATAGTTAGGGATACCTATTTACGATCACGTTCAATGTCACAGCACTAACAGCACTGAAACAGAAACTGAACTGACGCGTAGTTTTCTAGTTGATTTACTGTTAAATTTTACACGTAAAATTTATAAAACAAAAATGCAAAATCTATTTTATTTAAAACACCTATAAAATCAACAAAAAAAACTTAAAAACAACAACCAAGCAATGTCTATTTTTATCGCTGTCCGTTGAAGAGTCCGCAGAGAGATGACGAGATCGAGATCGAGGATGATGAGGTGATGATGATGTAGGGAGGATGATGACGAATATGAATATGATTATGATTATGATTATGAGTATGATGATGACCAGGAGGAGGATGATTAGTGGGTAGCTAGGTCGGGTTCGTTAGGCCTGCTTCCACGGCGTTTTTGAATTGAATTTGAATTTGAATTTGAATTTGAATTTGATTTTGAATTTGAACATGAACATTTTGTTTTAGCGAGTTTTGTGAGTTTTGATGTTTTTCGTTTCGTTCGATTTCGTTGATTCTCGCAGGACCAGGAGAGAGAGAGGCCAAACCTATATAAAACTATATATATATGTATATTAACTGAGAGCCAATTATATTTATCCTTCTATGAACACTAAATATTTATTATGTTATGCATATCTATCGTTCGTTACTCAGTTTCAATTTCAATATCAATTACAATTATCAACTATGAGTTATCAATTAATTATTGCAAGTTATCGAAAGTTAGGCTAAAATGACAGAGAAACATTAAGTTCATTCACTGTAATTGTTTTATGCGAATTTACATAACTAAATAACTTAATCACCAACCACCACAACATCTTTCTGCTTATGAACTATCAGCGTTATAAACAAACAAACAAACAAACCAACAAACCCAGAAACAACCCAAATATGATATCTGAAATATGAAGAAACGATCAAAACAACCAACCAACCCCAGTGTTTCTAGTTAATGCGTTTCGCGATGCGAAATGCGAATGAAGTAGCTTCTGTGGAGGATCCTCCTCCGCCCTGGGATTTGGCGGGGCGGAGGCCGGGATGTGCTATCTGGTAGTTTTATTGTGAACCACTAGTACCTAGGCTGATCGGAGGATCAGGATACTAACACTTGACACTCGACACGAGCACACACCATACACACCAACCACACACCACACACTCTAGACACAACAAACGTTGTTAAATGCGAATCGAATCTTTACTTCAGTATAAATTAAGCTACACACACACATAAGGCAAGATGAGAAAAATCTGAAAATTTTTTAACCCGGTCAGAAATATAAACAAAACAATATAAAACGAAAAAATGAAAGAAAAAAAATGGAAGTATACAAAAAACTGTTTTTATACAACTTATCTAGATGATGATACGATGACGAAGTCTTGGAATAAAGCATAAGCGAGTCGTCTTGAAAAAAAAGAAACAAACACTGATCCAATGGAGTTTGACTTGGGGGACTTGGGGAAACTCAGGGGGCTCTACGCTCTGACTCAGCTGAGCCGTGCCGGAAACCAGTTACAGGTCAAAACAAAACCGCCGCTAAAGCAGTCGAGCAAAGCGGAGTGCAGTAACTCCCCACACTTGGCCAAGACGATGGCTTGAAACCTTCGAGCGACCAGTTTCCAGTCGAGTTTCGGAGCGCACGCATGCGCACTACCATGTGAAAGTCCGCCGCCACGATTGCCACATCCAACTGGGAGTTACTGTTCGTTCGGGAAATCAGGGTTATTCCGGGAAGGGAAAACCAGAAGCATGGCTCAAGTTCGACACCTTTTGTGGCTCGTTTCCGCCTGCTATATTGCATCATGTTTGGGTGGCGGTAAGTAACTGGAAATCAATGGCATTGTATGCAAATCTCTGGAGGCTGCGACACTTTTTCGCTGAAGAAATCGAAAGTACGAGTCTGTGCCTATCTCACCACACTCTCGAATGCGCAGGAGAAAATGTTGAATAAATAAAATATATATTTAAAAACAAGATAATAAGAAAGTGCAATGATTGGAAGAGTAATTAAATTTGAGGCAGAAGAAAATCTTATAAGAATTTTAACGGCAGAGAGAACATAATTTTTAAACTTGTGCATTATGTAAGTTTTAAGAAAGGTTTATTTCCTATATCTAGGATATATTTTCATGATCAGGCACAGCCTTATTCCCTTTAGAAGTGGCTCTTTCTTGATATAATTTCTCTCTGTGTACTTGCATGATTTCCCACCACACACGCTCGCTCAATGGATCGATCACTCTCACTCTCTGTGACTTCTATCGCCCAGCTGATGCTCAGCATCTGATCGCATACATCTCGCAGCGCGGTCTGCATGGAGAGATCACGTTCCGGCAGGTGAACGCCACCACCGTGGAGATCAAGGCCAATCTGGAGGCCACTCTGCAGTATCCCGACCAAGTCTGGAGCTGGGCTGTTCGCCGGTTCCCCGTGGACTATTCCAATACGGATGCCGAGGAGCGCTGTGAGCTAAGTCGCCTGGGTGGCCAGGTCTTAAGCTTCGATGAGGACCTAGAGTACCTGGTGTTGCCGGGTAACGAAACCTCCACCTGGGAGCGCAACATGCAGCTGATCGGGGAACGGGGGATCTGGGGCAAGTCTTTGGTGCTCACGGAAGTCAACTCCAATGCTCGTATATGCGCCACCATTACCACCATCCAGAGCTCTGTAGAGCACATGGCAGAGGCCCGCTTCAACACTCCCGTTGCCGGATCCGTCCACTTTCGCTGGCTAGCTCCGGCGGAGGGAGCCAGCGGGGATACGCTGATCTACTCCGATCTGTACCACATCCGGGAGCAGCCACCGCCGCTGGAGGGAAGCGGCGTGGCTGAGGGATCCTTCACGCAGCACCACTGGAAGATCTACGTGACGGACATCTTCAAGCACGATCACCATCGCACCGAGGACAACTGCAACTTCCTGCAGCTGGTCTTCGATCCCCAAGGAGGGGGCTCAGGTCAGGGAATCGGTGATTTGGACGCACGTCTGGGCAGAATCGGAGTGGCCAAGAATGCTCTTCGTTCGCCGCAGCGCAGTGTCTTCCGGGATGCTCAGCTGGCGCTGCTACCCTCGGATCTTACCATTCCTCACAGGACTCTGTACCTGGTGCTCTTTGATAACCAGCATCCGGACACGTTTCTGGCCTGCACCAAGATCCGTCACGTCCAACCGCTGACGTTCAAGTAAGTCCAACTCCTCATCCTTTAAGATTACTTTCTAATAACCCTTGTTTCCCCAGGACCTTCATCAACTCGGGCGGCGTCAAGGGAGAGGTAACCTTTACGCAGCGCTCCAAGTTCGATCCCACCTTCCTCAACTTCACCCTGGGAGCTCCCCTCTCGCAGCATGTGAGCCGCAAGTTCGCCGAGGATGTGGCCGCCTTCCGCATCCATAGCCTGCCGCCGGTACCCAATCGTATGGGCCACGAGGACTACTGCTGGACCACTGGAGAGTTGCACAATCCTCGCGAGGTGACCGAAAACATACCACCTCCGGGTTATGGAACCCAGGAGCAGTATCCCGTGGGTGACCTCTCCGGTAAGCTGCAGGGTCGCAACAAGGGCTACTGGCACCAGTATGTCTTGCCCGGAACCAGCTCCGAGCTGAATGGCCTCTACTGGGATGTCTTCCTGCCCCTCCAAGGACGTCACAGTATCGATCAGAGGAGCTTGGTCATCTACACCTTCAACCGGACGGATGTGAACAAGATTACGCAGAGCATCTGGGGCTGCTCCAGCCTGGGGCAGTATCAGCGGAATGGAGTCTACCAGCAGAACATGGTCACGGCTCAGGTGAGTGAATATTTATTTTCTTAAAGGGAATTTTCTTCGACCTGAACTATTATCCTCTTGCAGGTCCTTTTCCGCTATCCAGTAGTTGGCCGTGTGATCTTCCGGCAGGCGGCAGAGCAGCCCTGGCAAGACACCACCGTGCTCTTCGAATACCTCATCCAGGCCGATGGATCCACGCAGAACACCACCTCCGATCATCGCTGGGCCATCCACAGCAGCGCTCCGGGTAAGGACTTCTACGATTGGCAGCAGCGCTGCCTCTCCGCCGGATCCGTGTTCAATCCTTTCCGCGTGGACTGGGGCAATCGCAGTGCCGATGACTTCTGCCGCCCCAGCTTACCGGCCATGTGTCGCATGGGAGCTATGGATGCCAGGCTGGGCACTCTTACGATCGCCGGAGGCAAACGGGTGGCCCAGAAAATAAGCAGGAGAATGTTTGTGGATGGTAACCTACCGCTCTCCGGACGTCACAGCATTTTGGGCAAGTCGCTGGTCCTCTACGAAGATAATGGACCCAAGGCACGAGGAGAAAGGTTGGCCTGCTCAGCGGTGATTGGACACTTCCGTCGGAAGGTGGTGGCCAAGGAGTGGTATGCCAATGGGGATCCTTTGACGGTCAGTGGTCGGGTGGAGATTACACAGCAGTCGGAGTACGATGTCAGCAATGTGGAAGTGCAGCTCAAGGGACTGCAGGATAACACGGGATACCACATACACAGGGTAGGAGATCAATTTTAATTTCTTGATATATATTTATGGTGTTCTTCTCTTATAGACACCCGTTGAGGCCAATCTGGCCTTTCCCTGCGAGGCCTCTACGCTGTACGGAGTGTGGAACCCCTTCGAGGTCAATCCCAAGTCAGCGCCACCCTCCAAGAGGGGCACCACCGATCAGTACGAGATGGGGGATCTGAGTGGAAAGTTCGGGGACCTCAAGGGCGTCACCCACTTCGAGGATGCCTACAACGACACGCATCTGCCGCTCTTCGGCTACAACAGCATCATCGGACGATCTGTGGTCATTCAGAAGAGGCAGAAGAATGCGAGATGGGCCTGCAGGTGGGCTATTATATTTTCTCCAGGAGTTCGCCTTAATCAAACTGACTTTTACAGCACCCTAGAGCGTGGCTACAGTCCCAGTGAGGCTCGGGAACTGAGGGGCATTGCCTCCTTCCATCATCCCACGGGCTATGCCTATGGCTACATCAAGATGACGCAGCTGATCCACAATGATGGCAGCCAGTCGGAGACGGTGATCGAGGTGAAGCTGCGGCATCCGGGCAAGAATGATCGCAACTCCACCCAGAACCACAACTGGCAGATCTTCGTAAATCCCGTGGGCGTGGATGCAGCCGTGAAGCCCACCAGTACCAGGTGTGTGGCCGGGGGTTATGTGTGGAATCCTTACTATACTCAGCTGGCAGATCCCTTGAATGTGAGTTTATCTTAGCTAAAGGTTGTAGTTTTTTCTAATAAGGATCTCTTTCTTTTAGCTGGATCTTTATGAGCAGGAATGCGGACCGGATAATCCTTTGCGTTGCTATGTCGGCGATGTGGGAGCTCGCTTGGGCACCATTGGTAAGGGGTCTTCGATTTTTGTAGTAATTTATTATCTTTATATAATACAATTTATTACTCTGCAGATCTCGGAGGAGAGCGCGTAGTCTTCACTGACTCAAACTTCCCTCTGGAAGCTCCTGTGGGCGCCATTGGCCGCTCCATTGTGATCTTTGGACCCGATCACTCCCATGAACGGTTCGCCTGTGCCAACATAGAGCCCGATCACAATGTCATCAAGTACATCAATCTGCAGAAGCCACCTCGCTTCGTGGTGTAAGTGGATTGAATCACAGTTTACCACCATGATTAATTTGTCTAAAATCTTCCCAATTAGAGCCCAATTTCTGGAGGAACTTCGCTCAGTGATGGGTATCCCAGAATGGATGCTGGATGTGGATGCGCGAAAGACCAAGGAACTGCATGGCGGCGCCTGTATTCAGATGATTATCCACTTCAAGGGACCATTGGCTCATCGCCTGGAGTTGGATATGTCCCGATTGATAGCCGCCGGCAGATTGGAGGCTCCTAGTCTATTTATTCCGGGTTATGTGAACCAAAAGCGAAAGTCGACCATCTCGTATCGCACTTGCGGTGTAAGGGATACCAACGAGAAGCGTGAGTGGTCTTTACTTAGAGGATTATAATTTGGAAGATTAATATATTCCCTCAACAGGCACCAAGAACTTCAAGGGAGGCTTCTCCTACTCTTCAAGCTTAGCTCCAACCGAACCAAAGCCCTTCGTATTAGCAATCGTAGTCATCGGCCTAGCTCTTAGGTTTCTGTAAAGGGATTGCTGTAACTGAATTTATTGGAATTTAATTATTTTCTTTAATTCAAATTAATCTTTAATAAGTTGAAAGAATCCCCGTGTAAACTTAATACTCATATTGATCTAAAAACTGTAGTCACTAGCTTAGCATCTAGATGCCTGTAATAATTCCTGTAAATATTCCATCAAGAAATTACTTCTATAAACTGTACAGTAATTATTGTTGAGATAAAATAATATCAGAGTCACATTAATGGCTAGGAAATACCCAAACATACTCTTTTCCTTTAAATTTAAAAACAAAGAGATGGAACACATGGAAACTGACCTACAATATGCTGGCATCTCGCTATTCCCAACACATAATCCACCACCAGCGTTCGAGACCCACCACCACTTCTTGTTTATTTCTGCGCATGTGTCTTTCCAAATCGAATTTCCGATGCATACATACTTACTCGTAAATTCCACTCCAACCCGGGGCTGGCAGTCGAAAGTGATAGAGGTCGCGTTAAGACGTATTTTCATGGACATGCCGAGAATGCGGGGAATTCTCTTTTTAATTGGGCTTTGCCTGGCCACTAGCAGCTGCAGTGCGTCCATTAGCGGACCTTTTATCCTGTGGGGTCACTCCAAGGTATCCGGTCTTCAGTCACCAGCCTTGGTGGACTCCAACAGCAGGGAGCTGCCGCTGACGCAACTCTTCGAGGAGGCCAGGGCCATAGTGGTGTTTGTGCGAAACTCGACCAGTCGGTTGGAGGGCACCAAGTATCCCAGGTTCCAGAATCTTGTTAAAAGCGGAGCCTGGACCTACTTGCCTCAGCGGAGTTTGACCGTGGAACCGTTTGGTCTCAATTCCAATGTCCAGGTGAGTGTTTCTTAACATAAAAAAAGAGAAAAATGGATACAGAAAAGTATATAAATAAATATAAAATCAAAGTCTATCATAAAATATACATATATGCTGGCCACAACATGTTTTTCATCTTGGTTGTCATAGAAATCTATAGAAAACGTTATGTTCACATTCAGTTTCTGTCCTATAATCTCCTCCTATTGAAAAATATAAACTCTTAATTAAGAAACCAATTCTTAGTTAATTACTAGTGCCTTAGAACGTCTCTTATTTTCTGTATACCATTAATCTTTGCAAAATCTGAGCTCTAATAACCCACTTCCACTGCGCAGGTCGTGAGCCTCTCGGGACACGGGGAAGAGGACGACGCCAAGATCCTGTCGGCCTACAACGAGGCCCTGGCCACTTACGGACGAGACGAGGTTCTAGGCATCCTGGCCAGCCGCGAGGAGGAGGCGCACTTCCTGAGCAAGCGCCAGGCAGCCGCCGCAGAAGGAGCTACTGAAGAAACCAAGACAAAGCCCGAGGGGGCCGCACCCGAGGAGACCGAGGCCACCTTCATCTACGTCGCCGAGGGCAACAAGGCGGTCCTCAGCCTCAATGGACCTTTGGAGCTGCGGCTGAGCAACGAGACGCTGCGGCTGGAGGAGCACATCAAGCAGATCACCTTTGATGACCAGCGCCAGAAGGGCTACGGCAGGCTGAGCATAACCTTCATGCCTTCGGGGGAGAAGTGCACGCTGCGCTTTAAGTTCACGCTGGTGCGCGGCTCCTGGACCCTGCGCAACGTGGAGGTGGAGTACCGGGAGCTGAAGAGCGTGCTTGTGGCACGTGGCGATGAGTACTCGCTGCCCTCGGCCCCCATTGGGTTCTCCTACCGCTGCTCGGCGACCAACACTAGCTTCACGAATCCCGTGAGGAACGAGACCATCCAGAGCCTGTTGCTCAGCGACTTCCAGGTGGAGCCGTGGCTAAATGGACGCACCAAGTTCGGCGAGGTCTACGACTGCGTGGGCTTCGTGTCGGCCCCCATTTTGGCGGGTTTGTTTGTGGTGACCCTGCTCCTGGGCATCCTGGGACTGGGCATCTCCGCCATGCTTAGCATGCACACGCCCAACCGATTCGAGAGCACACGCAGCAAGCAGTTGACCTTCACCATTCAGGAGTAGGAGGAGCACGAGAGCCAGTCTATCCGGAGGAGCCATAGCCATGTTCGTCCAGATCACCTACGTGGCGTTCAAGCCCCTGGCTCTGTTCACCCTGGCCATCGAGCTCTTCCTCATCCATCTGCTTTTTGTGCTTATCGTGCTCTACGTCTATGTGCTCTGGTACTATTAAAAGCCAGTGGAGATCGCAAATCCATTCGAACTGTATTTGAAGATAAAACAATAAACATGATAAAGTGCAACAAGTGTTGGCCAGTAATGACATCTGCGATATTACTGACTTAGCTATACGAGATAATACGCAGTAAAGAAACATATTTATCTCAAGTGTTAAGCTACACAACACCATTTCAGCTGTCTTTCAGAACCATTCCTTAACATAAACATAAGTAGCTATTTATAATAAACCAAATGTCCAAAGGCAGTCCGCCACAACAATAATATAAGTAAACATAGCTACGTATAATAATAGAAAAAGCCGTTTATGGAATAAATGATTTAAACGATCATAGAAGTCAAATATATAGTTCTTTGCCATAACGATATTATAACTGATATATATGAAAATTTAATTATATTTAGACCCAATAAAGCATGGTTCAAACATTCGTTGAGGGTTTTAAATGAGGAAAAGATAATACAAAATAGTATAAGATATTTTTTTCTTTACACCTAATATAATTCTTGACATTTCATTTGGGATAATAATACTTCAATTTTCTAGTAAGGCTTTTTTTTATAAAAAAACAGTAAGAGCCTCTCTCAGATCCCATGCCAAAGTTCAGCCCACAGGAAAAAGTGAAAAGCGATGAAATTCTGCACATAAACTGCCAAAAAAGGATGAGAGGAGTTTGGCTGGAAATTCTGGTTATCTCGACGGCGGCGGCTTACTTTTATTTTTTTTCCTGCCCACATCGCCCCACACTCTCCCGGCAACCGATCTTCAGATCACTTTCATTGGTCTCGCAGCAGCAATGCGCGCAATTAAGCCGCGTTCACCGATAGAGATGCGTGTGCCGCCTGGTTCTGTGCACTGAAATTTATCCTGAGTAATAAGATTTAGATTTAAGTAAAATAGGAATAAATTCCGGTTTTTTAGGTACTAGAGGAGCCTGATTTAGTGTATATAGATTAATATAATGCCATATAAGAGCCGGGCATAGTTTTTACTCAAAATTGTTCCAAAGGGTAATTTGTATTTAAATGTTAGTTTCTTATAACATATCTTTTATTTGGTTTTAATTGTTTAACATCATAAACAAAGACAAAAGCTTACTATTTAATTGATAAATATTTTTTCTCTGTGCAAAAGTATCTGTATCTTTGGCCTGGACCCCGGCCAAGCCCAGTCTGCTCGCTGCAGCCTCTCTTATTTATTTATGCATCATTAAGTCACGCCAATGGCTCGTTTGAGCCACTTTGGTTTGTTTTGCGTGTGCGTTTGTCCAGTCGAGTTTTGGATTTTCGGGTTTGGGTTTTGGTTTTTCGGTTCGAATTCGGTTTCTACGACTGACATTCGACTCCGGACACTAGGCAGGGGACACCAGACAGGGGACACAGTAGACAGTGGTCAGTGGAGCCGCTGCTGGCTGTGGGCCACCCACTTTTCTCCACAGATTTCCCAAAAATAAAAATTTGTGTGTGTGATCCCCGGAGAGAAGAAGCGAGAGGAGATAGCGATCGGGGCACTCACCATATTGGCCATATTGCTGGACCCGCGGAAGTGGGTCGCCTTTCGGTCGATTGCGTTCACTTTTTCCTGCGCGGCTTTTTACTTTTACTGTCAACGTGCCGCAAGTTGCAAGTTGCAGTTGTTGTTCAGCAGTTCACTGACTCGCCCAAGAGAGAGAGAGAGTGACTGTCGCAGACCGTACCGCACCTGATTCTGTAATAAGAATCGCGATCGAGTGGCCAATCTGGCAAAAGTTTGTGAAAGTTGCTGTTGCCAAACGGCCTGTCAAGGAGCCGCGCATATCAGCCACATGATGTGCCGAGCCACCGAGATGGGACACTCAGAGAAAACAGACGTTAAATTATAAATACAAACAACATTTTCTACACAAACAAATAATTTAATAAAACTATTACAAGATTTTATTTCATTAATAGAAATTGATCATCTTAATCCCCTAAGACTATTACCTTTTCCTTCTGTGCAGTGGGAAAAGGAACCGGTATTGGGTTAATTTCTCCCTCACTCAGCACCCATCGAAGTGATGAGTTGGCTTTAATTGCCACTTGCAGGTTGTAACCACAACTCATAACAGAGACAAATCTGTGCACTTTCCTCCTCGAGGCCCTTATATAAGAACCCAATCCATATAGTTAATGCGGCATGAAATTGAATTATTTTCACGGAAGCTGGACGTGAGAGATCCAAGTCGCGGATGCTCCACAATTGGTCTTTGGAGTGGGGATTAATCAATTCAAAGGGCTGCCAGCAGCGGAAATGGGCTTTGTATCTGTAACTTTTGTAGGTATCTCCCCATGTATCTGCGACGAGTGCGCTGATGTTTATCTGCGAGCTTCGTGCACTTGGCGGCGCTGGCAGCTGATGAAATTCATGAGGATTACGAGTGCATATCGTGGGATGAACTGAGGCTGAACAGACTCCCCGAAGATTGACCAACTTCTTCTCCTGTCTGTAGATGGATGTATCTTGTCATGGCTAGGAAATCGGGTCAAGCGATCAATCCAAACGATCGGCACTCGCTGAAAGCGGCAGTCATCCCGAGTCACTTAGGAGACTGCAGCTTGGCAATTTGCAGTTTGCAACTGGCAGCGGCTAGTTGTGGGCCTCATAATTACTCCGCTCAATATTTGTGTTAAGTTTTACGATTATTGCCACATTTTTCCCGCGAAAGAGAAATCGCCAATTGGCAGGATTGGCAGATGTCTCAGCGGGGGAAAAGCAGTCGAGGTATAAGCTATTCGGTTGCCACAGACCTGACAAATGTCGCAGTCCAAGTAAATGCACACAGAAAATATTTTATTATCTAAAGGAAAACTTTTATAAGACTAGAAAAAGGTTGCACAAAAATCTCTTCTTCAGTGGTATTAATTTAACAATGGAAGTTATTGGAAAAATAGATTACGCATTATTTGCCTCCCTCTTATCAAAAGGTCTCCTGGATGTCAGCTTTGTTTATTTCATTATTTAAAATTCTTAAAAAATCCTGGTGCATGAAAAATATTTCCTAAAAATGTTGTTAGGATGTAGGAAATAAATTCCTACCTCCTATCATTAAAAAGTAAATTGGTAGTGTTTTTTGGAGTGCAAACGCAGTGAAAAGTGTGCAGGCGAAGCTCTGGAGCACTTGAAACGAAATGGAAAAGCGAAAAATCCCGAGCCAAAGAGCCTCATCAAATTGGCGACATTTCGCACTCGAACATGAAGACCTGATGTGTGGAGGAGCACTTGAGCCGTGGCGAAGCCATCAAGCATCGAACAACCACCATTAAACATTAAATATTGGCCACTGGCGCGACAATCCGATGCGTTTAGTAAATCAAAGCGTTAATTACTTGATTTGGTAAGCGGTTTCCCAATGCGCCAAAAAGCCCCTGGCTTGCTTGTTTTTCTGCTGTTTCGTTTAAACAATTTTCCCGCAAATATTTGTACACCTGTCAGCCTGCCTGCGTTGGCGAAAAGTGAAATGCGTTTAGAAAGGAAAAGGAAGATCTGCTCTGGGAATATTCGAGATACAGATGTTAGCCTGGTCCGCTCCATTACCGGAGACCTTGACTTATTAACACCCGATTTCTGGCCGCTTGGATTATGGCTACGGATAAGTACGGAGCTCCGCGGAGATGTAAATTTTTTTTTATGGCCGTGTCGCAAGCTTAACGCCCTGTTAAGCCGGCTAAATGCAAATGCCGCACACAGACCTGCCGCGAATAAATGGGCTCGATGCCATGGCATCCACCATACGTAGCAGTACCTCCACTCACCTTTGGTGGGAGCTCGTTAATTGCTCCGCTTTGGTTACAGTTTGTGGAGCGTCTTCCAATTGCGCGCAACACGTGAAGGTGTCGCAATTTTCGGGCTCTCGATGTATCTCGCAGTCTCGGTCTACTCTATATGCCTGCGATATGGAGATCCATGGATAGACCATGTGCCCCGAGGCCGAATCTTTTGGCCAAGGCGCTGGCAATGGGCTCCAATCAGCGCCACTCGATCTCGGCTCAGTTTAGTTCATCTTCCACCAGCGGAACACGGAAAATAATTTACACATTTTATGATAATCTAGTTGATGAGGTCTTGAGTTGAGTTGGAAAATATTGAGGGGTTTCTAGGAATAGTATTTTTATTTTATTAGAAATTAAATAAAAGAAAATGCTCGCTTTTTTAATAGTTGCGCTCTAGTTAGTTATATTGTCAGGTCTTTGAAACTAAAATTTAATCGTGCAATAAAGAAATACAATAAGCTCGTCTATTAAACTAAGTAAAATGTCGCTTTTTAGAATTCTATAACTTCGTAATCAAACTATCTTAAATTATAGTTGCACTGTGGAGTTTTTTTCTCTTATATTTACAGGCAGTAATGATTAAATATCTAGTTAGTGATACATTTTTCCCCGTGCATGCCAAGTGATTGGGAGTGGAGTCAACACTCGCCCGCTTTTGTTTCAGCCAACATTTTTCACCGTTTGCCGCCGGTGAAATTAATCCGCCTCTGGCATTGGGTAATTAAGCTAATTAGCTGAGACTGGGCTGGAACCAAAGTGCAGCCCACCCAAACGGTATGCAAAATTGAAGCCGAAAGACTGCCGAGGCCTTTCCCACAGTTGCATCATCCGAAAAGTCATAAGCCGCCGCCACCGGATTGGAGATTCTAAATTTGGCCTTAGTTTTTGGAACTTTTCCTTGGGCCAAGCTAACCGCCAGTAGAAAGCTCGCTTTGACTGCGATTTCTTCCCCAACTTGCTGCGGCCAAAACCGCACACACTAACCCAAATTCCCCGGCTTCAAGCTCCAACTCCAAGTCGAGGCAAAATCCGAAAACGAATCCAACTGCAACTCCGAATCCGAGTCCCATGATGTGGAGCCCCCCGCGGAGGCGTCCATTATCGCAATTAAACTAACAATCGGTAAATGGCAGCAAAGCAGCTGCATCTTGGCTTGCACTTTCCGCTGCCAGCGCCTTAACTTGGCCAAAAACAAACAAACATCGGCTATTAGTTGGCTCAATTCAAATCGGCCGCCGGGCGGTGGCAACAGCTGCTGCTATCCCCGGTGCACTGGGATAATAAATTGGTATCTAGTATCAATTAGAGAAAACTGGAGAAATATCTGAGCATTAAAAGAAAAACTAAATCATCCTTAAAAAACTTAAAGACTCTTTGCTAATTCGCAGAAACCTCTAGAGATTTTAATATATTTTTTAAATGAATAAAAAAACTATTTCAGCTTGCTGTACTTAGCCTAATAGGGCTATAACACTTTTTTCTCTGTGTATTTCTTAACTTTTCCAGCCTGCCTTAGCCGAGTTAATCTCGGCGGAGGCTTTAGTGGAGCTCCAAGCTCCGTGGCTCTCTGCCGCCGCCTTGATCTTTGCTCTGTGGACTTCGAGTCGCGCGAAGAGTGTGCGCCTGCGCACCACTCTAGCTCTCTCTCTTTCGACGCCACTGAGCCGCTCTCTTTCGCTCTCGCTTGAAGGCAGCAGTCAGAGCTGCAGCTGCTACTTTGGTCATGACATTCGTTCAGTCTGTTTTAGACTTTTACCGCGATCGGTAGTGCTCCTCCGCTTCTCCGGCATTTTTCTCTCGATTTTCTTCAAACATTTTTCCGCGCGTGCTCGAACGGTAAACCGCGAAATAGTGAGAAGAATTCAAAGAGTGAAGGGGACAGGGACAGAAAGAGACAGACGGCGAGGAATTTTCCGTGGCATTTGCACCCCACAAATGCTGGATGAGTTAATGAAGTGCAAAAATGTTTGTAGACGAGCTTGTCAAATGGTAATAGCCAGCCTGAACACGTAGAAAGACACGAAGGCACCGTCAACACTTTGATTTGCGGTTGCATTCAGCAAGATACAAGCTCAAGCTCAAGCTAGAAGCCACAAGATACAAGTACAATCTTAAAACCCCAAAGTCGGTATTTGACCCTGTCGCTTTCGGCAGCCAAGTGAAAATTGCACAGCAGCCGTTGGGGAAAACTGGCGACTGCGACTTTTCCGGTGTCAAGTGAGAAGACCTGGCGATTCTCCTGCGGATCGGATCTCGCATCTAAGAGCTCGGATTAGTGGCACACTTACCCACAACCAGCAGAGCTGGTAAAAACCATGTAAGTGGCACGAAAACATCGTCTTGTGTGGGTGCCTCCAATAGAGTTGAACGCTCCGGAGATGGAAACATTACCAGAAAACTTCACATGTTTAGTGGGAAGCCAAGCGCATAATAAGTAACTTTCCTCAAACTATGGGGAGCTTCATCATAAGTATCTAGGTGTGATTAAAAAGTATGTTATTAAAGAGATTGTCTGAGTTAAGCACAGGCTGAGAGTTTGTCTTTAATGGAAACTAACATACCCTTTTCTTATTGTTAATAATAAAGAAAATATACAATTAATATACATTATTAAATAAGTAAATAAATAAGTTTAAAGTCTTTGCAAACTACTCTTGTAATTAAGTGCAGTTTAATCTTTAATTTATAGCGCTTGACTTAAACTGTAAGAAAGGTAGATCTCCAAAACAGATGTCGAACAATGAACTTCAAAGTTTTACATATATTATGCCACACCCAGAAAAACCCATAAAAAGATATCTTAATAACCACCAGGCCAATGCTCACTGTGTCATCCAAATGGCTTTGTTAATTAATTTTCTTTTCTTAGCCGGCTGCCACCTAATCAGTGCCTATATCCGAGATTTCTTGCCATAAAACTGCGTTGACTGCTCCCCAACAAGCCAAGACTCCACGCATAATTAGATACTTTCCTCAAATCGGATGCTTAGTCTCTCATTATGGCTGCTTAGTCAAGGGTCGGGCTGTGCTAATTTATGCAGATTGTGCGAAGATCTTTCTCAGAAGCGGAGTTACCAACTCCAGAAGGCGACGCGTCGCCAATTAGCTGGCAGTCATAAAACAAGCAGAGACTACTCGCAGCTGTTCCTATTCTAATTGAATGAATGAAATTAACCCAGTTTCGGGCCCGACTTGTTCCCATCATAATTGAGGTGCTACTCCGAAAAAAGAGCCCGAAAAAAGTTAATACGAATTAGATTGTGGCCGAGCTGTCAAACTTTGATGGGTCGGACTTTGGCCCAGAGCCCTGCAACCTAAGTAGGTCTCAAGTCAACTTCGGGGGCACCGCCTGCGGGGTCTTTTGTCTTAGCCGCGAACTATTTGTGCTTTATGATGGAATCAATCAATGGGGCTAGAATGGATATGGTAATTTCCCTAAGATCTGGGCATCTGGGAACTGAATGAGGGCCGTTCTTTCCTTTGTCGGGTAACAGTTAGAGATCGTTCAGCAAACAAGTTTCTTTGCAGAACTTGTGCGTTGTCTTCGCCTAACGACAATAAATTCGCGCCGCTTTGCCTCGCCTGGATTTTGAGGTCAACTTGATTGGGTCGCTTCGCTCTCTTTGATTAACGGCTCGCTTTTTGCTTCATATTCTTTTTTTTTGGCAGTCTGCCCGCTAATTGCCACAGGTACCCAGAGGTACAGGTGTCCCAGCGGGCCGCAGCTGCGAGTATCAGCGTTAGTTGATCGCAATCAAATCTTAATGGCAGCCGCACGCCATCTATGGGCTCCGGAGCCCGGTTTCATCCCGAGCTCGTTATGGATCCCATTATGACAGAGCCAGAAATCAGGGAAGAAAACTAAAGGAAATGCGAAGTATATGGGACTGGGTGTTTAGACTAGGAGGTACTTGGTACAGACTAGGAATTAAAGCCACTTTCTCTAGGTCTTTATGAATTTTAAACAAATATATTTTGCTTTGTACTTATATTAATGGCTCTTAGGTATTAAAATATCCTCTCTAAGACAATGTAGATGATTTAATTATAGCCATATTTTAGCTCACTAATTGTTACTGCCAGAAATTAGGTCTAGTAAAATGTACCTTCGATATTTCAATTTTTATACACTGCCAAATAACAAATAAGCTTTCATAATTATTCCCCAATATACCCTTGGAATCCCAGAACCCAAAAGAGGTATCAAATTGAGGCGAAATCAAGGCCCCTCTCTCTGGATTGCAAGCAGAGCACGGGGTCGTGGCAATTAGAAGTTTGTTGGCCTGCGAAACTATGGACTATCGCCGGGCCGAGCAACTTCATAACGAATTGCTGTAATAATAACAATAGTGGCGAGCGAGGTGACGGGGCAGGGGCAGAGTTATGTTTGTCTTCTGGCCAGCACAACAAATCATTTCACATCGCCGCATTTCTATTTTCGCTGGGTTCATTAAACCAACTGAGACCCGGAGTGTAACTAAAAGCCGCAGCCAAAGATACAGATACAGCTGGGGGAAGGAGATGGAGATGGAGATGGAGATGGAGATACACTCGAGTTCTGGCGCTGTGGCGACAAGTTTGGCTTCCGTTCTCAGCTCCCGCTCGCTCGCTTGTCACCGGCTTACATAACTTTGGTTTCCCTCTTAGCCCTTTTTGTGTGCTTCTGATGTGAGCCAGCGAAGCGCATCCCGAGTGTCATGGCCACGTTTCTATGGCTTTCCCAGCCAGCAGCCGCAGATGGCATCTTTCAATTTGTCGCCCGTGTGCTCATAATTGTCGGGTAATATCACCATTTCCCTTTGTGGACTCTCGGGTTCTCGGCACATGAGCTCAGCGGAATGTGGCATCTTTGTTTATCTCTCGGATTTCGCACGGTGCACGGTGCATGTGCTGGGAAAGATTTGCGAATTGCGGATCACCAGCTGAGCGGCTGATCCTGCACACTGTTTTGGCAACACGTACGCAGATCTGATCTCGTTCCCACAGTGCCACGCCCCTGGTACAGTGGAGCATTCATTCCCAGCGGCGGCGGACACACCTTCCCCCGTGTGCGGCTAACGGTAACGGCACTTACAGGTATTGCCAAAGCGCACTTAGGCACTTAGTTACCTTCAATTAAGGCGTCTACCTGTCCGTTAAGCCGGTCCGCAATGCACGACGTCTGACCTTTGCCGCGTTGGGTCACTGTCACCTCCAGCTCCTAGTCGTTGGGTTTTAGCTGGAATTTTATATTTCTACAGCTTGGAGTGGCTCACACATAAGATTATTAATTGTAATTTTTAATAAAAAGCTATTTTAGAAACAGAGAAAAAATATATTAATTTAAATTAGAATTGAATTTATATTTTAACTCGAGATATTTTATTTATTATTGGGATAGTAGAAACAAAATCAGTTCTTACCAAACATAAGAAGTGATAAGTGAGACATTAAAGAAAAATTTTATAAAATAACTGACTAGACAAAACTATTATAATAAAATATTATTTAAATTCTAGAAAATACTAGAACATTCCGGTTGTAAACTGATTATATTTATACAGTTTTTTCCTCTCTGTAGACATATGAGTTCCATATACCCAATCGCCGCTGTGGTCGGCTGCCTTTCAGCGCTTTTCGGCCTGTTGGTAAATATTTTATGTGCTCCTCCGCTCGATTCTCGGGAAGACAAACATGGTCCGCTCTTTTCGGTTCGGGTTGGTTGCTCTAGTGTCCGATTCCCCGATTCCCCATGAAAACGGTGGGTTTTTCATTAAAAAAAAAAATCAAAAGGGGAGGCATTAACCCTGCAGGTGTCCAAAGATCCATTTAAAATTTCCTACAAAACTTTGTTTATTTATTTGTTCCACCGTTCGTTAATGGAATGCATTTTGGCCGACGGCTAAGAGGTATTTTCTGGGGCCCTCAAGTAATAGCTGGGGAGCTGCTTTTTGAAAAACATTTTCCTAGTTGTCATTTTTCAGCTGGAAACTCCCACCAACCTGTGGCATTGTATATGGGATCTCGGGTTGTGCGTGGCGCCTTAAGTTGTGATGAATTATGTTGGCTGGTGAAAGTGCAATTGTTTTGTGCGCGAATTCTTTGCCAATGAGATTTCCTATTTGCTATTAATCGTGGCATTGTGTCTGGCCGTTTTCAGAGTCCGACTCCCCCACTGGCGGTTACTGGAGCCCACATAGCGCTATGGATCCGGCGCCCACGCCCAATATGCTGTAAGCAGTCCCACTGAACCCGCATCTGCATCTCTCAGACTCTGCATCCGCATCTGCATCTCTCAGTCTTCGCATCCGCATCTGCATCTGTACAAAGCCATTCCATTAACCTATAACCGAGTAACCTGAGTAACCTCGCGTTATCCGCATACCGCCCGCGCCTGCAGGAAGCAGCTCTTGCTGAAGAACCACCAGGACGCCATCCTTCTTTCGCAGGGCATCCAGCCGTCGCCGCCTCTGTCCATTTGCAGTGGTTCCATGGCGGACAGCAGGGAACGGATCCGGGGACCTTCGCGGGATGGCCGGGAGTTCCTCACCAGTCCCAGGCAGGTCCTGCGCCGCTTGATGCTCCTCTCGGAGGGCAGGCAATACAGGGAGGCTGCCGGAGTGGTGGGGCGACTGGGGCCCTCAGTCCTGCGATCGGTTATCGCCGAGCTTCCGTTGGATCTCCTCTTGGAGCATCTGCCTCACAGTGCCTACCTGCTGGAGTCGTTCTTTACCAGGTAAGAGAATATCTTTCTCCCTTTTTGCTTAACCTTAAAACTCTCTCTCTCCCTCCCAGACTAACCACCTTGAACACCACTCCCAAGCCAGAGATTCCCAGCGAGACGGTGGCCTGGCAGCTGGTGCGTCTCTTCGCCAATCCCCACGAGTCCGGACTGCGCCAGCGCTGCACCCGACTGCTCCAGGCTCTGGCCCAGTACGAGCCAGCTCTCCGGCAAACCGTGAGGGATCGGAGGCGAAGCTTCGACAACGCAGTGCAGGGACTCGGTGTCCATGGACTCACCACCGACGCCTCTGGCCAGCTCATATCCCTGCATGTGGCTCTCAAGACAGAGCTACAGCGCCATGTGGACACCTACAAGATGGCCATTCACAAGCTGGAGGAACTGAGCATGGTGACGGTCAACCAGGACCCTGCCCACTCCTCGCACCAGCGTCTTTTGGCCATTAATTACGGCGACATCCAGCAGCGACTGATTGACAACAAGACCCTGCTCACGATGCTGGACAAGCCGGCGCTGAAGCAGCTCCAGACGCTGGTGGAGAACCTGAGCACGCGCGTCGAGAACGACAAGGAGGTGCTGTCCTGCGTGGGCCAGGTGCGCCGCCTGGACTCGCAGGCGCTCGTGGAGAAGCGTCCCGCCGCCGGCCTACTGATGAACTTCTCCCGCGGCTGCGAGGTGGTGCTTCACATGATGGGCCCCGAGGGAGGTCCTCCAGGCTCTATTTCCGGCTCCCTGTCCATGGGCAAGGCCACGCCTCCGGGTGGAGCCGGTGGGAGCAGCTGCAGCGATGGCTATCACTCGGATGATTCTGGCAGCGATGATGGGAGGTGAGTGTTCAAGGAAAAAAATTATATTATTTTATTTTTCAAAACTTAACAGACAGGAAAACTTTATTCTTGGAAAATATTTGATATTTCATATTTTATTCATTACTTTTGGAAACATCCGAAAAGTATTTCTTGATAATTTTATAGAAATTACAAGAAATACTTTCATCTTGGTTATTCCTAATAACTGAAAGATATTTCATGTTCGACGTGAATTCTTTCAAAATTAATTATCATTCCCAATACCTGGTTCTAGCACTTGACCTGCTTTGAATAAGGTGGAACACCCACATATCACAGTTTCGGCCAAATAAAATCGAGACCGCAGCCAACTCTCACTTGCTGCAATCCCACGCTCCCATCTGTCCCTCATCTTTGGCCTCTCATCTCTCTTTTCTCAATTCTCATATGCGTATTTCTCACTTCCCATTTCTCCACAGCGAAATGGTGTCGCTCTATCGGAATCTCTACGTCGAGAACCGAGCGGACGCACTGGAGGCGTTGGACAGTCTGCCGCAGATAAAACACGCGCACAGCCTCAAGGGGAAGATACTCTTCTCGATGATTGTGGTGAGTCTGAAGAAGAATTTACTTGAGGTTCAAGATGAGATCTCCGGTGGAAGATAGGCCTGAAGCCTCAATAATGGGTCCGAAAAACATTTCGAGATTAACTCGATCGGGAGAAATTAGTGCCAATTGCTTGTCGGACAATCTTTTCTCTTGTCTACCGAAGATTAATAAATTTCTAATTGGGTGTGTCTCAAAAACATTTTTTATGTCAATTATGAGCTTTTTATGAGCACAGGTTTTTATGTAAGAAGTTGTAGACAAGATGTGACTTTATTGAATGTTTTTTGGGACAGGTTGATTCGTAGGTGAAAATTTTGTAGACCTTTAAAAAAATGTTGGAGAGAAAATTAAACTTGGTATTGTAAATTCAATGTATGTGAATATATATATTACAGAATATTTTTGTATATATTTTTCAATTCTTTGCCATTTTTTTAGCCGTTTTCATTTGTCCATTGTTTGCTTTGTAATAGTTTTGTTGAAAAATGGGATTTATTTATTAAACCAATTCGTGCCATTTCGCTGTCAATAACATTTTCACTTGTCAATAGCTTAAATACACATTTTTTCGAGAAGTTTGTAAGGTGTTTCCATTGGCTATTCAATTTAATGAAGCTCAAGTCATAATGAAGTCAAAAAACCATTGTTTTTAAGTGGGACAATCGAGTGTTATAACCATTTAGCAATTCAATGGCTGTCACCATTTCTATGTAAAATTTCTCCGAGCAACCCCTTATGCAAATTAATTTAAAGAATGCCTATTCTCTAGAAAACATACCATAAATCATTCAGAAAGAATATTTTGTTCTCCTTTTAACCGATTTTAAAGTGTTAGACCGAGGCAGCTGTCGGAGATTACTTTCAATTTTCAAGTACATGGCCATCAATTACCGACACAAGAGCCGTGGGCAACGAAGCATCAGATCCTGTCAGACCACAAATTGCCGTTGCAAAATATCAATTTTGCCAGATCGCAATCGCGTTAGAGGATGATTAGGCGTTGTGGAAGCGAAAAGCGAGGGAAAGTAGAGCGCCCCAGGGTGCCAGAAATTACGTAGGCACTTGAGATTATAGCTCATCGGACCACTTTCGATCAGAGAGATGAACGACACTTTCCCAGAGAAGATAGAAAATTCATCAGTACGCATATTCATGAGCTTTAAACTCTTATAACTGGAAGCTAAATATATTTTATTAAATATTGTTCAAGATCACTTTATTTACTTAAAAAAAATCTCTATATATATTATTATATTTAGCTCTCCTTCCGCCTGTGCCACGGCATGCGGGAGCGCAAGGTGCTGGAGGTGCGGCGCACCCTGAACTGTTCCCTGGAGGGCAGCAGCGAGACGACACTGGCCCTGGACAGATCCGTGCGCCAGCATCTGCACGAGACCGCCGATAGCTTTCCGCTGGGCGAGATCGAGCGCTCCGTGTTCAACCAGGTGCTATCCACGCTGCACGAGTATCCCTGCCTGGAGTCCTGCCCGCCGCTGACGCACTACGTCAGTGCCTGCGTGCGGCTGGCGTGGCGGATGATCAACCAGAAGTCGCCCTACTACCTGGACATGGACTTCAACCTTGGTGGGTGTTCGATAGTGTTATAATCCTGAGGTTATGCTTAATTATGAATGTTTCTCGTAGGCTTCCTGCGTCCCGAGAAACACGAGCGGCATCCACAGGCGGATCGGCGATCGGATCTGATCAAGGCCTTCCTCTGGCCCGCCCTCATGCAGAACAATCAGTGTGCCTTCAAGGCGGTGGTGGCCACCTGAGAATCCGGATAGGGATCCTCCCAAGTTAACTCTATTTGTACATACTCCCGCGACTCTTACCCAATAAAGATTTACCCCTAAACCATAGAAGGGCACTGTGGGGCTCTTTCAGCTCCTGGAACTCTCTTTTTTGGGTACCCATCTATGCCCTAACCTAAGCATAACTAATGGGACTTAGACGGATGCACTGGCTCACGGTCTTGTTGGTGCAGAGCAGCGGATGATTCGAGTAGAATTCCACGATCTCCGAGGGGGAGCCGAAGAATCGCTCCCCGGACTTCCTCTGTCCGATGGCATAGCGTTGTCTCCTGTCCAGCTGTCGGACGAAGAGGTGGTAGAATTGGTCCGAAGCCCAGATGCTCACGATGTAACGAATGCACTGATCGGCTGCCTTGAAGGGACGAACCAGGCAGGAGCCATCTTCCCTTCCTTGCAGCATTCGTTCCGCGGTTGCACGATCCACAGTGAAGTAGTACTGCTCCGTCTCCACGTGCCGCTCCTCGATCTCCGTGTAGTTGGCATCGGGATCTTCTGGAGAACAAATCAGAATAATACTAGTTTTTATTTTATAAGTGATATTAGCTTCCAAAACTTATTTTCTTTGTGATCTTGAAATTGTTCTCTGCTTGTATTTTGTTTTGAAAGCGATCAGCGAATGCTTAATGCTAATGAGAGATCTCGATAGGCGAGAACTCACCCACAATGACGCAATCGTGCTGGCGGAGACCGTCGTCATCAGTGCTGGAAACCCGTTCCACGGCGGCGACGTCACCTTCTTCGCTGGCCTGCCGCTGATAACCACCGCAGCAGCCGCACAAGACGGTCGATCTTAGTCGCAGCTCCATCAGACTGTCCAGCATCCGGAGCAGCAAATTATGGAGAACCGTCCAGTAGACACGTGCACACCAGCAGCACATGTCGAGGTATTTATCAGCTTATCTCCGAGGCCTGGATTAGATGGATCGGTGGAACCGCCGCTCCCGGCGCACATCTTTCGCAGGCGCGCCTAGTTCAAGACTGAATACCAGAACCCAGAGCCCAGAACTCGGAACAGAGCGCTCAGAACCCGAAACTGATCAGAAGCCGAAGCCAACTGGCGCTGCGTCTTAATTAAAATGTGCTTAGTGTGCGCTTGCGGGGCTGAAAATGCCCATATGTAAATGTCATCCAGATATGATATGGATATGGCTATGACTGGTAAAAAAAAGTGCACATTAAATAGGGGATATTGTTTGGGGGCCCGCGAAGTAACCGAATCCACGAAGTGCATTGCTGGGGAGTGCAGCCAAGTGCGGATAGTTTTGGATTCGTCACTTTGGTTCCCATACACAATAAAAAATATTGTCTACATATTTAATATATGTAAAGATTAATTTAATATTCAATAAATTTTATATAGAAATATCTTTTTGACAAGAATAACTTAGGATATTTTATTTCAAGCCAAGAGCTAGGAGTTCTGTTATTGATAACCATTTTATATCAAGAAAAAAAGGTTTCCGACCTTACTAGAATATTTATCATTGACAAAATTTAGTATATATTAAGAGTGTTTTTTTTTTGTGTGTATGTTTATACAATGTGTTACAATTAATAAACGTTTTGCACCCGTGTGCGGCTCTCCCTTTCCCTTCAGTATTTATTGCTGTTTATATCCGTTTCTTCAGTCTGTGGAATTCATTGAGTGCGCCTGCAATTTTCTGAGGGGAGAAGTGCTTATATCATATCGCATTACTGTTTGGCTCTACATAACCGAGACGATTTGGAGCCAAGTGGTTAACATATGCTTCTTGGGGTGAAGCCTGCCTTAAAAACTAAAAAAAGCGGTGGTCATATTTTATGTTTAAATATTTTACAGTAAATAATTGCTTAAATATTAAATAAATATTAAATATTATTTGCAACGGGGTAAAATACAAATATGACCAGATTTTTAAACTTCTTATATAAACACTCTAAGTATACAAATCCCTGAGTAAGACTATAATAATAAATGGATTAGCTTAATTCAGAATTATCACAGATAAAGACTATGTTTATATGCATTACACTCTCCGATCCAGTACAGTTTTTATTGCAATCAGACAACCAGACTCTGAAAAATTTAATAAGTACTATGTGAAAATTAAACCAACAATAATCTTGCACAATAAAATAATGCTCTAATCTTCTTATAAATAACCGACTGAATCAATGAAATAAATAATATATCCCGAGAATCTTTAAATGTAAATGATCATATTATAAAAATACTTTTTAAAGCCAAACAAAATTCACCAAAGATACAAAAGCTATCTGTCAGTTAGCTAGCCTCGACACAAACCATTATTTTAGAAATACTTTACACCACACAACAAAGTGGTGAAAGCTGCGACGCCCAGCTTTATCTCTGTTTCTTTCCTTCCGTTAACCATCTCCCTCGCACACACTTTTTGAAATTCTAAAATTTCAAAAGCAATTAAATTTGATGCCGTAAATTGTGTGACTTGACGTCGGTCCAAGCGATTGCAGGCAAATCTCCTTATGGATCGCAACAGGGACGTGCGAATGGCCACCGAATGGCTGGCACGTGGGGCCAAGTGCCTAAGTCAGTGGGTGCGTTTAAATCTGACAAATCCGGACAGTCACTAGGGGAAACGATTACAGTATGCATTGATTATACTGTATGGAGAATATTAAGTTATTATATTTATTTATTTATTCTCAATAGTCCAAGGAAAGTTTACTTAAAGCAAGCGAATATTTATAAAAGAACAAAATCGAAAGCGAAATCTGGCAGATAAATAAATTATCTAAAATCAATATTACTTATAATTAAAAGAGAAAACACTGAGTTTGATTCATGGAACGTTTAAGAGATTACCGATCGATATAGAAAATTTTAAATTAAGATATTTGCATTTGAGAGCAGATTGTGTTCATAAGCAATATCTACAGCATTTCTGATTTTCCGATTTTATAACGTATACGCCGCATGGGATGCAGCTACTGCTGTTCGCTGCTCACTGCCCACTGCTCACTGCTCTTTCGGGCTTGTTTGCACATTAAAAGCAGTGACTATTTGCTTAGCAGTAGACAAACATCTCTGCAGGCTAGTCACGTGCGCCAAATGTCAATAAATCGATATATTCCCGCCGCTTTGGATGCGAGAGGGGGTTGGGGGCATTAATAACAATACTCGAACAGTACGATCGCACTCCGCGGAACAGTAGCGAAGTAGCAGGCGGCCACAATAACAATAATAACAACGGGCAATTAATATGCGGCAAACAATTTTGATGAACTGCTAACAAGAGGCCGCTGATGGATGCCGGGTTGCCGCGGGGCAGAGGGGGGTTTATAGAGATGATAGACCATAAAGCAACAAAGTCGCACAAATTGATTTTGGCCAAACGATTATTTCGGGGGTTGCGTGCTCTTGGGCACATCCGCCTGGAACTGCCCCGAAACCCCGCGTCGCATTCCTCGCCCTCCGCCGAAGCCAAGGATCAACCAGCTGGCCATCAATTTCAATGAATCGATTGATTGAGAGCACCGTCAATTCTTGCGGGAAGTCAAATTCATTTGTTGGTCAAAGAACCGGAAAATATTTATCACGCATTTCGGTTTACGTCTCAATTGCATATGAAGTTGGGTTGAAAAAAATAGAACCACCTTTCTCAGATAAGATTTTAAGGGTTATTTTTTTTAAACATAAATAAAATAATCTATCATAACAATAAATTTTAATTCTACCCAAAGTTCTATGAAGGATTTCTGCTACTAATATTATTGGCATTTACATTATTTCTTTCCACAAAACGTATACTTCTTCCGTAGTATTTATACAACAATTTGTCCGATTTTTAAGTGAAACGGTTTATATTATATCAATCAGTTGAATTACCTCCTTTTATTTTTAGTAGTTTTATTTTGTTATCAATAAAGAAAAGTATCAAGGGATTGCTATTAATTTTTCCCCCATTGTAGGTGTCCCTGAAATCGTTCAAAAGATTTACAAAGGTCACCGAAAAAATAAAAAAAAAATAGAAGAAGAATCTCGGCGTCGGCCATAAGTCATAAACAATAAAGAATAAAAGCTGGCATATTTTATTTTAGCCATTTTACGATTATTTCCGGCCGGAGAGGGGAAAGCCGTAGAGCTGCAGGCCCAAACTCACCACGATTCACCAGGCGATTCCACCCACCACACTCGGCACTCAACAGGCGTCCGTGGTGGGAGGTTCGGGGGCTTGGCGTGGCGACCCGAAGACCCACAAGACCCGAACCCAAAGACCCCGAACCGAACCCCAGGCGAAGCCGCCCTGCCTTGGTCCGTGCGAAGCGTTCGCGCATTTTGCCGTCGAGCGTTGGCCAGCGCGGTGGAATTCCGCACATCCGCAGATCCGCCCTCAAATCGCAGACTCGAAACGGAATCGAAACCGAAATCGAAATCGACATCGACTACGAATTGGAATTGAGTTTCTCGGGTGCCATAAAAATTAATAAACAAATTAAAATCCAGTGCGAACCGATGCGAGGAGTGCTAGTGCTAGTCTCCATGTGTGTGCTTTGTCTCAATGAAATGCCAAACTAAATAAAAAATAAATCATAAATAAAAGTTTTCCATTCGCTCTTTTATGGCAAGCCAAAAAAAGTGTCAATTGAGTTAGCGTCTCGACGGCCGAGATAAATTGAAGAGATATCAAGGCGCAACAGGTGTACTCTCCGGAACTCCGGATTGGATTCGCAGCTACCTGTGGCTCCACCTCCTCCATTTCACATCGATCCTCGTCCAATTCCAGGTAACTACATAGTGTGTTGGCTGAAACAATTTGCACTGCGCCCTGGCCGCTCTCAATAATTAAATGTTTATGCCCAAATATTTATTTATGCTCCGGCGGGCAAAAAACATATGCTAGACTCTCGAAAAAAATCCATAAAATTCTGACTCTTATGTTTATGCTGACCGCCAAAATTAAGTGAAAAGAAAGCAGTAAAATTTGGACTTTAACAAAGCGACTTATGTTTATGCTGCCAGCGAATCCAACTAAATATTTGCAATGCCAACACCTGTTGCTTGTATCGCATGTCCTGCTGATTGGCTAATTGATGGCCAACACTTCCGGGCTAACATTTAGCCATTTATTTAGCTTGCTCCTATATAGCCTGTGGCCAGCCTTGACCCTGTCAGCGGGCTGTCCATTAAATCATCCCGAGCAAACAAATTAGCGCAATGAGTGCATCAATAAACAAAGTTCACCTGTTGCCCTCCCACTCCAGCCCCCAAATTCCTAAAGACAACATTTTAGGGAACGTGCATCTTATAGTTTGCATTCTCTGAATTATGGGTAATTTTTTTTTTTTGGAATAACCCGCGAAGCGAAACAAAAGAAAATAAAGCTAAATGAACCGAACAGAGCAGAGGCGAGCGAGTGAACATCAAAAGCGCTTTATCGCGACGGGCGGCCGCTGGGAGGCACCATATCTATCTATCTATCAGATGCACACGGCGCTTGTAACCGCAATTCGCATGGTCTCCTCCGCGAGCCTCCGCCCTTCCCCTGCCCAGGCCAGTCGTCGCCGGTGCTCTTGATTGCGCCTTTGTGTATAAATTAATTAAATTAAAAGTTTCCGGTTAAGCCTCCAAACGCCGACAATTGCATTCGGCATGGCCCAAGACACAATGCCCGATGCACTTGAAGGAGCAGCCCCTCGATAATCGCACCCCTTCGAGAGACTTTCACTCGATTCGAGATTCGCGATTCGCGATTCGCAATAGTGCAAATAAGAGCCACGCATGTGTGTGATGCAAATATTGAGTGTATAAATAATAAATACGAGTAGTAGGCTGATGTCCCGCAGTTCTCGGGGTTTCCCTGGTTTCGACATGGCATTTGATTGCGACGCGCCTCCCTTATCACAAAACTTAAGCTGGTCCAATGAACTGTGCTCATTAGATACAGGGAAGCAAATTACTCAGTCTCCCTCCCATAAAGCGATAAATATTACAAACACAATAACGTTGCTCAAAAATGGTAGTGCAATTATTATTTATATTGAATACTGGGTGGTAATGTCCGAGCAGAACCAAAACGATATTGATATCTAATAAAATATCTAATAAAAATCTAATACATACATCGCTTATCTTTTTAATTTTGGTTTTGAATTTTTAATTAGCTTTTGTTCATCCAAAAGTTTTCCATTATTATTCGACATTGTTTGGTTAATAGCTTAGGCTATGAGCTTGCAAGCTATTAATAAGGTGATAAATCGTTTAGGAAATATTTTAAGAATTGAAGTTAAATAATAAATAACTTTGATAAGTTACTCTAAGTGTAGCCCAGCGAATATTTCTGGCACGTTTCACAGGGACTAGGCTTCCTGTGGTTCTCTCATTTGGCTCGAAACCTTTTCCCTGAACAGCCCTTGGGCAACGTGTGCAGTGAGTCAAGAAAGTCGTATCCAGAGATAGATTGGATTCATTGGCCTTCTCCGAGCCAGCCTCCTGGCAACTGGCACCGCCTGGCACCCTTTTATCCATCCCAATTGCTTCTATAAATATTCGGGGCGAGCAGCCGCATCAACAAGCTCTCAGCACTTGCCAAAATCCAAAGCGCGACGCTGGCGATTTCCACACACCGAGCCGAAAGTCAACAGCAACAGGCCAAATCTGATTTCGATTTGATTGTCCGAATTGAAAGTAAGTCACGCAGTGGCAAACACTTGCCGATTTTAGCGGGATTATGTATATATGTGCGTAAGTGGGTTGCGGCTGGGAATTAGCATCCAATTAGAAGATAATCGCACGCTAATTCCCCCTGTAAACTCGGCCCAAAAGACGTGGCCTGGCCCGAAAGTGTCGCAGATTTACGGGGACTCGGCCACGCCCCGAAAAGCCTGTAACTCGTGTGTCCTTGGGTGCCTGCAGTTAATGTGCACTCGACCTTCACGCCAACTAAAGACCAATTGTCAATATTTTGACAGCTCCCCATGTCAAAATGGGGTGTTGACGGAGGTGATGAATATGCTGGCGACATATTGCAAATCCCAGCGGATGAGTTCGACCCAGGTGTGCGGGGAGGGCGGTGTGCTCGGTAGGTGTCCGGGTGTGGGCGTGTCCCTGCTAATGTTGACATCACTTGGCCATTTAATGGCAGCCTTTATGGGGGCTTTTACAACCTGATGATAAAGCGTCAGAGGGATGTGAATTCAACTGAACCGCCGAGAAGTGAAGAGAAGTGAAGCGAAGTGAAGAGCCCTTGAGTGGACTCCAATTGGCGGCCAATTTAGCGCTCCTTTTCATGGCTTCGGTGTGCACACTGTGGAATTTAACGCAGTTATATCAGTTTTATGCTTAAGTAACCAGAGAAATAACTTAATGGATTTTTCATTACAATATCAAACTTCAGTTAAATTTTGTATCTCATCTCCACATTTATTTTATTTATAAATTAACCTTCTTATTCTCTTAAAAAAAATATTAATAAATAAAACCAATTTCTCCCTGTGCTCTCACATTAGTATTCGATGCTCCACACCCACGTCCTTTCATCCGGCAATCGCCATTGCATTGTCCTCGAATTGTTCCCCAGTCATATGGTCCCAACCCCACAATTACATTTATCCTGCCTTGAATTGACGACGGATTCGCGCAACAGTTGTGGGTCTGGGAAATAAATGAAAGCGAAACCCAGGGAGCTCCCGGGGTAAAGGAAACATATTCCAATTGCATTACATTTGCATTGATCAGAGGACGACGTCCTTTTTCATTTGCCAGAGCGAATAAACATCCATATTGCATTTGCAGCTTCCCGAGCTGGATTAGTTCTTTATCAAAGTGGATCAGAGTGGATTGCCCCCATCCGCATCCGCCACTCACTGATGCTTCCACCCACTGGCCATCGTCGCCTGCTACCGAAATAAGAAATTATTATATTTGAGAAATTTACATAATACCAAAATAGAACCGAGCATCGAGGCATGATTCAGGGCCAGCTGAATCTAGCTAGCACGTGTTGAGAGGGGAAAAGGCAGAGGTGCCGATGAAACTAGGAATGACAAACTAATATCGTATAGATAATATACAAAACGAGAAAGAAAGCTAACTTCGGTAAACCGAAGTTTATATACCCTTGCAGTCAGCAATTGGATCATTGAAAATCTATCCATTTTGGTAATGTAAAAAAAAATGTCAAATTATGTAAATTTTGTAAATTTTACGTTTTACGTGTAGAATTTTACATTTTCATATAAATTGACCGATCCCTTCTATGGCAGCTATATGATATAGTTGTCCGATCTTAATGAAATTAAAACCGTAATTCTAGAACTATAAAAAACGACTATATCTCGAAATTTATAGAAATTCGTTGAAAAACAGAGAAATTAAAAATTTTTATACATTAATTTCGCCATCATTCCTATGGCAGCTATAGGATATAGTGGTCCGATTTCGGCCGTTCCGATATATATACTGCGTTCTAAAGAAATAAGACTATGCTGAAAATTTCAGCCCGATAGCTCAAAACTGAGAGACTAGTTCGCGTAGAAACCGACAGACAGACGGACAGACAGACGGACAGACAGACAGACGGACATGGCTAGATCGACTCGGCTGGTGATGCTGATCAAGAATATATATACTTTATGGGGTCTGAGATGCCTCCTTCACTGCGTTGCAAATATCATGGCAAAATTATAATTCCCTCTGCAAGGGTATAAAAATGCAACATAAGTATGGACTTTTTAATACAGTTTCTCTTATATTTTTATTATTTTTACAAGATTAAATTGTAAAACGATTTCCCTTTATATTTAACAATATTTATATTATCATAGCAATATTTTCCCTTGATCACATAATAATTTTGATAAGTACCTATCATATATATTATATTGAATTTTCTCTGTGCAAAATAACATTCGAAAGTCGCCCATGAAATGCACATTAATTGCGGCTCGGATTCGGGTTCAGTCAGCTGGTCAGTTATGGCATTTGTCTGCCTGCATAATTAACAAGTTGAGGCGCTGGCTCTGCATTAATTATGCTCGAATTGAATTTGGCGGGGAACGGAACACAGTCAGTCATCTGGGCAAACGTTGCAAGTGATAATTCCCCCTTTTGGCACCCCGAAGTGCCCCGGGAGACCGGTATATTTTCTGTTGATTTATGCCATTAGATCTCCCTCTAATTGATGACTCAGTCGGATCCATTTGATGCTGGATTCAACCAGACCAGCTACATTTTTTTTTCTGTTCTTATAAATTTGTTTTTATTCGAGACACATTGCAAACACTTGGCTAAAGTGGCCCACAGCTGCATATTTTAAATTGTTTTGCTATCGTAAAAATCAAATTTGAGTTATATTAATCATGTAGGTTATTTCGGGGATGGCATCAGCAACAAGTGTGACGGAATATTTATATAAAATATTGACTCTTAAATCAAATCCGATTTAAACGGGAAATTCTTCTCCTATCCAAGCAACATATATAGGACCAGAACCAATCCAATTCCGCAGCCGCATAATATCCCATTATGGCTCTTCATCACATCTACATCCGGTCGCTGGATGGGTGGCCGGCCATGGCCTACCTGCCCAGGTGCACGTCGGCACGCGACAATCCTTTAGGCCGACGTCACGGGCCACCAAAAGCGGCCGAGTGCCAAACGGAAAGCAAATCGGAACGCAATAAATTTTTATAACTGCGCATCCCTAAACGACTGAACGTTGTTGTTAATGCCTTTTCGGGGTTCGGCTCGGTGGGCAGCAGCTGAGATCGTTTATATGCAAATGCCGCTCGCATTAAAAAGTATTCCTAATGGCGCTCGGCGGGGAGGGGCAGTAATAGAGACGGCACGCAGCCTGCATTAATTTACTCGTGCAACTTTGTGGACAATGCGAATCACATCCGCCGGAAATGAGCAACTTCTGTTCGAGGCGGCTAAGTCGGCGCTAAGTCAGCTTCGAGTTGCTCCCGGCCAAGTTATTAAGTTTCAACAAAGTGCGTCAAGTTCCTCTTTCACACTCTCTATCGGGATAATGGATAGCCCCGATGGTCACGTCCCCGGGCGCTCCTAATGAACAGCTCCACACATCATTAGCGGCGGCCTACGGCCAGCGGCTCCTCCTGCGACTCCGGTTACAGGCCATTGAGATGGGGGTAGTATCCAGTATCCAGTAGGAGGTCAGCTTTTCGGGCAGTGTAATTAAATTTAACTGCCGTCCATGATGGAGACAAACTTTCCAGCAAAGCTGACAAGTGGCTGAAAGAAGTGCGTTCCAGGATCTCGGATCCTTCCAACCTTGGCATGGGATAATGCGCCATTAACACCCAAGCGAATGCCTTCCCAACTCCCTTGCCTTTTCATGACACTCATCCTTCCCCCCGGCAAACCCTCTCAATGGCATTCGGAATGCAGAGCTGACAGGACATAAGCTTCCGAGCAGGGAGACCAGGTACACTCACAAAATTTGTAATCTTAAAGGTATTCAGAACTTACGAAATACACGTTTAAGAAGCGCAGAACAAATTTTAATTAGAAATTTTAAGACCTAGTGACTAGAAAATACTTGGGGCAACATAGAATTCTGGTTTCTAATTATCTAAAATAGTTCTTCCACATTCCACAAGCTTCTTCTAAGCTTCCTCTTATCTTAGTGTAGACGTGGGACCTGGGAGAGCTGCTGCGCAAATCCTCTTGAGGTTCGAGGGGTCAGAGGTCGGAGCGAAACGGACAACTGGCTACGACCAGTCAGCCGGCAATTGTAACGAGCTGCGTGTCATTGCGCCAAAATCAACAGAAATGCAAACGACGAAACGATGTGTGCTGTCGTCGCCCGTCGACACATACATATATAGACAGGGATGCTGGCCATGTCCATGTCCATGTCCACCCCTGAGAAAAATAAAAGAGGTTCGCCTCCTGGCCTGTTGACAATGAAATGCCAATCTGCCAAGCCGTGGGATCTGGTCTGGTCTGGTCTGGTGTAGAACAAGCAAACATCAATAGAATCTTTATTGGCTCCATAAATATTTGTGCCCCACCTCTGGGACGGCCTCTTGTTCAACCCGTTTTTTCAGATTTTCACCCCTTTAAGGCGACATTAAGCCCTGAATTTGAAGTTGGTTATGCAAAGCCATGGATTCGCCTCCTTCTTTAGCCGACTTTCGTCCTTGGCAGCGGACGTCTTAAGCCGCTTTAAAACTTTGGCCACTCCGCTGGGAGAGCGGGAGTCTGATGGATGCGACTGCTGACTCTTTGTGACTCTTCATGCGTAAGCCGAATTCAATCAGAGGTCCTCTTAATAGGCCACCAGCAAGGCGAGCAACTCAAACAAGCCTCTTCCATTGCCGAAAAGGAATGGCGGAATGGGGTGTCCTCCTGGGGTGGCCGCTGGCTTTTCGGGGCAGCTCCTTTATGGTTTCCACTGAAATAGAAAATGAAATTAAGATGGCAGCTGGCCCGCTGGGAAGGGAAAGGGGCTGCATCTGGGGAATACGGAATACGGGGCGTATGAAATATTACGCATACGCAGCATTGTACGGCGATGACAACCATAATGCCTAATATTGTGAAATATATGTCGAAATGGAAATGGGGGACTGGCAGTAGCTCTGGCTCCAGCTTGATTGATTCGTTGTCCACTGCTGTGTCCCGCATACGGATGAGAAATAATTGGGAGACAGCCTGGGACCTGGCCACGAAAAAAGCACCGAAAACAAGGCACACAGATAACAAACTCATAACATTTAATTACGCACAATTTACTCATATGCTTACACCGCCCAAAAAAGGCCAGATAAGCGTTTACCCAAAGCTGATCTCGCAGTTCCAGCTGCTTCATTAGCGATTGCTCACCTCGCCACACAAAAGGAGGGCAGGTGCAGAGGTAGTAGGGAGCAGGAGCAGGAGAAGGGGTCACTTTTACTATTGTGACTGTCATTGTGATTGGTGTTTGTCATTGGGAAATGCGGTAGCCGCCGGACCTTACTCGTGTCGGTGCCATAAAACTCTGAGGCCGATTGCCGATTGGCGATTGTCAACTGCCGAATTGGGAGTCATCCTGCCACCATTCACCCAACTCATAGCTGCACAGTGGCTAGAGACATAATATAAATTAAGAGCTATACAACTTACAAAAATAATTATAATTCTTCCTTGAAGGTTCGGGCCTTAGTTTCAACATCAAAATGTTGAAATAAACTTCTCCCTAGCTCTGAATATCTGGCATTTAAGTAATAATCACTATTGCGCCACTGTGACCCGTACTCACTGGTGATTATTCACCCGGGACTTTTGCCAGTCCGGCGTATTTACTTGTATCTGCCAGACCGGAGCCCGACCCCTCCTCGCTCCTTTCAACAGAGTTATCTATCAACGTGCCAGCGCCTGACATGGGAACCTCGTCACTTGTGCCCGGGAGACAATGTAGGATCTGTCCGCAGGGTAAAACTATTACTATTACTCCACCGACGCTATTTCAGGAGGTGTGAGAGTCCAGAGAAAATCGCAATGCAGAGATCCCGCTGAGCGATTTCCGATACCGATTTCGATAGCAGTTGCAATGGATCTGGCCCCTGCACGTGATGCCAACGTGCCGGATGGAATAGTAATGCAATCCCCGCCGGAATCGGGCAATCGAGCAGGGCCAGTAATGCCACGGAATCCGATATTGGCCATTCCGATAAGCTACCTGTGACGTGTGAGGACTTGAGCTATTTATTGTTTCATTGCGGCGACTGTAGATATCGGTAGGATATATATTTAGCCCCAATCGGATAGAGCCGGTTCTTGTTGATTTCCATGATAAATATCCCCGTCATTAAGGGGGATTTTCTTATGTAGTTAAAAAGTTATTCGATGTATGTTGATGTATCCATCAAACGCATCGATTGGAATCAATGTTTATTGCAATTCCGGTTGACTCCACTGATGAATGTGCCTCCATTTAGAAGGATTCTCAATTACGACAGATCCACGCAAAGTGCAATCAGCTCAGGCCACCGACCAGCAAAAAGTTTTCTCCAATTAATTTGCCGGCTCTCTCCGAAGCAGAAAAAATTGCGTATCATTGTCGGGGGCTGGTATTGTTGCAGGATAGGGATAGGGTCTGTGCATCTGCAGCTCCTCGCTTTTGCCGTAATTAAACGTGTGAAGCGACGCAGGATGACCACGCACAAAAAACGCAACGAAGACAAATGGCCCCGGGAAAAATAAGTAAGGAAAAAGAGGAGAGCCAGCTTAAAGTCCAAGCAGCCACAGGAAGATTTAGTTCCGCCTCATTCCGGATACATTTGAATCCGAGCCAGCAGCCGGAGAACGTGTTTACTGCCAGCAAGTTCACTGCTATCGGCAACTCAACTTTTGCTGGGCATGCACAGAGTCCTCGTACTGGGTCCTTGGTCCTTTCGTTCCTTATCATCGCCGTCATTTTTCAGCACCCTCGCGCGCAGATAGCGTCATGTAATAGAAACGCACTTTATCTGCTGGCAAGCAGCTCAAATAGCAATCACACGGCGAGAAATAACCTCGAATATTTCTGTAAGATACCAATTTATATTTATTACATAAACTAAATATTATTTAGACAAGTTAACTAAAATAACTAAAGTCTCGTAATATTAATAAAATGTGAAATATTAAGCTTGTAACTTGAAATTATAGTATTCCCCAATATTTTCCCCAGTGAACAAGTGAAAATGGGAAAAGGCGAACGCGTGCAGTGCCGATGCATCCAGCTGGAAACACTTTTCTGGCTGTTATTCCGCTGCCAAGGCCAGGAATGTGGCCAATTCGATGGCGACATGGTAATAAACTTAATGCCAACTGATTTTGACAGCCCTTGTGCTCAGCACAGCTGAGCGTGGGTGAAGTGTAAAGATAGGATTAGGCAGGGCAAAAGCCTTGGGAAAACCCATTCGCTAACCTTTCCTCATGAGCCTGACAAATGCCCGAAAAGTTTGAACACTTGTTTTCGAGCAGCCTCGCACAGCGGGGCGTATGAGTAATGCGATCTGCAAAGGAGCACGGGACTGCCTTGAACTGGAGCACTGCCTCAGCTTTGGCCACTTAAAGCCACCATCGATTGCGATTCCCAGTCACGTATGCCATAACTTGTCCTAGAGAGCGATTCAAATTATGAACGCGTTAGAGCCTCAGTCGCAGCTCGTGATTGAGCTACGGCTTGGCATGGGCAGAGTGTCATAATAAATTCGCCAAATGAATTCAAACAAACTATAGGTACACTGGAAAAATGTGTTTATTTAAAATATAAAGATAAGAAATAACCAAGAAAATACCACAATTTTCATAAAATAACTAAAACAGATTAATAGAGATTTTTGGAAGAATGTTTTTGAATATTTATCAAAATTTTAATGAAGAGACGCTTAAACCTAAAAGTTAATTAATTAAGACTGCTATTTCTGACTTCATTTCCCTACTTTTTTTTCCTGTGCATGCCATAAGATGGTAAGTGTCAGGTGCACTGACCCGAAGACTCCTCCTCCTTTGGTTTTTTGGGGACAACACTTTGGAATTGGCCTCACGCAGCCCTTGGCCACGATCGCTAATTGCGTTTGCCAAATTAATTAAATCGGGCAATCGTTGAGCCATTTGTTGATTGAGTTTTTAACTGAAATGGGGGAATGGAAGCGGGAATGGATGTGGACGTGGACGTGGAATTGGAATTGGAAATGGAAATGCAAATGTCGCTTTCGCTGCCTGTTGCGCCCCTCGCGATTGAATTAATTAGGCAAAAGGCAATTAAGTGAATCGACCTGCTCCGAATGTCGACCCGCGACCCAGCACGCGATTCCTGTGTCCTCCGGAGACATCCAGCGCCAGCTCTACCTCCACCCGCGACTCCATTTTTTATACATAAACTCCATTGCCAATAAGTTGGGCAATAAGTGGGTGTCTCCCATAAGGGCTGGCTACATAACGGCGTTAATTCCCCATTTTCCCTCATTCGAGCTTAACTACCGGGGCTCTAAGTGCTCTCCGTTGATGAAGTACAATATAACCACCCTCTTACCAGCCCCTTCCCTGGCCGCCGCCATTCACTTTTCCACTTTTCACTTGATGAATCGCGAGGTGGTTAGCTGGGAAAAGTGGAAAAGTAGCCGCCCTGCTTGGCGGAGGCAAAGGTGGGCCAATTAAATGGAAAACGTTTTCATGTCCCGCGAATTGTTGTCGTGGCTTGATGGATGCACTCTAGCCGCCAAAACACTCGATTGAGCAGTCAGGCGGTGGCAGTCAGTTCCCCTTCATTCGCCCTGCCTCCCTTTAGCCACTTCCCATTACCCATTTTCCATTTTCCGATCCAACTTCTGGCTGTGAGTGACGGCTTCCGGCTGGCAACCGCGAGTGCCCAGCGAGCTGTTCACACGCTCTTTGATATCTCGGCGCGACTTCCTGCAGGACAAATCCCGAAGACTTTTCAGCCCTTCAGCCTCGCTTTCCATCAGAGTTTGGTGCAAACAAGAGCAGTCCTTGTCAGACAAATAGACAATACACTTCAGTTAATCGGTAAAGGTATTGAAAATTAAGTTTAAACTTTCTAGAAACTAAAATAAAATATACATTATTTAAATTGTTATAAGAAACCCATTCTTAGCTTGATAAAGAATTAAGTTTAAGCTACTCAGCTTCTTAGCGTATTTTTCGAGTTTCAAAATCTTATTCTACATTTTCTTCTCAGTGCAGGATGTTCTCTTATTTATGGGACGTCTGTTTCTGTGTTGTTCTCTCTGTTCTGTTGCCACTTTCATTGTTTTTTTGCTACATTTTTATTATGTTCCGCAGCACCACGTTCGATTGTCTGGCAATTGATTTTGTTGCTGGCTGGACTTGTTTGCTTTTTTGAGCTGTGTATTTGCTGCACACGAATCAGATAACTGCGTTTACCCATGGAGATACCCATACCAGGCCAATACCATGCCCCATAACCCATCACCATTGCCATAAAGCCATGGAAGTTGTAACATTTTTCAATGTAATCCTTGAGCAGACTCGAAGGGGGCCACACAAAATAATAGACTCGAGGACCCTCAGATTATCTTTGGTTAGCGGCTTTTTTGTTGTTTCCCCGCGTTATCGATATTGGAGTGTATTTTGGCAAATATTTATCAATTTATTACACTAAAAAATTGCTACAATTAAGCGCGGGTGTGCGTGTGTTTGTGACAAACGTGCCGAACGATGATTAAGTTTTCCCTTTTTTTATGTGCCTTTTTTCCAGCTAAATACACCACGCTGCCCATGTGACAACAATAAATACACAGAAAGAGAGTACAGAAAAAAAAAACAGGGCAGAGAAAGCGAAAGCGAAGCGGTGGAAGGAGCGACCGCAGGGCGGTGGACATGGCGTATACGCAATGCGCAGCATGTGCTATTACTATCGCTGCTACTGCCACGGCCACCTCGAGTCAATTAAGAAATTCACACGCCAGCGGACACTGTAATTGAATCCTCACCCGCAACCGTCCGTACCCCCTTCACCACTACTTGCTGTTCGCCAGCCTAGAATACTCGATCGCAGAGGGCATCCCCTCAAGTACCTCCGAAGATGTCTGCCTTTCGCTACTTCTCGATCACGGACTTTACCTTTAATGGACCACTGCCGCCGCTGCACGCCGCCGCCACCACGAGCCGCGAGGCGAAGGAGTCGGACAGCCCCAGTTCCGAGCTGAACATACCCTACACCGTCTTCGAGGTCCTGGTGGCCATCGTTAGCATCATTGGCAACGTCCTGGTGATCATCGTCTTCCGGCGGGAGCGGAAGCTGCGACGGCGCACCAACTACTACATCGTGTCGCTGGCCATGGCCGACTTCCTGGTGGGCAGCCTGGGTGTGCCCTTCGCCATTCTGGCCTCGCTGGGGCTGCCACGCAACCTGCATGCCTGCCTCTTCACCGTCTCGCTGCTGGTGGTGCTCTGTACCATCTCCATATTCTGCCTGGTGGCCGTCTCCGTGGACCGATATTGGGCTATCCTTTATCCGATGGCCTACTCGCGGAACGTGAGGACACGCACGGCGATTGGTGAGTAATTTTTGGAGGGAGATTCTCTAGGGGATGGGTATAAATTGCATATCTATATGTAATAATTATTGTTTCTTTGTGGTTTTCTAATCTCACACGTTGAAGGAAGGATATGCCATGGTTCTTTGACTGAAAAGCCCCCCTAAAAAATATTTTCTGATATTTCCTTCCTTTTGTCAGGATATTGTCAAAGAATTCTCGCCTTTTCCTGTCCATTGTTTTGCTTTGAGCCATTGTTTCTGAGCTGGTAATGACTCTGAATGGCTAATATGCAGCACATTGTTTGCCTTGCCCCGCTCCTGTTGGCCATGTTTGAGTTGTGGCTTTGCTGAGACAAAAGACCGGCAATTGAACAGACGCCAGCTTAGCTGGCACTGATATATACAGAACATAATAATGAAAGACTTTAAATATTGGAAACACAAAGGATTATCTATGAGTTGGGGAATTTATCCCTGAAAGTACACCACAAAGTACCAACCATGATGCTAAAATAGGAAATTAATTCAGCTGTAAAATAGTTATATTCAAAAATTATTTGCATTATCTTTAAGGGCAGCTCAGCAATAATGTTATACATAGGTCCAGGCTATTAATGACTATATCCTTTTCTCAGTTCTAAGTTCTATTTTATATCCTTGCAGGAATTATAATAAAAGCTTTCCAAATTGAAATACATGCAATTTCTTAGTTATGCCACTTTTAAATTTGCAAACTGCAAAGACATATAAACTTCGATAATGAATTAAAGTCAGATTCATGAATGCCTTAATCATGTAATTCTTAAAACTATGTATATGAGAATAATAAAAAAAGATAAAGAATGTTTCATTGTTTACTTTCTTATAAATATTTCAATGACCGCTTTTAGTATGTGCGAGAGTGTCAGTAGCACAAAAACTTATCCAACTGGTGATTCAAACCAATAGTACCATGAGTGATTAGGAGCCACATTATGTGCGTCATTTGGTCCCCAGTTCCCTTTTGGCTTCGGTTCAATAAAAGTTAAGTTAGAGCTCAGAGTGAAGGAAGACGATTGCTCTGGGGGACGGCTGCAATCTGCTCATATGACGTCCAGGGGAAGCTCTTTTACTCCCCTTGACGGGCTTCGTTCAGTTCGTGGCCTCCGATGAACTCTTGTCCTTCATCTTCGTCTTCATCTTTCTGTTTTGTTGCAGTCATCATTTCGATGTGCTGGGTGGCCGGGACGATAGTGGGCTTCCTGCCCCTCTTCGGCTGGCACGCCAATGTGGGCCACAACCAGGAGTGTCTGTTCGTCGAGGTGATGGACTATGACTACCTCGTCTTCCTCTACTTTGCCACGATCATCACTCCGGCCCTCCTCATGCTGGCCTTCTACACGCACATCTATCGCGTTATCATCAAGCAGGTGAGTGACGGGGAATTCCCCAAAAAGAAAAGGATTATAATATCTTTCCTTTCTCTGTAGGTCCGTCAGATCGTGACCATGAACCCCGCCTCGGATCTCAGTCGTCGCTCCTCGGCTGCGGCAGTGCAGGTGACCACGCCGGGAAGGGGCGGCCATGCAGGCACCATGCTCCGAGTGCTGGGTGCCGCCAGGAAGCGGGATGTAAAGGCCACCCAGAACCTGTCCATCATCGTGCTCTTCTTCATGATCTGCTGGATACCGCTGTACACGATCAACTGCATCAAGGCCTTCTGTCCGGACTGCTACGTGCACCCAAAGCTCACTTTGTTCTGCATCATCCTGTCGCACCTGAACTCGGCAGTGAACCCGGTCCTGTATGCCTATCACCTCAAGGACTTTCGGGCGGCACTGAAGAACCTGCTGCTGCGGATGATGGGCGTAGACATTGACCAGCAGACGGAGGCCATACACCGCTTCTCGATGGCCAGCCAGCACCGCCTGCAGTCCATGGACTCCAATATGCGCTCCACGCAGCCGCGCCTCTATGTGGGTGAGTGTGAGTGCGCGTTGTCCAGCAGGATTCTCGCCCAGTGTCCCTTTAACTCGGTTCCTCATCCCCTTGTAGATTCACCCATCTGGCTGAGGCAGCAGCAGGAGGCGCTGAAGAACTCGCAGCTCCTGCCCAAGTGCGGCGTGGTCTCTCCGTGTTTCAATAACATCAACCAAACGGTGGCCGCCGTGGCTTCCGTGACCACGGAAATCGAGCGCGAGATGTGGAACATTGTGGAGGCCTCCAGTGGCGCCGAGCTGGGTGAGACCAGCTACGAGTTCCCCTCGCCAGCTCCCGTCTCGCAGCGCAGCAGCAGCTCCACAGCCCCGCCGGCTCCTACTCCTGCTCCTGCTCCTGCTCCTGGTCATCATGTGAAGCCCTCTCTTCCGTCCGCCTCGTATGACAACCACAACTACAGCTTCAGCCAGGATGAGGAGGAGGATGCGGACGACGGAGACGACGACCTGGAATTCGAGGATGTCTTTGTGCCGGCCAGCTCAGTGCCTAATCCCGCCCAGACTGGCATCGATCCCGTGGAGCTGCGCCGCTCCTTGGCCTTGGTCATGCGGGAGAAACTGCGCTCGGATGACACAGACTCCCGACTCGCGCTGGATAGGGATCTGCAAGTGTTGTCCTCAGAAGCTGAGGCCAGGGACAGACCTCTTTCCATCCAAACTTCGCCTACAAATGGTCCCCTCCCAGCTTTACTGAGAGCCAAGCTCTTGGCGGGCAACTCCAACAGCGCCCACTGCCTGCCGGGCTCCAGCCCTGCCCCCCAGGAAGGAGTCTTTGTCATTGACAGCGAGGCGAATCCCGGAGCTCAAGCAGGTCACAAGCCCAAGTACCGCAAGGGCACGGCCATGACGAGGAGCTCTCTGAAGAAGAGCAGGTCCTGCAACTGCAATGCCAGTGCCCTGGGATCCAAGGGATCTGGGAGTAACTCCTGCGAACAGCGGGAGCCACCACCACACAACCACCATCCGCCGCCGCCCCCGCCGCCGGAGAACTTCTTCAGTCCGCTGCGATCAGTGGGCAGCTTCATGCAGCATTCCAACCTGTTCCACTTCCTCCAGCCACACGCCCCCAGGGCCACTTCATCCACGGCCTCGTCCACGGCCTCCACACCCACTCCCACGCCCTCTCCGCCGCCCACTGTCCAGGAGGAGTCGGTACAAGTGGGCTTGACCACATCCTCGCCGTCCCTGCTGGCGACCAGAGCGGAAAGTTGACCTCTGATCGGGGCGGAGGAAAAGGAATGCCTCAAGGAGGAGGAGCACGAAGGATGAGGAAATACTCGCAAGTCAAAGCTTTTACGTTAAGTACTTCCCAGCTCTCATTAGCGCTCTCTCTGTCGGATTAGGTAAACAGTTGTCAAATTCCATCGGATCTAGATCAATTAGTTGGGTAGTGACACTGGGGGTGCCACGGGAATCCTTAAGGATTTGAAAGCATTTGAAATTGTGCCCAGAATTTACAATTGTATTGCATACTTTCGGGCGCCCGTAGAAGTGACTTTAAATCCTTCAAGATTCCCGAGGCAACTCCCAGTACATGTGTTGAGATTAGAAGTTACGCGCATTTATTTTGATGGTGTAGTTAATTATATTATATGTACATACTGTTTAATGTTGTTAGAGTACCTTAGTGCGTACTGTATGTGCTGTTACTGTTACTGTGTGCCGTACATATGTTTGTGTCTGCTTATGTATACCTGAACGTCTGTGAAAACCAAGTTAAGCCACGCGACATGAATTTCAATTGAAGTTAAATAAAGCGATTATGCAAGAATGTAAACAAAAGCAAAAAGGTATTGTTTGATTTGTGCTGATGAGGGGGATTATTATGGTAATTCGAACTCTGGTAAATTATTGTTGAGTTAATTACTTTGTGCAGACATAATTGTGATGTATGAATATTAGTTAATACTGTATGATTATTGCGCTGTTAAGGCAATATTGAGCCTTTACTTATAATTTTCTTAGGATAATTTACTTTGAGAAGAATTTGTTTTGACAAAGCGGAAGTTCCTAAAGGAAACAAAGTCCATCTAGGACAAACTTTTAGCAAATAACGTACATTTATATCTTACCATTTGATTGTTAACTATTTTGAGTTGACTTCTAGAAATCACTCTTACGTTAAATAATAACATACTTCATATTATTTATAGGATGCTTGTAATTTTTGAGTTTCTAAAATCTAAAATTGTGCAAATAAATAAAACATCAAGATCTGAGTAAGAATATAGAAGCTTTAATTATTGCGATGGGGTGGCAAGCCTGTTTTTAGAAAAAGCTTACTGGAAGCCACGACAAAACATTTCCATATTTATTCCATTAAGCTCCACCCTCGCGAGGGTTCAAGTCTCGACTGAAGTAAAATTTGAAAATGCCAGCAAGCCGCTTATATAATGTTACTTTTTGAATATATTTAAATATATATATAATATTATATATATATATTATATATATATAACATAACGTCAATTGTGAACAGCAATGCACTCGAAACTGGTACTCAATCTCTACATTCACCGGGTCCAGTGCATCCCAGCCCATTACCGCGTTCATTACCACAGCCGTTACCCTCGCTCTGCCAGCATGGACGCAAACCAGCCGACCGTGGGCGGGATGACGGCGGACGTGCTGAAAGGCGTCGTTTCGCAAGCTCTGTTGGGCAAGTTCACAGCTGTTTTTCCAAAGCTTTTCAAGTGCCAGTGGAAGACGTACGAAGGTCAGAAGAAGGTTAGTACATCATCAGCAGCCGGACTTCGAGGTGGGTGTGTGCCGGGACTTGGCCAAAATACCCAAAATATATAACATAACCCACAGTTGGCTGCGAGTCTCCAGTCATTTATAGACCAACACTTCCAGAACTCTATTAACTTCCATCTTCCGGCAGTTCTTTGCCAATTTCAGCACCGACAACTCCATCACCACCAGCAACAGCAACAACATGAGCGGCCGCAAATTCTGTGTGGGAGGCAACTGGAAGATGAACGGCGACCAGAAGACCATCGCCGACATCTGCAAGACCCTGTCGGGTGCCGCTCTGGACCCCAACACCGAGGTGGTCATCGGCTGCCCGGCCATCTACCTGATGTACGCCCGCAACCTGCTGCCCTGCGAGCTGGGACTGGCCGGCCAGAATGCCTATAAGGTGGCCAAGGGCGCCTTCACCGGCGAGATCTCGCCCGCCATGTTGAAGGACATCGGTGCCGATTGGGTCATCCTCGGCCACTCGGAGCGTCGCGCCATCTTCAAGGAGTCCGACGAGCTTATTGCCGAGAAGGCCGAGCATGCCCTGGCCGAGGGACTGAAGGTGATTGCCTGCATCGGTGAGACCCTGGAGGAGCGCGAGGCCGGCAAGACCAACGAGGTGGTGGCCCGCCAGATGTGCGCCTATGCCCAGAAGATCAAGGACTGGAAGAACGTTGTGGTGGCCTACGAGCCCGTCTGGGCCATTGGCACCGGCAAGACCGCCACTCCCGATCAGGTGGGTTTCCATTTATTAGGTTATCTTTACTTCCATTACTTATTCTGCAATTTCTGCTTTTTTCAGGCCCAAGAGGTGCACGCCTTCCTGCGCCAGTGGCTGATTGACAACATCTCCAAGGAGGTCTCCGCCAGCCTGCGCATCCAGTATGGTGGCTCCGTGACCGCTGCCAATGCCAAGGAGCTGGCCAAGAAGCCCGACATCGATGGCTTCCTTGTGGGCGGCGCCTCGCTGAAGCCCGAGTTTGTCGACATTATCAATGCCAGGCAATAAGTGCGATCTCCGACCAGCCGATGTCCCATCAGCCACAAAAGCAGTGCAGTTTTGGGAAGGACCTGGCCACAGGATACATACCTTTCCGCATTAGAATAAAGCACCACCAGGAGTGCGGTTCAAAATCCCTAGTTACAGTTGCGAGAAAAGCTACACGCACATCCCTGTTGTTGAACGTTAGTCGTATATTGTGTACATCTTAAATTATTCTGGCAATAATTACACGCTATTCATTTACTCATAAACCTAAGCTAAACAAAGACTTTTAATCTCTATGTTTTCGCATGAGTTATTTATAGGGAAAGTGGCGGGTATATGTGTCACCTGTGTGGACCTTAAACGGGGCTCGGCTATTACTTAATTTGTGATAACAAATCTATAATCGCAATCGGAACATACTACACTCTTGAGCTTTGGAGGGTTTTAGAGAGAGCTTCCATAGAGCAAGTGCTTGGTTTTGAAAGTACATCTATTAATTTGTTTGCAAAACTTGCAAAGATTAGCCAGGCTTCCTCTGATAACTTAATTTGCGATAAGAAAAGGAAGGAAAGTTTCTTGTTATCTTCATATTTTTAGTTATTTTTATTGCAATAAAGAATCTATTCATATGTATGTCCAAGTGAAAGTGATCTTGGAAAAAGCTTTTTATTTCTTTTTTTTAATTTTTTTATGATCCCAGTGACCTCTCTCATACTTTTCCATCTGACAAACCACCCAAGTTTTGGGTTTCAATCTTATTCTCATTATATTCTTAGCCCGTTTCAGTACGCTTCCATTTCGACTGGCGTTTTATATTTTATATTCTAAAAATTGTACCTAGTGTTAGCCAAATCCCTAGATAAGTAAAGAAAATTTGTAAATCCTCAAGATGAAGAAGCAATATTTCTTCGACGCCATCCTGGTGACCTCAACCATGCCGGCGCCCAGCATCGGAAACGAAAGCATGAAATTCGATGGGGGTCGTGTCTACAGCATTCGCCTGTTCGACGACTTCGAGGAGCTGCCCGTGGAGCGCATGTTCGTGGAACAATTCCCCGATGGACCCATGCTGGCTCGGTTCACGGCCAGTCCCTGCGAGCTGATCGGCTCGCTGACCACCAGGGGCGTCTGCGTGGGCCTCAGCCAGCAGGACGAGCTGTTGGCCGCTGGCAAGTTCATGCTGGGACCCACCATCCTGCGCCAGCTAACGGATCCCACCTTCTGTGTAACCCAGAGTGTCATGGTGGACCTGCTCAAGGACGGGAGTAAGCTGTGCACCGTTGAGCTCATCGTCAAGATCAGCGCCACCGATCCGGATGTCGAGTGAGTATAGTTGGAACGAAGCGAAGTCCGTACCTAATCCCTGAACCCTTCCAGCCACGTCCTGCTCCCGTTCGGCAGCTACGACGTGTGCCGTCCCATGGAGAGGGAGGTAAACAAGAGGGACATCATCTTCACGCTAGGTCGCTCTGCCAAGTGTGGCACCAGCACCTGCATCACGGACGAGCGCCTGATGTCGCACGCCGGGGCACCCAACCCCTGTCCCCATGCGCCGTTGTTGGATGTGGACTTGCAGGGAGGAGCCACCCCTGGATGCGGCTGCTTTGTGGGTGCCTTGAAGCCGCCGGATGCGGAAAAGCAGGAAAAGTGCAAGGAGCGGTCTGCCCTGAAGAAACTCGTCTCCGAGCTGGGTCTCAACGAGGTCAAGGTGCCCAAGCCGCCGCGTTCCTTTGAGAAGTCGCGGAGTTGGCACAGCAAGTTCCCGGCGCCGAGCACCACCTCGGAGACGTCGTCGTGCGATCCTAACGAATTCCTGCCGGAGAGGCCGAGCAGGAAAAGGAAGACTCTCTCCTTGACTGCATCCATGGAGCAGCAGGCGCGTCGCAGGATCCTGGGCCCGTGTCCTGTCAAAGAGCCGGAACTAAAGAGCGAGCCCTACAAGCCGCCACGTCTCTGCCAGCTCTGCCAGTCGGATATCAGTTGGCTGCCCAAGATCTCCGCCTGTCCCTATTGTGGCTACAAAACCTTCGAGGACATCCCGACCAGCGAGCAGACCTACGATCAGACGGCCACGGCGCAGCAACTGTTGCGGGATTCTCTGCGCAAGGCGAAGTGCGAGAGAGGCTCCTCCTCCAACGAGGTGGGCAAGGGAGACGGAATCAATGACCCCTTTTCCCTGGCGGATGATCCTAATATTCCCAAGCAGTGCCTCTGCATGGGCGGCAAGCCCTGTACCCGTTGTCGCATCCGCAAGCTCTGCGATAACTTCTTATGGGACAATGCGGTTAAGAAGCAGCCACTGCCCCAGGCCCAGATCCCGGGCCAAGCTGAAGTGTGCAAGGCCCACGCTGAATTTCCACCTGTGTCCAAGCCCCACGCTGAAACCGCACGTGGGTCCAAGACCCCAGCTCAAGCCCAACGTCTATCCAAAAGCCAATCCCAGCCAGCTCAGCGCCCGGAGCTCAAGAAGACCCACTCCAGTACCTCGCAGCGGCGATCCCAGCTGGTGTCCATCTTCACGGAGATGCGGGACATATACGGCCGGGGGAAGGGCGCCGCCGAGGCGGATGCCCGGGCGGAGAAGCTGCGCAAGGAGTGCAATGCAGTCTGCCGAGGCACTACGACTTCCAAGGCCCGCAGGAGGGCCAGGCGGGCCTTGCGGAAGGCGCTCAAGGAGATCGACAAGGCCTACCCCACGCCGACAAAGAAGCGGGTCAAGAAGAAGCGCGCCCACCGACGCAAGTCCAAGTGGTGAGTGCAAAGTCCCTGAGAGGAATCCTCCACAGACGTTCCAAGTCACCGGCTTGTCTCCCACAGCTACACCTTCCTAAAGCTGGACAAGCGGCCGACGGACCCCCGGATCGGGCACGTGGACTGCATCACGGATGGCGCCTGCTCGGGCTACTGCAAGGTGCCCTGCCACATGGGCTGGATGTGGACCAAGGGCGAGATGGCGCGCTACAAGTCCTGGCGCCCGGGGGCCATCGCCAAGCCCATTCGCCAGCTGATGGCCTACTTCCTGCGCGACTTTCCGGCGGACAACATCTGCCTCTCGCGCTACCACTACCTGAACCGCAAGGGCCGCAAGGATCCCGATGAGGACGAGGAGCAGGAAGAGCTGGTGCAGCACCCCACGCTACACATCAGTCGCAAGGGCGACGAGTACGTCATCACGCTGCGCCCGCTTAAGGATCCTAAGACCCTAGCCGTCAGTGCCAATCCGTATGCGGACATGAGGCCAGTGGTCTTCAAGATCACCAAGGATCCCATGGCCGCAGCCCTTCGTGAGATGAAAGGGGTCCTGCAGGAGAAGGGCTTCTCTCCCTGCACCTGTGGTCGCCCCATGACCAACTGCTACTGCCGCAGCCACATCGATAAGAAGCGCATCCACTACGAGGTGGAGCAGCACTGTCGCCGCCGGGGCTGGCCCATCAACGCCGACTCCTTCGAGTACTCCCCCGACAGCGATGACGACGGCAGCGACCGGGAGTACGAGTTCGGGGTTACTCCGCCGGCCGGAGTCATTAAGCCGGAACGCGTCCGACAGCCAGACAGGGCTCATGTGGAGACGCAGTACGAGGATCACGACTGGACCACGCCCGCCATGTATCCGCATCCGGCCAGCATGCTTGTCCAGTACGGCGCCTGTGTGATGGGCGAGCGCAAGAGGATGTTCCCCTGGCTCCTCGGCAAGGGCAATATCCATGCGCCGCCCAGAAAGCCTATCATGAAGAATAAGTCCAAGGAGCCGCCCAGGAAGAAACTGCCCTTCCAGTGAACAGGCCCTGGGCCGGGTTCAACGCCAAGGAACGCTGGAGTATTGACTGAGAGTCCGCTTTCAGGTTATTTCCTTCAAGTCTGCCTTTGAAATAAATGTTTGTGAAACATAACCATTGATTAATTATTATTCCCGAGTTGGGCTAGGAACTTCAAGATCAAAGAGATTAAAATTATAAGTAATATGAGCAGATTAATTATAAAATGCCTAAAGTATGCAATTGTTTTCTACTTTTCGGCTAAAAGACTTCCATTTGTGTTTCTTTTTAAACTGAATTATAATATAAAGACTACCAATATCTGAGGTCTTTCTGAGGGCATATCATGGTCAAAAAGCAAGTGATTGCCAGATATCATATATTTCCCGATTCAGCATTAAAATCTTAATAACTTACTTGAAAAAGATTGAAAAAAATTAGAAATAAAAAGTTGGGCAATTTTTCAAAATTTAGAAAGGGGATACATCATCTAAATTGTCAAAAATTGCCAAAAAATTAATTTCTTAAAATTTCTAAACCCAATATGCAGATTAATTACCCAACAAAAAACTAGCATAGCAAGGCTTTCCGAATTGAATTTAAGGCTGTTTTGGCTTAGTTATGATGGTTTATTCACCAAAAAATCCTAGTTTCTGAGAGTTTCTCCAGTTTCTGAAGAGGATCATGCTTTGCTGGCTTTGAAAGGCCAGTTTCTTGACAGGATCCGGCACTGCCGGCTCAAAATGGTCGGTTTCTAGAGAGAATCAGACCCTATTGGCTGTAAACGGCTACTTTCTGGACAGGATCAGGCTCTGCTGCCTCAAAATGGCCAGTTTCTGGAGAGGATCTGGCCCTGCCGCCTGTAAATGGCCAGTTTCTGGGGAGGATCAGGCTCTGCCGGCTGTAAATGCCAGTTTCTGAAATGGACCATGCCCTGCCGGCTCTAAATGGTCAGTTTCTGGAGAGGACCACCCCTTGCTGTCTCAAAATGTCCAATTTCTGAAAAGGATCAGGCCCTGCTGGCTTTAAATGGCCAGTTTCTGGAAAGAATCAGGCCCTGCCGGCTGTAAACGGTTAGTTTCTGATGAGGATCAGGCCCATCCGGCTCTAAATTGTCAGTTTTATGACAGGATCACGCACTGCCGGCTGTAAATGGCCAGTTTCTAGAGATGATCAGGCCCTGCCGGCTGTAAATAGCCAGTTTCTGGAGAGCATCAGGACCTGCCGGCTCTCAATTGCCACTTTTTGGAGAAGATTAGACCAAAAATTTGTAAATAAAGCCCAAACTTGTGCCTATTTACAAGCCTAAAAGTATGCTACACTGATTTTCAATATTTTTGTAGAATACTTTGTTGTTGCGGTTGTTGTTGTTGTTGTTGTTGTTGTTGGTGGTGCGGTTGTTGCTGTTGCAAGCCTAAAAGTATGCTACAAATAATTTTGACAAATAGTGTAGCATACTTTTAGGCTTGTTACAAGCCTAAAATGGGTCAAATTTGGGTTATTTTTGACCCTATTTAGGCTTGTAACTATTATTATTGTAATATTTTTTTTAGCATACTTTTAGGCTTGTTACAAGCCTAAAATGGGTCAAATTTGGGTTATTTTTGACCCTATTTAGGCTTGTAACTAGCCTAAAAGTATGCTAAAAAAAATATTAAAAAATAGTGTAGCATACTTTTAGGCTTGTTATAAGCCTAAAAAGGGCCATATTTGGGATATTTTTGACCCTATTTAGGCTTGTAACAAGCCTAAAAGTATGCTACAAAAAATGTTTAAAAATAGTGTAGCTGACCCTATTTAGGCTTGTAACAAGCCTAAAAGTATGCTACAAAAAATATTAAAAAATACTGTAGCATACTTTTAGGCTTGTTACAAGCCTATATAGGGTCAAATTTTGGCTAGTTTTGACCATATTTAGGCTTGTAACTAGCCTAAAAGTATGCTACAAAAAATATAAAAAATAGTGTAGCATACTTTTAGGCTTGTTACAAGCCTAAAGGCCATATTGGGCTATTTTGACCCTATTTAGGCTTGTAACAAGCCTAAAAGTATGCTACAAAAATATTAAAAAATAGTGTAGCATACTTTTAGGCTTGTTACAAACCTAAAAGGCCATATTTGGGCTATTTTTGACCCTATTTAGGCTTGTAACTAGCCTAAAAGTATGCTACAAAATATTAAAAATACTGTAGCATACTTTTAGGCTTGTTACAAGCCTAAAGGCCATATTTGGGTTATTTTTGACCCTATTTAGTCTTGTAACTAGCCTAAAAGTATACTACAAAAATTTAAAAACATAGTGTAGCATACTTTTAGGCCTGTTACAAGCCTAAAGGCCATATTTGGGCTATTTTGACCCTATTTAGGCTTGTAACAAGCCTAAAAGTATGCTACAAAAATATAAAAATAGTGTAGCATACTTTTAGGCTTGTTACAAGCCTAAAAACCAGACTATTTTGACCCTATTTAGGCTTGTAACAAGCCTAAAAGTATGCTAAAAATATTAAAAATAGTGTAGCATACTTTTAGGCTTGTTACAAACCTAAAGGCCATATTTGGGCTATTTTTGACCCTATTTAGGCTTGTAACTAGCCTAAAAGTATGCTACAAAAATATTAAAAAATACTGTAGCATACTTTTAGGCTTGTTACAAGCCTAAAGGCCATATTGGGTTATTTTTGACCCTATTTAGTCTTGTAACTAGCCTAAAAGTATACTACAAAAATTTAAAAACATAGTGTAGCATACTTTTAGGCCTGTTACAAGCCTAAAGGCCATATTTGGGCTATTTTTGACCCTATTTAGGCTTGTAACAAGCCTAAAAGTATGCTACAAAAAATATTAAAAAATACTGTAGCATACTTTTAGGCTTGTTACAAGCCTAAATACGGTAAAATTTGGGTTATTTTTGACCCTATTTAGGCTTGTAACTAGCCTAAAAGTATGCTTTAAAAATATTTAAAAATAGTGTAGCATACTTTTAGGCTTGTTACAAGCCTAAATACAAAGGTAAAATTTGGGCTATTTTTGACCCTATTTAGGCTTGTAACAAGCCTAAAAGTATGTTACAAAAAATATTGAAAAAAAGTTTGCATTCTTTTAGGCTTGTAAGTATGGTTGGTTGGACTGATCATCTCCAGAAACTGGCCATTTCCAGCCGGCAGAGCGTTATCCTATGCAGAAACTGACCACTTACAGCCGGCAGAGCCTAATCCTCTCCAGAAACTGGCTGCTTACAGCCAGCAGAGCCCAATCCTCTTCAGAAACGGCCTGTCAATAGCCGGCAGAGCACGATCCTCTTCAGAAACAGGCCATTTACAGCGGAATATGGCAACTGGTAGCCGCTGAACTCTTCGTCTAACATCTATCTCTCTCTTTGTGAACTCTCTGGATTAAAACTGTTATATTCATTTTAATCGCAGAGAAGTCATCCTCTATCTGGTTTTGTTCGCCTGGTATTTCGTTTGTATCTATATAAGACAGACACCTGAGGTCCCTGGAATATTTGGCCTATTTGAAGTCTTCTTGAGATCATCTTATAGCCAAATAGCGAGTGATTGCCAAATGTCATATGTTTTTCCCGATTCGTAATTAAAATCTTAATTCCTTAATAGTAAAATATTGAAAGAAAACTGAAAAAAAAATGTTGTCCAATTTGTCAAAATGTTATAAGGCTGTAATCATTAAAATTTTCAAAAATTGTGAAAAAATTTAATTGTCTAAATTTTTAAACTTAGTAGGCAGATTTACTAATCTAATAAAAACGAACATAAAAAAGCTATCCGAATTGAAATAAAGGCTGTTTTGGCTTAGTTATGATTATTTTTATCTTAGATTTTTCCAAAACATGATCATATATCATGTATATTTCAAAATATATTTTTAATGCAAATATGAGGTCTTCATAAGAGCCTCCTATAGCCAATAAAGGAGTGATAGCCAAAGGGGTGTAATTTCCGATTCGTCATTAAAATTGTAAACTTTTAAAACCAAATTCTTCAAAAATATCAAAAAAAAAATGTTTATTGATTTTTCAAAATGTTGTAAGGGGATACATCAGTAAACTTATCAAAAATTTAAAAGAAAAATATTTTTTTTTTAATTTCTAAACGCGGCATGCAGATTTATTTATTTACTAAAAACTAACATAAAACAGCTTTCCGAGTTGAAATTAAGGCTGTTTTGGATGAGTTATGATTATTTTTAGCTTTAATTTGTCCATAAAATTGGAATACTTTGGGAATAATGATTTTTCAAGAGATCGGCTTGATGGTCATTGCTTTAAATATCTTAAAAATTAACTTAGGAACTGACAAGCCTTAACTTACCACTCCAAACTGACTACTTATCCTAATATCTTGACTCCAAAGACTCCAAACAACAGACCCTATTGACCTACCACACAGAATAATATAAACCTCCACTCCTAAACCTAAAATGCTCCACTAAAGTATTACACACAACACTTTCTTACACCTTCAAAATTTTATTTATCCCTTCACTATTGTAAAAGTTATTTGTTTATTTTTATTTTCGTTACTGCTTCAAAATAGATTATAAAGGATGCCTTGAACTTGACTTCGCCTCCACTTCCCAGAGCTCACAGGCAATCTCCTCATTCTCTATTGAAAGTTCAGGTCGGTCGATCGCTTCAGGCTCTCAGGCCCGGTAAAAATTGTATAATTTATATATGTGAATTCTCGTGGCACTGCTCGTGGGATTATTTTACAAAATTTTTGTGCAAAGAAATTTTTGGACTCGTCAACGACCCGGTTTTTTGATTCGCGATGGCTGAGGTAGATACGAGGTGCGTCGAGAAGAAGAAGCCGGAGGAGAAGCCTGTGCAGCAGCCATGGGAGGAGGCGTTGGACTGGGACGCGTACTACAAGAACCGCGGCCTGATCAGCACCCGGCTTGGTGTCAAAAAGTCTGAGTACCTGCAGTGCTCCACCAAGCCGGATAAGAAGGACCCTAAGAAGGCGCCACCCTCTTGCTGCTCCTCTTGCCCGGTTCAGGATCGCGCCACCGTCTACATCGCCGACTGTCCGACTCCCAAAAAGAAGGGCAAGCCCAATAAGGAGTACATGCGCTGCTTCGCCGCCAACATGGTGGTCCAAAGGCTGGACATGCCCGGCTGGGAGTTCGAGTGCCCAGAGAAGCTAACGCTCAAGGCCGAAATCGCCCCCGGCTGCAAGCTCTGCCTGGACATGACTCGCTTCAATCTCAACTGCCTGCCGATGGAGGTCTTGAAGGAGTTCCAGATGGAGGCCGAGTGCCTGGCGAGGCAGCTCTCCGAGGGCGTTTGCATAACACTCTGTTACATGAAGAAGGAGATCGGTGAGTACGAGCAGCACTTAAGGAAAATGTGCAGGTCAGTACCCCGTCCTAATCCCGTCCAGGTCGTGGCGTCTACGAGGTGCCCAAGGCCGTGATCAACCGCATGATCAACCAGTTCGATGAGGTCGTGCACGATGGCAACATAGAGCTCTTCTGCCGCGGCTGTACCGTGGGCCTGGTCCGCATCCGCTTCTCCATGCTGATGCGCTGCCAGACCCTTGAAGAGTAAGTAGCGCCACGCGGGCCTGATCCCTGAATGCGATCCCTGAACCCCAATAGAGTTGCGGAAAACGGACGTTTGGCGGGCGGCCAGGAGCGGGGCTGTTGTTCGGTGGAGCGGAAGCCGGAGGCGAGGGCGGTGGGCAGCATGGACAGGAACGTGAATCCGCAGGACATTCCATTCATGGCGGAGGGCTACTCCTCCTCCTCCCTGGATCCCTGTAGGGGCTTCATGCCCAGCGACATGGAAGAGCCCTCGGAGGTTCACTCTTGTAGCGAGGATAAAGGCTTTGATTTCGACACCTGTCCGGTAGGGTTTTCATTGCATCCATAATCCATTCCTATCACCACTGATCTTCTGCAGAATCAGCCGCCGCAACTGATCGACATGGCGGGCCCCTTCCCCGTCTACTCCTGCCCCAACAATGACGACGGCTGCGTGGATGTGACAATTGAGCCCCCGGCCGGACCCTCCATGCAGTTCTCCCCGGAGCAGCGGCACGTGCTGGGTGACGGGTCCACCAACCGGCTGTGCCAGAAGCTGTCGTCGCCGAAGCTGCGCCAGATGCACATCAGCGGCACACGCTCCTGCATGCTCTGCGGCGAGGACGTGACCTGGCTGCCCAAGGTGGCCGCCTGTCCCTACTGCGGCTACAAGGCCGTGCCGGAGTTCAAGGAGCGCGAGTACGACGAGAACGCCACCGCCGAGCAGATCCTGATGGATCACCTCGACAACCCCGTGGAGGAGCTCAGCTTTGACCTCGGGTCGGTGGAGGGGTGTCCCGACAATGGAGACCAGGACGGTGCGCCGGGCAGCACCTCCGAGGCCTTCGAGGCGGTGGTCCGCGACTACCAGGCCCTGAAGCGCAGCATCCGCGAGTCCTCCAAGACCAAGGCCTGCCAGTCGGTGACCCAGAAGCAGACCAAGACGGCTGTGCACGGAGACCAGGAGCAGGACGGGCCCCGGCCGGAGGAACTAGCCAAGGTCTTTGCCGAGCTTAGAGACCTCTTCAAGGTGAATACCCTCGGCGAGGAGCAGAAAATCCAGGAAATCTGCACGGAGGCCTGCAAGCTGGCCAAAGCCAAGAAGGGCAGGAGTCGCAAAAGGGCGCAGGGTGGGCAGTCGGGCGGGGAAGCCTCCTATCACGAGGAAGTTTGCGATTTGCCCAAGAAAAGGAAGAAGCGAAGGATTCCCAAGAAGAGGACCATCAAGTCTAGGTACTACACCACCTACACTCGCCTGGACAAGCAAAAAATACGGCAGGACGCCGTCGTCGAGGAGTCGAAGGTGCCCGGCCACATGGGCTGGCTGTGGACTGCCCATCCGCTGGCCTCCAAGCCAGGCTGGCGACCAGGGGCCATCCGACGCTCCATACGCGACCTGATGAGCTACTTCCTCAAGGACTTTCCCGTGGACAGCATCCCGGTGTCCAAGTACATGTCCTACTACAAGCAGAAGCCGCCGCCGCCCACGGCGCCGACCGAGAAGGTCGACGAGCTCGTCCAGGTGCCGACGCTGCACATCGAGAAGAAGAACGACGTGTACACAATCACGCTCCGGCCGCTGAAGGAAGCGGCGACGCTGGCGCGCTCCGCCAATCCGTACGTTGACATGAAGCCCGTACAGTTCCGGATCGTGAAGAACCCGCTCCTGAAGGAGCTGCGCGACCTGAAGCGCTGCCTCAAGAACATGGGCTTCAGCAAGTGCACCTGCCACAAGCCGGTCATGCACTGCTACTGCCGCAGCTTCGTGGACAAGAAGCGCCTGGTCTACAACATCCGCAAGGAGTGCGAGCGTCGCCACATCGAGCCCTGCGAGGACGACATGGTGCTGTCGGACACCACGGACAGCGAGGCGGAGTTCGATTTCGGGGTCACTCCGCCCGCTGGCCTGATGCATCCGGAGCGACTCAAGAGCAGCCACATCAAGCACACGGAGACGCAGTACGACGAGGCCGACTGGACAGTGCCCAGCCTGTACCCGCATCCGCCCAATCCCCAGGTCCAGTTCGCCAGCTGTGTGATGGGCGAACGGAAGCAGCCCTTGAATTGGATCTACGGCAAGGGCGTCATCAAGGAAGAGCCCAAGCCGCCCAAGATGCGCAACATACCCAAGAAGGTGAAGAAGAAGAAGGTGGCGCCGGGACGCGTGGCCGGAGGATTCGCGGGGCGGGAGTACCAGGACTCGAGCATCTACAGCCGGATGAACAACAACTCTCCTCCCAAGCGACTGATAACTCCGCCCAACTACTCCACGGACTCTGAGCTTCCGCTGAGCGGCGATCACATGCGGCTCCTCGACCAAGCCGCCTATGCACCGATGGATCCGCAACGCCAGCAGCCTTGGTCCCTGGAAATGGAGAAGCAAAGGAAGCGCATACGGGTCAAGCGGCTTACCAAGAAGCTGGTCCGCTTCGATCCCACCATCGGACCGCACTCCTCGGATAGCTACATAGGCTAGGATAGCGAAGGGTCGTAAACTTATCCACATATAATCGAAAATCTCCCATCATACATGGTTTTAGCCCACCAAACAATGTTCCGATCATAAGTAGTAACCGCGTAAAATTATATGTTTTGTAATACAAAATATACAATTATTTTTAGTACTTAGCTGGGTTCTGGGATGAAGATGAGCACCGATACTACTAAGTATATAGAGCTGTTGAATTGGAAATATGATACGGTAGGAAAGACTAACACACCATTTATCTTATGACTAAAAATTCCAACCGAAAACATTTCCCATTTCCCCTTTAATACTTTTAATATCACAAAACATGGTATCAGATATTTTTTGAGTTGAAATATAAAACCACTTTATACCTAAACCGCAATTATAACTTTGCAGCCATTACGCCGCCAACTGCTTTGCTTTTCTAACCTTAAGAGACTGAGTAATGGTGAATTGAGAAATCTTAACTGCAATATGCAAATCTACTAGTATTAATAGTCTCATTGAGGTCGTTACTCCATCCCGGTTTGTTTATCTAACCTTAACACTTTAACACACATTTACCAGCTGAAGAAGGAGAAAACAAGGAAGAGTTTGAATATAATTCACAGGGGGCCTTGCTCAATGCGGATTTGTTTATCTAACCTTTGTCGCTCAGCTGGTGACATAACTGCAGCCCATCTAAGCGAGTTCACTTCACGGCGTTTGCTGAATTTTCCGGTCCATAGTCGGCCACAAATGTCTTTCTAATAAGGCGACTTTGCGGCAGATTTATAGTGCACAGAAAGAAATTTTAAAATACATTTTGCTTGTTAAAGTTTTAAAATCATGAACTTGTTTTACACAGTTTTATTGACGACTTCTTGGCGACTTGATACAAGAGGGTGCTTTTTATGGGCATCCCTGCTTCAAAATTAATTTCCCAGCTTTGCAATCGAGTAATTATTCAAATAAATACAAATAAAAAGTATTTAGAATATAAGAAATAAAAAAATAATAAACTGAAGAACTTAGCTTGCATATTTCCCTCTAAAAACTCTAAATATTAAACTTAAAGTAAGTTTCTCTGTGTACCCTCCGTTGCGGACTGTTGATCTTGCTTTATCAGAAGCGGCATCTGCGATAATATAAACCTGTTGAATCACTTTTATAAGTTTGCATGCTTTCTTTCGCTATCCTTGGCAAAAATTCGTTATCGTTATTCAATCAATCGCTGCCCATTTTCCATTTTCCGCTTGCCATTTTCCATCCCGAATTGCAGGCCACGAAGCGTTAAAGTCGCGCCAAGTTTCGGCGTCTCCGAGTTTCTGGCTAAATGAATATCATATCTTGATTGCCGGAGCGTGGGCCATGTAATTCCCAGCCGACTCCCGGGGAGCTTACAAAGCGAGCTTCGTGCTCGGGAGCGCGGCTCAGACGCATTCCAACTGCTCGGGTGACAGCATGTGCGGATTGGTGCGGATCTTGTGTCTGCTGGGAATAATGGCTCTACTTCTGCCGCTGGGCAACTTCGGAGAAAGCGTCGAGGGAGGCGACCTAATGGACCCGGTATATGGAGACTTCTATGGGAATGCCAGTGCCCCAAGGCTGCTGCGATTCCGTGACTTTGAGCCCCGAGAGTCCAGGAATGTGGTCTTAATCTCAGAGGAGGATCCCGTGCCAGGTCTAGAACGCGAGGGTCGTGGCTTTCATTTCCATGCCAGCGGCGAGGACGTGAGTGTGGAGCTGGAGTTCATTGTCCCATTCCTAAAGGTTCCCGTAAAGAGGAGCATGAACCTGGCCCGAGATGCTGTACAGAATCTCCTCAATCTACGGACGGGGGCTATTCTGAATACAGCCGTGGTGGTGGCCGCTGGAGCGGTTATAGCAGCTGTGGTGAGACTTCTCCTAGCTCCCCTGGCTATCACCTCGCTGGGCAATGGATATGGCTACAAATCAGAGCCCGGCAGAGGCAGTAAGTCGAGGTAATTAATGTGCTTAAGAGTGGATCTAACTGGAATTTGTTTTTAATAGTGCGCCGACTGACCGATGTGGTGGAGTCCCAACTGGAGGAGCACAATATCGACATGACCGTCTGTGTCCAGCAACTCATCTGCCAGTATCTGCAGCGGAATTTGTCTTCCGGTTATGCCAGGGTTCTTAATGTGCTGACGGGGTGAGTGAATCTGTTTAAAAATTCTGCAATAATTAATATTTATTACATTTTATTATATTTTTAGCTCTCCCTGGCTCCACTCCCATGTGCATGAAACTGCTGTATTTCATGCCATCCAATCCGCCAGGAGCAGTCGGAGTTGTTCCCACACATATCGCAGCTGTCGATGGCCAAAACGATTGAGCTGGACTTCGGGATCTCTACCACAAATACTGAAGTTCTTCAATGGCTAATTAATGTGTTGACTATTATAATTTTTTGTTAAGCTGATTTATTTATTTAATTTTATTTAAGCTTTAAGAGAAATACTCAATAAAAAAGAGTCTCAAATTTTAATCTTTTCTTTTTCCTTAAAATATTTTCTTCGTTGAAAATTACCTGAGATCACTGAATCAATCATTAATAGTATCACACTCTTTTCCCGCTGTTTTCTTATGTAATGAGAGTGCCGGGAAATTGGTTTAATTTCTGCCACTTCTCCGCAATTAGTGAAGGCAGTCACATGGCATCTTCCGCTTTCATCCAAAGCTCTACCTGCACTTCCTCCGGCTAATCGTTTTCGCACCTCCCAGCTGGTTATGTCACACCTCCCACTTTGTTGCATTTTGTGGCTCACGACAAGAGTGGGAACCGAACATTTAATGATCGCAGCCCAGGAGCAGCCAAGCGGCAACCGAAAAATACACAGAAAACAATGGTTTATATTTTTTGGAAGCCTAAAATAATGTTTTCCATGGATCATAAAAGATATTACCTAAATATTAAAGACAACTTAAAAATTTAATACAAGTTGGAGCTTCCTAAATAGGCAAAGAAGGTAACAATTTAGTTACCAATTTTATGTATATTATTTCATGGCTCAGTTTTCCTTTTATTTTTCCCAGTGCACAGGTAACCCATCCAAGCAGAGCGTCGACGATGGATGAAAGGTCGGTTGGTGACACCGTCTGGAAAATTAATTCAGATACCCACCAGATACGGAGCACGTCGGACCTGTAAGCGGGACAATGAAGCTTTATTACCTTACCTGCGCTCTCCTGGCCAGCTTTGCCGTCATATGGGCTGCCAGTGGCGAGGAGGAGTCGGTGGCGAATAAAAGATCGGAGAAGATGCCCAGGCAGCAGCACTTTAAGCCGAATCCTCATCATGGCCAAGGATTCAAGCTGCTGTCCTTCGATGCCGTGGGCAAGCACATAGCATTGGGTCTGGATTATTTGGTTCCCTTTCTGGAGGTTCCTGTCAAACGGAAGCGGAACGCTCCACCCAAGGTAGGTGGCGATATCTGTGACATATTTCAAGGAAAATGGAATAATTTCCTTTTCTTTAGCCCCTAGTTATAGTCAACTCTGCGGCAGTTATTAGCTGTGGTCTGGTGGTAGCCGGTGGAGTCCTGGTGGGTCACCTGATTCGAAGCATGGGACTAGAAACTATCACGGGAGACGATCACAGCCCCACTCTCGGAAATTCTTCAAAACCAAAGTCGTCGGAGGAAGAAAACATGTCCGCTTCATCCTCTTCTCAGACGTTAAGTGCTTTGAATGCCACCTTCCGAGGACTATTTGAAGAGGAGCTAAGCCTGCCCAGGATCCTTGACAACTTTAAGCTGATATATCGCAACGAAACTGGAGATCGTGTGGGTGGGTATAAGAAAGTGGGATATAACTTTAAAGCATATTTAACAATTTTAATTAAATATCTTCCTAATTAATTTCCATTTTTATTTAACCAACAATATCCTTCTCTAGCCACCAGTCTTCCCAATCTGTTGGGCACCATTGAACGCTCCTTTCTCAATAACGACGTCGATCTATCGACTTGCCTGCTGAAATCCATTTGCACTATGACCCGCAGCGCTGGGGATAAAGTGCGCCAAGGTCTGGCCTCGGATATGGAGCACCTCCTGGATGGGGCCACTAGTTGGTCCTGGCTGCTGGCCTGGCTGGAGCAGTCCGCCTTCCGGGAGGCCATCGACGCCGGCAAGGTGACGTCGCCCCAACACTGCAGCACAAAGTATCCGCAGTGCAAGTGGGCGGTTCCGGAGGATCAAATCCTGGAGCTATTTCGCAATAATGTACAGTTTAAGTAAATATTTTGTATTAAAAAAGAAACTAATAAAAAAAAAAGAAATAAATAAAACAAAGAAATGTTTTTACTAATGGGAGAATTAACTTTATTACTTAAGTTCCAGTTTAAATTAACTATATAGCTTATATAGTATAGCTAGCTTTGGATAAACAATATTTTATGTTTTTCCATTTTGCGTATAAATAAACAAACGGTTGGGGGTACCCCCTCTGGAACACGCAGCATAAAGTTGGCGTTCTAAAAAACACGATTCTTCCAAATTCACACCGCAAACGTTAAGTGTTTGCCCTTGCGCCTTGTTGATAGACATCGCAAATTATAACCTCACAGGATATTGCAATGGTTTGAACACAAAGGGCATATTAGTTGGAATCATAGGGATAGGTGGTATGAAACAACCTTCTCCTTTTAATTCATCTGATAAGATAGTAGCTTCAATCAAATTTGGCAATAACTTTTTTACTGCCAATCTGGTGCCATTACACAGTTTTGGTGGATTAATATTTCGCAATAATATAATAAAAGAACCAACTTTCAGATTCAAGCAATGCGGTGGCATACCTCCCGGTTCCATTATGCAGCTCCTGCTGCCCGCTTTTTGCCCGCTGCCAAAAGTCATTTTCAAGCAATTGGCCTGGCTGGCAAAGCAATGCGGAGGGGGTTTCCAAGCTCGGAGCCGAAATGGCAATAAATGGCCTGACTCTACTTCTTCTATGGGATATAGAAAAATTTTTAAACTCTTTAAGTGTCGCGGAAGTATCGCGGAAGTGTCGCGGAAGTATCGCGGAAGTGTCGCGGAAGTATCGCGGAAGTGTCGCGGAAGTGTCGCGGAAGTATCGCGGAAGTGTCGCGGAAGTATCGCGGAAGTGTCGCGGAAGTATCGCGGAAGTGTCGCGGAAGTGTCGCGGAAGTATCGCGGAAGTGTCGCGGAAGTGTCGCGGAAGTATCGCGGAAGTATCGCGGAAGCGTCGCGGAAGTATCGCGGAAGTGTCGCGGAAATGTCGCGGAAGTATCGCGGAAGTATCGCGGAAGTGTCGCGGAAGTGTCGCGGAAGTGTCGCGGAAGTGTCGCGGAAGTATCGCGGAAGTATCGCGGAAGTGTCGCGGAAGTATCGCGGAAGTATCGCGGAAGTGTCGCGGTGTATCGCGGAAGTGTCGCGGAAGTATCGCGGAAGTATCGCGGAAGTGTCGCGGAAGTGTCGCGGAAGTATCGCGGAAGTGTCGCGGAAGTGTCGCGGAAGTATCGCGGAAGTGTCGCGAAAGTGTCGCGGAAGTATCGCGGAAGTGTCGCGGAAGTAACGCGGAAGTGTCGCGGAAGTATCGCGGAAGTGTCGCGGAAGTATCGCGGAAGTGTCGCGGAAGTGTCGCGGAAGTATCGCGGAAGTGTCGCGGAAGTGTCGCGGAAGTATCGCGGAAGTGTCGCGGAAGTATCGCGGAAGTGTCGCGGAAGTGTCGCGGAAGTATCGCGGAAGTGTCGCGGAAGTGTCGCGGAAGTATCGCGGAAGTGTCGCGGAAGTGTCGCGGAAGTATCGCAGAAGTGTCGCGGAAGTATCGCGGAAGTGTCGCGGATGTATCGCGGAAGTGTCGCGGAAGTGTCGCAGAAGTATCGCGGAAGTGTCGCGGAAGTATCGCGGAAGTGTCGTGGAAGTGTCGCGGAAGTGTCGCGGAAGTATCGCGGAAGTGTCGCGGAAGTATCGCGGAAGTGTCGCGGAAGTGTCGCGGAAGTATCGCGGAAGTGTCGCGGAAGTATCGCGGAAGTGTCGCGGAAGTGTCGCGGAAGTATCGCGGAAGTGTCGCGAAAGTGTCGCGGAAGTATCGCGGAAGTGTCGCGGAAGTAACGCGGAAGTGTCGCGGAAGTATCGCGGAAGTGTCGCGAAAGTGTCGCGGAAGTATCATGGAAGTGTCGCGGAAGTAACGCGTGTCGCGGAAGTATCGCGGAAGTGTCGCGGAAGTATCGCGGAAGTGTCGCGGAAGTGTCGCGGAAGTATCGCGGAAGTATCGCGGAAGTGTCGCGGAAGTGTCGCGGAAGTATCGCGGAAGTGTCGCAGAAGTATCGCGGAAGTGTCGCGAAAGTGTCGCGGAAGTATCGCGGAAGTGTCGCGGAAGTAACGCGGAAGTGTCGCGGAAGTATCGCGGAAGTGTCGCGGAAGTATCGCGGAAGTGTCGCGGAAGTGTCGCGGAAGTATCGCGGAAGTATCGCGGAAGTGTCGCGGAAGTGTCGCGGTGTATCGCGGAAGTGTCGCGGAAGTATCGCGGAAGTATCGCGGAAGTGTCGCGGAAGTGTCGCGGAAGTATCGCGGAAGTGTCGCGGAAGTGTCGCGGAAGTATCGCGGAAGTGTCGCGAAAGTGTCGCGGAAGTATCGCGGAAGTGTCGCGGAAGTAACGCGGAAGTGTCGCGGAAGTATCGCGGAAGTGTCGCGGAAGTATCGCGGAAGTGTCGCGGAAGTGTCGCGGAAGTATCGCGGAAGTGTCGCGGAAGTATCGCGGAAGTGTCGCGGAAGTAACGCGGAAGTGTCGCGGAAGTGTCGCGGAAGTGTCGCGGAAGTATCGCGGAAGTGTCGCGGAAGTATCGCGGAAGTGTCGCGGAAGTGTCGCGGAAGTGTCGCGGAAGTATCGCGGAAGTGTCGCGGAAGTGTCGCGGAAGTATCGCGGAAGTATCGCGGAAGTATCGCGGAAGTGTCGCGAAAGTGTCGCGGAAGTATCGCGGAAGTGTCGCGGAAGTATCGCGGAAGTGTCGCGGTGTATCGCGGAAGTGTCGCGGAAGTATCGCGGAAGTATCGCGGAAGTGTCGCGGAAGTGTCGCGGAAGTATCGCGGAAGTGTCGCGGAAGTGTCGCGGAAGTATCGCGGAAGTGTCGCGGAAGTATCGCGGAAGTGTCGCGGAAGTATCGCGGAAGTGTCGCGGAAGTGTCGCGGAAGTATCGCGGAAGTGTCGCGAAAGTGTCGCGGAAGTATCGCGGAAGTGTCGCGGAAGTATCGCGGAAGTGTCGCGGTGTATCGCGGAAGTGTCGCGGAAGTATCGCGGAAGTATCGCGGAAGTGTCGCGGAAGTGTCGCGGAAGTATCGCGGAAGTGTCGCGGAAGTGTCGCGGAAGTATCGCGGAAGTGTCGCGAAAGTGTCGCGGAAGTATCGCGGAAGTGTCGCGGAAGTAACGCGGAAGTGTCGCGGAAGTATCGCGGAAGTGTCGCGGAAGTATCGCGGAAGTGTCGCGGAAGTATCGCGGAAGTGTCGCGGAAGTATCGCGGAAGTGTCGCGGAAGTGTCGCGGAAGTATCGCGGAAGTATCGCGGAAGTATCGCGGAAGTGTCGCGGAAGTGTCGCGGAAGTATCGCGGAAGTATCGCGGAAGTGTCGCGGAAGTGTCGCGGTGTATCGCGGAAGTGTCGCGGAAGTATCGCGGAAGTATCGCGGAAGTGTCGCGGAAGTGTCGCGGAAGTATCGCGGAAGTGTCGCGGAAGTGTCGCGGAAGTATCGCGGAAGTGTCGCGAAAGTGTCGCGGAAGTATCGCGGAAGTGTCGCGGAAGTAACGCGGAAGTGTCGCGGAAGTATCGCGGAAGTGTCGCGGAAGTATCGCGGAAGTATCGCGGAAGTGTCGCGGAAGTGTCGCGGTGTATCGCGGAAGTGTCGCGGAAGTATCGCGGAAGTATCGCGGAAGTGTCGCGGAAGTGTCGCGGAAGTATCGCGGAAGTGTCGCGGAAGTGTCGCGGAAGTATCGCGGAAGTGTCGCGAAAGTGTCGCGGAAGTATCGCGGAAGTGTCGCGGAAGTAACGCGGAAGTGTCGCGGAAGTATCGCGGAAGTGTCGCGGAAGTATCGCGGAAGTGTCGCGGAAGTGTCGCGGAAGTATCGCGGAAGTGTCGCGGAAGTGTCGCGGAAGTATCGCGGAAGTGTCGCGGAAGTATCGCGGAAGTGTCGCGGAAGTGTCGCGGAAGTATCGCGGAAGTGTCGCGGAAGTGTCGCGGAAGTATCGCGGAAGTGTCGCGGAAGTGTCGCGGAAGTATCGCAGAAGTGTCGCGGAAGTATCGCGGAAGTGTCGCGGATGTATCGCGGAAGTGTCGCGGAAGTGTCGCAGAAGTATCGCGGAAGTGTCGCGGAAGTATCGCGGAAGTGTCGTGGAAGTGTCGCGGAAGTGTCGCGGAAGTATCGCGGAAGTGTCGCGGAAGTATCGCGGAAGTGTCGCGGAAGTGTCGCGGAAGTATCGCGGAAGTGTCGCGGAAGTGTCGCGGAAGTATCGCGGAAGTGTCGCGGAAGTGTCGCGGAAGTGTCGCGAAAGTGTCGCGGAAGTATCGCGGAAGTGTCGCGGAAGTATCGCGGAAGTGTCGCGGAAGTGTCGCGGAAGTGTCGCGGAAGTATCGCGGAAGAGTCGCGGATGTATCGCGGAAGTGTCGCGGAAGTGTCGCAGAAGTATCGCGGAAGTGTCGCGGAAGTATCGCGGAAGTGTCGCGGAAGTGTCGCGGAAGTGTCGCGGAAGTATCGCGGAAGTGTCGCGGAAGTGTCGCGGAAGTATCGCGGAAGTATCGCGGAAGTGTCGCGGAAGTATCGCGGAAGTGTCGCGGAAGTATCGCGAAAGTATCGCGGAAGTGTCGCGGAAGTATCGCGGAAGTGTCGCGGAAGTGTCGCGGAAGTGTCGCGGAAGTATCGCGGAAGTATCGCGGAAGTATCGCGGAAGTGTCGCGGAAGTATCGCGGAAGTATCGCGGAAGTGTCGCGGAAGTGTCGCGGAAGTATCGCGGAAGTGTCGCGGAAGTATCGCGGAAGTGTCGCGGAAGTATCGCGGAAGTGTCGCGGAAGTGTCGCGGAAGTGTCGCGGAAGTGTCGCGGAAGTGTCGCGGAAGTATCGCGGAAGTGTCGCGGAAGTATCGCGGAAGTGTCGCGGAAGTGTCGCGGAAGTGTCGCGGAAGTATCGCGGAAGTGTCGCGGAAGTGTCGCGGAAGTATCGCGGAAGTATCGCGGAAGTGTCGCGGAAGTATCGCGGAAGTGTCGCGGAAGTATCGCGAAAGTATCGCGGAAGTGTCGCGGAAGTATCGCGGAAGTGTCGCGGAAGTGTCGCGGAAGTGTCGCGGAAGTATCGCGGAAGTATCGCGGAAGTGTCGCGGAAGTATCGCGGAAGTATCGCGGAAGTGTCGCGGAAGTGTCGCGGAAGTATCGCGGAAGTGTCGCGGAAGTATCGCGGAAGTGTCGCGGAAGTATCGCGGAAGTGTCGCGGAAGTGTCGCGGAAGTGTCGCGGAAGTGTCGCGGAAGTGTCGCGGAAGTATCGCGGAAGTGTCGCGGAAGTTTCGCGGAAGTGTCGCGGAAGTGTCGCGAAAGTGTCGCGGAAGTATCGCGGAAGTGTCGCGGAAGTATCGCGGAAGTGTCGCGGAAGTATCGCGGAAGTGTCGCGGAAGTGTCGCGGAAGTATCGCGGAAGTGTCGCGGAAGTGTCGCGGAAGTGTCGCGGAAGTGTCGCGGAAGTATCGCGGAAGTGTCGCGGAAGTGTCGCGGAAGTATCGCGGAAGTGTCGCGGAAGTATCGCGAAAGTATCGCGGAAGTGTCGCGGAAGTATCGCGGAAGTGTCGCGGAAGTGTCGCGGAAGTATCGCGGAAGTGTCGCGGAAGAGTCGCGGACATATTGCGTACATCATTCCAATGTATTCGTACATACCATAATCAATCTGACTGTTGTAATTAAAAGCAGCATTTATCATTTCAGCAAAAACAGCACGACGTATTCCTGATCCCCGTAAAAGATTCAGTACAGGTACGGGGTCAACAGATCTATTTCGTGCATTACCTTCATCTGCAGTCCGTGATCGTCTTTGTAATACCGCATTTGTACTACGCATTCGCCTACCTATATCTGCTCGTCTAGGTCGTGCCCCTTTTTTTCTTCATATAAAAAAGAGAAAATGAGAAAAGTACACGCACATATATGTATATAGTACATTTTAACATTTCTAGACTCACCATTTATACGAACGACAGGAAATGTTTGACGAAAATTACCTGATAAATAATATTAAAGCAGCTGACCGTAAACATTGCAAAAAATGTAATAACTGAAGAACCGCTAAACCAATTATATGCAAACTTTACAAATCCCATCTACTAAGTAGTCCGATCAAAGCCTAAGAAATTTTTAAACTTTTTGACTAAAAGACTTCCGTTTATGTTTTTTTGTTATCATTTGATTTTATGTCTTTCTGAATGCATATCAAATGATAGTCAAATGCAGTATATTTTCTGATTCGCTATAAAAATCTCAATCAATTAAAAATAAAACATTGCAAAAATTTGCAAAAAAAAAGACGATTTTTAAAAATTTCATAATTTTATCACAAAAATTCTCAAAAATTGAAAACAAATTTTTTGTAGTTTCGTAAGTTGAAATGCAGATAAATTATACGAATAAAAACTAACATAGAGAAGCTTGGATTAGTTATGAATATTTTGAGCTTAGATTTATCCAACAAATTTGGAATCTCTGGTTAATGGTTTTTTAAGAGTTCAGCTCTAGCGCTTTCAAGCCTTAAATACTTTTAATATTTTCAATATAATATATTAAAAGAAATTAGTTTATTAAAATTTTTAACTAATTTAAAAAAGAAAAACCTTTTTTCTTACCTTCATGGACTACTAATTTTACTTTACATTTTACATACCAATGTTACACACCCAATTAAAATGGTTCGTGTCTAACAGCAGGTGGCGAATTCACAATTCACGGCGAATTTATCATTAAAAAATATATATTCTCAATCCGCATTATTAGCAATAATACACCATATCCTGAAAAAAAACCCAACGCATTAAGAAAAATTTTTTAACAGATTTTTCTGCATGCAACTTTCATCGAAATGAATTTCTGTATTTATTTGCCAATTAATATTATAAAATAAAAACAATAGTTGAATATAAACACTGAACATTGATTGAATTTGGATTAAAGCAAGCATTCGTTTTGTATGATGCGGCGCCTTAAACAGAGAACTAAAAACTAGTTTACATCAAGAATCAAGGTAAGAATCATTGAGAGAAACAAATATTGAGAGGTAAATGGGAACGAAATCGACACAAAAAGTTATTAATTAATTGATAGAAATGCACAAGGTATATAGCCTGGAGTTAAGAATTGGGTAAAGATTTTCACTTAGTTCAAAATAATTAAAGTTAAGGTATTTGTAAATTGAAAACATTGAAAATTATGACTTAAATTACTAAGTATTACATAAATGTATATATTTTTTTTGGGTTTTTTTTTTTTTTTAGTTTCTTCTAGTAATTATATTTATTGTAAAACATGTTCAAAAACTCTTCTTTTTTTGTCGTCACAGCTTTTGCGCTTGAAAGTTATGAAAACGGGAATACAACCATCACCAAAAAACTTGTTTGAGCCTTTCTTTTTCTAGCGGAAAAACCATGAACATTTTTCTAACATTTTCAATTTTTTCGTTTACGTAATTTGTTAATCCTTTTCGACTGGTTGCTCCTTGCTCCTCTTCCACTGTTTTTCACTGTGTAAAAACTAAATTATATAAGTGTATATTATTCTTCGTCTGTTCTAGGCAGTTAACATGGCTACAAAACTATTCAAGTGTGATTAAACCCTTCCTGTTTGTAAAAGTGTCGGTTAGCTTGGGACTGGGGATGGGGACAGGGATGGGCATGGGGTCCTGTCGGTTGCTACTCTCGCACAAGGCTCAAAATCAATCTTTTGGTTAGCTTCCTCTTTGATTCTCAGTTTAATTTCAGTTTCCCCTCAAAAATGCCATCGTCTTAGAAATGCAGTGCATGCCGGGGATCAAGGGGATCCGCCGCCGTGTCCTAGGCAATCTCCGACCAGCCCAGGACCTGCTCCAGCTGGTTGTCGCTGAACTCGAAGCCGCCCTCGACCATAATGTAGTCATCGTTGCACAGATCCATCATGGCCGGCGTGTGCAGCAGCGGATTGCTGCTGTCCAGGAAGGATATGGAGGTCTTCCTGCTGGGCGCGTTGCTACTGGATCCGCCCTCGAGGTCCTCATCTCCGGTCTGCACCAGAGACGGCACCACATCCAGTGGTGGAGGCGGCTCACTTGAGGCCCTCGACTCCATGGCGTTCCTCTTGCGTGGCGAGCCCGTTGAAGATCCATCCACTAGACTGTTCTCGTCGATGCCACTGTCGCTGGAGGCATCTGTGTCGCAGCCCGTCAGGCCGGGGGGCACCGAGTCATCCAGGGAGACCACCGACCCGGTGTCACAGTCAACACCGCCGCCGCCACCGGCATCGGAGCCACCAAAGACCGGTGACAGCTGGAAATTGGTGCCGCTAATCAGCGGGTTGTGATGGTAGTTCCTCAGCACCGTCGATGTGGAGGTGTGACAGTGCAGGGGCAGGCCGTACTTGCCCAGATCGAGTGATTGGGATTCCAGGGAGTTGTCATCAATCATCATGGGCTCGGATTCGCTAGCCTGCTTTATGGGGGGCGGAAAAAGAAGGGAAGAAAAGAGGATACAAATTAGTAACGTGTTTGTTTTTAGTTGATAAAAAATAAGGAAGAAAGAGGATAAAGCATTATATTTTTCAAATAATTTATAAAATCAAAGCAATAAATCTTTTAAAACAAAGTAAAATATCAAGTCATTTCTGCAATATCCTCTTTAAACATTAATAAATTGCCAGCAGGAAGCACCTCACAGCTGGGAATAATTTCCCTGTATTACAACCACAAATTTACTTAAATAAATGGATCGATTTTCATAATAGCCCTAACTTAATCTTAGCTTATTGGTATTCATTATGAATGACCTACAATTGAAATTACAATTACGTTTAAGTACACAAATCTGAGCGTAAATTAAATTAAATTAACCAATTTGCAGCTTAATTACTCCCCGAATCCCCCAGCAACCGACGAGTGAGTCCCCAAAGTGCGTAACTCTTGAACTGTCTTCCGTTCCTATTTCCCTATTTCTATGCAAATGCTGGGCTATTAACTCGATGAAACCTGTGATACACTCGTACCTCCAGAGCCTGGCCAAAATTGAGCGGAAAAACGCGGCTAAGCCGATGTCATGAAAATGTTTAAAGTCACCGAAGACACGCTGCTCTCAAGCCCAAAAGTCCCTGTGGAAAAGCCCCGGGAAGGCTAGCAGCAACCACAGCAGGAAGCTCTCAAGCCAAGCCGATAGACCACCCAAAAAACGGGGGGCAGGCCACAATAAATCATATTTTAATGATGGCTGGGAATGGGTCCTGCTGCTGCTGCCCCTCCTCGTTGAAACAGAATCCAGCGGCGGGACATTATTATGCTTTGGATTTCGGATTGACACAAAGAATGCTCCGCCTCTACTTTCGCTTTCGTGCTGGGCAGCAACCAGTCACCAGTCAAGCAGTCCGTTCCCATTTTCAATCCCGCCCAGACATCCTGACAGGAAGCGGTGGGGAATACATCAGATGAGATAGGCAGCTTGCATTTTTTCTAGCACAGAAAAATAACAGCAGATTCCTAATTCTATCAGCATTATTCCATAAAATTGATTTACTATTAAAATTGTGACTAAATGTAATCTATATTCGGAGAAAAGGGAAACAGGGGTAAATCTCACTCAAATATTAAAGAAATCTATTAGAAATATTTCTCCGAATTGGAATTGCAACAATTTCCCTCAGTGCCAGCTCTGACAACGGCCGATGACGAAGATAAAGTTGCCAAAAATAACTACCCCGACGGGTGTGACGATGTGTCCGCTGGGTTAGAGTTCAAGTGCAGTCTGGTGAACTCTCTGTTTGCAATGCTTTCATCGCGGACTTCTCACTCTCCATCCGCCTGCAACTACGGCTAATTGCAGCAATTATGGGACGACGAAAGCGAAAGTGCTGTAAGACGAGCGATGGACAAACACACAAAAATCCCAGCCGGAGGAGAACAAAGAAAGTAAGAGTTCCAGTTCCAGCTAAGGATTCTGTTCGCTCCTGAGGGCATGTACATATCATCATCATCGTGGGCGAAGGGAAAAAAAACCTACAAGCCGACAGGGCGTATGCGTAACGAATGTGGCACGCGCACTGCCCCCTCAGGACATCGAGGGAGCCGTCGGGTAATAGGTTTATTGTTTGATATATTGTAGGCCCTGCCCGCATGGACATATATCCCCCCAATATGCTCTAATAAATTATTAAAGGCAATTGGCAAAACGAAACTATTAGATAAAGGCAACTGGCAGCAGGTCGTCTTCCGGAAATGCCAAGGCATTACAATAATTGGCAATCGTCCTGCGACTCCTCCGTCACTTTGATGTCTTAGTCCGGGTCTTAGTCTTTATGGCGGATCCTTCTTTCCGGCCTTCTGCTGAGTTAGCTCCTCTAAGACGGCGGCGGCCCCGTTTAAAGCCGTCTAATTGGATTTTTCCTTTTTTATGGCATCGCATTTCATCGACACCACAGCGCCACCAGGCCAGGCTACGTGCCACGCCCACGGACTCACGAAAGTCCAATAGAAAAACAAAAGCAATTAAAGCGAAACTTTGCTTTCACTTTGCCACGGTGCTGCTGCTGCCTTGAAAGCAGCCAAGTTTCTACAGAAAAATCTGCTGTCACCGCATAATAAAGGCAAAAGTAGGCAACAAATGTGCTTAAGGACCAGTGCTCCTATTCCTCCTCCTGCGCCTTCGCGAAGGACTCTACAGTAACGCTTTTTCCTTTTAAATTCGACACTCGTTGCGCAACGACTCCAGGGAATACGCAATTGCTGCGGGCACGAAAGGATTGGCATTTGGTCCTCCATTGCGTAACCAGATGAAACTGAAATTGGAATTGAAAACTGAACCTGCGGTCCGAAATCAATAAGCAACAAACTTGAATAACTCAACCAGTCGGGCAGGAAGGCAGTCAAGGAGGCAACGTGACGTATACGTAATGCAATTGTCGCCAGGCATATTTCCATCTCGAAAAACAAAAAGAAAGAAATCCTTTGGAATCTTGGCAACTTTAATAGAAGACTTTGTTATACCCTTGCAGGTTGAAACAAAAAGATACAAGTCTTCAGTGTGCGCATAACAGCGCCTGTTGTGCGCACAGCACTAGTAAATGACCTACTGTAATTTAATGGAGTAAATATTTCAATAATAACATAATTTGTATACCGGCAACAGTCGCTGTTTTTCACAGTCGAATCATAAAACTGTAAACAGCACACCTTCAGGGCATAACAGCCCCTGTTGTGTGCAACAGCACATATTATGCACATAACAGCATGACTAAACGTCTCCAAAATATACACAATAATCAATGAAATAAACAAAACATTCTGAAACTAAGAAAAATTCTAATAACAGCGCCTGATATTGGAATAATAGCAAATTTTAAACTCGTAACCGCTCGTTTTGTGTGCACAACAGCCACTGTTACCTCTAGCAAGGGTATTAGAAATATAATGCGCAGGTTTCAGGCTACATAAGATAGGCAGAAGATGTCGCGGAATTTAATTTCGCCTCAGCGCTCGTGTGTGACGCAAATTCGTCATTTATTTACAGGCGAAACGAAGCGAAAGATTTAAATTTGGGCCCCGAAAGTGAAATGAAAATCTCGAAATAAGGACTTAAGTTAGCCGTGTGTAAGTGTGTGCTCCGCATACTTAAGTGCTCGAACAGAACAGGAATCTGAATCCAAATCCAGATCCAGGACAGGCAAAAGTTTGTCGGCAGGCAACTTGATTAGCTGGCAGAGCAGCATCATTTATTCCAATCAAAAGATTTTAATAAATTGCCAGTCAGTCGAGGCAAATACAATGGCGAATGGAGATTAATCAATTCCCAGGCTGGCCTGTCAATACAAATATGCTCGAGGGCCCAATGTATGCACATAAATCGAAATCCTGCTCCGAGGAGGAAAAGTTGTAAACAGAGCAGGAACAGCGACGCCTTCTCATACTCCCCAAAAAGAAAAACACAGAAATTTCCCCGCTCTGAGACTCTTTTGGATAAATTTCATATCTTATCTGGCTGGTTCGACGTTGATTCGACGGGGGATTCGGCTTTATTTATTATCGGATTTATTGGATTTACTAAAATATTTATTAAAAGTTTATTAAAATACTTTATAATCCACAGATATCGTATCATATCATATGCCATATCGTATCGTACGTACTACATTCGCATGTATATGTATAAGTTGCTTAACATCTTGTATATAATATATATTTATTTATTTATTTATGTATATAGGTGTATATATGTATAATATTGCATACTTTGCGGCGTTTACACACTAGTTTGCCTTACATAGCGCATCGATTCGATTCGATTCGATACGTTTCGAGTCTAATTCAAGGCTAGTTTCTTCGCTCTACGCATTCAAATTACGCTAACATCTTGTGGGGATTGGAGGTATTCTCGGTGTTGTGTTGTGTTGTGTGTGGAGTGTGTGTACTGGGTTCTAGTTGGGTTTAAGCAGCTTAGTCTGCAGACAAGGCTCACAAATAATTGCTGCAAATTAACCGGCGGAGAAAGGTTCAAGATTGCGTTGGCAAGGCAAATAAAAGCAATGCCCCATGAAAGTGACTCCACATCGCCTCTCCGCCAATGTTTTCGCCTTTGACAAATGAGCCCCGAGGCGGGGTCCTGTTCAAAGGTTACACTTGTAGACACAATTCCCGACCTGTTGATTCCGGCAATCATAATATAATTTTGCATAATGTAAGCACAATTAATCAAGGCGGCGGGCAAACGAGGCGAGTGAGTCACCAGGCTTGATGAGAGGAGCTCGGAATGAACTTCAAATTGACTGAATCATAAGGGGAAGTCGGCTCAGTCCTGGCAGCAGGAACATTAATCAAAATCAGCCGGTTGCCAAATCAATTGCAACGGAGCACAAAGTGCTTGTCACCTTTGCCTTGACTTCTCCCTTGAGTTATGAAGATGAGTTGGCCGAAATCGAAGTCGGGAGCTACTGTAAACGGATATGTCGTGTGTCGGTGTCGCTTGTCTTCATATTTGCTGATAAAGTTGCACAATAAATCTGTATTTTGTTTAAGGGGGAAGGCTGCCTGCTTGCTTGCTTTCTTGCTTGACTTACTTCTCACAAAATTTCACTAAATTTACTTTACTTTTTCATTTTCTTTACTTTACTGAAGCTTTCTCCGAGGTATTGGATAGAAAAACTCTGCTGACGCACATAAGTAGGCTATAAAAATTACACAACATTTACTTTAGTTTTACTTTAGTTTAATTTTTACTTGCTCTAGACTTGCGTTAGCTTTAATTTAGTTTTAGTTTTGGTTTTAGCTTTAGGTTAGCTTTAGATTTAGCCCTAGTTTTTAGTTAGTTAGTTAATTCATTGCTATAAATGCGAGACACACACAACAAGAATTTTGGAGGTAGTAAAAAACGCTCGTTATCAAAGGGGTTTCGCGCACACAACATTCACTAAGGTGTATTGAACTATCAAAAGTCGGAGTAGGCATATGTTCTTTAGGATAGAGGTATATGTATTGTATGTATATTTTAGTTAATGTTATATGTATACACGAGGTATGTATGTATGCGGCGCGGGGAGTCCCCGCGACCTACACGATCGTACTTATGCATGTACTGAGGTATATGTGGTATATTTGTGGTATTGTATGTACTTTCTGTTCGATTCTCGTTCTCGGTTTGATATATATCGTTCCCGTTCCCGATTTTGCACTCCGTCGCGATAAAGCTAGCCATTATCTTTCCCTCCCTCCTCTCTCTCTCTCTCTTTCATACGTAACACGCGAAAAACTTCAACTAAATGTGATGATTGGGATCCGTGTGATACAAAGTCTAATACCAAGTCGTTATCGTTACCGATATCGTTATTGTTACTGTTGTTTATCGTTAGTCGATTCGAATTTGACTTGCCCGGGGGTTGCGTTAATACTATTATCGATATCGATATCAAATATAGCTAAATATTAGGCCAATTACTCACTAAACTCCCCGTGTCTGGGAGACCTATAGTTTAAGTTTAGTTAAAGCCACATCGATTAATTTTTGAGAGTTGTCGTCTGGTGTTTTTGTATCCTCCTCCGTCGATATATCCTTGCTTGCTATTTACATCCCTGCTTAGCGCTATGTGTATATAATTTTTCAGAGTTTTCGGCTCGCAGTCTTTTCGGGCTATATATTTAATTATTCGAGTATTCTCAAGTCCCCTCCGTGGATCTGGAGCTCTGACTAAATGATTATCGAGAGGAATATATATGCTAGGTTAGTGACTAGGACTACTAACTCGAGGATTGCTTGTCATTTTTCTAAACAGTATAATTTCCTAAAATGGGCTTGGTTTTATTTTATTTTCTGTTGTTTCTATTTTTTGGCCTTCGTTTCTGAGGTTGATGTCTGATCCGGAGGTAGTATCGGTTTCAGTTTCAGTTTCATCTTTTGATTTCGCCACGCACGAGGTAAATGCGGTTCCCGATCTGATTCTGCTATGAATTTTTCTATTGGTCCAAAGAGCTTTGTCCTGGGCACAAAACAAAAGTCGGGGAAACTCGGGGAAAACTCAGGAAAACAGGAACAGAAAACAGTAACAAAGTAAATAAAGTAAATGATGCATGGCAGGGGCGCTGTGGCTCCTAAGTAGGCAGCAAATATTTGGCCACGTACACACATGTGTCGCCCAGAGAGAGAATAATGCAAATTGGGGTTCCCAACGAAGCTGCAGCCAATTACGGCGATTCATTAATGCAGGGACTTTTTGGACACCGGAAAAGTGCCAGCCGTGACGCAAACTTTTTGGGCCCAGAGTGGGCGGCTCGTGTAGGCCATAAAACCGGCAGGGCACAACCCGGGACTCTCGAGTATATAAGAGACACGTGCCGCACACACCACAACAAAAGAGAGTCCTGCTCGCGCCGCTCTTTCGCTTAAATGAAAGTGAAAGTGAGAGTGAAAGCGAAAGTGGGAGCCGAGAGCGAAGAGCGTCAGCTGTGCGCAGCGGAAGGGAAATATAGCTGGCAAAGGGATAGACCCTGGATGGGTCGTGGAGGTGCAAAATCAATACTCAAGCTAGAATGCGGCACGCGCTGCCTCCGGCTCTTATCGGAATGTCAAAGTGGGAGTAGGAGGGAGTAGGAGCAGGCTCAAGGAGTAGGCCTGAATCCCAACTCAATGGCCTGGCTAAAGTAGTGTCAATAGTGGGTGTTTTCGGGCATTTTAAATTCAGTTTTTCCCCTCAACCCCGAAAAAGAGGCTTAAGTTGCGTGTAAATTTGTTTGCCAGCTGGATATTTATGATTTCGGATCCTTTAGGAGCCATCGATGTGCGTCAGACACGCCATCCAGAAAGTTAATTAAGCTGCCAGAACTCCCACAACCGCCCATACCTTGTATGTAGGTCAGTACACGATGAAAAATCAATATTGAAATATACAAGGATACAAAAATCAAAACAAACACAGCAATAGATAATGTTTTTCGTCATTTTTTTTTTTGTTTCTTTCATTCGTCTTGGAAAATGTATGTACTTCTCCGTCGTTTAGGTTTAAGGTTTTTAAGGCTTATAGAAAACAAAAACAAAAGGAACTACAAACTAAATTAAAAACGAAAACTAATTAGAATCGAAAAGCTAAAAAGCTGCTGCTAATGCCAGGTTAAAGCTTCAGTGGCGACCCGAGGTTTTGTTCTATATACGCACTATATATCCATATAACTATGTCTAGGTTTTACGCTCTATATGTATATATAATATATATGTGTGCGATGGAGAACGCTCGCTACACGAGGATTGTTCTTTAATTGCTAATAGTTGCTCTATGTATATATGTTTATAGTTTCTTGACTCTCCACTAGTAGTTAGTGTGCTTTTCTTTTACTTTTAACGTTTTTTCTTATAGGTTTTCCTCCTTTTATTTCTTTTCCTTTTTGTACCTTCAGCGCTCGAATTTCGGTTATCAATTTTGCTACTTTTTTGTTCACAAACTTGGACAATTTACATGGTTTTCTTTTCAACAAAAAGGCCAAAACTGAACTCGAAACAAACGCTTCCTGGCTGTCTTTGAATATTATTTAAAATCCAGCTCCCTGCTGCAGTCAAAGCTTACACATCTAACAAATTGCTCGAATAAGTTAACAGAAATCAAAGGGGGGGATGCTAAGGAAAGTAAGCCTGATGTGTGCCTGATGGGAACTCAATCAATCAATCAATCAATCGGCAAAAGCAAATGTTATCACAGTAAAAAAACTTAAAGTTGCCGTATTTTGAATTTGTTTTTTTTATAAAGTTTACAATTTTATTGCAATCGTTCTCTGATTCTCGCGTTCCTAAACTACGTCCGGCGGATCCGCTGTGATGCTCTCTCCTCTCTAGTTAACTAGAACTAGCTCGTATAATCCTACCGATCCTTGGGTTTATGTACAACAGAATTATTTGCTCAACAGAACAGAAGAATTAACAACATGCTGCTTAGGCTTACGGCTAGGGCTTAGGGTCAAACTTAAAAAGAAATCAACAAATTGCGCCAAGCTACAAACTTAAGGTTACACTCAGCACTATTTTAAATAGTCTACGAAATTTATAATTTTAAAGTCCATCTCTTACACAACTAGACTAGGAGCTATCCGCTATATATATGCTATATATCTAACCACTATCGAGACTACGTCCTAAGGTCCTAAACGTCCTAACTGCCTAGGTTTAGGGACTACAGAAAACGGACTAAAACTAGGCCCGCCGCCGCCTTCCTCTCGCAGCGGGAGGAGGTTGCTTTGTTGGTTACACTTTACAGTTTACAATATATATATAAGTTTTGATGTTCAGTTATATAAAATCGATCCATTTACAAAAGACAAATTGTAGAAATGGGCTTGTCGTCCATGCATTCGTCGCTTTTCTTGCTCGGTTTGCTTTGGGTTAATCATAGCCGGCTGTGGGGTGCTTCCATTAGCTAATTGAGAGGCGGGTGGTGAAGGTCTCTAGCCAGACTCTAGACCTTGGCCAGCTGCTTCTTGGGCCGCATGGGCACAATGCAGTAGCCGGCACTTACATCGCGTCCGCTGACCAGCAGGTTCTTCAGCACCGAGTTGGACTGCTGTTGCTGCTGCTGCTGCTGTTGCTGCTGCTTCTGCTGCTTGCTCTCCGCCGCCTGTTGCTGCCAGCGCTCGCTGCCCGCCCGCTTGGTGGCCTGATTCTGCTGCACCTGATCCTTGCCAATCAGCTGCTGCAGCAGCTGTGGCGACTGCACATCCAGGCAGATGGTGCCGCTCTTCAGGCGCTTCGACTCGCACTGTTGCGTCGCACTGTTCAGGTGTCGCTTGCTTCCATGCTGCTGCTGCTGCTGCTGTTGCTGGGGAAGCATCAGCTTTCCCACTCGCTGCTGCTGCTGCTGCTGTGTCGCTGCTGGCTTGCTCTCCACCAGGCGGATGGTGGCCTTGGTGGTCACCGGCGCAATGCTGGCTCCATTCAGGATCTTCAGAGCAGGCTGCTGCAGCTGCTCCTGCTGCTGCTGCTGCATCAATCCCTTGTTGTTCTGAATCGTAATCAATGGCACGGCATTCAGTATAATGTTTTGCTGCTGCTGCTGCTGTAACTGCTGCTGTTGCTGCAGCAACTGAATCGTGGTGACCTTGCAGGGAGCAGGCGAAGCCGTAGGACTCACTGGAGCCTCGGCCACGTGCATCTGCAGCAGGTCCCAGCAATCCAGATTTGTAGCTGAAACAGAAAAATAAACCAATAAATGTTAGTAAAGGTGGGAAATATGCAAGCTAATCCTCAGAATTTATTGAACTAAGAGCGCTGGCTAAAATTAATTCCTTTGCCCATGACATTGGCGCTAATTTAGAACCATAACACAAACATTTTCTTTTTTTTTTGCACATAAATAAATAAGTATATGGCCACGGGTGTGTCTGTATCTATATCCTTAGCTTTGTATCTATACCGCGAGTATATCTAGCCGCCTGGTGTGTGCGACATAAATCAGCGGGGATTAGCCGCGAAGGTGGAAAACTATTGGAAAATTCAAAGAGGCCTAAGGGGGGCGATCCCTCCCTATTACTGCCTGTCATATATCCCCGACACTTGCAGTCAATACAATTGACAGGGCCAGAGACTGGCGTGGCCCGATTTCTGTCACTGCGCCAGTGCCAGGCATCAATCACATCGCCGAGGAACGTGCGGTGACATGTGTCAAAGGTAAGAGAGCAATGTGTGAAAATTACGCAAAAACGCTTAGAAGTAAACTGGAGGGAAAACGTAAACGTAGACGAAAACGAAAGCGTTGTGGAATACTTGAACCCACATCAATTAGCTCTCCCGCAGTTCCCCTAGAACCAAGTGACATCTTCCGCGACACGCAACAGAAAATTCTGGCATTCTCTTTAGGCTTTTTCCCTCTATTTTTACATGTAGGCGTTGGCGTGTGCGTTGGCAGCATATCATAAAAAATAAAGCAAGTTTTCTCCGCGGGCATGGATATTTTTAGTCCCGCGCTCTGCCCATAAAATTAGGCCTCTCCGAAATGCAGGAGACGGAATATTCTGTGGAATATGTAAAAAGCATAATTAGCGCCCAGAAGGAAGAAGGGCTCGAGGGGAAGAAGTCCCCAGAGAAGGCGGTAAATCAATCTATTCAGGTTTTTTCTTAAATCTATTAAAATTCAAGAGTCGTAAAATTTCCACGAATAATTAGTCTGAAATGTCACTCAATAGAGGTGTTTCTTTCCGTTTTTATCAATAAAACTTTTCTATATAAAATCTTTCTAAATAAACCAAGAAATCTCTATTTCAATTTAGTTTCCCAAATTTTTAAGCTTTTAATTTATGATGATCTCATAAACTTTCCTATAATTCCTTTAACACTTTTGCTTTGGCGATTTAGCTGCTAATATTTTTCTAAATTTAAGAAAGGCTTTTTTCTTGCCAATAATACTTACAATCCTTGCTGTAGTCATTCTCAAATGCTTCCTCCATGGAATGACACAAGCTGGGTGCCATTGGCACCTCATATTTCTCCTTTTTGCACTCGATGCTGAGGCTCAGCAACTGCTGCTGCTGCTGCTGTTGTTGCTGCTGCTGGCGTTGCTGCTGCTGCTGATCCTCCTGCAACTGCAACTCCTGCTGCAACTGCTGGAAACTGCGGAAATCATTGTTGCTCTGCTGCTGCTGCTGCTGCTGCTGCTGCTGTAGCCGCTCGCTGCACTCCTCCGCCACGGTCACACCACTGCCTCCGAGTATGGAAAGGGTTCCATTTCCAGAGCCGCACAGCAACGCTGCCAGTTCACTTGAATCGGTGGAGAAGACTCCCGTCTGCTGCTGGTGCTGCTGTTGCTGTTGCACAGGCGATGGCGATAACGAAGACACCGTCGAAGCAGGCGATGAGCACAGGGAGTTGGAGAAATGCTGCTGCTGTTGCTGTTGCTGCTGCTGCTGCTGGTAGCCATTATTGCTGGCGTATTGCTGGTGATGCTGCTGTTGTAGTTGCTGCAACTGCTGCTGCATGGCATCGATCTCCTTGGGCACCATGGTCTGCAGATCCTCCGGCGGACACCACATGAGATCGGTCTCCGTTAGCAGAGGCATGTCGTCGCCCATGGGGATGTAGGGAGCACGCATTCCGAAGTCCACAAAGGAGAAATCATCCTCCTGAGTCAGCGAGGTGGGGCTGCACAGCGATGGCAGGCTGCTGTCCTCGGGACTCTGCAATGGGAAGGGAAAAAAGAGATTAGTTCTTATTAGTTTCTCGGATTTGTATGTTAGTTGTTGTTACTAATAAAAAGTCTATTCCAAAACCCACCTTTGAAGTGATGCTGGGCGAGTGCAGGTGCTGGGAGCAGTTCGTGTCGTTCGACTCCTCGCGGTAGTTGAACAGCGGATCGATGTTGCTGCTGCTGTTGCTGTTGTCGTGGTGCTGGGTGTGATGTGGCTGCTGCTGCTGTTGCTGTTGCTGCTGCTGCTGATTGTGTTGTTGCTGCTGCTGTTGCTGGCTGGGATTGAGGGACTGAGTGGCCGCTGCCGAATTAGAATTGGGTGTGAGCGGGCTGAGCGGACTGGTGGCATAACTGTTGCTGGGGCTGCTGCTGGCGGCGGAGGTGCTGCTGCTGCTGCTGTTGGGACTCTGATAGTGCTGGCCACTGGCCGTCGTGGAGCAGGTGGTCGAGTCCAGGGAGTTAATGTCATCGGGCAGCAGGCAGGAGCCCATGAGGCCCACCAGCATGTCGCTGAACGGTGTCATCTCGTCCAGCTGAATGCAGGCGGTGGAGACCAGGTGATGGGACAGATCGTCGGGTTCCTCCTTAAGCACTGAAAGCGGAAGAGAGAAGATGGCGGTTAGTGGCGGTTTCACCTAGTTCGCGGTGGGGTGCTAGATCTCAATTTCGGTTCCACTGTTAATTAACTGCCACGAATGGAACCCTTGGCTTGTGCTCTTCCAATGCCTGAGCCGAGCTGCCGAATTTTCAATTATCGCTCGACGGAGTCGCCTCTAATTGACAGCTCTCAATTGAATCTAATTGAACGCAACGCGCTTCCCTCGTGGAATTAGTCGCTCCAATTGCGTCCGCACTGGAATCGAAGCAGAGCCATGATTTTTATGGCTCTGCCCGGCGGCGACTCATTAATCAGCATTTCGGAAAAGCGCCTATTGACGTACGCGGAATGAATGCAAGCAAAGCAAAGGCAAAAACAGGAACCGGAGAGGTTTGCTCCAAATAACCATCGGGCCGGACCGGGTGCATCGGAGGCCTATGGCAGTCACCCCAGATCAACTCAGGTGCAAGGCGGCTTATCAGCTCGGAGGTCTTGAACCCGGGGGCGATCTTTCCAGCTGATTCCGCCTTGGGATGCGCGTCATCTGAGCTCCGAGCCAGGCATTCCTAAAGCTCACACCTATCAGGCCCATCATACCCATACCCAGCCCATCCCATACGATCCCAGGCCATTCCCGTCATGGGGTTCGCTATACTATAAGGTATATGCTAATAAAACTGGTCCCAACCGCCTCTGTGTGCCGACTATTAAGTTGCAAAATGGAAATGAAAAACTAACTAAAGCGCCGGGGACCGACCGCAGGCCAAATAGAATTTCAAATGCAAGTCCAAGTTCGCGAATGTGAGTGCGAGTGCATTGTTTGCTTTGGCTCAACCGCTTACTTCTATCCAAGAGTCATAAACAATCGGATAAATCCCAACTGCAGCAACTGCCACCGGCAGCCATATAAGCCATAAAGTGGGAATAGCTACTCTGAGCTCGCTGTCTCTTCTCCAGCCTACACAGGTCGTAATTAATGCATAGTTTAGAGTGAGCCAAGTAATGTAATACTAGGTATCATTTGTCATACTCAATTAAGTATGAATCAGTTTAATGGATCGAGATCGTTGCTGTTTATTTCAGGTAAATGTCCTATTTTTAGCCTTATTTTTTATTGCAAGGTCACACTGAAACGCTAGATTTACAAAGGAAACAGTCTAATTTTGGCCTACTATTTTATTGCATGGTCACACTGCTACTTTTTTCTCGGTTTATTCCTTCAAACCCATAAATGTTTATTTTTTATTGCACTTCTCCCCAGTTCAGGAACATATTCCCATTGCATTTTCATGGCAGAAGCAATAAAGATCAGATTAGCGGTGTTCAAGGGATTTGCACAGCTTGTCGCTGCTTCTCCCCGACATCTGCTTGCTCTTGTGGTCGCTGCATTCGACACAAACAAATTAATTAACAATGCACGCCCAAAGGTCTTTCCTCGTCCCCAAGTCCTCCCTACCTTCCCCGGCAATGGGACTTGTAATTATGGCACTCGAGTGCTACTCAACGCTGTACCGAAGCTTTTGCGGAAAAAACAACAGAAATTATGGCGCATGATAATATAACACACTCAGGCAGCGCCTATTGGGGGTCTATCTATATCTATATCGTATCGAGTGCATTTTATGAAATGTTTGCAAAGTGTTTCCATATATTACAGCTCATCGAGTGTGTGTTGTTTTTCGCCAAAGTGCAAGGCCGGGAATGGCATTTAGCGGCCAACTGGCTAACTGGGCCTACACGCAAGGCTAATACAGCAGCCGCAGCTGCACTACGACTTGACCACCAGTGATCCAGTCACCCAGGCACTGGGCTACCGAGTCATCCAGTCATAGAATCACCACCCCAAAGAGCACAGAAAGAATTATCTGTATACATTTTGATGATAGTTTCGATTAAATTTGATATAATTAGAAGAAATATGTATTAAAGTTCTTGGCTCACGTCAAAGTTTTAGGGAAAATTTGTATTTTAAGACTTTGTAGTGATTTCTGAACAAATATAGTAGTTACCTATGAGCTACCATCTCTTGCGTCTCCCCTTTTAGTAATTTTATATATATTTTTTTTATCAAATCACATTACATTTTCCTCTGTGCAACCGATGAGGTCGCTCGTGAGCCGCTTGTGAAAGGCATCTCCTCTGCACTTGAGCCACATTCGGTGCACTTGAGGCGCGTGTGTGTATTCGAAAGTTTTAGAGGGAACAGGTTGCCGCATTAGCACACACACACCGAAATTCATGCTCAACGCGTGACTGCCGAGGGATCTTGGGCCAGCTGGAAGAACCCAGGCGAAAACTGCTTCAATTTAAATAAATTTATGTCATCATCTGCAATTGAAGAGGACGGCAGAGACGACGGCGTTCGTTCTCGTGATGTGACGTAGTTCCAAATCAAAATCGGCATATGTAAACAACCAAGACGACGCAGAAACGGACACGGGCACTTAAGTACCCGGAGAAGATCAGAGAGACAAAAAACGGGGACAGAGCGTGATGTGGTGAAGCCATAGCTTTATGTAAGAGCCGAAAAAAATATTGACAATTTACACAGAGCAGCCAGACTCCGGGCCGGACTTGGACTCATCCCGTATCATCGTATCAGCTCTGAACTTGAACTCGGGCGATTAGAAGAGAATCCATCCAACCAATCGTCTGTTTTATTATTTGTGCTGCGGGTCGTGATGGGCGTGCTTATCACGCGTGCTAATCACGATAGAAGTGCGTTCCCTTGCCTCAACTTCGATCCCGAGCATAATTGCCACTGACTATATTCGCATTAGCCCGCAATATATCGGACCAAGTACCCAATTGATATTTATGGCCAAGAGTATTCCTGTTGCCGAGCTGTTATCGTTACAAAAATATTAGCTTTTGTAGATTGCGGTCGGATAACACAACAGCATAAGGTAATTACAGTGGGGCCTTTGTTTTTGTTTGTCAACGGATTACTTCTGTTTGACCATCCTCATTCTCACTCCCCAATCCCGACCGGCTATTATCTGTATCTGTGTAACGCGAGTATCTGTATCTGACGGCCGGCAATCGAAGCGATCGAGTGTTACAACTGATTAGGCTAACGAATGGAATATTTGAAATGCTGGGAAAAATACCGAGGCAAGCGAGGTGACAAGAATTACATAAAAATACGGCCTACTCATCGTCCTCCCCAGAAGCAAAACCGAACCAATTCAAGACGTGGCGTTGCCTCCCTGTTTATTTACGTTCCACGCAACGAAAATAAATATAGACGCGGTGGTAAGAATAGGAAAAAGTAAAGTATCTATAAAAAAAAAAGTGTCCGCCGAGTCTGTAAATGTATCTGTGTCTGCAGGCAGCGCAAAATGTCAACAGAAAGAGGCCGCCGCCGTAGTGAAAGCGAGAGCGATTAGGGGCTGCAGGTTCACTTGACAAGAGTTAAGGGGGCGCTCTCGGGAAGTGGAAAGTGTCATGAGGCATTTCGAGAAAAAATACCCATTCCCAGTGCCTGCCAGAATTCAGAAATTCAAAGTGGGGCCGGGGTGCTGGAAGGGGGCCGGGACACATGCGAGACAGCTCCGCTTGATCCATGGCCGGACCTTGGCACACGCGCCAAAATTCCTCTCTCTTGCTTTTCACTCTTTTCGGTCCCCCCATCACTTAGCATATTAATTGGCTCAAGTTAATATTCATATTTCTGCTTTTTTGTCACCAGGCAGCGACGGCAGCAGCGGCGGCTGCCGAAGAACGGAAAAATTCTCTTTTTCGCGTGAAGAAAAGAAAAGAAAAAACATTTAAATATCCAAATATTTGAATAGAGAAACGAAGACCAAAACAATCGATGACGTTTTTAGGAACATGTTAATAAAATCATATGATTTTCTTGGAATATTTTTATATTGAAGAGCAACAAAAATAAAAAGGAAATTCTATTCATTATCAAAGGCGGAAAATCGCGAAAAAAGCAAGCAAAAATATAATACACTTTATAAACTGTTCCTAGGCTATTTTAAAAATTAAAGCAATTCCTTTAGACTCTAATCTAATCTATTAAGTGAATACTAACTAATAACTGCTATTCAATTTTAATCAATTTCTGTTATTAGCCATTAGCATAACTCACAATGTAACACGGAAATTGTTTAATACTTATATCAAGCATTCAATCTACACAACGATCTCAAAACAGATAACATTTTATAACCCAACGTATAGCCTATTTAGAACGATCCGATCAATAACCCACTTTACTGTGCAATATATTGACCGATTCCATAACCGACACCTTCAGTTAAAAACAAAATAAACACAGAAAACACCTTCAAACTCTAATCTGGGCAATAAACGATCCCCCGGGGCTCCATGTAACACACTGCGTATGCGTAATGCCGGCAAAATGTGACATAAGAGGCCGGGCAACCGGCTTGCGGTTAAGTACGGATGGGAATCCGCCCCTTCCAACACCCCAAGCCATATATAGCCTCCCATATATATTCCCTTATATATATGAGCACGTTTATATATTATGCACTTATCAGGCGAGCGCTTTGAACATTGTTTACTAATGCAGTTTTTAAGGGGCGGCGGTGGGGTGGAGGGACCGTCATTTACTTTTGCGAACTGCAAATAAATAGTTTTATTTGCGCAAATTGCGGCCACAGATAAGCGGCGGCACCGAACTGACGATCGCCTGAATGACTGACCAAACTGAATGACCAACTGATTGCCAGACCGACTGAGCGACTGACTGACTGACCAATCAAATCGCAGTGCCCAGAATTACGACAATGCGTCAAATCACATCAAATACCGCGCGCGTCACTGGGTTCGCTGCCTTTGGTTGTTGTTTATTTTTGCATAGAATTTATAAACAAGCCAACTACAACAGAAATGCATATGTATGAACGGTTGGAATTGTTGGCGTATTGGTGTATTGGTGAGTGTTGTTGTTGCCGCTTATACGCTGACTTCAGCCTTGAACGCAGCACTGCACCTGATGCACCTCACACAGAAAACTACCGCAAAGCGGTTCGCCAAATCGTTCCTGTTTTTTGTTATTCTATAAAACTTATCTGCTGATTGTTGGAATATCGCCCGCCCCAACAACCATCCGAATTGAGTTATATATGGAAGGGTATCGCTAAAATCTAGCTATCGCTGACATCTATTATGATTGCTTTTAAGTCTCTTGATTTGATATAATTGATAAAGCTGTTATAAGATTATTGACGTATTTGATGAAATTGTATTGTGAAAACATTGTTGAAAGTTAATCCCTGATTTATTGATAACTACAAAAAAGCTATCTCTGATTTTAATAAGTCCTGACTTTCTTATCACAACCATGCATTTCACAGAGAGATCCTTGAAGCACCCCTTAGTTTTAAGGAATATTTAGGGGTATTTTAACTGTTTACTTACTTGTTAAGCCTCGTCCATCGTCAGAAAACAGCGAACAGAATCCTTTATTCATATCTTGAGCCGGTTGTAGGTTCTGTGACTGATGTTGCTGCTGCTGGTTGCTGGAGGAAATGATCGCTGCCGTGGCGGTAGTTGTAGGCGGCAGTGTGGGCTCCACTTGAAGCTGTGGCTTCTTGCCAACGACGACGACAGTCGAGGGCTGTGGGGTCAAGGGTGGAGCCGAGCTGGGTCGGAAGACCGAAGCGGTCACCGACTTGGGACGCTTCTCCTCGAGACGCAGGCCGCCGCTGGTGCCGCTGAGCAGCGTTGCGGTTATGGTGCGCGGTCCGGGCGAGTGGTTCTCGCGCTTAATCAGCAGCTCTGCTTGCAGAATCTGCTTGAGGGGATTGCTCTCGGGGAGCTGTCTTATCTGGGCTGCAGCAGAGGTGGCAGATGGTGGAGTTGCCGGTGGGTTTGCAGTTATTATCTTGGTTTCTGGTAGCTCCAAAGGAGTCTCCTCGTTGGTTTCCTCCGGTATCGGTTCCGGCTCTAATTCTAGTTCTGGTTCTGGCTTATCCTCAAGCTCTAGTGGAGCAGCAGCTGCCTCGATGGGTTCCTTGGTGGCTTGGTTGAGCTCGGGAGTGGCCGGCTTCTCTGGCTCCTGCTCGGTTTCAGCTGGTTGATGGTTATGCTGCTGTTGTTCCTTTTTCTCACTTGCCGCCGTTTGTTGAGCGAGTGAGTATATCTCATGTTTGTTCTCAAGATTACTGCAAGGATGAAGGCACAAGACGCGGTTCGAATGGGTTTAATTGGGATGCTTATTGGTTCGATAACTTATTCGCGTTGCACTCGTTTGTTACACCACGGCGAGAAAAGCGATTCGCGGCATTCGTATCGTATGCGAAAGTATCTGAACAATGTATATTATGCACACAATGTATATCGAAGAGAAAAAGCCAACAAATACGGCTCTCTCAGCGAGTAAACAGCAGCCACAACTGCTTGGCACTTGTTCTGGGTTAGTAATTACCAATTAGGCAGACTTAATTAACGCTACGGGTCCCCTAATGAGCCGAATTGAGCTGGGTTGTACTAGTGCTATTTTTACGTCCTTTTACACGGTACAAAAATATAAATGAAAGAAGTAAGAAATTAATTAAGGATTAAGTAACGAATATTTATGTTCTTGGTACACCTTTTTCCTACTTGCCTATTTCCTGCTATTATTGGTATTCTTTGACTCATTAATAGATAGCCTAGAAAACGTAGAGAATTTGTATATCTTCGTTGATTTATTATGTAAATGTTTGCCATAATAAAGAATCAATATCTTGAACTACATTTTCTACAAGCAAAATTAAAAGAATCTCTAAGCAAATAGTAGGAATTATCAGTAAAGTATATTGGTAAACGTTTGCCGTGTAAAAAGTCCAGAGCTTTGCGGTCAAACGTGATTTACCGACAATACCCATTTCGGAATTAGCGACTTCTGGGCGGTTTCCTACATTTCACGATGGCTGTTGGAAAATTTTGGGACTGGCGATAAGTCACGTTTCCAGAATGCCACAGTGAATGGCACACCGATGGCGGAGAATCACCGCCGCCGATGCCTTATCAATTATCCAGCCGGGCATCGTACGCCGCAACTTTGCTCAGCCGAGCCGAGTGATAGATAGCCCGGCGCTAGGTGGGTGTGTCCCAACAAGGCAATAACAAGAACCACACACAAGAGCACCCCAGACCCAGATTGATAAGCTTCAGTGTCCCGGTGTAATCAGTAATCCAATGGAGCTCCGAAATCCGGAGAGCAGCGGTGGAGCAGCCCGGCAACTGCTGGGAACTGCTCTGTGTCTCAGCAGTTGCTCCGCTCTCCGATAAGATAGGTGGGTAAGCAATCGGCCGACTCAGCCGGAGTCTCCGTCTCCGGACGGACTGCCGTAAAAATTGTGCATGCGAGGAGCGAGTGATAGTTGGTATAAATATCAAGCGGAGGCCGCGTGAAGCCCCCGTGGGGCCCCCGTGAAACCCCCGTGGAATGCCGTGCGGCGACTGATCTGGCGATAAAGGCGCCATCACACGATACCGAGGGCTATATTTGTGCCTCGGCCTCAAGTGCTGGACATGATGAGGCGGAATATCACCGACGCACCAAAACAAACAGACGAGTAATATTTATAATTTCAACTCGAGCGGAGCGATTTTTGGGGGCTCGCCCCTCTGGTGAAATAGCCCAAGTGCTCGATACTGGCGTAGTTCCAGAAGCACCAAACAGGGGCGGGATTTTCGAGTCGTGTGCAAGTGACATTGAAGTTAAGGGTCTGCCTTCGATGGGAAATCTAAAGATCTGTCAGATACTTCATTTCAGAGGCGACCAGCCCACTTTTGGGCGGAAAAGGGGTTCAATGTCACACGGCAAGGGTATTGCCTTGCGTAATGGGCCTGGATTGATTATGACAAATACTAAGTGTATGGAAGGCCTATGGAAGGCAAACACACCCACCTGGCCAAACACACACACACCAAAGCCGGAAGGCAACTGAGTGGACAACAATAGATACAGATACAAATGCGGCGAGGCGGAAGGTACACATAGTAGTAGTAGCCTTAAATAATTGCTTCATCTTCATTGTAGAGCTCGCCAATTGTGGGGGTCTGTCTGCCGCTCTGGCTGTTCTGACACGGGCCAGTTGCAACCAGTTCGAACCGCCGACCGGTGATCGGTGCGGTTCGCCTCGGTCGGTCAGGCCTCCTCCCCTGCTTTCAGGAGACTTACATCATATTATTAATTAAAAGCCTAAAAAAGTCGATAGGAAGTGGGCACAGCAGCGATTGAAACTATAGCAAACGAGATAGAAGTCATCAATTATAGATCTGTCATTATAGGACAGTATTACACAAAAATATAACGGTTTTTATAAAGAAGTATAGAGATATTGATTAAAAAAATTCAAGATATGTTAAGAAACTCCTCCTTAAATAAACTACATTTAAAATCTCTTGTTTAAGCTACAATTGCAGAAATTACCGTAATTGAATAATGATGCTATTACCAGAATATCTCAATTTTTTAATACATTTATGTTTACTTAAAGCGGAAAATAAAGATTTTAAAGTGATTTTAAACAATCTTTATAGAAAAACTCAATTTTGAAAGCTAATGTATCTATTATGGCCACCGCTGCTGTGTTTAAATTGAACTAGCAACAAATACTCGACCAGGAGAGTGTTGACGAAGCGCTGAAATGTTCGAGAAGTCCATGCAACTGATAAGAGATACAGATAGAGACTGCACTCGCGATCTTTCCCCCGTAACTCTTGAACTGTGCAACTCAAGTGTGGAACGGGTTCTGTAGGAGATCTTCAAGTATGTGTGGATCGTGGAGCGTGAATCGTGACTTGTGGAGTGCGACGCCGAAGTGCGAAGTCAGCAGCGCTGCCGCCGATCGCCTGATGTTTTGACGCGCCCCTCTTCCACTCTTTACGGCCCTACGCCCTTTCCCACTGATTTTCGCAAATGCACAAATTAATTACCGAGCGAAACTAAACAAGCTGCAGTTGAGCAAAAAAAATAAACAACAAAAATACACGTAGGAATTTCAAAGAAAATTAAAAGCACAGTTCTGGTTTTCAATAACAAAAATGTTTTTGTGGGAAGTTGGTTAGCTTTCTGTTCTTTCTGGTTTCTTAATGTTATAGCTAAGAAATGATATACATATAATTAAATTAATTATATCCAGTAAATGGAAGAGATTTAAAATTGGGAACATGGTCGTACGTATACTTAATTTCGTATACTTAATTTTTTTCTTCTGTTGCTTAATTTAAAAGGATTTTTATTTTGGGCAAATGCATCTTCTCTTAATTTCTTATTGTGTAACAAATTGCGTCGAAGAACGGAAGGCAGAAGAAGAGATACGAGAAATCAGCGACCATAAAAAGAGAGAACAAAACAAGCAGACGACAACAAACACAAAATGCTTGAACAAAAAAAAAAAGAAACAACAAAAAACCGAGAGGCTGTAAATTTGCTCTTCTTTGCTCCTCTTCTTTCAATTGCAGAGCAATAAAGGGTACACCCCTTGCCAGACCATGCCTCCGGCCGCCAACCCCCCAAGCCCCCCAAAAATAGCAGTAATTGCTTTCGCCTGTGTGCGTTTGTGTGTGCAGTAAATTGAATGAACGAAAAAGCCAGTATGAAAGAAGATCAAAAAGAGAGCCCAGAATTGTGCGCTCCATGTTTACTGAGAGTTGTGTAATCGAATCGGGTGGCACACTACAAGAAAATTTGTAAATGCAATTTCACGCACTCTTTAGCATAAATTAATCGCCATAAACAAATGCAAAAGCGCTGGTCGATTTTATGTAATGCAAATTTGCAATTGCAATGTGGCGAAAACGAGTCGAAGAACGGGAGACTAAGAGCGGAGAACGGAGAGCGGAGAGAGATAAGATTTTTGTTTTTGGACAACGCACGCAGAATGCAATTTTGCGGTCAGCGTTGCAGTTGCAGCGCTGTTGCAGCGCAGCAGCCGCAGTTTGCAGGTTAGGACCGAGTGTTGTGTAAAACTTGTCCCCTCTTTTGTTTTAATCTCTTGTTCTTGCCTCCTCTGCTGTTATTTATTGTGGCATATTTTCCTTTTATCCGGCGATCAATTATGATTATTGTTATTATTTAATTCGCGAATGAGTGCTTTTCTAGCCGCGTGTAACAAACTTTTGCACACTTTTCTAATGATTGGATTCTTTTTTTTTTTTTTTCTATGAGTTTTTTTTTTATTTTAGCTGATTTTGATAATCGTTCAAACACACACACACACATGCAGCGGCCGATTAAAATAGCAATTATATGTGTTTCAAATTATATATTCGCCTGACCAAGTGAGTGTGTGTGTTCCACGCATAATAAAGTTTATTTTTGTCAAATTGTTGTTTGTGTCGTATTTTTGTTTTTTTGAGTATTTATTCTTTTTTGTTTTTTTTTTTTATTAATTTTTTTGAACACGATCACACAAATACAAAAACTCTACACTCGACGTTTTTATATAATTTTTTAAATTAACTTTCGTGTTGCGATGATGAGGATCTTTTTACCTTTTGAACTTGTTACTTGTTTTTTCAGTATTTACAGTTTAGTTAGGTTTTTTTTTAGTTCTCGCTTTTATTTAATTTTCGCGACTTCGACTCGACTCGACGGCAGCTGGCGAAGTAAAACAAAACGGCAATCGGCGATTGTTTTTAAGCGCGACGATCGGAGAGACTAGAGGCGAGATAGCAACGACGGCGACAGAGTTTAGTTAATAGTTTTTTTTTGTTTTTTGTGTTTAGTGCGCCTCTCTCTGTTTCTTTTTATTGTTTTTTTTCGGGCTTCAGTTTAAAATTTTTCGGGGCAGTGCACGGAAAAAGTGAAGTGAGCGCTGCGATTGTTGAGAGACGAATGAGTGGAACGCCAGCGCAGGAATAACGGCGAGGCTTTTTTTCGACGCGACGCCAAGAGCTCCAAAGAGAGCCAGCGTGCGGTTCTGAGTGGAAGAGAGCGCAACGCCGGCGCACTACTGCTTGAGTGCTTTTCGCTTGAGTCATCTTTGCGTATGAGTGATTTTTTTATTATTATTTCTTTTTTTTTGTCGTTTAGCGAAATATGCGACGACGATTTATTATTGTTTTTATGCCAAACAAATCAGCTGAGCGAGGAGCGCCGTGGCGCTCACTCTCTGACCGCAGAAGAGCACCGCAAAAAGATGAGTGGAACGAACACCTATATTTAAGCAGGCCTAATCTGGTGTTTCTCTTTATAATTCCTCAACTAAGCATTAAACGTTGAACCTCGGTCAGCTGATAGCCGGTGATAACGGCATTGCCAATGTCCAGGTATTTTACCGTTACTATTTCCATTGCGTCACAGGCGCGCCTGAGAGTATGCCAGAAATTAAAAGCAAAATAAAAAAAAAATAGGGAACAACGGAAAAGGAAAGCAAGGAAAAGTCGTAAATGGCGGAAAACCAACGAATATCGACCTCAAAAAAGTCGTAAAAAAAAAAATAGCCACCGAAAATATCCATGTTTATCAGTCAGAAACAAGAACTTATTGCTTTTCCGATTTCCCATACAGTAAACGTTCGCTAACAGCTGACAAATGGAAGGGTTCTTAGAATATTATGGGGCTTACTGTACGTACACAAGAAATATATGAAATATTGAAAATATTTAGTTACATTTTACAACTAAAAAATTTGCATTTAAATAAATGTTCACTATAATTCCCAACTGTTAATTTGTTTTATTCGAAACAAGCCAATTTTCCACTACAATTCCCAACTAGTTGAGGTATCGCAAGTAAGAAAGCATATAGGGAATGGCTCTGTCCTGAAAACTCAAAATAAGTCAAACTTGCAAAATAAAAATTAAAAAAAAAAAAATAAAAAAAAACCGCTATTAAAGGCTAATGGTTGTAAATTTTATGAATGCTTCCAATTTGAGTAAATGAATTATCCTTGTGTAAGCTCCTTTTTCGCTCTCTGCATAGCTAGGACATAATCCTATATTTCACAAATATGAGCTGGCATTGCCCGAGTCGACATTCGCTAATTTCGCCATAAAACTAAAGCCATTGCGTGATGGGCATAAAAAAGGACACACGAATACACACATACACAGGAAAGCGGGATAAATAATAGGCCTGAAAGGACGAACACGAGCTGAAAGAATGAGAGAGAGAAAGCCCGAGAGGTTGAGAGAGTGAGACAAGACACGAGCCGAGTATTTGCAGAATTTTACGATTTTGCCTTGAAAACGAAATAAAGCGTTTAAGTGTGTAGGTGAGCCGGAGTGCGTAAGTGTGCGTGTGTTTTTTGTCTTCTCACTTTCGAGTGCATCAAATTTACACAACTCTCTGATGAAATCTCGTGAGCCTCTTCGTTAAAAGCTCACTTAAAAATGTCAGGGAAACAATGAGTGGCGGGGAGAACATTTTTCGGGAGTGTGGATGAGAAAAAGGTGATATTTCCACCTCCCACACGCCCACACTCGCCACTTGGAAATGTCAGAATCTCCCCCGTTGAAATGTGCGTCTCAAACCAGAGCAAACAAATCCCAACGACCGGCAAACACACGAAATTAAAGTCGGAACGAAGGAATATAAATTCCAAATGTTTATGCAGTTTCTGTTGCTGCCGTTGCTGGCGACGACGACGGCAGAAATAAATTCAAATTATATTCGGGCCAAACATTCTCCACAGTGAAATTAACAATAAATAATTGGAGGCTGTAGCCAGAGAGAAGCAGATGCGAAAAGCAACAAATTATTGCACATTTGCCAACATTAAAAGATGTTGCTTAGTATAAATTCTCAAGATTTTTCGCATCTGAGATCTGCAATCGGTACTAAATATTCGCAGAAATATCCCAGATTAAACTGGGATTATATAGATATTTTATTTTGCTTACGAAAAGAGGAATAAGTGTTCTCAAAAACTTAACTTCTTTAAAAAACTTATAAAAAATGATCTACGATATTGTATGTGTTAATTACTAAAAAATTCTCCATTTAACTCTCTGAAATGCTATCTTTCTGGGGTTAAATGGAATGCTGCTTCGACATCTCGAATTCCCGTGCCCATTCAATCCATTAGCGACTCTTTGATGAATCGATTATTATTTATCTCGTTGACTGGACAAGATCGAGCAGTTATCACCTTGTCAGCTCCGCGCCGCACACATTTCCTGCATCTTTAATGTGAATATTTCGCTGGCCATAAACGCGAATCCAAAGCAAACATCGCGGCAACAGTGGAAATTGTTTTAAAAATAAACTCAAAGTGTGCCAAAAGCAAACAAGACAACAGCAGGGACAGCAGCAGCAAGGAGGAGAAAAGAAAAACCGGACGAAGAAGACATCTCTAGCTGGCTGGAAAGGAATTTTCACCCCTTTCGAGTTTATTTTGGGAGCAGCCGCAGCAGCAGCAGCAGCAGCATCCCAGTGCAATGGCATCCATCTAGGGGATTTTTGGGAGGAAGAAATGGAAATAAAAACCGCAGACAAGCTGAAATGCGCTCAGAGCACTTCACGTTTACTTTGGCCACAATACAAATCAACTGTCGGACTTCAATCACATTAAAAGCAGGCGACTCTGACTGGACAGGAACTCCCTGCAATATATGACCCAAATAAATCAGGCGGCGTCCAGATAAACCGGTCTGCATGTACTGGAGTATATATACAAATATATAATGTATAGTGTTCCCCGCACAATATGCATTCGATTGTCAGATCGCAAAGTGCCGCATCATGCTAGCTCGTCACACGCCATGACAAGCCCCCAAAAAGTTGTAAAAAGCACTGACTGACTGCTAGAAGTTACTCGTAAGAATAACAGCCCAACAACACCATTTGTATTTATTTCGTATTTTCTTGTTTGTGACTCAAGACGGTGACACAGGGATTGGGCAAATCGGTGCCTTATCTCCGATGGAATTTGAACGCGAAATATAAATACCGAGTTACTCTGCCATCGAACTGACGCCGAGGAAACTCACTTATCTGCTTGGATTATAAATATATTTAAGTTAAGAGGGTATAGCCTCATTGATAATATTAATATAAAACTGAAAGCGGGGTTACTCTTTTAAATTGTATGATCTATGGATTTATCACAGATACTATAGAAGATTGATTAATTTTATGTTAATATGCTATCTAAATATTTCTTTACATAGTCACCGTTATAAGCTTACATTCTTTTCTCGATTAGAAACTCTTAACAAGTTCAAAGTGTTTACTAGAAAATATTGAATGAACTTAAGAATTGATTAAAGACCTAAGGTAACCCAGAAAAGTTTAAGTAAATCAACGCTATGTTGTTTCTTATTATATTCAGGTTTTAATCAGGTTTATTATCATTATTCTTTATTCATTACAAAATATATTTAACAGAAACTTGCTTATATTTAAGAGTCATGCAAGTAAGCGATACAAAATTATATGAAAATCATAAGCAACTCATAAATAATTTCCTCGATAGTGATAAAAACCTTTTTAAAAACTTATGAATCAATTGGGAAACTTTTGAAATTGAGTACACAGTCTACGGATAAATCCAGCAGTGTTTATTACTCATCTGAGAAAGGCAAACGTTTGTCTCTCGCATTTCATGAAATTAAATAAAAATTTCTAGGCAGTTTTCGGCAGTCAGTTGGGCTATTAAAACTGGTTTACTACTGATTTTTAAAGCTTTCCATGTGAGTTTTTCTAATAAACCCTGCAAAAATGCATCTGGCAATATAATATAAATCTACTTGACTTTTGTGGGCACATATAGATACATATAGTCTGTGCCCACATCCAAAACCATGTCCATATCGAGAGCATCGAGTAAGTAAATCATTTTGCGCAGTTGCCAAACGGCGAGATCCGCCTTTTTCCCCGTTGACCCCCATATTTTCCACACCTCTAAAATGCACGGCATCTGGAGAATTATTTCATAAGTTCCGCCGTCAGTTACAGGCCATTGTTGTTGTTATTTTTTGTTATTGTTGCTGCTGCCACGTAATTCTGCCAACAATTTGCGAAACATGCTCAATAAGCGGCGAACTCGTGAAATCGAAAGGGGCGACGCCGTTCCACTCACGTCGTGTCTAACAGATACTCAGATTCATAGATACATACAGCTGAGGCTGAAATAATAGCTTGAGGCTTGGGCTGGTTTACAAATTTTGCTTATTTGATGAATTTGATTTTAAATGGGAAATATTTAAACCTTTTTAGAGAATTTATAGTAATAGAAACTCTGTAATTCATTGTGGAATTATTTTACTCTAAGTAAAGTGAGTTAAAAACGTTTAAAATTTTTAAAATATACCTAAATAATATTCTAGGTACAAAATATAATATTTTCCACTATAATAATATTCAATTCTCCTACTCAATGTATAAAAGTCTCCAAAGAAAGACTCTTAAGCAGATCACACCTATTCTCCTAACCATTACTGTGACCCACAGGCCACCATATGAGTTGGCACAGGTGGAAACGCTTTAGGAATTCCACAGAAATGCCCCCGGTTGATTGTGGGTCTTGGTCTGGGGCTAGTCTGGTCTGGGGATTTCGTTTTTTTGCCTTTAAATCTGGCATACGTGCCAAGCCGAGCATAAAATATACTCCAAAGTCGCTCAAGAGAGCGCCGCAGAGTTGAGCGTTTCAACGATCAATCAATGAGGGTTGGGATCGGTAGAGTTAGGAGCGGAGCGGAGTGGATCGGAAAAAAAGTGCAAAAATAGCGAGGCGGCGGCGGCGGCTGTTTCTCCGTTCTCCAATTGCTTTGGTGTTTGTGTGCCGGCCGGCATCTGGTGGAACTGGTTTCTTCTTTGCGCAAAAAAGGCAAAAAATATCATAAAAACAAAAGCAACACAAACATCGAAAACGAAAAAAGATTTGGCAATGCAGACGGGGAACATATGATAAGGCGGACGCGTAAAGAGGGAGAGAGTGGGTCGCAAAAAAGGCAGAAAACGGAGAAAAAATAAAAGACAGAGAGACATAAAACAAATCAAGTTTTGTGTGCAAGTTTGGCCAAAAAAAAAAAAAAAGGAGAACAAAAACCACACACAATGAAGAGTGACGAGGCATTCGCAAAAACCAAAAAAAAAATATATACATATTATCAGATGAGAGTGAAGTTCTCCCGATGATTCGGTAGTTATGTTCCCCTATCCTCCTGTATCCTCCCCATTTGTTCACTTCCTTCGGTGGCTTCGGCTTCCTGTGACTCGCCTAATTCGAAGGATGTTAGATAATCGCTCTGATAAATGATCTATCAATGTTTGGCCAACAGGTGTTATTAAAAGGCTATATTTGACAATACTGAGGGAAAAATAGGTACATTGCAATTAGAGAAAAATTAAAATATATTTTGTATATATTTTGTATATCCGAAAACCTTGATTTCTATAAAATTTTACATTTTTCTTGCTATTGAATATTTTTAAAGGACTTTACTGAATTAAAAAATTTAATAAAAAAGCCTAGAAGACGCCCATTTTATTAAATAAATATTTTAATATATTTCAGAGCTCCTAACACATTTTCCTCAGTGCACACATCCATTAATGGGTTAGTAAGTACATTATAAATGGGCCATAAGTTGACCAGCAGCTAATTGCGGATTGCCAGGGGCCTGAGATAAGATTATCGAAGCAAAAGCTGACGCAAATCGATCGGAAATTCGAGGGAGGCCACGGACTGCGAACCCGAAATTCGGGAATGGGAATTGGATAATCCACGATTTACGAGCCACCGAATCAACAGCGAATCAAAGGCCAAATCTTAGCTCGGCCAATATTGATTTATCCTTTGCGATAAGCCAGAGGGACTCATGTTTTTGTGCCGGCCATCAGGACGACACGCCACTCAAGTGTTGACAACTCTTGGAGAAATTTTGGGGAACAGGAGAAGACAGCTGGCTATTATATATTACACTTTTTGTGTGTGTCCTCAGCCAACAAAAAGCCGAAAAATCCTCAGCGTCCGCAGTATCTGTATCCGCTTCTGTATCTGTATCTGCAACCCAGCCTGCGCGGTGCTCTGTGTGTGTTTATCTAAGCGCCGAGCAATAAAGCCAACAAAAGGTACAAAAGCCACCGACAAAGAGATGGAGCAAAATAAAAAAATAAATAGTGAGCTGAGGAAGGGGGAATCGGATGAGTTATAGCCGAGATACAGATACACACGCCGATAATGATGAATGTTGTGTGCGAAATAGTGAGAACACAAATAAACAATTATCATCTGTTTGCCGAGCGGAGACCAAAAACTGGCAACACTCTGAACGGGAGATTAATATGGGCTATATTGTACAGAGTGTGCACCGAAAAGAAAATGGAATACTATACTGTGGGATAATATTACAACATCAATATGTCATAAATTTATTATCCTTGTAAATTCCATAAGTCGAAATTAGAAAGATGTATTCTTATGCAGGGGTCCCTCAGTAATCGCTGTGGATTTGAAACCAGTTTAAATGCTGCCCAAAAGAATGCTTCAGAAATTAATTCAGGACCTCAATATGTTTCTTTGCATACTTTTGGACGGTATTTTAATGAATTTAAAATCGTTGGCCTTTTAAGTGGCATCCCTTCTTAATTATGGCAATTCGAAGAAAATATTTAAATATTTAACAATAAAATATTTTAAAATAAAATCTAAAAAAACTGTGCTACATTTCTCCCCGTGTATTTTGCTTTTGTTCAAAGGTTGCTGTCTGTCTGACCATTTGTTTGGACCATGATGAGCTGGTACCGCCGTCTAATAATTGTGGAAATAACCAAATTTGTGTCACACGTTTTGAAGCATTTCTGGTAGCAACGGATTGTCATGTGCGCTTGATGGCTTGCTGGCTTTTTGCTGTATTATTTTTTTGTTTTTTGGTTTAATTTCAACGAATTAGCGACATAATGAAACGCTTAATTAAAATAACAAGCTACAGCTGACACGCAACAACAGCAGCAGCAGCAATAACAATAATAATAATAAGTTAAAACAACATTTATTCTAAACAATTTGGCGTGGCATGATTGATGGCTGGCATGACGGAGATGACGATGATGATGGGCACTCCCGCCTCTACTGCGAATCGTTAATAAAAAGGCCAAAACGCAGCAATTGAAACGGCGGCGGCGGTCGAGGAAATTGGCTGCCTCGAAACGAAGTCATCAAAGGAAAGCCATTACCATTTTCATTTTCATTCACTCGCTCACTCACTCATTTATTTATTCATTCGGTTAGTTAGTTAGCCAGTCAGAAGACCAGAAGGCCATTGATTGCCGGCCTTCCTGTGGGCGGTCTGTCACGAATTAATATCAAACTCGCCGGTCTGCTGTCCAAACAGTGTCTGGCCAAAATAAAATGGAGTCCACCAATAGTAATGACCAAATGGCACGCGATGGCCGACAAAAAAGTGCACATAATCGGAGTTTCTGGGAGTGGTTCGAGATCAGCTGTTCAAGTTCTATAGTAAGTCCGATATTGCTAATTTCATTTTAAATATATCAAACATCTTTAACATATCTCTTATATCTTTTATCAATATAATTCTAAGATTAATTTTGATGAAAAATATATAAAAAACCTATTTCCATTTGAGATTTCTTGCCCAATCCTATTATCTCTTCGAAAACTGCCATAAAAACTCCTCATAAAACTCTAAAAAAAAAAAATCCCTCAAAATGCCGGGCATTATGGGGCCAGAAATATAAATCTAGTTTGGGGCCCGGAAAATTAATAAACTTGCTCGCAAATTGATAAGAAAACGGCCTCAAAAAAATAAAAGGGACAATGGTTCGGGCAACGGGAAAAAGGCAGGAAGGAAAGAAAAACAAATAAAAAAAGAGGAGTCAAATGCGAGGGTCCTGCAGGATGTAACAGAGGCGTGGCATCCATCAAAAGTCACTCAGGAACATGTGTATCGAGACTGGCTCCAGCCTCTTTCTCAGCCCATTTTCTCTTCCATTCTCCATCCTCTCTTTCTCTAGTTTTCCACCGGTTTTCTCTGTGATAGAATCAGCCCACGTGCCTCGGTTTCCCCCCCTATTTCCCTGCATCATTTTCATCGTTCTGCATGTGACCAGAATTGTATTCCTCTTTCCTTTTTTTTTATTTCGGCTATTTTGGAAATTCTCATGCCACGCGCTGCGTTAACGCCTCCCACTTCTATTTCCAATCGGTTTTCTCACTGCACAGAAAACATATGTACATTTCACAGAGTTTTCAATAAAATAAATTTAATTGTTAAAAAAGATTAGTCAAGTTTCTGGTTAATAAAATAATTTCTTTAACAAGAAAACAAATGAATGGATAGGCTTATTTTTAAACATTTTATATCTAGCTGAGAATTATCTTATTTTTTTCGGTGTTTGCACACGCTCGCCGCATGAAAGCGAAAGTGAAAATGAAAATGGTTTTCAACATCGACAAGACCGCGAACCATTCGAATCAATCTAGACACGGCGACAAAATTCATGTGACTAGCGTTCGGCTGTTGTTAATTAATACTCAGAGCTGGGATACCCTGGAAAGTATTAAAAATACTAATTTCTAAAGAATGAAAACAAATGTGACTAGCAAATTTTGGTCTATAAACGGAACGAGTTTATCCCTTAAACTCTGTAGCAATTTTTAAGCAGTTAAAGATAGCTTAAACCACTAAAAAACAATCTGTATAATGAATAAAGCGATTGTTCTAAATCTCGAATATCTTTTAAATAAATAGCATATCTAACTAGACTTTTCCACCTTGCTTTTAGTTAGTCAAAGCATTTTTTTGTACTACAGGGTACCTTAGTCATATGAAAATAGACCTCTCGCCCAACCTATTCCACTTGATTCCGCGCGATTCGCCCCGAGGCTTTTGTGTAAACAATTTTTTATTGAATTAGACGAAACACAGCGGAATAGGATGGAAAAAAAAGTGGAATGGGTTGGCGACAAACAACACACACACACACAATACACACCAGAACCAAGCGAATATTAAAATAATATTAGATTTAAAGCGAATTGCGTGGGATATCCCCGCACCAACCTCATCCACAACGGGTCACATGTTGCAAGTGGAGCAAGAAGCAGAGCGAGTGTGGAAATAAATAAAAGAATTAATGGAAGAAATAGAGAATGTCCCAAGATTTATGCTTCCCCCTGATCCGATTATAGTCAAGCGGTTTGTCGCCCGATGTCGAGCACGGCAAATTATCATTAATATAAATAGCTAGATCGTCCGGAATTTGTGTTTATACACTCGGCCCAAGCTCTCTGTAAAATCTTTTCCCATTAATTTTCCGAATTTTTTAGGCCTTGGCATTGCTCCAGCTCACGTAGACCCAAAGAGAGTGGAAAAAGAGCTGACCTTCCATCGGGAGGGGGGATGGAAAATATAGCTAGAGTTGTCACAAAAAAAAATAATAATAAATAATAATATTCAAAAAATTGTCAAGCATTTTTTCAAAAATAGTTTCAAAAACTAAGGTCGTAGACTCTTTCACAAAAAATTTATTGGTGAACTTTGGCATCAATGTGGCTTGTATTTAAGTTAAAGAATAATAAAATATAAAGAGATTTAATATATTAATTTCTAATCAAGATATTTGATTGAATGTCTATATATCAAGTTATTAAGCAGATAAGCTACCTTAGGATCTCCAACTATTTTTTACCCCTTCTTTAGAACTTGTTTACTTCTCAAGACCGACCCTAAAAATATTTTGCCATGTCTACTCTCAGACTGAAAAAACCCTTACTCTAAATTCTTCAGTTCTCTATCTATCGAGTCGCTGTTTGCCTTGTTTATTGTCTTCGACAACGGCTTGTGTCAACTTCGGGACCAAGTTCTTTAGTTTTATGCCTAGTTGGCGTGCTCTCCATTCCCGCCTTCCCAGCCTTCTTGTCTGCTTTCAGGGCCGACGCTTTGACGCCCCATGAATGCCAGAAAACATTTCCATTCTGATAACTTGCTTGGGTCTCCGAGTTCTCCGAGTCTCCTCTCCATTTTCCCCTCCCCGCTGGCGTAATTTGCAATTACGATGGGAACTTTTACCGCCACTCCGGACATTTTTTGGTCCCCGAACTCCAGGCCTGGGGGCTTCTGTACTCGAATATTTGTCAGCCGTTTGCGCCCCAAATTATGAAATGCCAAATGTTTGTGCGCGATAAGATGTTTGTCTCCGTCTCACTGCCTGTTTCTATCTCGCTTTATCAGGAGTGCTCCCGTTTTCACTTTCGACATTTGTTCTTAGGTACTTTTAAAGATTTAACGATTTTATTTTCTAGAGTTTGGCGTTATTTTCATAATATTTATGAGTTATTTGCTAGTCCGATAATGTTATCGAAATTTAATCGATAATAGAATTTTAACTATTATTTTGAGATGGTTGAAAATTTTGATATATCTATGTATACAACATGAAACGGTTACTATTACTAATAGATTGTGTCACGCAAAAGTATCTTTTTTAGGGAGTATTCCTATTGTAACTGTTATCGGACATCAAATCGATATATTTATCAAGCAGTTTTGTTATCGATTTAAGAGCTTTGGTAATTTCGAAGAATTTAACAAGAAATGTGCATATTTTCGATTAAATTATCTCTTTTCAAGGAAAAAGTGCCCCTCTTAATCCAAATTAAAATTGCGAAATCAAAAAGTAAGTGAAAATAAGAAAACGGCCTCTTAAAGCACCCACACTTCGCGAAATCTCCATTTCTTTGTTCCTTTATTGTCCAACAAAAAAAAGGGAGGAGGAAGTTAAGGCAACAACAAAGGGCGCCGCCACCTGGAGACAATTTGGCAGATAGCCGAGTTACCTGCAATCGCTCTCCATTTCGCTTAACGGTACACGTGCCGCCCCCACTCAAAAAAAAAGAGGCAAAGGTTCTCACACCTCGGCAGATTTCGACCGCTCAGCTGTTTTGTAAATTTCTGGTGCAAGCAGGAACTTGTTACCCACGCCCCGGGCATAGGGCTCCGATTCACTCAATTCACGGCCTACTTTTAGGCGTAAAAAAGAGCGAAAAGCCTCTCACATTATTTCTCTCTTATAAAGCTGGAACGCTATTTCTCTTGAGCATGCGGCCTACGAGGGACCTTGAACTCGAATTTTTTTTTTTGTTATTCCTGCACCGTGCCGAGCACTTTCACTTTCGTTATGTAATCCTCTGGGGAGCGAAAGAGCGGAGAGACCGAAAGAGAGCGCGCTCATTTAGGCTCGTGCAATGGCATGGAAAATGAGCAAAACTTTCACTTTCACCAGTCAACGACACACTGAGAGAGAAAAGAATATACATAGCAGACATCCCTACATACATATGAGAGAAAGCCAGAACGTTTGGGGTACAGAAAAAAAAGGCAAACACAAATGCGACGCAAAATATTTGCAGGAACAACAAAACATATGATGATTTTGTTGTTTATTCCTTCCCTTTTAGCTCTCCCCTGGATTTTCCTCTGTTTTCCCTGTTAAATCGAAGTGCCATAAAAAGCTCAGCGAACAAACAAATAAATTTTGTAATGGCCGGGAGGTGAGGTGAAATTGATTTGCCTTTTGCTTAGATTTTATTGTCCGACAAATGTCAGGGACAGCCCCCGAAAAAGTATGCTAGGTAATTGTCACATCATAAGCGTGCGAAGGGGGGTTCTGTGTACGGTTTAGTGAGGGGGCGGCGGTGGCCAAATCGCACGGCACGTGTATTTATAGCTGTGGTGGTAAAACACCACAGAAAGGGGATTTCCTTTTAGCCGGAGGAGCCTAAAAATATGCCACAAAAAAAAGTGCGTTTGGTACACAGAGGATACAAGGACTCCTATTTGGTACTTTTGGAGGTTAGAGAGATTTAGGTTCAAGATAATATATAAATTAATATAAAAATGTCCCGGAAAATAAAGCGATTTCAAATTAAATTAAGTAGCGTCTAAAAATATGCTACAAAAATGTAGAAGCAATAGCTTAAAGCATACTTTTAGACACTTTTCTAGGTTATGTCTAAACTATCTTTAAAATTAAATTTTCTACGCTTGATTTTGGGGTCTATTAAAATTAATTCAACTCTATAATATGCCTGGGCATCCCTGATCTCAAAATCAAGGCACATTTTCCCCACAGTGCATGCAGAAAAGTGGGCAAACAAAGTATGAAATCTAACAGGATTGAGTGGTTAGAGGCAACTCCTCTACTCGGCAGGGAAAAGGCAAATGGGCCAGCATGAATAATGCTGATGGTTATGGTCGAAGTCGACGTCTCCGCTGCCTTGGCCAACTTTAAAATTATGGAAAAAGAAAATACATTTTGTGAGCTAAATTACGCAATTTGCTGGCCGGACGGTGGTACGAACCTTGTATATATAGGAATACGTATACGTATTGCGTATACGTAGCCTGCCAGGAGCAGGTGGAAGCGGAAATAAACAGGTAAGCACACGCACACACAAGGAAGGAGACACGCGTTCAGTTCGTTGACTTCCGCTTGGGGGAAAAAAGTGGAACCCCCGGGGAAAGCCACTTTTCCTCACGACCCATTCTCGCTCATCTTTTTTTCCTCCTCCACACGCTTCTCCTTTCGCATTTCTTCGTTAAGTGTCAATTACATTGACGTTTATTCAAATATGCAACGCACGAGGCCAGGGAAAGCTCAACGTTTTTGGAAGGAAGGAAGGACGTAAGGGAAAGGCATTCTAATGCGTATACAAAGGCCAAAGGAAAAGTCTCGGAACCTCCTTTCGCGTGCGTTTCCCTTGCCTGAAAAGTCACCTCTTTGCGTGTGAAAAAGTCTTCAAGTTGGTAACATTTTGTGATTTTGGGCGGATTTATCGGGTTTTATTGTGCGTATCACACAAGGCCTTGCCTTATGCCTGTTCCGCTGCCTTTGCCTTTGCCTTGGTATTTGCCGCAGATATATGTTAATATGGTAATCCAGCACTTTCCCTAACTCTCTCTCTTTTCCCATTCACAGCAGGCCACAAGCGCGCACTCCATCAACTTTTAAAGCCCGCTCTTAAAGCGGCTTCCAATCAAATTATGAGCTGCTCTTTCTCCCTCCCGAGATGAGATGAGAGTTTGAGGCCATCAAAAAAGGCTTACAACAGAGATGAAAGTTCCCATTTCTGGGAAATGAAGGACAGCAATAATTTAGGCAAAAGCCAGGCTCATATTAAAAATAGAAGCTCAGTTTATTATTTAATAGGCACTTAGAAACTTAAACTTAACAGAAATACAAAATTTAAAATCTTAATCATCTTTAGTAGTCTTTCTCTTTTAACTTTTAGGTATTTTAATTTTTGTTTTCCTATTTAAACATAATTTTTTCTCTGCGCTTCCCCCTACGATTGCTTTGCAGCTCGATAACGTCGAAGATCCATTTTTGATGCTGGCAAATTTACAACGTTTACGTTTCGTTTGTCCGAAAAAAAAAGGAAGAGAGAGGGCGAAAAGCCAACGCAAATTTTATGCCACGCATAAAACCGTTTTCATGTGCAATCAAACCAAACTCTTCGTAAAGAGCCAGGGTGAAGCGTGGAAAATAAATAAGGAGAGCTCAAGATACTGTCCTATCAGCGGCAGCAACAAGCCAATCAAAATGCAATTTCCACTCGTGCACAGGACATAATTTAACGACACACATGTGCGGGGGGCTGTATAACCAGGATTGCTCTTCTCCCTTTTTTGTTGCCTTCCATCAAGGTACAAATAATAAATATGCAAACAAGTTGATTCAGCGGGCTCAGCTGTGACTATGAATTTGTCATTTTGTTTGCGCATCAGCAGCAGCACCCAAGGAGGAATGAAATGATGAAAATATTTATACAAATAATAGCTGAGCGACACACGTTGCGTATACGCAACGTTGACGTTGATGGGGTCACAGCCCACACATAAAGATAAAGATACAGAACGAGCAACTTCATCAAAACAGAATCAGCTGCCGGGCTCTGTGGTAAGCAAACAATTGCCCCAAGGATCTGGAGAAAAAAGGAACTCATGCTTAAGCTGGTTTTCGCCCAAATTAAATTCCTCAACGGAGAGAGAAACGAGGAGAGAAAAATCCCGAAAAATCTCCTCTCCCTCGCACACTCTCCTGCCGAATTTGATGGGCTTACACGTGTGTAAAATGTTTTTCTTTTTCTCCCCTTGGCATCCCCCGAGTGTTGCCAGTTTTCAGTTAAAGTGTGGCCCCATTCACAGTTAATTATCCTGACGTCAGGCGGATCGTCCTGTCCACTTGAGTCTGCCGGAAATCAACAAACATTTCCGCTCACCATTTCTGGCGTTGGGCAAGTTGCAGGAAAAAAGGAAACATTAGCATAATAAATTGGCCCAGCTTGGTTTATCGGCGGCGAGTGAATAACTTCATCGCTTAGCCGCATTAATAACGCGGCTTTAATAAGGACTTTTCGGCCAAGAATTCCCCCATCGAACTGGTGCCGACTACGTGACCAGATAACTAAGCCTTATCAGTGGCCGAAAAGGCAGGGGAAAATACATAGAAGGGCCGTTATTCTTCATTTCGGATTACTCACAGAAAAAAAAATTAACAAGAACTAGTAAAAGGGACATCAAAGTTGTAAAATAATTAAGAATATCAAAATAGTAAAGACAAAAAGTTTACCGATTTTAAACCGTTTTAAAATGTGTCTAAAAGTATGCAATAAAATATTATATTAGGAAAATCGTACTTTGTTTGGCATTTGTTAGACTTTTTAGACTTTTAGAAACATTTTTAAATAAATTCGGCATTCCTAAGAAAGGTATCACATTTTCCAAACTACATTTTCAATACATCAAATTCTCTTTAAAATATTTTCCTATTTTAATGGCCAAACTCAATATAATTTACTAGGATTTTCCCCTGTGTAGACATTTTGTTTGGCTGCCAAGAATAGTTGGCCCACACCCACCCATTCCCAATCCCTTTCTGGCTTCTACAACACATCTATCCTATTGTAACAGCCTTTAGGTAATTGTGTGGCCATAAATCTCTCCTTTGGCTTACTGCACTGACTCTCCGGGGCAATTTAACGCCTGTCCGGGTGTTGCTGCCAAATACCATTCCGTTCAGGAGACTCGGAATGGGCATGGATGTACAGGTGCGGATTGAGTGGAAAATCGATCCAAGGCAATTAAGGTCAACGGGCAGAGTAAAAAAAGGTGAAACTGCCCTTCAACTTTTTCAATTAGCCAGGTGACCGAAGTTATCGCTCGGAAGAAATCAAAATAATCAAAATTACGGCCACGCAAACATCAAGCCCGGGAAAACAGAAAAAAGGTTTAGGAAAAAGGAGGAAAAAAAAACATAGAATGGGGCCTTATATAAACTTAGAAAACCCTTTCCCCAAGCCCAAGAGAAGCCGTCAATAATCCCGATTAGAGCATGTGTATATGAAATATTTATGCTGCGGTCTGGCAAATGGAATTCGCTGCCAAAAAGGTCGTCCGAAATAAAAGCATGAATAATGGAGGGCAAGTAAGGGATGGGCAATACAAAGGGATCAGTCTTTAATTCTCTTTTAAAGTCATCGAGGCGATTCGCAGTTCATTTTATGGCAGGTCGGGCAATCATAATGATACCCGTTTTATTGCTCCAAAGTATGCAACACGTTCCGCAATGGAATAATTTTTATCCCCCAAAAAAACCTCAACTCTCTCTCCTCCTTGCTAGCCTTAATTTATTGTTTTAATTTTTAGTCGCCCAGCCACAAAATGGCGTCCTAAGCCCGGGACACACCGGGGGAAAGCCGGGGAAACTTTCGGGGAAAGTGTTAAGAACTCGTGTAAATTCCATTAGGGCTAAAAAGTTTCAAGGAAAAAGTGGGTAGCAGCGGCAGGCAGAAAGGATTCCAGCCGAAGGCTCTGTCAAGTGCGATAAATCAAGGAAAGCAAGCAGCAGCAGCAGCATCTACAAGACAAAAGCGGAGAGGCGTCAGAGTGAGCGAAATTTGGTAATTAAAAGCAACGCGTGGCCGGAATTATGCAAGCCAAGCTATAAAAATGCAAATTTCCCTTCCTCTTCTTGGCGAGTTTAAAAGCTCGGCCCCAGAAAAATTCAACAACTAATCAATGTTAATTGGATTGGCGTGGGAAATTCGCAAAGTTATTTGCCGCTTTTCTTCATGGCTTCTCGAGAAAATGTATAGGAATCTAAAAATATGCAGCGGCAATTACGCATCTGAAACAGATTGCACCGCTCCCAAAGATAAGCGACCTTGAGCCAGCTGCCAACTGAGTGACAATCTCATTACGGGAGAGAGAGAGAAAAGTACACTTTGCTGATCTAATCCGTTTTCTCTGTGAACAGGGAAAAATTTTAATAATTTTCCGCTAAGTATAGAGAGTTTTAAATGGAAAAATCAGGAAAGGTACTATGATTTTTTCAAAATATAATATCAAACGACAAACCTTTGACTTGGCTTTTATTAATATATTTTCTCTATCAGAAAATGAAGTAATTCATCTCTTTACCTTTGAAAATAACAGACATTACCAAGAAAATTATGGAAACAAAATTCTATTCTATAATTTATCGTGGAATAAACCATATAGGGAATATTTTCTGTGTCAGTTATCACACGTTTGTTGCGTTTTAAAAATCAGTTATCAGACAGTTATAAATCAGGCCAAGTCCTAGAGTAAACCAAAACAACGTCTATATAACTGAGTGAGAGATTTGAGAAAAGGTAAACAAAGTTCAAAGAGATTCTGTGTAGTTGGCAGAGTGACAAAGGCGCTACCTCTCATCTCACTCAATATCTCTCTCTTTCTCTGCTTGTGTAATATTGTTTTTATTCAATTAGTCAAAAGAAACTTACAATAGAAGCAACTACAAAGCAATACATTTGTTGTCATTTAAATGCACACGAGTGGAAATGGGATAGCGAATAAAAGGCAGAATATAGGCGACTTAGTGACACACTTTTAATAAAAGTGAAGAAGATATTTAGGAATATATCAAGCACATCAGCTAGAAATAAATATAAAATATTACGGGAAATAGGTTTCTGATATAAGGTCTTTAATTTAAATTTAACTTAGGTACTTCAGAATCTAAATTCATTTTTCCCGTATAATATTTATTATAAAATTTATTTTGAGGACTACACCCTCTTAGTTCTTTACAAATAACCAAGTAATGCTCTCCTTCCCTCTTTTTGTATGGTTCATACACGCATTGCGTAGTTACACAATCGATTTGTAAGAAGTTTAATCAAGAATTGAACAATTGAATCAAGTTGATTGACGCAGTTAAAAGAACACGAGAGAGAAGTACATGTATGGGGGAAGGCTAATCACAAGTTGTGTGAATTAAAAGCAAATTGTCAGCATTTATTTGCACCGCATCAGTGCACTCGTCATCATGTGCGGGTAAGGAGGGGTAAAAAGAAAGGGACACAGAAAGAAATTTTATTTATTTTCGACGATTGAAGCTTGAAGAGTTATAAACCACGCAATGAGGCGAGTTTTTAACTTGTGTTATTTACTTTGAGACACTTTTGATATATTTTCGACTTTCTTTATATTTTACAATATTTTACAATTTTAACACATATTCCCAATATTCTCTTAAACTTTTCAAATATAAAATAATTGATTTTAAATTTTCCATAAACAGAAAGAACTTTTCTTCAATTAAAAAATATTATAGAATCACAGAATTCTTCTCATTTTTTTCCCTGTGCATAAAACATAAAAACGAAGGCATGTTGTCAACGAAAATACATTTTAGCCAAGTGAAAGTGTGCCTGATGATGCTGATTCTCATGAGCTAGCGAATTAACGAATTTATACAAAAACCGACACGAGGCTTTAACCACCCAAAAAACAAAAAAAAAAACGGGGTACAATTAAAAATGAATTTGTATTTTTTGGTAAGACAACAAAGTACGCCCATGCCAACCCAAAAAAAAGCAAGTAGGATGTACCAGAACCAGTTTCATTCATTATTACCTTTTTTTCTGTTCAGGCAAGTGTGAAATTCAAATAAAATAACAAAAATAAAAGGAATACCTCAGCAGAGTCGGAACAATGCACAAATATTTGCTCATACACGCTTAAATTAAGTAAATACAAATTCGTGAGGGGTACTTACCAGTCGAGCTGAAAGAGAAGGGCTTGATTGGGGGAGGGTATTGGGGCCGAGTGTCATCATTCTACATTGTTAATTTATTATTCATTGTTGACCCGCACGTGGACTCACGCAACGTTCATAAAAATAAATGGTATTATAGAGCAAACACGAATGGAAAAGACCCGGAGAAACGCAGAGAAATATCGTATCGATTATGAATATGGAAATTCAGTGGAAAATTCAATTGCGGGATGCTAATTTCGTGTGCTGTTATCAAATGGAAAATGGATAAAAATCTGGGCCAAAGCCCACACTTCAATAAATGACGGATTAGAAAACCAAATCGATGCGAAGGAGAGAGAAAATCTTACATAAAGCGCCAACTGAGGCGCAGAATTCTTTATGCAAATGTCGAGCACAGGCAACCTCCCACTTTTCCGGCCCCCATTTTCAAGGCAGTTCAAATATTTCCGAAGCGATGGAGAAATTAAATTCGGTCGATTAATAATGTGTAGGAAAGAAAAACGAAGGGAGAATTTCGCTTTCCACTTAGCGGCTTAATTAAAAGATAAAATGTAATGAGCAAATATCCTGTGCATTGTTCCCTTGAAAATCCCCACCCTTATTCCGGCTCAATTCGGACTCTTTGGGACCCCCATCCTTCTACGTTAAGTAAGTATTAGGGGAAATATTGGAATAAATGACTCACCTTATTACGTAGTTAACGCAAACGACGCTCTGTGGCTTTAATTTATCGTAGACGATCGTGGCCTGGCTAACAATCCAGCAATAGCCGCCATATTTTCCCAGAAATCGGTAGCGACAGGTCTCGCCCTGTCCCTTGCTCAGCACTAAAAAGATACAAAGAAAAAGCCAATAAATAAATGAGTCAAAAAAGCCTTAAAGAAAATGTGGTTCAAGTTCTAGTTTTAGCTATAGGGTTCGCGCTCTTGGCAGGGAAATCAAATTACAATCGCATATTAACCGCAGCCACCGCCTGCCAACGGCAAAAACAACAAACAAAATCTTCTGCGGTTTGCCAGCGACCACCGCCCATTAAATGTGTCATAATCGCAACACAGAGCTCTTGAACCAGATACAACTCGATACATCGAGGGGTTGGGAGGGCTCCGGAGATCTTTTGACTAAATACATGGCCAGGAAGTATCATCATGGTAACCAGCTGGGAGTTTTGAACAAGGATACACAGGGAAAATAATGAACTTGAGCTCTGATTAAGTTAAATTAATTATTTGCACTATTTTATACCAATTTGCAAATTAAGAAAATATTTTATAGCCACAAGAATACACTCTAAGAATTAAATAACCTTAAAAGACATTATTCCAACATGCTAATTCCGCCTCAGTGTATCTCTGAGCTGGTTGGCAAATTGTCAAGTCTCAAATTACGGCGCCGAAAAGCGCTCGGGCATAAAAATTAAATAATAGCAACTGGCTGCGTGGCAAACGAAGGCCAAAATATGTGGGTGTGGCACGAGGGTCTTAGGCATTTGATTGAGACTTTGCCTGCTCCTTGAAGGAACGAGACAGGAGGGTGGAAAAACGTTGCCAAGTAATTTGGCTCAACAAGGACGCCACATAAACTCGATTTTAATTAAAAGCGCCTCCTAAAAAAAAAAAACGGAATAAAATAAATATAAAGGACCAACCACACACACAACGGAAAGCCAAGGTAAAAGCTTTTATCTGTGTTTTTGCGACAGCGACGACTTGGCCCCAAAATCATTTCAATCAAATTTTTATGGACGCCACTGGCAGCGACAAGAACATTAAATAAATGATGAAAATTCATAGGAATTTCGGTAAAGCAATTGAAATTCATGGATGCTTTCTCGAGCTCAGGTCCAGCAATCTGGATTAGCCCAATTGCACGGGGTCACAGGTGCACGAAAGAGGGTCATATCCTGTTAAGGTCATCAAATAAAAAGAATACATTTGCATAAAGTAAGCTAAGAATTAATTGAATTACCGAACTTTGTAGGTGCCAAGCGACCCTTGCAGCAATTAAACCACAAATGGTAATAACAGAGGGTTTCATAAATATATGTCACTAAGATCTGTCAAGTTTTTATGTATTTTCATGTTGAGTAATGATGTATGGGTCATAAACTAAAATAATATGTTTCAGTTTTGGCTTTAATTGAGAGGAAAAGGTTATTACACAACTGATACAAATGTAGAAAAAAATATTATCTAATATAATAATTAATTAAGAAATTAATATTAAGAAAGTTTGTATTAAATTTAGGTATAAACTTGCAAAACCCACTGTATCTACAGGCCACAGTCTCACTCTGATTTTGTTCCTTCATTTATTCATTCAGTTAATTCGAAATCAGCAGCAGAAAATTAGTTTTTCTTTCTCATTTCTGGGTTGGCTTACGCGTGGTCCATGTATTCCAACCTCCCACAGATAGAAAACGGTGAGGAAACGAGGCGGGGTAATTATGCGGGGTCATTAATAAGACAAAATCTAAAAGGCCGAGCCGAAATTCCGAGACGAGACTCTGGTGACAGCCAAGCGAGATTGATGCCAGCAGGACATCAGACATATGTGGAAGCTGGCGTCAAGTCTTGTCCCAAGAAAGTAAGCTATGTCTGACTAAGAGTTGTCAGGAAGAGCATTTTTAATAGCTTAAGAAGCTAAAATGTATTCAAAAAAAATAAAAGATATTTTCTTTAATTAAATTCAACAGATTTAAACCAGAATGGTATCTGGAAATGTCACTTTTATCATTGAAAATATAAAAACAAGTTTTTTGTCTTTAACAGACTTATTTAAACCATTTAAAACTTCAGCTAGAATATAACTAAGCTCACAACACCGCCTCGCAGCTCAGACATTTGCCATTTGGCAGTGTTTATGTGGAATTAGTAAAGTGAGCAGACAGAAAAGCAGCAGCAGCAGCAGCAGGAAAAGCAACTGCAGGCAGCGGCAGCTGCAGCAGTGAACTTGATTTGCCCTCAGCCAAGGACTTTTCCCAGGACTTTTGCCGGCATTTTTAGCTTGAGCTTGAGCTTGAGACGGAAAATATTAAAATATCTACGCGCGGCAGCAAAGATCATTTATCAGCAATTTTTTAGCAGCATTCCTTGGCTGCCATTGCTGCTGCTTCCACAATTTATGAACACGAATGCAATCCGCTTTTCGCATGGCAATGGCAATGGCCATGGCAGTGGCAGTGGCAGTCAGTGGAGTTGCCAGGGCAGTGGCAGGGGCAAGGAAGGAAACTGGCCATTTGTACAAATAATCAAACAGAGCAGAGAGTTGCAGGATGAGCCCAGACTCGACTCTATTCGAGTCGAATGCAAGACAAACATCAAAACCGCATTCAAGGTTATGTATCAAGCGGGATGAGCAGGATTCTAAGGATGTGGGATGCACACAGGATGCACAGGATGCACACACACAATGCGTGCTCAGACACGCTCGAGTACACGAGCAAATCCTCGCAGCAACACAACAGTAAATCATCATCAACGCACCGCACGAACCAAGAGTTGCCAGAAGGAAGGAACCAGGAACAGGATCAGGAACAGGTGCAGCAACTCCTAAATAAGTTGAATCCTTTTCTTGGTTGGCTTATGTTAGAGATTTACACAAATCAAATATTTGTAGGATATATTTCTGTGTTTAAAATATAACCCCGAAACTTATAATAAACCTCACACTAATCCTGGAGAACTTAAACAGTTTAAATTGTTTTTAAAATTATAAAATAATAGCATTCAATTTTATAGATAATTTCTCTTTAAAAATATCATCTCTAGAATTAAAAACAAATAAAATAGTCAAAGAAAAATGTACCCATCAGCATTGAGTATTCATATTTTCAACCAGGCCTTACCTAACAATCTTGTTAACGTAATTTAATAGCAACCCTTTAACCCCTTTGGCCAGGATCCACTGTAGCCCATTCGTTTACTCGCCTTGATTGCTGACCAGAGTCCGCCGCTCACACAGTGGCAAGCTGGGCAATGGGAATCTCTTGGATGGGTCGAGAAATCACATTGGCACAAGTGGATAAGGAAATAAATGTTTGGCTTTGGCTGGCCCAAGGATGTGCGCATAAATCAAGGATTTGTTTGCGGATTGTTTCGCCGCACAAAGCTAGTTGACTTGGAGCGTCTTAAATTTAGACGTAGCATTGACCTTTTGGCCTTCGCTTAGGGGCACAGCCAGCCACGTGGCGTATACGTAATCTGCCCTAATTGAATTAAGCCGTGATATAATCCCCGATCCACAAGGCACCTCCTAGCTTAAAGTCAATATGTGCTGGGAATTTATGCAAATTTCACTCTCTAGTTTATTTTTTTTTTTCTCTCTAAGAGATAGTCCCCTTCTTTTAGACGCTTGCCAGTCGTGTGGAAAATTGCATTTCACTACCTTTCGTTGGCTGCCAAGACGGGACATTACCGGGGATTGCAAATCCCAGTTAGTGGCCAACGACTTGAAAGGGTTTCCTCCGGCATAATGCAAACTTAGTGCCAAAGAAGTTGGGAGAGACTTAAAGCTGGCCATTACTGCTCTACGACAGCGCTGCCTGCAGTGCCCATAAATGGGTTAATGAATGTTCCAGGACTTCTTTTCGCCTGAGGGGAAAAGTGGGGAAGTTTCCTCAAGTATAGGCCAAGTTTTGCGGTTTCAGCGGATGTTGGGGGAAAACCCAGGGAACCCACATGTGTGTGTTTGTCTTTGGCAGCTGGCCATAAGAAAGAAAGGACATTTTCTGGTTTCCTTGGACCGCCCGCAGCGAGGAAAGTCGACAAGTTTGTCGGGTTCGATGGAGCCCATTAAAAACTACTCAAAATGTCAGCGGGACCATAAACCACACGGGGGGATATGCGAAAACCAGGACCACAAAATGTAACAAATTTGCTTAATTTGGCAACCGAAATATTCTTCCAAGTTCTATGCTTAGAAAATCTTTGGTAAGTTTTTACCTTCCTTTTTGCATAGGAAAAAAATTAAGTTATTGATGGGTAAAATTCATTGAATGGTTTCTCAGGGTTTCCATTTATTACCAAAAAACCTTATTCTTTTTCCCTGTGTGACTAGAAAGAAAATGTAAAATTGCCAGTGAGAAAAGCCAACAGAAAAGACAGGAAAAAGTAAAAGAAAACCAGAGAAGGCAACAACGGAAGCGGCAAAAAAGTTAATTGAAAACAAAAGTCAAAGAATTTGCATATTTATTTGCCGCTTTGGTTTCCCGACTTGCCTCTGCCTGCCTGCAGCCAGCCTGCCAAAAAAGTCAATATTTATTTATGCGTGCGGAAAATTTAAATGATTTAAAAGCTGACGAAGCAGAAGAAAAACTAAAGTGCAGCCAGAGAGTGAGAGAGAGATTTTCAGCACTCGCCTTTCCCTGTAAGATTTTCTTTGTTTTGCATTAATTAGAATTTAACAAAAATAAATGCTGGGTAATTGCAAACTTTCTCCCTTCCCCATTTAAGTTTTGCTGAGATTCCGCCCATTATGCTCATTAATTCCGTTCGCGCCAGGTGAAAATATATATAGCCCCGCCTCCGCCTTCATTTAATTAACTCAATTTGAGCGTACGGAAAGACATCATCAAGACATCAAGAGGGAGAACTAAGATTGGCAACTGCCTCCAGGTGTTGTACAGATATATATGTATCCTGTGATGTATGAGGAAGGAGTTAAGGGAAAGGCCCTCAATTTCCGCTCCTTCCTTTGGACTGTTCAAACAATTAAGTGCTGATGCTTGGCAGTTTTTTCGCTACTTTTTTTTCTGTTTCTGGTGGAGGAGCAGCTGCAACTTTATTAAGCAAAATTTAATGGCGGTAGCTTTTTCCTACTTGTGTCTCTCCCCTTGAACTATGTCCCTCCCCTGAGCTCCTGTCGTTTTTCATTAGCGCCACCAACTGACTTGCAACAATTGTTGCACACAAACAACAAAATCTCGCAAACTTTGGCTGCAATATTTTTCTTTTCCTCGATTTTCCTCCTTTTTTTTCGCCGCTTCATGCTGAACAATTAGTTTGCCAACTCCGGCGGACGTTTCTACGGCCGGACTCGCTGCTGCTGTTGCTGTTGTGTTGTGTCCATTTGCCAAACGTCTAATTGGACTTGCTAAAGATTTCTACAGAGATTTGGGGCAAGTTTTTTTCATTGGCTCCCTTCTTTTTTCCAGCTCAAATTGTGGCTAATAATTCAGTGGAGAATGCTGCTTGGTTGGGGAAGCTGGCTTCTCCTTCGAATCCTCTTCTCTATTTAATTTTGTTTGGCTTTATTAATAATTTCGGTAGGGAATGGGGCTTTCATTCATAATGGAATTACTTTCGTCAATAAACGGTCGGGCAACCAATCAATATTGAAAGGGTCCCAAATCCTTTCAGGCGGCATATTGTCAATGACCAATGTTGTCAAGATTGGCTACTTTCTAAATAAGGTTTATTCAGTAAATATCTAGCTATATCAGGGGAATAGAAAATCCAGAAGAGGTCTTTATCATAAGTCAATTTTTAATTTTTTTAAACCTTTTGATTATTTAAATTATTATTATATTTATAAATATATTTATTATTAGGAATTATTTAAAGTTACATTAAATTGTTAGTATGCAGAATTAAGGTTTAATAAAATACAAGAGCAATTAAAAAAGGAAAATCACCAGAAAAGGTCTAGAAGTATGCAACTAACAAGAATCAGAGCCTACTTTTAGGCATTAGTTGTAAACGATTTGAAATCTTAAGAAAATTATATGAAAACCAAGTTATTTATAGCCAATATCCTTGATATACCTCAAGGTGAATAATAGCAAAATAATCGGTACCATTTAGTAAGTACTGACCATGCCCACGACAGTAGCAAGTGCTAGGTTAAATTAATAAATATTATATTATATTATAGAATAGAATATATACAGAATATAATAAATAGAAACTTATTCCAGATATTTTATAGAAATGCTGGCCAACACCGATTGATAACAAATAAAATTGTGGCAAATGGAAGCCGGAAAGCCGAAAAGTATGCAACACTCTCGAGGTAAAGTGCTGCGGCCCATAAAAACTCGCGCGGAGAACACAAAATTTGATGGCGCGTCTAAATGCACCACAAAATAAGACCGAGACGGGTGATAGTTTAAAAGAGAAGGAAGTGAGGGTCAGAGCTAAAGGAAGGTGGAGATGGAGAGCAGAGTGTTGCTTAAATGTCAATCTATCTGTCTGACTGTCAATTGCAGCAATTGCAGCAGCAGCAGCAGCGGCAGCAACACCCACAGCAGCAGCGACGAAGCCGGCGACGGCGGCAGCGGCTAAATGCGTTGAAGGAAAATTTCATTTGCAGATATCGTGCTGTCATTTAATAAACGAAATGTGAGACAGAGACGGGCAGAGACGCACAGACACAGACAGACGCAGCGATGCAGTAACAGATATTGGCAACACTTTCCCACAACGCACAGTCAGAGAGAACGAGAACGAGAACTCACACCCACATGTAGAGGAAGTGCGGCAGACTGTAGAAAAAACCAAAATGCTGAGCGACAGGCGGTTAAAGTCGAGGCGGAAAGGGGACCAGAAGCGAAAGAGAGCAAGGAGGAGAGACCTCGCAGCGGGACATCGCGTAGGTGAATGCACCCATTGTATAACTAAAACCATTGCCACACAGACAAGCTGCACAGATAGGCAAGTACACAGTAAAAGAGGGGAGCAGAATATTAGGTAACTTTCGAGGGAAAATACTTTAAGGGTACTGCTCCCTCTAAGCTAGAAAAACAAAGTAATAACCTTGATTATGGATATATTTCCAACACTTTTCCTTATTTTCTTTTTAAATAAATTAAATTAAAGCGAACGTACATTTAATGATAGTGCTCTCCATAGAGCTCAATAATAAATAAATATGTAACATTTAAGAAATTCTCTCTAATTTTCTTGGACAAAATTTATACGAAAAGGGACTATTATATCCATATAATACACATGGTTTATCTCTTATATTTATTGCTAATAACGAACCTATATTATTTCTCCAACTGTTTTCAGTCAAATTAACTCAAAATAATTCAGAATATTTGATGTTGGAATTTCCCATTTTACTTCCATCATTTTTTTCCTCGGTGTTTTCTTGAATTTCTGAGTGTTTGGATGGGTGTGTGCGCGAGTGAGTTTTCTGTAAATCCCGTTCGTCGCCAACTAAATGCCAATTTCAGAAAATGACGCGGAAAAAAGGAAGGCACACTGTGTAGCTGACACGCAATGCACAGAAAATGGAGAAGCCGGGGCTCTAGCAGGAACGAAGCAGACCAAAGCCCGAGGCGCTTTCCTGATCCTCCGCTCGCCATAAATAATTGACAATGACAGAGCGCCAAAAGACCAGCGCCAAAAACAACAAATTTAAAATCATTTTCGTGTCGAGCGACAGGCCAGAAATCAACGAGCACCGGAAAAGGTAGGTGTGGGTGTGTCCCCATCAATCTGTCAAAGGTTTCCACCTTAAAAGTCAAACTTGCTTAACAAAATACTCGCGCTTCCCTTGTTGGTAGATGGAAAATATTGACAAAGCTCAAAAATAAGACAGAACCTGGGAATTCCTTGAAAAAGATCCATTTACATTTTAAATATTATTGACAATACTTTGATAGGAGAAAATATAAAAACAACTGGACTTCAAGCCATAAACCTTGGCTTTTATTTTCTTCTGTCTTAAGTTAAAATATAATCAGACCTAATAAACATTTACAGAACCTGAACAGCCATTAAAAATATGTATAGCGTGATACTGTAGAAAATAAATAAAGCCCAATTACGCAATAAAAAGGCCATAAATAAGATTCGTTTGTGGCCAAAAAAAAATTGTGTCCTTTTGCAAACTCTCCCACATCGAAAACAAAAATTGCAATAACCGCTGCCTCTCAAGGGTTTTCTAGAAAACCCAGAAAATTAAGCCAAAAACCGAAATTGATATTGATGGAAACGGAGTGGGACTTGGGCATAATTTCAACATGCTGACCTGTCATCGCTGCCCACGGCCCATGGCAAAGGTTCCCGGACAGCAGTCAACACTTCATTAGAGTCCTTCGCCTTCGACGACGACGACAAGAAGCCGGAATCCTACTGCCAAGGACCGCAAATATTTTGCCAGTTTACACGACTTATTTAGCAGCGGCGGATCAAAGGGGGTCCTTTGATTGATTGAGCACAGCCCCGGGGACCGAAAGAACACAAGTAAAAAACAAGCCAGGGAAAGGAAAGCTCAAGTCAAAAGGTTTTTTGTTAAGCAAATTGTGGCTGGCATTGTGAAAGGCTTTCCCCGGGAGTCGGGGTGGAGCAGAGGCCTGACATTTTGTATTCGATTGTGAAGGGATTTGTAAGGGGATCTGAATGTGGAGAGAGAGGAAAAAAGTGGTTTGACATCACAGTGTGGTCAACATTGAACTAAACATGACAGCAGTGGAAAGTTACACTATTTTAACAAAATAATTCTTCTTACTTAATTTAAGATAATACCTAATTTAAGATCTTAAATGCAGGAACTTTTAATTTAACTAGTTGGGAATTCTAGTAGAAATCAAGAATTAAATCAAAGGAATACTTGCATAGCTTTATTTTTTATCCAAGTTCTACTGTAGCTTCCTCCCTGAAAACTGTTGCATAGTTTCAGGCTCATCACTTCTTTATCGATAAGAATTTTGCATGCAATTTCTGCTCAGTCTTTCTTTCTTTCTCACTTTTTTTTCCCGCTTGCCTAAGCACATTTATTCGTTTTGTCTGACAACCTTTTGGAAAAGCGGCGGTGAGGCGGGGGAAAATTGGGAACGACTATCATCAGCACCCACACAAGCAAACCTCAGTGCAAGTGTGGAAAAAAAAAACGGAAAAGAAAAAATCTCCGCCCGGCAGCCAAAAACATAAAACTTTGCACATTCATTGGGTTTTGCTTTTGGTTTTTTCTTTTTTTTTGTTGCAGGAAAATTGTGCGCTTTTTTAATTTAATGAAAATTTTCCACTTGGTCGATTGACATTTTCTGTTCTTTGTCGCTCCTACTCGTACCCCCCGCCCTGCGGAATTGTGGGTGTTGCAGAGCAAAGTTTCCTCTGAGGTTTTGCCAAATAAACACACAAATTTACTTAGCTGGGTGGGTAAATTTTCGGTGGAAAAGGCGTCGCTGCATACTCTGCGGCGGCTGGCGCGCAACTTTTATCATTTTGCCTTTGTTTGGAGCGTGTAATCAAATGCATATTTGCATGCCACTGTCTTCTTGGTGGCCCCGCAGCCCCGCAGCGACGAGCTCCTTAAGCTTTTTGCCTTTTGTATAATTTTCTGCAAGACTTGCGTAAAACTTGCAAAGGCGGCAAAAGTTTCCTCCCATTTAAGCGCACAAAAGTATGCAATGCGCGAGGCCCCGATAAAAGGGAACAGCGAATGCACACTGCAGCGTACCACGAGTTTCTTGCGAGTAGTTAAAATATAATTTTAGCTCAGATATTACATTATTTATTTCAATAAAACTATAACTATACAAAATATGGGAAAAGTAAATTTAAGAAAATAATTCTGAAATTTTTTAACTACGAAAATATATTAAAACTTCTATGATAACTCCCACAATAATGGTATTTAAATAAAGATTCCTTAATTTGGATCATTTTATGTATTTCTGTATTAATCCCCAAAGTATATCAGATCCCGCACATTGTTTAAACCTCTGACACTAGACCAGTGTGCTTTATAGGAGGGAAAAGATCAAGAAGGGATGCAAAAGCGATTGAAGCGACTATAAACTCAATTAGCCAGCCCCCGGACTCCCGATGACGGTCATAAAAGTGTTGAAGGAATCGAAATGAACTTGGGAAAATGTCATTAGCGAAACGGGAAGGGGGGGGAAAGGCGTTGCAGGCGCACATTAAATGTTATTAACGCACTCCGCCTTTGTTGCTGCAGGTTCGATGGAATAGTTATCTAATTTGAGACGGAAAGAGGAGAAATTGTTGCCACGAGAGATCATCCCTAACATTGTGACGTGACAAGTGACTGGAACACGTAGCGGAAAATTCTGCAAATCGTGATGCAAGCTTAAAGCGCGAAATCCTTGGGCCAAAACTGCCTGAAGGTACGAAAAGTGCAGCAGCATTTACATTCATCATCATAAGTCACTGCCCGGACACAAATGAAATGAAATATTTGCCGAGGTGCCAGAGATAGTCCGGGATACTACTTTTCGGAGCAGAAGGTGGCTTCGCCAAATAGAGCCATTGAGCTAAGCTGGCGGAGGAGGAGGAGCAACACAACAAAATGCATCCTTCGGGAATTGGGATCGGGGCTGAGCAGGAATTTTCACTTCCCCCAGCTAATGGCATCCTCCGCAGGATGCAGTGCGGCACTCACGTAGAGGAGCTGCTGCACTGCTGCTGCTGCCCCGGCATATTTAATAAACTCTCGCAAATTAAGCGGCAGCGCGGAGAGGGCGCCATAAATCAACAGGTAAGAGGTGAGCGTGCGTCCACCTGGGAGAAGGCTTCTCCCTCCTCCTCCATCCATCCAGGACGTTGCAGTTCATTAACATTAGTAGCCAGCCAGAGCGAAATTTCCGAGGCAGAAAGGGGCAAGGACCTTTGCTGGATAGAGATTAGTTTAATTAGAGGGAAAGCCAAATCTTTGGTTAAAAATAAATATTGGTTTGGCAGATTGCTTTAGAGCTTCAAATTACTTCCGATAAATTGAGGATTAATTATTTAAATACGTTTAAAGTATTTGTAAAAACTATTGGCATTAGGAACCTGTTATTTTCAAAAGCTAAGAATACGTTTTTGCAATTTTAGCCTCTTTAAGCCACAAATTTCTCCTGTCAAAGCTTACTTAAGCCTATGCAGCCAAGTGATGATGGATTTCCACCAAAGCTCAACTTTGAGCCAACAGGTGGACCAAAAGACAGGAAGTAGAGGGCAAAATGCAGCGTGGCAAGCATGCTGGGATGCTTGGGAAAAAAGTAATTTATTTGGCAGCTCTCAAAGGAAGCTGCCAGCAGTTGCTGTTCAAACTCCAAGTCAGCCACATCCGGCGCAACTTTAAGCCGCATTTCCGCTCATGCAATTTTAATTTGTCAAATGCAAGAGAGACGCGACGAGGACGCGGATGTGGAGGATGCGGAGGATGCGGAGGATGCGGACGATGCTAAAATTAACTGGAAAATTTTACAATCCTGGCGAGGCAGGATTACGAGGCAGGCAGCCGGCAGCAGGAGTCAGTCCGCTGCCGAAATGAGGTTGCCGTCGAGCCACTCGAATTGGACCATTAGTTTCGACGGCATTAGTTTGGCGCTTTCATGGCCCAGACGATGCGAATAAATAAGAGACGAGCAGCGGGACGCAGATGGAGATGGAAATGAATGTAGCTGGGAAGGATATAGGGGAAAGGGGAACGAGCTAGGAGCTCCCAGCAGCACGAGTGGACCAGCAGCGTTGGACGGACCAGCGTTGTCGATCCCCCTGGTGGAATTATGCATGTAATAAAATGCGGCGGCGGCGGCATCGGCATCAAAGCAAACTGCAACAACCCGTGCCCAGCCACGCCCCCAAAAACGCCCCCTTTTGCCGCGAACTAAATTTAAGTGCATTAACATAAAGCGGTTCCAGGATAGTGGGTTGACAGTGAATGACACTATATGACACTCTATTACACTATATTTACACTAGGCTGCGTTTTGAGTCAAGCGTAAAAAGGCTATTTAAAACTTCATTAGAAGCTTTTGAAAATTATTCAAATATATAAAATTTTATAAAAAAAAAATTCTAAATAAAATTAAAAACTCAGAGAAAGCATTTTATTCCCTATTAAAATTGTGTTTGCATTTTTAACACGTATTTTGTTAAGGATTTTGAATACTTCCCTGCAGTACTGGGCGCTGGTTCGTAGCTGGTGAAATAAGCGCTTACCAGCAGACCACCCCTACTTACCCATCGGCCCCAAGCAATGCGATCTTTCATTTCCGTTTTTGTATGAAATGTCCGCAAATAGGGTCAATCGCCACCGAGTCGTATACCCAGGAACTAGTGAAATAGTGCCCCATATTAAGGGAAGTAATGTAAGTACTTACATGGGACCCCATGGAATGGTCGGTAATGTAAGTACTTACATGGGACCCCATGGAATGGTCGGTAATGTAAGTACTTACATGGGACCCCATGAAATGGTCGGTAATGTAAGTACCCATTATTAATTCAAAATAATAACAATTGTTGAAATGCATTATTAATAAACTTATTTTTATTTTTAAATAAATACATTTTCTTCATTTTTTTGTGAACGCAGGAGTTTTTAAAGTGCCTCTTTTTTGGAGCTGCAAGGCCTTTCGCACACATTTTCAAATCCTCGTTTAAAGTAGTATTTTCTTTCTCCCTTTTGATATTTAAGTCACAGTCAATATTATTTGTATTTATTTGCTCGTCAACAATATCCACATCACTGTCATTATTTTCCCTAGGTACATTTTGTACCATAATGTCACAATTTTCAATGTTCACTGCATCTGCTTTTTCTAGTGTAGAATTTAATTTGTTCCTATATTTCTGTTTTTGCTGCTGCTTCAGCCTCCTTAAATGCCTTTCACTATACATTTTCGAATTAAATTTGTTGTCGTACTTTTATTATTGATTCAATTAATACACACACGTTTTTAATATAATTAGTTTTACTTACCAATTAATTTGCGTTTGCTCCGCTTCTCTCCACTCAACTGCAATGCTTTCAATATATTTCAATATATTATTTCACCAGCTACGAACCAGCGCCCAGTACTGCAGGGTAACTTTGTCAACCGGCAAACACAAATGCGAAAGAACGGCGCAATATAAATAGAACTAACTGTAATCGCAGTTATGCTTTCAACTTTACTTTGCCCTTTTGCTCAAAATATCAAAAACAAAGGCGATGCTTATTTTTCTTTATTATGAATTTTCGTTTATGCTTTCGTGTGCATACATATTTCTATTAGGTGGTTCGGCGTTCGATAACCCTAGGGTCAGCAAAGTAAGTACCCATGTAGAATCCAGCTAGTAGCTGGTTCGCAGCTCGTTTACCGTAGGGTCAGTATAGTAAGTACCCATATAGTAACCGACGAAGTAAGCAACTACGCAAGGCCAATCGCCACCTCCAGTACTGCAGGGTTATGATCTCAAATACCTAAACCACGGTACCTTGAAGCCCGAACAAGATAAATAAACTTTTGGTGGGCAACTGCGGTGAGGTCTCCATAAAGAAGGGGACGAGATCTCCTAAAAAAGAGGTGCAGTTGGGTGGGTGGAACCGGTCTGATGAGTGCAACGACTTGGCAGCAGCGCTAAGCGTCAGCATCATCGACACTTTCGGCAGGAAGCGTTGGCGGCCGGGCTCAGACATGCTATATAGTATAGTACGTATACGTATAGTTCAGTTCAGGACATGGCCAGGAAGCTCGTCTGGCTGGGAGTCCCTGGAGCGGTGGTTGGATGTGTGTGAGACATTAACAGACTCGTAAACTGGCAGTTGCTTGTTATGTTGATTACACAACCAGCTGAGAGCATGGGAGGTCAATGGAAATAAAGTTGCAAAGCCAAAAACCTTGCACTTGAAAACGCCAAATGCTAAGCAGCATTAAACACTAACTTTTTCTTTTATTGAATTTTTCGTTTAAGGCAAAAATTTAAAGCCTCCAAGAAATATCCCTAGGAAAGGCAGCCACTTCCTTGAAACCATTTTAAAGTCGCCTCGCGTAGGCTAGCCCCTAAAAAGTATGCAACACTTGGCGCCACGCCCCCAGCGTACGTGCCTGTCAGGGCCCGCCGAGAAACAAGTGTCAGCTGCCCTTTGGAAAAGCCGAGAAGGAAACACAACCAGAAACAGAAACTCTAACTGAAAACTGTAAACGGAAAACGGGGAAAACTAACAACAAACAAGCACTGGAAGCACGGAAAGGAAGTTGGCTTGTGGCAAGAGTTGAAAGTTGAATGTCTGGCAAATGCCGCGGCAATGCCCCCGAATGCAAGTCAGTGCAAAATGCAATTCCCACCCTCGCTCATCGCATCGCATCGAATTTTCCGGGGGAAACTTTTCACACGCAGCCAGGGCCAAATCTGCCAAAGCCACTTTTCGGTATTGTTTTTGTTGCTTTTCACAAATTTATTGCCACACTCTTGGGCTTCTACCCCGGCTCCCTTTCTAGAAAAACCGATCCTGGGCTTTATCTCTCCGCTGTCTGTCTGTCAGAGGATATTTATCTGGCACGTTAAGTTTACATTTGCCCCACACCTCCTCGCATCCACACACATATATTTTTCCACAGCTTTTCCCGCACTCGTTTCATAATTTTTCGCCTCGCGGCCAAATTGTCGTCTTTATTTGCAGCATGGAAATGCTGCTCGAACGCAATTTCCCAGCTTCAGCTCCGTTTCCATTCCATGCTGCAGGAAAATGGTATACGCTGCGCCCTTTGTGAGATTTTCCCCGCATGACATTTGCGATTTTCCGCACATTTTGTACTTTATTGAACTGTTTGTCACATGACGTTTAGTATTTTGCGAGCTGTGCGCCAGCTGCAGGCAAAAAAGCTTGCAGAAATATTCGCACATGTGAGTACAGTGGAAATCGGCTGGAAAAACTACTCAGAAGATTAAGATAGTTCCCTAAATAGCACTAATATTACAGGGCTTTGTTGATAATTGAAATTATATTTAATTAATTAATGAACATATTAAAGTCTTCATTTTTTAGATCTAAATTTTAAGATGTAAGCTTCTTTACTCCCCTTACCAATTCCTTTCCTTCCTTAATTTACTTTTATTTAATTTTTTGGTTCAGAAATTGATGCTCCCTAGCTCCCACCTCAGTCCTTCTTTAATCTTCTTCCACAATTTCCCATTTTAATAAATAAAAATTCCGTTTTTCCAATAGTTCACTGTCATTTCTCGCCCATCATCATTGAATTTTCATAAACGAAAAAAGGGGTGTATTGATGGAGCTCTTAAAAGGGGGAGCAACCGAACGATCAAACGACCGACCACCAGCTGACCCCCTTATTACTAAGCCATGTAAACTTGATGAAAATCAAATGGAAATAAAAACGGACAGCACTCATAAACAATAATATGGCGAGAGCCAGCAGGGAAAACTTTCAAGAAAAGCGCGGAGAGCACACACAACTTAATAAAAACAAAAATGTATGAAATACTTTTACGACTTTCGAAGACATTTTTACAACTTGCTGGCGAAGTTTTGCTAACGATATGCGAGATGCACACAGAGAGAAAGAGGAGACTCCAACTCCAACTAGCCAAGCCATGCAGCAGCCGGACAGGACAGGAGGCAGCTGCATTCCGGGGACCGCGTCCTGGTCAAATGGATACGTCGCATCATAAAACCGAAAGTCATTTCGCACAGAACGTGTCTACAGCAAATTCGTGGGAACGGGAAATGTCCGGCCAAGAAGCCAAAGTCATCGCAGCCAATAATAATTCCAATTGTAGTGCAGTGACAATTTTCCGTCTGTTCCGTCTGTGGAAGGATGCTCTCTCTTTTGGGCACTTTTGGGTACAATGTACCCCGAACAATGGTCAGCAGAAGAGCAGCAGCAGCGGAGTTTTTATTGCCCAAGCTCTGGCATTTTAAGTGCAAAAAAGCCAACGAAGCAGCAGCAGAAGCAGCAACAGCATCGGCAGTGGCAACATTATTTGGTCAATGTAGACGACATGACGCGGCCATTAAGAGCAACAAATAAGCAAACAATAACTGGGAACCGCGCCCAGGATGAGCTTGGGAGAAATTAAGAAAAATGCTTAAGATGGCTGCGAAAAGGGGCGAGCTTCTCATCCTTTGGATAATTTGAGTTTCCTGCACAGTAAGAAAATATCACGAGCAGGGGTAATGGTTCTCATATCAACAACCTTGCATACCAATACTAAAATTATAATTTAAAGGCTCACAAGCTTATTATCTACATATTTAAGTCAGTAGAAGGTTGAATTAATTAGCTGCTTAAGCATTTGATGGATAATTCTGCTATTAAGTAATGGGAATGTTAAACATTTCAGCTTAAGATATATTTATGGAAATTAAACAAGCTAAAGTTCATTCGTAAGCAATTGCTGCTTTCAAAAACAATACAAAACAAGTTCATATCACCATACAAATAATAGTAATTAACCATAATATCTACATCTAAATGATAAATACGTTTTTCAGGCGTACTGATTTGATAAAGCCTCTAATTTTTTGTTTTCTGTGCGTAGACACATTTATCTATCGATCCAGTTAGATATTTTGGTTGCGATAAAGATACTTTTGGCTTATGAAAATTGATTGCAAATGAGCAGGCAGGCTTTGGGTGCGACTTCGATTGCTAAGCAAGATGACATAGCTGGATTATATAGATTCAGCCGGGGTTTCAGCTAGAACCGAACACAAATGTCATGCTACGCACTACTAGGAAGCATAATTGAATCACCAACAAAAACTTCGTTATAAATGAAATGATAAAGATATGAAAAAAAAGAATACATAGACAGATAGCTAGAGCTGAGCAGAGATTTCAGCTGTCTCGCTGCTGCCCTGACCAATTCATTTAGTTTCGCAAAAGCTAATTAGCAACTAAAGTGAAATTAAAGCAGAGCCAAGTCAAGCCAACGACTAATGGTCTTTGTGTTGCGGCCCTTGGGAGGAGAGTACAAAAAAAAAGGTAAAAGAGGAAGGTGCTACAACTAATTAAATGCAATAAGCTATGGCAACTGCTGAACGTGAACGGGAGTCAGGTCGGAACAGGACTGGTAGCGCGTCAGCGGACGAGTGACAACTTTGTTTTGATGTGCCGGACACTCTTCCGGCATCCTCCCGCCAAACTAACGACGGGCGAGCGTGTTTTAATTTGCACATTAAAGTAATTAGTTTAGCATTAGTTAGCTGCAGTTTGTTTTAATGAGTCGCGAGTTTTCGTAGGGACTTTGGACAGCTCACTCACCGCTTTTGAAGGTGGCCATGAGGCGTTCGGAATCAGCTCCATGTTGGCAGACAAATAAAGACGTATCGAGCAAGTCGCTGGGCGAATAACCCAACAGGCCGTGCATCCTGAAAGATTAGAAGCAAAAAAAGTTAGGAAATGTAAGCAGAGGTTAAGCAGCTATGATCCAAACTCTACTTTGATCTAAAAAGTAGAAATCGGAGCACAGCTGCTATAATTCCAATCCTACTTGTCATCCACATAGGTGAATCGCATATCCAGCGAGTGCTTGGTAAGGAAGGTACTGGTTCCCAAAGGAATCTCAATGTTCGAGGGATGGGGAATGGGTCTTCCCACGGCAATCAACAGGCGTTCGCCCTTGGCATTGATCACCAAGTGTCCGGTTATGTGAATGACCTGAAAGTGGATCAAGTAGTATAAGTATACCATTAAAAGCGAGTTGCAATCATAATAATAGCAAAGTAAACAAGCTTTCTTGTTATTATTTTGATTACAATATTTGTTTATAACAATCTCACCTTGTAGGAGGCGCTCTTGATGTTAATGCTGCGCCCGCGACTGGTCAAAGTACACTTTAATCGTACAAACAGGTCCCTGTGATGGGTGCTCACTCCGGAATCCTGCTGCTGTTGCTCGTCCTTGGCCTTGTCGGCGATCTCTCGCTTCAGGCTGAGGGCCTCCTTGATCTCGGCGTGATCGCACTGATGCGAGTACTCCCAGATCTGCTGTCCAAGGGTGTCAATCTAAGGGAGTTAAGGAAATGAGGTATTAGTAGAGATATCTGTTTCAATAATTAAGAAAGCTTACTTTGGTGATGCCCAAGTACTCGACCACGTTCTCGGTGACATAGGTGATATCACCTTCGTGTGACAGGACCAGCAGGAAGCCGTCCATGGTCTGCTTGAGGAGCTGACTGGCTTCGGCGCCAATAAGCCAATCCTCGCTGCCAATTTCCACCTTGGGCTTCACTTGCTGTTGCTGCTCCTCCACAGCTTCAATGTCCTGCTTGATGTCCTCATTGCAGTCGCGCAAACTGGGAACTAAAAGAGAATTCATTATTAAAATTATTTAAGTTTGAAAAAGAATTAAAAAACTTACCAAACTGCAACATCTCACGAATCTTGAGAAAGGCTATGGTAATCCTCATCACAGAGGCCTTGTCCAGTTGGTTGACATCGTCGGTCTTTAGCGGCAGAGCCTGCGACAGTTCCATGAATATTTCCGTCTCCTTGGAGCGACGACACCTGGCCGCATCTCGCGATTTTTCCTTACGCTTCTCATTGTTCCTGCAAAGATCATGGACAAATTAGCATTATTTCAGGGCGATCACGTAGGCCTGCCTCTGTTCTGGGGCAGAAGAGGAGGGGATTCGAGTGGGAGACAGAGGCTGCTGGCAGAAATATGCGTGCATTTCAATTGCACTTTCATTCCCGGTTTCATTGCTTTTGATTCAATTCACGCGGCCAGGCCAGAGCCAGCAATTTTCCAATTAAATGAACACCGCCTGCAATTTTCGCGTTTGCTGCCCGGCCATGCGAAAAAAAAAGCGAAAAAGCGAAGGCGATCCACACGGCGCCAAAGTTCATGGCAGCTATTTAAGGTGGCTCTCAAATAACGAAATATGGATATTTTTTTAAAGGTTGAAGTAATACCTAATAATAGAAATTAAATAAAAAAAAATATATATATATATATTTGTAAAGAGAAAATAATGAAAGCCAGACTAGCTTTCCATAAAACCTCGAAAATTACAGATTAATAATTGGTACCTCATCAAGGGAACTGGAAACAAAAAATGTTTACAGTAAATAATAATTAAATATAAACGTTGAAAAGCTGATTAGGTATTTTAGTTAATCGTATAAATGCAATTGCTATTAGAAAAACCCGAGTGGAAAAATATATATATAACCCAAATTCACGATTGTACAAAAAACTTTGATAAAAAGGCATTGCATATATAACAATATTCGGAGATAATCGGGCATTATTTTTCCAAGATCTTGCCTGTACACAAAATGATTTCAAGAAATTTGAGGAGCAATGATTTGATAAAAAATGATACTAGAAAATTATGTTTAAAAAAAATTGTACAAACATTACCCGAACATTTCTCTAAATAAATTTTTTCAGATTAAAATGTGAGCACTCACAAGATATACACTTAGGTAACGAATATGCGAACCAAACCTTAAATAAAATATTTTTCTGCCTCTTAGAACTAAAAACCCTTAACAAAATTTAAGTCTGATAGACAAATTTCCAATGCAAATATATATTTATCAGACATTACGCAGCTAGTGAAAGCAATATCATTTCCTGCTGGAGAAATTGATAAAAAATGTAAAGTAAAAGATACGCTTCCTTGCCTAAAACTGTTTTCCATAAATCCAATATTCATTGTACATTGTCTGTGAGGAGATCCTGACCTACAACGGCGCCGCATTGGAAAAGCTGCCCGAAAAGGGGCCCCCAAAGGGCTTTGGATAGTTTATAATGTCAGCTTGGGGTTCCGAGAATAGCCGGCAGTCACACGTTCGTCTGATAAAGTTAGCCGCGGCTGGCACCTTGGCACCAATATTAATATCTACAGAAATTTCGGAAAATTGACAAACTCCTCACCACCTGTCCCGATGCGTTGGCAATTAGCGACTTCGCAGAGTTGTGAGTAAGCCCCCTTTAGGCCGGGGGATTCGACTCGTTTCGATATTGGCGACAAGTTTTAATCGCTAAACAAGCAAAGAACTTATTCTGCGGCAGAGCACTGACCTCACACACATACAGGCACTATCAATATATAGCTGTATGCATATATATTTTAGGAAATTCTAAGAAAAGACGAATGGCCCTCCCTCGGGAACGGGGGAAAATGTATAGAAAGTTTGCCAAGAAAATCTCGTGAGCAGCCGCCACACATGGAAGGAAACTAATTCGGAATTTTATGCAGAGCGCTCATAATATTTTATTTATTATCGAAATAGAGGGCGAACTTGTATAATCCGCGGAACACGCCACTATTCGCATGTACTGCTGGGCTCCGGGGGGTGACAGAAAATCGCCAACTCTGCATTAATCGTCAGGTGTGCTTCTTCGTACCTGAAAATTCGCCTGGCAACCCAGCTAAAAAAAATCGAAGCAAAACCTAAGTACCACCTGTCAACGAAGGATATCGAGGGAACAAAGGCACAGCTTATCAGCCGCCCCAGACAGCGGAATCTGGACTCTATTTTGAGTGATGTTTTACGTCAGTCTGAAGGCTGTCCAATAAAGGCTTAAAAAATACCCCTTTGGCAAGGAGTATTCCAGTTTTGTGTACTTAGTATTTAGTATACTTTTTAATGACAAACTAAATCAAACTGTAACTCACAATCAGATATAATAGTTTACTGATTGCAGTGTAATTAAGTAAAGTGTGAAATTGCCAATCAAAAAATATAAATGTTGGCTTGAAAAGTTTTAGTCAGAAGGTGCCACTGAAAAATGTATAAATTACGTGTCTAACCAGTTGAACGGCCCCTCACAATTACTAGAGGTTGAGTTTAAATATTTTTTTTTTATTTTATACAGCGTTGAACTCAAGGAAATCTTTTAGAAAATATCAGATTTTTATATTCTTTAAAACAAGTCTTAATATTTTATCAAGAATCCCTATTAACTATACTAACTTTGTTAGAAAATTCCGAAGCCCTTTTCCCATTTTCTCGACCAACAAAGAGAGTGAAAGAGAACAATAGAGAGCGGGATAATATTAATAGCACTAAAAGTAAGGCAGATAAGAAGGGTTTTCTTTGTCAATCAGACTCAATCGGCTGATTGATGGAAACCAAGCAAAAGGTTTGAAAACGAACCCGAATGGCGGAATGCAGCCAGCCAGACGCTTAGATAACCTATAGTCTTATATTATTATTTCACCCACTATCACAGTGCACACACTAACAATCTTAGACTTTGTATTTATATAAATTATATAGTATATAGTCGTGTGCAGTCTCATAGGTAATGTTTACGATAGCCGACGGGCCATAGAAAGCGGCATAGAGCGGCTTTGATTGCATGCTAATGGCCTGCTTAAATGGACTGATCGCGGGGCTATGACTTTAGCCAGGGGAGGTACGATCGGGCAATTGTCTGTTCATTAGAACAGAAGCTACACAACTACGGCCTGTTAAATATTCTGGCGGTGCCAGCAGAATTGCCTTGTTATTGGCCAGCAGCTGCCGTTGTTGTTGCTAAGTATTTCCGCTCCGAAGCGCAGCTCAAACACTGGCCAAAAGCGGTGGGTAAATTTGGCTGAACATTAAACCTTTGGCTAAATTATTCATTAAGGATTTTGGTGAAATAAGAGTATATGTAAGCCTTTCCTGTAAGAACTTTCTCTGACTTATACTTCTTTATTTTTTTCGGTGTGTGCTTTGGGAAACCATAAAATTTCCGTATCTTTTTCTGGTTTGCTAAAATTTCCTTCCAAATATTTTGATATCACGACAAATCGACAAACTTATCGAGTCACTGAGACAATGCAGCTTTTTTAACTATCCAACGAATAAATAAAAAATATATTAGTGTTATTTTTACCACGCCATAAAAGGCTCTATTTTTACTTTCTTCTCTTCAGGCTTTTATTAATTATTCATTGATTGATTCATTTCAAGAGAACTTCTACTTAAGAGATCTAACAATTTTTTCCAGAGTGCAGATAAGCTCCTAAATAAACCAAGCCACGATCCCATCACGTGGACCCCTTTAACAGCTTATCCAGCAGACATCTTAGGATGCTGACCTGCCTCCCGAATTTCGAAAGTCTTGTCCGAAATGCGCCGTATCTCTGGGGCGCGATATCAGCGAAAACATTTGAGATACGGCTCGAGGTGTTAATGCCAAGTTCATGGGACTATAAATCAGGGGTCAGGGATTGTTTGGTTTTGGCCCCAGCATAAATCTGGGCGGGGGTTTCAGGAGGTTTTTGGCGGGAGCGTGTGCCCTCCTCTGCAAATGCGTCAGTTTGTCTTTGGGCTCATTAGCATGGAAACGGGCAGTCGCAAATTTGGCATAAACGTGTGCAAAACGTAAATAAAACCTGGCGACCATTTAGCTTCCGTGCACGTTGCATGCTAAGTATTTTTCGGAAGAGGATGTCGGCAAAAGGAGGGACTTAAATCTGCGTCAATCGTTGATCAATAGTATTGATTCAGTATAGACCCGCTCTACCAGACCTTTGTCGGCAGCCCCACGTGAAGATAAACCTTTGGGAAACACCCAGCATAAAGTCATCGGTTTCAGATAACAATTAACCAACCGAACGACAGCCAAACAATTTTTCGACTTTTATAAACTATATTGGGGGCCATTAAGAAATCAAAATGAGAGCGAAAGTCTATTCTCGGAGCAGCCGATACCTGATAAAAAAAAGGGCTTTTTTGGCGGGAGAAACCCAGAGAACCTTGACTCATTCAAGACCCTCTCTCTGACACTCCTATCTCCCTCTGCGTATCTAAATATTATTATTATAAAAGCGATCCACAAATAAGCATAGATAAGAGCCCCGACGTTTGCTTTGACTTTCAACTACGGGCTTTACAATACACGGCACAACCAATTTCAACAGGTGAAAAAATATAATGGAAATGGGAGAGAGAATTCTTAAACGTTATCTAACGAGGTTTCTGAGAGGCCTGAAAGGATTATGTTGATTAAACAAAAGGCTTACGGGGAATCAGCATAGTGCAAAAAATTTTACATAGAAATAGCGTTATTTTAAAAAATGTATTAAATAAAAATTAAAGAGACTGTGTTTGTGATTTTTTCTATTCATTTTTGATATTGTTTTAATAATAGAAATGCTCTTTAAAAGGCACTTTTGGTACTACTTTTAGGTACTCTCGCACTAATCTCCCCAACAACCGATTATAAACAAAATTCTTTGCTCTATAAACCCAAAAAAAAATTACGCAGCAGACTCTAGTCACAGACTAGACTAGTCACACTCACATAAAGTCCTCAATGTCCACGAATTGAGAGAATTGGCAAGGTTGGGTGTTCGTGGGCGTATAGCCATAGCAGTAGGCATAGCTCCAGGGGCGGGTCTCACGGCACGGTGTTGCAACGGACAGAAGGCTGCCTCCTTGACGATAAAAAGCCTCTTGCTGAGGGTGCTGCTGGTAGGGGTGGTAGCGGTGCATCCCGCTGGAGGCATTGGGACCCAGGATAGCGCCCACATAGGGCTGCGACATGGACTGGAGAGGAGTCTGGTATAAGGCTCCATTGTTAAAGTTTACAGAGGGTTCACTGATGGGCGTGCGACCAAAGACTGAGACTGAGCCATGGTTAAGCTGGGGCTGTTGCTGAAGGTGCTGCTGGGGCTTCAGATCGTTTTCGTAGAACCCAGTGGTTGAGGACACATCGTCGCCGTAGAAGGAAATGTCGCCGGGACATGAGAAGTCACAGCTATTAAAGTCACAGGAATTAAACATTGCTTGCGCCGTTGTTTCTTTCGATGGAATCCGGCTAAGCCCATCGATGATGGACACACACACGCGTCCCGATAACAGCTGATAACTTGGCTATATAGTAAGAGCAACTTGAAAGTAACAGAACACGACGTACGGGAGTTCGAGCTTCAAATGCGCGAAAGGTTCCATGGGCCTGAGGCCATCATATTTATACCCGGGGAGCCAGCAACCAGGTATCAGTCCCCATAGGGAACCACAGAAATCGCAACGAGCGAAGAGAGCCGGAGAGCCAGACATTAACGTCAGATTCGTGGACAATCAGACAGGTTTGCCTGCTGCCTATCCGGACAAGTGCGCTCCGTGGCGGAGCGATAAGATAATGGCCCGGAGTCGAAAACATTCAGGCCGCGGCCGCAGGGAGCTAACGTTTCGGTACGGTACGGCCCAATCGTGGGCGATAACGGCGGTACCCATATGAGTGACAGATTCAAATTAGAGCTATATAAATTATGTCAGTGCGCTCCACTTCAGGCGATAATTATTGCGAATCGCATAGCATACTTTCCAGCTCTCGCGCTAAATTGCTGCACGTCCAGGACTTTATTTTCCGCCCATTTCCATTAATCGACAACTGCAGTGCACGTAGAAATGCAGATTATAAATTATATAAATAAATCTAACAACGGTAAAGGATGGTAATCTAAAGGATTAATACCCTTCAAGCAATAATCACATGTATAAGATAATACATTTTCGTTTAAGGATAATTAGTGCCTTGATATTGATCTTTCGGAATGGCGAAAGTCCGAAAATTTAGATCAATATTTTATATAAAATGTAATCTGACAATCTTAATTAAAACAATACCCGGAAATAATAAGAAGTGGGTCCGATCTTCCCTAAGGTATTCCCATCTCTTATACTTCTCAAACGAAAATAAAATGATCGTGCTAAAGATTTTACTGCCTGGTGATACTTATAAGGTATAAATGACCCCCAAAACTAGATTTTTTTGATGACTAAATATTTTCGCCACCGATCTCCGAGATATCCCCGATAAGAACTATAGCATAACAGTTAAATATTTAGATTAGTTTGGCAAACAGGCGAGGAAAGTGAAAAGAGAGATAACTGCGCGGAACAGAAGCGCGCTCGCTTCCTATCCAAAGGTAATCAGAATCACAATGTAATCAGCCCTCGTGGTGTAGGAGGATGAGACTGAGGTAATGGACAGCCGGGGTCAAGTAAAAATATCAGCCCATAGAGGATGATAACCTCCTGTTTGCCTTTTCATGCTGCAAACGTCAGTCTATCTTGAGACCCATCATAAGCAAACCCAGAAGAGGGTTTTATAAGGAACTATTATTTCAAGGAAATGTGTTTATTATTATCATTCGATTTGTACATATATAATTATTTTATTATTATAGCATTTTTGCAGAGAGAGATAGAGAAAGAGAAATAAATAACTAGACATTATTTTAATAAAAGCAAAAGGTTTTGTTTATTTTTAACACAACCCAAACTAGATCTCAGTTTTTCTCTCAGTAAAAAGATAATCCCAACTAAAATGATCACATGTATTGCTTGATTTTTTTGGCACAATTTCATTAAAATTTTAAAGTATTTTTAGCTAAAGCCAGCCATAAATTTCCACTTTCCCTGTCATAATTTACGCCAGATGCGATGCATATAGGGCTCATCGTACAACTGAATGGAATGACTGAACCAGATTCGGAAAGCTGCGTTGCCCTCGCTCGGTATCTCTCGCTTTAAGTATATCTGTCTCTGTCGGTGCATCAAGTTCAATTCAGTACACAAGAAAAAAATGGGTTATAATTAAAAAAATAAAAAAATACCATTTTATTTTATTGTAATTTTGCTTAGATAAATATTTTATCAATATTAATTCGCCAAGTAAATACAGTATTCATAAGATACTTGTATCCATAAGATACTTGTATCCTTAAGATACTTGTATCCATAAGATACTTTTATTTATCTAAAAAAAAAATCTTATATTTTTTATGATGCCAAATTTTTTTTCTGTGTGCACAGCAGCAAAACAAAATTTGTGTGTATGAAAATAAAGAGGAAGGCGAGGGGAAAACCAACAATAACTCCACAAAGCCTAATATACAACACAATGCCATCTCCAGTGTTGCCAGGTCTTGAACAAAAAATAATGCCAGATTTACGAAAAAAACTAGCTGAAAATAGCAAATTTGTTTGTAAAAATGGCTGAAAAAATGGCTAACATTTTGTTACCCCAAAAAATAACCAAATTACCCCAAAATAACCAAAAAATTGAATTTTAATTTAAATGTCCAATAATGATTTTATTAAATCTACATCTTCACTGTCTTCATTGTTATATTTTTCATTTTCGGCCACCATTTTTAAAAATTTTGTTGGCACTTCATAATCGTGGCAGCATTTTCCATTTCTGCGCAGGCCGTATCTATAAAGAGGAATATTAATAATGCTGCTTTAAAAACTTAAGTAAATGGAAATACCTTATTTTTAAAATTGAGTTTAGTGTTTTTATATGTAACCTGTTTCTGAGGTTACTTTTTACTATGTTCATTTGACTGAACACACGCTCTACCTCAGCATTTGACCAAGGCAAACAGAGTAGCCTTATAGCAAACAGCGCTAAGGACTTGAAAGGGTTGTTGTCAAAAGTAGAAATCACTGTTCGATAAGTATTTTCACTCAAGTCACTTAGAGTATTTTCGCTGTAACTGGTAATTTTCACAGACCTAAATCACGGGTTCGAGAAAATTGCCGAAAATAGCTGAAGTTTATTTTAAAGTAGCTAGATTTATAGCTAGTAGCAATTTCTTAATTTTTCTAGCATTCGGCCTCTCAAAATGGCTAGAACTAGCCATAAAATTGCTAAACTGGCAACACTGGCCATCTCTTTCTTTCGCTCTCTGCCTCACGCTCTTTCTCTCTTCCACTCCCTTCAAAAGTCCCTCCCCTTGGGGCGTTCCACACCTCCCCGTGTCGTCACATTTTTAGTTCGATTGCGCAAAAAGTAGGTCGTCGTGGCCAGACAAAAACAACAAAAACAACATCAAGGCATATCATTTAAATAAATTTTACACACATGTCGGAATGTGTGTGTGTAATACTGTGTATGTAAGCGTGTTTGTTTTCGTTGGTATTGAAATAAATTTATTGTGCGAGTTTTTTTTTTTTTTTTAGTTTTATTCATCGACTTCTGTGTGTTTTTTCCTTGTTTCTCGGAATGCCTTGGCACAGGTCCGACAGCGTAAAGAAACTAAATTAAAAACAAACTATAATTTTGATTCAGACTCCTGCTTTTAATAATTTACTTTTATCGCAATGTAGTTATAGTTATGATCTGCAGTTTATATTAAATTATTCCAATGCTATACATTAAAATAATTAAAATATTGTTTCAAAAAACTTCAATTGAGCTGTACATTTTGAAATATAATGGTTGATAAATTAAATAAATACGAGCTATATTTATTCTTTAAAATGTGTTTTTGTTTCACATAAGGTCAAAAGAATTGAAATGATCTTTCCTGTTTTGATAATATAATGTGTAGCCTTTTCAAGATAAAACTAAACTATTCTATTTATAATATTGTATACATAATATTATTAAATATCTTAATTTCTTTCTGTGCAAAGCTTTCGCTAAACTCTGACCAATTTCACATTTCAGCCAAGCCGAAATCAATTGTTTGCAGTGCGCACACATCGAGCATAAGAAATATTTTGGAACCAGTTCGAAGTAAATTGGGGAAAACTACTGCCAGTAGTCGGTTAGTGGGTCTAATCGCAGTCAAATAGCTGTTTGAAAATGGTTATAGAACCGCTTTTCAGCTTTTCGGTGTCTAAATACTTTGGCTTTATGGCCGTCACGTAGGCCAAAATCAAACTATTTTTTTCTTCCAATTTAAATGTCTTAAATTAAAACGTAAAAAAACGGTTTATGGGTTTATAAACAAATAAATTTGAGGTTTTTAAAGGGGCGTGGGCCACAAAAAAAAAACGGAATCAAAAACAGAAGGAAAACAAAACAAAGCTGATAAAACGAAGCAAGAGGAAAAAACTGGTTGCTTTTGGAGCAAAGGGGAGCAGCACAACAGGTTTTCCTCACATTTTTAAATACGATTTTTCCCTCATTTAAAATTAAACCCACAGTGCGTACGAGAGAAGAAGAACAATGGAGTGAGCTAAAAATAAATCCAAGCCAACGGGGGCTTGGCCTTAATAACAGAGGACATGAACCCTTGAAGGATACATCTTCAAGGCGCGCGCAACAAGTGATTTCGAATGTGCACTTGCCTTCAATTGGTCTTCCTTCGATAAGGTGAACTTGTTTGGATTATTGTTGAGAAAGTCGTGACATGAAAAACATTAGTTTACGATTTGCTTTTCTGCAAGCAATTGCCTTGAGTCGTCCGTTTTTCTTTAATCATGGATTCGTCGTCGGTTTGGTTTGTCATCAAATGCATTTAGAAAACAATGATCCTAAACAGGGATTATGCAAAGAACTACACCAGGAAAGATATCCCTAACCTTTTTTGATCTATTTGCGAGTAATATCCACTTTAAGTCCAAGGACTAGTGGGCAAGAGTTGTGTAAGTTTGTCTACTCGTGATATAAGCCCCTCAAATATCTTATTCCACTGCGGAAACCCCAATGTGCATATGCAAACGGAGCGATTTCAGTTTTATTTTTTGTTGCCAACTTGTCTCGACTTTTGTCTTTGAATCGCTGAAGGTCATGGGTCTCGGTCGTTGCGTTCTCCGTCACAAGTTTGTATAATTACCGCGAATGCAAAAATTAGTTGAACGCGTGATTAATGATTGGCTTTTCGATATTTTCTATTCCCCTGTTGTCAGCTCTCTCTCTCCTCTCGGCTTTTTCGTCAGCCAGTGACGCCCATAAAAGGGAACCTAATGAAATCAAGCGCGGAATAAATTTTAACTAAAGAAAATCGAATACAACCAGGAAAGGCTTTAGGGTAATTTTATTAAATTTCTAGAATAGAGGAATAGATCTAGGAGTGAATGATTAATATGACAGGAAATATACAACTTTTAAGAGGGATTTGACACAAGGCTTAAAACAAGAAGAACGCGTGATCAGTGAAAAGATCTAGGTAGAAAACATCAGAAATCTCTAGATATTTTCACTCCTAGATCTATTCCCTTATTTTGGAAATTTAATAAAATTACCCTAAAGCCTTTCCTGGTTGTATTCTCATCTCTCGCCAAACAAGGAGCCTAGAAAAATCGGAGGCGATGCTGATTACTACTTAATGAAAACAAACTGCTCTAGTAGAGCTCTAGTAGAGCTCTAGTAGAGCTAGACACAAAGAAAATGCAAGTAATCAAGAAAATGAAAAAAAAAAAAAATTTTTAAAACAATTATGGAACAATTAAATTTATTTTGAATAAACAACTAAGATTAAATGATGATTTTAAGAAGATTTAGAAGATCTTAAAAATGATTATAACGAATATAACCGTGCTCCAAGCTACAAATCCCAATGTCTGAATTACTAAGCCCACATAAAGATGAAGAAAGGATTCTTACACGAATAAGACAAAGCATCGGCTTAAGTTATTTATGTTAAATGATCTTCAAGGAATAAAAATCAGTAAAAATACCTAGTTTAAATAGTTATATAAGCTAAGACAAGGATTTATTATCCTTTATAAGAAAAGTATTGCCAATTTGACCTCAGTAGAGCTGGAAAAAGAGGATACCCCCATGATAACATTAATGACAATCTTCATGGTAAATAGAACGATGATATAATGCCCATAATGAACAGAAGCTTAGAAACAGCCCGTTTATAACTCAGGTCAAGTAAAAGCTTACAAGATCTTAAAAGGGATGTGTAGGATCAATAGGGGCAGTCTTATTGTAGGAAAAAGGGGTTCCATAGATGATCCCACAGCTAGGGAAATGTATGAAATACGAGACCCAGAAATTAGAGAAGACACGCAGAAAAGCGCGATAGCAACAAAAGCCGCTTCGCAGCAGCAGCAGCAGCAGCAGCAGCAGCAGTAGAAGCAGCGGCGAAGAGGAGGCAGAAAAAGAAAGCAAACGCTTATGCAATAGGCAAAAAAGCAACTGATCTAAAAATGATTCGCTTGGAAGGCAAAGGGATCGGAATGGATATGGGTCGCACACACTCACCTTCGTTTCTCCTTTGGCTTTCCGCTGGCCGTGAGGTTGGATTTGGGGGCCGAGGAATCAGAGGAAGCCGGAGAGGCCGATGATGAGGGGGCGGAGGAGGAGGAGGAGGATGATGAGGTGGATGCAGCAACCGCCAATTGCTTCTGCTTCTCGGCTGCAGCATCGATTGTATCAATTAACGAAACCATTTTGTCGCCGGAGATCAAAATGCAGCAGCATTCAAAGATCTGTCGATGTGGAGGGTTTCCGTTTTTTTGTTTTTTGTTTTCGTTGTTTTTCTTCACTTGCTTTTCGCCTTTTCTTATCGCGAGTTTTTCCAGCACTTTTTGAGACTCTTCGTTGCTGTTGTAGTTGTTGTTTTGGGTTATTTATCGCTGTTACTTTTTATTTTCGTTATTATTTTAGAAAACTATGCGCTGTGCGCTTGTATTGCGTCGTGGTTGCGTTTGTATTGGTAGCACACTCTCGCACTCACACTAACTCGCTCACACACATACACACAGTCAGCGTGTTTTTCCTATTAAACTTGTTGTTACTCGTATTATTTAACCGCTTATTAGCCTTTTAATATTATGCCTTTTACGTTGGTCAACTGTGAATATTATTTCTGATCACAAGCAACTGCCACAAGGTTATTTAGTAGCCGTCGATGTCGATGTTGTTGTTTTTGTTGTGGTTGTGGTCTCAACTGGCCAATTGCACTTTGGTATATTCGATAATTCGTTTATTTAGTTATTGCACTTTGAAGTTCTGCACGGACTTGGTGTCGAACTCGCGTTTTAGCATCTCACAAACGCGATTTATCAGCACTATATGCATTTTACAATGCGCCTACAGCATTTTTCGTCACGAAATATTATTTTTTACGTTCTTTGCTCTCGCTTGCTTCGTAAACAGTGTGGCAGCATGGGGGCGAAAATACCACGGTCAGGTGCTAACGCTTCACGGAAATACCACTAGTGCGCTGTGGACGGTAATTAAGGTACAGTAAATACCGTTGGAAAATAAACTTTAAAAATTGTAAAAAAAAACATTAAGCCCCTTTTTTAAGCGCTTAAAAAAATATGTAAAATTAATGAACATGAATTTCTGTAAGAAAATGTTTTACAAATTTTACAAACTTTTTTCTCTACAAATTTCGAAATTTTGATATTAGAAAACAATTTATAGTTAAAAGTAAAACTATGTTTAAGATTTTTAAATTGAATGTCAAGAAACAACTTTAATTTAATTCAATTTTCAACTGCCTTTACAGGAAAACCTTAATAATAAATTGATGTTAACTCATATAGCTGTCGTAGGACTAAAAATTTAAGTAATGATGATAATTTTTAATCTTATATTGACAATAACTACTCTTTTTAACGTTCAGGTAAAACATAAAGTCACGATTTAGATGGTATGTATGATTAAGCCCAATTCGGCCCACAACTATGACAAGCTTTATTTATTTTTTACGAAGTCACACCTAGCTCTTATCATTTAATAAGTTCAACACGTCACAATCCCATCCTAGGCCTTGGTCACCACCGAGGTGCTCTTGGGGCCAACCGCCTCGTCGACAGGCTCAGGTTCGCCCACATCCGCCAGCGGATCGGCGTCACCAGCGGCTCCCGCGTCCAAAGCATCGCCCAAGGCATCGTCGTCATCATCATCGCCGCCGGATTTGTTGTAAACGGCGGGATACTTTTGGAAGCAGTCGCGCATCTTGGTGAAGGCCTCGTAACAATCGGAGCCTTTGGGTTCAGCCTTGCTGTACTGGAAGCAGGAGAAAGCCTCGCGGAAGTCTACGCCGCAGGGGCCGGTGGCCATGCCGCCGAGGCACGGGCAGCTCCAGTTGATGCTGCCGTCCTTGGTGATCACACCCTCCGGCTGCTCTGGAGCCGGTAGCTCGATGGTGCTGGGTGTGGCATGGTCCTCCTTGGTGACGAAAATCACCTTGTCCTTGCCGTACTCCTTGCAGTAAGAGAAGGATGACATCTTTCTACGTAAATGCTATGACTTCCTCCTCGGTATCCTCAAAATCCAGCCTTTTGGGGGATGTGGTGAGCACTTGGAAATGGCAGGGCACCTCCTGGTAGTAACCAATCAGTGATATAGCGATGCGGACTCGTTCCAGGAAATCCTCGGGCACCCGGAACACGGAACGCTGCTGCGAGGCACTAAATTTCACAATCTTCAGCGAGGTCTGGCCACCGATTTCCCCAAAGACACTCGCCAGGAAGTTGAGAATGCAGCCGCACAGGAAGACGGGCGTCAATGTCACGGACTCTGGATCACGGAGTTTCCTGGAGGAGGGGAGAAGAAAGCATAGGCATTAGTTTTACATCATCTTTGCCGTTGGCAGCACGTGCGCACGTGTGTTGAAATTGACTTGAGTTTCCGCACTCACAGCTTCACGTCCAGATATTGGTAACCACTCATGCTTTGGTCACGTCAGCTCCAAGTCTCCCGGTAACTCTGCGCGGGACCAATTTTCTGCCGAATTTTCGGGAAGTTCTCAAAAAAATGCCGGTCAGTGTGTGTTATTTTTATGTAATTTCTCCCTTTTCACTGTTTCTTTCTGCCTTCCGAACAGCTGGGCCCAATCAGAGATGCCCAGTTGGCTGACAAGTGTTGTGTTGGTATTTTTTTTTTAAAGTCAAAAAAGCTTATTTATTAATTATGCTTCATGAAACGTTCTAAGTTCAGGTGATGTTAATTATTAAATGCACATTTAAATGATAGATAACCATCACACTCTCTTTTATTAATTTATATTTTAGCTTTTTTTTTAACTTGGCTATAAAGTTAGCTTCGTTACGAATGGCAAAAAATACCACTTGAAATTTTATTTTCACTTTAACGGATTTTTAAAGATTTTATTATTTTAACACTGTTTATAAAGAAAAACAAATTTAAGTGATATTTATTTTGGTCAATTTTCTAGCTTCGAATGGTCATTATTTTACGCGTCTTCTAAATCTTTTTCACCGACTTTTTCAAAATCTAGCGTCGTCTTGGACGTTTCAAGGACCTCGAAATGACAGGGAGTCTCCTGATAATGTCCTATTAGTTCAATAGAAAGGCGCGTCATCTCGGAAAATTCCTCAGGGACCCGGAAAATTATGCGTTTTTGGAGGGCGCAAAACTTGACAATTTCTAAGACTGGCTTTTCCTCACAAAAGTAACTGTCCAAAGCATCGAGAACGCAGCTACGAAAGAACGCTGGAGTCAAGACAACCCTATCCGGATCCCGTAATTTTCTAAGGAATATATTTATAATAAAATATATTATATTCTTCAGAGCTACTTACAGTTTAATATCAAAATACTGATAATTGCTCATCGCGGTCGGCTGTTCTTCCATGTACTGTGCTCACTGTGGCGGCGCTGGCGGAAAGGCTGTTCCCTCGGGGCGAATGGCAAAAGACACCAGATGATTGCTGCTGGCGCCAATCTTTACGAAATTCCTTGACGACTTTCAAAAACAGAGAATTTTAGGGGCAAACTCAACGAATTCCAAAACTCAAACTTCGTAACTGTCAATGGAGAAGCTGACGAACGTCGAGGCGGCGGCGACGGAGGAGGAGGAAGGGGGACCCCTCAGCGTGGCCAAGTTGGTGGTGAGCATCGATCAGTGATCATGGAACAAAGATCGCACCTTTTGTGAACGACGCACTTTCCAGGGCGGCAGCATAACGGCCAAGGACATCAGGCTCCTGCAGCAGGCCAGCCTGCACACCGTGGAAGCGGTGGCCAATGCCACCAAGAAGCAACTGATGGCCATCCCGGGCTTGGGCGGCGGCAAGGTGGAGCAGATCATCACGGAGGCGAACAAGCTGGTGCCGCTAGGCTTCCTCAGTGCCCGCACCTTCCACCAGATGCGAGCGGACGTGGTGCAGCTAACCACCGGCTCCAAGGAACTGGACAAGCTCCTTGGTGGCGGCATTGAGACGGGCTCCATTACGGAGATCTTTGGCGAGTTCCGTTGCGGCAAGACGCAGATCTGCCATACGCTGGCGGTCACCTGCCAGCTGCCCATCAGCCAGAAGGGCGGCGAGGGCAAGTGCCTGTATATCGATACGGAGAACACCTTCCGTCCAGAGCGGTTATCCGCCATCGCTCAGCGGTACAAGCTTAACGAGGCCGAGGTCCTGGACAACGTGGCGTGTTCGCGGGCCTACAACTCGGACCAGCAGACGCGGCTCATACAGATGGCGGCAGGCATGCTCTTTGAATCCAGGTGGGAGTAACTGTTGTCCAAAGAGGAAACCCTCATTAAAAAACACTTCCCCCCAACGTTTCAGATACGCCGTCGTCATAGTGGATAGTGCAATGGCTCTCTACCGATCGGATTATATAGGACGAGGCGAGTTGGCCGCTCGACAGAATCATTTGGGCTTGTTCCTGCGCATGCTGCAGCGGCTGGCGGATGAGTTCGGAGTGGCTGTGGTCATTACCAATCAGGTGACGGCCTCGCTGGACGGCGGACCGGGCATGTTTGCGGGAGATGCAAAGAAACCAATCGGCGGACATATAATGGCACACTCCTCGACCACGCGTCTGTATCTGCGCAAGGGCAAGGGCGAGACGAGGATTTGCAAGATATACGATTCACCCTGTCTGCCGGAATCGGAGGCAATGTTTGCCATCCTGCCGGATGGGATAGGTGATGCCAAGGAGAATTGATTTCCTAGCATTAATTTATTACTAAGACGTCCTTAATAATAGTGTACTATTTATAAAATAAATGGATTATCCCACTGCAGATGGTTGTTTTTATTTTTTTTTTTAAACAAAACAATCCTTTCGCTTGGAGAATGTACTGTCTCTACGTTTAATTCATTTTTAATCGAACATCTACACACATAATGAATACATGTAAAGGTCGAAGGAAGCAGAATATGTCTACTTAATGATGTACAATTGCGCGGATATGCACTGGGATCCACGCATCATATGTATGCTTACATAAACATATATGCAGGCTTCGCGGCCATCGGAGTAGGTAATCTGAATTAGTCTTAATCCTAGGAAATAAGCAAATAGCACTCGATGTCAGAGCTTCTTGGGCTCCATATATGCCCGAATCTTTACGCTTACGTCTAACTGAAAAATACAAGAATGTTTAATAATTAAATCAATGCTATTCATAAGACTTTCTGCTTACAGTATCATAAAGTTGGGCTTGCAGAGCTCGCCCCTCAAAAACACTGATCGTCTACTGTTGAGCCGCTGCAGCGGCGGTGGTGGTGGTGGAGCCTTCCTTGGCCACAACCAGGTTATTGTAGCCCCGCTCGCTCATTGAGACGCGCAGGTTCTCATTCATATTCTTCGTGTACGTCTTGTAGATCTTGACCTTCTCACAAAACTCTATCCAGAAGTTGTCCTCGTGCTCATTTTCCGAATTAAACAGAGCCTTAAACCCGTCATATAGAGCCGTGGACACCTTGCGTATGACTTGGGCCTTCTCCTTGAACTCCACCTCGTCGCAGAGGTTCATTTTCCAAAGCTCTAGATTGCCCACATAGCGACGCAATCGTCGCATTATGTCCACACACTCAGGATTTCGCAACAGCATCAGCTTGGTCAGCTCAATGTCCTTGAACATCTCCAAAATCTCCAAGCACTTGCCCACATTGGCTCGCCGCAAGCCCAGGCACTCGCGCAGCTGCTGGGAGAGTTGGATAAAGTCGCGTTCCATGAATAGCGCATCCTCGTGCTCAATAAGCTCCTCAATGAACCGCATGGCCTCCTGCTTGGGTATCTCGGTGCGTGTCGGCTCAATGACTATCCGGTCTGGCATGGACTCTGGCTCTAGTTGACCGCTCTCTAGCTTCACCTTAAGTTCCATGGCCTCCTTGCGCGATTTCTCCAACCAGGCCTGCTCGGCGGCGGCATTCTCAAACATCTCCGGCTTGTTGTAGTTGATATCGATGCCCAAACACTTGGCCGTCGGCAAATACACCATTAACATGTCTTTTTGGATGTTCTAAAAAGGCAGGGAAGACGGAAAAGATTAGTTGGAACCTTGTGACATTTCAAGGCCTACTCTAAGACTCTGTTTGACATGAAAAAGTAATAGATGATGTTAAAACCACTGAGATCCTAATGACCTGGGCAATACATTTCTCTCTACAGTTGAAATTAGGCATTGGAGTTTAGATATCAAAGGAAATTGTCACAAAATTTGATTTAAACATCTCAAAAGAGTTATTTACTTAAAGAAGTTAAGGTTCCACGTGTAAAACTTACATAAAATCTTAAAAAGTGACGAGATAAACGGTATTAAATCCTTCTTATTGTCCTAAATAACTTATTGTCCAAGGCCCAGTCCACCTGCGAGGTACTTCAAACCCTTCCCATTGATATCTACTCACACTTGTTGGCCTGGCCCGCTTCTGGATGGGATGTACGGCTGCTGTGGGCTTCGATTTCTTCACAGATTTCTGCCGGTTGGTGGCGGCAGCAGCTGGAGCAGCAGATGAGGCCGGAACAGGGGCAGCCGAGGCTGTTGCATTCAATCCCTCCGGCGGAACCCGTCGCTTTGCCGCTGGTGGAGCATCAGCAGAGCCAGAGGCTTCAGTGCCGGCACCCGCTTCAGTATCGCCGTCCACATGGCGTGGCGGAGCCTTGGTTTTGCGGGAAGTTCCTGGGGCCTTTTTGGGTTTTTCGCCTTCGGCAACTGCAGTTGCAGCTGCAGCGGGAGCGGAGGCGGAAGTCTCGGGCTTGCTCGGCTCTTCGGACTTCTTGGCGGGAGCCGAAGGTTCGACGGCGGGGACGGGGGGCGCGGCTCCCTCCTCGGCCCCGGACAAATCGATAGGTGCCGAGTCCTCGCCAGCCAAAGCACTCTCGATTTGGTCGATGGCGTCGCTGAACTTGGCGCGCTTCATGTTCTTGTCCGTGGCAAACTTCTCCTTGTTGTCTGCGTAGGAGAACAGATCCTCCAGCTTGATGTTGGCCGTCTCGCCAGTGCCGTAGAAGTAAACATTGTACTTCTTATTGTTGTATTTCGTGATCTTCGCGGGCCACGCTGGATAGCCCTTGACCTTGGCGAACACCAGGTCGCCGATGCTGAAGGACTTGCCAGCCTTTTCCTTTCCCATTGCAGCCGTAGTGACTCCTAGTATCCTCGATTTAACAATTTTTAACCAATTTTGTGGCGTCTGCTTTCGTCTCCCGCTTCTCTTCTTCTTCAGTGTGGCCAGTTGCGCGCGGTTTTTGTGTGGGTTGATTGTGAATGGTCGTTGATGTTATCGATAACATAGAATGAATGCAATCGAATGCATTTCATTCACATTTTCAAAAGCCATTTCGAATTGAATAAATAAATTTCTTGAAGATCAATATAATTAAAAAAACATGTATTTCGACATTAAACTGATTTATTTACCTTTACAATATGTTTATTTTTTTAGTTTGTCACATGGAGCATTCTTTTACCAGGATTGATTCGATTTATTTTTGTTTAAGTTATTTTGTTAAAAATCGCTGCAATACAATTCAATTCAATTCAATTCAAAAAATTATCCTGCTTTTTTTTTTAAATCAGCTGATGGTGCGCCCAGGCTTCGAATTTATCCCTATATTTACCCGAATATCTCGAAGTACTGTCGAAAGTTCAAATATATTTGATTTTAAATAGTTTATAGATTGTTCAGATACTTTCTATAACGCGGCTAAAGGGGTTTATCTTTTTGAAAATAATAGACTCAATCACAGGTTTGAAGTTGCGCTAAGAACTAGCAGTCTCCCATATATTTTTCAAGCTGAACAAAATTGAAGAGGGTCTTATTTTAAAGAACATTATTTTAATTTATTTGAAAGCCCCTGATAAAAAATAGTTCTGGACTTTAATGAGATTTGTCATTTCATCGATATAAAACTTTACTTAAGATATTATCGATACTAGCGATATAAAGGACAACGGGTTGACAGCTCTAAATTGTTGCTTTAATTTCTGAAGTTTTCATACCTAATGTCCCTCGTTTTCATCAGTCAAGTTTTTACTTTCCCAGTGAACACTCCACTCCTCCTCAATTATATTTTTATTTATTTGTATTTTAGTTTAATTAGTTCAACTTGCGCTTATTTTTTTATGTTTTCCTTTTTGTTCTATTTGTTTTTTTTTATTTGTTAAATATTTTTTAACCTTTCATTTGATCTGGAAAGTGAGTCTGATACAAATATGATGTCAGATATTTATTTAATTTGTTTCTTAGTTTATTTTTAGTTATTTGTAATTCAGCTTTAGTTTAACTTCCGCTTTGGTTTTTAATTTTTCCTTTTTTGGTGGTCAATTTGAATAAGTTTTTTTTTATTTGTTTAATTTTTTTGTCTTTATTTATTTAGCAGATCCTGCGTGTATACATACATACATATATTATATACGCATCTGATATCCGTTATATCTGAAATCTGAAAATATTTTTATTTTTCGCTTTTTTTTTATTTTATTGCTTCAAGTATTGCTTAATTTCAATGGAAAGTGGAGCCTTGATCTTTTTCACAATAACGAAGACCCATGAAGACCAACTTTTCAATTGATCTGGAAAGTGAATTCGAGACTAAAATGACGTCATTTATTTATTTTAATTTGTTTCTTAATTCAACTTTTTTCATTTAATTTAATTTTGACAACTAATTACTAATTTTGATTACATATGTATATCATTATAAAGCTTTGAAAAAATACGTTTTTAGATTTTTTTTTTTTGTAATTCAATTTTATTCGTTTAATTTAATTTTGACAACTAATTATTAATTTTGATTACAATTAAATGAGAAAATATTTTTATTTCGATTTTTTTTTTAAATTTAATTTTATTTGTTTAATTTAAATTTCACGATTAATTTCTTCTGGATTCACTGTTTGATGATTTGCAAGCATCGTCCCTGATTTCTCACCTGCAATACATAAGTAATTACCAAGAGGATTCCATTGGCAACGCTCCCACAGGTGGAGGTTTGTTGGCAGGCGATTTTTCACCTCAATTTCACCCACACAAAGCCAAGCAACACCTTTACGCACCTCGGCGCCTCAATACCCAACTCACCACATCAACTGAAAATGTTTTTTCGAAAGCATTTTGGTTCGCTGTCGCTCAGTCGTCGCTGGTTTGCCAAAAAGAATAGAAACACTTTTTTCCCTCGGCAAATTCCCGAGGAACTTCAGTTTGTTTACCGAACCGCCGAATCGGAGATCAAGCGGAAAATAGTTTTTATTTCTTCTGTCTGGAATCTGTGGAATTTGTTTATTGCTGAGCGAACATACTTAATTAAGAGGCGCGAATTCCAAGCAACGTAAACATGCAGGAGTTGATAGTTGGAGGCGGAGGCATCAGAATCCCCTATAATGATAATGAGAATGTCGAGAACAAGAATCGCCAAAAGTGAGTCATTTGCACGCATATATGTATACGTATAATATTATACAGTACACCGCCGACTTTTCGTTCTTGCCTAATATGTTTGCGGTGGCCATTTGAGCCCCGTTTTAGTTAGTGGCAAACACTAATGGCTTTTAGTCAAGGTTGCGCGCTGATGTCACCTTTCCCGGACCTTTGCGGTTGGTTGGGCGACAGCTTGACGTGGACAATTTAAAATTAATTAGTGTAATGGTATCAATTTACTGTGCTTTAATGGAAGTTGCATTCTCTGAAAGCTTTTAATTAAATGCATTGAAAACTACAGAGTTTAACGAAGACTTTAGGGCCTTTTAAGCGGAAGAAATTGTAAGAGATATGTATAGTCTAAAAAACATTAAAAACATTGTTAAGATATTATAATTCAAGTTTGTATCCACTTATTAAGGACCACAAAGATAGGTAATAAAGATTCCTTAAAAAATGCCAACCACAAATATATATAAAATAACTTTAAAGCAAAAAAAGTAAATAAAAAATAGATCAGTTGTTTGATAAAGTCCCTGTTAGCATCAATTAATAAAAACTGTCAAAGCTTTGGTGGAAAAAGCATATTGGGAAAAAGCATATTTTGAAAAATATCCAAAGGAATGTGTATTCTAAATTCATTGACTTTTTGCTTTCATTTTTAAAATTCTCTTAAAATTAAGTATCTAGAAAACAAAAAAATATACAAAATACATAAACGCTCTTATAGCTTTTCTATGGCTTCTTTTTATGCACGATAGTTCTGAGTCCGAACCCCAACATATGCACCCAATTTGGCCACATGCGTTTCTCAAAACTGATGTGTTTTCTGAACCAAATTCCATCCTGAATTCCAACACACTTACATATACGCATTACGTATTTCTAGATGTGTGTAAATATTTCTAGCTTGGCCCGCTTTTTCGCAATTGTCCCATTTATTCATTGCGGAAATCATGTCGGAACTGTATTTTGTGTGTTATAAATTCGGAATAAAATGCAAAATATATGCGGATCTATTTAAATTATTCTTGGGTTCCTTGGTGCATTCTTGGCATTCTTTATCGGAGGCCCTGACTCTGACAATTGAATTCAAGGACACCATAATTGCTAAAATGAAATTAGTCATTATTCATTTTGCGCAACTGAGGGAGCGCTGTCTACAGGTCTGTCAAAAATTGTTGGCAGTCAAAAATATACAACAAAGAAATTGTGTGTGACCCTGAAGGTAATTTTTAAGATATTGGTAGTAGAGAGGAATTCAAATTTGCAATTTACAATATAAAGCGATGGATTTATTTTCTGATTAGCTTGGTTGATCCCATGTTTTTTCGCGCCATCCCATTAACCTAGTTCCCCTCTCAGCAACATCATCATGTGATTGACAAAACAAAACTATTCCCGCCCAGAGACAAGGACTTGGAATTCATCCATTATACACAGTGGATACATAAATAATGGATGTGGAATTTCGAAAACATCACAATTTGTTCTTGCTTTTATTTTTGCATTTAGCAATAATAAAAAAGCAAACAAAATCATTGTGTCGTCCATAAATGCGGGCGGTGTGAAATATTTTAATTTCACTTATTTTCAAATCAAAAACATTTCTGGCCACTGGCTTGGTCTAGTGAAAGTGACCGATGATTAATTTTGGCAGCTTGCCAGCGGAATTCATGATTATTATTTAATGACGACGCCAAGTCGCCGTAAACATATAATAAAACCAAAAAGACATATTTTCCTGTGTGATACACACAGGAGAGCGCCATACTCTTACAGGGATATAGCAGACATAATCAAGTTAAATCGAATATTTACTTACAAAAAATAAAACTTAAATTCTATTGATTGATTTACTTTTTAATGTATAAATAATATATGCTGTAAATATCTTAATAGAATTATAAAGTCAAAGGCAACACATTATTTATTACATTTCAATTTAATTAGACTTCTTAAAACATTTTTATTAAATACTATATGCCAAAAAGATCTTCTAAAATCTTGTTCTTAGCATTGCCATTGAAATGTTTCTCTAAACAACATATTTATTTCAGTTTCAGCGTATAATTGGTTCGTTGCAAATATAAAACGAGTGTTTAATTTTACATTTACATTCCTAAGTGTCAGCCCCTTTTGGAAAGTGCTGAAAGAAGCGGCAAGGTGCCAAGGGAGGGGTCTTAGCCACCTCCATTTGATCTCTGTTGACAAGGGGGAGGTTGACAGGGGGCGGGTTGATGGATGAGGCGCATAAGAGCCAGATGTCATGTCTCTATTTTTTAATTATTGAGATGTAACCGTATATAGGAGCTTGGGGAATGTTTTCATCTTAAATTGGGCAAATAAATATTGGATTAGATGGATGTGTGTTGAGTGACAGCATATGGAATATTTAAGTTAATTAGATTTTCATTATATGATCTTTGATCTAACCAAAAATTCTTTTTCTACATGTGAGCAAATTCCTAAATCTACTTTAATTGAAATTAAAACACTCGCAAATAACAGACAATGTGCGATATAATATCTTTGTTTACGCATTCACCAAATACCATTATAGATCAATTCTATTTTCATTTCGCCTCCATTTATTATACACTCCGCGAAACTAATTATAAACAAATTTTTGAGGTGTACAGATATTTCTGAATATATGTAGATGTGTGGCATATGTTTATTGTTTGTACGTTGCCTACGCAGCGCTAAAAAACCATGACGTTGCCTGATAAATACGTAGGATCTGTTGGGACTCGATGGGGATGGGGATGTGGTTGAGGGATGGGCTGCTGGCTGCTGGGTGATGTGTTGTTTTAGCTTCCATTCACAAAATTACCCTGGCCGGTGTGCTGTTTCATGTTGAGAGCTTTAGCTTTAGTACTACGCAAAAATACCTGCCATTTGTTTATGCGATTTTTGTTGTTTGGCTTAACACCAAAATGTTCGTGTTCGCCTCCTTTGTTCCCTCTGAGAAATGTTCTTATTTTATCGGTTTTTCAACCCACCATTAAAATATATTAAATTTCGCTTGGTATCCAGCCGAAAAAGTACGCAGTATTTATAACAAAAATATAAAAATATGAAAGAGAATGCACCGAAATAGATTTATACAGTTTCGGTTTGAAACAAATAAAATAATAAACAACAACCAAAGAATAAATTGCCTTAATATACGTATTCAGTTTAAAACTCATTTGCTTTTGCTTTTTAATAGCCTGGCTATTAACTGAATGACTTAGATTATACGATTATAGTCTCAAATATTAATTAATCCTTTTTCTTTTTATTTTCTTCCAGCAAGCTTAGTCCTGAGAACCACACACCTTATCCCGGCCTGTCTCGTCTTACCCCCTCCCTGATTCTTTGCGGCGCTGCGGCAGTGGTGCCCGCCTACATGGACAAGCTGGGCGTGAGCTGCGTCATCAATGTGGCTCCAGAACTGCCCGACACACCGCTGTCGAGTGAGCGGAGTCCGGTGTACTTGCGCATCAATGCCCAGGATCGTTCGGAGGTGGACTTGTCGAAGCACTTTGATGAGGTGGCCGACTTGATTGAGGAAGTGCGCCTCAGCGGTGGCTGTTCCTTGATTCACTGCGTGGCCGGGGTCAGCAGATCTGCTAGCCTCTGCCTGGCCTACCTAATGAAGCACGCGGGCATGAGTCTACGCGAGGCCTACAAGCACGTCCAGTCCATAAGGCCGCAGGTGCGACCGAACTCTGGCTTCTTCCAGCAGCTAAGGCGCTATGAGCAGGAGTTGCGGGGAAGCAGCTCCGTGGAAATGGTGTACTTTGCATCGTTGGACAAGGAGATACCCGACATACTAGAGCCCGAGTACAGGGCCATGGAGGACTTTTACCAGCGCTACCGCAGCTCCCTCAAGAAGCGCTAGGTCACCCACAGCACTCTACCCCTCTAATCTTACTTGTGATACACGTTCCCTACTGCCTAGAAATTAGATTAGTTCTTAGAAAGATAACAAAGAAAATGCTGAAGCACTCACATAAGCCTATACTTAAAGTCAAAAGAATGTACGATTAAACTTTGAATTACAAATACACTTTTGTTTTACTTTATTGATTTTACAACGTAAGTTTTTCGGTTATTAGTAATTTCATTGAATCACAAAGTCATCAGCGGCGAACAAACAACACAATCCCATTATATTGTACTGTATCTAGTAAGTATTATTTACATAAACTCGTTATAGTAGCTAACTAACCGTAAACTCGTAGATTTGGGTTCCAATAAATGCTCTCGTCAATGCCCATGCAAATCTTTGGCATCCGATGGGACAATAGTATTGATATACAGATACAGATATAGGGGAGGATAGAGGAGGTTGCCTCCTCATAGGATTTGTGTGTCTGTTGTGTATGTACATTAAATACCTAGAATTCAGCACCTAATTAGCATCTCGACACGAGCAACTTAGACATAGACTTAACCCAAAAGAAAATTGGCTAGCTAAAAAAGGCAGAGATGTAACCGTTTTTTTGTGTGTGTACATTCAGCTTAGTTTCTATCTAGTATTTAGTTTAGCGCCGCCTAATACAGGAGCCATTCCCACTTACTTCGAGGTCAGCGTTATCTGCGACGGCTGCTGGTGCATCACCTTCTTCAGGTTCTCGTAGGCCGTGTTCATGATGCCCCAGCTGATGAAGGAGCGGCCGGTGTTGAAGGCACAGCCGCGGTAAAAGTTACCAATGCGGCAATCACGCTCCCGAAATATCCGCTTGGCCGCCTGCCAACTCCCCTCGGACCGATGGCCCATGTCGCTCTGCAGCGACACCTTGATCACGTTAAGCGGGTAGAAAATTGTGCTGATACTGGCTCCGATCACTGCGCCAGCAACGAACTCCTGGGCCGTGCGACTGGACACGGTTTTCTGTGTGGTTAAATGGGTTTTCTTAGCATTAGGAAGCACAGAAGGATTAAAAGACTCACCCTCTTTGGCAGCCTGGCACTGGCCTCTTCCCGAGCCACAAAGAAGAAGGCATTGGACAGGCCGTTGCGCCAAAATACTGGTTCAAGTCCCCTGTATAGCTCCCGGTAACCATGGTGGTTTACTACATACCTGAAGGAGGATAAAAGAAAGAATTAGTAACTAAGATCTAGAGCAGAACTCCCTGTCCAAGCTCACCTGAATGCGTTCGGCGTGTTGGAGAAGTGCTGGTGAAACTTGGAGTCCGCCAGCAGGGTCTGCACACGCTCGAAGGGCAGGAGTATGGACTCGGCGCTGCCGGCCACCACGCCGGCAATCACCTTGGCGCCGTAGTCGTTCAGCCTGTAGTCCTCCACCAGATACCGCCGCGTGCCGTCGAACACGCCGAACATAATGGACAGCGAGATGGTCTTCTGGGCCAGCGGTGGCAGCATGCCGCGATAGAGAAACCCTAGGCCCTCCTGCCGCAACTGGTCAAAGGCCGAGGTAATGGGCACGCCGTGCAGCATCTGGCGAAATATCATCTTGTAGATGGGATAAGTGGCGGCGATGTTGACGAAGGCCGCTCCGCAACCGCAGGCGAACTCCTCCCACTGAAAGGAGCCGAAGAAGCGGTCCGTAAACACGCTGGCCCGGCGCGGCCTTTTCGTTGATGTCGCCGCGTTGGGACTGGTCCCGGCTTTGGAGTCCGCATCGCCCTCGTCTTCCATGTTGCTAACGTTGCTGCTCTGCTGTGCTGGTGATGCGTGGAGAAGTGGGCATTTGTCCGTCACCGCGATACCATCGTTCACAGTGGTAACAACCGCACACTCTCTCACACTTGTATCGTGCTGCCAGGGTTTGTTTTGATCACATCGAGTTGGAGTTTAATTATATAATGATGAAGAACCACGGTACCAGTGAGGCCGAAACAGCTCTTGGCCATATACCAAGCAACTCCAAAGAATATACTTATGAATGTTGGAAAAATATACCAAATTCAGCAGGTGTGTAAACCTGTTCGTGGTATTTCACATCTTGCTAGACAAGGTCACACTAAATAACAATAAACATCCATGGATCGCAAGAAAACGTAAACAAAACCATATTTATGCAAAAATATAGAAATTTTTAAAACAACCAAAATTAAAACCCACCATGAGCTGCAACTACGCGGATGGACTGTCAGCCTACGATGACAAGGGAGTCCTAGGAGCTCCCGAGACTTTCGACAGCGAGGATGTGGTGACCGAAAAATGCAAGGAACTGGCGGAATTAATCAAGAAATCCGGGCATGTTGTCCTGCATACTGGAGCTGGGATTAGTACATCCGCAGGAATACCCGATTTCCGAGGACCCAAGGGCGTTTGGACGCTAGAGGAGAAGGGCGAGAAACCTGACTTCAATGTATCCTTCGATGAGGCGAAACCCACCAAGACGCACATGGCCATTATAGCCCTGCTGGAGAGTGGCTATGTGCAGTATGTGGTGTCCCAGAACATAGATGGATTGCACTTGAAATCCGGGCTGGACAGGAAATACCTATCGGAACTACATGGCAATATTTACATCGAACAATGTAAGAAGTGCCGGCGTCAGTTTGTAAGATCGACTGCTGTGGAAACAGTGGGTCAGAAATCTCTGGATCGTCCTTGCAAATCTACCCTGGAAGGTCAGGGACGCAGCTGCAGATCGGGAATCCTCTACGATAACGTTCTCGATTGGGAACATGATCTGCCTGAGAAGGATCTCGAAATGGGCCTAATGCACTCTACAATCGCTGATCTGAATATAGCCCTCGGAACCACTCTGCAAATCGTTCCAAGTGGCGATCTGCCTTTGAAGAACCTCAAGCGAGGCGGTAAATTTGTCATTTGTAATCTGCAGCCCACAAAACACGACAAAAAGGCCAACTTAATCATCTCCAGCTATGTGGATGTTGTTTTATCCAAGGTCTGCAAGCTGCTGGGTGTCGAAATTCCGGAATATTCAGAGTCATCCGATCCCACAAAGCTTGCTAGTCCCAAGGAGTGGACTATACCCATGAACGATGTAAATAGCTTCCATAAACATTTCAAGAGTCGCGTGAAAGAGTCGAAAATTGAATCAAAGGCTAAGAAAACTAAGTATGTTTAGGTAGTATAGCTAAAAAAAATATGCAGGGTGCTACGGAAATTAAAAAATATGCGTAAAAGTTTAACATCCTAAAGAAAATCAAAATACTGCCCTGCATACTTTGAAGAACCTTTGTAAATGCTTTTAAACCCATTGCGAATTCTGTGACTCCACTGATAACGCTAGAAAATACTTTAATATCGAAAATACTTTAGCAAACGTCTGAAATTTATGTTTAAATCTCTCGAAATATATGTAAATGCTTATTTAATTGATTAAAACAAAAGTAAGTTAAATTTTGTAAGGCAATGACTGCATTTATCTGTTTAAGAGTTAAGGAATTTAAGTAAGATTAAAAATAGAAGAAGTTCTATATAAAAACAAAGAGTATTTATTTCTTTATTTAATATAAGTTCCGGTAAATTTTGTAAACATCAAAAAATAAACGAAGCTATTTACAAAAGGTACTTTAAATGTTTTTATTATAAAATTAAGTGTTAACAATCGGCTATTAAGCATTTCCTAAGATCTAAAGTGCCTTATAAATCAGGCAATATGGGCGGGCAAGTGCAGACGAGATGCTTGTCACCATAGGCATCATCGATCCTGCCCACAGTGGGCCAGATCTTGGCATCTGGCTTCACAAAGATCTGGAAAAAATATTAGATTTAATTAAATTTAACTTCAACAATTAAATCTCTAATCATAAAACTCACAGCTGGAAAGGCAGCCTGTTCCCTTGTATAAGGACGATCCCACTTGTCTGAGATGACCTGGGCCTGGGTGTGCGGGGACATCTTCAAGGGATTCACGGCCTTGTCCATGCGTCCCGCCTCGATCTCGGCGATCTCCTCTCGAATCGAAATCATGGCATCACAGAACCGATCCAGTTCCTCCTTATCCTCAGACTCCGTGGGCTCAATCATCAGGGTTCCAGCCACGGGCCACGACATCGTGGGCGCATGAAAGCCGTAGTCCATCAGTCGCTTGGCCACATCCACAGCCTCGATGTTGGCCGTCTTCTTCAGGTCGCGAATGTCCAAGATAAACTCGTGGGCCACCAGCTGCGAGTTGGGTGCCTTGTACAGGGTCTTGTAGTGCTGCTCCAGCCGCTTGGACATGTAGTTGGCATTGAGGATGGCCACCTGGGTGGCTCTCTTCAGGCCCCGGCTGCCCATGAGCTTGATGTAGGACCAGGAGATGGGCAGGATGGCGGAGCTGCCGAAAGGAGCGGCGGAGACCACACCAAAACTGTGCTCCTCGCTGCTCAGCGGACTCACCACCGGATGTCCTGGCAGGTACGGAGCCAAGTGGGACTTGACGCCAATGGGACCCATGCCAGGACCACCGCCTCCGTGCGGAATACAGAAGGTCTTGTGCAGGTTGAGATGGGACACATCGCTGCCGTAGTCTCCGGGCCGGCACAAGCCCACCTGGGCATTCATATTGGCTCCATCCAGGTAGACCTGGCCGCCATGCTTGTGGATCAGCGTGCAGATGTCCGCCACCGTCTCCTCGAAGACGCCCATGGTGGAGGGATAGGTGATCATCAGGCAGGACAGTTCGTTCGAATGCTCCTCGGCCTTGGCCCTCAAATGGGCCATGTCGATGGAGCCACACGACAGAATCCTAATGGGCTCCACTTTCATGCCCGCCATTTGAGCGGACGCTGGATTCGTTCCATGAGCAGAGATGGGGATCAGGCAGATGTTCCTGTGACCCTCGTTCCGGTGCTCATGATAGCTCCTAATGGCTCTCAGTCCGGCATACTCTCCCTGAGCCCCCGAATTGGGCTGGAAGGAGATCCTGTCGTAGCCCGTGATCTCGCACAGATCACGCTCCAGTTCTTGGAACATCTGATGGAATCCCTGGGCCTGCCCCACGGGAGCAAAGGGATGGATGTCGGTGAAGTGGCGGAAGGAGCAGGGCATCATCTCGGTGGTGGCATTGAGCTTCATGGTGCAGGAACCCAGGGGAATCATGGAGTGCACCAGAGAGATGTCCTTGTTCTCCAGTTTCTTCATGTAGCGCACCATGCGGGATTCGCTGGAGTAAGAAATTAAGGCATCATTGGAGTCCCTCCTGATATTAATCCCTAAATCCAATCTCACCTGTGATAGCTCTGGAAAATGGGATGCTGCAGGTAGGCGGAGGTTCGCAGGAACTTGGAGTTTTCAATGGAGTTCTTGAGGACATCGCGGCGGGCCAGCAGCTGCTCCACCGTCGTCTCCGCCTTGAACACCCACAGCAGGTCGTCCACATCCGCCACACTGACCGTTTCATCCAGAGCCACGCCCACACCACCATCCTCCAGATACCGCAGATTGATGCGTTTGTGCTCGGCGCGCTCCTTCAGATCATCCACAGACAGGTTCCCACCCAGCTTGATGTGCAGCGTGTCGAAGAAGTTCTTGTTGATCACTTCGTGTCCCGCCCCCAGGAGTCCCGTTTGCAGGGTCAGCGTGAAGTGGTGGATCCGGTTGGCCATGGCCTTCAGGCCCTCCGGTCCGTGGTAGATGGCGTACATGGCCGACATGTTGGCCAACAGAGCTTGGGCCGTGCAGATGTTGCTCGTGGCCTTGTCCCGGCGGATGTGCTGCTCGCGTGTCTGCAGGGCCAGGCGATAGGCATCGTTACCGTCCATGTCCCGGGTCACGCCGATCATCCGACCCGGCATCAGGCGCACCAGACTCTGTTTGCAGGCAAAGAATCCCGCATGGGGGCCACCATAGCCCAGGGGCACACCCAAGCGCTGGGAGGTGCCCACAGCAATGTCAGCTCCGAATTCCGCCGGGGGACGGAGCAGGGTCAGCGAGAGGAGATCGGTGGCCACCACCACAAGGGTCTAAGGAAGAGATTAATATTTAAATTCTTAATTTATTAAAGGTTTTATTGTCCCAACTCACTCCATTCTTCTTGGCCAACGCAGCAATGTCCTCAAAGTCCTTGACATCACCGTATGTATCCGGATACTGGAGGAGTATGCCAGCCAGCTCACGACTGGGCAGATCGGCCTGCTCAATGGGTCCCTCTACTATCTCAAGCTCCAGAGCCTCGGCTCTTGTCTTCACCACCGACAGAGTCTGGGGATGGACTCTATTCGATAGATACAGCTTCTTCCGCTTGTTGTGACGCGTGGCCAGGCACATGGCCTCGGCGGCAGCCGTGCCCTCATCCAGCAGCGAGGCATTGGCCACATCCAGGCCCGTGAGATCGGTCACGAGGGTTTGATAGTTCAGCAGTGACTCCAGGCGGCCTTGGGCTATTTCCGGCTGGTACGGCGTATACTGCGTGGTCCAGCCCGGATTCTCGAACATGTTCCGGACAATGGTGTGCGGCACATGGCAGTTGTGGTAGCCCATGCCAATGTAGGAGCGCCACAGCTGATTCTTCAGCGAGATGTCGCGGATCTGCCGGATTAGCTCGTGCTCATCTGAAGGGGATGGGGAAGAGGGAAGCGTAAAGTTGTTGTCAGCCAGACGAGGCAGTCACAACAGCGATAAGGAGCCGAAGACCTCCCTGAACCGGGCTTATCGCAAGGGTTATCACCGCCTGCGAACACGCCAGGGGGTCCGTTGCCTCACCGACAGTTTCTTATTTCTTTTCTAGCTATTTTGGGATTTATAATATTTTATAACTTACTCAGGGGTTTGTCCAGGTTGAGTTCCCTCTTTAACTGAATGCTCTTGGGCACAGCTTTCTCGGTGAGCTCAGCCAGGGACTAAGGGATACAGGTAACAGCATCCTTATCATTGTTTTTGTGAGAGATATATCCTTTTCCTACCTTAAAACCCAAGGTATCCAGCATGGCCACAACATCCGTCTTGCGGGGCCCTATATGACGACTAGGAAAGTCCGATTTGGTCGGGAATAGAACCTCCTCCACGGGAGTGGTGGCCAGATAGCGGTGTCCACATCTCAGCACTAGGCTTTGAGTGCTTCTTCCCAAGAATCTTTGCATGTCTAAGCGGCTTTCCAAAAGGCACGTCCACGCCACGCGGATTTCAATCAGTGACTGATTTCAAAGCTGGAAAGATTCTCCCAATTCGAGGTGATAAGACATACGCCGGCGATCTCAGCTTATCAGTGAGTCTCCTCTCCCAACTGATGGAAAAATTCAAGCCGCACTCAAAGTGATTTTTAAATATTTTCGTTTTATTTCAAAACTTAAAACTCTTCAACAATTTGTAATAAAAATATGTTTTGTTATTTTTTTGTTTTAACTTTTTACCAATTCGTTAGTTTGTTGTTGTGTTCTCTGAGAAATTTCAAACAATAACAGAAAAGGTTTACAAAAATGTCTCAACAACAAGAACAAAATTGGTGTAACAGAAAATTCAAGAGAGAACACTAATAAATTAATTAATATTTAAGTTATGCGTAAGTAGTATATGTAAACTGAAGCCGTTATCCTTTTGTCTTTTGCCTACTTAACAATTGCATTTGGGTAGTTTTGGTAGTTATTCGCCGATTTTGAATCGAAACACACTCGTCATAAAATTTTCCTAATCGTTTTGATTAACTTTCGGTTCCGCTGCCTCGCCTGATATTTGTTTCTATAGCCGCCCTCCTTCGGGGTTACTTGCTTATTCGTTAACGTTATCGTGTCTTTTGCATAATTGAAATTCAACAACTGCAATCGGGGTATATAATTAAATATAATAATGTATATATATATCGTTCAATTCGTATATCTGCGTGTCTGCGTGTATATTTAACAATGTTTTCTTTTTGGTAAACTAATTTTACGGCTCGTGTCAGTCAGTTAACGTAACTTGATTAATTAATTGCTAGGTTTAGCATCCGCGACTAACTCGGCCCCGAAAAAATGCACTGAGTGTGGGTACATATATCTGGTAGGTTTGTGTAAATCGATTATTTAATATTAAGGAAAAGTTTCAAGTTTAATTGAGGAATTAGAATTAGATCTAAACTTTGGTTAACGCTGAAAAAAGATGTGGGAATAACACTTTGCCCGCTTCTTAGTAATCTTTTTGGTTACAGTTTCGATAGATATATAGCTGTATATATAGCTGTATATTGTATAAAAATCTTTGCTAAGTTTATGATCAGTTGAGTTGCCGGTGCTGTCAATGTAGATGAGGTAAGTTGCAAGAAGCCAAAATGGTTTGGTGCAAGAAGAGTAAATATCCGATTCGCAAGGAATGTATATATATTATATAGAGATATATATGTTATATTTAGTTGTGTTTCGTATTTTGGTGGCCTAAAACTGTGTATTATAGTTACTATATATATATTGCTTAGTGAGCGTTAAGTATAGTGAGAGAAAAGACGTAACTAAAATAAAGTTTATTTAAAAATAAATAATATTAAATATTATTATTATTGTAATAGCAGCTTAGATATATTTAGATTTAATTCCTAACAATTTTTTATTGCCGATAAAGATATTCTTTATATTTGCTTGTTTTACCTAAGCTTAGGGCTTGAACCAGTTGAGAATTTTAGAGAAAAAGAAGAGATATTAGATAGATTATTAGATATTTTAGTTCTAATAATACACAAGGCCTCATTATATTTAAATATAAATAAATATAATGTAAATATTATGTACAAATAAATTACTTATATTTTTATGTTTTTATCAAACTTAGGCCTGAAACAAGTTGGGAGTTTTAGAGAAAAATAAGAGATATTGGATAGATCATTAGATATTTTACTTCTAATAATATACAAATGCCTAATTCTGATTAAATATAAATGATAATACTTTAAGTTAACGCCTTTTCTCTCAGTATATTAATTTTTGAGCTTGATCTGTTCGAGTAACGTCTTGAATTCGTTCGAAAATATGTGTTTTCTGAAGGTGTTTTGTTTTTTTTTTTAGGTGTATGGACAACCTTTGGTTAACGACTGATGCGGCTTCCTTATGGCTTCTCCTGTTCCTTGTCAAAATTGGAAACGAAGGTGCGATTAAACTGAAACGGAGCCAGAGGAGAGGCACTTGCAGCACCCAGGGCACTGCCAGTGGCCAGTGGTTCCCTCAGGGTGAACGACATCATGGGATTGTAGACGCCCGTGGAAGTGGTGAGGGAACTGGTAGTCGCCGAGCAAGTGGTAATGGGGTCACTCAAGCGGGAAGTGAAGGAGCTGCTGAAATTGTACGGCACATAGGAGGAGGATGTGGTGGTAGAGGATGAGGCTGAAGTAGTGGTAGCAGAGCGGATATCAGAGGAGGAGGTCACCCTCGAATAGGGGCTGCTGCTGCTGGTGGGCAGCGAAAAGGAGGTGCCCGCATAGCTGCTGGACATGAGTGAAGCTGTGGCAGTGGCAGTGCAGGATGGGGCTGAGATGGAGGTGGTGCTGAAATCCCCATAGCTCCTGGCTGGAACCGAGGGCGAGGCCACCGGCGACCGACTGTTGGGACGGGAATGGGTCCGCTCGATCTGCTTTTCGGTGAGGAAACGATCGTAGAAGGTCGAGGTCACGGTGGTGTGCCGGATCTCCAGCTTGCCGGGCTGATAGACGGGGGCAGTGGAGCTGGCGCGGGGCTCGTACGGCTGGCGGTAGGGTGACACGGGCCGGGGGAAACTGGACGACTGGTCCTGGACTGGATCTGTGTGGTGTTGTTGTCGTGTGCTTCGGGACTCGTAGGGGTGGCTCAGCGGTGTGCGGCAGGCCGAGCGCCGGGCGTCGTCCGCGTACTTGGCGCAGGTCTCTTCTAGTTGTCTATCTACTTTGTGGTTAAACCCGGTTAAACTACTCCCGCTACTTAGTTCGCTACGATTATCGGCTGAATAATTTGGCAACAAGTTATCACGTCTTACCCTACTGCTCTCCCTTTCGCGTTCCCTCTCGCGTTCCCGCTCCCTTCGCTCACGCTCTTCCTCCTCCTCCTGCTCCTCCAGGCGCCTTCTCCTGGGCGAGAGATCCCTGCTCATGTCCCTATGCGAACGGTAATGCAGGGGACTCGTGTCTCGGGCCGAGCTGCCCAGGGGACTTCTACGAGACTCTGCTGAGCCCCATGATCTATGCTCAGAGGTGATCCTTATGGAGGGCGCATAGTCACCGGTGGCTCTGTGAATGCTGCGGCCACGACTCTCGCTGCGACTAAGACTCCGGCTGAGACTCAGGTCCTCCAGGGAGCTCTTCTTGCTGGCAAAATACACAGAGTCCGAGAAGAGAGAGTCAATGTAGCGCTGGCACTTCTCCTTCTGGTAGGGCTTCTCCTCGCACAGGCTGTCGATGGACTTGATGGAGTTCTTGATGGAGCTCAGGCGGTCGTTGATGTTCTCCCCAGTGCGCAGAGGGACGCCCGTGTGGGTGCCCGTACGGGTAATGGGGGAGGTTTCCTTAAAGAGGAATCATATTTATTTATTAATTTCTTATTTTTATTAGAAGCTTTTATAAGGAACTCACCCTCATAAGGCGACTGCCCAGCGCATCCAGACCCTCCGAGCTGCTGGCGTAGCTGCGAGTGGCCGATGGCTGATCTGCAAGAGTCTTCTTAAGAATACGTTGGAGAAGTTTAGCGTTCTCCTTTAACAAGTCCAAAACGTCATTAGTTATGCCCACCATTCGATCGCTGGCCTGGCGCGACTTGGACCTGGGCGCCTCCTCAAAGTGGTCCTCGTCCTCGTCTTCGTCCTGGAAGCGTATGACCTTGGGGCTGGTGGGGCGGTAGTGGGTGCTCGCACTGGTGGTGGCCTCATCGTAATCGTCGCGACGCAGGGCGGACTTGGGCGTGGTGGCTCCCCCGTGACGGCGGGGACTCTGCTCCCGTGACTTGGCTGCCCGGAACTCCTCGAAGGAGAGCGAGGGCGAGATCACGTCCTTGAGCTTTTGATTGAATGCCCGGTAGTCCTTCTGGGTCTTGAAGTCGAACGTGTGCTCCTGCTCCAGGATGCGCATACGCTCCTCGAGCTCCTCGGCAGTGGGTGGCTCTGGTCTCCCCGGTGAGCTGACCATTCGCTCCAGATTGTGCACGGGGGTTCGGGGCTTCTGCTCATCCCTCATCTTCTGGCGCTTCATGTCCTCGATGGTCGGCGAACGGGAGCGGGGCGACTTGGCGCGAGCCTTGGCCGGCGACTTGAGTTTCCCGTCGAGAACCCTTATCCGGTGCTCCAGCTCTCCGGTCGAGGGTATGGCACTGTCATCCGGACTTGGATCTAGGAGTATTTCCAGCGGATGAATGGCCGGCTTCCGGTTGGGATCGTTCATGCGCTTGGCCAGGTTCTCCTTGGACTTGGACTTAACCAGGTCGAGCACGCGGTACTTGTACTCCAGATCATCGGAGATGGGCAGGTCATTGGGATGCGGCTTGCGACGGGCCGGCGAGGTGTAGGGACTCCGCTTGGACTTCCTCTCCGGCGAGCGAGTGGGCGAGGAATAAGGCGTCTTCTCGCGCTGCCTGGAGGGCGAGGTGTAAGGAGACTTGGTGGCCGCCTTTCGGGAGGGCGAGGTGTAAGGAGACTTGGTGGCCGCCTTTCTGGAGGGAGAAGTGTAGGGGGACTTAGAGGCCACCTTGCGTCCAGGACTGCGTGAGCGATCTCTGGACTCCTCCTTCGTGGGAACTTCCTCGGGAAGCGGTTCCTCATCATCCAAGCCCCTGCCCTCGCACAGCTCCAGATACTTGTTCAAATCCTTCTCGTGGGACAGCGAGTACTGCAGCTTGATCTTTCGCTCAATCTCCACCAGACGCTGCTCCACATCGATCTTCTCCACATCCTCGAGCAGCTTGATCTGTCGTTCCAGGGAACGGAAGCGAGCCTCCAGCTCCTTGGTGGAGGGCAGGTAGGCAGTCTTCCTTTTCAGGTGATGCTTCACCGGATTGGGTCCCCAATCGTAGTCCGCCTCGGGTTCTTCCGGCTCGGCCTTGACTTCCTCAGCTGGCTTCTCCTTCTCCTCCGGCTTGCCGCTGGTGTAGTCTTCGATTTCCTTGGTGAGATCACTGATAGCTTGGACTTGCTCGGTCTGCTCCGCACTTGGCTTGGTCTCCACTCTTATAAGGCGACCATCATCGGACTTGATGAGGTTTCGCTCGCTTAGCTGCTTTTCTAGTGCCTGGAAGAGTCCCTCCAGCTCCTCGGTGTTGGCTCTGGTCAATCTCCTTACCCTCGAAGCCCGGGGTTCGTTGTCCATGAGAAGCACTACGGTTTTGTTGTTGGGATCCATGGGTCCCAGATCGTTGGCGTTGATTACCATTTCCTTGGGTGAGGAGGAGTCTTTGGTGGTTTCTGGTTTTTCTGGCAGTTGCTTGGTTGATTCTTTGCTGGTGGAGGCGGTTTCCTTGGCTTTGATGGTTTCAGCCTTGGGATTTTCTGGCTTTTTATTGCTAATGGAAACTGATTCCTTGGATTGGATTTCCTGGGAGTTGGAAGTTTCTTTCTTATTCGTAGTTACCTCTTGGGTGGAAGCTTCCTTTGGTTTAGAGATTTCTTTCAAGGGTTGAACCTTTTCTGCTGGCTTTGAGGTTGCTTCCTTGATGGCTTGAGCTTCGGGTTGCTTTTTAGGCACCTCTTCTTTTTTGTCTTTAGGGGGAGACTCCGCTCTGACCTCCTCCAGCTTTGGCTTCTCCGATTTGATAGATTTTTCGGCACCCTTGGTCCGAGCTTGGGCCTTCTCCTCATTCTCCAGAGTCTTGGTTTCCTTGGCCATTTCGGGCTTAACCTGAACCTTGGCAGGCTCCTCGACCTTTTGGGTGTCATCGCTCTTGACATGCTGATTGTGGCAGTTCTTCTCCTGCTTCTTGCAGGCCTCACTCTCCTCGGGTTTCAGTACCCCATTCTCTGGTATAACTGTTCCATTCTTGGCCCTTTCCTCCAGCAGTTGCTGCTCCAGGAGCTCCAAGCGTCGCGTCAGATCCTCGGTTGTGGGCTTGGCCTCGGCTTTCGGCTGCTGCTTGGGTTCACCACTGTCCTTGTTGAGCAGCATTTTGATATTGATGCTTATGTTGATGGGCTTGTGGGCATCCACCTCCTCCAGCTCACCAATGTTCTGGGTGTACCTAACCAGCTCCTTGCCGGTGGCGTCGATGGTCTCCGTGCTCAGGCAACGCGGAGTACCGCCACTGTCGTCGCTCTGCGGAGCCGTCATCCTCTCACGGTCCCGCATGGCCTCGAGCAGCTTGAGACTGTTCTCGCTGAGCTGCTTCTCCAGGGCCAGGACACGCTGCTCCAGCTGTGCTTCGGCCACGGCTCTGGCCTGGCGGGAGGTGGTCGGGAGCTGCTCGTCCGGCGAGGGCGAGAACGAGTGCTTGACCTTCGATGCAACTTCGGAATCACTTGCACAGCGCTGCTTGTAGAACTTCTTGTAGAGTTGCCTCTCCAGGAACTGCAGTCGGTTCTCCAGATCGGCCCGGGAGGGCAGGTCAGAGAACCGACGCACCATGCGCTGCTGCCACTGCTCATGGTTTGCCGCTCTGTAGTAAGCCGTGTTTGCAGGTGCTTCCGAGGTCTCATCGCCCATGGGCGCGGGTCTTTGCAGCAGCCTCCGCTGCCTCCTCTGGGGATTGATCTCGCTGGGCTTGAGGTTCTCCTCCCCCGGTGATTGGCCTCGCATCTTCCGCTGCAACTCCTCGATCAGGGCCTGCTGCTGGTGGAGCACGGGTCCGGCCAAAGTGGGCAGCTCTTTGGGCAGAGGAGGCGGTGGCGGCGGCTCGGGTATGTGCGCTTCAATGGCCACGTCCACGTGCTTGGGTTGGGCTTTGGGTGTTTTCTCGCCCCCCTGCAGTGCCTCAAAGCGACTTTCCAAATCCTCTGTGGTCGGCGGCGGCTTCTTCTCCTCCTCCGAGATCACCTCCTGCTCAATCCGCTCCAGAGCCTCGTTCACCGTCTCGTTGGGGGTGGAGAAATGGTTCTTGCTGCTCATGCGACGCTTCAGGGTCTCGTAGCGCTTCTCCAAGTCCTCGGTGGAAGGCGGCTCAGATGCCCTTCGCTTGCTCAGGTCACTTTGGTGGCTCTGCTCTGGTTCGGGTTGCTCTTCAGGTTGCTTTGCTTTCTTCTCAGGGGTTCTGGGTTTCCTTTCATCCCGTTCTTCCTCCTCGACTTTCTTCTGCTCCTTTACCAAGGCAGTATTCACCTCTTTGATCTTGTCATCGAAGGATTTCATGGATTTTTGTGCTTTTTCTTCCTGCTGAACTTCCTTGGATTTTTGGGTCTCAGCCTGCTTGGTTAGTTCTAGGTTTGTGGTGCTCAGCTTTTTTTCGAGGGCATTGAAACGCTTTTCCAATTCCTCTGTGGAAGGTGGAGATTTACGTGGAGTCTTGGCAGGTTCCTCTGACAGGGGTTCCTTGGCTGGGGACTTGGTTTCAGAATCTGGTTTTTCTGAAACAGATTTTTTTGGGGACTCTACCTTTTCGGAATCTACTTTCTTTTGGGTTTCAATCTTTTTAGCATCTGTTTTCCTTGGACTTTCATTTTCGGCAGTTTTATCAGGATCAACCTTGGCTGAATCAGTTTTATTTTTAACTTCAACTTTAGGTGGAAGCTCTTCTTTAACAGTTTCTTTTTTGGTTGATAGAGTTTCCGATTCTTTGGGACTTTCCTTCACTGATTTCTCCTCAGGCTTAGGTGACTCAACTGGCTTGAATTTACTGGACTGAGCTGGCTCTTCTTTTGGGGACAAGGCTTTCCCTTTAGTCTTAGCCTCTTCCGGATCACTTTTTTTGAGCTCCTTCGGGGCTACCTTTTCGGACTCTTCTGGCTTGCTCTCCTTATCCTTAGACTCTTCATCGGGTGGCTCCTTCTTGGTCCTGACTGGGCTGCTCTTCTGCACGCTCATCTTACGTTCGAGGGCATTGAAGCGATCTTCCAGCTCAGCCGTGGAGGGCAATTTCTTAAGGCGTGGCTGCTCGGCTCTTATATCTTCTTTGGATTCGCTGGTTTCACTTTTGGCAGAGGTTTCCTGGGCTTCCGATTCGATTTCCTCTGACTTGTGCAGCTTGCTGGTTTTCTCGCTGTCCCTTTGCTCCTTGGAGCTGCTGCCGCTGCCGCTGGGCTGTTCGTCGTCCTTGAGATCGATGGGAGACTTGGCTGCGGACTCGCTGGAACTCATTTGCTTGGCCAAGGCATTGAAGCGGGTCTCGAGGTCGGCGGTGGAGGGAATGCGTTCGAACTTCTCCGGATTATCCGAATCCATTTCCACGACCTCCTTGCGCTGCTTCTCGGCACTCAGTTGCTTTTCCAGCGAGTTGAAGCGCTCTTCCAAGGCGGCGGTGCTGGGTATGAACTTAGGCTGGCGCTCCGCCGTTGGCTGATCCTGGCTGATCCTCCGTTCCAGGGCCTGGTAGCGCTCCTCGATCTCTATGGTGGAGGAGCGCGTGAGGGTCTTGCGGCGGGGATCTCGCCTCTTCCGGCTGGCACTGCTCAAGCTGCTGGCTGTGGGAGGTGGTGGCTTGTACTCGACCGTCTCCGCTATCGTCATGCTCAGGAGCTCCTTGTAGTCGTCCTTGTTCTCACCTGGAATGTTGTCATCACGGATCTGAGGCACTTTACCAGCTCCTGGAGCACTGTCATCCTCGGGGTTTAAGGGAAGTGATGGCGGCAGTGCTTGGTAGTCCCCATCCGGACTGTGACCCTCCACCTTTTCGCGCTGTTCCAGGTAGACAACGCTCGTCTCCGACTCTTCCTCGTTGAGGGAATAGGACAGCTCCAGCTTGTTGGGTCGCTCCGCGCTGTTGACCCTCTCGAAATACTGATTGGTCACCCCGTTATCACTTACATCGAAGGGCTTCTGCTCCTCCGGCATATCCTCCTCGGCTTCGCTCTTCTCCTTGGAAGTGGGCACGGGACTAAGGGAGGTCATGCCGGGGATCTCGGGGAGTTCTGTGACCTCGGTGGCACCCGATTGAATATCCAAAGGCTCCAGCTTGAAGTTGACTAAGTCCAGTTCCTTCTCGAAGGCAAAGCGATCGCTTTCCGTGGCACTGTCCTCGGCTATGTCAGTATCCTCCTTTACAGGCGGATCCTTCTCATCCCCGCTATCGGTGCCCATGAGGATAAAGGGAATCTCGTGGCTGCTAGGCGCCCAGGACTTGGGTCGTTGTCTCTCCAGGCTCGCCTCCCTGGATCCACCCAGTTGCTTCTGCTCTTTGAGCTTGCGGGCCAGCTTGGCCTTGTGCTTGGGACTCTTCTCCATGGACTTGGGATCATCGTCGTCGCACAGGCTGGTGTCCGTGCTGGAGCCGCCTCCACCTCCGCCATTGCCTCCGGCTTCCTGCTCTCCATCGCTATCCTCGCTGTACGAGGAGCTGTCGCTCTTGCCGAAGCGAGTGCGCAGCTTCTGGGTCTTCATGGAGTTCACATCGACGCCCTCCCGCATCATGGCCGCCCGATCCGCCTTGATCTCCTTCCAGGTCAGGCTGTCTCTCCGCCTCCTGCTCGGATCAGTGTCCCGCCAGAGGAGGGTCTCCCCGCGGCGCAGCTGCTTCGCCTCAGCCGGCTTGGTGTGGAGCACTGCGGGTAGCGAAGGCTTGCGAGCTGGTGGAATGGCGCCCAAGGGAGCTCCAACCCGCTTGCCCTTGTTGGTAACGATGGCTGGACGTCCGAGGAGGAGTTGATTCACTGGCACCGCAGGCTGGGAGCTGCTCCCGGGACCCGTTCCCTGCCGTGCAGCCGTGGAGCAGGCCGTGGTGAGGATGACATGGGCCTGCTTCTGGCGCTCCCTCAGCCGATCGTATTGTTTTTTCAGCAGGGAAATGTCCAGAGCTAGGCGATCCTTCTGCTCTGCAGGTTGCTTGCCCGCCGCTGCCGCCGTTGGACCCACAGATCCACGTCTGCCCCAGTTCAGGCCCCAAACGGTGGCCACCGCCATGCGCTCCTCATCCGAGTGCGTGTCCTCGTCGTCGTAGTAGAGCCTTTTGAGGTGGTGAATTTATTAGTTGGAGACTAGGAAGGGTTGTTAAAAGATACTCACTGCATTCCCTGCTTGTGACGCAGTGGGGCAATGTTGTAGAGGTGCTTGTCCCTTAGCTGTCGCAAATCCGCAATGGGTCCCAGCTTGACTACCCTTTCGATCAGGCCATTGGAGTCCACGAGGTGGCCATTGAGCAGCTCACTGGAGTAGGAGCCCATCTTGCCATAGAACTCATCCGCGGAACGGACGCTGAGAACGCGCCTGAAAAGGATTTATAGAGGATTTTATAGAGGCTGACAATTAAAGCTCGGATTTCCCCAGCCAATCCTTGACCTTGGCATTCCACTAAAACCCATTTCTAGTTTACATTTCTACACATAGTTCAATGTCTTGCGCTTTTTGTTGATATTTGCAAAACTTGTTTTCCCACAGAGTCATAAAAAGCACCACAACGTCTGACCATAAAAATTCCTTGTTGGCCACCAACGGGGAGTGAGGGAAATTGCTAAATTGCATTTCCAGAATGGCAAAAAAAAACAGAGAAAAACTCTTGCCAAATTCTGGCAGCAACCTTGACACGAATTTACGCCTCGCAATGCGGCATGCAACACCCACTGCGGGGCCCCAAGAACATCCCCTACACTGGTTGCACTTAGATAACGTAATAGCCTCGCATTTAATTGTAATTGAGATGCCACCGAAATGGGACTTGAGATCTGACAAGTCTGAGTGGTGGTTTCTCAATTTAATACTCATACGCAGTGGTGCCGCAATCGATTTTATAATTAAATTCAAAGATTTAACAGCAAATATTTACTCACTCTTCAAGCAAACTCCACAGAACCAGAGCAGTACGCAGGAGCACATCACTGCCCTCTATGAGGACCAAATCCCACACTCGGAGCACGCAGGACATGGGCAGGCAGGTGCAGAACATGGTGAGAAACCACTGCATGGTAAACACATTGGTCAGCGGCGGCTCAAAGGCATTCTCCACGGGTCCCTGGAGCCGCTGCAGGTGCTTGGCCAAGCGGGGCAGCCGCGACTGCATCAGTTCCCGGAAAACGCCCATGTCCGCCTGCAGGCCGCCCATTGAGCCGTAGAAGTAGCCCGTGGGCAGCACGCCCTCCACCAGATAGATCATGACCTTCATGGACTCCTCCTCCTCCTTGTCCATCACCTGCAGTATCAAGGCGCCCAGCATGTTGAAGCCCTGCGAGGAAGAAGCGAGGATAATTGTTAACCTTTTGAAGAGCAGCAGGGATGGCACTTTGGTTGGATTTTTATATAACTTTTTTGCTTAGAAATATTTCAAAAGTATTTAAAAAATTTTTAAATTTAAATTTCTTTATTCTTTAAATTTATTGTTAATTTTTATCCTTTTTACAAATTATTTCTGACAGTTCACAAGGTCTGTTTGCGTAGCCACTCACCTGGCAATAGCCCACCTCGGGGTTGTAACGCGCATAGCCGAGCAGAATGCGCTTAAGCTTGGCCTGGTTGATGGAGCCCGCGGGGCCGGTGCACAGATTCGAGCCAGTCCGGTGCAGATCCTAAGGGGGAGGGTATTCATTAAGCATTCTCTAGGGCAGGACAACCGTTTGGTTCGTGACTGCAGCTCTCACCTTGACGATTTGGATGCCCAGCTCCTCATCGTCCTCGCGCCACTCCTCGCAGAAGCACTTCTCACGCTGCTGAGCCCAGTCCACGTTCTTCGACTTGAGGTACTTGTCCGCCAAGGAGAGCCACAACTGAGGGAGGAAAGGAAAAGTATAATAAATAGTAAGAAAATGTATAAATTAAATTTAAAGGTAATAATCCCAAAGTTTTTTCCTTTGACCTGATCCTGATTGACAGCTTCCTGATTCTGATAACGAGCTCAGCTGTAATCCATGTGAAATCTCACCTTGCGTCGGAACTCGGGTGGTGTGCCTCCCGGCAGGCGGGCCACCAGCTTCATGGCGTGCAGCCACTGGTTGTAATCCGAGGCGGCTTCATCGTCGGCGGCAGTGGTGGCGGCAGCAGAGCCAGATCCGGTGGCACTCGGGTTGACCTCGTGTCCTCCTCCGCCATTGCGGCCCAGCATGCTGCCGAAGGCTCGGGGGCTGGGGCTTCTATTGTTGCTGCCGGGGGAAGTGAGAGAGGTGGGGCCAAGGGTGCTCCTGGTAGTGGCGGCGGCGATGGTGGGCGAGGTTAGGCGGGAGCTGCTGCTGCTGCTGGCAATGGCTTTCTGTGGCGGTGGTGAGAGGCTAAAACGCATTTTAGGCTGTGCATCGTCTGCAAGAGTTAAGCAAAAATCTTATATAGCATACTTTGGGGCGGTTGGTCGATATGGATATATATCTATCGATATCGGGATACAGATAGGACAAGATCTCGGCCCTTGGCTGCTGTATCCGTTAGCACTTACAATATCCGTGCAGTATGCAAACTTTACATATATATTCGTTACATAATCAAGTTACAGAGTTTAGTGGTTAGTTAGTTAGTTGGCACAAGTTATACGTTTTAAGAGCGCGCAAAAGAGAGAAGAAGAAAGAATACAAAAGATATATATATATATATATATGTATAAATTGGATATTCAAATATTGGTATAGCTTAGACACTTAATCAATCAAGTGCTCTGATCCGGATGGTTGCGAGAGATGTAGTTCTTGAGACACGAAAATACAATGGAGCTGGGGCATGCAATGCAATTGGTGCCTCGTCTTTGGTGAAAAACTCTCGGGAAAAGCGCGGGGAAAAACCAAAGTCAAGCCAAAAGCGACTCTGTCTCTGTGTTAAATTGACCATGACATTTATTTCACTCGACAGTGAGATGTGTGAAGTGCGGGCGAGGATGTGTGTGTATGTGGTCCTGAAGCATGTACGAGTATGTCCTGAATGCGACTTGTTGTACAACATAGTTAGCTGCCGAGACCCTCGGCGCTATGCTGACATCCCGACACGAGAACAATATCCTTGCCGGGCTCAACTTTATCGCCTTCGAGGCTGGAGACAGCTTGCCTTCTGCCAGGCGTCCTTCCATATCCCGCCCACACGCTTAGGACTAGAGATGCCAAAAACATGACAGTTCAGACAACAAAAAGTTGGAGAAAAATAAAGACATTATTTACGAAAAAGGGACATCATTTCAACATGAAAATCTATGATGATTTATAAGCCTTTAAATTAAATATAATATATGGGATATTAATGCAATAAAGCAAAAATCTATCTAAATTGTACGTAGTATATATAGCAGGCAAACAAAATATTTTACAGACGGAATTAAATTAAATATTTCCAGCAAGAACCCAATAAATAAAAAAGGACAACCTGCCCTGCACTCACTCAACACTAAAGGTCAAGTTAATAAAGAAAAAATGATGTCTTCAGTCTGGGTTTATGATAGCAGCATAAATTCAGATTGCGTTCACGCAGAGGTCTAAGTTTTCTCCCCTTGAATCGATTTTTTCGTATATTTTCCCAGCTTTTCGGGGGCTTTGCTTTGAATGCTCTCGTGTGGCCCATAGCCAAGCTCGCTTTATGGCTGATAATTTGATTTCCGTTTTTATTTTTTTACTTCTGCTGCATGTTTCCAGCTTATCAGGCGAAACGTGAGTCAAATTTTAAAGCTAAAATCTGTTTTTCCCCCAATATAAGCGTATGCTTAAAAATAAAAGAGAGGAATGTGTTGGGGGAAATGAAATTTGCGTTTTTAGACGAATTTCTCAGGAAATTGGTGTAATTGTTTGCCTAGAACGTTGAAGGCTTCGTATGCGAGGAATTATTGTGGCGCAGCCCCAAAAATGGGCAGTAAAAATGTTTGCAAATTAAATTCGCACACAGAAAAGCTTCTTTTGTGATTACTTTTACAGTGGAACGTCTTTGAAGTACATTTTTAATTGGAGAATTGAGTAATTTGTTTAAAGTACATGGTATTCTTTGTTAATTGTACATAAATAAATACTTTAGAATAAAGATTCCTAGTTTACTTGCAGAGTCATTAATTAATGTCAGCTAATGTAAATATTTCATTGTTTTTATTTTAATATTCCTCTTCCCTCATAATAGTTGACTTCGACAGGAGATTGGTTAAGGCCTCAAATAACTTAAGAGGGATTTATTTAGAGGAGGAGGACATTGATAAAAGTCAAAATAAAATCCAAGAAAATACAAATATTTTCCAGGAATAGCCTGTATTAGCCTTTCTGGTTGATTTCCCTTAGCTACATCGATTAAAGGATGTTTATGTTGGATACGCTCAACTGTATTTGCCCGCATGATTGCCTGGAATTCTTATTTCCTTGCCTTGGCATCGCTTATTTACATACTTATGCAAATCCCCACATATTCCAGCGTGTTTGTGTGTGTTTTGCCCAAGATGTTTGGTCTTTCGAACGAAGGCATTTGCGTAATGAAGAGGCAGTTGGAAATTGCCTTTTGCTGAAAGTTAAAGCTATGCAAACATCGCCTTGTTTACTCCCAGCAAATTGGAGAAGATCCTTGGGAGGCAAAGAAGGTGCTACTCTTAGGCCAGGACTCGCACCGGGAGCCGGGGCTAATGAAATACTAATTGCACCGACTCTTATGTAATGGGGCCCCTAACTTCGCACCAATTAGGCGCCGGACGTAAAGCATTCTTTACGACCGGAGGCTGGACCACCGCCACGCGGGACTCATATTTTTTTTTGTACTTGCCCCCACTGCCCAAGTGCATCTTCCATGAGAGATTTATGTGCGACTGACAATGAGGAGCCGTCTTTCCTTATTGTATGCAAGTGAGTGTAATTATTTTAAATGCTCCGGCTGCTGGCCCAAGGACGCGAGTGTGTGTGCCTGGCAGGGCGTCTGCCTGTGAGCGTGTCAAGGCTCGCAATTTGGCCAACTGTTTGGGCCTTGACCAAATCTAAACTTTTAGCTAGCATCACGTGCGTGCTGGCAGTGTGCGGTGTGTGTGTTTACGATGTGTATGTGCGCCTTGTGTGTGTACTCAACAAAAGAAACACGTAAAGGCACGAAAGTTAGGTTTAATGAGCCGAAAAAATATGGCTCCTGTCAGCTATTTATATAGGTGCACAAAGAGGAAAACACGAAGAACGGAATGTTTATGGCCCTGACGGAAAATCATACTTGAATCAAGAATATGGTCTCTGGAGAAATATTAACAAGAGCAGCCAAGTGGCAAAATTCTAAGGACTAACTTGGAGGGGAAATATGAGAGATATTATATCATAGCTTAATTTAAAAATGGATTTCTTCGTATTTTTCTCAAAAATTTAAAGAAAGATAAGGTTCTCACGTTATGTAGACTTTAAATCAATAAATATTCTCATAAAACCTAGTTTTCTCTCAAAACCTCATAGCTTTAATACATTAAGACCTACTTACATTCTTAACTTAAACATAAACAACCACCTAAGCCTTGTTTTATCTTTTTATGCAAACATCTCCATTTTAGTTTCGAATCAAAAGCTTCCTCCTAAACTTTTTATTCTTTCCTTACTCTTCTCTCAAGCCAAAACCGCCGCAAAACATTTTTAGTACGCCCGGCTTAAGCTTAACTTAAGTTCTGCGTCCTTTTTTTATTTACCACCTTTTCTGGCCGTTCAAAAGAGATTTACTTGACTTTATGTAATGCCCATGTCCCCATTCAGAGGAGCCAGCAGAGGAGCCGTGTATTCAGACCGTATTTATCCCTCGGGATGGCGTGACCCCAAAAAGAGGGGCGTCCGAGTGTCTGCTGCGGCTGTCGGGAGAAGTCCTGGCACTGCAGTCTCCGATGCGCAGGCACGTTCAGGGCCATTAGTGTCAATTCTGGGGACGGCGGGAAGCTGCTAATGAATTCCCAAACGCCCGTCACGAGGATGATAAATTTAATCCCGTCTCTCTCTCGGTTCATTAAACTATTGCAATGCTTAACCCAAATGATTATCGGCTTAGCGAATGCAATTCGCCTTTATCACGCGGTCCCAGACGAAAGCTCTTCAATGGGCGATTATGCAAGAGGAGACGCGACGAAGGGGAAAATGTGAGGGAAAATAAAAAGGAAATTGCGAGGGGTAAACGCTGCTTTTGATGGCTCACATAATGGCTCCCCGAGGAAGAATCCTGCTGCTGCATTTCTCGCAATCTCAACACGAGTTGTCCTGTGTTTAACTTTGATTAAATTTTCCAACAGCGGCATTACTCATACGCCACATGGGTCTGCTTGCAAGAGCGAGGGTCCTGCCAAACGCAAAGCCAATCAATTTGCATCGCGACGAAGGAGCTCCCTGTCAATTCCAATAAGCCCGGCTCTCAAAACTTAACCGAACATTGTGTTCTGCCAAAAGCAAGCTGCTTTTCTTTTTTTATTTTCCGCTCAATTTTTCCTTCTGCCGTTGCTGCAGCTACATAAGTTTGATAAGGGATCTCGATGCCAGTGACAGGCGAGCTGGTCCTTCGGCTTGCTTCCTTTAAAAGTTTTAGGGAAATGAGTTGGTAGTTGAATTCCAGTTCCACGAGGAGCCAAGCTCATTATGGGCTTGCCCTGGGTAAAGCCCCTTTATATCCCGAAATCTCTTTCAATCAACTTCAAGGTGAATGCAACAATTTTTGCTCACAAAAAGTCGTTTTGTTGGGCTTAAACATTCATTTAGGGGATTTATCCCGCACTGATAAAATGATAAATGATGAAAAAGTAACCAAGGATTTAGTGTTCCAATGTGTAAAATATTACATTTTGTTATTTAAGGGGATTTACAAATATATTTATTACAATAATATGGGATTTAGCTTAAATAATCCTTCATGCCTTACTAGAATGTGGTAATGAAAAACATTTTAAGGTTTTATTGTATTAAATTCAATACACAATTAATTATAAATGTATTTAAAACAAGAAGTGACACTTAGACAAGCCCCACAGCCGAGAGGTGTGTACTTTTATTTTAAATATGACCCTTTAAATATAAAATATTAATTTAAACTAAAAAAAATCAAATAATAAATGAACATATTGATAAATCCTCCAACTGCAAGCCACATATAAATACTAGTTCGAACAGAAGTACTAACAATCAAGGACATGAAAATCCCCCTTCAGATTTAACTGACTTCCCAGAAAAGGAGATTATCCCCTCGAACCTAAGCTGCGATTTCTCGGAACCCTCGCAAGCGGGACACGTGTGTGCACCTGTCGAATGTCCTGGCACCTGCCCCTTTCACCTTTTTCGCCCACTCGACCCTCGTGTCACTTTGCATCGCCATAAATGCGGCGGCGGGCGTCGCAAGTAACCCCGTTCAGTGAGTGTAAAATAAACTGCGACGCAGTAATTACAACTTGATGGCAGGATGTGGGAGGTGCTGTTAGAATTTTGAGGAACGAAATAGAGAAAAATCGTATCAGAAACCAAAACAGGAAGCACGGCAAACAAAAACACACCGACACGTACACACGGGTACACACAGGCAAAACAAAAAAAAGGCAGGCAACACGCGTGTGTTTAGAGAAGTCAGCAGAGCGTAAAATGATTGCTGAAAAGGTGGCAAAAACAAAAGAAAAAAACACAAATCCAGGGAAGACAACAGCAACAACAACTTGGCCAACATGCAACAGATGTGTGTGTGTGAGGGTGTGAGTGTGGGGTGAGAGGTCATAGGACAGCGATTATCGAAAAAGTACAAGTACTAAAAACTGAAAACAGAGAATAGCAGCGGCAGCGGAAAATTCAAATTAAGTGTGTGCACTGCCCGGGGCATGAATAAATGGGTTAAATGGGGGCGTGGATACGCCTCTGACATGGCGAAATAATGGAAATTTATGCCAGGCAAGGGGGGCCGAAGCCCTTGCCCTACGAAAATGCAAATGTTAATTACAGGCGGCCGCCAAAATTAGAACTGTGCGCGTTTGGCATGAGCAATATGTACGAGTTAATGCCTAGATGTGTTTGGGTGTGTAGGTGGGGTTAAGGAGTGCTCTAGGGCGGACCTTGGTTGAAAGGGAAAAGTTTTGGAGTTTATTATTTGTATCCTTTTTAAAATTTGTTTAAGAAATATATAAAAATTAATGGCTAGGAAAAGAATTGTTAAGTTTAAGAAAATATCAATCATACGCAGGGGTGACCGGAGACTATCTACTGTAGTTGAACACCTTTAAGAGGGTTGAAATATTGTAATCAACAGTTAAATTTGATTTTTAATGTTATATATACTTCAGGGAAAGTTTCCTTGTTAAAGGACCAGTTTCTTTATAAAATGTTAGCAATGCACGACAACTAAGGACATAACAAATTCGGCATAACATTTGTTAAAGGGAATTCCACAAAACAGTAGTTAAAAACAATTTATTTATATGGAATCACCCTTAGTCCTAGACTACCAAGAAATTAAATTATATTATTTCTCCAGAAAATTTTATATTTATTCTGTTTTATTTCAGGAACTGTCAAGCTTCATCCAAGCATACTACTTCGTGTATTTCTTTAGAAATGTTATTTTAAATTAAAAGACTTTCAGTGAGAAACCCCTTTGATCTTTTTTTGTGGGTTCTATTTACCTTAATGATAAATAAATATGCACTTTAAATGGAAATTTAATTTTTAAATGGTTCAAGAGTTTAGTTCTTTAGTTGATAAAGGTCCGCCCAAGCTAGCTGGTGTGTGTAAAGATGTGTGCTCAACGAATATTTTATGAAATATGCAGCAGCTTTTCGCATCAACTTCCTTTGCATAAATTACCTTTTCGTTGTTATTTGGTTGGTTTTAATCGTTGTTAAACATATAAGGCAAAGAAACAGAAAGATACAGAGAGAGAGAGAGAAAGAGTTAAGGCTTTGTATCAAAACGAGCAAACAGATCGCAGAAGGCAAAGCAAAGTCGCTATTTTTTGTTTTTGCTTTGAGATGCGCTAAAAAAACACAATAGTTAAAGTACATCGATCGGCGACATGGAAAGTATGTTGTTATATATAAAAGTACACACGGAGAGTGAGAGAAAAGACATACGATGGGTGTTAGCTGAGGTGTGTGCGACTTGGCATAGTTACCCATGTTAAGTTAACGTGCGCCTGACGGTATGCTAGGCTTCTGCCAGTAGTTGCCTGTAGTTAGTAGTAGTTTTTTCTTGTTGTGGGGATTCTCTATTTATGGTTTTACATTTTTGCTTTTACGCTGTACTTGTTGTTGCTGTAGTAGTAGTAGTAGTAGTAGTAGTAGTTGTTGTAGTAGTTGTTGCTGTGGCCTATTGTATTATTTACACAAGATTTACATATAATGCACATAGATACACTTACACATAGGCATGCACAACTATGTATATACGAGTATGTATATAGAGACGTATGAGATTATTGAGCTATTTGCATAGGTAGTTGTAACATGCTGAAGTTATATAAGACTGAGGCACACACACAGACAGACGCAGCCCGACTCGACTGTCATTGAAAACTCAAAAAACATTCAACCCGCACTAACACACACTCGCTCGAATTCGCACACACAAAAATGGGGGAAAACCTTGACAAACTAAGAACTGCAGACCCAGTTCCCAGAGCTTGGCCAGGTGACTGCTGACTTGGATGGAAAAAAAACATAGAGAAAGCGGACACTAAGCAGCGTCTTAGTGTTGCACTTAAAGAAAGAGACTTACTATTGTCTAGGGATTTTTCTGAGAGTTCTTAGTATTTATAAACTCTTTAAACTATATTTTATAGTTATTGAAAAACTAAGAATGTTTCTAAAAGTATATATTGGTATTAAAATTTTTTAAATTCTGTAGAAGGGTTTCTGAAGGTCAAAATTTTTTAGCAATTTTATAATATACCTTATAAATAGGGCTGCAATATTCTTAATATTAATCAGTCTAAAATTAACAGAATATATACTTAGACTTAAGAAATAGCCACCGAAACTGGTTTCAATTTGAAAGAAAAGTAAAAAGCTGTTAAAAATATTGAAATTAAATATTTTAGGTCTTGGTTTCATTGTAAATATGTATTTTTCTGTAAAAGCTACATTTTAAATTGGTTTTAAATATCCTATCAAGTTCGCAAGCATCCCTCATTTTAAATAAGGCTCAAAATAATTTTTTTAAACTATTTTCTTCCAGTATAACCATGCCATTGTGCTGCGCTCATCGATTGCCCGCCTTACTGGCCACCGTCTTGACCCACTTTTGTTGTTACGCTTACGTTTACGGTCTCTGCCGCTTTGCCCAAGTAATTACCTGTAAGCCGGAATTCATTTTTAAAATTTCATAGCATTCAAATGTATAAATTCTGCACGAGCAGACAGCAGTCCTCTCTCTGACAGAGGCCTAAGCAGCCTAATGCCCAAGTAGGGTGGCCTTGGGCTTTCGGGGGAGGAAAGGTAAACAGAACTTGAGGCCACGTGGCATTTAATTAAGACCGGAGAAGCTTAGCGATAGAATACAGGATCCGAACCGACTGCAATCGTGGTATTTGCAATGTGGTTATTAATCAAGGGAGGAGTCCAAAGTTTCCCTCAAGTTTGCCTTCATCAAATCGCTTTTATAACCGAGTGCCAGGCTATGGCTGCATAATGGATTGCCGTGGTTTGGCCCAGATATATGGATTAAAGCCGCGCGCGGCCTTCAACTCTTCCGTTTCGGTTATTTTTTTGTGGGACATTCTTTGTAGTTATGCAATCCACAATCAACCACGGTTTGTGGGGCTTTTTTGTAGCCAAACAAAGCCTGCTTGTGGGCCTTTTGGCATGGCCGAGTGTGGGAGGGCGAGTGTGAGAGGCGTGACATGAATCACACTCAGAATCGCATTCTGAACAACAATGGCCAAGAGTCACCTCGCACGAGTGTGTGTGTGTGTGATGGCCAAGAGGGGCACGAAATGGCGCGACAGGAAGGCAGGTTGCAGGCTTAATGAAATATTCGATTGCATGCATTTAGGCGCAGAGCCTTTAGATTTTTTAATTGCATTCGCCGTCGCAGCCAGCCAGCTTTGGATCGATAAAATTGCATTATTCAATTACCCGACGGGGAATTCAATTAGGCGGCTGCTCTATGCCTCCTCGGTTAGTTAGGATAAATAATAAATAAGTAGGTTCTCCGCTGAATAAGTGAAGTGTTAAATAAATAAATACATGCTGAATGCTAGCACGCTACACTTTTATTTTTTGCACGCGCTTCTTTTTATTTTTATGGCTCTTGTTTGGCTACCACCACTGGTATTTTGGTCGGGGAATATCAAGGGTAACACACACGCACACTCACACTCACACACAACCACCTAGAGAGATAGAGAAAGCGTTAGAAGAGAAGCAGGAGAGAGATACAAAAACATAGATAAGGCTGGCTAAAATGCTCGTGGAGGCCAACCTATACACGCTTGTTATTTCAAACCACACACACACACACACACAGTCCCACACATGCTTAGATTTTTTTTACATTTTTTTATTTTACATTTTCTTGGCATTTCTGGCCCCGTCTGTGTCGTCATCAACTCAACCTCCTGAGCTTCACCTGCCCACACCAACACACACTCTCACACAGACACAACAAAGTTCATTCAATAAAAGGCAAACACACGCACACGGAAACACACACACATACATGCACGTTGCGTGACGCTAGCGAGGATTTTTTCAGCGTTCAGCGTTGAGCTTTTCTTGGCTTTCTCGCCTTCCGAGTTCCGCACTTCACGATCCACACAGCTGAGAGTTCCGCACTTGACTGAGGTCTGCGGCAGCTCCGACTATATAGCAACCGAGCCCCCAGCTGTCAGTCAGGAGTCGGCGCAGTGCGAGCTTCTAGTCCTCCCACTCACTCACACTTTGACATTTAATGCACTCAGAAAAATTGGAGTAATAACAAATTATTTATCTCATTTTTAAAGTTCACCTTTTAAAACCTAAATATCTTAAAAGAACTTAAAAAGTTACCCCGGTTAGCTGTTAATACTCTAAACAAAGAACTCCCTATTTAAAACTTTGCCTCCTCTAAATAAATACTTGAGAATTATAAGCATGCCTAGTCTGACACATTTGGTGGGGAAACTAAGAATATTAATAAATCATAACAATTATAAGTTTGTTTTCTTAAGCTTCAGGACCTAAGAACTTTCTAATTAAAGCCTCATTCTTTACCTCCTCTGAATAAATACTTGGGAATTATAAGCAGTCTTAGTTTATGTCTGACAAATTTTGTGCTCTACGGTAATTAAGACTATTTAAAGAAATCATAACAATTTTAAGTTAGTTTTCTTTAGCTTCAGACCTAAGAACTCCCTAATTAGAAAATAATAGTTTACCTACTCTTAATAAATACTTGGGAATTATAAGCAGGCTTAGTTAATTTGTGACAATTTTGGTGCTCTAGGGAATCTATGAATAATTATATGATACACCTTTGATTTTAAATTAACTTTCTTACAGACTTAAATTTCTTAGCTTAATCTTAATGCACTCTCACCACTTTCCACGACGAGCACGGCGGTAACGAATTCGCAGAGCACTTCCTGGTGGCGTTGCAACCGATCCCTGGCTATAAGGACTCTTTCCAGCAAATAGCCAACCATTAGGATCTCCACCTTGAGGATGGCACAGACATCGATGAGCTTGCGCACATCGAGGCGCTTCAAGGTAGCTCGATTGCCGGTCATGCCGCTGGCCAACCGGGCCAATTGTCCCTTCTGCTCCTTCGGATCCTTGAGATCCTTGCGTCGCATGCGCTGGGCCAACTGTTCCTGCCGGCCGTAGATGTCGCACAGCAGTGCATCGACTAGCTTCTTGGTCTCACTGGGGACAGCAGTCAGTACCTGGTTATCGAACTTATGCTAATACTCACCTCATTTTGGCGGCTTGCAGATAAGACTCGGCGGTTGGTTCACTTGATTTACTTTTAATTTAAACATTTGCATGGGTATCGAGTTTTGTGGTGCCTTTTTTACTTTTTTTTTTTTATAAAAGCAAAAAAAAAACTAAACGAAGAACATAAACATGATAATCAAAGCTGGTGACATTTGTGTGAGAGCACTTTACATTTTATACTGATTAATTTTTATAAGAGTGCTTTATGAAGTTGGAATGTTTGCCCCTTTTTGGGATTTTCATAAATTATATTCAAAATCAAATCAAAAAGAGCTTTTTGGTTTAAGGTATGCTTTATTTTTTTTTGGCGTTTTTAACATTTTTAAATTTTTTATTTTTTGATTTTTCATTTGCGGCTGCTTAATAGGTTAAATGTAGTTCAGGAGGCAGAGATATCACTTGTTGACCAGCATAAAATTTGAAAATCGCATAGAAACTCATAAAATTGAGTAAAAAGCTTAAGGATTCCGTTGACTCAATAGAAAGTGCGATCCATGTGGGTGTTGAGGGAGAAATTGCGATACATGCCGAAGCGGGCCACTTCGTTGGAGAAACTCTGGGGAAGTGGATAGTAGCGCTTGGGAATGGTATAGGCATTCGGGGCATAGTAGCCGTACTCCGAGTTGCAGGTGCGGTACATGGTGTTGGAATCTGTTTCCACGCCATAGCCCTTGAAGGCATCTAGAAAGAAAAAGGATAATATGAAAGGATAACAATAGGTACTGATGAGGCTGCCTTGCTACTTCTACAGGGAATTACTGGGTAAGCTGCATACTCTACTCACAGGGACACTTGATGTCCTCCCGCTTGTGCAGATCCTCGTAGAGCTTGGCTGTCCTCACCACAGGCTTGCGTTTCTGGAACTTGGCAAACTCAACCTCCGGATTGAAGGTCTCAAACTTGTCGCAGTACTGCTCGCACATTTTGAAAATTTAACAACTATTTGAATGCGTCGTGTTTTTTGGGTTTACAAGCCGATACTGACTTGGCTGTGGCTACTTCTATTGAACAAACTCTTGGCAACTGCCGCCCAGGTTGCTATGTTGTTTGAATTTTGACAGCTCCAGCGCCTGCGCACTGGCTAACCGCTTTGACAGTCCATCTGACAGAGTTGGGGCCTGGCCGCAAACCCACCCCGCAAAAGAAAAATACACAAGTACCCAACTCAACACACAACACAGAGTTAGTCTTTGCTTTTCAGGATGTACAGGATGTGCAATTTCTCGAACCTGCTGAACTTCATCATCTGCATAGCCAGTTTTAGCCAGAGCTTCGATGGCACCCTGGCGGTCAAGAGGGGCCCACATCATCCCAGGGGCGAGACCCGGAGAGTGGACCAGCATCTCACCCATGAGGAGCAGTGAGTCGGGGGGTCATTAAGATTTTGTTAATATTTGTGGCTTATTACCTTAAAAACTATTAAAATTTAATTTAAAAATGTTTTTTTTTTATCCCTTAAACATAAATCAATTTCACATTTAAATAGTATATATTTTAATTAATTTTCTTATATTTCAGTCGCATTGATGATGACTTAAGGGACATGGGCGTTCAGGCCAGCCTGGAGGATATGAGCGAGGAGGAAAAAATCTTCTACATGTTTAAGGTGAATCAATATAAATTTAATATCACTATGTTTATGAAATATTTTATTTATTTTAGGCCCATGACAATGACAATAACAATGCGCTGGATGGCCTGGAGATGATTCAGTCCGCAATGCATCACAACTATGACTACTTCAAAAATAGCGAGCGGGATGAATACTTGCAAAATGCCACCGATGAGTTGGAACACTTTATAGGTAAACATTTTGTAACTTATCGAATCATGATCCAAACATTACCCTCTTTTTCTTAAAAGTAGTTCCCTTCAGGAACAAGTAAACTCACTTAGTTATTTTTCTTCAAAATATATTTATTTTAAATTATTTCTCTCCCCACAGAGGCCATAGATAAATTTTTGCTAATTGCCGATGACAACAACGACGGACTCTTGCACTATCCGGAATTCGTGAAGGCCATCACCGGCGGCAAGGAGCAGCTGAATGTAGACCGGAACATCCTGCGTTAATCCTCACTCAAAATCTGAAAGGGATTACAATTCTCAACGAAAGGGAGAGGCAGCGATGAAGTAGACACAATAATAGACATAGCTTAGTTAAAATATTTAGCAACTAATCTGATTTTCCATGCTGAACCATTTGAGACTGTACACCACAAGCAGCTAACCGAGCACTAACCTGCACTACGTTTGTACTACAACTTGATGATTTAATATACATTTTAATTGATACATAAATAGTGTTTTTTTTTTTAAGTGAGAATTCAGAGCATTCCATCGCACTTGTAGGTGGTATTGCAGTTGTCGCCTCGATAGCCATGGTGGGCGGATTTCTCCATCAACACAATGAGGTCCAAATATCGCGGTTTCTCTATAGGCGCCACTCTGGAAATTATTTATATATTTAATGTATTATTTTATATTGTTAATAATATTATTTGTGAATCTCCTTACCCATTGAATAACTCTGTTAAGCCCAACAGATGTCGTCCTGCCCTTGCGTACGCATAGGCTGCATTGGGACAGGCGCAGGCTGCTGCCTGCAGGCACTCATCCTTGCCGGTTCCCTGGGCGGCCAGAAATCCTGTTATCAGGTAATCATCTCCTGGGCTTAGACCTAGTCCCAAGCCTCCTCCATCGGATCGCCCATAGCCATTGCCATAGCCAGTCCAGTGTCCTGCTCCCAGCATGCCAGCCGTGAAGATAAGCACTTTTAGCAAAATTATGATCAGCAAATTGGTGAGATTTAGACTTAGGACCTGTGAGGAGAAAGAGGTTATCAATATTCAAGATGTTATATATTTTTTTACCTATTTATATTCCTACCAAAAAGTTAAAGTTAAAAAAGAACAAAATAAAAAGAACAAATATAAATAACCTTAGAAAATTCCGATAAAGGGAATTGAATTTTTCTCACTACTTCCACTTAGTTTCTGTAACCACTTTTACCCTTGACCTACTTGACTGTTTCCGGCAGATCGATGGATCAACTCTTTGGCCACCTGGATGACTACATGCCCAGCGGTGCCGCCCAGCATGCTGTTGGCATTTCTCAGCCAGGAAAAGGGCCTCTCTGTGTAAGAGATGTCGCTCCCACCAAGTTCTTCTTCTCCGCCGGTGACGTTGTTGGACATGGCATTATTATCCGTATCCGAGTCATATGATAGCTGATAACTGGCTGCCTGGGAGAGGTGCAGGAAGCTGATGAAAAGCAAAAGAGCGACGATGGTGTATTCCCAGCCTGGTTGTGGCATCTTGAAGATCTCGTGTCTGTGTCGGATGTGTCGTGTTCGAAGACTACCTTGGGCCTGGGGAAAGACCCGTCTTTTATATGTCTGATAATTCCGCGACATAGCAGGTAGTCGAGCAGATCAGCAGGTATAACTGCATTATATTGGCAGGCCTCGTTGCTCTGGAAAAGCGGATCAGAGGCAGAGCCACAGCTAGTGAGAGTGTTTTTCCTGGTGTCATCAGCCTAAGATTGCCGCCGTCGTCGTTTTTCCGCTAGAAGGATTTCCTACTAATGTCAATGCTAACTCGATTCCGCAGGTAAATGCACGCGATATTGTGCGTGGAGTGGAAACAATTTGGGTCTTTGCTTTTGTATCAATCATCAACTCATTTATTGTTACTTTGGTTTTGGTTGGGAGTTTGGGGTTTGCTTTTGCCGTTGTTGTTCATTGGAGTAATTTATATATCTTTTGAGATTTGCTGTATATTTTATGAGTAGCAAATGGGGTATATTTCGTTTAGTGGGGGTTTGTTTTTCGGGGAGGAAAGTGAATCAATTACAGACAACATATAAATACATATATCTTCGCTATACTTTCACAATAATACGAGTATTTATTTGGTATATTTTGCAACAGAGATTAGAAGTCGTGTAAGTTATATGCTTTATGCTTGAGTATTTCGTTTGAATTTCAATTTACGTTTTCAGCACTTTCATTACATTTTGTTTCACTTTTCAGTTGATGTACGATATAGTTATGGGTGTGTGAGATTGCGTGGGTCGAGTGCCATGATATATATGTATGTTTTCGAGATTGCTCGATTGATGCCCGTATTTATTTATGTACTTTTCCGTTTTGTTCTACACTTTTGTCGTTATAAATATGTATATGTTTATAAAACATTCGTGAATATGTGCCAGTTCGATTAAAATGATGATGTTTCCGATTACGAAAAGTACGCGTAGCCAAAGATTCACTTGTAACTTACATATATAATATATATAATATATAGATTTTGTAGAGAGAGATGGTAGGATGATATAGATGATATAGAAGTCGAAAACAATAGTTGGTTAATATCATTGTTTAGTTTTGTAAATTTGTTTTAGGTTAAAATATTTGTAGCATTCCAAAGGTAGATTCTACTAAAATCGAAGAGAGTTGGTTGGAACTGAACTCTGTTCAAGTAACAGCTTTTAAAATTCTCTACTGTAGTAATTAGTTGATAAAATAGAGAAATAGAGAAAGGTATACAACCCAATCGTAACTATATTTGCCTCAAATATATAACATATGTAAAATTGTCTATTGCTCTAAATAATGCTTAAACATGTGCGTAACAAAAGACCATTCATCAAACATTTGTTGCTAAATCATAGAGTTAAGCTATTTATGACTTTAATATGACTTCGTTGTCGCTTGCAACATTTATAAATATTTATTTATGTATATTATCTAAGAATTCCTCAATATCATTGACTCCTTTTCTGTTCTCAACCTTCGCTTCTTGTACCGACTAAGCCGCATATATATTTTGGATACCCGTGGATCGCTATATATTCGAATATGTTTGGTTCAGCCTAGGTTAACATTGCTTGTCGTGATTGGTACTTTTTCATATCTCTCGCATACTCTCCATTATCTTTTATATAACTGCTAATACATCATAATAATAATCATAATATTTGTGGTAATAAACATTTAATTTGTGTGTGAGTAGCTTTGTCTGTGTGTTTGGTATGTAACATTTGCTCATAGTAATTCCCGAATACATATATAAGTAGTTCGTTAACCGATTTATCCTTTATAATTATGTTCGCATATAGATTAGTATTAAACATTCGCCTCGGTCTGTCATACTTTGCGCATATTGTCTTTTATTTTATATAGTATTAGGATTTTATACGTGTCTCATGTTGGTATATATAACAGATTCATTAATATTTGGATTTATTTAAAAGTTCTCCCACCGTTTCGATCCATTAGCATTTCAACATGTAATATACGCTTGCGAATACCTTTCTTCCTCAATTGGTTTAATATGTTTTGGTATATAATTCAATATTCTTCTCAATAATATATGTATGTATATTTGTCATATTTTTGGAAAATCTTTCAAAATGCTTTTAAGTATGTGTAATTAAATAGGTTCTTCGATCTTCGTTCTTCATGCTGCAAAACCAGTCAAGTCATCTAATGGGCTTTGCATTATTGTGTTGCTTTGGTGGTTATATTTATAGATTAGTAGTGTTCTACAGTGTCTACATAGCATTAACTGCTGATGAGGGTGAATATTTGTATAAAATGAGGGGATAGTCGATAGTTGAAACGATAGTAACTGAAAGTTCTTTGTGTGTTTAGTAATGAGCGAGTGTGTGTGGATGCTTAGTGTTCATTCCCATGAAACCAGGAAACTTCAGAGGCAGAAAATAGATAGATTTCCATAGTTTGCTTGTGGTTTATAGTGTGTGTGGTGAGTGACTGTGTCTCTGGGATGTCCCTGCTTTCGGTGATGTTTCCTCTACTGTTCGATTCACTTCAAGTCCAATTCGTCATCGTCCTCCCTGTTGGCACTCCAGCGCTTGGTGTGCGATCCAATGCTGCTCACACTGCCCGAATCGCTAAAGTCGCTGAATGCCGCATTCTGTATTCCATCGTAGATCTTGTATCCGGATCCATTGCCGGAACCCACTCCGCCGGATGTCATGCTCATGCTCTTGGCTGCCCCAAAGCGATCGGTCTTGTAGTTGGAGGGCGGTCCTCCGAAGATCATGTCGGCATCTGAGATGGATCCCGTGGCCCGGCTGTATTTGCTACTTGCATAAGTGGCTGGCGTGCCCTTGGAGTCTCCGAAAATCAGGTCCAGATCTGACTGCTTGGAGGCTGCAAGAATCGTGATGAGAAATTAGTAGGAGATCTTTGAGATTTCGGGACAAGTGTGCACATCAATTTGGCGTGGGTGCAGTTTTTATTTATTTATTTAGCACTTATTGATAGCACTACGTGAGCCAATAATGGAGCTTTAGTTCTAGGTATGCTGGAGACGATCGAAAGAGTTTTGGTTATTGTTATAATTATATATTTTCTAAATAATTGTAATATAATAATGGAAAATCGTACACAAAATGTAAAAATTTACATTAGAATTATGGGAAAACAGTCGTCAGTGCATATGCACCTTTCACACTTTTTCATGACGATTTATTCCGGTAAAAAAATCTTAGATACTGTAAAACAGTGATGCCCAAGAACCCGCCTCGCGAGGTTGGTAAAAACTCTGCCCGTTCTCTGCTGCTACACAGACAGTGTAAACGTGACGTGAGCAGCAGCGGCAGAGAAGAGAGAGAATGAGAGGTCGAGTGGTGCGGTTGCCAGAGCAGTGCAAAGCATTAAAATTTAATGCAACGTCTCGCGCGAAGCCAACTTCGTTTTTCTCTTACGCACACAAATGCAAGTCACATGTCATTGTATTTGTGTGGACATCACTGCTGTAAAAGCAGAAACTTAAGTTAATAAGTTATTTAGAATTATGGTGATTACTTTTTCGATCGTCTCCGTATATACTTTAGTACTTGACTTTCGTGATGGAGGATGAGCAAAATGAGCGTTACCAAAAAACAAGCTTTATCAATATGTTGGGTGAATGAAAATGCTTCTGATTCGGGCGATTTTTCCGGACTAATTGATAACTGTTTTTTCGGGGGCTTAACTTTTTGATAACTCTACATTTACTGCTATACACACACGCACACACAGACGCACTAAAACTGAAAAATGGTTGCACTAGAATTACTAAGGAATTTTTGATTTTCATTCTAAAAGCTTAGATTACTCTTGTGGTGTTTTTATTCGGCGTTTTTCTGGTTTTTGTTGTTTCTCTTGTTTCTCTGGATGCGTGCCCAAAAAGCCAAAACTGAACTCAGGTTTGCGGTGCACTCTAGCGAGTGTGTACTGTACTTCTGTTGGCTGTTGTTCAATGTCTGTTGTGTGCTGGTTGTGTGTGTGTGCAGGCAAGCGTTTTAGCATCGCTGAGAGAGACTTACAAACACTTGAGCGGCTCGCATGTCGTATACGTAATATTTGGCTTACTCACTGAGCTTGGAAAGCCAGAGCTAGGAAAATCAAAAGCAGTTAGGCTAAATCATGAATACACAACTCCTAATTGGTTCTCGTTTTCTTTCTTTTTGGCTAACACTTTGACACGGCTGCCTACTTGGCTAGCTAGGGATTAATCGATTACACTTAGTTGGTCTCTAAATATTCATATGAGGGGGTGTAGCTGATTAGTACGATAATGATGAGATTAAATGGCATGATAATTTATATATATTTAAATATGTTATATTGGCAAATCCTCTAGGTCTTGCGCAGCGTCAGGCTGACCAGCAGTACGCCCACGGCTAGATAATTACCATTGCTCTCGGATCGCGAGTACGAGGGCCGGGTGTACGAGGGCAAGTCGCTGGGATTGTTGAGGCCCCCGTCCTGCGAGGCTATCGAGTTGGAGTCGTAGCCGGAGGTGTCTCCGGGCAAGCCGGTGGTGGTCACCGCGGCCGGAGCACTGTACACGCTGGCCGAGCGCATGCCGATGGCCGATCTCCAGTCGTTGGTGGTGACCGAGGTGGTAATGGTACCTAAGGAGAGGAATTATTTATTTAAATTAATTTAAAGGTGTTTTACTGGCTAATAATAACCTGTAACAGGAGCCATGGTCCCTGCTCCTGCACTATTGCTAATATTGGTGATGGCCGTTATGCCGCTGGCCTCTCCGGCCTCCGTGGCCGTGGCTCCCGTGTTCGTGGTGTTCGTGTCCATGCGCGTGATGGTCTCCACCGAGGTGCTGCTGCCGTAGTTGCCGTAGCTGGTCTTGTCCTTGCTCAGGGAGCTGCTGAAGCTGTTGCGGTAGCCACTGGAGCTGTTGGCATTGCTCACATGGCTGACATGGCTGGGTGGTGGCGGTGGCGGACCCGCTGGCGGAGGCGGGCTCTTGATGGCATTGCCATTCCGATTGATGCGCGACGAGATGGAGGAGGACGACATCGAGGATGAGGAGGAGGCTGTGTTGATGCTGGCACCGCTGGCCGACTTGTGCGGCTCCTTGTCGAAGGGATTGACCCGTTCCTGTGGCTCAAAGTTGGTCACCGGCTGATAGCCGGCACCGGCTGTATCCGTATTCGTATCCGTAGTTTTTGTATCGCTATCCGAAACGCTGCTGCTGCTGATGGCCGGCGGAGCAGCTGGTGGCTCCTGGGTGGGCTGAGTGGAGATCACTCCACTGCTATTGCCGCCACCGCTGGCGAACGAGAACTGCTTGCCCAGGAAGGAGCCACTGAATCCGCCGCCACTGCTTCCCGGTCCGGCGCTGCTGGGCACGCTGCCCGGCAAGCTGCCGCTGCTCGTCTCGCTGGCCGTTCTGCCGCGTTTCTTATTAGCGATTTCCTACATGTCCCCGAATATCCCCGCAAAGGTCTTCCTCAGGTTCTTCATGGTGTCCTCGGCGTCCTCCACCACCGAGGTCTGGCTCTGTGTCGGCGCCGGCCGCTGTCCCGCTGCCCGGGACACCGAGGAGATGGTCGAGGCCTGCGATGTCTGCGAGTCACGGCGCACTCCGCCCACCGTGCTGGGTCCTGTTCCTGTCGAGGACGAGGGCTCCTCCGGCAGCTCCGAGATGCTGCTGCGGCTGCTCAGCCGCCCAATCGAACCCACGGCCGGCGAGGTGCGCTCCGGAATTGGTGGCGGTCCGCCCATGGGCGCCGGTCGTGGTCCTGCCGGTAGAGGCGGAGTGGGTGCCATGCCCTCGTCTGTGGGACTCTCGGCTCGCGAGGAGACCGAGGAGCGGGAGGGCAACTTCCCAGGTCCGGTCTGCGCCATGCTAGGCCGGCAAACGTTCTGGAAAATAATATACATATATTATAAGCCCAACTCTAAGCTTAGATCTGCACCCACCTGCATGCGACCCGAGACCAGATCAGCAATCTGCCGACGATCATCCTCCTGGGTGTCTCCGATCAGGGCAAAGGTGCTGTCGCAGGCGCTGATGATGTACTCGCGTCCATCCTTGGCCACCACGACGGAGAGACCACACACCTCCATGCCGCCAAAGAGCTCCGATATCTGAAATGGCAGCCACCCAGCATTATTATCCGATTAGAGTCGCGACTGAGTCATGACCCCAAAATGTGTTTTCGATTGCAATTTTCAAGCGACTGCAAGCGCAGTCAGTCAGTCAGTCAGACGGGAACCAACGGGCTCAAACATTTCTGTGTGGGCTTTGCCTCTACTGCCGCCGCTGCCGGTTTTAATTACACAGTTTGTTTTGATTAAAGCTAATGCTAACGCTAATGTCGATGCTGATTCCGATGCCGACTTGCCCAGAAAAGCGCTGACGTCGTCGACGAAACACCCACTTATCAGTGCACTTGAGGAAAAGTATTTGACAGATATTAATAGGAAATTGCAGTATAAATTTGTTATTAATATTACAGGATTCCCTGTATGCCTTTGAGATTTCAAAATAAGTAATTTTTGTATTAGAAACCATGAGTAAATATTATTTATTAATGATAATAGCAAAAACCTTTGAGTTTTCTAAGTACTTAAGGCAAAATATCCTTTAGGATAGCAATAATAAATTCGTAGCTTGGATATCTATTAATGATTTGACTTCAAAAAGCCTAAAGATATTATATTACAAAGAATATATACATTTTTTTGCAGCATATCTATTACTCAATATATTTCATGATTTTAAAAGATTTTCCCACATTTTTCAATTGAATATTTGAGCTTTGAAGTAGTTGCTCTTCAAAGCTCAAATATTTGATTAATATGGTCATTAAAATGCCCTTAAGGTTTTTATTTCGAAATGTTATATATTCTTAATGTTTAGTTCTTAATGTTAAGTTTCCTGATTTTTTAACCAATATTTTTCTCTGGAAAATTCAACAAACATTCGCAAAGTTGCCTAATCATTCTTACAGCTAAAAATCAAATGGTTTTTCTGCGAATGTAACTAAAGACTGCGGCAGTCTTATCTAACGAATGAATGAGAAATATTTCTGTGGCAGTAAAGTGCAATTAATTAATGCACATAGTATGTAGTATCGTATGCAGTGCCGCTATATGTGACTCAGAGTCGCCACTCAAAGGAAATCAAATTGAAGGCAGTTATAAGGCCTTGATAAAATGCCAAAACTGATGGGGTTCCCGTGTTTCCGAATGCTTTGCACTTCATTTGGCAAAAATGGCAATTATGAGGCGCCCATTTGGAATTGTTTTGTAGGCGATAGGAAATCCCGTTACCTCATCGCTCAAATCCGATTTGCATATTCATAGGCTCTAATTAAAGCTGTGCCGACACTCGAGGGCACTGTACACAGAGTCTGACGACTATGATTTCTGGTCTCTGGCTTTCGTTCTTCGTCTCCTTATGCTGTGGATAGCGCCTCGGGGAGAGTCGGAGCCCAGCCGAAATCAAAATTGTGCACCCAAAATGCCGCAAATAATTTAAAGCGATTTTCCTTAGCCATATTGATTGGCCAAATTTGATAAATGCCAGCTCCAGTCAACGGGCCCGAGCTAAGCTGAACGAACGGTTTGGGCCTAGATTTTTTCCCTGACTAGGCTCAGAATTCGAGGTAGTAACGGTAGTGAGAGCGGGTTTTTGGGGCTAACTTTAAGGAGTTTAAATTGAATTTGTATTAAAGTTAACTTACTTCACTTATGAGAGCTCTTTATAAGTCCCTTGTTTGCTTTAAGGTCTCCCCTTGTTCGATTCCCTGACTTACCTCATCCACCCAGCTTTTGTACTTCTCGGTTAAGGTGATTTGCTCCAGCATGGCTGAGCCTTGATTGGTCTTCCAATTGCCGGTGATGGATTTGCGCCTGTTCGAGATTAAAGAGCGAAAGCATAATGAGCACAATAAATTAAGCGTAGATAATGGGGGTCTGAGGAGGGATTCCTCTCTCTCTCTCGAGAGAGAGATCTTTGAACCCGTCGCCGCATTTTGGCCGGCAAACAATGAACTCTTCGGATAATTGCCCATCGCCAGGCGGCGGCGGTTGCTTTTGTCCGCTGACAGTTTCATTCGAAATGGAAATCGAACTCAAGGTCGGACCACTCGACTTTATCCCCCCAAATCCCAATTCCCATCCGCATCTGCGGTCTGCTGACTGCTCTGCTGTCTGCGGTCACTTACATAAATGCCTTGTAGTTGTTGCCAATCTTCTGGATGTGAACGCTGAACTTGGCATCGATGTAGGGCTCGATGGTGCAATAACAATGCGAATCGTTGCCGGCACCGGTCACCAGTCCGGCGGCGTCTTGCAGGGCGCTCTGGTTCTCCAACCGGGCGGTGGCCACTCCGCCGTGGCAATGTCCAGCCTTCAGCACGCTGGGGAACTTTGTGAACTGGAACTGCAAGTGCACGGGAAGAAATAGCAATTATTGTATTTATTTAACAGAAAAATAAAGTAATTTGTTGTTTAAAAAATAAATAAATAAATAATTGAGTCATAAAAGTCCTACTTTAATTATTTTCCAGTACTTTGTTGTTGTCTGGGATATGAAATTCATTTTAAATATTTTAATTATTTATCAAGCCTTTTTTCTGCGTGAAAAATCCGAGAGGCAATCACAATCAGTATCTCGCTGTCTGATTTGCATTCTATAAATTACAATACGTCGATGATGGCACTCAAGCTCTTTCGGTTTTCGCATTTTTATTTGCTGCGGAAATCAGGGGTGCTGATTATTATTAATCCATTGGATAAGTGCCAAATCCACTTTGGTTTTTCGCTCGGGTTCCGTTTACGAATCTGGCCATGGACATTTTTTCTTTGATTTGCCAGCCCATTTCCCAGAATCCCATCGTTAGTCAGGCAGTGTATTTATTCATTATTCCTGGCCGTTTATTAATGGTGTATGCAAAATCGCCATTAAATATGTAAAGCTGCCAGGCCCTGCCCGTTAATAGTTTGAATAATTCACATTTTATTGATGTAAAACAGTCTGGCTTGGCTCATGGTTATTATATTTAAACATGTAAATCGACAAATGATTACCCGTGTTAATCATCTGTCCCAGAGCCCATATTTAAGCAGCTGATAAATCACAAGCAAACACATGGGCTTTATGTCGTTTATTCAATCAAAATAACAAAATAAAACAGAAGACAGAAGACAGCAGAGGAAAGCCACAACAAACCATGACGCAGCCCTAAGAATTGTCGCAATTGCCGCCGCCGAGAGACAATATCGTGATGACAGAATAACAAACACAGCAGAGTGAGAGAGAATTTCTCAATGAATATCAGCGATGGATGTGGGTTCGAACGTAGTATATAATATATATACGTATGTGTATGGCATGGTGAGACGTCACACCCCCGCATAGCGGGCATTCTTGGAAGCTGCTACGTATTCCGCTTGAGTGGCCGCCGTCTAGGGGCCTGATCGCTCCTCCTCGGTATTATATCAGCCAACTTAAAATATGCACTGTGACGCATCCGTAACGCCCTGCAGCGGGTGGCTGCAAAAGGGGCAGGGCTGAGGGGTGCTCTGGTTGAGTGAGCGATATACGAGTGCAAAGAGGAAAAGCACTGAGAAAATTCACATATAACCCTGCTTTAATTATAGAGTTAATGAGGTTACTTTGGGATGTACATTAATTTATACAAAACTGTAGCAGAAACGGAGAAGTATTTTAATGTATCTCAAAAGCAGGGGTGCGCAGACCTTGCCCTTGGGTGCCTTACTAGTTCGGTTTTTTTTACACACGCTAGCCGAAGACATGCCGATAAAAGAAGAGTTTAAAACAAGCTGAAAAAATACTAATATCATTTTCTATAATTTTACTTTACTATTAAAAGCATAACAATTAATTAAAATTTATACAAATTATATTAAATATTCCAAAGAATATTCCAAAGTACTTTCCCTCAGTGCATCTGTGTTGCGGTGGCGTTAGCCGGCAGCATGGATAGTATGCAGATTATGGCAACGTGCTGTAGGTGGAGCGTGGAGTATGGAGCATGACATGGCCAGCGCGGGAGCCGGAGCAGCACGTGTGTGCGCCACATGGTCATGGGATATCATCGTTGGGGTATAGGAAGTGGTCATAGGAAGTTGAGTTCACATAAGCCAACATAAGCTAAATTATTGGTTGATTTGCGGCCTGACAGATGCGCTATTTTGTGCGCTTTCGTGCGGCGATCTCTCTTTATTTTGTGGCGCCATGTATCTACGAGATACTCTCCTCGTACATTTGTGCTCTCGGCATAAACCAGACCCGTGCACGCAATTAATAAAGCTGCCAAGGTAAAATAATGCACAGAAAAATGCAATCGCCAGCGCGAGCTCCACTCACTTTCCACTCATTTGGGGGGAATTTATGGCGCTTTTGATCGGCCGATCGACCAAGCGATCGAGTGAAGCACTCAAGTCCCACGAAGTCGCAAGACCCGAGCGGCTCGAGTGAAATCGCTCGGTGTTCGGGTTCGGACTGAGGTTCGTAGCTCTTCTCTTCAAACTTGGCGATTCAGTGCAGAACCACAAGCGCAACGAGCTGGAAGAAATCGTCGCCGGTGAAGAAAACGCGCGATCGGGAAGCTATATAAGATCAAGTGCAGTCGATTTATGCGAGTGCTAGTGAAATTACTTTGCCGAATTTAAACCATTTCTGTGCCATCGGGTTCAAGTGTCCAACAACCAGGAAGTGTACGAATTTAACTCGCCAGCAAGTCGTTAAGAAAAGGTGAGAATACTAAGTATTGTGATTTTTAAATTAAATACAAACAAATTTAAAGCAAACAGTTAATGATCCTAAATGCAACTTTTTGATCAATTTGTTAACAGAAAAAAACCAAAACAAGGTATATTTTTCGGTTAAAGAATTACAATTCAATTTTCACTGTTTTTTAGTTAAATAAACTTTATTCAAAGCAAAGCTAGATGAGTAAGTTTTCTTAAAGTTTAGTTTAGTTCACAAATAGTGATTAATAATTATTTAGTTAAAGTTTTCTGTACCGAAAAATGTAAATTTTTCAATTGAAAACCTCAAATATATTTGCATTTATCCATACAGTATTTTTAGTAACTTCCAAATATTTTTTAAAGGCTCTTCCTGAATATTTTTTAATTTTATAGTTTCCCTCCCTTTTGTACCTTTAAGTCCAAGTGTTCACAGGCCCGAAAAGAACGTATTTTCCACCCAAACAAGTTGCTGTATATCGCTTAAAAATACTGAACTTTGTTTATTTAGTTTCATTTTATCTCTAGAGTTGTTTGTAGCACAGCGATTGGCATTTAGAAGCCTCAAATCGAAGGTATGCAAAACGCGCGACACAGGCGCGACATGTGCGCGGTTTTCGGGCTATTTAAAACGCGCGCGCGGGGAAAACTTTTATATCGTTTCATATGTGACGACGCTGACACAGCGACACAGTTTTCCAACCCAGAACACACACACACTGCCGCCTGCTGTGCCTCTATTTATTTGCGTTTATTTATAATTTGTTTTTTATTTGCTTGTTTGGAGCGAGACCCGAGTTTTCTTCTAGCGCCTCTCTTGATTCGTCTTAATAGTTTTTAATGTCGCCAATTTGTAAACAAACTGCAGCCATTAAAATATATACACAAGTCGCTTGGTTGTGCAATCCCGTCTGATCGTAAGGCCCGGGCATATAAGCGATATATATGTAATATTCGCTGGATGTCAAGGAAAGTTCTGGCCGGGTGGGAGGTATCTCCATATTACGCATACGTCATGTGTGTTTTGGCATTGGCCATTTAATGTCTAAAAATATGAGGAGAGGACATTAAATGTATTGGCTTCTGCGTGTGGCGCTCTTTTCGACCACATAAACCTATAAAATATTTATAAGCGAATCCCCAAAAGGGGAAAATCAGGCGAAGCGGGCAGGCCCGGGGGAAATGCGTGAAAATGCATTTCAAGTGCTTTTCCATTCCCTCCTTTCTCTTGCCTTGTAGCTTCCCACGACATTGTTTCGCATGGATATTCATAATTTTTCCTTCATTTGACTTTGGCTTCACTGTTGGCTTTCGTGTTGTTTGTGCGCCATTTAAATGAGTTTGTGTTTGTATTGCTTTTCTGGGAAATGTTCGGCAAATTGCGGCGTTGACTTTTATTTTCATGGCAGATAACACAGTGGTCTTGTAGGGGATTCCTTTGGAGATTATTTAAATGTATTTTTTAAATTGTTTTTGTGCACTAAAGAAAATAGTTTTAAAAAAGATTAAATAGAAAATTATATCTTTTCCTAAATTACGCTTCAGTTAAAAAATAGCCATCCTAAATACTAGAAACCTATTAAAAATGATTAATCTTTAAGTTAGTTATTTATTAAGTAAAGGCTTTTAGTTGCTTGTTTTGTTTTTACATTTTTCCCAGTATTTACTGCCAATTTTAATTTTGAATTTTATGTTTTCTTTCTCATTACACATACCGCCATATGGCACCTCAAAAAAAGGCAAAAAATGAAACCTAACCACAATAGCTTATTGTCTGAAAGCCAACCCGGTTACCTATTTCAACAATTCCGAGAATGTAAATTCGATCAATGCGGTGGCTGCTCTACTAAGATTTCGCGCTGAGCCCCGTAAAAGCCGCACAAAGTCGGTAAATAAAATTGTCACAACGAATGATTGTGATTGTGATTGTGACTTTTCCCTCGCACATCATTCAATTTGCCATATTCGGCGGACGCAGGCTTTTAAAGCCCCAAAAAAGTGAGGCAGACATGTCGCCTTTTACGGCTGCCGATACAGATACAGATATATCGGCGAGTACAGATACATTTGTTTGGGATTGTTTATTCGGGCGACACACCCACTGCTGGCTGGCTCATCCGCGGCACATTCATAATTTTGCTGTGCAAATCTTTGCAATTAAATATTATTGTACAATTAAGAAGAAATCGGCGACAAAGAGTCTTTGGTATTCCTGGCCATTAATAACTTGTCTCCCTCAGCTTTATTATTTTTATTTGCTCGTTTCTTTCCCCTGCAGTTGTGGTTATGGCGTACATTTCACAAGTCAGCCGGCAATTTATCGACGATGATTTCTTTTTAGTCCCCGAGCTCTCCGTTTTGTGTGTGGGCCACGGGCCGTCAATTTGTCTGATTGTGTCACTTGGCTGGGCTGTTTTTCTTGTCCTTTCCTTAATTTCCTCGACAAGATCTGTCAGCCGGCGGCTTGAATGGAGCCCGGAATGCAGAAATAAATCATTCGAGTTGACGAAAAGTCATAACTGAGCCCAACAGGAAATCTCTTTAATATTTAATTAAACTGTCAGTCGCCTGGGTCGGGGTTATTTGAACAATTTATTGATTTTTATGCAAATGCTGCAATTTGATAATGAAATGCCGGCCCACATTGAAGTCCATTGTGTTGTCGGACCCCTCAATGATTATTTGCAAACATGCCTACATAAGTTTGTTTATTTTGTCGTCCTATATGCACATGCATAAAATGCCAAGAGCACTGGGGCTGCACTCATTAAAAATTTATATTTTTATGGCCCAGTAACTGCAATGTTCTGAGGCGACCCTGGGTCCGAGCCGGCTGGTCGAAAGGCCCCAGACCCTTGGTATTTTTCTTCAACCCATTTATGAGCACTGAGAATATTTTTACCTAAAAAAACTGTCAAGTAAAAAATAGGTATAGCTTTAAATATTTATATTTATATAACAAAGGGACGTATTGTATTATTAATTTACATTAATACGATATTAATTGCATTGTTTTCTTATAAAAAAAAACCCTTTGTAAACCCTTTTGAATAATATAAACTATTCATAAAGAATTGGCCATATTTATTTAAATAATATATACTTTATTTCCTTAACAAATAGGACATAATGCTCTCAATAATCCAGATAAAATATTTATTCGGAGAGCCAAGATATGACCAATGATTTTAATATTCTTTTATCCCAAAAGTTTTTCCAATATGTAAATTAGTTATTTTTGCTTATCCATATTTTTCCACAGTTTAGGACCTTTGTTTACCCTCGGACACATTAGCATTTTTAATTGAATTTTTCGTTACGCATCCTGGGCCATTTTTTGTTTGTTTATTTTCTCAAGACGCCGCCGCAAGACGATTTGTGTCATAAATTGCTTCGCTTTTTAATTTCGGTTTTTAGAGAAACCCCCAATATGAGCCTGCGGAACGTGACGAATTTGGGTAGAAACTGTTTCGGTTTGGATTTTGCAAATTATTGTGTTTGTTTTTTGTGGGATGAGGACGAAGACCTCGACCCAGCGACGGCGGCTGCATCGAGTGGCCACCAGTAGCTGTGTAAGACTTTATTTTCGGCGTAATGATGCCATCGCTCAGGAGCCACAGAGACGGAGCTGGCATACTTGTGCATTGCATGAATTAACGAGGCGTAAGCCATAAACATTCCGAGCATAGTTGTCTGGCAGCCGGCGTTTCGGTTTCGGTTTCGTCACCTTACACCTGAATGGAGCTGTCAACCGCTGAGCGAATGCATCTCGCCAGGCCACTCAATTAGAAGCAACACTCGGAAAAAAGTTGTTACTAAATTGTAGAGCTTAATACAATGGAGAAGTCTCAGAAATATATTTCTATGGAAAATGGTCTAAAAACGTGATGTTATTCATTCATTTATTATTCAATAAATAATAGCTAGGGAATGCTTTTGGAAATAGTTGATACTTTTTACGGACTTGCGTTCTACGTGTTGTTTTCAGGAATTTTTTTTAAAGGGAAGCAATAAAGATTAAGTTAAAGTTAACTCAAAAATGTATGGCCAGCCTCTTTGTAAGTTTAAGATAATAACAATTAGTTTTTTTCCTAGTGCATCACTAGTTCTTATCATCTCGAATTCCGACGCTTAATTATGTATATTCCACTGGCTTCGTGGTGGCACAGGTGTCGCTGAGTGCATGTAAATGCCGATGTTGGATGTTTATCTCATCTGAGCTGGGTTTGGGAGTACGGCAAACAGTTGGGGTCAAAGAGCAAGTTGCGGCATTAATCAAAATACTGGAAACCCCTTTGTTTGGGCCGCCTTTGCCAGAGCATTGATCATGCTGATTATGGTTATGCCCATTGCCCATTGCCCGATCGTGACTTTGATATTTCTCCTTAATTTTCTCCCATTGTTGCAAAGGCTGCCGCCAAAGCCAGAAATGCCGCTGGCCAAAGAAAGTTTTCCAGCATCGTTATGAAAATTGGCAGAAAAAGTAGCGGAAAAGTCGAAGTTCAACATGCAAGCAAGCTGAATGGCTTGTTTTCCCAGCAAAAATATTTACCTAATCTAATTAAGAGATACTGCATATATCTTGGGCTCTGGCTGATAAGGGCTCTGGCTTTACATACATATACATATGTAAATATGTAGTAATATATACGGAATATTCGCCAAATCAGTAACGAATAGAATACTGCGCAGTTCGATTCCATTACGAACCCATCCCCGTCTGTTTAGAAAGTCAATCAGCAAATAACGAGCAAACAGAAACGAATTGCCACAAAAAGCAATATTGAAAAGTAAATGACCGCTGAAAAAAAATAAACCGCTGAGCATAATGTCATTCGACCCGAATTTCGGTTACTCAGTACTTGTAAATATTTCTTTAAATATTTATTTTGTTACTAATAGCTTTTACATCACCTCTACATGTCTCTGTAAAAATATGTAAGCTGTATACAAAAGTTAACAGGTTTAAACATTATTGTAAATTGGATGTTAATCAGTTACTTTTTATTTAAGAATTATAAATAGGAAAGCAGCCTTTAATATTCTCTTTATATTATTTTTAAGTAATAAGTTACTCTACCTAATAAACAAATACAAGACTGCCTTCTAATCTTATCATCTTAACTACTTATATATTATTAATATTGTAAGTGCTACAATTTGCATGTGAATTTGCAGTAAGTCAATAGAATTATTTATTTTATTTATCTAAAACTGAAAACCAGGCTATAAATAAATATATGAAGTGACCCAATTAGGCACAAAACGCTAATTAGGTATGAATGTGGTATGCAGGCAAATAAACATAAATCACTATCCAGTTACTGGGTAGAAAAACGCTGACAAAGCACTGGAAGACTGGAGAAGTGATCCATCGAAAGGCGATCCGAGAGCAGAGCTAATTAGACACATTTTTATGCCCATTTCGGAGGCGCAAAATATAAGGCCTCGTAAATCGGAGAGCGTGCAGTGCAATATAAGCGGATGATCCGAAAGCTATAAATACGATTTTATGTCGATGCATTCTCCCCTCTGGCACACTGTTTGCCTTTGTTTCGCGGAGTGCTGTCAATACTTTCGGGGGTTCGGGTCCGGGTTCGGCCACACATTACCCGGCATTAGCAGCCATTAATGGGCCCAATTAAGTGCTCATAAAGCAAACCACTCGACGGATAACTAGCATTGGCCAGCGGTCTCTTCACAGATTTTCCACTTTCGGAAAACACCAAGCAGCAACAACCAAAATCGCATTAATTATGTGGCTTCGCCCCAACGAGCCACGACCACCCAAAAAAATATAAATGGTTGCACCCAAAACCCAGCTCAGCCCAAAGCGCTTTAGCTGCCTCAGTTGGGAAGCCTGAAAATCCTTTATTTTTTTAGCTCACTTTCCTGTTTTTATTTGCCGGTCTGTGGTGGCCTTTTTCACGTCTGACCTTAGCCAATCCCTCAGAATTCCGTTGGGAAATCTCTCGGGTTTCAGCTTTTTGCCTGTCTACCTGTCTTCCTGTCTGGCTAAGTGTTAATCATAAAATTTGCATAATTCGAAATGGCTGATGCTCTTCGCAATGATTTAAATTTCATGAAGCCGTCACCGTAATTCGAGCATACAAATTGTAAACAATGTGAATTGCCAGGCCAACATTTAAAGGAATGCTAATTTAGTTTATTTGGAAGAATATTTTATTATTTGGAAATTTTTAAAGAAAGAATGTATAAATGTTATGATATAATATATGCAATTACATCTTCTGGTTTGATGAGTTAATAAATATTTAAATAATAAATTCAAATGAATCACGAAATTTAAACTAAAACTATTAGAAATATATAAGCCATAAAAACCAAATTATCAAAGGAACATACAAAAATTGTTTATGGCATTTGAGAATTTATCATAATTATAATAGTTCCAAGTTATTTAGGACATTTTCTTAGAAAATATATTACCCATTAAACCATATATTAAAGCGTTGTCTGTACAAAAATTCTTTGAAAAAAGAATATAGCCATTTAAAATTTCATTTATATTTTTAGCATTTCTCGTGAATTTATGATTTAATTAAATTACAATGTATATACCATTTTCAAGTGAGTCTTCTATTTAACGACTCATATGAATATTTTTAACATTGTCAACATTCTTGAAGTACCCTAAGGGCAGGGTTGAAAGTGGCCCGAGGGTAGAAATCAATGCTAATTGAACTCGAGCCGATATTTGACTCAATATCTTTCGAAATTGTTTGCTTACAAGCTGCCTTAGCCTCCGTTGCTGGTGGTGCTGGTGACCCGCATAATTGGATGGCAGTCGCTCAAAATTGAAAGCAGTGTCAAGTGTCAACATCGATGATGGTGACGACACAAAGACTTCAGAGCGGCCAAGAGCACCAAGCAAGTGTGTCAACTAGACGAGGCGTGAAGTGACGTCGGCGAATGCAGCACGCTTGTTTCGTTGGGGGGGCAGCCGTGTGCCATAATATATAACATTTAATTGACATGTGCTGAGCTTGTCAACAAACACGGGCAGCATTTCCCATTTCCCAGACAAAACACACAAAAAAAACTGAATACAAAACAACGCTGACAGGCTGTTGCCGCTGCTGTTGCTACCCCTGCATTTTTCGCGGCTTTGGGCAGCCTTAAACTATGCCTGCCTGATATATGGCCCCGCTAATTGTGCATTCAGACATGTGCATATATAAGTAAGGCGACTTAGGCTGGTGAGGGGGAAAACAGGGACGGCCCAGATGAAATCGTGCGAATTTTCGAGCGACTCTGAGACGCTTTTCTTGCTGCCAATTGGCTCTCGAGTTGATTTATCTGCTAAACGCCGATGACGTTTCCCGCGTGTGTGTCTTTGTGTGCCACTTTTTGTTGCTCCCTGGCCGGCTGTTTGTTTGTTTATCTTTTTTTTTTCTCATTTTCCCCTTGTCGTTTTTGTTGTTGCTAGTTGCTGAGTTGTCGGCCTGTTTGTTAAACAAATCCGCGCCGTTAATTGCCGGGCAAAGTGTCACAGAAAAGACAGGAAAACAAGGGGAGCTGCTTTGCTCCTAAGAGAAATTCTCCCATGACATAATGGCACTGTCTCCCTCTCCCTTTGATTGCTTTGAAGAAAAAACGACGAAATAACAACTTAACAAGATTAAGTAAGTGTGCTATTTTTCTTAGTTCTCCTTTATACTTTTTGATAATATCAGGCAAATAATGCTCTCTTAGTTTTGTCATAAAAGATTAATTGTCAGTGTCGCTCTTTGTCATAGTTGTTTTAATGTTTATCTAAACGCAAGTAATTCCCCTCGAAAAAATATTTCATATCAACGCTTTACTGATTAAAATAAATAATTTTTATTAAAATCTGACCGTGGAAAAATGGGCAAATCGAATAAATAAACGAAGCAGATTATCAGCTTATCGAATCTAATCTAACAAAGTGAAAAATCGGTTTAATATCGTTTTTTCCTCGAAAATAAACATCTCAATAATTGGAACCATGCATTTTCCCAGTGTGTGTTCCAGTTTAACCATTAGTCAGCGCGTCTGCCTGTCTGGCCGCCACTTGGACCGCCACTTAATAAATAGTTTGATGCATTACTCCTGCCCGCTTTGCTTGCATTCAATCAATAGCGCGCGACCCCGCAACCCAATACTCCTCACTTGCCCCGCTGGTCCCTTGTTTACCCCGGGTGCGTGTGTTTTCCAGTGGCTTTTCCGCAAAATGCTTTTAATTCAATTTTATTTCAATTTAATTGCCACATTGCCGAGCCGTGGAGCAGCCGAGCAGCGGAGCTGCCGGGTCTGTGGATTCAGCGGAGGAGATAGGCTGGCAGGCATATGGTTATAGGTCCGCCTATATGGAATGGAACCTGCCTATCTGCGTCGATCAGTTCGCTGCAGCTGATTACTTGCCTCTTCCACTCTCGATATTATACAATATTTCTGCGCTACTATATGCGGCTGGCAGACACTGCATATATAGCAGCGAGTGCATCTACATCCAGTCATCGATATGCAGCGGTTTTGTAATGGATTTCGATTCGATTTGTGCGTCTCAAGTTTTCTATGAATTTCCCATAAACAATTTTCAATTGAAATGCTCTGGCAATTGAACTACTTTCGTGAGATTTATGCATTCTAAATTGGCTGCTTTTGAGCAAGCCTGAAAGCAGAAGCCGAAGCTGTAGCATCATCTTCGGCTTTATCCCAATCCAATTTAGCAGGAATAAATAAATAAATAAAGTGGGAAATGCCTGTCATAAGGCACTTGATGATCCCGGCTTGTGCGTGCCGCTGCGTGCATGTTTCTGACAGAAGGCGCGATTAATTGCTGTCACACAGGGCGTATGTGTAATATATTTTATGCATAATTGAGCAGTAGATTGATGGCTGTCTTTGCCTGGCTGGCAGAGGCTGACTGGCCTCCATTGATAAGCATTGAATGACATAAGTGAGCCGGGCATAATTAATCTCCCAGTGACCTTCAGATCCCTCCCTCTTTGCCAATTATATAGCCTCCGATTACCCCCATTAAAACATTGTCGACGCCGTAAAAAGCAATCTCACACAATTTTCTCAATTTTCTCCCGTTACAGTAATCTAGGAGACCCACTGGCGGCGTCATAAACTAACTTTATCTGCTCGCAGCCATGGATTTTAGAAAGCATTTGGGTTTATTGACGCTCGTCCTGGCCGCTGTCCTTGCCTTTTACGGGCGCCCAGCGGACGCCTGCTCCTGCTTTCCCGCCCACCCGCAGACGCAATTCTGCCAGGCGGACTACGGTAAGTTATATCATATATATAGGAAGAGAATTCAGTAAATAAATGCCAACGCTCTCCTACAGTTGTGCAACTGCGAGTCCTCCGCAAATCAGACACCATCGAGCCGGGCAAAACCACCTACAAAGTTCTCATAAAGCGCACCTACAAGGTAAGCTGACATTGTCAGTTGGTACACAGGGAAAACAAGCTCTCTAAAGCTTAATCTAAATATTCCTACATTTATTTTCTGAGTGTACAATTGAGTGATTTTAAATTGGCTTTCCTCGAGTGCAAATGACAACTAATATCCTTCCCTTAGGCTTCTCCTGAGGCGCGACGCATGCTGCGTGATGGACGCCTGGCCACGCCCCGGGCGGATTCGATGTGCGGAATGCACCTGGACATCGGAAAGGTGTATATCATAGCCGGAAGGATGCCGGCGCTGAACGCTTGTCACTACGTCAAGGAGTACACCAAGATGACAATCACGGAGAGACATGGCTTCAACGGCGGCTATGCCAAGACTTGCAGTTGCACAGTGAGTTACAGGTAGACTTTCCCTTTTTCTCTTCTAAATTCGCAACTCTTTTCACCCAGGTTGAGCCCTGCTTCAGGAACCAGTGCCAGAAGGGACCGAAGTACGCGGACGTGTGCAAGTGGTCGCCGTTCGGCAAGTGCCAGACCGAGTTTAGCGCCTGCATGCCCCATGCGGTAAATACGAAAAACGGCACCGTTTCCCGCTGCCGCTGGCGACGCACGCAGCTCTACAAAAAGTGTATGAGCGACCCGTAAATAATACCGGGAATTCCCCCAAGTCCGCTCCCTTGTTACGCTATCCCGTTTCTCTCTGTCCAGAGCTTTAATACGTACGTTATGCCTAATGTGTTATTTATTAATTGATGCTTTTGAATATGTAACCGGCTCCGAGCAGCTACTTAATTAGTGTCTAGCTTTTAATGTTTCACTTACCAAATCGCGTGGATTGGGGAAGAACGTCTGTTCGATCAGCGGGAAGCCGTCGCGTCCCAGGCGCCGCTGCAACTGCAACAAGTGCGAGAACACCCAGGGCTTGTCCTACGAAAATATAAAAAAAAAATCATGTAAAATATGGGTTAAGCGCTTGCCACATTTACAATTCCGAAACCTTACCTGGAACTGGTAGATCGAGTGCAGCGAGTTAATGCTGGGCACTCCGCCGTACTTCAGGCCCAGAATCGTAGAGCGAAAGTCGCTGGATCCGTCACGCGGCGGCTGGCGAATCAACACAAAGTCCGGCCGGAAGGAGCGCGCCACCTGGTTGTTGGTGTGATATTCCAAACGAAAATTTAAGGGATAAATAATAAACAGAGAAACTCACTTAGTTTGTAGAATGCTAAACGCTTGAAATTCGTTTTTTTTTTGTAATTTTTTAAAACGATAAATACATAAATACAAAAAGTAAAATAAACGATTTGTAAGTGAAGACATTTACTTTGGGTAACCATGGGTATTGGACATTTAATATTTATTTACTAATTATTCTACTGAGAAGCTAGAGAAATATATAAGTAAAATCAAGACCAAGTTAATTTTATTTTATGATGAGCTGACGCCACCTGGTGTCGGGGCACCGCACAACCAGCGTGACTTAAAATTTAATGCAGTATACTTTTAGGCACTGCATACAATTAATTTAGAAAATAGTTTGTTTTTATAGCCTTGCAGAGGGTATTATATTATTTTTATTATTATTACTATATTATTTTGACCAGAAGCTTGCAACGAAGTGAGCAGGTTTAAAGGTTTAAGGTTTGGCTGTAGTGAATATTTATTTTCAATGTTCATAAGCTCCCATTTCCTACATGCCAATAAGTAAAAGCTTTTTAAGGAGTCATAAATCCAGATTTACTGCTGTATATTTTTACATCCTTGGTAAAAGGTTTATTGAAACCTTAAAGCGTTAAGTTTGTGGTCTATTTCCCATGTAAACTTCACTTGAACGGCATTAAATTTGCTATATATTTATTATATTTAAAAACTCTTCACCCGTAATCCAGCTGGCGTCTAATTTCCTGGCGGAGGACGTGTTGAAGTGTGTCGCAGTTTGGCTGCGTATTTTTTCTAGAGCTACAAGTGTCCTTTATGGCGACTGACACGCAGTTGCAATGGCAGCATCGTAAAGTCAAACAAAACGACTTGAAATAAACAAGTGGAAATGGAGCGCCAGAGTGTCGAGCTTAGAGCTACGCAAATAAGGAAAAATGGGAAAACGGAAAGCGGACAGCGGACAAAGGATGTTGATAGACTGTGCCAGTGCCAAAGTGTTCCTTGGGTGGTGGATTAAGCACGCCCTGCTGGCCATCCAGCCAAACCATCCTCCTGTCATCCTAGGTCCTTTGGCGAGTCCCCTTCAATGACTCTATTACTCTGCAGAGTGCAGGCGGGCAATAAAAGCCCCGGGCAGATAGCTCGCATTTACAACTACTGGACACTGCCATTGCACTAATTAAGCGCAAACAACACAGGTGGGCGCACTGCGAAAAAACTCTTATTCATAGAAAAATGGATGGCTTCTAATTAAGACATAGCATGTTGGCCAGAAAAAATATCCTTTAGGGGCTCAAATCAGGTAAAACATTTGCCCAAAAGAAAGCTTGTTTTTGAAATAATTCTCTGATATTAAAGGAAAATATTTACTTTAGGTATTATGGATAAGCTTTTAAGAAAATAAAACAAAATACGATTTTTATTCCGAGTGTAAAAATAACAATCAGTACTCTTTATTTTTTTCTCAGTGCTAGCTATAAACTCACCCGAGTGCCACTGCGATAGGCAGCCATGGTGACAACCGGTCCGGTGTCGGCGCTGGATACCACCGTAATGTCCTGCCGAGGGACACAGTGATTAGCCCGATTACCGAATGAGGAATGCGAAAGAGTACTCACCCTGAACTCGGCCTGTTCCACACGGATGTCGAAGTCACCGTGCAGTCGCCTGCCGCGGAAGTACTTGGACCAGTCCGTGTTCTGGTCATCGAGAACCAGCAGCGTGAAGTACTTGTCCTTGTTGAAGGTCGGAGCCCGCTGTGTTGCGCTCTGGACCGCAGCTCCTGTTTTATTATTTGTGTAGGGAAAGATGTCATTCGAGACCGTGGCCAGAAACCATTAGTTAAGCCCTACACTCAGAAGAAAACGATCTTTTTGGCTCATAAAGAGCATTCAGAGTATTAAGAAAATATTTGTTTGTCAAGGACAGCAATTAATACTGAATTTCTATGGGTTAGTAGGGTTTTTTGGTAAGGGATTCTAGTTGTAAAATTTTTAACACAACCTATAAGGATCTTTGGAAGCATATAAGACATATTTGGCTGAACGAAAGGTTATTATTATAATTATGAACTAGTTAACAGATATTTTCTATAATGGAAATTCCCGAAATATTTAAAAATTGTTTATTAAGTCAGCTGCGGAACAAGTAAAGCATTTAGGGATTAAGTTCTAGTCTACTTCAGTGGCAAAAGGAAGTGAGTATTATGAAAAGAATGTATTTAAATCTCCTAAAATACATGACTTGAAATGATTTAATGTTTCCTGAAGTTACTGCTTGTATGACTAGTATATTTGTTCTGAGTGTAGGTGATTCCCCTTCATTGCATTCCCCTTTCGTACCCAATATGGAGGCGCCCTGATCCCGGGCAGCGCCGGTCAAGCTCTGCACCCGCTGCAGCAGGGACTCGCGCGACTTGGCCGGACTGGTTGGGGCACTGACTCCTCGTGGCGGAGCAGGAGCGGCCGTGGTCGGGGCCTTGCCGGCACCAAAGCTCAGCGAGAGTTCCGGAGCGGCTCCCGAGGGTTGACCCGGGGCCGGAGGCGGTGGCATGTTCGGCGGACCACCGCTGGTCGCTGGCGGCTTCGTCGGCTGATCCTGGATGGGACGAGCCGCCGGCGGAAGGCTGTTGGGATCGACATCGTCTACCTCGGAAGACAAGTCTCCCGAGCTGAATCTGTTAGTAGTCGGGTGGAGTGTGTGTGTGGAGTGTGTTTATGGTGTGGTTTTCATTTCCCGGACAAGTAGAGAGGTCAGAGTGTGCAGTGCAGGAGGGTGAGATAAACAAATGGAGGGCGAGACAGAGATCCGCCGGAGAAATAGATAGAGAAGGGCGAGAGAAATAGACGAACATATGAAATTTCAAATTAGTCTCTCTAGTCAACTGGGCCCCGCTCTCTCGAGGGGGGCACTTCCTTTTTTAAGGTCTTTACCTTCTCGTCAGGAAATTAACATTGGAAGTGAAGCTCGATTTGAACGACGAGAAATTCAGGGTGCTGCTTTTAGGCTCCTTTTGAAGAAACATTTTAATGAAACAGAAACAGAAACAGAAACAGAACACAGAGTTGAGTTGATTGGCTGTTTGCTTTTGGCTTTTGGTTGGTGCTTTCAATTTTGGGCATTCGCTGGGTAAATACCAAAATTCACAGTGCATAGACATTAAGGCATACATATGTAGTAAGTTAAAGCGTCACATAAACATAAAACAAGGCATTCTCGGTAGATATATGTATGTTTGCTGTTCCTGTCCAGCTATCTAACCCAATTCCCATCACCATCACGTTAATGGGATTTTGTGCTGTGGCTGAGGCTGTGGTCAGCCGTTTTCACCTAGGGCAAAGTTCTCCCTTTGATCCTGTTGCCCTTTGCAGAGGCACAACTTTCTCTCTAATTGAGTTAACAGCGCTCGGCCCTCGGGGCGTATGCGCAATGTGGTCACTTCGAATGTGCATTTTCACAGTGAAAGATGGTAAAAATCGTAAAAAACATTACCGAGCGTGTCGGGCCGGTAATGTGCCGAAGTGGGGGGAAAACTCATTTCAAATTTCATATGTCCAGCTGGTTTAATGATTAGTAAATTTGCATTTAACGTCCATTCGGATTCCCCTGGTTATTTTCACTTACAGAACTGCCAGACTAGCAGTTTAATGGGTTCACTAGACCGTGAGATGGCACAAGTTGCATTTTGCGGATAGGAAAATGTCGTGAGGCTGTGTGTGTGGCGGAAAGTTGAAGTCGAGCGGACGGAGAGAGAGTCGAGAGTTAAGTGAAAACTAAAATTCCATTAAAAACTTGCAATTAAGGTGGCTTAAACTGAACTTTAATTAAAATAAGCATCACGAACGGAACATAAAAATCAACGGCATGAGGATAAAAGTGTGCTGATGGCAACAGGTGCACGAGACAAGGACACTAAAGGACAATGGCCAGTCGATGGAATTTCCGAAGAGCTGTCAAGGGAGAAAACTGAGGGAAGTTAAGCCTCTTACTTGTTTGTCTCACAGAGAAAAGCTTTCAAATAACTCGAGACTTATGCAAACTATAGAGAAGAAGCATGCTTTAATATTTAATTTATATTTTATAATTTTTTCTTTAAAGCTTGACCAAATTTAAATAAAATTGCATTGTAAAAAATGTCCTTTAAAGTCCGAAATTTTTCTTGGCTTTAGTGGCTTTCTGGAGTGCGCCTTTTATATGTTCAAGAGCCTTTTGTGTGGCACAAAACGACAGAAATCAATTGGCAAAGATCGGGCAGTGGCCTTCGAGGGGAGCTCGGTGCTCGGGCCATGTCAACAGTGTCAAACACTTGTGGCCAAAACGGCGTTGTGCGTTTTGTATTTATTGTCGTGGGCCGCAGGCCTATAGCCACTGCCACTGCCACTTGAAACTTTTCAGTCTCCCAACCCCCCAGATATAGAATTATTATGACGGTTCGGTTTGGTCCCAACACGCACACAAAACCGACCGCCTGCGGGGCAATTTGTGCTTATGCGAAAAGGTTCGACGGCCAAGAGTGGGAAAACAAAAGATGGAAAACTGAAAAGCAATTTGTTGATGAAAGCGAAGCCAGGCGGCAGTATTTGTGATGTGATGTGATGTGATGTGTGTGTGGCATATGTATTTAGAGTGATATAAATGGGTGCCAGAGCCAAGCTGAGGTGAGTGAGAGGAGTGGCTGATGGAGCCCAGATCTCCCGGGAACAGTCTTACCGGTGGCGGGGCGCAGATTCGCCCACACCCAGCTGTTGCGATGGCGCTAATATTGACAGAGGTCGACAATTAAGTCGAGCAGTGGGCCGCCGTTTCGCTTGGGGTCCGCGTCTCCTGTGGTCCTACACAGAATCAAGGTCTATTTGGGCGCGATTTAAATCTGTAAGAAGAGATAAGAGGATTATGTTCAGTCAACAAATAAATCAGCAAGGAGAAAACCTTATTTATTATGGGGTTTAAAGAAAAGGAAATTAAATTAAGTCAAAAAGGAGTGTTTGAATATTATAAGCTTGTATAATCTTACAAAGCATATTTTATTTCCTTTGCAACATTTATAATATCTCAGCAAATAAATAGACCTAACAATTATGCCAAATAATTATTTTCAATTATTTTAAAAGGCCTTTTCTATGCCTTTCAATTAAAATACATTATACCCGAAAATAACCCTTCTTTTCCGGTAGCAAACTTTAAGTAGCAAACCCTTTTATTCAGCTCGCTTCTGTTCTGAAACTTTTCGCCAAAAAGTTGAGCAAAAATAAAAGGAAAGGAAGACAGAAAACAAATCAACTGAGACAGCTATCAGGCAGAGGATGTCCAGCCAAGTGGACGAGTGGATGGATGAATGAATGAGCGACTGAATGACTGAATGAAAGGGCGGAGGACTGGCCTCCCGAGGGAAAGGATGTCGCCTTTGTGGCTGCCAAACATTGTTTTTGGTTCATTGCACTGGCAGTGGCCGCTAACTAGGACAAAGCATACAAGCACGGATACGGATACGGACACGAGCACGAACACATCCCCAGGCCCACCGAAACAAATCTCGAACGCTTGCCACAAAATGTTGCATGTAAATAGCCGGCGTCCCTGGCACTGTGTAAATAACACCTAAACAAATCACCAGGCTCAACCTTTTTCTGTCCGTTCTGTTCTTTTTTGTCTTTTTTTGGTTTTGTGCTCCCAGCTAAGTGCGGGAAAATTGCGTTAATGGGTCCCCGAGGGCCAGGCGGCATACGAAATGCTGATTCACTTATCATAACTAAAATATTCAAGGCAGCAGCCGCAAGGTTGTGCAACTTGTGCCGTAGCCTACATTCGTGCTGCGCCCGAGTCGCGTGCTCCTCCTGGTTGCCGATTCGGTTGTGATGCACATAAATTGAAGTTCATTACAAAGTCGAAACTATTAAAATTCGGCTATCAAAATCGGTGACCCTAATACCGCCCAGCGCATGACATAAGCGCTGGTAATGAGTTATTGTAGCTAAAAGCTAAGCATATTACGTATACGCCGCGGACGCCTCGCTGTCTGTGACGCCCACACACACACACTCTCAGCTGAGCACCGGATCCTGAAGGCGGTTTTCGTCTCTTGAGAGGATTTCCTACCTCTCTCCTACACTCTCTCCTGGCCCGAAGCTGTGAGTGCGGGCTGCACTTGCCACCAGAGACCGAGACAGGTCTGACATTTGGCATTTTCGCTCGCTCGAAATGTCAGAGTTCAGCGACAAAGTGAACAGTCGAACAGTCGAAGGAAATGAAAGACTAACTCGCAGGCCGACTGACAGGTCTAACCAGAGCTTGTAGTAATCGATTTTAATATTGATGGCCCCAATTGTTTGTTTTGCCTGCCAAAATACCAAGAATAAACTTATTCGGGCTCCGTTGGCGGGGCCAACCGACTTTAAGCCTTATTAAATTATCCTCCTGCTTGAGCCTTGTTAGTTGCCAAATTAAGTTGGGCAGGCCCCATCAAATTTTCGGCTTTTCTTGCATAATTTATAAGCGTCGGGTTACAGGGGAAACTGTAAGGAGTGATGATTTCTTGTTGAGAAATTTAAGAGTATCAAAGAATTTGTCATTAAAAAACCAAAATGTTTTAAATAGTTTTAAGAAATACAAAAATTTGATTTAATATTGATTTTTTTCAGGAAAAAATAGAGGCTTTAATTAGTTTCCTGTACCGAGCGTGCCCTGTACTTTCTGGGATTGTCAGTGAAGCTGATTTGCAGAATATTTTCATACGCCAGTCTCGTCTTATTCCCGGCTGCCTGCTCTCAGTGTGTGTGTGAAAAGTTTTTGAATTAATAATCACAGTTTACGTGTTGAGGGTCTCGGCGGCAGTCGGTTCCCGTATTTCTCGCAGTTCTCGAATTCCTCCCGACAGCCTTTTACCCGTTTTTCTGTGAGCCCGCAACTTTTTGGCCAGCACAAATCTGTGCCGGAAAAAGTTTATAGCCCGGCTTAACCCTTGCCTCGTGGGTGGCTTTGGGTTCGTTCTCAGTCTCGGGTTGCCTAGTTCAACACGCTCCGCACCACAATCCATCAACGTCAGTGGCAAATTAAAGTTCCTTTTTTATGGCAGCTTAAGCAGTTGCACTGACTGTCAACCGGTTATATAAACTGCAGTGCGAAAGAGGGTTTTAAAAGCGGAGGAAACTCCAGCCGGAGCTGCAGCACCTGCAGCCACATTTAACCCATTTTCCAGCGGCATTTCCTTTCGAGACGGCTTTGTGCTGACATGTGCGTTGGCTCGTCATAAAGCAGGGCTTAATGTCTTTTCGATGGTAATTAAAAATGGGAGCCATTTGGGTCTAAGTTGTGGCGCTGCCTCACGCAAATGTGGATAAATGTGGCAGTTACCTTTGATTGGGGTCAAAGACTTCGGCTTGAAAATTGTAAAGCTGATATTATGGTTCAAGGAATAAAAAAAAAGGACAGTCAGACGTCTTTTGACTTCTATAATAAAGCTTGGTTGACTTAAATTTGAGCTTTTAGCAGGATATTTAATGGAAATATTTTGAATTGCGAATAATCTCAGATTATCTCTGTAGCTTTAGCGATTTCTTTATTACAAGTATTTATTTATACTTTTTTTAAATTTATTTAAGATACAGAAGCTGAGTTTGCTTTGCTGTAAAATATCATTCTCAGCGAAAAAAGCACAAATATCTGCCTTCGTAGTTATATAATATCGTTAACATCAATTTAATAATTAAGTAAAATCTGCGGATAATTAATTCATTGAACAGTCCCTCTTCAAAATTCCTATTAGTTGCACTACCGGAGTAATAAATGGTCTTTTCCAAGAACCAACTGCAGCTTTGACTTTTAAGAAAAATATTTTCTTTCCAAGAAAAGCAAACCAAAGCCGCAGTGAAAACAATTTTCCGCTGCATACTTCTGGGCGGTCGGTCGGTAAATAGTTTCTCCGCGACTTTGCTATTTTGCATCTAAGAGTTTTAATTATTTTTTGCCAGCCAATTAGCAGTATCAAAACCACTACTCAGAACTGTTGGCCAACCGACCGCCCTTCGGCAGTGGGTTTGTGGGTTAGCAGGTTGCCCTGGAACCTAGAGTCAGCCACCCCCCCTGGAACACATGCCCATCCCCTCTTGAGAACGCTTTAATCACCAGCTAAGTCGCGCTCTTTGTTTTACTTGTAATTCAATAAAGCGATGGAGGAGCTTCTCTATCCTCGGGGTCTCAGTTCGGTTCGCTTTGGTTCAGTTTTGTTGTTACGGCGTCTGTCTGCGGCGCTTATCACGTACCAACACGCACACACACACCCGGACACACACTGGCAAATACACACATACACTCACATACACACCGACTAGCTGATACAGAAATTCTTATATATTTTTTTTCCTTTTAGCCGTGTTTCGATTTTCTTTTCGTTTACCAAGAAAGCGAGTTATCCTTTGGAAATTTCCTGTCAAAGCGCGATTAAATCCCTGTAAGCGAAGCCTTTCGATGACCAAAAGTGAACACAAAATTGCAGTTTAGATAATTTTGAGATTTTTGCTGTGCGAATCGAGTGGAGCTAGAGGATTTGATTTTTGGCTGAACTATCAACGACGGTGATGAAATTTTCACTGAGCGAGTTGGCTTTTCAGTCAAGAGTTTCCCACCAAAAGGAATGCGAGTGCAAAGGCATGTGAGTGTCGACAGAGAGAGCCAGAGAGAGTCAAGTTAGAGAGAAAGATATTTCGCAGAGAGAGAACAAAAATAAGTTAATTGTTTATAAGGAGAAATACTAAATAAAGTAATGGAATTTGTTAATGAAAGTTTGGGTATATTTAAATATACAAGTACTTAAAGAAATCTTACATTTCGGTTAGGTTTTCATTGATAAATACCTTGATATGTTTAAAATGTTCCGTTATTTATTTGGAGCTTTCCAACACTGGCTGCTCTCTCGAAATGGTTGCCACCCCTAAAAAGCTACGGCGCATGCGTGGGCTCAGAGAAACCTGCGGGCGTATCGATTCATTGAAGTCTGCGTTACGCTACAAACGCCAACAACCACCGCTACACATGCACTCAGAGAAATTACTATGCTTACTACACACCGATTAATGCTACTAAAATAAGAACCAGTACTAAGAAAAAGTATCTTCACTCCCTGTGAATTTTATTTAAGCTGATTAAGATTAAATAATTAATTATTAAGATTTAATATTTTAATAAACGATTACCGCTTTAGAATGTAAGCATAGCTTTTCTGTGTGAATAAAATTATCATCTGAAGATTATATTTTCCTGAGTGTACCTCTTGCAAAGGTTTATTTTTATCAGCAAGCGTGTCGAAGTGATAAAAATAGCAAGAGAGCAACTAGGCCAAAAACCCGGAGAGCCCTTTATCAGGGCGCCAAAGCCATGGCTTAAAGTTCTTTTTCCAACGATATGGCAGCTCTCTCTCTCGTTGGCCGGAACAAGCCAACAAAGCGTAAAAGGCCAAAACAAACGAAGATGTGGCCAAAAGGGGCCGCAAGAAGACACAGAGAGAGAGAGGGAGAGAAAAAAAGCAAAACAAGCTGCCCACTAAAGCTTGGCTTAGAGCAGTTTCCGTCTCCGCGATTCAGTTGCCAACAAACTCTCGAGCCGTCAACGTGTCCAGCGGAAAGTTAAGAGCCAAATACCATTTGGACTTTGTGTTTTACGCGTTTCAAAAGCCAGAAATTCAGTGCGGAGTGCAGGTAGCTGAGTAATAGCAAATAAAAACAACTTTTCTGAACACACATAACACATTAAATAAACGCTCCGAACCACAATAAGTAAACAATAAGCTGTTGCGTAAAACTTGTTTTCACGTGTTGCTCACACGTCGCTCTGCAAAGAGCACAAAAACTATAAACTTTCAGAGCAACGAAGTGTACGAAAACCAAATAAATAAATAAATAACTTTTAATAATACAAAATGCCCTCTGATTATGGCCAACTTCATGCAAAACAATTCAACTAAGTGTGTTCCTAGTTAAACTTCAAAATTTGTATTAGTTTAGTGGCTGGAATTTGCGCGAAATTGCGAGTTTCAGTTCAGTTTTTCTCGCTTCTCTTGGGTTAACTCTCTTTGTTTAAGTTTTACTCTCTTAGTTGCAGCAGCTCTCGGTAGCCAAGTTGTTTTTTTTTTTATTAACTAATAAAAATGACTAACTTTTTTGCTGAAAGCTTTGGCACGACTGGAATATTGCACACAGCTGCTCAGTTGCATATTAAACATTTAATTTATGAATGAGAATAGAAAAGGGTAATTGCACATAAAGAAATGCTTAAAACAAATATTTAACATTACTAAAAATAAAGTTTTTTTCTTTTCTTTTATTTTAAAAGTAAATAAGCTTTTATAGTTTTTTTCAGTACCAATAAATCTTTTTTTTTATGTGTGTGTTCTCCTTTAGAAATGCGTATGTAGGCGTGTTGGGTATTTCCGCTTGAGTTTGCTGCTGGAAAAGCGAAATAAATCAAATATGTGGGCCGTAAATAACTTCTGTCCAGCATAAATTAAACTCATACTTTATTAACTGCACATGTTCAGCATTGATTTTAATCTGAACTTAAATAATTCCGAAGTCTGTTCAGCATTGATTTTAATCTGAACTTAAATAATTCCGAAGTCTGGATACAAAATGCTTAGCATTGATTTTAATCTAAACCGAAATAATTCGCAGTCTGGGATAACAAGTGTCACCTTTCAATGTTGATTAGCTGCGGACTTTTAGCTTTAATGTCGCATTTCGAGCAAAGTGACGTAAGTCTGGCGCTATTTTTTGTGCTTTTTTGTCCGGCAAACAAATATATATATATATACGAGTATTTTCGAGCAAACTCGTTTGCGGCATTCCGACTCATTGTTTCATTTGAAGCGATTTGCGAAACCCTTTTTCCGACTAAGCCCGCGGCGCATTTGTCTTGATTTCGGAGTTTATTGGACGCGGTTCAATCGGGTCGGGGTCGCGTCGAAAACGAAATCAGAGTACGTGAGAATCGGATGCGTTGGCCCAGATCGGAGGTTAAAGAGTTAATCAGATAAAAAAGGGGCATATTAAAAGATTAGAAAACCGCGGCGGCGCTGCACTTGTGTCACGTTTGCGTACTTCAAAATTCCTAGAAAGTTATGGCCGCCGAAATCTCGAAATCATCTCAAATGGCTTAGAAAAGTGCAGCTGCCGCGATGAAAACGAGGTGATAAATAACCTAAAGAAGCTCGGTATGCTTCAGTCTCACCAGGGGTTAGCTTTTTGTTCTCCATACTTACTTTGAGTCACTGTAATGGATGAGTAACTTGGCAGGAATGAAAAATAAATAAAACACTATTGACTTGACAGCTGCGTGAGCTGCATGAAGTGGGCTATAATCAGGGGCCAGACAATTGCTCAATTGGCTGATAAGTGTGTAAATGGGTAATTGCAGCTGCCCAAAAGGATACGGCCCAAACGAAAGACTTAGGAAGCGAACGCGATGACGAAAGGCCAGAGCTCGGAAAGCCAGGGAACATGGCTGCTGCCCCTGCTGCTGCTGCTTGTTGCTGGACAGGTAAGTGAAAGATAATTAGACCACTTTCTGGATGTCCGGACTACCCGGACATTTCACTTTTCATTTGCATACAATAATGTTCTCTCTCTGCGGCCATAAAAACGAGGTTAACTGCCTGACGGCCTGGCCCGGCCCCGATCCGGCCCTACTAACTACTAGCTTATATTTTCTGTGCATTTTCCACGGCAATTTTCCAAGGCAGACAAATTAATGAACTCCACATCGACTGCAGCTGGGGCCAGTTGTTTATCAATAGCAATAACTCAGCGGGCTTTGTGCCCCCTGCCTCCGCTAGGTCTTACTCTGAATGTGCCACTGACCGATATCTTAACTTTTACCCAACCTCGACTGCCAGGGCCCCCCTAGAAATTGGTCCATTGTTCGTGAGCGCTTCAGGAATGCCTTTGCTATTGGGCTTTCGGTTTTTTGGGTTTAGTTCTGATTTGGCTTGGTTCGATTTCAGTTTTCCTCTATGAAATGGCACAAATCGATCATGGTGAGAGTTTCTAGGGCTTGGCTTCGATTCGAAATTAGTTCAAGTCGGTCCCAGAGGGGGTTTTTCTTAAGGTTTTCACTATAAAAGTTTTACTATTGTGTCTAAATTATTAATAAGAAAAGTGTCTGACATTTATTCTGTTATATTTTATAATATAATAAATATTTAATTTAAAGTTTCAACTGGAAATATTCTAAAATAATTTTCAAATATCTTAAAATAATAGACAATACTCCGAAAGCCTCTTTGCGAAAACCTTTTAAAGTTTAACTGCTTGGGCCGCTGACCATTTCATTGATTTCCCGACACTTTGGTTGGACATTTCTACTTTTTTTGAATGTCCCGCCCTTGTGTGCGCCCACTCCTGCCGCGAACCTGATAACGGGTATGTTGAACTATCCGTCGAAGTCAGCGGCCGACGGAGAATGACATCATGAGATGCCGGGGCTTTATGGGCGTGGGTGTTGAAATTCGCTCTTTGGGCTTGGCAAACATGGCTTCAAAAAAATCAAAAAAATAAAAAAAAAATAAGAGAATCTCAAGTACAGAAAAAACACAGACAGGCGACCAAGTTAGTTGGCTTTTGGTTAATGCAAAACTCACAAAACCTTGAAGCGTACGTAAAAGCAACGGCAAACAAAACGCAGTCAGTCTCTCGGTTAATTATCATCCGCACTCGCCGATAATGATGATAATGATGATGATGATATAAGTCTGGCCAAAAGGCAGACGAAAATACATGTGTAAGCTGTTGTTTATGCGAAAGTAAATCTCCCGGCATGTGTGCGTGTTAAGTGTGTGTAAAATTGAAACTTACTAAAGTTAGCTGCTTACGGTACTCTGCCAGCCCGCTTTTCACACTCATTAAACAATAAATGAACTAGCGCCTTTTTTCGCTGGGCTTTCAGTTATCCCAAAAAGGTTGTTAACACCCAGACAAAGACCAGAAGCCAAGATTTGCATTCAATTAATATTCAGAGACAGACACATCCCAAGAAATACGGGATCTTAATCATTTTTTGCTGTTTTAATTAAGGCAAATATTTTTATTCAAAAATCTACTTAAGAAATAATAAAAGGGACTGTTTTAAGTTCTCAACAAACCAATAAAAATATTTCACAAATAAATTCCCTCATTTTATGGACTTTTTTTTACACTTTAAAGCTTCCGCTGGCCCTCTTTTCACACTCTTTAATCAATAAACGAACCTTAGCCTTATTCGGTGGGTTTTTGGTTACAAAAAAAGTGGTTAACACCAAGCCCAGAAGCGAATCTTGTTATTCGATTAATATTCCCACCATACACTCCACTTGACATAGAGATGCCCAAAATAGCCCGACGGTTAACTCACTTTAATCGGCTCGACGCCTTCTTTTCGCTTTTAAATATTGACTTGCACATTAGCGAGTGCGTGTAGTTGTTATTTTGCTATTTGTTATTGTCATTGCCATGTTTTTGTTGTTACGGGCCATTAAAATCAGTTTCAATGTCACCGCATACCAACAGAAGAAATGTACAAACAGATAAACATGCTGAAAGCGAACGAAATATGCTAATTCTCGAAGCCATCCGATTCAATATGAATATATGGCAATCCATACGTATGTATATCTGTTTATAATGAGCGAGCCATGTCGTCAGGCTTTGCCTGTGGCCCGGCAGCAACCATATACGACAATGCGAACAACCCACCGACAATCGACTGCTATTTACGAAGTAAAAATTTATACAAAATAAGGGAAATAAAAGCGAGAAAAGAACAAGAATCTGGCTTATAGTATTCGGGCGGAGAATGACGACCACAGGTAGCTTGTGTTGCGGTCGAAAGCTGTGAGGATTAACCCGAGCTGCGAGTTAAGTGCTCCGAATTTAAGAGTCAAGAAGCCAAACATACTCAGGCAGATTGAGGAAATCTGATCCTTGACATTTTATAAAAGCGCAGCTGGAAAAATACTTCAGCAAGCAGAGGCTAAAAGGTGGAAGAAAATAAAATAAATTATGTTAAATGACAAATAAAACGAGAAAGAAAGCTAACTTCGGTAAACCGAAGTTTATATACCCTTGCAGTCAGCAATTGGATCATTGAAAATCGATCCAATTTGGTAATGTAAAAAAAAATGTCAAATTATGTAAATTTTGTAAATTTTACATTTTACATGTAGAATTTTACATTTTCATATAAATCGACCGATCCCTTCTATGGCAGCTATATGATATAGTTGTCCGATCTTAATGAAATTAAAACCGTAATTCTAGAACTATAAAAACGACTATATCTCGAAATTTATAGAAATTCGTTGAAAAACATAGAAATTAAAAATTTTGTACATTAATTTCGCCATCATTCCTATGGCAGCTATAGGATATAGTGGTCCGATTTCGGCCGTTCCGACATATATACTGCGTGCTAAAGAAATAAGACTATGCTGAAAATTTCAGCCCGATAGCTAAAAACTGAGAGACTAGTTCGCGTAGAAGCCGACAGACAGACAGACAGACGGACAGACAGACGGACAGACAGACAGACAGACGGACAGACAGACAGACGGACATGGCTAGATCGACTCGGCTGGTGATGCTGATCAAGAATATATATACTTTATGGGGTCTGAGATGCCTCCTTCACTGCGTTGCAAATATCATGGCAAAATTATAATACCCTCTGCAAGGGTATAAAAATTTAGAGAAATTTATCACTAATTTAATGTATATTTTGGAACAAAACCCAAGCCATTTTGGGTGCCACTTATTTGATATTTACTTTGAATATTCAATTCGCCTTTAAATCGATTTTGGTTACAACTCTGGACATAATTGATGATCGAACATATATATTCTTGCTCTAGAAATAACAAACACAAAAAAATCGAAGCACTCGTAGAAACTCTTGCCTGGAGCAGAGAAACTTGAGCTACACACTTGCTCTATAGCATTCCCCTGCGAGGGTATCAAAATAAACCGCAAAGCCATTCTTGACTGACAAGCACGTGCTCCATCACGAGCGCTGCCAAAAGCCAATTGAAGTGCCCCACACTGGTCTTAAACCCCTTACCCGGGTACTTCCCTAACCAAACCCTCCCCGATCTGCTGTACTGCTCATAAAAAATGGAATGCGTATGAATATCTACTCAAAAATATGATTCATTGTTTACTTTGACTTAGTCGCGTATATTTTTCTTAGAACTTGAGATGAGCCAGCGGGCAGCAGCATACTTACTACTGATTCTTTGTGAGAGAGGTCTTGAGCTGCCTAACAAAAGACTTAGACAACGAACTCGTTGATTGTCTCGGCCATTTCATTGAAATTCTTTAAGTTCTCGTTTATGATTCCGTATTTAGTTATTGTTACCTCGTTTACGAGTCGGAGTGCTAACGGTTCCGAGCCAGATACAGTTGGTCGGGCTGGCATTATCAAAGATAGCCGGGATTTATTTTTTGTTTGCCGCCTGATAACCGCAGAATGCCAGAATGCATATCGTTCTTAAGCCCGGCTACGAGGCTATTATGCTCTAATTAACAGAAAATATGAGCAGGCCGGGGATGTTTGCATGGTGACCACAAACGCAATGACCGGGTGCAGCGTCTGGTCGGGATCTGCAGAGAAGAAAATATTTAGTGAATTAAGTTGAATTTATTATTAAAAGAAAGGCAATTCGATTAATTGCATATTGATATTAAAAATATCATGTTAACTTTTCACAGAATATTATTTAAGTCTTGAAATACATTTATATATAATATTTCACATTTATTAAGATCAAATAAACTATTTTAAATATCTAAGACTATAGTTCAAGATAGCCTTAACAAGGATTATTTTTAGTAACTTTTATAGGTTTAGTATTTTTACAATTTTTTTTATTTGTGTGGCATCGGGTTGTCTATAAACTGGCAGTTGAAGACTGCCAACTGGCAACTAAAGACTGGCGACCGGGGCAATTAGAAGAGCAACCAGTTTGGTCACTGCACGCAACGCCAGATCACAGCACTGGGTTAGTAGTATCTCCCGTCTGGTGGATGATGTCTGGGCAGGAAGCCGCTGCCATTGCCGTTCTCGTTGTCCGAATGGATGGCCATTAGATCGAGTGTGCGCAGTTAGATTCCACTGCTCCTCTCCAGGTTATAACTCTCAAGGAGCGCTGGGAGCCGTGGAAATGGCCAACAGAAATAACATGTTTACGTCAACACCGAAACATTTGGCCACACAAAGGTGTGTGCTGTTGCAGTGCTGGCGCCTGGAATTTAACCTCAAAAGGTGTGTCCTTTTCGTTAGGTCTGTAATTTATTCACTCAGATTTATTTTTCTCTTTAATGTTTGATTCATTTATACAATTTTTCCTTTTAAGCTTCTATATATCTTTCCAATATATGGCGGGCATCACTGCAGGCCTTAGATACTTGTCCGATGAGATCAAATCCAATCCGCTTGGCATATCCGAGCCACTGAGTTGGCGCAATTTAACGCCGCGCTGATCGCGCAGTGCGAATTATTTCGCTCAATGCTGTGCGAGTTGGTGTAGCGTGAAATTCATTAAAATTTATGCAAAAGTGTTTGGCATATTGGGTCATCGGCGGTCGCCGGTGCGCCGGCCGGGGCACGGAGAAAGTTCTTTCTTTTGTTTGACTTTGGCTCGGTTAGCACATTTCGTTATTTGATTAACTTGCATTGTTCACCTGCAGCCCTGTTTTAGTTTTTTTTCTAGCTTTTTAGTTCTTCTGTCAGTCGTTGTCAGTCGACAAAAACAATTTAGCAATTGTTTCTACCTTTGTTTTTCTGCTCCAGCTTCGGGGCCCGTAGGTAAAAGTAGGTTTTATTCGAAACTAATGGGAAAAATAATTCCCGCAGCCGCTGCAGCGCCGCCTGTCATTGAGGCTTAGGCCCGGAAAGTCGCTTCGGGTAATTTCCAACTCAGTATGGAGCCCAGTTTGCTTTCAAATTCTGTCCGAGATGATGCGCATGGAAAGTGCACATTTATGAAAATTGCAGACACACCGAGGGCTCTTTTTGTTTGGTTTTTGGGCTGCTGGGAACTACTATTTGGAATCGCTTTTTCGTGCAGCGAAAAAAAGAAAAACAAACTTTTGACAGCAATTAAGGCGATGGTCAAAGAAAGTGTGACAACTTTGGAGGCAACTCGGAATCACGATAAGCAATTGTTTCAATCAAACTAATGATGACTGCGAAGGGGTTAAGTAAACTCGGAATGGGAAAGAAAGCCCGGTCTCAAAATCCATGTTAATGCACATAAATGTTGATCATTTTCAAAGGAGAATTTGAACCTTAAAATCCTACTAATTTTTTAATTATATTCTTCTTCGGATAGCAAGGAACATGTTTGAATATATTATAAAATCCCTCGGAAGCCATCAAATATATCGTTTGGGAAATAATGTGAATAAATAAAAGACAGCTTAAAATTAGTGGAAATAGCATAATGGGAGTGATCTTACTGAAGAATATTAAGGGACAACATAATAATTAATTAAAATAAAAGCCAAAAGCAGCTTATTATTAAGGATGACTGGACATTCGGCTAAGAAAAATAAAGCTTGTTCCATTAAAAACCTTTTAAAACCCTACCAGCCCTTAAAAATTCTAAGAAGCTTAAGATTCACTCAAGAAAATGAATAAATGCAAAAGAAAAGAATGCTTAAGTCTAAGAAAGCTTTAATGAAGATGTACTGCAATTTACCTAATTATCAGAACTGATTTTGAGATCAAAATTGAGATCAAAACTCCATATAGCAAGAAAATTATCAGATCAAGCTCGAGATCAAATTAGAATTTTTCACTGAGGGAGCTAACCTTTTTTCGGGCTGCCAAAGAAGGGTAATTCAATTAAAGAAAGCTTTCAAAACATGGCCGGCCCTTGTAAGCTTCAAGAATAGAAAGTACTTAGCATAATTTCTAAGCTGGTCAAAGCGAAACTCATTAAAGGTAGCTGCTGTTTTTCGGATTCTTCGGACATCGATAAATAAGCAACATAAATAACCAGCAGCGAGCACCGTTCGGAATGTTGTTCAGCAATATTTTTGAAGAAGCTACAAAGCTCCTCAATCGAGGGGTCTCTCCAACAAAAGGCTAGGCTCTGCCCAGACCAAACCCATGATTTTTGGGCGCGAGGGAGCCCGCGGACGGACAAGTGCTTATTATTATTATTATATTAGTGCTACGACAGCGTTTCATTATGAGCCGCACAATTGACCCGCCGAGTAGAGGCAGGTTCAGGTGGCGGATGGGTCGCCGCAGAACGTGCAGAGCCGCTGACAGGGTCCAAAAGCAAAGGTGGGGCCAACCAGGTACACCTAGGAAAATACTTAAACAATTTAGGTAAAAAAAAAGAAAAAGTTGACCACCAATCCTTAAATAAATAAATTTTAAATTTAAAACCAAGTGCAAGCCGTATTTAATAAAAAAAAGCGCATTTCCTTTAAGATATTTTTACTTACTGTTATAAGACATGTATTTTTATGTCGTTCATCCTGTTAGAAACTGTTGTTGTTGTTTTTTTCCTAAGTGTATCTGGGAAAAGGTAAAGCCTATGGACGTGCCATGGAATTAGCGCGTCAGAACATCAATGGAAAAGCGCGCCGGCAATTGAAATTTAATTGAAGCCACGGCGACATTAATTGCCGGCTGCTTTTCTTCCCTTTCTTCTCTACAAAAGACCTCGACTTCGCCTTCGACTTCGCCTTCGATTTCGACTCCGTGGTTGTTTATCTCTGGACCCTAGGAAGAAGATAAAACCGTTGAAAAACCCTTTCAGCTGTCACTCGGCTGGCCGCTTGCATTATATAATCAGGCAAAGCTCGGAACGGGTTTGGCCGGCCGTTGTCAGCTTCATTAAGCTTTTCGCCCAGACGAAGCTCCCGCTGGAAACTGTGGCCAAAAAGCCAGCTCCAGCTCCAGCTCCATGGCGAGTCCCAGCCTCGACCATAAATACGCTCCCATCTGGCGGTACTGTATAGTATGTTAAGCCAAGTTAAACGGCAATTTATGCGCTGCCAGCGAAAATACCGTGACAATTTGCAATCAGCAACAGTCGGAGCTGGACCCAAACTTCGCTTGGCTCTCGGCCATCTGAGAGCGCTGGCTCAGAGTCCGGCTCCGACTTTATGTTATAATTTAGCCCGAGCTGAGCTTTATTGCCCGAGCGCCACATAGCGGAAATTCAAATGCACACGAAATATGTTGAGAGCAGGCCGACAGTGGTCAGCTTTGAATTAACTCTTGAATATCTGCAGTAAGGAAATAATCGCAGCGGAAGTTAAGAGCTTAGGATCTTAATAAATATTTTTCTTAGGCTGCAGAACTAAATAGGAATAAAAGGAAATAATACAATTAATAGGAAAGAATAGCTTGAGATGGGTGGGATAAAACTTAGGCCATATTTGCCTTCATTTGTACTTAAGCTATATTTTTTGTACCACAGTGCAGCTCCGCTGCTTTTGTTATTCGCTGGCTTGGTTTTCGCTTCTAATCCGAACTTGCTGCACATGCTTTTGGCATATGTTTGCCAATCTATTTCGGCCAACTATGCGCAGCTGCAGCATTAGGCTCCCTGGCGATCGTATCGCTCAACTAAATTCCCCCCAAAAAAAAGAGAAAAAATAATAATAAAATCGGTGCGGGCTGTTGCGAAATATTTAAGTTAAGGCCCAATCGGGCACATAAAGGAAACACACCCAGACATAAATCACAATCACATTTAATTGCCCAGCAGAAAGAGGTGATCAAGTTTGAGACTCCAATTCGGCATGGGAAGCTTGGGCACTTACCATAAGAATGGATGCTATTTAATGCAAAAGCTTCCAGCTTCTTACCACGATTTTAATGACTCTGATATAGTACGTAAATAAATTCAATAAAACCCTCATTTGGGTGTGTGCTCCCATACAACCCATTGTGGCCCAATGCTGGTCCATATAGCTTCGGCTTCAGCTGAATTTCCCAGGCCTCCAAGTCTCATTTTTCACTTAAGCTCTTGCAGTTTTGTCATTCCTAAGCAGATAATTGCCTGCAAAAAATAAAACTGCCAGGGAAACAGTCAGAGAACGAGGCAAACAAGTTGGCCTTCCTGTACTAATTGCCCACGTCACTTGGCTTAATAGTTAATAGTTGCTTAAAAGCGGCGGGGCGAACACTTTTGGTTTATGGCCTGACCCCTTGCAGCCTTATAAATCACCATTCATTCCATCGCGGGCTCCCCCTTAATGATCCTGGCCAAGTCGGGGTCTTGGGGGACCGACTTCTGGCTCCAGCTGCGTTTCGATTTTGTGATATGGTTTACATGCACAGCAGTGTTGGGAAAAACAGAATTATTTTTTAAATATTAAAAATAAGAGAAAACAAAGCTAAAAATAATTTATGTAGAATACATAAATAAAGATATTCTAACGAGGGAAATATATAATATTTTCCTGCAAAATTCGTAAAACCGCAAAACCTCTGTCCCAAAAAAAGGCAAACCCTCATCACTGACGCACAGGGTAAAGGAATTTTTGAATAATCACTCGAGACATTAGCTGGAGTGTCCTGCGGGGAAAATCCATCAAGCTGGGAGCCGCGACTTTGCCTGTGACTCCGATTCCGACTCCCCAAACTCATTGGCCATGGCGTGACTGGCAGCGCAAGTGTCTAATTGTGTTTGGGTTTCCATTTTCCATTTTGTTAGCGGGCCAGCCACAATCAGAGCGTGTTGCATAACACAATAGCCAAATGCTGTCGAATCAGTACGATTTTTTTTGTATTTTTATTTTTTAGCAACAGTCTGCTATTTTAACAAGCCGCCGCACATTCGAAACGATAGTGAAACGAGCATGCAAAAACTATTTTAATTGACTGCCGCGCTGCAGTTGGCGAGAAAACAGAATCGGAAAAAAATGCAAAAATCCATGCAAAACAATTGCCTTTTGGCGGAGCGACAAATTGTCATGGGAGTTGGAGCTGGAGTCGCAGCTTCCAGCTCAGCTCCCAGCTCCCAGCTGCATGCTCCCAGCTCCGATCTCGGCACTCATGTGACCCTCGCGGCGCATTGAACTCCCGATTGGGGCGGCGGAGATCCGTCGCAGGCCTTTCATTGTCTCCAATCTGGGATTAAAGTGGTCGGCGCGGTGCATTGAGATGCAATAAATTGCTGATGGCATGCAAAGTGGATGTTCTAGTTGAAAGCCATAGAAAGTGGCACACTGGCCAACATGTTTTTGGCACTGTCAGCGCTTCCACCAGCCACCAACCAGCAGCCAACTGGGTCACCTGGCTGCATTTCACCTGATGCACAGTAGCCGCCGCTGCGCGGAGGAGCCAGCCGAGCTCGATCGAGCGCGAAATTAATTGCTTCAATGACTGAACAAAATTTCATATCATATTTTTTCGGGGCCACTAAAGGGTGGACTGCCGGTGCTGCTGATGCTTTTTTTGAAAGTAAATATAAATCAAAGGCCTTTCGCCTTGGACAGGCTCTCTGCGCTGAAATACCCCAAGGGCCGGTGAAACGTGAGCCGAGTTGGACCACAAAGGCGGCGTCTGGGCGATTGTCATGACATGACTTACTTAACTTTGGCGGGGCTTATCTAGTGCCTACACTCGAAGAACTACCGTTGTCGGGAGATTAGCTTCCTTCGCTTCTCTCCACGGCAAATAAGTTCGTTTCTTAAGTCTTTTGTTTTTTTAATTCAGAGAAATTCATTAATGTAGCTCTATATTCGTCAAAAATATCAATTATTTCCCTCTTTTAGCAATAAATTGTTATGTAGTATTAATAATAATAATCTAATGGTAACTATTAAGTAGCAAAACAATTTTCCCAACCCTCATTTCACGCAAAAAGTTACAAATTATGAGCATAACATGAGATAAAGTCTTCAGAAAGATTATTAAAGGGAATCCCAGAATAGTTTCCAAATATTTCCAAGAATTTTATCGCTTTCTCAGAGGCTATTGTGTAACTTTTAGTGTATCAACTCCGTTCTCGGCGACTGCCGTTCCCTAACGCTCTGTGGCTCTGAAGCTAAAGCTGGAGCACAAATTCAATTATCACGACGGAGCGACAGCAGACCAAGTCGAGCTGGCCAATAAATTATCTTAGAGCCAAATGCCTTTGACAGTGCGCTGTAAGCCGAGAGCTGAAAGCCGAGAACTGACCCAAAACGTGCAGATCTTTGGCAGCCGTGTTGGCCCAAAGTTCTCTGGGCAATCTCCGGGTCCAGACCGCTGCCGCTGCCTTTGCCTTTTTGCAATTAATTGCCACTACGACCGACCCGGCTCTTTTAAAATTATGGCTTCCCATTTAAAATTAATTTGAATTTTCCTCTTTGGCTGCTGTTTTCACTGTTTGTCCAATGAGTTGGCATTAATTTGCGGGACCATGTTTCTTGGTGCGTTAGCCAAAGCTGTTCCCAGGGTCCCAGAAATCGGGTCAAAGTTATTAACCGAAGAAGCTCCGCATAGTTTAACGCCTTTCGCATTTCGTATTCATTGCAGGTCACCACACAGGAACCGCCAGCGGCGCCGGGAGAGTTTGCTCCCCATGTCACCGCCACTTGCAAGGCGGGCACGATGAACATCAAGGTCAAGATGAGCTCCGGCTACACGGGCGCCGTCCATGTCCGGGACTACCGCACGCCCGGCTGCATGGCCATGGGCGATGGCAGCGACTCGGTGGCCTTCAGTCTGAATCTGTGGGCCAAGCAGGGCGCCAGCGACTACTGCGGCATCCTGGTCAGCAACGTGAGTGGAAGCAATGTAAGCATAACCCCCCAGCGCTTTCCTAATCAAATTAATAAATTAACCCTGACACAAACTTGACGTTGAGTGGTAGAGGAAATGCCAGAAATCTTTAAGAGATGAGTGTAAATTATGGAAGGAAAAGGGTTGGAATTTTGGCGGAGATTTTTAGACATTATAACAGAATTGAATATAGGCTTTTATAGCTAGTAAAATTATCTAAAATAATAAGAATAAAATTATAATGTTTTCTTGAGTTTATATTTCCGTGAGACTTCTTCTCCCCACTTAATCCATACAATGTTCCCAACAAATTGTCTATAATGCTAGAACATAGAGAAAATGACTACTAAGAACCCAAATTTCGGAATTTAATTGAGTGCGAAATTATAAAGGAGACTTTAAGCACATTTATCCATATTCTGCGGACCGACTTTATCCGGTCTCGCCACCCAGTTACTCACGCCAGTTCGTGTCTTAAGTCTTTCGTTTACCGCCGCCCGCTTGCTTGACAAATGGCAAATTAATTTTGTCAGCCAGGCGACTGTAGTTTGCAAATTACCACCAAAATTCAGGCAGTCAACTAGAGAGAGAAAAAGCCACCAACTGTGAACTGTGAGGCAATCTCAGGCAGCTGGAAAACTGCCGACCCGAGACAGCATTCAGGGGCCACAGAACAGAGACTGGAGAGGGGAAACTGCAGACTGAAGACTTGAGACTGCAGACCCGAGTCTGAGACCTTGTCTGGCTAAAAAGGGCACGCATGCGCATAAATTTGAGCCCGCCTATCGGCCGTGTACTTGAGTCTTGGCCCCAAATCAACGCAAATCAGCAAACGGCCAGGGGAAACGATGGACTGGTCGGTCGCTAGCTCGTCTATATAGTAACGATGGCAATAAAAATCAAGTTTAATCCTACGTGCATCACAGGCGTTGACAGGCAGCGACTGCAATTCCGTGTGGGTCTGGGTCTGGCCCTGGCTCCGGGTCTCACTCTGATCCGGCTCTGGCTTTTCCACACGCACTCTTCGAACAAAGCCAGACAAAAGGCAAATCGCATTAGCCATAGTCATAGTCGCAGTCGCAGTCGCAGTCCCGGTGCGTGGAAATGCAAATTATCCCAGAGTTATCCAGAGGGCTGGACGCCAGATGCTTATATGTACGAGCACATACAACATTATTAATTGCAATGTCAAATCGCACCGACCGCACCCTGTATTCCAATTTCTGCCTTTTGGCCCGACAGAAAACTGGAGCCCAGAGATTCGCAGCTTCGGGGCCCCGAACTTCCTCTCGGGATGCGAACTGGAAGAAGAAAAAAAGGGGAGGTCCCCCATAAAATTAAATCACGCTTATCGCAACTGCGGCTGGGATTTTATTTTTTATATGAACACAAACACGCATATAGCTAGCTGTTTATGTAGAAGGTCGTACAGTAAGGGGTCGAAAGAGTCACCTTTTTAAAAAAGTAAATATATATAAAATAATATGAAGAAACTAATGATACTTAGAATATTTGCTACTAAACCTTTTTTTTTATAGTTACTATTGCATTGTATAGCTTTTTTGTTTCTTTTTCAAATTATATTTTTTTGTTAGCTTATTAGTTCCTTTTCGCCATCCTTTACTGTACCTTAATGTCTGTTGCCTTTTCTGGCTGGGAGTGCCCTGGCAGCTCGCGCCGGCGTCTAGTTTCAGCTGCAGACTGCTGATTTCACATGCCCAGACACGGCTTTCCACGCTTCAGCTTTGACAGCATTCCAAGCCGTTGTCGAGGCTGTAATGTGGCTTAAATCCGAGTTGGCCATTGTTGCGGCGAGTGCGTGGAATTTGTGTCAAAAGAATGTTTTTGTGCGGCGGCAATTTCGATTCTATTTGCGAGCGGCTTTAATTGTTCGCGAAATGCCTTCGGGCCAGCGACATTGCTGCTGCATCTGACCTTGGCCAGTTGAGTTTGCAGACTGCAGTCTGCAGTCTCTCGGCCACTTTCGCCCTTGCTGCTCCCACTCTGGCCAAAACAAAGCTCGGCCTGGCAGCTGGCAGAGCATGAAATTGGCGCTGACAATGGCCAAGACGCCCAGCTATTTTTACATACAAAGTTCAAGATGCTTTGCGGCTGCTGGCGTACTTGAACCATTATTGTTATTACTTTGAGTGGGTTTGCTTTGGCTGCCATAATCTGCTATGGCTTTGGCTTTGGTTCTTTGCCCCAGCACCATTATATATATTTAAATGTTAATTGCAAATGCAATGGTCGGAGATAGAAATAGAGATGTAGGCAGAGGACCCAAGTCAATTTGCCATCAGGCAATTTCAACACATTTAGCCAGGTAATGGCAGTCACTCTCATGGGGCTTACACTGAGGAAACACAAGTGCTAGGGAGAATAAATTATGGTTTAAGAAAAGCTCTATGCTTCTAACAATAGTTTTTATAATTTGACTTTATTTCAAAGTTTTCTCTCTTTGTTGTTCTTCTTAAATACTAATATTCTGAAAGTAAGACTTACATAGAATAAATATATTGTATGAAAGGTTTGTTGAGCTTCTTTAGGAAGGAAGATTAGACTTAAAACTAGAAGCTTAGATCACTTCTTTCCTCTGTGTGCATCGGAAGAATCAACTTTGCCATTTTCTTGCCTTTTGATAATAAGTTGATAATGAGCTCATCCGCTGCGGCATGCAACTGCGTGATGCATGAGTTGGCCAGCAGATTGTGACATCATTGCCGTTGGCCAATAGCCCCGCGATTCCGTCCATTGGCTGCGAGGTATTTATAACTGCTACGATATGTTGTGTTTATTTGCTAACCGCTTCAACTAAGCCCCTGACCAGACTCTAATCAAGCAGACCCATTCATCGGCGCTGCTGACCACATTTAATACGACAAACATGTGGAGGCGTGGACCATTAAACCAATAACAGCAAGATAAAATAATAAAATAAAAAATAACTCATTTATATATATATATACCTTAACCATTGACACAAAGCAAACTGGTTTGACTGGCAGCTGGCGGAAAATGTAAGCCATGTAAGCCCCACAGAAGTGACAAAGAAACTTGTACTTTTTGTACATCTTTTTATGGCAAGCTGCTCGCTGTTCGATGGCAATTGCGATTGCGGGTCAAGGCCAGTCCATATAATAAAGGAACGATCAGCAGCATTCAGCAATACAAAATACTTTAGTCGGGCGCTTAGGCAAACAGTTAGATAATCGCTATTACCGCTGGAAAATAGTGGCCAGCGAAGCGCAGTGATTCTTGGAACCGCCTTCCATCTGCAGTCACATACCGCTGCACAATCCACAATCCGCAGCTGCATCTTGGAGATGATATTCAAAATGAGTTTAAAATAATTACCGAAAACCATGATAGCCATAATGGCCTGAGCATAATCAAGCAAGCCAGCACAGCAGCAGCAGCAGAGGGAAAAGCAAACAGTGGCGGGAAAAGCGCGGAAAGGCAAGAGCCAAGGAGCTGAGGAGAAAATAAACAACTTGAAAATGCGTCACACTTGGCGGCATTTTGCATTTCCTCGTTGTGCGATTGCATCATGTGACAATTAACATGCCACAAGTGCAAGTTGCAGCCATGGTCGCGGGGCAGCCACTTACACTTGAAGGAAATTAGCGATGAAAATATGCTGCAACAGTTAAGTTAATTAACTTTAAATGTCAAGGGGTTCACCAATCATTTTCTTTTAATAAAAATAAGATTGATAATTTATTTCCAGAATATATTTATAGATATTTTAAATTCTTTGCAAATCTTAGACATTTTCTTCAAGTGACGTGGCCTCACTTTAGTAATTTCATGGTAAATTATATTCTGAACTTGCAAGAACTAATTGGCTTAAGTTCTAAGGAATATATTTACTTTTCTGCCAACGCAGATGCAGTTATTAGATTTAGAGAAAGAAGTAGGTTTATGTTCCTATAGTTATTTAATGTTAGTAGCACAGTTTTTCTACAGGTGTCGAAAGTCGGAATCGGTCCTTTGCTCCTGTTTTATGGTCAAAGACTGGGCTAGCCTGATCATAAATTGGGACCTAACTCGGGCTTTTCCAACCAATCAACATTAACGTCATGGGCATAAACTTTTAATAACCGGCAATTAAACGGTGATCTTCCCCTAAGCCGCACCTCTCACCCCCCTTCTCCCCTTTGATTTTCATCCCCCGCAGCGAACCGAGGAGCGTTCCATCCAGCTGGCCGTGCGTGTGCACAAGACTCTGGAGCTGGCGGACGATAAGTTTTATGTGATTACCTGTGGCAAATCGGGCTTTGCGCGGTAAGTTCCCTACACTTAAAGAAATATTTACTAAAACTGCTAGTTTTATTCTAATTTCCTTAAAAACTAAGGCCAAACTTTATTTCTAATATATTAATTTGATCTTCATAATCTTCATAATCTAAAAGATAAATTTCTCCATTGGATTTAAAAGAAAATAATATTTTTAAAAAACAAAACGACTATTTTAAACATCAAATGAACATTATAAAGCTGAATATGACATTTTGTAGTGATAAAATTATAGAAAAACCTTATTATAAAAAGAATATTAACCAGATTACGTAGGCTTTACATTTCATACTATTTTTTTGTGTGCAATGCGAATCCGATTCCAAATGCGACTGCGACTGCGGATGCTTAGGCTGTCTAGACAATTGCACTTAAGTTCTTTTTAAGTTTCGACCGTAATTTTTGGTCAGGCTTCCGTCAGTCCAAAGTGCTTGCCAATTTTAGGTGCCGGCCGAGAACAAATGAACCCGCAGAGCTGATCCACAAATTGTGCTGACCACCGATGGTCTTATGGATGCACGTAGGTGTTGCCCGGCCATTGTTCGCGCCCAGCTCTATCAAGGCCATTGAGCTCTTGGCCACAATTCGATTCTTTCTTTCACTCAATCACCTCATTTGTGCGCGAAAAATACACCCAAAGTAGGGAATTCCCGAAAAAATAAAAAATAAAGAGTAGAATAATCAACACAATTTTTAGTGCTCATTTGGCAGCAGTTCAATTAACGGTAAACGTCTTGAGGGGCCCCCGATAATCATCTTGAGGTGAACGAAAAACAATTTAATTTACCTTCTCGCCTCGCGGCTCATTTGCATAATGCCAATGACTCCGCTCAACTCTCCGACTTACGCGACTTACGCAAGTATTTCCCAAAGAAATCCCCACTGGGCCGCGGCGCCAATACCTACGAACCAAATAAAAAACCAACCTCGGATGGGATGGGAAATAAAAAATGGCATTAAAAACGGTTTTCCAAAAGCGATGCGCTCTGGTAAGCCCGGAAAAAAGCAAAGAAATTGTTAACAGAATATGTGTAGTAAACGCAAACATTAAAATCGTGCCAGCCCGTAATACAAGGCGAACAACAAATAGTTTTAGATGTTTTGCCCACATGTACAGTAAACACATCAAGTGCGCACAGTGGAGCTGGAAATAATGGCACCACAAGTAGGTTTAGAATAATGGGAAACTTTTGCAATTTAGCAAAGCTTTGGAGTCATTAAATAAAAATATTTGGATAATAATTTGTTGGCATTTAAAATTTATTTTACAATTTGGAATATATTATGATATTAATATTTGTTTTAAATATATATTCAGCACTTTAATTTTGTATGTTTATTATGTAAAGTTTTAAGTATTTCCCAGTTGTTCATGCTATTATTTCCATCGCTTTTGTATCGTCGCTTATCTGGCCCACAGAAGCAACTGTCTATAGCGCAATGACCGGCAATTGCAGTTGCATAATTTGCGATTGCAAGTTGGCAAGTTGGCCCAAAGCTTTTGGCTCTATTGGTTACGCTTTTAATTAGCCCCTGGCGCATCGAGTAATTACAGAGCATAATTTGCACCGTTAGTAGGCAGCCCACTCAACCCTCTTCTTGTGCTACCTTTTCCAGCGATGACAATGCCCATGTGGTGCTCAAGTTCCTGGAGAATGATCATCGGGTGCGTGAGACGGTCTACGGCCACCAGTACAAGATCCGCGCCGAGTTCTCCAAGCCAAACGGTGGGTAGTCTTGGCCCTTGGGCACTTCGTCTTAAGTCGGTAGTTAACGCTATACTCTGCAATTACCTTTTCCAATCACCAGATACCTATGGCCTGCGTGTGGGTAACTGCTTTGCCTTTGACAAGAAGAACAGGACGCAAAAGCTCACCGATGATAGCGGGTAAGTTTAGTTTCTGCAGATTTCAATTGTATTTGTTGACCCTCAGCCAAAAGTTAAATCACAATTAACACAGCTGAGATAAAGGAGTGAATATTCAGTTAACTTTTAATTATTTTTTCCCTTTAGCTGCCCCTATGATACGAATATCATCAGTCGCTTTGTGCCCACAGCCGATGGACGAGCTGCCGAGGCGGTGCTTAACTCGATGTTCAAGTTTCCCGAGGGTATTTCCATCTAATCCTAGCCTGAGGCTTTGAGATTCTGACTTTCCCTCCAAATTTCTCCTTAGGATCCGAGGTGCATCTGCAGTGCGATGTGATTCAGTGCTATGGCCGCTGCGTGGAGATCGATGACTGCAATGATGTGGCTTTGGCCGGATTTGGCAAGGGCACCAATGGACCCAGGAAATTCGGGCCGAATGAGGAGGGTTCCAGCCTGGCCGGTACCACGGTCTTTGTGCTCGATCCCAACGAGGCCAGATGTGAGTTTGGCCGCCGAAGTGTTTGGGTTATTTATGATATTTAAACTATCTGTATCTGCACAGTGATCTCGGGCAATTGCGAGGACGGCATCCGACCCAGTTGGCTGCTGTGGCTCACCATTACCTTGGGCGTCCTCTTCCTGATAATGTTGCTGATGAACATCTTCCTTTGCACCGCCATGAGCTGCAGTTGTGCTAACACCGAGGTAATAAATTTCCCATTTGTCTTTGCACAGAGGGAAAAATCCGTTTAATATTTAATAATATTCTCTAATGTTCTCTTTTACAGATTATCGAGAAGGAGCCATCGATTATCGAGGAGTACGATCCGTATCGCAGTTGGCATGGCAGTCAGTACGGATCCCGGTATTCGCTGCATGGCAGGGATGCCCACAAGGGATACACCAGCGGTGGCTCCACGATACACTCAAATAGGTCTGATAGATATTAAGATGCCTCCACAAAAAAACGTAAAAAACCTACAGAAAAACACACACACGACACACCTCTATTCTACACCTCAAAATGCATCTATTTTCTGGTAGCTGTGGAGCCACACACACAATACAAAAGCATGCCAACAAAGTATCTTGTATCTGCGTATCTCTATGTATCGTATATATATATATCTCTGCCCAGCTGGACAACAACACAACCGATCACAAAAACAGAAATATCCAAAAAAACCATTGAATGAACAACCATTTCGTGCCCAGTAACTGCAACTGTAATTAACCGATAGTAACTTGCATTTGTCTACCGGTAATCACTAACTCTCTCCCTCCCACTAAACCTATGCTACAGCGACTATAATTTCCAGCCTCCCCATACTTAAATTAAATTTAAATTAAAAAAAAAAACAAAAAAGAAACGACAATCGGATGACTAACCGCCAATTTAAAAGACTAACCAATCTGTCTTGACTCCCGCTATCTGCAATTTGAAGTTGTATTGTATTGTATTAAATCCAACCTTATCCAACGTACTTCGAAGGTCGATGCCAATCGATAACGATAACGATTATGCCATCGTGCATTCGCGTCCAGGCTCTAGACATTCCACGTTACACGGACAGCGCGCCCATCGGGGACCGCCCAGTAATATTTGAACAGATCCCAATAGGAACGATAGGAACGCGACAATAATGAGCACTTATTCTGTAAGCTAGGTTAAGTAATGCAGGGGGAGTCACTGAAATCGCTGGAGATTTCCAAGTACTGAAAGTACTGAAAAGGTGTCCAAAAGTATGCTGAGAAAATATTACAGTAACTATTGCATACCTTTCGGCTCCTCTTCAGGTGATTTCCAATCTTCAGCTATTTCTGTGGCATCCCCACATACATATGTATGTCCCCTTCCCCATCTCTCGAACTTGAGTCTCAAATGTACATAACTAAGCAAAAATTCTCGCCCTGCCCTGCAAGTTTTCCAAATTTCTCCAGAACGAGATGATGATGATGCCGCTGTAAAATACTAAACTAAACGTACTAAAGTTCTCTTTGCCTAATTTTAATTGAACCACTTAACATAAGTCATTAGTCTGTCATAAGTGCGAACGAATGTGTATTAGTGAAATGTTTCAACTACTTGTAACTTGTAAAAATAAACAAAAGCAGGCCAACAAAATTAATTTAAAAATTATATAAATACTACAGTATAGTCTAAAATGTTAAGATGCGAACATTTGGAAAATGCGTTAAACGTACGAATTGTAATTAATTTTAAATTTACTGATTTAATTTAATAAAAAACTAAAAAATAAAAGTGGGATACTTTTCTATTTAAAAGGATGGATGAAGATATTAAAGAAATTTGAAGCTAATATTAATTTAAAAATATTAGCCAAAATTAATTATTTATTAAATCAAACAAAAAGGTTGATGAAAATGCTAAGAAAAATAAAATCTGTTGCAAATGGAAATGGAATTCATCTTAATTTCATCAGGGGTTTCTGAAGCAACTTCGCATATTAAGTACCATTTTTTACCCAGATTTTATTTGACCAGCTTTCCAAATGGAAATACATGCTAATTCGCCTAAATTATTGTAATTAATTTGGATTTGGCCAAAAATTTATCATAATTTTTGAATTATTTTCGTAATACAAAAATGCTCGAATTTAAGGTCTTCTTTATAGCTAAAAAGGAAGTGATAGCCAAAAACCGTGTATTTTCCGATTCGTCAATATGCAGATTTATTAATCTAATAAAAACTAGCACAGAAAAGCTTTCCAATGCTTATTTAAGCCTTTTCTAAATTAGCAAACTGCCAGTGTATGTAAGCTTCGGCTTTCCGCAGTTAGATTCCTTACTTGTTATTTTTTATTTTGTCTTATAACTTGTAAATCTTAAAAAGTTTAACGTTTTACCAATATCAAGTCTACCAAAAAAGTCTTTGAGCGCATCCCATCAAATAAAATGCAACTTGAATGACACTGAAGCCTGAAAGTATGCAATAGCTTATGAAAATCCAGGTGCTAGCGCGGTAGAAGTGCGAAGGTGGCTCAGCCAGGCGCTCCTATGAAAGGTAAACTATAAATAAATATGTAAATATATATAGCAAGGTGGGCGGAAATATTGCATATTAAGAGGTTCATAGTTGTTATTTTTTATTGAGTGCGTCGTGATCTCTCTCTTTTTTAGCTAATACTAACTCACTTCTGGAGCTGCGGTGGCCACCCTTGCTCACTTTGAATCCCGCCCTGCGCTTGGCTTATCTCCCCCGCTCTCTCGCAACGAGTTTTGCGCTCTCTTACACACAAAAAAAAATCTATATGAAATTAACAAAAAAAAATAGTTAATATAGGTACTATTTATTTATTTTGCAATCATTTTGTTATTGATTTAATACACATATGTAATAAAATCCTAGATAATTGTATTAATAATTAATAAATTTATACTATTTGTTTGTTTTTTTATTTATGTATATTTTCCACTATTTTTGGGGTGGTTCTGGTTCTGTGTTTATTGTTAATATATAAGTTATACTTTTAAATAGTAATACAACCATTTTTCTTTTTTAATCTACTTATTTAAGGTAACATTACTATTAATGGTAAATTTAAAATTTCAAACTATAAATAAGGTTTTTTTTAGTGTGTACTCTCTCTCCCTTCCGAGAGATTCGCACTCGCTTTCAGCACAGCTGTCGTTGCATGATTTTCGCAGTCTCAGTTTCACATTCACAGTCGTTGAGCGCGGAAGTGGCCCAAGAAAAGAGCGAAGGAAAACCCAACTCGGCACGCAGACAACGCGATTTTTGTTGAATGGCCGCTGTATGTTTGCTAGTGTATGTGTTCGTTTAGTGTCTGTGTAATCGCGCAAAGAAGTTCGGCGGCGACGACAGTGTAAAATAGTGAAGCATAAAAGGCCAAGCGGAGGAAATACATAAGTCCGTAACAATAAAGTTCCACGTCTTTTTGTCGTAGTGTTAGTGTTCCTTGTTTATTTCTGTTATATCTTGGCCCTCCTCGCCTACCTTTTGCTACCTGTGATTTGGTTAACTTTGTTGTTGCAGCGGCTTGCGTGCCGTGAGTAAAAACCAAAACAACATGCTCGAATATTAGTCGGCAAATGTAAGTATGAGTGCGAGTGTGGGGGGTGTACATGCAAATGTGAGTGTAAGTGACCGTGGCGCGATTTAATAACAATGCACCGTTGGGAATTACAACTGAAATCACTCTCAAACGCGTGACTGGCGAATTCAAAATCGATAGGAACTCCCGAAATTGTCCAGCGTCGGAAAAAAACAAACAATGCTGCCCTTAAAACTCAAACTATACAGTAGCGGTCAAAATAGTAGCACAAATAAAAGAATCAATAATCAACACTTTAGTTTAGTTCGGTTTAAAGTCGATACGCGTTTCATTTTTATATTTTTATTACTTTTTGTGTGTGATATCTTATCGGAAATAAAGCGTTGGACTTTAAATAATATTTGGTCAAAACAATGTTGTTGACCTTTCTTAAGTTCAATTTTTACCTCGTAATATAATTATTTTGATTAAATAGATAAATATATTTTAAAATAATATTTTCTTTATTAATTGAAAATAATCATACGAAAGGGAAAACGTATTAAAAAGATTTAATAACGTAAATTGCAAAGTGTTCCTTATCTATAAACTTTTTCCTTAAGGATATTTTCCAAATAACTCTCCAAAATATAGTGCTTAAAACCAAATACTTGTGAAAATAAAAGCTAAAATTGACAATGTCTTTAATTCCTTACTAAATTGTCTTTCAAAAATACATTGAAAGTATTTAATATTTAGTGGTTTTGACCCCAGCTGTGTACATGCCAGATATGAAATATGTATCATATACAGTGACTCATCCGATTTGGTTTTGCAATTGCAATCTCCACGCAAATTAACTTAGGTGACCAAAAGGAAGCTATTTATAAATCTGCAGATAACACTATTGCCATGCGGAAGAAAACATAAATCAAAAGGAGAATGAATAATGAATTTCTATAAAAACTTGCGCCCTTAAGTAATTTATCAAATTATAGGGCAAAATAATAAAACAAATAATAAATGCACACTTGCAATGTCTTAAAGTACAATACAAAAACAACCCCGTCGAAACATAATTTTGAATTGCCATTTCTTACATCAACTACTTTCCCATTCTCAGCTAAACTGCTGTAAGATATTCATAAAATGCAGTGCTCTCAGCCGAGAATAATTTAAATTTAGCCACGCGCCTTTCTGGCCCAGTGACAACTCTCTAGATTCGCCGGCCAAATGTTCGGTGAAAATGTCATTAACCTCGCGGGCCATTTGAATTCGAATGTTGTCGCCAAAGTTGAGACAGTGTAACGAATATTGAATATTATGCTAATGGCAGAGATAATAATGAATGACAAACGCACTCATATCTGTTTAAATGACCGAGATATTTGTCTTTGTAGGTCAGCAATGTTGAAAGTTAACTGTGCAAATATGATTGCCGCCCATAAAGTGAAATGCATTATATAAGCAAGGGAGAAGAGGTCAGTTCTCCAGAACTGATAAGTTTGTTCAATAAATAATATGACAAAGAGAACTGAAACAGGCAGTGGGTTGTTTATCACTTCGACTCAGTTTCTGGTGATGGAATATCGTAAAGGGTTCAGAGAATGTCAAGATGTCAGCTCTGTATGGCAAGATTTTTGAACAAAAAACAATAAATAACGATTCTCCTTTGTTTCTTTTAGCAAAGGCTAATTTATTTACGGCGATTTATTTGAACAGCAGTGGTCGTTAATACAGTTATACTGTTAATGAGAACAATTTCCAAAACGGAATATATTTTTAATTTTTCTCAGTTCTTCATGTAAAGGTTATACCAAGAAAAGTAATATAAGAATACTTTAGTTTTTTATCCATAAAACAATTTCTAGTGCTGTGCCGACTATTGTTCTCTCGCATACTGCCTTCTGATGTACGATAAATAAGCTTATTTGTTTTAGACGTTCCTATACATATATCCAGTTGAAAGTCTCGTTCTTATCGCATTTTCAGTTTGTTTACCCAACATTTAAAACGCTCTCTCAGGCGTCTGCGATTCCAGCTTTGAGTTACATATGAAAAGGGAGTGATAAATCAACAGACTAAGCTTTATTTAAATTCTAGAAAAAATTACTAAGCCCTAAAAAGCGATGAGTAACATTGGCGGCTGCCTAATCAACTTTTGAATACAATCGGCGCACTACGTCATTGCATTGTTTTTTAATGAGTTTTATGAGCCAGACCAAAAATAAAACAAAATCAAATATCTGCAGTGTACATTATATACGATCGCTTTTGAGCTCATCATACCTAGCGAACCCCTGTAAACTAAACCGACCGAAATAAATGATGTCATATTGGCCGCACCAGAAAGGCCGGGATCACATGGCACAGAGTCGGATCGGTTTGGTCGGTCTTGGTAATATAATTTGAGCTCGACTCGGAGTCGAGTTCGTGGTGTGATTTCTGATCATTAGCTCACCGGTTCGCAGAAATTCTCGCATTTTTGTAGTCTCTCTTTTATTACGGAAATTCATCAGTCTACATGGGAGATACACATGTTACACTGCGATAAACCGAGAGATTATTTAAAGAGTGTGTTCTTAAGCGAAATGTTTTACATTTAGAAGAATAATACCATATTTTAAATAAAGTATTCAAATTAGGCAAAAGGAATATTTGGTGTTAATAGAAAACGGATATTCTTAGACATTTTTAAGGTCATGATAATAAACTCTCTTCAGTTTTCCAAGAAATAATAAAATCATTAACATCTTTTATTTAACTTCAACTATAAAATTTATTTTTAAATTCTTACAAAATAGTTTTAATACTGCCTTTTCTTCTTGTGTAAATTTTTCCGCAAACAATGAGCTCATCTTAGCCAAAGCCCCTTTTAAATAATGTATTTCCCTTATTTACCCACCAAAAATACACACTAGTCAATAGATGTGGCATTCGCTGCTTAACTTTGAGTTTGTTTGGTTAATTGGTATCTAATCGCTGGAGGCTGACCCCCGGAGACACCTCTCGAAATCAAATGGAGACACCGCCCCACTCACAAGCGAGATGACTTTGACATCGCCCACACGCAAACTTGAGCGATTCTCTCAGCTCAGAGGAATATATATGTGTATATAGAGTTATATCTGAACATGCATCGGGGTTTTTTGTGTGGCATCGGCTATATAAATTGCGGCAATTAATATAATCAGCCCGACGCTGTTGCATTTCTGTTAAATGTTAAATGCACTTCAATTGTTTTCCGCGCTGCAGGCTACCTTCGCTTCACTCACTGGGGTATTGTCGCATGTCTAATTGTGAAAAATATCGATTTTAGAATTTTAAATCGCATTTTTTTGCTGTCGTCAGCGATTCCTGGTACTACAATGAGTAATTACATAACATCGTGCTCTATAAAAAAAACTTTGGTTTATCTCATTTCGTTTCAGGCAAAGAGTTGAACTCTCTCATTTTCGACAGAAAAAAGAACAACGATGTGCAGACGTGATAAGGCAGTAAAAAAATAACAATCTCGGCTATAAGAGAGAAGGAGTACTATAAAACCAACTAAATTGGAGGTGGAATAAAGAGTCAGTGGAAAAATGACAATAACGTATACGGGTGAAGTGGCCACTTGTCGCGGCTTTGGCTGTTTTCTCAAATTGCTGCTCAGGTGAGTAAAGTTGAGTTGAGTGTTGAGGTCTTATGTACTTCAGCCAGAAATAGAAGTACAGTGCGAAATTGCTAGCTAGCTTGCTAATTATAGAGCATTGACACACTTCGGACAATTGGATGGATATGGATCGAGTCGAGTCGGGAGAGGCACAATTGCGGCAAATGCAAATTACAGAACTTTTCCACTTTCATTCAAATAGTAGAAACTGCACTGCAATTTCCGCGAGTATATAGCCCCTTTCCTATTCCCTTTCCCTTTCCTCGACCCTCACTTACTACTAGATAGAGTATGTAATCTAGACCCTGTGTAGTCATAACTCTGACATCTGTCACGGCTTGTTGTCTGAATTATAATTTAATAATGAACAGCCACCCGTGGGTTTAGTTTTCCCCACGCATTTCCCTTGAATGTGTATGGACATTCATTGCTGATAATAAACTCGATTGTTATGCCCGAAATGTAATCAATGGGCTGCCAACTAAATACTTTGATGATCTAATTAGCCGCTGTCGATATCGACTAGTTTAATTGGCAGAGGGAATCTCCCTTTATGATTCAGGTGTTCTTCTCCATAAGAGGCACTTTAAAATTTCCAAAAAACCATAAAATATTGTTATTGTTTGGACATGCGAATAACCTTTTCTTGGTTTCAAGATATCGTACAGTTCTACATTATATCACCCTTTATTCGGCTGATAAGCTGTATAAATATCGTCTGGACGTCGTGTCGGGCATTGCTAATAATACGAGACTCTGAAAATATGTTTTATGACGTTTTGTGTCAACAACAAGTGGCAAAAATTATCGGCTCATATCAGTGAGCAAATTCGCGGTGACGTTGCCAATCATAATACCGCAAGGCTCCAGTTGCGGCTAATGTATCATCCTCTCAGACACTGTGCCGCTATAATCAAGGGGAAAGCGATCAGAATCAAGTGGGGATCTGGAACGAAGCTATAGCGGCAAATATTATTGGCTGATAAGGGCTCCTCGTCTGTATGCTGATTAGTTTGACGTGGTCAGTCTATTTCTGTAGGCTGATGTATCAGATGTATCAGGGCATTAATATCAGCAGTTTTTGAGCTTACTAACCTTTTTACCCAACTATTTTCAGATGGCGCGGAAGTATATACAAGCTGGTCTGGCTGGATCTTTTGGCCTTTCTGATCATCTACTATGCGATAAATATGGTCTATCGTTTCGCCCTAAATCCAGGCCAAAAAGAGTAAGTATTAGGGAGTTTAAGAGGGTGATCGAAAGAAAGAGGTTTTTTAATAAATATTTTGATCCTTTCATTATTAAAGTTCTTAATATTTAAATTTATTTTTTTAAGCTTTAAACTTTATTTAATTTTAAGACCTATAAGGCACAACTTTGTATATGCAAAGCCTTATCTTTAAATAACCTTTACAGTTTAAAAGTCAAGTTTAAATACTTAAGCATAAGGTATATTTATATAGAAAATTCAATCAGAAGATACAGCAAATGAGGCTGTTGTTACCCTAAAATATATATTTGTATAAAACTTATCAGTTTATTTATTTTAATAATGAACATCTAACAAGAAAAGTATGACCTCAAACAGTTTTATTATTTGTTTTGGTCAATTAGTACTCATGAATCATAAGCACAACAATTTAATGAAAGGTGCTAATGAATTGAGTCAATAAAATAAAGTCTGAAGAGATTTCTCCTTCGATCGTCAAGTCTTATAATTATTAAGATAGCAAGAAGTGCTACAGAAATCGCTTTCGATTAGAGAATAATATAAAGGTGTCTAAAAGTATGCTACAACATAACACACATTGAAAAGAATAGAAATTTAACCGGAATTTCGATATAAAAGATTCCCTTGCACACTTTTGGACACCTTTAAAATTTATTTCAATTCCCAAGCAATTTTTAGGAATACTTATTTCTATGCCTCTAACGTGTGTTTCCTTTTCGCAGGACCTTCGAGGCCATTGTGCAGTACTGCGATAGTTATAGAGAACTCATTCCCCTGTCCTTCGTCCTGGGTTTCTATGTGTCCATTGTGATGACCCGCTGGTGGAATCAGTATACCTCCATTCCCTGGCCAGATCCCATTGCCGTGTTCGTCAGCTCCAATGTCCATGGCCAGGATGAGCGAGGACGTGTGATGCGACGAACAATTATGCGCTATGTGTGCCTCTGCCTGACCATGGTCCTGGCCAATGTCTCGCCCAGGGTGAAGAAGCGTTTTCCGGGACTCAGTAACCTCGTGGAGGCGGGTCTGCTCAATGACAACGAGAAGACCATCATCGAGGCGATGAACAAATCCTTTCCCAGACCCTCTAAGCACTGGTTGCCCATTGTCTGGGCCGCTAGCATCATCACCAGGGCCAGGAAGGAGGGACGCATCCGAGATGACTTCGCCGTGAAGACCATCATCGATGAGCTCAACAAGTTCCGGGGTCAGTGCGGACTCCTCATAAGCTACGACACGATCAGTGTCCCACTCGTCTACACCCAAGTGGTCACCCTGGCAGTGTATTCGTACTTCCTTACCTGCTGCATGGGCCAGCAGTGGACCGATGGCAAGGTGGTGGGCAACACCACATACCTGAACAAGGTGGATCTCTACTTCCCGGTCTTCACCACGCTGCAGTTCTTCTTCTACATGGGATGGCTCAAGGTGGCCGAGTCGCTGATTAATCCGTTCGGCGAGGACGATGATGATTTCGAGGTAGGATCATGGACTCTTAGGTGCTACAGGAATGTATTAATATATTAAGAATAACTTTGAATAGGTCAACTGGATGGTGGATCGCAATCTGCAAGTTTCCTACCTGATCGTCGACGAGATGCATCACGACCATCCGGAGTTGCTGAAGGATCAGTACTGGGACGAGGTGTTCCCCAACGAGCTGCCCTACACGATCGCCGCCGAGCGTTTCCGTGAGAATCATCCAGAGCCGTCCACAGCCAAGATCGAGGTGCCCAAGAACGCGGCCATGCCCTCGACCATGTCGTCTGTGCGCATCGATGAAATGGTTGGTAATGCTAATGGCGCCACCGCCGCCGCTCCGGACGCGAAGGTCCCGCTAGCGAGTCTGGCACAGGTTCCCGCCCAGTCCTCTGGTCAGGTTCCGGTACCGGGTTCGGATCAGCAGTCCGTTACCTATGAGTTCCACAAGGGCTCGGCAGACGAGGAGGTTAGAATCAGAACGTTGGCCGCTTTTCCTAGCCTTACGAAGCATTGGCACCCGACTCTCAATTGGTTAACCAAAATCATCATCTCTCAACCTGCGACCTGATCCAAATTACAAAAATTAATCCAAATTGAATTCAGAAGTCTAACCTCTTTTTCTCGTTTGTTTAACTTGAAAGAACATTGCATTTGTGGCATCACAGTTCGCTCATTGGCATTCTGAATCACAACGGTGCTTGGTAGTTATAAAATTGTAATCTAAATGTACAGAGTGTTCAAAATGTGTATTATATAGCAACATAAGGAACAGGCACAGTGAAAGCTCTATTTATTAGATATTTTTTAAGTTCCTTATCTCTAGTTTTATAAGTTTACCTCGAAAAATAAGTTTGATCAATGGCAAACCCTTTAAAGAAAAGCAATTCCTTCTAGCCCTAAAGTTTCTTGTATACTATAACGTTTAGTTGGTATAAATATATTGAAATAATTAGGAAATGGTAACTTCATAATTATTTATTGATTTATTTAACAATTTTCTTTAACAAAAATTTCAAAATTCCATTTAGGTATACTTTAATCTTATTTCTTTTTACCTTACATTCTCCTATATTTGTCTTTCGAGTAAACACTGTGCCTGTCTTCTCCTGTAACCATAATTTAAGAAAGGTGTTTGTGTCTCTCTATATGCTTTAAGAATATGCCTACTAACTTTTGATTCTAACTGTCTAAAAGATCTGTCTACAGCCTACAAAGCCTCTCTAACAGCACTTCGCACTGCACGACTTTCAAAACGCTTTCTGCTGCACTGACAATAGAGCACTGAGTGGTTTCAAGTAATCCGAGCACAGCGGAACTAAGAAAATAATACTTAAACCTCTTGATTAATTTTAAGCTAACGCAATTATCCTTTTTACCCAACTCAGGCGGATGATGCCAGTGGCATTCACTTCTCAGCTGGCAATGGAAAAATGCGTCTGGGCTCCTCGCCTTCGCTGGTTAGCGTTTCGGGCACCTTGTCCCGGGTCAACACAGTGGCTTCGGCTCTGAAGCGATTCCTGAGTCGCGATGACAGCAGGCCGGGATCGGCCACGCCCAGTGAGGACCAGAAACCGTACAAGTTCCCGGCCAGCGCCAGTTCAGCGAGTCTCTCGGGTGTGGCGGGATCTGCCACCTCGGCGGGTAAACCAGCTGGCAGCATGCGGATAACCCATCAAGTTATCGAGGAGGTGGACGAGCAGGCCACCATCACGTCGATGCGGGCCAATGAGCCGCGTCCCAATGTCATGGATATATTTGCATCGTCCTCGACAGCAGCAGCTTCGGGGCCACTGCAGCCACCGCCAGCTGCGTCGGAGCCGGTGGACATTCCGGCACGTCCTCCCAGCTACAATCGCGCCCAGTCCCAGTACGAGCCCACTCTATTCCCGCCCGGTGGAGTGGACTCCTTGCTCAGCACCTCGGCGCCGGCGGGCGGCAGTCCCTCGCTTCTGTCCAACGCCGCCACGGCGCCCAGCTCGCCGGTGGGCGACAGCTCCAAGTCCCTGTACGATCCCCAGAAGGCAGCCAGCAGGGAAACGGGTAAGTTACATGTTCCATTACCCCATCCGAGTAGCGGATGCGCTGGAATGCCCGCCCGCTTCTTAAAAAATCTCATTTTTAACAATTGTGTATCTTCATTTTCAACAAATTTCGGGAACTTTTAAAGAGAGACCCGATGCACCGCAGGTTTTCAGGTGGTTCATCACGCCGGGTAAAGTTCACATCCATTGATTGGCCATATTAACTTGTTCGAATACTTTAGCTTGCTCTACTACGTAATCGTTGCTGGTTATTCCCCCTCTCGTTTCAATGTAATTTTTGTATTTTATTTTTCAGCAGGTGTGCTGCCATTTTTCATACTTAATTTAGGGTTTTCCATCGTAAAGTTCGATGGGTGAATGCTTTTATGTGTTGAAATTATAGGAAGCCTTTGTTCTCTGATTACGAGAATGTTTTAATTACTTTAATTATTGATTATTGATTTTTGTTAACCTTTTCTTTTTAAATATCAGTTGCTTAATTTATGTATATTATTTGTAATTTCAATTATTAACGGTGATCATGATAGTAGTTTCTGGGTAGTTGGAAAGATTTTGGAATTGACAATCACAGATTTAATTTAGATATTACATATTTTCGATTAGAGAAATATTTCGTTTTTAGCTGGACAATTAACTAAAATAATAATGAAATAATCCAAAGTGTGGAAGAAGTTTCTATAAGGTTATAAGGTAATTTTGTAGAAAAGTGTATTATAAGTTATTATAGATTGAAGATAAAATAAATGTCAATTTGATCATGGATTTTGTTATAATTACAGTTTAAGTTTACCTATTTTATAGAGTTGATTTTATTTTTGTAAGAATGGAAGCACACCTGTTTCTATATTTATTTTATAATTATTTCGTATTGGTAAACAATTGGCATGTGCTTTTTGAAAGTGCTGCCCACCGTTTTTGAGTACTAACCCCGGCTTAGCGTTTTAAACTGAATAATTTTGAACCCTAGATCCTCCACCCCAGTGAAGTTTTTTGGGTGGTCGAGTAGGTAGCCCAAAAAAAACGTAACTCCAAATTTATATTGGTTTCCCCGCCTAGCATTTAGTCCCTTAGACATTGCACGTTGCGTAATTCTCCATTGACTTACTCTCTAACTATAAAGACTATATCTAATCCGACACTGTTTGTATTTGCAGTGGAGAACATGGATTTGAGGTCCTCCAACGATTTACTGGTCCAGCCCCAGGCCCAGTCCCAGGCGGCTGTGGAGCCCGAGGACGAGGGCGATGACTTCGACAAGCTGAAGGCAGCTCGCGAGAAAGAGAAGCTGGTGCGGCAGCAAAAGAACCTGGCGCGCACTATTAGTACCGCACCCGGTATGGATCCCACGGCTGTGCCGATGGTCCCCATGATCCCAGTGGCCGTGGCCGTACCTCCAGCGAATATTCCGTCGGTTCCCTCCAGTGCCGATCTCCTGGGCGGCGGAGAACTCCACTCCAGCTCAACCATGAAGTCGGAGGATGCCGTCAATGGCAGTTGAACACACCTAGTATTTTGATTCGTAAATTTACCTAGGCTAAGAGTAGTGCATTATTTAATTATTTAATTAATTACCTTAGCTGCTTAGCTAAAACGATACCTATATACACCATAAGTATATCGCCGCTGACATTGAAAATACGCAGAGTAAGAGTGACCAACGGACAGTCTAAGATGAATGCTCATAACGTCTCAAGGAGCTTGAGTGAGGATGAAGGACCTAATTAACGCAGTTAAGAACACAAATACTAATATCTAAGTAGAAAGTTTTTTGAATTTTACAAATATAAGTTCTTTTGTAAATGGCTAAAGTGACTTACCAAATAAAAAGTTAATGGCCTTAAGAAAATAAAAGAAAAAACAACAGAACCCGTTGCATTTTTTTACTTTTTAGACAGAAGAAAATAAACAAGTTACATATAAATAAAATGTATAATAACAAGCAAAGAAACTAACTTCGGAAAGCCGAAGTTTACAGAACCTTGCAGTTTTCTAAAGCTTAGTACGCAGATGCTCGAAAAGTGTTCCCAAGCATTGAGTCAAAACGAGAGGTCAATAGTCACCCTCTCGCTCTCTCACACTGCTTTGGAACACTTTTCGAGCATCTGCGTACAGACCTTAAACTAGAAAAGGCATAACTAAACCAAAATTGCATATATTTCAAATCGAAATTTCGAAATTTTAATGATAAGAATATTAATAATAATTTTAACCCCTTAATTTGGAAAAGTAGACACATTTTTTTTCGGATATTTTTCAATATTTAGATTGTAATTAATTAAGAGTTATATGCCGAATTGAAAAATATACGGCTATTGGCTATTACTTTCTTTTTGGCTATAAGAGGCTGCCAAGAAACATCAAATATATTCGTTACGGAACTGTTTAATAGTGAACTGGAACCAGTGTCGGCCACCATCCCTGGTTGGTACATGCCTTTGCCAGCCCTGGTCTTCTCGCACAAACAGAGTTGTCTATCAAAACAAAACAAAAAGTGATTTTTTAAATGATTCGTAAACATGACGACGTGCCTCTCAGAAACAGAGGCCGCCAACGGATTAATTTGGCAACGATGGTGTCGCCTGTGCGCCAAGGATCATCCACAGAACCGGAATGTATACTCCCGTGAGGGGGAAACGCAGTCCTGGACGAGTATGCTGGCGATGACCATCGGCAAATACTTTTGGGTGGATGTAACTATTATTTATTTACAAATTAAAAGGGTTCTTTAAGTAAACAATAATTGTCAGATCAAACAGGAAGACGAGCTGAGCAATTACCTGTGTCTCGAGTGCTTCACTATGATGGAGTGCCTCATGGAATTCTCGGAGAGAGTTCGAAAAGTGCAAACCCTTTTCAACAGGCTGCAGACGACAATAAAGCCGGGAATTTCTGTGAACTATGAAGAGCTAAGACAGGATTGTGGCTTGGTGGATAATAGTTGGAAGCATCTGATGTCCCGGGCGGTAGAGCAGCCTCCTCCTAAGAAAGTAGTAGAGGAAATTGTATTTGAAGAGCCACAAGCCGCCGCTGAAGAGCCGGAGGAATTCTTAGAGGAATCGGTAGATATCATAGAGGAGGAGTTGCAGTCGATGGAGATCCAAACTGTAGAGAAGGAGGTGGAACTGCAGGAGGCCCCCGTTTGCATAGAGGATGTGAAACCCATACCCGATGAAGAAGAATTCGTCGATGAATCTCAAATAATCGAGGAAACATACAACATCGAAGCCTACGAAGAAACCGCACAAGAGCAAGGCTCTCAAGAGGAATCCCAGAAACTAGAGCCTAATGCAAAGCTTAGCGAGGAGCCTCAGGATACCGAAGAGGAAGATTTCTCCACCGAGAATCTCGTAGAGGAGGACGACGAACCCGCCATCTACAAGTGCAGCATCTGCAGCAAGCCCTACAAGAAGCCAAAGGCCTACAAGCGACACATGGTGGACGTGCACAACGTTGTGGCAGTGGACTTGCCCCAGCTGGAGTGCAACCAGTGCGGCATAGACTTCCCCACGGCCAGCCAACTCCACGTCCACTATCGCTCCCATCTGCCTGCCAAAGTCAAGACGGGCAACTGCTGTCCGCACTGCGAGAAGCAATTCACCACGCCGGGCACACTCAAGCGGCACGTGGAGGGCGTTCACAAGGGAATCAAGCCCTTTGTGTGCGACCTCTGCGGCAAGGGCTTCAAGTACATCACTGGGCTCAAGGATCACAAGCTGGTCCACACCGACGAGTGTCCCTTCGAGTGCCCTGTGTGCCAGCGATGCTTTAAGAACAAGGCCAGATTAAAGGTAACTGAGCAGAAAGTGCTGTATAATTTATATATGGTCATAAGGTCTAGGTCTTACCAAGAGAGTCACTTTTTAATCCAAACCTTTTCCAGATCCATTCGGACACGCACAGCGCCAACATCTACGAGTGCAGCATATGCGGCATGAAGCTGAAGACCCGGCGCACCTTCAACAAACACAAGTTGGTTCACTCGGACGAAAGGCAGTACAAGTGTGATGTGTGTGGATCGGCATTCAAGCGAAGCAAGACGTTGAAGGCGCATCTCATCCTGCACACGGGCATCCGGCCGTACAAGTGTAACTTCTGCGGCAGGGAATTCTCCAATGGCTCCAACTGTCGATCGCACAAGCGTCAGTCGCATCCCAAGGAGCTGGCCGAGGAGGAATCGCGAGGGGTTTCGCGATCCACACTGCTGCCAATGTTGGAGGAACTGACCAAGGCGTAAGTTTTGAGAAAGCCTTTCAGAAACATTTATTACAAATTAATTTAATTTCAGTTCCAAGCTCATCAAAACACCTGCCAAGCCCAGCAAAACGAGGGGCAATATGCCGAAAGCTGCGCCTGTTAAAAAATCTGCGATTGCCACCGAGTCTCCCGCAAAGGACACCGATGGCGCCATTCTCTACGAGATCGTCGAAGAGCTGGACTACACCTAAGTATTTGAATAAACTTTAAATATAATCAAATATGCATTTACAAGGTTCCTTTCTTGGTTTATTCACATTTCAAGTTTATTCCTTAAGAGCTAGTTTACATTTTGAGGGCTTAGTTTTGGAAATCTTAAATGCTCGAGACAGGCAGCGGGAAGTCGAAAAACATATTAAACTTAGGCGAAACTATATCGAATACATAAATCACAAGGCAATCATGGAATTTCGAAAACCATATTCATAATAAATAACAAAGATTGTTAACAACAGTCCCGAATAGACTTTGGAATGTGTTCAAGAAGCTTAGAACTGTCCTTAGATGCTCTTTAAAGCGATTAGAGTGATATGGAATCGGCAATTCACATTTAAAATACAAGGAAAATCCGCTGGACACACTTAACAAAGATCACATATTGGGGGATGGACAACATACGATTACATTTACATAGTTTTAAGTTTGGTAGGATGGGTCGATTTATAGGAAAAACAATAAATACAGAAATTCAGAAAGTTATCTATGATATTTGAGCAATATTTGGGAACGTTCAGCTTAATTAGTTAATTTTAAACACTGCATCATGGCAAATACAAGAACATTTAAAAGCATACCTTGCTTTTAGTCAGGGGTGCCACAGAAATTGCTAAACACTTTAAATTATTTAGAAAAAGGTGTCTGAAAGTATGCAAATCCAAATCAAATTCCGAATCAACAGCGATTTCTGTGGAATCCCTGATAAAATAGAGTTTGTTGTAGCTATAGATTTCACGCTGCATTCCAAGATTCTTTGCATAAACCGACCCCATCGTATGTTGGGAGTATTATTACACTTAAGACCGACCTACATTTAGACAAGTTGAGCTTATATGTTACAGCTAAAATGTACAAATTTCACTAAATACACATAGAGCAAAGCGAGTAAAACTGTGTACGCTGCTCCTAGCTCCTGCCTAGCTGCTGTGGATGATCAGCCTAACTGAATCCCCGCCGCAGGGCGCAGAAGAGCAGGAGAGCAGCGCTGATAATTATGGCCACGGAACTGGAGAGCTTGCTGCCCGCTCCACAGGCGAGGTTGTCGCGGGGATACTTGTTGAGGGGATCGGGCTCCTCGCCCGGCCGGCACTGCTTGCCCTGGGCGGCGAACTGCGCTCCGCAAAGCTCGTGACACGGCGGACACATTATGGCGCCCTTGTGCAGCCATCCGTTGGCCGCGATCCGAATGGAAAGCTTTTGGCCTGGGAAGGAGCACTTGTAGCTGTAGTTGCCCACCAGGATGTGCAGTCTGCCATCGAAGCAGTCGTACTTGTAGCACCCGCTGCCCCAGTGCTGCCACTCGCGCGTCTGGTGGCAGGAGCGCTCCTCCCACATGGACTCGCTGTGGTCGAAGCACTTGGCACCATCGCCGTAGCTCTCCAGCGCGAAGTTTTTCTCGGGCTCTGTGAATGGGAAATGAGTTAGCAAAGTAGTTCCAGTTTTGAAAGTTCTACTAGACTTTTCCTACTTGGATTATTCTCTGTGAAACGACAATGGGAGCCCCGCACTATCACGTTCTTGCTGCGCCATGTGAACTCCTGGATGTAGGGACAATGGTCGGCCAGCGAGACGGATCCGCCATAGAAGCCCTCCTCGCCATCCTTCACATGGTTCAGGCTGTCAAAGTTCTGGTAGCTCTTGGGCAGCTCGAACTCGTGACGGATGAGATTGCACAAGGCCACCGAGTTGCGGTCGTCTGTGCACTCGGTCTGGAGAGGATCCTGCTTGACCTTCGAGCAAAACGGATGTATAGAGCGGCCCCTTTTTTTGGAAAAAAGCTTAGTTAGACTGATACAAGGGGAACCCATCTCCCATTGCCCACCTGGCATGATTCATCTGTATCCAATCCTTGCAGCTTCGCATCGCGAACGCACAGCCCAGATTCTTGCCCCAGGTGAGCGGCGTGGCCATGGAGTAGTTGGCCCTATACCAGCCAGAGTCCTCCATTAGGGCGAGGGTGATGCGCGAGAAGACCGGCGACTGTGTGTGCGTGCCAGTCATGGCCTCGTTCTCGAGGATACGCTTCTCCCAGTGGGTCAGGGCGGTGCCCTCGCCCCCCTGATCCTCTAGCTCAGCGCCCTCCAGCTTGTCACAGCCGAAATGGGCACGTACCTCGGCCACCACGCGCGGCGTGACCATCATGTCCACCACCTTGTTGACATGGCCACCACGCACAGACCAGTTCTCTCGCACCACCTTGCGAATGGTGTCATTGCTCCACTGATGGATCTGCAGTCTGAGAGAAGGCAATGTTGTGGATGATGAGGATCAGAAGTGGATTCTTAAATACTTACTTTTCATTCAGGTACGGCTTGCCAGTGTCCGACTTTCGGGGCGTCCGGGGCTTCCCTTCGTCATCCCTGAAAAAGGCGTACAGACTCACGGAAAAGCCCAACGCATGCAGGATCTCATGCTTGACGGTGGAGATCAGCGTCTGCAGTTCCTGCGGCTTGGTGCTTATGCTCTCCGGACACAGATTGGCATGGCCTGCGATCGGACGGTCCAGGGCCGCCTCCTGCTGACAGTGGGCCGCATAGGCCACCGTCAGGCCCTTGAAGCACCTCTGCGTCTGTCTGGCGGACACATAGAATACGAAATCCGCGTTCTCTATACCATCTCCCGGTTGCGTGTTGCTATCGATCCTGCAGTTCTGACCGGTGGCATTGCACACGCGACAGACCTGTGAAAGGGAGTTTAAAAAATATTAAAATATTATATAAAACCTGGTTTTTTTCTCCCTATTAAAACCATATTTTTTCAAGTGCTTTGTGATTGCTCTTTTTATGCGTAAACCCGTTTGCAACTCAACAAGTTATTTATTTAAGCAGCAGGTATTTTATTCAAGGCCTTTCTTGTAAATAATAGTTATTAAGAATGGGGTGCCATAGGAGCTTTCCTTAAGAATTTCTGCTCAATTACATTTAATGGCAAATTTAAATATTAATTGGGGTTCTGGGGACACCTGGCCTCGGTTCGGGATACTCACATCCAAGTGCTCGTTCGGAACCTGGACTTCGCCGCACATGGTCGTCGCCTTGCAATGGTCGATGCAGTGGGTGTGGCCGTTCTTCACGTACACCTGGGTGCTGTCGCACTTCCTGGAAACAAAGGCATAGTGCAAAACACATGAATAATTAATATGTTTTCGGTTGTTGTCTTTGGCAGGACCCACCTATTCAGGCGAATAACGCCCTTGGTCTCTCGCACCATCAGCGCCTGTTCCCAGAACTGCACGGCCTCCGGCAACACGGTGTCCTGGAGGGAGGTAAGGTTTAAATCAAATTCTTCAGCTCGTCGGCCAAGAAATGTCAACTCACATTTATTAAATTAAATTTCTCCTCCTCCAGCCTGGCAGCAAGTGGTTGGGCAATGGAATAATAGGAATATAGTTGTTTATTAGTTCTCGGAATTTACATGACAAAAGGATTGGTGTCAACATCTCAAAAGCATCTTGAGGAGGCGGCAAGCCAATTGCTGACAGAAGGTAAGTACATATTTCCGAGAAATCCGAGCATTCGTTTGTGTTGCTGCGTTTGTTTATGACAAATAAAATACCTTGGCAACTAAATTAAATTACGTGTTTTCCCGGCTTTATGTCTGGATTTATGATTTTGTAAGCAAACTTTGTTTGCAATTTGTATGGTTTCTTAAAGACAAACTTTTAATTCAGAGAAAAATGATTCTAACTTTGAAAAGTTTGTAAATATTACTGGGAATTATTAAAGTAAAGTTTAAACTTTCAGTTTAAAACGTAGTTCGACCATAAAGAAAATCATTTATGGGAGTTTCACGGATGAACTTGTCTTTTACGGGTGAATTCATGATTTTACTTTATTTTTCATGCTTGAATTCATGGGTGAATAAACTTTATGTCTTAATTTATGGGCTTTCTCAGCTAATTTGAATTAATAATTATTTTATGGCGTTAAGCAAATGGGAGTAATAAGCTCCTTAACCAAAAATGAAACTACTCTTGTGAAAATATTCATTAAAAATGCTTTAAACCCCACTTATGTATCTCTTTTAGCTCTAAACCTTAAGCTTATAATCCAATTACGAAAACGAATTAAGGAAGTAAAATCCCATTACATATTTTCTTAACAACTTTACATATCATTGCCACTAGATATTTGTCAACAACTGTCCATGTCGCTTAGCAGCTAATTGTGGGCCTGTTAGCACCTGTTTGAGTCACTTATTTGCGGCTAAATTATTCATCGAAACGAAACGATACGAAGCCCAAAATTAAAGCCAAGTGTAGCCAAGTTGGTAGAGTTAACTCTCCGCTTTCCTGCTGACCTTGCCCGCCGCCAATCGATCGCGTGGATCGATCTGACCATGTGGATGGTGGATGGAGCAATCGATGGGGCTGGAACTCGGTCTGGGACTGGGGTAACCTTAGGAGACACCTCGGCCCACTGTGTTTGATTGGGACAAATTGCACACGCACACACACACACACCGCGCACACCTCTAACCAATTTTGGGCCCAAAGTGTTACTCAACCCCAGAGCGGCGAGCGGCGGTAACGGTGCATGGCCAAATGGCCAAAACGGTTCGGAGAGTGAGCTGTTTCTCGCTTGTGCGCGGCTTTATGTTAACTTGACATTCGGCCAAGTCAAATTGTAAACTGTTTTGCTGTCTGCTTGGCTGGCTGCCATTAAAGTGCAATTAAAGCCAATTTTTTTGTTAGCTGGAGCAGAGATTTACACTTGGAAAAAGCGTGAATATATAAAATATAAACTTTAAAAAACTCTTAAAAGGCCGACTTCACTTGCTTTAAATTTGTACATGCTTTTGTTGATAAAATATTAATAATAATATATGAATTATATATTTCTCCGAGTGTTCCTATGACTGGAACTCCACTCACCTGTAGACGGAATCGTCGTAGACCAGGAGAATGCGCAGCGGCTGCTCGGCGGCGACGCTGCGCCGGCGCACGCTATGCCTGGCTGAATCCGTATCTCCGGCGGCGTCATCATCGCCATCAGCCAGTTGGATGCGCACGCCATGGACGACCTATAAAACGGAAGATGGACAGATGATGAGATATTTATAGTAGATAGTTAAGGCAAAAGGAAAGGGAGAGTGTGCAGCGAAGAAATCAAGAAATCACTCAGCGGAGCTTAAACGAAAGCGAAATTTTCGTTGTTAACTATTAAATGACGACATCTAGTCAGACAAAGGCCACACAAAAGTAACATAAAAAGGCAGCTCCAACGACGGTAATTGGTCCGTACAAATTGCAGGGAAATTAAATATAAATTGCCCGCCAAAATGTCGAACGATTGGCACATCGAAATGTCAATGATTGTGCGGGGGCCCAGGCCCAGGCCCAGCTTATTTTGTTTTATTTTCGGGGTTTCGGTTTTTAATTCGGCCCATTGTTTCGCCTCTCGCATTGTGCAATGTGTGCCAATTATTAGGAATAAATTAGATGTCTTCGTTGAATATGCATGGCGGCCTTTGGATGCTGCACAGATAGCTTATCTGCCGACAGGCAGGCAGAGCACTTGACACTCATCAGCATAAATTTGTCGCCGACGTCTCAACATCATCTCGCAGATGATATACATTACGCCCGAGTGCAGATAAAATATGCTAAAAATATGCTGCAAATAAACTTATCAACTGTGTTCGATAAAGGCCGTCTGCCCTGCCTCCTTTCAAGAACGGAAAATGGTCTTAAAAGGCTCTTACCAGGGCTCAGAGTCCTGTCAAATTGGATTCTTAAATTGGCCAATTTTCAAGGCAGTAATTGAAGTCAATTTCTTTTGCTATTTCTTTTTTATTTATTTTAGGTACTTGTAGCTTTGATTTGTAAAAAATTACCCCGTAAAATCAAAATATAATGGGAGTATTGGAAGCAAAAATAAAAATACGAATATATTATACTAAACAACAGAACACAACAATTTTAAAATCTTTCCTGTATAAATTAAGGCTGCAATAAAGTCTTCTTAATAAAAGATTTTTTTTTTAATTACTTTTAAGGGATTTCAACCATTTTCTCAACAATAATAATACTTCTTTAACATATAAATTCTTACAACTTTGTTTTTCGGTTTATTTTTCATGCATTTATATTTTTTTCTAGCCTTAGGTTATTTCTTAAATCCATTAAAGGCAACACTGATGTAGCCCCCCTCAGTGGTGGTGTTGGCAAAAGTACATGCAGAACAAGTATCTTGGGCTTGAAAAAATAAAGAGCAGTCATCAAAAGAGTACCTATGATGTATTATATAAAAGACGAGACAGCTTTGACAAAGGCAATGGAAATGGAAATGATAATAAAGCTAATTTGCACACAAGAACTGAATTGGCAGACAGCTTAGTCGCCTTAATTGATGGAGCACCATGTGTCCCTGCTTCGCCTCGAAGGCGATGTCGTGGGAAGTGGTTCTCGAGGTGTTCTCACTATATAAGTGGACTCCGTAACTGCCGCTAAATGGCAATTCGAGACACCTGCACGAACGAACCCGCGGTGTAAAAATTCCTATTTATCCAAGAACAACAATAGTTGTGGCAATCGCGGGATCTGACAAAAGAGTTTGGCATTGAAATGAGCTGAGCAAACAGCGGCGGCGTGGCTGGTGGTGGTTCCAGCGAAGTGACGAGGGTTTCCACTCCAAGCCCCGAGATTTATCTTGAATCCATCATCAAAGTCATCGAAGCTTTAATGACTTGGGATCAGCAATGCACGGGGGAAACAGTATCATGACATGACAATATCTATTTGTCGTCGTTTCTGTGATTTCTCAACGTCATTGTTTACATTTCAAATAACATTTGGTAAATAAATTAATTCCAAGAAATTATTTTAAGTTTACTAAAAAAATAATGTAATTAAAGGGCTTAATTTGGGTATCAATATTTAATTAAAAACGTTTAAGTATTATTACTCATTGCCTTTTACTCTGTGTTAAGATCAACCGAGTGTCATTAGACTTCCTATCACGTGCGTGGATAATGTGCTTTATCATTTCCGAGATGGGACAACGCCCTGTCAGTGTCATCTGCAGTTGAGATAAGTAATCTAAGCTCCGGCCATCAAAGAGATGTATCAACCAAATGCGGCAATAATCGTGACAACGACCCTCGAAAAAAATATACATAAGCAACATAATGTACGATCTTCACATTGATCGTGCCCAACTTGGGGCAACATGATCCCCCCTGGGAGCATGGCCCCTCCTCTGCGGTCGAGTGCATTGAAAAAGCGTTTGAAAAACCGCACAAATTACAAATCATCTGCGAAACGTTTGGCAGGTGAAAGATGATGACGCACAATACCATTTAGACGGGCAGCTGGATGCGTTTGCTGTCATCGGAGGGGATTGGCTTGAAGTCTTAGAGAGGTATCCCCTCCTCGTATATAGCGGTGTCAATATCTTTGCGGCATTAATGCAACCCAAATGCATTGTGATGGGAACCGTTAACCACTGAGTGACTGCATTTATTAATGGACACGGTGTATTTATAATGGCCAAATCTGGCATTTATGGCAACATCATTAGTCAAGTAAAAATGCATTTAATTGATTTTTTAATGACTTATTTGGTGGCTAAAAATCATGGTTGAGACAATGGGGTTTCTTTAAATATTTAAATAAGTTTAGTTCGGAGCTGGAGTTTGTTATAATTATATAAATGAATCGAGAAATTTATTAGTAAAAGGAACCACAGGATGTTAGTTAATCCCAATTTTCTATAAACGTTTTTAAAGCCACTCACAAATGACAATCACACCTGTCCATATTTGGTATAGAGGTATTGTGAATTGCCTTTCGATAATAAATTATTTCATTGCCATTTTGTTAAAGGCCGGCACTGAGATGCGACTTTGGCAATGGACCCCAGACGAAGACGAGGTCTTAGCCAAACTGCCAGTAGATCATGGGCAATATGGTCTACACATCACTTGGTACATCAACAAGAGCCCTGCCATGCAAATGGTTCTGTTTTTAAGACAGTCTCGCAGTCTTAGTTCAATATATTTTTTATTTAACATTAAATTAATGATAAAACAGCTTAATTCAATTCAACAAATCTCATTTATTTGGTAAATCATCATTAAAAAGCAATTACAAAACCTCAAATGCAATAAAATGGCTTGCACTGGCCTCATAATACAACATTTCAGTAGTAAACGGAGTAATGATCAGGTCGCAGCATATATATTTATATTTGTTTTGGGTCCATATCTTTGGCTATAATATTGTGAGTAATTTTCCCGGACTGGGAGTTTTTAAAGAGAAAAGTTTGAGAGAAAAGTTATCTGATGTGTCATTAAACTCAACTTAAATTAAAATTAAAAAGGAAATCATTCTTTGTTTTATAATGTATATAAGAAGAGCTCCCCCTAAATTTTAAATAGAAAACCAATTACGATTTGTTAAGTGTTCATGTCATCACAAATTATAGACAATTAAAATGAAATTAAGAAACTGAACTATCACGGATACGCCACGCTTCAAAATTTCAGTAATAAACAAAACCATGATCAGATCACTCGCCATTTATATGTGTCTATTTTGGCTAAATAAGCACGTAGGAAAAAATATTTTACAAAGAGCAACTGAGGTCTAAATATTTCTTCCTAGGTATTCGGCTCCTATATACAAATTTAATGCCCTGACATGTGAAGTTCGACCTCCGGAATTGGATATGATCAAGCAGTGCAACATCAAGGCAATCGATCGAATGCACAATATGATGAATGTTGAAGGCCTTTTAAATAAAACCATATCAGAGGTAACTAAAAGAACCAACAGGAAATTCCCTGGATATAAAAAGTAATCCCTATTCCAGCTTGTGATCCATTTCAAGATGGTTAAACGTGAAAGTGGCGGTTGGCATCCGTTTATGTACGACATGAAGGTTGACATATGCAAGTTCTTTAAGAACCCCAGAAAGTTTTTTATTCCAAATTTAATATATTCATTTATCAAGCCTTTTACAAATGTCAATCACACGTGCCCATATATGGTAGGTCTATGGATATATCCTCGGAAGATAAATATTATATTTAATAATATTATAAATATGTTTTAAGGGTGGCACTTATGTGAGTCTCTTGCATTTGACACTCGATGAAGACAGCATTATGGCCAAGTTTCCGGTAGATCATGGACAATATGGCCTACACACTATTTGGTACGTCAACCAAATCATTGGACTAAGTATTAATAGTTCTGTTTTGTTTTTTAAGTGATGAACACCTATATATTTTGATTGAATTAACCTGAACCCTTAATTCGTATCCAAACATTAAAATTATTGATGATTGCATATATTATTTTTAATTCATGATAACAAAGGGTTCAATGAGTGAATAAATATAAAAATTACAAGACAAAACATTTTTTAAGATTCTATCGTTTATACGTTTACGGTTAAATTATAAAGCAACCTACAGGATAAATCCCTTTTTTGCTCAACAATTTATTTTGGCCACAAGCATACCGGCGGCCGTCACTTGGGCTTATTCAATCGGTGACTTAAATTAAAATTAAAAAAGAAATCAATAAAAGCAGGGCTCCCTCTAACTCTCAATTAGAAGACCAATAACGATTTGCAAAGTACTCATGTCATCAGAAGTTATATACAATTAAAAAGAAATTAACAAACTGAACTATCACGGTTACGCCACGCTCCGAAATTTCAGTTATTAACGAAACCATGATCAGATCACTAGCCATTTATATGTGTCTATTTTGCCTAAATAACCTGAATAATAACCACGTAGGAAAACAATCTTACAAAGAGAATCTGAGGATTAAAACTATATTTTTTTCCAAGGTATACGGCTCCTATAAATTTAATGCTCTGAGATGTGATGTTCGTGCTCCGGAATTGGGTATAATTAAGCAGTGCAACATCAAAGCAATCGATCGAAAGCACAATATGATCAATATCGAAGCCTTTTTAAACAAAACCATATCAGAGGTAAGTGAAGGAATCAACAGGAAATTCCCTGGATATAACAATTAAACCCTATTCCAGTTTGCGATCCATTTCAAGATGGTTAAACGTGAAAGTGGCGGTTGGCATCCGTTTATGTACGACATGAAGGTGGACATATGCAAGTTCTTCCAGAATCCCAGAAAGTTTTTTATTCCAAATTTTATATATTCATTTATTAAGCCTTTTACAAATGTCAATCACACCTGCCCATATATGGTAGGTCTAATTCTTTATGGTCGCAAGATAAATATTATATTTAATTATATTTAATTATTTTTTAAGGCAGGCTCTGATATGAGTCTCGTGCATTGGAGCCCGGATGAAGATAGCGTTATAGCCAAGTTTCCAGTAGATCATGGACAGTATGGCCTACACACCTTTTGGTACATTAACAAAATCATTGCACTAAATATTAACGGTTCTGTTTTGTTTTTTAAGTGATGAACGCCAATATAATTCGATTGAATTAACCTAAGCCCTTGATAGAATTTTCTATCGTTTATTTTTTAAGTCTTACGGTTAAATTAAAAAAAACAACCTACAGAAAAAATCACTTTTTTCCCACAACAATTAATGACATCACTGCCCTGGATGGACATGTTCCAGTTTACCATATTTTTGGCCACACTTTCTAAGCATACCGGCAGCCTGCACATGGGCTTATTCAATCGGTGATAAGACGTAATGCTCAACCGGCTTGCATACTAACACAGATTCAAGGGGCTAACAAATTTTTTCGGTTTGTGGGCCACATTCGAGCGTGTCCAGCGTTTTGGCCATGCGACTCACGTTTAATGCAGAAACGGTAACAATTCGAAGAGGCGAAAACGCGAAAAAAGCGCGGACCGGCTAAAGAAAAGCGAGGAGAAATGTTTGCTCGCTGTTTGCCACAGTTGGCTGCGCCTGCGACTGCCCAATCACCTCCCGTATTTACTTTTAAAGCAAACAAATAAGTGGCTGCGAAAAAAAAGCGAAACTGTGCTGGCGATTTCGTTTCAAAATATAAGCTAAGTCTATGTAAGAAATAACTGAAAGGAAACAGCTTGAAAGCCAATTTTTAATAGGGAGGAACTTGTTAAGTTTCCACTGAAATTTCATCAAATTATTAAATATTAAATCACTTGTTTTTTTCTGAAAATAGCTAAATTGGTAACACTGTTTGGCCAACTGCAAGCCACGCACATTGACGGGGATTACGAAGTGCCAACGCGCTTGGTTTGGTTTGGTTCGGTCTGTCCAGTTGCGCATGCTAATTTGGGCGCGGGAATCGATCATCGATGGCGGTTGAGTAATTATTTACGAGTGTGTCTCTTGCTCGGAGGCAGTCACTCCATTCATTCCGTCCGCCAGTCGCATTTCTGCGTCTTCATGTCACTCTTTTACACTCTCTTCCGCACAACTATGTTGCACAGAAACAAATAATCATAATTATTTTACGGTTGGGAAAATTCGAAGCTTGAAATCAAGATTGTAAAATCGGAAACAAGCAATTGGAGGGGAAAACATTTTTATTATGGTTTATTGTTGAAGATAGAGGAATTAGAAATTAGCAAAATAATGAACACCTTTCTGTACCTTTCTTTATTAGGAATAAATAATTTTTCAATGTCGATTTAAAATGATTTATTATTTTGATATCAAACTCTGAATGAAAATATTCAAAGGCGTACACAAAATATATTTTATTCCCCCTTTAATAGCGTGTTTATGAATATCAATCTATTAATCATTTTATCTTATTTCAATGAAGCAATGCAGCTGAATTGATTAAAAGCTAATAAATATTCATGGGTTCATTGGATTGAAATAACAAAGGGATTAGCATAGACGCCGTATTGTGTTGATATTAAATAATATAATCAGCCCTGTTCCCCTTTTTCAATAACCTAATTTTAAGATTGGATGCTAATAACTACATTAACCTTGATCTAGAGATTGGCAATAAGGGTATTTCCAGATTTTTTAAGATTATTAATAAAATTTGTTTACAGTTTTTAACATTATATTTATACACGCACTGAAACATTCGTACCATGGTACCATCAATTGTGTGTTTATTTACGTTATATTAAATCTACAAAATACAAGATGAGTACAAAATTTTCTCCCACTTTAAGTGTATTTTTCGAGTGTACTTTTCCAGCTGACTGTCACCTGCGTTCAACGCTCGCTCAAGTTCGGCAGATCAATCGAAGTCGCTTTGCTTTCAATCGAGCGTTTGCTTTGGGGCTTTCACTTTCGTTTGGGGCCGCCACTCTCAATCTTGGATTCTCTGGAGCGGCTCTGCTGCTCTTTTCTATCTCATTTTTGCTCTTATTGCTCTTATTCATAATTATTTTTCCATTTTTTGTTGTAATATTTACCAAGCCGGGTTCGCCGATGGCTATTTTGCATGCTGCGCCACTTTTGTAGCGCTTTATTGGCTCTCCTCCGTTTGTCGGTCTCTGACTCATCTGTTCGCTGAATACTGATTATTTTTACTCAATTCGTTCGTTACCTCACAGTTTGACCGCAAAACGAAAAACATAAAAAGAGGCTATATTACCTAATTGAAAATATGAACTGCAGCTAATCTGATGACCGGGATCAGTCGGGATCAGCCGGAAAATCAGCATCTAGTCAAGTGGCACCATTTACGCCGCAAACTCAGATGTACTCAATTGGTCAGCAAATTGAATAATTGCATTAACTGGAACTAAAAAGTGTCACGATAACGTATAGAGCGAACAGAGCTCGCAATAAATTGATGAAAATCCAGCAAATTTATGTGTCGCATTCAGCTGGAAAATTCCCATTAATTTATTTTTACATTATTTAATCTGGACCAAAGAGACCAAACACATGAAATAATACAAATAATAAATAAAATCGCAATGGATTGAAGAAGTGTGAAGTGAATAATAAAAAATATAAAGAAGTATGAATATAGTAAAAGGTATTTAAAAAAGCATATTCATATTTATTCATCAGATTATCATCATTGGTTTATTATTGTATACAAAATTGTGTAATCAAACAGCTTGTAAAGTTCCTTGAATTTACGTTATAGTAAAAAGCTTGTAAAATTCATAGAATTTTCACCTGCACGAAGTCCATTAATGCAGTTTAATCGAGTTATCTGGGCAACCCATTAAACAAGCCTTTCTATAAATAAATCTTTTTAAATGGAAAAAGCCCTGATAAATAATTCATTTCTTGATTTTAACGTGACACATAATCCGCCTTTCTTTAGAAACTATGAGAATGCCTAATTAGTTCGTAATTCAATTAACAGGCACGTTTTGTACAGACCATTGAATTTGCAATCTGCGAATGGCACGTTGTACTTCATGATAGTGAAATTTAATTCCTATTTGCAGTCGAAGATGCCAAGGATTGGAGCCAAAGTGCAGTGAGATATTTAGGGGAAAATGGTTTGAAATAAATACTATTTTAATAGTCAATAAATAAGCCATAAATAATGTTTTTTTTTTTTTAGGTCCAAGCTTTTAAAATGCGCCTATGTAGCAAAAACAATATTCCCCTGAATAAACCGAAGGCACAATACTTATTATTTTATTTCCTAAAATAAGCAGCGAACATTTTTGCATAATTTTCGACATTAAAATTGGTCTTCGTACAATAAAAAGCATAATTTTAAAAAATATTTCTGTATTCCTTGCTTAAATGCCCAAAGATGCCCTACTGTACCATGTGCTGGGGTCTTAAAGGGCTTATGCAAGGATCCCCGCCCCATTCGACCCATGAGCTCTTCCTGATGAAGACACTTGTTTGCTCTTCGCGCTGGCCACATGCCGGACTTTTGTTTCAAAAGCGTTTCGTTTAATGGCCCTGAAGCAGCATTCGTCAGTCAGCCAACTTGGCCAACGTTGCGTTCGTACGGTCGACTCTCGGATAAACGTGTTTCCTTCAACTCAACGCAGCGGAGATAAATTCCAGATTTTTACTTGCCGGCTGATACGTCTAGCCATTTGTCTATTTGCGGCGATTACCTCCGCTACCCAGTTGGCACTGGTAGCCATGGTAACTACTCTTTCTGCTCATATTAGCTGCCTGCTGCTGCTGCTGCTGTTGCTTTCAGCATTTATAATTGAATGAATAAAACGGAAGGCAGCTGCAACTGCGAAACGTATTTCTCACTTTCTAGTAATAAACGCCAGAGTGAAACAGAGCTTTCTGTAGAATACAGAAACTACATTTCCTATTACTAGTTAAAATGTGTATTAGGAATCTAGGATTTCCCAGAACTTTGTGTGTAAAAAAACTCCAGATTTTTATTTATATTTAACTATTTAAGTGCTTATGTGGAAATTCCATATTGTTTTTCATTTTAAACTTTTACATACACTTACATATGTAGCTTCATAAATTTTCCATTTCAATAAATTTGATGAATGCCTAAGCTAAATCAAAATTGTATTTAAATTGCTTTTCGAAAGAATATCTGTACTTGAGTGGCTGCAGCTGAAGCTGCGTAAATCGCCAATTACACTTGCAATCCAATCAATGGGGTTGTCAGTCGCAAACTGTTCCACCTCCGCAATTTTCCATGAAAAAAGAAACCGGAAAATCCGCCTTCGTTTCCCTTTTCTTTTTATTCAGCATTTCCCCCTGCGAGGAAGAAGCTTCAAAGTTTCGTGAATGGCTTCTCCGCTGGCTCTGTTGCAACTTTTTTTATTTTTTCTACCTAGCAACTTGTTTGTTTAAAGTTTTGTTCCTCAAGTTGATAAATATTTAATCGTGAGGAATGGATGGGGGACACAACTGCTGCGGCATGGATAGACGGGTGTCCACTTAAAATGTAAATGGAAATACATGTTTGCAAAACAAATCGCTGATATGAATGCATTTGCATTTCGCATAAAAGGTTCCCATCGGTGGTTGCAGCCCCAGAGATTATGATTTGATTTGAGTTTGCCACTGAACAACAATGATTGAGACAATTGAAATGTTGCAATCGCCAAAACATTGGTAAAGAGATGAAGAAATATTTTTTTCAGGGGAAAAATTATATTTCAGGCAGTAATAATTCATTTAAATGGTTTGCCTCAATTTTGTATTAAAATTTTGTTGAATAAGCAAGAGAATTATATAGAACCCATTGCCATTTTAAATTTAGGTTCAGTTCATGTAACAAAGAAATAATTACAGCTTTGTTGGGTAATGTAAAATACTGTTCAATAACTATTCCAATAGTTTATATAATAACCTGTTGGTTATTAAAGTTAAATTAGAACCAAAATTATTTTCGTACTCCTGTATTTTATGGTTTTTCCACATTTTGGGCTTGCCCTTTCCAAACTTTTAAATTGGCAATTTTTTGGTGTGAACAAAACACTTTTAGCCCCGAGTGGAAAATCCGCTTAGTAGCGGGGGCAAAAATGTAGAGGAAAAAATTAATTTACTCCTTTTTTCTACGAAATTCTATTGTAAATTTAGAACGCCCTCCAGTTGCGCGTTTATCCAGTCAGCCGATTAGGGCAGTCTGCACGATTATAAAGTTCTAAAATATACAAAATAGTATATATAACTATAACTTTATTGGCGCAGAAATGATGAATTTTAGCTAAATTTGTTGGGTACATTAATTGATATTGCCTGTAATAACATTCATCTTAAAATTTAAAATTATTTAAGAAAATCTTATTTCTTTATTAAATTCACTTAAAATATATTTTTGTGATTATTTATTATTTTTAGGGATTCTATGTAAGAAGCATTGCAATTATTAGTAACACTTTATATTACAAAAAAGCATCACAAATAAATTAAATATACGGCGCTTCTGCTGGCCATCCCGGCTTAAGCTTAGGACTTATTTTAAGCTCCCTACAGTTTGGAGGTTTCAACAAATTTCCGCTGTAATTTTTAAGTGACCTTTATCCGCTTATCCGGTCAGTACAGTACGCGACATCGTTGTCAGTGCACGCACACTGACAACGTGACAAATGATTCAATTCGGTGCTTTTTACACATTACTGTTTCGTTGCTTTCTTCAATTTATATAAGTCTAATTAGAATTGAGTGCCTCGGCTTCAACTGGACCGGTATCTGCGGGGGATTTCGGGGTTACCAGGGTGCAAATCGGTCACTGGACTCTGCCCGCACTTATTTATTTATCCCGTCTGTTCGCGACAGGATGAGTTCAAGAGGCGGGCGACAGAAATTTTGCCTCGAAATGGAGACACAATCTGGCGGATTGTTTTCTGTTTTTTGCATTTACAACAGTTTAAGTTACAGATAATTCAATTAATTACTCGCCGGGCGACCTCGACAGCATCGTTAGCTATCGACAGACAGTCGCTGAATTAATTTTCCCCTGGCTGTCTGAGTTCACTTTTACTCGCGGAAGAAGGGGGAATCCAAAGTGGTTACTCGCTAATTAAGACTCTCTGGTTTAACGCAATTTATCCACAATGCTAAGGGTTTTAATTATTCGTGTGAGGTTGTCAAGTAGCAGGTGCAAATAAGTGCAATGTACAATGTACAATGTGCAACTTAATTATTCTGCGTCGCTAAGAGCAACCTTAATATTTTAAGATTTAATGTGTTAAAAATGGTTAGGAGAAGGGCAATTATGTTCCTAGTTCCAGAAAGAGACATTATTTTTCCAGCAATAAATTATTTTTCATCTGCAAAATAGTACCAGCTTGAAATTTAAGTTATTCAAGGATGACAAGTTTTTTGTTGACCTGAACAAAAACTTTCCCTATGAAAAATATCATTTAAGCCAGGAAAAACTAATAAAAGCTTACAATGACAAGTTTTATTTTGTGAAACTCCAAGAAATGGCAGCTACTCAAGGACGGAAACTTTCTGGGTTCTCAGAAGTAATAGTGTCCTGAAAGGTACGTTTTCTTTCCATAGATAAATTGATAACTGCTTTCCTTCAAGGAAACATGAGTTTCTAGAAATTGCAACTACACCGGGGAACGACTGTACTGCCACTCGGCAGTAATCATGTAAATTCCCCCCTTTTGCGCAATTGACTGCGACCTTTATTTGTGGCGACGCGCCAATTAAAATGCCGTTGATTGGAAAGCAGCAAGATACAAGTAAAAAATCCCCCCGGCAAGCCCGGCAAAAAAAGACAGTAAAGTCGAGTAAAACCAAGTGAGAACGGAGCAACAAGTTGGCGGACAGTGTCTGACATTAAACCTTAACTAGACTACTGGATCGTGGCTGCAGGTGGAGGCGGTTTGGTAACCACTGGTTGCCAGTTGCCAGTTGCCACTCGGCAGTTACCTGTTACCAGGTAATACCCATCGGCACAACATCAACCACATTGCACGGACTGAATCTGAGTCTGAATCTTGAATGCGCATATGATTATCCGGTGGAATTAGTCAATAAGCTGCGGTTGCCATTGCTTCGTTATTGTTTCTGTTTCTGTTTCTGATTCAATTTCAGTCTCTGATTCAGCTTCTGTTTCTGCTTTTTCATGAGAACGGCAAATTCGAGAGCGCAGCCTTAATGCCACACTAATTAGGCCGTTCCCCGAAAGCACCGATCAATTATAAATTTTCGGTGAAACCAGGACCAATTAGGAGCTGGCTCTAATGAGCATAAAGGACACAAACACTGGAGGGACACGTACCTATGAACACAGCAAAACAAGTTGGAAATTCGAACGCCCAAAGGCAACAATTCTGACGCTGTAATTGGGCTACATTTTAGAAATGTGTTTGTGTCTTTCCATGCTCTGACAGGTGTTTTCACTTATAAAATCATGTTGCATTTAATTAGGTCTGCAATGTAATCTGTAAAAACTTTTTTCTCATTTTCAGTAACATTTAATTTTATAAATTATTAATTGACAGCCAGATGCTAATTAAATTTATCCAATTGCATGGAAAATCTTTTCGGAAAATAATGAATTAATTTAAAATGAACACAGTTTATTTTTCCAACTTAAACAAATGTATGTATAATGTATGACCTTTACCATTATAATCAAATTTGTATGTTAATTAATCACCAAAAATTCGGGAGGAAAAATTTCTTCGTCTCGCTACTCAATTTATTATTTGCATGATTGAAATGACTGCTGGAAAATGTAAGCGAAAATCGATTTTTGGAAAAAGTTGCTCTTACAATGTTTTGTGCATGTATGAAGAATTAATTATGAAACATTTTAAGAATTTCTAAGCAAAATTTGACGCAACCCTTAACAATTTATTAAAGTTAAAATAAAATTCCAGATAATAATTTCAGTTACCCTTAAAACTTTTTAGTTTCAGCCTTTATTGTGGCTTCAATTTTCGAGGAAAGATTTAAAGTTTCATGAATAAAAAACCTTTCATAACAAAAATATTTCCGACATTCCAAAGAAATTCATGCGAAACCCCAGTACAGTGTTCAGCCCTTAATAAAAATCGATTTGATGAAAATAGTTGCGGTTCTTATGGCAGGTGAGCAAAGGTCCTGACTTTTTGGCATCGCCATCTTTCCAGGTCCTGAAATAGCCTTTTCCCAGATTTGTTTTTGTTTGGCAATTCGGTTGTTGTAGTTGCCAGGCAACAAATACGGAACGTCCATAAAATAAATGGGAAATAGGCAAGTCGAAGTGGGTATACTCTTGCGGTTTTATCATAAGGAAACGTTTCTCAGACAATCATAGGTTATAGTCCTCTGACTCTATTGATATGAAAGCTCTGCGAGTGATTTTTGGGTTTTATAAATCATTTAAAAACCAAAGATACTGGAACTAGATTTATAATTTTATGGATCTTCCTTAATCTTTAGAACTGAGGAAAACAGACAGACAGGGCTAGTTTGGCTCTTCTGTTGATAGGGATCAAGAAATCTAGGTTCGACAATGCCTCCTCCTGCTTAAAAGGGTATAACACAGCACACACTGAACCTGCCAATATGGCAGGTTTACTTCGTCGACTCATGGACTCTGGGACTCACCTCATGGGCCTTGGGATGCTGGTGCTGACAGTTGTGAGCGGTGGCCGTAACGGAGAGCCAAAAGCAGATGCCAAGGACCGTCGCCAGGAATTTGGACATGCTGAGCACGGGAATGGGGGGTGGTGGTGGGCTTTTGGCCATATTTCTACTTGCTAATTACACAGCGCTGAGCATGGTTTTGATTTTTCACCAACAAGGATTGTTGGTAAATATTAAAACCCTGATTTTTTCTTATTTCGAGCTGTACATTCTTTGTTTACATTCGCGCGCTGTTTGCTCTTGTTTGCCTTTGTTTGCTTTGTCAATTAACTCGCGAAACCGGCTCGAGTCCCTCACACACACACATGTACACTCACGCCAACACACAGGCGGTGGACTACTTTTTGTGTTTGTTGTTTCTGTTTCTTTTTCGGGTGGGTGTGTCCGCCAATCTTAGCCCACGCCACAAAATGCAACAAAAACAAAAGCGAGCCCAAACATAAACACCGAACCCAAAACACCACTCGAAAACTGCAACTATCCCTCGTAAATGTCAAATTCTCATGAACTCATGAGTGCATTCTGTTGGGAGTGCGATTCCCCGGAACATTCACATCCTTTCGACACAGTGGACTCCAAAATATCCGGGAATTCGAGGCTTTTCATTCACAAAACATGCCGAAAACACTCGCGAGTTAAGGGTGTGCGGGCGGCGGTGCGTCAGCGGCGGGGGCGGGGGAGGACAACAAACGGCGAAAAACAGCACACCGAACGTCTTTCTTTCGTGAAATTATTTTTTTTTATATTTCTGGCGTGCGCCCGTATTTATAGGTTTCTACAAAATCCGAGGCGAGCCGACGGTTACCGAAGGTCTCACTCAAGAGCCGAGAGACCGATGTTTCTCTCAGTCTCGGCTTACGAAGTACGTAAGTGAACAAAAACGTAACAATTTATAACGTAAGTGAACATGTACGTTATACGTTACGATTTGTAAGAAGTCAGTTTCGGATAAAATCAAATGATTCTTATCGTAGCTTGTGAGCAATTTATTTAATGCTGTTTTTGACACCCAAGACTGTCATCTAGTTGAACCGAGTTCTTAAAAGAAACGTTATTCTTGTATATTAAACTACCGCAAATTATAAGGGTTGTTAATGGAATAAGGGAACATCTTTTTTCGGTTCAAAACCTATCTCCGAATGCAAAGAGTTCAAAATTGTCGATGTTTGACTAAACCTCATTTCGAAGTGCGTCAGCTTAGCAAAAAATACAAAAATAAAAATGAAAAAAATGTGATTTAAATCCAGCGTTACAAGAATCTGCGGTGGCGATTTTTGACGGTAGTAAACAAAAAAGTAACCGTCTTTGACGTAAGGAAATTCAAAAACTGAGAGAGAATAGAGCAAAGGAGAGGAGAGCAAGCATAATGGCCTCTCTCAAAAGCCGAGAGTCTCAGCTGATTCAAGATTCTGCTACCCAACACTTATCTCAATAGGGCGCTTTCCAACATTCAGCGATAATTTTGCCTTGGATTGCATTTAAAGCTTAGTACGCAGATGCTCGAACAGCGTTTTTAAGCAGTGAGAGAGAGCGAGAGGTCAATGGTCGGGAAACACTTTTCGAAAGCCCTGTTTTAAAGGCCGGTACGCAGATGAACGAACAAAATACCAGAAAAATACCAGGCGGCGCGAGGGAAGACTTTTGGTATTTCCAGAGCGGGGTGACGAAAAGAATAAAAAATTTATTAAAACGACCTGTTCTCAACTATTGGCCTCTCACTCTCTCTTACCGTTTCTTCACACATTTCAAAAATAAAGATCCCGCCAAGAACAATAATTTACGCAAAATCCAAGTCCAAGAGTTCAGAAGAGATAAAGTTGTAGTAATTTAATTGGTAGAGGCAAATTCAATAATAAGGGATTTAGGTAATATAAAAAATATTTGCATAAATAAAGGTCTGGAAGGAAATAGCTCCCTCGATGTCATATTTGGTTATGACTTTGGTGAGCACGGTGAGATGTCACGCTCGGGGGCTGAGATGAAGACTTCTGAGGCGACGGCCAGCGCCCGCTGCTGCTTAGAGCAGTGTCTGGCTGGACAAATCCTTTATTACCGATCTGGAGAAGGACATGTACAGCCTCCAGCGAATCATTCCACCAGTAAAACAGGAGTAGCTACGGCAACCTCCCAGATGGTGGTGAATTCCATTTGGTACAAACAGAATAACCAGCAGCCGCCGGTAGAGCCCTTGTCCTCGCTTTCGATCCAGGAAAGAATGTTGGATAACTATTAGGGAAAAAAGAGGCGTTTGTACATGATCGAGAGAATCTGGGCCACGGTGTTGGTGGCCATTGTGCGCAGATAAAATATTCCAAAACGAAGCTGCAATTCTGTGCAACTGCCTTGTCTTTCGAAAGGATTATATTGTCAACAAACATAAAACAGCTTATTTTAAATACGTATGACCGCATCAATTACCTCCCAAAAATGCCGAAGAGCGTTTTAAGAAGCGGTCACACTGGAAAAAGATTAAATCTGTTTGGGGTTGCGAACTGTTCGAGCATCTGCGTACTAAGCTTAAAACTGAATTTGGTCGCAACTATAAAATGAAATCAATGGAAAAACTACTTCGCATTTTTTCCAGGGCTATGCGTCGAACTTTCGAAAATAATTATAATTAAAGTCTGATTTTCCGATACATGTCAATGTCATGGTTTGTGTTTCCGCTTAAAGTGTTTCGGTATTAATTAGATTATATTTCAACTGTGTAAGCTGGTCACACTATCAGCGAAACCGTCCCCAAGATATATGTTATTATAAATATAGTTCTTATACATTGTTAGAAAAACTTCAATTATATTTTTAATCTTAAAATTAAAATAAAGTCACCATTATTCCAGAAATTAATGTAGAAAATCGAATATACAATATTTTTGAATTAACGCTTAGTTTTAAAAAGCCCGCTGTAGTGAGTTTCCTCGTTTCTTATACGGCTATGATACAGGGCAAAAGTTTTCATTAAATAGCTACTTCATTAGAACCTTGAAAGAGACAACTATATGTCTTTTTTGGTTCGGATTTTTTTCGTAATGCGACTACGGTTACACTGACTTAAAAGGTAAACAATAACAATGGCCAGAATTCGCAGTGCACAATTTATTCATTTCTGGAATCCTCATGCAAATACTTCTGCAGAAATTAATATGAAAACCATTCAACTGATTTTTACAGCTTTTCTTGTACATAGATTTAGTTAATTCATAATAATTGCAAGATTTCACGGCGAAAAACCATGCCACCGAAAACTTATTTATTTTGTTTATTTATTTTGCTTTTGTGCAGAATAGTTGCTGAAAATTATGCTAAGCCTTCAGCAAAACCAATATATTTTGTGAGACCGTTTTGTCTAATGAGCAATCAATATAGTTTTTAGATACAATTTTCTGTATTAGAGTCGGTATATTCTATCGAACTCATTTTTTGTCTGGTATTTTTTTTTCGATAAACCGATAAGTTTTTCAATTTATGAGAAATTAATGTATTAATATCTCATTGAAAGTGCTGTATAGTCGTCTTGCTCGCTCTTAGGCAAAACCCTATGGTTGCTGTCAAGCCTCTAATTAATGAGCCAATTAATGAAGTTTTTAATACAGTGTCATAATGCTATTACCTATTTTAACCAGTGCTGCCAATTCTTTACCAGAAAAATGCTGCTTCTGGGTGAAAACAGTTGCGGAAAAAGCTAGAAAATTAAACAGATTAAATTAAAATTACCTCAAAGTACAAATTTATAGCTCGATAAAACTATTAGCAACGCAAAGCTTTTACATTTCTTCCGCCCATGGCTCTTCTATGATATTCTTCAAAATTATGAAATTTGAAAAAAAAAAAAGAAATGAAATTTGTTGGAAAATCAATTACAGAAAATAAGAAAAACAGCAATTTCAGCAGCTTATTTCTTATAATTCTAAATTTCTGATTTCAGAAAATGTTCCCGCCATTGGCATTGAAAAATAGCTAGATTTGGCGGGAAAGAAGCGAGTTTGGCACCACTGACTTCAACCCCTATAGCTGTCCTCTTCTGGCGCACACTCTTTGCTTACGGCCACCACAGTATCGGCTTCTCCCTCGCACATCAGCTGTTTCAGAGGTTATAAATACGAGGGCCTCGCGTTGTTTTTTCAGCAATTTCAAATTTTCGACGCGACGCGGCAGTGCTGCTGCTCTCTGTGTGCGTGTGCCTGCGTGCGTGTGTGTGTGTATGCTTGCTGGCGTTTCAACAGTGTTAAATAAATTGAATTAAAGGCCCCCGAAAATAAATGCAAAACTGGCCACGCTTTAAATTGAGCTTATGCCCCACTAATATATATGCCAAGTGATAAGAGTGAGAGACGCCACGGAAATCTATGATAAATTCCAATAGGAAGAGGCAACAAAAAGTTCTGCACAGCATAGTGAGAGAGCGCGGTGGCAAAAAGAGAGAGACAAGATAGCAAAACAGAACACAAAGCCGTTATAATATCAGCAGCAGCCGATTTGCTGTTCTCTTTGTTGCTTTTCTTTATTGTTTATTTACGCGCGTGATTTTGTTGTTATTTTGATCGGTCGCCGTTCGGGTTGTTCTTGTTGTTGTGATTTCCAACCGGTGTTTTTCGTGAATGGTGCAACTTCCCACTCCCCCTCCCCACGCCACGTATCCTGTTTGTGAAAAGCGGGAACAAAAAATATCTCTTGAAACACAGAAAAAATGCAGCAGGAAGTGTGATGTCACCGCCTTGGCCCCGCGCCCCAACAACAACAATACTAAAATCTACCATTATCGCCAACAACAAAAGCAAATATCGCCCCACAACAACAGCAGCCACAACAAGAACAACAAGATGAAGATGCAGTTGCACTTGGTGCATTTGTTGTTGCCCCCGCTGCTGCTGCTGCTGCTCAACACATGTTTGCAAAACATTCAGACGGCGGAAGCGTCAAAAGGTGAGTTTCGAGGAGGGGGGAAAACTATGCTTCCCTGGGGAAAACTTCATTTATCAGGGGAAAACTTTACTTTCCTGAGAAAATTTCCTTTTCCATTTTTAAGGAAGCGTCGAATTACCCAAAAAATCCAAAATTAGGAATATCAGGTCCCAAAAAGGATTAAATTTTTCTTACCAATTTTTTGTTACCACTTAAAAACTTTTACAAAAAGTCAAAATATACCTTTTTTACCTGCTCTTTTCCGTATTATAACATAATGGGGCATTCCAAAATGTATTTAAAAAATATATTTTAGTGTGCCAGATGGCCATAAAATTTTTTAAGCAATTTCTAAAATGTATTTTTATCTACTTTGCCTAAATTAAGCCGAAAAAGCTTCTACAACAGCTTTCTTGTCCCTACCAATTTCCCTGTATCTAGATTTCAATATGTGACAGATGGCTTCATAAGTGATATATGAAAAATATTACCAGATGTCAACCCAATACATTATCTGTAATTATGCATATTTAACGTGTAACAATAATAATATGGGGTGTCACAGAAATTCCTAATAATATGAGGGTTTTCTGTGCATCCAAATTCGATTGATTTTCTGTAAATTCGTCAAGTATTTGGTATAATAAATCTACAATTAGTTTCATTTAGAACCAAAAGTAACCTGTATTCTTAGGTATAATCTAAACCTTGATTTATTTCTGTTAACGATTTAAAACCGCCTCCAAATGTATATTCTTTGTTATTGCCTGCAACCTAAATCGAGTTTCTAGCCTAATCAAGTTCACAAAAACACTGACACACAAGTACCGTGGGTTACTCTACCCAAGAAAGCTCAGCCCAAGAATGTGTTAATTTTATTTGGCCGAAATAGATAACGCCATTTGGGCAGGTGTTGGTCATATAAGTGGCATGTGAAAATCAGTTCGATAAACTACTACCGGTTAGTGATTCACTCGAAACGCTTGAAAGCTTTAACCATTAACTTCACATTAGATAAATGCTAATGGGGGTTCCCTGTACTTCAGTACATTAATTCTTTTTAAAACTCGTGGATCTAATAGATTGTAATGATTACCGTGACATTGATTTAATTAACTTTTATGGAAAAAGTCTTCAATTATTGTTATTGGCTTTTTTAGGCTGGCAATTATTCAATTTAGAAAAACACTCTCAATTGTCTTTAATAACTACAAGGTAAAAACAATGACTAAAGATGATAGTTATGGCTGTAGAAATGTACTTTTACAATGACTCATGGGCATATTACTAAGCCTAATAAGCTATCAAAGCTGTGTCGAAATTGATTAGATGTGTTGATAAGTACATATAATTAGGAACTTGTATAGATACAATAATTAAGTTTATTTTGAGTAGCACCTAACTCTGCAATTAATTTGCTAATAAATTATTTCGTTGGTATCCTTAAATAATTGATATAATGTAAAGAAGTTTACATATTTGCAATATTATTTCGTTATTAATTAGCTTCCTTATAGTTAATTCCTCCAAATAATAAATCAGTGTAAACTAAAGTTTAAACCACGGTGCCCACTCCCATTTGCTGCCCCCTTTAACACCCGTCTCGCATCTGTTAAACTCTCGCCCAACGCTGAACAACCTTGAAAAACCAGCTTCTATTTTGTTGATTTTGTCGTAGTGGCGGCTACTCTACCACTTCAACACAGTTGTTGCAGGGCCTCGAATAGAGAGATTATGGATGGGAGACTGCGATGTAGTATGCATGTATCGTGTAGCGAGTGCACACTGTACCAATGTCTTCATTGTGCTACAGAATTGTTAAATAAACATAAGCAATGGCCAAGTGGCCAGACGAAATGCGATCACCCTATTGCGCCTCAGAGCTGACAGTATGGGAAGTGCAAGTGTCAGCGAATTCTCACCGCTTGACAACGCACACAGATAGACACATGCATATACCAACTCCACTCGCGCTCTCTTATGTATGAGCATAGATACTGGCATGTATATGGGCGCTGCTGCCGCTGCCGATATTTGGAGGCAGCGCAGCCGCTAGCCCCCTTTAACTTTTAAGCTTAAGAATCATTATGAATAAATGCATAAAACTGAGCAGACGCTCATCCGCTACAAAACCATCGTTTTTTAATAAATATATTCTACCATTTAAAATGTTAACAAATGATAAACTTTACAGCGACATCTCCCTAGATCCCGAAAACCCCACCGCAGCCCCTCACGGTGGCCACTCGCTTATCTGCAGAGTAGTTTTCGCTTTGTTTTGTCCATTTGTTAGGCGCCTGCCAATAGTCGGTTTGGGCGTTTGTTTTGGCTTATCTGACAGTGAGTGTTGTGGCTTTATCAAAATCTCACGTATTGCCGAGATAGAGAGGCGCCCCTATGCAAATCCGTTGATTGCCTTCACTCACGTAGCGTTAACCAAACTCAAATGATTCGTTTGGCCCTTGCCGACCAAAAAAACGAAAAAAAAAACAACCCAAACCGATGCCGAAGCCGAAAAAGTGGCAAAAGTAAAAAATCGATTTTAAATGCAGTGGCGTGCTTAACTTTTACTCTCATTGTGGCAGATTTATCCGGGACAGGTAAAAACTTTCTTCTTCAGCATTTTCCCCCCTACAAAAGGCCTCAATTTGTTCCAACACTTCTTCTACTGTTCGCTTTTTTTTGTGCTGTTAAATGAATTTACTTTTTACGATTTTCATTGTCATCAATTCAAGCCCCGAAAAGGTCAGCGCCTTAAGTGCACACTCCAACCCGAACTCGACTCGGTTCGGTTCCAACTTCTGGCCAACTCTTCTTTTGGCAACACGTTTCTTGTTCGCGGTTAGGCTGTTGCCATTGTTTGAATTTTATTTTGTGTGTTGCCAACTGCTGGCGTTTTCTATATATATTTGGTGCTTAACAATTTTTATGTCATTTGCGCAATTATATGGCCAAATAGCAACATCAGCCAGCGGTCGAAACGGCCGAAAGTGAGCGGTTAGGTGAGGTAACGCTCGTTACTCACAAATGAGTAGGAGGTTTCGGCAGATAATTGTCAAGCTAAAATATTGCAATTAACTTTAGTTTTTGGGCAACATAAAAGTGGTTATTATTTTTTGGAAGCCAGATAACAAGAAGGACTTAGATGGCTTGAGTTAATATACTTGTTTCATTGGGGCTTAATTGATTTAACTGTATATAGAAAATACTTACAAGTTCTTTAGGCAGTATCCCTACATCATAATCGTTCTTTATAAAATACTATTTGACTCGAACAAGATCAAATAAATAAAGAAAATCGTTTGAACATGAAAACATTTTAGGTTTAATTCCCAGAACTTATTTTGCCTCTAAGTTTTACAAAACCAAATTAAAATACATGACTATTTAAGTAACTACTGCATAATTATGGTTTTTACGCGACAGAATTAGCTCTTGTTGAACAAAAATTAAAAGTTGAATTAATGTTCTTATTTCCGGTGCTCTTACTTCTTGCCTGTCTTCTTCTCTTGACGATTTTCCTCCGTTTCATTAACTTTCTTAAGGCAGTAAGAGTTTCTTCGAAGACCCGCCTTCAAAACACAGAGAGAGACTGTTTTCTTTATAACGCTCTTTGCTTACCCATGTGACTCTAAGTTGAGCAATTTATTTACCATTAACATTTAACATTATCACAAGCACAAGGCAAGACGGGGATCATTAATATGCGGCATTGTTGTGGCCTTAAATGGGCTTGGCCAATAGCGTGGGAGCCGGGAGCCGGCTCAACTTGGCCAGAATGACACTCCATCAGAATGCAGTTGCCAAGTAACTTCTCTAGTCCAAGTATCTAACTAGCATATGCGTCCACACAAGTGGCCATCGGACTTAATTGAGCCTCAACTCAATTTACTGAATTTACAGAACCCACAGAAACCCAAATGAGCTGAGGAAGCTCTTTCAAGCTCGTCTTGATTGAGTCAGGTCAAAAGAATTTAAATGGAACGAGCCGAGCTTCTGCTTCTCTATTTTATTTCTCTATATTTCTCTCTATACTCTCTGATTCTCTAGTTCTCCACTCGTAACGGAAGCCTCTGAGCATGCATATATTAGTAGTCTTTCTCCTGGTCTCCGGGACTCTGAATTGAACGACATTTGCATAAATTGCGTCGCCTCATAGAACGTGTTTAGAGAGCTTGACAAAGGGTATTATATAGACTCCAGGAAATCTACTTTAGAACCAAGGTGGACGAGAGGCAGCCCCCCAGCAATTAAGAAATAATAGATGAATGAGGCAAAATGTCAATATATATCAAGTAGTTGAGAAGGAAGGCAACGCAAAATGCCACGAAAGTTCCATTTTGTCCCGCACAAAGGAAGGGAAAAGTGGTTGATTTTGTTCCTGTATTATGCTCAAGTTGAACTCTATAGATATCAATCGATTAAACTTGAATTAATAGTATTTTTATAGTGAATAGAATATTAGAAAAAAATATGCGAATCAGAACTAAGCATAATTTCGGATCATAAAATATATTAAAAGATTATTTAAATTATAAAGATAAGTATATTTAAGTTCTTCTTTTGTTAAAGCCTTAATTTTCATTATATACATTTTCATTTTCCCTTTATATAAAATAAAAATAAAATCCACAGCTCAGCAAATTAGATTTCGCCCTCGCTTTTAGCTGAATAATTTAGATAGAAATCAATATAAATTGATTCGCCTTGAACAGAGAGGGTCATTATCATATAATTGTTGCAGAAAAGGACACGTGCGCCGTGACAAAGTCCTGATTCACTTTTGACCTGGACACGTGCCTGGAATTCCCATCGATTATGGGAAGTAACAATAATAACTTGGTGAGGGGTTGCATCCCCGTGCATGTTACGTGTATATTCCAAGCATTGCGGAGATTAAGCCTAAATTAAAGCCGGTTTAATTGCACCACAAAAACCCGGGAAGGGTGGGTGGTGGTGCACTAAATAACTTTTGTATTTACACCACTCTCGAGACGAAAAACTGAAACAAAAGTGTTCGAGGGCAGCTCATGTTATTTATGACTCTATTTCCCTAGTTAAGCCAGGGTGAGTTCGCCAGACAACCCCAGGCAAAGTGTGTCGTTAGTGCATTAGTCATCCAAGTTGGGAGAGTCGTAAGTAAGGCAGAGTAAGAGCAATCCAAAATAGGCAGGGCACCCTGTACAGTGTAAACTAAGCAATGGAAGGAAGAATGCCCCAAGAAAGCACTTGAAAAACTTTGTTTATGCCAGCAGGCAAAGGAAATCACGTTTGTTTGCGGCAGCGGCAGCAGCAATTTCCTCTAAACAAGCACCCAAACAAATAACAAAGAAATGCCAGTCGTGGGAGATGAAATGCATTCAAGGTGCACCGAAAAAAAATAAAAACAGCGTTGTAGAGGTTAAACAAATACAGATTTTCTTACTTTGCAATATTTAATAACTAAAACTGGCATATGTTTAGGCTTTATCAAGTCTTAAAGACGATTAAAATGAATATTTACAGAAAGTATTAGTTTACCCTCATAAAATCATTAAAATAAAATATGTTGCCTTCGTTTAGACCCCCAAATAAATGTTTATAAATATCTCTTGATATCAGAAAACCTCTATTAAAACTTTAACAAAAATATATATATCTGAGATTTAGTCCCTAAGACCAGTAACACTTTTTTCCTGTGCATCCAGTAAGGCATCAATTGTGCCTGCTTTTGTTGTTGTTATCGCTTGTGCAATGCCAATGCAACGCTTGATTGGGAAATCGAGGCGGGAAAATCAAGGGGCCGGGGGGATAATGTGAAGGCTGAGGTGAAGCCGGAGAAGAAGAGCTGGGCACAAGGTAAGCCCTCTGGATGATTAATCAAAATAAAAGAAATGAATCGAGTGGAGAGCAGAGCGAGATGCGGTTCAGAGGACAGTGAAAGGCCAAAAGCAATCAAGTGAATAAATAATCATAAAAGCGGAGGACAAATCGAGCTCGGGGGATCTTAATGGAAAATAGCACTCTCTAGCTCACTCTCTGTTCGGTATTCTGTTTTGGTTAATTTATGCATAGAGCTATGGGGATTTCTGTTGTGCACTGACTAGCATTGGTAATGGGATGCGACAACAACAGCAATAATAAGAACTACGAGAACATCAGTGGCAAAATATTCGCAACGGAAATGCGACAACACGCCAGAGTGATTCCGGGATGGAACTATGGGAGCGAACACTAGAAAAAATACCATTTTAAATACAAAGTTCGTCCTAAAATAGGGACAACATTCTTTTAAATGGAAAATATTGTTCAATTTATATGTTGTATACTTTAAAAGCAGAAAAATAAATTCTCAATAAATAGAACATTTTATTTTATTCAAAAAATCATTTTATTTAAAAACCCTTTTATTCCGAGTGCAGGCAGCGAGCGGAAACCTCTTCCTGGTTATGGTCATTGGGTTTGGTCCGGATACGGATTCAGATTGGGATGCGGGTTCGTTTCGTGGCTGGACAGTTGCTAATTTCCCATCATTGCGAGTCATTTCGAAACTTTGCCAGTGTTGCAGTTGCACTTTCGGAGCATATTTTGCTATCCCAATGGGAGCGACGCACTGAGAATCACTCATGCAGTTCGTTGGGAACGTATTACAGAATATAGTATTTCCCCAACACCTCTCTGTTGCTCTCTCGCTGCCTGGGCTGCGTAGGTGTGTGCGCTTTTTTTTTAAACTAAACAGAGGAGAAGAGCTGTGTTGTGGCGACATCCAAAACTGTGATGACGTCGCTTTTTCAGGTTCACTGAACTGAAAAATACCGAATTCTGTTTACGTTTCGTTATAAGTTTTCTCTCGTTTTTTTTACAAAAGTTTGTACAAGTTTGGGTTGGTAAATACGTTTTTTATTTGTTTGCATTCCGAGGGTGTAGTGCCTGGTTTTTGGTAGCTAATTATTTACACTATTATAAATTACGGTTCAGAGCTTTGTAGAGCAAGAGAGATTTTTTGTAGGTGTCAGAAATGAGTTTATGTGGTGATACAGTAAACTGGGTGCAGTTTTATTTAATTAGAACCTCCCAGATATTTGAAGAAGATACCATTTTTTAGGCCATTTAGTTACTAATCTAATATTGTTATATTTTATAAATATTATATTTATATTTTGTAGAACTGTTGTTCTTATAAAAGAATATATTTTGAAAAATATATCATAATCCTCTTATTTATTTGCTTGACTCATTTACCAGTTATTAAATCTTTGGAATTATTGCGAAAATCCGAAGAATCTCTCATAAGAAATTCCACTTATATAATAAACGTCATTCTAGTAATCGCATTAAAATACATATTAAATGACGTCTTATCTTTCCCCCATATTGGAAATGACTCAGTTTTGAATAGGCTAAAAGCAAATAAATGTTGCAGTCAACGAACTGAGCTTTATCGCTAGAGAAGGCCACGTTATAATTTCCCATCGTTCAACTTGTGTTAGGTCAGGGAAATGTTGTCACATTATGTTCGGAATCTGTTAAATGATTGAGGTAAACCTCAAATAGAAAACAGAAAAAAGGTAACCCAAATGTCCGACACATAAACACCAAAAACAAAGAATATATATAAAAACCAGCGCCATCGAGGAGCTAATTGAATTAACATGCCGGCGCTAATATTTTGTATTTCGCTCTCGATTCTCCCCGATTGGTTCTTATTTTTATCTCAAATATATTTCGTGTGTCACGGCTGCTGCGTTACACATTTCGGAGGTCGGCTGCATCTTTAATTTTGTTTTATTTTACATTTCCTTGGCCTGCCCCGAGGAATTCTAGTCGATTTATCTGAGAGTGATAAGCAGATGGCGTCGTCGCCTCTGAGCTACTTACTATACTTTATACTTTATACTTTATATTGAGAGCACAGCCAACGAACCATAAAGTAGCCTCCGTCGGTCAAGATTGGAGGCGGGACTGGATGGAGACGTATCTGAGCAGACAAAGCCCTAAGATTAGAGCAACTGCTCCTCTCTGCCAGCTGAGTGGCTGCCATTGTTCGGAAGCGTTAATTAATAAATATGAAAAACAAAGAGAGGCGAGAAGATGGTACGAGAAAATACGGAATCAACTGAAAACTGTCGATACTCTTCTCAATAAAGGTTTTATTAATAATGTTACAACCTTATTTTGGCTACTTGGAAATTATAGCATTATTGTACATTAAAATTTCATAATAATAATCTTCACATTTTTTTGTCTGAAAACCTCTAAAATATATAATTTCAAGAAATATATTATTAACAATATTCAGAAACGGAAACTAAGCTTAAATTCAATAAATCATTTTTGCTTTATATTATCAACATTTCTTGGAATAATCTTTGCTTATGAATAACAAAGTATTTAATAAATATAGTAAATTTCTGGGAATATGGTGAAAGAACAAAAAATTCCTTGACTCACTTCCTTGTGATATATTTTTTTTTAAATATAAACCTTACTTAACTTTTTCATTTCTCTTTAAATAATATTCTGATAAGGATTATCACATAATGACTCTCTCAGAGGGAATTAGAGAAAAAGGGTAAATACGAGAAAGAGCACCCAAAGAGACTCGAGAGAGCCCATAAATTAATGACTTAATGTGCACTCTTTATCGACACATACTTTTTTAAGTATTTTAAATGGCTTTTCTGTTTTCCAGTCTGAAGTTGCCGTTGCCCGGCTTGTGCGGTCGCAAGTAATTGTTATACCTTGTTACCTAAGCCCTGTGGCACTTGGCACTTGGCACGTGTATGAGTTTTCTCTTTGTCGGTTACTCATTAACTGACATTAGTTAATTGCGGTTATGCATGGAGTTTAAAGCGAATCGAAAGTAAGGCACTTTTCCTTCCCTATTTGAGAGTGTGCATACGAGCACTATATTTTATCGGGAGCGTAATTTTCCCTTGCACACACACTCCATGCCCGGAATGCTTGCAATAAAACTTTATTTTATTAAAGCTTCGGCACGATATATCCGCCGGATGTTCCTATACACTCGTATGTGGTATGTGGTACGAGTAAGTACCCAAGTACTTGCCTCTCATCAGGCACTCGGCGCGCTGATAAAATACTATTTAACATCAAGGGAGCTTATTTATATAAATTATTCTTGAAGAATTTATGGCATTAGGGTCGATTACTTTTATGTGTTCAGCATGGCAGGGCATTGAGTGCGAGATCCCGGGGGAAAGTCGACTATTGTTTCTGGTCTATTAGTAAAGCAAATGGAAAGTCAATGTAGGAGCGAGCTGCCCTGGTGTTTGGAATATTAAATAATCGATTGGTATTGGTATTGGATTATTTAACTAGTTTTAAGGGAACATTTCTTGGTAAATACTTAATTTATTCTGTAATCCTTGGAAAACCAACGTCCTTGTAGAGTTAACTTTAATAGCTCTCACACCTGCCACTATTCCCCATTGTATCCTTTCGCCAAACAAATGCGCTATGACTCACTGGGTTTACCATTCACCCACCGAGACCTGCACCTTGAGCACGCCACCTTATTGTGGCTAACCCCACTAACTTGGATACTTACATACGAATATACATATATCCAAAGTTGTTATAAAGATACACGGCACACGTGCACTGAGTCAGCTGACAAAGTATCTGCGACTATACAGAAAACACAATGAATCACATGAAACTGTGACGACGCTGTATGTCGGTTTGTAGACCTTTGTATTGTTTTCTTTTTCTGAATTTATTATTTAACGGCTGATTCGTCGATTCGAATGCTACTGACATTTTTCCCGGTAAATTTGATTCGTTGCGCTCTGCAATTAAATCCGAATTACATAAAATGCCAATTACGCGTTGCAATTTCATCAACGCCGCGTCGAGCGTGGAGCGTGGAGCATGGAGCATGGCCAAGAGCGTATGTAGAGCGTGTCCATGTGTCGTCCACTGCTAAGACTTCTCTTCTCGCCGGCTCTAGCAATTCTTGCTGATCCGCTCCAATTTCCTGCCCCCAAGTCGCTCCCATTTCGCAAATTGCATCGATTCAGCGCGCCTGCAGTTGTCGATAACGAGGCAAACAACAAATTTCTGCAACGACAAGCTGTCTCTTGGAGGCCCCTCTTTCAATATGCGACTACACAGAGCAGAAATAATAATAAATTTAAAGGAATATCACTTAAATAATAAATAAATTATGATATTTTCATATTAATTAATATTTTAGAAGTTGTAAATGCGCCAAATGACATTTTATCGTCTTGTCTTTACATTTTAATTAAAATATCCCATTAAAATGTCAAACATTTTCTTCCTGTGCATATATATATTCGTCTGGAGAACCCCCTCAGATTGTTTGTTATTTCGTGCATAATTGCTGGCAGTGAATTTTCGGCTTGCTTGGCAGATTGAACGGTAGACAAATTGTCATTTGGAATTCGAATTGGCAGTTGAACAAACACGAACAAACAAAGTGACACAATGTTTGTCCTGCGGCTTGAAGTCTTGCCTCTGTGCATTTGGCATTAAACAAATGCCGGCCTTATATAGGTTTTATGGTATTCCCACTCCAAAAAGAGCTTATCCGAATGTCGTAAAAATTATATAAATGTCTCAAAAGAACAAACGACTTTCTTGTATTTACAGGGAGAATACTTTTAAAAATTGGGTTTTCCCATTAATAAGAATGAATCATCTTTCTTTTTCAAAATGTGTAATATATATATTATTACCAAGAACTGTCTTTGACTATTTATCTATAAGATTTTTCAAAAATTAAATCACAGCATGAATCACGTATATCTCTATAGTTAATATGTTCGATTGGTTTTTAAATTGTTTTAAATATTTATGAAAATATTTAGAAAACTTTTTCTTGGCTACTAGAGCTAATATATTCATGAAATACTTGCTTCTTGTTTGGTATTCAGGGCAGACTTCCTGTCTCGACTGCCTAGAAAATAAGCTTAATTTGATCAAATTCCCCCCATCTAGATAATCGCTTTAATTACAGTCTAGAACAAGGCATCAGTTACAAGATTGAAGCTCAGCCGAAGTATCTGGAAAGTGCGTGCTGACGGCCGCTGACGGATGCAAATTGTGAGCTGCTGGTGTTGACAAATCAAGCTTAGACAGTTACAATTGCGCGCAGCATGAAATCTAATAAACAGCTCAGAAAATTGCTCAACTCAATTGGGTCAACGAGGTGACGGAGAGGGCTTCTGCTACTTCGGATGCTTCTCTGTGTCTGTTTCTGCCCCCAGGGTTCATTGACAAAGATTCACCAGAGAAAACAATATTTTTTACGTATATAAGGGTATTTCCTCAAAAGTGTTCATTACATAAAATACAAAAAGGGAGTTAAGAGACAAAGAAAAAATATTAATTAAATATTTTTCAATAAGTTTCTTATATTTTTCAGTCACTTTCTCATTTAGTTCTGACTGTCTTCTCAGCCAACTTTGCTTTTTTTCAATTAATGTGTGGCCTTCACTTTTTTATAGTTTTAATAATTTTTTAATTGTCATACAAATTACAACACAATTTGCATTTTTATTCCATGCAAACGCTCATATGATTCTCTTACAAGTTCTTCTGTTTCTGAGTCTCATTCATAGGGCGTAGAGGCGTCTCATCATCTCATTAGCATGACAGCGAATACGGCGCTTCGTGGAACTGGCTGGTGAATCATTTCGGCTACAATTCTCGCAAAAAAAAGCATTATGGACCAAACTGGTCAGTCCAGTCCAGTCCGTTCGAGATCGAGAGCGAGGGAATTCATAAAAAATATTATTTTCTTCCATTTTTGCCAAGCGCCAGCCAGAGACAGAGACTCAAGTGATCGTGCATGTTCTTTGGACTTTTGGCGGGATTAATTAAGCAGAAGAAATAAGGTTAACCCAATTAGCTTCAATTACCTCAGCGGCCAAGTCATCACATCTTCCATTTGTGTTGGAGGGAGCACTTCCGTCTTGTCCCGTCAAAGTAATGGTCATGCAATTTCCCCCGTGATCTTTAACAGCTTTACGGTTCGGTTTTCCTTACACACACTTTCCGCTCGTCATGGTTTTTGGCCTCCCAACGCTTTCAACGAAAAGAAAGTTGCATTGATTTTGTAGATTCCATTTTTACTTGATTTTCTTGCTTAGATTTCACTTTTATGATATGTTTAGTACAGCGCCGAAAATAGCTTAATTGGTTTTGGTTCTTTAATGTTTGCTGACCCACTTGAAGGATTTACGGGGAAAATTCGTCTTTATTTGTAATTTTCTGTTGGACTAAACGGTTGAGATTTTATATGGGTTAATGTTGCTCGTCTTTTGATATTTTTCGGACAGTGGCCGTCCTTGACTGTGCTTTGTTTTGTGCTCGAGTGGGAAACTTGAGTCTTAAAAGCGTTGGATTTCGCCAAACTTAACCCTCATTGAAGGCCTTGCTCACTTTATTACTTCAATGTTTGCTCTTTTTCATTTCTTTCTTTCATTTCTGGGAATTCCTTCAAGATTGATAAGCACACTGGGAAATGTGGGATCTAAAATGTTATAAAATTATTAATTTAACATTTAAAATTAAATAAAAAATCGGTTCGCGAGAATCTTTAAAGATTGTTGACTGGTTTTCGTTATATTTTATTTTATTTTTCTTTAGCGCATCAATGCAATTACTCTTTCCCTAGAGCTGCAGCAGCAGCAGCTGTTGCATTTGTGCGTCCTTGCCCCTGTATGTAAAATGTTCTTGGAGGAGTTCCAGGAAAATTGTAGATACCCCTTGGATATTTATGTATATGCGGGTCCTTGTTCCGTGTACGCAATTAATTTCCAACCAGATTCTCAGCTATCGATTGTGTCAAAACAAAAACAAGAAACCAGGGAACACATCCTAAAAGGGCGTTAATTTATGCGTCCTTGAGAGAAGCCGCACCTCTTCGACTTGGCCAGAGATAAGAGGCCCCGATGCAGTTGCCGAAGTTTATCTCGCAGATACATTTACCATGAATTTCTAGAGTGCAGCTCAAATTTGCTTTTCTCGTGTTCTAAGCCCTCAAATGAGTGGTGTCCTTGCACAAGTTACAACAGGGGTTACATGTCCGTGACATGCCCCACATGACCCATTGTTCTTGTTATTTCCCCTGTTGTTTTCTTTCCTCGCAATTTGTTGCTATTGCTATTGACGTTGCAGGAAATTTCACCAGTGAACGGGGAGTGCAATTTGCATATAAGCGAGTTCGTTTCAAGGTGTGTTTCAATGCAGAGAGAGAAAATTAATTTGTAACTATTCTCTAGTATAAATAATTGTAAGGTATCGCTGAGACTTATACTAGTAATTAAATAATTAATTATTGTGACAGCTGTCGTTTTTTGTTTGGGATTTAAATTCCTTTTTAACTCGAACTTAATTTTGCTCTGTGTCACTTGCCAAAGTGGGTGTGGGGCGTTGTCTGGATATTTTAGTTTGCAAGTGTTTTCATTTGAGGAATTCTCAGCTTTTATTCGTTGCATTAAGCTCAAGCTTGCAGCACTTACGGCCCCCGAGTTTATTACACTTTTCTGCTAAGCGAATTCTCTCCTTTTCATTTCGTATTTTTTATATCGCGTTTTACTTTTCTGTGTCGCGTTTTTAATTTATTGCGTTTCCAGTGGGAGGCAGCAGTCTGCCAGCCAGCCAACCAGCCAGTCAGCCTCGTTATCCGTTTAATCTTGGTCTTTAATTAATGTTTCACTACGCTCCTTGACTCCTCCTGCAGTCCTTTGGTCCGTTCGGGGTTAATTAAAGCAAACGCATTGCCGTAATTAGCAATTATATGGCCGTAAATACAGAAACCCATCAACGCACCAGGACAGGACTGGACAGACAGCAGATCCGGCATTTCTTTTGTGCAGCTCCTGTTATGACAGATTCCATGGGACAAGCAATTAGTTGGACATGGCTTGGCTTTCGCGATTTCAAGTCTTTCTTTATTTTCTGTTGAGCAGCCGCAAAAAATGAACTAAAAAATATATAAAAGAGCAAATCAATTAAATTCGTTCAGTGAACCCGTTTCCGACCGCCTTTTTTGGGAGCTTGTCTGTCTGCCTGCCCGCCCAACCGGATAAACTCTAATGGAATGGATGGCCAAACTCATATTTTTATGACGAAAATATGGCAAAACAAAAATCCAAGCCAACAAACCAGCCACAACACTATCATGACAATTAATTGGACAGAGTCGCTTTTCCTATAACCACTCGCCGGCTGAACCTGAATGAGAAATTTTGTTTGGCGAAAATTTCACAATTTTGCAGCTGCCATGAAACAATTTTTCGTTATTTATTTATACTATTTAATAGAGTGAGACGCAATGAATACCATATCGGTGGTGTTTTTTGTGCAAAGTTTTCCTATTAATAGGAACTTTATGGGATTTGGCCAAGTGTTGAATAAATCAATTAAAAGGAAGAAATCTGAATGCAAAAATCTGTTCGCTTTTTGGGGAAATGAAAAAAATGATTTATTTATTGGATTTATTGATCAATTTTGTAGGTATTTCTTGATAGGAGCTAAAATTTCTTTAAAGCTTGATATATCTTATAACTTGTTCTTAAAAGTTGCATTATAATTTCACATTTTATAATAGTTTTATATCTAACTTTTCTGCTTTCACAGTTTTCCTACTTGTTATTCCCCTCAATAATAAGCAATCGCATATGATTAATTGAATTAAACCACATTTTTAATTTAATTTGCATAAAAATGCACATCTACTTTATCTTTATGGGCTGTACACCTAAGCCATTTTGAAGGTCAACCCCGTACAAGGCAGAAAACCTTCCATTCAACAGTTTATTCTTTTTTTCATGTGGGCCTCAAAAGCACGAAAAATAAATAACATCATTAAAATAAATTTGCCTTCATTTTTTTTTTGCGCCTGCTCTTTCTTTAATAAAAAAGAGAATTGTTTGCTCTTTCAGTTTTGCAGAGGGCTCCACCAGCGTGTATCTTTTTTCCCGCCTATCTGTATCTTTTTAGAGGAAAGAATATATTCCAGGGGCTGAGGATGCTTCTGCTATGGCTGTTGCTTCTGTTTTTTCGTTATTTTGTTATTTGCGAGCAGCAACAAAGTTAATTGGCAACATTATGCGCTTCCCATCGGCGACCGCAAAATTCAACGACCTTGAAAAGTTGTCGTGTGGGGTTTGTGAGTTGCTATGAAAATGGCGAATGTGAAACCCAAACACCGCCCAAACTCGCCTCGAAATAAACGCTCAACCGAAACCACTTTTCCGCTATGCGATAAATGATATCGATTTCACTTGAAGCTAAATAACAAGAAATTGTGGACTTTAATTGCTGTGGTGACACAAGTGAGTGGGGGATACACTAAAAATAATAACCGAATTTAGCTAAAAGATAATTGGATTCTATGGAAATTATTTCAAGGAATTACTACAGCTTTTTGTTTAGTTTAAATGTATTTAATTCGTGTTTTCTCTTCTACAGCCCATCAAAAAATATATTTTCTTAAGTGAGTTTTCTTTTATAGAAAATATTTATATATATTTATAATCCTTTAATATTTTTCCTTACGTGATTTTTCCCCTAACATTGAGTGAACCAAACCCAAGTTGTTTCTCACATTTGTCGTCTTTTGGATAAACCCCGAAAAGGGAGAGAGAGAGCTGTCTGACTCCATTTGTATGATTTATTTGAAACGCGTGTGCGACTCGATTTTGATGGATCTTGGGAAAGTTGCAGACCGATGTACAAGCTGCTGCATTTTCTCGGCGCCGACGCCATAAGTGCTTATTAATCATAAGTGCCGTTGCCTGTCTGCCGCCTCTTTAATCCTTTTCCTGAATGCTAATTTAATAATAATTTCTTTTCTTTGTTCTTTGCAGGTAAGCCATCATCACATAAAACCGAACTTCCTGGTGGGATCAGCAACGGTATGGTAGTAAAGTACTAAAGTGACTCACGGTCTACAACAGATGGTAATCGCCCTCTTGGCCTCTTGCCCTTTTATTTTGTTGTAACATAGACATTAAAAAGTTTGCAAAATCTTGGGAATAAAAAACTATAGAAATTTAGGTCAGCCAGCAAACGGGAACACACCCAAATTATAATGTCAGACAGCAGCAAACTACAACCAACCCTTATCAAAAATATAATCTGTTGTTTAGACTGGCTTAGTCTATGTACAACCAAAATTAATGGGCAGCCAAGAAGTGAAAATAAATGAGGAATTTTGTAATGCTCTTTTTAGTTGGTTTTATAAACTGTAAAAATATTTATTTCTAGATTTAATGCAAGAAAATGGCAGGAAAATGTTTAAAACTATATGTTAAATAGAGTTTCACTATTATACCAATTTTCCATTTATTAAAATGTATTATTAAGCTAATTTACTAGGAAACTCTATCAATTCAGCCAAATATAAGAGCATTCTTTGTCAGAAAAAAGCCTTGGTGAGGGTAACCATAACCAGTAACCGAAATGAAAGTGGCCAAATTGATTTTTGGCCTGAATTGAGTCGTCATCAGCATAATCATTGTTGCTTTTCTAGGTGATGTTGTGCCAGTAGTTGTTGTAGTTGTTGCACTTCATGCCTGTCATTTCGCATTATTGCCTTTTGTTTTGGCCCAAACAGCTGTTAGTCATGATATGGCATATGGTTCTTATTTGTTTTTTATTCCCCCTTTCTCCCATACATTTATACCACGAACCAGTTCTGCTAAATGAGGAAGGTAAAAGTATGATTTTTTTGTTTTTGGGGTTTACCCATTTTTGCCATTGGCATAAACCTTATCTGTGAGTACGATTGCCAAATAAACCAAGTTTGACATGAGAAAAATCAATAAACAAGTAATGTACTTATATACGCATATATGACTGTGTAAATATATATGCACTTAAGTATATGGGAGCGTCCTTCGGCTGACAAATATTTGCAAATTTCCTTTTGAGTCTCGTTTTTTTTTTAGGATATTGAACTTTTGTGAAGGAACTTTTATGGAGGAAAGTTTGGCCTTGCTTGTAAGTTTTATACGAGTTTATTGACTCTTCTCTTATACACTCAATAGAAGAAGCCTTGAGAACGCCATGAATAAACGTATAATAAGCCACTTGAGCATTAATTCTAATTCAAAACTTGTTCAAACTTCTGTGGTTGTGGTAGCAAAGAAATATGAAATATTGTATATGGTTTGCCATGTATCCTGGTACCAAGAAGTGCTTTTAAGGCTCTTGAAAAGTGTGCATTTCCCCAATTTAAATTTATATAAGGCCTGAATGTCTTAAAAAAGGTACTCTAAAGAGTTCCTTAATTTAATGTTGTACAAGTTCAAAAAAAAATTGCATAAGATACCATTCTGGTTTATCAACTTTGACAAATTCGCCGGGGCCCATAATCTGGACGTGCTGTTACCAAAAATGGTCAAGGCCAAGCCATGAATTAATAGCCAAAACTCGTTGGCAAAATTTTAATGAACTCGAAATGTTTGACACATTGCTCCAGCCAGAAATGGAGTGACATGCTCCATTCTTGGACCACACCATAAACCGCTGGACAGCCCCGAGATGAATTCTTAATGTAAAACAATGTGAACCCTGACTTAAAGTTGGAAAAAATATTTTGCATTTTACTGGGAAAGTTTTCCTGAGCCCTAAAAAAATCCAAATAATATACGCCAGTGTTTGTGCTTAGTTTTCATAAAAGTTTTTGGCACATAATTCAGTTTCTGGCCAAGGTTTCGGATGTGACCCAGTTCTGTGGGGCTGTGGATGTGACTGTGACTGTGTCGAAAGTAATGGTAATTATTCCCTGTGGAAAATGAAAACCAAATAGCCGTAGCACAATGGTAATTAAAAAGAAAGGCGGAACAGGAAGACCAGCATTAGCAACAGAGGGTGGAGAATCTGCAGGACGATTGATCCACAGGACAATGACCAAGTTCTTTTCTCTATGCAGTTTCCAATAATGCAAACCAGAAACACAGCCCCTCTTTTTGTGTTTTGTTTTGTTCCCTGAGAATTTTATTCCTTTTTCTTCCGCTTTTTTATGCAAACAATTCCCTGTTCCCAGAACAGCCTCAGACAAAGGGAATTCCATGGAAGCGGGTGCCTTGTTCAAGGATCATTGACCACATAAAAATCCGTTATGGCCGCAAGTAAAAAAAAAAAGTAAAAAAGGAAACACTGAGCAATGCCAACCTTCTTGTCCCATGGTTTTTATTTCCTTTTTTGGCACGGCCAGCAGCGAGCTGCAATTGCTTGCCAATGTTGGCAATCAGCAGAAGTAGCCAGCTTTTACTTTGGTGCGGGCCAAGTTCTCTTCCGAGGAGTATACATATGTAGTTTCGAAGGGTCGGGTTGCCGCAGCTCCTACAATATTGCTGCAGTCCAAAAATGGCCAGAACAATGTTTATGTGCACATTCTCTCTCCTCGCATTGTGCGTAAAGTTGCAGCTAAAAATGGCCAGGAGAGGGGAAAGTTACAGGCAAGGAGGGAAAATACTTATATAGAGATGGGAAATACATGTAAAAGTGCAGCAAAGTTGCACCCACAAAAATAGTTTGCCCAAAGAGGAGCACGTAGCTCTAATTTTCCGTCCATGCTGGAAAGAATGACCACTTTGATTTCACTTATGGGTAAAAGTTGGTAAAAATATGAACACATAAATACTTTTGGGATTTAATTTGGTATAATATTTACTAATTTCATGGAAAATGTGTTTAAAAAAATATAGTAACTTAATTGTTCACTAATTTATAAAGATTGAATAAATGCAAATATATTTTATTTGTTTTGTCTAACCACGAAAACCATTCTTAAATCCATATAAAACATTATCCGCATTAGTTTTCTAGCTTCCCATGTTGCTAAAAATAAACCAAACAATTCTTATACCTGATCAGCCAAATATTTACGATTTAATGGGTTTATTCTTTAACCATTTCTAGATCAGTGTGTTTATTAGCAATCTTGCACAAAGAGTGCAAAAGCAAAGACAGCAAAAACCATTAATTACTACAAATTTTCTGCTGAATTGGCTCAATGACTTCCCAATGTTTACTGGCTATAAATAGACCAAACAAATCTTAAATTAATGGCCATCGTTTGATGCTTTCAAGTGAGATGTTGCCAAAGTCATGAAAATGTTGCTGCAACTTTAAATTATCGTCGAAGGGATAGGGTGATGGGCTGTCATTCGGCTTGGCGCCAGCTGATATAAATCAAACCAGCAGCTGGCTGGCCATTGTTGTTTGCATACAAACACTGCACAATATAATATGCACGGGCGAAACAGCTCAATTGAGATTTATTCCAGCAATCACTCTGTCAGTCAGTCGGTCAGCAACATCATCATGATGATTGGCGAGCGTCATTATGGTGCTGACTTTATTTATTTACTGGATTTCCTATATACTCACACTTCATCCACAGCTGGCGACAGCCATAGATGTTGTAAATCTCACAGATTCTTTATGAAAAAGCGATAAGGATTGAATCCACTGAGACAAAGAGATGTAACCAGGAAGCAAAGTGTATGACAACGTTTTGTAATTAGTTTCTTTATTGAAAAGAAAGAAAAAACATTCGATTTTAAAGTCAAAGAACGACTGAGAAATAAATAATATATATAATAAATAAGGCAGGCAAAAGAAATATTGTAAAGAAGTCTTTGTAAGACTTTTTTTCAACTATTTATGATTATGTAGTTATCATTGAATGAACCAGTTTTTCAAGATATATTTTGTTTACAACACAACAAAGTCGTTCTAGCCAATAAACTTGTTATTAATAAAATTATGTGGTGTTCTAGATCTTGTGTAAATATGTAACAAGTCTATAAAAAAAAGTAATTAAAAAAATATATGTGTCCATCTTGTTTACAAAACTTTTTTATCTAAAGCTTGAAAGCCATTCAAGAACGTATCTTCAATGGATTTTGAGCTATCTGCCCCCCAAGCTAAGAGCAAACCATACAACTGTTGATTTAGTATCATATTCCAATTACGGTAAAGTTAAGTCTCCGCCGACTTGTTGACCTTTTGTCCAATCGCCGTCGACCATTTCTCTGCACTTTTATGATTTAATGACGGAGCCAAGACCGGTGGGTGATATCTGCGCAATTGCCAACAAGTTGCACTACGTTGTTATTATTATTTCTTTCCTTTTTTAGTGTTATCAGCGGTAACGGGCCATACCTGCGTCAGGTTGTTGCCTTTTTTATGAGCCAGAGCTGTGGCATAAAACAACGCGGCCCGATAATAAAGTTGACAGTTTTAATGCTCAAGTAAACAGTGCCTGGTAAGGCAGAGGGATTTGGAAAGGTATGGATTTGAGAGGTACCGGCAAACATAGGAATCCCTTGCCAAATATTGAAAGTGTACAGCTAGGGACCTTTAGGTGTACCTGGTGCTGATGAGAATCAACCACAGCGGGTGTGAAATCTAACGGATTAGCTAGAGGTGTCTGTCTACCTGAAAATGATTTTCCACACTTGCCAGAGAAATGTAAACTGCATTTTGGGAAATGCATTTTGCAACCAAACTAAATATATTATCTTTTTTTGAGTGTATATCTATGCCTGCACTTGAGCCACTGGGTTTTCCCTGAATACTTTTGAGCAGGAGCAGGAGATGCCATGCTGAGCGAAGTCACAAAGGGAAATGTTAAGCCATGGGTGGTCCTCACCTTTGCAGACACTTGCCAAATCTTTCGAATTTTAAGAAGTGTGTGCCGCCGGGGGTGTTTGCTCTGTGCTAACTGCCGCCCTCCAGCGCTCAGGGTGTTAATTGCCCAGATCCTTGACCTTGGTCCAGGGAAGGACAGAAGAATGGAGGTCCTTGTCATTGAAGTGTCTCAAATGAAATTCCCTCTCCCTCGCCCGCTGTGCTGCACTCGAAATGTAAACGCATAGTCTTTGCTTTGTTTTACTCGCAGTTGCACACGGCCAGTGTTGACCTGGCCAAAATGGTTCTGGCCACCTGGCGTTCTATTGTCTGACCCTGTCAGATGGCAGGTGCAAGCCGGGGCTCATGATCTTTATCCGAATCAAAGGAAATGCCTCCCTGATTTTGCACAATGCAGATTATTGCATTGATCAGAGTTTATTTATCTGGGGAAGTTTTCCAGCTTGGCGGGAGGTTTTCACATAAAACAGGGAGGGTGCAACTGATTTATCCCCGCGATGAGCGGAAATAATTGCATTGAAGCTGATTGACAAGCGCAGCTAAGCTGATAAAGGATCTCAAAATAGCAGGCAAACAACGGTTAAAAAATTAAATCACTGTCTGTCCGTATTTTGAAAAACAATACTACCAGACACATTTCCTCTTTTTTTAATCAGTTTATGAATGAGTGTAATTACCATTGAGTAAACATTTCATTTCAGCCATTTATAAGCACGTTTTATGTGCTCATGAAACATTCTTGAACAATGTACTTCTTTGTTATAATTATAAATAAACAAATTAGGTCACAAATTAAATGCTTTCCGTTGAAGCTACATATAAATTTAACAATAGAATACAAATGTTTTAAAGTGTTAAATTTGGTTAAACAGTTGGCACGTTTTCAGCAGGAATTCGAATTATAAGCGAATTATTTCCTGACTTTACAAATATTTAACTTTATTAAAATGTTCCCAAAGACGTGCTTATTCTTCTGTAAGTGTATTTAATTCCTACAATAAATACTTTACAGAAATATCTCTGAAATAGAATCCAAATCAATTGAGACAGTCAGGTAAACTTCCGTATTTGTTTTAAGACAGACCCCTTAACCCACTAAACACTAACCAAAAGCAGCGGCACAGTGACGTACATAGGAATAAGGTCACGGCTGTTTAGCGAGCGTCTTGAGACGCCGCAGCAGCCTGTCAGCAAGTACAGGAGTATTGATTTATATTAATGGCCGCATTGAGAGCATAATTTATGCACAACGCCAGCCAAATCCTGTCGGCAATTAATTTCCGCCAACTGAGGGGGAAGACTCAAACAGGAAAAAGTAACAAAAAAAAAAAAGAAAAGAAAAACAAACTGCACTGAAAGTGCAACAAAAATAAAGCAGACGGTTCGAGTGGAGCCTGGGGTCTTCGATATTATTTATAGAAAGTAGATTCGGAATAAAGAGAGCGAGCATTTTTCCTTTGGGCTCTCTAGATCTCCCATTCAGATGTCTCAGTATTTTATGGCAGATCACTGTCCATTTTATGGCCTTCTAATGAAGGGATCTTCTCCCTGAATAATGAACCCGAAATCCCTTGGACTGACAGGTGCCCAGTTCTCAAACTGGACCTCACACAGTCTGGAAAAAACGAACTGAAACTGAAAGTCATGGGAATGATTGGGAATAAAAGGGGCTCCAGCTTCAACTCCACCTTCGCTTTGTTTAATTTGATCGGATACGAGATCTAGAGTTACCTGTCTGGCGCCTTCCTCTTTTTGTTTTCCCAAATCTGACAGCGGAGATGTTCAGATCGAGAAAAGGGAATTGAGAATCCTTCTACATGCAGAGAAAAAGCTGGTTAAAATAGGCAAAGAATAAGGAATATACGTGTTTAGGGCTTACTAAATTATTTTTAGAAGAACCTTTTTAAATGAGTAAAAAATGCACATGGGATTTATAAACAGTCGCTAAACTCGAGCCCTGCTCTAAGCTTAAGGTTTATGGAAAAAATATCAACATTTTCCTTTAGAAATCAAATCTTTTCTAATTTTTTAAGAAATTAAAGTAGATTTTAATTTGTAAAATGCACCCTGAGCATACTTCATTTGCTCGAGTGCATATTCAGCTACAGGCCAAGCCCACATCTTCTCCGGGCGATTGTCAGTTGCTCAAGTGCTTTTCACGCCCCGGAATGGAAAGCCGGCAATGGGATATGGAATAAAATGGAATAAAACCAACTCGAACAAAGCGGCTTTTGTGGCCCCCCATCATCCATCCTCCGTCCGCCATCCGCCATCCTCGTGCACCACTCCCCGAGCCTCCTTTGTCCTTTGCTGAGTCGCGCACTCAAGTTACAATTTGATTTCTGATTCCGTTTTCCTCTCGTGGTGCTCCCTTGGTCGTGTCTGCAGTTGCTTGTTTTCATTTCGTTTCGTTTTGGTTTTGGCTTTGGTTTCGTGCCCTGGCCAAAGTTTTATTTATACTCAAGTAGTTGGGGGAGTGAGTGGAGTGGAGTGTGTGGAGCCGAGGGCAGCTTATAAATAATTCAGACCCGATGCCCTTACCATACTATACCTATACCCCAGGAGCTAGCTGCAGGCCAAGAACCTAAACTTGCCGCCTGAAGTCAGAACTGAACTCTGACAGGAGCCAGTTACATGTGCCACAAGGAAAATTGTTAGGAAATATTAAGTTAAGTTCATGAAAACACAAACAAGGAAAGAAGAAAAGTAAAACTATTTATTGAAAAGAAAATCTTGCTTTGAAATGATTAAATATTCAGATTCTTAATAATTAAGGCAAATCAATGATAGAATTTGTATTTATTATAAATACTTTCCTTTGGCTTTTACTTATTTTTTCCCAAGTGCATTAATATTTAACAAATATGAAGAGGAAGCCGGCTGTCTCGGCCATGTCTCGCTGGGACTCTCACCTGCACTGAAATCCATCAGGTGAGACGTGAGTAACATGCAAAGGTTATGTTATATTAGAATGCCCAGAAGAAGCTCTAGCAAATGAATTGATTCAAGTGGATTACTTAAGCTGGGAAAAAGATACAAACTCTTACGAGTTCCTGCAGATTTTCAACTTGCGCTTGCGGAGTTTTTATTTTTTTCTCAGTTGCTTAACCCAGATTCGGGCGCTGTTCGTGTCCGGATTTTGGATTGCGTGGCTTGTTGCATTTGTTGACTGGGCACAGAATTCGCGGCCTTTTTGTCAGGTGAAAATTGAGGTGAAAGGCGGTTTGCGTTTGGAGTTTTTGCGTTTCACGGGCTACTGTTTGGAGCTGAGCAGAGAGAGATTCACTTTCTGATTTGGCCCATTTGGTAGATGGGTGGATAAGCGATGATTTGTATTCATAAAGAGCTGCTCAGCGGGTGCTTAATGGCTTAATTGTCGCGTTAAAATGGTTAGCGGAAGATATACTTAATGTCGGGAAAGTTTAAAACTTTTGGTGGGTGGAATAAAAAGATTTTATCCTATATTTTTAGCTCACTCCTGGGAATGTGTGTATCTTTGTTATGAGATAAGAAACAAATTAAATTTCATGTTGAGTTTTATTGCAATTTTTATGACACTTAAATCGATTTGCTATGTGATTTATAGGAAACATACATATATCTAAGTTCTTGTTACGATACATTTGTTAACAACAAATTCCATTCACTTTTAAATGTATAATTTAAAACTTTTTAATAGGCTTTCCTAAAGATTTATGTATTTAAAACTATAATTATATGTCTTGTAGATCCCCTAGTTAATAAAAACCTGCCTTTTATTTTCCTCTTATTTACTTATTCCTGTTTCAAGTCATTTAAATCGATTTCGTTTCTGATTTATACACTAAACATATAATAGCAATGTCTGCCTTATAGTTTCTCTACCCATAAACATGTCAATACAGTCCATATAAATAATTTGAATTTCCTTTTAAAAGTTTTCTTTAAATACTCTTCCATTAATGCTTTCAATTTAGAACCCCTCTCTTTTAAAAACCCAAACAATTTAATTAAACTGTGATGAGTGTGTGCGTGTGTGCTTGTGGTGTCGTCTTGCCTTCAGTTGAGTTTGCTTTTGTTTGTAGGGGGGTTTGTTTTGAATTTCTCCAACATTTAATTACGTTTGCGCACCAACAAAAAACAATTGAAATTTTTTATTATTCAATTATACTTGAGGGGAGGCAGTAAGCGCATTTTTTGGTGGGGGCACAGAGGACAGACTTACGTATGCACTTCCAATTTGTATTCAGCTGCAGTTCTCAGTCCCCAAAAAAAATAAAAACTAAAGCCAAGTTCCCGGCCCAAATCCAACTCCGAATCCGTATCCCCCGCCGACGTCATCGTCTTGTTTATCAATTAGGCAGAGGCACAGGCACAGGCAGCTCGGTTCGATTCGGTTCGATTGGATTCGGATTCGATTTTCGATTTGGTAGAGGAATGCATTTTCCATTTCCCTTAACCAAAGTGAAGGAAAACCCCGCCCTTTGGCTGCATTAATCTGTTTATGGCAGCGAGATTCTATTAATATTTTTTGTTCCTTTCGGGGGCCCCGTTAAAGTGTTGGAAGTTTTATGATCGGAGCCCCAGTAGAAACTTTGCCCAAATTGACTTTGGCATATCTCTCTTTCGGTCATAATTTAAAATATTTAAATGCCTCCGGGCTATGATTGAAGAATGCAATCACCCCGCGACGACCACTTGAGAAGGTTTCACATTTTTCATCATTCAAATGGGTCCCCTTTCTCTTCCTATTTCAATGTGAAGTTCATTGTAAAAAACAATATATCCATTGGGCTCGAATTCATATTTTTATGACACGCCAGCAGTTATTAATAAATTTCCTATTGCCTCCGCTGATTGTTATATGGAAATGGTTTTATCCAGCGAGGGTGGCACTGAGGGGAGATTTCATTTATTAACACTCAGACCCCTTGGTCGTGGTTGACAAGTGACAAATGCAGGAATGATATAAAATTAAATGTGTGAGCCGAAATCAAAATCAGTTTGAAGCCTGCGGGCCTCTTTTTCCAAGTGTTTAGCCAGCGGGAGGCGGCTGGATTGAAGATTCAAACAAACAAACCCCGTGGGCAAGTCCAAACAAACACGTTTTATGGCTCCCATACCGGCACATCCTTGCCAGCCGCATCAGCAGCATCCACTTCATCATCGTCATCAGCATCGACATATGGGTACATCAAAGTAAGCGACGACAGTTCGTCAGTTCGTCAAAAGAAAAAAAAAGACAACGCTCGTCTTCGGGTTGTAATTTGTTCCTTATTGCAGTCTGCAGAATCTATCATCACTTCATGACCCGCGCGATGATGGACAGACAGGCAGCGACCCCGTTTACCCTCGATTCGGAAATCCTACCATATGTTTGCCTCGAGCTCAAGACGCCGACTTGACTTGGTTTCAGAGTGCGATAATTTCCCCTTTTGTTGAAAAAGGCAGTGTGAAAAATTGACGAGTATTCTAAAATGTATCTAAGACTATTATTAAACAGCCTTAAGAAATATATTTTTCCAACGGTTTTAACAATAATATTATACAAAGTAAGACTTTTGCAGTCACCAGCTTTGCTTTGCTTAGCAGATAAATTTAAAGCTCTTGACAAAGAACTTTTAATACTTAAAATGTTTTTCTATAGCCTCTTGGCTCTGGGGTTCCTAATAAATTCCACCATGATTTAGTCGAATTCGATTAAAATTACAAAAAATTAATATCTTCCTAAGATATATATTTTTCCCAGTGCAAAATGCAATGTGCTCATGTTATGTTCTAGTTTTAATGAGTTTCCACACGACGGAGTATTCCAGGACAATAGTCCTTGAGGCGCCTGCTGGCGCCAGTTGCCCAACAATCTGTTGTGTCCTGGTTTCTCGGATTGCCTGCAGACATGCATTCTTGTGCATCCTTTATCCTTTATCGCTGCTTTCGCAGCTGCTTATCAGCCGGGAAATTTGACACCTACTTGGCGGATTCGTTTACAACTTAAAGGGAAAGAAGAAAAGTTCCAGTGAAAAGGTAGTTAACCCACACATATGAGCGGGAAAAACTTATTGAAGCGCGGAAGGAGGGAACTCATTAGTCATTTCAGCCAATCAATCACTCAAGTTTGCTTTGGGTTAATTGTTTTCCGTAAACAATAAGTCAGAAATACCACGGCGAGGCCAAGCCCCCTTTCGCACATGGAGATACGTCCAACAGATGGGAAGAAAGAAAATTTGGGTCGATGGGAATTTTCATTAGTCTGAGACACAGTCATTAGCTCTATTTTATGATGTCTCACCCATTAAGTAGTTTTTCTCCAGTCACACCCCCCCGTCGGAAAACCAATTTCCCCCACTCGCTGGCTAGTCTAGGAATTTTATTTTATTTTCAATTTTGCGTGGAAAGCTCTAAGGCAGCCAAGCATAAACAAATGTGTGCAAAAACTATTGTTTACTTTTCGGATATTAAATGAATCCATCAATCTTGGTTGCCAAATTAGTACTGATACTTTTATGGGTTTATGGGAAAATAGAGAAAAAGTGGAGCCCACCTTGTTCTCTATATTTTATTGCACGTGATCCATCAATTAGCTATATATAGAAAGGTTAGCATTAATGCCTCTATACTTAAGGCATTTCCAGAAGCTTTCACTTTGGTTATATTTCTTTAGTTTTCCCTAAAAAGGCGCTTTGTTATTAAGTTATTTGTAATCGACACGTGTTAGTCACTTATTAAATGGGTTAACGGCAATATATATTTGCCTTTCATGTTTGAAATTTAAGTAATAAATTATTAATAATTTAATATGCCTTTGTTTTGCTTACCTTTGCTGATGAAATGCAGAACAAACCAGGTCGATAAAGCGCTTAAGGCATATTTGAGAGACTTACGGGCTTCAGTTCCTTGTTTTTTTCCCCAAGAGGATTTATTTTTTGTTTGCAAGAAGTCAAAAATCCTTTTTTATTCCCAAAGAGACAGCTGCAAGCAAAAGAGGAGAAATCTGCTTACAACAAAGCCGAGCAAAAATAAAAATGTAAAAAACAAAAAACATATTTTTATATATAACACTCTCTCTCTCTGAACAACTTGGCGGCCTCTTCATGATTTTGCGTTAAACGGCGGGTGTGGTAAAAATAAATACTTGTGTTTTTTTACTCTTTTTTTTTTTGAGACACTTTTAGCATTTTCTGACGCTTTGCTTCGTGTAAAACAAAAAGCCCTGACGCGTGTGACATTTGGCGCTGGAGAGTGACTTTTGAGCAAGAGTTTCTCGGCCACCAAAAGGGGAGAAGCTGCAAAAACTGAAATGCTTTTTTTCGAGGGAGAAAAACGCACGCTGGAATTTACTGGGGGTTTGTTCGGTTTATTGTTTTCTCGTGTTGGCCGCAGGAGTCGAGTGATTGTGCCTCCGGGGTCTGCGTGTCCACTTTTCCACTTGTACACACAGACAGATGGGGTTAAGATAATAGGATCTTACTTTAAATTAAAAATTAAAATAAAAAAATGTTGTTAGATTTAAAAAAGAAAATTAATCCGAATTATTTTAGGCTCTTATAAGAGCTTATAATTATTTGGTTGTTATTTACTAAAATAAATGCTAAGAAACGGAATGCTTAACCAAAAGCACCAAGTATGGGCATCCCTGCTTACCACTGGTCTTTGCTTTAAATGTAATATAAAGATTCCTTCCTTAACAAAAAAACACATTCTTTTAACTAGAGATACAATATATATTAAATCTTAAGGGCTATTATTATGTCCCCATTTGTATCTTGTCCTGCATGCAAGTGCTAAACGCATCTTTATCTGCGAGATACTGCGACATGGCAGGGTTGTCAGACATCTGGGCCGTCTGGTGAGTCGCATTAATTAGACGTGCTTTGTGCGATGTGCTTGTCCAAAAGTCTGGCCCCGTATCTATACGATATTATTTATGAACTTGCTAATTTTAGCCCTGCTGCCCCTGGCCTGAAAAGGCCCAATAAGAGCGAGACTCATATACTCGAGTATGAGTGATGCTTCTAGCCTTATCAGAGTATCTGAACAGGCCCGGCAACATGTTAAGTGATTATCAGAGAGCAGGCATTCGCTTTTGCCTTAATTTCGGGCTCAAGTTGTCAGCAATTTGGATGCCTGGCGGCGTTGACTTTAAGCCTATTAGACACACACAGCCCGAGCACAAGACCGCAGCAAAAGCTTTGTTCAGCGAGGCAATCTGGGTGCGGCATCCCCGCCGCCTTACAACCCAAGTATTTTGTAATTAACAGAATTTACAACACCCTAATGAATGTTTCTCTCCTCCCGTTGCAGCACACGCCGCTAAGCATTCTCCTGCCCTCGACGAGTTCTCAACTCACACTGTGATACGACCCCAGGTGCAACATGGACGCACCAAGCGCAGCCTGCCAACCACTCTGGACGCCACCGTAAGTAGTCGTTGGAAAATATGAATTAATTAGTGATTAATTATGGGCATAAAATCGGGTTAGCAGCATTTACTGAGCTCGTTTTTTTATACAAGTTCTAAGTAAACATAAAGTTAAAATATAATTTGTTATATAAGGCATATATTAAACCATAAAAAAATGCAGCATAATTTACCCTTTACCGCATACAAGCTGATATTGGCTATAAATCATGCAAATGTAATTTCTGCAATAGTTGGCCATAAATTGTGTGCCCTGTTCATTTGGCCATGTAATTTCACACACTTATGCTGCTGTTACTAATGAGGAAAGCCCTCCATTTAAAATTCGTTACAAAATTACTCAGATATTTGGAACATTTTCAACAAAATTCGCCCTCACAGGGAAGGTAATTAAAATTAAACCGAAATAAAGTCACGAAAAATTGCGCGAAATTCATTGCATGCCTCCAAAAGGGGGGAGGCGTAACGGTGCGCTGACAAAGAGCCAAAGCCCCTTTTTAATTAGTTCCACACACAGGCACATGTAAGAGGGGTAGAATTTGGGGGTGGAATGCCTGTTAACCCCTGCGGCCAAAAGGACATTACACATTCGCACCTCGGCTCGCCCACAATTTGCATGCGAAAATGAAATAAAATGGGGCTGACCATTTAGCAGCTCGGTTGAAATGGCTTAATCCTGTTAACCTTATCTCCCGCCGCTCTGCTCTTTTCCAGGACGGCCTTCACACGCCGCACATCAGCCTGAGCTACACCCACGAGGGCAAGCGGGTGACCATCGACCTGCAGAGGAACGATCGCCTGCTGCCGGAGCACCACTTCCTGCGCTATCAGAACTCTAGCGGAGCAGCCACTGGCGGCGGCGGTAGCCACGTCGTCCGCAACTTCACCAAGACTGAGGTTGATTTATGCCACTATCAGGTGAGTTACGAAGTGTCCTTTTCAGGCACTCGGAAAAAATGTATGTTTTTTAATAAGTTTGGAAGCTTAAAAATATTTTTTTAATATCAAAACATATACGCTAGAGCTATTGTAAATAATAAATATATTTTTTTAACTTTATTATATCAAGGTTTCAGTTTTTCAAACCTTTTCCCTAAGTGTCTCTCCTTGTCCTTAACTGTGTAATAATTTCCATTTCCACTTGGTTTACCCCCAACCAGGGACACATTCGTGGCCAACCGGACTCTGTGGTGGCCCTCTCCACTTGCGACGGTGCTTTGGATGGCATCGTCTTCGATGGGCGGCACACCTACTTCATCCATCCCCATGTCGACAGCACGGGACGACTGCAGGATGACCACTATCTGCTCAGGTGAGTTGCCTGTGCTTTTTTACCCACTCAAATTGGATTAGCAGATCTATAATTAATTAAAGGAAGGAAGAGAAACTGAGCTCATTATGTAAGCTTTGCATGGCTAGTTTACCGTTAAAGGCTTAAGAAACAAGAGATTTTAATACCTAAAGTTCTTGATACTCAAAGTAAAACTGAAAAGTTGATCTGATAATGCTAACTATCCTTATAATATCTCCGTTCAACTTTTTTTATGTTACGCTCATACAATGACCGCTAATATGAGCGATTCGATTGACGGCTCACACATTAGGGGTCAGAAGATGAGCAAGAGAGCAAAAATCCTCAGCTTGAATGGTTCATTAGCCCAAAAACTATTTAAACTTTTTTCAATGAGCACGAATCCAAAGCTCATGAGGCCTTCCTTTTTCGATTTCTGATATCGATCTGCACGTAATATATCTATTATACATACTTTCTTACCCCCCGCTTATCTAATCGCGTTTTTCGACCCGACCGAAAAAATATTCTTTACTCACTTGTCATAAATGTTTGCGGTTACTGGTAAGGCAGATAGCTCGGGGGTCAGTTTTGCTGGCCAAATGTTTACCTATTTGCAGGCCATAAATATTTGCTTTTGTTTCGGAAATATTTGCCCAAGGCCCGAACCCGAACCAGAACGACAACGGGACCCAAAAACCCATAACCAAAACGCTTCCATTCATTATATGTTTATGTGGTGCCAGCGCCACTTCCGTTATTAATTCCCTTTGTGGGCCACGGAAATATCAAATTACCTTCGATTTGTTTTCTACAGACAGGCGGACATGCTCCCTACGAACGCCACCTGTGGCTACGACAGCCACAAGGACGACCACAGTCACGACCACAGTCACGAGGGCGACGAGGAGGAGTCCAATGGAATTGGAGCCGAGAGTCCTTTACTGCCTCACCGCCTGGATGGCGGCGAATTCCAGCGCACCCTGCTTCGGAAGCGGCGCCAGGCGGACGACAGCAGTCAACTGATCCGGGGCCCCTACAATGCCAACAAGTACTCCAGCTACGTGGAGCTGGTCATAGTGGTGGACAACAAGGTGTACAAGCACTTCCAGGAGAGCGCCAAGAAGGTGCACCAGCACTGCAAGAATCTGGCAAATATAATTAATTCGGTGAGTTAGTTTTTTATTTATTTAAATTATTTATTAACTTACTTTTTTTATTTCCTTGTCCAGCTCTATGTGCCCCTTAACATCTTTGTGGCGCTGGTGGGCGTGGTGATCTGGAACGAGTCCAACGAGATCGAGTTCTCCAGCGATGGCGATGTGACGCTGCGCAACTTCCTTAACTACCGGAGCTCCAAACTCGTGGTGGATCATCCCAACGACAATGCCCAGCTGCTGACCAAGGAAACCTTTGCCGGCGGCGTCGTGGGCAAGGCACTGAAGGGTCCCATCTGCACGTATGAGTACTCTGGCGGCGTGAGCATGCAGCACAGTCCCAACACGGCGATGGTGGCCACAACGATGGCCCACGAGATGGGCCACAACTTTGGCATGGAGCACGATTCCCCCGACTGCAACTGTCCGGACGAGAAGTGTGTGATGGCCGCCTCGAGTACGTCTGTGGTGCCCGTGAGCTGGAGCAGCTGCAGCATTGACCAGCTCACGATAGCCTTCTCGCGCGGCATGAACTACTGCTTGCGGAACAAGCCGGAGCGTCTCTTCGAGTCCCCCACCTGTGGCAATGGCTTCGTAGAGCCCGGGGAGCAGTGCGACTGCGGACTGCCCAAGCACTGCACGAATGCCTGCTGCAATGCCGAGACCTGCATGCTGCACTCCAACGCCTCCTGTGCCACCGGCGAGTGCTGCGACCTGGCCACCTGTCGCCCCAAAATGGCGGGCAGTGCCTGCCGCGAGGCGGAGAACGAGTGCGATTTGCCGGAGTACTGCACCGGGGAGTCCGAGTACTGTCCGGCGGACGTCTTCCGTCGGGATACAGAGCCCTGCGACGGCGGTCAGGCCTACTGCTATCATGGCAACTGCCGCTCCCACTCGAATCAGTGCCGAACGCTGTGGGGACCCACCGGCGACAACTCGGAGCATTGCTACGACAAGAACACCCTCGGCTCGAGGCTGGGCAACTGCGGCTACAATCGACTGAACAAGACCTTCGTTAGCTGCCAAGCGGAGCACGTCAACTGCGGCATGCTGCACTGCATCCACCTGAACGAACGCCTCGAATTCGGCATGGAATCAGCGGCCGTGCTCTCCCACTCCTACGTAAGTCACGACCGCAAGATCGTGGCCTGTCGCACTGCCTTGGTGGACCTCGGACTGCAGACCACTGATCCTGGTCTGGCGCCCAACGGAGCCAAGTGCGGCGAGGACAAGATGTGCGTCGACCAGCGCTGCCTGCCAGTGGCCACGGTGCGCCAGAAGGGCATGGGTACGCCCTGTCCAGAGGATTGCAATGGAAATGGCATATGCAACAGTCGCGGGCACTGTCACTGCGACGTGGGTTTTGGTGGAGAGTCGTGCTCTAGAGCGGGATCTGGAGGATCCCCGGACAGCGGACCAGCCACGGATCCAAATGGTGAGTTGGGGTTATATTTTGAGTTAATAAAATTATTAAATTGTTCTCTCTTTCAGGTTCTGTTGGTCTCAAGCGATTCCTGTACGTCCTGTTCTTCTTCGTCCTGCCCGTGGTGTTCCTCTGCTGGGTCCTCTTCAACTGCTACAAGAAGGGATTGTTTGAACGCGGCAAGCTGGCGGATAATATGTATGTATCGACGTCCTCGTCCTTCAGCAGCAGCGGCTCGAAAGGGAGCAGCAGCAGCCCCGACAGCAGCAACAGCCTCACTACCCAACTAGCATCCTCCCTGCCACCCACTGCACCCACTACTGCACCGCCCTGTATACCCTACACCTCACCCACTAAGCCAGCTCCGGCTCCGGCCACCATTACTAACATACACGCCACCCTGCCGCGCCACAAGTCTAACCCAGATGCAGTGCATCATGTCCACATTCTGCCGCCGAGCGTGCCCAAGAGCAAGAGCAGTCACGAGGTTAGGCGCAAGCTCTCCACCACTACCTCGCAAGTGGTTGACCTTCGTGGCTTCAGCTCCAGCTCCTCGAGCTCCACCTCCTCCAAGAACAACAACAACACCGAGTCACTAAACAACAACAACAGCACACTGACCGTGCGGCGCAAGCTGGACATCACGGCTCCGCGGCTGCATGCCACCACGAATCCACTGGCCCTCACCGAGGGCGCCCAGTTCATACAGAGCGACCCCGCGAGGTGCGCCAACCAAAAACCAACTAATCCGCAAACATAACCATACAAAAATACAGTGAACACTGCTTACACTGCCCTGAAATACTCTGCATGACTCTGCGCTTGGCCACCGGCGTTTTCATATCCTTGCAGGGTATATGTTGTTTTGTATAATTGGAATCAACCTTAGATTGCAGTTTCTAGGATTAAAGAAAAACTTTAATAAGTTTTTTGATATTAAGGGTACTTTTCATATTCTCTACAAGATTTAGTACTAATATTGATATCAAGAATATTGATATATTTTACTGCCATTTTAAATTATACTCTGATGTTTTAAAGGAGTTGCGCTTAGAGCTGGATTGACATCGATGTTTATCGAATTTATATATATTGTTTTATATAAAAACATCGATTATTTTCCAGCATTTCTGTGACATCCCTGTTTAAATACAATTTAGAAAGAATTATGCTTAAACTCTCTATCTAAAAAACGAACTTTACTGATTTAAGATCAACATGAAAAGGTTCGCAGAAATAAAAAAAATGTATTTTTTAATGCTTTCCACTTATAAAATGTTCTTATTCAGAATTTGTATAATTTAAACCCAATGTATATCCGTTTAATCGAGAAAGACCTCAAGTTAGCTTAGGAACTCAAAGAACTATACAATATTTAGCAATATATTTTAGGATTAAATATCTGCAAGGATATACTCCGAACTTCGGTATTGCCGATGACAACTTTTTCGTTCATTTTTAACACAAAACCGCTCTGCACGTCTATAATGTTTGCCATATAACCAAAGCCCATAATCCCTACCCCAACTACTAACTAAGGCAGCCTTAATTTGTGGTTTGTTCCCTAGTTTTAATCGATCCCGATTCTGTGTGTGATGCTTCCAATAAATGTTTTGTTTGGTTTAATCGCTATGTGGTGTTGGCTTTATGTTTATTTTTGTCTTGCTATTTGGAATGTCTCTTTACTGTCTACTAGCACTGGTGTTTTGGTTTTATGCACGCTTACTCTCTTGGTATGTTACACGAATTAGCACTTTAAACTTTCACCCTCAACCTCTTTATTCCCAAACTAATCCCCTTAAATTCGTGTTCTTGCAGCTTAAAATCCTCGGGAGGAAGCAAAGTCATCACCACGCGCACCAATCAAAATGGCTGTGGTCCGCCGCCTGGCAATGGAGGCTTACTCAAGTCCACGCCCAGCAGCACCGATGATATGGATGCGGCCCTGCTGAAACAGCCGTCAAGTGAGACACCGGGTCCAGCGGGATTGTTTGGAAAATTCGAGGGTTTCACCCTGCGTCCCCTGAATGATGCCACCTCGCCCGGCAGCAACTACAGTGGTCCGAATGTGGCCTTTGTGCAGCCCACGGTGCAGCAGGATGGCCCACAGCGAATGGCACCACCACCGCCGGCAGGTGCGGTCAAGACGGGAACAGGTACAGTTCCGGTTCATGCGCCCAAGCCAGAGGCAACCTGGGTCAGGCCGGCGCCTGCACTGCCACCACCTAATCCTGGCTCCACGGCACGTCCCATCATCTCGCCACCCACACTGGATTCCAGCACATTAACCATGGTGCCGCTCAAGGGCAGCGCGGAGGAGGATCTATCACCCACGCGATCCGCACCAGCTCCCCCAGTGCCCCTACACATGGATCCCAAGCTGAATGTGAAGAGAGACGGCACCATCCGTCGCTTTGCCTCGTTCCTCAAGAAGGAGGAGAAGCCGCCGCTGAAGGAGAAGACCTACATTGATCGGGAAAGACTGCGCACGTTGGAGATATCCGCTCCAATGCCCGTGCCCGCAGCTCCCCAAGCAGAGTCCTCCAACTCGGATTCGGAGACCACGCCGCGCGAGGAGGAAACCCAGAATCTGGTGAAGCGCGCCCAGTCCATGCGATCGCCCACGAAAAAGACACCGCTTCAAAGCTTCGGCTCCATGCGTTCGCCACCGGGATTGCCGCGCCCCAAAAGCGGCCAGGTGAACAGCAGTGGCACGTCCAGACCCAAGTCGCCTCCGCCCAGACCGCCACCAGTAACGATCAAGAAAACCAACTCCATTGGATCCACGGGCTACCAGCGACCGGTGTCCACTGCCCAGCGAAGTGTGGAGAATACCTACGACGACTGCGAGTTTGTGGAGGAGGAAGTTAGGGCCTCCAACGATGATATATACTCCGTGATCGATGAGATTCCGCCGGCGGCACAGACCCTCAAGCGGAGCGATCTGGTGGCCAATAGAACGAGCAACGGCAGCGACATGGGATTGCTGAACGAGATAGTTAACGAGCTTGAGAAGATCAATGGCGATTCCATATATTCGGGGAAGCCAGTAGCCACAGGAGTCGCTGCAGCAGATCCCCCAAAGAGTCCCCAGCGACCGGCGCCGCCCAAGCCAGCGAGCAGTGTCCTGGAGGAAAAGGCAGCCGCTGCAGCAGCGGCACCTGCCACCACATATCATCGCGCTCCGCCAGTCAATGCGCCGGTGGCTCGGGTCAAGCCCACACTGGCGGACAAATCGCAGCCGCCCAGCATGTCCAGCTTCAAGCCGCCAGCCGGAACCGGCGGCGTTGGACAGGCCCAGCCAGCCCCAACCGTTGTCCAGCCGCAGGCCAAGCGGAGCAGCAGCGGCAGCGCTAGCGGAGTAGCCTCCCGACCCAAGTCTTTTCTGAAGAACACAACGAAAACACTGCCCAATGGAACGGCGGGAGCGGCGGCGACGGCGGCACCCTCGGCCACCATCCAGAAACCCAAGCCGCTCTCGGCCAAGCCATCGTTCAGCGGCGGAGGTGTCCTGGGCAAGCGGACAACGCCGCCTACAGTCAAGACGGTGGCGGCGACAGCACCAAAGTCCAATATTGCATCGCTGACACAGCGATTCGAGCAGAGCAATTAGACTAAGGAACAACGCACGTGGGCAGTCGGGATGAGTAGCTATTCCATGGGCATAGGCAGGAAATATAGATTGGAAGAGATGTGAAGAGATTGATTTTATATTTAATTTATTATTCAAAATTTTAAGACTTTTTTTCCATTTTTGTAGAATTACAAGGCAACCCCACGCTGATAACGAAGCTGAAATAAGCTTTGCTCTATCACGCCAGATTTTTTCTTAACCTCAAGAGAATTATTCAAACTGAATTGTTGGCGCAATAGAGACTTTAGATTCGTTCTAAGCAAAGTCCATAAGGAATTGGTATTAAAGCCCCGAACATTTTTAGTTACAAAAACAAATTTATATTTCATAAAGAGCAATGTAGAGGAAAATAAGTAGAAAGAATTAAGAATCAAAGCGAAAAACCTAGAATTCATCATTAATTTCTTACAAAAAATATTAAAAAAGTATTTATTCTTTAGTTTAAAAACAGACAACATATTTTTAAATCTATTAATACTCTTAATTTAAGATTTAAAATATCAGTAAAGTGTAAAGGATTTAAAAAATGACTAGACTTGGAAACAGAAATATTTAATATGTAAAAATATGAGGTTCTAATATAAAAAAGCTTTAAATATCCTTAAAATTACTGCAGAATTCAAGAAAAACGTTAATTTCCTCAACACAAAATTATTTGCTAGCCACATTGTGATTCTTAGCCCATGTCCTTGGTTTTGCTCAAGTTCCCCGCTCCTCCGTGTGGACTTTGAGTTAGGTTTTTAGTTAAGATTTACGATCAAATTCATTTGGGCACTGACTATGCCCGCGACTATGACTGCGTCGTCTATGATATTCATTCCTGTACCGATCGATGTGTCCCACTAGTTAGACGTTAAGGCTTCGCTTAACTCATGTGCTAAGTATGTATGTATCTCAAATTGTTATCCTTTAAGCGCATTTTAATTTAGAACCTAGCGATAGCTGCGTATTTTGTATGTGTACCTATAATCTGTATCTATTACTCCGACAGTAATTCATGTATTTATGTATATGCAATATGCTTTTGTAAATAAAAACCAAAGATGTTCAATTGTCACAGCAAATGCGCTCGCCGCCCGAAGAAATCAATTAAAAAGTGTTGTACAGCTGGGATATTGAAAAAATACAAAATAATAATACGAGAACTTGATACAGTAGCGAAATCAATTTTAAATGTCTAAATGTTGCAAAGAAACTATGTTGTATGCCCCAAAATATTTAAGAACGAAATCGAAATGTGTATAGAACCCAAGTTATGTTAAAAAATATACGTTTGACTAAATCAAAGCAATGCGTTCTTAATCTTCACTAATTGTCTTTAAAAACAAAATCATTTTAAATTTGGCGCTCTACATTTATCGAGCTATCGATTTTATCTGCTATTTTTAGAGCACAACCATTCTCACCACCTGGTAACACTGCAAAATAAGAAGACTCAAAAATCCAAAAATGAGCGCAAGAAAGGTAAACAATTCGAATTTTTGGCTAAGTAAAGATCTAAACTATAGATTTAACTACCCAGAAAACATGGGCGAGGAGCGCCTTCAGCGAAATGAGCATTTCGGTCAGTCCAGTCACCACAGAAGCCACTCCCGTCAAGCGGAGCAGGAGTTCTTCCTGTGTGACGACAGCAACGCGAGTTTCGAGGTCTCAAAGCGGAAAGTCCACGCCAACTCCAGTGCCCTTGGTGGATTCCGTGGATCTCACTGCTCTGGCAAATGAGGAGGAGGAAGCGGTCGCTAGCGGACCCCCGCCGGAAGTCAAGGAAAACTGGATGGAGAGCTTTGCGCCGGCCAACAGCGAGGAGTTGGCCGTTCATCCCAAAAAGATTGGAGAACTCCGCGATTGGCTGCGTCACTGTGAAGCGGTTCGCAAGAAGTTCCCCGCCCAAATGTGCCTGCTCACCGGACCCACAGGCGCTGGCAAGACGGCGACGCTACATATCCTGGCCAAGGAGTTTGGCTACCAAGTGCAGGAATGGATCAATTCCGTCGACTGTGAGGTGGTCAATGCTTTGGGTGATCAGCCCAGCGGCAATTCGTATGTGGGCTCCCATTTGGAGGCTTTCAAGAGCTTCCTGCTGCGCGCCTCGCGATATAAATCGCTGCTGGATTCGCAGAATAAAAGACTGCTGCTCGTAGAGGACTTTCCCAATGTTCTGCTCAACGAGTCTCAGGATGTCAACTTTGAGGAGTTGTTGGAGTAGGTACACTTTATTTATTAGGTTCCTAATCTCTTGATTTCTATCCTTTTTAGTGAATATTCCACCTATGGCAAATCCCCCTTAGTGTTCATTGTGGCCGATGCCAAGTCTCGTGGCCTAAACATTAGTTACCGCCTGTTTTCGGACCAACTGAAGGCCAAACACCGCATCGAACACATTAGCTTTAATGCCATTGCATCCACAATTATGCAAAAGTCGATGAAATCCTTCATTTCTGTGATGCAGCAGCCGCAGAACAAGGCTTTGTATAAGTTGCCCTCGTCCTCTGTTGTGGATTCCATAGTTGTGGGCGCCCAGGGTGATATACGGAATGCGCTGATCAATCTGCATCTTAGCTCCCTGAAGGGAGTTGCCAACATGCCCACCAAGAAACTGAATGTCAGCGTAGCCAGCAAGGGTCGTAAAAAGAAGACGACGCAGAGTACTCTGAAATCGATTGGAAGAGACGAATCTATTACTTTGATGCACGCTTTGGGGCGGGTCCTCAATCCCAAGTGTAAGTATCATGGCTTTTCCTCTGCACACACCTGTAATCTTGGACTTTTTCAGTTAATGAAGACAAAATGCTGCTGCACAGTCCCGAGGAATTAACCGAGGCTTTCAACACGGAGCCCAGAAACTTTGTGAACTTTGTACATGCCAATTATCTCCCGCATTTCAAGGACATAGAGCAGGTGGTGACCGCCATAGATGACTTGACTCTGGCCGATTCCATGCTCAATGAATATCGTGAAGATGCCGTGAGCGTAATGGGCTTGAACATTGCCATCAGAGGTGTAATGCTGGCCAACAGTTCCCCAGTCAGCGGTTGGATGCCAGTCCGGGGACCCAAGCGTATAAATATTAAATCGCTGGCCACTTTGGCCGAACAGAAACTGGTCGGTGTGGGATATGCGGGCATTTCCAGGACGCTCTATGCCACCGAATACAGCACTTTTGTGAAAAGCATAGCCGAAAGGCTGTCAGAGGTTAATTCAAGCCAAAGCATGGAATAGATTTTAAGAAATCAAATATTTATGATGAACTGAATTAGAAAATGTATTGCTAAGCAGCAGGTGTTCCAAAAGACAAGGAAATTTAGGATAAAAACTTTCAGTGGTGCTACATAAAGCGCATTGTTTTTACAATTGGTTAAAAAAGTGTAACAATTTGTAGCCTACTTTTCTACACAATTCCAATAGATCTACAGCGATCCCTATGATATTCCAGAGTCCCTTTTAGTTGGCTTGTTTTATGATACATGTAAATGTTTTAAATATCAATTAATAACTGAAATATAAATTATGTAAGGACAATAATAGAATTCACGATTCAACACTTTATTAATCTATAAATCGAGTTTTCATTTTATAAAAAATTCCATTAAAATCAATAACGCGTCGCGGATGCTTGACGATGATGAACTGATGGTTAGAGGATTGGAGATGCAGGGAAATCCAAACGATTGAAGCGCTCACAGTTGATGACTTAAAAACTAAACAGGGGCTCTCTCTGTTTCCATATATGTTGCCACATGCTACCACAATTGGAGTGTTCTATTTACACGGCGCGGTCTGATCCGCATCTTAACCCATCCTACTTAACCGCTGCATTGGTGCCCTGCTTGGCCGCATCACAAGAGTTATCCTCGTCTTCGTCCATTTGGTTACCATCCAACAGACGCTGGCGCTCCTCCTCGTTGGCATGTCCATTGAGGTGGATCGGGGAGCGGGAGCGGGAACGAGAGCGACTGCGCTCGTGGCCGCGCTCAGCATGCCCATTGGCAATGTTCAGCCCAGCCACTCCCATCTCGTGCCCATCACTGCTCGACGAGGAGGATGTGCTGGAAGTGGTGCTCGATGTGGTGCTGCTGCTATCGCTCTCGCTGTCCTCGCTCGAGGAGTCCATGGGGGTGGGCTGCGCCGCCTGCTGTGGCGGGGGCGGCGGCTGTTGTCTAGCCTGGAGCTCGCCGGCCGAGCTGGGTGTCGGTGCCACTGCCGATGGCGGTGAGGCTGCGGCGGCAGCAGCAGCAGCAGCTGCTGGGCCCGGTGTAGTCGAGATCGAGCGCAGGAAGTGGGAGCGTAAAACTGGAAGGGGAAAGTAGATAACAATTAATATTTGTTTATAATTAAGCAGCGCCGAACTTACATTGATTCTCCCGCGTTAGCTGTCGCATCTTCTCCTCTTGGGCTCGTATTTTGACGCTGAACTCATTGGAAGTGTTCTGAGCCTTGGAGTACCGGTCCTCGATTTGCAGGCACTCCTGTATCAACTCCTGCTTGTTCATAGTCTCCAATCGCTCCAGTCGCGCCCGCTCGTACACATTGGAAAACTCCTTGGACAGAAAGAGCACCTGATCCTCCGTCTGCGAGTTAAAACAGTTTTCGTCGGAGTCGTCCTTATTCAGGTCGGACATGTGCTCCTCCATCAGGAAGCGATTGGTGTTGTACGGCACGAGAAGCGATCGGGAGCGGACCAGCTTGGTGCGGCTGTTGGGACCCGGATGAAGATGCCCCTCGGCATCCGTGGGCATGTCCAGCTTCCATTGCGGAAACTGATTCTTTGTCTTCTTAGGCAGGAGCTTGGACTTCTTGCCGCGGCGATGCTTTCGCTTGGGCAATCCTGAACCTCCTCCTCCGCCACCACCGCTGCCTCCACCACCGCTACCACCTCCGCCATCCAACGGACGCTGCTTGGAGTTGTTCTCTGCAAAATAAAAAGGACATGCACTTTTAAATTTCAAACTTGAAACGGCCGCCAAACTCGCGAAATGCAACTCTGACCAACGCTCTTTGCGAAAAAAAAAAACAATCCAAGAGTTAGTCGCCATTAGTCTTGCTTTTTTTCATCGTCCTTTGTTTTTAGATTTTTACCTGTTTTTACCGCCTCTGCCATGTTGCTCGGTCAATATATAGTTGCACAAACACTTGATGTTCACTCGAAGCGCAAATTTCAATTTGTAAGCTAATTTTCAAGCTTGCGAAATCTATTCTAAGCCAAAACTGACCAGGTGTGGACAGGCTTTGTTGAATAAACTTTTACCTGGCGGTATTGGGGGCGGTATAGTAAGGACGGTCATACTAAAGCTATCGATAATATGTAATATCGATGTTTTTAAAATGGCGATGGACTTTATTTTATTTTATATTCTTAAATTATTAATTAAATTACATTTAAATTACATTTTCGTGCCTTTGCGTTCAGTCACTTACGCATTTTCGCCCAAAAGACGCAGATAAGTCAATAAATATTTTATGTTAAATTAATTTATTGATTTCTGTTATCCATTATTTATTCCATCATCAATATTATCAAAAATATTAGACATTTATTTATATATCGTAAACCTGGCTATAATTTCCTGTCATTTGGGACTCAAACGGATAGATGTGGGGGTTTCTCCCTTCAGTGCAGTTCCGTTTTCTAGCTCTAGTTCCAAACTAGAGCTGGGAACAATTCTTCTTTTTGGGAATCGATTCTTTACGATTCAATTCTGAAAAAGATCAATTAAATCGATTTAAAATCAATTTTTTTTTTTTTAATTAATAAGGAAATAAGGCATATTTTAGCTTAAAAAAAATTGAATAGAAAACATCAAATTTCGAATTGTTGTAAACCAAAATATAATTGAATGTAAAGATATTTTATAAGATCAAATGTCTTTATTTAATATCTAAAACGCATTGGTTCTTGCTGGTAAAGACCAACTTGTCAAAATTTTTTGGCTATAAGGCAGCTCACCGGTCAGTTACAATACATCCAGCCCTGCTGAATGTCCTTTCTGATTCCGTTGAACACGCTGAAATGCACAAATACTTAAGCATCGATTCCCTAAAAAAGGAATTGATTTCTTCGCTCATCCAAAAACATCGACTAAATCGATTTAAAAATCGAATGGTTTCCAGCTCTATTCCAAACTAGTTCTAAAATAAGCCTGGAAATTTTTAAATTTATAAAAGTTTTATAAACCTCCTTCTCATTTTGTAATATCTCTTAATATACATTAATATTTCGGGAAAAACCCGAAGAAAACGATTCTTTTTTGGGAATTACAATCAAATCAACTCTTAATTTTGACACAAAATGTATTTATTTTTTTTATTTACAACAGAAAGTACCCTATGCCCTCAGGCTATCGTGAATCCAGTCAATGTAGGAGGCAACTCTTGTGTAGACATCCGGCCAGTCGGGGTTCGGACATGGCACCGGTCCGAATGACACCAGTCCGCCCAAAAGGTAGACACCGTTCTTGAAAAGCATCAGGGGCCCGCCGGAATTTCCGTGGCACTCCGTCGAGCTGACAAATCCACAGAGCTGGGAGGCCTGGATGGTCAGTCGATGGCCCGAGTACTTGCGCTGACACTCCGCGATGGAGCTGATGGTCACAAAGTTCTTGCGCATGCGCGGCGAGGATTTAGCCAGCCAACCAGCCTGCTCCGTGACCAGACCCTCCAGCTCGTCCGCTCGCAGCTGCTTGTTGGGCAGGCAAATCGGCACCACAAAGTCGTTGAGCTGCGCCGGAGTGGCCAGGCGGATGAGGGCTATGTCGTTGACCTGACTAAGATTGGAGCTATTGTACAGGGGATGCGGCAGTGTTTCCTCCACGCCAATGTCCTGGTACGCCGGAGCACAGTCCGCTTTTTGTGTGTCCTCGTGGAACTGGCAGTCCGGATTCGTGCTGGTATCCCACTCGCCCAGGCGGACCGCGGAAATCTGCAGATTATTGGTCATAGCCTGGACCACACAGTGGGCAGCGGTCAGCACATATCGGTCGCTGATAAGGACTCCTCCACAGCCGTGTAACTTTTCCTGGTTGGCGGCTGATCGAGGGGAGGAGATATGGAATTTACTGAGCAGGCTGATAGCAGCAAAGACTCACCCTTCGTATACTCGATGAGAGCCAGCCAGGGAAACTCCCTAATCCGCGTATCAGTATTATTGGAACGTTGCCACCGAACGGTACCACAATCAGTGGGCAGCAGTGGATGCGTCAAGGCCCCCAATCCAGCATTACTGGGGCAGCAGACCTGGGAAAGTACAGGGGAAATAATTCAAATAAAGTTTACATTTCTCTTTAGGTTTGTTTAAACTTTAAAGCATAAGAACTTATATACTCCTTCCAGAAGTTCAACTATTTAATTAATTTTTAATTTAATTCTAAAATCTAAAGCATAACTAATTAAAAGCACGCAAGTTCTCAATTATAAATCGTAAGACACCTAAAAAACCCTAACGCATCTTCCCGCTTCTGTTTAAACTTAGTTTTGTTGACATCTATAAACTGATTAGATCACTTAATACCAAAAGCTTCAGCTGCTATCTCTCACCTCCAGAAATCAGACGAAAAAATAAAAGTCTCAATGAAAGTGAAAACCAGAATAGGCCGGCGAAAAACCGAGCTTTTGAACTTGACCGCCGACGGAGTTGAACTTGAACTGAGGTGTCTTCCCGGTGAATCACCTGAAGTGTGTTAATACTTACCAGTACGTCCCTTCCCTGCTGACCACACTGGTTCTCCCGGAGCAGGCTGCGATCGCTGGCGGATGGATTCCCGGAGGCCAGAATGCGCATAAAGTAGTCGCACTCCCGTATTGATATGCAGTGCCCTGTGATCCTGGCATTCTGCAGTTTGGACACACAGTTCAGTTGTTGAGCTGGAAGTTCATTGCCAGACTTGTTTACGTCTCTGAATTCCTAATTCCCTGCACTCACCACTCGCGCCCAATGCCAGCAGCAGGCAGCTGCCAACAACAAGTACAGCTGGAAAACTTCCCATGCCGGACCGGATCGATCAGATATAGCGACTTGCGGCGACGGAGACTATGGACAGCAGCGAGCGACGGTTCGAATGAGACTGCGGTTGCGATCGAGACTAATGGGCAAGTTAGGCCCGACGATTACCGGAGAGTGAGTAGCTTTCGTATTCGTTTTTCGATTCCGATTCAGATTCTGATTCTGATACCGATTCAGAGACAGATTCAGATTAAGAGCTGGAGGGATCCGGGTCCCAGATAACATAATAGTAGTTGAGCTTGAATATAAACTTTTATTCCCATAATCCCACGGGCTTATTTAGAAACAAGTACGACAGCTAGAGTCGGGTGTGACAGACAGTGATATACCCGGTCCCCAAGGCATTGTGGGTGACATTAAAGGGCACATGGACATGGCAAATTAATTTTTTTTTGACAAATCAATGTCTAAAAATTACATAACTAAGCCAAAATTTCATATATTTGCATATACTTTAATGGCGAATCGAAAGATATACGGCATTTGGCTATCAATTTCTTTTTAGCTATAGAGGCTCCCAAGAAGACCTCGAATTTGCGCATTTTTGGATAACGAAAATAATTCGGAAAATATGATAACTTTTTTGAACAAATCTAAGTTTACGAAGAAAGAAAGCTAACTTCGGTAAGCCGAAGTTTGTATACATTTGCAGTGTACAATTGAAATGGAAAGTTTCTGTAGAGGATCAGGTTCTGCCGGCTGTAAATGGGCAGTTTCTGGAGAGGATCAGGCTCTGCCGGCTGTGAATGGCCAGTTTCTGGAGAGGGTCGGACCCTGTCGGCTGGAACTAGCCTGTTTCTGGATAGGATCATACTCTGCCGGCTGGAAATGACCAGTTTCTGGAGAGGATCAGGCCATGCCGGCTATAAATGGCCAGTTTCTAGTCCCTGCCGGCTATAAATGTCCAGTTTCTGGAAAGGATCAGTCTCTGCCTGCTGTAAATGGCCAGTTTCTGGAGATCAGACTACAAAATCTCTGAAGCGTTTACTCGCGCTAGAAAACCCAAGTTTTCCACATATTCTGCTGCTTGCTCTGAGTACATTTTTATCCTAGTTTTCATCCTTTACACTGCTTGGTCAGACCAAAGTTTCTCACCTTTTTCCATTAAAGTTTTCTACCATTTTCACTTTCCTTTCAAATTTCTCAACCATTTTAATCTTTAAGCTTTTGCGGCTCTGAGCCTTAAGCTTTCACATCAATGCTTCGCCCAAATGGTATATTTCAACGGTACCGCCGCGGTCACACAGTTGTAGCGCCCGTTGAGGTTCTCTTTTATTTACAAAAATGCAGTGAAAAGTGGACGAAAACAAGTAAAAAACGCACAAGATGGCCACCCAAAAGCCAGGCGAGTGGGCGAGTGCCCTTTTGGCCCGCTTCGAGGATCAGGCAAGTGTTTTTTCAGGGCCTTTTCCACAGCTGCGTTTTGCGAAGCTAAGGCCCAGGCGAAAAAATGTACCTGCTGCTCCGCCACCACCCCTCACCGCCCGCATTCGCCCATGGCTGTGTTGTTTTGGGGACTGCGTGGGCGCAGTGGTGGTGCACGGGGTGGGCGGAGGAGGGGTGGCATTCGCAGCATGAATGAAATGGAAATAATCAATCAAATGCGCCGTCTCTGTGTGTCTTTGCAGCTGCCGAACCGAATCGGAGCCTATGGCACGCAGGCGAGGATGAGCCAAGACCAACTGGTGGCCTGTCTGATCCACATTTCGCGGTACCGCTTCTCCCTGGTCATCTCCGGGCTGACCAAGATGCTGCAGCGGGTCAATGAGGCGGTGAGTACTGCAGAAATGTCCTTGGGTTGCCGTGGCCTTGAGATGTTTTCAAGAAGATTTTGCAAACTTTATTTTTTAAATCTATTAGTTAAAGGTAAATTTAAACACATTTAAGGAAACAAAATTAAATATTTTCTTAAATAACATAAGACAATATATTTTTATTTAAATATAAAACCCCTTGAAGGCCCTTCAAAACCGCCATGAGCCGGAACGTTGCTACTTCGAGTCCCTGGTCATCATCCTGACCACCCTGGAGCGCTGCTTGACCAACCAGACCAAGGACACGGCCCGCTTCGAGGAGGCCATGAATGTGAAGCTCCTGCTGCGTGAAATCTCCCAGTTTGTGGACGTGCAGAGCGACAGTAATCCGAATGCTGCCCAGCTCAAGGCGCTGGCCTCGAAGGTGCTCTTTGCCCTGTCCCAGAATCACTTCTCGGCCGTTTTCAATCGCATCTCGGCCAGGATACAAGAGTTGACATCCTGCTCCGAGGAGAATCCGGACTACAATGACATCGAATTGATACAGCACATCGACATGGACATGATAAAGCTGACCAAGCTACTACAAGGTGCGAATAATGAGGGATTAGGTAAACGTGAGTCTTATCTAGCCTGTTCTTTCAGAAACCATTACCAAGTTCCGATCCAAAAGGGCTCCGCCCTTGATTTTGCTTTACTCCCTGGAGAAGGCCATTTGGAACTGGATCGAATACCATCCACAGGAGTTTCAGGACCTGCAACGAGGCACTAATAGGGATATATCCACGTAGGACTTACATTTAAATACAAAACAAACAATGTAAATAACAAGATCCTCCCTTTTCAGTTGCTGGGAACCCCTAATGGACTTTGTGGAGTACTTCAAGACCGAGAACAAGAAGAGCAAGACCCTGGTGTGGCCCTTGCAAATGCTGCTGCTGATATTGAATCCCTCCTGCCTGGAGGCCACTGTCAACGAGCTGCAGCAATCGGAGAAGGAGAAGGAAAAGGAAAAGGTCCCGTCCAAGTCCGCTCAATCGACATCCCGGGACAAGGACTTTTCGGCCAAGCAGTTCATCGAGAGCATCAAGCGGGGACTGGGCCAGCACTCGCCTTCCAAGCAAGTCACCGAGTCCTCGGCCATTGCTTGCGTGAAGCTTTGCAAGGCCTCTACCTACATCAACATCACCGACTCGAATAATGTGGTCTTTAAGCTGGTCCAGTTCTTCATCAACGACCTGAAGGCCCTGCTCTTCAATCCGGCCAAGCCCTTCTCCCGCGGTCAGGGCTATAACTTTGCGGACATCGAGCTGATGATCGACTGCTGGGTCTCCTGCTTCCGCATCAATCCGCACAACATCGAGGCACTGAAGGTGTGCCTGAACCTGTCGTCGCCGCAGGCCTACCACTTTGTCATTGTGTGCTCGCTGCTAAGGTGAACTTTAACCTGACATATAATATGTTTATAATTCAATATAAAACTCCTTACAGGTTGGCGCACATTTATGTGGACTTTCGTCTCCAGCACAAGAACCCTTTCCGGATTGTCAACCAACCCAGATTGTCCTGGTGGCCCCAGACCGATGTGGTCCACTATCGCTCCGCTGAGCTGCGAGCTCTGTTCACGGATACCCTGAACAAGGCCACCCAGGGCTATATAGCCCACACCCCGCTGCGCTACATCACCTCACTGACGCTGAAGTCCAAGGACACCCAAAAGGGCTTAACTCGGGCCGAAGAGGGCCCGGCCCACAAGATGCTACTGCTGCTGCTCGTCCGGCTGATCCATGCGGATCCCACCCTCTTGCTGAACGTAAAATTGGCAATTAGTTCCTCCTCCTTTCGTCCTTTCTAATTAATTCTCTTTGGTAGACTCAGGGAAAAGTTGCCCACGAGGTGCAGAGCTCCACGCTGGAGCTGATCAACGGACTGGTGAGTCTGGTGCATCAAACCACCATGCCAGATGTGGCCCAGGAGGCCATGGAGGCGCTGCTCGCTCTCCATGCACCGGAAAAGATCGAAGTCTGGAATCCAGAGGCTCCCATCAACACTTTTTGGGACGTGAGCTCGCAAGTGCTGTTCTCCATATCGCAGAAGCTCATCCAGCACCAGATAGCCAACTACACGGATGTCCTCAAGTGGCTGCGCGAGATCCTGATTTGCCGGAACACGTTCCTGCAGCGCCACAAGGACTACGCCCACGTGGGCAGCCAAATTGCCATCTGCAAGCAGGCCCACATCAAGATGGAGGTGGTCTTCTTCATGTATCTGTGGAGCGTGGACTTGGATGCAGTGCTGACCTCGCTGTCCTGCTTTGGTTTGCTCTGCGAGGAGGCGGAGATCTGCTGCAGCTCCGATGAGCTGACCGTGGGCTTCATCATGCCGAACTACCACATCTACCAGGAGCTGGCTCAGCTGTCCTCATGTGAGCCTTATCTTTATCCACAAGGCTTATCCATATTATTAACTTATATTCATTATAGCTGCCACGGATTCTCGTATTTGCTTCTTCGACAACACCCATGGCAATGTCTTGAGCCGACTTACGCTCCAGAAGCGCATAATGACACTCCTGCGCAAGATCGAGCACTGCGTCCATGGCGTCCAGCCTGCCTGGGAAGAGACCTTCCGCAACTGGGAGGTGTCCAGCAAGGTCCTGCAAACATATCCCAAGTGCAAGGGCGAGGATGGCCAGGCGGAGGTCTTCCATCGCGGCATGGGCAAGCGGCGAGCCAGTCACCAGAGCTCGGAGCACGATCTGGAGGAGCAGATCAACGAGTGGGCCAACATGACCTGGTTTCTCTTGGCCCTGGGCGGCGTCTGCCTGCACAAGCGCAGCAGCAGCCGGCAAATACTGCTGCAGCAGTCCCAGAACAATGCCTCCCTGGGATCCCTGGCCCAAAACTCGCTGTACTCGAGCTCCACCAGCTCCGGGCATGGTTCGCTGCATCCCAGTACGGTGTCTCTGTCAACGCTGCCACCAGCGCCGCCCCAGGATTGCAGCTATTGTCCTGTGACCCAGTGAGTTCTCTAAATATGGCTCAAGGAGGTTTCTTTAATATCCCTTTATAGATTCATTGGCCAACTTCTGCGCCTGCTGGTCTGCAGCAACGAGAAGATCGGCCTGAACATCCAGAAGAACGTGAAGGAGCTCGTGGGCGAGGAGATGTCAACCCAGCTGTATCCCATACTCTTCGACCAGGTACGCGCCATCGTGGAGAAGTTCTTCGACCAGCAGGGCCAGGTGAACGTGAATGTGACGGACATCAACACGCAGTTCATCGAGCACACGATCTACATAATGAAGTCCATCCTGGATCCCAAGGCCAGCAAGGACCCGAACAACGAGCAGCCCTCGCCCTCCGAGCACCTGGGCGTCACTAGCATCGAGGGCATGATGCTAGGCATCGTTCGGTATGTCCGCCACCTGGACATGACGGTGTACGCAATCAGGGTCAAGACGAAGCTCTGCCAGTTGGTGGAGGTAATGATGAAGCGGCGCGATGATCTGGCCTTCCGCCAGGAGATGAAGTTCCGCAACAAGCTGGTGGAGTACCTGACCGACTGGGTGATGGGCACCTCGCATCAGATTGCCCCGCCCAGCTCCGCGGATGCAGCCATACTCACCAACACTTCGCTCATCTTCCGCGACCTGGACCAGGCCTGCATGGAGGCAGTGGCAGCCCTGCTGCGTGGCCTCCCGCTCCAGCCAGAGGAGTCCGATCGCGGCGACTTGATGGATGCCAAGAGTGCGCTCTTCCTGAAGTATTTCACGTTGTTCATGAACCTGCTGAACGACTGCATCGACAGCTCCGAGGCGGAGAAGGAGATGAACAACACCCCCTTGCTTCCGCCGAGACCACGAATGGCCGCCGGCAAGCTGACCGCTCTGAGAAACGCCACCATCTTGGCCATGTCCAACTTGCTGGGTGCCAACATCGACTCGGGCCTGATGCACTCCATCGATCTGGGCTACAACCCGGACCTGCAGACCCGGGCTGCCTTCATGGAGGTCCTCACGCAGATCCTGCAGCAGGGCACCGAATTCGACACTCTGGCCGAGACCGTGCTGGCCGATCGCTTCGAGCAGCTCGTGCAGCTGGTCACGATGATCAGCGACAAGGGGGAGCTGCCCATAGCCATGGCTTTGGCCAATGTGGTAACCACTTCCCAGATGGACGAGCTGGCCAGGGTCCTGGTCACTCTGTTCGATGCCAAGCACCTGCTGTCGCCGCTGCTGTGGAACATGTTTTACCGCGAGGTGGAGGTCTCCGACTGCATGCAGACGCTGTTCCGCGGGAACTCGCTGGGCAGCAAGATCATGGCCTTCTGTTTCAAGATCTACGGAGCGAGCTACCTGCAAATGCTGCTGGAGCCGCTGATTCGTCCCCTGCTGGACGAGGAGGAGGAGACCTGCTTTGAGGTGGATCCCGCGCGACTGGATCCCACCGAGGACATCGAGCAGCATCGGAACAACCTGATTGCCCTCACCCAGAAGGTGTTCGATGCCATCATCAACTCCTCGGACCGCTTTCCGCCGCAGCTGCGCTCCATGTGTCACTGCCTGTACCAGGTGCTGAGCAAGCGCTTCCCGAACCTGCTGCAGAACAACATCGGGGCCGTGGGCACTGTGATCTTCCTGCGCTTCATCAATCCGGCTATAGGTGAGACTTAAAGCTGTTACCTAGATTAGATTTAGTTTACAATTTCATTCTCCCATTTCCAGTATCACCGCAAGAGCTGGGCATCGTGGACAAGCAGGTGCACAGCTCGGCCAAGCGCGGACTGATGCTGATGTCCAAGATCCTGCAGAACATTGCCAACCACGTGGAGTTCTCCAAAGAGCAGCACATGCTGTGCTTCAACGACTTCCTGCGAGACCACTTCGAGGCCGGCCGGCGGTTCTTTATCCAGATTGCCTCGGACTGCGAGACCGTGGACCAGACCTCGCACAGCATGAGCTTCATTTCGGATGCCAACGTCCTGGCCCTGCACCGCTTGCTGTGGACGCACCAGGAGAAGATCGGCGACTATCTGTCCAGCAGCAGGGATCACAAGGCCGTGGGCAGGCGACCCTTTGACAAGATGGCCACCCTGCTGGCCTACTTGGGTCCGCCGGAGCACAAGCCCGTGGACTCGCACATGATGTTCAGCTCGTATGCGCGCTGGAGCTCAATCGACATGTCCTCGACGAACTTTGAGGAGATCATGGTCAAGCATCAGATGCATGAGAAGGAGGAGTTCAAGACCCTCAAGTCGATGAACATATTTTACCAGGCGGGAACCAGCAAGTCCGGCTACCCGGTCTTCTACTACATAGCCAGGAGATACAAGTGAGTAAACCTGAAAGGATAATCCTGAAAGAACGCTTTAAAGACCTCCCATCTCTTCAAGGATTGGCGAGACCAACGGAGATCTGCTGATCTACCACGTCATACTCACGCTGAAGCCCTTCTGCCACTCGCCCTTCGAGGTGGTCATCGACTTCACGCACACCTGCTCGGACAACCGCTTCCGCACGGAGTTCCTGCAGAAGTGGTTCTACGTCCTGCCCACGGTGGCCTACGAGAATGTCCATGCGGTGTACATCTACAACTGCAACTCGTGGGTGCGCGAGTACACCAAGTTCCACGACCGCATCCTGGCGCCGCTGAAGGGCAACCGCAAGCTGCTGTTCCTGGAGTCGCCGAACAAACTCACAGATTTTATAGACGCAGAGCAGCAGAAGCTGCCGGGAGCCACTTTATCTTTAGATGAGGATCTCAAGGTGTTTAGCAACGCTTTGAAGCTCAGCCACAAGGACACCAAGGTGGCCATTAAGGTGGGCCCCACAGCTCTGCAGATTACGTCCGCCGAGAAGACCAAGGTCCTGGCCCACTCGGTGCTGCTGAACGACGTCTACTACGCCTCGGAGATCGAGGAAGTGTGCCTGGTGGACGACAACCAGTTCACGCTGTCCATAACCAACGAGAGCGGCCAGCTGAGCTTCATCCACAACGACTGCGACAACATTGTCCAAGCCATTATCCACATTCGCAACCGCTGGGAGCTCAGCCAGCCCGACTCCGTGACCGTGCACCAGAAGATCCGGCCGAAGGATGTGCCCGGAACCCTGTTGAACATGGCGCTGCTTAATCTGGGTTCGTGCGATCCCAATCTCAGGACAGCTGCCTACAATTTGCTGTGCGCCCTGACCGCCACCTTTGACCTCAAGATCGAGGGGCAACTGCTGGAGACTCAGGGTCTCTGCATACCCTCTAACAATACCATTTTTATCAAGTCCGTGAGCGAGAAACTGGCCACCAACGAGCCGCATCTGACTTTAGAGTTCCTGGAGGAGAGTATACAGGGCTTCCAGCGCAGCACCATCGAGCTGAAGCACTTGTGCCTGGAGTACATGACGCCCTGGCTGAAGAACCTCGTCAAGTTCTGCAAGTCCAACGACGACTCGAAGAAGCTGAAGGTCTCGCAGATCCTGGACAAGCTCATTAACCTGACCATCGATCAGAAGGAGATGTATCCCTCGGTGCAGGCCAAGATCTGGGGCTCGATTGGCCAGATCCCGGAGCTCATCGACATGGTTTTGGATAACTTTTTGCATAAATCGATTACCTACGGCCTTGGCTCACCGCAGGTGGAGATTATGGCCGACACGGCTGTGGCTCTGGCCTCGGCCAACGTCCAGCTGGTGTCCAAGAAGGTCATCACGCGAATGTGCCGGGTCATGGACAAGTCCTGCACTAATCCCACCCAGTATTTGGAGCAGCACATGATGTGGGACGACATAGCCATCCTGGGACGCTACCTGCTCATGTTGTCCTTCAACAATTGCCTGGATGTGGCCACCTCGGTGCCCTACTTGTTCCACACCATCACGTTTTTGGTCTGCTCGGGCTCCCTCTCGATGCGAGCCTCAACCCACGGCCTGGTGATCAACATCATCCACTCGCTGTGCACCTGCACAAACCCCTCCTTCTCCGAGGAGGCCCAGCGCGTGCTCCGGCTCTCCCTGGACGAGTTCTCGCTGCCCAAGTTCTACCTGCTCTTCGGCATCAGCAAGGTCAAGTCGGCGGCCGTCACCGCCTTCCGCTCCAGCTGCCGTCATCCCACTGACAAGTGGCTGGGAAATGAGCGGGTCACCCAACCGCTGCCCGCTGATCGCGAGCGCCTGTCGCTGCCCTCGCTGGAGGTCATTACGGACGCCCTGCTCGAAATCATGGAGGCCTGCATGCGCGACGTCCCGGACTGCGAGTGGCTGCACACCTGGACCTCGCTGGCCCGCAGCTTCGCCTTCTGCTACAACCCGGCCCTGCAGCCCAGGGCTCTGATCGTCTACGGATGCATCAGCAAGAGTGTGACCGACCACGAGGTGAAGCAGCTACTGCGCATCCTGGTCAAGGCGTTGGAGTCGTTCAACGACCTGATTTTGATCGAAGCTTTGGTCATGTGCTTAACGCGAATTCAACCTTTACTAAGGCCCGAGTCGCCCATCCATCGGGCTCTCTTCTGGGTGGCCATTTCGGTGCTGCAGCTGGACGAGATTACCCTGTATGGCGCTGGGTTGGCTTTGCTTGAGCAGAATCTGCATACATTGAAGTCGCAGGGCTGCTTTGACAAAAAGGAGACCATAGCTGAGGTGATGATGAAGACGCGCGAGAAGCTGGAGTGGCACTTCAAGCAGCTGGATCATGCCGTGGGCCTGTCTTTCCGCAGCAACTTCCACTTTGCCCTGGTGGGGCATCTGATTAAGGTAAGGCTGGAGCTTCTAACCCTTCTTTATAGATTACTTAGGATGCTTTTTTTAGGGCTTCCGTCATCCCACACCCACCACTGTTTCCCGCACCTCCCGAGTCCTGACCATGCTTTTGGGCATTATTGCCAAGCCTCTGCATCGCGACAAGTTCGAGGTTACCCCGGACAGCGTGGCCTATCTGACAGCTCTGGTGGCTGTTTCCGAGGAAGTCCGCTCCCGTTGCCATGTCAAGCATGCCCTGCCCCGCTGGCCAGCCGATCTGAGCGGAAGTGTGGAGAATGGCGATGGTGCCAGTGGAGGAGTGCAGGCGGTAAGCTCAGGAAATTGTTACTTAATAAATTTTAGGTTGAATATTAATATCCTTCAATAGATTGGCCTGCCCCTGTCGCGTCGTCAAAAGAGCTGGGACATCCTCGACCAGTCCGCCTTGCAGTTTGCTCGCCAGCACAAGGTGCCCACTCTGCAGGTAAGTTCTTAGGTCTAAGCCGAGCTGAGCTTCCACTCGTTCGAAATTCGCTGTACAAAAGTTGTTATAACCATCTGCTATAGTAACTTTTGGCTATCTATATTTGAGTTTACATGCCCAAACCTCTATATATGCCACCTACTATGTAATACCTCTATTGCGATCAGCCTTTGCATAACTAATAATCGTTCAATGACTTTTCTTTTCTCTTTTTATGTTTGATTTGAATATGAAATATAAAAACATACATATATCACAATGTATACTCGTAAAACCGTATATATGCCACATCTGCCTGCCGACTCTTACATCTAATTGGTGCTTGTAACTCTCATCAATGTCGAATTAACTAAATGTCCTATGTATCAACTATATCAACTATATAAACTTTATAAACTATAACTACTACTACGCATGAACATTGTCATTTGATTTACGTTTGATTTGGTTATCCAAAAACCCGCTAAAAACTACAACTCAAACTACAACCCTGTGCGAAAACAACCACCACGAACATTTTATATCAAAAAACATCCGTAGAACGCGCGAGTTCTGTTCAAGACTCAACGCTCATTCTCGGTGCCGACAACCAAAGATCCGAACAATGCCTCGGGCATCGAAGAACGTCAGGTACTGCTCTACAAAACTTATCTCTTAGCTAAGACTAACTACCTAATCCCACTACTAGCCCCACTAATTCCTACTTCTCTAAGTTCGCTACTAAAAAAAAACTAAAAAAACATAGACGTCATTTGGTTATTTTTTTTTCTTTAACTCTGCATGGCACGAAAAAGGCATCCCTCATGTCCTCAAGCACATCTCGCATCTCTCGTAGTGATTTTCATATCTCTGTGTGTACTGGGAAGGCGTATTTTAATTTAATTTAATTAACAAATCTCTAAAATGTATTCAAACAGGAACGCGGCTCGCGTTCTTCGGTGTCCAACGAGTCGAATGTCCTGCTCGATCCCGAGGTGCTGCCCGATTTGTCCATACAAGCCCTGGTTTTGACGGTCCTGGCCACCTTGGTCAAGTACTCGTCGGATGAGGGCGAAACGCGGGTTTTGTATCAGTATTTGGCGGAAGGATCTGTGGTCTTTCCCAAGGTGTTTCCAGTTATGTAAGTCTAAAAAAATTATTTAATTAAATAAAAACTTTTAAATAATTATTTTATGTAATTTTTTAGCCACTCATTGCTGGACCAAAAGATCAACAATATTTTGTCAGTGTCCCACGACCAGGTGGTGCTCAATTCGGTGCAAAACATTATCCAGAACATGCTGGCCAGCGAGGATCCCTCCCAGCAGCAGCTGCACTTCCTGCAGAGCTGTGGCTTTGGCGGACTTTGGCGTTTTGCGGGGCCCTTCACCAAGGTGGGTTTATTTAATAAATAAATCAACAAAATCCATAAAAAAATATATACTTCCAGTACAACATGATGGGTGAATCCTCGGAGCTCTTTGTCAACTGTTTGGAGGCCATGGTCGAGACCTGTTTGCCTGGCGATGAAACCGCGCCAGTGCCACCATCCCCACGACCCTACAACCTAAGTTCCAGCCTGAGCAGCCTGACCTTGGGCTCGCCCACGGACAAAGGTGAGTAGCTTGTAGAAGCTCGTAGCTGGTAGACCCCTCATATAGCAATGCTTAACCCTAGCGCATTTAATCGAATGATCAAATTTGTACAAACAGTATTTACCCAAAACTTAATCTTTCTTTATATATATCACACCAATTGCGTTATTTAGCATTCTCATCGGAATCATTAGATTTTTATGAAAATTGCCCGGGCAGCGCCAGCAGCCTGCGACGCGCCTCACACAGCAAATCACGCGCCAAACATCGAATTAACGACAGTCCATCACATTGAACGATCCACGATTTAAAAACAAAAAAAAAGTAATATATTTACAACTAAAATTGCAACTTAAAACCAAACAAAAGACAGCTGGGCCCAGCATAACACCAATATTGGAAACAAATATATGTATTTTGTAGTTATCTAAGCATTGTTCCAAAAACTCCAAGCGAATGATTTTAGTAGCTCTGGAATCTCCAAATTAAATATTGCATATTGTTAAACACAAGCAGAGAACCCAAGAAAATTATGCACTTAATCATACACGTACTAGCGAATTGATGTTGAAAACTCTGGATATATATTGCTTATGTACCTGGTACCTTGATTCTCGAAACCCTTATATGTGTGAATTGAATGCACCTCATGTAGCGTAGTGTGTAGTGTCGCATTAACTATTTGTTCAATGCTTACACTTTTTATTAACAAAAAAAAAAAAACGATGCTGAAAGGACATGAGAAGAACAAAGGAAACCAAAGTGCAAAGAGAGTGTCATGATGATTGGTACAAGTAAACCGAAAAAGCCCGAAAGAAATATATATTTATGATATGCATGCCAAGAAAACATTTTAAAAATATTGCCATTAACCAATTACCAAAATCGGTAACCAGTAGTTGTTAGCCTTAGGAAGAACACACAGAGTCACACACAGAAAGTGTATTTTCCTTATTTTTACACTGCAATTTAATTAGCTAATTTAGCTACGCTGCTTCACCGCTTTGTGACCCAACATTTTCCCTATCCCCCCGATGTGTTTATGCAACTTTTGTCTTACTTTTCAGCTGCATGAATAACAACAACCAGAAACCCACGCACTAGACGTACCACACTAATCGCAAAAGTAATGCGTTTCCTAAATCTGTTTAAAAAGTGCTTTTAGAGGCAGTGAAACCCCCCACAGAGAGAGAGTCGTACAAAATGATAGAGTTTATATATTGGTAATTGTATGTATAGAATGTCCAGCAGAGATGAAGTCCACCAAGTGAGAGCGAAGGAAATGGAAGTTAATGTATAAAACGAATGTATATATATGTATGTGTAGAAAGGAGGCGATCCAGAAGGATCCTAGAGGAAGAAGGTTAAGGAAAAGACCGCAGAAAACGCAGATGATATCGAAAGCAAATATTTTTTTTAAACGAATATCGATTGTATATTTTAAACATTGTAATCTGCCACTTAATACTAAGCACCAAGTCCACCAGTTCCTGAGAAGACGACGCAACGGAGTTAACCCAGAGAGCAAGAGAGCAAAGCCAGCACAACAAACTAACTAAAAATCAAACTATCGAACAGAGAAATAACTAAAAGCTTTAAGATGGCCTCGAGCCTCATTGATTTGTATTATAAAGGAATCTCCCCGCAACAACTGTATCAGATGGCATTTATTTTTTCCTATAATAATTATTATTTTCATCCCTCATTCTGATTTTACTAATTTATTTCATTACGCGCTCATATATTCTCCAAGAAAATTCTAAGACACCAAAAACCAACTACTTTTAAGCTGAAAACCGACACAGGTCCGCTTTAAATATAATTTAACTTTAAGCACCATCCAACAAGTTTTTAATCGAAATAGAGTTGATAAGCTAAATGAAACGAAAATTCAAAGATTACGAATGTCACACATATGTACCTCTCTTATTAACTAAAACTAAACGCAACAAATTAGTACTTTACACTTACTTTCTAGCACAAGAGTTTTGTAACCGCTTTAGTCGGTACGATTTTTTTTTTAAATTAAAAACTAGAAGAGCGAATACTAACCAGTTACTTTGCATTATTAAATATTGATCTAAATGTATATGTGTGTGTTGCTAAATGTGTATTAAACGAATAATTGTATCTCTGTATATTAGAGCCATTCGAAGATATATTTACGAAGCGTTAATGTCTTAAAATTATCAATGTACAAGAATATCGAACAAAATAAATAATATACTTTCAATTCAGGTGTTTACATGAATCCGAGGGATGGTTCTTTAATCGGGGTTGGAAGTAAGGGTATATTCTATCTACTCCAAACAATTTTTAGAATATCAGTTTATACATATATCACTTACAATAATTCGGATACCCTTGATTTAGCTGGTTTATTTGATCCGTAAAAAAAATTACACAGGGATCAGCCCAGAAACCTCATTAGTACTACTTTTGCTGACTGATAAAACCTCAACAGTTAGTCGCTGAATTCGTACTTGGGAATTTTTAGGTACAATTCCTGCGAAACTTATGTTTATATCACTGTTGGTAAGGGTTACAACCTCTTAGTTAAGGATCTATCCAATTTATCTGTTCCATACTATTTTAAATGGCAAATATCTAGATATCCTGAATCCATTATATGAGTTTTGTGGCTGACTTAAGGACTTAGCCGGCTGATTTTATTCCAAGCAGCACTCTTTTTATTATAAATATGTTGCACTTCCCAGCAAGGAAACTTCATTAGTTCTTTTGTGCCTTATTCACCCTCAACGGTTAGTCGCTGAGTTCGAACTTGGGAATTTTAAGGTACCCTCCTCACCAACTTATGTAATTATTGGTGGGCTGCATCACCCCACATATGAGTGCTTTATGATCACTGATATTAAATAAATAAAAAATGCCCCAAGAATCAACTCTAAAAGAAACCCAACACAAAAAGAATGATTCATCATCGTCAGAAGTTTATCCCCCTTTTTAAATCTTGTTTTCCTTTCTTACAATTTAAATTTTTGCTTTTGCATATGGTTTTGTCAGAGTCTTCCTTCAGTCATCCCGCGAGACCCATATCAAAACAGTTGCACCACCGATGATCTCAGAAACCTCCCCCACGACGAATGCGAAAACGAAAACTGGAAACGAAATCAGTGCCATCAGATGTCAACGATGTCGTCGTCGTCGCTGGTGCCGTTTCTGGTTCTGTTTGTTAACTTCTCGATTTCATGGATGCGATTGCAGCGACGACCCTTGGGCCTCGAACCCAGACCTGGCTCACTCACCCTCGAGCAGGTGGATTTCGTCAATGGCCCAATCCAAAAAAAACCCAGTCCCGCAAAATGCGCCAAACAAGTGTCACAGCTGACCGAGCCGAGCGGAGTCGAGCCGAGACCGGGAGCAGCCGGAGTAGGCACAATCCCAATACTTGTGGGAAAATGCCTCCAGTCAACTTTCTCACGATGCACATCCACCGGCTGCCAGTCGCTGGCTGCTTGCTGCTTGCCTGGGTGGTGCCCGTTGTGGTGGTGGTTGCCGCTCCGTGTCCGCAAGTGTAACGCAATGTCGCGCCAAAGAGGAAATGAGGTCTGTGTGTGACTGTGCGCCAAAAGGGAAGAGCAGGCACTGGGAGAAAAATGTGGAAAAACTATGGCTAATTAGTAGTCGATATCGTACACAATTTATTCAAGGAAATGCTGCGTCAGGAGCTATTAGGAGATCCATCGAAACTCCCAATTATAATTAGTATAACTATAAAAATAATTTTAATAAATGCATGAGCTGTTCTAATAATTCATTTATTTGTAGTTAGCCAAAGAGAATACTATTTATTGACAGAATAAATTGCAGGACGAGAATGAAATCCTTCTTTAAGACAATTTTTGTTTAGTTTCTACCAAAATGGAAATGATAATGCCACACTTTTGTGGAATTAATTAAGAAAAAATATCATTTTAATATAAAAAAAATAAGAATGTCTAACTTATTTTAAAATCATAAATAAATTATAAAATCTATTTGCTTTGGGTAATACTTTTAATGTAAATTAGTTTTCTTACAGTGCACGTGTGCACACGCACACAACAAAGTGCAACAATGCCATCGTCGTCGTCGTCGTCTCGACGAGATTGGCTCTTGGCTTAAGTGAGGACGGCACGCATGGGGCACGGCTCTCTCCTCTCGAGCGAAGAGCGTGTGCGAGGAGCAGGGAGCAGGCAGGTCGAGGTCATGTCGCCGTCGTCCGCTCCCAAGCGCTATGTCGTGTATGCGTTTGGTGCGCTGCTGGTGGTGGTGGTGGTTAATTGCTCCGGCTCTCGTCGTCTTTCCTGGCTCTTTCTCTTCTTCCACGTCCTACTCCTCCCCCAACTACTTTCCCCTCTCTATCTACTCCTCTGATGGTTGCGCCGGCGCACGGCAGCAGCACGAGGAAGAGAGTCACCAAGAGAGAGAGCGAGGGAGCGCCTTGGCCCGGGTGAAGATCCCAGAAGAACGTGTTATTGGGCCCTAGACGATGCACTGGGAATATATTTTGCAGTACTTTAAATAGTAATAAATAAAAAAATATAGATATGTAGGAAGCTAACAGTTTGCTAATTTAGAAAAAGCATAACTAAGCCAAAATTGCAAAAATTTCGATTTGGAAAGCTTTTCTGTGCTAGCTTTTACTATATTTTGAATGTAATTAATTAAGATTTTAATGGCGAATCGAAAAATAGATAGGTTTTTGGATATCACTTCCTTTTTGGCTATAGGAGGTTCCCAAGAAGACCTCAAATTCGCGCATTTTAGGATAACGTAAATATTTTGAAAAATATGATAGTTTTTTTGAACAAATCAAATTTACCTTTTCTTATTGGAAGAAATTTAGAAAGATTTTAAGTTAAATGGGAAAATAACTTGCTAATTTAAATAATAAGAACTTAAAGAATAAATATAAGATTATAGATTTAAGGTAATAGGACTATCTTCTAATTGATAAATAAAAATTATTAATATTTATCGATCTTATAAACATTTTTCTTTTAAAATAAACGAAATCCTCAAGATCGACGTTTGTTAGCAATTCTATTATTCATTAAATGTTATAATTTAGTAACTAGTCTCAGTGTAAAGAGAGAATCGTGTCGGCTTCCGCCCGACACAATTTGTTTTGAAGTTGCACACGTGCAGCGCCCCGACTGAATCTTGCCACAAGCAGAGAGTGACCCGATTGATGCTTCGTGGTGATCGCAGCTCGAGCTCGAGCTCGAATTCGGATGCCACTGGCTGTGGCAGTGGCAGTTAGGGGAGGATTTCGCAAGTGTACGACACCGGCGACGAGACGAGACGCTGGTGCAGCTACAAAAAGGATCAGCTTACCTTGCGGCAAGATCATTTCTCAAGTGACTACCGTGCAGTGCGGAGCGGCAGCAGCAGCGACAGCACAATCTTTGTTTACCAAATAAACCAAACCGACTAAAAAATAATACTAACAGTAACCAACATGGCCGTGCAGGGTCAGAGATTTATGACCAAGACCCAACACTACCGGAAGGTGACCAAGCCCCTGCTGGAGCGCAAGAGACGGGCGCGGATGAACCTGTACCTGGATGAGCTGAAGGATCTCATCGTGGACACCATGGATGCGCAGGGCGAGCAGGTTAGCAAGCTGGAGAAGGCCGACATCCTGGAGCTGACCGTCAACTATCTGAAGTCGCAGCAGCAGCAGCGGGCAGCCAGTCCGCAGTCTCCCCCCGAGCAGCAGGTCAACCTGGACAAGTTCCGGGCTGGATACACCCAAGCTGCCTACGAGGTCTCGCACATATTCTCCACCGTGCCCGGCTTGGACCTCAAGTTCGGCACCCACCTGATGAAGCAGTTGGGTCACCAGCTCAAGGATATGAAGCAGGAGCAAAGAGAAATGGAATTGGAAGCGGACGAACCCGTCAACTTGTCAGAGCGCAACGGAGAGAATCATCAGAAGCCGCCGGCGGAGGAGGTCCCACCGAATGGCGAGGATGTCTGGCGTCCCTGGTGAAGATCCTGGTCCCAAAAACACGCAACCATTTAACATTTGAGAGCTTTACTACTCTGGATTCAGTTGATACTCATTAAGACACGATCCAAGTTTTCCAAGGTCTAGTGTAAACATTTGCCTCAGAATCGTATTTAGTTAGGAGTTTGATAGTTGATATGATGTGATGTTCCTGTGATAGTTCTTAAGTTCGTATTTTGTATTTGATCTCCTTTAGGTTTATTCATGTATTTATGATTTTAATGATGATAAATTATTTTTGAGCAACATTACAAAGAGCTTCCCCACCGAGCTTCCACTTAGTTTGATTAAGGATATACCATTTTACATGCTTTACTTGCGCATTTACCGGCAGACTTTATTTACAATAAGATATGAATAATTGAATAAATTAATTAATATAAAACTGAATTTTTAAACAGTATTACTTTTTATTATACAAATATTTTGGGATGGGAATTGGAGAGAGTCAAGAGCGTAATTGATCAAATTTAACAAAGCCGTTTCCTGTTTGATGAAGGAGGTTCTTTTTGTTTTCCAATTGTCATATTTACTGCGTAATTATTTTTTATTTTTATTTATTTTCAATTCAAATTGTTCTGGAATTAAACCCCTTTGTTCTACCATATTTACACTTTATTTGCTTTATAAAATATATTTCTAGAAAATATATATCTGAGATATACTTCAGCTTTAACATATTTAAAGTTTCTATAATATAAAATATTTGATATAATTTGTTCCTGTGTTTTGTCAACTTTGCTACACTTTTCAATTCAAAAATGATGGAATTTCAAATATTTATTTTAGTTTCAGTGATCAGTAATTATTTTTTTACCCAAATAATGTCCGTTTCGAAAGTTATCTTACAAAAATATTTTGAAAATTTTGATTATTGAAGGAAAAGGGGAAAATATATGAATAAAACATTCCAAAACATTATGAATCTTCCTTATTACAAAATATAGCAAACGCGTATATTATCTTTATTGTTATCTCATTGTAGTAATTACATAATTTTAATTATTTACTTAATTAATAAAATATTAAGTATGGGTTGTCTCCAAGCAATAATTACTCAAAAGTTAATAAGTATTTCGCAAAAAGCTTAATCTACTTCACTTTAGCAAGGATAAACCTATAGTATTCCTATCCTTATCCAACTTTAATCCTTATACAACCCTCTCACAAGCTCCCACCCAATAAGGCAGGATACCAATCTCGTGTTACAAATCCCATGGACGTCGATTACAAAGTCCTGGAACGCGAACAACTTACAGCCGAAAGTGTGTCCACCGCGAGCCTCGCCACACGCGGGCAGCGCTCCAGGAGCAGCATCGTTAGCCCCTTTTACATCGGCGAGGCAGAGGGACCAGCAGAGGAAGAGGTCCTGCCGGGTCAGGAGAAGGAGATGGAGATGGAGAAGGAAAGCCGAGCGAACGCACATTAAGCACACTCGACGCACACGAGCAATGTTCCCACAGGATCATAACAGCCGACCAACAAGTGCAGGATGCCGCTGCCTCTGCCACAGCTCGAACCCGATCCCGATGCCGTTCCCGATGCCGATCCAATATGGAATGCCAACGGTAAACAGGAAGTTGTCGAGGAATCGCAACGCCCGGTCCCCATTCCCCCGGCCGAGGTCCTCGCTATCGTGGGAACCTCGAGTCCTGCGCGTCCCTCGATGAGACGGCATAAAGTAAGCAAGCAAGCAGTTCATTATCCTTAGTCCCCTCCCCGTCCTCGTCCCGGCCTGGGCCTGCCCCTAGTCAAATCATAACACACAAATCTAGAAACGGCAGCTGTTCGCTCTGCAAATTCCCATGCTTATGGCCCTGGCCATGCTCCGCTGCCTTTGCGGGCAGGTGAGCGAGCGTCGATGTGAGAAACCGAGGCGGAAAGTGTTTCCCACGATCCTGGCAGAGCGATCCTGCTCAAGGGAGCAGGGCCGCCGCCGTTGATAAGGGTGCGCAGAGGGCAACAATAAGAAATCGCCTGAACAATAAGGAGCGGTCTCAAGGAGCGGAAGGGTCGCCGTCGCCGTCGTCGAGCAACCCTCATGCCAGCACACGGAGCGTGTCTTTCGTCCCTTTTCCTCCGCTCCGAATGCCAGCACACACACACGATCCCTGATCCCTGGGCCCATTTTGGGGGTAGTTTCTGGTCGGCTATAAAAGCCGGGCCACCGGCGGCCAGTCCACACACACCGTCTTCGGCCGTCGGAGCAGCAACAGCTCAAAGAACTTGCACCAAAAAAAATAAAGAAAAAAACCATTAAATACACGACATGTCGTCGCTACAAATGTCGGAGATGTCCAAGACCTACCAGTACCGCAAGGTGATGAAGCCCATGCTGGAGCGCAAGCGTCGGGCCAGGATCAACAAGTGCCTGGACGAGCTCAAGGACCTGATGGTCGCCACTCTGGAGTCCGAGGGCGAGCACGTCACACGCCTGGAGAAGGCCGACATCCTGGAGCTGACCGTCACCCATCTGCAGAAGATGAAGCAGCAGCGCCAGCACAAGAAGGCCTCCGGCGATGAGAGCCTGAGTCCGGCGGAAGGATTCCGGTCTGGCTACATCCATGCCGTCAACGAGGTGTCCCGCTCTCTGTCCCAGCTGCCCGGCATGAACGTCAGCCTGGGCACCCAGCTGATGACCCACCTGGGACAGCGCCTCAACCAGATCCAGCCTGCAGTCAAGGAGGTTCTGCCCGTGACTGCTCCACTCTCCGTGCACATTGCCAGCCGGGATGGCTACTCCGTGCCCATCTCGCCTGTGTCCAGCTATGCCGGCAGTCCCAACTCCAACGTCAGCTCGGCCAGCACTTCCCTGTTGACCACCATTGATGTTACCAAAATGGAGGATGACAGCGAGGACGAGGAGAACGTCTGGCGTCCCTGGTAGATGCACCTTCCTGCCTGCCAACGAAGGAGAGATGATAGAAATAAAAGTCTTCCGAGTCGATGGAATGCCCCATTCGACTCCCCACCTAGTTCTAAGTACCCAACAACCAGACAGCTTTAGACGAGGACGCGCAGTTCATGTGATAACTAAATGAATAATAAATTATATAGCTTAAAATTGAAAGATCACGACTTTTTTTGCCTCTACTTACTGGTCAATCCAGTGACTCACTTGGAATTGCTCAAACACTCCCATATCTCAGGCGTTCCTAATAATTTTCTCGGCTTTCTGCGGTCTAGAACGGAAACGCTAGCACCTCTTTGTTGTATTTTTTGTAACTATTCGATCGCCCCACGAGGGCACACACAGTCCCAATTCCAATCCCAATCCCAAAGGCCAAACAAAAGAAAGCGAAAACAATGCCAAGGCCGAGACAAGAAGAATTAGGCAGAAGAAGCAGGAGGAGATCGGGGCTACCGATGGTCCAAGGGGCCCTCGAACACGTGTGCGGACAATAAGCCAAGGTAACTCGGAAAATTAGAGACTTATCTCAGCGTGTCTAATCGAGTTACGGCAATGTCGCTCAGACTTGGGATAAAAGACAGCAGAATAGAGGAGAGGCAGGGATCCGAAAAAGGGATCGAGTCATCATTCATCCCGCATCCATCCTGATTTCGGCTTCGGCTTCCTCTCCCCTGCGATGGCCACTCGGCTAGAAAATCGTGTGCACAATGGTCAAGGCGAGCTCCGGGCACATAATTGCTTGGGATCAGGTAAATGAGTGCCTTGCCCTAGGGCAACCTTAAGATGGAGCCCGACCCGAGTTCGGCACAGGATATTGTTTTTTATGGGTTCTGCCTCGGGCTTCTCGGGGCCTTTTTTGTTTTCTTTTTTGGTTTTTTTTCTTGATTCGACGCTGACCCAGCATCATTTGGTTATCTGTGTGTACCAACAAGACCAGTAGCCGATCCCCAGACGCCTCTGTCTTTAAAATCGACGCAGGGCATAACGAGGAAATTGTGGACGAGATCGGTATCGGTTTCGGGGCAGCAGCCTTGGGTCTAGGGATGCCTGTAATAAATTCAAAGGAACTGAATTTATAGAGAGTATTTTTTTGAGCTGATTAACAATCTGTTAACTTGTTAAAAGTGAATGCAGATTATCTCGTTCTTATTTAAGTGCTTAAACTTAATTTTACATTTCCGTTTAAGCTATATTTTTGGGTATTTAAATTACAGTGATCACCAGTTGATATAAGGTTTTATTTATTGCTTACAGGTATCCCTTATTCATATATTTAAACATTTTTATACCCTTGCAGGGTATTTTAATTGAAATATATGCTATTTTAGCTTAGTTTGTCATTCTTAAAATTTGATTTTCCCAAAAAAAGGTTCATATATTTCAAAATTTCCAAACTGCAAGGGTATATAAACCGGCTTTCCGAAGTTTGCTTCCTTTCTTGTTGAACTTGGTTTTTAGTTTCCTTTTTCTGGTATATTTTAAAGAAAAGCTATTCCAGAATCTTTTTAAAAATCAAAGAACACAAAAATTTAATCACAAATGACCTCTATGTGAATACTTGGAAAAGTCGAATTGGTGTCCAATGCTTACTTAGTTGCTTATTTTTACTTTGTTGGCTTGTACTAATTATGGAAAGTGTGCTTTCGAAATGAATAATACAAATGATTGAATAGTTTTAGCAGACCTTAAGACGGCGCGTGCCTAAAAGGCTTGTTAATTTCTTAAACGAAAATTGTCCATTTAAATTAGTGGCTAGCCGACTTTTAAACTAGGCTACTCGATTCCAGCGAAATATAAATATTAATTTAATCAAAGGTTTACTTAAAACTCTTCACTGAGACTCTTGTTATCCGGATTTTCCATAACTGATTTATCAACTGAGAAATTAACGAAAAAAAGTTTTTCTTTAAACAAAATTATATAACTAATTTAAGGTTTCTTCTTGACTAACTGGAAGAGTATTTCCTGCAGGCAAATGTAATCATGTTCACTAGCCCCTACTGGATTTTTAAATATCATTTAAGATAATTTAAATAATAAGAATAACACACAATTATGTATAATTAAACCCGCTCCTTTTAGAATATAGCGATAGTGTCTAGATAATCTCTCCAAGGTCACCTCCAGCCAACTTGTCACCCTTGAGGAGAGACAATCTCCAAAGGGGTCACGTCATGATGCTAAATCTTAACTCACTTTCAAGGCTTGTCCATTTCTTGATGATCCGATCACGCAGACACAATAAGGAATAAGGGGAAGCGAGACCAGACCCAGTTACGACAATGGACAATAAGAAAAGTATGGCGAGGAATCGCATCGCACCCAAAATGCCAAAAGGAAATGCGGCACAAAAGATACTTAATCTTATAGGTAAACCCGATGAATGATGAACGAATGGCGGCGACGTAACCGAACCCCCGATCCGGCAATCCGGCGAGCGAGCGAGCGAGCGATCGAGCTCCGAACGCAAGCCCAAGTCATTAAAAACTACAATACACAAACTGCATACGAATCACTCGAAGACCCTAAGAAAGGGTCTCTTGCCAGGGAAGGGGACACAGACCGGGATGCGGAGCCAGAAAGGAAAAAAAAAAGAAATATCAGAAGCGAAGATCGTGAGAAAATGGTTTGGAACGTGGTTCTCACACGATCGACACACCTGCCCTTTTTTATGTGTGTGTGTGTCTGCCTGGCTGGCCTGGCTGTGCATGAGTATTTTTACGAATTCAAGATACAAGACCACTTACGGGCAAGATCACGACCGACTCGAGCTGTGGCTCTACCTATACCTATAGCCAGAGCCAGAGCCAGACCCAAGCCCAGGCCGACATGAAAGAGAAAAGCAGCGTGCGGTAAGTGTGTCTCACTGCTGACTCTTGTGCATTGGCCAACATTGTAATGACTGTGGACACACGATCGTTAAGAGCGCGCCGTGTGATCTGGACAGAAGGGGTTGGAGGCCGGAGCTTGGATTGGATTCGGATTCGGCATCGGCAGAGGCATCGCGGCGCATGCGTCGCTGTTTTGTTGAACGAACTCAATTTAGTTGGTTTACGACCAAACAGCAAGAGCGAGAGCGAGCGGGATGCCAGAGGAGATGGTTATGGTTATGGAGATCGCAGATAGGAGTGGGAGATGGTCGATGGTAGATGGTGGATCTCGGACCTCGAGTTAGAGAGATGGCGCACTCTGGAGAGGCACCCAACCACACTTATATGGTGTGCTATTGACTCTGTAATATCTTTAATATGGGATGTTGTTACACTACATTGGCACACGCTCTGCCTGCCACTGGACGCGCTGCCTCTGTGTCTGTATGGGAATGGATGTTGGACTTGGACTGCGACTGCGACTGGAGCTTAAGGCACGAGTGTCCCATCCATTCCCATTCCCACCGCCTGGCCGGTTGGCCGGTTTGCCGCCGCCTCTCCTTTGTTAAGTGGTGGTCTTGCGCTCACTTTAATATCGCGGCGTGTGGAGTATTATGACTGAAGTAGGTGGCCGGACCCGGTTCCCGCGGTGTGCCTCCGCCACACAGAGGTCACTTGATGGATGACGTGTGGCTCTACTGTACCTACAGGCTCTCCTGTGAGGCGTTTGAGGTGTGTTTTTGGTAAGGTTCGGAAGCGGAAAAGTGTAATTACTTGTATTAAATATTTTTGTAGAGTTTAATTATTTATTTTTAGACTTTCACGGATAATAATATAGTTAAAATATTAATCAGATAATTAAATATATATTTTAAATAAGTATATTTATGTTACATATGATTTTAAAGTTAAATTTACTTTCATGACTTGTCACTGATCCTATTGATTCACTTCTTACAACCATTATCTCGCCTTAACCTTCACCTTAACTAGCGGGAAAGTGTAATAACTTGTATTAAATATATTTAAAGAATTTAATTATTAATTTTAACACGTGTCAGAATAACAAAATAGTTAAAATACATATCAGAAAATTAAATATATATTTTTATTGAGAATATTTGTAACAATAATTATTTAAAAGTTCATTTCCTTTCAAGACTTGTCACTGATCCTATTTATTCACCTCCAGCAACCATTATCTCGCCTTAAATTGGCCAGACAAGGCTAAAGTTTAACCAGATAAAGTCCAAAACGGACAAGTTCAATTGGAAGCCCCGTCGCTCCGACTCGTAAACCAAGTCACCCAATTATCCGCCGGCTATTACCAAGGCTGCGGCCGCTCGAGACTCGACTCGACTCGATCACAAAATAGATCACCCATTTGAGTCAACTACCGTTGAGCCCTATAAATAGCCGTTTTGTAGCCCCAAAAAAATCAAGAAAAAATGATACGAGGAGCAGCTAAAAAAGCCCGAGGCGAGTCTCATGCCAAAGATACGTGACTAATCACATTTCGCGAAGATTAACAGCAATCAGCGACGGCTTGAACGGTCCCAGACTCGCACCGGCGACCCGGTAAGTAGTCATCATCATAGTTGTCCACCAGACAAAGGCCTCAAGTTCCGTAATCGAACCTCACTCAGAAACACGCATATTAGACTGAACTGAACTGGACACATCTGAATGGAGTGGAGTTTTTTAAGTGGCGAGACGGTCGCGGTCGCGAGCTTAATTTGCAATGTCTGACCGACGGTCTGTCTGACCGTCTCCGGCGCATGTGCCAAGCGGTCAAGCGCAGTTAAAGCTGTCAAAGCTTAAGGAAAACGAAAAAAAAAGAGGCAGAAAAAAAACAAACCACACAATGGCCACAATGCTGAGCCATTGACAGCGGAGCCGCGGTTCTCACACTCGGCAGGCCTCATAATAAATGACGTTTCCTAGAACTGACTTTTTGCTTTATTTTTATTATTTAATTGCGACAGCGCCGGCGCAAAACTTCCCGCAGATACGTGCCCCCATGGCAGCCCCCGATCCCCGCCAGCCAGGGCATAATGAGGCCAAGTCAGAGCCAGAGCCCAGACGATAGTCCGAGTGTGGGAAAATATTCAGCGACTTCCGGCTGTGGGCTTCGGCTTCGGCGGAGTTTATCTCCAATTCGTTTCTTGTTTTATGGGATTTCTGGTTGCGGTTGGACGCCTACTAAGAGCTTGAGCTTGAGAACTTGCGGAGTAATCAGTGGGAACCCCAAGTGAACTCTGGCCTTAAGAAGGAACTAAATATAAAGTATAGGCTTTAAGGTTTTGAATTTGATTTAAATTTTTTATTTGATATTTTGATTTCAGTTTCTGGAGCACTCTCTATAGCCTGAATTTAAGGCTCTGCTAGAGAGCTACCTCCTGGCTGCTGGGAGCAGGGAATTCCGGTCAGCAGCCGAGCTCCAAGGTGGGCGGTTCGAGCCCCTCTTCGATGAGGTTACCCTTCCCGGGCGACGTTTTGTAGAAGCCTTCCGCTTGAAGGCGATTCAGTTCCAGGTCCGAATAGGACCGACAACACCTTTCACCAGGGACGCCACATGGGTCCAGACGTAGAGCTGGCCTCGCTGGGCGCCGGACTGCAGGCTCCACTCTCCAGGCTGCCGCACTCGGAGGGCGGCGGCGTAACCATGGCCTGATCCTCCGCCTGTGCCTGCAAAGGCACTCCAATGGGAAGGGAGGGCACCACCACTTGCAGATAGTTGAGGCGATGCCCGAGGTGGCTCATCAGCTGGGTGCCCAGATCCACACTCACTCCCGGAACGGCGGCCAGCGTCTTGGAGACCTCGTTAGCCGCATGAACGTAGCCAGCACGGAAGCTCTCGGCAATGCTGAGTTTGGAATCGGCTCCGGCCGAGACTCCTCCGGCGGGTACACTGGACAGACGCAGCTGCTTCTGGGCGCGCAGCTTCTTCATGTGCTCCACGGTCAGCTCGAGGATGTCGGCCTTCTCCAGCCGGGTGATGTGCTCGCCCTCCTGCGTGAGGCACTCGACCATGATGTCCTTCAGCTCGTCCAGGCACTTGTTGATGCGCGCCCGCCGCTTCCGCTCCAGCATGGGCTTCATCACCTTGCGGTACTGATACGTCTTTGACATTTCCATCTCGAGCACCATCGTCGTTTCGTCGAAACTCGCGTAATCCACAGAGAAGTTGTAGGTAGGAACTGGAACAGGCAGACCTGTATGCACGCTACGAAGTCGGAGCTTTGAATGAGTCGCTGCTGGCTCTGGGATCGGCCTTATATAGCCTCTGCCGTCCGGGGATCGCGGCGTGAGTGCGAGCGAGACTGTCGTTTTGCCTCGTGCGCGGCCTGCCGCTGTTGCCAGCGGTGGTTTCCAATGGTGCTGCTCGTGGTGCTGGTGGTGGTGGTGGCTTCTGTTTTTTTGTATGCTTTGTGTGTGCTCTGTGTGTGTGTGAGGGCAATAAAATGACTTGAGCCGAGCCCCGCTGCCGCCCGCTTCCCGCTGACGCTCTCCTTATGTATGTGTTGTGATTGTTATACCGTGGGAAACTGTTTCGCAGCCGATTTCCACGACGACGACGATGACGACGACGACGGCTGGCCTGACTTCTTCTGATTGTGCATGCTTGGGGTCTTGTACGATCCCAGGTCTGTCCGCTGTCCGTATGTCCGTCGGACTGGCAGGCAGGCAGGCCGCCTTTAAGAGGTCTGTGCGAGGCGACTCGGGACTGGGAGATGCGATGCGATGCGATGCCACTCGGCAGCCGGGCGAGCACATGCCTTCCATCCATAACAAGATGTTTGCATTTCAATTCATTTGTATGGCTCGGGGTCCGGTCTTGGCTTGGGTCTGGCTTTTGGGCTCCGTCTTTCGTCTTTCGAGTTTCGAGTCGGGGTCCGGGGTCCGGGGTTTGCCATGTGCCTTCACCCTTTTGCAGTAGCTTATGGCACGCTGATAATTGTGGAATCGTCATCGGGGCCCAGCGTTGTTATTTCTTCTTTTTTAGCGCTTTATGGATCATTGATTGGATCGTGGTAGTCGTGGGTTTCGTGGGACGAGCATTACGCTTTTCGTTTACATGATTATTCTTGATTGTCGGTTGGGGGCTTTGGCTTTGACTGTGGCTTCAGCTTCGGCTTTGGTTGGGGGTTTTTGGCTTGACTATTGGGTTTGCCTTTCCTTCTCTTGGTCGGTGTGAGAGCTGGGGCTTTTGGGTCGACGCTCGCTTCTACTATTTGTAGACAATTACCGGCGCGGAATCGATGGGAACCGATTCCGATCGGTATTGACTTGGACTTTGGCTGCCAGCGGTATAGCACACGCTACAAGCGCGGTGGCTCGTGGGGGTCCACACGGTATATATTTAGCACATTGGCTATTATTATTATTTTTAGCGCTAAGCCAGCGCCGTGATTCATCAAGCCGCGAAAGAGAGAGGAGAGAGACTCATCCGCCGGTATCTGACACATCTTGGAGCTCAGGTTTCACCATATTTAATTAGAATGACGATGACGAAGGCAGGCAGTGACACGAGCTCGGCTCATTGGCAACACAAATAACAAATAAAGACAAACACAAATAAGACAAATTAAGACTGCCCCCTCGACGCATCCGAAATGAGCTACAGTTAGCCGAGAGACAAGCGGCTAGAACAATAAGCGGACCAGCACAATCAGTTAACAACTTATCTAACCGAAACCGAAATCGTAAACCGAAAACCAAACCGTTTTGTCAACTGAAGCCGGTAAACCGTTAAACTGTGGCTGTCAAAAAGCTGAGTGCTCCGGAAATGCCTAATTGGATGTCATGGGTGGTTCAGTGTTGGAAAGCGCCAGGGGGTGGGAATTCTGGGAGAGGCTGGCTACATTTTCCTGGGGTGGTATTTGGGTAATATTTGCATTATTTTGTAATTATTATATTTCTTCAATATTTCGATTTCAATAGATAATTCACTTTTTAATGGGGAATCGAAGGATATACGGCTTTTGGCTATCACTTTCTTGGCTTAAAGAGGCTCCTAAGAAGACTTAAAATTCGAGTATTTTTTGATTCGGAAAATTTTTTTTCAATTGGATTTTAAGTTCTCTGTATCGTTTCCAATAAAATCAAATTTAAAAGCCCTATAAAAATATACATATGTTTATGAATATGAAATACTTATTAGAAACCATAATAAAAATATATAACATTGAAAAAATTCAGAAAGTTCAGTTTTCTGAATTCCCAAGATATCTTCTTTTGTAATAATATATAGTTATGTAATTTTTGTAATTAATTATTTCCATAGTAATTTCCGAGTTACTATTTTCGACCCCTATAATTAATGCGTATACGCTTTATATAATCTTTTCTAGCCAAACAAGTTCTGAATCACGGCTGTAATTCGTATTATTAATGCCAATTACAGTAATTACGGCACCCAGTGGACGAGCACGTGCCCTTAATAGATTAAATCAAGTGTAACAAACGCAAAACTGAATGCAGAAGCACAAACTGAACTGCTAGTTTTTTCTAACGATGCAAATGCCAGCAGTTGACTAATAAGGAAATGCCGCCAGCAGGAACTCTTCTCAGCTCTCTGGAGGAGGTGATTCATACAGAGAAGTCGGGGCAGAATTTCGCCAGGTTCTGCAAGTCTCCGAGTAGCGCACATCGCCCAGTCGTTTAAGCCCAACTGGCATTTATACACCCAATCATCCACAGCACACACACTCACTCGTGTATATCCGAAGACCTCATTTCTCTCGCTCGCTTTATTATTTCTCTGAGCTGAGCTGCTGCTGCCGCCGCTGTTGTTGCTGTTGCTTTTTGTTAAACAATTTTTTTATCGATGGCATACGCACGCGCGAATTTCAGTGCCCCCGCTGAGACAGGCGACCAACATTCGGGCCGCGATCGCCCCCGGGGGCCATTGGGGGGTTAAAGGGGGGCGGACGGCCCAGGCAGGCGGGGCGACGATGGGGCGGGGCGGGAGCAGCAGCAGCAGCAGCACGAGAGCGTGCAAAGCTCGAAGACCCAGAGCAGGGACACGGAAAAAAATGGGTAAGGGGTTTTTTATTGTGTTTATTAAATACAAATTGGGAACTAAAGAAAGTTTTTAAATATATTAATTTATTTTTTTAATATACAATAAGCTTGTCTTTTAGAGCTTGAACATAACCATGTTGCTATTTAATGGATTAATAATTTCTAAATTCGTTGAAAAACATAAAAATGTTATTCCTGAAAAAAATATATATATTATATTAAATTAAATATGTGTAGCTGGGAATCTTGTTTCGTGCCGCGACACTGGTATATCGGGTATGAAAATAGACCTGCATAGGTCTAAGCCCTCAACCTATCCTAGCCTATGTACAGATAACTAAAATATAATAAATTAAATATTATATATAATTATAAATTATACACATGACTAAACCAAAGCTCAGAAATAGAAAATAAAGAAACCTTAAACATGAAAACTTTAAACCAAGAGCTCTGTCTAAGCTTAAATCGAACTGCTTATATATCCGTCTTAAGTTTTTAATCACACAAAAATCAACCAATTCTATTCAATTTAACTAAAATCCAATATATAAATCACCCTATTTTAATCCCAGTGTACCTTTAGCGTGTTGTTGAATTAATTTATATCCAACAGTGCGCTTTCAACTTTATTGCGCCGCGAAAAGCAGCCAGCCAAGTCAGCAGTCGGCGGCTCGGTGTTCCCCCCCGCAAACCCACACACAGTCCGTGGATACACCAGCTCACAGATACAGCACACACACACCAGGGCAGGCCGGACCGTGGGAAACAAACTCGTGCCAGTCGTTTCATTGCTGTCAAATAATATCTTGATGGGGATCAACTTGAAAAGATTGGTTGGGGCTTGGGCCCGGGCCCGGGTTCGGGCTCGGGCTCGGGCTCGAGCATGCCGTCTCTGTTGCCCTCCTCTGACGGTTGCCGCTGTTTAGGATGCGGTCGACGCTTTTGTTTTTTTTTTCCTCTTTTTTTTTTTTGTATTTTTTAGATCTCCTTTTTAATGCTTTACACATTTGTTCGTCATAGCCGAGCGTTAAGTATGTGTGTCCATGATGGTTACACTAAAAATAAAAGGGTTAAAAGTCAAAGGGGTTACCTATTGGATCATAGGTAATATTTATTTAATATTTTCATTATCAGGTTTATGATAAATGTTAAAGATTACAGATAAAAGATAAAGATCTACAAATAATACAAGTTAAGGATCCTGAACAAAGTTATAAAATCTTGTCTTTAATCAAGAATTTCTCATAAAACAAAGCACATAAATATTTCCTTTAAGGTAATCAATAAATTCCCGCACGTGCTTGCCTTGAGATTTTGTTTAAAACATAAATTTCAAATTTTATAACCCACAGCTAAGGGTGTTCAACCCTAAATCCTTGTGTTATTAACCCACAAGTACAAAATATACGTAAATAAGCTTTAATCTCACCTTAATTAATATTTTTCCCAGTGCAATGCAGACTGGCATTGGCTTGGGGCATCTCTTGTGGTGTATGTAAAGATCCAAAAAGATCCAAAAACCAGTTTGCCATCCGCCAAAGCCAGTGGACTCTGCTCGGCGGCTGCTGAGATGCCGACACATACTTCGCTCGGAGGAGATCACATGAAAGACCCGGCACACCTCCAACTGCAGCCTCGGCTGCCCATGCCCCATTCCCCACGCCCCTTTTAACCAGCGGCTTGTGAATGGCTCCTCCGCCTGCTTTTATGCACTGTTTGTTGTGTGTACACACACAAGCAACTTGGGGCACTTGGCACGTTGCCCATTATCTCGCGGCGGCCGAGGATGAAGCTGTGGCAAGGGGCTTTTAGGCTTGTGAAGATTTCGAGTGCATATATCATATTACCACCACCAGCGGGTTGTCCACCATCATCATCGCCATTCCTGCAGCGGAGCTGTCAGTGGCCCCTTGACGGGAGGCCTCTGTCGCCCGATAGCGAGATCCCCCCAAAAGAGACTCCCACTTTAGATTCCGATTTCACATAAACAGAGTGTCAGCCAGGCTTGGCGGGGGATCCATTAGTTGCACTGATAAAAAGAGCCATTAAAATGGGGACCCTACCCCCTTTCTAGCAAAAAAGTCAAAGTCCCCTAGTTATAGACATTCAAATGATGTGAATATCTCCCCTAGCTCGCTTCGCACACACTTTATCCCCGGGGCCTTATCGAGTAATCCTCAAGAACTCAAACTCGAAACCCTCCCTATCGTTCCACACTTTCAGCACACTTGGGCCGCCAGAAAGGGAATTAATTAAAATATCTATAAGATTTTCCACTCACCCCGAGGGAGAGTTTTTCCAGAACAAGTGGCAAGGAGCGTGTTTTATTGGTGGTGGTTTTACAGAACGATTCGAGCCCTGTGGGAAAGTTGGAAATTAAAATCAAAACACCATAACAAGTGATTCGAGATGCCTATACAAATAGAGGAGGACTCCAACCCCCGATTCTCCCCCGATTCCTTTATACTCGAAACCAGAGACAGGACGAAATGTGTGGGAATGCGTGGGAATGGTTTTTAGTTTTCAGTTTTCTGTCTGTTTCTGGGTCCCCTACCCGGCCATTATGTTGATTGCCCATTAGGAATACAATTTGCAACTCCTTTTCCACAACGTGATCCCCTCGTTGATCCTGGGCTTCCTTCGAAGTCGTGAGAAATTTTACCAAGGAACACCTGCCCCTTTTGTCAGTGTGTGTATATGTGAGGGATTTTTTCTGCTCCTCTCTGGGGATTTCTTGGCACTCGGGCACTTGAATACGGTTTCGTTTCCGAAAATTTTGAGGCCAACGAAAATTGTTTCCCACACTCGACGGACAGTTGCAGTTTTTGCAGGGGTTTGTTTCCTTTAATGCATCTCTCCCTCGCTCTTGCTGGCTACCTGCTCCCGATCCCGATCCCGATGCCGAAGCCGAACCTTCTCCAGGAGCGTCGTATTTCAGGTTCTCCGCCCCGATTATCTCTGCTGTTCCGAGGGTGAGGGTCTTCAGGTCTTCGGTCGCCGGTCTCCTCTCCCTCTCTTTCTTCTTGCCTGTGCGGTGCGTGTGTCTGTCGCAAGGGGTCCGTTTCGCCCCTCTCTTTCTGGCCCGCGGTTTCGAGTGTTTCCCTTCCAGCGGCGCACAGGAAATGCACTTCGAGCCGGGGCCCCGGCTATAAAAGGCGAGCGGTTGCCGGTTGGGAAATCATTCTGACACCGTCAGCCTTTCAAGACACACACGCACTCAGCTCAACTTAGCTCAGCTCAAAAAATATAACCAAAAATGTGCCAACAAGTCGTCGTCGTCGCCACCACCAACAACAAGATGAAGACCAGCTACAGCATCAAGCAGGTCCTGCGCACGCTCTTCAAGAAGCAACAGAAGCAGCAGCAGCAGCAGCGCCAGAAGCCTCAGGGCTCTCTGGAATCCCTCGAATCTGTTGACAATCTCCGCAACGCCCAGGTCGAGGAGGCATACTACGCCGAGATCGATGAGAACGCCGCCAACGAGAAGCTGGCTAAGCTGGCCCACTCTCAGGAGTTCGAGCAGGAGGAGGAGGAGGATGTCTATGTCCCCGTTCGCTTCGCCCGCACCACGGCTGGCACCTTCTTCTGGACCACCAACCTCCAGCCCGTTGCCAGCGTTGAGCCCGCTCTCTGCTACTCCATGCAGTTCCAGGATCGTTGGGCCCAGGCTTAAGCAATATAATGCCTCCAGCCATCGGTCTTCCAGCTTTAAGAACTCGACACTCATTGTGATAGCAGCAGCGGCTTTAACTCCCCTCATCTCATCGGCGATCCAGCGCTTCCATTAGCTAATAAGATATTGTGATAGAAAAAGAAAGCTTTAAAACAATCTTCGTACAAAATACAAAACAACATGAAATATCAAAAACTAAATTCTATCTTGTAATTGGGTGTGGGTTATGGGGATTCATATTTCAGCATAAATTAAAAATATCTGTGAATTGACAATCTTCGCTATAAGACATTCCATGTGAATGAATCGCACTCTAAATATTTTTCTGGAAGTCAACGTGATAGATAAGAGCCACCGCTCTCAAAGATCTTTCGAGTTATTTCTGGGGTATGAGGGAAGATGAGAAAACACTTGAGTTACATCCCATATAATGGCATTTTTATGCTTGCTTCTAGGAAAAGTGAGCAAGAGAGCTATTTAAAAAAGGAAACGGTTTAGGGGTTTCTTTTTGAGATTACTTTAAGGTGTTTAAGAATAATTTTATTTATAAATTAATTTCAAACTAAAAACTATACCAAACTTGAAAGCTAATATCATTGTTAACATTTATTTCAATGCAGGGGAGCTGAAATATTATCTCTAAAATATTTAACAGTATGCAAATTTTATAACCACTAAAATGCAATAATTTAATCTATTTGTGTCTCACCAAAAAGAGACTACGCTCCTTAAATAACAGTTCATTAACTCACTAAGTACCTTAGAAGTTCCTTTTTTGTTTATGATTATTATAAAAATAACAATAATTTAAGTATATAAATAAATTTAAGTAGTTTTACATTAATAGGTACATATTTAAATAATATTTTTACACGATTAGCATGTCAGCAATGATTATAATCCAAAAAGGCGGAAGGACTTTAGTCTCCTGCTTTCATTTGCCAATTAATTTTAATATTTTATACTAGACTTAATTAATAATAATATTTCACAATATATTCCCCATATCTTCATCCTGATAAATAAATCACAACTTAGCTTATTGAATTTATTAGAGAGCCCCCTCTAATATAGGTTGATCTTAGAATCAATCTTAGAAAAATGCATTATAATTGACGCATTCACAATTAAAATACTGGGTCAGCGAAGAGTGGCACCTCCAATACATCCTGTAGAAAACCAGCCCACACTCTTGCCAAGAAAGTCCATTCCCTGGAATGGCTCTGCCTCCCAAAATGGACAACCTTGCGGGCAGCCTTGGCTAGAATGGCTAAAAGCACACTCCAAGGTGTGAGGAACGAGTGCCTGGAGAGATGGACCTGGGCGACGCGCCAAGTTGGCCCGCTGCCACGGCCTGTGTTATGGCTATCACCTTGGCTAAGGCCGCCATCGCCACCTGTGCCGGGCCAAATATGGATGTCGTGCGCATAACTTCACGGCGCTCCTGGCCACGGACTGCGTCGGTCGTCGCTTGTCGGACAACTTATTTATGAGCCGGAGCCGGAGTCGGAGTCTACGTAGAAGAGGGTGTGGAGAAAGCCGGCTTAGAAGCTTCTGTGGGATCTGAATGCGAGCCGAAAACGCACAATTAAAATGCAACATGTAGACGTCAACACCTCGAGACGAGTCGAGTCACATGCCAAGGCGTCTCGAGGCGGACGTTGGAATTGGGCATAAAAACGGTTTGCCGCAAAAGATAATCGCTAGGGAATCTCGGAATCACCACGCAGGTCCCTCACACGATCCCCACCTGGACTCCGCGTCCCGCTCTATCAATCACAAACGCATTTCTCCTACACTAAAAATGCAAATTGATGTCGACGGCAGGAGGAGGAGTAACCAAAGAAGTTGGAAAAGATAGAATAAAGAAAAGAAATACAAGAATAACCAGAAAGATAGGGTGGTATACCCAGATGGTAGAGATTTGTATACTCTTTATTTCTGAGAGTGTTAATAGAGTATTATTACGATTAATAATATTTAATATAGAATTTAAAAAAGAGATATCGAACATTAAACAGAATTTTTTTTTGAGGAACCTAAAAATGGTAGAACTTACCCTAAGACCCATCCGAATCGTGCCTCCTCCTGATATACCCCTTCTGCAGGGAATACCCAACTTCTGGTAGCGCCGTGACGTAAATTAAGTAGCAATATAAGTTTCTGTTAAATTGCCTTTGACAGCACATAATTAATTTCGTATGCAAAGCGAGGCTTGTCTGCACGAAAGAATTGAAAATTGGAAGAGAGAACCCATCATGGAATGCCGTTGATAATGCTGATGACACTGTTCATGCCGATGGTGATGATAGCATGGAGTTTGAGGAGTTGGAGGAGTTGGCAGAGCAGCCTAATAGCCATCTACATGGGCCGTGGCCGTGGCTCATTTGCATACCTGTACAGTGAGCACTGAGCACTGAGCGAGAACCAACCTGATCCTGGGGTTTTCGGTTTTGGGTTTGGCCTGGGTTTGGGTTTGGGTTTGGGCTGTGGTCATCGGGTGGGTTTAATGGACGCGTGTGTACCCAATTCTCAACGACGACGACTGACGGAGCGGCCTTCGCGTGCGTGACGAGCATTCGCTCAGCGGTCATTGATTGGCCAGTTGGCTTGTTGGCCTGTTGCTCTTGGCCAGCTCTATGGAGGGCGCCGCGCCGGCAGCAACAAGTGTGTGAACACCATTAAACGGTGATTAGCCTCCGCCTCATCCCTCTCTCGACATGTCCAGCGGAGCGGAGCTTGTGTGTGGCTTGTCGAGAGGCCTCAATTACCACCATACTCGTTCCCGTGCCCATATCCATAACCATTCCCCATGGAGACCGGACCGTTTAACCATGTGGGCGGCCAGAATGTTGTAACCGAATTAGATCGAAATGTGTGAAAAGATCACAAGATCATTTGTCGAAAATGTGGTGAGAGTGAAGGGAATTGGGGGATTTTTCTCTAATATGAGGAATCTATTTATTTTTAAATTAAACTGTAAGAGTTAAATGCTAAAAATATGGTACAAGTCACTTCCAAGAAACCTTTGTTAATTAACATTTAGAGAGTAGCCAACGTAACTTAATTCTAAGAAATGTAATCACTCTCCTTATTCTAAGGAAAACTCACCAAACTTCAGATATTTTGACAAAATAAAGTAAACAAAATTACGCAGTTCCCGCAAATACTTCAGCAGTCATCTCCAAAAAAAGATGCTTATTCAGCGTAAAAATCTGTAAACAAATTTATCTCAAATATAGTCAAAACATTGATATCAAAAATAATACTTCCCCGATATTATCAATTGTACTTTCACACGAAACCCCTCTATAAGATACCAAACAAAACAAGGTAATAAGATGCTGTTTTTTGGTAACAAAACTTCTCCGCAGACGGCAGACAAGGCAATTAGACCAAGAAACCCAAGTTAGTCACCCAAACAGAGCCAGCAACTGGTAGAACTTTGTGGGCCACATAAACAAGTTTTTGTTTGGTTCGCTGATAACAGCCCCTGTTCTTATCAGCACGCCGCAACTGATAAACTATCTCTAGGTGAGTGAGTAGCTGCGGAGAGAGCCATAAAAATATATAAAAATCAATGGAACCTCAGACAGTCACGGCAATTGAAACCAATAGCTACTACAGAGCTAACGCAACGCGCAACCTAAGTACACAAAAAAAACAAGACAAGCCACTCTCTATGATGAGCCAAACCTTAACCCTTTGCTGCCTGGTGCTGGTGGCCGCCGTATCCGGCAACACAGTGTCCACGAACGACACAGCCTGTCCGCAGTTCTGTGCCTCCATCTACAAGCCCGTGTGCGCCACCGATGGCCAAAACTTCAAGGAGTTCGCCAGCGACTGCAACCTCCTGTCCCACAACTGTCGCCGCGAGAGGAACAGTCTCCAGGGTGAGTGATTTTATTACAAAATCAATCCAAAAACTCTATAAATATTGATTACAAATCCGTCTTCAGCCTATGCCGCCACCGATGCCGCCTGGTGCAGCTCCGAGTTCGTGGAGAATCTGCACGAGAAGCTGGGAAACTTTAAGCTGGAGGTTCAGGAGTGCTTCAAGCCCTGCCCAATGATCTACCAGCCGGTGTGCATTACCAACGGCAAGTACCGTGCCGAGCTGGCCAACTCCTGCCTGCTGGACAACTTCAACTGCGCTTTCCGGGTCTCCGGCGCCCAGCCCGCTGAGCTCTTCCGCCTGCTGCGCGAAGAGAAGTGCTAGACGGGATCGGAATACAGGGCCTTCTTTTGTTCGGAAATAGTCAGGCTATTGTCTTGAACGGAAATATATGTTGAGGAATTTATGAGACACGAGTAAACGACTTGTTAATGACGGTGTCGCAGTGGGAGGCTTGCGAAAGTGAAACGATTTTATGGCACGGGCAGTTGGGTTTTATTTAAAAAAAATTAACATTGCAGTTACTTGGCTTGCACAATGACTTTGAGAAAGAAAAAAAGCGAAAGCAAAAGCAGAAAATCTGATAAGATTAGCATACATTATATGTTATAGTCTAGGTATTTCTTTTACTAAGTGGGATTGTAGCTTATCTTAAAGTGTAAGAGAATAAAAATTAACAAAGAATATCTCTCAAGTTAAAAATAAATAGTTTAGCCGCCTCAAGCCGGCTAAACTCTTTATTAAAGATTAGAAGAGTCGCTAAAATACATATTCAAGTTAAAAGCTTTAAATCCTTAACCAAAACTCCTTGACTTCAGCCATAAAAAGAGTGAATCAACACAGGATATACTCACTGAAGTTAACCCTTGCCATCACCCTTAACTTTTTTATGTATGGCCTGCAAGCATCGATGTGACATCCTCTGGAAGATGACACCAGCTTGCATCGCATCTTCTTTTTATTGGGTTTCCAAGACCGTTCATCTGTCAAGCCTCATTAGGTTCCACTCATAACACTGCTTCCGTTATCCTTTGCTCTCATCTTCGTTCTTCCGTTATGCGAGAGCTCAAACAGATCGAGTTCTCTTCTCTGGACAGATTCCCAGTGATGATAAGGCAAGAATAGAGTTCTTGATCAAGTTCTTGTTCTCAGACGTCTGAGCTCTAACGATGATGGAAAAGCATGCTGCTAGTTAACTAGCTTCAACGAAAGAGATTTCTTGATTAAGTTTAAACTAAATGCTGTTTTGTCAGGATTGTTTCTTATTAATTTTAGCTATGTCTAAGAGGAAGACATATCTTACGCAGATAAGATATAATACGAACTCTTTTCAAGTTTATTTGTCCACTTCTAATAATAATTACCATACGCTTAAGACCATTTTAAACTTAATTGTTTGTGGAGCTCCAGAGTGTAGACCTTTAACTCGAAAATCTATAGTAATATCCCCTATACAAAATATGATAAAAAAGAATCTTACTTCCGTTTTCTTAAAGCCCTTTTAAATGCAATATTTTAGCTGGAACTTTAACCTATACTCTTCCCCTTAACCCTATAGTAACCCCCATCTATATAGGATTCCCTCTCAATAAATAACTAATTACTTTTCATGTTCTTTCCATTCGAATGGTACAAAATCAGTGTTTATATTTTATTTTACATGCAAATTAGTATCACATTTACAAAGTAATTATATTGCGCAGGAGAATAAATAGGTGACATTACAATATTATGGGGGTATAACCCCCTGTCTATATGCTTGAGATCTGTTCGGTGTAGTGGTGTGAGTTCAGTGGGTGGTGGGGTGTTTGTGGGTGTCAGCAGAGTGTTCCTGGCAGCTGACTGAAGCTCTGGCAGAGCAGGGCATGCAGCAGGTCGTCGTCCACTCGCTCCTGGGAGTTGGCCCAGAAGAAGGTGCCGTTGTCCGTGCTGATGTACTGCAGCGGCAACTGCAGATCCCACACAGAACTGGGAACTTGCTGCGAGGGGGTGGTGCTGCTGTTAAGGTTGCTGCTGTTCATGTTGCTGCTGCTGCTGCTGGTAGTGTGATGTGTGTGCTGGCAGTTGCGTCCGTGCTGGCAGGCTCCGCAGCTCCGGGCGCTGACCTTCTCCACGTACACACTGCTTATCAGGGTGGGCGTGTTGGGCGGCTGGGTTAGGTAGACATCCTCCTCCACCTCCTCGGGGGACTGCCTCAGCTCCAGGCCGTACTTCAGTGTAGGTTCTTCTGGCGCTGCTTTGCTTTCTTCCGTGAGAAGCAACTCCATCTGTGGCGGGTTCTGCTGCTGCTGTGTGTTGTTGAGATCCACGTTGTTGGGATGGGCCAAGGTCAGCTGGGCGGGTCGGCCCTTGCCACCCACTGCCAGCAGGCGTCGCAGCGGCAGCCAGACTTTGCGCATGCGCTTAGCCGGCTTTGTCGCCGCCGCCGATGGGCTGCTGCTGTTGGCTGTCAGGTTTTTCGTATCCAGATACATGTCGTGGCTGGGAGGAGCTTTTGTGCCAGCTTTTCCTGGTTCTCTGAGGTGTGTGTGTGTGTGTTCGAGTGCAGCGAGCGTTGCGTGTGCGCACCTCGCGAGAGCTGCTCGATAACTGATGCTGCTGCGCCGGCGTCGCTCATATTTATATATGAGCCGCTGTCGCTGCGCTGCCGCTGGCCAGTCAAGAGTGAAATCGTACGCCGGCTGATCTCACGAGCGGCGGTAGTAACAGCAACAGCAACAGGCAAGCACCGTACGAAATTTGAGTGCACTCTCACACACACCGCACCGCACCGCACCGGACCGGAGCCTTGGGCGGGGGTGAGAGGTGAACCTTTTTATGTGCGCGTATTTCCCAAATAAATTCCAACAGGAATCCACAAGCTCCCCCTTCTTACCCGCTTCTTGCTTCTGGTGTGTGTACTTTTCCCATGCACGTACAATCGACAAGGGCCGCTTGATGAGTTTTGGCTGCAGGTAGAAGAGAAGATGAAGACGACGCGACCGCACAGTGGTCACAGGTGGCGGAAACAAGCTGGAAAAGAATTATTATCGAATTGAGATCCAATTGTGGAAGGCCTAGGAGGAACAATTATGAAATTTGATCATATAATTTATATAATGTAACTATAATGCCTTTTAATTTTCAAATATTAATAAGTGCTTTGCTAATGGAAAACAAGAATATATGTTTAAAAAAAATAACAATTTCCATGGTTTGTTCGTGACATAAACAACTTTCAAGCTAAAATAATATCCAGCCTTCTGAATATCACTTATAGACTACAAAAGGCTCAGCTACTCAAGGAAAACCTCACGTCATGCGGCACCGCAAGCTAGCAGACTGTCTGGAAATTAGAAATAAAATTGGGGGAAAATGTATACCTGACAGCCCTCATTACCTAATCTGAATTAATATTAATATTAATATTACTTATTTGGTTCGGTAACACTACTTTTTTAACCAATCTATTAAATAGACAGAAATTACAAATAAATTTCTGACTTAATATTTATATTAATATTATTTATTTGGTCTGGTAACACTATTTGTAATCTCTATTAAATAGACATAAATTACATATAAATTTTCTAGCTGTGCACCACTGTGCACATCGCCTGTTCCTCATTTATGCACGACTGACTTTGTTTTCACATTCACACGGTACCCAGAGCCCCGGAGCCGAAGCCGGAGCCCAGTAGCACTCGTCCATGGGTTGTTGTCCGGCCTGGGCTTCAGGGTTCGCTGTTCGCTGGCTTAAGGGCAGGGGAGGGGTGCATCACAGGGCCGTAGTCACGGAGGGGCCCTGCCAGCACCTGTTCCCTTCTGCGAGCGTGGGACTAAGACGCTGCGCATTTCCGTCCTGGGGAATTGAAGACAAAAACAGCAAAGGCAAAGGCAAAGGCACAGGCACAGGCAAAGGCACTGGCAAAGGCGCAGGCGTCGCTGCTGTCGATGTCTTCGAGTGTGGGAAAGGGCTTATAAGAATTTCACTTGGTTTTCGGCTTTTTCGGGCACTATTATTGTTGTTTCTGCTTTTGCTTCGGTTTCTGTTTCTGTTTCCCCCAGCGAAGTGATTTTGTTTCGGGGCGAGCAGCTGTTATTGCTACTTGTTGGCCAGCCCCGCCGCTTGTTGTCATTTATAATCAAGGCTCGGAGCGACCGGCGCTGATAAGTTCATTTTGAGAAGGGAACAGGGACTGCTAGTCCCGCCAAGGGGATTATGACATGTTGTGGTTCACACGCTCGCTGGCTCAACTGGCTTGGGTCTGGGTCTGGGTCTGGGGATGGGGATCTAATGAGGCCGTGACCTGATTCGAGCAGCAGCAAGTCCTTGCCGGATCGCAGGTTCCCACACTGCGAGACAATCGGAGTTAGCTGCCACAACTAGTTAGGCCAGCTCAGCTACGAACCCGGTTTTTGTACGTATTTTTCTTGATTTTTTTTCGTATTTTATTTGTGGCCGAAACTCGTGCCAATCGCGTGTGCACCGCACGCTTGCGCCCAAGAGAGATCTCTAGCCTCCACTCCACTCGGCTCGGCTCGAAGCGGCTCTCTTGCCTTTGGCCGCTATTAATCTTGGCTGAAACCCCCCGCCATCACCCGCTCACTGTTGCCCCCAATCAGCGTCTAGGCTTTGAACTGCACGTTTGCTAAATTAAAAGCGACTGACTTGGCAACACGGACTCCGACGACTCTGACTCCAACTCCAACTGCGAATCCGAATCCGAAGCCAAGACCGACGATGCCAACTTCAGCTGCGAACTCAACTTCCAAGCTTGTGCCGGGGCTTGCGCCTTTACAGCCACAGACACTTGGAGTAGTTAGGCGTTTATACACTGCTTTTGGAAGAGGTTTTTGGTAACATGATATACCAGGGACCCTAATAATGTAAATATATAGGATTAGGGTCTCCTAAGAAATTAATTGAATGAATTTATTAACTTCAAGGCTTTGTTTATAATTAATTTTATAAAAATTATTTATAAAAAGGTTAAGGTACCGTGGCCAATTATTTTATTATAATTATTATTAATTTTTCTCCTGTATTTATTAGTATCTCCTTGATTTTAGGCATTATCTTTCTAATTATATAAGATTATTGACTTATTAACAATGCAATTTAATTAGTTTCTGCTTACCTAAGGACTCCATCATCTGAGGGCATCCTCTATTCGCTGCTCCTCTGACCACTCACCATAAATTTTTACCCATCGGCGACTATTTGGCTTTTAAGCGTTTGGTTCACACGACCAGCGATGGCAACTAGTTTTTTTTGTGCAAAACTATATACTATATATACACCGCGGACAGACACGCGGACGGTCACATATGACAAGCAATTAGTGTGCATTGAGGTTAGTCGAAAATGGCTTTGCGGTCCGTCCGTGTCCGTGTGTCCGTGTGTCTGCCTCGGCGATGATTATTTTGCATATTCGCATTGCTCATACGCCACGTGTGCCGGCCAAGTTGAAAGTTGAGGAGGCATCTTGAAAGGCGATGCCTTGAGATGCTTAATTGTTGTGGCCAGTGAGCAGTGATCAGTGATCAGTCAGCAGAAAGCCGAGTGCCGAGTGCCGAATGCCGAATACCGAATGGCTAACGGAAGTCATGGCCAGAAGACAAACAAACAGAGCGATTCTGCAGCATCATGGGAAATGCTTAGCCAAGCAAAAAGCCCCAGCCCCAGCTCTGGCCACAAAAAAAATAACTCCGAGGCGTCCAACCACAAGTGTCATATTGCCGCCACGGCGATAAAGCCCAGCTCGAACGGCAGCTGGCTGCGAATAAAGAGCGAGGCACATAAAAACCAGGCAACATTTTATACACTCTGTGCTGACCAGTAGCCCTGAGATCAGCGAATTAAAAAAAATGTATATACGAGGCGGGCGAAAAACAAATCTTAGAACGACAACCGGATGTCCAAGTTTATGACGATTCCCGGGGCCCGGCAAAGGGTTGCTATTCCCTATGGAGCCTATGTATGCAAAAAAAAATAAGACAAACTGTTTTTCGGAACCCCCAATGCGCCGAGATAGCGAAACTGTTACACTTAATCGATACGCTTCAACGAAAAGTCAAGCCGAAGCCAAAGCCATCATAGTGGCTCTGCCACTGAGCAAAATATCGATCAATTATATTATAAGTGGGTTATTTTAAAATAGTAGGTTTTTACAATGTTTTTAGATATTAGAATTTTGCTATTAAATAGCTGTGATAAGAGATCCCTTGTAAATATTATATTGCACCGGGTTTCTATAAGAATGGCAAATAAAAATATCTTAGAAGCCTTAAGAAGTTAATTTATATTTGCTAATATTTTATACTCGCTTCTGAAGATTACTTAAGCCAAAATAGCTGATTTATTTTTGTGAAAGATATATAACTTTATAAAAGTCAATGAAAATTATTTTTTTTGAGTAACTAGCTAGTAACTAATAGCTTTAAAAGTGTCCTTATTGAAACTTAACCTAATAAATCAATTGGTATATTAAGTGTGGCATATTAAGGCCATTTTTAAGATTTTTATTAGTTTTATTTTCAATATAAAATCCTTTTTAAGTCTAACAATAAAAACCATAAGCAAGTACACGTATCTTTTCCTGAAAAATAATCCTTAAACCATTCTTATCCTTCTTCCAGATCAAATATTCAAATATCTTTGCAGGTCCTGCCCCTGACACCAAAATTTCTCCCAGTGCTCTTGTCGCAGTCATCATCATCAGCCAAGCATGCGACATAATTGCGCGAGTTAAGGCCCCTGTCCCCGTCCCCGCTTAGCCCACTCCCCGGTCGCCCACTGCCCCCTTCTCATTGCTGGACTCAAAAGTCAACCCGCTTGAAATCAACCAGCAGCTACAGCAAAAGCAGCAACAAAAGCAACAACAACAGCAGCAGCAACAGCCGGAGCAGCAACAACATTTCAGCAATCCATCGGATCGCATCACAATCCAGCCATCCGTCCAACGTGTGGGAAACACACGACAAATCTGTTTCCCACGGTCTCGTAAAGTAGGCACAACACACACACACACACACAGGGACAGATGGGTACCCTAGTAGTCGGTGGTAGGCTCCCCCAAGTCTCCTCGTAGGTGCGAGCGAGCGGCAAATCGGCTTCGACGAACGGCGAATGGGAGCCGAGCACTGTCATCATTGACAATAAGTATGACATGGGTGCGGGCAGCGGGGCCAGGCAGCAGGGGGCCCTAGGGAGAACGTCTGAGAGCCACGCGCAGTCGCTGAGAATGGGATCCAATCCGAGCAGAGCACAGAGCTCCCTCTCTCTCTCTCCCTCTGTCTCTCTCTGGGCGGCAGTGCAATCAATTGAAGACGACGCGCGCCAGAGCACAGCCACAGGCGCAGTTACTTGAACAGATACAGAGACACTTGTAGCACGCTCGCTCTCTCGAGCACAGTGGGGCAATGTCTTCATATTTGAATAAAAATATAATCAAAGGATAACATTAAGTATAAATGCGGGCTTTACAATTTTGAGAAACTGGAAGAAATTAAGTTACAATATTCTGATATTCTTTAAATCTCTTGTTTCCGAAAATTTCATACAGCCTACTTTCCGGGGTTAACCCAAAATGGTCCATAAAATATATGATTTTAAAGTACTTCTACTTGAAATATTTTCTACAAATAATGTACCAGATGAATATTAATATTGTACAAATATTTCAGGAATGGGTAATGCCAATTTAAATAGGATTTTCAGGGTCAGTGCGTAAATATCCTTTGGAAAGGCCATTTTTATAGCATACTTTTTAAGACACACAAAAATGCAGTATCTTTTAAAACATGAACAAAATTCAGCTTAAAGATTCTTACAAAGAAATAACTTATACATAGGCCCTAAAATACAAATTTATTTTTTTAACCTAAATTCAATTACTTATTTGGTTTGTGATTATGTTTATAAAATATATGATATAATATAATCTTTATATCCAACTTTTCTTAATATCTTTACCATTCTGACCCCACTGTGACTCTGCAGACGATCCAAATCCAACCCCAGCGCCGCGGCGGCTTACAGTAGCCTCTCTTTGTGCCGCTGCCGAGCGCCGCTACCGATCCGAGACCGAGTTCGGCTCGGGCCGAAGAGCCTGGGAACGTGTCTCTGCTGGTGTGCGTTTGTGTGATCATGCGGGAGCTTTGTGGACGCGCAAGAGCTGCGATCCGGGAGAGTGGAGAGTGGCAGCCACACGGGTCGTATAAAAGTAGGGCTGGGAACTAGTTTGCCACTCATTTCGTTAAAGTGCCGCCTGTTGAACGCACCGCAGTGCCACAATCTCGCAAAAACCCCTATGAAACCGACCAAAATCCGACGTGATAATGTGCCGTTGAGCGATCTACGAAAGCCAAAAGAACAACAATCCTTCGCAGAGCCAAATTGAACCGGAGAGCATCCGATCATGGTCATGGAGATGTCCAAGACGTATCAGTACCGCAAGGTGATGAAGCCGCTGCTGGAGCGCAAGCGCCGGGCCAGGATCAACAAGTGTCTGGACGACCTCAAGGACCTGATGGTGGAGTGCCTGCAGCAGGAGGGCGAGCATGTGACGCGTCTGGAGAAGGCCGACATCCTGGAGCTGACCGTGGACCACATGCGGAAGCTGAAGCAGCGCGGCGGCCTCTCACTGCAGGCTGTGGCCGGAGTAGCGGGCGGCGTTAGCCCGCCCAGCGCCACGAGCACCGCCCACGTGGAGTCCTTTCGCTCCGGCTACGTGCACGCCGCCGATCAGATTACCCAGGTCCTGCTGCAGACCCAGCAAACCGATGAGATTGGCCGCAAGATTATGAAATTCCTCTCGACGCGACTAATTGAGCTGCAGACGCAGTTACTCCAGCAGCAGCAGCAACAGCAACAACATCAGCAGCAGCAGCAGCAACAGCAATCCCTGGGCCGCCTATCCTTCCCGCTGCTGGGCGGCTATGGACCGACGGCCGCCGCTGCCGCCGCCAGCTACAGTGCCTTCCTGGCCGGCAAGGACGAACTGATCGATGTGACCTCCGTCGACGGAGCCGCCCTGTCCGAGACGGCGTCGGTCAGCTCGCAGGAGTCCGGCGCCTCGGAGCCCGTCTGGAGGCCCTGGTAACAACGCCCTCTAGATCCTATCTTAGTATTACGACCGCAACCCAAAAATGGCTATTAACCGTTCGAGCAACAGGATCCGTTGTCTTCCAAAGTAAATCATAACAAATCATGACATTTGAGGTCGATTCGCTAATCGGCTTTATAGTGGTTTTGAAATACTTCTAGTTTAGTTCCGATAATGGTTTAATCCCAACTGTGATATACCTAATGTACGATGATCGATCAGTGAATGATTTCGTGTGCGCTGATTTCCTACTGCAAACGTTTCCTAAGTTTATAAGCTCTCTGTATTGTTTAGATGACTATATTATGCTTTAAATAATTTATAAATGTTAAATTATGTTTAGTTTTGAACAAACAAATCAAAATACATATTACGCAAATTCAAATAAATCAAAAAACCTAAAAGATAAATCTGCTTAATATTTTATTAGAGGCTTATGGGGATTTTTTTAATATTTCAGAGTTATCAACTATATATTACGCATACTCACATAAATGAAAAAAATTGCAAAATAAATCTGCTTATTATTTTATTGGAATATTTTAGAGCTATCAATGGAGTTATATGAATTTACTAATATTGAAAACTTTTATGGCGACATGCTCTCCTTTTTTCGATATGCTTACAATTTAAGGAGTCCTTAAATAAACTTTAATAATTTCTGTTTAAACAAATAAAGAGTTTGGAGTATTTTAGAGGCTAGTCCCTCGGTAAAAGGCAATTAAGAAAACAATAAAAACCCATTTAATCTCCTGTTTTTACCAATATAATGATTTATCTCAGTCTAGAGCAGTTTTTTTTTCATAAGTACCAATGTTTTCTATATAAAATTTAATTACTTTGCCCTAATATTCAATTATATAATTTATTAACTGCCTAATTAATTACCTAGTTAAAAGGTAATTAGTTAATTGGAAGATGCACCCACCTCAATGTATGCAATACATTTTGCGTCTTCGCCCTGATTCATTCACATAGGCAGATCATCTAATTGGAGCCCCGAACCTCTCTACCTGCCCTGAAAACTGGTTGGAAATGCAGCCAGAAAGCAACAGGCCAAATCAACCCCCGATAATCTGTATCTTCCTACCTGCTGGCAGGTAAATTGATCAACAATAAGACCAGAGAAAAGGTTCAGGATCGAATCGGATTAGGGTCTCGTCTTTTCGAATGAGTCATGCCAATTAAAAAAGGATCTCGATCCCTATTTATTTCGTGTTGATTTGAACGGAAAATCGTTGGCAGGAAATTCTGATTTATCCCCTATTGTTTTGGTTATATTTCGAAATTTTAGAGAAGGTTGAGTCAAATGTATCAGAAATGTTGGTTGCGGTTCCCAAATCAAAGGAAGCTGCCAATCACCAAGGGATTTCACTTCCCTTTAATTATTTTAATTCAACTGAAAGGCTTGGAGAAAAATAATGAAACAAGTTGAGATTTCTTTTAAATTGTATATATATTTTGATTTGATTTTTGTTTTTTTTTTGTAAATAGTTAAAAATGTATCACAATTTTGTAAAGCTTGAGGTGGTTCGGCTTGCGTGTTAATTTTTGTGGATTTGTGTCAAAAATTAACGGAAGACGTTGATTAAAGCTGGAGATCGCATGATGGAAGACATGGTTGCTTGGTTGGAGTTGGAGTCGTTGGATTTAGGCCTGAACCCAGCGATCCTGGAACTGGGCGACGGCCACCTCGTTGGCGGTGCTGCAGCCGAGCGGCTCGATGAGATCGTTGTCGGCGGGCAGATCGGAGACGGCGGTCCAGAAGAAGGTGCCGTGGGCGGTGCGCACGAAGTGGACGGGAACGGTGGGCAGTTGCTCGAACTCGTAGTCCTCCATGTCGCAGGACTGGGAGAGGCGCTCGTTGGCCTCGTTCTCGAAGGACTCGAGCGAGGCGCACTCCAGCGAGGCGTTGCGGCTGTTCTCGATGGATTCGAGGGATTCCAGGGAGTTGGCCTTGAGGGTGTTCTTGAGGTTCTGCTCCTCCACCTCCTGCTCGACCTGCTGCTGCTTGAAGATCTTCTGGAGCAGCTTCTTGACGCTGTAGGACAGCTTCTTGTTCGACTTGATGGTCATGGTGTTGGCGGCGTTGTTGGTCTTGTTCTGGCACATATTTGTGGATGTTTCGTGGATGTTTACTGTACGAAGCGTTGAGCTCGAATGATGTCTGATCCTCGGAGCTCGGGCCCTTTTATACCCGCAGGACGAGGGAGAAACCCGAGCCCAAGCAGGTCACAAAACACCGAGTGTGGGAAACTACAAGGATACGTGTTCAGAAAATCCTATACACAGTACCCAGAGCTGAGCGAAGCAACAACAAAAACGGCAGGTGTGTTTTCGAAAAAGGGACTGCATCGGCATTAACCTGCGTGCGTCGGAGTGTGACGGCATGTCGTGCCGCTCCACTCGCACCTGCTGGCGGTATGGGGCAATTTTATCCTGCTGCAGGATCGTGAGAAACGAGACTTTCTACCAGTTCCCACAGTCTCGAAAGGATCCTTTTTGAAAAGGAGATTCGTTTTTTTTTTTTTGTGTTGTTCCTCGTTTCTGCTGATCACTTTTGGTTTTTATGTGCACTTATCTTATCAAGGATGTGCGTGCGAGGGGGACGGAGCACAGGATCGGGGGGCGGGGAAAATCCCATTTCGATTTCTCGAACACGTGTGCAGCTCGGGAACGTGGGAGAATATTTTCAATTTTCAACGCTCGAACGGAGGCAAACAATTAAGAGCCGACCCCGATCCCAACCCGAGGATCACATAGCTCAATAGGCAAACAACAATCTGGCGATCCTCGACGGAGGACTCCTCCTCACTTAATGCGCTGTAATTTGAAATTTATCAAATTGTATGTGGGGAGGCGAGACAGGGCATAAATAATGGTCAGAGGGAGCTAAGGAGAGCTGGGGCTGGAGGACAAGGATCGTCGACGAAGGAGTTGCTTTTAATTTCTGTTGCTGATGGCACACAATTAGCAGGGGACCAGCGATGAGTAAAAAAAGAATAAGGCATGGAGGAGGCGGAGGCGAAGGAAGATGACGCTGGAGGAGCACACGCACAGCGAGCGTTTGTCCCTCTTTTTTGTGGTTGGACACGTGATGGCGCGTGAGGCGCTGAAGCCAAGGCTTGTTCCCAGGATCCCTTTCTGGCCTCTGTGTGTTTTTTATCTGCTCCTTTTTGGATATCCCTGGCGTACTTAATGGATTGTCCTTTGACTTGGCCCATAAATATTTGGAACCCGGCGTGTGAGTTGGGACAAATTAAGCAGCGAGATCCTGATCCTGTGAGCGCTCGGTGAGAAGTAGTAGGCTGGCGTTAACAGTTCGTCCTGGAGCCGAGATCAATTTGAGGCTCTCCCGAGGTGATGATGATTACTTGGTTTTGGCCTTTGTTCGATATGGGTGGGTATGGTTTATAGAGCGATGGGATGATTTAAGGAGGTTGGGGGATAATTGCTCCATAAAGACTTGGAGTTTTTTTTGTGTTATTTCTTTAGAGTTTTTTATTTATTAACAGAAAATTGAGTTTAGATGCAATGCCATTTCTAAGAGGGTAGGAAATAATTGCAATAAAATAATACCTAAATTAAGAAATTATCAATTAATTTTACCTTGTTCTATATTTAAAATATTTTCTTTATTATAATTAAGGCGAAATAATGGTTAAACTATAAATACACTTACTAGAAAAAAACTAATTCATTGTCTTATTAAAACATATTTAATTTAAATACAACCTTAAATAAGAGCTCTACATTAACTTCATTTATAACTTCTAAAAATTACACTAAATACTATTTATATACTTCTTCCCATTAAAATCTGCTTTCTAAAAGGAATTATTTTACCAATATTTTACCTCAAGCCAGATTAAGATATTTCATATAAAAACAATAAGCTAACAAAGCCCATAGAACCCGGCCCAATATATGGAATTAAGAGCTATAAAATCCAGGCACCATAAGGCCACAAATTCGGTTTGATTGAGAGGTAGAATATTTCTATAAAATCCCCTGTGTTTTATATCTCAACAAGAGCAGCCTTCAATCTATTCAATATCCTTTGCTGGATCAACAGTACCAAATTATTGGATTACTTCTTGGAAACTGGCCCTTTATAGCCTTGGTCATATCCCCCGAACCCGAATCCGAACCCAAACCAGAGTCCGAGCCAGAATCCTGGTTCCATTTTTCGGTTGACTCACGCTACCGCATTATTTTGGGCCTTATTATGCACGGATTGTGTCGATCTAATTGTGTTTTTTTTCGTCCTGCTCCTGTTTTTTTTCGGTTGACTCACTGCCCCCAGATTTCTGTGTTTTATTTTTCTTGGGCTATGTTTTGTGTTTTTTTCGTCTCGATTTTATTGTGTGCCCACGTGCAGGCCCAAAACAAATAAAAATAGTTAACCATTTCGATGGGAAACCAAACCAAAGCCCCGCTGGGGGTCCCAACCTATTCTGGCGGCGATGGTGACTACTGTGGTGCCCTCCGTTGCTTTGTATCTTCCAGGGAAATCTTCGGTTGAACACGTGCACTGATTCCTTATCCGCTGGCCGATCATTTAAGGTCCCAAAACTGTAGATTAGCCCGACGCACACAAAAAGACGAGAAAAAGAGAAAAATAAAAATAAAATCAACCTGACCCTGGCACTCCATTGTCTTCCACATCCGAAAAGGGGGTGGGAACGATCGTGTTTGTACACGTGACGACCTCGTTTCGCTCGCAGCAGGGTGTTGCGGCTCCGAGCACGTCCCTCCCGGTCCACGCACATCCACCCATCTGGTCATATGGTCATCCACCTACAGTTACGGCCATATATCTGTCCCGGAACGCCGCAACGTGAGCAACTTGCGAACGTGAACATTTCACACATGTGCGATTTGCAGCGGGGAAAAGCCCAGCCCATCGATCATTGAGGTTGTTTCGTTACTACTCCTCCTTCTCCTGCTGCTGACACAAAAATTTCCGCAGGTCCGGTTACACAGGACACGGGACTTTCCACACCCGCGAGGATGCGGACGAGAGGATGTGCTAACTGGCCGAATCTGTTACGGTATTTCCGCTTACATTCTCCGTGGTCAGCAGCGTGAACATCAAACGAGGCGTGCGAAAAATTCCGTTGAACGTAAGACGAGACAGGCCGAACCTCACTTGAGATTTGTGGATGGAATGGGACTTGGGATGAGCCACAGATACTGGGACAGAAATAGGATGAGCCACAGAAATTGGAAGAGCTAAATGTCTAGGATGAGTCCGCTGGGGAATCACATGTGTCGAACAGTTAACATAACAATAATAGGGAACCATGCAATATTCTTACTTTAAAATTAAAAAACTCGAACTGTAGGTGACCTTGAAATATGAATGATTTACATATAAAACATACAATAACATGTCATATAGATTTACCTATTATAGCTATGAATCAATCACTTTATCATTACGTTAAATTAAAATTAAAAACGATTGTACTTTTAATTAATTAAATTGTATTGCCAGTATACTGGCAGATGTATGATATATGCTTCTAAGAGTGAAATAACTTAAAATGTTCTCTCCAAAATAGAATCAAAGTATTTTTGACTTTTTTCTAGAGTAAATATCATGAATAAATATTATTATATGTTTATTTTATATAATATTTATTACATATATATTTATTTTATTATTTATATAATTATACTTCCCTATACATGCTGCGATGTAGCATCCCCAAATAATTCCAATTACAGGATACAAGGCATTACTAAAATTTAAACATGATCCTTGTCGACCTACGTGGCGGTTTCTTTGGTTTTATAATGATAAAATAACACAGACAGTAATAAGTGTGGTGATACAACACACATGTGGGGTCCTTTTTGTCATCGGATTACACAGAGGGACCAAGGCCTGCACTTGACACGAGACAGCGCGACATTTTTGAATTTTTGGTTTTATTTTTTAGTTTACAAATTAGTATGTGCCATATATGCGGGAGGCCAGTTCCAGGAATATCAGAAAATCGGAATATCATGTTGTTTTAGGATATCCTCAGTGATCAGGATCCCGTTGCCCGCCGCCCATCACTCAGCGCGCACGTGCAGCGCACAAAAGGGGTCGTAATTGAGGGCTAACTCGAGGGTCGGGGAACCTCCCCGGTTAAAAATAATACAATGCCGATATGTGAGCCTGTCCAGGGGTTCGGCGAGTATATGCAGATTCGATGACACCCAGCAACACGTGCACCGCAGTGTTAAGCTGTTGATCGAGGCGTAGACAGGTCTCGGTTTTTTGTTGTCTTTTTTTGTCTTTGCCACTCGGGGGCGTCGCTGGCCAGGGGTTTGTCTGGCCTTAAGACCCGGGACCTCCTACTTGGACCCGGGGGAGGACGAGAGAAGAGCTCCGCAGAGGAGGTCCCAGCTGTGGTGTCACGCACAGAGCAGACCCTGTTTGGATCGTTCATCAGGTGGGGGAGGAATGGCTAGTGTGAGCCTTTAACACTTGAAAGGGGGTAATTATTTCAAAGAATTGAGTGGCGCGGCAAGGGGTAAGTTTACAAATTCCATGCAAGCAGAACAAGAATCTTTTTGGATACTAAATATGCTTAAATTCACTTAGTTAGGATTCCAATACATTTTTTCATAATATTTACAACTAATTAGACCTATTTATATACAACTAAATTTTATTCCTAATTCAGATTTGATTCTTTTTCTAAAATGCTTCTCTTTTATATTTTTATAGTAGATTTTTTTCGATGCAAACACCAATTTTAATCAGGGCCCGTAATCATGTAATTGAAATCAATATTTAATAATTAATATTAAATAAGTATTTATTGGTTGGTAGCCGGGACATTTATTTCCTTTAAATAAATAATATATATTTACAATTGAATCAAGAAATTACCCTCTTGTATAATAATCAAGATATAAGGTATCTATAGGAAAAACAGAAAAAATTCTATTTAATGTATGTATGACTCTAAGCTAATTAACTTGTTGCTTCTTTTTACAGTAGATACCTCGATAACATTCTTGGACTACCTTTGGTGAATATTTCTATGTGTTTTGTAGCATTAATTTATATTTTTCCTATAGGCCACATCTCACGGGGCTATGCAAGTGTTACATATTTTTTTAGGATATGATAATGGGGTCCATAAAAGTCATTATACATATTTGTATAAGTAATATTTTCTAGTATACACTTTTCCAATCAAATATTCTTGAATCTGAAATTTCTAAAGGAATAACTTCTCATATAAATATATATCTCAAAAATAAATAAGCATAAATATTTAGTTTTTATATAATTTTGTATTTATTACTATTAAAGCTTGGTTGTGTGTTTTCTTATAATAGAAATCTTAATGAACTAATAAAGCTGGAGGTGGGCTTATGTCCTAGGTAAAGCTGTTATCACAGTGTTAACGATTCAATTGGAAGACATGATTCGTTGTTGAAGAAAAGTTGCAGATGGAAGACAGGATTCGAAGTTGCCGCTGCTGCTGATGAAGATGCTGTGGCTGTTGCTGATTTACCAGGGGCGCCACATGCCGCCCGACTGGATGGGCTTGGGGCTGGCGGCGGCCTCGGATTCCTCGGTGTCGCTGTGATAGCCCGAGGAGGCGGGGCTGATGGGACGAGAGGCGGTCTCCAATTGGGATGTGGATGCGGTTGCGGAAGCTGATTGCTGATCGGCCTGCAGCATGCGCTGGAACTCAACGCCCAGGTGCGTCATCACCGTCTTGCCGACGTCGACGCTCATGGCCGGGGTGCAGGCCATCACACGGGAGATCTCACTGACGGCGTTCATGTAGCCGTTCTTGAAGCTGTCCATGGGCAGGGGGGCCACCGGCGCCTGCTGGGCGACGACCTGTTTGCGCATGAAGACCAGCGCCGCCTCCAGCATCTCGGCCTTGTCCAGGCGCAGGATGGCGTCGTCGCCCTGGAACTCGGCCACCAGTGTCTTCAGCGTGTCCAGGCACTTGTTCATGCGGGCCCGTCGCTGGCGCTCCAGCAGGGGCTTCTTCACCTTCAGATAGTGCTGCGTCTTCGACACGAAAGGGGTCTCGTTGCTGGTCTGAGGAGCCATTTTCGTTTTATTTTATTTCGTTTTGTGGAAGTGAATGAGCTGCTGATGTGGACTGATTGCAGGATGCTGCTCGAATGATGCTGGGTTCGACGGCTGCACCGGCTTTTATACCTCGCCAGAGAAGGTCCTGGCTGGAGGACCTGCTACCTGCGGGCACCGTGGAGAGATCTGGAAATCTTATTGCTGTGCGTGCGTGGGAAAGGAAATCGTTTTGCTGTCTTGGGTCCTTTGTGTGTGCCTTTGCTCCTTTCAATTGTCTAGCCGAGGAGTGTGTGTCCCGATCCTGGGTCCTGGATCCTGGAACCATTGTAGCTGCAATTAAACCGTAAAAATGCTGGCCCAGACGTGAGAACGTGGAGTCTGGAATAGGACGCAATTGTCTGCGACAAACTGATTCGGTTTGGGCCAACAAATGAAAATCAAACTCGGTAAAATTGTAATTGTAATTGTCTTGTTTTGTGGCTTATTGATCCTCGTTGAGAGAAGGTAGAAGTAGGGCCTAGAGACTACTTAACATCATGACTAGATTTCAACTAGTAAAGGTTAGTTTTAGGGACTCTTTTATATTATATATTTATCTTAAAAAATCTTAACTTATTACAAAAATTTATATCAAACAATTTTATCAAAACTTTGCCTTCCTTTAGGAACAATATAAAGATTGTAGGTATTACTTATTGGAAGAATAGTACTCCAAATGTTTAAAATGTATCTCAAAATATTATTTTGATCCCCATAATCCCATTAGCTCTTATCCCAGATATGACTTTCCAAATTAACGCCACCCTTTTTTCTTGATAAAAATAATATAATCCTGAGTTTCCTACAAACAAGCACTTAAATCCTTTTTCCAAAGGAGACCCCTTCTTACTACTCTTCTTCCCCATAAATCCTGACCTAATGTTAAGGGAAACAACCCCTAATGGGTGATCCCAACTACCCGTTCCAGATCCAAGAAAGTGGCTAGAAGGGGTCCCCCGGTCTCGGCTTGTGTTTTGCTCGATTTTCATATCGTGAGAACCGCTCGAGACGCGTCGTGTGTTTCCCACGCGATGTGCACACCTGCCATTTAAGACGCTTATATGGTTACGATTACAAACACTCACACAGTGCCAGAAGGCACCAATACACACGGAAGCCACAACCAGATGAGGGCACTCCACTCCACTCCGTCGGCTGTCGGCACACATTTATTGCGCCGGCGCGACGCTTATTATCAGCCCAAGTAGCAATCGTCGTGTGACTGACTGCCGACTGACTGACTGACTGCCTGGCTGACTGACTGATGGGCTGACTGACCTACGGATTGACTGACTGAAGGCCCGACTGATTGCCGGCTGCTTTACTTTAGTTTTTCACTCTTGTCGCCGTCATTGACGATTGTTTAATTTAAATTGCCGGCTACCACTCGGTGGGCTTAATGAGTATGACCAAGAGACACGGCAAGAAAATGAGACCTATTTTGTTGTATTTTATTTAAGTTAAAGGTAACTTCCTTTAAAATTAACCCTTAAAGTTTTAGGTTAATACGATGATTGAGTATTGCTTAATGTAGCATGGGATTCTGTAGAGGTTTTTATTAGAAGCTTGCCACGATCTCCCTTAAAATTTAATAAAAAAAAATATTTTTAAATTATAACATTTAATTATTATTATTTTTTCCCAGTGCCTTGTCTGTCAGATTCCTTGGAACTTGTACGCAATAGTTATTTGTAGTTTACGACATGAGCTAATTGGACGAACGCACCCGCAGAAGAAGTTTAACGAGCACTCTGTCATTGATTGGAGTTCCGAGGGCCTTACAGGGGAGTCGGGTCTGAGTTAAACTCGTAGTCCGAGTCCCTGGCTCTTGGATTGTCAATGGGCAATCAAAACATTAATGGATCCGCAACAAGGTGAGTGAGAATCCCCAGTAGCCGGCTGACAGCTTGGAGTGATCGCTGGCCGCTGCACGAATGGATGGATATCAGTGATCCCCATTCGGCTGAGTGATCGCTCGAATTATGTTGCCAAGAGCAATCCTTTGAGGGATTTATGTATCTCCGACCACCAGTTTGTTTGTCAGGTAAATGTCGCTGGCAAATGTTTGTCCAGCAATAAATTAGCCCCGCGATAAGTGGACAATTGTTGCTAGACATTAGCAGCGAGCCAACGATCCGTGGGATGCTTAGAATAACTCAGAGTTGGCTTTAAGACGAATGCCCACTTCCTGGTGTTAATGCGGTTGTTTTTTGTTGGCTTGAGTGAGTCATGGGAGAAAATATTTTTGAGGTGTTGGATTTGTATTTTTATTTAAATAAAAACTGAGATATTTTGTGTTTCCTGTTATAATTAGTATAGGAAGACGCCGAGCCTATTTATGAAATTTCTGAGTTCCAGAGCCTCTCGACAAAAGCCTCTTTGGTCTAATTTGCATCTTCACTACCAGAGAAGAAAGGATTGGGAACTCCCCTCTCACTGGAATTTTTATAAAAGCACCTCATGAATAGTCTTATCGATTATCTTAAGCTGTGATCTAATTGGAATTCGTTCCCTTCCCTGAACTGACGAAACCCTCCCAAAGAGACAACCAATCCCCCTCTCATTCAATTACCTTTGACTCTGGGAATGTAATCAACCTCAAAACACACACCATTCTCGGCTCGTGCCAAGGAACAACCCTCCTCGCCCAACAGCCCAAACCAACCCATCCCTCCTCCTTCTCCTCGGTTGCCAAACACTCCACATTATGATCCCAGGATAAATGCAATTCAATTAAAGGTCTATCACAGAGGACACCTTGCTGTGATGTCCAAGCACGTGACTAGGCCACGTCCAATCAGAAGGAGCAGCACTTGTCGTCGTCCGCCACGCGCTCACCGGCCGCCGAGCTTTTTTTCCAAGGCCCAAAAGCAAACATCAATCAGGTGGAAAGCGATTGAGTAACGGACGCGTGACCCGGCGGCGGGCGAAGCAATTAAGCAAAGTTGAACCAACTCGGCTTTCGCCCGGCAGCAGCAGCAACAACAGCAGCAAGTGCAATATGTGTCAAAAGGGGCAACAGCAGCAGCAGCATCAACCATAAATATAAGGCCAGGAACAACCACCACCACCACCACCACCGAGGCAACGAAGTGAGCGGGGCTGTGGCCTAAATTGCAAACAGCTGCCACTCGAACCGTGGGATACTTTTTCCCCTAGCCTCAAAAAACGAGATGCTCGCAGGATAGGGGAAGGCAGACACACACAGGCCGGGCCCTTCATCGAACCTTATCCATGGGAACCACAACTGCTCAGCGCTCTCAATATTTACTCTGCATTGAAACAGAAAAAAAACGAGGATGATGAGCAGGAGCAGGAGGAGGCAGGAGTCGGGGGTAAAACAAGATTATCCTGCACGTGTTGAGCTTGCTTCGAAAGCGTGGCTGGCGCGGGATGAAGCTGCCGCTTCTGCGCACAGTTTGCACATGTGGCAGGCACATGTGGCACTTGTTGTGTTCCGTTGGGTGGTTGGTGGTTTTTTGGGTGGTGGCTATCTGCCTGTCCCAGCTATAAAAGCCCGACACTTGCCGCCAGACCACAACAGTTGAAATTCGCCACTCGAAGCATTAAGAGCACTGAAAACCGAAAGATTACCATGTCGAAAGTTAAGAATTTATTGGCCAAAATGTTGCAGCGTTTTGGCAAGAGCAGCGGCTCGCATAGCGACAGTCAGCGTTACGACAGTCTGGAGGAGATTGCCCAGAACCAGGCCAACGAGCGGATGCTGATGGCCAACCAGGCGGGGATGGAGGAGCATCTGGTCATCTGCCTGGAGACGGCGGCGGGCAGCTTCTATTGGCACTCGCAGTAGCAGCAAAATGAGGAGCAGCAACCACAGAACTGGGAGCAGAAGAAACAGCTCTGGGAGCCGAAATATCAGCAGTAGCTGTAAAGAAGAAGATGGAAAATACAGCGAGGAACTATAAATTAAACTGGAGCAACATTGGGATATATGTCCTTAAAAATTCAGTAACTTCAGCAGTAGGAACTTGGGCAGAAGCATCTTCTGTCAACAGCAGCATCAACTGGGGATCTAAGAAGCTACAAGGAGCCAAAATCTGCCTTTAACTTACAACATCTTCACGAGCCCAATAATTGCAGCAATGTCACCAGCTGGAGCTGTTACCAACAATCACAGAATCAGCCAACTTCCCAGGACAAGCTTAAACAACAGTGACTTCTGCCGCAGCAAAAAACCGGTAGTTGAATGAATGAATAATACTCATCAGATCATTCGATGAATGAATGAAGCTGCGATCGAGTTGCGTGCCAGCCACAAGCATCCAACTAGCTGTCAAGGATCCTCCGACATCCAACATCCTCTCCAGTTGGAAACCCTCAATAGATGTTAATTAAAAGCCATAATAAATACGTTTGTGATATGCACTCAAGCTTAGTTAGTTTAGAATAAATGTTAATTAGATTATAAGGACTCGAAATATATATATGACAAAAATGAATTTAAATTATGCTGTCTTGTTTTTGGGTACTTTGTTTTCAGGAAATTCGAACCAATTGGATTCTGATTAAATGGAAAATCAACAATTGGTTGCCTTACGCTTTTGTCAAGGGGCTTATGGGCTTCAATTAGATATATTGTTAACTGATTGGTTATTGTTATTGACGGTTAACCGCTTCCGTTACGGTAGGTCTGGGAAATAATTTTGTAATGCTATTTAAAAGTGTTAAAAAATTATTAAAAATTAAACGGAATAATTTTGGAGATTAACCTTTCTAAGGAAGTTCGAAAAAGTGCTTATAGAATTTGGTTTCCTTAGCAGATATTCAGATAATATTTCATCTTAGGCCTAAGAAGGTAACCCTATCTTAATAATCATTAATCGTTTCTTAAATTAATTTATTTATTACCATACATTATTTGGAGCCGATATATCAAACTACACATTTATTTTAAACAAAATAAATAGAGTTTAATTAGCTATTATTTTTTTAACGACCTACATAGAAAATTGTTTGTGTGATTAAATTTGAAAGGCTCTAAAAAATATTAAACACTTTTTCCGACTGGAAATCAAAGCTCTCAACCCGCATATCCGGGCATCAAAGCTAATCGCGCAGCCAATGATAATCGCTGCCCTGTCATTCCGCACAAAATGATAATTTCCTGTCGCAGATTCTCCTCGAGCTTCATACTTCAAAAAAATTCAACGTTTTTTATATTTTTCGCATTGCATTTCATTCGGTTTTATTGCGCATGCGTGGCAAGCTTCAGCCGGGCTTCAGCCCTTTGGCTTTATTTATTTCTTACATTTATTTTTTGTTGCTGCCGCTGCTGCTGCGTGCGTCAGTCGCGCGTTTGGCGTGCCAAGCATGCGCACACATATTCAATTACACGGCAGCAACATCAACTGCAGCCACTGCGGCAGCAACAACAACAGCAGCAGCAGCGATTAAAGCGTTGCATTGACAATAAGCCAACCCCGTTGCGTGCCCCTATTAAAAGAAAAAACGAGAAAAAAAAACACCCGAGCTGGCCATGTGCAGCTCGAAAAATTTTCTCACACTCGCCAGAAAATTGTAACGGCCTCCGCACACACTCTCGGCACACCATCTTCCCCCGCTCCGCTCCGCTCCCTCAGGCGCGCACACTTCCTGCCAGCGCTGCAGCGTTCCCTCTATATTGTTTATATAGTTAACGAATGCGATACATTTAATCTTTAGTGTGTGTCAATTTGCCGTACAGTCATTTAGTTTGCATGTCCCTCGTCGATCGACCATCGAACCATCCCCTTTTCCCTTTTTTTCTTCCAGGTCCCAGCTCCCAGGTCCCACGATGATGATGTCCCGGCCATACGTGCCCAGGAATACGAATAATGCACGAGTATATGTATGCCACTTAGCGATCCCAGATCCCATATCCCAGATCCCGAGCCCGAGCCCAAGTGTTCAACAGAAGCTACAATTCAGCATTCATAATTGACAACGAAAGAGAGGGCCAGAGAGAGAGAGGCCCACGACTGCGAGGGACAAGAAAAAATTAAATAAAATAAAGGGCAGGTGGTAGTTTTTTCCTTTTTTTTCCTGCCACTACCCGTGACTCGCACAGCCTGGTCAGATTTACACTGGTTCCAATGCACTTCGAAATGGGATCAAAAATGTTGGTGAAGGAAGGCAATCCCTCGGTTTTTTTGTGAAACCCCAATCTCTGTTAAAGCTAAGAGCTAACCTCCAAAGAACAACTTCCACCAAACATTATATTTCTTTAACATCTGTAAAAATTTAATTCCTGAAAATTCAACCTTGGCATAGCTACTTTTTCCCAGATTCAGGTTCCCACACATCCCAAAAATTAACCATAGCAAGTAGAAAACAGGCAACCAGAAATCCGTAAGAAATAAAGTACAAAACCTGCCACAACCTTCCACAAAACTCCAGGCACCACAGGCACCACTGACAGCAGTGAAGACCTCCGACATCCTGAAACTCATTTTCCCCAAACAGTTTCATAAATTAACCATGGCAAGTAGAAAAGAGCCACGAAATATGCGTAAGGTACAAGGCACAAAACCTGCAAGAAATGTCTCCCACGAAAGTCCTAAAATTGCACACATTTTGGACTGGGAAACCCCATTTACAGTATACCTAAAACTCAAGTTCACACGTTTTCCCAGACAGTTTTAGAAATTAACCATAGCAAGTAGAGAACAAGACCTTAAAGGTCCGCAAGGTACCAAGTACAAAACCTGCAAGGAGTATCTTTATGGATGTCCTTAAATTGTACACCTTGGAAAATCCTAGATCACACATCAACTCGAGTTCCCACGATCGTAAAGAAGAGATTTTCACAAACTAACCATGGCAAGTACACAACAGGCTTAATTTTCACGTAGTTGGAAAAACCAAAAAAAAACTTCATTGAAACAGGAAACATTCGAAAATTCCCGCATGTGTTGGCATGGTTTGGCCCACTGTGCCATGTGCACAAGGGCTCGAAACTCGGAGTGCTCGGAGATCGAAGCTCGGGACTCGGGACTCGCACACGGGACTACCTCCGATTATAACTTATAACACCAACGAGCGAGAAAAATCTTGTGGGAAACTTGAGGGCAAAGTGTTTCCCACGATTCGAATGTCAGTGGAAAGGAAAACAGAGAAGCAGCATGTGCAACCACCGTGGCAGTGCCACCACCACCATCGCATCTTCATCCCCTGCCAAGAGTCAGGCACAGCAAACAGTTGCGGCCAAGTTAATACATTTACATTTACCAAGTACATTTACTTTTTTTGGAATTCAAAAACTGAAGCAGAAAATTAATATTATTAATAATTTTTGCTTATTAAATGAAGATTTAGAAAAATACATTTTAAAATAAGATAAATAAAGCCTATCTTATCTTAAAAAAATAAATTTATAGAATTTCTCTTGAACCCTTTTATCAAAGGTACTGATAAAACCAACAATTTTTGATGCATTTAGGAGGTACTATATTTTTCAAATACTTTAAACTTCTCGAAAAAAATATTATAAAATATATTATTAATAGAATCATATTTTCTGAATATAAAAAAATATAGTAATATTAAAACCTACTACCTTGACCCTGCCTGTGGCCCAAACTTGTTTGTTTGTGGAGAAAAACCCACCACCGAAACTGCAGGCGAGAGGATCGTGTCCCAGTGACTGAGTAATTTGCTCGGCAGGTGGTGGACACTCTCCTGTGCTCTCTCTGCCTCTAAGGCTCTCCGGGCGCTCTCTTGTAGCGTGCGCTGAGCACGAGACGCTCTCGCGGCGGCACGTGCAGCTATAAAAGCGGCGGTAATCGGAGACGAGGGCAACACTTCCAACTCAACCGTCGTGCAGTCCACATCTCAGGAGTAACTTCTCCAACAAGTTCTTCTCTCAAAGTTAAAGAAAACAAATCACAAAATACCCATCACAATGGCCACCAAATACGAGATGTCCAAGACCTACCAGTACCGCAAGGTGATGAAGCCCCTGCTGGAGAGGAAGCGCCGCGCCAGGATCAACAAGTGCCTGGACGAGCTCAAGGATCTGATGGCCGAGTGCGTGGCCCAGACGGGCGATGCCAAGTTCGAGAAGGCCGACATCCTGGAGGTCACCGTGCAGCATCTGAGGAAGCTGAAGCAGTCCAAAGTGCAGCCAAAAGCCGATCCGGAGCAGAGTTTCCGCGCTGGCTACATCCGGGCGGCCAACGAAGTGTCCCGCGCCCTCGCCTCCCTACCGCGTGTGGACGTGGCCTTCGGCACCACTCTGATGACCCATCTGGGCATGCGTCTCAACCAGCTGGAACAGCCCATGGAACAGGCCCTGGCCGTCAACACACCACTTTCCATTATCTGCGGCTCCAGCTCCAGCTCCAGCTCCAACTCGAGTGCCAGCTCCTGCTCCTCCATCAGCCCCGTGTCCAGCGGCTATGCCAGCGACAACGAGTCCCTGCTGCAGATCAGCAGCCCTGGACAGATGTGGCGCCCCTGGTAGAAGGCCACCAATCCCCTCCTCGGGCAATCGCGCAATGGAACTGCAGCTTTAGAAAATGCTTTACAATGATCCTCATTTATTTGTTACGTTACCAAGTTTTAGGTTTCTAAGTTAAGTCTGTGATAGGGCACGCTTTATTAACTTTTGTCTTAACTCAATCGAGCAGAAGTCTGTTTTAACTCTACTTTTATACAAATGTTTACCAGCTAAGAGATCTCAGAAACACAATAAGAAAATACAGAAAACGAAGAAGAAATTAAATATTAAATGAAATATGAAAAGAAAACTTACTCGACTTTCTTTCTTTTTGTTTCGGAGAATAATTCTTTTACAGGTATTAACTATCCCCAATAGATCACAACAAAACATATAAATCTATAATCTATACCAAGAACGAATGATAATTAATTCCAAATTGGAAGTAAACAACTCTTAAAAGTTTATTAAGGTTCATAGTAAAGGAGTTTTATCTATGGGATATTTGGTTAACCTTATTGTAAATAATTCTGGAAAAGTAATGAGGTTGGGCCCTAGCATACCTATCCATGTAAATATATAAAACTTAACGTAAGCCTGGCCTTCTCACAAATTATATTCATTATATTACAACCCATCATTATTTTAAACGAGCTAAATTAAAAGTCGAAGTAACAAGATAAGAAATAATAAGAAAACATGATGCATTAATGGGTACTCAATTTAAAAGACTGTATTTATGGTATTAATATCAAACGACTACATCCATAAATCCATAATTTACCTACTTTTTGTTTAAACTCTATAAAACGCTTTAAATATTCATTAACTTGATCTTAACCGAGCCTTGATTAAATGAGTGTTTGGGTCATATGGGGGTTTTTAAAACCATTTACCAAATGGAACTATTTACTTATAACCTTGCTCTTTTCTTATCCTTTAACGACGCCTCTTCTATCCACTCAAATTTCAAATTAAGGATTGCCTATAAGCCAATTAATGAAATTATTATTATATAACATAGACCAGTTTTATTTTTTAAGAATGCTTACCTACATACAAAGGTTAAACCAATCTTAAATCCCATTTACCCCCTGATTAATATATATCTTAACGTATTTGTCCCTCTGTTCCCCTAATGTCCTTTTCTTTATATAAATAAATCACTAATTACGGGATAACCCAGGTAATATATTCCATAGGAACCCATACCACAAAAAGACTTGACTAATATTTACTTCCTTTTGTTTTTTTCAAGAGGTCATTCGAATATTACAACCTAATAGGGTTCATTAAATCGTGTTATAAGGGGGATTTTCTGTATATCCCATCCCATAGGTAGGCCTCTTCTAAAAGCATTGTGAGATGTGCGAGTCCATCCCCTGCGGGCTCAAAAAGATCAATCAAATATTACTAAATCACCAATTAAAAGCCAATTAGGGGAGAGGCAGGAGATGTGCATAGCCCAGGTAGGGATAAGTCTGTATGAATCAAACACCCTCCAACAGTTTCAAGGCCCTCACCCATCCCTTGTCTATTTGAATAAGTCCATCACCTCCTAACCAGCAATCGGGGGGTTCACCGGGAGGACCCAACACTCAGGTATACCCCACGTGTACGTAAGCATTCCAGCACAAGCCGCACCCGGGGCCACAAGTACTCAACCTCAACCTCAGCCACGAGCTGGGCACGCGGGGCACACTTCCTGCGCCCGTCCAACCCACCGCCGGACCTCGTCCCCCTGCCCAGCCGCCCAAAGGCCACAAAGATCACGATTGAAGACGACCCAGCACGAAGCCGAAGCTGCAGCCGAAGCCAATATGCCACATCCACTAATTGTGTCCAATAAACACTCGTCGAGGGGCAGTGTGGGAACGGAAAGCGAAGATCGTGGCCGGCCGGGAGTAGGGGCATTATGCCATCATCGTCTGCAGGCATTGATGAAACAATAAGCGAGTAGATGGCACGGCAGGATAACAATGCCAGAGCGGCGGCCCACGCACAACCAGATATCCCTGAACCCACTCCACTCCCCTGCCCTCGCCAGGCTCCGACTGCGTCTCCGATCTCGGCTCTCACTCCAGCGCCCCAGCGACAGGATGAGGCAGTGAAGTATGCATTAAGGATAATAACACCGGCCCAGAAAGCAATGCGAACAAGGGCCGGCCGAAAACAGCGACAGCTGCAAAAATGTGCCCTGATCCTTAAACTCGAAAAAAAAACAACAAAAATGAAAAAATGAGAAGCGGAGCGGAGCGAAGCATGTGGCCAAAAGGGAAAACAAACGAGAAAAAATTGTGTGAGAAACTTACTTTCAGCTCGGTTCCCACGCCACGAGCCACAAGGATTGTCCTCCGTCCTCCGAAGCGTGTTGCAGCTGTTCCTTCCGACAGGGACGGCCTGCTTCAACGCAGACCCTGCGAGCGACAGAGAGGGCACGAAGGTGCGTACAGGAGGGTGGATTTCAGGGATCCGGGGAGAGAGAGCTATAAAAGGGACGGCCTCCTCGGAGCAGGGTATCACTCACGATTCCGCCAGCAACAAGGCAACATAACACACGAGCAATTCGTTGCGAGAAGATATCTTAAATATTTCAAATATTTCAAATACTACGTAAAATGGAATACACCAGCAAGACCCAGATCTACCAGAAGGTGAAGAAGCCCCTGCTGGAACGCCAGCGACGGGCCCGCATCAACAAGTGCCTGGACACCCTGAAGACACTTGTCGCCGAGCTGCGTGGCGACGATGGCATCCTGCGCATGGACAAGGCCGAGATGCTTGAGTCTGCGGTGATCTTCATGCGCCAGCAGAAGACCCAAAAGAAGACTGTGGAGGAGCCCCTGCCTCTGGATGGCTTCAAGAACGGCTACATGAACGCCGTCAACGAAGTGTCACGCGTCATGGCCTCCACACCTGGAATGAGCGTCGATCTGGGCAAGTCCGTGATGACACACCTTGGCCGCATCTACAAGAACCTGCAGCAGTTCCACGAGGCCCAGACCACCACAACCACCGGCGACCTTCACATCCCGATGGACTGCTCCGCAGACAAGGCGCCCCTCAGCCCAGCCTCTTCCGGTTATCACAGCGACTGCGACAGCCCCGCCCCCTCACCACTGCCTATGCCATTGGAGAGCGAGAAACTATGGCGCCCTTGGTAAAGTGTCAGTCGAGGTGGAGTGGGAAGTGGAGAGAAGGATCATCATCCAACAACGCATCTGTGATAGCCCAACTGTGATGGCAACAAAATAGCAAAATACAAAAACCATTAGCAAGCAATTGAAAAACAAATACAAACAAATCATAAACGAAAATCAAAACAGCTTACTTTCTTGGGTTTTGGGGTGGGAGTTTTTACCTTTCAGCATTTCTTTCAGGATTCAGACTAGGAGAATTGGAATCTTCCCAAAAATACCTAACTCAAATTGGGAATGATCCAATTGTAATTGTAGGAATATCCCTATTAAAATAGGGATGAGTCAAAAGAAACAAAGATATCGTTTGTGAGGTGAATCGATACACAACACGATCGAGGTAGATTCCTCATGTTTATTTTTACCACCTCTAGCTTCCTTCTCTTCTTTTGTGAACCTTTGAACAGACAAGTCGTGCATATTGAAAACAGAATTAAAAACTAAAATCTAAATCAAAGTGTTTTATTATATTGGGGTGGTTTCTTAACAGTAATTATAAACCCTAAGCTAAATAGAAGACAATTAACTCAGAAATAAAATTCAAAGTTAATGTATTAACGAAACATACTATTGATTTTGTTCGGGGAGATTTAACTTTTACACGTTAGACTTCAGGTCCATTGGAATATTTTATTTATTTATGTATTTATCTAAAGCTAACATTTGGTCTAAAACTAAAAGATAACTTTAAAATAGGAGCATTAGCTGCTGAGACCTACCGCTCACCTGGATGTATTAACATGTTTACATATTAATTTATTTTTTGTTTTGACTTTTCTAAATGTATGTGTCTATAATTAATGTATAAGTTTAGCTTTGTGGAGGAAGGAGAGAATTTTGCTTAAGTTTTCTGTTGTTGGGTTGGCTAAAAGTTGGATTGGGAAAAGGTTATGGTTCTGGGTTGGGAAAGGGTAGGGCAGTTTACTAAGATGTGTTAAATGCCTATTAGGATAATAAAAATTACACTTAATTAAAAACTAATACAAGATGTGTATTATTTTATTCATAAAGTTATATTTATATATTTACTCCTAGAAAAATTAAAATATAAAAGTTAAACATTTTTGTATATCGGTGTAGTAATTTTTCGGAGGAAAAATTATAGTTTATTTATTATTCTTTTTATGTCTAGAAATAAAACCAAGGATTTTTACAACAATTAAAATGTATTCGTTTTAACACACATATTTGAGTATGTCATTTTAACTTATCTTATAATTTGAAAGCAAATTACAAAATTGATACGATTTATTTTAACGTAAGTAAAATACTACAATAATATGAGTTATTAGACTTTAAATTTTAGGAAAAAGTTCGGCGCGCTTTTAAATTATTTCAGTGTAACCAGTATAGCAATGTTGGACTCAGTACATTTTTCTTACGTAAAAAGCGGTTACGTTTTGATCACTTACGTGGTTTGATTGCGTCTTGTTAATTTAGCGTGACCCGTTGCTAGCCACATCTGGCTAGAAAATAGCTAAATATGTTCACGTCGTAAATCTTCACGTTTTTGTTCACTTACGTGGTTTGCTGGTGTGACCAGCTGCTGCGTAGGAGAAAATCCTCCAACTTTCCGACGAGTTACAGCATAATAAACGGAAACAAGAAAAAACAGAGAATAGTGTGCTGCCCTGAAAACCTGAAAACGACGCGCGGAAGGAAAATAGGAAATTATAAATAGAAACGGGCAGTGCCGAAGCCCCAAAGCCCCCGCAATCGCCAGATGCCCCCGTCAGCAAGCAGATACAGTGCGACCGAGGTGAAAATCGGCGTGCAAAATTGTTGCAAAAATATTGAGGCGAGAACGCCATTTACAAGCCGCGTTTGCTGCGAGCGAGTGCGCGTGTAGTAGAACCCTTCGCCGGAGAGAGAGCCTACTGTGTGTGTGAGAGAGAGAGCGAGAGAGCGCCGCCGCCAAAGCTGCCCAACACATACACGCTGTGTCAGACACTTCGCGGTCGGTCGGCTGAAACAGGCAATTTTATACGGGCGAAAAGTTGTAAAAAAAAAGAATTGCCCACTTTTTATATAAATTTCGGTTAGCTTTCGAGAGTGAGAGAGAGGACGGTCGCGAGGAGCGGCCGATAAAACGTGCTAATCCGAGGCATAAAACTGGTACTGCCATTATCTCGCTTTTTTTAATTGCTTTTGTTTATTTTTTGTATAGGACAGTATAATTTTTCTTTTGCGCTGTGCCCGTGTCGGTGGACGTGTGTGTGTGATTTGGCCACTCGCTGGTTTCTATGTATGTGCCCGTATCTCCGAACAGTGTTTCCGCCCTCCGCGCAAAAACATTAAATACACCCTGCATATAATTAAATAAATTTAAAATCCGTTGTGTTCGTACTGGCCAACAAAATATTCGCATTCGAATGGTAAACAATGTTCTGAATTTTGTGGCAGCAAAGTGCTTTGGCTACAGTTCGGTGTTTTGGCTAGCATGGCAACCCTGTTTAATTGCAGTCTGTCTGTATATGTTCGTATGTTGTTTGTGCGGAGTGTGCTGTCTTTACCAAAGAAAAAGTGCTTTATTTTGCCCGGATAAATCCCGCCCTGGCCAATGGAATAAACCGCATAAGCCCGCCGATCGGCCCCGAAAATCGAACTGTGATTTTGCGTAACAATTTCAGAGGCCACATGCAACTGTGCGCTTGATTTTTCGGCGGTAAACACTCACACTCGTACCCTCGCTCCCGTTTCTGAGGTGGTGTGCGTGTGTCTCGCTGGCTCGGCCATTGCCGTGTGCGTGTGTTGGTGTGTGCGTGCGTGCGAACGTATCGAAAAAATGGTGCAAAAATATGAAAAAGCATAACTAAGCAAAAGTTAAATTCCATTTGCAGGATATGCAAAATGCGAAATAGCCCGTGCCTAGCCGCCATGGAGTTTCACTGAGTGCCGGTTGTTCGGAAGCGTTCCGCTCGCAAGCCTGAGAAGTAATCAAAAAGAGAGCAGCACACTGCCATCGAAAATATAAAAAAAGAAAGAAAAAAAGGGAAAAAACAAGAGCAATAAAACGCTGGCAAACGAAGAAGTTTCCAAACGCTCAAAAAGAGTTTTCAGTGTGCGACAATAACCGGAAGGAAGGAGGGAAGGGAAGGCGGCCGGAGGAGGAGAAGCAGGAGCACGACGAGGACTTCCGCTCATCCAGGAAAACGGTGGAGACTGCTGCACTGGCTCCGAAATCCACCTCGGAACTATTACCAGCCGGCAACATAGTAGAATAACAACATGTATCCCTCACCGGTGCGTCACCCCGCCGCCGGGGTAAGTTCACCACTCACTGTCCGGTATCTTGACCCTGTGCCCGCTAATCATGTGTCTCTCTCTCTCTCTCTGTCTCCCCCTCGCCCACCCCACGTGTCCACCTATGTCCACCCGTCCGCATTCCAATAGGGACCACCACCTCAGGGCCCAATTAAGTTCACCATCGCCGACACATTGGAGCGCATCAAGGAGGAGTTCAACTTCCTGCAGGCGCAGTACCACAGGCAAGTATCCTGGATGAGGATAGGGACCCCCTCGCAGAAGTTCCCTCGATAACTTTGAATGTTAAATAGAAGATCCTACGCGAATTACATTAGAAGCGCTAAAACCTAGTGTTAATTGGGTTTAAAAGTATACTTTTTTAATCAGATTAAATGAAAATAATTTAATGGTTCAACAGAGAACGTTATCATTTCATAATCCAAGAAAAGCGATTAAGTACTAGCCATTTCACGATTGTTCGTAAGAATATTAAATTTGAAAACAATTAAACTCATTTGCCTCTGATTTCTGTTTGGCTTTACTAATTTTAAAAGCAATTTAAATTAGTAAGTTCGTTTTTTTTTTGCCCTACCAAACAAAAATCACATTCAAAACCTTTCCGAGCCTTCGCTGTACTGCCGCCGCGCCGTATAAGCTTGTGGCAGTGTGAGTGTGGTGGATGCTGCGTCTGCGTTTTGCGAAAAGTAAAACAAAAAGCTGAGCAAACCGGTTTGACGCGCCATATGCGCCGCTGTCATAGGATTAACCTGCGCCGAAGCCACCGCTTCATACTCCATGCTCCAAGCTTCCACGATCGCCGCTTCCTTGCGTTCAGTTCGCTTCCGTCGCCCAACTAATTTGCCCGTTGATCATTTTTCCTGTGAATTCCAGCATCAAATTGGAGTGCGAGAAGCTGTCGAACGAGAAGACGGAGATGCAGCGCCATTATGTTATGGTAAGTCGTCATGATCCGCAAATTATCAGAGCTTCTTTGCCTAATGCCTTGCCTTTGCCCTTGGCAGTACTACGAGATGTCCTATGGCCTTAACGTGGAGATGCACAAGCAGACGGAGATCGCCAAGCGGCTGAACACACTGATCAACCAGCTACTTCCATTCCTACAGGCCGACCACCAGCAGCAGGTGCTGCAGGCGGTGGAGCGGGCGAAGCAGGTGACCATGCAGGAGCTCAACCTGATCATTGGGGTAAGTGAATGGAGGACGGATAATAGATGGTGGATGATGGATTCCTCAGCAACAGCAGCAGCAGCAACATGGGCAATGCCGGTTGAATCAATCTCAGCTAGAGTCGAACAGAGATATGGGATATTTTTGGGATCGAGATTAAGCCAACAAATTTGAATTAATGGTTGAAGGAATCACAGAAATTACAGTCTACAGAACATATCTCTTAAACAAACTACAGTATTTCTTATTTATATACTTAATTTATTTAAAGTCTTTTAATCGCTGAAGATTTAAAAGAGTAATTCATGCCACACCTCTGCCATTGCTGTGATTCCCTTTGCTATGATTTATTGGTGACCGTTTATGGGTACAAGCATCGTTTCCGTTCGTTCTTGGGCAACATTTGATTTGAGTTTGTTTTTTCTACTTCCTAATTTGTTATGATTTCGCATTCGACCACTCTAAAATCCAAACAACGTTGTGCAGCATCAGCAGCAACATGGAATACAGCAACTTTTAGTAAGTTTGTTTCGTTGGAATTCATTTTCTTATTTTGTTTGTTTACTGTTGCCGTCTGCCGCTGCATCCGCCGAATGTGCCACTGGCACTACAACTACAACTACTGCTCCAGTGCCGCCTCACAATAATCCCCTTGTTCCTTCTCTCTGATTGTCCATATTTTTTTATTTATTTTTTTTTTAATAACGCTACAAACGCCGCCAAATTGTTGTTGCTGTTCTTATTAACGTTAGATGGTCTTTTCAAAAGATTTTAATCATAAAAGCGGAAGCTATTTAGTTCTTGGATTATCAGTTATACAATTCAGAAAGAAAGTTGCTTAGAGTTCAACATAATTCAATAATCTTTCATTAGATTAGTTAGTTTTAATAAAGTTAAATCAATACAATAGATAAGGTGAACAGATAAATTATATAATAGCCCTCAGAATTTATTAAATTTAAAAGAAAAGTTACATAAAAACGCCGATAATAAAACTTTAAAGATGTTAGTTATTAAAAATTAAAATTACACGCATAAATAGTACTTGAAATAAAACAGCTTTCGTAACAATTGGTTGCTATTTATAGCCGAAATATGGTTTCGTTAAAGATAAAGACCATTAAGTGTTAATATTGTTGATGTTGTTGTTTACACACACACACAAACACATTCCAATGCTTTCATTTTCTCACAAAGCACGATGTTAAGATCAAAATCCATAAACCCAAGCCCACGCCTGAATTAATAAGATCTCATGGTTCCATTGCAGCAACAGATCCACGCCCAGCAGGTGCCGGGCGGACCGCCACAGCCGATGGGTGCATTAAATCCATTTGGCGCCCTGGGCGCCACCATGGGTCTGCCACACGGACCGCAGGGTCTGCTGAACAAACCGCCCGAACACCACAGGCCGGACATCAAGCCGACGGGTCTTGAGGGACCAGCAGCCGCCGAAGAGCGATTGGTAAGTAACAGCCCCAGTCCGGCATCAAAATTCTCCAGAATTCGAGCCGCATTTTAAATGCTGATGTTGCAGCGCAATTCGGTTTCGCCGGCTGATCGTGAGAAGTACCGCACACGCTCGCCGCTGGACATTGAGAACGACTCGAAGCGTCTAAAGAATGAGAAACTGCAAGTGAGTATCTCGAGCTTTTGTCGGTATATTAGCATTACGCCGGTAGTATCAGTATCATCCATCCATCATCGTAACCGATAACTACTGTCATCTCCACCTCATCTCATCTCATCTAAGCTGAGCTGTTGCTGTCTCTCAACTCACCAAAAAAAAACAATAACTAAATCGTAGTCTATCATTTGTAGTCGTTGCTTAATTCTGCTAACACCTTCCCAACTCCTCATGCTAAACAAAAAGTATACTGCTAATTTATAAGAGAAAAGCCAGAAAAACAATAACTAAACAATAAACATCACGATTTAAGGGGGCCTGTTCCCTGTTTCACACTTGCTCTGAGTCTAATGGCATTCTCTTTGTCTGGAAACATAAATATTAGCTAGATAACTTCTAGAAGCAAATTAAAATAAAATTGATGAAATCCTTTAATGCCTCTGAAAACATAAATAAGTTAGAAACCTCCTAGAAGTTAATTTAAATTAAATTACAATCAAATTAACAAAATCCTTTCAATGCCTCCCTAACCCAAGAACAAGTTTTGTTCTCTAATTGAATTATTTATTCCTTACAAACCCAATATAGTCTACAATAATTACAAGTCCCAAGGTTATTACAGAAACTGAAACTCGAAAAGTATTGATAAGTCGAACCCAGGGCAGGCCTAAATAAGTTACTATTGTTGTTGTTGTGCTTGTTGTGGTTGTTGTTATTGCTTGTTGTTGTTCCTTGTGGGTTTTTGTATGAATTTTGATTTATATTGTTTTTGTATTTTTTTCAAAATTATTTCCAGGACGATGAAGGCGAGAAAAGCGATCAAGATTTAGTCGTAGATGTTGCAAATGAAATGGTGAGTTGAGTGTCGGCCCAGATTCAATGCAACCTTCCCAAATCCCTTTACAACAAAAAAAAAAAAAAAAAAAAAAAGAATAAAGACCAAAGCCTCACCCTACCTTTCTTGCTTAATCTAATTCTATTTAACAACCCTTTGTCATATCTGCCTTGCAGGAATCCCACTCACCACGCCCCAACGGCGAGCATGTGTCCATGGAGGTGCGCGATCGGGAAAGCTTGAATGGCGAGCGTCTGGAGAAGCCCAGCAGTAGTGGCATCAAACAGGAGCGTCCGCCCTCGCGCTCCGGCTCCAGTTCGTCACGTTCCACACCCAGCCTCAAGACAAAAGATGTGAGCTTATATATTGATAGCCAGGAAGATATAGAAACTAACTATATATTCGATTTAGATGGAGAAGCCGGGCACACCGGGCGCCAAGGCACGCACACCGACACCCAACGCTGCCGCTCCGGCGCCGGGTGTTAATCCTAAACAAATGATGCCGCAGGGACCACCGCCAGCCGGCTATCCGGGGGCACCGTATCAGCGACCGGCCGATCCCTACCAGCGTCCACCGTCGGATCCAGCCTATGGACGACCGCCACCAATGCCGTACGATCCACACTCACATGTGCGAACTAATGGCATTCCACATCCCTCGGCCCTGACGGGTGGAAAGCCGTAAGTGTATTCTACGATTAATTGACTCGTAATAGTAATATAATGTTTTTAACCCATTGCAGTGCATACTCTTTCCATATGAACGGTGAGGGTAGCCTACAGCCGGTGCCGTTTCCGCCGGACGCGTTGGTTGGTGTTGGAATACCCCGGCACGCCCGTCAGATCAACACACTGTCGCACGGCGAAGTTGTCTGTGCGGTGACCATCTCCAATCCCACAAAGTACGTGTACACGGGCGGCAAGGGTTGCGTGAAGGTGTGGGACATCTCGCAGCCGGGAAACAAGAATCCTGTCAGCCAGTTGGATTGCCTGCAGCGTGACAATTACATCCGCTCGGTGAAGCTGCTGCCCGACGGACGCACGCTGATTGTGGGCGGCGAGGCCTCTAACCTGTCCATCTGGGACCTGGCCAGCCCAACGCCCCGCATCAAGGCCGAACTGACCTCGGCGGCGCCCGCCTGCTACGCCCTGGCAATCAGCCCTGACTCGAAGGTGTGCTTCTCATGCTGCAGCGATGGCAACATCGCCGTATGGGACCTGCACAACGAAATCCTGGTTCGCCAGTTCCAGGGACACACCGACGGCGCCTCGTGCATTGACATCAGTCCGGACGGCTCCAGGCTGTGGACGGGCGGCTTGGACAACACGGTGCGCTCCTGGGATCTGCGCGAGGGTCGCCAGCTGCAGCAGCACGACTTCAGCTCTCAAATATTCTCGCTCGGCTACTGTCCCACAGGTAATGAGAGCCAAGTATGCAGAGTAAACCCATCCTTACACCATTTACTTTACCTCTTAGGCGACTGGCTGGCTGTGGGTATGGAGAACTCGCATGTAGAAGTGCTACACGCTTCGAAACCGGACAAGTATCAACTGCATCTGCACGAGAGCTGCGTTCTGTCGCTGCGCTTTGCCGCCTGCGGCAAATGGTTCGTTTCCACCGGCAAAGACAACCTGCTTAACGCATGGCGAACACCCTACGGTGCCAGCATATTCCAGGTGAGTTCAAATATCTTTTCCAAATGTCCAGGTCAGACTCTAATCCGTCTTAATTTCAGTCGAAGGAAACATCATCCGTACTTAGCTGCGACATATCAACTGACGACAAGTATATTGTGACGGGCTCGGGCGATAAGAAGGCTACTGTCTACGAAGTTATTTATTAAATCCACAAAACCAAGCAGTTTTTTCATTTTGTAATAAGCTCGTATAGTTTTTATTACAACAACAAAAGCAAAAAACAATTAACTACAACAAACAAAATGTTCGAAATCATGCAAATAGCAGCAGCAGCAGCATCGGGAGTAAAAAAAACATCAACAAGAAAGGCAGCAGTAGCAACGCATCAAAAAGCGAAGCAAAAAGGAAAATTCTATAATATATATACATACAAAAAAAAGGAAAAACTAAAATTTTAAGCGTACTTTTAGCTACTAAGCCTAAGCTAAGTCCAATAAAAAAACAACAACAACAAACCAAGTTAAACACACAAATTGCAAGAAAAATGAACCCTAAAAAAGAGAACAAGAACGAAATAAATTGATAATGCATGCGAGCAACAGAATCGAACGAGAGTATGTTGTAAAAGTAACAAAATGAAACAGTCGGCGATACCTACCTACGTTCATCTTAACATAACAACAAATAGAAGGATAAGTGCAGCGTCTGCATGGATTTAGTCATTGCAATTGCATGAGCGTTGAGATTATGGAGAGCGAAGAGGTCGCAGGAGTTAAATACGATGCGAGTGCTTTTAGTTTGTTTTATGTGAACGTTTTTTGTAATTTAGCGAGCTGAGGAGAGTCGTCGGACAGCGAGTGCACCCACAACAAATGTAATTTTTAAGTTTAACTCCCCCCAACACACACACACATTTGCATAAAAGAAGGTATATATATATATAAATATAAATGAATATACTTAGTAAGCATTTTAGTTAAGAGTTTTACTTTATAAATTAAACACAGAACAAGCAACCAATTTTGAAGCCCCCACACAGATCCATACATTCTCGCATTGGTCAGGAGGGGATCATAGAGTTCGAGCAGTCAGCTTTAGCTTGTATGTAATTTGAAAATATGATGTAGTGAGGGAAACAACAACCATTGTGTGAATCAAACTCTTTAGAACCAACTGTAAAATCCTATATTTTGTGAAGCTTAAAAAAGGAAACAAGAAGATAACAACAAAAGCCGCATCCAGAGCCGAGGAGAAAGATAGAACACAGCTAAATTGTTTAGTGTTTAGAGTATATATATGGAAACGAATCGATTTATATACAAATATATATATATAATGCGAACGGCGAAATTGTAATAAGCAAGAGATAGAGTGCAGCACACGCTTCGATTTTTAATTTTACAAATATTATTATTATTGTGGTTATATATGTATATAATTATATTATAAATAATTGAAGCAAAACGAAAAAATAAAAAATTATATGTAATCGTAAAGGCTCGCGTTCGCGTCTAGAAAACATCTGTGGTGTAGACACTTCGCTGACGAGGCAATGGAGCGCCCTGCTGGCGGGCCATCTTTGTGTGGAGCTCGCGCAATCCCTCGCACTGGCGCCCCGAAATCTGACGGAACTTATCGATGGCAATGGGCAGAAGATTGTCCACCAGAAAGATCTTGTTCTTCATCACAAAGTTGGGCTGCAATGGGTGAAATTTTAAAGAAAACCGTTTGTTGCTGGAGACTATAAGCTACTCACATCTACGGCCATGTCGCTAGGCGGCTTCAGCGAGTGCTGGGCAATAAATAGCTCCTTCAGCAAAAGCTCCAGGCTCTGCAGCAGGGTCTCGCACTTGGCCAGACAGCCACAATATTCAGTGAGCTGCAGGAAGTGGCGGATGAAGACCACCGTGGACTGGGTGAGGTTCATCCAGGTATCTCCAGTAGCCTGGCCCCGCACATCGATGCCCAATACGTCCAGCTCCAGCAAAAGGCGCTTCAGATTAGACTTGGTCTGCAGGTTATACGGCTGCCAGCTCTCCTCAGTGCGTCCCACGGAATCCAAAAGGCGCTCCTTAGACTCCTCGATCAGGGCCTCAAGGGTCGTGCGCAGCAGACCCTCAAGATGATAGCTTATGTCCAGGCCGATCTCCGTAAGCTTTGTCGAGGGCTTGCGCACTCGCTCCACGCACTTGGCCACCGCCTCCAGGGAGGTGCCTTTGGTCAGATAGTGTTTAATCAGCTGACTAGCGAAGTACTGCAGCTCGGCGTTGCACCAAACCACGAGAGCTGCGATCATGAATTTAAAGTAATTAAATTTAATGAACTTAGAATGCCAGATGTGGGCTATAGCTCACCACTAACACAGGCCGGCTGCTGCTCGAAGGCGGTTAGGAAATCGCAGGCCACCTGCGTTAGATCACAGAAGAAAAGCTCCGATATATCCGCATTGTTCCTACGAGCCTCCCGTTGCGCTACGCGAAGGCTTACGGCGCATACCTTCAGCAGAGTGGCGCTCGCCTGGCGGTAGCGTCCCATCTCCACGAGGATCTTAAGCGGACGCTTGGCGGCCCTCAGAGCTATTTGCAGATTGCGATTGTGACTGTTGGACAGCTCCTTGAGCAGCACATTGATAAGCTTCAACTCTTGCTGCTTTACCTTGCCCTCAATGACGCCCGCTTGTGGCACCTTTTTCCTGCCCTCGGTTCTCATAAAGTCCTGGGATCGCTTGATCAGCTCCTGTGCATCCTCGAAGTGCCGCTGGGCTACCAGGGTTTGGATCTCTTCGCTGGCTGTGATCAGCCACTCGGGCGTCTCATCCTCTAGGGATTTGGGCTCCCCGGGACTTTGAGGCGCGGTCTCCTTCTCGGGCGTAGCAGCCTTGGCCTGTTGTTTGACCCTTGTTGGCGGCTGTGGAGCTTGGCCCTTCTTCGTCTTCTTTTGCTGGTCAAAGCGAAAGGCTTCCTCGAGCTTTTCGATCCACTCGGTTTTCCCTGCAGCCGTGATGCTCTGGTAGATCTTGGAACCGTCTGGTGTGATTATATTTATTGCGTTTTTAACGCCATCCAAGTCCTTTATATTAATCACAGCTATTTTCTTGGGATCGTACTCGGTGAGAAAGTCCAGGCGTCTGGAAGCGATACAATTTGTATATATTATTAAACTTCAAACCGGACAAGTGTCTATTTAGAAACCCACTTATCATGCTTCACTTTGCAGACAATCAGGACATCGTTAAACAGGAAGAAGAACACCCGCTGGATGGGTCGGTAATCGTTGCCGTCCAGCTCGATCAGGGCACCCTCGTTGAGAAAGGTCTTGCCCTCCAGATTGCCGTTGAAGCCCTGCACCATTTCCTTAACAGCTCTGGTGGCATGACTATTCTCCACATCCTCCGCTGCCGTGCTGCTCTCCGCCTCCACACTGTCCGCTTTTAGGTGGCTCGAGGCCTTTCCATCCGTCATTGTGCCCAGAATGTTGCGCTGCTCAATCAGAATGTGGGATAACTGGTACATCTCCGACTCGAGATCTGTAAAGGGGGTTTGCACAATACCATTAGCATATTATGTACATATGTATTTCGGGGGCGTAACCTACGTGAAATCTCCTTGGCAGTCTGAATGAACTCCATGTAGTTTTTCTTGCATGTTTGCTTGAGCGTTGCCGCTGTGGTTTCGTTGTAAGCCTCGATTTCTTTCTTTCGCTGCTGCAAATCGCTGCCACCCACACATTCTCGGGTCAGCTCTTTAGTGTCTGCAATGAAATCAGTTGATTAAATAGGTAATACATGGCGATAAATAGCAAAAACTCACATTTATCAACGCTAAAGTTAAAATCGTCAAACTCCTTCATGATTGGAATGAGTGTTGCCAACTTAGCTATTTTCTGGTTAGATCTGGCTATTTAGCATGACCGAAAGCTGAAAATAATTTAATTAGCAGGAGGATTTTTATTTAATAAAAATAATTCGCTATTTAATAATTAAATTCTCTAATAATTTTGTTATATAATATGCATGCAGTGCATTGATGAATTCTCTTCGCTTATTTTGAGGTATTTTCCTAACTAAGTGTTTCTTTTTCAGGTGGTCCTGGCAAAAAATTAAAGCCACGAAATATATTCTATAAGAAGCCCTTAAGTTCTATTTTTGCTTTGTATTAAGAAATCAATCTATTTTTGGCTAAATTTGTTGGCCCTCTTGCTTTAAATAACTGCCTATTGTTGGCAACACTGGTGGTGAACAGTGTGCCCACCAGGTATTCCCCTCCACGGCAACTGGTCACACCCTGGACCCACCTCACAATCGCACACCCTGCGACGACTTTTGTTTTGGTTGATGAGTAATCTTTGGGCAACTCCGTCATTCCTTATCCTCAGTCGTCGTAATTAGATCAAACAGCTCAAAAAATCCAGGAAAATGGACTGGCTTTTCGGCAAGAAGATCAGCCCGGACGAGATGCTGCGCAAGAACCAGCGGGCGCTGAATAAGGCGATGCGGGACCTGGACCGCGAGCGGATGAAAATGGAGCAGCAAGAGAAGAAGATCATTGCCGATATCAAAAAGATGGCCAAGGAGGGACAGATGGACGCTGTAAAGATCATGGCGAAGGATCTGGTGCGGACGCGCCGCTACGCCAAGAAGTTCATGCTGATGAAGGCCAACATCCAGGCGGTGTCCCTCAAAATCCAGACGCTCAAGTCGCAAAACACAATGGCACAGGCTATGAAGGGTGGGTGGATCACCTGATTCTTTGCTTTTCATACTGAACTCTTACTCTTTTTTCCAGGCGTGACTAAGGCCATGCAGAACATGAACCGCCAGCTGAATCTCCCGCAAATCCAGAAGATCCTCCAGGACTTCGAGAAGCAGTCAGAAATGATGGACATGAAGGAGGAGATGATTAACGATGCTATCGATGATGCCATGGAGGATGAGGGCGATGAGGAGGAAACGGATGCTGTGGTATCTCAAGTGCTGGACGAATTGGGCTTGCAGCTGGGAGAACAGCTGGGCGATCTTCCCTCGGCTTCCGGATCTCTGTCCATAGCCGGTGGTGCTGGCGCCCAAAAGGCTCAGACTGCAGTGGCAGCAGGCGGAGTTGGAGGAGGAGGGTCAGGCGGCGGCGGCGGGTCTGGAGGTGGCGGCGGTGCAGGCGCCGGGGCTGCGGGCGGCAGCGGTGCCTCCTCGCCCATGTCCGATGCAGATGCGGATCTGCAGGCGCGCCTGGACAACCTGCGCAGGGACTAAACTACTTTTAAGAAAACTTCCTGCCCACTTTTTATATAAGAGCCAACCACCCAGTTTGTATCTCCCCGAAACCGAATGTTATATTAAATCGAAAATGCTTGCTTTTTCCGTTCCATGCGTGTTCGAAAAATCGATGAGTAATTACCATTAACAATGCTGTGATGGAGCAGTGCTAGTTAGTTGCTTTTAGGTATTTGTTTTGACTTATTTTTTTAGCAATTTATTTGCAATATCAACCAGAACAACCACTTTATTTTGAAAAAAATGAGTTTCATGTTAACATTCTTGCTATTTTAACATTAATAATTTTCAGAAATAGATACCTACTGAAAGTCTCTATACCTTTCACCGTAATTGTGTATACTTTTTGGCATGTACATATATTTTCACAAAAAAAAGGTTACATTCCTTTTACTAGTAACAAGCGTATATATTTGGAGGGGTACGAATGAAAAATTAAGAGATAACACTACATACACAGAAACGGAGGTACATAAATCAAGAAGCTAATTGACAGAAGTCGTCTAGAAACCGCTGGCCAAGAACAAACGTTCCACCTCGCCGAAAACATTATCCGCATCTGGACTGGCATCGATACGCTTCACCTGGCCGGCCGACTCGAAGAACTTGATGATAGGGAGGGAGTCGTTGTTGTAAGTCTGGATGCGCTTCTTTAGGCTCTCCATGTTGTCATCTGAACGACCCGAACCGCTCTGTCCCCGACCCAAGCATCGCTGGACGCACACATCCTCGCCGCAGTCGAAGAACAGGACAAACTGCATGTCCACCTTCTCGGACATCTGGCGGTTCCAGCCGTCCAAGTTGTCCTGATTCCGGGGGAAACCATCGATGAGGAAGCGCGACTTGCCCGACGCCTTCATGGCGTTCTCCAGCAGCGAACACGTGACCTCAACGGGAACAATTTTACCATTGCGGATATATTCCTCTATCAGCATGCCGAATTCGGAGCCCTCGCGCGATCGCTCCTCACGCAGTAGGTCTCCGGCGGACAAATGGGTAAACTGGAAGCGGTCCACAATCTTGGAGCACTGCGTGCCCTTTCCGGCGCCAGGGCCACCCAAAACGAACACAACCTTTGGCTTTTCGCTGCTCATGATGGAGGTGGTGGTTATGTACCCGCTGCCCTTGGAATGTCGCAATAGCTGCTGCGTCAGCGTGAATCCTCTTGGCCCGCAATCGATGGATACTGTTACTCCTCTGGCCGCTTGTGCTAAAGCCCGCCACATTTACTACTGGGGCTAATTGATTGCGTGGTTTGTGTATATAGCTGGAAATTGGAATCGGCGGAAGAGTGTAGTGTACTCGACAGATTTTCTGTTCATAATGCCCAAAATCGCCAGAAAAGGGGAGGATTTTCTCCTCCACGGCAGCAGGTCACACTAAAAGTACTTTCAAATATACAATAAAATTTGAATAGACGATTCTACTATAGGTTTGGAGGTGGTTCGCAAGGAACATTTATTGTTGTATTGGCTACTGGCTATAGTTTGCCGAAGTTTATATTTTAATTAGATAGCTTATCTGTGCCAGTTTTTATTTTAGGCTAATAAATTTGCATACTTAGTTTCGAAATTTGAAAAAAAAAATGTTGTCAAATTTTGACAATTTTAACCCCTTATAGAATTTAAAAAAATTGTCGAAAATTTTTTTTTTTTTTTTTAGATTGTAATTAATTAAGATTTTAATGGTGAATTCAAAAATACACGGCTTTTGGGTATCACTTTCTGTTTGGCTATAAGAGGCGCCCAAGAACAAAATCATTCGAAAAATATGATAACTTTTGGACCAACAATCTGCAATTGAACCCCAATTTCTAGAATACTTGGCAAAATTGAATCCCTACCTAAAAAAGAGAACGAAGAACACATTCTTGTTGAGTGTCCAGAAGTCAGAATTAATAGTTTATTTGGGGACAGAAAGACAATTGAGACTTCCTGCCACTGCTAAACGTGCCGTAACAGTTTAAACGCATTTAACTACAACTCCAGTTGCATTCGATGATAACTTAAGCCGATTTTGTACAGATACCAATCATCTATCTATGGGTTCTTCTAGTCGCTGCCAGCGGTCACTTTGCCGTCATCCCGGCCGCCAAACTTTTCGGATAGCTCGAATTTCCATCGCATGTAGGCTACACACATCCGATCCCAAACGTTGCCGGGCGAGTCCATGGCCGGGCGTACGTCTAGGAGTGCGAAACGATAGTCCTTGTCCACCAGCCCGCCGTCGTAGTAGTCAATGACATAGCGTACATCCTTGCCGCAGCGATCGACGATCCAGTCGTGCCTGTCAAATGGCAGTTCGTATCTGAAATGGGTTCGTACTTTACCACAGCTATTCAGGTTGGATAAAAAGCGTTGATAAAGATTTGACACTTTGAAAATTGGGATAATCCATTATGCCAATAGTCTGAGACCTCCAATCAAGAAATCACTCAACTGAACTCACCCTAACCAGCTGCGGAAACGGGCGCGCGGACTGAAGTCCTTGGCCTTGCCGCCGAAGCTTTTGAGGCGTGGATTACCGCACTCCTTGGCGTGCAGCGCCTCCCACTTGAGCACCTCCTGCCAGGCCTGCTCGTTGTTGGCATTGTGGATGCGTATAATGTCTCCCATATCCTTCTGCGAGACGTCCTCATTCTTCCAGCGCCAGCCCTTGCGCAACATGGCGTTCCAGAACATCTGCTGGCTGGGATATTGCCAGAACTGAACGGTGCCGTCCTCCGTCACCTTGGGTATGCTCGACGTCTGGCGGTCGGTCGGTAGTGCAAAGGGCTGGTCCGGTGCCGGCTGCTGGTTGGCCGGCGGCATCATATTCAGCGGATTCACATCGCTGTTGTCGTGCTGCACCGGGCACTCTGAGGCGGCCTGCATCTTGGGATGTGGCGGCACGGCCGAGGCGGATTTTGCATCGCCATGCTTTTGATGCATGGGACACTCCGGCGGCGGGGTGCCGCCGGCGCTCATGTACTTGGCGTGGTCCATCGGCACACTCTTGGTGGCCTCCATCTGGACCCTGGTGATAGCTGTGTTGCCCATGCTGGTCGGGATTGCTCAATAATGAAATCTGTGTCACGAGGAAAATCCTATTAGTTCTCAGTTGCGTAACTCTCAGGCGATGGCACGGGGCCGAACCGCAGGCCCCACCGCCAGGACTCACCTGTACCTCGGGTTCACCAGTCTAGGTGTGCGCCTGTCTGTTCCTGGAGCTAATTGGCTGGAATTTTGATTGATATTTTTGTTAGTTCATTGCTAGAACGTTGAAGCCTAAAATGCAGCAAGGTTGTGTCGGAGTTGCCAGACTTCTTAAATGTGGTAAAAGTCAAGAGCACAGCGAGCAGTTGTGTAAATGTGAAAAAGTGTTTTAAAATATATCACCGCTTGCTACCGCAAATAAAAGTAATATTTCCTTGACCCAAAACCCAAAGCATAGGACTAAATTTGTAGATTTAATTTAATTTAATTATTTAGTTTAATGGGTATGTCCTGTCAACTCTACATGCCAGGGCTGTTTAATGCTCTGCAGTCAATATTTGATATTCGTTGCCTCGAAAACTTTGTAATTTTTTAAATTTGTGAATAAATTTGGTAAGCCATTTTATTTCCTTATTTTTTATTACCAAAACTTATTTTCAAGGAAAATAGTTCAAAATTGACGAAAATTCTTAACAAAACTAAAAAACAAAAATAAAAATAATAAATATTTATAAGGCCAATAAAATGAATTCGCATACTTGTTAAAATACATTTTTGAAGAATGCCAGTTCTTAAATATATCTATATCCGATATATAATTCGAACATACGACAACCCTGATCGAGTCGTTTTCCAACACCGACCACACAGCCCCAAGTTGTTTTTGGGCCGACATCCGATTTATTGCTTGAAAAGTGAGTTAATACTGCTCTTTACGCTTAAATACAATAATTCTGGTGGATCTAAAGAAGCACCCAAATAGGCTGCAGCAAAAAAGGCCAAAACCGCTCGTGCCTCATCAGCTGGTGTCCAGAAATTACCGCACAACCTGCGTTTCTCCTGTGATGTAACACACGACAAGCTGCCAGGGGGACAAGATTATTGTTATTATTGTTGATTTGCCATCGAGTACTTATGGTCCTTTCCCTTTTCCTGCCCACAGAATGACCGCCGTGTTCCGCGTTGGCCTGGTGCGGCTCATCAGCCGCACCGCGCAGTCAACCAGCCTGCTGCAGGCGCAGACGAACGCCCTGCCCGCCGCCTTCCAGCGTTGCAGCATCTCCGGTAGGACTATGCGGGGTGGTCCTCGGGTGCCGAAGGCGGCTCCGTATCCGTACAAGACGAAAAAGTACAGCGTGGTGAACTCGTTCTTCGACAAGACATCCAAGCGCTTTGATGAGAACTCTAAGGTGATCTGCGTAGAGGGGCCCATAGCCGGCGGCAAGACCAAGTTTGCCCAGGAGCTGGCCGAGGAGCTGGACATGCAGTACTACCCGGCCGTGGACCTGGACCTGATCTACATTAATCCGTATGGCTTCGACATGAGAAAGCTGGACCCGGAACTGCCACCCAGCTGCCGCAGCTACGATGTTCGCAACTTCTGCCAAGATCCAAACCACGAACTGGCCGCCCAGTTCCAGATTCGTATGTACATGCTGCGCTACTCGCAGTACATTGATGCCCTGCAGCACATCCTCAGCACCGGACAGGGCGTTGTCCTGGAACGCAGTCCCTACTCGGACTTTGTCTTCATGGAGGCCATGTTCCGGCAGGGCTATCTGTCCCGCGGCGCACGTTCCGTGTACAACGAGCTGCGCCAGAACACCATCGGGGAGCTGTTAAAGCCGCATTTGGTCATCTACCTGGACCAACCGGTGGAGGCCGTTAAGAAGCAGATCAAGGCCCGCAACGTGGACTACGAGGTGCAATCGAAGGTGTTCAGCGACGCCTACCTGCGCGACGTGGAGCTGCTGTACAAGCAGCAGTACCTCAAGGACATCTCCACCCATGCCGAGCTGCTCATCTACGACTGGACAGCCGGCGGCGAGACCGAGGTTGTGGTGGAGGACATTGAGCGCATCGACTTCGCCCAGTTCGAGGCTGATTCCCACAACAAGAAAATGCTCGACTGGCGCTTCCATCTGGAGGACGAGTGGACCGAGGCCCGTATCAAGTACTGCCACGAGAAGGCCGACATGATGAACTACTTCAATGTGCCGCGTTTCGATGTTCCCGAGTTGCTCCGAAGCGCCGACGACAGCAAGGTCTGGCGCGACGTCTGGTACAATGTAAGTAGAGTTTTCGCTCAGTGCATTCAGTGCATTTTTACAATTATCTTCGGCCTTCATTGCAGGCTCCCGGCATGAAGTTCCGCCCTGGCTACAATGCGGATATGGGAGACTCCGGTCTGCTTACCAAAACGAAACTGGGCATCAACGAGGCCATCTAGAGGGTTTTTGCTATGCTTTTGAATTAAAATCATCTGGCGACATGTGTTAATTATCTAATAAACAATCTAGTAAAATAATCATACAAAAAAGCCCCTGGGCGATGGGCGAATAGGAAGCCTTGTTCCTTTCCCTTTTCCACTAGAATTCAAACATCGCAGATTAATTTCGGAAATTCGTTTAATTTATGAATAATTTTAGAGAATATTTTGTACACCTATTTAGCACTATAACCCTTGCTTGCGCTATGGAACGTTGTGTGGAATCTAATGGAACTTCTTCGATCTCCGCTTAATCGCTGTCGTAGTCGTTCTTTCCCCCACCGCCGCCCACCGAGGTGAGGGGTCGCCGCGATTCCTCATCGGAGCCGTACACCACGTCCTCGTCGGAATCATCGATCATGGAGATGGCTGGATTATCCTTGGTAACTGCCAGCTCGGCCTGGGCAAAGCGTCCGTCCGGCGAGTACACATACGCCATGGTGTACAGGTAAAAGTTGAGCAGCCCGTAAAAGCACATGAACTGTGCCGAGCTGCGATAGGTGGTGTTCAGAGAGGCCACGAAGTTGTCCTCTAGGATGCCGAATCCGAAGCGGCAGGTGGTCACCGTGATGGATATGGACAGGACGAAGAGCATGAGGAGCGTGAGAAACTTTAAGCGCATATCTAGGAAATGGAATGAAAAGTAAATTAGGAATTGGAAGTCCATCAGTACTGGATTATTCCTTACCGAAATAGGGCATGGACCGGAGCTCGGTATAGGCTCTAAGCAGCAGCAGCACCAGATACAGCACATACATGCAGCAGGCAATGTAGAAGAACATCTTAAAGCCCTGAAAAGAATTATTAAATTAAACAATTTATATATTTAAGAAAAGTTCTTTTAATACTCACATTGTAGTTCTTCGTATCCACGAAATGGCTGTATGTGGGATCCCTCAGCTCGTTGCACTTCTCCCAGGTGGCCAGGACAATGGCGCACAGCCAAATGGGCAAAACGACGATCACCTTGACCAGGTAGAAGCGGACGAAGCTGCGCTCGTTCTGGCGCAGCCCATGGTAAATGCACAGCCAGAACATGAGCAGGGCACAGAGGAATGTGGCCTGCAGAATGGCGTCCAGCATGCCCGGCAGCCAGGAGTTCATAAGGAATATCAGCGGAAAGAACGGATCTGCGGGGGAGAAAACTCAAGCACAGGATTTATTTATATCCAGGATATACTCACTGTCGTAGAGCAGAAGCAAGGGCAGCAGAACCGACAGCCATCGCTGCTCAATGGACCAATCGTAGATCGGATACTTCCGCAGGGTGTGGGCATACCAGCACTGCAGGGAGTAGTTTATAAATCATTTAAAATTGCGCGTATAATCCCTACGACTCTACTTACTATGACAATAAAAGTGAAGAGCAGAAAGATGCACCTAAACCAGATCTCAATCTGGGTAAACTCCGGACTGTATGTCTTGAACTAGGGTGAGAAGCCAGTTTATAGTTTAAACACAAATGGAAACTCCAGGCCACTCACGTAGAAGGTAATGCTTCGTATATTGTACTTCTGGTGGAATGACTCCAGTCCGTAGAAGCGCACTGTGATGATATAGTGGGCGTAGTCCAGAAATCCCAGATGCATCAGCGTAAACTCCTCGCAGTCGTTGCGCACACAGACCAGGTGCCGTGTCCGATTGTGAGCCACTCCGGAGCCCAGGACATTTTGCGGCTTGTGCTGCTCGTTGATGCCATCGATAGAGACGCTGACCTGAAAACTCTTGTCGTAGCGCTCGTCTAGAAAAAGGAAACGAGATTAGGAAGCTTCAAGAAACTTAGCCGAGCAGGAGGACCCACCATCGTTGTTGTCAGTCACTAGCTTGGCGATCAGCCAGAGCTGCTGCGAGTAGGTGGTAGTGAGCGGTGACTTCATGGCGAAGGGTCCCGTGGCCAGGACCGTGGGACTGTGGGCCAGCGATGTGTTGGCCAGTATTTGCTGTGCAGTCAGTGAGGAAGTGCTGGTAATGGGCGGACCCGTCAACCCGATGACAATACCCAGCCCGAAGCAGGTGAAGAAGCCCAGGAAGACCATGACAAACTCGCGCTTGTGCATCGAGTAGAGGCGCATGTGGACGGACCTCTCGCAGCGGTCGTGGTGGTAGGCGGGCGAGATGTACCTGCTAAAGTCGCTGAACAAATCGCTGAACTGCGAGAGGGACGACTTGAGGCGTAGCAGGAGGCCACCGGACGGCAGCTGGTAGGCGTAGCCCAGCCCAGAGGCATCCGCATCCGAATGGGGCTTGGCCATGGCCGCTGGCAGGATTCTCTGGTGACTAGCTGATGATTCCCTGTTGCTCTTTCACTTCGTCCTGCACAGCATGTCCTCTCCGCCAGCACTAATCCTTGTTATCCTTCGATTTTTATATTCTTTTCCTGATTTTTGTCAGGCTTTCAACTGTCCGCTCGACGTTTTGTGCGCCTTTCGTGGAAAATATCGATTTTGGCCAACGCTCGCATATGTTTTGGCTCGGCTGCGGGGGTGGTTCATCCGCGGGTGGCGGTCCATCCGCCGAGTTGTTTGCAGTTTCCCATGCACTGCGCATGCCCACTCTTATCACATCTGAAGGCTGAATGTAAATAAAGCGTAAGACCCACTGACAAGCCCCCTTGGTCATGGGATAAGGAATTATATCAGAAAGAAGTTCCCCTCCCATTGACAATAACACATCTCCGTGTAGACATAAAAGGTATGCACAATATAATCAATCAATTTACACATTGGGGTTGGGCTTAGATCTATATGTATTAAGCCTAGTTGGAGGGGAGCCTAGTCCCAGTATTTGATCTGGCCATCCCAGCCAGCAGTGGCCACCTTGCTGGCCTCGTGCGGATGCCAGAGGGCGCTGATGCAGACGCCGTCGTGCGCCTGCCACTTTTTGTACATCTTCGTCGTCTTCCAGTCCCAGATGTAGCACTTGCCGTCGCCATCGCCCGACACCAGGTAACTCATGTCCGGGGAGAAGTCCAGCTGGCAGGCGTACCCAGAGACCATGTGCCCGGTAAAGGTCTTCTTTCGGTTCATCTTGAAGCGGTTGAGGGCGGAAAATATGACGATCTTGTTGTCCAGCGATTGGCAGGCCATCCACTTGCCGTTCGGCGCCAGGGTGACGGCCGGCATGGAATGCATGGTCGGATCAGCAATGTATTTCATGTCCACGGGTATGTCCCACTCCCAGATGCGCATCGACTTGTCGTCCGAGGTGGTCACAAACCGACGGTTATCGTCCACAAAGGTAATGGTGCTAACCGAGCCCAAATGCCTGTCGTACTCCTGCACAATATCGCCGCTGCGAGTGTCCCACTGTTGATTAAATTTATAAAGTATATTAAATATAGTTACATAGTTTATTTACAATAGAAAACACTTACGCAAATGATCTTCTTGTCGGAGGTGCCGGCCACAAACAAGTGCTGCTTGCTGTTATCAGGATGGAACTTCACACAGAACGGCATCTTGCGGGTGGTGAATCGCGACACCACATCGCCTGTTTCCGCATCCCAAAGCTTTATATAGCGATCGTAGGAGGCGGACAAGAAGTTTGTGCCCCTGTTGTTCCACGCAATGTCCTTGATGGCCTGCCGATGTCCAGAGAAGGTGCGAATGCATCGTCGCTCTCCATACACCTCCCACAGCTTGACCCGGCAGTCCATGGAACCGGAGAGGAGCAGGTGAGCGGTTTTGGGGAACCAGCGAATGGAGGAGATGCCCTTGTTGTGGCCCGACCAGGTGTGAATGTGCGCCTTGGGTAGGAAGCATTTTGGCGGCGGTGCATTGGAGCGCAAATTCACGCCCAGATCGTGCGGAGCGTGCAGGTATGAGCGGCCCTGGTAATCGTAGGCATCCTTGACTGTGGACGATAATGGAGAGATTTGTGATTATTAGCCCCAAAAAAAACAAAGTAAAAGGGCTTCTGCCACTTTTCATCGTACTCACTGTGCAGTGTAGACTTCTCCTCGAGCGGCTTGTCCTCGGGAATACGTCCGCGTTTGTGCCGCTTGGAGAGCAGCTCGTCCAGCTCCGCCCTTTCCTGCTCGTTGGGCTTGGCCACCGACACCTCGTTCTCAAACTTGCCCCACGGCCCCAAAAAGCCCTCGATGTCCTCGGGGTTGTCGTTCTTCTCCTGCTTGCGCAGCTTCTTCGCCTTGGGCGCCTCGAACACAGTTTTGCCGTTGTCATCGTAGGCGGACTGCAGATCTCCCACAAACGACTTTCCGTCGGCCATCTCGTCCACACTGGGATCCAGGGCATAGCCGTAGGTGTGAAAGGTGCGTCGCTGGTTCTCGAACTCAAAAGCGTTGATGTGCGCCTTCTCCACGTAGCCTGCCAGTGTGTTTCGCGGCGCCCGCTGCTGCATGGTCATGTCCGGGTGTTCGGGCCCCTTTACGGGTGTGTACATCTCCTCGTAGCGTGGATTGTAGGTTACCTCCTTTAGCGTGGGATCCAAGGTCCGCGGTACCGCCGAAGCGCCGATGGGCACCACAGCGGGAGCAGCACACACCGCTATTGCCGTGGCAATCGAATGCGTCTTGTCCACAGGCAGCAAATGAGCGGGAACGGGCGCTGGTGGTGATTTGGCTGCGTCCTCATGGTCCGATTCGCCCTCCGAGGAGCTGCCGTACGTCTGCAAGCCCAGCATCTAGAGGCTGCGCACGAACTCCGTGTACTTGTTGACGAAATGCTGAAGGTAGATAACGACCAGGGTGTAGAGCAGGAAAACAAAGACGTTTATGGAGATTTCCATCAATTTTCTGCGTTTTCTTGCCGAGCTATAGAGATGGCATTCTTTTTCTGATCGGTGTCCTATCGGTTATCGGATGTAAGCAAAATACGAGAAGGTGAGGTGGCTCACGGAAAATACTTTCTGTCTAGTATTTTAAAATGTGTGGACAAAATGACATACCTCCATATAAATTGATAACATAAATTGATAAATTGATTTCAAATATTTTAAATATCGATTGTGGTCAAAGTATAAATTTAGAAAACTTGACTAATTACAAAATAATTCAATTAAATATAGCTCATCTCATCCCTTAATTAACCCAACACTAAATGTTTTTATCGATTCTCAGAAATATGCTGATCGACTTCAAAATCGATATGAAGTCCACCTCTAGTACTAAAGAAAGGTTTTGGGCTTGGCAACTTTGGAAATTGGTAGTTACCGCTATTGAACGAGTTAATAGTCACGATGACAGGTAACCACTGGAGCTACGACATCCTGAAGCAGCTCGCCATCGAGGGCTGCACGGACATCGAGCAGCTAAAGACGTTGTTCACCGAGGAGATCGGTTCGAAACGGCGGTACGACTGCATCACCTGTGTGGAGGACCTCATCGACTGTCTGGAGCGGGCCGACGAACTAGCCGAGGACAATGTGGAGCTGTTGCACAGGATGTCCAACAATCAGCCGAAGCTAATAGAGGCACTGAATGCATATACACCGCCTGCAGTGCGTGAGCCGGTGAATGTCTATCAGGAACTGCGGCTGGCCGAGGAACTGCGTGACCAATTGCGAATCGGCGCACCTCAGGTGGCTCGTGCTACGGGACAGGCTCCGGCTTCTACTGCAGCCCCTCCCCCTCCCACACAGATGTCGACGTCCCCGGCTGCGTTCACGGATCGCAAGCGGGCAGCTGTATTCAAGAAGATTTCTGAAGAACTCGGACGCTTCTGGCGGCGTTTGGGTCGGGCGGCGGGCATTGGTGAGGGGTCGATGGACAACATCGCGGAACGTTATCCGAACGATCTGAAGTCGCAGATCCTACGCCTGCTGCAGCTGATCGAAGAGGACGACTGCCACGATCCGAAGCACTTTCTCATCCGCCTTTGCCGCGCCTTGGGTGAGTGTGGGCGCAATGATCTGCGCAAGAATGTCGAGCAGATAATGTCCTACTAATGGCCATCAACATAAACTTACCTGCGAGTTAAGTCCAAAATTGATTGCAATATATCTGATGAGTCGATAGCGGGAAGGTGATTCCCCGCAGACATTTGATAAGCGCCAAGCCAAAAAGTGTGCCTTTTGTTGTAATTTCTTCAAGCTAATCTTTTTAAGCAAACATCCCGATTTTCTATTGATAAGAAGGGAACTCCCCTTCCCTAATGCTAATTGCGATTGATAAACAATTTTCATACAGATAATGGTTATCGTTTCATTAAAACCTTATTGTTTTATTCTTTAAAAGAAAAGCAATGTTTTTTTGTTTTTTGAATAAAATATTCGCATCTCATCTCTTTATTAGAGGATAATGTGTTGTCTAAAAATGTTAAAACCAAAAAAAAAAAAACTTGATTAAGACAAGCTGAATGCTTGTAATAAATAAATTTCGCTTCATTTGTTAATTTAACCAGATATTTAATTTTTTTTAATACGATTTCTATTTACGGTTGGTGAGGGCGCTTTAAAATTGCCCATTTTGGCTATTAAATAACTAAAGAAGCAGTCAGCAGTGTTGGCAGTCAGCAGTGTTGGCAGTCAGCAGTGTTACCAACAATCGGCCAATGGCCAACAAAACTAATGGAGAAAGTCATTAATTTGTTAAATATTTGTTACGCGGGCAACCAATTTAATTTGTTCAAAAATCAGCTGGCTAGTGGTGGTAGTTGGGAAAAATCACATATCGATAGGCAGAAAAATACTAAATCTATACTATCGTCATGCAAAATAGTCAGATCTGGCCAGAAAATAGCTAAGTTGGCGGCATTGGTAGTCAGGCGTGTTGTGTAAACGCTGTTCCTTGCCTTTTTCGCGATTCCTTGGAAAATCCGGAGCACGCTTTCCGGGATTGTACATATCTGGTACCGGATTGCCCCTAGGACATGCTTAACCTTCTGCGACGGCGCCCGGCGCCTGTGCCCGTCATACGGGCCGCGCTAAGCGCTCCCCTGCACACATCGGGAAACCGGCCGGGCTACATAGTGCTGTGAGTATTGATCACTCGTCATCCATCGTGGAGGCAGAAACTCTAATGCAACCTGATCATCTAGGGTACCGGAAATCGGCGAGGAGGGTCCGCTGGGCGAGGGCGTGCTGAAGCCAGACGGTCTGCCGGCCTTCAGTGACATTACCATCGAGATGTGTCTGGGAGCTATAGGACAGCAGGCGTCGGCGGTGGAGAAATCCGTGAAGGCGCTAGAGGTCGACCTGAAAAGCGGTCGGCAGCTGGACGCCAGCGGCATCTTCCGGGAGCTGGACGCCGTCACTGGGCCGCTGGAGACGACGTGGGGCATTGCCAAGGCTCTGTATCTGGGCAACTCCACGCTGATTCCCACCAAATCGTACATGAACATCCACGAGAGGGCACGAAACGCGCGGGCGGCCAAGTTCTGCAACCCCACAGTCTACCAGGCGCTCCAGGACGGCACTTCCGCCGCCGGAGCGGACGAGCAGCGGCTGCGACAGAAGTTCCTGCTCGAGGGCAAGCTGAACGGCTTAACGCTGGAGAAGGATAAGCAAGACGGGCTAAAGGAATTGCTCACCCATTTGGGTCGGGAGCGAGCCAGCTTCAAGAACAAGGTCAACATGGCGGTGCACTCGTTCGGCCATGTGGTGGCTGACTTCAACCTGGTAAGGGATTTCCCACCCCCTCTGCTACAGGCAACAGCCCGCGATCCCGGCCAGCCACTGGAGGGTCCCTGGAAGATCACACTGCAGCCCCAAGTGGTCGACGGCTTCCTCAAGCACTGTCCGGAGCGGCTGCAGCGTTGGAATGTGTGGAGGGCAAGTGTGCTGAAGGCCTCCTCGCAGCAGGACAAGGCCCTGGAGAACAGCACGCACCTGGAGAAGATCCGTGGACTGCGCAAGCGACAGGCCAATCTCTTGGGCTACGCCAACTTCGCAGACATGTCCATGCAGACCAAGATGGTGGGCAGCGTGGACAACCTGAAGCAGATCTTCGCCAAGCTGCTCAAGTTCTCTGGTCCGGCTCAAAGTGTGGAACTGGAGCAGTTGCAGAGCTTCGCCCAGGACAGTGGCTGCGACTACAAGCTGGAGGCCTACGACGTGGCCTACTGGCGGCGCAAGCAGCTGGCGGCCGAGCACGGTCTGCAGGAGCAAAAGATTAGCGAGTTCTTCCCCTTGCCGCGCGTCCTGTCCGGAATGTTTGCACTGAGCGAGAAGCTTTTCGGTATCCAGATAGTGGAGCAGCCCAACGCGGAGGTCTGGCATCCGGCTGTCAAGTTCTACGACGTCTTCGATGCGGACTCGGCCAACAGTTCCACGCCCGTGGGCGGCTTCTATGTGGACTGCTATTCCAAGGAGCACAAGTTCGGCCGGAACAACGGCTGGATGGTGGGCATAAGGAACAGCAACAAGACCGCCGGTCTCACTCCTCTGTGCGCTCTAATCTTCAATTTCTCGGAACCGCAAAAGGGTTCGGCGGAGAGCAGGCCGCCCCTCCTGTGCTACGATGATCTCCAGATGGTGTTTAAGACCTTTGGCAGCGGACTGCAGCACCTGCTCACCCAGGCGGGCTACAGCGATCTGGCTGGCCTCTCAAACATCGAGTGGGATGCCTCGCAGGTCTCCGGACACGTGATGAGCAACTTTCTGGACGATCCCACTGTACTCAGGAGTCTGTCTGGACATTTCAGCAGCGGTGAGCCCCTGGACGCCGGACTCTCCCAGAAGATGCGCCTGCTGAAGACCCAATTGGCTGGGTATAATCTCTGCCAGGACCTGTACCTGGCCGATCTTGACCTGGAGCTGCATCGCTCGAACGCGTTCTGGTTGGAGATTGTGCGCAAGCTGTGGCCCGTATATCACTGTATGCCGCTGGACAAAAAGGACGCCCATCCCTGCTCCCTCACCGACATCTTTGCGGGCGACTGGGCAGCCGCCCAGTTCAGCCATCTGTATTCCCGCCTGATAGCCGCCGACATCTCGAGCAGCTTCGCAGAGCAGCGTAGCGCGGATAACTATGCGGCCGTTGGACGGCGGTACAAGCAGACCTTCCTAAGCTCTGGTGGCTCAGTGCCCACGGCGGAGGTGTTCCGACGCTTCCAGGGCCGCGATCCCTCTGGCGAGGCCCTGCTCAAGTCCCTGGATATATTTGTTCCCTCGCAGACCACGGATAGCAATTGAGGGTCAGGGTCTCTGACCCGCTAAAAAGTTATCTTGGACAACTCTGATAAGCCTGATCGATGGGTGGCAGCCTATGGGGGTGGGTCGACTTTTATTTGGCCCACAATCTGAGGAGGGAAGGTAATTCTCGTTGTATTCTAGCAATTGTACTATATGTGTAGGTCTGAAATATATATTTTGTTGAATATTTTCTAATTCGGCGCCAATTAAAAACGGTATTACTTAATGCAGGGTCGGAGCTTGTCCTGATGAAGGCGCGGTTTGTCTTTAGAAAATCCCTCAAAGGCCTAGGTTTTGAAGCTCTTAGAGTAGCCTAGCTAGGTCTTATGCAGGCCCATGTAAGCCCGAATTCCCTGGAATTACTCATATAAACACACTACTTTCCTCTTTTACGATTTGTTAGTCGCCTTTCCCCTAATGGCAGCCGGATTACCAGATAGCGATCGCGTGAGTCAGGCCGGGATCTTATCGCGGCTGCAGGTGGTTGGTCGGAAGGCCGCAACCCGGTAGTTAAAACACACACACACTTTGTTGCTTTATTTAAATAATACTTTAATAATAAATTGCATAAATTTATAACATTTAACATATTCTCTCTTGCTTTTTCTTCCTCGGCCCGGCCCTCGGTACCTGTCCCCGGTTCCGTTCGATATATACTATATATACACAACAAAGGCGAAACATGGATTTATTCTGCGAAGAGGATAAGACCTGGTAGTGGTTAGGAGGGAGTTGCACATAAAGCGTTCGAGGAATGGGTGAGGGGGCTGGGAACCAAATGATAAATTTCGATGCAAGGGCGCGGATCGAACATGGTTAGTTGACGGGAATTAATTTATATATGTATATGCACTAGACCGAAGTGTGATACTACAATATATGCGTATGTGCTGCTCCGCGGAGCGTGGGTGTAGAGGGTGTTGTGGAGGCTGCATATTTGAAATCTTTAGAATATTGGCTAAGGCTCCTTTGTGTGCTGGTTGCGACGGCTGATCCGCTACTGGCTACTGTCTACTGTCTAGTAGATATTCGGACAGCCCTCAAAGTTCTGCGCCTCCTTGGCCTCCCAGTAGGTGTTCTTGAACACGTACACAAAGTTTTCGCTGCCCTCCTCCTTCTCCCGCTTGAACCACATGGGCTCGTATGCCGGATAGGGCCTGCCCTCCGCCGCCGCCGCCTCTGCCTCGGCCTCTCGCTCTCGACGCACTGTACGCTGCTTCTCCTCCAGGCGCAGCTTCTCCTTGTTGGACGCATCCCAGGCGCCCTGCTCCATCAGTCGCTGGTCGGGACGGTTGCGTGAATCTGTCGGCGCCACGCCCTCCTCCTCCTCGTTCAGCTGGCAAGCTAGCGTGGTGAAGTTGTAAAACTTTTCCGACTCCGGTGGTGCGGGTCGGCGGCGCCAGGCGAGCTTGAAATCGCCCGTGGTGTACGTGGGACTATTGGGTGTGCCCGACGTCTTGAGCACCGGGGCGATCTCAATCTTCGCGTCCCAGGTGCCGCGGACTATCCACTTGACCTCGTTGTTCTGGTTCATTACCACGCCCTTCACCAGGCGCTGCGTTTCGCGACTGAAGTAGGAGTAGGGGATGAAGTTCAGGACGCACTTGTGGCCCTGCGCCGCCTGCGATCCTTTGATCTCCATCTCGCCATGCTGATCTACCCACAGCTTGCCCACAATGATGTTATTCACCGTGGTGGTCACCTTGCGCCAGGAATAGCTACGACCGCTGTCGGGGAACAGCACGTAGACACCGCCCAGCGGATTGACCTACAAGAGAATCAATGGATTAGGTAATGTACCACATCCGATCGAGATGCGTTTGGCTTTCATTACTCACCTGGACGTATTTGCCGCGGAACTTGCTGGTCATGGAGAACTCCTGCCAGCACATCCATTTCTTGCTCTCGCAGTGGAGAGCGGCAACGGGAGGATGATGGGAGACCTGCTCTGCCACAGCACGCCAGCCGTAGTCGTCCATGCGGTCGCACTCGAAGGTCTCGCCCAGCAGCGGATTGAAGGGCTTCCCGGTGCGATTTGTGGTCGTCGCGTAAGCGGAGACGGTGAAGGCGGCCAGGTAGGCCAGCTGCTCGCACTCGTCCTGGCAGGTGGCTGCGTAGTCGAGGATCTCCGAGTACTCATAGTCCTCCACCAGGCGTTGCAGCATGGAAAGCGGCTCGTTGAAGTTCACGGGCATAGGGATCTTGGACAGATCCTTGCCAATGCAGTTCTTCATGATGCCCCACAGGCTAAGGGGATAGTGGGGCTTGTCGGGCACCCTGGCCCGCCGCTTCTTCTGCAGCTCGGGATTCCAGTTGCGGCCGTAGATGGAGTCTTTGCTCGATTGCACCGCCGGGGCAGGCGCCGGCGCCGCCTTGTCCACGTCGTCGTCATCGCCGCCCTGACCGCCGGAAGCCACGCGTGCCGCACTCACCAGATGCACCTGCTGCACCGTCCGGACGATGCGCTTCTGCTCGTCGCTCTCCGAGGAGCTGCCCTCCAGGTGGCCCTCCACCTGGTCCTCGCTGCTGCTGCGTCGCTTGTTCATTTTCAGAATGAAGGTGCCCTGCTCCCTGTCCGGCGACTCTGGGGACCGACCGGGACTGGTGTAGCCGTGCTCCTCGGCGTCGAAGAATTCCATTTCCTCGTCGGAGGTCACCAGAGAGCCAGCCGCGCCGCTGTTGCTGCTGGTCGGCACAGCCTTGTTTTGCCGAACCATGACGACGGCCTGCTCCATCTGCGACTGCTGCTTGGCCATCTGCTCGACGATCTCCTCCAGCCGCTGGCGCTGCTCGCGCTCGTGGTGCAGCATCTTGGACCACTTGTGACCCTGCGCCTCCGCCGAGTGCAGGTAGTCGTTGCCGGCGTTGATCATCGCGTTCGATGTGATCCGGAAGAGGGTGGCCCGCTCGTTGACGATCTTGGTGCGACTGGCCAGCGACTCCTCCTCGTTCGTCTCCAGGTCATTGAGCGCACGCTGCAGGGCGGCACCGTGCTTGGTGATCAGGTCGTAGCAGGTGCGCATGTTCTCCAGCCGCTCGGTCAGGTCGCGCACCACAGAATTGATCTCCTGACTCGGCACCACCTGCGCCGTCACCTCCTCTTCCTCCTCCTCGCTCTCGATGGCCCGGATGGCCTTGGCCTTGGCCAGCTCCAGGGCAGTCACCCATGACTGGCGCTCCACCTCCGTTCCGGCCTTGATGTGGAAAGTCTGGGTGCCGCCGTTCGAGATAACGAACGTGCACGAGTCCACCGTGTGAATCAGGGCTCCGTGCAGCGAGATGGTTCCCCGGCAGGTGTGATTGATCTCCGACTGGTTGCGGTAATAGCTCAGCACGCCCTTGGACAGGACGAACCAGCGCCTCTGGTAGCCCTTGATGTAGTTGGTCCACTTCAGCAGCCAGCCCTTCATCTCCGGCAACCCCTTCTCGGCCAGCGCATTGCCCGCGGCGTCCGCCATCGCCTGATCTGATTCGGATCCTCCGGCCGGATAGAGCTTGCCGTGCGAATAGCGCCACGTACGATTGGTGAGCCGTCGAGCTGCAGCAGTTGCAACAATAACAACTCTCCGACTCGAAAATCGAATGTTCGGTTATTGGGGGTCGATTTCTGCTCCAGACAGCATCACATAGTCTGCACCTTGCCACCGGATTGCGTTTTCCCTGACGTTCCGCCGAGTGTGCCACGATTTAACAACTAATTTCGCATTAACTTACTTTTCTTATGGAATCGAGAGACTATATGATAGAGCTGGGAACAATTCGATTTTTAAATCGATTTAATCGATGTTTTTGGTTGAGCGAAGAATCGATGCATCGACCGCGTAAGTATTTGTGGTACCTGAAAATATATCGAATATATTGGAGGCTCCACAGACGGTTACTAAATGTAAATACTTACTTATCTAAAATTTAACAATTATTTAAAATAAGCAAATAATAAATAAACTTTCAATAATAAACTTTGGTCACTTTAGAAATTCAAACCAAGACATTAGTGATGGTACACCTAGACATCGTGAGTTGCACAAAAAAAAAAAGCTTGAGGTTTAAAAACTTTGAATTAACTCGTAAAACACTTCTGATACTTTGTACATTTTTATGAAATCAAATTCCTGTTATAGCATTTGCGGTTCCATTCAAATTTTTATTTTGGAAATATTTAAGTTTGTTTGATTTTTAAGCCAGTTAAAAAAAACCTTCAGTTTTAAGCTCTGTGCTTGTTTCTTTTATTTTTGTGGTGCTCTACCCGATTTAACTAATAAATGGTCAATAAATATGTGTATTAGTATTTATTGCATTATTTTAATTAAAAAACTTTCCTGGGATATACAAAACTATGTATATATTTAAGTCTTTTAATGCACCGCCTTATCAGTATTATTTAATTATCGTGTTAATTAATTTAAAATGTCTGGATTCCAAAGCCCAGAGACTGACTCATGGCAAACAGTAAAACAGATTGCCCCTTAAATTGGATTACACAGTTTTATTTATAAATATTTACGGTCCGATAAATATAAAAAAAAATACAAAATGTTCAAGGTGGGCTGTGTGCGGGGTGGCTTCGGCAGGGTTTCGCATCTGGGCCCGGATCACTACTTCTTGTACTCCGCCCACGAATAGCGAAAGGAGCTGATCATGTGGATAAGGCTGCAAATACACAAGGCTGGTAAAAATGGGAGGCAGGCAGTGATCGCTGGCGGAGGACAACCACATGACACATGGGGACGAAAACGGAAACGGAACAGATATTGGACGATGATGACGTATATACAATAAATCGTTTATTCGTAGGCAGTTCTTGCATAATATAAAATAAATATGTATACAGTTACAAGTAATTTAAAAGTACAAATACAGTTTATTTTCCATAGGTTGTTTTTTTTGCTCTCTCTCTCTAGTCTCCTGTCATCCGATTAGTCCCACAGACACAAGATATTTCGAAGCTACATGGACGCCTCACACAAAACAACAACAAACATAAGGCGTGGAAAGAGGCGGGTGGTGATGGGTGATTTGGTTATGATGGTGTTTAATTGTTGGACAGAAACACAAAATGGACGAAAGCTGGCAAATATATAAATACGTAAAGCGGGGGAAAGGATGAGGACGATGACGACGATTCCTTAGTGGCTAATGGGGTATGGATTGCTGTTTGCAGTTTGGATGTTCTTAAGCAGAGCGTTGCCTTTACATGGTGTTGTAGGCGGCGGTGTTGAAGCCCGTTTTGGGAGCACTTAGCCTGCTCAGCGGATGCGTCTTTCCGTGCTGCGCCAGCCGACGAATCTGGAGCTGCTGCTGCTGCTCCGGCTGTTGCTGTTGCATTTGGCTACTGTGACTGTGACTGTGCCGAGCAGGAGCGGGCGGCGGCCGATTCTCGCTGTAGTCGTGCGTTGATCTGTTTGACAGAGATCGGTCGTAGTAGGAGCGCGGGCGTTGCTTGAAGCTAGTGGTGGTGGTGGTAATGGTGTTGCTGCCGAGCATGTGGCTCGCATTACTGCTGGCGGCTGCGGGCGGCAGTGGGGCAGTGGCGATGGCGACTGTTGGGGGGGTTGCCGCCTGGCTACTGCAGGAAGTTGTGGTTTGATATTTATGCACTAGACCTTTTACATTACGATCACAATTTTCGCTTACGCTGGAATCGGACGAGTTGGAGGCGGATGAGTTGGAGTTCGAGTTCGAGGCGGTGGACACGTGGTTAGCATGCTGTGCCACCGGCGACGAGGGCAGTGATTGGTGGCTGGTCGTCTTTTTGCCCTGACCCACAGAACTGGATCCGCCTGCCAGGCCCACGCCGCTGCCCGGCGCCACGAGGATCGAACTGCTTGCCGATGCAGTTCCAGGTGCAATGCCTCCCACCACGCATACCACCCCAGCTTTGGCTTCAAAGTTCTGCTTGAGTATTTGCACATTTCCCGAGATGCGCTGATCTTCTGCAACCGCCTGAGCCTGACCGCGGAGAACCACAGACACTTCCTGGTCGCCGGGCGTGGTATTCTTGTTCTCGATGTCGCTGGTGTGCATGAGCTCCTCGCTATTGCAGCGCAGCGGCTGACGCTGACGGGGACTGTGCGCGGAGGAGGCGCTGCGGTATAGACTCGGGCACCGCTTCTGGTGGCCATCTACGGCCTCGAGCAGCAGCTCCTGGCTGCTGTCCTCCTGGCAGCGCTTCTTTAGCGCCGTGCTCTCCTCTAGCTTCTGCTTGGTGCGCTTTACGGTGCCCTCGCCAGCTACCACTCCTGTTGGCGCAGCCAGGACGACTCCTTCGCTGACATTGAAGTTGCTGCCGCGCTTTAGATCCTGGATCTCTCCTTCGAAGATGGCTGTGGTGTTGCGGTTACTATCGTAGTAGGAGCACGAGCTGGTCCTCAGAGGCAGGCTGCTCCTGTTGTCGCCAGATCCCCAGCTGGCATGCCTGGAGGGAAGCTCACGTTGTCGTTGGCCTCGCGGTCGAAGCAGAATGGCGCTAGACTGTTGCTGCGGAGGTGTGGGATCCAGGACGATGCCGCCACTAGGTCCGAAAGACTCCGTCCACGAGTGCGTCTTGCGACGCTGCCGCTTCTCAACCTCCTCCTTGGCAAAGACGCTGTCCACCTGGGAGGAGAACACATCCGAGGAGCTGGAGTCGCGACGCGGTGGGACACTGCCGCCGCCACTGCTACTCCCGCTTCCTGCGAGGTGGGATGTCTGCGTGATCAGTTTGGTTAACGAGGTCCAGACGGGTTGCGATTGTGGCGGCAGCTGGTCCGAGGTGTGCGCCTCGAGATCGTGAACCCGCGTGCGCACAGACAGAGGCGTGTGCTTCTGTATGTGCAGCACCTGGTTCTGTGTGACGCTGTAGTTCTCACCGTTGCTGCCCGGGAAGCGCATGTTCTTTGGCTCCTCGGCCACGCTGCGCTCGGGGGTCAGGTTCTCCATTGACTGGCTCTGCTGCTTCGTGACCACCGCTGTCTGGGTCTTGGGCGAAGTGCTGCTGGATCGCCGGACCATCCGGCGCTGTGACTTTTGGGCACTCGATCGCCGGTGTACACGCTGCTCGTCCTCGCCTTCGTCGGGCGTCACCCCAGCCTCGCCTGTGGACTTGGACTTGGCCTGGTTAAGGGCCTGAATGAGGGGCGTCGGCTCGCTGCCAGGCAGCAGGCGCGCGTCCTTTGTGCTCTTCAAGTTTGTCTCGCTCTTGCTGCGCTGCAGCTTCTCCTTGTTCTTCATGGCGTCCAGCATGCCGCTGTAGGTTTCCAGTTGGTTAAGGAAATTCTTGTTAGGCTTGATGCAGCTGCGTCGCTTCTTCACGTGCTCCAGGGCCTGCTGGAACTCCCACTGGTACGCCTTCATCGCGTATGCGATCACAACCGAAGCGGACCGGCTGACGCCCATCTTGCAGTGTACCAACACCTTAGAGCCCTCGGCCTTCGCCCGCGAGATATAGCGGAAAGTGTCGTCCCAGTACTTAAGCAGGTTTGTCTTCTCATCGTCATACACGCGGACGTTGAAATACTCGAATGTGCCCGGAAAGAAGTTATCAATCTCTCGCGTCACATTCAGTATGTGGCGAACGCTAGAAAGTACGAAAGGAACCATTAACTTTTAATATCCGACCTGGACCTATCAGTCGACACCACATACCCGTTCTTTTGCAACTCCTCCAAGTTGCTTGCGTTCCACTCTGAGCCCAGGTAGACGTGCTCGAATATTTTGGTTGGCGCATCCATTTGGCCGAGAATTACGAGCATTTCAGTATCGATGAACGACTTATACTCGCCCAGGTCCATGTCCAGGATCTCCTCGAGGCGGCCGCGAATGTACTTGGAGGTGACCTCGTCCAGGTCCACCGACATCATGATGGCCTTAAGCTTCATCTTAATTACACTCTCGGTTTCCTCCTTTTCGGGTGGTCTGCCAATGTCAAAAAATTTAATGGATTATTCACAGTTCGGGCTTGGCTACTTCGATATCTCTCACTTGTTTCGTATGGCATCGGGCGAGGGGGGGCGGCGGCTTTCTAGCGCGTCCATGGCATTCCACTCGTTCAGACAGGATTGATCCGACTCAATGCGACTCTCGTAGCTGGACAGCCAGTCGTGAGAGGGGCCGCTGGCGTAGAAGTTATTCTCACGAGCCTTCTTCGAAACTTTGTGCAACGTTTGCAGCGCGGACCTACGGACGACAGGAAAGTTGTTAGAAAAGATACTAACAGGCTGGAGACCCACTTACCACATGGCCTGTACTGAAACTGGCTTGAAGATATGCGTCTTCTCGTACACGTTAACACTGAAGCCACTGCAATAGGAATAAGCCGTGTCAATACATTATTTAGGGGATGATATTATCTTATGAATGAAGAAAATTCACAGCAGGATCTTAATTTTTAATCTGAAATAAACTTGTCTGCCTAATTTAATAAAACTTTGATAAATTTACAATACCCATTGCATGAAATAAAGCGATCAAGTATACAAATGCTATGAATTTATGAAACACCTGGCGCCTAGATGTAGAGAGGATAACGAGCTCCCACAAAATACAACTTCGGTAAGGAAGTAATGCCTAAGGGATGTCTTTCTCACCCGTCGCCATCCAGGTGGATCGTTGTGTCCGCCAGAATCGGCACCACCAGGCCAATGGTAGTCCGCTCGTTGCAGTCGATGCCCAGCAGACAGGACTCCTCCATACCCGAGGTATTCTTGTTCTCTTGATTCTCCTTGTCCGCTGCTGACCTATCACATTTGCTGGCTGCTGGTGCCGAGGTCTGCTCCTCGGACAGCTGGCGCTGCGTGGAGGACGACGTGGGGCCCGAGGACCCGCTGACCTTGGCCGAGTTGTGACGCATGATTCGGTGGCGCCTGCGTTCGCTGGTGGAGGACCGACAGCAGCTTCTTGAGGCGATCACCAGGTAGCGCGTGCGGTTAGACCGCTGCGACTCCAGCTTGACAGCCTGATGAAACAGAGAAAGATGTTTTAAGTGTCCTGTGGAACCGGAGCGTCTACTCACCATTTTGAGCGTGTCCTCGCGTTGCAGCAGGAAGAACATGGACTGCAGGTGGAGCTGGATGTCCGAGTTATTGCTTTGCGTGCTGTTGCTGGAGCGGGTGGAGTCCGTACTAAGCCTCCGTTCGCTGTGCTGCTGGGGCGGGATGTCTTTGAGGGCCAGGACCAGGGCGGTGCCCTTGCCGGCGAAGAAGCACTCGCTCCGCTCCGCGTTGCCCTTGCTATTGCCCTCGTCGTCCTCGGCCTCGCCATCCTGGAGTAACCGGAAATGAAAACAGACAGAGAGAGGTATTTTATTACAGACTGTCCATGTGGTCGCTCACCCTCCCGCCTCCCGCTCCACCGACCAGCTGACTCACGCACCCAGCGAGGTAAATAAAATATATTCTCATAGTACACCATTTGCCTGCAGAGCCACGAACGAGATCTCATGATGAATGACTTTGCAAAGGGATAACTATTTTTGTTGGCTCGATTATTGTCCGATTATTTTGGATTATTGCCTGAATTAAATTCCAAGGGCGGCACACATACACACACACACGTACACACACGACCCGGGCGCTCAAGGTCTCGCAAACTATTTTTGGGGCGGTCGGTCGGTCGGGCGGCCTAACGGAACCGCAAGAAGAGCAACAACCAGACGTGAGACAAGCGACAAAAACGACAAATAAGGCAATGCAAAAGTTTATTGAAAAATATAGACGTCGCGACGTCTGCGACGGATTTGCTTGGGTTACACCAAAAGCAGCACCGATGACGCCGACCGCCCACACGGGGAATAAAAACAAAACGTAAGCAACAAGCGCTCGAGTAAACATTTGGCGAGAAAACACAAAGGATCATGACTGACAGCGGAACACGCACGGGAGGAGAGCTCTGCCTAATTGGCACTCTCTTTCGGGAGACGGACACGGAGACGGAGACCAAAACAAAGCACACACACGCGAGATAGAGCTGAGAGCGCTCGCTCCCCGAGACACTCACCGAATTCGAGCAGGAGCCAGCCACACTGGGAGAGCGCTGCACCGTCACCAGCGCCATTTGTTGTTGCTGCCGCCGCCGCTCCTCCTCCTCCTCCGCCGCCTCTTCTTGCCCCTGCTCCACCTGGGGAAGATGGTGATGGTGTGGCTGCTGCTGCTGATGATGAGGCGGTTTCCTCCTGGCCAATCCTTGCCGAAGCCCGCGTCTGTGTGGTGTGTTTGTGTGTTTACGGGAGTGTGTGTGGATTACAAATGCATTTTCTTGTCGCTGCCTGCTGGCCGTTGTTTTTGCACTCGGCTCCTCGCTCTGCTCCTCCTCCTCCTCCCTCGATATCTTCCGCACTCTGGACACTCTCGGACGTTGGGTGCTGGTGCGGTTCGCTCTTGGAAACGGCGGGGCTCAGCACTCGTCCTCACAATTGACAGACACTCACAACGCTTTTAAATGGTAAATACTACACGATTTTTTCGTAAAAGAAAAGACAGAACCAGTGCAATCGATTAGACGCCATTTCTAGTCGATAACACTGGTTCTCGCAGAGCTGCTATCGATGGCTCGGGCGATGAACCGAATGAGGCTGTTAAAAAAAAACTTAATTTTTATATATTGCTTTGCATCAAACTTATATTAAGCTAACTAATAGTACTGATAAAATCTCTGCAACACTTAAAATTTTTGGGTCTAACCTAATATAGATTCAAGGCGAACTTATACAAAACATTATAGACCTAATGATGCTATCGATTGTTGGCGAAAAATTCAAAAGATAAGGTAATTTTAATTAAATTTTGCACTAATACATCTAATTTGTGGAAGGTCTTTGCTTCCAGGTAAGTTTTTTTTTTGATTGTGTAAAAAGGGTTTGTGTTTTTATTTAGACTCGGACAAGGTCAGAGCTATGTGATGTTGACTAGAGCTTTTCAATAACTGAACATTGAATTTTCGAGTCAAAACTAAATTTAAATAATCAACCGTTCTAATAGCGGTTATCGTTACTGTAATCGAGTGTATATCGTGTTGGCAGCCCTCACAGCTGACAGTGTTGGATAAGCCAAACGTGCGTTGGCGGAACAGTGCTGTCTAGCCTATGAACACATTCAAGAAAAGCTTAAAAAAATGTTTTCGAAGTTTAAACGTACCTTACTTTTTAATAAGTCGCGTATTGGAATATAGCTTAATTAAATTTTGCCAATATGGCTTTGAAAATAGCTGTAATTTTCGCTATTTTTCAATTTAGCCCGCATCTGATCTAGTAAGAAAATAGCCAAATTGGCCACACTGGGTCGAAACAGATGATTGCGAAAATCAGCAGGCAAAACAACAACATCTTCAGGTTGTGGATTCGAGTCGGAAAAGGTCGTCAAAAAGCTCAGAAAATGTCGGCTTTCATCGAGGAAACCAAGAGCCTGCTGCCCCGCATCGCCTTCATAGCCTGCGGCTGCTTCAGTCCGCCCACACCCATGCACATGCGGATGTTCGGTGAGTGTTAGAGGATTGTGAAATTTCCGGAAGTATAATCGATATTTGACATATGTGTGGTCATCCTCAGAAATAGCCAAGGATCACTTTGAGATGCAGGGCACCCACAAGGTGGTTGGCGGCATCATCTCTCCCACCCACGACTCGTATGGGAAGAAGGGCCTAGCCTCCGCGTTGGACCGCTGTGCGATGGTGAAGCTGGCCACGCAGAGCTCCACCTGGATTAGGCTATCCGACTGGGAGGTGCACCAGAGTCAGTGGATGCGCACACAAGCTGTGCTGCAGTACCATCAGAACTACATCAATAACCACCTTAACTCTGGCGGGTTGGGCGGAGATGGGGACGAGAATAATCACATGGCCGGCTGGCTACCTAGGGGGCTGCGCGACAGCCGGGATCCCGTGCACCTGAAGCTGCTGTGCGGCGCCGACCTGCTGGAATCCTTTGCCGTCCCAGGACTGTGGGCAGATGCAGATGTGAGTTTCTGTCTGGGAAAGTTTTTTAACTTTATTTAATTAATCTTATTCAAAATTTTTCACAGATTGAGGACATTGTGGCGAACCATGGCCTGGTGGTCATCACGCGTGCCGGCTCTAACCCTGGAAAATTCATCTTTGACTCCGACATATTGACCAAATACCAAGTAAACCCTGAAAGCGGAAAGCAAGTCAAACCTTCTACTGACTCATATTGCATATTTCAGAACAACATAACGCTGATCACCAACTGGGTGCCCAATGAGGTGAGCTCTACGCTGATCAGGCGACTTCTCGGACGCGGTCAGTCGGTCAAGTATCTACTGGACGATCTGGTGCTGGAGTACATCAAGCGCCAGCGCTTATTCAACGTTAAATCGTAGGTGGACTTCAAGTCATCATTCCCCTTAACCCGCATGCACAGTCACAATTCCAATCCCCCAAACTTCACCCCGATACGTACACTGAATGAGGCACTAGCTTGACACATTTCACACAGCCGAGATCCACCAGCAGCTCTCTGTACGTCTCCTTTTGTGTCTCAAACTGCAGGCAGGATGCACCGGCACCGCCCGAATGCGACTCCTGACGCGTTTTGCACCCGAAACAGAAGTCCCCACCGCCCCGGCGTCGCCCAAGTCATCGGCACCGCTATTCGCACCACCCGCCCCACCAGCACCATCCGCTGTTTCAGCCGTGGCGCCTCTTCATGGAGCGTGAGTGAGCCAAGGCCAGAGCCCGAGCAGATCAGAGTTCAAGTTCCTATTTAGCGAGGATTCTCTTAATGCATGCCTATATACCTTTATACCCCTGATCTTGACCCTTGTAAATATACCCCTGAGTAGCTTAAGTCTTTCTGGCTTTCCTGGTGGTCAGTGTGCGTATCCATCCACTTACACCGAATCTGTTGCAAATTGTTATCCCATTAAACAATAACCATAACTTTGTTGCTGTTGTACTGACCATGACCGCCTAACCTCTGGACTGTAGTAAGTATATAACGGATGCAGTGCGTCCCAACCATTTGCTCTTTAACCACGCCTACACGGACAACAACAAGAACGCGAGCAGCTATCCCGTAGGCGTCCAGCTGGAGCTGGAGCAGGAACAGGACGACATGGACGAGTCGGACACCCCGAGCCCGCATCCCCAACACTCGGCCACTTCGCGGGTCTTCTGCTGCGGCGAGTCCACACCGCGGGGCTCCAAGCTGCTGCGTCTCGGACCCGGACAGGCGGTGCAAGTCATCACCATGCAGGCAGACGCCAAAGAGGAGGTAATTAGTAAGAGAGGTGTCATCATAGGCTCTGCTCCTAAAGCGTTTTTCCTTTTCAGAGCCAGGCTAAGAAGCAGAAGATTGCCCAGGTGCAGCTTTAGAAAGATGGAAGATGGAATCTCTCACGGATCGATACAGGAGCGCTGGAAGCTATTTGTTGATACTATGTGTGTAAATGTAGAATTAAATCATGTTCGTTACTCGAGTTGACAACCCGCTTTGGATTTGTGGGTCACTCCACGGCGCGGAGGGCGAAGGCATTGAACTTCAGGCGACGAGCGTTGACATTGCAGGCGTTGCAGGGCTTCCCTTCTCTGGCTGTGGTGTCGGATGTCAGAACTTGTTGAGGGCCGCATGGTTATGGCCACCATTAGTTTGGGCTTAGAAGAACTGCAGTTGCAGTTGCATACTTCCCTTGGCGGAGTCCACATCGCGAATGTTCTTCTTCCGTCGCCAGAATGCGAAGCCCGCGCCCCGTCCCTCGCGTGCCCCGTCCTTCGCTCTGCCCAAGCGGCGTCCTCCTGTCCAGCTGACGCCCTCGCATCAGCACGACCAGCTTCCTTTCCTGCGGCGTTCCCGATTCAGCGCCCTGCCCCATTTTAGGGCCTACGAGGATGAGCCGGAGAACCTGTCGCTCTTCATTGCCATCCTCTACGTGGTGGATCTCTTCGGCATCTTTCCGTTCGTCACGCTTCCCGCCCTGCTGGTGAAGCTGGGCTACTTCGGCATCCTGCTGGTGCTGTCTATCATCTTCCTGCAGATCTACACCTCCTTCCTGCTGTCGCAGTGCTGGACAATGGCCGAACTGCTCGATCCCTCTATTCAACAGAAGCGGAACTATCCATACGCCGCCCTGGCGGAGCTCGCCTACGGTCCATATATGAGCCTGCTAGTCTCCGTGCTGCTGGATCTCAGTATCTTTGCCATGGCAGTGCCCAGTGTGGTGATGGCCGCCGAGAATCTGGAGGCCGTTGTGCTGCGCATGAGCGCTGGTCACTACAACTTCTCCTACTGCTATTGGGCCATCATCGTGGGCCTGGTCATCTGCCCCCTCATGTGGTTAGGCAGTCCGAAGCACATGCGGTGAGATGGGGGTTCCCAGGGGAGGTTGCTACTTTTTTCTTTGAAAATTAACTCCTTAACTCTAGGGGTCTGGCCATTATCGCCGTCTGCGTGATGATCGTAATTGTGGCCTTGCTTTGGTTCTGCCTTTTTGCCGCTCCTGCCATTGGAGCTCCCTTCGAGGGCATCTCCTTGGGTATAATATATATATATGTATATGCAGTCCTTCAGGCATAAAGTATAATTTTAACAGAGCTACCTGGCTTCCTGCCCGTGATCAGCAGCTACAGCATCCTGGCCTTCCAGTTCGACATTCATCCCGTCCTTTTAACCCTTCAAATCGACATGAAGAAGAAGTCCCAGGTGTCCTTGGCGGCTCTCAGTGGTACCACCAGTGAGTTTCTATTATTATTGATTCAAATCTGAGCCTTAATATAAGTATCTATATCTTCTGATAGTAACCTGCAGCGTGGCCATTATTGGCTCCATTATTGCGGCCTACAAGTTCGGATCCATGATAGCGGATAATCTGCTGCAAACTCTGCCCACCAGTGTTCCATTCTACGTGATGCTGATCCTGATGGCCCTCCAGCTCTGCTTCTCCGTCACGGTAGCCAGCTCGGCCATGTTCCTTCAGATTGAGAACTACTTCAAGCTGCCGGAATGTAAGTCTTACAAGAAGTCAAAGTATTGCAAAGTATATGCGTGGGAACTGACTTCCATTTAATTACTTGTTATCGAATTAAGTTAATGCCCACTTCAGCTAAGAATATTAATTAGTTCCGTCATACTCACATCGTCGTTATTAATGGAACTCACATTAAATGGTTCTACGGATAATAAGACATTAATCTCTGCAGCCCTCTCCTTCAAGCGGATGCTGATCCGCTCCTCGGTGCTGGCCCTGGAGGTGCTCGTGGCGGAGTTCGTGCCCAGTTTCGATGCCCTGATGGATGTGGTGGGTGGCACCATAACCGGACCTCTGGTCTTCATCCTTCCACCGCTGCTATACCGTCGCATCCGGCGGATGGAGCGAGTGCACCAGCGAATTGCAGCGGAGGCTAGCTACGGCAGCCTTCCCCTCGACCTCAACTACGATCCCGTGGAGCTGGAAATGGAGCCGCTGCTGGTGACCGCTCCGCCGATCTCGCCGCGTGGCTGCTGGATTCGGTTGGTGCGGCTGGTGCATCGCCTGGAATGCGACGTGTCCTGCACGATGGGGGTGCTCGTATTTGGCCTGCTAGCCACCTTCCTGTCCACCTACCTGAACATCTTCAGCCTGGCGGATCTGTTCACCAACAACTCGCCCTGTCTGAGCAATCTGACCAAGCACTTTTGACTCGGACACGTTCGATTGCCGCCGTCCTTCGGAGGGTTCAAAAACCTGCTCATCTCCAGTGCAATAGAGCTCGGGCTTAGGTGTTTTGCTTAACACAAACTACAAATTTAATAAATCTATTATATTACACCAAGACACGCACGCGGCTCGAGTGGATGTTTAATTAGTTAAGCTTTATTAAAACATGGCAACAGCGGCAGGCAAGAGTCAAACTATTTGTCCGGGGAATTGCACACGCGCATCATTTATCATCTTCCTCGGCTGCCCAGCAAATGTTTGCCAAATTTATTTAACCATTCGGTAAGCGTTGTATTTGTTGCTTTTTTTTTTTTGTAAATCTTCTTTTTTTTTGCCTTTGTTTTGGTCAGTAATTTGAGACGAGACAAGCGGAGTGGAGCTTCTCCCGGTGGAAAGTAAACAGGCTGATAACGCCTTTCGCGGCTCTCTTCTCTTGGGGTGTATCTGAAATATCTTTGTATCTGTATCTCTGTGTCTATCTATATGGTCGACATGCCGGCGAGGCTTAGCTCAGGGTTTAAATTTAAACTCAACACGACTCTTCTGCGGAGATTCTTGCTTGAAGATTCTTCTTGCGGGGTCCGTACGCAAATTTAATTTATTCTTCGGCAGCTGCTCACCGCTGCTTACCCCGGCCATGCATGGCCTTTTCTATTTCTATTTGCGTATTTCTATATAATATTACCAACCTTATACTTATAGTATACGATTTTTTCCTGGCATTCATTTCCGTCTTCCATAATACGTTTTTAAGCGCGTTCCATGTTCCATTCGGCCGGGAGATGTGATGAGGTGAGTCGAGATGAGATGAGTCAAGGCATTGTGTTGTGTGTTGATAACCTCCCCGAGTCATCTAGCCATCTAGCCGACCAATGCAAAAACCGCAACAACAACAACTTGAATTATTATTTATTTTTTTCCATTCTCGGTGATTATTTATTAAAATTAATACCCAATTGTTTGATAGGAACACAAGCGTCATCAGTCGTCGGAAATCAGAAGTCGGCACCTCCGCCTGCCACCAGTCCCCACCTGCGTCCGCTCACCTGTGGCTCGGATGCTTTTATTGGCTCGTTATTTTCAGTTGGCTCTTTAATGGCCAGGCCCAGGCCCAGGCCCAAAGGTATACGCACTCAGCTCTATTCGCCCTTTTAATTGCGACGAACTTAGGGTTTACTGCCTTTCGGGGTTTTTCTGCTTTTCTTGCTGTTGCTGTTTTTGTTTATTTTTTGTTTGCCACATCTCTCAATATGCAGAAGGTCTCGTTTGGCACGAACTCTGTGTTCCGCGGATGATTCACGCTGGAGGCTAATACAAGTACTTGCCATGCCACTTGGACATGGATCCGTGGAATCCGTGGAACCGTCGGAGCCAGTTGCCAAGTGCAGCATAAGTCGTGCTAATTGATTATATCGCTGGGCCATTGACAAGCGTTTGGCTGCTTTTTAAATTTATTTATTTTTCTGAATTTGCAAATTACTCAAAACATGCATAATTAATAGTTATTAAGTTTTATTGCTCATCGGACTTGGTCCATGGGCGGGGAGGGATCTTGAAAGTTATTCTAAACCGCACCGAATGCTCCACCTCACGGAATGCTGCACCGGTCACACTGGCATTGTATTTGAAGCCAAAAAGTACTTGTCGTTCTTTCAAAATAGTTCCTATTCGGAACAAGGCTCTACTTAATTTATATTTATATTGACCCCATAATGAGCGACGACAATCCGAGCCTGGAGGAGCAGCGCGAGAGGATCGATAACGCCTTGCTGAGTGCCATGGACGACCTGGATCGGGACTACCTACGCGGCCTGCAGATCGAGATGCATGCCTGTGCCACCGCCTGTTGCTCGGACCCGGATGCAAGTGCGGAGGCAGTGCAGCGTTGCGTCGACCGCTGCCAGTTACCCTTGACCCGAGCCCGCTGCTTCGTGCAGCAGGAGCTGTCCGAGTTCGAGAATCGCCTGGAGGGCTGCATGCGTCAGTGTCGCCTCTGTGGAAATGATTCCAACTCCGCCACCGACTTCCACCTGGAACGCTGCTCCATCGACTGTGTGGACAGGCATGTAGCACAGCTGCCGGAGATGTTAAGGGCCATGCGCGCCACCCTGGAAAAGGGTCTATAAGGGGGCTAATAAGTGTTTCAAAGAAAATTTAATGGACTGCAATCTATAGGGAATTTATTCGCATTTTTGTAGATATTTAATTTATAGATTAATTATCTTAACAATAAATAAATAAATAATATAATAGATACATATATTGTTAATTGCTTATCCCCCAAATTTTATTTTAAAGATACTTTCTTTACCATTTTAGGGGGAATTTCTGTCCAGCGTTTATGGCCAATAATTTCTCTTCTTTCGCCCGACTTCTGGACAATTCTCGGCTGATTAAACAGCCATTGAGTACTCGCACTGGGACAGTCGACGACTTGGTGTCGCCATTTCTACCCTTCCCGAGGCGATCGATCCGCGAAGAGCCGTTGCCAATTTGGCTTGCGGCTGACTCGACGGCTGTCAAAAACTGATTATACGGTGGCAATTTTCAAGTGGCCGGCACAAAGGCTTAACCCAGAATTTAATGATGTTTAAATTGCAAGTTCCTTTTGGCACAAAACAAAATTAGAAAAACGAAGAAAAAAACGTAGGAATAAAACGAAAATCGAAAATCAAAAACACACACTGTGGTGTACACAACAAAAGATAAAGCTTTGGGCATAAAATTTCACTTTTCATTTCCTATTGACCCCGATTCCCTGGACGCACTTCTTTCTAATTTTTTTTTTTAGTTTATTTTCTTGGTCCGAACCCCAAAGATCTTGTGAAGTGCCCGCAGTTCTCCGGGCTTTTCGCTCCCTACTCTTCTCCTAATCGAATCTCGGATCTGACGTCCGATCGATCGAACTGTAACGTCTCTCAAATGGCCATTTATGGCCGCGGACGGACGGTCTCTGGCTTTCTGCATCAATTGAATACTCATTAGGCACACTCACACTCACACTCAGACTCGGACTCGCGGATCGCGCGATTCGGTTTCGCGTGGCAAATGATGACTTTTTGATTTCGCTCGGTCAGAATCAGCACAAAGTCTTTTTCAAGTCTTTTTCGGGCTCTTCTCCGAATTTACTTTTTACTTTATTTAAATTTTTGCTCGAAAAGACTGCATTGTTTTGCATGCTGATTTGCCTATCTTACCTGTCCCGGGGCCATCTGAAGGGGTCTGGTCAGTAATGGGAAAGGTATTTCTTAGCTTAGGCCCGGTAAAGAAAAATAGAAAGATTTAAACATATTTTTTGTCATAAAATTTGGCTTAAAACTAACTAATTTTATTATAAAGAGAAATTCTTAATAATATAATGAATTATATTCAATGTAAAGAGACCTACATCTATACCGCTCGGGGGATACATTGGTTGTGCAGCGCATAAACTAATTTCAAAGACGCCTTTTCAAGAAATTAATTAAATAAAACTTAAAGGTAATAACTATCTTAACTATGGCAGTACCAACTCCTTTGTAATTTGTTTTTTAAAACCTTATAAGTTTCTTTAAAATTTAATACAATGATGAGTAAGTTATTGAGAATTTATACTTCTTTGATCTCAAGTAAAAGGTGTTGAAAACCAGTAACCAATTTATATGTTAATACTTTGTTTTGGCTTAAAATTTGACCAATATTTTCTAGTGCGATGCTTCCTGTCAAAAATAACACGTTAATACGCACCGATAACTTGTTTTTGTTTATAACATTAACAGAACGATGAAGAGCGGTGGTAAATAAACAATAAACGCATTTTTACATAATAAATGAAATAATATGCTAAGGCGTTAATAATATTGTACAAAAATAAATCGATGACGCTATAAATGATTAACTCTTAGACAATACAAATTGTTTGCTAATAGACGTAGACGTAGCCGTCGCTGGGGCCTCAGACAGAGACGAGTCTATCTAGGGGCTCTCTGCGAGATTCACATCGCTTTATTCACATAAATTATAATATTTGGCGAGCTGAAAAACGTGAGTTGTGGTAGCAACAACAATCGAGACTCGATAATAAGCAAATATATTATAATTATACACAAGTTCAATAAATGTACAGCCAAGGACGTTGAAGGCCATTCAACGAGTGTTTTGGGGGTTGTACTCACTCCCCATTCCCCCAGCCCGCCTTAGCCACCTGCTCCTCCGCCTTGGAGCTTCCTAAAGCTCATCGACATGCTAATCAAGCCGCACAAGCATTAAGTCAGATTGATGCTGGCCCATAAATATGGATGCTGCGGGGTGGATGCGGGAATGGGTGGCTTTGAGGCCGAGAGGCAGCAAGGCCGCTCAGCCGAACTGTAAATAGCTTGCAGCTCATTACCATTAGTTGCCTGCCTGTTGCTCCGACGTTCCTGGCCACGAGTGCATCCTCTCGGTTTATTGTCTAAAAATAAACGCCGGCAGGCAACGCAACTTGGCTTAGTTCGATTCCGCTGGGGCCAAGAGCAGGAATCTTGGCCAGAACCCCTGAGCCAAAGCCGCGTCTTCCTGCTTGGCGTTCGTGTGTTTTATTATTATTAATTAGTATGGCTCGCAGGATGGACGGGGCCGGCAGAGGAGAGTTCTGACAGGAATGTGGCACTACAAGAAAAATATCTTTAATTAACTTTAAGCTTTCAAAGTACTTTGATTAACAAAATAATAGCAATACATCTTTCCTGACGTTATCTTTTGTGTCTTATATCAATGCATTTCTTAAGTATTAATATACTAATTTTATTAACTTAAAAAATACCCTTAATTCTCTTATAGTTTTTTTCTAGGTCCTATTTTTCTTGCTCAGTGTGAGTGCATAAGGCCATATCCCTGGCATGGGGTGTTGGCACTTTGGCGCCTCTCATCAGGGCTTCCAGACATCGCCTAGATGCAGCTGCCTCATCCTCATCCTTACTCCCAGAGTTTGGCCAAAGACAGTCACCAATTAATTGGCATTGGGCTGCCCACCATATCCCCGATCCCCCCAAAAGCGAACCCAACCCAAACCCCATTCCGGAGACCATTCCAAAACCCCGAGCAGGAGGAACTTTAATGGCAACGCTTAGGAGATGCTATAAATAAAACCACCAGTTTCTGCCGGCTAGCAGTGGCCACTTGGTACCTCATTTCCATTGTCAATCCGGCGGCTGTGGACTTGTGGGCACTGCGGAGCACTTTCCACCACCGGCACGGCACCAACGCTGCGCTCATTAAAGGGCCAGCGGACAGCGTTGACTTTTTTATTGATGCAATCAAAATGCGGCAAGAACTTAAAACTGAAAACAAAAACCAGGGCCTTTTAAGTGTCTTCAAAATGCAGCCAGCAAGCCAGCCAGCCAGCGGCAATTCCTCAATTCTCATTACCCGGGCCAGCCATGCCCTTCTAGGAATTGGCGAAAAACCCAAAATGGTATGGCCTCCAGAGCAGCCAATGACCTATTTCAAGAGCTTTAAGCAAGAGAAGAAAATGGGGAAGATTTACTTAAAAAAGATGAACATATTTTAATAGTACCAAGCCTTCTTTTGCATTGACTATGTTTCTAAGTGAAACTTGAAATTAATGCTCTTAGTTCTTTATAAACTAATTTTAATTTTAATATAATATATAAGAACAAAGACACATCAGTCACAAAAACAGATAAATTGACAGCACTGATGGCCTCATACAGGGACCTCTTCAGCACCAATAAAACTGGACAGGAGTGGATTGGATCCTAACTAATCAAAGGCCGAATGGATCTGTTAATAAAAAATGCGGGGAACACCAATTCGTAAGCTTAAGTGGCTAAGTAACGATGAGATATCGCTGTGACCCCACTGCAGGATCGTGACTATTTACCACTCTCAGTCCAAACGATATGGGGAAGATGTGATCATAAAAGCGGATCGGATCTAAAGCTTCCATTCTCAAAGTTTCAATAAAAAGCCGAGCAGTGGGCCTATCCCAATACGAGAGAGAGAGAGAGACTTTAGTGCCCGGCTACCCAGATTTATTGTCCCCAGTTTAGTCGGTGATTTATTTTAATATCTAAGCAGCTGCCATTATGCGTACACCGCCCCCCAGCTGAGGCTGCACGAAGAACTAAAATGGAATGGAAATAGAATCCGAGCTAGAATTATAGTTGGAGATGGAATTGAAAGAAAGAGTGGAGCTGGGGAGAATAGAACTGAGCACTTGACGCAAGTTTAACTGCCGCTACTTCATTTCGGGTTGAATAAAACAATAAACAGAGGCGACCAGGCACACCGGGACTGGGACCCTAAATTAAGCAGATTATTCATAACTTTTATAGTGCTGGTGGTCGGTCGGGAGAGGTCTTCAGTCCCCTCGCAGATGATTAGATAAAAGTGCAGAGAGGGAAATGACCCAACACATCTATTTATATTTTTAAAATATATTTTTGGCAAACTGAAATCTAAAACTGATTGTCCTAATTGTTCGAAAGCCTTTAAAAATAGTTTTAATTATATACATAATTGCTATTCTGCCTTGAACATAAGTTCAAGACATTTTTCTTTCTTAATTTTTATCGAGTCTGCAATAGGCTCTATCCTTCTTTTTCTTTATTTTTAATTCTTCCTAATAAAATAATAAAATACCTATTTTTTTCTAAGTGACGGACACCGCACGTTGACCGCGACGAACGACCCACAGCTTGGACACACAAAGATCTCTCCAAAGGGGTGGGGATTGCTCGTGAAAAAAAAGTGGCCAAGTGAAAGAGATGAGTGACCAAGTGGCAGGGGGTTAGTGGCCCGCTCACGTAACCGGGAGTTCTCAGCACTGGAATTATAATTAAACGCGGAGGAGACACCGGAGGAGACACCAGCGGCCGGTCCATGGGTCCATGGCAGAATTAGAGTTATGTTTCCTTAATGAGTCGCCGGAGTGACCGCTAAGCATCTTTCAATAGGGCCTGAGAACTGAGATCTGGAGTTCACTGAACTTTTTGGCAAGATCGCTGCTCTCCCAGTTACCCGGCCACTTTCCCAATCCGAGTTCCAGACGAAGACCCAATCCCAGGTCGAAAACCAATCCAATGCACAGAACAGAACACTCGACGCGGCGATAACGCCTCTAACTGTAAAAATATTTACTGATTTCAGTGTTTTGCTTTGTTTTACGCCCCTCACACCCGTCCCAGCCTATTCTGCGGGGCTTGTTCAGCGCTGTTTGGGTCAGAAATTTGCATAAATTTTGATTTTACATTTGGAAATGCTGTGCGAATTGCCAATGATGCTTCTGATGCTGCTGTTTTGGGGCTGGCCGATGGAGTGTTTACATAACACCAAAAGCCCGTTCCCATCAATGAACCGTAAGGCAAACAGCCCGGGGTTCCCTAAGAAAATAAAAAAATTCATAAAAATATCTAATTCAAGTGCACAGAGAAGAAATGGGATCTTATTGAGTAATTTGAATTGCCGACAAATTAACAATTTAAATAATTGAAGGTTTCATTTTATATCATTTCTTATCATTTTTGCGATTAAGAGAAAATGGTCACACTTGTTTTGCAGCATTGCAGTGTCATATCGTCATATATATTATTTTTAAGTAAAGTTTATTCTATTAACATCAAGAATGAAAAGTTAAAATAAACAATTGAACTTAGAAAAGAAAATATGATTTTTTTAATTTACTTATATTTGGATTATTACTCAAAAAATCTTTAAAATTATGAAGTATTCGATATTAAATATGTTTTATTATGATCGTAATCATTAAACATTATGCCAAGAGTGTGATTTGTAAAAAAAAAACTTCGACCCATGAGATATGACATCGATGATCAACCTAATTTACTTCTATTTTCTTGGGACTTAGTCAATCTATCATCTCTGGGGATCTCCTGCTGTCTGCCTACAAATTTGCATTAGATTCGACGGTGGAAGTTAATCAAAGGTGGCAGTGGCACAGCTAGCTCCTCCAGCTCAATTAGTGATAGACAGTCTGACACATATACTCAACGGGCCACAGAGAGCGAGAGAGATATGTATGCTCTCATCGGAACCTTTACCTATTTAGGTCGCTCGGGCGTCTGCGTGAGCCATTTGTGTGCCAATTGCCAAATGGCCAAAATAGCTTTGAGAATTTCCCCGTGGGGCCATAAATCAGGCGAGAGTGCCTCGAATTCGACGGCGACTGCCCGCCGTAATTGTCGCATTAGAAACGCCAGCAAAACGCGCGAATAAATCAACTAAACCCAGAAAACAACAGAGAACACCCAACCCCAACTTCTATATAGTACATACGCCCACCGTACGTGGCTTCTGTGGGGCTATAGTGCGACGATGCCTTTCAAGTATCGCACTACCGTGCTACGAGAATCGTACTACCGGTCTGGCGCTTTACATTTACATTAGCACCTATCCATGCACTGGGCGAAAAAAGTAAAAAATATTTTGATTTTTAAGTTTTAGGAGTATCATAATCTGGGGACTAAAGTATGGCTTTAATGAGAAATTGTTCAAAAATCTTTAATAAAATAAACAAAGCCAAGATCTAATGAGTGTCATTGTTAATATTGTAGCAAGAATATTAAAATCTTAAGATGGAGTCACTTTAAGGAGTCATCAGCTTAGGAAAATATTTAAAATAATGTGCATGTTACATAGTCATGGATCATTCATTATTATGCATTAGTGCTGTTTCTGATTTTGCTATTTATCTGCATAAAAAATAAAAAAATGCCCGAATTTGAGATCTTTTTGGGATCCTCTTATAGTAGGTATGTAAATTCAATAAGACTTAAAAATATGTAAACTTCGGCTTTCCGAAGTTAGCTTCCTTGCTTTTATTAACCCATTTTGTTACCAAGGCTTGTGTTTCGTTTATTTTTTTTTCACTGTAGGTTCTGCTTTTGTTTTTACGGCCTTTTGCGGGATTTTCGTTTTTTTTCGTAGCGAAACGAGCATAAATGCCAGAGCAGTCACGCCCATTTTCATTTGGCATAATTTGTCGCCCATTTGCGGCAGTCTCGTAAATTAGCGGGAGCTGCGCGTGCGCGAATGTCGCTGTCATGCTATGAAAATATCTTTACGAAAGCGTATGTGTATCTCTCGGCGACTCGTGGGTGTCGTAGGTGTAGCCGCTCCAGGGTGCGACCCAGCCAGGTGACTGCACTTCCGACTTCCGCCTCGGACCACCACTCACTAAACATCATCGTTACACGGCCAATTCGGGGGAAGCAATTAGCAGCGCCTCCAATCGAATCGAACCGAACGATCTACCATCGACCATCGGCGGCTAAATAAACCCGACTCAATGCAAAGCAAATATGTGTGTGCGCGGACAAATTGCTTCGACAAGTATTTAAGTCTAATTGAATTTGACGATTTTCAGCCGGGCCGGGGCTTTTGTTATGCCGTCGAATTGCCTTCTGCCAAAACGCTCCAAGGCTGCCTTTGGCCAGGTCGCGCGATCCGAGATCCGAGATCTTCGATCATCGGAGCCTGGCCTGGTCTCTTGGAGCTCAGTCTGCGTCTGCGTCGCGTAGATAATCATCACGACGACGACGCAGCTCACAGAGCCAAGACAATTAGTCAAAACAATATTCCGTAGAGTCATACTCATGTATGTGCGATTATGGCAATCTGAGCAAATCTTCTTTGGCATCGGCGGCCTTAGAGTTCTGCTCGAATTCGATTATGCAACCACAGGTGCACAGAAAGAAAAATAGGAGTTTGTTTGAAAAAATCTTTTAAAATGTTTACTAAATAATAACAATAAGTATGTACAAAAGCAGGTTAAAGCAGGACATTATAGGTGTCTCACATAAATCAATGAGAGCGATGTTGGACAAGTACATTAAATTGGTGTTACCGTACTCACAGGGCTCTAATAAATTAAACACGTGTGTCTAGTGTGTAAATAGGTAAATTCCATAAATTAAATTACAGAAAAAATCCTTTTCAAGCTCAAGGTTCGTCAAAACTCCTTTTAATGAAAGTTTTGCTACAGTGTCATAGCAAAATAATAAATTAAATACAGTTTTGTGTAAAAGTATACTTTCAAATTGTTAAATAAAGCATAGAAATCCTTGCAAAACCATACATATAGTTGTGTCTTTCAAGGTTCTAATAAAAACCCTTAAAAATATAAAATTGTACTACAGTGTCATAGCACATTCATGTGTTAAGCAGTTCTAAAATATTAAAAATTGTATAAGCGAGTGTCAGCAAGAGACTAAAAAGCATGCTTAACTATGATTTATTGCAAATAAAGTTTGAGGCAGCACTTTTTCCCTGTGTACTCATGCAGCACGAAGAGGTTAAGGCGCTTTCGTCTGGATATTTCCGTTTTGCCAGCAAGACGCCACTAGAATCGGAATCCGATCCAATCGGAATCCGCTTTAGTGATTCACAGAGCGATTACACGGCACTCGAGTGGTCTTAGATTCTCATTCGCAATGAGAGTTCGCCCGAATCTATCGGCTTGGGAACAGAAAAAGAGACAGCTCTGGGCCTGGTCCAGTGGCTTTAATAAATCCACGTCCGGCTATGCCCAACATAATCAGTGAATTAGAATATCAATGGGACACGCAGGCTCTTTCTCCTAATGGGATCATAAATCTCCCCAGAATGATGAGTGTGCTTTAGTCTATCTATTGTGCGATCAAGAATGTCGATTGGGATCTGAACAAACAGCAGATATTCGCAGAGTTAGAATATATTAAGTGCCATTTTCATTGGCAGTAGCGTATTTAAGATTCTTTACAGCCAGCGAATTTTCTTATTTCTTTTATGTTTGCCTTATTATTAATATGAGTAAGAGTTGTGCCTTTTTTTTGTTTCGTGCCTTCTTTTTTTCTGGCTGATTTAGAGTTCTAACTTGGCTAAAACCAAACCAGTTTTCATTTCCAACTTATTTTCGTTTGTTTCGCATCAGTCGCTACCATGGCATTTAGGTATTTTTTATTATTTCTTTGCCATCTCTCTAAGGTCTATTTCAAGGTTCAACGTCCGCATCTCGTGAGTGAGTGCCTAATGGACACGCCGGGGTCTTCAACTGGAGCCCCTTTTCCTCCTTTCGATGTCATTAAAGGCTTAAGGAATCTGAAGCCTCGCAAAGTGCAGCACTTTTTTGATCCAGCAGCCGCGTCATCCTTCCACTCGGAGCCCCAAATCCGCCTCGAATGCATCTGCTGTCATCTGTCCCGGTTGATGGGTCTTCTCCAGTGTCAGGGTCACTCGAAAACCATAAGAAAAGCTCGAAAGGGGAAAGAGAGGAGGTGAAACCCGGCCGGACAAGAGTCAACAACATTTGACAGCCGCTAATTGGCCAAAACACATGACGGACAACCTGCCGTACCAAGTCACCCACGTTGGCTCACGCCTCAATTATTAATGGCTTTTTTCTATTGACATGAATTTTACGCACGCAGCCGTAAATACAAAAATATCCAAAAATATACAAATACAAAAAATCCCTGCCCCAACGGCTTTCAAGGCCAATTGCATTAATTTCATAATAATCGCGTTAGTTTGTTTTTACCTGGAAGCCGTGCTCCGTTTGCGGTGCATTGTGTCCGTTTTGTCAATTCGCTCACGCCTTGCCTCGCCTCGCCACGCCTCGCCTTGCCCCGCCAGAATGGGCGCTGTCCGAAAATAGTTTTGAGTCGCGGCAACTCTCGGCTGCCATTCACTTTTCACCCAAACCCAGACGAACCGACTTTCAAACGATCGTAAAAATCGAATCCAGGCCCCCAACAAGACCCCCATACACTTACTGTAATTTTTTTCGGGAAAGAAGAGTTCGAGCCCAGGCCCGTTTGCCCTACTAATGATGGAATCGTATGCAAAACGCCGTAGATCTTTTTTGGAAATTTTCGGGAAAAAGTATATTTTGTTTAGGTAAAGTAAAGGTGTTGTTTGTAATATAACTTCATTTAAGAATATGTATTAATATGAAGTTATCTTTCACTTATCAATTTATCAAGAAAAGTTATAGTTTTAGGAATATATGCTTGATATCATATTACAAGTGAAGTTTTCCTTATTATTAATTCCGTGTTAATAGTAAAAGTAACATTTTCATAGGACGACTTTTGGCAGATACTTAATTATTAAATTTATTATTAAAGGATATTTTTCAAAAATATTACCAGACTGTAAATAAATGTATAAAATAAATAAATAATATTAGAAGCCACTAATTTTTGACCATTAATTTTTGACTTTAAATTATTTAAGCTTAAATACTTTTAGGTTATTTAGTTTGATGCATGTTCTTTGCTAATTATTATAACATATGTATATTTAAGGTATAGATTAATATAAAAATATTTTAAAATCTGTATATTCGTAAATGTGTGAGAATAAATGAAGAAATTTAACAACTTAATTTTATTAATTATATATTCTTTATTCATCACTTAAGAAAGATCCTCCCTCATCTCCCAATAAATGGGTCTTAAAATATATTTCCCATAATATAATAGCAAAAGAGCAAAGCTAATTATTTTCCCAAGTGTACAACACCGCTTCGTCCCACTCCCTCTCCCACTCTCACCCCTCTCCACTTCGATCCCTGGCTCTTGGCGAACAAGTTGAAGTGTAACGGTACTTTTGTTACCATGCGCCAAGCAATTTGTTATTTGTATTTGCTCTAATTTGTATGTTTCGACTTGTGTTCCGGACTGCGGACCGCGAGCAAGGGGCAGGGGACGGAGGAGGAGCGCTCTCAGCTGACATTTTTGCTTGTGCACAAAGCAAATACCAAGCTGTGCCCGGCATGGCTAATTAGAACGCGGCTAAGAGAGTACCTAGGCGGCGGCAGTCGCTCACAGTCGCCGCCACACATGCGCGCGCAACCGCCAGATACATTTGTATCTTGTAGTATCGCGGGCTGACTTTTGTTTGACCCACGCGCAGCAGGAGGTACTTAGCAGCACTGCAGAAAACAGCTAATCAAGGAAGATAAATACTTGATTTTCTTCAAGAAAATAATAAAAGCCATTCCTGAGATTCAGATGGACATTAACTGGATTAAAATTAAGGCTTTAAGTGGGAATTTATTTATTTTAAATTACTACAGTTGATAAAATAATCATAGGCTTAGATAAGAAGGCATCAGTCATCGCAGAAATAAGCCTCTACTAAAAATACTGTATTTTGTAGACTGAAACGTTAAAAATGCATCGTTGATATTGTATTTCTTTGATTAAAAATATATATAAATAACCCAAGATGAATGCTGTACTCCCCAGACTGATCTGAACAGGATTTCCAATTTAATTAAGCTTAAAATCTATTTTCCTGTGTATGAACCTAGAATCTCTGTTGGTTTTTGCGTTGACTCTTTAACTGTTGCGAATCTATTTGCGAAATATTTTCGCGCCAAGCTTGACAAGATTTGTCGCCTCCCCCGCGTCAACTAGGAGACGCGGCAAAAACCAAACCAAAAAGCCAACCATTTGTCGGGCTTAAAGTGACAGAGACACGTTTACCAATTGGGCGTCGTGCCTGGAGTGAACCCATTTCGTGGCTTTGTTCTGTTCGGCTCTGAGCTGTGCAGCGGGAAACTGGGTCGTCCCACAGTCCGGCGGTCCGCCACTTACAACACCTGGCGGAGACGGGACGCTTAATTAACCCAGAGTCGCATAAAATGATGCGTGTCGTGGTCACTTTAGCTCGGAGCGCATCATCTTCCGCAAATGAAATTCCCCCGAACGAGATCCAGCTAGCCAGAGAACAGACAACAGATCCGAATCGAGCCGGGGGCATTTATTATTATTTATTTTTAGTGCCTGTCTGACGTAGACGAATTGCATCCAACGTTCCACGCAGATGAGGGCGTAACTGCGCCAGTAGACGAGGTTCTTGGAGCAATTAAAAAATAACCCGAGACTCATCGTTTTGTTTTGGTTTCCCCGGGGGAGCTTGCATGGAGAATGGCCGGGGTAGATCGCTGGATTTTGTCAAAGATGTTATGATTCAATTTATATTTATGGCAGCCATTTATATTCTAATTTTGCTCGGCTGTCTGGGGTTGATTATTCGTGGTCGTGGTTCTGGGCAACTTTCCAGAAATTTCTCCTAAGATTCATGGAGATAAATGGGGAATTCTGTATTAAGTTTAGAGGTGCGAAGTTGTATTTACATCTGTGAAAAATTCAAGAATAATTGGCATAAAGTGTGGTTGTATTCACTCACCTGGCTGACGATCGTTTCTCATCGGAAACGCCAGAGATCTTGGCCAGCGGCTAAAAGCCATTTTAAAGCATCTCCTCCCTTCCCTTTTAGCCTTTGATATCAGCTCATGGGCGGAGATTTTTAGGATCCTTCCCATCTGGGGTCTCCGGGGCTTTTAGAAATATCTTATATATTCTTGGCAGCCCATAAAAAGTGCAATAAATTTGGCTTTAAGCTTCGCATTAGCACCACTAATTGGACGCTGAATTCATTTTATTCTTTCGCCAAAAACCGATGCTGGAACTTTCTCAATTCTCTTTGCCATTTTTCTATTTGCGTATTTCTGGTAATTTCAACTAACTGTCGGAATTTATTGCTTTCTTTGTCTGCGAATGAGTTATTAAAACGTAATTAATGGCATTTTAAATTAATTAATTCGGCATATTTATAAAACAATTAATGAAGTTCGCAGAGCAGTCACTCAGTCAGTCTGCCATTCAGGCGAATCATTAGTCGCAAAGTTTGAGAAAAATATCCACAAAAATCCGCAAAACCCAAAAATGGCTAGCTAGGAATTGGCGTGCGTTGAAAGTTATTTCTGATTGATGACAAAATATCGAAAACAGAAGAAATTAATGAATTCCTTGTAAGCCGTTCCGTTCAGAGACAAGAACAAGAACTCCGTCAGAGACAAAGCCCCGCAGAATCTTGTTTTCAGCCTCCATTTATCAGATGCTTATGAAGATATTTGTTTGCCAAGTTGCTTAATTGCTATTATGTTTACTCCGCGTCTTAAAAAATTAACCATTGCCGCCGCGCCGAGCTGACTTGACCGGGGATTTGCATAGATCATAGCTCAGGTCGTCGCTAGTCGCGTGAGTCAGCGGAACTCAACCTGCTACGTATTTTTCCCAGTCCCCCACCGAGTCGCACAAGACTATTTATAAACTGATTACAAAATTAATTTGCATTACAAAACGCCGCTGTCCGCTGGCATTTCTGGGCGACATTTCTAGATCGCTGGCACGCCCCAAAAATAATAAAAAAAATTGGAAAAACAACGGAGAGCAAGTCGTTGACTTGATGGAGCACCGTTTTGCCGATTCTTATCCGCGATAGAAGCCCCAGTTTTAAAATGAAATACCCACCAATGGGTCGGGTTGGGAACGATTCCCTGATAATCGCAACCGGACGGGCTAACGACCTGGGCTTTGGGAACTTTTTAGCCCCATGTGCCGCAAATAGCTCTTCATATTTGAGGCGCTCGACCAAGTCCACTAAAGATGCAATAAAATACCCATCAAGTTCGCTGTCTAAGTCTTTTGTTTGCAGAAAAATTTTACAGCCAAATGGGGCTTAAAGTAGCTGCGGTAGGTTCTCTTTTGGTATTTATCAAGTTACTTAATGACAAGTATAATATCTTGGAGGTCTTACAAATATTATAAACTATAAGAAACTATTTTTACCTATAAAATCTATTGTAGAATCGAATTGGCCAGGTAAGTATTTTAGTTTTAATTAAAATAAAACTTAATTTATCAGTTTTACGGGCTTTCCAATAAGAGAAAGAAATTGTTCACCAAATAGTAAGCTTAATGAATGCTGGAACTTATTTTAGGGATCTTTGGAGCGGGCGAACCACCTTCTGAATAAAGGGTTGGCATCTTTGGCAGCCATAAATAGCTGTTCATATTTAATGCGATTTACCAGATTTGCCAGTCAAAGTGAGTCACAAAAGTTGCAATAAAAAACCCATCAAGTTCGTGTTCTAAGTCTTTTGTTTCAAACGAACCTTTTTTTACAGCCCCGGTGGGGCACTTAACACCCCAGAATAACCATCAAACGGCACCCTTAATCCACTGATCATACTTTTAGTACCAATAAAACCGAATTTACAACGAACAACAAAAGTTAAGTCCAAGCAATGCCTTAAAAATGTCACCGAATTATATGGATGATGACGCCGCTACTGCCAATTCGGTGGACGGTGGACGTTGGGTTAACGAACTGACCGACCGACCGATCTCCGTGTTAATTAATGAATGCATAAAATTGCCCGCCAAACAAGCCGAAAACATATTCACAACATTGCCCACATTGATAAGGGTCACAAATTAAATGACCCGTCTGAGACACACGGAGAAAAAAGGTGTAGAAAGTATTTAAAATTGATTAAGGAGTTTAAATTATTACAAAATACTTAAAAAAATATGGGAAAGTGTGTCTTAAAGACAAAATTGTAGTTCTGGTTATATTTTATTTAAGAATACGTTAAATTAAGTTCTTTAAGAACATCCATCCTCTTATTTATTATATAAAATGTTGCATCCAAAAATTCAGACTTAAGAATAAACTTCCTTAGGAAATTTAAATTAAAAATCGTATAAATTGTTTAAAAATTTCTCAAATAAAATTTTTTTTGTGTCCGACTACGGGAGATACCCGAACACAGACTCCGACATTTCTGGTGGATGTATAGCAAGTGTTGTCGCCTGCCTCGCGCCGATTCAGATGCTAATCGCGTGAAATTTATCAAAACGGAGTATATTTGCATACATTTCAATCCGTAATCCGTTTGTGCCGGCCGTTTATGCTGCCCCGAGTGATTCGTTTGGCCAAACCGAATTGAGTTTTTCAATTTAAATAAAATGCGATTGAGATAAATTAGATAGCCGGGCCGAGGCTTTGTCTGCTTTCGGCAGCGGCGTGAAAGCTTCTCCAATGGGCAAGTCAACATACATATTTTAGCCGAAAAATCAAAAGCCTTTCATTTCTAGCCCGCTTTGCTATTTGCTATTCACGATTCGCGATTCTCGATTCGCAGTGTTTTGTCAGTAAGAATTGGGCGCAGTGCTCGCGAACAATTGCAGAGCTAAAAGGCTTATGGACTTAGTGGACAACGCAATGGGGCAGCGGATGCGTGGAAAGCGGCCTTAGCCGCTTTCGCTGAAGGTCGTCTTTCTTTTGTCCATTGGATCGGCCATGGAGAATGACCAAATCGCCTAAACGATCGAATACAGTAGAATGCGATATCTCGAGGCAATTGTCCGGCGAACGCCAAAAGAATCCAAACAAATGGCGGTAGAATTTTTGATTTCGTGCACTCCAATTAACCGATCGTTTTCGCAATTAACCCGCCGCTAACGGTTGCCTGACTTTTTACCGATTAATAATCAGTCCCAGTTGCAGAACGATGTGGATGTATGATAGAAATCTACAAGCAGGGTTTGAGAGATTTGGAAAGATTATTTGTCTCACTTAAGAGTCACATATCTTATATATCACATATTATCAGATACATTTTAGAACTCTTAGATCTTTTCAATTACCAGTAGATCAACCATAGTTCGTTCCGTGATGTTGTACTTGACTAGCTGAATATGTTACCTCCCATAACTCGCCACTGCATTAGCTCACCTTGTAAACGTAATTCGTTGACTGATCATGATGGGTACACACATTCGGAAGCCGGATTGTTAAACAATATAATGTTGATTGATTAACGGCCAAATTTGCGATTCAAATTCGCGATCGCGATCGCCAATTTGGCATCTCACGCACGCCTAATGAATGAACGGGGGCTGCCGAAAAATCAGTGGACCAACTTGAGCAGATTAGTGTTTGGGGGATTGTGCAACCTGCCGGCTGGCCAAAACACGCAACGTGCCCCGGCCCGATAATCTGGGATTTTCATTAGTTATCTCTCTCAGGAGCTGCTGGAGCAATTGAACCCAGCCGGCCGTTCGATATTTCGGCCATTTGCTGACCCATTTGCAGAGTGCACGCGAGGAATGGATGAGCGTCTGACTCTTCACTTCGGCGGCGGCAACGGCGGCGGTGGCGGCGTCAAGTGTTTGGCTTTTGTGGCTTTTGGCTTGTCGATTGTGTGTGGAAGCGGCGGCATTCGCAAACAGCTAACACAACATTGTTGTGGCCAAAAGCCAACTGGTCATTCGAGTGGCGCTTAGGCGCTTTTTGGCTTGCTTTCTGTGTCAATTGTTTTCGCCTCTCGACTTGCCCCGCGGGCGTAGCAGGGAACGCGCTCGGGAATGAGTATGGGAATGGGTCTGTGGCTGGGATCGGGTCTGTAACTGGTAACTGATGACTGGCGACTGGAATCTGGGCAAATGAGACAATTTAAATGCAAACAGACGACGGGCGAAAAATCAGCAAACTCAATTAACAGTTCAACAACAATTGGCCGCCTAATAGTATCACGCTTTTGCTATTTTCATTCTAATACACTGAAGGAAAAAATGTATATAAGAAGATTCAAGATACTAAACTCAAAATTAATTAATTACAAATAAAATGCAGTATATAAATACATTGGAAATTATAAATAGGAAGGTTTTCCTTAATTGGTTTTGTAATTTTCGAATAAATGTTTTACTGTGCCGCATTCGGTGCGATTAAGCCTAAGTAACTGGGCCGCCCTCTTGCTGTCTTGTACCAACAAAGAACTTGTGAAAATATGTTAAATTAATTCAAGTTAATAGATTAACAAGCATTCGCCTTAACTGCACATTTTTTCTTTAATAGGTAAAATTAATTTTAATGAATCTTCCGATAGGAATAATGTTAAACATCAAACTAACATCCAACTGAACTTTTTTTCTGTGCAGCAATTGACCGCCTAATTGAATCACGCTTTTGCTATTTTCAGACCGCCAATAAAACAGCAGGTTCAGTGAGTTCCATCATTAATTACCGCACTGACTGGCGGATGTAGTAAGTTATCTCTGGTACCTTTGCTCCCGCCTCATGAATGGGATTGGAAAGGGAATGGAACGGGATGGGTGCCGATGATCGCCGGCTGAGTGATTCAGATGCGGCGCATCTGCTATTTATAAACATGAGTCCAGCACTCGACGTACTATGTGTATCCAGTTATTTTTCGTTATCTAAAGTGCAGACAGCATTCTCAAATCGAAGTAATTGCGCATGACCAACAGGTTGCTCTCCTAATACTTCCGCCGGGCCCAGAGCCTGCCATCAATTTTCGCGGTTTCTCCGCTACAGCCGCCTGCGGATCTTCTGGGCCCGGGTGAATCTCTGAATCAGATGCGGAACTCGAGGACGGCGGATGGCAGGTGATGGCTACATGGAGCAGGGGGAACCAACCAGTGAGGCAACATTTTCGCTACTAAGGCTAGTGGCTATTTTTAGCCTTAGTTGCATTTATTAAAATGGCAAATTATGTTGCCCAGCCAGGATTTTGCAGTAAGAAAAATGTGGGTCTAAAAATGTATTAATAGAAGTCTCTTTTTTGGTAGAAGGAATACTATAAACTGCCTTATCCTCACATACTTAATATAAAATGTATTGAAAACTTAAGATTTTCCGTTTGTAGATGTCTTATAATATTTTCCTATTATAAAATTGTTATGAAAATAATCATACATTTAAAACAATGATACTACCATCACTAAAAAAATATTGCAATAACTGGCTGTTTATTAAAATGGAAATTTTATGGCTGATTGTTAACTAAAATGACATAAAAGCATGTATGCAAATGATGCTTCTAGAAATATATGTTCTTAGAGTCAACTTATGCTAACTAACTAGGGTTTAATAGGGATCAAAAGGCTTAATAAATCAACAATATTCCTACTATGAATATCTTTTTTTTTTTTGTAAAAATTTAACCTTATCAGGCAGAAGTTTTTTTTAAAATTGACATCTACTTAAATAACATTTTATTTAGGTCTCAAGTTCGTTAAGGGTTAAAAGTCCTCTCCTATAATAATTTTTAAAATAATTTCCATTAATTTTAAACAGATTTTCCAGTGCACTTCCCTCTTGGCAAGAGTCTCCCTGCATCTGTTTACTTTTGCCACATTTTTTAATGCGCTTTTGATCGCCCCTCGCTGCTGGCAACTCTGGCTCCAATCCGATGGCTTATTACATCATATTGGGATCGGGATGGCCATGGCCATGGCCCTGTCCTCCACTCCACTCCACTCCGAGCCATTCTGTTCTGTGTTCTGGCCAAACTCTGATGCAATTCGCGAAACTTGTCTTACCGGCTCAGTTGCCATTCCATTGCACGATATGCATTCGATACGCGAGCGCCACAATTGAAAGCCTCAGTGTCAATGTCACCAAGTCCACTTCCTAGACCAGAACCGGAGGCGGAGAACTGAGAACTGAACGACCAGGTTCCAGGTCCCTCTCGGGTTTGGGGGCTTGGATTTTGCGTGTTTGTAACTTAAGCGGCTGTGTCATTTAGTTGTTGATAAGATGTTTCGTTGTTGCTGCACATAAATTAGAAACATCTCGCGGCGTATCTGATAACCAAGGAGCTGGGATCCGGCGAATTGGGGAATCGCGCGGTGTCTCTCGGATCCCGTCGAGAGCTGCTAGCTGCAAGCTGATAGCTGAGAACCGCTGACAGCAACAAGCTGCAAATTTGTTGCCATTCGCAGCCATTTTGATATACGGTCTCTATTTCCTGTTTGCGCTGATGAGCCAGTCCGCTTTATGGCCAGAATAACCTTTCTCCCAACGCGAACTCTCCTCCCAATTTCCCCAACGAATCATCGAATGTGTGCTCGGAATCGAAATCGCAGGGAAAATGCAATTGTGGGAAGCTGGCGACGACGGAAACTTTATGCATATGATTCAAATGACCCAAATTGCATCGCAAACAGCTGCACCGATGGGCGAGAAGCTGTAAAGATGGACATGTGGCCACTCTCACCAAAGGTTATAGCCAACTCTGGGATCGTCGTTAAAAAGTTATACTTCTGACCCAGTTTTGAGTATTTATTTGAAGACAAAAGGAATTTGGGGAATTATCGTAAAAATTATAGGTAACCTTTCCTAATGAGGTGTTTATATTTATTTGTTTAGATTAATTTAATATATTTGTGGGAACTCCACTTCAAAATATGTAAATTAGAAGTAATAGCCTAAAAGAAAGTGATAAAAATTAATTTATTGACCGTAAAAATAACGAAACTTAGCTGCCTTTGATTTGGCAGCAATATAGAGTAGAAAAAAGTAAAACTTGTTAGTTTAGATTCTTAGATTTTATGGAGCAGATCGTGTGTTAAAAAAAATACTATTGTAAGTCTTTAATTTTATTTAAATGTTCTGTTTTTTACTTTTTTTCTATTCCGTAGCTAGTGACCGCACTTCTAAATCCTTGCTCGATCGATATCAACATCTATCGGGCTGCCTTTCTTATCGATTACATGTGCCAGCTTTTAAGTGTAACCTTATTCCTTATATTTAAAATAATATTAACACTATTTATAGATTAAATAATAGTTAAGGTATTTCCTGATCGGTGTAATCTCTTGGCTTAACCTGTGCCACCTTGTTGTTGTTTGAATTTGGCAAACAAAAACCACAGGAACGGGGCGGCGACGGCGACGGCAACCTGTTTGCCGATGAGTTTAGCACATGGCCCAAAGAGAGAAGCGGCCAAGTTCGAGTCGGAGTCGGAGTCAGAGTCACAGCCTTTGGTTTAGCCTCAATAAAAATGCAGTAAATTCCTAGAACAAATGATTAATAAAAACGAACTAACGAAACGCAGTGGGATCTGGGGGCTGCACCCACTGGAATGCTGTGAAAAAAGCGCGTATAAATTTGGAATTTCCCGCGGCAACACTTGTTGTTCTTGTTGCTGCTACTGTTGTTGCTGTCGCTGCTGCAGCAATGGATGTTGCAGTTGCTGTTTGAGTGCAGTGAGAGTCGCTTGTTTGTTCCCGCCTTGTGTTTGTTGGAGAAATCGATTAGAACCAACAACAAACGATGGCGATTGTTGCCGGGTTCTTGTAGTTTTTTAGTTAGAAGCTTGCAGCAAGGAGTTGCTGCCAAGTTGTTGCAAGTGCAGAATCTGCCAAGTCACTGGCGGACTTTGATGCGTAAAGGTGTCAATTTTAGCACGCAGCTGCCAATTCAGAGGATCGCATCGCATCGCATCGCCAACCTCACCCCCTCCTAATTAGCAGACTACGGCCAGGTATTCTTCGCTTCCTCCTCCTGCTGGCAAAGGGGAGTTCCTTCTTCTGGCCACTTTATGTGCAATGTTTGCACATCAATCAAGTGAAATCAAATGGCAAATTTTGGCATTGATTGAAAGCATCGCTTGGGGGCCATCTCCTAGCAATCTTCAGCAATCTTCAGCAATCTTTGCGACGTCAGCACTTAATTGCATGCTTGGCTCAAGGAGAAGGAGATGCTGGCGAAGGAGCTGGGGCGTGTGCCTCTTAATTCGGATGTTATGCAAATTGCACGGCCAACGAGCTGTAATAAACATTATGCGGCATTTGGTTTATTATTTCAAATTAATTGTGCGGCCAAAAACAGGTTCTTCGGTTTTCGCCAGTTTCGTTAATTTAAATAATTATAACTGCGCACTTGCCAAAGAATCATCATTATCGTCCCCCGAAAAATATTATAGGAAAGGGCGTGGCACCATTACTGATCACTGATCAATCACCTTTCACCAATTGCCTTTCGCAGCCCATTAGAATAAGAATGAAGACTTTGCCTCACATCTAATGAACGAAAGTGAAGTGAAAGTCATTTGCATATGCAGAGCCAAAACTCCAAACCAAATACAGAAAACCGAAACTCATGCGGGATGGATTCGGTTTTGATAGCCCGAGATCGTAAACAGAACTACTTTGGCCATTCCACGTTTTAGTGCAGCGAAAGTGAAGACGGTTGGCAAAAAAAATAAATGCAGTGCCAAAAATAGTGGCAAAACCTATAACTCTCCGATTCTAAAATTAAATTAAACAAGAGCGACAGCTTACAAGAGTGCGAAACAGAAAGTAAATCGTAAATCGGAGAAAGTTCCACGCGCTGGCCGCCATCTCTCATTTGTTTATGCCGTAACCCTAGACGCGCTCCATTAATCATTTATCAGAACATCGCCTTAATGACGAGCTGGGCCCAGGTCGAGATGTGAGCTTTGTTTAAACTCCGGGCCCCAAAAAGCTGATGCTGCCGCCGCTGCTGCGCCCATTGCGTGAGAAGAGATCTGGGGATCGGAGTGGGATCTCTTCCCTATAGCCAGCCAGCTGGGGGTACAATGAACCCTTCCCGGCCAAAGAGACAAAAAAACCCGTAAACAGTAAGGCAAGACAATAGAGCAGAAGGAACGACCAAGAAGAATGGCTGAAATGGCAAAAGAATCATTTATATGAGCACACGGAGAGAAATATTGTTACTTGAATTTTAAATAATACATTTATATTACTTAATACTATTTTAATACTACAAAGGTATATAAATAATACTTATCTGCGCTAAGAGTTGAGAAAAACCACTAACGCGACAATCATAAAAGTTCCAGCCAATGTGATATGTTATCGAAATTTCGATTAGGTTCGTATACAAACGATACCCAAAAATACAAACTTTCAATTATATTCGATTTATCATAGTAAGGCTTAATCTGAGCTGTAAGCTTATAGGATATATAATTATAATTAAATACCTTAATATAAACTTAACATATTTAACCTACGACACTTTGGATTTTCTTGCTGTGCAAAAAACCTTGAACCCGTGTCGCCATGCCATGCCATGCCGCTTCTTTCGGTCAGGTAGCCTCGTGTTTATTACTGTTATAAAGCTTCGAAGCACCGAAAACAAAAAAGTGAGTGAATGAAAGTAATGCTGCGCCATTTTGTTTAATCATTTGTTTTTACTTTCTAAATTGGCATTTGCTATACATGCATGCTCTCGAATGCGCTAAAATTCCAGCCACTCTTTGGCTGAACTCTCCTGACCTTCTCGCGGGGCCAAGAAGCCAAGAAACCAAGAAACCTTAGCATGCCACTGCCTGCCACTTCCACTTCCACATCCACATCCACTTCCACCTCGGCTCGTGCCCGTATCAATGAGGTGAATCACACTTTCTCCATGGCCAGCAAGAGAAGCCTCAGCAGCAGCAGCAGCAGCATAACCCGCCTGGTTTGCATAAATTATGTCGCATTCAGAACATTGGAGCGGCAATAATCAAGATAAATGTCGGACACTTTGGTTCTCCAAGGTGCGTTGCAAAAAGATACGAGGCGAAAAAAAAGCACCAGAGAGCACCCAGAACCTTTTCGGATTCCGATTACGGCCCCGATCGACCTGATGATGACTAATGGTCCGACTTGGTGTGGCTGCCACACTCGGGCTTAGTCAGTGGGTTTTTTCACGCCATTCTAGGGTTACTTTAGTGGCTTTTTCTCTGTCATGGTGATCAGTGGGATTTCACGGGGATCACTGCTCCAGTAAAAGAGAGAGAGAGAAAGAGGAAAATGATTTTAATTCGGGTTTATCAGATGGGTCATCATTAGCACAACTGGATCACATAACTTGGCTTTTAATTTGTTTATTCAAATCAGTTTGTAAAAACCTTAAGCATTTGGCTAAATATGTTTTTTTAATTTTTGAAATATTAGTTATATTATTTCTTGTTTAATTTAAGGTAAATAAAGACCTCTTTAGAGGAAAAATAATTTTTAGTTTGTCCTCAGACTTAACTGATGGCTTGTAGTAAGCAAAACCTTTTCAAATATCTTTAACTCTAGTGTTGTAGAATCGTATAATTTATCAGAAATATAATCCCAAGCTTTCTCTGTAACGGGAATAGAGTTTAGCCTAAAATAAAGATTTCTTATAAAACATTTTCAACTTATTTTGTAAGCCCTCCTCCTTGCTTGATTATAATTATTTAAGTTATTCCACCACAGGCCTTAAATGAATAGATTTCTTAAAGTATTCTCTAAATAAATCTTCCCAAAAAGCTAACAAAATTTGCCAAGCTAAGCCTAGACAAATTCGCCACTTGTGGCATTATAAATTTCGCGGGATCTGCTTATCTCAATCTTAGCTCAGAGCTCTAAATTATCATAATATTCTTGATGGCCATTCTTCTTGTCCATTCCCGAGAACACGAAATAAATCTCAGGTAAAACTTTCATTTTAATTAGCCGTCTGGCCTGGGCCTGGGCCGGGGAGTGACTCGGCATCTGTTTATTTATAGAACCTGGCCAGTGCCCGGCTATCTGCACATCATTTAGCCGCCGTTTTGTGTCACTTAGGCAGTGGGCAACTCATAAACCAACTCCCATATGTGGCGGGAGACCCAGCCAGTATCTGTATCTGGCGCGTGTATCTGGGCATCCGTATCTGAGGCGGCGGCATTGTGCTAGGTTAGCTCCATTAGGTTGCCCATATCCCGATGCCAACCCTATGCCGTTCCCGATCCCAATCCCGATCCCGAGAGGGACTCTGACCAAAGCCAAGTCTCGAGGCCATGGCTTTGTCGTGCTCATGTCGCGCAGCAGTTTTCGTTTTCAATGCTGCCTTTGGCCCTAAAGGCGGCCAACAACTCCCAGGATGGCTGGTCAAGAAGGGGCTTGGGTGGTGGGAATGGGTATGGGAGTGGGAACTGCAGATTGGGTTGGGGATGGGGATGGGGAAGGTCCAGGCCAGGGGCAGCCACTATGCTTGGCATGCATTCAACACACGATACTTGGCATTCCAGGCAGTTGCTGTTGCCAGTTGCCAGTTGCCTGCGTGAGTTTGTGTCCAAAGTCTTTTGTTGTGCCATCTTCAGTCGGCCGGCTATCGATCGGCATGATCGTCATCATGGCTGGCTGCCTGGCGAAACACTAGGAAAAAGTATATTTTTGTATAAGGGTAATAATATTTTATATAAGTTGGGACTTAAGTAATTAACTTAAATATTTATCATGATTAATCTTACTTCCTTAAGTTTTATTTATTTTTAGGCTCTCCCCTTAATATTTATTACCTAAAACAGCTCTTCTTTAAGTGTATCTCGCTGGCTAGCTGGTCAATGCTTGGCATGCTATTTTTATTACATTATTCTGCAAAATAGTAACAACACAGATACACACACACACCAGGCCTGGCTAGAGAGGGATCGGGGGAAATATAGTCATGTTGTCAACGCTTTTTGCATTGTTTTTCATGCGCAGTCCATTACATGATTTTATTATGTTCCTGGCATTCGCAGCGTCATGTAGAAAATGTGGACCCCAATGCAGCAGCAACAGCAGCAGCAGTCACTGCAACAGCAGTAAGTTTGCTGCAAGCTGAGCTTTTGTTTTAGTTGCAGCCACTTTTTGCCTGCAACACGCACGCTCTAATGAGCAAAAATCATTTAAGACGCGGCTATTTTTAGTTTGGCATCTTCTATATATAGCGCCCTGCCAGCCTGCCAATGTGGTTTTATGGGGCTCCCAACTGGTTACACGGCTCTGGGTGGATTTGTGGTAATGCGATCGAATGCCCCCAGGAATTTGCCAATTCCATTTGCATTCAATGCTTTTAGTGGCTGCCAATTTGTCTTTATTTAACAGATAGATTGGCGTCTTAATTGAGGGGGGAAATTTGTCTTTTCTTACATTTTAATTAATTTTATCAAGTATTTTTATTGACTTTTTTGAAAGCAGAGTTTTTAAGAATAAATTAGTGAGATTAGAGGGGCTTAAGCCTTAAAGAAAAATAAATACAAACTATGTGCTCAATATAAATATTTCTCTCTTAGTTTATTAGTGAATTTCTTAAGCACTTTAACAAAATTAATATTATAAAATGTATTAGTCTATAAAAGTTATAGTTTACATGAATTATTTTACTTATAAAGTCGCATAAATCATCATCTTGTATAAGAACAGAATGTTATTGATGTAAAATATAAATCTCCATAAGCTCCACCAGTAAAAATAATCTTTAATTATAGTTTTAAGCATCATTTTAATGTAAGACAAATAAATAAATTTAATTAAATTTACTCTCTTTTGAAGTGAACTACCAGGCAGCACTCTTGGCCAAAAGTAACACCAACTTTGGCTGTTTTTCAAGAGTTACGTGGAGAAAGAAGTAAGCCTATCGGTCAAGTACCTAAGCCGGCGTCTGCTTTGGCTAATTGCGCGTGCGCAGCCAACGGAAGCCGCCAAGTTCGTTCCAGCAGCAACATCTACTGCTAGCCAGCAGCAGCAGCAGCAACATCTGAAGCAACATCTGAGGCAGCAGCAGCAACAGCAGCAGCAACATCGTGCTTAAGCAGCTGTGGCGGACATTCTGGCCATGCTAATTAAACGGAATTGGGCAGGGCTCAAGTGGAGTGTGGTGACGTGTGCTGGACTGAACCGCAGAACGGTTCTTAAATCCTAAATCGGTGGCGGCAGAAGAAGCGGCAGAAGCGGCAACATGTTAATTTCAAGTTTGCCGGCAAATTTCGTGGAAGAGTCGGTGTTTGGGAGCAGAAAGGGAAGTGCAGAGAGAAAAATATATAATAATAACAAATATATAAATATATATATGATATATAAGACCAGTTAGATAATTTTGAACTTATGATTTTAATATTTTTAAATTTATTCGAACGATATAATTAATATTATTTCAATAAGCCAAGGAAGCAATAGTATGCAATTTTTAACACCAATACCCAAAGGTTTTCCATCAATTTATTTAATATATTTTTTAGCAAAATTCCAATCATAATATTATCTTAGGTAATTTCTTATTCCTATATATTTTATCTCTGTGTATGCGTTATAGTATGAATTACAACTGATGCGCAAAATTGAAGCCGGCGAACGGGCAACGGACGAATGAGCAAACAAAAGGAACCGTTTGGTTCCTTAACCCCTCGGGACCCCGGAAAGCCCCCCCGCGAACACTCTCCAATGCAAAGATTGCAAGTGTCGTTGCACTTTCGGGGCCCTGAACTTGGATTTTCGGCTGCATATCTAGATGGGGACTGGCAGATGGGACCACGGCGATAAGCTAATGACGGCACTCGGTTAGTCAGCCAGCCGCAGAGCCGGCCGGCCGTCCACTTGGCGAGTGTGTGCTAAAAAGAAGAATCACAATCCGGAGATCCCGAGCGAGCCCTTCTCTGCTCCAAAATCGGAGCGAAGAGGCTTCTGATGAATTGCCATCGGAGCTGCAAATTACGGTTATGCATACGGACGAGGAGTGCTTGTGGGGTGAGTGCCATCGGCAAATACCAGGCGATAAATTGAAATCCAAAGCCGCAGCGCAAACACATCTCGGTCCGGAGTACAGACTATGCTACATACTATCCAGGGCATGGACTCCATCTCCATCTCCATCTCCAGCTGCCCCGCTTGGAAGCTGGAAGTTGGCAAGAAAGTGCTTTCTGCCTTAATGCAGTGCAGTGCTAAATGCTTTTACCAAGGATTTGCAGCTCAAATCCAAGCGGGTTTCAGTCTCCCCGGTCTCCCGGTCTCCGGTCGCGGTATTCACTCAACAACACTTGAGAAAATATTTACCAAGAAATGTGGGTTGTTTGGGAAATATATATATCAAGTATTTATTGGTTGAATATTGTTCTCATTCTTAGGAAAGTAATTATTAAGGGCAGCTTTCAAATTGAGGAGTTTCTGGTTAGAGTATTTTTTTCTTTTTTGTATGGTTTTAGCTAGGATTATTTTTAGAATCACTTCACATTCAATTAATTGAGTTATTTTGCAAATATTTTCCTGTATCCGGTAGTCTTGTTTACACCAATTAGTTCGTTTGCCTTGAGCTCCTTTTTGAAACAAGTTTTTTTTTCGGTGGCTTTTCTTGAGTGCAGAACCAGACGGAGGCACAGATATGTATATCCAGCCAGAGCCGAGAGCCAACAATGTCGTGAAAAACGAGGCGGACAACAGCAAGAACAACAGCTCAGCGACAGCAGAGGAAAAACAGGAGGGAAACGGGAAAAGCAGCAGGAAAAACTCCAGCTCCGACTTAGACTCAGACTCTCGCGCGGCATTGAAATTGATGATGTGCTGCCTCCACTGGCGCTACTGTAGTTTTTATGGCTTTCACTTTTTGCGCTCTATGTTGCGACTGGCTAGACAAGCAAAAACTTCCCTTTTCTCCCAGGCCCAGACCCCACACCCACTCGTATACCCACACCCGTTCCGGAATATTTGGGGTAGCAAGGCGCCAGAGCGTGCTCGTGTCGGAGATTCCTTCGGCTGTCTGGGTTGTCTGTCCTGTTTGTGTAGCTGCTGGTTGCACTTGATCCCCCAAAGTGAAATTAGGAAAAATTTCAATTAAAAAGCATTTAAGTAATCCACAGTTAATGCCAGGACTGCAGAGAAGCTTTCACCCTGCCAGCAGCAGCAGGGAGGACAAGGGGATGTCCCGACTGGGGTGGAGTAGTGCATCCTCTGCCATTCATTCGGTTGGACTTCTAGAGCTTCGCTCTTTACCAGGTCATTGCAATTTTCCGAGAATTCGCTAATGAAGCGAACGTTTTACTTTTTCGGTGGCTGTGTTTTGTGAGGATGGAACTGTGCTGACAGCTCTCGTGCTGGAAAGTTAATTGAATTGTAAATTGGACGCTGACAGTTAGCCAATGCTAATTGAGGGGCATCGCCATCCGCCATCCCATGCCATTTCCCTCGAGCGCTGCTATAAGCATGCTATCTGCAAGCAATCTGCAAATGATTGTCATTAATTTGCATCTATTAGGGATTGGATTAATCAGCGTGGAGATACTGCATAAATATCTACGGTGATGACTTTAAGTGGATCTGATTTGGCGATTTGGCATGCGAAATCAAAAGCGACACTCTCTCTCTTATTTTTGGCTAATTATTTTATTAGCAAAAGATTTGTTGAAGAGCTTTCAGAATAAGGGGAATCCCGCTAAAAAGAAAACATTTTTAAGTATTCGTATTAAAAGATAGCAGATTTTTGTAAAAGACTGGAAAAGTTTACAAGAGCCTTAATATTTTATATATCGGAAAAAATAATCGTTGCAATTGTATCGAAAATGCAACTCTGTCATATTGCCAATGATGCCAGTGCGTAAAAACCACATGAATGATGCCAGATGTATTTGTATGTATTTTTAGGACACTTTATAATATAGATATGGTACCAGGAAGTGGAGAGCCTTGTACCTGTCAAAATAGGACCACACATCATAAATCAATTTTAATTAACTTTTACCAACACTCCATTTTGTACGAATTAATGGCTGAGCCCCGGAGTTCCTGCGCGATTTGTACATTTTGTGTGTAACCTTTAAGCAAGCATATCAAATATTTTCTAACGCTATTTTCCATAACCCGCGGCTAGTAAACAGGCAGATAGACATCGGTGGCTCCGTTCCGCGTGTTTTTCAGTTCCCGTTCCCGTTGCTATTCCTGGCTCCTTCCTGCCCTTCTGCACTGCCCGCGGGGCAATTGAAACCTCCGCCTGGCAAAATTGAAATCCCAGCATAAGTGAGTTCCCTCGCGCGAGAATGAAAATTGGCCAGGACAGAGGGGGCGGAGCGGAGGCAGTGCATCTGGCGGGGCAGGTTAAAATGCAAACACAAACATATCATGGGCCGACAAGTGCAGCGAGCACACACATCGAGGCAGTCGCATTAGAAATGCAACAAATCACTGGGAACTCGGCTGCGGACTGGGGGGGCAGCTGCTGGCAGTGGAGGCAGTGGTTTCCACTGCAACCAGAACCACGGACAAAACCAGACATACGAGTACGCACTTTGGGTGCAACCAACAACGAACAGCCAACAAGCAACAGCCAACAATTGCGACCGTCTGCTTCGAGTTGCCGGCAGCGCTTTTAATACTCTTTATCGGGGTTATAGATCTTATGGCATATTTTTGATATTTTTTAAATATAAATAATAACCATAGTAATCTTAGAGATAAGACCACAAAGATATATATTTTATATTTAAAGGAAGTTAAAATAACAAACTCAATAAATAATGAAAGTAATTAAAATATAGCAACTTCCCTTATAAAATCATTATAAATTTGCCTAAAATATAGACATAGGGAAACCGAATTGAATTTAAAAAATTAATTTGATGAAAGTAACATTATTTTCCATTAAGAGATAATAAAAATATTGAGGTTTTAGATTTAAGATTTAAATGAAATTAATAATATATTACAATATTTTTATAATTAACCGAAAGTGTATTGTAACTTCCTTAGACCCAAGCTCCCCCCATTTTTGCTCGTTTTTCTTGGATCTTTCCATCTTTCTGCGCTGCTTTCCTTCCTGCAATAAGTCAGCGGGCAGCGAACAAAGCCACGCTACAAATTGTATCTAGTTACAATTTGCAAACTACAAACAGACTGCGGCGAGGAGGTGTGTGTTGAGTGTGTGTGCTGTGCTCTGCTGTGCGTGTTGAAGCGCAGTTTTTATTTGCACAGGCCACTATACTTTGTAGCCCGGCTGCAGATGGTCTGGTTCTCGTTATAAATATCAGCATTTTCTCTATCAGCAGCCGCCGGAGAGGCAGCAGCGGCAGCAGCTTCCTGGGCAGCACTTCTTCGGATGAGCATGCTCCAGAGTCCCAACTACCCGACTACCCGACACCCGACTCCACAGTTGCTACTTGGAACTGGTGGCCATGGCCAGGGACACGTTCCTGACAAACAGCCAGCAAATTGCTTTGGCAGTTGGTTAAGACCAGGTACCAGCTATTCCCCAAACAGCCTTGCCAAATTGGCCGCTGACGGACTGAGTGAGTGGTGACTGGGGATCCAGGTATCCGGGTATCCAGGGGGTAACCAGAGGGTATCCCGAGGATGCTGCAAATCTAATGCGCTTGTTAACGCCAATTGGCCGAGCTGTGCTGGCCCGCTGGCAATTTGGCCAACGGTAGCGTTTAATGTCCAATTCGTTTCGCCTGCTCCGAGTGGAAAATCAACTTGTCGCCAGCTCTAGAGCCATCGCCATCGCCATCATCATCTCCATCGCCGGCGAAATTTCAATTAAAGTCCTCCGCTCAACTTGGGCATAAGTCAGGCGGAGTTTGCCTTCACATTCGGAGTCGGAGTCAGAGTCGGCAGAATTAAAGCCAAGCCAAAAATCCACCTAACAAAAGCTGTCAAAGGCAGCGCACAGCGAGACGCACTTAAGCGGACTGCGAACTACAGACAGATCCTAGCCAGCCCCCAAAATTGTTAATGGGACCTGCCCGACATCGCCGGCCCGACTCATCTGCCTCCTCCGAGCCAAACCAACTAAAGTGAAGTCAAGTGTGTGAGCTTGCACTGCGGAAAACCTTAAGATTTTATTGGCTAGAAACATATTTAAAAATGCCATTGATAAATAAATAAAAATTTAAATAATTTACATTATAATGAAATACAGTAAGAATGGATTGGGTGATTCTTATTATAAGCTCTTAGAAAATGTAAAGCTCTTCCTAATTACATGTTCAGCCTGTAAACCATAAATATAATTTATTTTCATTGCCATCCAAGTTGAGAGACTTATTTAATGAGTTATTTGAAGAAGATCTGCTTGGTGTTATCTATGAGCTAATGGTCCTCAAGGTGTAACTACAGCATAAGTTCATGCTTGAGTCTTAAAAATCCATAACTACCACTTAGAAACTAATATATGCATAGTTTTATAAAGGTTTCTTTTTAAATACAAATAAAATATATTTATAAATTTACCAAGTTTCTTTTTAAGTATTTACCATAAAACTTTAATTTCTTGCTGTGCCGCTTCCACCTTATTTGGCTTTCGAGGCGCGTCAGACTGTGAACATGAAAAGCCAAAAATTTAAGCGTTAAATGTAAGTGGCTCAGACAAACGCAAACACACGCACGTTTTATGTGGATGCAGTTCGGGAATATTATATATATATAAATATATATACGGGTATATAGATAAGGAGGCGACTGGCAGATATGGAATGGCCCAAAATGAAGCAGTTGAAAAATTGCCGCCAGTCATTTGGCGCGAAATTCAATTCCCTGACTGCGATGACATGAAAATCGCTGGCACTGCCTCCTGGTGCTCCCCCAACTCCACCTTCTCCTCCCGTGATGCTCCACTGCGATTGCAGTCTTGATGATGATGTTCCCGGGCTGCTATCGAAACCGTTTTTGGCCAGGCTGAAATATGAATGAAGGAGGTTATATTGGCCCTTTCCTGGTCTTCCGCGACAGAGCTGTCAATATCTCCTATTTTCTGACAGATGTTTCTTTTTTAGGGATTCAGTAGGTACTCTTAAAAAATTCTCTCTGCAAATTAATCTCTGAAATAAGGAAATTTTGCTACCTTGAAGCCGAAGCTTACATACCCTTGCAGTTTGCTAAATTATTTGTGCTCCTCTGCTAATAAAAGTAAAGAGCCAGCACTGATTCCCAGTGCGTAGATATGTACGGCACCCACGGCGTATGCGCAATCCGCGTTGGCCCTGTGCGTGTAGTGGAAACGTGACTGTCGCCCGACGCGTCAGTTTCTGGGGGGACGGGGAGTGGGCACTGGGCTTGGTACGGGTACTGGTCCTGGGTACGAGGGAGAGTGGTGGAGCTCAGCTGGCTGGCCCCTTGTCCTGGGCCCTTTGGCAAATATTTATGCTTTACATTTCGTTCGGCACATTGTTTGAATTTATTTGCAGCCTTTGTCGATGTGTTGTTGCGATTTTGTTTGCGAGTGCGATGATTATTGTTGCTGCGACTGATGGAGAGTGTGTGTGCGAGTGTGCGGCTGAGTGTGTGCTGCTGTGTCCCTGCTGCTTTTCGGTGTTTGCGGGTGAATCCGGCCAGACGTGCTCATACATCGCCTCGCCTTTGCCGGATTGGGATTGGGATTGAGAATGAGCAGAAAGCGAGAGAGCGTTCACTCCTGGTCGGGGATCGTGGATTGGGCGAGCAATTTGCCACAGACGACAGAGTGACCTCTTTTATTTATTGTTTCTATTTCCCAAAGCCATTCGCCAAACGCCTGACTGCAGGCTGGCTTTAATGTGGAAATAATCTGGATGGACAGGCCTCTCGTTCTCACACTTCATTATCGAAATTGATTTAAGGCCTGCTTTAATTCTTAAAGTGGTCTATAAATTTAAGTATTTTAATAATATTTTTGTTACTAATTAAGTGATTTGAGAGTAATTTATGGTCCTTAGATTTAGTAGGCTTTGATAAATTAGGTAGAAATAACTACAATTTATTAGGAAGTCATTTATCAAAATTATGGAGGCTTTAAATTATGTTTTACTTTGTATCCTTTTAATTTATATTATATAAAGGATTTAAATGATGTTTTACTTAATATATTTTTTTTATTATAAATTCAGTAAAATTTATTGACTTAAATATATAAAATCCCCACTAAGGTTTTTCTATTAAAATACCTATTTCAAAACATTTGCATTCAAGAGCCTGTCAATGATTAAGTGCACCTAATTGGAACATAATTATTGTATTTTTCGTAGATCATTGTCACTAATTGCTATTACAAAGCCTGGGATGATGCGTAAAAAATACTTTAGTTAATATTTAAGCAACGCCTGTTAGAGATCATGATGATTGAAAACGGAATTCCGAATCATTCACAAAAGTTTGCTGTCATCTTTGGCTGGGATTAACCACGCGGATTTTTGAATAAATTTAATAAAAGAGGATTTCAGTTGCAATGTTGTTGTTTGTATTTATTTTATGTAGTATTTGCCAAATATATTATGCAATCTTCTCAGAACTTGATTTAACCCTGGAGAAACCCTGCAGAGCATCTGCCGACTGGCATTGAATTTGTGATTGAAATTATTCGGCGAATGCGAATTCGAATCCGAATCGGAATCCGTTCTGTTTGCTCTATGACAGCTCTGTTGCTATAATCATCTTTTTCGCTCTTTTTGCGAAACTGTCAACTTCTGTCTGCACACATATTTGTCGAGTCCACAGAGCCCACCGTTGACTTTAACGAGACAATCTCATTGTAAATTATATTTACACGGCTCAGACGCTGATACGGGTGGCATCGTTAGCAGTGAAATATTAATGCAAATTTAATTAACTGTGCAGGATTGATTAAGGCTCGAGTTCAACAATTGTTTAATGGGAGAGATGTGTTTAAAATAAACACACATTGCACGGAAAGGAGAATTAAGGAAGTTACGAAATAATTAAGAAAGGCTTTGGGATTAATAATACAGAATAGAAATAATACTAATATATTCTCTAAAAATGTTTAATTCTACAAGAAAAGAGTTTATTTCCTTATCTAAAGAAGATCTATTGTCTGCTTTTCAACAACATGCTAAGAATATTTATAAAATAAACAGAAAACCAATTATACACATTTCTATAATTGTTTCTAAGAGAATAATCAATAAGAGAGAGAGCTTAAACTACGTCTTTGCCGGCCTTGAGAACTCTTTCTTGGCATGCATAATGCAAATAGCTTTGCCGCCAATTATTAATGCCAATTTAAGAGTCGAACACGAATTTGTCTTAAATTTAAATAGACAATTGTTGGCTGGCCTTTGACAAATGTTTGCATAAAATTAAAATTCATGCGACTGCAGCAGCGCAGCGGCTTTTGGCCAAAAATAAGACAATGAATTGGCTAAATAACTTCTAATTGTTAGGCAAATAGCCAAAGCCAAGTCGCCGCAGGGGCGCACACAGGTGCCAAGTATTGGGGAGAAAAAAGCACCGAAATGTGTTAAATTGTCTAACAATAAGCTGAATGTTTGAACAAAAAAATAACTGCGTCGAAATCGAAAGGGGACAAAAATTTACAGCGAGACACGCGACGATCATCAATCACGGGGGAAACAAAGCCCACTTTGTACCGTTACCAAGCTCGATTCGATTTCTTTTCGATTTAAAATTCACTCTCCAAATAATATTTATTGGGTCCCCAAACTTGACCCTGAAAGCCACCCACAAAAGGCGCCGCGGCGCCTGTCACAGCGAGATATGTTGCAATTTGCATTTGACCCCCAGTCGATGGTAATAATTACACTGCTCTTTTTTCGGACCTTTTTCAACTGAATCGTGCCGAAACGCGTTTTTATTAATTTCGCTTTGCTTTTAGTTATTTATTTTTATTTTTTGCCAGCTCTTTCCGCTGATGGCCATTATCTGTGGGCCTGCATCTGCGAGCCAACGAGCCGTGTAAAAAGCGTGAGAATATTATTAAAGATTATCAAATGGAGACCAACAAATAATTCTACCCGTCGTTCTCTGTTTATTCGTTTATTCTGGCGATTTCCGCAGTTTAAGCTCTGATTGCTCCACTTGTCATCCCTGCTTCACCCCAGTATCTATATCTATATCCCACACCCACTTGGCCAAACAATGGCCAGAACTCATTGCTGGCCAAGAGGAATTGAGGAGGAGTAGTTACTTGCCCAAGTGGAAGATGCCATAGCTGCAATTACCGCTGTGTGGGTAAGTCCCTCTCTCTCTATGTATGTGGGGCTGCTCCAATTCCAATCCAAATCCAAATCCCCAACCAAATCCCAATCCCAATCCGAGCGCTCCGAGAGAAAGCAAATACCAAACACCAAAAGGGTCGTGGTCTGTGCTGGAGCTGATAAGCAATCGCATGTCGTTTTTATGAGTTACTCGCCCAAACTAATTGGGTCAACTCCAAGACAGACACTCGGACATCGGTTTGGAGTATACAAGTATACAGTTTACGGAATACTGAATACGGAATACAGGGGATTGATTCTCGAATCAAAGATGCTAATTTCAGCTCGCGCTGAAGCTGTACACGGCGAAAAATGCGCTGAGATGCTAATCGATTCACAGAAAAAGGCCAAAAATAACGTTTTTTGATTATTCATTTTTGTTATTATCTTAATTTATATAATGTTTTTAAAGGAGAAGCAAATAAATAAAGTTGATTTAACTAAAGATTGATTACAAAAGCAACCTAATTAAGTCAGTTAATCTAAAAATAGAAAGAAGATCTTTTGAAAGTCTTAATGGTTATTAAATTTGCCGAGGTATCGGTCGAGTAACGAGTTATTAATTAGTTAAACTTATACAAAATTTATTTATCAGTAATGCTCTTTGAAGTTTCCAGAAAATTTGTGTTTTATAATTTATAAAAATATAAAATATAAAAACACATAGGGAATTTATTGAGGAAGACAAAACTATGAATCCCGAACTTTAACACATTTGATAAATAACAATCTTACCACTAGATACTCTCCATTTAAAATGGTTCAACTATTTTCTTGAGTGCATTTGCTGCTAAAGCCAATGCTAAAGTTGTCGTTGCCTGGCGGTAATTTCGAGATTTATGCTCCATAAAATGGCTTGTTTAATTTCGTTAAACTCCAGTAAAATCGGGCATTTAAAATTCTGTCTCTGATTTGCAGGGGCCTTTCGAGGCGTGGTGCCATTTTAAGTACCCCGAAAAGCAACAGTAATAGTAACTGCCGCCGACCTGGAACAGTAACAATGAGACTAACCCTTTCCGGGTGACAAATGGTCGGTATTTACATATGGGCAATATATGCGAAATGAAATGATATATGGCCCTGCATATGCATGAGCAGAGGAGAAGTTTTCCTGGCGCCGACTTCAGGGCCAAGTCCTTAAGCTGAAAATGCAGAGCCATTCATTAAAAAAACCTAGACCAACTCTGGCCAGCTCATTGCCTATGCAACTGGCATATTTGTTGCAGTTGCACATATTGCTAGTGCAGTTGCACACTGCAACTGTGTTGCAATTTGCTTATCCGATCACTTTTGCTAATTCGCAGCACATTCGCTGCGGCAACAAAAGCAGCGGCGGTACAAGAACATGGCGCCAAAAACAAGAAAATCATTGTGAAAAACGATTGATTTTCCACAGAGAGGTAGCCGGGAATGATTCATGAATGGCATGTGGAGTACTTAGCCCTGGGAAAGGCACTTAACCGTAATTGCCAGCCAACGTCTGGGGGTTCTGGATTGGAGCTGATCACGTAACCATGATATTACCTTCTTAACTAGCCCATTCAGGGCATAAGAGTGCTGGAGCTTCTCTTGAGCAGTTTTTGAAATATTATTTTTTACTCGGAATCAACAATAAATAATACAGGTGTTAAATAATGGTTTTAGTTAATGGTTGGTGAGTTTAATTACCTTTTTTAACAACTCTTACATCCTATAAAAATATTTATTTTTTCACTTTTACTTCCCTGAACTTTTTCTCCTTTAAATCCAGAATTTTATGACTCATTTTATTATGAATTTTAGTACCAGCTTTAATTACAGTCCAGATTAAATCAATTTTACAACTAAAACGTGCTAGTTTTATGGTTAGAATAATAAGATCTCATGCTAGAAGAGAAAGTAATATTAAATAACTTCCTAAAATACATTTCTAGTGATCAGAATTATAATTTTCAATCTTCCCTTAAGAGTACTTATATAGTTAAAATGTATATTCTGAACTCCATATTGGTTGAACGATCCCAATCACGAATTTACTAGGTTCTGGGGGTTGGGTTAAGGGACCAAGTCTAGGGCTATTATGGAACCTTAATCGGGGGCGAGGGTCAGTCTGATGACTTGATTGAATTCGCATAGGCGCTAGATGGGAGCCCTTCTATATAAGAGGGCCTACTCATAAGCAATGCAGTCGGCGTAGGCCAAGTTACTCGTAGATGGAGCGTGGTTCGGGGCAACACGACTTGGGACAGAAGACCAAGAAGAGGCACTGAGGCTACGACAATGACAAGCCTCTTGTTATGCACGAGCTGCGTTCTTGTCTGGGGCACATTAAAGACACATGAATGGCCCGGCAATAAATATTATTAAAAATGTTTGCCTTTATGGCATGCTAAGCGAGGAGGCACTAAGCCACCATAAGCCTATTATTTAATTTGCGAGGAGTCTGGCGAGGGCGAGGAATGGCGCAATGGTGCAAATGAACTTTTAAAGCGACCGAAAAGTAGACAACAAAAAAGATTCGCCGGGAAGTTGCAGACAGCTTCCCAAGGCATCGACAGGAAGGAAGGAGTAAGGAGTTCAGAGGACTCAGGACACAGGACTCGGGGCACAGTCGCGCCGGCATCATCAGTCATCACCCTCGCGACGAGCGGCTTGCTTCGAGGGTTGCAAAATGGAATATACTTTATATTTTTTGGCAAACAGCAACAACAAGCGAAACAGACGCAATTCGTTACGGTCAGCTACAGATACTTGTCCTGATACGGAGCAACTAGACGAAGACATAGTGTCCAGGGCGGGGGGAAGTTTGCAGGAATTGGATTGAGAGATATGTCCTATATGTACACAAGCTCTGGATAAGCCAGAGAGGAGTTGCCAATTTGGCTATTTAAGCAAGGAAGGTGTCTTGTTTTAGGGAAGAGTATTTATTAACCTTTTAAAATTATTTTATTATTGTATTTTTAAGTATTAATTTTCAAAATATCATGATATTTCCCCTGAGAATATTTAAAAGTTAGGTGTTGATATAAAAATAATAAAATATATTTACTTACCTAGGTAAAATGAAGAGATGTGTAAACATTAACAATTCTCCGCTAAATTTCAGTGCAACTTCCCTAGAAACCCAACACTTTAAGCTATCTTAATGGCTATAAGCACTTTATTCGGCTTAAATCTCCTTCTATTTCCCTTTAAATCTGCTTAATATTTGGCTATCTTGATTTATCTGCTCGACCAGCACTGGTTCAGCGACCCATCCCAGGCCACTCTTGGCAACAGCGTAGAACTTCGAGACGACAAAACAAAGTCCGGCAATTGGCCAAGTGCCTGTGGAGTGAAGTGGTGGGGGAATTGCCAAAGTTAAACATTTTCTGGAAATCAATTTACCGAGCTACACTTTCATGTTAAATCAATTGAACTCGGGCGTGCGTGGAGTGTCATTCCTCTGGAATTCTCGAGCGGCAGAGAGGTGGAAGAGGAGAACGCCTCTGCTGACCGATACAGATACCGTTAGTGGCAGGCAGTGCCTCATGGCCCAATGCCCGCAGCTCATCCCGCTAACAAGGCTAATTGGTCATGAAGCCTCTCGACTCGCGACATTCGACTCTCAACTCTGGACTCTCTCTCCGTCTTGGCCCTGGGCCATTGCTGTATTCCTCCTGGCTGGACCGGCTGCTAGCCTTGTTTGCCTTGTTTTCCTGTTTCCCGCCTTCCTGTCCTGTCCGCCCACCTGTCCACGGCCGGTGACACCTGTCACATCGCACAATGGAAATCACTCGACATTGTCGCCTGGCATTTGCCCCGGACAATTCACTACAACACTGAGAAAAACAGGTTATAAAAGGATGATCCCTTGGAGAATTTTTTATTTGGGTTTTAGACTATTTAAACACAAATAAAAGTATTTTTTTTTATAGAAAAATAAGTTTTTTTTGCTTTTAAAGTTGATACAAAATATTCGATGAAGTCTTAATACCACACTTTAACCTCTCCAAACATTTATCTTTCCCTTGGCAAGTGGCTTAAACAGGGATATTTTATATTTAAAGATGAATATAACCTCTCCAAACTATAAGAAAAAGGTATTTAATTATTATATCTATGAAAACCCCAAACAACCTGAATTTGTTCCCTCTGTGCTCGTGGCAAAGACTGTCGCAGGCTATTTATTTACTGAAGCGTTTGCACTGGTTGTCCTGGTTTCTGGTCTGGTTGTGCTGCCGCTTGTGCTTTGGTCCTGTGATGGATGGCACTTAGCTGGCTCTGCGAGGGTTGCATCTGCGGTTGCGACTCGAACTTGGACACTGACTCTGCCTCGGATAGTTGTCCCCTAAACCCGGAGATCCCTGCACCGAACAGGGTGCGGTGAGCGGTCAGGAGAAACCCCGAAAGGTGATGGAATTTAAATCTGTTTTCCATCTTAGCTTTACTCATTCATTCAGCCTTAATGCTTAATGATTTTAATGGCACTCGTTCACCGTCAGCAGCTTGCCGACAGGTAATTCTAAATGCGAACCGTGATTCATGGACAGATATTCCAGACAAAAAAAATATATACAACAAAAAAATCCCAATCGTAAGCTCTTTCGCCGAATTGCGATGAGAAACAAGTGACAAAGAAGCTGCGTTTCGGCCACCTTTTGCACCCTATGTGAGCCAACTCAATTGAGCCAAAGCCATCCTGAGTGGAGCGACCGCCACCTCCTACTCCTCCAGACATGGCATCTCGCTCTCTGTCTAGCGCTCTGCATGTCCGGCATGCAGCATTTCGGCATTTCGCACCAATTGTAGCCATAAAATTTGCACGTATAAAGCGAAAATGCCAAAAATATTTCACGACAACGAGACGGCAGCATCCCGGCTAGAACTGAAGTCGCAAGCAGAGCAAACACACACACACACTCATAGCCGGCAATCGACAAATGCCGGCAACACGTAGCATGGATGTGCACTTGAAGAAAAATTATAGCTAGAGAATATACTCAGAAATTGTGGGAAAATGTATTTTAATTATAAGATTTTTTAGAGCCAATTTGACTTTGATTTGAAAAGTTCATTAGCTTGGAACTTAGTTAAAATGAAAGCAGGGATGCCCAGAGATGTGACTTTGATCTCTTTGAAAATACTGTTGTCTTGTTTTAATTAAACAAAATTGAAGAACTCCTCTTACTGAATAATTAACTATTAAAAGAGTTAACTCCTTTAAAGTCTTTCTCACTTTAATATTTCCAATTATACAGATACTTTTCTTTAGCTATAACATTGTTTAGGAGTAATATTTATTTTAACATCTGACATGTTAACCTCGCATATATCCTATAAATTTTTATATCTTTCTAAATATCTAACTACCATAAAAAGAAAATACGAAGTTGTTAATGAGCCAAGGCAAAGAACTTCTGGCTTAATATCAGCAATAGGATTACATAATGAACATATTTTATATATTTCCTAGCTACTTCTGGTACTTAAGAAAAATATGAATATCTCTTCGCGATTTCTATTAAATTGGCCTATTAAAACCCGCATTTCTTTGAGTGCCTGGCCGCTGCTATGGACATTGAGGAGCGGTACGAGCTGCTGGGAGCGGGTGGTTTTTATTCCTTTGCCTTTCTTTATTGTCGATGCGGCCTCTGTTAATGGAGATTGGTACTGGCTTGGGCTGGCTTGGTGCTGCTGTGGCAATGCGACAGATTTCACGCTCAAATGTTCGACACGCGCCGGCGCAGTGCAGCATCTTCTTGGATGGACAAGGACCAAGGAGCCGGAGCAGCGGCCAAAGGATGCCGGCAAAGCGGAAATGTTCAGTTCATTAGCGAAACGTGCGCGTCGTGTAATGGACGGGCCGGCTCCCGAACTCTCCAACTCGAATCCGCATCTCGAAATCGCAATTTCCAGCCGAAAGCCGAAAGTTGGTAGCAAAAAAGTGAGTGAGTGAGTGAGTGAGGAGAGCGCGCGCGCGACTTCTATGGGTTCGCGGCGGGGGTTTGACTTTAGAGTCTTTTTTGGCCAAAAAGGGAGACAAAGCCTAAGCCAAAGCCAAAGCCAAGTGCGAAATTGCCAACTTCTGGCGCAATTAAATAATTAATTGAACCGAACAAAGGAATTTCGCGAAGCGCAAAGCAGAAAAACAATTAACAGGGCTGCGAGCAGTGTTTAATTATAGGAAAGGTCAACACTCAGCCGGCCGCAGATGGGGCTGGGAGTCACGCACAATAGTGCGAGTATCGTCCGTACCGTACCGTAGTCGTAGTCGTAGTCGTAGTCCGGACATGGCACATGCCCCATGGAGATGGCGATGGAAACGGAGATGGACATGGCCCAAAAACCGGTTGACTATCCGAGCCTTATTTGTTGTGTGTGTGCACTGAGGAAAAACATTAGCTAAAGAGGAAAAGTTCTCGATTTGTGAGGGATTTCAACAAATGTTCATCTCAGTCTAATAATGTTATTTGTGAAGTTTTTAATTCATTGCTTAAATCAAGCGGAAATTAAAAGAAAGCTCAGAAAAAATCATCTTCAAATCCAGAATTTCTCCTCTTCTCAATGCCTAATTTATTCTCAGTGTCCGCATCGCAGTTGTTTGTGTTTGAACGCTGTTTAATTAGAAGCGGCGCTGCTCGTCGACACCTGTACTCGAAATCGCTGTAGGCCTTTGACTCGGGAGTAAGTAAGGCTTTGACTGCTAGTTGGTTTTGGCCCGAAACCGCAAAGCGCCGCTTGATGGCCAACTGACTGAGTGCCAAAGCAGCAACGGCAAGCAGCATCTTCAGCTCGGCCGGCTCCTTCTACCAACAACAAGCAGCAGCGGCAGCAACATCACAGCGGTAACAGCGGCAACAGCAGCAACATTAAACAACATAGCAACATCTAGACGCCGGAGTAGCAGTTACACTCAGGGAAAAATAGTGGTTTATCTTAGAGAAATTGATTCTTTATTAAAGACAGAAGATCGATTTAGTTTTCATTAGATTTTTATATACATTTTGATGTTCCTATTTTTTAATTTGGCTAATCAGACCTCTGAGTTAACTTTTATAAAGAAAACTTAAATACAAAAGTAGATTTACTCTTGAAAGAAATTTTGAATAATTAAAAATCTGAAATATTTATTATTTGGAATTTGATTAAATGGTTTTCTATGATCCCATTTATAAAAGTCTTAAATAATTATTAGGATTTCATTATTATGGCCTGAAATATATATATTTTGGGATACGATATATAAAAGTCTTAAAAATTAGTTAGAATTTGATTTTAAGAGTCTGAAATAATTATTTTCTATGTCTCAATACATAAAAGTCTTTATTAAAAATAGTTTTACTGCTAAAAATAAAATAATAGCTTGTCTTGATAACAAAGAAAGAATTTCTTGTTTTCCCCTTTAAATATAAAACTTTCTTTAAAAGAAAATTAAATTTTCAATGAATATTTTCGAAAATTCTACCTTTTTTATCTGAGTGTACACAAGCAACATCCCCTCAACAACATGAGGCGACGACAAACAGCAACAGCTTCCCTGGCATCATCGTCTCTATCAACATCATCATCATCATCATCGGCATCGCGTTGAGCTTCGGTTTTGGCCAGAGTGCGAATCGCTCTTCTTCTTGTGCTGCTGCTGCTGCTGCTGCTGTTGCTGCCTTCTGGTGGCCATGGCCAAGACCGCGACCACGAAGCCGCTTGGCTTGGCTTGGCGTGGAAGAACTTGCCGAGCCGACCTGAGCCGATGGCCGAGTTGTTGTTGGGGCCAAAGAAAAGAGAGTCGCGTTCGAAGTTGGCCAAAGTTACATGCTCGCGTCGCTGCTGCGGTCGGCGTCGCTGCCGCCAAAGCCGGCTTGGCGCTGCGTCGACGCCGAAGCCGGCAGCAGCAGCAACGGCAGAGGCAGCGTAGATCCAAATGATGAGTCTGCCTTTGAGCATTTGAGTGTGTTTGTCTGTCTCTGCCGGGAGAGTGAGTGTGTGTTTGTTGGTTCTGAAACGGCGGCGCGCTCTCTTTGGCTCTCTCGCTGCAGCAACGCTCTGCTGCTGCGCAGCCTCGGCCGACGTCGACAGAGGACTGCTACGTAGTACGTACTTTTGGGTAAAAAAAAATCGCCGCGCTACGTAGGCTATATAAATAAGCGGCGAGAAGCTATTGGGTCCGAGTCTCTTTGAATTTTATGAAGCGGTTGTACCTTGGTGGCGACTCTGGTTCTGATTCTGTGTGTCCCCAACAGCAGAGCCCATCCAGCCATCGGAGTCCATCGGAAGAAGTTGGCCAACACAGTGGATTACACATTAACCCTTAACTTAACTTAACTGAACGCAGCTTAGCCCTTAAAAAACTGTCAAGTGAACCGAACAAATCGAACAAACTGCAAGCCTGAAATTGCAAGAAACGAAAAAGTGCGCGAAATGTTGAGCTACGTTTGAAAAGTTTCGAAAAAAGAAAAGAAAAGGATCCCATAACTCTGTGCTAAAAGTATCTCAAAGATACCCAAATCCGTGGCTAGTGCTCACACAGAATCACACGAATCTACGGAATCTACAAAGAGTTCTGTGCCGAAAAATCGTTCTGTTACTTGAGTGAAAAAGGTGAGTTTGCCAGCATACGGGAATGTCCTGCTGAAAGGACATTCGAGAAGAGAGAGCGGAAGTGCAAGTGATTTTTTGAGTGAAACTTCTTCGAGTTCTAATTTTTTTGAGATTCTAGCAAATTCTTGAGAGTTTTGAAGAAGATAAAGAATTATAAATGAAATAAATTAGACAAAGTAACATGGAACAAATAAAAAATAAATGCTAAGATAAATTATCATTAACTAAAGCAAATATAACCTTATAATTAAAACTAAAACGCAATTTAAGCATAAAATTAACACCGAAAGTCCATTCACAATTTAAATAAACATTTGAATTAATTAATAAAAAAATAGAAAGCCAAATTCATTAAATTAAATATGGAATTCCAATTCTATGCTAATTTCAATCAAATTTAAAATAATATAAATAAATAAATAGAAAGCTTTATTCATAAAATAATATATGATACATTTATCTGAGGCTAAATTTAATCAAATTTAAAATTTATAAAAAAAAGTTGATGCGTGCTGAAAGAGAATGCTGAATGCATATAAATATAAATAATTTTAACTAATTTGCTAACATCATTTTAAATTAAAATTCATAAAATAGAAAATATAAACAAATTGCACAAAAAGCACAAGAAAAAAGGAGCAGGCATTTTTAAAATACTTTTAATTGAAAGACAGCTATTTAAATATTTATTAAATATTAGCTTCCTAAAATAATATAAATATCTGCTTAAAGAACTTTCAAGATTTCTTTCAAAATTATATTTTTGTTTAATTTAATATTTTTATATTATATATAAATGCTTCTTTGATTGAAAAGATTTATCTGCAATAAAATCTAATCGAAATTAAATGAGTTATCAATGAATGTCGAAGAAGAATAACATTTTCAGCAAGCTCTGCTGTTTCAACATTATTAAAACGAGGTCTGAAAATACATTCAAGAATGCTGCAATATTTTTATTTAATATTAATAGTTTATTAATAAAAAAAACTTAATATCCTATAGTTAGAAATTCTTTTAAACCACAACCATTTCCCCGCTTGGGGGATGAGTAATAGGCGCTTCAGTTAATTAAATATAATACAAAGCCAGTTTCTATAGCCAATAATAATTCATTTACGGGCCATTAAAACCGGTGTTATGCACATATGTGTGACGTGTGTTGCGCAATTGTTTAAGGCCCGGGATTCAATAATTATTCACTTCCTCATGGGTTCTCGCCACCGTCGATCGCAAAAGTTCCCGCTGAACTTCGGGCTAAAACCGAGGTGTCAACTCTCCCCGCTCTGTAGGGCAAAAACCAGACCAGAGCAGTCGTCCCATTATGGCCACTGCATAAGCCGCTTTAATCTTTACGGCTGCCAATTAATAAAAATTAATTTGCTTACAACAAAATTAAAGAGGCAGCCAGCCGGGCGTTAAAACGGCCTCAAAGTTATTCATTCATAAAAAGAAGGCTCGTTTCGGCGGCGGCTGCTGGTGCAAATTGCAGCCATTCATTCGGGCCTGGTCCCGGGCCCGTGCCCGGCTCATTCATCCACAACTGGCTGACTGCCTGTTGGCTGCTCTGGCTGCTGACTGTTGGTAATTCGTTGTTGGCCCGAACCACTGCACCAGTGCACCGCTAACGTTAACGTTAACGTAACTGCCACGCGCCGCGGCCCCAGACTTCGTCTGCCTTTTGGCCTTTCGGCCATGGCCATTGTGCAAATAGTTTGTGGCCTGCACACAGGGGAAAATTATGATCGCTTTCGACCTGTTACCCGTGAAGGCAGTAATTTATTTCCTGATTTTTCAGGGATATCTTAAGTTATTTAAAAATGCAACAGCTTGAACATGATTTAATATTAAAACTTCTTAAAGCAAGTTTATATTTTAGGGTGACTTTATATTGCTTAATAATTAGGAAGTCATTTCTTGGACAATTTAGCTGAGAACGTAATGGGTTTCAAAGAGTTTAAAGAATTGCCTAAGCACCTAGATTTAATTATATGTTGGGGAAGGCCTTTATTAAAGGAAATAATGATTTTTAAAATAGTTTCTAACTCTTTCCTGAAGCTGTTTATATATTTCTATAAAGGATCAATTTCCAATCAATCTTTAAAAATTATAAGCTAATTTCTCTGTGCATTTCCATACAAAATTTATGAAATTCCCACTCCTGGTGGAAAGTTCGAGAGAGCCCGGCTCTAATTAGTATTTATGCCCACACCAGCGGAACTTTAAATGCCCAGCGACATTTGTCAAACTCGTAAAAACTAAAATTGCCCGAATGTAAAACCTTTTAGTTAGCCATAAATAATAGAAACTATGGCTGGACCAAGAGAGGCCCGGCGAGACCACCACGAAAAGAGCCCAAGCTTCCATGAAATAAAAGCCAAAACGATATATTTATAGTAGTTACAACGGAATAGTCCTGGTCCTGGTCCTGGTCCTGCTCTGTTCCTTGGCTGCTTCGGCCTGGGGCCCAATAAAAAATGCAAATAAAACGCTGCCGCAATATGTGACCATCGCCCCCACTCCCAGACTCCAACTGGCGGCTGGCAAACATTTTCAACCTGAAATGACTTTGAGTGTTATTTGGTTTGCCAGAGATTTCATTGGCAGCTTGCCAGGGAGTGTCGGGGGACACTCTCTGTGACGTTTGAAGGGCCGGCCCTGACCATGACTGGACGGGAAGCCCAGCAGCAGGTGTTTGGTTTTGGCTTCCCTTTTTTTTGGGGGACCAAAACTGTCCCTGAAACTGTTCGGAAATAGTGTGATTTATAGACGATTTTTGTGGTGCACGGAAAGAAATTTCAAGGGGAGATATTTTTACCTTTTTTATGGCCTTAATTGGAAGTAGTCCCTAAGCTTGATTTTTTGTATAGTTTATATCTTTAATAGGCCATATTTTTAGGCTGTTTAATTTCTTTTAAATAATAAAAATCATTGGCTATAGGAATTTTTTTCTTTATGTGACAACTTTGACCCCGAGCTGGCCTGGCGAATTTTGACAGAGTTTGTCTGCAGCGGCGCCGGGGCAGGAATACAGATTTATTGATGAGCCAACAGGAAACATGGCCAATACGGGTATCGGAAACGGAGTCTAGTTGTAGTTGCGGCTATTCCACACAGTCCCCCATTCCGATTTCATTCTGTGGTTTCAGCATTTTTGCCAGCAGCAGATTCCCCTCTCTCTGAATGTGTGTTTTTTTTTGTGCACATCTGCTGCAGCATTTTAATTAAAAATGCCTGAAATGTCTGTGACTTTGCCAATAATGACATAAATGCCTCGACTTAGGGCACTTTAAGTCGTGTGGTTTCTGCCTGCGGTTGGGGATTTGCGGATTGCGGAATTGAATAGGAATAAAAAGGCACTTCCGCTGCGGGATAGAGCGAAAGATAGAAAGATGGATAGATAGGCTGAAAACTTTGTTAGAACTCCGAGTCCATCGCTCACTGGAGTTGGACATTTTGTTGCCGGCAAAGTTTTAGGAGTTTTATCGCTCCTCATGGCCCACGCTGCGTATGCTCAACTTCAGGCCGCCTCGGTTTGATGAACTGTCTCCTCCGATAGCTTCTTCTCCGGAGACTTTCCTCTAGTCACTTTCAATATTTAAATCGAATTAATTCAGCTGATTTGGGCCTTTGTTTCGGGGGGCTGCTTACGGCTTTCTGTCTTTTCGCCAAGTACTTTTCCCTCTCTCTCTTTCGGCGAAGAAAAAATTATCATGACAATTAAGAAGCCACTGCAGCGAGCAGAGCAGGTTGCCATAACTTTTATTCGGCTTCTTGGGCTTCTTTGACTTTATGTTAATTTATTTTAATTTTCGTCGTCTTGGAACGAAAGATTAAAGCAACTGCGGAGGACAGCTCCCGCCTCGCGTTCCGTTGAAATGCGCAGAAAAAAAAGAAGTCTTTAAAATATTTAATTGGCTGGCAAGAAGCGCGGCTACTATTTTAAGTTATGATGCGGGCTCTGGGGCTCTGACATCAGCACATCACAGAACACACCTGACCGAGCCCAAGAACACATCGTAGCATCAAAACATCATGGTAAGGAGCCACCGAACCACCGATGAATCCGGGAACGAGAACCTCCGACAAATTACATAATGATAGGCTCCCCCCAGCTAATGTCCCATTGTTGGGCTCCCATTTTGCCGTTAGGCAAGGCAGAGCCCAGCATTGACGAGGAGGTGGAGGAGTCCGACATCTCATGACATCCACATCCCCAGGCTTCTCCTCCTCCTATATACCCATAACTTAATTAGAGCCAGGTATGCAAATGATATGCTGCGCTAATTGAGTGAAAAGCTGTGCGAAAGCCTAATGAGCCGGGCCCGGGTCATGCAGCTCGTATCTGTATCCATGGCAGCAGCATCTATCTAGCATCCGACAGATGCAGCCAGCCTCTCCAGGCGTGACTGCGACACCCGGGTATCAGTTAATCCGATTATGACCCGTGTTTGTGAACCCAAAAACCCACAAACACACAGGCGCTGTCGATGGCCAATAGCTGGGGCTTAAATAGGTGACATTTCAGTTTAAGCTTCGGTTGTTTAACTCGATTTTTTGGCAACTATTTGTACAATTTATCAAACATTATTGTTGGCCTTTGGATTATTAATATTTCTAGCTGTCAAAACAACTTGTATTTGTATTTTTAATGGTTTTATTTACTCTTAGCCAAAATCTATCACAATCCATTAGCGTATGTGAAATATTATCTAGCCAACTATCAGCCTGAGATAGCCCAAGATGCAGACTTAACTTAATTAAATTGTGACGCTAGCAGTTTTTCGCCTTTTTCTGCTCATTTTGCCTTGGGCCGAAAGGCACTTGAAAAGAAAACCAAACCGAACCAAAAGATAGAGAGACTTTTTGTGATTTTAAAGTTTAATTGAGTAAATCGGTTTATGTGCGGCATTAGCATTGTCCGCCGTTGTTTCCATGGGCCGGGGCAAGGCAAAGAAAGTAAGCGCAACTAAGCACATTACGACTAAGCGACGACACTTGTCTCGCATTACGCCCAGGCGGCGGCACTGGCTCCAAGGTTAAATCGTGGTCTAGAACCCCACTCCATGGGGCACGGAGCACGGACGGAGCACTCCATGGGCCACAAGAACCCAGCGAAAAAACGAGCCGGCCAAAGAGCTTTAAGTGTGTCGTCGTGGGGCGCGAATTTCTCTGGCCCAAATTGTTGTTGTGCTGCTTGACGGTTGTTGGTAGCTTGCTGCTGCGATCTGGTTTGCAACAGATGCCTTTCGAGTTCAATAGCCAAAGAAAGTGTCAGGCGGTAGAAAGAAAAAGTGTGCTCGCTGCCTCCGAGCGACATAGATTTCCGATTTCCGATTTCGTTCTGGTCTGGCCTGGCCGTGGCCTGGGCGCACCTGGCGTATGCGTAATGTCTGTTATCAGCCGCAAAGAGCAATTGGCAAGTGGCTGTTAATGGCCAACAATAGAGTGTTAATGCCAGTTGCCATTAGCCAAAATGCCAGCCATTGGCAGGGATATTTTGCATACCTTTTATTTTTTGGGTTGGTTAAAGGTTAAATCGAGGAGAGTTTTGCCGTTTATGAGGGTAATAAACATGAGTTCCTTTGGGCTATAAGGTAGAACTACAGTTTATGAACTCCTCTGAGGGGAAAAAGGTTCTAAGTTTAAATTTTACTGCATTTATCTGTTCATAATATAGATAAAAATCTTTAAATCATTTCGGGATTTCTGTCCATGCCCCCACAGGATGGGCGAGTCCCTGGCCACTGATTTAAGCCATTCCGCCACCATTAAGGCGGATCTCTGGCTCAAGAAAAGCCCTGGCAGGCATTTCGCCATGGCTAGGCTCTTAGAGCTAGAAAATATAATTTGATTCAATTCCAAATGGCGCAAATAATGGCCAATAAGGCCAAGCCGAGTGTAGGGCCAATTCAATGCGGTCAAGGTGTCACAATGTCTGTTTGCTCGCTGCACAAATTAAATATGATATATACATTGTGTCGCTGACTATTAGCCACCAACGAAAACGGGTCCAAAAAGCCCCAAAAACACAGTTATGGGGCCAGCACAATTAAGTCAACGGTCGTCAGCCCAATGCCCAACTGGAAAGCCAATAAATTAATTCAATCGCCGGGCTGCAATTACCCTGAAGGCATAAGCCCAAAAACTGGAAAATAACACAGAAAGAAACCAAAAACTAAAAACCAAATAGGCAAATCAAGCCTGGCCATTTCATTGCCGATCTCCGCCAGATCGACGAAATTCTTTTGTGAGAAAATATGCGAAAAGTCTCCGTCGTCGTCGCCTGGGCCAAAAGAAATCGACGAAATCCCAAAAAACTAGTTTCAAGCGATTCAAAGCTCGAGGCAAGAAACAGCAGAAAAAAAAGAAAGAGCCGAGACGCGAAGATGTTTCTACGATTCGTGAATGAAATTAATTTCCATTGTATGGCAAGTAAATAAGTAAGCCATAAAAGAATTACAGTTACGCTTTAAGGCGGCGAAATATTGCAAATGAAAATGGATGTGAGAAGCGAACGAAGATGATATTCAGGGGGATAATATGGAGATTGATCGGCCAAATAGGCTATAAAATCGAGCTCATTACGGGCTTGGAGAAGTAGCTGGCTGAAATTCGTAATGACTTGGAGAGCTGGGAACTGCGAGATTTTATGGCTGTCGTATTTCGTAAATTCCAAATTCCCCCAGTGGAATCTGATCTCTGATGCGATGTTTAATCGGGTTAGTCACTTGCAATGCGTAAAACAAACACCCGGACTAACCGCGAATAAAGATAAATCAGTTCAATTAAGTGTTGTCCGCATTATAAACAGTTTGCGCACCCTTCGATGACGACAGCCCCCGGCTAGTCATCTACATATATAGAGATCTGTATCAGGTTTTTTATTTTTGAATTCTTCGCTGACCCAAATTGGCAATCTTGACTCTTGTTTTCTACTGATTCTCCATAGATTTACATAGATATCGAACCATTGTTGCTCATAGCTAATCGATTTCCCCTCCTCTCTCTTTTTGCAGGTTTGTACCATTGAATAATTCCCTCTGCGACATCCATCTGGGCTGGCGAAAAGGTAATTGAGACATCAGGCTGTCGTCGTAGACGCGCGAAAGTATGCAGTGATAAATTGGACAGCAAACAAATGGCTGCACTTTTTTCTCCGCTGCGATGCTGCGCTGCTTAACTGCTTCAATTTGCATAAATAAATAATTTAGCAGTGCATTCGTTCGGCGCTGAAACAATAAAAGTCAGCAAATTGAGTCGCGAAATGAAGCAAACACACAGAAAGGAGCAGGGCGACATACAGAATGCTAGCCATCTAATTTATGCAGCAGGGAAGCAATCAAGGCAGGAGCAAACCAGGAAAAGGATATATTTGAAAAGGGGGGAGAACTTGTTTAAGCAAATTTGTATTTAAAGAAATGGTAAATCTCTAGAAAAATCGCTCTTATTTGCTTTATTTCATGAGTTTTCACAAACTTTAGCTGCCGATCTCCCTTCTGTGCTTAGAGATGGCACTTTTGCTTATCGTTCCTAACGATGACTATCTCGTTAGTGGTGATACATTTTTGCTACAGGGTAATCCTTGCAAACTCTTTCTGTGTGTTTTACTCTTTGGCCATTCGTTAAATTTAAATGTAAAAGCTCAGCCTCAAATTTCGTTCAGTGCACTACGAGCCTTTTCTTCCTGGGTGGTCTAGGGTGGACCAGCAAAGGTGCGTGCCTCGACAACAAACAAAACCCGAAGGAGAGTCGCTGGCGTATGTATCTTTGAGGCCTGTGATGAGGTAATAAAGCGCAGAACCGGCTTTCATCCTTAGACATGGCGCTCATTATTGAAGAGGGCAGGCACATAGCATCCATATCCTTGTGGGGGAAATTCCGACGCTTCTGCATTGTTTTGCCACTTGACTCCATTGCTGCCCTCAAGTGGCAGTGGGCCCGTTCCTGTCCTGTGGCTTCTTGCAACCCTTTTTTTCCTCTGCCCTGCAGCCTCTTTAAGCTTAAAGTTGAGCTGGAATCAGCCTCGAACAAGCCTTCTAATTGAATTGAGAGATGAATATAAATGTTTTGCCATTTCGGAGTGGACAGGTCAGTGGCTGTGTGACACTTGCCAATGCAAACAAAGGCCCTGAAATTGATGGCAAAGTTGAAATACGTGTTTTAAATGTCGCTGCATAATTTATACATATATGAAGTGGCAGTCGGGCTGAAAAATCCATATATCGAGCAGTCAATTTATTTTGGCTCATGCAATTATCTACGAGGAGCCGGGGAGGGTTGGCAAAATCAATTTAAAGCCAATTTGCAGGCGCTAATAAATTGAGTTAAACATTTTGAAAAATTCGAAAAGTTGATTTTCTTCTCCGCGGAGGGGAGAAAACGAAGATCTGGAAAGTTCCCCTTCTTCTCTGCCAAACTCTCGAGTCATTTATCAAGCGGGCAGAGTCCGCTGTGGGCGCTTCTAATTAGGTATAGTCATTCCGTCAAGTGTTATGGCAACTATTTATATTTATACTTATACGAACATCATAATGCGGAAACTCTTACCCGAAATGCCTGGCAGTGGCGGCGGCGGCGGTCGGTTCTAAGAACCCGCCTCGTTAATAGCAACAAAAACTGGTTGGCTTTAATAGCCCCCCGCTGGCTCATTCCCATCTGGCATCTGCCAGCGTAATAGTAATAGTAATAGTAATAGTAATAGTAATAGCCCGGTTGACCAGCCATGAAATTCAATTTCATTTCATTTAATATCATCTCTCATTCTGCCTTTTTTTTCGGCACATTCTCGGAAGTCAAGTCTTTTACGATTGCTTGGACTCGGTTTAAAGTTTAAAGTGCATTAACCGCCCAGAACAAACTCGGGAGAAGCGGATACTAGATCGCAGAGATAGCAGGGAACCTTTGGGGAGCCTCCGTGCTATGTTTGCAGAGGCCCAAAAACCACCTGCATAACTTTTACCAAACCATTCCAAACCACTTTCCATGGCGGTGCTGTGTGCGGTCTCTTAATAGGTTTTTGCTGGCTCGCTTTTAATACCTCGCTTGTACCTCGGAGAACACTTTCCTTTGGCATTACATTACCAAACAAATAGACTCAGCTCGGGCTTCGGGCCTGGCCAAATAAAAGTGAAATTGCCCTGCCAGAAATTTGTTTTCTCAATGGAGAGCATAGTTTCTGAGCTGGACTGGCCTTCGAGCAAATCTCACGTTCATCTCTTAATGACGGAACTTCATTTTAATTATTTGCCCGCACGTGTAGCTATGCCCCCGTTGGAGTAGGAAGAACCATCAGGTTTTTATGCATATTTAAGTGTGTCCAAAGCGGGTCTAGCTGCTCCTACTCCTCTGGCACCTCTGCTGGCCAAGCCTAATCATATTCAGAATCTGATGCAGTGAAAGAAATTAAGGAGAAACGTCCTGGAATAGGTGATAATATTATTCAGATTCTATAGGATGAATTTATAGTGAATTCCTCTTTAATTTAGAGAGCCTTCTAACCCATTTTCTGGTTTAAAAAATTTTCTAAAAATCCCTGACTCTAAGAATTACCTAAATAAATCATTATACCACTTATATATTTTTCTCTGTGTAATTAAGTGTTACCCAGCTGACTCCTACTCCACACCTCTGCAGAATTCTCCTATCTCTACCGTATCTACCTCTAAATATTCCCAATCTAATGCTGATTCTGATAAATCGCATTGAATGGCCCTGGAGCACCTGCGAAATTGGTCACAGGATCGGAGACCGATCCCAGACTGCTCTGGGCGCCGTTCGATGGCTCTTGAGTGGGAATGGGACTGGGAATGGGCCAGGCCATCCTTCTGCGATGCCTGGATGGGATGCCTGGATGCGATGCGCTGCGCTTTTCGGGATTTATTTGTGTGGAAATGAGCAGCTAACGGTATATGAATCATGACTTTGGCAGGCAGCATGATTTAAAACACTCACTCATATGCGGCGGCGGTTCCTCTTGGAGCTCGGAGCTTGGAGCTTCGACTCGGAGCTGGAGCTGGAAATGCAGCTGCAGAGTGCGGTGTGTTGTGAGTGCCATGACTTTATGCTCTGCCCGGCCAAAGTCAGAGCCAAGTTAAGACCGCGGCCTGCGCTGTTTGCGCATATTTTAGCACATTTTGCCCCCTGTCCGTTTCGCGACTTCGTCCAACTCCAACCCCGGGTCCAACTCCTCCAGCTCCTCGATCGGCATTGCGACGCGACTTTGCAGCGCGTAGGAAAACGTGCGATTTCAAGTTGACAGCACAGCTATGCCATGAACCCGGCCCATCCTCCTCCTGCTGCTCCTTCTCCTCCTCCTCCGACTGACTCCTCCTGTCTGCCTACCTGAAATCAGCTGGAAAAGGCAACGTTTTTCATTTTCTACATTTTAATGCAATTTTTAATTTATTTGTTTTGTCGAGACGGCGACTCCGACTCCAACTCCGACTGCAACTCCGACTCCGACTGGGCTCTCTATCGGCTCGACTCGCCTTGACTCGCCTCGGAACGCATGTATTCCTCATTGATTGGCATTTCCTGGTTGGCAGCATTAGACTGGCCAAGTCAAGTGAATTCCTCGAAGCGGCTATCCAAGGATGAGACCCCAGTACCCAGAGTCGAGACCCCTAGAACTCCAGTCTGGAGCTTTGGTTACTTCTCCATGTCTGGCGGGGACATTGGACTCAATTCGTTTCGATTCGATTCGATTTATGGGATGCGTTGACTCTCGGCTAGTTCGCCCTGGGCATTTGTAATTATCCCAGCTGGCCAATGAGTCACCCTAATGGGAAGATATCGCTGCTGACTTGCAGATCCGAGGCAGCCGAAAACAATGCCTGCGCCATGACATCACGGCCCTCGGAATAAATACGTATCCGGACATTTCCCATAGCATCCCGGCTCAAGCTGATGCTTTTTTGGTCAAGTACTTCGCTCGGCGAATTACATGGCCATGAGTAATCATCACAAGCATTAATGAGAGACCCGATCCGAGCCAAAAACGCGCAAAAAAAAAGCGCGCGCACGCTCATTGATCCACTTTTCGAAATTCTACTCTCCAATCACGTAGCCACCTTAGCTTTACGTCTACATTTATTTGGCTAACTGTTTTTGGCCCGGAATCTATTCAAATTGAACGCATATTCAGTACACGGAGAGAAATGTAGCTTAAGATATTGAAGCTTAAAATTATTAGGCTTTCAAGGCCAGTTAATTGCTTAGTTTGTTGCATTAATTAGAGATGGAACAGAGTTCGATGTTAATCGATTTAGATTAACATCGATATGGGCATATAAAAATATCGATTGCTTACATTGTAATCGTTTTTAAATCGATTTCCGAATAGAAAAACATCGATTCCTTATATTCTCTTTCAACCTAGCATTAAGAGCTAATAGGCCAAGTTTTATAAGCCTCATATCTATAATTTCTCTAAATTTTTCCCCAGTGCACTTAAATTTTTTCGGTGGCATAATTAGAACCAGTTTGCCTCTTATAGAAGGCGTTTAGAGATGTGCTATTTAGGGAAGAACCCCGATAAAACAGTAGCCTCAAGCTAGAAAACTCATCAGAGATATGAATCATATATTTATTATTATTTTTAAGATGCTCAACTTTAGTGCAATTTTTTGCTTCGTTCCGCTTGAAGTCCATTGAAATTCCTAGAGCGTCTGCAGTTGGCTAAACGTAAATTTCCTTATTCTTTTTTTTTTCTTCGCTCTTTTGTTGCCACCTTGAGGTGGCCGTTTCTGCGTTTTATGTCTCAAATTTGCAAATCGATTTGAACATTGTATAACCAATATAACTCGGTACGAAGACACGTGTAGGCGTCGTTAAAGTTTTTGGGCCAAAACAGAGAGGAGTCGAGTGTCGAAGAACGAACTCTGAATCGGATTCACAAACACGTATTGGCCAGTTGGCCAGTTGGAAAATCGGGCTAGCCGCTAGCGTGGCCTTAGCCATATTTCACATGAAAAGTGACCCCGAAAGCGAAATGCCCGCGGGCGAAATGCCTAATTGTGATGTTGATTTTAATTAAGCGAAGCGAACTCCGCGGAGAGGCGCAGCTCATTAGTCTTCCGAGTTTGAAAAAAAATAGCATGCAGCTGTGCAACTGCCACAGTGAAATCAGAACGCTTCTACAACACAAACTTGACCCCAAGAAAAAGAGAAATTTGTGGCAAAAACGAGGCGAGCCTCAGCTAAGCTCAGCTCGAAACAAAATCAGCTCACGATCTTCCGTGGGTCAGTACCAGTTTCCCGTCCCAGTGGCCACATATGGAGCTGCTACCAGCAACATCGCATGCTGCAGGCGAGGAGCACTCCACGGTAGCCAGCGTCATCAAGATTTGTCACAAATCAAGGCGGGCAGGCAACTAATCCAGTTCAAGTGCCGGCTGCGACACAGCGAAAATGGCAAATTGCCGTCGCGCTTCTGTTGGAGTCGAAATCGGAGTCGGAGTCGGAGCTAGGAACTATAGGAGCTTGGCCAGCGTTGGCGTTGCTTGCAGATAGAGCTCCAGATGGAGCTGTGCAGTCGTGCTCTCTGGGCAGCTTCCGCATGCCGACGACGACGACGACAAGTGACTCACCTCCCTCACTCGCTGGCAAGGCGGTCTCCAAAGAAGCTAAACGCTCGGCTCCAACACCGTTATGTTTGCCGATCGTGAGCTTTATTAATCTCGAAAGCAAACTCCTCCATTTTGGCCCCTGAAGATGGTGCTGAAAATGCCACAAGGTCGATCTAAGCGGAGGCCAAGCTCAAAATTTGCTTGGGGTCGATGATTTGCATCTAATGAGATCGGGGGGTAACACGGAGAGAAATGCAGGTCTATTGTCTATTGGGATTTTGAGTTTTCAATAAAAAAGTTAAGGTTAAAATGCGATCACTTACAGAGCTTGAAATTTAGCCCAGATCAAACTCACAACTAGAGAACTTAGGGATATTCAAAAATACTTAAAGAAATAAAGAAATAAGCACAGCAGTTATGGCATTATTCCCTAAATTAGAGCTGGTAAAAAATCGATATAATGCTTGCTTGCAAAAAATCGATTAACTTCAGAATATTCGATAACATACTTTTTTCTCCCCTGTGCAAAGCAAAACCCAACCTCTACCTCAAAGCCCATTTCTAACACTTTCTGTGATTGCCGGCCAAAATGATCGGACACTGAGTTGGCTGATGCAATTGCAAGGTCGCACATTCCTCGAGGGAGGCCAACTGCAAATTGGTAGTACTCGCGGTTCAAGCCACAACAATTTGGGCCCGACAATTGGCCACAACTATGCGCGATAGACACACACGTGTATGAGGGCTCCACTGAGATGCAGAAGCAACACACCAGCAGCAGATTTATGGGGATAGAACCGAACAGAATAGAAGAAATAAAAAAAATAAAATAACAAAAAATGCAATTTGCAATTGCTGCTGCCGCCGATGGACCGTTAAATGTGTGGCACTCTGGCAAATCGAAGATCGCAAAACCAAATTAACACAAAGCCAGGCAACAGGCAACAGACATCAAGGCAATTGCAATTGCAATTGCAATCGAAGAAGTGTAATGCGATAAGGGGATCGGGATCGGGATCGGGATCGAAATGGGGAATGGTATTGGGGAATGGGGATGGATGGACGCGTGAGGTTGGGGTCATCGATGGACCAGGATCGGTGGCTGCTTGTGTGCTAAATGTCAATTTGATACCGGCCAGAATCCAATTAAAGCCGCAGCACAGTTGCAGCCTCGCATCTTTCGGCTTGCAAATTGCAAATTGCCATCGATCTCTGGCTGCGATCTTGTCGATGGGTCGCTCGGTCGTCGTTAGATGCGTGCGCCAAAGTATATTTGTGGGTCATGGAACAAATCCAAGTCGAAGTCCAAGACGGAGACACGACAGCCGACACAAGATAGCTCTCTGACAAGAGACACCTTTTGATATGCTAACGAAGGCTTTCCTCCAATGGGTTTTCCCTCGTTTCCTCCGCTTTTCTCGTGCGCCGACTGTCAAAATGCTGCCCATGGCTGGCTGACTGGCTGGTTGACTCTGGCTGGCTGACTGGGCCTGAAATTTTCCCACCCTCCATTGAGGCCTTGTGTCTGCCTTGGTAAAATGTAAATTTTCCCCGGCTGCCACACATTTATATTAGAACTGAACCTGAAGCTGCAGCTGGGCCTCAATTTGTGCAACTGTGTGTGGAGGAGATGAGAAATGGGGAACGGGAAACGGGAACTGGGAACGCATGCGCACACAATGCCTGCTTCCCCGAAATAGAATATAGAATACAGCGGCTGCTCCTCTCCTGGGAACTCTCTGAACTGGCCAGTGGCGTCCACCCTTTGGAGTAGGAGGATCAGCATTGCCTCATAACGCATATTATCCATTGTTGGACTTGGAGTTGGAATTGGAGATGAAGATGCATTGCCTTGCCTTGCCCTTGTTGGTTTTCCTTTTTTTTTTTTTTGTCCCAAAAAAATCTTGCAAATTTCCCATGACCGATTTTGCCGCCCCGTGGCCAGAGTTGGCCAAGCTAACAAGAGCCTGCCTCGTTTTGGGTAAAAGTTTCTATCCCCCGAGTGGCATAGTGGCGCGGAGACTGCAGACTTTTGGCCACTTCATTCACAAATCCAAAATGGGGTCACACACTCGCTACACACATGGCGGATAGCAGCTGCTGGCCGGTGACCACCCCTTTATTTGGTCTTAACCCAAATACTGAATGCTGCAGAAATGAGAAAGAATAAAAATTGTTTACCATTTAGCTAAGCCAGTGGCAGGGGCAGGGGCAGAGTTTGCTACAACAAACAGCGGAATAATTACCGCAACAAGTTGCTGTTGCTAGTTGCTCGTTGGCAGCAACATGTTGCTCGTGTGTTGCTAATAGCTTTAGAACAAGTGCCATTTTGGCCGGCAACTAATAGCCAGTTTGTGTCGCTTCCGTTGTCAGTCAGTCGGACTCGCCATCAGCCTTAGCATCGGCATCAGCATCAGCATCGGCTCCATCATCATCATCATCTTCTTCATTGCGGCCGTGTGAGATTATCATTATTGTTATTGTCGCTCGTCATGTCAACTCGTCATCAACAAGCCGACGACGACGACGTCGACGAGGAGGTAGCTACTGGAGGCACCAAGCCAGCATCCAGCAAAAGATTACACCAAAAAAATAAAAGAGTTCCAAGAGGATTACAGAAAAGGGAACTTCTTGCAGCTCAGAGAAGCCCTCGAAGAAGGTTTACGTCTTAGGTATTAGTTTTTATGCCTTAAATTCTACTTTTATAATTCAGTTTATATATTTAACTTGAAGTTAAATAGGCTATTTTTTCTCAGTGCCGCAGAATCTCCAACTTTTCCGGCTGCTCCAGCCATGAAGCAATCTCTCAACTTGACCGAGGCGGCTTCGTGTGTTGCATACTTCTCGTTATTGTTGCTGCTGTTGCCACGGCACGCAGCAATGCCATTTGTGACTCCTGGGGCACCGCTTCCTCTGCTCCTCCCCTGGCCACAGCCAGCCTGCATTTTAATGAGCACAATTCGCGCATTTATGATGAACCCCCAGCCTCAGCCTCAGCCTCAGCATTAGCCGATTTTTATTTGCTTGTTTCGTTAGCGTTTCGAGCGACGCCGCCCGAGGGAAAGGTGGTGGTCCAGGAATGGGCGGGGAGCGTAACCGAAACCACTCGGATTTCAGGAGAATTGCGGAAGGGGAGGTGCTCTTGGCATAGCTGGGATACGGATGCCAGAGCCCCCACACGGAGGCCAGATCCAGATGGTATTCCAAAGTGACAAGTTACGGATACAATGGGCCCTTGAAATGATTATTATTATTAAAAGATTATTTATGGATTAAAATTGGATTCAAAATACTCAGAGAGGAGAGAGAAAGCAGAGACTGAATAAAGCTTAGAAAGTATTCCCATATCTGCAAGATAGTTCTGGAAAGGTATAGAGGCTTATAGAGCTCCAAAACTCCCTCAAAATCTGTAGATTTTTTGGTACTAGAATAGATAAATCCCAAAGATCCTTAGCATAAATTCGAAATTTAATAAATCCCAAAATACCATAGATATCTAGTGTGAAATTCGTATAAAGCCATAGGTTTCCAATTGAAATCCCCACCAAATCTCTAATATTTCGTTACACTTATCGTGGGTGGAAATCCCAGCATTAATTTCAACACCCGAGCCCATGGTACTTAAGGTGGAAGTTTTATTGCTTTATGGAATGTATAAAATTGGATAACATACCCACCAGACACGCCCCCAAATATACAAGCAAATCCCCCCCAGCTCTCACCCCTCGGAACAGCACTCAGCATCCCTCACCTTCTTCCGGATGCGGGTTTCGGCTGCCTGGCAGAGCAACCCCTCGATGGAATCACGTGTTGCATCTCCTGGGACTTGATTAAAGTAACATAAAGCAAATAAAAGCCGACAAGCAAACTGGGCTAATAAATGAAAATATGAAGCGTATGTGTCGCCGATGCCATTCGATGCCATTAACGGAGAAAGGCGACAATAAACCGGAGTCGGAGTTAGTTGGCAGTTGTCCGGCGATAAGCCGTGATATGTGGCGGTTGCCGCCTGCTAATTATAACGATGGGTCCGAATCCAGGGGAGGTCCAAGTCCAAGTTCGAGACGTTCGAAGTTGGGGTGGCCTAAGGTTGTCCAATTTCTGGAAGTTTTCCTTGCGTGCGCCTGACATTTTCAATCAGCGGCACACAAAACTTGCCAGGATACTTTCGGGCATCTCTGACCTCTCCTGGAGGGTTGGAGGATGCTGGCTGGCGAGGATGTCAGGGAAAATTGCACATCTGTCAAATCGGCAAACAAGTGATTTCCGCAAACAATTGAAGAAAAACAGCCAGTCAGGACATGCGAGCGAGGAGGGAGCGAGTGCCCAGTAGTGGTGGTGGTGGTGGTTTCTCCGACTCCCTGCTCCCTGCTCCTGGCTCACATGTCAACGCTCCCATCCGCCCGAAATTTCTCTGCTGTTTGTGCACGTAAATTGCTTTTGTGAGAAGGCCATTGAAAATTTTGAAAAAACGAACTGAGAAAGGAAGAAAATAAATTGAGATGTGAATGGTTTGAGGGTCGGCATGCGCCTTGTCATGCTTTTTTAATGAAGTGCCTGTCGTTTAAGGAACATATTGCCATCGTCGCCCCCGATTTGATTGTTGTTTAAGGGTTAAACGGCCTGTCCGCAAGAATGTCAGAGATCTTTGTTATCACGTACTAATACTCCTCCCTGCTCTCTCTCCTCCATTGCAGTTACAACCACAAGATGACAAGGAGACGTTCGAGTCCGCCGGGACTCGAGGAGCTGCTGTATCTGGCGCTCGTCCTGCTGGCCATGGCCCTGATACCCACACAAGCCGGTAAGTGGTTTATTATGTCAACATAAATTATGTTTAGCCCAGCTAAGTACCTCGCATCTGCCTGGATCTGGACCTGGATCTAGTGTGTGTAATTCTTGTCTATTCTGATTATTTTGCCATAAATTGCCTGCGAATCCATGGCTTTTTCGTTGCTAATTAAAGCCATTGTGACAAATTGCCATCAGCTGGCAACAGCTGCCGTTTTCCGATGCGGAATCCACTTGTCCAGGGTCAGGGGTCAGTCTGACAGACAGTCTGTTGCATTTTGGTTGCGAAATATAATTAGACAAGCACAGGGAAAAATAAAAATAATATTTACAGAAAAAATAGAGACCTTGCCTTTTTAGCATTCAGAGTTACAAACTTTTTATCCTTCATTTTCTCCTTCGAATCTCTCACAAAGTTAAAGCAAAAATATTAATTAAACAAATGAACTTTACTGGCTATTATTTTATCTATGTTATCTACCATTTTGCCACTGCATTTCTCTCCGTGTGCCACTTCGGGGGTGTCCCAAATTCAATTGTGCCACGAGTTTCCATTTAAATGGAAATCGAGTGGAACCGTGAGGGACTTTTACCAGGGGATGGGTCATAATTAAAAGCAAGTGCTAATGGCCCCGGACATCATTACCACCGTCGCTGTCCGACGACTGTCCATTATTTAGATGCATCTGCATCATCTGCCCAAATGTGTTAACTTTCACATTCTTTTTTGGGTTTTGGGTCGTCTCTGGGCGTGTTCGATTTAACGACTTGTTTAAACAGAACTTAGAGCCAAATAAACCCAAAAAAAAAGGCAGACCAAGAGAGACAGAATGCAGCAGAGGGAATATCGGTCAACGAATGCCAAAACCGAAGGCAGTAACCCACCAATCATTCGGTCCATAACCGGAGGAGGCCCAGTGCCCGGCCAGAGCCCGTCCAGAGCCATTGTTTAATGGGCTTTCAATAAATAGGCAACGGCTCCAGCCCCAGCTCCAGCTCCAGCCCCAGCTCCATCTCCATCTGCGAGCCGTGTCTCTCTTCTGGCTCTGACTGATTTGGCCTAGTCAAAACGATAGGCGACAATAGTCAGCTCGTTGACCCACATTCATGGGGTACTCCACTCGAAGCTCCAACCTCCACGCTGCCTGCATTCAGAATTCTCGGAATTTTCATTAACACATGTGTCCGAGGCGGAGACACCGCGCTGCACATATGGAAATGGGCCTCTGACAGAGAGGGAAATAAAGTGGAAAGAATTTTGTGAATGGGCAGAGGAAGGTAAAGGTAGAGGAAGAGGAGGAGGAGAAGGAGGAGATGGAGGCGAGAGCCCATGGTGTTTTAAACATAGATTCCGGAGTGGCCCGCCGGGGCTTCTCTCACCTATTTATTGATTATTACACACAGCCACAAATCGGTTACACTAACAAGCCGGCCTAATGGACCCCAAAGGGGAGTTTGATGAACTCGCCGCAGCCAAAGAGTTTCCCAGCAGGGCCTGGTAATTGAATTGTTCCATTATAATATGGCCATGACTCAACAGATACTCACTTCTCTCTGGTTCTAACCCGGAGTCGCCGCCGCCGCCGACAGCTGCGAGCTATAAATCAATGGGACTAGCGCGAATGTCAGCCGGGGATCGGTTTACCAGTGGAGTGAGTGCTAGAGTGTATCTTCGAGATAGACACGCACTTCACAACAAGTGGCATTTGCGTCATAACAAAGGCCCCAGCATCCAGCGATCGATGGATCGATCGATTCGTATCCATGCCAATTGTTTGCCCAGCTTTCGAGGTATCTCCATCTCTTCGAGGGCCTTTGCAATTTCAATCTCTCGAGCTGGAGCCTTAATTCAAGCTCAAGGTCGGCGAAGCGAGCATCTTCCATCAACTTCCAGTAGCCACCACGCACATTATCATTACCTGGCTCTATAAGCCACGAAGAAGCGAACTCCGCTCGATGGGGCGTTTTCATCAATCAGCTCTTCTTTCGAACTTGTTTTTTCTCAGGCTTATTAGAGAACGTACACCTGCTCGGGAGGCTTCCAGGTTCCTGCTCTCTGGCCAATTGACACCTACTACTACACACCACCTAGAGATGTATGGTCACTGAACCTTGCCCAGCATCGGGTCCAGTTCCAGTCCCACTCTCTGCTTCCACTCAAATGTGTTTTATGCCCGTTTTTGTGACTTCTTAATTTATAACCAATTACAAAGGCATTAGTGCGGCACACGAAGATCTTCAATATTTTTGTTTATTGCGCATATAAATCGCCGCTTTACGGGCCCCGTCTTTATGGCACTTTTGCGGAAGCATCTAACTCCGGGCCTCCGCTCCGCAGGGCGATGATGATGCTCGCCGATGTGCCTAATTAGCTTGTATTATCGATGGGATGCGTGCCAGGCAGAACTTTAAGTCAGGCTCCAAGAACAGCTACAAGGTAGAACACGGAGAGAAAATATGATATGATATGCTCGTATTTAATTACCAATTTGATCAGGAAAGGTGACAGCAAGGTATTAGGTTTAGGCTTCCTTTAACGAAGATGTTTAAACAAAATGTCGATTAGTCAATGTCTTGAAATTGGAGAATAACTTCGATTTATAAATATCATATTTGAATATCTTTATCTCTATCGTTTACATTGACCTATCGAAAAAATCAATAGTTTGATTGATGAGCAGATATTGTTTTAAGAAATTGTATATTCAACTTAATTATAATTATTATTCATATTAATATTATTAGTATTGAACTCCTAACTCTGTAAACGTATCAATCCGATAGGAAACTTTTAAATATTTTCGATATATGATCGATATCTTAAATATATAATCGATATATTTGATATATGATCAATATCTTAGATATGTGATCGCTATCTTCGGTAAATGATCACTCTCTTCTATAAATGATCGATATATTCGATATAGTACCGATATACAAATAACAAAAAATCTTTAACTAACAAGTTTCCAATTTCCCATCTAAAAAAAAACATTAAATTCCTTCTCCCTTCAAGACCATCACCTAGAATTTCTCTCCGTGCATTCAGGTACTCATCATTATGGTTTGATATTAATTGCATGGCTCGCTGATGTCATCAGCAGCGTCATCAGGCCCTGGGCAGAAGCGTTAATCAAGATTCAGACGCGTCCAGTCATCCGCTTAGCCACGCGCATATAATTAACTTGGCTGCCACACGGACCAGGTTCAATGTCAAGTGGCAAGGCGGATTTGGCTCTCTAGCTCTCTGGCTTATCGCGTTGATAGCACCAACGGTACTCCGCCTCCTGGTGCTTCTCCTCCGCCTCCTCCTCTGGCTTCTCGTAAATATTTCATATATGCAAACACCAGCGGGGCTGTTTGCTGGGCAAACAAACTGTGGCCAGAGTCGCTGACCATTGACCGATATGGCTATGATGGCTGAGGCGATGAAGGCGATGAAGGCGATGCCGAAGATGTGTGTGTTGGCTGCTGCGTGGCTGTGGAATTTCGTAGCCACTTAGAGAACAAGTACGCGAGCCGGAGATCACGAACTTGCGGGTTGGCCCGCACGAATGGCTAGAACGGGTCTGTGGTCTGGCTCTGGGATGCCCCGATCCCCGATCCCTGATCTTTAATGCTCCCGTGAGATTCGCCAATGGGGCGGTGAAACTTTCGACAGTGACACAATTAGAAGCTACCGCCCATGTATGATTCTCCCAGCCACAGCTTCATCTTCAACTCGAACTCCAACTTGACTCTTGACCATAAATAAGCATTTATGCTGAGCGATCCAACAACGACTTTCCTTTCGTTTCGATTTGTTTTGGCCACCAACATCGCCTCCCCCAGACGTTCGTCAATTTGTCAAAAATCTCGGCGGCGTGAACGCAAATCTAAGCTTTGAGTTCACTGAGAGAAAAGCTCTAGCAATAAGCAATATTTTTCACAATCGGTTTTGAATTCTATACTTATTCATTAGTAAATAATGATATTAATATATTTACAAATATAATTAGTTTAATTTCATTTTTATATTTATATTTTTTGTATTTTTAACACCTAGAATTAGTTAACAATAATAAGAATATGCAGCTGGTTCTTATAATTCTCAACTAGTCCTAGGTGTGCAAGAAACGCAAACAGCATAAATACTTTCCAATAATTTTCTAACCCCTCAATGACTTTCCATAGTTTTTCCCTGAGTGTTCCTGCCCCATCTGTCTCCGAGTTGATATGATAAATTGACCATGGACTCGAGACACTCATAAAAGACACATTTGTTCGGCTTAAATGCCCAAACACAGAGCCACTTTGCGCTGATCCGACCCACGCAGGTCCCCCATCTTCGCATCTCCGCATCTTTGGAGCTTTAGATCTTTAGATCTTCGAGGGGGCGAGGGCAATGACCAGGCCGCCAAAGGGCCGCGGCCACCGCAGCTTTCCGAGATCTCAGCTCCCAGCTCCCAACTCCCAGAGCCTCGCTGCACTTGATTCTCCAATTAAATGGCCAGAAGCCGGAGCAGCGTGTGAACCAGAATCGGAGGCGGAAACTTAGAGACTGCGAGGCAGCCGCTGGCAACTTGGCAACGAGGAAGCGGCGCAGTCAGAAGACAGGCAGTTCTTTTGATTTTATCAGCATTAAATTCCCGACTTCCTGCGACAAGGTCGGGGGCTAATTTCATTTAAGTAAATAAGTCGGCGTTTAACTGCCGGCAATTTGAAGTGTAACGGTAGTGCGAAGACCAAGTCATGTTGCGGTCGAAATGGAATTACAATTGCAATTACACAATTTGGCTATTAACGCCTTGGCTCTGGGACTCGTCAAAGCCAACTCCCAGTCCCAATCCCAGTCCCCTCGTGCACCTTTCACCTTGACAATGAAATGGTTTCCAATGATTGCTGTAATTTCTATTTCTGGTCGGGAGAAACCCACAACACCACGAGCTGCTCCAAGCTGGAAATGCAAATGAATATCTTGGTGTTTAGTAGAGCAAAACGCCGCCTGAGGTGAGCTGAGCTCAGGTGTGTGGGGTTTACTTTGTACCAGCCATACGTATACGTAATACAATACCAGCTGCGATTTCCCAGACCCGATACTACCGTCTCAGACACCTCTCCGAATCTCTCTGTATCTCCATAATCACGGCTCATATTATGTATGCTATAGCTCCTCTACTATTTCTATTCGTGTTTCCCTATTATTGTTTGATGTCATTGAACTTGAACTTGTCGTGGTCGCCGCTTGCCGCTCGCCGGCTATTTCTGTTTTGGCATTTTATGCAATTTCTCGGCGTGAATATGCTAATACCGATTTGTATAACACCGGTTGCCGTTTGCCGGTCCAAAAACGTGTTCGAAATGTTAATTAAACGACAAACACTGGTGGCTTTTATTCATATTTATGGCAATTAGCAGCAGCCGCCGCCCTGACCCAATTTTTTTGTTTTTGCCAGTTTGTCGTCTTTTGCTAATTGTTTCGGCTCGGGGTTCTAAATCAGAACGGGAACGGGAACCGGATGAAGTTGGACTGAGCTGGACCCACCCTAGACTGCATTCTGCTGCATTCCCGGCATTTGAAATTGCACCTCCACCTCGGCTTCGGCTCTCAATTAGACATTCAGCCTGGCGCCAACTGCTAATCGCTGTCTAAGAGAGCCTGCACGCTAACAAGCCGAAAGACAAGACAATGATAGAGATGGTGATGTAATAGAGCTGGCAGAGAGTTGAAGGAGGAGTAGGAGCTGGTCTCTAGAGGTGGAGAACTGACTGACCAGTGGATAAATTGCACGAATGCCCAGGAGCTATATAGTTCTCTGCAAATAAGTAACAAATTGTAGTATTTGTATGAAAAATTAAAACTTGTTAAATACAAAAAAGCTAAAATTACTCCTAATTTCGCTTATTACTCAATTCCTAATGGAATACGCTTTTATTTGTATTTTGTTTAAACACGTTAAAATGATCTTTATTTTGCTTTTCCCTTCCGTTTCCTGTGCCAAAGTGACCGTATCCTTTTGTTCTAGAGATTATTCTCCACAATAACTCGCTTATCGATTACTATTAAACAGGGTGGCCACCCCAGATCGGCCTGTACATAATAGGGTGTTTCACTAAAGCGTACATATATAACCTTGGCAGTTGGCGTGTTTGAATTAATTTTGACACCGAGGGAAGCCAAATGGTAATTAGCAGAGCTGGAGACATGGGCAAGGGAAAGATTGAAGTAAAGAAAGAAAGAGAGAGAGATCTCTATCGCAGGTGCAATGACTCGACCAGCCGCCTGGGAGCGTTCTCTTTCAATTGTGTAACCCTAGAGCTCCGGACCCGGGCCCTTTCATTCCCTATTCTAACGCCGGGGGTTCAATCAACTCTCGGCTGGCACCTTTACGCATGGCAACCTCAGACGGACCAGGATCTCCGAGACGGGGCTCGGGTACGGGTACGGGTCATGCCAAGTCAGACGCTCTCTCTCGCTTGAACTAATACTTTGTATAATTATCGCTTTGCTGATCTTCTGCACATGATGTATGGAGTGCCCGTGCCAGCCAGCGAGCTGGGCCATTGGGTTTTATGGCTTTGGCACTGGCTGGGGCTCTAGCTCTGTCTTGGGCTCTAGCTCTGGGACAGAGAACACGCAGCTCTCGGTGCAAGACCAGAACCCAAGACTAGCTCCAGTCGGTGCCCTATCTCCGGTGTCCGATCATTAGCTAAATGCCATGCCAGCGTGGGAGGAGATACCAGATCCCAGATACACCAGCCAGCACCTTGCCATATGCTATATGGCGAATGTTAGATACCAGATACAGATCGGATCGGCTCGGCGCGGCTGAGGGAGACAGCAACGGGAAACAAAAGTCAGCGAGCAATTAGCGCTCGGAGAGTGCCACTTAATTGAATCTCGGTTCCCTGTTCCCTGTTCCCTGTTCGCGGTTCGGGTTTCTTGAGTCAGGACATCGAACGTGAGACTTTTTTCCGGTGCAAATTACTAAACAGTTACGCATGCGCAGGGGAGAACTAGTTGTTCTTACACAGAGAATAAAGTTAGGATGCTACTCGTATCAAATATTTTTCTTCAAGGCCCAAGAGCTCCTTAAGGCCTCAAGTATTTAAACTTAATGAATTGTAACTGGATTTCCTTTATTATTTTCCAATATATTGGAACATGAACTCTCTAGCTTACAAAAATATCTCTCTCAGCTGTGTCCGAAACTTAATTTTATTATTATTTTCTTTGAAGAGTCTTTCCTGATTTTATTTATACAAAAAAACACATTGTTTCCCATCCCCCTCCTTGATTTATTTTTTGCTGTGCAGTTGATTGCCGGGCATCCATCACCTGTCAGGTGAACCGCTCCAGCTACAGCGCCCAGCTCCATCCGCAGCTCGGGAGCAATCTGTATCTGAATCTGCATTGGAATCTGCCGTTGGTCGAGGCGTAGCTTCTATGTTATTTCGGCAATTGCTGTAATCAATGCGCTGTTATCAATAACAGCTAGCGGTGTAATAATTGAATGCTTTCTCCACCCATCTGTCCAACTCTCCCAACCAATCCCGTTCCAGCCTCGGCTTTCTTGGAGGCCTTAAGAATTTGTCTAAAATTACGCAAACAAAAATTATGATATATTTGCCCGCAACAGCAGCAGCCGCAGCTCTCGACGAGAGATCCTCTGCAGACTGGTTCACTTCCAAGGCTGTGATTAGCCATGGAGACGGGGCAAGACGAATACTGAATACCGACAGCTGGACAGATTGATTGCTGGCACGGAACGGAGGAGGGAACTGGCACTGGCACTGGCACTGCGAAGAGGTAGCACTCATTAAAGCCATGCAAAAGACATCAAAACAAATCAAAGACAGGACACTTGAGTCTGGTCTAGGGCCCCCAGGAGCAAAGACACGAACTGTGGGAAAGAATGCTGGGCCATCCGTTGGACTCCACCCTTAACTGCTTAATTACAGCGCCCAAGGCCAGGCCAGGCCAGGCCGGGCTCATTATAATCTATTAAGCAGTCAGGAGTGGTAGGCACTGTGGCTCCTAGTATGTTGTAGTAGTTCCTTCCATTCCTGACCTGACAAACTGACAAACTGACAAACAGACACTGACTCTCTAATGACATAGGCCATAAATATGCATATGAGATGGAGCCGAGCTCCAGCTACAGCTCCAGGTCTCTGCCTGCAATTACAATGTCCCGATATAGACAGGCGGAATAGGCCTAGACCTTAGCCTTGGTAATTGTTTCATATGCAACCCGGGCTGCTGCGGCAATTTCATGGCAGCCTCATCTCCTTGGTAGTCTCTCCATTGCCGGCATCGGCATCGGCATCATCATGACCATCGGGCATAATTTACTTAGAAGGCATAGGAATCATGGTCTAGGCCATCCTCCACCTTCTGCATCTCCCTCTCGACGGGTTCTGTAATAAAACACAGCGTCACGCCAAGGTAGCGCCCTAGCCTTGCGCAACTGCGTCCAATTTGGCAGCGGAATCGAGGAGTAGCAGAGGCAACATCAGCAGGAGCTCCTGCTTCGATGTCTACATTGCTACCTGGTCGCCGACATAATCATGTTAAATTACTCGCAAATTCATTTGCTGTGCGGCCTCCTCCAGTTGCAGTTGCAGTTGCATTGTTAGGGCGCCGTGTTGCAAGTAGTTCCTAGTTGCTGGCTGCTGGCTGCTGGCTGCCAGGAGATGTTGCTAGTTGCTACTGCCTGGCGGCTGCTTTCAGCAGCGGTGATGCATGGACATGATACGGAGGAGGCCTCCGACTCCGGCTCACTCCATATTGATCTGCTCGGCATTATGGAAATTATGTGATCAAGGCCGGGGGAAAATGGAAATTGTTTCAGAGGGAACTTCGCCGGTTGGAAATTTGCATGCAGAGGAGGCAGAAGGCAATTACAGATCGATTTATTGCTGCTCTCCCGCGGGCATTGTTTTTATTTTCTCTCTTTTTTTTTGGCTGCATCTAATTAGAAGCTAGATAAACGCAGCAGCAGCAGCATCGGAGGGAACTCTGCCCCATCGCCACCAAAGTCAGAGTGAGAAATTGCAGCCAGGCCTGCTCCTCCTAAGCTGGTGGGTGTGGTCAACAAGTTGGCAATGTTGCAGCTGCAAATAGCGGTAAAAAAAAGGAAGAAACTACAAAATAAAAAAAGAGGCAACGACAACGCATTTGGGGACAACCAACAAGCCGGCGAAGATTTGTGTTTATTTTGTAATCTTTGAAATATTTGTGGCATGGCAAATATTTTCACTCGCCGCATTTCCGCATAGAGGCTCCCAAAGGTCCCCTAAGAACCGAGGATGGGGTAAGGCCAGTACACAGGAAGAAACGAAAGGTATTAAGACTCTGAAAGGTTCAAGAACTTCTTAGATAAATTCGATTTGGAAGTGAGAAGTTCAAAGAAGTCTACTTCAAGTATTTATTCATCAGTTCTAAAAAAGTTTAATCCCAGTTTTATTTATTTATTTAATTAAACCATCAATTTCTCTCTGTGCATTGGGAATATTTAGGAAAACTTCCACTTTTTCGCATCTGTTGCTGGCGGCGAGTCCACCTACAGCACTAAATAATAAAGCGTAACCAGCAAAAGGCGTGCCTGGTTGTGGGCCTCCTTCTCCGCCTGGTTCTGTGGGACCAGCCTTAGTCCCAGTCCCAATCCCAATCCCAGGCGGAGCACCTAGGCCTACTTATGTAAGTAAGGCTGCCAGTGCTTGTGGCTTGTAGTTTATGGTTTGTGTACACATTTTTGCACACATGCGCGCCGGGTCATTCAACTTGTTGTAGCAGCGGCGGCGGCGGCGGCGGCAGCCAGAAAGCCAGAAAGCCATGGCCATGGTCCATGGTCAGGTGGTGGTGGTGGAGCATCGGATCGGAGGCGGTGCGCGCGCGCTTTCCTAGAATAAACAAAATGCACGACTTGGCCGAGAGCCGCCAACAACTTTGGCCACGAAGCCACAGAGCCAGAGTCAGAGCCACATCAACACCAGCAACCAGCAAGCAAGCAGCAACATGCAGCAGCAACTTGGCTGACTAACTGACTGACTGACTTCTGTTTGTTGGACCGACACGACCATGTTTGATGTGTACCATCATCATGATCATCCGACTCCGACTCCGACTCCGAGGCAATGATAATGATGCATGTGGCTTGTTTTAGTTGTTGCACTTGGCACAGCGCAAAAATGGTTGCATAAGTTTCGCTTCGCTTCGGGAACCGGCCACATGATTGACTCCTATTGCCAGGTCCCCAGTCGCAGTCGCAGTCGCAGTCCAAGGCTCTACAGTCAAGTAGAGATGGCACCCGCTCCCGCCAGTGCCCTGTTGCCCCGCCAATCCTTAACAGTTAATGTGTGAATTTTTATGCGTTGCCAGGTTCGGGTCGTGTTGTTGTTCTTACCGCATAAAATGTAATTTACATCCGTTAGCTTCGAGTGAGAGAGAGGGAGCAGGGACTCCACCTCCTCCTCCCAGCCCCGCTGGATCGCGGATCGAAATTGCTACTCTGATTTGTGGCTGCTGTTCCCCAGTCCAGGTCCCAGATCTCAGGTCCCAGACCTGGGCCAAATTCATGCTTATGAGCACTTGCCGTTAGGATTTTCATTGTTGTTTCGCCAGCAATTTGTTTGCCAAATTGTATCGGGCCCAGCCTCCCCCTGGGGACTCCTCTAGACTCCCATTTAAATGGCCAAGTCATCGAAGGCAAGGCCAAGGCAAGGCAAGGCCTAGGCCCCCCCAGGTAACTATGCGGAAATTAAAATGTGAAATATGCTGGAAATTGTCAACCCTTCAACTGGACGCAATTAATCAAAGTCTCGGTCTCGGCAATTCATAAAGCTGCAATTTGTCAAATCATTTGTGGCAGCAACAAGTGGCTGCAACAGCAACTGGTCTTGTCTTGGCTTCGCTTCGCCTCCTTGGCCAACTGTCAGCTTTGGACAATTTGTTTGAGCCATTTTTTTCCCCATCCCCAGCCAGGGGTAGAGCTGCGTGTGTCCCAGAACGGCGGCGGAGGCTACGTGCCATTTTTCTTGGACTTAGTGGGGCTACACAGGCTAGAGCCGGAGCTGGAGCTGGAGATGTTGTTGCTGCTGCCCCGGCTGCATTTTGATTATGTGGTAATAACACGTTCCAGGCAGACAAAGCTATTGCAATTTGGTAGCTGGAGCAGAGCGGCTCTGTGGGACGTTGGGACCCTGTTATCACGCCGAGGTTGAGGAAGGCTATCAAGCCTACGCAGGTTCAGTTTCCGTTCCCGTTCCCATTCCCAGTCCCATTCCCATTCCCTGGCCAATTGCATTCACAATTAGAGTCCGGCATTCGCGGCAATAGATAAATTAATTTATTATGGTCATGGCAGTGGACCAGCGGATATGGCCATCGTAAAATTCCCGCCGTAATGGGTCCACTGCTGTAGCTTGGCTTTTCATTAAATAATAAACATTCCTTCTACCATTTCTCATTGCAGCCCCGGTCCAGGAGTACACGGAGATCCAACAGTATTCGGGTAAGTCAAAGTCGGAGGAGCGCGGAAACTTGATTAACTGGCAGGCTGGCAGAAAGAGATACCGGGAGCCAGGAGCCCGAAGCCAGGAGCCCAATAAAAGTGCATTCAAATCCATTTTATGGTGATTACATTCGCGGAACGTAACGATTTATGGCAATCGAGCATCTGTGTCTATTTACTTTGGAGGATGTTAACCCTTACCTTGGTTGCTATGCCCAGCAGGATACTTTGCTTACATTATATTTTACGAGGATCATTTTCATTTTAACCTAATGGCAGCCTATCATCGAATTGAGATGATTTGTCTAGTCTCTGTGGGGTTTAGTTTTTATAGGCCTTGTTTTTAGTGAAGCCACTGAGGGAGCTAAAGTAACAAATTTAAGAACAAACTCGGCAAACAGATTAAGAATATTCTTATTAGGAAGTGTAGCGCCAAAGTTTTGCCACCACTAACTAAATAGTCATCGACTAGAACGATAACACGAAGTGCCACAGGGTAACCTGTGTCACAGGGCTAGCACTGCAAGGATATTGAGTTATTAACTCACATCACTAAAAGCCCGTTAGAAGTAATAACTGCATTCCTTTCCCTGTTTAATGAAGTACCTATTATCACCTAACTAAAGTGATTGAGTTCCCTCCTCAAACTGATCGATTCCGGGGACCTAAATACCTAATTAGCTCGTCGCCAAGCACTTGTCATAGCCGCTAATCGGCTGCCAATTATCGAGCCAATCGCCGTCATAAAGCGGCATTAGACGAGGTGTGAAGAGTCAGTCGCATGCGAAGACAAATGGAAACATAAAGAAATAAGCGCTACCTCTTTACGAGTTACGCGGCAAACGTGAGCTGAGCCCCAGCCCGAGACCCGAGAGACCCATTCCCAAACCCAAACCCAAGCCGAGACCCAGAGATTTCAATCAAAAAAATGGTCTAGCCGCTGACAAAGCGAGCGGGAGGGGTAAACTGGCGCGCTTAACGTGTTAATGATGTGATGTGGAATTTATAGCGGGTGGACGTCACTAAATTAGGCAGCCAGTCATAGCCGAGACAGATACAGCGGACACACCGGCTCCCGGACAGACGTGCGCATATTTTAACGGCGACGACGACGACGACTCCGACGACAGTTGACTTTTGTTTAACGACACTGATGAGCTATAAAAATTGTCTATAGCCGCTCGTATTATGACAGCCGCTGGCGCTAAGCCCAGATTTATGGGGGTCGCCCCCGGCGACACAGTAGCACACATCCATATAGGAAAATCACACAGAATATATGGATATGTGGATGCAGTGGAGCTTGCTCCGCTTGCATAATCTATTAGCCGGAAAAGTGGGCGAGCAGAGGTGCCAGGCCATTGTTCGAGCCTTGGTTCCCAGGCCCAGACTGCGGCCCAGATCTCGATATCTTGAGTCTAATCTCGTGTTCTTTCAGAGGGCTGCTACTACAACTATGCGCACTACCAGGAGGGCGACCGCATCATGACCAATGAGCCGTGCCTGAACTGCACCTGCCACAACCGCATGCTGATGTGCTATCTGCGTGTCTGCCCCTTCACCAAGCCCATTGGCCACGATTGCATCGTGGAGAAGAGGGAGGACCAGTGCTGTCCCATCATCACCTGCCCGGAAGGTGAGTCTTAGCACTGCTCTGAAGACCCCAAGTTGCTCACCTCTCCATTTCAGTGCCCGTGGATGTGCCCTACCATTCCCCGGAGCCGGGAACCGAGCTGAGCATTCCCGAGAAGTTCGGCTGCAGCATCGAGGAGAAGTTCTACCCGGAGGGCGCCCAGGTGCCATCGAACCCCAATAAGCCTTGCGAGCTGTGCTATTGCATCAACAACCAGACCAAGTGCGTCATGCAGGAGTGCACCCTGCACGTGGACGGCTGCCTGCCCATCTACAACAAGGGATCCTGCTGTCCGGTTCGCTACAGTTGCGGTAAGTCCCCCTTAAACCCAAGGAAGAACCAATAATTAAGCCCCATTAAATCCCCCTCACAGACCACGAGAACGAGCTGGACTTTGTGGACCAGTCGACCACCACTACGACCACCACCGAGCGACCCACGACTGGCTTCATCCTGCCCAGCACCATGGTGCCGCCAGTGTCCACTGACTGCATCCACGATGGCGAGATCTTTGCCGACGGAGCCTCCCTGAAGGGCAAGAATGCCTGCGAGCACTGCTACTGCATGCGCGGCGACATCGTGTGCGCCGTCCAGGAGTGCGAGGTGCCCATGATGGCGGCCAACGGCAAGTCCTGCAAGGCCATGCCCGCCGCCGAGGGTCAGTGTTGCCCGAACAACTACATCTGCGAGGACGACAGTGCCACCACCGAGATCGTGGAAATCTCCACCGAAGAGAGTGTCACTTCGTTGCCAGCCAAGGGCATTCACGCCGAGATCCCCAAGGAGGATGTGGACCTGCAGGAGCACATTGACGACGAGGAGAAGGACAAGGAGAGTGCCACGGATATTCCCTCCGCGGAGGGCAGTGGCGAGGTTGAGGATGAAGAGGAGGAGAAGGAGAAGGACAAGGTTACCACGACTGCTCCGGTGCATGTCACGGACGAGAAGGACTTCTCCTTCGAGCCCGAGTCCTCCACCGCCGGTATTGCCTCCGATTCCAGAATCGATGTGCCATCCTCCACCGAAGAGACCAAGGAAACATCCACCGAATCCGCCGAGGAGGAGGAGATTGTCAAGATCGTCACCACGCCAGAACCCGAGGGCAGTGGCGAAGAGGATGCATCTAAGCCTGCCAAGACGCCCGAGACTACCGAGACTCCCGAAAAGGACATTACTGAAGACGAACTCATCAAGGTCAGCACTGCCGCTCCCGCCAAGGCCAGTTCCGAAGAGTCCAGCACCTCTGTTCCAGTTGAAGAGGAAGAGGAGGAGGACATCAAGCCCACGCCATCTGGAGAAGTCAGCGGCGAGGAGGAGGAGGGCAAGCCCACGCCTGCTGAGGAAGGAAGCGGCGAAGAGGAGGAAGATGTCAAGCCTACACCGGCTCCAGAGGGATCTCAGGAGGAAGACGCAGCCAAATCCACTTCCGCTCCGGCGACAAGCGATGAGAAGGATGTGGAACCCAAGCCCACATCCGCTCCAGAGGGTAGCGGTGACGACGAGAAGGAAGTCAAGCCAACCTCGGCTCCTGCGGCCAGCGACGAAGAAGATGAGGAAGCCAAGGCCACTCCAGCTCCCGAGGAAGGCGAGGAGGGAGAGGAGTCCAAGCCCACTAAGGCTCCAGCAGCCGCCGATGAGGTTGAACCAGCGAAGCCCACTGAATCCACTGAGGAAGCCAGCGGCGAAGGCGAGGAAGAGATTGTCAAGGGAACCACTCCTGCTGGAGAAGCCAGCAGCGAAGGAGAAGAGGAGACTATCAAGGAAACCACACCTGCTGGAGATGCCAGCAGCGAAGGCGAGGAGGAAATCGTTAAGGGAACCACCCCCGCCGGAGAAGCCGAAGAGGAGATCGTCAAGCCTACCACTTCAGCTCCGAAATTGGACGGCGAAGCCGAAAAGGAACCCGATTCCGCAACGGAAGCTCCTGTTGCTGGAGTCGAGGACTTGGATAAGCCCACAACGCCAGCCGCTGACACCTCTGAGGAGGAGGAAACCATTAAGGTCACCACCCCTGCCGACAAGACATCTGCTGAAGAAGACTTGGCTGGAATCACAGCTCCTTCCACTGATGTCAGTGGAGAAGAGGAGATTGTCAAGGCCAGCACACCCAAGACCTTGGGCGAACAACCCTCAGCTACCGAGGAATCTACCGAGTTGCCAAAGGAAGAGGGAGATCTGGAGAGTTCGACCAGTGCCCCAGCTATTGCCTCGACCACCCAGGCTCCTCAGGATGCTGAGATCGAAAGTTCCACCAGCGCACCCGCAAGAGCTGGCGACAAGGAGGAAGCTGGATCCACCGAGCCCACTTCCGAGTCCGGGGAGGTTGAAGAGGATGCCACGGATCTGCCAGTCGAGGATGCTGTCAAGAGCACGACTGCCAAGACCACGACGGAAAAGACTGAGGAGGAGTCCTCCACTGAATCCGAGGAAGCTGAAGTCGAGACTGCAACCGCCAGTCCAGTCGACAAGCAGGAGCAGGAGCCAGCAATTGAGCCTGTTGATAAGGACCAGAAGGATAAGGAGGATGAGCAGACCAGCACCGAGGTGCCGGACAAATCTGACAAGGTTCCAGCTGTTGTCCAACCCGAAGCCACGACCAGTCAGCCCGAGGAAGAGGAGGAAGTGTCCACCGAAAAGCCATCCTCAGTTTACCTGCCTCCTGCAGGAGAAAAGGACTCCGCAGAGGGCGAGCAAGCTGTTACAGAACCCTCTGCCCAAGAGGAGCCATCCAAGCCAGTGGAGACTACAGCTGCTCCCCAGGACATCTCATCCAGCACTGCTGCCGTCGACACCCGCAATGACTTCGCAACGGAGAAGGCCACCGAGCAACCCAGCACCGAAGATCAAAGCACCGCTTCCGAAGCCATGCCCGCCATGGATCTGCCTGCTGCCATTCCTGGCGAAGGCGATTGCCTGGTGGAGGGCAAGACCTATGCCAACAACAGTATCGTGCCCGCCACCACTCCCTGCGACGTGTCCTGCAGATGTGTCAGCAGCCTGGTGGCCTGCCAACAGATGGAGTGCAAGCTGCCCGAGGACCGCGAGAAGTGTGTCCTGGCTGCCGATCTTCTGGATGGCTGCTGTCCCACTTACATCTGCGATGAGAGCACTGAGAGCGCTGAGAAGGAGCAGGACTCCTCCACAGCCAAGCCCGAGGACAAGATCGACGAGGATGTCTCCGAGATCAGCACTGAGGAGATTCCCAAGGACGTCATCATGCCAACTGGCATTACTGAGCAGCCTCTTTCTCACTTCAAGCCCGATGAAGAGAGCCCGGCCGTGACCACAGAAGCATCTACGACTGCCGCCAAGGTTGACAAGAAGCCAATTGAAGAGTCCGACGAGGATAAGAAGCCTGTCGAAGAGTCCGACGAGGAAAAGAAACCTGTCGAGGAGTCCGACGAGGAGAAGAAACCAATTGAGGAATCCGACGAGGAGAAGAAGCCAGTTGAGGAGTCAGACGAGGAGAAGAAACCAGTCGAAGGAGCTGATGAGAAGGAGAAGGATCAGCCTACAACGGCTGTCACTGCTGCTCCTGAGACCGAAGCCGAGGAGGCCCAGAAACCAATCGGAGAGGAACCCAAGCCCGAGGACGAGGAGAAGCCAGAGGATGAAATCGTTGGGGCCACTGAAGAGCCCAGCACCAAGAAACCTGTCGAAGATGAGGCTTCCACGCCCGGACAGGTGCCTGATGATTCCGAACAGGACACGGCTACTCCCGCTTCTATTCCAAGCGAAGAAGAGAAACCAATCGATGAGCAGAAGCCGACTGGAGAACAGAAGCCCTCAGAAGAGGAGCCAACTCCTGAGGATAAGATGCCTGCCGTCACCGCTACGCCCGAGGAAGAAACCCCTGCCGTCACCGCTACGCCCGAGAAGGAGACGCCCGAGAAGGAGACTCCCGAGAAGGAAACTCCCGAGAAGGAGACGCCCGAGAAGGAGGCACCAGAGAAGGAGACACCAGAGAAGGAGGCGCCAGAGTCCTCGACTGAACTGCCAACCGCTGGCAAGCCAGAAGAGGAGGAACCAGCTTCAGCCACCGATAAGCTACCCGAAGATGCTCTCGAGGAAAGCACAACTGCTGCTCCATCGAAGGCATCCAACGAGAAGGAACCGACTGATGAGGAGGACATCGTTCCTGCCACCTCTGTGCCCATTGCAAGCGAGGAAGAAGTTAGCACCAAGAAGCCTGCCATCCATGGCGCCTTTGTACCATTGCCCACTGTTGCTCCCACTCAGCCTGAGAAGAAACCTGGTGAGGATGAGACCTCCACTGAAATCTCCACCGAGCCAAGCGCTGAGGGTGAAAAGGATTCCTCTGCTGAGACAGCCACGCCCTCCGTGTCCGACAACGAGATCGAGGAAGAGGACGAGGTCACGCCTGCTACTCCTGTGGCTGCTCCTGCTCCTGGTTCCGATGCTGCCGATGAAGACAAGACCCCGAGCACTGACAAGACCGTCGAGGCCGAAGAAAAGCCAACCACTGTTGCCCCATCGGCTGGCGATGATAAGGAGTCGAAGCTGCCCAAGCTTCCCCAGGATATCTTTGAAGAGGAACAGCCCGCAGTCACCGGTGCTCCCGCAAAGGATCAAGGCGAACAGAAACCAATCGAGGATGAGACCTCTACGTCTGCTTCTGCCGAGAATGAGGTCGAGCCTGAATCTGATAGCGCGACAACTGCTGCTCCTGCTAAGGACGAGTCTGATGAGCAGTCCACTGGAGCTCCTTCTTCTGATGAGCACAAGGAGTCCCCAGAATCTGAAGTGCCCACCACGGTTGCTCCTGGCGAGAAGGTTCCCTCGAGCAGTGTCACTCCTGATGAGGAAACCGCTGCCACTTCTGCTCCTGCTGCAAAGCCTGACGAAGATGTAGAGAAGGGCACGGGCATCGCAGCTTCTACGGAGCTTCCGGAAGAGGATAAGGAACCATCGACAGATAAGACGCCTTCCCAGGCTGGAGAAGAGAAGCCTTCGGCTCCTCCCAGGACTCCTGTCTCTGATGAGAAGCCCGATGTTCAGAAATTGCCCGAGGACGTTCTTGCTGAGATTCCACAGTCATCCACTGAGGCTGAAATTACGGCAGACACAACTGCTCCAAGCGTTGACCAGAAGGAGCCTGCTGCAGTTACGTCAATCCCATCTGCCGAGGTCGATGAGGAAGCCACTACAGCTTCTCCGATCTCTGAGAAGGATGAGAAGCCAACAGAGGAAGAGAAACCAACTGAGGAGGAGAAGCCAACAGAGGAGGAGAAGCCTGCTAAGGAGGAGAAACCATCGACGGAAGATAAGCCTTCCGAGGAAGAGAAGCCAACTGAGGGAGAGGAGGCATCTGAGGAAGAGAAACCCACTGAGGGACCAGCCAAGGTTGCAACTCCCGAAGACAAGACTGAGGCGCCCGAGGAGGGATCTACGGAATCCTCCGATGAAGTGGTACCATCTTCTGAATCTCCTGCTGACGCACAGCCCGAGGACAAGCTTCCGTCATCCACCGCTCAGGCGCCAGTCGAGAAGATCCCAGATAGCTCCACCGAGTTGCCAGCTGAGGATGCCGACAAGGCCACCACCATTGCTCCTGCCGCCAGTCACGATACCTCTGTCCCGTCTGAAGACAAGATTCCCTCCACTTCCAGCGTGGAGAAGGACGAGAGTCCCGAAGGCACAACTGCCTCGCCACAGGCTGCCGCTGATGACGACACCAAGAAACTGCCGGAGGCCGAGCCAACCTCGACCGAGAAGGTACCACAAACTGATGAGGAGAAGCCCGTGGACGAGAAGGAGGCTGAAGAGAAGCCTGAGTCTGCAACTCAAGTGCCACTTCCGACCACTGCTGCCCCAGTTGCTGGGGGAGAAATCGAAAAGGAGGAGGATGCTTCCACCGAAGCCTCTACTGAAGCCTCATCCCAGGAGGAAGAGGAGGAGATCAAGCCAACCGCCGCTCCTGCCGCTGAGGAACCGAAACCATCCGAGAAGGAGCCCTCATTGGACGAGGAAGTTGAGATCACAACTCAGCCCAGCACCGAGTCCGAGTCCGACAAGGAACCCAGCGATGACACCTCATCTGCTACTTCTGGACCCATCGAGGAGGCTTCCACAGCAGCTCCCACCAAGGACGAATCCAGCATTTCCACTGAAAAGATGGAGACGGAAGGCACCACCGCAGCCAGTCCAGCTGTGCCTGCCGTTCAACAGGATGACACCAAGGATGCCACCACCGTGGCACCAGTGGCTGATGAGAAGGAAGTGCCAGCTCCTCAGGACGATACCAAGACACCCCTTGATGTGGCCACGGAGTCCCCTGTTTCTCAGGAGGAGGAGCAACAAGACAAGACCGAAGCTCCTATTGCTCCCGGATTGCCTGAAGCTGATTCCACTGCAGCTCCTGTGGAAGTTCCTTCTGCCGAGGAGATCGACACGAAGCCCATGGATGGTGTCATGTCCCAGACTATCGCTCCCCACGGTGCCGATGATGAATCTACTGAAGACGCTGACCAGGCTTCTGCTACTGCATCTCCTGAGGATGCTGACAAGACTCCAGCCTCTGAAGCTCCCCAAGAAGCGGACAAGACTCCAGTTACTGTGTCTCCTCAGGATGCTGACAAGACTCCAGTTACCGTGTCTCCTCTGGATGCTGACAAGACCCCAGCCTCTGAAGCTCCTCAGGATACTGACAAGACTCCAGCCTCTGAAGCTCCTCAGGATGCTGATAAGACCTCTGAAGCTCCTCAGGATGCTAACAAGACCCCCGCTACAGTATCTCCTCAAGATGCTGATGAGATCCCGGCTACAGAGGCTCCTCTGGATGCTGACAAGTCTTCCGAGGCTCCTCAGGACGAAAAGAAGACTCCTGAAGATGATGAGAAGACTGCAGCTACCGCAGCTCCTCAGGATGATGAGAAGACTCCAGTTACCGCATATCCCCAGGATGAGATCCCAGTCACAGTTGCCGAGGATACCACTGACAAGTCTCCAGCTGGTGCCAAGCTGAAGCCACCCACTCCAGCCCCTGCAGTTCCATCGGAATCTCCCGTCACAGAGGCAGAGATCGTGCCAGAAACCGCAGCTCCAGAGCTTGAGAAGGATGTGCCCGAGAAGGATGTGTCTACAGAGCAGCCACAGGCGGCTGATGAGAAGACCACTCCGGAACCAGTCGTGAAGCCCAGCCTGGACTCCACCGAGGAGGGAGAGGAGTCCGTGGAGTCCGAGGAGGAGCATGCTCCTGTCACGGAAGCGGCCGACAAGGAGGATGAGAGCAAGGAGACTGAGGACGAGCACGAAGTGCCCGCCGTTGTATCGGAGATTCCGGCGCCGACCGCCGCTCCTGGAGCCCAGGACACAGAGGCCACCACAGTGCACCCACTCTTCGCCCACCTGCCCAGCTCCACGAAGGGACCAGCCATCGATGACCGTGTCGGAGAGGAAGATGAGGAAGCCACTACGATTCGCGCCAGCTCAAGCACCAGCACTAGCACCGAGGCTCCAGTTACCGCCGCCTCGTCGACGACGACGGAGGCCAGCATCATTACCCCGCCTCCCTATGGCCACGCCCCCGAGTACGAGGACGAATACGACGAGGAGGAGGTCTTCGGACCCGGTACCTGCCGCTACGCCGGCAAGCTGTACGTGTCCGCCCAGCAGATACCGCGTGACGATCCCTGCGACTTCTGCTTCTGCTTCCGAAGCGACATCATCTGCCTGCAGCAGTCGTGCCCGCCACCGATCGCCGGCTGCCACGAGGAGCCCATCTCCGGCTTCTGCTGCCCGCGCTACGAGTGCCCGGTGTCGATGGCCGCCGTGCTGAACATCACCACGAGTACGACCACCACCAGCACCACCCTGCCGCCCCACTTCCTCCACTACTCGCACGGCGAGGCGGTGAAGCACACCGGCTGCCTGATCAACGGCCGATCCTATCGCGTCGGCGAGCAGATCGAGTCCACGAGCGGACCCTGCATTAGCTGCACGTAAGTTTACAGATGGCGAAGTCTTTCTAGGATTTCCAATTAATCACGTTGCCTTTCCAGTTGCGGCGGCGACGGCAAGATGAAGTGCGATCCCCAGCAGTGCGTACCCGAACCCACCATGCAGCAGGTGATGGCCGCCGTGGTGTCGGGACGCAAGAGATGAACCACTAGCCATGCTCACTAAATATAATTTAACTAATTCTTAAGCACACTGCAGACAACAATCACGAACCGACGAACCAACCAGCCCAGATTGCACCACTCGCCAACTAGCAATAGTAATAGGAATCACAACTAGAATCCCAATCAGAAACGGAACCGGAAATTAGACTCGAAATAGGTGCCAAAAGCAGAATAGGGAAGAACCACGAACCACCACCAGATAACCAGATATGCAACAATAGTGTTAATTTGGGTTTGCCGACATTCGCACTCTTTCAATTGGATTACGCCCACTTGTTTCGGATTAGGTTACGGTGACGAAGCAACCAGTGATATTGTACTGTATACATAGTATAGGTGCAATTAATTTAGACGCGCTCACTTAAAGGATTACTTATTTGTCACGAGAGAGAGTGGTGACCGAAGGGGGTGACTACTACAGCCGACGTAGCGCGTGCCTTGTAAGGTCGTTTATTGTGCCCGCCCGCCGCCGCCATAAACAATCGCTTTCAGGAGACTCTCAGCACGAAAAGCTATTGCTATATTCCGGACCCGGACTCGGACTCGCAATCAATGGCGTTACGAAGCCACGGCTTTCGGCCGCCGGATCGGACTCAATTCTACTTTTCCCGGTCCCCGTCCGGCGGCTCACTCTTCCCCAATATGCGCTTTTATAGTATTTTAGTCACCTTATTTTTTAAACATTATTATTTTTGTGTATAATTGTTGCTTCTAGTCTTCTTTTGTTGCAAGAGCAACGGAATCCGCCTGTAACACGCGCACAACCCGATCGATCGATCGATTGCCCATCGCATATCGATCCGACCAATCGGACCAGTTGAATTGAGTTGAGTTGAGAAACTGTATCTTCTATGAACTATTCCAAGCTTTTATACTTTTATATACAATACGTGTACGTGTACGTGTAGAGTGGAGAAACGAACGAACTAGTTTTTATAGCAATTTTACAAAACGAACCGCGCGAATTGCATAGTTTTAACGGATTGAATTTGTACTTCGCCCGTACTTCGTGGCAGAAACCGTAGTCTACATAGAATTTTTAGATCAACTGATACAACGGAAAACTAAACACGGAACGCACACACAACGATGTCGGCGACGGCTACTGCTCGACTGACTGAAAACCGGACCGATCGGATCGGAGGATATATTGAAGTTACCTTTGTAAACTATTTTTTTTAACCACCAGCTGCCGCGCTGGTGGACGACGACACTTAATGAGGCGATCCCGTCCTGGACTTTCGGTCACTTGAGCCTTAGCAATGCAACCGCGCCGAACGAATACGAACATCAATTAGATTTATATAATCTCTAAATATAGTTGTAGCCCTAAGTATTTAATTTTAAAAATAAATAAATAAATTTTAATTTAGATCTTATTTATTTGATATGTCTTTTAAGAACAGCTCTTGTGTTTCCATACCTTATCATAATTTATATGCAAGCTTTTCTTTGTAATCTAATAAATAAATACAACGCTTTTTATTGAAATGTAAATCCCGGGTGTATTTATTTACCTATTTTCAATTTACTGAAAGCATTAAATGTAGGAAGGAATAAAAACCATAAATTGGGTACAAAACCTTGAAAATGAGAGGATCAGCCTATGCCGGTTAAAAATGGTCAGTTTCTGGAGAGAATCAGTCTCTTCCGAGTGAATCAGACTCTTTCGGCTCTAAGTGGCCAATTTCTGGAGAGAAACAGACTCTTCCGACTCTAATTTGCCAGTTTCTGGAGAGGATCAGGCTGTGCCGGCTGTAAATGGCCAGTTTCTGGAGAGGATCACGCTGTGCCGGCTGTAAATGGCCAGTTTATGGAGAGGATCAGGCTGTGCCGACTGTAAATGGCCAGTTTGCGGAGAGGATCACGCTGTGCCGGCTCTAAATGGCCAGTTTCTGGAGAGGATCAGGCTGTGCCGGCTGTAAATGGCCAGTTTCTGGAGAGGATCACGCTGTGCCGGCTGTAAATGGCCAGTTTATGGAGAGGATCAGGCTGTGCCGACTGTAAATGGCCAGTTTGCGGAGAGGATCACGCTGTGCCGGCTCTAAATGGCCAGTTTCTGGAGAGGATCAGGCTGTGCCGGCTGTAAATGGCCAGTTTCTGGAGAGGATCAGGATGTGCCGGCTGTAAATGGCCAGTTTACGGAGAGGATCACGCTGTGCCGGCTCTAAATGGCCAGTTTCTGGAGAGGATCAGGCTGTGCCGGCTGTAAATGGCCAGTTTCTGGAGAGGATCACGCTGTGCCGGCTGTAAATGGCCAGTTTATGGAGAGGATCAGGCTGTGCCGACTGTAAATGGCCAGTTTGCGGAGAGGATCACGCTGTGCCGGCTCTAAATGGCCAGTTTATAGAGAGGATCAGGCTGTGCCGACTGTAAATGGCCAGTTTGCGGAGAGGATCACGCTGTGCCGGCTGTAAATGGCTAGTTTCTGGAGAGGATCAGGCTGTGCCGACTGTAAATGGCCAGTTTCTGGAGAGGATCACGCTGTGCCGGCTCTAAATGGCCAGTTTCTGGAGAGGATCAGGCTGTGCCGGCTGTAAATGGCCAGTTTCTGGAGAGGATCAGGCTGTGCCGGCTGTAAATGGCCAGTTTAAGGAGAGGATCACGCTGTGCCGGCTCTAAATGGCCAGTTTCTGGAGAGGATCAGGCTGTGCCGGCCGTAAATGGCCAGTTTCTGAAGAAGATCACGCTGTGCCGGCTGGAAATGGCGTGTTTCTTTAAAGAATTGGGCTCTACCGGCTGTAAATGGTCAGTTTCTGGAGGGGATCAGTCCCTGCCGGCAGTAAATGTCCATTTTCTGGAGAGGATCAGGCTGTGCCGGCTATAAATGACCAGTTTCTGGAGAGGATCAGGATGTACCGGCTGTAAATGGATAGTTTCTGGAGAGGATCAGTCTTTGGCGGCTGAAAATGGCCAGTTTCTGAAGAGGATCACGCTGTGCCGGCTGGAATGGCCAGTTTCTGGAGAGGATTAGGCACAGCATTTACCAACTGTTCGCTTGGTAGTTCATATTCTGTTCGCGTTATAGCCACCCTAAAAATAAGCTACACTTTTTCATTTTCAAATCTCACTTACTTCAGCCTAAAAGATGCACATATATTTAATAAAGAGCCCCAAAAGTATGCACTAGCTTTTTTCATTGTCTTCAGTTGAGTGGAAAGGTGTTAAACCTCGGTGGGGTACCCACTCAAGTTTTAAACCGCCCTCGCACAATATGGCGAAATGTGTTAAAACTGGGTGGGGCACCCTCTCAAGTTTCAAACCATTGCGTTCTGTCTGGCCTCGAAGGGTGAGAGCCAGAGAGATCTCGAAGGAAGAGAGCCAAAGAGATTCCATAATTGTTATAATAAAGTGAGACCAAGAATGCAGCAACGACCAGCTGCCATTTCTGTTCGCCTGGTAGTTTAAAATTGGGATAAGCTGAATTTGCCTATAAAATGTAAAAATCTCAGCAAAATTAACAACAACATTTGAGGCCTTTGTTGTTGTAATTGCTGCTCAGATTTCAATACTTTATAGGCAAATTCAGCTGCTCCCAATTTTAAACTACCAGGCGAACAGAAATGGCAGCTGGTCGACGCTGCATTCTTGGTCTCACTTTATTTTATCAATTATGAAATCTCTCTGGCTCTCTCCCTTCGAGATCTCTCTGGCTCTCCCTTCAAAGCAAGGCAGAACGCATAGGTTTGAAACTTGAGTGGTACCATGTCAAGGTTTCCCACCTTTTCTCCATGTGCGAAGGCACCTAGGTTTAAAACTTGAGTGGTACCCCACCGAGGTTTAACACCTTTCCGCCATGTTGTGCAAGGGCGCCAATGGTTTGAAACTTGAGAGGGTGCCCCACCCAGTTTTAACACCTTTCGCCATATTGTGCGAGGGCGGTTTAAAACTTGAGTGGGTACCCCACCGAGGTTTAACACCTTTCCACTCAACTGAAGACAATGAAAAAGGCTAGTGCATACTTTTGGGGCTCTTTATTAAATATATGTGCATCTTTTAGGCTGAAGTAAGTGAGAGTTGTGAATAAAAAAACGTGTAGCCTACTTTTAGGGTGGTTATAACGCGAACAGAATATGAACTACCAAGCGAACAGTTGGTAAATGCTGTGCCTAATCCTCTCCAGAAACTGGCCATTTACAGCCGGCACTGCCTGATCCTCTCCAGAAACTCGCCATTTACAGCCAGCAGAGCCTGATTCTCTCCAGAAAATGGCCATTTACAGCCGGCAGGGACTGATCCCCTCCAGAAACTGACCATTTACAGCCGGCAGTGCTTAGTCCTTTACTCTTCATCTAACTGGAATAAAATAGTTATATGGGCGATATTTTCCTTAATTTAGTCAGACCTATAGGGAACCCCCCAACTGTATGATAAAAACGCAGCAGTCCAGTTCATATAATATATTGGTATTTTTCAATTCAATTAGTTGGCGTATTGGCACGAAGCCGCCACGGTCACACTGAAGTCGAATAACAACACAGATTGTCAAGATTTGTTTTGGTCAAAGGGATAACAAAGAACAGCGCTATGGGCGATGTCGACAAGTGGATCGAGACTGTGCGGGAGTGCAAGTACCTGCCGGAGAACGAGCTGAAGAAACTCTGCGAGATGGTGTGCGACATACTGCTGGAGGAATCAAACATCCTGCCTGTGAGCACGCCTGTCACCGTCTGCGGCGACATCCATGGCCAGTTCTACGACCTAGAGCAGCTATTCCGGACCGGCGGCCAGGTGCCGGAGACAAACTACATATTTATGGGCGACTTTGTCGATCGCGGCTACTACTCGCTGGAAACGTTCACCCGCCTGCTGACCCTCAAGGCGCGCTACCCCAGCCGGATAACGCTGCTGCGCGGCAACCACGAGACGCGGCAGATCACCAAGGTGTATGGATTCTTCGATGAGTGCTTCAGCAAGTACGGCAATGCCAATGGATGGAAGAATTGCTGCAAGGTATTTGATCTGCTCACCATCGCCGCCATCATCGACGAGGAGATTCTGTGCGTGCACGGCGGCCTAAGTCCCGAAATCATCACTTTGGATCAAATCCGGACAATCGAACGGAATAGCGAGATTCCGTACAAGGGCGCGTTCTGCGATTTGGTGTGGTCCGATCCCGAGGATATGGAGTATTGGGGCCAGAGTCCACGCGGCGCTGGATGGCTGTTTGGGCACAATGTGACCAAGGACTTTATGACAATCAATAATCTGGATTTGATCTGTCGAGCGCATCAGCTGGTCAACGAGGGCATCAAGTATATGTTCGAGGGCAAGCTGGTGACTGTCTGGTCGGCGCCCAACTATTGCTACAGATGCGGAAACGTGGCGGCGATCCTAAGCTTCGATACGGCTCAGCAGCGGCAGACGAAGATCTTTGTGGCGGTACCGGATGCGGAGCGGGTGATACCCAAACAGAACACGACACCGTACTTCTTATAAATCGATGTAATGTGATACCGGAACCTGATCCGCCCACTATTCAAGAAGAGATTATAGATGTATGCGCGGAGAGCAGCCTTCGAGTCTGAGCCAACTATCTACTTCTACCGCCTTTTTTGCCTACACCGAACCTCAAAGCACACTCAAAAACACTTTAAAATAACATATCTATTTAAGTAGATCCCAAAGTGTATCCTCTTATTTAGTTTTAAATATTAAAACTCGATCAAAACATAAAATTATGTTCGAAATGTAACGTTTACTTCTGAGGTAAGACGTCCGGTATTTAAAGACAGGTAAACGCTTTAATTTAGTATTTTTTATTGTGGACTTTTTGACGCGGTATATTTAAGCGGTCCTGGCGCGTGCACACTGCTAGCCAGGGCAAAAAATATCCCAAATAATTTGTATATTTTTCTGCCTATGGATTGGCTGCCAATACTCCTCCGATTGACCCCGCCGGACCTTTAACGATTAGCGCCCCAAATGGTGAACATCTCCACCATCAACTGGCTTTTTGTCTGCGGGCTGTGCTTCTGCCTGGGCGGCATATGCGTGCTCAGCCTTATGCCCCTTAGCTCAGGTGCGTGTGCTGGGTGGAACTTCTTCTATAAATACTGACCCAAAACCCGCTTCTATCTTTTTTTAGACTGCATCTGCCCGCTGTCCAACCCGTTGACCAGGCTGACGGGCGGAGGTGGAGCGATAGAGAAGGCACCAGCAGCGGAGAAGCTAAGGCAACCACATGATCACAAAGCCTCCGTGCACAAAATGGCCCTGCTGGTGCCGTTCCGGGATCGGTTCGAGGAGCTGCTCCAGTTCGTGCCCCACATGACGGGCTTCCTGCGGCGCCAAGATGTGGCGCATCATATATTTGTGCTTAACCAGGTTGATCGGTTCCGATTCAACCGCGCCTCGCTAATCAACGTAGGCTTCCACTTCGCCAGCAACGTGTATGACTATATCGCCATGCACGACGTGGACCTGTTGCCACAAAACGACCAGCTGCTCTACGAGTATCCTAGTGACTTGGGCCCGCTGCATATCGCCGGTCCCAAGCTGCATCCCAAGTACCACTACGACAACTTCGTGGGCGGCATCCTGCTGGTGCGGCGCGAGCACTTCCAGCAGATGAACGGCATGTCCAACCAGTACTGGGGCTGGGGCCTGGAGGACGACGAGTTCTTTGTACGCATCCGGGATGCGGGACTCCAGGTGACTCGACCGCAAAACATTAAGACTGGGACCAACGACACATTTAGGTGGGTGTGTAGTTCTCCTGATTCGGGATCGTTGCTTTAACTGGTAGCTTCATTCATTCCCCAGCCATATCCACAACCGCCATCATCGGAAGCGCGACACACAGAAGTGCTTCAACCAGAAAGAGATGACTCGCAAGAGGGACCACAAGACGGGCCTGGACAACGTCAAGTACAAAATTCTGAAGGTCCACGAACTGGTCATAGACGGGGTGGATGTGACCATCCTCAACATAATGCTCGATTGTGATTTGAATAAAACGCCGTGGTGCGACTGTTCCGGCACGGCGGCGGCTGCCTCGGTCGTACAAACCTAAAAGGTTGTGCATAATCCAAAGACTTAACGTTTGCCTACTCCAATCCTATGTTTATTCCGCTATGTAATCTGCTTGCTAATGATAAATGCGCTAATACACGTGCACCATACCGTAGAGGAATGTCCAGAAGAGCACGTAGGTGCAAAGGCCGCCCATGAACTGGTTGGTCAGCAGGTTGCTGCGGTTGATGAAGAACTTGCGCCACTGGGTGCCGGATTTCAGCAACACCATGATCCAGAGCACGAACACGGACAGGAAGTAAAAGAGAAAGCCCAAAGTGCCGCTCAGACCCAGGATTCCTAAAATAGGTTCCAATCAGTGTTATTTTCACTGCTGACCCACTGAGAATTAGTGCTATTAATTACCCGCAGCACAGCCCGAGATGGCGGCCATCGAGGTTCGGCAGTACTCCACGGCGGATATGTTGTTTCGGATGGCGACCTCGCTGTAGGCAATGATCTCGCCCGTCTTGGACTGTGTCGTCTTCACTCGGTTCATTTTAATTGATTAATTTCTGTTTTAATTCAGCAAAAAATATGATTTTCCGGCTGTGAGCTACGATTGTACTATCGATTGATATCATCGAATGTGTCATCGATAACTTTGCACTGAAAAAACATACTATCAGCTAGAAAGAATACTTGAAAATGTTTTACATTTTAAATTAAAGAAAACCACTCTCTGCATTTTAATTTAAACGGAATTATGTTCCTAACAGTATCTTTGAATTATGTTATGCAGAAAATGTGTAAATTAGTTAATTTCATCATGTGCAAACTGTTCTTTTCCAGTGCACTCCCATTCTTCCGTCCAATTGCTCATAATTGCGTTTTTTGGCATTCACTCGTAATCGTCGCTCTTGTTGTTATTGGGATTGGGCTGGAGTGCTCGGACGGACATTAATTCATTAAAATATGTGGTGATAACGCGACCTGCCGAATTCTGCGCGCTGAGGGCATTATGAGCAATTCGTCCGCCTGACGTGGGTTCTACTACTATGTTGTCGCGCCCGCGACCTGCTAGATGCCAACACTTGTTTTGAAGCGCGGAGTTCCTGCCCAACATCACATCACACCCAACACCACTACTGCCACCCTCCCCACTGTGCCTGCCAGCTCCAGCGACCGCCACCCCGAGCCCTCAGCGGAAGGCAATTAAAAAATCAATCAGAGTGGGCCCTAATTGAAAGCTGCCTCCCATTCCGCGTCCGAGTCTGAGTCCGACTCCGGCTCTGTCGACATGTCGCCACCGAAGAACTGCGCGGTGTGCGGGGACAAGGCGCTGGGCTACAACTTCAACGCCGTCACATGCGAGAGCTGCAAGGCGTTCTTCCGGCGAAACGCTCTGGCCAAGAAGCAGTTCACCTGCCCGTTCAACCAGAACTGCGACATCACCGTGGTGACGCGCCGCTTCTGCCAGAAGTGCCGTCTGCGCAAGTGCCTGGACATCGGCATGAAGAGCGAGAACATCATGTCCGAGGAGGACAAGCTGATCAAGCGGCGCAAGATCGAGACGAACCGGGCCAAGCGCCGCATGATGGAGAACGGCACTGACGGGGGCGACGCCGACGATGACGGCGGCGGCGATGACAACAAGGCCCCTGCGGATAGCAGTAGCAGCAACCATGAGCTGTACTCCGGCTCGCAGGATTCACAGAGCTGCGGCTCGGCGGACAGCGGTGCCAACGGCTGCACGGCCGGGCAGGCCAGCTCCACGGCAGCGCAGGTCAATCCGCTGCAAATGACGGCCGAGAAGATCGTGGACCAGATCGTATCCGACCCGGATCGGGCCTCGCAGGCCATCAACCGGCTGATGCGCACCCAGAAGGAGGCTATTTCCGTGATGGAGAAGGTCATCAGCTCGCAGAAAGACGCCCTGCGGCTGGTGTCGCACTTGATCGACTACCCAGGTGGGTGCCTAACCTAGTACCGGGTAACCTTCTCTGCTAACCCCTGACCTTCCTTACTGACTCGTTGCAGGCGACGCGCTGAAGATCATCAGCAAGTTCATGAACTCGCCCTTCAACGCGCTGACAGTATTCACCAAGTTCATGAGCTCTCCCACGGACGGCGTGGAGATCATCTCGAAGATCGTCGACTCGCCGGCGGACGTGGTGGAGTTCATGCAGAACCTGATGCACTCCCCGGAGGATGCCATCGATATCATGAACAAGTTCATGAACACTCCGGCGGAGGCGCTTCGCATCCTCAACCGCATACTGAGCGGCGGCGGGGCGAACGCAGCCCAGCAGACAGACCGCAAGCCATTGCTGGACAAGGAGCTGGCGGGGAAGCCTCCTCAGCCGGCGGAGCGGGTGGACACCGTCATACAGAGCATGCTGGGCAGCGGGAGTCCCCCGATTTCGCCCCATGGCGGTGCCGTGGACCTGCAGTACCATTCGCCCGGCGCCGAGGAGCAGCCCAGCACCTCGAGCAGCCACCCCTTGCCCTACATTGCCAACTCGCCGGACTTCGACCTGAAGACCTTCATGCAGACCAACTACAACGACGAGCCTAGTCTGGACAGCGACTTCAGCATCAACTCGATCGAGTCTGTGCTGTCCGAGGTGATTCGCATTGAGTACCAGGCCTTCAACAGCATTCAGCATGCCGCGTCGCGGGTCAAGGAGGAGGTGTCCCACATGGGCGGCCAGTCAACATACGGCGGCTGCAATGCTGCCGGAAATGGCAGCCAGCAGCCGCACCTGCAGCAACCCATCTGCGCCCCCTCCAGCGTGCAAATGGATCGCGAGCTGAACGAGGCCGAGCAAATGAAGCTGCGGGAACTGCGCCTGGCCAGCGAAGCTCTCTACGATCCCGTGGACGAGGATCTTAGTGCCCTGATGATGGGCGATGATCGCATTAAGGTAAAATATTACCCTCCAGAATTAGCCTTTCGTTCGTTCACTTATAGCGCTCCAAAACAGCGCTCGGCTTATCTAATCGCGGAGTGCCAGCGGCGATATAGAGTCGGCACCTGGCAGCCGCGACCAGTGATTCAGTGCGTATCGCAGAGATGGTCCCATGGGCCACGACTCGGCACCCAGCCAGCTGGTTTCTGTGTGCCCAGCACTCGGCTGCTTCCGAATGTAAACACACACTTTTCAATAAGGTGGCTCGGATTTTAGGGATTAGAAAGTGAAGGAGAAATATAAAGGAAATTTTTTGTAGGCCTTGTTTCTTGGGAATTATTGAATTCAATGTTTATAAGTCTCTAAATAATCGAGTTTTTAGGAATTGTTGCAAAACTTTAAATGGACATTTATGGTTAAATATCAGATTTTGTTCCTTAAAATTTATGATTACAAAAGTTTAACTTCAACAGAGCCTCCCATCGAAAGTAAAGCTTAAATATATATTTTTAGAGAAAGGTTAATATTATAAATAATATTTATTATAACCACAATTTCCCTTTTAAACAAGATAGTAACTTTTATGGGCAAACTCGTGAAAATCACAACCTTTTTATCGTTGTTCTGGTTAAGAGTCAACAATTACTATTAGACCTTTTGTCCTCCCATGAGTCACTGATTCCGCAAACTCGTATCCCAATAAAAAGAGCCACCCTAACTGTGAGCAATCGGTGGTCTGTCTGGTCGTGTCGGTCTGCCAAGAGCAGGGAAGACAGAGGGTTTATCAGAGTCTGGCCGCACCAATAGAGTGACATTATCAACCATTATCAAGAGCGACAGCAGGCGCTCATGAGAGCCCAAGCGTCGATTGGGCCGTTTATTGTCGCTTAGACTGTTTGCCGTTAGCGCCTCATCGCAATTAGCACATTTCCAGTATTGTTAATTAGGAAAAACGATACAATTTTTTGACGAAATATGGAGCAGCCACCTGGCTGGTTGGGCGCTACGATAAGCACAACACTTGGGCTGAGTCAGTTCCAGGGAGAAGCCTTTACGATTATATTAGCTGATAATAATTGGCCACCTGTGCGTTCTGTTTCGATTTTTGTTTATTTTGTCAACCACCCGGCGACAACACAGCCCGACGACACACGCCATAACCCGAAGCTCTTGCAGCTGATCAATCTGACGGCGGTGGCCATCAAGCGGCTTATCAAGATGGCCAAGAAGATAACAGCATTCCGTGACATGTGCCAGGAGGACCAGGTGGCCCTACTAAAAGGCGGCTGCACAGAAATGATGATAATGCGCTCGGCGATGATTTACGACGACGATCGCGACGCCTGGAAGGTGCGTTGGAGTTACATTTAATCGGTTTCTCATTATCCTGATCTGAGATTTGCGTAATTACAGGTACCCCACACCAAAGAGAACATGGGCAACATACGCACTGACCTGCTCAAGTTCGCCGAGGGCAATATATACGAGGAGCACCAAAAGTTCATCACCACCTTTGACGAGAAGTGGCGAATGGACGAGAACATCATACTGATTATGTGCGCCATTGTCCTCTTCACCTCTGCTCGATCGCGAGTGATACACAAAGATGTGATTAGATTGGAACAGGTGGGTATTTTCTCAGATTTTATCGAACTCATCATTAAATCCCTCTTTCCAATCCACAGAATTCCTACTATTATCTTCTGCGAAGATATCTGGAGAGTGTTTACTCTGGCTGTGAGGCGAGAAACGCGTTTATCAAGCTGATCCAAAAGATTTCAGACGTGGAGCGTCTGAACAAGTTCATAATTAATGTCTATTTGAATGTTAACCCATCCCAGGTGGAGCCATTGCTGCGTGAAATATTCGATTTGAAAAATCACTAGAGAACGGATCGGGCATATAATGCCAAATCAACGGAATGATCAATCAGCGAGCTGCAGTTGTTGTTGTTGTTTTTAATTATATGCGCGCATCGGCCAGCTTTGTCTGTTTGCCAGATTTGTCTGTTTTATCCTGTCGCTTGTAATGTTAGATTTAAATCGAATGTGATTGTTAGATTTGCATATACTGCATAGATTTTATATTTCTACATCAAAGAGAGCATATTTAGGATACCAAGTGCAAAGCAACACACTCTATATATGTAATGTACACACAAAAACACACACACACCGTTTAACTAGTTTCAAATAAAAACTAAACACTGACGCAATAAATATGTCCCAGTATATTTCATTCGAAAAACGAACGTTCTTTTTTTTTATTTAATTAAAAACCCACTTGCGATTGAACAACAATCTAAAAGATTTAATTTTTTCAGAAGGTCACAAAATGTACGTTTTTTGGGAAGAAATGAGAAGGGGCCGAAACTCGAAGTGTGGAAGTAGCCAACGGGAAACACCTCTGAACGTCCGCAAGTGCCCGTGTCCCGTCCTCAGGAATCCGCGCGGCCAGCGTCTGTGTCTGCATCGGCGTCTGCTTCTGCTTCAGCCGAATCCGAATCCGACATACATAGTCATTTGTGTATAATGTAGGTAATATAATAGCACGAGCTCTCTCTCTCTCTGTCTCTGAACCACCACAGCTACTGGTGGCAGAGCACATATTCATTGTCAGCCGGGTCAAGGTCGTAGGCTTCCTCAGGTTGATTCGCGGCAATCCTTGGCCCACTGCAGGAACTCATCCAAAGCGCTCACTGCCAGGTTGCGAGTCAGGGCCTTGACTCGGAGATTGCGATCGGTGGTGATGAGAACCAGTTCGGTTTGAATGAAACATTTGCCATCTGCGGGGATGAATTAAATGTTTTTTAATTATTATTTGAAAGAAAAAAAGTACCAAGGAAAGCTCACCTCTGCACTGTTCAGATTTTGAAGTTTTAGACACAGCCACAGCCGTGGCGAGAATTTTGTCGTCGTTGGAGAGATACTCTTCCTCAACCAAGGCAAACACTGAGGCATTAACAAACGAGCCCTTTGTGGTAGCACATCTAAGGAAGGGTACAAAGATTATTAGGCATTATATCTTTTGAAATACATTCTGAATAGTCATAGCAAGGCGAAAATATTGCAGCCTAAGCGAGATTACAACATTTTCTAATCGCAACTGATGTAATTATTAATCAGCAATCCAGGGCTTATCAGCTACTTACTTCACATTACTCTTGGCCGACTTGATAAACTCCAATGACTTCTTAGCTCGCGACGACACCTCGTCAAAGTGGTGGATGCGCTGCGTCTGCTTTGAGCTGCGGTAGGAGTCCAGCTTGACGCCCTTAGAGAGACCATCCAGTTCCTTGACCACTGTCAGCGGTATGATGAGCGTGTAGCGCTTGAACTCCGTGGCCAGCTTCTCAAAGTCCTCCAGGCAGTCGATGAAGCAGTTTGTGTCGGGCAAAAGGTAGCGCGGACGCACCTCTATGTATATCTTAGTGTCCACGAACTTGAGGATCTCCTCCAGCCTGGTGTTGCAGATCTGCTTCACCTTGGCCTTGGCCTCCAGCTCCTTCTTCAGCTTGCAAAGCTGCGAAACATCCGCGTCGGTGGAAGGACACTGCAGCTCCATATCTGCCGCTTCTTCTACTGGCTTCGTGGTCAGGCCACAGCTCTCGGCATCGAAGTTATCCAGTGCGTTCTTCATGGCTGCGTTCAAATCCTCGATGGTGAAGCTCGAGTCCAGCGGTTGCTGCAAGGCCTCCTGGTGCTGGACATAGCAGTCGTGAAACTCGGCAATCGTCCTCAGGCGCTCGAGGAACTGAATGCGTTCGGGTCCACGCTTGCCGCAATCCTTGTTTACCATGTCGCGACCCAAGGGATTGAAACCGCTCAGGGCTACATCCTCATCCAATATAATGGCACACTTCTTATCCAGCTTCTGCTTTCCCAGCACGCAGTCAATATGCTCGAAAAGGGTTGAGAGCTCAGACCAGCAATCTATAAAGTAGTGTCTGTGGATCAAGGAATGATAATCAGTAACTGCTGCAAGGATTAAACAAAAGAGAAAGGGGCATAACTTACTCCTCTGACCTAACCGGCTCCCACAAGTCCACATTGATGCTCAGCCAGTGCACGTACACCTTTACAAACTGCAGATAGGTGTTCACGTTTGCGTAACTAAAATATAAACAAAGACTCGAATGAAACAAAGAAATCCCAGGGACAGCATCTGAGCGTTTTCGTACTCTTCATCTGGTAGGCATTGGATGTTCGTGGAGCTCTCCACAAAACCGGCCATCAACTGGTTCGTCTTCTTCAGCATGAGTCCAAAGAATGAGTTGGCGAAATTGAAGCTGTGATAACGCATCTCACGCCGTGAAGCTATAAAATAATAAAAAAACAAGGCATTAATTTCACCCATGATTAGGCCTTATCATCCATAACGTACATTTTCGCTTGTTGTGCTCCACGACGAACAAATTGAGTGCCACGATTTTCAGCAGCTTGGAGCGTGTCAACAAGTTGTTGTGCTTGAGCACGGCCCCCATCTGGATCTGCAGCTTTCGCAGCAGCTGGTACAACGAGTCCACACTGAGATAGAGTTGTGATATAATCTCTTTCCGCTTTCACTTTCACAGAATGGGTTTATATACTTACTCTGTGCCCGTGTAGAGCTTGCCAATCAAGTAGAGATAAAGCGAAACGATGCGTGGGAGCAGCTCCTCTGGCGGCATCTCCTCGTAGCGATTGACTTCGGCCAAGGTAGCCTTGTTGCCCTTTCCCTTGCTGTTGCCCTTGAGATCGGTGCGATGTAGACACCGTATGCCATCCGGATGAATCCACACTTCCTTGCGCATCTGCTTGGATTTCTGGTTTTTCGATGGCGCTGCATGGTGCATCGGGGATTGCTTCATCTCGGTCTCCTCGTACTTGCGACGAATCTCGTCAAACAGATCCAGCAGGCTCTCCTTGGCGGTCTGTATCGAATTAGAAGTCAATAGACTCCGCACATAGTAATAAACGGCATCGAAGCGCTTGTGCTGCAAAGAGTTCAAGATTGTTTATCAGGAATTTAAAGAATTTCCGTGCAATCCTATTATCTTGCGACAGAATCAAACGAGTTGCCAATTATGAAAGTCATGAGTGCTCGTGATTAAGCAATATTAGCTGGGAATCCCCATAAATGTAGAAATTAGCAACTCATTATAACACTTTCCACAACTTTATCGCCTGAGATAAGCCCTCCACTTACATGGTAAATCGAAATAACAGCCAGCTGGTTGTACGGAGCCCCATTGCCGGGCACCAGCTCCTGGGCCTTCTGATAGTATCTGGCCGCCTCCAAGTAGTCCGTGGCCTGGACATGGTTCACTCGGTAACGCGATAGGTCGCCCAGGCAGATGAGCAGCCTCTGGGCCACCACCTTGACGGCGCTTTCGCTGCGCGAGGAGGGCACACATTTGGCCATCAGCTTTTCATACAACAGGCGGTAGAACTTGGTGGCCTGTTCGATCAGTAGAAGCGTGTGGGCGTGCGCCTGGTCAGAGTTCTGCCGCTTCAGGTAATCGCGCACATTGTAGAAGAGCAGCTTCCAGAAGAAGACGTCAACCTTGTGCTCGCACACAAACTTTAGCTGCTCCAGCACCAGCTGCCTGAAGGCGTCCTGCAGCTGGTCGTGAATATCGCAAAAGTTCTTCCAGTTCTGCGTAGAAAGAGCAATTAATGAAAATCCTACAGACTAATGATAAGACTTACGATTAGTATAAGGTTCCTTTGCTGCAGCACCATCAGTTGGTCGTACAACTGGACTATGTTCTTGGCCTGGGGCAGGCTCAAGAGGGGCTCAAACCAATCCGGATGCTCGGTGGTGAGACGGGTGCGCGTCACTGGCGACTGCGGAGCTGGCTCCTTGTCCTTGCCGTGATGGTTCCGTCCCCTTCGCCGAGCATTGTGGGTTTTGCCATTCCCATTGCCTCTACCATTACCTTTACCATTCTTATCGTTTCCCGCCACCGAGGTGGCTACCCGCAGGATGCCCGGAATCCCGCCATCGCGCAGCTGCCTTACGCACACGCCGACGCTCTCGCCCCCGCTGGTAACCAAAACGGGAGCCTTGGGCTTCACTGCAATTGCACTGCTCAGGACTGTGACTGCAACGGGTGAAATCGAGAGATTATAAATGACGCACTTCCTCTAACAGAGCGCGCACAGCACACACTCACCTGGCCTTGGCGACGGCGCTGGCTCCGCATTCTCAACGTTGTCTGCCGTTGGTGCGTGGCTGCAGCTGGCTGCGATTTTGTTTTGCAGCCGTTTCGGTAGCGTCCCAATGATCAGCGATATATCATTTTGATCTCGCGTTCCCTTTCGATTCATATTTAAAGCGCTGCCTTTGCTGGTGCATTTATCCCACTTGTTCAAGAGTGATCCGCCTTTGTTAAATTGTCAAATGTTTAGTGTGCTGTCGTTGGTGTATATTACGTCTCGAAAAATCTCTAGAGGTAGCGATGCTCGCGTGAGCGATAGCTATCACGCCTCACGGGGTGGTGTGCTCAAGAAAGGTATTTGGAGGGGGAGCTTTTTACATAAATATTTAACGTTGTTTGGTAAAGTAGTGAATAAAAACCTTTTTCTGCGTATGAATAAACTGTGTTATCTTTATTATTCTAAATATATATTATTTTAAGCACTTGAACTCACGCACGCGTAGATTGTGTTATCTCACGACACGCAACCACCTCTAGCACAGAGAAACGCGTGCGCAGCAGTGTGACCAGGCTAAGCATAATCGTATGTACAGGGCTGCGTGACTAGTACCGAAGGCGCTATATTTGATTATATTGAAATAGGATTTTAATCAATTTTAATTTTTTTGCGGCAATGTAGGCTAAGGTAGGAGTTCGGCAGTATATATTTTATTATTAAAGCTGTAAAGATACCAAATAATGCAGCCTGTTATATATATATAACTGAAATAAAGTAATGTTAGGCAGAGTCCAGTTTCAAAGTACTTTCCAGATGTGAAATTCTATTAACTACGATTACTTCTTTATAGTTTTCAGCGAGACAATCCGATTTTCTGCTGGCGTGTTCTAGTATCTAAAAAGAACGCCTACTTAGGGTTCGATTTGTTGTCGGATTAAATGATTTGTTACGTACATGATTTTTATTATAGTGTTTCAGTCTTCCACTAACGTATAATTATTGGATAGCGCTGTGAAAGTAATATATATTTATATTTTTCTGTCCATATTATTGCTTTAGGTGTGTAAATGCTCTATTTGAAGCTTGTTGGAAGGGGGAGAGTTTTGATCAATCAATCTCTTACAAATAACGATTCTATATATATTAAGAGATGCTCGTAATTTAGTCAATGAGTAAATGATGGATTGGTTACTTTAATTATATTATACATACATAAGTCGTGTACACTTTAGATTCAAATAAGTTGTATAAATTGTTACAGTGCAACTACAAGGAATGGCTGAAGCAGACTCCTTGGTGTTTATAAATGTTGTATATGTACTCGTATATCGGCAAAATCGATCATTATTTTTATATGAACTGTTCAATGTGAGCGTCAATAGATTTATATAAATATTGTAATAAATAATTACGTAAAAATGTTATCATACTTTAATCATTAATCCTAAATTCCCACACATGTTCGATCGTTTTGTTTGTATGTTCTTCATGAATCAATCGGGGGTTCTCTTGTACACGCAATGGTTAAAAAATCTAAAAATTATAATTTAACGGCTCTAAGCAATTCAACGGATTGTGGGTGTCCATTCAATATCATTTAAAAATCGAATTCTATCGCAACATCAGCTCGGTAAGTTTATGAATATTCATTGCTTCGCATCTTATCCTTGTCGGTGTCCTGCAAATGAACATATGAGTAAATTGCATCGTGGACAGGCTGCTAATCAGCCGACTTACCCGTGGCAGATCCTTAGATGTGGACAGACCCGCCCGAAAGCGTACATCGATCTTCATTTGTTCAGTACTGAAGTCACGATCTCGGTTTTTTAACCGGCTCTTGTTCGTATTGTTCTGTTGATATTCATTTTTCCTGCTATTGGATCCGCCGTAGTGGGCTCCAAAGTCATTTTCCCTGTCAAAGTCCAGGCTGTCTCTGTCTCTGTCCTTAAACTGATAGTCGTTGTTGCCCCGACGATACTCGCTGTAATTGCTGTGCGATCCCCCGCTTCCAGCGCCACCTCTGTGCACTGGATTGCGGAAGCCAGCTCCGCCAGCATTGAAGTGTTTTTGTGACATGCCACCGCCACTGCGGCCATCGCGTTCCCGTTGCTCCTTATCGTCCGTGTGGCGATTGAAGCTGCGGCTAAGGGGGGCTGGCGCCTGGCTGTTGTTACCCTCTGGGGCGTGCATTGGCGGACGCTTCGAGGAGACTTCCTCTTCCTGCTTCTTTTCGTAGTGGAAGAAGTCGTCGAATATGGACGTTGAGTGGTTGTACGAGTGCAATATCTGCAGCACCTCGATCCCCTTGTCGTTAGGTACTTCCTGGGTATCCCTCGAGTTCGTCACCGACTTATTGTCATTGTTCTCCAGCCGAATGTGGCGCAGCTTTCCATTAGGCACGTCTTTCACATATATCCATTTCACCTTGAACTTGCCTCTCCACTTGTCCTGCGACCAAACGCTGGACGTGGAGTTGTAGTCCACCGCTGTCATCATTTGTGCCATGCCACAGAAGTGGCCAGACCCGTTCACCGAGAAGAACAGCATTATGTTGCCGCCCTCTTTGTGCCGCTCCTTGAAGGCATCGTCCAATCTCTTATTGCCGTGGTCAGTTGAGCACCAAATCTCATACTTTATACTGCGGTGGATATCATCTTCGGAATACGATTTGATGACAAAAAACCTGCAAGAATTTAAGGTTTAGATCTAGCCAAGTTTATCTCCTCATCTCTTTATAGTCACCTTGCTGCTGTGGCCTTGTTCAGGTCCACAACCTTCGGATTATAATTATTTTTGTCTTTTAATTCGTCCAACAACAGCTGGGGATCGACAGGCACCTCTTCGGTTGCAGACGTTGCTTCCACCGGTCGCGAATGATTCTCGTCCCGGTACTCGAACTTGGAGGCATTCTCAGCAAAGTCGCTGTTGCTCCGGAAACTCGAGTAGTTGCTGCCCGAGCGCTCGATATTTCGGTTTGGATGTGGCGCTCCTCCATCGTGCCTCCTAATCTGGTTGTTGGGTGGCCCAAAGGGACCTGGACCTGAACCTGGGCCTGCATTGGTCGCTGGACGTGGGGCTGCATGGTGCGGGGCTGGGTGATGCTGCTGGCTGGGTCCCATGTTCCTGGGATTCCGTACCGGGCCCGTTGGCGAGATCTTCGCTCTGTTGAAATTGTTGTTGTTGTTGTGGTTGTGGTTGATGTTGGTGCCCAAGCCCTTGTTCTCATACTTCTGGAAGTTTTCCGTGTCCTTGTGCACCTTCTCTGTGCGGGCGCCCAGGGGCGGTGCTGGCCCATGATTATTGCCCGAGATGGAGAAGTCCGAACTCAAGTCGGAGTACGCTGCCAGGTCGATTGGCGAGGGAGGAGAGGGTACTGGGGGAGGCTTATTGTTCGGTAAATCCCATACATTAACATCTAAATTGTGCTTTCCTGGCACCATTGGTGGCGGGGGCATGCCGGGACCCTTTTTCTTATTGTTGGAAGTGGTGGAGGCAGCCTGTAATCGGAATATGTAAATTAAGATTCGTAGTTAGCAAAAAAGCTATGATTCTACTCACTCTGGATGTTAGTTTAGCCGGCTGGGAGGCAATTGACGCCCAGGTTGTCTTCTTGGGAGCGGCAACGACTTCGTGATTTTGTGCTTCATCGCTGGCTCTGTTGTCCAGTTTTGTAGACGATGGATGGTCGTTCTCATTACGAATCGTCTGGGAAATTAGAAATAATGGTATTAGCTTCGGTTTATAAGATTTCAAAGGAGAACTAATGGTTTCTATAGTATTTATTGTAATAAATATTATTTATTTAACGAAAATTGTACCTGTGTTACGGGTTTCCTGGAATTCCAGGGATTTACTTGGTGATCGTCGCGTCGCGTGTTGTTGGGAATACTATGTCCATGTCTTTTGTATGAATCTAAGAAGGAAAAGCCATCTTATTAAACGTAAACTTATGTAAAATGTGTCCTTAAGGTAAGCTGTCGCCTCCTAGAGCGTTTATGGTAAATATTTCAGTTAATATTTGTTGTTTTCAACCAATTCTTAGGCTAGCTTACCCACTTGAAAACCTTCTTCTTCTTGAAACTGGGACTTCATTAAACTTAAAACGAGATTCTTGCTTCTTGAGATTCTTGAAACTGGGACTTCACTAAACTTAAAACGAGATTCTTGCTTAATCTGCGGGTTGAAATTCATTAATTCAAATCTCTACACTTGGCAAAATCTACACCTGTCAGCACACTTTGTTTTTTACTTCATTTTCAGGTAAACAGATCAAAAAACTAGTCAAAATTCACGTTTTCGATGGAGGAAAATGGAGCGAAGAGCGAAGAGGACACCGTCCCAGTGAAGATCGGCATAATTGGAGAGGCCAATCTGGACACACCCATCTATATGTCGGAGCGCATGGAATATGCCGTCTGCACGCCGTTCGGAAGGCCCTCGGACGTGATCATCGATGGCCAAATCGAGGGCGTCAAGGTGTGCCTCCTGTCGAGGAATGGAAGACAGCACGATATCATGCCGTCGAATATCAACTACAGGGCCAACGTGTGGGCCATGCGGAAGATGGGCTGCACCCACATCCTGGTGACCAACACCTACAGCTCGCTGCGCGACAACATCCAGCCGGGAATGCTGGCTGTGCCAGACGACTTCATCGATGCCACGTCCCGGCGGGCCCAGACCTTCTACGATGGCGCAAAAGGGAGTCCTATGGGCGTCTGCCATGTTCCCATGTCACCTGCCTTTTGTGAACGCACCCGAAAGCATCTCTTGAACGCAGCGAAGGAGCTGGAGCTTCCCACGCGATCCACTGCCACGGTGCTGACCATTGAAGGTCCTCGCTATTCGACCATGGCCGAGAATAATATGTACCGCAAGTGGGGAGCCGATCTCCTGAGCATGACCCTGTGTCCCGAGGCCACCTTGGCCAAGGAGGCTGGCATTCTGTTTGCCTCCCTGGGCCTGGTCACCAACATGGAGTGCTGGTGTGCCCAGCAACCGAACGCCACCACCCACGAAATAATCTACATCTTCAAGAAGCAGGCCGAGAACATTCAGAGGGTGATGGTGGCGGCCATCAAGAGCATTTCAGAAGAGGACTGGGCAGAGGATATTCTTAAGGCAAAGGTAAGACTGCGTATTTGCACTGGTACTTGCTGATTACTAACATAGTTTAACCTTTGCAGATATTGGTGTGCAGTAACTTCGCGAATAATAAAAAATAATGTTGCTGTGATTCGTTTAAAATATAATTTTTGGTTGGAAAATTTTTAATTTTGCGGTTTCTGTATTTTATTTGGAATATCTGCGAGATTTCTAATATATTTAAGCGGAATCTAGTGTGAAAGACGATTAATATATTTTGAACGCTTATTTTAGATAAATTTTTAAATTTTGAAAATAAACCTTGACTGAAGCAATAAGTGTCCCTCTCAAAATTCCAAGTTTTTACTTAAAAAGCCATAAGTGATTGAGATAGCTCATGATGAAATTTTTATATGTTTCAAAACTAAGCAGAGGAGGTCTTGGGTTTTTTCTTAATGATTTTCGGATCAAAATTACATAGCAGGTTAATTTTTCATACCAGTTTGAAGGAGATTATCCTCCTAAAAATGTATAACTAACTCGCGATACATTATATTTTAACTAAAATATTTTCTAAATATATAAAAACTTGTTTAAAAACTAGACAAGGATTATACGCTGTTAGCTGCAAGATTTTTTACAAATTAAATTAAAGGAAGCTCAAAGGGAGCTTTTAAGGAGCTCAACGATTTTACACACAGAGCTAGCACAGACTATTGCTTATAGGCTTTAGCGGGACCAATCGGAAGCAAATAGGATTTCCCGACGCACCAAGCAGCTAGCCAGCCAGCAGCCCAAGCATACATAGTTCCCAGAGTCGAAAAACCAGTTAGCGAGAACCAATGCACTCGGGGTGCTGTTGATGCTGCTGCTGCTGCGCTATACAGTTATACATACCATGGTTGGCGTTTATCTTGCGGCCCTTGTTCATATTACTCCATGGAGTGTTGCAATTCTCCTTAAAGTTAAACGGCGGATATTGGAATTGCATGGAGTTTTCGTTGGCTTTTTGGCGAGGACCAAGACGGATAATTGCGGGGGAGAAGTGGGAATCAAGTATAAGTTAGCTAATGGGAACAACTACTGGGTTAAAGGCACTGATTTAGCATACCGGAGACTTCATCGTGAGTGGGAGAAGACAGATTTTCGTACGAGGCCTCATCGACTTGCTGGCTCCATGGTATATTGCGCTCCTCGACCGATTTAACTATATTTTTAAGCATTGTAAACAGAGAAAAATCGCATTAAAAACGCTCGGCTATAGCGAACGGTGGCGGCGGCGGCGGGGGAGGAGAGGCCGCCGTCGGCGTTGGTGGTGGGTTATATACCTGTGTTTCCTGGTATTTTCATCTGAAACAAAAACACAGCAGGTTAAATTTATTACTTAAGCATCTTCGTTATTATGTGTACATCATTCCGATGTATGTACACAAACATCTCTTCCTGCAGAGCCCCGACTAAATCGAACTGAACATATGTATGTACATATGTGTGTATGCAAAATACAATTACCTGATCCACGCCTGACATTTGCTGCACTTTTTGCCTGCAAATAGGAAATATCTTAGTTTTGCGGGGCGGAATTCGGTGCGCTTGCTTTCGCTTAATTACCCCGTTTAAAATAAATAATATAAAAACACAAGGCAGGTATAGTTTGTTGCTAAAAAGTTTTTATAAACTCCGATATATTTTTTACTTAAAGAACCACATACACTGACACCACACGCACATTAACCAATACACTGGCAAAATTCTTAACGCTTCCGAAGCCGCTTATTTTTTGTGACGGCGTTGTGCCCGAAGAAAGCGACTTAATAACACACAAATAACGGCTGCAGATTCGAATGTAAAGCTTTGGGATATTCAAATTTTATGCTTTTCAAAACCAGAACCAAGTATGCCAGGTGCTGCGGTTAATTTTAAAGCATATTTATTGAAAAATATTTAAATTGCGGTATTTTTACAACACTAAACCAAAATTCACCGGCAGAGTTGCCTCTCCCAATTTGTATCGATAATAGTCATAATCAAATTTATAAACTTTTTAGAGAATTGCAAGGGTTTATGGATTTTTTTACGTAGTTTTATGTTTAAAATTTATTCACCAACTCCAGGGAACGATCAAGAAAAAACTTCCCACAACTGAATTTTTAAAAACACATAAACAGTGTGACCGTGATGCATCGTGAGAACAACCGATTGTGCGGGTCAGCAAACATTGTTATTATCGATAGTGTCAGCTCTAATAGCCACCTCATCTTTGTCAGCCGTAGATTTTATTATATTTAAATTTGGAGAAATGGCGAGGGAAGCATTATTTTTATGCCTTCTGATGGCCTGTGCCTGGTCCAGCCATGCCGTCATGTTCCACCTGCCGCCGAACACTCAGAAGTGCCTCAAGGAGGACATCCAGGCGAACCAACTGGTCATGGGCGAATACGAGGTGTCTGACGTGCCCGGCCAAATCATCGACTACATCGTGGGTTTCATAGCTTAAAGCGTCTTGTGGAGTTTTTTTTAAGCCATTGTTTTTGCCGTTTCAGGCTCGCGACACCAAGGGACACATCCTGTCGCAGAAGGAGCACATCACCAAGGGCAAGTTTAGCTTTATGTCCGAGGTGTACGACGCCTACGAGATTTGCTTCATATCCAAAGTGCCTGCACGTAAGTTTTCATTGGCTTTAGAGTGTCGTTCACTGTGTTAATTTACAAATTTCCTCTTTCAAACTGTAGATCAGCGCGGAATATCGCAGGAAGTTTCGCTGAACACCAAGAAAGGTGTGGAAACCAAGAGCTACGAAGGCGTGAGTATCTCCTCAGGTCCTTGACTATCATCCCAAGATTTGACCATATATGTATTTTCCTTCAAAACAGATTGGTGAGGCCAGCAAGCTGAAGCCCCTGGAAGTTGATCTTAAACGTCTGGAAGACCTCTCAGACTCAATTGTACGGGATTTCGTACTTATGCGCAAGCGGGAGGAGGAGATGCGCGACACCAATGGTAGGAGGAGGAGTAGTAGTATCCCTAGAATCCCGTCTGATCTGATCCATTTTATTTTTACTTTCACAGAGAAAACCAACAGCCGCGTCCTGTTCTTCAGCATCTTCAGCATGTGCTGCCTGCTCGGCCTGGCAACGTGGCAAGTGCTGTATCTCCGCAGATATTTCAAAGCCAAAAAACTCATCGAGTAGAGAGAGCCGCCTAGCCGTAGTCCTTTTGAGCGTGGAAGTGCGTTTACATATTGCCTGGTTTAAAATTCATCTCTATTTTTAGCGTTTTTCTGAAATAAATGCAACTACCACGTATGTATATTTTATTACTGCGACAGCTTCTCACAACAGTGTCTTAGCGGTGTGACAAATAAATACAAATAGCTCGTTTTGGACGCGTTAAACATAACAGGTACATAAACACAAAACCACACGGTCGGTACAAGTTATTGGCTCAGTTTAGCAATAATATTTAGGCCCCGGCCCCCATCCGAAGCTCTTAGACGGTTGTTTCCTTCAGCAGCATGGCACTCTCGGTCTCGAGAGCGTCCTCCTCCTTGCAGTCATCGCTCGCACAAGCCGCAGCCCCTTCACCGTCATCGGTGCTCGGCTTTCGGGGACTTGTGGAGGCTGCCGGCTTCATTAGTATGTAGCGCGATTTGGCCAGGGCGCTGGTGTGGGAATCGTCCACGACGGACTGCTCCATCCACAGGCTGTCGTCGTTCAGTGACTGATTCACCAAATTCGCCAAACCCTCCGGCAGCTTGGAGCAACTAATGGGGTCAGCTGGGCCTACAACAAGAACAGAGATCAGAATGACAGGATAACAGTATGTAAGGGGACTGGACGCTTATAAAAACTGAAATTAAGAAAGGCCATTCGCTGGCACTTTAAAAATAATAAGAAACAAATGAAAAGAAAATAAGTTGTGAGGTAAAAAACGTAGTTTATTTTATCTTAACGGAGACGAACACATAATAAACAATATACGTACATAATAAAAACACAGATTCAAAGAAATATTTTAATACGGACTTAAGCTGAATCGCTGCTACTGCGAAAAGGAACAAAAGTAAATTTTAAATTGATGCCAGGCAGCTGCAATTTATACTTTTAAAAAGCATATAAAATGCTTAATTCAACTGCAATTGCACTGCCAACATAAGATTCTAGTAATTCTAATATATTTACACAACTTAATATTTAGTTAAATGTTTTTGCCAGCTGATTTTGTACGAAAACGAGAAGAGTTGCACTTAAAAGGGATGCAGAGATTAGAGGTCTTACATTACTTAAACTAATTTTAAAAATAACAAGCAAGGCGCATAAAAAAAATGTGTTTGTCTAGCAAAGTTTTTGGTAAATACGCGCGCCTTTTATGTGCATGCAGATAGACAGGAATCCATCGTCTATTAAGGTCTAAATTATAAAATAGTGCATAGCGTTTTAACAAGCTTTCAAATACTTTATACTCTTAACAACGAAATATAAATCAAAATAACAACGAACTGGAATTAGTGAATAGTACAACACATAGGAATGACACTAGAGCTGCGCTTGGGCCGCGTCGGAGCAGTAGCAGCAGCAGCAGCAGCGATCGGGGGGCCAACAGCGTCAACTTGTTCAACATCACCCGCTCCTCCCGCCTCGTCATCATCGTCATTCTCATCTTTCTCGTCCTTGATCGATAAGCGCTTAAGGTTCTCTAGCCGGGACTTGAGCTGGCCAGGAGTTACTGTGCCCCGCGGAGGCTTCTCAGAGATTTCGCTGCTCCCCGTCTCCGGGCCAGGCGAGATGGCCTCCTCAGATTCACCTACTTTACTCTCTGAGACTCTGCTGTGCGGCGTAAGCCTGCGATCTAAGGGACTGCGAGAACTGCTCGAGGTGGAGGTGCACGAGCTCGTGACCTCCGGATACGGCGAGTGCGACTCTGTGCTCTCCGGCGTGTATGGGTCCTCGTACAGCCGCTCAGAGTCCGTGCTGAGATGCTGCGTGTCTATTCGATTAATTATGATCTCCTGCGTCAGCATTAGGCGCTTGGACAGCAGCTTATATCGATGTGCCACTGGCTGCCTCTTGATTATGTTCCGGCACATGGGGCAGATGGCCTCGCCAGTTCGGCTATCGTCGAACTGCAGATTATTGCTAGAGAGATGTGCGCACAGGCACATGCAGATATTGTCGGAGTCAATTATGTTAATACTAATATTCGGGAAGTTCGGTTTGGTCGCCTCAGCCTCGTCCTGACTAATCTTGAGGGAATTGTACATATTGCGGGCCTCCAACTTTGAGCTGGTGGCTATGTCCTCATAGAGCTTATTCGAATAGGGACAGTAATAGTTCAGTTTGACTGCGGGCAGGGGCGGTGGTGATGTTGAGATTTCGTTGGGTTTGGCGTAAGTAGTATGCGTGTCGTTGCAATCACAAGATCTATAAGTACCTTTGTTTGGTTTAAGACGGACAGTTAAGTAAACAGGCTACATGACAAAAAAGAAGAGATAATAATTATTAGACCGATGATTTCTAATGGAAATTAGAAATGGTATATTTAGAATCCTATGATTTCTGTTGTGTTTTGGAACTGTAGAATGTCTTCAATACTTTAAAAGTCAAACTTCGAAGCCCCGAAGCCTTTAAATATCCTTGCAAAACTATCGATAATTTGAAGAAAAGTTATCGCTTGCTTAGAGGCTCGAACTCCCAACTGCTCGGTCAGCAGACATCTCTTGCGCTTGACAAGATCTCTGTGCTTCTTTTTCAAATCCGGCTTTAAGATATATTACCATATTTACAACATGCTTAGCTAAAGCTGTCTTGTTTCTTAAGTAAAGAGTGGACATAGTAAGCGTGGACTAAAAGTGAACTAAGCGTCACCATGCCGAAGGGAAACAGAGTTTGTTAGGAATGGAAGCAGAATTAGAAACAGCCTGGATCGAGTAAGACATTCGGAAACAAATTGAAGCTTCTAATAGAGCGGAGAGCAAGAATATTTTTCAAAAGTGGTGCAATGGAAGGCAATCGAGATTTGTAAGTACTTTTAGATTGCTTTTGTAGTTGAATAATGGAGGAGAAAACATGGTTTATATATTACTTTACCTTGTGATCCCCCATACAGACACCTTCACCGATCATTCCATAGGTCCACTCGTCGCTTCGAATAATCTCATGGACTTGGGGACTCATCAGAATGCGATCGCACCAGGCGGGACAGCGGGTGGACATATAGTCGGTGGGCATTTCGGGGTCTTCCTCGAAAGGATACGACGGTACAAACTGAATGGGATATTCGACTAGGACGTCCTTAAGCGGCTCCAGCTCTCTGTCAAATTTCTTTAGCTAAAAACGAAGAAAAAAATAACAGTTTTGGGTTATTTTAATTCAAGCTAAGGCACTTACCCAGTCTTCTTTGAACTTGAGCTGATGATCGGCATGACTAAATTCTTTCTTTCCAACTGTAAGTACATTGTTTCCAGTGGAGTTTCGATAATGGATTTTATCGTTTTCATTCTTGATATTTTGAACGCGATGAGCGGTCAAGTTCTGAGTTAGTTCCTGGCGAGAAAGATTGGATTCAATTCCTTGTCTGATTAGAATAGAAAAGATAGAAAACTTACTTTCACAACCCCTTCAGTGTCACATCTAAAATTAAAGTCCCCAAAGAGGAAAAATGGCACGGTGCCATTCTGTTCGTCCAAATGGAACCTGGTTTATAAATACTCAAAGGTTACTTTAGTTTTAGGAAGATTATATGGGACTTGCGTACCTTTCAATAGTATGAACTAGAGCTCTTCTTCTGGTCTTGCAATAAACAGAGGGAAAGTTTTCACAGGCAGCCAGATTGGATGCATCATGGAATAGATGAATGTTGACTAGATCGATAACTGTGCCATTGATTTCCCAACGGGTCCGCATAAATCCCTTTCGTGACCATTTGCACTGAGGTGGGAATAAAATCTTCAAAATTTAGTACAAAATTTAGAGTATATAGGGCTTACCTCCGGAAAGAAATGCTGTGGAAATTTGGATTTCTCCTTGGTGGCTATGGTTTCAATGTTTCCGGAATAAATATGCTTATCTTTTATGTCCGAAAGACTTTCCTCCCAACTGTGTGTTAGGAAATTCCATAATTTTAAAGATGCCACCTCTTGATGGACAAAGTAGAGACTTCCAAGGGCCTAGAAAGGTAGAAAGAAATTAAATATGTATTTATTTTAATTCAAATGGTAGAGTTGAAGAACTTTTTGTGAAAATTAAATATTATCTGCAGTTCCTTATATACACTTAGGGCTAAAAATAAAACTAGTCATTTTTATAGCATATTAACATAAGTTGTGGCTTTGTATGGCTTCGATATGCATCCACATAGTCTAGCTTTAGTTATTTTCTTTTTCGCAACAAATAAAACAAACTGAAATAAGATTTTTAAAAATTTTAGCATTTCTTAGTTCTAGTTTTAATATAAAACAGGAAAAGGAATGCCATTCTTTTAATAGCAATCATCTTTATGTGTAAACAAAGCTCTCAATGCTTTTGCCCACGAACGGTGAATGAAATAAATACATGCATTATTTATGCCCAAAAGCTAGACAGATTATATTAACATACTCAGGCTATTTCGGTCTATTATTGATTGACCCGTTAGAACAATCATCATCGGCACACAGCAAGATAGCTTATTTAAATGCCGAAGCTGATACACAAACATTCGTTGGGTGTTCGACGTGACCTAGAAACACGATTCTTCACTCACCGTGAAATGCTCGGCCGATTTGAAGTCCTCGTCCATGAAGATGTGCACGCAGGTGTACGCCCCCATTTCGGGGGCATCGCACAGGCATTTGATGAACTCCTGGACGTATTCCATCGACTTCTCGTACGTCTTCCCGCCCACCTCCTGCAGGTGCAGAGCCAGGAACCGGGGCTGCAGATGCGACACCTTCGCGAGGAATTCGTGGAGCCATAGCTGCAGGAGCCTATCCGGCTGCAAGAATCACATTATCGGAGATTCAAGTTTAGTTTGTTTGCAAGCAGGGCACATAGATACATATTTATGTCAGTGGGTCCATACATAAATATGCGTATTTACGCATCAGTATGTATGTACGATACGTAAACATGTATGCTGCGTCCTCTCTTCTCCGCGAACTCACATCCTCGAACAGGCTGCCCACGTTCGCGGTGACCAGCAATACTTCGGTGCTGAGCCCGTCTTCCAGTGCTGCTTCCATTTGTTGCTCCTGTTTCCCCAGCGATGCAACAATTTTATTGACTTTTCCTCAGCTATCTGCAATTGGAAAAATGTAAATACTAATTGGCAAGAGGCGCAGTGTGGCGGTGACATACGGCGTAAATTAGGACATTTAGAGCGTTTTTTAGTATTTTTTCGATGGGCGTTTTTGCTGATCTAATTTTTATATTTGAACACTTGGCGCCAGAGTTTAGAGATAACCGACAATTGCCAACTTTAACCGGAGAACGAAAAATTTGACCTTAATAAAATATAAGAAATTACAAATATCTCAACTTAAGATTCTCAAGAGAATTATTTGAAATTAAAAATATAACACAGTTGCCGACAGCTAGAAGCCGTTGTGAATTATAAAGCAACGCAGATGTAAGTACGCCAATACCGCAAACCGCCTTTGCCTTGAAGAGGAGAGAGAAAGAGAAAAATGAGGGAGGTGCCCACCTTCAGTATTTAGCGCGGTTAACACTCTTTGACATCTAGAACTCGTTGGGAATTAGTGCAATGCAAGCAGTAGTACTGCAAAGCACCCTTTTAAAGAGTGAGCTCATGATACAACTATATACATAAATATGCGGAACGATACATTTTACGAATATATTGTCCTCAAAGAGGGCCGCTCTCTCGATGAGACTACCTTTTATTAGTGTATCTTGGTCTAAAATCTATTTCAAAGTTTATATAGTTTTCTAATATTTCTTTCAGTGTCTCTACAATTAAATATGAATAAATGCATTCCGGAATTATGAATTCAAGCTATGCTGTAGCCCATTAACCAAGTAAAAGATTCATCGTTTATGTTATTAGTAAATCTGAAAAGGAAATCGTTTTATGACCACCGTTTGTACTCCCTGTAATATATCGAGGGTATAATTCTGTGAAAAGGTTAGCTTTGCACGGAAAACTTTAGCTTTCTTTAAATAGTCTAAACAAATTGATTAACTAGTGGGATAAGTTCCGAAGCATAAAAGCTGCCACGCTTCGATACATTGATGATTAAAGGTCAGTTTTTCAAGAAAGAGTAAACTTTGTCGTATCGAGAAACTGACTGGTGTCAAACTTCAATTAAGTTTAAGGTTTACGTTAACCCAAACCGAACTTTAAGAAAAATACTCCTATATTTTCCCTAACCCGTTCTATACTTTTTTACTAGAAGGTGATGTATTACAATAAGTTGCCGAGCTATTATATCTATATATGTAGCTCAAATTTAATTCAAATAAAAAGTCTCGCCGCTTTTATGACCTATCAATGAAAACATCACATTAAAATGCACCTGTTAAATGTCTTAATGGGCCGTTTAAAATGTGTGTCAGTTATGCAAATCCCTTTTTTCCACAAAACAAGTTTTTGACGAATTGTCAAAATAAAGTGGACAAAAACTCGAAACCCCATTCACAGATACTATATAGGCTTCGGTAGCTAAATCCAGCCTTTTTGAAAGTTGGCTAGTGAAAGTTATATTGAACTTTTTTTACCTCTCTTTCGAAATCTCCGAGCACAATCCAAGCAAGTGCACGTAGCTTGAATACTGAACAGCACGTGAGACGAGTCGACGGTAGCCACATTTCTTGCGAGAATACACAAGTGATTCAACGCCAAACCAAAGACCCTAAGGGGGAAAAGGAAAAGCAATGGCAGTTATAAATACTTGCGCATACTTACACATCCGTCGTCGGCCAGATATTTTCTTTACAACAAAATATTTTCTGGTCGAAATTTATAAAGCCACGGGACGGCGCGAAAAACGTTTATTGTATTTTTAGGAACCGTTAAATTCATATCTTACCGCGATCGTCAAAATGCGGAATACATACCTTAACGTTCTCATATGTGTTTCCTGCATTTGTGCTTGTGCCGCGGTGCCAGATAGCTATTCCGGGGATGTCCAGAACTCGAATTCATTGGATTTCGGTGCGTGGAATTATGTACAAGGATTTAACGAACATTCGACTGCAAGAATAAAAACCCTCATTATTGAAGATGTTATTGCAATGTGTTAAAAAAATGTTTAATGACCAGTGTGAATTTTATATGATTTGATCCTGAAAATCGTTAACTAATGTTCAAAAGAGAAATAAATTAACATGGACTAAGGCAGTTTCCTTAACAAAACATTTAATGAAGAAATAAAAAGATTCATTTTCTAAGATAATTTCTTCTATAAAAAGAGAATAAAAGGACATGACATGACTAAAAGTCGGACTTGGTCCTTTTTAAATACGATTCTCCAAGGATTAATCGGGATTATTCTATATTATTTAATATTTCATCTATTAGTTAGATTTCATGTATATTTTTTATTACATATATAGGCAATGACAGTGGAGCCTATAACTATAACCCGCCGCCCAACAACAACTACCTACCTCCGGCCACTCCCGCACCCGAGTATCTGCCTCCGTCGAATAATGGATATCAATATAACCCTCCTCCAAGCAACAATTACCTGCCACCTGCCAACAACAACTACCTTCCACCTCCACCGGAATATGGAGCACCGCCTCTAGGCTATCCCCAGTATGGCCCACCTCCTTTCTATAAGCCAGCTCCTCCTATGCCCTATTCGCACGACTCTTGGTTTCTGGAAAAGATAAAGTCCAAGATTAATTTGTATACTCTTGGCAAGATTTTGATAAAGCTCTTGATATTCAAGAAAATTATCAAGTTTATCGGCTTGATTTTCTTGCTTTTGGTAGTGCCAAAGCTAAAGAACCTCTTCAAAGAAGATATGATGTCTTCGGGGTCTGGTGAAAGCGACGGAATGGAAAGTAAATTTGTGGAAACAGATAAGGGTAGGTGATTCTATAAGAGGCGCTCTTTGATCGGAAATAATAATATTTTTTTGTTTCTTTTCAGATAAATTAGCGCAACAAATTGAAGATATGTACGATTTTGTAATAAATTCGATAGAGAATTTTGAAGGAAGAAGATCTTAGAGGAAATGACCAAAATTAGTTAATAACATATTGTTACAAATTGTATTACCAACCAAACTTGATTATTTATTTGTTAGAGTCTTTCTTATGAATAAATTTATTTGTATATTTTATGACATAATTTGTATTTAATGTCAGGGTAAGTAACGTCAACATAAATATAACGTATTAAAAGTTTAAATTCACGCTAAATAAATTCTTTTAAATCGAAGTCTAACGGACTGCGGTATAATTTTTGGTATATTGTTGAACCATACATTGTTTTCTGTAGTATATTTTAAAGCCGTTGGTATATTTTAGCGGCCCAGCCAGGGTCCTACTGTTTTTAAGTGAGATCAGCTTTTTAGTGATCAACTTTTAGATTTCTCTTACCTGCGACACCTGCTGCTGCAACATAATGCTGCAGTTAATACTTATAGCCATCGTAGGCCTCTGCTTGGGTAATGTGGCTGCCCAGGAGTTACGGCGTGTGGACGACACCGAATTAATACAACTCCTGACCGGCGAAAGCAACGTTGTGGTTTTGTTCAGTAAGTACATAAACATATACATACTTATAGATGAAGTCCAGCCTACGTGGGCATATGTATGTAGATATGTTTGTATATGCACCGGCTACTGGTCATCTATTTATGGTTAATATATGTACATAAATTGCAGACACTAACAAAAACAACTGCAAGCGCTGCTTGGAGTACGAAAATGTAGTCTCCAAGATACATCCGCAGCTGATGGAGACTTTGTCCGCAGTTGTGGTCCAGTCGGTGGACAGCAACCTGGTGTCCATCTACGATCCCAGCAAGGAGCCCGCTCTGGTGTTCTTCAGGCGCGGAATTCCCATCCTCTACCACGGCGAGGTGAACGATGATGAGATCCTGGACTTTTTCAACGACAACCTAGAGCCAGCTGTTAAAGAGCTATCCGATGACAACTTCGAGCACCTCACACAGGCCTCGACGGGGGCCACAACCGGGGACTGGTTTGTCTTCTTGTAAGCTATATTAGTCATGCGTTGAGGTCGACGTCTAAGCGCAGCGTCATAAAACATCCAAGTATGTATCTATTACCTACACCTACACTTCTAGCTATTCCGCCGAGTGTACCGTCTGTCAGCGACTCTATGCCGTCTGGGAATCCGTGGGCGGAAAGCTCAAGCGAAAGCTGAACATCGCTCGGATGAACAGCGCAGAGTCTGGAATCTCAACGGCAAAGAGACTGGGCGCATTGGAAGCGCCTGCTTTTATTTTGTGAGTTCTGGCTAATTAATTACATTTAAAAATAACTTTGTAACTGATAAATCGTTTCAGCTTGAGGCAGGGAAAAATGTACAGGTACATGACCAAGCAGTACACTCCGGAAGCCTTTGTCCAGTTCGCGGAGAAGGGATATCTCACGCAGAGTCATCCGCAGCCCGTGCCGGAGATACCGAGCGCCGTGTAAGTTATTTCTCACAACTCCATCTGCTCTTGCATCTCTCCATCGATCAAATATTAAACTGAAAGTCCGATTATGACCTTTTTATAGGGATTTGTGAGAGACTCATGCATGTCTTTAGTAAGTGAGCCAAAATGAATACATAATTAATACGAGTTCAAACTAATTTCCATAATTTTAATTTATTTATCTTAACAATTAATGATGTTTTAGCCCCGGTGACGGTTAACGTCAAATCGAGAACAAATTTGATTTTAAATAATGAGACAAAATATGGAATCAAAACTTAATCATAACCTTTGTAAATTATCCATAAACATAATCAATAATTTGTATATAAAAATCTATAATCAATACGGACCCCGGGTAAAACGAGCTCCTGGTTTAAGAAGATCGACTTTAATCCCACAGAACATTTTTGGAACATTTTGGAATATTGTGACTTAAAGGCACTAATTATTAAATTCTCATATCTTTCAGAAACGACTTCTTGGGTCCAATTCAAAGTTATCTGAAAGCTCAAAACTTCCAATCGTTGGCGGCATTGGGCATTGTCTCACTGGTCGCCGTTCTATTCCTTGCCAGAAAATTATCGAAACTTTTCAGTTCAGCAGAAGCAGTGAAAACTAAAAATAAGTCCAAGTAAAAATATTTACAAAAACTGGGAGTGTTGTTTTTAACAAAATGCATTATAGAAGGGATAAAGTACATTTTACAACATTTGTGAGGTTAAAACTAAGACAGTTTCAGGATCTGTATAAAAAAATTGATCTGTTTAAAATAACGTTAGTAACTGGAAAGAACAGTTAACAAAAGGCAGGGATCACGCAGTCTTTATCTTCACAACGAAATTAAGGAAACAAGTAAATAGTTATCAAAAAATTAAATATGGAAGGTTAGGTAAGAATCACACATTTATACAATTGAAACACAGTTGATACAACTTGAGCTTGAGAAAATGGATAGACCTTCATCCAGGTACCGCTACCTATCCCTCCGAGCCAAGATGCCGCTCTTTAAAGCCATTGTCCATCCGACACTGATCTGGGGAACTACATACTGGGGCACCGCGGCCGAGATAGACATGGCGCACCTTTCCACTCGCAGTTTTCGGGATCGATAGATACTATTTTTAACAAACACGGAAATTAGAGACATTCTTGTGTGGCGTGATATTAAATTGGCCAAAAAATTCTGAAATCAAAAAACGGAAGGTGAAGCGCCAAATCGAAAACTGCAATTCCTAACGCCTCAGCCCTGCAATGAAACAACGAAATGAAACATGCAGACACGTTTGTACCGTCGTAGAGAACGGCGGAATCGATACGTGCAGATACAATTGTATCGCAAAGATACAAAGATCCCAGAGAGAGTGCCAGTGCCTATTCATTATTCCGCAACGAATATTTAACAAGCGCCAATTGATTAGGGTCTAAACAGACCGAAAACATTGTGAGAGTGCCGAGTTCAGGGGCTAGCCCACGCTAGCAATCTAGCCAATTGATTTAGTGCGACGATGATGATAGTTTGGCGTGGAACACTCAATTCGAAACATCGTTTTGTTTCCTAACGCGTAATTTTCGCGTTCGTTCCCCTTGAGGTTCTCAACTCTTGGGGTTTTCGCGCATTTCTGGGAATTATTTAAACACACTGCATCTGCATCTCGGGTAATTCACTCAAAACACTGCCACTGCTATTTATATACACGATTCGTGCGAAAAAAAACAGTGCTCACTAAATGTCACTTGACGTCAGAAGGTCTTGAAACGAGAGAGCAGTTGGTATGTACGGACGATATGTATCCGCAGTGTGTGCCTTGTACATGGGCCAGTGAGAACGGGCGAGAGCGCCAGAGAGGGATCGAGAGAGCAGCGTTCGTTATTGAATTGAGTTGATATTTCGGCTGCCGTGCTGGTTGCTGGCCTGCTGGCTTGCTATATATTCGCTTGTAGTCAAGCGCACATGAGTCAGATTAATATTTTGCTTTTGTTCAGTTCAGTTCAGTTCAGTTGCTGAGTCCCCAGATACTCAGATACTCGCTGACAGCCAAACCGTACTGAAGTCGACTACGCTCCCCATGTGCGAACTCACGTATAAAGCAGTTAAAAATGTGCAAACATACTACCATATGTATGTGGTGAAGAGTGCCAGCATTAATCGCATTTTTCTCCTGCACGACGACTAGAAAATTAATGTGTTTTGTTGTGTAAGTTTGGCGGTGAAAGATGAAAAGTGTCATTCCTAAAAATACACCTCCTCGTCGGGAAGAAGTCGCATAAGGTCGGTCTGTCGGTCGGTCGCATATAGCCTACATAGCCAGCCACAAAGGAGCATAGTGCGCAGCAGGGCAGCGCCATCATGACAGTGACTGTGACTGTGACTAACTCACCACCCAAAAAGGCAGCCCAAGTACAGAAAATCGATATTCCAGTCGCGCTGTAACGCCGTGCAAGAGTGCCTACCTGAGTTCAGGCACAAAGGCAAGCCGAGCCGTGAGCCGCGACATTAGTATACCGAAAACCACCTCTTCCGCCCGTGAAGATACAGATACTATGGACTATGCCAATATCAATAGCATATCGTGTAGCTCTCTGCCGCTGCGGAACCATCTGTGATACGTGTACCTAAAACTAAAGCTAAGCCTAAAGTAAAAGCATAAAAACCTAGAGAGTTTCCGAAATGAACTAGCAAACCGAAAACCGATCGCGGTGTCTGCTACTGCTACTGGGAAATTAACCATGCGTCTTGTCCGCAGTAAATGTTGTCAACGTGATGTATCCGACTATCTGACCAGCAGCCCGCCGTCCTCCACGCACGCCGAGGTCCACACCAAAAATATTTTTACGCGCTACTGGGACGACCACATAAAAATGAAAGAGTCAACGAGCGAGGAAAAGGCCAGGGGCAAGTCCCTCCTGGCACCAACACCAGCACCTGCCAAAAACACCACCACCACTACTACTACTCAGAGCGTCACCTTCGTCCGGAGCAATGCACCAGCTGTTTGCGACGCGAACGGGAATCCCAGGGCGGGCGAGAGCGAGTGGACATTCCCCCCGAAGGCGCCAACTCCGCACATCTACAATTGCCTGAGCCCCGTAAGTGTCTTCGACTTCTCCTCATCCTTCTCCTCCTCCTCCTCCTCCACCCGCACATCCAGTTCCAGTTGCCACTTTCCGTGCAGATTATCGTGGCGCAGGATGACGTAACGGTTATTAGATACTCCCCGGGTGACCGCCCATATAGTATGGCTCCTAGTGTGGGTTGGCTCGTGTGTCTGCGTCTGTCTGTGTGTGGCAGATAAAGAGGAAACAAAATTATTTATTTGCACTCCAACAATTGCCGTCTAAATCATTAGTATGTATGGAGGTATGAACGGACTTACGGACATTTTGGCTGTAGATTTATGGCCCATAAACTGGGCGCTTTCAGCATTCATAAGATTCGGTTTTAACGGTCATTGTGGCGGCGGCGATAAGATCGGAGAGATCACTTGAGTAAATATGAATGACTGCTGGAGTGGGATGTTCGCGAATCTTTAGTTACCATCTGAGAGTTCGTTTTGTATTATTTTTTATCGCTCGCCATTTCCGGGTTTTGCTTTCACCTTAATTGTTTTCCTTGTTAGATGATTTCGAGCAGCTTGGGGGAATTTTTGATTCAAAGAACCCTGGAGGTCGCTGAGAAAAAGCCCGCTTCCGAATAGTAGTACATTCCGAGAATTCCAAAACGAATCGAATGACGTAGAACTTGAGTTGAGACGATAAGCGAAAACCGGACTGCGGGCTCACAAAGTAAACAAGAAAGAGCGATCCATCGAAAGGCCTAGTCTTAGGACTTAATCTTAGGGCAAACACTTAAAAGCCCATACATCAAACCATAAAAACTAAAAGGAATTGCAAAGAGTTATCAATTCCTTTCCCTTTCTCTGGATTTCCAGAATAGAGGTGTTCTCTTGGTTCTTTGGAGTTTTGGAGGTCTTCTGACGAAATACCTCTAATATTTACCATTCTCTTCGTATAAATCCTCTCAAAACTAAGAGTAAACCAACTAATTTCCTTTTCTATCCTCTCTTTCAGGACATGATGGCAACAAGTGATAAACACAGCTTTAAAGGATTTCGCAAGCAATTTAGTGGTCGGTTTAAGCGCTTAGTTACTCGAAAAGTGGAACACACTCCAGTGATACCTCCAGAATTGAAGCCGCAACTTAAAACAATATACGTTTACTAACTTAAGATGTAACTACTATTTGCAAGCACAAGTGTTTTCCTCAATGTCTACATACGTACACCAACCACGACCACCATCACCACCAACACCACCTGTGTATTTATACATAAATGGCAGGAAACATTAGTGATAGGAAAAGCAAGATATTTTTAAGTTATCATAATACCATTCTGATTGACAATTTTAAGTATTCAGCGATTCGTGCGTATTGTTAGGCTCAATAAAAAGATGAACATTTCATAAGACAAGACGACAGACGTTTTAATGTGGACCTGGCTCCGTGGGTTAAATACTAGACATATCACATAAGTTTAGCGGCAACGTTTTATGTTTAATATATTTTGATGTATTAATGATGTCCTATTTGTGTTAAATTTCCAAACCTATATGCATATGTGCTTACCGAACTAAAACATTAAAAAGATGTAACAAGAGTTCCCTCACTGCGTCCCAAAACTAACTTGTATTTAAATTATGATTAAAGTTTAAAAAGAACAACAGCAAGTGTAACACTTATTTGCCTTGGGAAATCCACCAGGTTTGTTTCCCGGTTCCGAAATTAATAAATAATAAACCACTATTTATAAACGGAAATACTATAATTAAATCGAGCACTTTACATTCTTTTGTAATTATTTATTTATAAACCTGCTGAGTTTTGCTTAGATATTAATGAAAATAATTATGTAGATTATTAATCCCGATGACTTACTTTACCTTTACTTCTCAAGAAATATTTGTTTTGGTAATTTTCCGAAGAATATCCCTTCTTAATAAAAGTATAATCGATTAAAGCAATATAAAGCTGTAAAATGAGAAAAACAAAGCAATTCCTGCCATCATGCTGAAGGAATGTAGCCACTAAAATGTGCCACGATAAGATTAAGGTAACAAAGTGGATATGCCACGTTGAGCAAAGACCTGGAGTATATATTTTGGACAAATTTCTGGATGACCAGGGAGAGACTCCTAACGATTGCCTGCAGATACTTTATCTGAGCAGGTTCTCTCTCGACTTTTCTGGGAAATAAGCCAAGCACCGTGTGATTGAAGCAAACCCAAAGTAGATTTTAAGGTGAGGAAGCATTTTCAAGGAGAGTAAGCCTATACCTTGGATTTACGAAAATCCCCGAAAAATCAACAATGGACTCAGGTAACTACTCGTTCGGCTCACTTTAAGCCATGTATCAGTTGGCTGACGAAAATAGACAACTTAAAAATGGCCGACACGAGCTGTGTACATATTTTTTGTTGCACTTTATGGTCAGAGGCAGTCATCTTTGGGTTTATCGATATATTGCTTTATGATGGCATCTCAGTATTCGAAAATAACTAGGTAATTAAATAAAATGCTTATTTTATTCCAATCTAAACATACATACACACAAACACACGTCTATATATACATAGTCAAGTACTCGTATATACTCGTATATCCACCGAGTGGAGACGCGGCTAACATTCATAATCTACGTTAGTTCCTGGGTGGTTGTGGTTGTGGTGCTGCTGCTGTCTGTGCTGCGGCGGCTTCCAGTCTCTTTAGGGTCTCTATTGCTGGGTCCAGGGCCACTATCGTCGTGCCTTTCGCTGCTATTTGGTTGGGGCACTGCTGTCTCTGGCTTAGGCTTGGCAGACTCCTCGGTCCGCTGACCAGATTCGGCATTTGTCTCTCGAGTCTCGTTGCGTGTCCCTGACGACGCTTGGTCCTCCTCGTCCGAGGCCTCCACGCTGGATATCGAAGGATTCATCTGGGGTAGAAGGTAGAGAGAGAGAGACGGGTTGTTACATACTCTTCTTGATGGCTTCCCTAGGACTCACCATATTCCTGCGTGCTTTGTACTCGATTAACTTAATCTTACGCTCCTCTCGCATTCGCGTAAGTCGCATTAAGAGGGAATAGTGCTGCTCCACGCGATGTAAACATGTTTTGCATATGGTTTTTGGCAAGGGATCAGTCGGAGAAATCTGGCAAAAGAATAAGGATGAGGAGTTACTTTGCATTGCTGTTTAACAGGTATTGGAAGCCGCTTTCCCCATGCTCTCTCGGGGGTACACACAAAGGTTTTTAATTATGTACGACCGGTGCACCTGGATGCACTGCATCCCTGGGGCCTCCTACATTTGGTAGTACTTACGGTTATTGGGAGGTAGCCGTTGATTTTCTCAACAAGACACAGACGTTGGCCATGATCACCATAAATATGTATCACTGTTCTGTGCATTTCAGAGCAGAGTCGGCACAGGAATCCGGATATACACGCCTTTTCGATGCTGCCCATGGCTGCCGATTGCGTTGTCCTGCCAAAGTCCTTCCAACTGATGCGATATCGGTTAATTCAGAGCCAACCAAAACAACTTTCCAAAAATATTGTATTAATACTTTTCGGATAGTATGTGTTGTGTTGTGTACATATGTTTTACTCACAAGGGTTGTATTTCCGATTACAGCAGCAGGCAGGTTGCCAACTTGTTTTTCGCTGGCTCCTAGACCGTTCGATAGTTTAGTAAATAAATTAGACAAATTGCATTTTTCGTTCTACTGCACACATTTCCAGCTGAAAAAAGCCAGCTGAGTTCCAATAAATATGCCGTCGTGGAATTGGAACACAAAATTATTACGCACAGATATCTGTAAGTAAAGTTGTCTTGAAGTCGTATAATATAAATTAAACCTTCATTCAGCTTAAAAAGCTAGATAAAAATATTCCGGAAGTGGTAAGCTACTCCAGGATGTTTCCTGGCAAAATATAGGCGTGGTCCAAGTGGAATTGGAACACAAAAATAGTACACAAAAGAACGAAGCCATTGAATTAAGCCGTTTCCTCGATAATTAATAATAAGTACAAAAAAGGATGATGTTAGTCTAGGGTAAGTATATATATATTTTTTTTTTTAGAAAGTATGTAGCTTTAGTTTTGTCTTAACTCTTACGATTAGTGGACCATGTGAAATTAGAACATAAAGATACAACCGTGTCTCGAGTCCATGAAAACAATGGCAAAATTAAAATATAGCCCCAAGCGACTTTTTTCTGGTTTTAGATCTTAAGAGAATGCTTACTGGAAAGAAATTCAAGCCCAGTTCTGAAAATAAATCGTACTATAAAAGTTATATCGAATAGTTGGAAAATAACTCTCATTGATGATCAATTGCAAATTTGGTTTTTACTTTTATTCCCCTATCTTAGCACTTTATGTACGGGCTACTCAATAATCTTACAACATAGTTACACCGAAAATTCTTATCAAGTCAGAAACGCCTGAAGTGTCTCAAAGGATATTGAGGCATTATTTATAGATTTACTATTGGGTACAGCGAAGCTCTTGAAATTGGTGCACTGGGGAAATCCAGGATCGTTCATAAGAAGCGACTGTGTTTTCTGGTTCGACAATCCAAAAAACACCTCGCCCTGGACTTCAAATGGTATTTTAACTTTTACATTGGGAGATCTCTGAATAGTGTTCAAAAGTTCCATATGGCACATGCTGGCGCTTTCGCCAAAGAACACTCCATCCAAATCATTATCGGGTATTATTTGAAACTGAGGGATTCCCGCGTTGTTTAAAATTTTACAGGTGAATACGCATTTCTTGCGCGGATCCTTGGGATGTGCGTAGATTCTGGTGGCCACATAGCCAACTGGATAGATCCAGCTCTCGTTGTGGAAGTTCGGATTCACAGATATTACCTCGCCCAGAGAGTGCAGCAATATACTGTTTAAATTCATGGGAAACACAGACTTCTTTTTCCGGACAACGGCCACATTTTTGGGCTTATCCTCGCTTGGCTTTTTTTGCACAACCAACGGTTTGGTTTTCTTTGTTCCTCCATTGGTCTCAGCAGCTTCGATTTTTCCGTTGGTAACACCCGCACGCGAACTGTTTGGTTTCTCCAGGCCCTCGTGAAACATCAGCCGCTCAATCAAGTAGAGCCTCTGATTTCTGGATCGAGATAGCTCGGCCTGGAGGTGACAAATCTCATCGGTGAGGGAGGCATTTTCCTACAAAGGGTGATATAATAAAAAATTAATCATTAAAATAGCTTTCTACTACGAAACTGCACTGATTACATACAGCCATACGTGCATTCGTATGTTCATACATATGCACGAGTCGCGAGCTAACAAATTCGCAGTGTCTAATCGCTTACCAGCACATAACTCTTAATGGATCGTTTGAGACTGTCGTACCGCCGTTTATACTTTAAATTCATGGTGTTTTAATTTATAAATATAACAAAAACCACTGGCGTGTGAAGAGTGTTGTTGCTGCCGTTGGTTTGTTTTGTTTATCGAATTCCATGGTTGCACAGGGCACTAGCAATCGAAAAGTAGTTTCAGGGAATCAATCGGAATGGCGGTATTCGGTATTTTTATTTATTTTATTTACAGCGCTAATATCGCAATCTAATCTCAATTGATTTATAAAAAGGGCAAACTAAAAAAAAAAGAATGCCGGTTTAGACATGGCTGCTTTTCAAAGTGATTGATAGTTTAGTGAAAAAATAAGTGGCGGCCGTTAGCGAGTTTAAAAGTACCCCATATACCTAATCTCAATCTAATGAAAACTCACTAACCTTGCAAAGGACATAGTAATGCTGAAGAAGAGTAAATTCTGGCTCTCAGAAGCAAGGATATTCGAGAAATTAAGGTATTTAATCGTTATAACAAATTTAGTATACAGTTTTTAAGAGGTTTTTAGGTGGAACCAAAACTAGCAATAGGTTGGCTGTATTGCGTAGAAGAACCTGTCTGCAAGGTGGGTTACCACACTTACCAACTAGCCCTAGCAGTCTTGCATTTGTGTGCGTGTCAAAAGTACCTTTTTTGAATGGCATTATCTAATCTCTCATCGTTCTTATAAATATCAAATCTAATCTAATTAATTGAATTTTTAATTTGGGGATTCCTAGACTATAAACAATAATATAGCCCAGAAAAAACCCATCGATCACCATGGTAACGGGCTGGTGTCTATATGTTTGTTTTCACGCTTCTCCCCTCCTCCTTACTTTCGCCCAATGTTAGTGTGGGCCTACAAACATATGAACGCGAATATATAGGTAAATAAAATGTGTGATAGTGTACGGAAGAGCGTGCGAAATGCTGAGAAAAATCTACGTCGGAGAGTAGCTTTATGAATCACATCGTTTGTTCGGCATTATAAAGCCGTTAGTATGTTTTCGCACTCCGCTGACACTTGTTGGATTCTGTGAGCTCCTTGGAAATACAGCCTTAAGCATGGACGAGGAACAGATGTGGAAGGGGTTCTTCTTTAAACTCCAAGAACTGAAAATGAACCCGCCCACGGAGCATGAACACCAGTGAGTTCCATAGCCTGGGAGTGCAGCACCCACACCTGCTTAATATTATTAAAAATTCGCATCTGCTCGTAGCCATGTGTGTTTGTTTATCTCGTGGAATATGAACATTTTGGAGCAGTGTCTGTGTGTCATCAGATAAATAAAATCTTTGAAAGTCGGATAATCGTGTGTGCGTGAAGCAATGAAAGTGATGTAAGGGGGCATCCAGCGCTAAGCCCCAGATCGATTTTATATACTACACAAAAGTGTCAACATGACTCAGTTTGTGGGGAATTTTGTAACCCGGCATTAGAATGGAGTAATCCACAAATGAATGTACTTTTCCGGCAAACATAATCAAATATTTATTCTGACATTCATACAGAATAATGACTAATTACTTGACTAATTAGGCCTTAACAAAAAAGGCGATAACAGCTTTGGGACCTTCAATATGCAAATATTGGAAACTTTAAAGTATTATGGACTTAACTAATTACATTTTTCTCTTCCAGGCTGCAGGATGTGGACGATGGATTCTTTGAAAAGTTCGGTGCCCTCCTACGACAGAAATCACAGATAGATGAGGGCGTTCTCAAGAGTTCTCTGGCTCCTTTAGGGGAAAATGGCAATGCCGAAACGGAGGAGGAATCCGACGAAAGTCCCGATGGCACACTCCGGCTTAGCCAGGATCCAGAGGTTTCCAGCATCGACACTTTTACGACCGAAAGTGAGCAGGCTTCGATTTCGGACAAAGATTTAAGTGCAACAGTTCTGGATTCGGCACCAGTAATGAATGTAGGTATTCCTTTGTGATCTTTAATCTTATTTTTGATTTGAATTTACCATTTAAGTTAAGGAGATTGATCAGGATTATTGTTAAATGAAAGAAATCAATGTGTTTTGTATAAAAGTTATAGGTAGTAAAGGAATTGGTTATAAATATTGAATACTTAAAGATAGAATGAGTATAGCTCTTAGATAAAGGTGAAAAATCCACTAGGGTAATGGCTTTAACACCCAATAAGATCTAAAGATTGAAGTTTTAGCTTAGTTTGTATGATAATGTTTATATTTTCAATATTCTAAAAATTCTTTATGTTAAAACACAACTGTAGACGCTTTTAAAATATCACTGAACTATATAATGGCTTAATTAATGAAGGTATTGACCAAGTTCTGTCCGCTGGGATTAAACAAACACCTGAAACAAATGGATTTTCGGTTATTCCATGCTTTCATTACCATAGTTACCCGATTGATTTGGTGGATATGGTTACCCTCTAAGCCTGGTCACATTGCTGGCCGTCTCAAGACCCCCGTCATGCCTAGGAAATCCAGTGATATGTCAGTTCTCTGGCTTGCAGCGGAGCATAACGATCCAAGCGATTCCAATGCCCGAGTCGTGCAATGTTTTATCTTATACCAACATTTTGCTGTTCGCATGTTTGCCGTCTGGGAAGGTGTATCTTATAATTGATACTCCGAGTAGCAAATTAAGTGGTGTCCATAGCAACGGTCGAGCAATAAACAAATGAATTTGCCAGAGGCCTAAGCTATAGGCTATTCCCGCGGACCGTGTAAACAGACTCAATTATGTATACTGACAGCATAAACAAGCACTGGCGGAAAACGCAAACATTCGGTGGGGGGCTGGCCAATTGAATGGGGAGAAAAGCTTATAATGTACTTTAGAAAATGTATTTTTCATTACCACCTTGAGCTTTTTCCTTTTCGGTTCCAAAAATAAAACATTTTCTCTTAAGATCGCCTTATTATTGCTCACAGACACTGTACATATGCACGAACACACTCCGAGTCGAATCGAATTGAGAGCAGCATACACTTTTTATCTCATGGTCAACGTCAAGATATTTCGGATATCGCGAAGATTTTCGAGACCGGACGCTGGCCGTAAAGTACTTAGATACAGACTCTTCGCTCAAGCGGTTGGGATCGATAGTGTCCGCTCTGCTCCCGTTCAGATATGTGCGTCGTCCATGTCCATTCCGGATTGTGTTGTGCTTGCAATAAAATATTTTCCAAGAGTTCCCGCTGCCATTAAGTGGCCTGATCAGTTAGTTAGTTGCTGCAACTGTTTAACATGAGCTACCTGTCGTTGCCACGTGTTCTGAGCAAGCTCAGTTCCCAAAACCCGTCTAACCATAGTTCGAAAACCAATAGCCTCACCCGATCCCGTTCCCGGACCGGATGCGAGGAGAACCGACTGCCGATAAAGGCTTCCTCGATGCAGTCACTGAAAGAGCCGATACAGCGACGAATACTGAACCGAAATGGCAGCATCTCCAGTCGGCATTTTCGGGGTGTCCACAAGCATTTACTCGACTCCCATGCGAAGGAGGTGTGCCACTCGATGACCGTAAGTAGAGGCCAAAGTTCTGAACTCTGGCAGGTGTGTTCTTTCCATAATGAACATCCGACGAAGGCTCTCTAAAAGTTCTGAATATTATGTGTTTATTCTCAGCGCCTAGGTAAACAAAGCGAAGCGATTGTATAAGTTCATTGATATGAGATTGTTGTTGAGTCAGTCGAGTTAATATTTCCGAATCTTATACTATACACACACTTTTGTTTTTTGGCAAAAATACAGAACGCCTTGTGTTTGAGGATTTTAAGCAATTGAAACTGAGGAAAACATAATTTATGGTTCAATTTTTGGAACTAACTCGAATGCTTTATGTTTAAAGAGATTGATTTGTGATTTTTGCTGAGTCAATATTTATGTTTTAGGATAATGCTTGAGAGGAGAGTCCAACCACATGACATCAGCTGTGTCTGGTTTTTCGTTTTTCCTTATGACGTTTTTCAGTTTTTGCAAACATTTCCGATTTGCTGGAATCTGCTGATATTTGCTCAAGCTTTGACCTTTAGAGAATTAATTGAGTTCTATTTTTAATCGATTCAAATTAAAATACCCCGCTAAATGGATGGGTTCTAAATGTGGTTTTCATCACAGAAACTTATTTTGCGTTTGTGCTAAAGAAAAGGGTGAAGCATTCCGTGAAGTTTTCAAATTATACTTTCCTTGCAGGTTACCGACTTGTATGAGGAGATATTATTTGAGATCTACAACAACATTGGCTGTGAAAACAACGATGAGTGCTCCAGCAGTCTGGTTGAGTTCGTCCAGGAAGCCTTCAAAATTCCGAACGCAACGCATTTGGAAATTTGCGAGGCGGCGAGGCTAAAGGAACCACCCAATGTTCGTTTAAATGTGGAGATTATCAAGGCCGAGAACCTATTGTCCAAGGATTCGAATGGCCTGTCTGATCCGTTCGTTACTCTATACCTGGAATCGAATGGCTCCCATCGCTACAACTCATCGGTAAAGCCTGCCACATTGAATCCCATCTGGGAGGAGCACTTTTCACTGTGAGTTTGAGATTTAAAGGGATGTTGAAGATATTAATTGTGCGACTTATTACCTTTCTAGGCCTATTACCGAAAATGCTCGCGATGAAGTCCTTATCGTTGAAGTCTGGTAAGTTTGTATCTTGTCTAGGAGACATTTCCCAAAAAAAGCACTCATTACAATCAAGTTGTTTAGCTTGACAAAAACACCCGTGTTCTTAAAAGTACCTAACAAGGAATAGTAGGTTTTTGGTCTCACAGAAACTAACCTAAAGGTATGGCATCTGAAAAACTCACATTTTCTCGTATTATTTGCAAAGTTCTGTAGCGTTCAGTTGTAAAATAGAGTAAGGAATATAATTTTGTAGTTAAAACCAGCATGTAAATTAATTGTTTGGTAAATTAAATATAATATATAAACTAATAGAAGTAATATTTCCTTTTTAGGGACTTTGATGCCGCCGAAACTGTCAAGGAAAAGGTCAACAAAATACTGGATGTTAAGGGCGTCAAGGGGCTTAGTAAGTTGATGAAGGAAATAGCCGTGACTGCTTCATCGGGAAAGCACGATAACGAGTTAATAGGCAGAGCTGCCATCACGCTGAAGGTATGTGCTTTGAGTTATTATCCATCATTAATACAATCATCATAATATTTAATTATTTAAGTCCATACCCGTCTCGGGCCTAACCGTCTGGTATAATCTGGAAAAGGGCAGCAAGGGCCGGAGTCGTGGTTCCCTGCTGGTGAACCTGGCACTGAGCGCCGAAAAGAACAAGAGCGTAGCCGTGCAGGAGCACAAGAACCTGCTGAAACTCCTGCTGATGTACGAGCTGGAAACGTCGCAGGTGGCCAACTACTGGTGGAGCGGAAAGTTCAGTCCAAACGCCGAGCTCATTCGCTCCCAGCATGCAGCCCAAAGTGGACTGACTCCCTTCGACTGCGCCCTTAGTCAGTGGCACGCCTACAGCACCATCCATGAAACGCACAAGCTTAACTTTACACTCTTCAACTCAATACTGGACGTGCTGGTGCCGGTGATTAATGGCCTGCAGAATGATTCCGAGGATGTTAAGACATTCTGGGACGGAGTGCGGCGACTCCTGCCCTCCTGCTTCGCCGTACTGCGAAAATTGAGGGCTAGAAACACCAGTGATAAGAACATAATAAGAGCCCTTAATGAGGTCCTGGATATTCTCAAGAAAATCAAGGAGTTTGAGGTGCCGGAAAGTATAGACATATTCCCCAAGTCGGTGTACGGATGGCTGAACGACACCGAGGAAACGTGCAATATAGACACTGCCATTGTGGACGCCATCAATACAGGAACGAAGGAATGGCTGGAGCATATCGTGGAGGGCAGCAGGCAATCCAAAAACCATGAAACGGACGATGAGAAGCTGCAGTACATAATAAAACTCATACAAATGGTGCGGTCTGACCTTCAGCGGGGAATGGAATACTTTGACAAGCTCTTCTACCAGTAAGTTTCTGCCTGAGTTTACAGCGTAAATTGTATTCATTTCCTGCTTTCCTTTCAGCAAAATTCAGCTTAACTATTCCGCAATACTCTACCTGTTCTATGACTCAAAACTGGCCGAGATTTGTAAATCAATTATAATTGAAGTGTGCAATAACATTAAGAGATTGGATGTGCCAGACGATCAGTTCGAGTATTTGCCCAACATTGAGAATGTGAATATGGGCACCACGCTATTCGAAGTCTACTTAATACTCAAGCGATATGTCCAACTGGGTAAATTCTTAAGGAAGCTCTCCGTTTCTAATACTGATATTAATTGGTTTATTTTCCAGGCGAATCCATGTGCTCCGAAAGCCTGGACCTGGCCAACTTTTACCCCTGGTTTGAGAGAGGAGTTACTCACTGGCTGGATATATCTATTATTAAGGCTTTAAATCGTATTCAGAAGGCAATTGACTTGGATCAGCTAAAGGCCGTGGACGAGACTGTGAAATACAGTTCCTCGGCTGTGGATACACTTTCGATATTTTACCAAATTAAGATCTTTTGGCAACAACTCGATTGGCCAGAAGTCGAGGGTTCCTACATATTTGTGGCAAAGATTGTCAATGTGAGTAGAAAATATTTATATTTATATGTTTAGTGAATTTATGTACAATTTCTTTGCAGGATCTGTGTCGATGTTGCATATTTTATGCTCAACAAATGTCACGAAGGGTCGAAAACATTAGTTTGGGCGATAACAACAAGAATTTCAGTAAGTAACTTATCCCCTTTAACATATTTTTATTATATTTTAATAAATAAATAATTATTTTACTAGTTTTGTCAGAAGAATGGTGCATAGCCATTAATAATATGGACTACATACGTCAGAGCTTACCTTCCTTTATAAAGGTAGGTCTTGCACCTTATTCATAAGGAAAAATTCATAAAAAAATACCATTAATTTTTCAGGAACTCAACATCGATGATATCATCAAGAGATTGGGCGAATACCGCACAAATTTAGAGGCTGAACGATGCGCCACCACCATCAAAACTGTCATTGAAAACGCACTGGACACTGAACGCAATCAAATCGTTGAGCTCATTGAGATTGTGGCCCGTAAGATGGCACCACCGATCAAAAGGTACCTGGCCGAGGGCGCGGAAGTGCTGGCCAAGGACTCCAACTCTATGGACCAACTGATGATGTATTTGGAGGGTTCACTGAGCACGCTGTACGATACCCTGAATGAAGTTAACTTTGGCAGGATATTGGACGCCATTTGGTCGGAGTTGTCTATAATAATGTATGACCTTATACAATCAAATCTGGATGTAGGTTTATATATCTTATTTATCCCAACTTGTAGCTAATAATCTTCCCTCTTAGAAACGCCGGCCGCCAGCCTTCTTTCAAAATTTGAACAACACCCTTCAGACCATGATTGATTGCTTCAAAATGGGCAACATTGAGACCTCGGACGTGAAGATTCTGTCTAACATTCAGAGTAGACTGGAGCTTTATTCCCTGGAAACAGCAGATCTTATTCATCAGTATTATATGGAGCGATTGGAGAGCCAAAAGAGCCAGGAGTCGTCTCCCTTTGGACAGCTCACGGTGATGGCTCAGTTAACTGATTACGGGTTATTGGTAAGTGAGAGGGAACTTATTTATTTTAAGGTTTTCGATATAAATTCTTTACTTTTCCATAGTTAACTATTTTAAATGCACGCAACCTGCTCTCCATGGACTCAAATGGTCTGGTGGATTCATTTGTTAAAGCCAGCTTCATGCCCACAAGTCGATTCAACGATTTATCACCAGTGAAGACCAATGTTCACAACAAAAATTGTTTTCCCCTTTACGATCAGGAGTTTCGTATGTAAGTAATTAATTTATATAATTAATATAATTATATTTATAATTTTAAATTATAATTTGATCTCCTTTAGCAACTTGAGTGAACATCAGCGTAATGCCAAGAATAGCCTGATAGTTTTCAGTATCAAGGATAAAGATCTATTTGGAATGTCCAGTCAATATATAGCAGAATGCTATATCTCATTCGCCGATCTCGATGCATTGCAAGGCGAGCAAATAATGATGAATTTATCCAGGCCAGAGTATACAGGTAATTTCTAGACTCCTAAAACTTAAAACCTTAATTAATAAATGTATTTCTTTTCAAGATTCCGATTCCCTGAAAGCGCTGGAATACAGACTAGGTGATAAGCAGGCCAAGGAGTTCCTGAAAAAACTGAAGAACCGATCATTTTCTTAAGAAAATATTCAGAAAGCAATATTGTTGTAAACAAAAAGCAATAAAAATATATTTTTATATTTTTTACGGCGATTAAATTTAAATGCTTGGAGATTCTTGCTAATATTAAGTGAATTTTTCAGGAAAGAGCCAGAATCAATTGTTTGTTTGTGTACTTTTTATTGGAACAGAAACCAACATCATATTTTTAGGTATAAATACATAACACTCACATTTTACGATTAAAGAGTCATCATCTTTTTGAATTGTTTTTTGTAATAAATAATATTTAAGTTGCATTTTCATAAAATTAAATTAATTATTCGTATAGGGTTTGATTTTTACGCACAAGTGATTAACACATTATGATCTAATGGCAGAATCTTCTATGGCTCTTGTTCTGGCCGACGATGTGCGCTTTATTGGCGGCGACGGGTGTTGCGCTGCTTATCAAAACGCATCTCCATTTCTTCCAGAACCTTGGGAGTGTAGCGAACCACCAGCTTCACGGATCCAATGGCCTGCTTCAAGAGTTCCACAGCCTTTTCGTGGTTTTCACCTTCGACAGACTGCGATTGATGTAAATATTGTAATAAAATGTAAGATATAATATGAAGTAAGCTGTAAGAGTTTAATTACCACTCCGTTGACTGACAGCAGCTGGTCGCCCCTCTTGAGACCTCCATGCCTATCTGCAACTCCTCCAGGTATTATTCGGGATATATAGATGGGTGAATTTTGTTCCTTGCCTCCCATTACGTTGAAGCCCAAGCCTGAAAGAAATAAAAAACAAATATAAAAGATAAAAACCATGTTTCTATGAAATCAAATATTAAGTTGGATCCAAACTCGTTTCTTGGGGCGTGTCTAGAGGTCTAAATAAACAAGCTCTGGAGAATAAGGTTGAGATTCGTTAGATCAAAGGATCTAGGGACCTTAACCCCCACCCTTCCCAACTACTAGTGCTAAGAATCGTAGATGACAACGCCTTACCCTCCTCCGTTTTGGGCAGTTCCACCACTCGGGGATGTGCGTGACCCTCGCTGGCTGCAAAGGCGGCCACTGTGGCCTTGGCTGTGGCAGACGCCCGAACGTCGTGGGATCCCTGGATGTCCACCGTCTCGTAGACATGCTCATACACCTCCCTAACAGACGTCATGAAGTCAGAGTTGAGCACCTTCTGCAGAGCAGCCAGTTTTGTGGTAGGGAAGTCGCCACTGGCCTGCAGTTTTTCCAAGAGCTCTATCGATCTTTTGACATCTGAAAGTGGGTTAAAGTTTAAGCTCACTGCTGCTGGTTAACCTAATTATGAATCCTTACCCCTGGACAAAGTCAGTGGTTCCGCGTTATCAGCCATATTGCAGAATTTTTAAAATATTCAGCTAAAATTTAACCTGAATATTTTTTGAGAGAATACTGAGCTGAAAATTTATAGAGTGGCCAGGTGCATTGGACTAAAAAAACCATTTTCTAGTACATTTGTTGAAAATACAGGAAACGTTGGTATTTTACACAAAGTAAAGCCATGGTCATATTAATATAAAATTGGTTTTAGAAAAACGTAAACAATTGAAGAAAATTTATTAAAATGACGTTACCTGCAGCACTTTTGCAGCGCTTAAAGAAGCGGGGACTGGTTACGAAAAAATCTGGTATTGTATTCACCGACAAACTACACCTACATTTAGTCAGCAATTCGTGCTACACAATTCTTGGACAAATATTCTTCCAGCATGCAAATTGAGAGAAGTTTGACCATATTTTTGTGCAGGTACCACACCGATATCGGAAGCTATAGAGGAAATCATAGCCGAAAACTATGACGACGATGAGAAGAGTGCCCCGTACACATCATACAAGGAGGAGCCGGAGCCCAAGCGCAAGAGCGTGGAGGAGCAGTTCTGGTCGCACCGCATCAAGGAACGAATCGGCGTTAATGAGTCGCATCACGGCTACAAGCTGTGCCCCAACAAATACAACATCTGGCATAAGTGCTCGCTCTACTGCGTGAACAAATTCAACAGCCTGCCGCACTCTTCGCAGCCAAGTCCGGAGTATCTCAAGCGCTACAAGAGATTACTGAGAAAGTATCCCCTGGAGGCTGGCTGGAAGGACGTGTACGATAAGGGCTGCAAGGCGCATTACTTCTACAACTCGACAACCCAAAAAGTATCGTGGCTGCCACCATCCCACCCAAAGGCCCGTGTTACCCACAGTGCAGCCGTGTTCCGCAGGCAACTGGCCAACTCGAACGACGAGTTCAACTTGGACGCCAACAATTTGCCCATCATGCCAAAGCCTGGTGGTGGCATTGAGCAAAATGAACCCGAAAATTATCCATCGTACACTCCCGCCAAGAAGCAGAAATCCAGGGACTTGGATCGAAAACTTCACAGACGGCGACGCAACGAGAATTAATCATTACTTAGCCAAGGAGCCGTAATTCTTTATATTTTAAAAGTCAAAAATAAAGGATGCAGCCACGTTTTCACTTCTCGAGACTCTTAATGCAACTTTTATGCAGAATAATATAAGTTTCTTTAATGTTCTCCCATTTTATTACATTAATCAATAGAAAACAAGAATTACACAGACTAAACATTAAGTTAGTTCTTCTTTTAGGTTTAAAAATGTACACTCTTGCTTTATTGAATTGCTAGCTTAATACAATGAATGGTGGAGGAGCCGCCGCGAAACAATTAAATCGAAGGGAACGGAATTGGATCGATCAGGGATGCAACCCGTATAAAAGTAGTGTCGTACGAGTCTGGAAAGAGGACAGATCTAATTTAGGGGCGGCAGTTAAGGCCCTCAACATGAGGATGCTCTCGGGGATACACTTTCACCAAACGTTGTGCCGTGTGTAAAGTGTTTTAACCAAGTTTTTATATGTATATTGGTGAAAGATAAATACAAATATTTGTGTTTATTTCAATGTTCGCTTTCCCTTAACAACAACCGGTCGGTTTCGAATGTAGCCCTTGCGACGTTTCGAGTTCTGCAAGAAATATTATTTATTAATTTAAGAATGAAATTTAAGCAATTCGTGAATTACCTTTCTGGAGATCAAGTTGGCTGGTGGAATCGTTCTCTCCTTGGCCTTCAACGATGGTCTGTTGAACTCGTGCGGCTTCTTAACCCTGTAGATGCGCACCAGCCAGTGTTCGGTGGTGTAGGCTTCCTCCAGATAGGTTAAATCGAAGTCCTTGTTGCCAATCACTGCGTTGCGAGTGCGATCATATCCAGATGGTCCCCTGAAACAACATTTTAAGTATACACTTTGTATAATTCAATCCCATTTCCAACTCACCTGTAGTCCAATTTCAATTCCCCGAATCTGTAGTAGCTTAATTTGTACATAAGGCAATTCAGTAAAGCTGGAGCACCTTCCGCATCCACACGGAATTCACCGCGGTCGGTGAAGTAATCGCTCTCCTTGATATCTTTGGGATGCTCGCCCTCGGCGATGCGCACCATCCACAGGAACTTGTTGATGTCATCGCCCGAGTAGCCAATGACACCGCCAAAGATCACAAGAACATAGTCCACGTCCAGAGATGTCATGATTTCGTAGGATTTCTCCTCGGTCGAAGACATTGCCTTGCCCACCAGTGCTATGTGACTATTATTCCACGTATTGTTATCTACTAACGTTGTTCTATTCGCCATCCCCGCTATCTGATATCCATAATCCCACCAGGACATAACACGGGCATCGTCAGCGGTGTTCTGGGACAGCCAGTAGTAAGCCTCCCTGAAGTCGTCCAATATGTTGCGGGATCTGCAAACGGAATTCGAAAAAATCATAAATAAAGAGTGGATAATCCCATGAATAAAAACCTACCCATCTTGGCTGTTGTGGAAGGCGAGTACGATGGAGGGGCTGGAGTAGGCATTGCTGGTCACCCACGTGCAGTGGACAGCGAACATCATCAACAGCATTAGAACGGCCAATATAACAATACTCTTCAGATTCGAGCTGATGCCAGTGTCCTGCTGGGCATCGTGCTTGGTGCGGTGCTTCAGTTTTCCGGCCTGCAAAGCCAAAGTTTGAGTAATTTGACTCAAAATACTATCATTCTTTATCACTCACCTTGTCGTACAGAGTCTTCTTCTCAATGGAATCCTCTGACTCTTCCACCTCGGTGGCCGTGTGTATGGCTGCCCCTATTCGCTTCGACGAATCCTCTTGCAAGAAGACGTCCAGCAGGCCCGAGAAAGCCACGCCAGCCAACATGCACACCACGGGCGTAAGGGTCAACATCAGACGCACCATCACTCCGGCAAAATAGACCGCACTGATGGCGTAAAGCACCACGAACACGCGCTCATCGTTGATTTGCTTGATGCAGTACCAGACGCCGACCGGGAAGGCGCACACGAGGATGTGCAGATCGAAGAAGAACGAGAACCAGGTGGTGGGCTGATGCTCCGACACGGAGGCAATGATTGGAATGTGGATCTTGGCGTAGCCAGTGTCCCACAGCGAGTAGAAGCGTCCGCTCCACGGGGCCACGACGCCCAGCATCGTGAGCACCACGACGGCCACGAAGACTCCAACACCTACCAGCAGGCCACCGACAATGAACAGCTTCCGGAACTCGTGACGCGACAGCACCGACTGCAAGTGGCGCAAGGTGGCCACAGCCATCAGGAGCACAAACACTCCCAAGGCAGCCATGTGTTCGCTGGTGCGTATCGGCTGGAATCCCACGAAGGGGATCTGCATGGAGAACAGAAGTCCCAGGATGTAGAAGGTGCTGTAGCTGGTCAACAGGCGCGGAGAGTATCTGCCCATGATGAGCAGCACGAAGACATGTAGCGGGATCAAGTTGATGATGAACACGTAGCCACCCCAGGCGGAGACCATGTAGAAGTACGAGAGAGCAGCTCCGGCAGACCAGAACACCGAGCCGGTCTTCACGGAGCGCACCCACAGGAAGTAGGTGAACTGTAGGGCAAAGATGGCAATGCCCTCGTTGTCGTATGATCCGGCCACTGAGCGACTGATGTAGCCGGGCACAATGGCGATGAAGCTGGCCGCGAATAGGCCGGCGCCAGAGGACCACAGCTCCTTGGTCAGCAGGTAGGTGGAAATAGAGGTGAGGCCACTGAACACCGGGGCCAGGAACACGCATATGTCGCGAATGTGCACCGGGATGTTGAGTACGTGCAGCAGCCAGTGGATGCCGCCCGAGGTGATCATGAGGCCGGGGTACACGGTTCCGCCGACGATGCGGCCCAGCGGGTACCAGGCGCGTTCGTCGAACCAGTTGAGAAACTTGTACCAACCGTGCTCCACCATGTAGGCGGTGGCCCGGTAGTTGAACCACGGATCAAACTCATGGATAATCGACTCGAAGCGAATTACGGCGAAGAGGCGAGAGGAAAATCCGGCCAGCCAGGCAATCAGCAGGATCGCAAACGTTATCAGGCTGCTGTAGCCAGCCACCTTGCTGTTCAGCATCTTTGGCGTCCGATTCATGTCCCCAATTCCAGCCAGATAATGTGAAAATTAAAACCGATCTGAAACGCAACGACACATTCTCTTCTTAGACACGTAGTCTAAAAAAAATTGCCGGCTGGACTGCCAACTCGCACGGAAGTTATCGATAGCTGTAATCGATGAAAAGGCCATCGAAAAGATTGTTTTGGTGTTTCAATTTAAATTTATTATGAATAAATGTAATTAAGATAAGTATTTATACGAGTTTAATTAACTGAAATCTATACAAAATTATTATAACATAGAGGACTTACTCTATAAACCCATCCATTTTCTCATCTAGCAAATTTGCATTTATCTAAACATTACAAATTTTTAGTTGTAAAGGAAACTTGACACATTTCAATTTTGTTAATATTCAAATTCATTTGATAATTAATTTCCTTATTTATTTACCAATTTATAAATTCGATTCATTTAATATCGTTTCAATTCCAAACGTAGCACTGGAATGGCTCATCTTCAGCTTGGAATGAAACAACTGATTCATAACAATCAACTAGTTCAGTGAACTGGTTCCAATCTGATGCCGAAATAGTGGTCGAATTAAACAATTAATATTATATATCAACATGAATAATGGAATAATTAAACGGGTGCCAAAGAAGCTGAGCGTTTCGAAGAAGCCTGCCGTTACTGTGGATTCACCTTTAGCCAAATATCCTTTACAAAACTAGAATTAAACCTAGTTACCATTTACTTTTTAAGCCGGCGTTTACCATTCTTTTAATAAACACATTGTGTGTTGTTAATTAATAATTAAGTAAATAACTTGCATATCTGTAGTCCCCAGGGTTACATGTTTTGTGTACAACATATTCGCACTTTAAATTGTTTGCGATGCCATAGGAACAACGTGGTGTTTACTCTTTTGTTTGTTTACCTTTTAGGGACTCATTGAAACTTCACTTCTAGCTGGTTTCCTTAACTAACTGTTTACGTATGACTCCTCAGGGACCTTGACCTGTATCATTTGCAGGATTCCCATCAAGCCCAGCGTTTGGAAGGTGCACATCAACTCCAAGCAGCACAAACTTAATGTGGACCAGGCCAAGCAGAATAAGATTGAAAAATCGGTGGCCACTACTGCCAAGGAATCATCAGCTTCATCCCTTAAGGCTCCGCATCCTGTCGGGAAAGCTAGCACGCCGCAAGATAAAACTCCACCAGTGATCGAAGAAAAGAATCCTCAGAATATTCCAGAGAAGGCGACTCCACAGTCAAGTACTAGTAGTAATAAGCCTTCATCAAATGAATCTGTGACCGAAAAATTGCCAGAGAAGTTTTTCGACGAGGACAAGACCAGTAAAACCGAAGCAGCTCGACTCCAGGACGAGGAGTGGCAGCGTTTTCAGCAGGAGATAAAGAGGGCAGCCACAGAATCAAGTGTTATAGTAGCTGACGAGCAAGAAGATATCAATATCAAGAGACATATCAAGGAAATAGATGAACAGATTGATAACTGGAAGAGAGTCATCAAGATAAATGATCAAAAAACGTTACTGTTGAATAAAAAGCGGAAGGTTAGCGTCAAAATAGAAATAGATCCCGAGTTAAGTTCCAGCGAGGAAGAATGTAGTGTAGACGACTTGTACGACTGGAGAACTAAGAATTTGCATTAATAAAAGAAAACCTATTTAATGTTATTGTTAAAAAATCTAAAAACTTTAATTGTTTAACAAAATTAAAACTGAAGAAATTAAAACGGAGGGAATTCGAAATTAAAAAAAATATTTCGTGTTTTTTTTTTATAAATAAAATCCATTTAAATATACAACTGTTTCTAGAGATAGCCAATATCTGCCATCAGTATCTATTTTCTGACTGGTCTCAACATTAAGAGTGGTAACGAACCAGTTGGGAATTCTAGGGCAAAACTAGCGGCATTTAATTTTAAATATTTAATAATATTGTTTGTAATAATTGTCTTCTAGAAGGTGTAAAAATATATTCATAGTTCGATTTACATTTTAATGTTATTTTACACCAAAAAAGGGAATATTTATTTTTAGATATAAGGAAAACAGCTGACACATCTAACCCGAATGGCCGAAAGATGAACTGACCATTTGCATATGTGGCCACACTCGTGGACAATCCTCACGTTTTGTATCGACGCTAAGCGATTCGTACGCTACATTACATGATCAAAATTAGTACATATTTTATGTTACATTAATTAGTTACACACTTTTATTTATTCTTAGGCAGTATTTACAGAAATTTTTATTATTTATTTAGGCTGTTCTACTTTTCCTTCTAGTTTCAACTCTTTACATAGCTTGTATATATGAAAATGTATTGATTTTTGTTAATTTATGCATGAAGTTCACCAGAAAAACAAAGTGAACCCATTGTTACAATGATATCTGATTCGTGAAAAATGAATTTAAAATATATATTACTATTGTGCACGTTGACGACGAATGTTTCCAGTCTCATGTGCTTGGAAAATTCAAAGGCCTTCAATGAATCTGCACTTGTAAACACCATCCATACGGGCCACAGCAAGAGAACCAGTAAATTTCTATTTGATACCATTTTTCGCATCAGTTCGGGAGTATCGAATGCTTTCGGACTTTCGGAAGCCGAAGACAACGATGAGTATTCAGAAAATTCCAGCCTTAAAAATTGTGATTGTGGTAAGTTTACATTTAAATTGGATTACATTTTAAGCAGTTTATTAATAATGTAATAACTGTGCTTACAGATTGTGGATTTTCAAATGAAGAAAACAGAATTGTTGGGGGAAAACCTACGGGAGTGAACCAATACCCCTGGATGGCTCGAATTGTTTACGATGGAAAATTTCATTGTGGCGGCTCATTGTTGACCAAGGACTACGTTCTATCGGCAGCTCATTGCGTTAAAAAACTAAGAAGATCCAAGATTCGTATTATATTTGGGGACCATGATCAGGAAATCACTTCGGAGTCTCAGGCCATCCAGCGGGCTGTGACAGCCGTGATAAAACATAAGAGTTTCGATCCAGATACCTACAATAATGACATTGCCTTGTTGAGACTTCGGAAGCCCATTTCCTTTTCCAAAATCATAAAGCCAGTGTGTCTTCCTCGTTATAATTATGATCCTGCAGGTAAACGTGAAGATTTAATAGCTTAAGCCTTTTTAAATTAAACTTTTAACCCACATTTTAGGCCGCATTGGAACCGTTGTTGGTTGGGGACGCACATCCGAAGGCGGCGAGCTCCCGTCCATTGTTAATCAGGTGAAGGTGCCAATTATGTCCATCACAGAATGCCGAAATCAAAAATACAAAAGTACTCGAATTACCTCATCGATGTTATGCGCGGGCAGACCGAGCATGGACTCATGCCAGGGCGATAGTGGAGGACCGCTGTTGTTATCTAATGGAGTTAAATATTTTATCGTCGGAATTGTTTCCTGGGGCGTTGGTTGCGGCCGCGAAGGATATCCGGGAGTTTACTCACGCGTGAGCAAATTTATTCCATGGATAAAATCTAATTTAGAAAATACCTGCCTGTGTTCTTAGTCAGTGTTGTATGGAAATACACGAACAAATATTTATTGCTGTAGTCTAAGACCGTTTTACTGCCAAGATCCTTTGTTATTGTCCCCAAGCAACGTGAATAAATATTGAAGTTTTATTTATTACCCAGGATTTTGTATAATTACTGGATTGGGCTGGTCAACTATTAAAAATTATGCGACTCCCCCTAGTGGGTTTGTACAATCAGTTTTTATTTTGTACAAAAACTTAAACCTATAATTAAGTACATTTCGTTGCAAATCGCAGTTCTACAATTACTAATAATACTCTAAGTTATTACCTATATATATTACACGCTACTCATCCCTGTACCTATTGCTTAAAACTGTATTCGCCCCTTTAAGGACTTCATTCGATATTTTTCCACAGCTCGACTCATTGACGGATTGTATTTTGAGCGCTGCATGGAGTGGCATTAGGAATTGGGTGTTGGCACTCGACCCCAATTGGTAATTCTCCATGGCCTCGTAAATGGATTTAAAAAGAAGTTGTCTGTCGGAATGGAAATACCCACGATTGCCGTGAATCACCTTCACGCCGGCGTGGGACATGTTACAAATGCTCATGTACATGCAGTGATCTGGACGGTAGTTGTATTCGCACGGCATGACATAGAGCTTGTCGGGATGGAAGTAAAATAGAATGTTTATGAGGTCTTGATCGCCCCAGATGATGCGCAATTTGTACTCCTTGTGAATAGCCAAGATATGTTGCTCCCATTTCATTTCCCTCATCCGTGTGAGATTCATTAGCATAACGCCAGAGTTCACGCCGAGTCGGCCGTAGAACGGATGTCTTGCAAAGCGATTGTACCATCCTATATTCTCGTTCTCGTGCTCCGGCGTCAGGGCCGATATCTGGCTCTCGTTGAACTTCTTGAAGAATCGCCAAATATCCGAGATAGGTGACAAAAACAATATATCCGTGTCAACGTACAGCAATGAGTCCACTTTCGTTAGCAACGACTTGAAGAGGCAAATTGTTTGATTAGCAAAAACGTTGCATATTGGTATTTCAATTTACACTTACTGGCAAAAACAGACGCTGAGAGGCACACGGCTTGAAGAGATTCTTCCATTCGATCTCATTGTGACTGGGAAATTGCAAAGGCAAAATCTCAAAGTCAAATGTGAAGGGTTTTATATCGCGCCAGTCCGTTAGCTTTTCCGTAAACTCATCGCCCTTTCCGCTCTCAGTGAAAATTAAAAATTTTAAATACTCCTCGTCATAGTTAAACAGAATTGCCGACTTGATCATAACCAGAGTCTCCTGTACTCTTTGACCGCAGCAAACCACAACGATATATAGAGGGGGTTTCCATTTTTGTCTATGAAATAAGTACAAGCAATTAAATTAAAGATAAGTAGATATAATTCAGGTACTCCTTTTAACGCTGTTGGTCAACAATGAACACCTGTAATAATATGCATTACAGAGTGAAGGTTTGTAATGGCTCAATATAAATATTTGTGTAGCTGTTAAAGCCATTTTAATGGGTTATTGATTGTTAACCGTAACGTTGACAACCGGCTTGGAGTCCTACATTTCTATGGGTTTACTTATGTCTGTACTTATATGTACGTACGCTTGGCTTAAATCAGGTGCCTCTCCCTTGTAGTCAGCTCTCCAAGAAGGACGCTGATAAGCGAAGTAAGAGAGTATCGCTAATGCAATTAAGCACAGCAAACACATATGGAGATGTTGCTGTAATACGATATAAGTTTAATAAATTAAAATCAATATTAATGTTAACTTACCATTTTAAGAGCATGCAAAAGCATATTTTCAGCCGCAGTTTGTTTATGTTTCTGGTGCTTGAAGTCGCCGATGCCATAATCTTTCGCAGTAATTAAGTATGTATGTGCACAACACTTTAGTCAGTAACTTTGATATAATTAAACCTTAACTACATGATGGCTTAGTGCATACTATTTAAAAAAATGCAAAATTGGCAAGCAAGTAGCGCAAAAAGCAGTCGTAAATATTTTGATTAGTGCTGGCAAAACATCGAAGCACTATCGATACCATCGATTTTTTTAAAAACATCGATTGTATTTTTGTTAAATTCAAACAGAATTTTAAATTTCTTGGTTGTTTTAAATAAAAAATGTTTATTTTTATTCGAAAGCGTTCTTTAGTAAATAAATAAATAATTTAAACAAATAAAAAAATAATACTATCGTTAAACAAATAATATTAATAAATAAATGAAACACATACCACATCAAATAAAATCTAACTTAATAAAGTAGTTTATTTTATTAATTAGTTTTAATAACAATAGTGATAAATGGAATACCTATTTTTGCCACCATGTTTCAATCCCACGCGTTTCAAACGTGGAATGGTCGATAGCTTATCGGAACTGCCTATCGGGGAATTGTTTTCATTTATCTTTTACCATACACGTGCGAGCCGAATTAATAACAAATAAAAATGCTGCGAAAACAAGCCAGACAACGCCGGGAGTATTTGTACAACAAAGCCCTCACCGAGCGCTTGAAGTCCAAACAGAAAATCCAGGAGACCGTCGTCCAAGCCATCAATGAGAACAAGACGATTGGCTCCAAAAATGTTAAGAAGAGCATGACAGTCTACAACTCGCTTAAATATGCCGATGGAGGTAAGAATATAAAACTAGATATAGCTTTCTGATATGCATAGATAGGATATAGCTTGCCGACTTGCACTTGTGTCTCCAGATCAACAAGTTGAGGTCGTAATGCCACCGACATGTTTGCTGCGTGGCTGCTCCACCTTTAGCTGTCTAACTCCTTTTAAAGAACAACTAACCATTCCGAACCATCTTCATTTCAGGTATCGACGACCGCACTGTCAATGATGAGTACCATTATGCTGGATGCGAGGACCCAAAGATAATGTTGACCACCTCGCACAACCCCTCGTCCAGATTGAAGATGTTCATGAAAGAGCTGCGTCTGATCTTTCCCAATGCCCAGCAGATGAACAGAGGCAACTACCAGCTGGCGACACTAATGCACGCCTGTCGTGCCAATAATGTAACCGATTTCCTAATTGTGCACGAGCACCGAGGCATTCCGGACAGCCTTGTGGTTTGCCATCTTCCCTACGGGCCAACTGCCTTCTTTAACATATCCGATGTCATTATGCGTCATGATATCCCCGATATCGGACACATGAGTGAGCAGAAGCCGCACTTAATTTTTAATAACTTTAAAACGCCTATCGGTCTGAGAACTGTGAAGATCCTAAAGCACTTGTTCCCCGTCCCAAAGGAGAGCTCCCAGAGAGTCATGTCATTCTTGAACCACAACGATTCGATCATATTTAGGCATCATCAGTACAAATATAAGAACAAGGAACTGGAGCTCAGCGAGGTTGGGCCTAGATTCAACCTGAAGCTGTATCAAATCAAGCTGGGAACGCTGGAAAATATCAAGGCGGCCGACACTGAATGGATAAATCGTCCTTATATGAACACCTCACAGAAGAAGCTTATTTTTTCCAATGATCCGGGCTTAACGAGTCGGGACACCGAAGTATAAGAATCTTTTTATGAGACAATAAAAAAATAAACAAAAAAGTTATATAAAAAGTATTTGTTCATTTTATTACTATTATTTTGAACAGAAGGTTGTAAATAATTACACACCACTTAGTACGGTGCTCCAGTAAATGTTTCGCTTTTGTTTTAGCATTCGACGGTGACGAAATATTTTCTTTCTTTTTTAATTTTCAAGGTATGGACGTAAAGGTTAAATGTCCTTTTATTATGAAAGCATTTAATTGATAAAGTTGTTCTAAGTTAACTTATTTTATACGCATGCGAATCAAGTTCGCTTATTCTTGCAGATCGGTCAACTATAACTGATAGCTGCCACAGAAACAACTGTGCAAAATTTGTAAAATTGTCTTGTTTTTAAAGAAAAGCTATTTTAGATACTGACTTAAATTAAAATCAGATTTAAGATTACAGTCGGACTTAAGGAAAATATTTAAAATGTTACTTAAATCGGACAATTATATCTTACATTCTCTATGGTCAAACACAAACACTATTGACACTGGGTTCCTTGTTGGTGCCAACATAACATGCACTCTTTGAGAACAATAACACTCAAGTAATGAAGTCTCTCGGCATGTAATCCCCGGAACTAGCAAATTTACTCCAAAGGTACACCAATTTGTTTATTTTAAAATAAATCAAATGTTAATAAGCAACGAAGCTAACTTCGGAAAGCCGAAGTTTCTATACCCTTGCAGTTTGCTTATTTAAAAAAGGCACAACTAAGCCAGAACTGCATATATCTCAATTTGGATAGCTTCTCTGTCCTAGTTTTTATTTGATTAATAAATCTGAATGTTGAGTTTTGAAATTAAAAAACAACAAAATTTTCTTTTAATTTTAAAAAATTGGCGAAAAATTGTTTTCGGATTTTTACAAAATTTCGATTGTAAATATTTAAGATTGTAATGGCGAATCGGAAGATATACGCCCTTTTGCTATCACTTTCCTTTTTGGCTTTAAGTGGCCCCTAAGAATACCTCAAATTCGGGCATTTTTGAATTACGAAAATAATTGGAAAAATCAAAATTTAAATATGACATAACTTAGCTAAAATCGGATTTATTTTAATTTGAAAAGCGTTTCTATGCTAGTTTTTATTAGGGTAATTAATATGCATATTGACTTTTGAGATTCAAAAAAATTTTTTTTTCATCAATTTTTGACAATTTTATTGATGTAACACCTTGTCAAATGGGAAAAAAATGTTTCTGATTTTTTTAATTCAAAAGTTTGATTGTAAATAATTGGTTTTTTAATGGCGAATCGGAAAATATTTTGCTTTTGATATTACTTTTTGGCTATATAAGGCTCCCAAGAAGACCTAAAATTCGCGCATTTTTGGATAACGAAAATAGTTTGAAAATATATGATAATTTTTTTTTGACAAATCAACGTTTAACCAGAAAAAAGGCTAAATTCGTATACCCTTGCAGTCTGCAACTGAACATCGATCCATTTTGGTAAAATTGAAAAAATATCGAAGTGTGTAAATTTGTATAACATTTAACAAACCATTTTAAATGTAGAATTTTACATTTTCGACATCGACCGATCCCTTTTACGGCAACTATATGATATAATTGTCCGATCTTGATGAAATTAAACCCGTAAGTCTAAAACCGTAAAAAATACGTTGGAAAACAGAGAGAAGTTATAATTGTTTTTACATTCATTTCGTCATCTAACCTGTTGCAGCTAAGGATATAGTCCGATTTCGGCCGTTCGAAATTACGTATATACTGCGTGCTCAAGAAATAAGACTATGCTGGAAATAGCGATATCTCAAAAACTGAGAGACTAGTTCGCGTAGAAACCGACAACCGACAACCGCAGACAGGCGGATATGGCTAAATATACTCGGCTAATGTTGCTGATCAAGAATGTAATATACTTCATGGAGTCGTAGAAGTCTTATTCTGATTTTTTGGAAACTTTCTCGGTTGGCATAAAGTTTATCATAAAACCCTTGTACCCTTTGGGCACGTGGTAGAAAAATTCACCCAGATATTAGAATCGAAAAAGACGGCCGTATTAAATATGTTATTTGTCGTCTTTTAGAATATAAGTGTCTAAACAAGATTATACAATACTCTTTTTAAGGATTTACAAATAAAAAATATCATTCTAAGATTTGATTTCATTATTAGGAGCGAATATTTCTTTATATTTATCTTCTAAATGATATTTACTACTCAATTCGCGCTATACATACATATACATACATATGTACATATGTACATTTTTCGATAATGGAAAAAATTTATTTATATAAAAAGGAAATTAAACCGCCTTGTCTGAGGTCCTGGTCCTAACAAATAAAACTAAAGAGATTGTTCGATTTTTAGACCAAACTTGCAGCAGAAAATAGCATTTAGTTTGGTTTAAACTCGGTTTTCTTTATTTTATAGCTCCTATAAAATTCAATTTTTTTTTATTACCACTGAAAAGTAATAGTCAGTGTAGATATGCAATAAAATATCCAAATGGTAGTTTTCTTAATGCTGCTTTTCTGAATGGATGATTTTTATAAATGGTGTACAAGAGATTTATAACTTAGAAATAAATAACATTAACCGGAAACATGCAGAACAAGGCACTTATAAAATAAATATATAATTTATTAAGGAGGAATAAATAAACTTATTTTGCAAATATTGAAGATCATGAATCTGGAGCTGGAAGGTTACATCTTAAAGTCAAAAACATTATACATATTTCAGTATTTCAAAGAATTCACCATGTCTGAATAATGAACATAAAAAAATAATATTAAATATCAGTAGAACAGTCAAAGCTATAGCAAAAACTGTTAATGGTCTTCCACTTGTCGGCAAAGACAAAGGCTGTTAGGAGTCTTATTTGGTTTGCCTGCCGTTCCATATCAGTAAGTTAGATCAAAGGTTAACACGATCTAATAAGGTGTAAAACACCTGACAACACCGACCATATAATTAAATGTGTTTATACTAATTCTGTCTATCATTTAACAGCTGTCTGATGTTAATGATGGAACGCAGTCTCCTAAATAGCCTGCCTGCACAGGCACAGGCAGAGGCAGAGGCACAGGCTGTTGGTGCTGGCAGCTCAGCCCATTACTGGTAATGCCGATGATCAGCAGGCCGTAGAGCATGGAAACTCGTCCACTAATATACGATTTCGCTCCGTTTGGACCACATACAACTTGATCTGATCCCATGAAACAATAAAGGGGATGAGCAACTCCAACTCCGACTCCGACTCGGACAGCCAGCCGCACATATGGACATGTGAGAAAACGAGAATCGGGAATTCGTGTTGGTGTTGTTGGTGCTGTTGTGTGCCTTTTTACCTTTTTGCCGATCGCCCTTTTCTAACACCTTTTCTGTGGTTCGATCTTAAACACAGGCGTGCCGCTGCGTTGTCGGCGAGTAAAAAGTGAACAAATGAGTGCCGGTCGATTATTTAAAGCCAATATCTCTAATTACGGTTCTGACACATAGCCCAGCAGTTTCCTTTTTAATTTATGGGTTTCATTTAATGTAAACTACTTCTTCTGAAGGCATTGTTCCGCTTTGTTGGACAGGTGGTGTTGCTGCCTTAGCGTTAGCAAACTAACGTCCCAAATTTTTGTTCATATTTATTTATTGCTATTTGTAAAAGATGGTCAATAAATTAATAAGCGAAAATATCTTCTTTTGTGTCTGCGAGCAGACTTCTGAATGAATGAATGAATAATAAACTGCAAAAGTTATAATTCGACAGTAAGTTGTGTTTGTTTAGAAGGATGAGACCCCATGCCATTAATCAGATTTTTTGTGCAAAAATCGCGGTGTGGCGAAATGAATTCATATTTTGCACTTGTTAACACATTTTTTTTAAAGGTATTTAGAGTAGCTTTAAATTAGTTTACATATTGACAAGTTACAGTTTGTGTGAATAAGAAATAGAACAGAGTGGCTAGTGAATAGATAAATAACTAACATTTATAGTAATAAAGCATACAAAATTGCAATGACTAAATAAGTAGCTATTTAACTTTAAAAAGGCTACCACAAAATTACAATTTGACAGAATGTGCATACTGTGCGTGACTCGTGAGTTAGGGTTCTGGGCACCTCTGCATTTTTGAAATATTTTTATTTTGTTTCGATGTGTTAATATTTAAAAGTACCCAATCTCATTATAAAAAGTTCCTTATTACGTTCATAAACAGTCTTTCTTATGACTTATAATTTTCTATAGAATTTAGAGCCCTAATAAGTCTGTAGACTAGTGTCTCTTGCACTGGCAGAACTTGATGGGTAATTTCAAATATTAGACATAAATTCAATTCCAAATTCCTTATTTAGACACGGCTAAAAATCAGTAAATTGACTTTAACCAAGCACCGATTCGTTCCAACCATCAATTTGTATTAGTAATGAACTTTTAATTGTTAATGTTACTATGGTTCTTTCTTAGCTTCTTAAGACTAATGATTGTATGCTTGAGTTCATTTCAATTTCTTCAAATTAATAATCACTGGGCGATTTAAGTCTTTTAATTGTTTAAAAGATGGTCAAGGAGCACTTAACCGGCCAAAATAAATGTTCGATCAGCTTATTGATTCATTTTAATAATGGTCTTTTGCGAGTATAAAGCGAGACTTTCAATAAATCCACAAAGAAACAACGGGAGGGAGCCGGTCGGTAGTCGGCAGTCTATTATTGTGATTGAGCGGCAGCTGCAAAAGTTATCGGGGCAAAAATGGATTTTGTAAATGGCAATTTTGTCAGCAAAGCGAATAAGGAAAAAATAGATTTTTAATTTGGGGTATGGGCATGTTTTGCTCTCACTGATTCCCTGTTTTCTGTTTATTTTCATTGGTTTCCGTTGCGGCAATGTTCGGCATTAAATGGATGATTGCAACAACTGTTAACCGTACACCGAGGCTAATGGCATTAAAGCGTAACTTTCTGTTTGTCGGATGTCCTGATTATTACGCATTTACAAGGCAAATGTCAAGCCCACTGGGTGGGTACTGCGGGCCTGTGGTTACAGGCGAATATGAAAAGATTTATGGTTGCGGGTTAAATAGCTTGACCATCCCTCCGATGTTAACAAAAATCTTATAATGCCTTGTAATTGTTTGGCGTGAAATTTGTTGTGATTGTATCTGTTGTTACGCCGCGTTTGTGTGTGTACGTAATGCGTATGCGCGTTTGATTGAGCCTCAACCTCAACCTCGGCGACGGCGGCAATAATTTTATTTTAAAAATATGGTTCTGTATAAAATGTAAATTTATGTTTCACATCGGTCACGCTAGGCAATTTTGAATGCTTATTCGTGTTTCTGTAAATGCTTTTTAAATAAATTTTAAATAAGATTCACGGTTAAATTGAATAGCAAGGGATTGTCAGAGGGAAAATTAGGGCACCATAATGGGCAGGGATCAAGGAAAATATGTTCTCATGCAAACATCAGGTAGTTCTCCAAATTTGGTAGATAAACAATAAAGCATCTAACATAAAACCAGGAAGAATGAGTTGATCCACAAAATCATTCAAAGTTTAAGAAAGCGTTGCCTAGTTTCTGGCGAATGCTGACAGGAAATATTTAGAATTGTTCATGGGGTTTAAGATTAAAAGTCGTATATTCAAATTTCGTATATTCCGGAATCAATGTCCTCAAGATTGTGGGAAAAGACCAACAAATACTGACTAGGGCCGTGGTGCTCAAGCCTATGCCTACGCATCACATTTGTTTTTGTAAATGCCCACAGGCATAGGCTTTGTGTGAGCCCGTGTTGTCATATGTAAGGTTTTCGATCTAACGGCGCTATACACAAACAATTTTGCACTTTCCTCTTTTTGTCGCCATTCTATACTGATAAGACCAAGCTAGCCAACAAAAATTTCATTGAGACTTTTTTCCTAACGCTAATCTCAATGTATTTTGTTCTTGTTTCTACACAGAACATATTTATCTTCTTTATATTCAATCGCATTCCGTGAGGGATCGGTATATTGAGCGATGAAATGGCAAGTGCCTTTCTCTCAGTGTACATCTTGAAATAGAGCAAAAGTCTTCTTACAAGTGTGCATATGCTTTCTTTTATTTGTGTTTGTATATGCACTGCCATAAGGCAGACTTGAGCACCCCTGGACTAGGGTGTGAACACGGATAAGTGGCTGTCTCCCCATATATAGCTCAGTTCACAATCCAGTTCTAGTACGATGAATCTTATATTGTATCCATATCTTACATCAATTTACTAATTTAGATATCCCTTTTGTTTTGGGTTAAACAATTGGTTCCTATTGTCAGGGGAATTACGATTTTGATATAAGCGATTGTAGATAGGATACAAGAAAAGGGGGTAAAAGTCCTTACACATACACACATTCTCTGAACACTATATAACTTTGTTCTCTTGAGATGATAAATTAATTACTGAAATCTACAGTTTCATAAACCATTCTGCTAAGCGGGTAACAATTATAATAATTATTATTATAATTAACGAAAAAATTTTTTTAATAGGTATAAGAACTCCGGCTGGCCCAAGAAAGCTTTCTGTACACTTTTTATTTTTTCTTGATTACTAACATCTCGAAATTATCTACTTTTTTATCTGATATGATATTTACAAAGGTAAAAGTATTACATTTCGAACATCAAGTTCTTTAACTTCCCGATTTCTGGCATTGCAATACCCACGCAATAATATTCCTTAATTTTTTTAATTTGATGTCTTCTCGGGAGCCTCTTATAGCCAAAATGAAAGTGTTACCTAGAAAACATATATCTTTCGATTCGCCATGAAAATCTTAATAACATAATTACAATCAAAATTAAAAAAAAAAAAAACAGAATTTTTTTTTTTGGTTTTTTTTTTAAATTTGATAATTTTTAAAATGGTCAAAAATTGAAAAAAAAAAATTTTAAATTTCTAATCTATGTATGCAGATTTATTGTCCTAATAAAAACTAGCACGGAAAAGCTTTCCAAATTTAAATAAATGCTTATTTAGCTTAGTTATGCCCAACAAGTTATCATATTTTCAAAATTATTTTCGTAATCCAAAAATATGCGAATTTTAGGTCTTCTTGGAAGTCTATTATAGACAAAAAAAAAGTGATAGCCAGAAGCCGTATATCTTTCGATTCGCCATTAAAATCTTAATTACTTACAATCAAAATTTTGAAAAAAAAAAAACAATACATTTTTTTTTTGCCGTTTTTTCAAAATTTGATAAAATTGTAAAAATTTGACAAAAGAAATTTTGTTATATTTCGAATATGCAGATTTATTAATCTAATAAAAACTAGCACAGAAAAGCTATCCAAATTAAAATCTACAAATTTTGGCTTAGTTATGACTTTTCTAAATTAGCAAACTTCGGGTTTCTGGAAGTTAGCTTCCTTGCTTGTTTATTTTAAAGTTAATGTTCAGAAAGTCTGAAAATATACTCAGACCTGTAAACTTAAGTTGGAATCTACAGCTCGGAAAGGATCTAGTGTCACAGTAGAATACCTTTTAGGGATGGAGTTGGAAATTGCAATGGTGGCAACTCCATATTATTAGCATTCAGCATGGCCGCGTGGGACCAATTATTGTCACACTTGCGTAAGCACTCGGACGCAGGCATGGGAGAAATATTTAATAAATCCATTAAGTCGGTAAGTACTCGCCATATGTACATTTGTAATTATATAAATTATGCAAAGCACATATTTATAAATAATCTTATTGTGAAAACGCCTGACAATGCATCTGCCTGCTCTGGCGGTAATTTGATTATTTATAACATGTAATTTTACGGACTGATTGAATTTCTGTAGGTATTTAAGCTCGTTAATGGTTAATCAGAAGTGCTACCGAAACCATATTTATACATATGTCCACTTGCATTAACATACACGGTCTGGGGCCTTATTACAATGCCATTTAGGCCCCGCCCCAGCAAGCGTACTCCGGCAAATGGCCAATCCCCGGCCTAGGTATCGTTTTTTTTCCTATAGACAAGCAAGGGAGCGAGATGTCTGATAGCGTCGTCGCTGTTGCCATCCCTCTCCGGTGGTTACTGCTCTCACTCCGAACCGAACCCATGCCCATTCCGTGCCCATTCCCATTCCCACTCCCAAAGCCCATGAAGCTTGGGCTGAAACCCACACCCAATCCCATTACCAGTCTCTCGCTCGCTCTCTCTCCCTGGGCCGCCCTTCGAGAGCTGCGCCGGCACTGCGGCGGCACATCGCTGTTAACCTTCGCTCACCGAGCACCTAATTATCACTATGAACGGCACAATTATGGCCAAATGCGATTGTTATTTATAAACAGATAAATAAATTCTTAATTTACTGCGATGTCCGTTTGTTACGGGTAATTTTTTAATGGTTTACTGGTGTTGTTACCTTACCCACGGCATTTAATTGTTTCGGTTCTATATAATATGCACCTTATAGGTTTTTTAACCAGATAATGATTGGGCTATAGCATGGGAATGGAAGAAATGGCGAATTCCAATTAAAATATATATATATTTTTCCCTATAAGTAACTTTTACATTCACAATTAACGGCCAAAGCAATTATTTGTCTTGGTTTCATAACAAGTCTTATTGATTTAGTATTGAGCAGAGGAGGAGGAATACCTAATAATGAGTAGTTGAGGGGATAAAGATACATTTACTCAGTGCGGCCATTACTTGATGTCGTGATACCCAGCTGTTATTAATTAACACTTGGAAATGAGAAGAATGCCGACTCATTATGAGTTAATGCGATTTAATACACCCATCCACACTCCTAGTTTGCGATTTGCTGGTCTATCAGGGGCACTATTAAAGACAATTATCCATCCTAGTGTTAAATCGTCTCTCGCAAACTCACGGCAGTGCAGTCCAAACCCGAATCCAAAACCGAACTCCAGCCCACAGCCAGAGCAAGACCAAGACCAAGACCAAGACCCAAACCCACACGTTCGCCGAATGCGGTGGCAATGTGCTTTGGCTTTTACGTTCTGTGGAATCATGGCCGAGTCCCAAGCAGGCAAATTAACTAACAAGATTATGAAAACGTAAAATCAGTAAATCGGTAAAGTGGTTGTAATTTTCTTTTTCAACACCTCTCTCGCATTGGGCCGTTAGCCAGAGCCAGAGCCAGCGTCGAGCCGCGGCCAGAGTCCCAGCCATGGCCAGAACCAGCTGCCGGGGCGGCTGCTCTTTTGTCCGGAGCAGAGCGGAGCGGCGTGGCGCGGAGCTGGCTGAGGCGACGGCCAAAAGCAAAGGTAAAGCTAAATAAAACCCGACGAGATACTCCCCTGATACACGCAGAAAAATTTGCTTAAATTTCCCCAGTTTGTATTTGGGTTTTAGGTAGAAAAGTTTGATTTTAATTCCAAAGTTTAAACTAGAAAGAAGTTTATAATTCTCAAGTTTGTTTTTGGGATTTATGTAGAAAAAGAGCTTATTACCAAAGTTGTATTTGGTGTTCAACTAGATAAAGGAAAAAAAAAAATTATACCCATATTGGTATTTGCAGTTCAAATAGAAATGTTAGCAATTAATTCCCACCTTTTTATTCAAAATTTATCTAGAAAAGTGATCTTAAAATTCCCAAGTTTATAGTCACAGGTAAATTGGTGGCTTATATTATTCTAAATATATATATAAATATTAATAATAAATTGGAAGCCAGTTGAATCTTTTAAGCCGAAAAAGGCTTTAAGTAGAGAACATTCCTAAAATGCATAGCATACTTTTTTGGGTATCCGTTTTTCTGTGGCTGAAGTGACTACCAAGGAGAGGGTTTAAATACCATAGCTGGGTGGAAAAAATGTTTAGAAACTATTATCCCTAAAAAAAATATAAAATCAAGGCATTTACTTTCAAAGGGATAAAACTGATACCAGGATTTCTACCCCCTAATAGCAGACAGGGCTTTCTCACCGTGTAGCTTGCCGCAACCACCGGCGGGGCATTAGCTCTTCGCCAGAGCGGCGTAGTGCGGTCTGGTCAGACTGGTTTATTCGTTTAGTAAATCTCAGACTCTTTGCTTTGGCTCTCCGCTCCGCTTTGAAGTTTCGCCGTGGCGGAGGGATGATGCATGTTCGCATCGCGGTGATTGGGAGAGAGCACGGGGGCAATGATGTGAGTGATTATATTTTGATTGCATTGCTCACTGTGGTTGGTTGTACGGTGGTGGACGGTGGACGGGACGGCATTGCTCACTTAGTACAATAACCGGCACGTCGTCTGCCAGTCTGCTGAAACAGTAATTTTTTGTGTGCCGTGTTCTTCGTTTGTTGTCGTTTGTTTTGTTCCCTCTCTATCGCTATCTTCGCCTTCGCCTTCGCTGTTGCCTTTGCCTTTGCCTCGAGTCCGCTCCAGCCATAGCTCCAGCTCCAACTGAAGCTCTGCTCTGCGCTGCTCTGCTCGGTGCTCGGTGCTCTGCCACTACCACTCACGTATTCGCATTCAGCTTTTGATGGTAATTTGCCAGGCCGGGGAAACCTCAGTGAGAGTGCTTTTACATCCAGTGTCGTCGCCGAAGCCGGACCGGAGCTTATAACGAGCGTAGTTCTTGTGCAGAGTTTATTGCCGACAGTTCGCGCGATCTCGTTTGCCGTCGCTATCGTCGTCGTATCGCCCATCATGTCGTATCGCCAGCGCAGCTCCAAGGCGGGTTTGGTTCCTGCGCCGGAACTCTCGTCACTCCTCCGTCAATTAATTTAGGCTATTACCGAAGCGAATATTACCGAAGGGAAAGAAGAATTTAATTAGATTCCAAGTTATTCCTAACATACCATGGTGATGCACTGAATCCTGCCAAGTGATGTGTCCCCACAAGTGAACACCGTGTCCACGTCGTCCACTGTGTAATAATGCCAAGGCCCTCGCGCGAATCCTACGGCGAACAGAAGCCCCCCTACTCGTACATATCGCTCACCGCGATGGCCATCTGGAGCTCGCCGGAGAAAATGCTGCCGCTGAGCGATATCTACAAGTTCATCACGGACCGATTCCCGTACTACCGGAAAAACACGCAGCGGTGGCAGAACTCGCTGCGGCACAACCTCAGCTTCAACGACTGCTTCATCAAGGTTCCCCGGCGGCCGGACAGGCCCGGCAAGGGCGCCTACTGGGCCCTGCATCCGCAGGCCTTCGACATGTTCGAGAACGGCAGCCTGCTCCGCCGGCGGAAGCGCTTCAAGCTGCACAAGAACGACAAGGATCTGCTCAACGAGGAGCTGACCGCTCTGGCCAATCTGAATCGGTTCTTCTTCACCACGCGGAACGGCGGCAGTGCCTCGCATATGGCGCCCCTGGACATGAACAGTGCGGCCATGAGGCTGGATCCGCTGCCGAGGACCCCGAACCCGAACCACATACCCAGCTCCCTGGGCCAGGGCGTTGGTCTGCCCGCGCATGTGATGCCCAGCTCCATGGCCAATGCGGAGCACACCAATCTCTCGGACATGGGACTGTCCAATCTGCCCTCGCTCACCAGCTCTGATATGGAGCTAAGGCCCAAGCGATCCTTCACGATAGAGAGTCTGATCACGCCCGACAAGCCGGAGCACCACTCCGAGGACGAGGAAGACGACGACGACCGTGTGGACATCGATGTGGTAGAGTGCAGCGGGATCGCCCGTTATCCGACCACGCCCGCCTCCGCCTCCGAGGACTACATGTCCGCCAGTCGATCGAGCCGCACCGAGGATCCCCTGCCGCCGCTGCACACGATCAATGCCGGAGCGCATGTGCCCTTCCTGCACTACGCGACGGGGGCCAACGTCGCCGGGCTGCAGGCCTCGGGGATCCACGGCAGTGCCACCACCTACGAGCTGGCCATCTCCCATCCGCTGTTCATGATGGCGGCGCCCATCGCCAACATGCACAACATCTACTACAATAATGTCACCCTCGTGGCCCCAGCGCAGCAATATCGGACTCCCGAGGTCCAGAATAGAATAGACAACGACATGCGTACGATATAGACTATGTATAGGCATTACTTCTGAACGATATATGTATATCCATCCAAACGTAGTTCCTTTCGCATTAAGGTTAATTGTAATAGGACCAAAACATATATGGTATACTTAGGCGTAGAAGGCATGTAAATAAAGGCTTGTTATACAGATTTTAATAGCTTCTATTTAACATATCCGTACTAGTAAATTATTTATTTTATTTGTATCAAACCTAGTGCGTAGATCGATCATTTTGTGAAGAATATAAACATTTAAATAACAGAACCAAATAGTGTTTTCAATTCTTCAGAATTTTTCCCTTAACGGCAAGGGCAGCAAAACAGTTTCTGTGATCTTCAGGACAAGTAATAAAAACATTAGCCATTAAGCGTAACACTAAACCATCTAAAATTGGCAGATTACATATAAGTGTAGGTCTAATAAAATATTAGGTAAATCCACAGGCTATAAGTATATTAGGGACATACATTTATTTTGGGGACATTCTTAAGAATAAATTGTCAGATTAACTTAGACTTCTTGTTCTTGACATTTACGATGTAATATCTCTTTCGAAAATTATGAAACACAGCTAGAAGATAGAAAAATTATAATCTCACTCTCTTTGAGTAGCCTCTAGATTTTATAAAATAAAATACAAGACAATATTTAAGTGGTTTGTTAGTCAAAATCTGTAGATCTGTAAATGGTCCATGAAAAATTTGATGTCTATTTAACCAGATTTTCTTGGCAGTCTTTAATATGTGAATCTGTTCTTCTGATTAATAATATTAAAAAAAGGGGTTTAATTCTACTTGACTCTCTTAAACAATTTTTATAAATAAATTTAAATAATCTTCCATTGGAAATCAGGAAGTTAATACCTTACATTAATAAGAAAACCATATCAGTAAGATTTTAAGATTTTACAAAATGGCTCTCTGGGAATTTAAATACTCTAAAAATGTGTTAACTCGGTCTGATAGTTCTGTTAGTAGCTCCAAGGTGTTTGCCCAAAATATTTAATCGTGATCTGCGTACGTATAGGCGAAGAGTATTGGTCTTTTAACTCAACAAGAAAATCTTGATAAGTCCCGGATGTGGTCTATTCTGTGCTTTTTAAATTGCCGAGTTAAATTATTAAACCTTCTGTATACAAATTTATTTGTGATCAAGATGTCAACACCAATTAATATTAATCCATATGCATACATATATGGCAAGCTATACTCTACGAAGCAGGAAGTAAGCGGAAACTTGCGTGACATCTCTTTAGCTCTTCTCCCAGATCTAGGTTTTCAGGCATACGGACACTGTGCATTGAGTCAAGCCCCGTATCACATATTTGTGTACCCTTTCAGAGGGTATTATAATTTTAGGCAAAAGTTTGCAACGTAATGAAGGAGTTATTTCTGGTCCTATAAAATAAACATATTTTTATCCGTATCAACAACAAGGTTGATCCATCAGTGTCAAGTCTCTCAGTTTTAATTATCAGTTAGTGTTGAAGTCGTAATGGTCATATAGCTCTCATAAAAACGATTGCATCGTTTGCATTTCTGTTTTTTAGGATTTCAGAATTATTTACTATTAATAAGTATTATTATTTTACTATTAGTTAATATTAATACTTATTTACCACAAGATCGATCGGTATGAAAATCTGGGAACATCGCCTAAGCCTCTAAGTATTTGTATATAAATATAAAAAATACCAATAGTAATGATATCTGAATGATTTGACTGAAACGGTAGCGTCGAAGGGTATAAAGACTTCGGCGTCTCGAAGTAAGCTTTCTATCTTTTTTTAGATTTTTTATGAGTTCCGAATAAATTTATTTGCAGAAAATAAATTATCCAGATATAGATAGGTATTAGAAAATCAGACTATCTTTAATTTTGAATATCTCGCAGATCCTCAACTGTTTCATAAAACTTCCATAAAAGCCATAAAAAAAATATTTCGTCCTGATTATCCCTAAACCATATTTAGTATACGATCTAAAGATTTTTCTTTTAATTTCATAAAAATAGAATTCCTATATCTTATATATATGAGCCATATGAAATATCTAGGTGAATATATATTGATCAAAGAAATTGTTTTTATAAATACAGCCATATGATTTTTTCTTGATAACTTCTAATAACTGGCGTTAATATTATATTAGCAAAGGTTTTTTTTTTTTAATTTTTAGTGTTATTGCATTCAGTTCAAAAATCTTATTTAAAAGACCTTCTAGTTAATAATACGTACCCAATTCCTAATTTAGCGCTAAATGGTCTCTCTTCTGACGGCATTAATTATCTCATCAACTGGGAATATGGAAAACAATTGGCATAAAATTAAAATTCCCTTCACTGTTACTCACATTTACACGGTTAAAAGAATCCTTCAAGTAAAAAAAGTAAAATATAGATCTGTGTACTAATTGCAGTTTAAGGAATTGTAAACGATTTATTTTATGACCGTCGCTATCATTTTAAATTCTCTCAAAATGGCTTCACTACAGCCTATTGCCGCCATATAAATAATTGGTAGGCAAGGGTAAGGGTATCATAAGTTTCGGTCCTTTGTTTCTTGCGGCAATAAACACATGTATGCATTTAACAAGCAAGATGCGTGAAATTTAAAACACTTTTGGGTTATTAACATAAAGGGAGCAATAATAATAAGGTAACAGCGAACAAGGCTTAATGGACACACCAGCTGAGTTATTTGGCCATTTACGTATATATGTAAACTCTTTGAAGCGTTAAATATTTGCTAGGCTCATTCGAAACAATAATCTAAATGGCGACTTCAAAGACTTCCGATTATATGCAGGAAGGATGGTTTATTGTGTTAAAGAAGGACACTTAAAATATAATCTTAGAGAGGGGAGGCTTTAATAAGTTATCTTTGCAATCTTTGATTTACATTTTCCCTAACATGTTAATAATTTAATAACAAACGAAGAAAACGAATCTTTGCTAGCAAGCCAAGGGAGCAAGCGATCTGTCCACGAAAATCAGTGTCTATAACTACACCAGACTTTTTTATGACAAACGATTATTTCAAAACCCTTGAAAAGATCTTGAAAAGTGGGTGGGAGGGTGGTATTACCATACTAGAATAACCTGAATTATTTCCAAGCATTGTGCCCGAATATGAAGTTTAGATCTATTGCAACGAATCTTTGATAATTCTTTATAAAAACAAATAAGAATGATACTGTCGATTGTCTCGATCATAACATTCCTGGTCCCTTGCTCGCAAGGCTTGAAGTTTGCAAAACATAGCGTACTTTTTGGCTGTGGCGTGCGCACTATGGGGAATTTGACTACTTTTTCTGGCCAAAATTAATAACTCAAGAACGGAGCAAGATATTTGACTTCTGTTTTTTGCATCGGGTTAAATTGACCAATATCTTTTATCAATAGAAAAATAGAGGGCGTGGCAACGCCCATTTTTTTTTTTTTAGCTAATGAAAATTTCTGCTGATTTTTATAGTACTAAATAACTAGTTATACACGTTCTGTAACAGTCTTAGGTTATATTTATTGGAAAATAGTGGGTGGGGCATGCCTTTAACAAGGTAAAAGTAATACAAAGCCCATCTAAAGTATCTTGGGCCCTGTAAAGAAAGACAATTAATAATGTATATTAAGTCCTGCTCTTCGTTCTCCAACTCAATATTATATTGATTTTCTAATTCCACAACATTAAAAGGGCTTTCATCCTCACCCGCCGTGATGTCATCGGGATTTGATAAGCATTCTAATAGGCCCAAAACCTCTAATGGAAGACACATTCTTCTCTGTCGCTGTATTCTTCTATCCAAATTCACTGTAGAAATTATCGGATCAGAAGTATCTGTAGCTCGCTACCCTAGCGTGATGCAGACGATCAGATTTGTAAAATTTATTCCGAGATTCCGCTACTTCCTCTCCGAAATAACCAATAGGAAGCACAGTGTTTTCAATAATTTCACTTGCGTGAATTAGAATTTTATGAATACTTGCCGTCATTGGCAACCAGGAGTATTTCTCAATGATTATTTCGGCAGTTCTATAACAAAAGGCTTGGAATTTTGAAACAGCAATGGCAGCTGGCATGAAAGGTTATGTCCTAAAAATTAAAAATTCTCGCAAAATCGGAAAAAGTGGTATTTTAAATTACATTCATTTGAACAAGAATTTAATACTCTACAAGATGCAATACATCTCGTGGATGGACTCTTCTGGACTCACATTAAATCCCTTATGAAACATGAGACTTTATTTCAAATATGCATTTGCAAGGCTACTTGCAATTTTGCTCTATTAAGGGGACAACACGATTTTTTTCTACAAATGACGTTCACAAATATATAATACAAACCACACAGATTCGAATTCATTTAAAAAATTTGAGTTAGATTGTTTAGTTTTTCTCTTCTGATTACTTAAACTTTGCAAACAAAAATTAATATTTCAATCGCCTGGTGCTTTGCAAATGCAACGCTGTGTTTATCAGCCGATTCCTTTGTTGTGGCGCCCTCTATCAAAGTTTCTGTTATGCAACACTGAAGATTGGTGTATTGTGAATGCGTTACACTGAAATTTGTTTTAATTTTTCGACTTTCAGAAAATGGGTTTTGGCCAGAAAAAGTAGTCAAATTCCCCATAGTGGTGCGGAGGGTAATGACTCTTGTGATCGTTTTGTTTTCTGGGGAAAATAGTTTTTAAATGCATTAAGATGTTTATTGGTGAACAAACGTTTTGTGTCCTTGTGTGTTTCTGTTGCATATGGCCTTTTGATCAACAATTTTCGCTACAAAATAGTTTAAATTATCAAGTATACCTTTGTATTAGAACGGCTGCACCCTGCAACCCTTCACTCTTTCAAATATTAGCCGAAAAATAAATCTTATAGTGGTACCGCGAGCCGTCGGAGAATACAAAGCTAGCAGATTTACCTGATTTAATTATATTTGCTTTAGTAAAATTAGTAGACTCTGAAGATTAGCGGCAACATGAAAGGTGCAGACAAATCTTTACTTTCAACTCCAGCTGCGAGAAGAATTATGCTGTAATAATTAGTTACAAAACGTAACATGCTCAAATGTAATTAATGGTTTCTGGGTTCTGTCATTATTGTTTACGTAAATACTATCTACCGTCAATTGGAAATGATTTAAAAATCTTAAATGAATAGTAATTATTAATAATCATTGAAAAGTAATTAAATTTTAATTCGAGATAGTAAATGAAAATTATGGCAGTAAGACGTGTGAAATTCGAAATGAAAGAGTGCCTTTATGGACTCTAGCTGATCTGAAACATTTGCCTAAAATAATACTAGATCGGCTCATACGCTCAGGGTGATCAAGTGCAGAAATAAAGGGAGTGTAACGAAATCACTTGGGTTTTGAAATCCCTTAAAAAGGTGTCCAAAATTATGCAATACATGTTTTAGGTAGAAAATCAGTGAAAACGTTTATTTTTTTGAGATTTTTAATTTTGTAGCAGCCCCGAACGCATGCATTTTAGAAAATAACTCAACTACCTAAAGTTTACAAGATAAATCGTTTAAATTTGCCAAAATTCCGTTGGGTCTATAAAATTTTCACAAATCATTGCAAATAATAAAGTTAATCAATTTATTTTAAACATTTTTTAAAAACCTTTTCCCATCAAAAATTGGAATTTATGCCGCAGAATAAGCTTCTTAAGACTCCCTGAACAGTTTTTTTGAGGCAAAAATATGCAATGATTTAAATAAAGGGTATTCTGTAGTCGGAACCTTAGACTTTTCCTTTATTTCTTGTATTCAGATGTGGTATATATGATCATACGCATAGCTTCAGCTACCAATTAGCTACTCCGTAAGATCAGAAAAATTGAACCGATCAAGTGAACCCCTCTTAGAAGAAGCTGAATTCTTAATCCTTTGGTATTTTAGAGCCCAAACCAGGCTAATTTGCATAATCGCTCAGGCTACTTAAATTTGTTTGGAAACCAAATAAAACAGATCGGTGGAGAGAATTAAATTACAGGCACGAAAAAGGGTCTGTGTTGAAATCATAAAATTCGATACACTTAATTTGCTTGCAGCAATACTTATGTAGTCTGTATCCACACCTATACCTGGTCTGGCGGCCTTAACTTGCCTTAAAAAATTATTACAAACGTGTTTACGTTAAGGAAACTCGGCAGGTAAGATTAATATGGTATGAAATCCCACATAAAATAGTAATATGTACAGGATGCAAGTACGTTGTGTTAATAAAGAAAAACAGGCTCTAATACTCACCTGAATTTATAGAATACTCTTTAACCCAGTATCCATTGGGCCATAAGCTCTCCACAGTCACTGGTGATTCCCGTGTTGGGTGCAGTCAGTCGAAGAAAACTATCATGCCCCCCACACACCAGGGTATAGAAAGGTATGCGGGCTTAGACAGTGGCTTTAAATTATCGCCACGGGTGTTCTTCCAGTCGGGCCTTTAACAGTCGGAAGCCTTTATAGAAATCCATTAACAAAACCATCATGTTTTTTGTTATTGCCGGTGCACATCAAAGCGAAGTTTCAGCGGTTGTGAATACTTAGAGTGATCGGAACGAATAGTAATCGGTACTTTGTCACGAGCCCATCTGTATTTCGGCCGGCTCAAATTGGTGTGTGTTGTTACGTGTGTGTTTTGTGTGTATTTTGTGTGTGTGCTCAAGACACTTAATGATATTTGTAGCAGTTTAGCGGATATTAATTTGTTTCTGTAAATAAAAAAAGGGGAAAAGCCTTTAATTATTAAAAAGCGTAGCGACTAAAAATGATTGTGTTTTGAGTGTCAGAAGTAAAAGTTTATTCACCCGATTTAGGGCTTACATGGTATTGTGTAAACTCGTGTTTGGGTTGATTTTTATTACGATTTTAATAATAAAAATATTTATATTAAAATAATACGGATGGGCGATTATATCATGTCGAAATTAAATAGTTTTCCTTACCAAAAAAAGGAATTTTTATTTGATTATTATATTCATAATTGTACAAATAATAAACAGAGCTTTCTAATTAATTTATCTTATATTTTTACATTTAAAATACCTTTAAAAAGTAGTAGCTATTGTTTATCAAACACTACGCTCTTTTCGCTTTCAAAACCCAAAACAAATTTGACTTGACTCCACTCGTCTAACAAATATATAATTTATTAGAACTAATTTGGCTTTCATTCAGCGCACACACAAATATTGCCAAGTCATCGCGAAAAGGGGCTCGAACTCATAAACAGTTAATGATACAATAAATCAACACCGAGCGTAAAACATCACTTCCTAAAAGGATCGTCATGGTGTTGTAGTTTGCCGGCATTAACAAAATGACTGTGGTATTTACGATAAGGGATGCTTAGCAGGATTCCTTCCTTGTTGGGGATGGGTTGCGGGAGAAATCTTAGGCCCTGTGATTGCTTTATGGCACCCAATTGCCATAGAAAGCTAATGAGCCGCAATAGCACTCGAGCATCGCCAGTGAATTTATAACCGCAAGTGTCACGTGTCCACTTGATTGAGGTAATTTAGCTGTGGCATTATTTGCTATTTTTTTTATAAAGAGTTACGAACGGCAGATGTATTTGTTCGAGGTTGAATTATTGCCCAATAAAATGTTTTGCCCGAATAAAATGTTTTACGGCAAGCTCTCCTCCGAAGCGGCAAGTGCGCAGCGGCTAATAAAGCAATTTTGAGAAAGGAAAAAAACTTTGAGTGCTCTGTAAAAAAATTTTAAAATAAGAGAGTATCACTCCCTTCGGGAAAAAAAAAGCTTTAAACATAGCCGAGCATTAAGTTTATGGCTCCTTGTTTATTATAATTAGGAACTAAAAGATCTCTTTTTAACGTATTACAAGGAATGTGGGGGGAAATGGCAGAGAAACGAGGTTTTATTTTCTACATACTTGGAGCTGTGGAATTTTTTAGAACAGTTTTTTCAGAAGGGAGCCATCACTTCCTCATCAGTATCCGATGCTGAGAAACTTCAATATTTAATTTGCAGCTAGACTCCTTTGTGAAGTCTAGCGAAAAGCAGAGACCCCACTCTAAAGTTTGCCAAAAAGCACAATAATTGTGGAACAGTTAAATTTGTTTACTATAATTCCTACAACTATCACAAAAATCAACCAACTTCAACAACTAACGTCATGAGTAAGAGAGTGAAGTGACCATGAGTTGATGTATCCTAAAAATAGGTAACCTAAGCAGATGCGGAAAGATGAAAATGTGTAGAGTGAAGAGTGGACTTTATCTGCCAATGTATCAAAAAGAAGTCCTCGGCCAAAAAGTGGTACGTCTCGCTTTGATCGCCTGAAATTCCCATGCAATCGATCTTGCCGACTGTTAAGGCCCGGTCTCTCCGGTGGTGCATGCATATATGTTGAAGTATCTTTCCCCCACGGCTCCGACTTATCCGTCAGTGGAGCACACGAGTGAACCGCCGAGACGGGGCATCAGCTCTAAGTAGCTTCAACACCAAAAACTAGTTTCACACACAGACTAGTTTGCACTCGAGAGAGCTCCAGTCGTCGGGTGTTGATGCTGATTAACCATATTTATACTTAAAAAATTGAAAAGGGTTTTTAAGTGCCTTGCCGGCGAGTCTTGCCCAATTTGGAGATACCCTCTAGTGATTACAGGAGGCTAAAATAGGCCAATTGGGTTAGATATGCTCAGACGTTGGAAAGATCGATTAGTAGAAAGGAGAAACATTTAATTATTGCAGGTCCTTCTGTTTCGATTACGAAACCAAATCGAAATCAACAACAAGCCGGGGCCGAAAGCAAATGGTTCTAACAGCTTACTTTGTATTTAACCACGAATTGTGCGAAAACAACCAGCCTACCATCACCATCAGCATCTAAAGGTATTTCTTGATCGACCGACCGACCATCCGAAAGAGCGGAGCAGCCAAAAGGCCGAAAGACCGACCGACCGACCGACTGGACCGGACCGGGGCCGGCAGAATACCGCCACTCTGTCTCGCAAGTCAAAAGCGGCATTTTTAAATTGGTAGTCAGATCTCAGTTTCTCGGTTCGTAGAAAGGAGCTCGGGCCATTATGGCTTCCATCGAAGTGATTTTTACTGTGCGCTGCTTGTGCGCGGCCTGTTTGTTAGCCTGATGTCTGAGCACACCTCTTATTATACTTACCACACCACACACACCTCTGCGAATTATAAACGTCCGTGTTCGGCAACTAGCGGCTGTTCAAATTGCAAAATATACAATGCGTTCCTCCTCCGTCCTCACACACACGCAACAGGAGGAGCACCCAGCACCCAGCCACACCGAGCTTGCTCCTCTCCAAACACCAAACACCACCACCGAGTTTAATTTGATTTCGATTCCGCGCGGAGGAAGCAGAGATCTCTTCTGGCCAAAGCAGAGGCCGATGCAGAGGCCGAGGCCGGCCTGCCAGGCGGCTTAATCATTTACGTCCACGTCCACTCCTGGGAGCTTGGCTCTCTGTCATGAAATGGGTTATGATTTAAATTCGTTGCGATGGGTGCTGTGTGAATGATATAAGCCGGGCGAAAGAGCTGACGATGTTCATTCTCACCTCGTCGACACTAACGATTGAGCCGACCGATGCCCATTTAATAGGGGCAGTAGGAAATCCGCCTCTGGGGCCGCCAACTGCACTATCCATAGCATCTAGGGCCGACTGCTTTTTTCCCCTTTTTATTATTGGACTAATAAAAACTGGATATAATATCATCAACACCAGCTTATATGACTTCGTTTTTCTGCAAGTGAATGTGGTCAAGAATTATTAAGAGCAGATTTACATAATTCATTCATAGGAGGGGAATTTTTTATATATTTATAAGTATTTTTAAATAATATTTGGTAAATATTTAGAAGAAAAAGGTTATAGAAAAATATGTTCTGATACTGTAACTTGACAGGATGTATTTACTCATTTTCCTAAACGATTCTAAAAAGAAATTTAATTAATTAATATAATTTCTAAGCTAAAAATGAGTATCGATTTTGGAAATGATTGTTATATCATTTTTCTTAGAATCTAAATCAAAGTTAATAGCCATTTTAGTTTGTACAATTTTATAGTTTAAAAAGGTAAGTATAAAATGACTACAAAGGAATATAGAATATTTTTTAATTAATCAGTACAAATATTTGAAATCAACCTGACGTAAAAGGAAGCTGGAACTGAATACCGAAAAGCCCAAAACGGACTCCGAAATCAACTCGCCAGCGAAATTCCAACTGGGCAGTATTCCTTAGCGTTCCTATACTGCAGGTAGAAGCATGAAGACTGCACTTAAGCTTTGTCGGGAAGATTCATACGAATATACATACATCCATACCGCCGCCGTACCGCCATACAAGCAGACATCCTCGGGGTAAACACAACTCAACTCCTCAAATTAGTGTGTTAGCCTTCAATAAATTGGCGGCCTGTTGTGTTCAAACATTTATTTCTTGCGAGTATAAAGCAATACAAAGCAGACAAAATCCCAACACATAGGAAAAATAAATACTGACGGTTATTATCCCGACACCATACAGAGATCTTGTCTTTTTTTTTCGCCGCATACAGCGTATTTTGAAATCAAGATAATGCTGCTAAATATGTTATTTGGTGATGGGTATTATCCGCTTATGTTCGCCACTTGCAAATATTTAATTACGAGTATTGCATGAGCTTTTTAGCACTATTGCCGCCATACTCTCTACGACACTTCATCGGTTCGTCTTCCTCAAGAGCAATCTTCATCAGGCAGAGGCAGAGGCAGAGTCAGAGTCAGAGAAGCAGCAGGCAGCAACCAGCAACCAGCCTCAAGACGGAAATAACTAAATTGATTTAGTTTATGGGGTCGAACAGCTTTCATCTCAGCGCTGCAAATTTCGGTGTGTTAAATAGCAGCCGACAGGAAAAAAGAGGAGAAAAACTTATCGATGGGTGATTACCGAGTACGTACCAAGTACTGTGAGTAGTTGTTTTTTGAGTAAAAGGTTCCGCACACACAGCGATTTCAACAGCTTTGCGTTAATGGTTAAGTGTACTTTTTTACACTGTTTTTACAGCCGATCTTGACGTGACCATCTGGCTGCTTACGTTGCCAACGATCCTTGACACTAAGAAGACCGCAAAATATCGAATTTATTTCAAATTTGTACCATTGCACCAGGGCGGACATCCATGAGTTTTTATTACAGCATCATTAAGAGTTTTTTACAAAAAAGAAAGGATCCTGTAACCCAAAAAAAGGGTATATACTCGTGATTAGTATCACCAGCAGAGACGATCTAGCTATGTAGCTTCTATTGGACATAGTTTTAATTGAGTTATGCACGATATCTGATACTTTATAACTATTGGGGTTAAATAAGAAAATGCAGGGATATATGAATTTAAAATTGTTTAAGCTAACTTATTTTCTTATTTTTTATTTAATTAAAATTACACCAAGCATTTTTGAAATAAGATAACTTGCCTATAAAACACACAGTTCCTTTAGTTAAGCAAGAGGTTTTGTAGAAAAGCACCAGTACCGTGTATCACATGGTTAACTTAGACTTCTTGTTTGGTTTATTCTGATATCCTTAAAATCTAATTTTATTTGGACAATATTATTATTATGAGTTTTATATTTTTTACTCTTTACTTTACGATATATATTTTTCCTTTTCAATTGTGTATGTACATTGAGTTATTAACTAGGAAAACCATCATTCATAAACGAATTTAAACAAATACCTGCATAAAATAAACAATACAGGCGAATGGACAATGATAGATCGAATAAATTATTTATTAAGATTATAAAGGCAGCTGACTAAATTCCTTGATATTCAAAAGTGTAAATTTCATTTTGTTTTTAGTCACCGTGTACAGAAAATATGAACTTTTGGCCAAAAAGGAGAACAGTTTATCGGATCGTCGGGGTTCCGCCTTTTTAACTGCCTGAGGGGAATCAAATTGGTATTAAAGCGATAGATACGATTTCCCCTGTGAGGGCTCAGAATTAAATATTTCAGGTCAAATGGAAAAATCCATCTGCTTAATAATGATGAAGAAATTGAATATTTTTTAGTTAAGGTTTATTAATTTTTATTTAGACTTTGGTTACCTAAGATGCCCAATTAAAAACGTTGCTTTTCAGTTGGTCATGAACATGGGATAAGGATTTTGTGCAATATATACATTATTTCTATAATGGTATTTATTTTAATTAAATTCTAAAATTAGATTCGCTTTTGGAGAAAGGAGAACGTAATAAGGTAACCGATAAAGTTTTTAATATGTTATGGGAAAGAAAGAGAAAGGCCATTGTTCTGCTACTTGGGCACGTCTCTATTATCTCGTTAGCTTTATGTCTGCATCTGCGATTTGTAAGCGTGCTGCCTTATAACTAGTTTCGTTTATGTGAGTTTTAGTTGATTTAGACATGTTTGTCAGTGCCTATCTTCCTGAGCCAAATAAAATCTATTTATTATAGGAAATATACAATATAATATATAGGTATATATCGTCCGGGCGACTTAAACCTATGCCAAAATGTGCTTAAAAATCACAGAGAGGAAAGAATTACTTGTATACGTCACTTAAATTAACATAAACGTGTTTTGGCACTTTAAGTTATATACCGAGCATTTTGGCATATTTTGTTTGCTTGTCCCATTATAAGTAATTATGGTAATTATTAATGCAATTAAAGTGAGCCCTGCATGCCCTGCAAGGAAAGAAGACTCCCTGACCAGCCGTTGACAGGAGTGGAAGTGTATTATATATTTATTTTTAATATATTTCGGCAAGACCAATTATATTTAAAAGCTAAGAGAATGTAATTTGTTTTATTTACTTGAGGAAAAAGGCAACATGGGAAACAGTCCAATAGAAAGTCCTTATTAAGTTAAGACTATAGGTAGCAAAAAAATATATGAAAGTTTTATAAAAATGTGTACATTAAAAGATTATTCTGGAATATTAATAATTACCATGTTCATCACCAATAGTAGTATTTTTGTTTATCATTAGGAATATGACACCCAAAATCCCGTATACCGTTAAAAGAATATAAAAACAAGCATATTGCTTTAGATTAATGAATAAAAAGCCTCAATAAGCTGTCTTAAGGAAGTATGGTTATGGTATGGTATGGTTTATGATTATTTTTTTATTTAATACTTTAAAAAAAAAAAGTATTATATAAGGTTACTTTAAAATAAATTATTTTTTACGCTATTAAGCACACAGTAAAACATAAAAAAATAAAGAATTCTAATAGATCCTTAAGGTGTAATTATAAACTCATGAGTTCAAAGATAATATGGTTTTTATACCCGGTACCCATAGGGTACAAGGGTATTATAAGTTAGTGCCAACCGAGAATGTATGTAACAGGCAGAAGGATAAATCTCCGACCCTATAAAGTATATATATTCTTGATCAGCGTCACTAGCCGAGTCGATCTAGCCATGTCCGTCTGTCCGTCTGTCCGTCTGTCCGTCTGTCCGTCTGTCTGTCCGTGTGAAACAACAGATCTGAGAGACTATAAGAGCTAGAGTTACCAAATTTGGTGACAACATTGGAATCTGTTGCACGCAGATCAAGTTTGTTTTAAAATTTGGCCACGCCCACTTCCGCCCCGAAAATGATAAAAACGGTATATAACCATATGCGTGATTTTCGCCGTAAAGTAAATAGATAGGCTTAATAAGTAGGCAATAGTGGACGTGTTCTGAAAATTTGAGTAAAATCGGATGATAAACATAGAAGTTATTAAACAATAAAGTTTCTGAGAGAGAGAGAGAGAGAGCGCACGTGCGTGTTGCTCAACATATTCCTAGCAACATTTGTCTTTGTTGGGTGTTGCTCAGCATGTTCCTTGCAACATTTGTCGCTTTTGAGAGTTGCCCAGCATGTTCCTAGCAACATTTGTCTCTTTTGTTGCTCAACATATTTCTAGCAATATTTGTCTCTATTTGTCAACATTTCCTTTTTATATGTTTATGTGCTGTTTAATTTCACCTACAATGCTTTGGGTATCGGGTATCTTACAGTCGGTCACACTCGACTGTAGCTTTCCCACTTGTTTTATAATAACAATATGAACAAATTAAATTGGAAAATATATCTTTAAAAAATAATAAACAAGACTTTAAAATTGGTTAATTTCTTTATAAAGATCGCATAAAATAATTATTCATTATTTCATGCGCTTTGTTTTCGCTGTTATTGCCTTATTTTTCTTGTGGTTAAAAGCGATAAAATACACATTATTAGGTCGGTAGTTATTAACAAAAAAATACGTATTTAAGTGGCCAGACTGATATGTTTAACTTTATCTGGTAAACATACTTATATCAGAAAAATACATACATTTGCTATCATAATTTATTTTTCAATTTCATGCAAAAGCCAAAAACAATTTGAATCATTTTATGGCCGAAAATAATGCGATGGGAAGTGAAATACGAGCGTTTCCTTTATTATTTCATGTTCTGGCACGCCCCCAATTCATATAAAATAAACAGGTATTGACAAAAGCTTGCAAATCAAGAGGCAAGGGCTCTGCTTTGCCTTTGCCTTTGCTTTTTCCCCTGTCGGAGTACGAGGGCCGAGGCATTGTGCTTTTTCAGCACGCATGCACTATCTCACTGAAAATTGAAAATGGCGAAGGGAAAAAATGGGGCCTGGGCCGCGGCGTTGCCTTGTCTCTGGGAACAAAACGCTTTTCCGCCACGCTCCCGGTGTTGGGCCACCTTGTATGGGTGTAATCGCCAGACCGATGATTGGTCGCGACTCCCTGAGCAACCCACTCGGAGATTCGCCGTAAACAACACCTTCGGCTGCCATTGGTACGCGGCCCAGACAGGGACGACCAGACCTGATACCTGTTTCCCCAGCAATGCCGGACCGCTAGCCTTCTCTATCGCTCGCAATATGTATGTATAACACTGGACGGATGGCCAACTCTCCGATCCGGTCTTGCTCTCAGCGAGCTCGAGCTCGGGGTAGAGCGTTCCTTCCATAAAACATGAAGTTTGGCTGCCCCTCGCATTAGTCTTAACGCTGCTGCCGCCGAGTAAACATCGCTGCCCCGAGCCGAGTAAAGTAAACTGAAGTCGAAAATAAAGTAAAGGGGACTGCGGACGACTGTGTGAAATTTTAAACGACGTCCCAATGCCACGCCCATTGAAAATGTCTTACGGTGATCAGAAGCCTCCATACTCGTACATATCATTAACGGCCATGGCCATTATAAACTCGCCGCAACGACTGCTGCCGCTCAGTGAGATATATCGATTTATTATGGAGCAGTTCCCCTATTACCGGAAAAATACGCAAAAATGGCAAAACTCATTGCGCCACAACTTGAGTTTCAACGATTGTTTCATCAAGGTGCCCCGGAATGTGACGAAAGCGGGCAAGGGATCCTACTGGACGCTCCATCCCATGGCCTTTGATATGTTCGAAAACGGTAGCCTGCTGAGGCGACGCAAGCGATTCCGCGTCAAGCAGCTGGAAAAGGATCTGTCAAACTGGAAACTAGCCGCCGCTGCCGCCGCTGCCGCCGCCAACAACGAAATGGTATCCCACTACATGGACGATCAGCTAACGCAATTGGGCTTTGCCGAACCACCAAGGAGTGCTGCTCCTACCAACTACGATCTCGGGAACACAACCTACAAGGCACAGCCGCCGCCGCCGCAGAATATCGTTGTTCCATCGTTAACCCAATCGCCGCCGGTTCGTCCTAAGCGTGCTTTCACCATCGAGAGTTTGATAGCTCCGGATCCCAAGGGATTAGTGCATCTGGAGTACGGAAGTGCCGTGGCCGACGGGTTGAAGAAGCCGCTGTTCAACTTGCCATTTAATTTCAACGAACTAGCCGCGCAGTACCACATGTACTTCCCCAACTTCCTGTACAACAGCCAATATGGCAATATGCCCTGCTATCACAAAACACCGCCGCTCTTTCACAACGGCCCCTTGCCCGTGTTTTGACTCTAAAAAAGTGTTTTAAGTTTTGAAGCCCCCAACTGACTAGCTATCCTATTATTATAGTTTTATGTTATTTACTTGTGTACTCAACCTAATTTAAAAATATATATTGTAAACGATTGAATTTAGACGATCTCTAAAGTCAATAAAACAAAAACTACTACCGAACGTAGTTTGTGAGTTTATCACCTTCTTGGAGTTATATTTTCAGCTAACTTTAGATGCTACGAAAGAGAAAAACCAAAAAATGTTGTGGCATAATTACAGTTTTGGTTGTGAAGCGGTCTTCACTTTCTGCTAAAGCAAAAAAACAGTGTACACAAACACGAAACATCTAATCTTTTGTTGTTTGTTGCCATAGATAATTATAGCTCGAAAACAAACTACAGGTTGTAAGTAAATAGACCTCGATTAATTCGATTACAGGTCGAAAATAGGGCCGCAATGGTTAACTTGCCTTCCTACCCACCTCGTTTGGCAAATCATTTGCATCTTACACATGCACATACACCTTCTTGGAGCTGCTATTGTTTCCCATTAGCTGTCAATCATCCTTACGTACATATGTTTGACTTCCACCCCAGTCGGAATACTCGGCTCTTGTTACCCATCCACATACATAAACCATAAACTATTGCAGCAAAGAAGAGCGGGAGCTTCGGTCGATACGGCGGCGAATGTTGGTTGTTATGTCTTACAAGAAGGCACGGCTAGCTTTTACATCCGATTTGAAAAATACCCTGGCAGAGCTACCGATAGTAAATAAAATAAGTAGTGTAAATAGATTTAGTATCTTTTAAATTATATTTAAAATCGTTTTTATATATTTTTTTAACTAAAAACTACTAGCTACTCTCATATAAAATAATTTTATCAATTCAAGTAGAGACAACATCCGGGTTAGCTCATTAAAAAGTTGGTAAGAAAAAGAGTCGTAGGTGAAAAGTTGAGAAAATATAAGGGATCATAAAAACGTAAAAATATGTTTAGTTCTAAATTTTTGGTCAGATCTTTCCCATGGCAGAAACAGGATACAGAACCCCATATGTTAAAGAAGTTCAAAATAAACATCTTGAATCTTATAAAACAGGGATGTTGGGAATTACATTAAATTAAGATAATTGTACACCGATTTATTTATCTTTGAGAACAATTACTGAAATTATTGAAATGTGCCCTGATGGTTCTGATGACAGCTATGCATTTTATTTCCAACGTGATCTGTTTGAATTTGGAATATTACTATTGGGAAATTTATACGTTTTAAAATGACTGATTTCCTAAAAAAATAAACATACGGATGTTTACATCTACTGGCCAAGTAATGTGTTACGAAATCAAAATGGAATAAAATAAATAACTTATAAAAATAATCATGGCCTATAACTTACAATCTTATGTGCTTGTAGTTACAATAAATAGATATATTTCACATTGAATTGGACACAAATTAGAAATAAAAAAGAAATACAATTACAATTAAAATCCAGGTAGTTATTTAGCTTTTCTGAAGCAATATTATAAAATATCCAAATTTAAAGCTATTTTATATTTGTTATAAATTAGCAAATCACCATCCTTGAGTGACAAGGAACCATAATGAATAAATGAGCTATGCAGTACATATCTTACGTATTCAGATGGGGCCCGATAGTATAATGGTATAAAATAAAAAAATATAATTTACCTCATTAGTTAGTGTATATATATCCTTTAACCAGCGAATCGGCTCTTTACTTATACCCAAACAAGGCACTTTGCATTTTCCGGGAGAGTTTCCGTTCTAGGCTGGCTACACGCTGTGTGCTTTTAGGTGTTAGTTTAATAATCCCAATTATAAAGGTGTGAGTAAGCCACGCCACATTTTAGTATCTTCCAATTTTAGCATAAGTATCCGACCAAATATTTGCATACGATACGATATGTAAGTTTGTACATCCATAAATTGGCATTTTCATATATGTACATGTATGTACTTATGCACTTGTATGTGTGTATTTGGGAATATCCAAGCCAATTACGCGAGTTAGTTTACGCTGTTTAAGTTTATTATCTATAAAAGGAGTAATTATAATTTTATAGAGGATCTTATTGCAAACTTTGCTTACCACAATTTATAAGAAGGCTTTATAGTTACAGTTTTATTGCCAACCAGATGGGATCTTCAACATTTCTAATGAAATCTGTCTTTCCGTTCGAATAAGAACAATCCGGGTATGTTCCCTGATACGCGCGGATCTGTAGATATATCCCGTATATATCAAGGATCTGGTTAAGTGTACAAGTTGTGACTGATTAGGAATAATACTAATAAAATAACTTTGATGCTGATGCAAAAAATAAGATGATGAAAATAAGATATGACGCGATAACACGACACTAATTAAACTTTAGTAATCGGAACGACGGAATTTTAATTTGTATCGAGATCGATTGTATTTTAATTTCTGTGTGGTAAAAGTACAGTTTTCAGTATTTAAGGTAATATAAAGCTGTTTTCCAACAAATTATTGGAATAAATAACAGAAGCTAAAGTTAAATTACTTTACTAATCTAGGTTTGATTTGAATGCAACAGCTGTCAATCACCGGATCAGAATTAAACAATTTAATAGCATGGCTTTAATTGTATCTATATTGCAAACAGAAAAATTTACATTATATACGTCATTTTATAATTTATATTTATATTTTTAAATTATTTATAATGAACAAATCCAGCGGAAATTCCAACCTCAAAAAAATTTCTTGAAATTAATTTTTTGTTGAGAAGCTCCCAGAGAAATTACTTAATATTTCAATATTATTGCGAGAAACGGAGCTATTATATACAAACTCACCACGCTTTATAACTAATTTAATATTTTATTTAAATAATTTTCTCCCCGTTACGATTTCATTTCGTTCCACAAAGTAGACAGTCGATTTGCCAACATTTTCTTGTCGGTCGCACACGGTCACACTATAATACCGAAAGTTCCGTTGTTTTTTAGGGCGTTTTTGCCATCTTGCTTCTTTGTGGTTGTTTGCCTATCTACATTGCCGTTTTTTGTAAATGTGAGTGTACCAAATTTCAGTAACACAATTTAACATTTAGGCGTTCGATTATGGTGAATCTTGTGTCCGATCTCAAAATGAAATGTTTGTCTTGTCACCCCGTCGCCTAGCCCATTGACAAGTTGCACACAAAAAGCGCAGCTCCGCCACTTCGTTTGTCCTTTGTTGATTGTATCGCGCACCGAGAAACGAACCCAAAGAAAAGAAAAGCGAAGAAAAGAAAAGAAAACTTGCATTCCGTTAAGAGGCATTCGGCACTTAGCAGCTAGCGAGCATGTTCAGTATAAGCGAGCTGTGCTGCATGTTCTGCTGCCCACCATGCCCCGGCCCCATTGCGGCCAAGCTGGCCTTCCAGCCGCCGGAGCCCACGTACAAGCTGACTCCGGCGGATGACACGAACATCAGGTACAACCTGCAGCTCTTTGACCGCGCCGAGTGGCAGTACTCCGAGCGGGAGAAATCGAAAGTGGAGGCCTTCTTCACGCGCACGTCGCGTGGCAACCTGATTACCTGCATCTATGTCAGGTGCAGCAAGAACGCCAAGTACACGCTGCTCTTCTCCCACGGGAACGCCGTGGACCTTGGCCAGATGAGTAGCTTCTACCTGACCCTCGGCTCGCAGATAAACTGCAACATCTTTGGCTACGACTACTCCGGCTACGGCATGAGTGGTGGCAAGCCGTCCGAGAAGAACCTGTATGCGGACATTGAGGCGGCCTGGCAGGCGATGCGGACTCGGTAAGGATGCACACTTGGCACTCTGTCTATAGCTGCACTGCTGACCTGACATTATCCCGCTCTCTTAGGTTTAACATCAGCCCGGAGACAATAATCTTGTACGGCCAGAGCATTGGCACTGTGCCGACTGTGGATCTGGCTTCGCGTCACGAAGTCGGGGCTGTGATACTCCACTCGCCGCTGATGTCGGGCCTGAGAGTCGTGTTTAGGAACACAAAGAGAACCTGGTTCTTCGACGCCTTCCCCAGGTAACCGACTGCGTGCGTCGATCTGCGATCAAACGCCATCTGATCTTATCTGTATTCCGAACAGCATTGATAAGGTGGCTAAGGTGAAGGCTCCGGTTCTGGTTATTCACGGAACCGACGACGAGGTCATCGACTTTTCTCATGGCATCGGAATCTACGAGCGGTGTCCTAAGACAGTGGAGCCGTTCTGGGTGGAGGTAATTATGAGTATTTATTCTACGTTGATTGATTGCTTGCCCCAGAGCAAGTTGTTGCAGTCGTGAGCGAGCTTTTGTAACAAAAAACCAATGATTGTAATTAATAATAATAGGTTGGCATTGCCACCGAACTCAACGGTGTTCATAAGCATTGAAAAACGCACTGAGATCTCATCATAATAATGTTTAAACACGCTTTACTTTATTTATTATTTCGAAAATTAATTAGTTGCCTTAAAAACTAATCGCTGTAATATTTTCAGGGAGCCGGGCATAACGATGTTGAACTGCATCCGCATTATTACGAGCGGCTGCGCAAATTCCTTTCGGTGGAGCTCATCAAATGACAATTAAAGAATAATGTCGATGGAGGCGTTAGCGACACTACTTCTGGTATAATAACCAATTCAAACCCTGCCGCAGCTAGTGTGTCCCTAAGTTCAAAGCATCCAAACCCTGTAGCGGCTGCAGGCGGAGGCGAGACAAGTAAAAAAAATGTGGAAGCAAATAACAAACGGATTGAAAACGATGGTTTGTAAATTTAAACATATAAATATTTGCAATGTAATTATTTATCTAGCCGCTCACATCAATACATACATTCGAGAATTGCATTTTTACAAAGATTATACACATATAAATAATACAAGTAGTTGTCAGGAGGTTTTTACCAAGATCCCCAAACATATATCTACAGCATTGTGATCCTGGTCCCCGTATTAATTCAATAAGCCTAGGTCATATCATCTAACTTAAACTTGTACATGATATTTCATAACAATATTCGGTAGAGAAAATCAAAAAACAAGTAACGAGCAGCAATCGGTTTGAAAATGAATATTGAGCAATACGCTTCATCAGTAATATGGTTTTAATATGTAAGGACAAAAAGTTTGAATAAAGCAATCTTTTGATACTTTGAAAGTTTACCTTTTACTCTAAGGATTCAATTTTTACTACAACTTTTTATTATATTTTTGTCGCTTTAATGGCCTCTCCGCTTTCTCTCTGTCTCTATTATGACCCTGTTTTTGGAGTTAATCTAATCCGTATGTTCGGTCTTTTTGCAGGTGCCTCAAATTCCAGCCAGAGCTCCACCAAAGCTCTGGAGCAGAAGTTTCTTTAGCATAAACAGTCGGGCTCGTATGCCAAAGCCCAACCCTTCTCACCACAGCTCCCAAAAGTTGAACTATCAAGCAAATCGTGCGGAAGCAGCAGACATAACAAGCAAGTTAGGAAAGAAGACCCACCATTAACCGATCTGAAGTCGAACGGCTTCTTTGTTTCTCGATTAAAGCAACCAAATATCGCTCCAACACTTCCAGTACTCTCTCCACATTCGCCATTGAATGCAAATATATATTTAAATAGCCAGCATACCCAGCTTTCCGGTCGATATTTAAACAACAAGGTGTCCCAACCCATGGATGCTGTGGCATCGAACAGATCTCTAAAGGACAAAGGTCAGACCGTTTTATCCATTTCATCGACAACCATAAAATGCAACTGTGAGAAACCCCACAAGTCCAATGGGTCCGATTCCGAAACCAACGAAGAAATCAAAATCAAATTCAGTTCAGACACAAGTAACCAGCTGGTTTCCAGCAGTATATTCCAAGAAACCAACAAATGTAACGCCGTAGATGATCCCGACATGGGCTGTTTGCAAGTGACCCAGGACCGAAGGGCCCTGTCTCCGAAGCTGTCATTGCATAAGAGTGGCTTCCAGCAGGCCATCATAATATCCGACGAATGCGAGGTGACAAAATCGCCGCGAACAGCAGCCCATAACATGAAACAGCTCTCCAGTAGTGCAGACAATCAATTTTACCGCCAACTTAATCACAAAATTAGCAAATCCGAGCAGACTTCGCCCAACAACGTGGAGATAGACAAGGCCAACTTTCTGTATGAAACAAATAACAGAAGTACGGGCTGTTTGGTCTATCCCTCGGATCCATGGATTAAGAATGCGGACATCAAGAGTAACATCTCACCCAAAGCGGAAAAGCATTTAAACTTGCATCACAATAAAGATTATATTGATCCCTGGGTCAGGCGGCACACCGACGATGCCAGTGCCGTGGAAGTGGTGGCACGGCTTCCCAAAAAGAATATCTATCGCGAAAAATCTCTCTCTTCCATCAACAATAAACTGCTTTCGACAAGGACTGAGAAATCAAAGTGTGTGAAGCCACAACTGAAGCATTCGAACACTGCAATTGATGATCCAACCGAGGATCATGTCTTTTTAAATGAGCCAGGACTGCTTTTTGCCCCGTTTTCCCCACAATACCGCAACGCATCGCAGAAGACTTGGTCCCTGGACCAGAGCAAATCCGCTAGTTACATACCCGATAAGGTCAAGGAAATTTCCAGCCCGTTACCAAACCATGTTAGGAAATCAGTATATCAAAATACCAATAGCAACTTACTTTGCCCAAACGATCTGGCACTGCACTCCAGACATAGCTCTTTATCGATTCCCACTCAATCGAAGGAGGAACTTCCCCTCAATATTCGCCGGTTGTCTGAGCAGATTCGAGAACCGCCGTTGGAGAGAAACCTTTCGTTGTCTCTCAGCGATCGGAATGTTAGCAAAGTGCCAGCCCCTGAAAGTGCTGGCGACCGTGAACAAAAGAAAACGAAAAAGAAAAAGCCAGATAAGTTTAAGGCGAATAGGGATGCAGCTGTGCAGATTGAGGAAAAGTTAATCTCCCTAGAACGAGCCATCAAAGACTCCGCATCTGTTAATAATGTAAACCCCTTTACGACTACTTATAAGCCTGATCCACTTCTAGAAACCACCTGTTAAAACCATTCGCTAGGAAGCCGACAGCCGTAAGCCGATATTCAAGTGTCTCTGCATTAGCTCATTGATAGGTCATGAAAGTATACATAATATAAAGCATAAACCACAAAAACATATAGTACGTCTTATATATATATCAATCGAATCTAAATATGAATATAATAAACAAATTAATACAACTATTTTTAGTAGTACTTTAAGTTTAAAATTTTTACAGTGATTTTGCATTTATATTAAGTAACAACACGATAATTGGCCTGCCAACAATGGGGCTGAGTTCTAGGCTTAAACAACATTCGCAAGCATATATATATGTGTGTAATAGTGTATTTTTTCCTCATTTTATTGTCATTTTACATATTTGTTGTAATACATTTTATAGTAATAATAAAATCTTTATAAAGTGCTAAGTGAAAAACGTAATTCCTCGGACTGTTTTGGGGTGCCAGTGCCAGCCTTTTGTAAAGTTTCGCAGCTGCTTTCGACGTTGTAGGTAAAAGCTGATCTACATAAATAAACAAAACTTTCACATTGCATAACAGAAACGATAATAACTACGCTTTGATATACCCTACCAGAGGGTATTTGCATTTGGAAAGAGACCAGAAACTAGCACTTCGATATGATTTATTTATTTATATAGAGCACTAACCTAAAGTGTCTTAAATTTTGAGAAGCCCACGCAAAACACAAGCCCCTATTAACGTTGACACCATAACTACGATCGATTTTGCCTTTCACCCAAATAAACAAATAAATAAATTAAGTTGGCTTTGGATTAAGCCCATATAGTGTTTATTGATATCACGAACAATTCAGAAAGTATTTATTACATAATCATCACCTCTTATAAAGGCAGTAAGCCGAGCAGATAAAAGACAGTTGTTGCTGGTGTCTTGTGAAAGACATTTACGAAATGTTAGGCTTAATAGAAATTTTTGCTTTAAATACAATTATATTTGGAGCTTTACTTGTGCCGGAAGTAAGCAGTGTTAATTTAACAAATTCTCTAATTCAAGCTCAATCGATTGGGAGAATCGTTAACCGACAAAGTCATAAGGAAATCGACCAAAACACCGTTCAACAAACCAGTTATGGAAACGATATCACTCGCACCTCGCATGTTGATACAGGGTATCCGTGTGTCCATGCTGTGCCTCAGATGATCGTCATTGGAAATCCTCTAGTTACACGAACTGATTTCGCTACCCAGATCAGCAGTCACTCAACGATCACAGCGGGATTTCCAATGCAAATTCAGAGCCCACGCCCGGCCCAGCACATACATTACCATTACCTTGTTCCGAATGAAGCTCCTACAAGACCGACCATAAATTATGCATCTCAGTCGGATTCAAACATAGAAAATAAACATTTTATGGCTACTGGAGCACAGACATCGCATGTAAACGGGCATTACGATCAGCTGCAATATAGCAATCAAGAAGTAGTGCCCGGCAACCCATTATATTCATCTGCAGATCATCATGGAAACGTCTACGATTATCCGGATGAGCACCAAGCTCAAGGTTCAGAAAATACATCGATTTACGAAGCTATAAGAAGTCCAAGCGCAGCTCTAAGAGATAAAGCTCAAAGTCAAACTCAAGAGGCCGTCCCAAAAACGGAAGTTCTCATGAAAGATCTGCCCATTCAAAGCCAACCAGAGGATGTTTTTAGTACAAAAAAGCCAGAGGTGTACTTTATAAAATATTATGGCAATACAGATATTAAAACCACAACGAGTTTACCTGTTTCAAAGAATTCGAATGATTCTTTAGATGCGATTTCTGACGGCAGCGGCTTAATAGACATTCGGTCTGGAATCGATGAAAGTAATACTTTGGATAGTCAACACGAGTCCAATGAACACTCGGCATACAATGTACCTTTAAACTGAGAACTACAACGATTTATTTAAGCTAATGTAAATAATTAAAATTTAACAAAATAAAAACATGAACAAATTTGAATTTTTTTGAGAGTTATGATTCTGAATCACCTTCATTGTTTGGTGTCTCCTCCAATAGAGCAGTTAGTTTCACAAAAGAGCTCTCCAAATTATTCAATGAACTGATATTTATGCAAGGAACATTTGGAGGGCAGACCACGGATAGATCTCCCGCCTGAAGTACCTCTGCTTTATTATTATATGTCCTGGAGAATTCATCTGTATGAAGATATTGAGGTTCAGGCAGCTTCTTGACTTCATTCTAAATAAAAATATAATTAAGTAGAAGAATATAATATGAAGAATTATAAGAAATACCTCCTCTGAGATGCCAATGTACTGTATAAGTGGATGATAGCTGAAGAACTCATAGGTACCCTTAACCGTTGGCAGAAAGAAGCCTTTTACACAGTATTGACAATTATCTGGTATTTCGATGACTCCGCCCAAGGGCGAACTCATGGTCCTAAAGGCCCTCTGCGAGCTTTTAAGACTGTCTACCAGTTCTTCGGCTGCTCTTTCTTCTTCGCTGTTCTCCGCACATTTTGAAACAATCTCCTGACTGTGCGAACTGTGTGTAGTTTGGCTCATCTGATAAAAAATATAATTATTTCCATTTAAAGTTAAATAAAAAACCAACTTCGTTACCATTTTACTCAATGAAGTTTTGCTTTCTTCCAAAACTTCTAAAATAAACGCTGTACTCTCGTCATCGTCCGGTTTGTCGTCTTTGAATAAACCATTTTCATAATGGGGGGCAAAGGCACGTAATAAGTCCTCAGATAGTGTTTGACCACCGTGAAGTCGAGCCTTTTTATGCGACCGTTTATTCTTAAAAAATCAGATAAAAACAATTATAACCCTAAAACAAAGAAGGATTCTGTACTTACTTCACTGGAAGAACTGCCCCCGTCTTCCCTCTCATTATTACAGGACCAATCGGTGCTGGCAGCCATCAGGTCCTCCGGTTTAGGTTGGAAACACTTACACCAGCATGCAAATGGATAAATAATAAAGAAGAAAAGATTTACAATGAAAACTCGAGTCCTAGATGAGCAAGCGTAGTATCTTCCGGGCTGAACAGTCTCAAAACCCCATTGATCTATTGACTGAATACAGAGTCCAAGGAAAGCTTTCAAAACACCTGTTGAGTAAAATCAATATAAATTTAAAAACTCCTTCTAAAGGGTTTATAAAACTTACCCAAAGTAAGCAGCAAAATCAAAATAAATATTATAAAACATCGAATCTTACAAGCAACGTTGCAAGGTGTTTCTTTTTGGCCATCATCAGCAGTGTCCGTGATGCAAATATCATTTCTTTCATTTCCAGGTGGACAGTTGTATATAAGACCAGCGTCTTCCTGCGACTTACGGCTCATTCTCTCGCAAACATTGTAATTAATAAAAGTTTCCAGCTTTTCCATGCAATGACAGCGACATCGCCAAACGCAAAAGCACCTTGAAAGGACTTTAATATCCATTGGCCTCTTGGCAATAACACCATCCTTTAACTCAGAGGATTTCAAGAAATGGGTTTTATTTGAATTTTTCGAATCGTAGTCCTTAACAACCACTGTAATTTTTAAGAATTTTGGTTTAGAATTTGGGAGTACTTGGTGTATTTTCTTACCATCACAACTAAACTTTCTGTTTTTCTTTGAGCCACTTATGAAGGGCAATAGAAAGGTAACCGTTTGGCCGATATCAGGCAGTAATAATCTCCTGACACTAGTCGTACTTAAGGCGCTATTTGACAGTGGACAATTATAGACATATATGGAATATTCCTGTGGCTCTAAGCCCTTGTTAATAACATCGATGGAAATCTGGAGGGCATCCTTAGTCATAGCATCGGTAATAATTCTCGCTATTTTAACCACATGCTTATTTGCAATCAGAAAAGCATTTTCTCGAAAGGGTATCTTGAGTTTTATGCTAAACGCTAATTGATACAAAAATTAAGTGGATAAGTAAGTTTGGAATTAAAAAGAATGGAATTACCTGGTACTCTTTCGCCTCGAACATTTAAGCAAAGATGCTTGTCCTTGTGGGGACACTTTTGTAAGGCTCCCATGGATTTTGGAAAATATCCTAAGCTGCCAATACTTTTAAGATAATCCTCTTCGGGGTTTTTTGTTTCACGACTGGCAACGTCCTTACCCAGTCTGTCAACCAGAAAACTTTTCCCAATGTTATTCTGCAGCTCCTGTAAGGCATTTAAACCCATTGATTTGGTCAACTGGTTAGCACAACTTTCTGGAACGATAAGTTTGTGATTTGCAAAGCTTGATGACTTTTCCTGTCGAAATGTTCCAACGCTCGAGGCAAATACCATGGACATGTTCTTGTTTGCAAATATTCCCGACAAACTATCGAGGCTAAATTATTAAGGGAGTTAGTTAAGAAAACTTTTAGATAAATATAAAAACTTACGTGACAATGGGAACGACTCTCCACCAAGTATTATGGCGTCTCCTGAAAACCCGCAGCTGAGTTGTTAAGAACGGAACAGGACTATTCATATTGAACACGCTGTAAGTTAAGTCCTCTTCACTGAAAGTAAACTTTTTTAAAAAAAGAAACAAATAATAAAATACAAGCCAAATACCTTTTCTTTGCAAGTGCCTTAGAGGATTCACAACTGCAAACGCTGGGATTGCTTACGCATGCGCAGGACTGGGAAGCGAGGTTTCCTTGAACCTTTCCGTGTCCCTTGCACCTTTCACAGGGTATCAAATCTTCTGCTGTCAGTGGCTGAGCATTTTCCGCTTTTTCCCTTCGAATTTGAGATTCCAGACTACCGGGTAAAGATTTCCCTCCAGGTTTCTTGTTTTTCCCTCCACAAGTATCACACGGAACTACATCGTTCAGCTTTTCTTCTTCCATTTTACTTTCAGGACTTTTTGGATCTGCCAAGGCACTGCAATATCTGGATGGAGGCTTGTCATCCTTCTTTTTGTTCTTCCCACCACAAGTATCGCAGGGAACCTCACCATTCTCTTCCATTTTTTGTAAATTTGACAATTTCTGTGCGTTGGGGTTATTTTCATATTCTTGAACGACACGAGTCACACCTCGATTTCTCACAGTGTGTCTTGAAGAGATGCTCCGCCTTGTTCTATTATGAGTTCCAGATCGTAGAAAAGGATTATCCATGGGATATTTTGAAAATGGTTTCTTTCGGGAGCGCTGAGGAAACTCTGAATAGGATAGACCGAAATTGGGACCTAAGTCGTCAGGATTATAATTAAATGGCAGACTATGGGAATATGTCCAATCAAAATTTTTGTCATTTTTATAAATATAATTATCTGTAATATAAATATAATGTTTAAATTAAAAATAAAAATAGAACTAGAAAAAACTACTTACTTTGAAGATCCCTCATATTCTCCCTCATATGGTTATCATCTTTATTATTTGTTTTACGCAACGAAAAATCGTTAATATCAGGAAAACTGCCAGCATCTGGATTAAAATTAAAATGATCATATTCTAGTGGATATGGAATGTCATTCATGCCGGGGAAACTTTTCATGGGTGCTTTAAAATTAAATTCATCGATTTCTTCGCTGTTTGGAACATTTTTAGGCTCCGATCTAAAAGCTTCAGGATATTTTTCATGTGGCAAATATTTTCCCTTATAGATACTGTTTTCATTTTTAAGATCCGATCTAAACTCTTCAAGGTATGTTTCATGGGGCAAAAATTTTCCATTATAAAAACTTTTCTCATTTTTATGATTCGATCTAAAATCTTCAGGGTATTTTTCACGTGGCAAATATTTCCTCTTATAGATACTATTCTCATGTTTAGGATTCAAACTAAAATCTTCAGGATAATTTTCTTGTGGTAAATATTTACCCTTATAAATACTATTCTCATTTTTAGGACTCGATCTAATCTCTTCAGGGTATTTTTCATGTGACAAATATTTTCCCTTATAGATACTATTCTCAGCTGTCTTAGCTTTATAATAATCATTTAAATCGGATGGAACATCTGTAGATTGTTTGAAATCAAATCTGTCTTTTTGCCTTACACGTGGAATATCATTTAAATTATTTTGACTATTAAAGGGTTGCTTAAATTTACTCTGAAACCTTTTTCTTCCATGTGAAAAATCGTTTAGACTATCATCGCGGGACTTATAATTATATTGTTCTTTTTTCTTATGTGGCAATAACTTTATACTTTTACTTCTAGGAAGGAGGTCAATTTCAATCGAATTACTATCAACAGTCTTAATATTATTGTTTTCATTTATGGTGCTATATGGGGTTTTATAATTGGGCTTATAGTTTTCCATTTCTTGAGCATTCTGTTTCCATCCATCTCCATAGTCTATTCGACCAAATCTAAGTTTAGAAACAGTTATACTTTAATAATCACTTTAAAAAAAAAACGTATAAAGACGTCGAGAGTCCACCTTATAAAGCATTGCCTCATTGTACAAGAAACTTACTTAGAACCTCGCTCATTTTCACTATCCGGTTGCCTTTCACTTTTGAGTTGGTTATCTCTGCCTTCATTGTGTTTCTTCATCCAATCTTGTAAAATGAAGTCACTATAATCTATTGGCTAGCATTATAAAAATAAATAAATAATGGTCATTATTATTTTAATGTTACTAAAATTCTGTAGAATTATGGCTTACCATGTTCAGCATTTGTTTATCCCAAGTTTTAGTATTGTAAGTAGAATCCTTTAAACCGCTTGCTATTTTATTAACTTTATTTCGACCTTTCGTATACGGTTCTTGATTATAATATTTATTAGACCTCAGTACATTTTTCTGCTTCTCGTTATAGTTATTATATTTGGAAATTCTTTTATTGAGACGCTGCAGATCTCTTGGGCTTCCCAACCTGTCTGCAACTGGAAGTATTTAATAATATTTTAAAGTATTCACTAAATCATTATATAAATTACTCTTTTTTAAGGACGGATCCATAACTTGAACTAGTCCAAGGCTTGAAATGTCATTTTGAGTCCAAATTTTATCCTTAAGTGGCCTTTTCTGAAGGAAACCCTTGTTTAATCCTAATGATTTCTGACTTGCATATTCCCGACCATGATTTCTTTTCACTGAAATTAAAGTAACATCTAATCACTACTTACGGACGTGTTATATGTGAATTTACTCACATCTTGTGGAATTGTTACATTCAGTTTCTTTCATATTAATTGAAGGTTCGTTGGTATTACCAGATGGGGAACCTCGGAGGTTCTGGACCTCTTCAGTTTCTTTCACATTTATGGGAGTGAGAGGTTCTTTTGTACCTTGTAGATCGTTGACATCTTGTTGTTCTGCAGTATTTATGGGAGTGCGAGGTTCGTTAGTATTAACTGATGGTGGGCCTTGTAGGTCTTTGACTTCTTCATGCTCTTCCATATTACTTGAAGGGCTGGGTTCATCATTTTTACGAGATGAAAGGTCCTCGGCTTCATTATGCTCTTCCATATTACTTGAGGGACTAGGTTCGTTGGTCTTACTAGAAGGGGAGTCTTGAACATCCTCAACCTCTTCATTTTCTTCCATATTTATGGGAGGACGAGGTTCGTTATTCTTACGAGATGGCGAGCCTAGAACGTCCTTGGCCTCTTCACGTTCTTTCATATTAATGGAAGGGCGAGGCTCGTTGGTCTTACCAGATGAGGAGCTTGGAACGTCCTTGACATCTTCACCTTCTTTCATATTTATTTCAGGACGAGGTTCGTTAGTCTTAGGAGATGGAGAGCCCTGGACGTCCTTGACCTCTTCACGTTCTTTCATATTTATGGGATTGAGAGGTTCGCTAGTCTTATCAGATGCGGAACCCTTGACGTTCTTGACATCTGGATGTTCTTTGGTATTTGTTGAAGGGCTAGGCTCGTTCGTCTTACTAGATGGTGCGCCCTTCACGTCCTTGACATCATTTTCGGTGGGTAGTTTACCCTTTAGCTCTTCATGCTTAATAGACTATAAAATATTTGTAATTATTAAGCTAAATATATACTTTAAAGTCTACAGACTTTTTCGTACTGAAGAGGATACATGACAACCGGCTCGCCCCGACTAACCACTATCAAGTAGGGGGATATTATCTTGGAAACCTTTCGCTTTGTCGGATCGTACACTTGATCGAGTATCCAAGAGTCTTCCATATTGTTCACGTCGACGCTGGGGTTCATGTGAATATTAATAATTAAATGCGGCTCGCAGGAACTATTTCCTCGATTTTTAGGGCACTTGATTAGGATTGCATTTATGTCTTCAGACATTTTCGATTCGGGGTTAATTTTGGCTAAAGCAATCAGATTGTTTTTGAGAAGTCCATAAATTACAACAAGAACTATTAGCTTTTTCATTTTAGGTGCATTATTACTTATTTTTACCTATTCAATTTATTATTAAAATTATTTAAAAGGCTTACTTGATTTCTGGTTTCAAATTAAACAAGAAAGGTGCTCGTTTTTAAAACTATTTATTCTCTTTCTTCTAGATTTGGTAAACAGTTTCAAGGCTCGGGGTTCAAACATAAACCAACAGTTATTAACAGTATATTTATTAAAAATATACATTTCACAATTTTAAATAAAATCAATACTATGGTAAGTCCCTAAGGCTACTATATATTCAACTGATGATTCAGATCATTAAGAAGGTAAGTGAGTATTTAGTCTCGAGGGTGACAGACACATTTAAAGCACATTGCAAGTTTTCTGTACATTGATCATGGATCCCGATGGACACTTGAATACTTCAGTCGCACTCCCGCCTTGGGCAACGAGCCAACCCAATCTGAAATGGGATTAAAGATTAAATTAAGCTCTTATTAATATGGAAATAAAGCTTACATATTATCAAACTCGGGAGCATTGGTGTCAATGCCCAAGTAATTCGATTCGGCGCAGAGTTCCTGAGCCGAAACTAAAAAGAAGATTTGTGTCGGCGTTAGATTGAGGCCAGGAAGTCGTGCCATTCCCTTAATGGGACCGGTTAGCGAAAGCATTGAGTGGTATGAGATCTGCATTCCTCCCGAATGTATCAGTATATCCATGCGGCTATAGTTCGAGAATATATTTACAGAATGGGGAACACAACGCATTGCCTTCTCGTCGAACGATTTGGTAATGGAACGCAGAATCTCTTTGGCAATGGAAACACCAACAGAGGCGTAATGCAAATATGGAGGCAATACAGCGTCGAAATACGGAATGAGGATGACAGATAATGGGACAACTGCAAATATTTACAAAGGTGTTATATAGTTTTTATATATTTTTAAAAAGTGTATACAGACCGATGGAGTGGCTAAGGGTGTCGTAGAATATGGTAGACACTATGGGGTAGGCCCAACTGCGAAGAGATTAAAATTTAAATTGAATCGAGTTTATAGCAACATTTAGCACTTACGCATCATGGGATCCCCCGCCATGCAAGTTTATATCCGTTGGAACCAGCTTGTTCTTCTTGTATATCTCCAGGATGTTTTGAAACCAGCACTCGGCAGTTATATCCAAAGTTTGGAGGGTTTTCATTAAGTCCGTGGTGTTGGCAAAGCCATCCCATGTCTGCGACTGGATCTTCAAAGCAGATAGCTTCACAAGGGCAGCTCCCTTCAGGGAAGGCGCTCTCTTGAGGTGTGCTTTCAACGATTTAAATATGATTTCCGCCTGAAAAAGATTTCAATTATTAATTTTCCACTTTTTTCAAGTGTTTAATATTATTTATACCCTTTTGGTTATATCCTTCAGGTCGTCGGATGAGTGCTGAGCAATATACAAGGCCGATGACAATTCGGGCAAAGCCCACATGGTGGAACGGGTGCATACCTCGGGACTGGGATGATCCCTGGGCAATATTTCCAAAGCGCTCAGCAACAGCAGCGAGTTGTGGGCCACTCGTGTGGGATACTTGGTAAGAAAATATTCTAAGGCCTTCAGGTAATCACTATTTCTGACAACGATGGGTCCACTCCAATTCGATGGTATTAACAGGGTCCAATTTAGCTGAAAACTTTTATTTTAAGATCTATAATTATATGTTTAGTAGTTTATACTCACAACTGGGTACAAGTCTTGTAGGCTGGAGACATTATATAAAACAGTACTGTCCCAGAAGCCTCGGCGCGAATGCTCCACTTGGAGCTGCAAAATTTAAAGCTTTGATGTTGAAAAGCTATGGATGATATCTTCTATAAAGTCACCTTGTTTAGGTCCTTAATAAATTCAAAAATGGTATCCTTCTCAGACACTCTTTGAGCATATGACACATAATATGGTAGAAAATTGTCGATTAAATCGGCCAATAGTTTCGGAAGTCCTTGTCGAATACGACTTGGTGGTGCTTTCGGGCTCATCCAACGAATTTTGCGCTAAATAAATATTTTATATTCAAAATAATACATTTCTGATGCCATAATCAACCATAAGTACCTCCAGAATAGTCGACGATGTACTGGGTCCACTTATTATAAGAAGAATGTGCGGTCTTCTTCCATAGCTTAGATCGTAATACAAGTCCACCAAGGGGCTGGGACCCAGATCATAAATTTTAGCTATCAAAGGTGCTATGCTGGAGGGTCCCACTGAGCCAACAGGTATATATCCGCCCAAAGAATCCAATATGTGGTGCATAATAGTAGAGTTAGTTGTCTGCTGCAAGCAGCTTTCGAACAAATTGTGCAATATATTAAAGCTGCCGTTCATAATCTTGTTTTGGAAAAGATCTGCAAGCAAGGAGGTTTTAAGATATGTTTTTTTCAAGAAACAAGAGGATATGCAAAACCTACACAGCATTTGTGAGTCGACACTTTTCTGCGAGTTTCCCATTTCGATGAGGTTCGTTATGTTTTTATTTCGGGTATTGCGCCAACAGCTGAACTTCTTGAACTCGGTGCACGGGTCCTTGTTCCAATTGAGTCTGGCCTGGATGCTGGAGGCCACTGCTTCGCAAATGGGATCCGTGCATTCTGGCGGTGCTGAGGCGGCGGGCGAGCACCGGTCCCCCTCCATATAACAATCCCTGGGCAGAGGAGACGGTGCTGTGCTTATCAAAAATAATATGGGCGATGCCACTAGCAATGTGGTCACCAGCAGGGTGGCCGATGTGATGGCCATTTTGTGCACCGCCGCGGAGGTTCGCAACCATATGCAGGGGGCACAGCATATCCAGCCAATAATACTATTCTGTAAGTTATTGATTTTTGGGATTATTTAAGATATATTTTCTATATTCTATCATCTTGTCTATGGGAAAAGTTTATGAATATTTTCCCTTAACCTTCTTTTTAAAATAATAATAAGTAAAATAAATACTTTACTTCCTTTCCCTGTCTAAAATAAGTTTTGAAGTTGTATTAATATACAATATAACAGTTTAGTTCTAATAATATTTTATCTGTACATTTTAGAGGTAAACCTTAATAAAAGGTCAAAGGTGAAATGGCTTTTGTGTAAGAAAGTTAAGCTCCATCCCATCACAACTCACCTTATTATATCGCGTATTAAAGTTCTCAATATTCGAACTGTCAATCATTTCAATCTCATCGGACTTGCCCATCTGCTTGGACCCCACGGGCGTCTTAAAGGACAGCTGCTTCTGGAGCAGGGAGGCACTACTCCCGCCGGATGGATTCGCCGTCGTAATAAGATTTCGGCCATGACCGTTGTTGCCCAAGCCGGCAACGCCATTCTTTCGGAATACATTACGAGCACTCGAATCAGCTGTCATTGTTTGGATTTGTTTCTGAATATTGAATTTCCTGCTACGGACACACTCATGTATTCAAATGTATTCACACGCGTCTTTGTATTTCTGCGGCGCCAGTGGGGGGTTTCCTGATGGGTGTTGTTGTTGCTGCAGGAGAAAAGGCGAAAACATATATTTATTTATTTTGCTGCGAGAATTAATCAATACCATTTGTTTGCTTACCGCACATTTGACTCCAGAGATCCTACTTGCTGAGCATCCGTTAAGGGACGTAATTCGAGTTAACAGACTTTGAGAGATTGGAGATTGGTTTTACTATTTTTAATAATTACTTTTTCCTATTATTTTTGCCATTACAATTGGCTAAGAAGTTGCTGGTTTTCTGCCAAAAAAGGAAATGATGACCACTGGCAACACTCAATGATTATTCTCTCGAAAGCTCCAGCCCGAAAGCTGTTCCTGGAAAAGCTTTTCCTATACGCACGTAGCCATGTTCGACACGTTGCCCATATTTAAATATTTTGGCTTAATGTACCTCCCGAATGGGCGGGTAATGGCTCTCTTAGCTCCCAGAGCTATATCTGTAATGTTTTACTCACACAAACAAAGTCTTTGAATGGCTTTGGGTAGAATGTTGGGGTTTTAGAAGTAGAGCAATAACAAAACCTATACATCGTCGACTGCAAGGGCTTACAAAAACCAAATATACACACAATAATATTAAACAAATAACAAATTAAGTTGTTTGAATAAAATTCAACAAAATAAACTTTCGTTTTATTTAATAATATTTATCGAAAAAAATAAATAATAAAATAAAATAAAAGACAAGGCTAACTCCTTAAGAAACCCACTCAAAACCCCCCAAACAATTGAGTTTAGAGTCAATGGTCTCGGTGTTGTTATTTTGTGCATTTCTCGTTTATTTTCGAAGTATCGGTTTCATATATCTTTGGCGTAGAAAGTATTATATTTTTAAAGCTATGAGTTGTGTTTGTAGGCAGAAAAAGTTGACCTTTTTTGTTTAATATAAAAGCTATTTCCATTTAGTTTAATTTTGTATAAAGCAGTTCAAAAACTACATTTTTAAGTAATCGTTGTTTTCGATAACAGTTTTTTATTTGTGTTTAAGATTTAAGCCTCTGCCTTAATGCGAAAATTTGAATACAAAAATAATTTGACTTACTACCAAGTATGACTGACTGGACAAAAGCTTCCACGATTTAGCTATATAATTTTTGAGTGAGTCTCGTTTGTGTTCGCGGACCTCCTACAGAAATATCCTCTCCTTGTCGCAGCTCTTGAAGTATCCATCGTATTTGCTGAGTTCCCTGGCCGTGCCAGAGGTTGTCACCATTGCCGGGAGAGCTCTCAAAAAGCCATGCAGGCCGGAAGGAATCGGGGGAGTAGGTGGCACTGACAGTCCACATCGATTATACAGGAAGGGCATGATTCCGGTAACATTGGTGTGAAGGGTCAGCACTGCCTCCAAGTCTGACTCTTGGGCGTGCATTAGAAACTGATTGTAGGCACTGGATGGTATCATCCCGAAGTGATCGAACGAGTCCACATACGACTCCGTGTCCCGCTTGTAGTTCTCCAGGAAGTCGATCAGCAGCTTGGCCACCATCGCTGACCGGGCCTTGCTGGCCACCTTGAGGTTCTGCATATTGCGGAACACAACGGGCGGCTTCACGGCTCCTCCGAACTTGTTTAGAAACTTGAGGATAATCTTCTCGTGAATGTCCTTCGGATCCTCGGTCAGGCGACGTAGCACCGCCTCCAGAAACAGGCTGAATGTCTGCCGCGCTTGAAACTGGGTCAGTTCGGAGCCACTGGAAATCTTCTTGAGCATCACCTTGCGCAACCGCCGCCCCTCCTCCTCGCACTTGGCCACCGCCGCCTTCTTGACGAACGGAATCTCCGAATCGGTCTCCAGGGCCCTCTCATACTGCCAAATGCGGTTCTCCTCCGAGTTATCCTCTCGCTCATGCCGGCTTATGCCGGCGTCCAGGCAGTATAGATTCAGATGCAGCATCTGGTTGTAGTTGTGTTGCACGACCGGCGTTTGGAATGTCTGACTTTGCACCGTCGGCGTGGAAATTGGAATGCCTGTGCCGGAGTCCAGGAAGTTACCATAACGCTGCATTGTGTCGTCCGTGGGGAAAATGCGTACGAATCCGCCGCGGCGGGAATACTGCTGGCGAGTATGGCGTAGAATGCGCTGTTCTTCGCCGGAGAGTTGAACCTGAACACTGGCGGCTGCTGCTCCCTTCTTCTTCGACTTCTTTGTCTTCTGCGCGATGGCCACGCCGGCATATGTGGCCTGCCTTTGCCAGCTGGAACTGCGCTGGAATCGCGACCACTTCTGCGGGTCGTAGTGAGATCTCATTTCTGGACTAAAGGCCGGAATGCCCACGCAGGTGAGGAGATCGGCCATCAGGCATGACTTGACCTTCGTGTCCAACGGACTGTCCACGCCCATTGAGGGCGACAGATTGATTTCCAGGAGCCAGGGCTTCAGGGCGTTGTCTATTAATATATCGAATCCGTACAGCTCGAAGCAGTTGTTGCCGTTGGGAACGAACATCCGGCAGGCGGAAATCACGGACTGGGCACAGGCCAGGACAGCCTTTATAATCAAATCTTCTATATTCAGCATCAGTTGACGCGTATCACAACTCTGGAGTTTCAGGTGCCTTAAGAGGGCCGACAACGTCCACTTGTGGCCCACATCCTCGTCCTGGGCATCGGAGCTCCTTATATAGTCCGAATGGTACTTGTTAATGCTATAGTTGCAGAGGTGCATGCAGGGGTTCCACAAGTTGTCCGCATGCCGGTCGTACTTGACTGTGGCCAGCCGCACAATGCCCTCCTCGTAGAGGTAAATGATCAATGGATCGAAGGACGTCACTAACACGTATACACGTAAATCACACTTGTGGCCGTCGATGCACAGCGGGTCCACAATATACTTTGAGACTAGCACCTGTTCGTCCTGTGGAATTTGATCGGGCTGCAAGGCAAATAAATAAATATTATAGATCTATAAATTTACAGAGACTGTCTTTACACCCGGTAACCATAGGTATAAGTTAGTGCCAACCGAGAATGTATGCAACAGCCACAAGGAGAAATCTCGACCCTATAATGGGTACCGGGTATCTCACAGTCGGTCACACTCGACTTTTGCTTTCCTAATTGTTTTATTACCGAATTGACAATGAAAATTCCCCGTCCTCGGCTGGATGCTGCTGGCTTCACTATCCAGGGTCCGCGATGCTTGTTGTGCGCCACCACTAGATCCCGCGACTCTATGGGCAGAACAAAGGATTGGGGCACAATATCGAAATGTTTCATCCCCCGCAGATGCTGCATGCGCTCGATGTTCTTGTAGAGCCGGTCCTTCCGAGTAAGCTCGTAGGATCTGCAATATATTGAAATAAAGTTAATAAATAACCAAGACTAGCTCGCATTTACGGTCACCTTGGAAAGTGGTTAACCCTCTGATACGGCGCCAGGTTCCTCACGATGTCTAGTTTCATGTGGACGCCAGTCCACAGCAAGTTAAAGTTATTTTCACCCTGCGCTTCTGTAAGGCCATGAACATTGAAGAGCTTTCTCAGCAACTTGGTTTCCGTTTGGTGGAATTTGTACGTAATTTTGAGCTTAAAAGCAGGCATGTTGACTCCACACTCAACCTCATCCTCGCTGGTCGCCTCCGGATCTTCCTCGCTCGCCTCGGCAGTATTCGCACCTGGTTTGGCAGGTCCCAGGGAATCGTATCCACTTTCCTTCGACATCTCGTCCTCAGCTAATGCTATATTTATGGTATTCTTGGTAGTCTTAAGTACTCGCGATTTGCTTTCAATACTGCGTGAGGAAGGCTCGGCTTCACCTTCGCTGGAAATGGACGTATCACTCGAGGAGTATCGGTTAAGCATCTTCTTAAAGGGACTAGAAAACTTTAATTTATCCGATTTATCACAATTTTGTGGTTCCTTTAATAAATAAATCTTTTGCTGCGCGGAGCCGCCGCATAGAGCTTCGGTGCTACAGGCTGGCGAAGACGTTTCCTCTTTTTGGCATAAAACGTCATCTTCCCTGTCCTTGGACTCGAGCAGCGCCTGGGCAGAGGACTTCTCGGACAGGGTCTTGCGGGTCTTCGGATTGAGAATGTTCGTTCTGAAAACCAGAACTGCTTCCCGGGAGCCCAGCTTTCCACTAGTAATCCAATCATCTTGCTTTTGATTTTCTGAATTGGCTCTAAGGCACCATACACCGAAACAAATAAAGTATTATTTTTAAAAGAAAACAGAACACAGGCTTAAAATATGAAACATTTATTTTGTGCCACTTTCAAAGCTTTATAAATGAAGAAAACATTGTATGAATATTAACATTATGATATTTTATGGCTTGAAGCTACAGAATAGATGTTTCGTTGTAAAAATACTCAACTTACGAAGAACTTGTGATTGATTCACACAAGGAAGAAGGCATAACGACTTCTGAAAATGCGAAATAAATATATAAATAATTGTTGGTCAGGCTGAATTCTTTGGTTAACTAAACCTAATATGGTAAATCTGATCAGTGGCGTAGGTTTAGTACTTTCTAAGGGGAAGAAGGGGTTTCTTTAAGTCTCTCAGGATATTACGAAAATAACCCATTTCCCTACGCCACTTACGCTGATAATGCATTAAATTTAAGGGGAAAGTGCTGTAAATATTGTGCCATTGCGAAAATGGATTGAAAAAGTCACTACATCGATTAATCATTCCTTAACCAGTTTTAGTTATGTGAGCAGAGATTTAATTGAAATCGAATTTATACAGGATACTGGGTGTGTTTTATTCCGCAGCTTAGCAACTATTGAAACCACCGGAAATTGCAATCAGTTTAGGCCAGTTTATTAAGGATCACGAAATGAATAACTTAAAACGAACTACATTTGATTTGATTCGTACCTTTTTCTACACTAGAGAACACCCCATCCTAAAAGGTGCCGCCGTCAGTGAAGCAAGATGTAGGAGATTGATCTATAATAAATACAATATTTAGGAGCGAGAGATATTGGGTTTATTCTAGGCGTTCGTGGCGGCGATGTTGTGTTGTTCTCTAAGCTATTTGCTTGTCTAAGAACTAACTGAGGGAATCGGGGAGGCCTGAGTACCTTAGAGTGTAATATTCATCCCCAATCTATATGCCGTTGTATGGTTTTTGTTTCATCGGTATTCTGTGTAGAGACATTTATTGAATCCATTTTATCCTTGGTAGTACAATTTATGGGATTACAATTGTGTCCATAGATAACAGCTGCAGTTCTGGTTCCAGCTTCGTTTAAAAACCACGTCCTTGGCTGTGACAGACATTCACAGATCTGTGTTCGTTAAAATCCTCCAAGCAATTGATGAGTAATCCACGTCTCAGTTTAAGCTTAAGGACTACAGAGCCTGTTTCCGCCAACACATACATATTGCACCAGCCTCAGTTTTTGCTTAAATTCCAATCGCTCAACTTTTTGCATTTGTTTCGAGTAGAACTTAAGCTTTGTTTTTTTTTTTAAAATGATTAAGGTTCTATGTTGTGCCACTGGAATCAGGCCTTCTTCTTATTAAAAATACAGTTTTATCTTAATTTAAAATTTCAATTACATTTATTTGTTGGTTATATATTTGTTAATATTATACTTTGATACTTTTAAAAAGGAAGCTTGCTTTTTCGATCCTAATTGTAAAAAGAATGTATTCTTAATTGGCAGGCGACTCGATCTAAGCATGGACTGGAAGCAGTGTATCTTTATTTCTGAATTTGAAATGACAGGACCAGACCAATGCATGATACAATTATATAAGGTAGTCTTATCAATTGAAAGCTCTCTAGATCCGCTCTCAGAGAGACGTGTTAGAAAGTAAAAGCACTCTACGTTTGGATTTGTCTTCTCTGACAGGCGAGGAATTATTTTCGGCCTTAAATAAATTGAGTTATTTAAAGAAAAGTTTTAATTTAATTAATTTTTCAGAATGACTTTTAACAAATATAAATTTAGATATTTGCAATTTAAACATGTACTATTATTATAGCATAATTTTTAAGAATTTTTATCTGGCCAAATAATACATGTTTTTGTTTTTGTATTTTTAATTTCTTATTTAAATTTTTAATTCTAAATTGTAAGCCAGGAGGGCAGCTTTCTTGATGAGACTACCTTACATGTAATATTTCTGTTTTCGGAGCAGTGTATCTTTATTTCTGAATTTGAAATGGCAGGACCAATTGATCATAGGTTTAATTTTTAGTTTTCAAGGTAAGGAAATGTTAAATTTGACATCTCACTCAATTACCATCATAAAATGGCTGTATAATTTCGGTAAAAATCACATTCCTATATCTATAAGCTCCCACAGGGACTATCTGGTTAAGTATGCCTAGTTTCGTTGTTTTTCAAGCTATTACTTTCACTGAAAAATCTTAAATATACCAAAAATACATTGTAACAAAAAAAAAACAGATATTTTAATAGAATAATGAAGGTATGTATATTTTGATCTACGAACTAGGTATGCATGTTTGATAACATCTGAATGATTAGAAACAAATGTGAATTGAATTATGAAGTGTGTTTATTTACATTACATTGTTCAAATGTTGTACAGATCTTCAATGTATATGTAGATGAGATGGCAATGGTGTGATTACATCATGAATTAAGGGAAGATAACTTCATTGGGTGTTTGTTCATAACTCTAAGTGTTTTTTATGCTATTCATTATCATTTAGAAATTCCTCCGGCTAGTGTTGTTGTTGTTGTATGAAGGATTCAGATGGGTATTGAAGTTGAAAAGCGAAGAACTGCTTATGTTGTTGCGCAGAACGCTGCTGCTGGGATTCATCGCTGGTGTCCCAGTGCCGAACTGGCTGCTCTGATACGCCGAGGATGACACGCTGGATCCAAATCCACGATCAGCCGAGAACGCGCTTGGGGTGTTAGGTATGTTGTTAGTGTTTTGGTTATTAAAGCGAGCCACATTCGAAGAGTAGTTTTGACCAGTGTACATGCTGGTCGCATTGCTCGCATTGTTCGCGATATTTAAATTTCTAGCTGAGTGTTGTGTCAACAGGTTGTCATTGGTAATGGGGTTCGCAAGTAGGGGAGCCGCACGTACAGGGGCCGCCGAGTTGCCAGAGTAAGTGCTGGGGAAATTTCCCGGGTTTCTGGGGAGATGGTTTCCAGAGTTAGTGGGGAGATGACTTCCCGAATTGGTGGGAAGATGATTTCCCGAGTTGCTGGGGAGATGACTTCCAGAGTTGCTGGGGAGATGGATGCCAGGGTTAGTGGGCAGATTATTTCCCGAGTTGCTTGGGTCTACCACATCCTGGCGCTTCTTTTGCTCAATTAGGTTATAGACCTGAAGTATTTTCTGCAGTTCCTCGCGATTGATGGATGTCTTGCCCTGGGAGACCAACGACGAAGCCAACTTGGCCGCCAATTCAGTTTTATCCAACGGCTTTTCGACGTTTTGCTGAATTCTGTTCACAATCTGCGGCGTTTGCTTCTCGAATGGCAGTGAGGCGGTGTCCTTGGGACTGCTGTATTTGCTGGCCAATTGAAGCAATAGTTCTGTGTCACTAATGGCCTTCTTCAGAGCTCGCTCCTTGGTGGGATCATAGATCTGCGAAATCAGTAGGCCAGTAAACTTTTCCTTGGCCGTCTCCAAGATGGCGCAATTCTCTGATGTAAGGGTTAAAGTATGTATTTTCTCTGGATAAAGCTTCTGGACCTGCAGGGCCTTGGCCAGCATTTCGGTTATAAAAGGCCCCAAACTGCCAAGGTAATCCTCCAGGGCTGTCAAAAGGCGCAGGACGTGGATCACATTCGGAGGAGCCTCGTCATCGACCACCATCTTCTGGACCGGTTCTTTATGAGCCACTGGTTTGTTGTTCATTACAGGGGCCGAAACTGTCTCCGGAACATTGACATGATACTTCTTGTTGCTCAATTCGTGGTTAGTCATCGGTAAGCACAACCGCTCTCGGCATTTAATTTTGATATTCTCAATGTCCTGGTTATACAGCTCCTCGAGGCGAGCATTGAAGAAATGAATCCACTCGTTTTGAAAATTATACGAGCGGTGATTGACCCCCGAGAGGATGAGCTCGTCCTTGCGGCGCTTCCAAAACATTTGCCACTCGCTCTGATAGTTCGGATGCTGCTCCGGGTCGGACTTGTACGTCTCAAACGAGGTGTTCAGCTCACGAACCTTCATATCGACCATGTGCCGGTAGGCCTGCCATATGTCCCCATCGCGCAGCGGAGACACTGACCAGCGCTCGAAATTCCACTGCTTGTTCCTCATCGGGTTCGATGCCTGTCTCTTCCTTTGCTCCGGCGAAATGGAGCGGGGCCGCTTCGAGCCTCGGGACTTTTGGTTGTCACCCGAAGAGTGTCTAGTGTCTCGGAGGAAGTTCTCCACCATTCGTTTGTGCGTTTCATCGTCCACCGTATTCGAGACATTGGTCTGTGCGGGCATGTTCTGGTAGCCCATGTAATTCGAGACTGGAAGCTGCGGGGACTCGTAGGTGGGACAAATGTAGGGATTGGGGTTCTCCATGTTCATCACGGCCTGTATGTTGTTTCGAGCATTTTTTATCAGCTGATCCACCTCCAGCGAGTCCACGACATGCGTAAACGAAGGTCCCACCTTCTCCGAGGCATGCCAGCGATTAAAGGCCTTGGAGATCAGAGTCTGACGGTCTTTGGTGAAGAAGTGTTCGTAGCACTGAAAGGATGCCTTTCGGCCGTGATGCGTTTCAATGGCCATGGCAAGCTTGTCAAAAATGGGCATCATTATCTTGCAGACATCGCCCTCCGGCACATTGGACACAAACTGACGGTACTGACGCATCGCTGTCGGATAATGCTTGTCGAAGTACTTCAGACGGTGGTTGTAGCCCAGCAAATGGTTGTGCATCGCCTGCTCGGACGAAGTGATGTCGCACAGGCAACACAAGTAGCGGATATGTGGATCAGTCAGGCTCCTCACTATCTTCAAAACGTACTCAACCCCCACGAGCCCCATGATCTCGTCTTGATGCGACTTGGACTCAAAGGTGGCACCATCGCTTCTAGCTGGCTTGCTCGCTGCACCAGGAAAGGATGGTGTTACACGCGGAATCGTTGGTCCGCCAAAGGAAGGGGTTATTACCTTTTCAGCATTGGGACGAACGGGAGCCACGGCACTCTTGTCTGGCACTCTCTGTATGGGAACAATATTTCTTGGCCCTGCCTGGTTGGAGACAGGGGTTTTCAGAAGAGCTTGATTTTTCCTAGGACCTGCTTGACCTGCTTGATTGGGCATATTTTGTCTAGGACCTGCTTGACCTCCTTGATTGGGCATATTTTGTCTAGGACCTGCTTGATTGGGTATAGGTTGCCTGGAAGCTCCTTGATTCGGACCAGTTTGATTGGGTTTATTGTTCTTGGGACCGGCCAAGTTCTTATTACCCCCTGCTGATCCTGGCTGATCTTCTTCAATAACGATGACATCGTCGTTGCCGCCGTCTGACTGAGGCTCCGGAGTGGGACTGATCAGTTTTGCAAGCGGAACACAGGAAATCTTGGTGGCGAGTGGATTTTTAACTATGTTTGGTATATTCTTTGTATTCGATGACTGCCCATTCTGGCCTTGTTGTGCTTTTTGTTGACCCTGGTTCTTAGCTTGATCCTGTGGTGTTTTTTGTTGAGCCTGTGGCTTCTGCTGAGGCTGTGGCTTCTGTGGCTGAGACTGAGTTTGTGGCTTTTGTGGCTGAGACTGCGTTTGTGGCTTCTGTGGCTGAGGCTGTGGTTTTTGGGACTGAGGCTGCTGCTTCTGTGTCTGCGACTGAGGCTGTGTCTTCTGTGCCTGAGCCTGAGGCTTAGCCTGTGTCTGTGCTTTTTGCCCCGAATTATTCGGACCTACTGAATTCTTATTAGCGTTTGATGCACCCGCCAAGTTGGGCCCCTTTTTCATCCCCGGACTCTGAGCCGTCTTGTTCGCTTGGTTATTACCACCACCACCAGCCGCATTTGGGGTAGCATTCTTTTGTGCATTTCCACTGGCATTAGGGGTACTCTTCGGTGAGGGTTGAGCCTTAACGGCTGCATTTCCAGCTGCTGGCTTGGCCACGTTGTTATCATTCTTGTTTTGAACCTTATTATTGTTGGAAGCAATCGGATTTTTCAAAACGGAAGGAGAGTTGATTTTGTTGTTGGCGCCGGTGCCGGCCGCCGGCTTGGGAGCACCGTTTGGCTTAATTCTTATTTGCAATTGCGGAATACTGATCAGGAGTGCGTTGTGTTTCTTGCCACTGAGGTGGCTGAACAGGTTTTTGTCCCCGAATTGTACAACGTTGCAGGAGTTGCAATGGTACTTCCTGCCGTCCTCCTGGCGAAACACCATGCATCCCCACTTCTGCGACTGACTCTTGCGGAACTCGAATCTGAGCACCTCGTCCAATGATACTGTTGACAACATCTCAAGAAATTTTGTCCCATCTATGGGTTTATTGGGTGCAATGTTCTTGGTATCCATCTTGTGCTCGTGATACCTATAAACATTAATCAGTGTTCATGTGGCTCGCAGAAAACTAACACTTTCTGTTTCGGTTTGGTTATTCGTATCAACTGATACTAATTTGAGTTTTGATTTCAGCTATTGAGTGGCTATAAAATTGAAGGAAAAAAAGCTTTTATATAAAATTTATACAAGTAACAAGCCAAAATTACTCTTAAAAATATAATTCGGTTTTTTCTATTCATCTAAGACAATAATTATATATGTACTATATTTCTTAAGCTAACAGGAAACAAGAAAGCAGTTGTCGAAAATCGGATATGTAGGGTATGGACATTGCCAAGAATCACATCTGAAACCACCGAACTTTTCGTGGGATAGGAAATGTCTGGCGGTCCATAATGGCATTACATTGTATGTTGGCAAGAAATTCTATCAGAATTCCTACATATCACATGCACTAAATTTATGAAAATAAGAGCCCACTTAGCTCTAGTCCAGCCATTGTATTCGGTTTAAATACAACAAAGTCAGTATCAAAAGCAATTGGATAATAGAAGCATTGGACTGACTTTGCAAAGAGCGGGAGGTAGGGGGATCCAAATTGCCTAAATATAGGAATCTATGCGGGAGTATTAATAGAAGAACTCACAGCTCTGAAATCACTCAATACTATTGGTGTTAGTATCAACAGCAATTCAATCTAGCCGTATTCCATTCGGGAATATACATACATCTCGAGGAGTATAAGAGATGACTCCCTGCAAATCGAAAAATACTGAAAAGCACCCACATGATTATGCAAAAAAGAGTATTATCTCCTTTAGTACTTCCCAAAAAAGACGACTAAATTGGACAATGATAACTTTGCCAAAACCCTGGCCTATATATATTGCTGTCACAAAATTGACCATAAAATAGTCACTCTTTCTTGTTGTTTAACAATCAATACTTACAATAATTAAAGCTAATGTAGTTCTAAGTAATAAAAAATGTTAAGGATATGATAAAAAGGGAAGAAGAACCGACGATTCCAATTCAATGGATATCGCTATGATCTTAAGTGCGCATATTCCACTTCTAGAAACTTACGTTAATTCAATTTTTAATTTTGAAAAAGAAAATACAAGATCTTGTGCGCTTTGGCTTAATAGTCGCGACTTGATTCATGTGAATTGAATCAGCCGACTAAGAGCTTATGTCACTAAGATACTCCATCCCCTCCAATATAAAATCTAATATACAAATTAAGTATATATTTTTAACATCGATAAAATAGATTTCTGCCAATTTGTAGAGTTTCGCATCGATCGGACAGCGGATTTGAAGGTTTTTAATGAATACTTTACAGAGCACAACGCTTAAAAAAAAAACAAGTGAAATTATAGATAAAAATGCAGCTTTTAAATAGTAAAGCTAACATTCGAAAATAAATACACATCTCTTTAAAAGTCGTTTATGCACATAAAAAATGGTTCAATTATTATGATTGCTTTATCCAAAGCCATTTGAGATAATGAATCTTTCAAGATTTATTTCTGCAAATGTATGCAGATGCGTACAATATTTTAAAGGGGGGATTGCGAATGCCTTTAATTTAAAGCAGAGATCAGCACACATACGTTGACATTTTAAGATTACTTTAGTTTGGAAAAAACGCGAAAAAGGCTGCGTGAATCCAAAAAACCCAGCCGAAGAAGTATGCCAAAGCTAAAGCCGCTTAGCCCTAACCAGGTATATTGATAAAATGGCATATTTTCTCAATGTGAACGTAACATTTGTCGAATCAACAGGCCTTTACTTTACTTAAAGTCAGTTTTAGCCTTAGGCCAACCTTGAGAAAGTGTATGGATTTAATAATATCCCAGAAATTTATGTCACTACTTTTTGTGGATATTATACAAGAAATCCAGTAGAGGTGGATTTTTATTGAAAACTTAAATAACAAAGTTTAAGATCCTTTCGAAAACCTCTTCCCAAACTTCAAAAATCTTTTAATTGTTCGAAATTCGGTGCATGTTTGTCTTAAGAAGTATTTGTATTTATATTTAATCAAAATCACGAGGCATTCAAAATGTAACTTGATTTAATTAAGGTTTTATTTGTTTTCAATATTCAAAAAATATTTGAAGTAGAAACAAATTGCAGCTTCAAGAAAATCCAAACCGCCGACTCGCCGACATCGGCTTTCCAATAAATTGCTGACTTAGCATTGTGCCACAATTTTTTTTTTACAAAAATATACGGAATACAATCTTTTGAGGAGATCTCCTCTTACAGCTTGCAGCGTCTACTTTATGCGCATTTAAATCGAGTTCCCAATTTCAGATATCTATTGTTTTTTCTTCGTTTTGGATATACCAATAGGATATATTGTTGGGGATGTAAAAAGTTAGGCCTGCATTACTTGCGAGAAGGGGTGGCGACAACAACAACCCCCGAAACTCGGATAACAAAGTTAACATATGCAGGTAAGAACAAAACGAGGTCTACTATTGCCTATATGACCTGATTATAATGGAACAGTCGATTTGTATGCGACAAAAATCCAAAAAAGGAGTCAGCCAAAAACGACGTCAGGAAATGACATCATGATTTCGGATATGGTTTAAAAGCCTTTTATTCTTTTACATATTCCTCGACGGAAATGGTATTTGCCATTCCAATCGCAGTTCCCCGCGATTTCGGAGGTCAAGGCAATTCCTCAGCCGTGCAGGGAAGCGTAAAAAACCCGTAAACTTTGAGCAAAGCTCCCAAAAAAAGAAACATAAAACTGCATGTCGCCAGCGAGCGTGTTATTGATTTTTTTGTTTTTGCATGTGTCCCGGCCCGTGTTCATGTGAGAAAACCACTCGCAGGCACACGAGCGGGCACGCACTTAAATTAGCCTTATGAATAACTTACTCTATATCGGGGACTCGTACTATCTTATTTTAGACTCACCGGCGAAACGCAAACGCGACGGCCCCTTTACCAATTGCGATTACTAGAGGCTCGTGCTCGTGCACCCAATCAAATGGCCAGCCACTCCAAGATCCCAGTCCCTCCTTCTTCTCGTCGTCTCTCTTCGCTGCTACTCTGCTCCGCGGCTCCGTTTCCTCTCACGCATACGCAAAGGCGCAAACTTGCGCCGGATTCGCTTACAAAATTACAAGGAGAATTTGCGCTAACTTGAATTTGTTACTTGCATTTAGGCCGAAGAGGACAGAGAATTTCGATGGCAACGCATCAAAGAAACAGATGTCAGATTTTTGTTATGCAGTGTAGCCAGACGAGCAATTTTAGATACAAATCCCAAATACCAAAAATACCAGACTGTATAGGGGAAGTCCGCCTAAAAAATCCAGACTTGGGCCAAGTTTAAAAAATTGGTTAATATCGCATATAACATTGTTGACACTGGGAGAATCTGTAGGAATAATAATTAGCATCAGCAAACTAGCTACAAACAAATTCCTTTGGATTTTTTGAAATTACCATCAGGTATTAAAAATACCAACCTGCTCCATTTCTCACCGTTCCACTTCGCCGCCAACTCATCGATGCTAGTTTGACTTAAAAGCAACTTTAAAATTGAACGAACGCGGCATTTGATGAGGTAAGCGAAGCGCTTTTGAATAACTTCAATTAAACTTAATTCAAGTGTCTTTACAGATGGAAAACTACGGATTTGTTGAGGCCAGCGACTTCCGTTATTCACGCGGTTTCCACGGCAGCTCGTGGCATATTCGTGGAGCCATTCGTGAAGGCTTTCGCGGAGGACGCCCATATTTTCGCGGCAACTGGCGGGGCAGCGGAAATCTAAGAGTAGACGTTCATCATTGGGGAGCCGTCCAGCATCGAGCTCCCCAACGAGGAGGCTTTGGCGGAGGACGCCCATATTTACGCGGCAATTGGCGGGGCCGCGGAAATCTAAGAGTAGACGTTAATCATTGGGAAGCCGTCCAGCATCGAGCTCCCCAACGAGGAGGTTATCAACGCGAAGGTCCCCAACACGAAGATCATCAACGCAATCCAGGATATCATGCACCTGAGGGCGTCGCTGGACTTAACCGAAAACAAAGGCGACTTCTTGTCCATGTGCTAACAAGAGACGCTCCCGTTGAACAAAGGCCTTTACTGCAGCGTGCAGTCATGGATGTATTGCTGAAGCGCACGTCTAACCGGGCATCGGCCAATGACCAGCCCAACGAGGAGGAGCAGCCCCATGAGCAGGAGCAGCACCAAGAGCAGGCAAACGAGCAGCCCCAGGAGCTGGAGCCGGCCAATTGGGAATGACTTCTCCAAATTTTGAGTATAAACCAACTAATCATTTCAATACCATCATAAATCATACCATATTACTAATAAATATTACTTTTGCTGTGTATAATGTTTATCTTTTTCATCTTGGCGCCCATATATGGGTCGAATGCGACCTGTGTTCCCAGATTGGCTTTTTTCATGTAAAATCTGTTTTTTTTTAAAGCCGTTTTCTAGAATATAAAATTAGTACATTATTTTTTTCAAAAGAATGAAACAACTATTACTGATTCTCTCTGTTCGATATTAAGATTAAAGACAGCGTGAGAAAAGGGCAATAAGAAAAGACAATGAAAGCAGAACATTCAACACAGTTGAAAAACAGCAGACAAATTATTTCGAAAGTTGAAAAATGTTTCGCCAAAGGGCAAGGACTGCAAGGCCACATTTCAACAAACTGTCGAGGATGGCGATTGCAGCATTGTTCTCTGTAAACCCCTTACAGGACGAATGCTTCAAATCCGAATCCATTTACAATATTTGGGTAACTAATGCATTTCGTAGAGTCCGTTTTTTTTCGAAAGACTTGAATTTGCTCAGCCAATCAGATTCTTTGTTTACATTTCAAAAAACTAAAAAAATGTAGATAATTTTTGCAAAAATACCAAATAATCGGAAAAAAGTTGTGGTATTTTTGGCTTATCAATATGTCTGCAGCGTTGCCATACTTTTCGAGGACAAATTTTGGCATCTAGCGAGGTCTCGAACCCTCGCTTAAGGCCGTTCAGTGTGACCTGTTGCCGTGGAGAAGAAAATCTACACCTCTTGTTAGCGAATATCGTTCTTGTTCTTTCTTTCATTTCCGGCGAGGTGCGTAATTTGTGCTCCGCGTTTTTGCAAACTTGAACCGATTTTCGTTGCGACCGATCCCAGCCGGCCATGTGCGATTAGAGACGCGCACTCCCACCGAGAAAATAATCATAAATCAGCTTACTTGTCACCCGCAGACCATTCACAATATGGACAATTCAGGCAATAACCGCTACGAACTTTTGTTCATGGACGACGATGCCCCGCCACAGATTCCTGTCGCAGCCGTAGCCGCTGCGCCGCCCAAGAAGCCGGAGCCGTCGGCTCCCAAGGCGCCGAAGAGCAAGCCGGAGAAGGAGAATAAGCCCGTGGGTGCTGCTGCGGCCAAGAAGGCAAATAACGCCGTAACCAAGGGTGCCGGCAGCGGCAGTCCAGTAAAGGGAGGCAAGGCGGGTCCGCCTCCAAGGAACTCTGCCGCTCCTGCTGGCAACGGCGAGAGAAACTTCAACGCTAGGAACAACAACAATAATCAGCAGCAGCGCAGCTTTGGCGGCAACCGGGATGCCGGGGAGTTTGGCAACGAGCTGCCGCAGCGCCAGTTCAACAATCGTGATAACAGGGGACCACCACGCTTCCGCGCCGGCGAGAAATTCGGCAAGCGCGAGTTCGATCGCCAGTCGGGATCCGATAAAACCGGTAATTACACCCCACCCAAGACTCGCGATACGAGACCCTGGGCTCGTTCTTTGTTCGCTCGTGTTTACATTACTTGATTACTTACGTCTCTATTGCGTCAAATGGCTTTTTAAGCGTGCTCAAAGCACAACATTAACCTGCAATGGCGGCATGCCGCAAAATGTAGAAAAAAAGAGCACGTCGGACACTTGGTAACAAGATTACAAAATGCTTGCTACCGCACTCGTTTCACACGTGACTTTGCCAGTCTGCTAGTCCAGAAGATTCGAAAATAGAAATTCTATAAACTTAAAAATCATGATTTTTTTATAATCCATAATTTATTCATTAGTTTCAGTTGTTTTGTTTGTTTTTTAGCTTTTCATACAACATTCTCGTTAAATTTGAGTAGTTTTCTTAATCTCTCAAATATTTTTTTTAGTTTTAGTTTTAGTATTCTCAGAGAGAAACCTCCACCTGCAATGGTGATATGCTGCAAAGTAGAGAGAGAGCACAACACTTGGCAACAAGTTTACGATGCTTAAAATACAGTGCTAAGTTCTCCACGTGATTCTTGGCTCGGAAATACTTCAAAACAAATAGAGCCAAGGCGTACCAGGGTTACAAATTACTTTAAAATTTTAGTAATAAGATCAATCACATCCGTCTAGGTTGAGGTTTTTGTCCCTTTAATATTGTAAATTGAAATACTTTGAAACTCATTTTAACCCAATGACCCCTATACTGAACAATCTTCAATGTAAATCTACAAATCCCTGACTGATGCATTAATTTCTCGTGAGATTTGCAGCTTTCTAATAATAAGAGTTTTTGCTGCTCAAGTTTTTATGGCCGATTTATAAATATTTGATTAAATACGTTTCCAATATTATATTATATGATATTATACGTATTTACCATCAGTATTGAAGAGGTGTTTAATATATATATTGCTGTACTTGACTGTATCTTTGTTAAACTGCCTTTACAAGTTTTTCTTATCGCAAATTACGGTCGGGGGTAAAAGCTCTCAATAAGCAACTTTTTGTTAATAAATTCCTTTTTTTCCCCCCACTTATTCAGGCGTCAAGTCCATCGATAAGCGCGAAGGCGGCGGTGCCCACAACTGGGGATCTCCGAAGCAGGACATTGAGGATCAGAAGACCGGGGAATCGGCACCGCAGGCGGACAAAGAGGACTCGGCTAACGAAACGTCTGCTGATCCCGCTGCCGTTGTGGAGGAGGACGAGTCCAAGCAGATGACCCTCGACGAGTGGAAGGCTTTGAGGGACCAGCGTGCCAAGCCCAACTGGAACTTGCGCAAGGCTGGCGAAGGTGTCGAGAACCCCGAATGGAAAAAGATGGTCGTCTTGAGCAAGAAGAAGGAGAGCAACAGCGAGGATGAGTTGGAGTACGATCCGTCGCTGTACCCGCAGCGCGTTGGTCGCCTTCAGCGCATCGTCGACATCCAGTTCAACTTCAATGATGGACGCAAGGCCGGTGGCTTCCGCAAGGGACCGCGCCCTGGAGCTGGTCCTCGTGGTGAGGGCTTCCGCAACGACGGACCTCGCGAAGGAGGTTATCGCAACGACGGACCGCGCGAAGGAGGTTATCGCAACGACGGACCCCGTGAAGGAGGTTATCGCAACGATGGACCCCGCGAGGGAGGTTACCGCAACGATGGTCCTCGCGGTGGCGGCCAGCGCTTCAACTCGGGAGCTAGCAACGGTTATGACAGGCAGGACAACAACAACAAAATCGGAGAGAAACGCCGCTCGGGCCAGAAGCCGCTGAAGGTCGACGATGAAGCTCAGTTCCCCACTCTGTCCTAGGAAGGGGGAGGAAGAAGAATAAGGTTTAACATTTTCACGTATTACATAATTAGTAAGCAGCTCCGGTTAACGAATAACCTTTAGATTTTCGGGCGTAATCTATGAAGCTTGACGACCGATGAACGAAATAAAAAAAACCAACAACAAAAACAAATCAGCAGCCACGCTTAATTCATATTCCTTAGTTTTAAACAAACAAACAATTTTTTGAATTATTTCACCCTCATTTATGCATTTAAAATAACTATTAAAAATAGTTGAAATGTTGAAATAAATTTTTACTTCATTTAAAAACCAAACAACAACATTTGGTATTTATTTTAAATGTATATTTATCAGTCCTAAAATATCATCCGCCGCCATCCTTAAGTTTTTGGATGAAAGCGCCCAGCTCCTGGGCAGAGTATGATTTCTTTCGTATCTTTTTCGGGTGCTGCGGTTCCAACGACAAAGACGACGGCTCGAGATTGGTCTGGAAATAGATTTAAATATTTATAGAATGCAAATGGATGGGGAGCGAATACTTACAAAGTGTCTGTATTCCGGGGATATGGACTCTAGCTGTAGGATGCGGTCCTCCACGTTTTTGATTCGGCTAAAAATGCTTTCTTCGCTGTTAGTGGTCGCTAGGCCCATGTATAATTCAATTGCTTGTAAACGTGAATTATGCAGCGACTTTTTCATTTCAGTGGATGGGTCAGTTCCGAAGTCACGCGATCCCATTAGTTTGTTCAGCTCGAGCTCGTAGTTGGGTCGGAACGCCATTTGCTGAGGTCCAGAGCGATTGTTGACACGCCGAACTGTGGTAAATTGTTTGAACAATTGATTATACACTGATTATATATAATTGTAATAGAAGCTTTCGCCCACCTTTTAAATGACAATTTGACTGTTCCTGCTTTATTATGGAGCTCTGCGTCCGAGCGCAGGAATCGCTTAGGTCTTTATCTGTATCCAAAGCCGGTGCCTTGAAGTCAATTACGTTTTGTGAGTTTATTTCGGCCCGTTTCATGTTGACAAAACACTCTACGCGCTTGGCTAGCTCGGCATCATTAACTCTAATTTGCACAAGCTTTTGTGGAGGAACGTCGTCATGTGACTCCTCGACCTTGCAGGGACAAGCTAGGTAGTTGAAATTACTTACTGACTTTTCTGAAAGTAACGAGCATACACACAGGGGGAGAACATAAATAATCATTGCTAGCTAATTGTATTTGTTTTAAGAATGTGTGTAGGTACAAATAATAAAGGAATACATATCATGGTAGCTAATTACTGGTTCTTACTGGGCCTGAATGACTCCTTGTTCTCCTTCCACTCGCTGTTGTGATCGCCCTCGTAGATCTCCTTCTTCCAGATGGGCACCCGGGTTTTTAGCTGATCGATGGCAAACGAGACGGACTCCAGGGCATCGGATCGGTGTGGGGATGAAGCGGCTATGACTACACTGGCCTCGCAAACGGGTACAGTCCCTAAACGGTGATATACAACTATGTGCCTTAGCTCTGGCCACTTGGAGCGGAGATCCGAGCATATTTTGTTCATCTCCTTAAGGGCCATGTTATCGTAGGCCTCGTACGCCAATGACACCACCTGATAATGTTCAAAGTGTAAGCATTAATCAAAGGCCCTGATTGATACCCAGACGAGATAGGAATCCCACCTTTTTGCCCTGGAAGTTATCGCGGGTGGTACCCACAAAAACCGATGAGGCACCGCAGCCCTCGTCAGCTAGCAATTGGTGGATGTGGGCGATGTCAATGGGGTCCTCCACCAGTTTAACGTGATCCATGGCGATATGGTTAGCCTCCACTCAGAGGCGGGATGATGGCCAGCTCGTCTCCCTCCTTAAAGTGGATCTTATCGCTCAGATTCTCAATATACGTTTCGTTGTGGGCCAAAATCAAGTTGTCCCGGATGGAGGTGAGGTCAAATCTAGCCACTAGTTGCTCCAGCAGTTCCGATGCCACTATCTGGGCGGGCACATCCACTTCCGATCGGGGAGTTTGCGCTAGCTCGCGGGACTTGGCAAAAAACAGCACGTGTACGTTGACAACAGGTCCATCAGCAGACATAATCTTGTGAAATAATTCCGTTTTCCTTTCGAGAGTTGCGGTGATAATGGATAACGCACCGCGACCTGAACATATGGCAATAGAGGCATGGTGACCGTTTATGGTATTTTAAATACTTTATGGTATTTTCTGAAGCCAAAGTCTGATGAAAAGTATTTAGTTGTTTTGTTATAAATTGGTATATTTAAAGAATTTCATGGTTGTTAGAATTAAATAACTAAATCTGTATGTTTTTATATAAATAGATTAAATGTTTAAGATATTTAAAATAATATATAACCACCTACAATCCATTGCTATGAATTTCTCTAATGGTATTTCGAAATTGTAGCTTTTGGTATTTACTCTTGTGCCGGAAAGTATTTTTTGTCGTTATCTGTGCGGTCACGCTAATTTGTTTTGCTGTGCGAAGAATACAATTTGTTTTCATTTATTCTTGTTCTAGTTAAATTTATTTACTTGTCTATCATAGATAGCAAGTTTGTTAACACTTAATTATAAAATATATTGTTAACTTAAGACTGTTACTGCCGTTGCCCGTGTTGACATCGTCAACCACCGCGCTAGAGCCATGAAGACACGTTTCAATACCTTTGATATAATCTGCGGAGTCGCCGAACTGCAAAAGTACGTGGTGAAATACCTTGTCTATAGGTTACCGGCGATAATATAAAAGTATTGTTCCCATTGCAGGCTGGTCGGCTGGCGTGTGAATCAGATCTATGACGTGGATAACAAGACGTACCTGTTCCGGATGCAGGGAACCGGAGCTGTGGAGAAGGTCACGCTGCTAATTGAGTCCGGCACCAGATTCCACACCACCCGCTTCGAATGGCCCAAGAATATGGCACCTTCGGGGTTCAGCATGAAGCTGCGAAAGCACCTGAAGAACAAGCGCTTGGAGAAGATCCAGCAGTTGGGCGGCGATCGTATTGTGGACTTCCAGTTCGGCACTGGCGATGCCGCCTACCATGTTATACTGGAGCTCTACGATCGCGGCAATCTGATTTTGACCGACTACGAGCTGACCACGCTCTATATCCTGCGTCCGCATACGGAGGGCGAGAATCTGCGCTTTGCCATGCGTGAAAAATATCCCGTGGAACGGGCTAAGCAGGCCACTGAGGAACTGCAGCCGGATGCGGTTGCTGAACTGCTGGAAAACGCCAAGAACGGCGATTTATTGCGGCAGGTCCTAATGCCCAATTTGGACTGTGGTCCAGCGGTAATAGAGCATATTTTGGTGTCACATGACCTGGACAACCGTGTGATCGTCAAGGAAGTCGCTTCTGAGACACCTGGAGAGGAAGAGAAGTCAGAAAAGGCTGGCAAGAAACAAAAGAAGGGTCGAAATCAATCTAAAATAGAGCAAAAGCCATTTGATATGGTTAATGATCTGCCCATTCTGCAGCAGGCTGTAAAGGTTGGTAAACATCGGCCTTATCTTAACTTACATATCTTATCTTTATGCATTTTCCTTCACTTCTAGAGCGCTCAAGACCTCATGGTTGAGGGAAGCAGTGGAAAAACAAAGGGCTACATCATTCAAGTGAAAGAGGAGAAGCCAGCGGAAAATGGCAAGGTGGAATTCTTCTTCCGCAACATCGAGTTTCACCCGTACCTCTTCACCCAGTTTAAGAACTTTGAAAATGCTCAGTTCGAGTCCTTCATGGAAGCAGTTGATGAGTTCTACTCGACCCAGGAATCGCAGAAAATCGACATGAAAACCCTCCATCAGGAGCGTGAGGCTTTAAAGAAGCTGTCCAATGTCAAGAATGACCACGCCAAACGTCTGGAAGAGTTGACCAAGGTCCAGGATGTGGACAGAAAAAAGGCAGAGCTAATTACGTCCAATCAAAGTCTGGTGGATAATGCGATTCGAGCCGTTCAGTCTGCCATTGCCAGTCAATTGTCCTGGCCGGATATTCATGAGCTGGTGAAGGAGGCACAGGCTAATGGCGATGCCGTGGCCAGTTCCATTAAGCAGTTGAAGCTCGAGACGAATCACATATCACTGATGCTAAGCGATCCCTACGAGAACAATGAGGACGATGACGACCAGACACCAGAGGTGACGGTTGTGGACGTTGATCTGGCTTTGTCTGCTTGGGCCAATGCCCGTCGCTATTACGACATGAAGCGATCGGCAGCTCAGAAGGAAAAGAAAACGGTGGATGCCTCGCAAAAGGCGCTTAAGTCCGCTGAACGGAAAACGCAACAAACGCTCAAGGAAGTCCGAACTATATCGAACATTGTCAAGGCCCGTAAAGTGTTCTGGTTCGAAAAGTTTTATTGGTTTATTAGCTCTGAGAATTATTTGGTTATCGGAGGCCGAGATGCTCAGCAGAATGAGCTTATTGTTAAGAGGTACATGCGTCCAAAGGACATTTATGTGCATGCTGAAATTCAGGGCGCATCGAGTGTTATTATACAAAATCCAACCGGAGAAGATATACCGCCCAAAACTTTGCTAGAAGCCGGATCTATGGCTATTTCGTACAGTGTGGCTTGGGATGCCAAGGTGGTAACCAATTCCTACTGGGTGACCAGCGACCAAGTCAGCAAAACTGCGCCAACCGGAGAGTATTTGGCCACGGGTAGCTTTATGATTCGAGGCAAGAAGAACTTTCTGCCATCCTGCCACCTCACCATGGGCCTGAGTTTACTCTTCAAGCTGGAGGACAGTTTCATAGAGAGACATTTGGGCGAGCGCAAGGTGCGCACCCTAGATGATGATGCGAGCGAGCAGGATTTCAAGGAACCCGAGGTTACACATGATCTTCTGTCGGATGAAGAAGATTCTGAAGCAAATCCCATTGCTAGTGTATCCGAGCAATGCTCCAACGTTGACACTTCAGCTTTCCCGAATACGGAAGTGAAGATTGAACACGATACGGGTCGCATCACAGTGAGAGCCAACTCCTTGAATGGCGAGAACGACGAGAACGAAGACAAGGCGAATGTTATTGATAAATTGCTAAGCAGTAGCAAGCCTGCTGATGAGGAGACAACCATCATATTGGCTGGTCCAAGTCGTAAGAAGCAAGTTAGTGCCAAAAAGACAAAGGAAGACAAGGCACGAGCCGCTAAACAGGAAGCTGCCAAACAGGAAGCCGCTCCCCCTGTGGACACGGAACCCAAAAATCCCTCCCAGGTCAAGCGGGGTCAGAAGGGAAAGTTGAAGAAAATGAAGCAGAAGTACAAGGATCAGGATGATGAAGAGCGTGAAATTAGAATGATGATCCTTAAGTCTTCCGGCAAGGAAAAACCTCTGTCCAGCAGTGAAAAGGTAGTGGAAAAGACGACGGCGGTGTTTAAAGAGGATGCAACGAAGCCTGCCAAGAATTCTGCTCCCAAAAATCCCGTTGAGTTGGAGGATGCTGATGAAGTGCCCGCTGGCGGGGATGTGGATATACTGAACAGTCTGACTGGGCAGCCCCACGAGGGCGATGAGCTGCTCTTCGCCATCCCAGTGGTGGCTCCCTACCAGGCCTTGCAGAACTACAAGTAAGTTGGAACCCTCATTAATCCCAAATTCATATTTATAAATTATAATTTATATTTTTTAAGGTTCAAGGTAAAGCTCACTCCCGGAACCGGAAAAAGAGGAAAGGCTGCCAAGCTAGCACTCAATATCTTTGCCAAGGAAAAGAGCTGCAATGCTCGCGAGAAAGACTTGCTGAAAAGCATAAAGGAGGAGTCCCTGGCCAGGAATATACCAGGAAAGGTCAAGCTATCGGCTCCGCAGCTTCAAAAGTATCACAAATAAATCGCATGCTAAATGTTCATATTTATAGAAAGTGTTTTAAATACTTGAAAAACCAGAATACATAAAGAATTGTAATTATACAAGCTGATTAAATAAATGAAAACTGTGTGCAGAAGTGGCAAATTTGATTTTTTCGATTCTTATCAAATAGCGGTAAGGCGGGATATTGATTTTTGTAACGGTGGAATATCCCCCGATTAACGATAGACCGGTTGCTGGGCGAAATCTCAAGCAGGCAGCGATTTTGGGGCGCCTGCGCCGTGCGCGGAGTCCGAGTTTGCATGTGTTTGTTTACTTCGGTTGGCTGTGTTCAAAAGTGGTGTTGTATAAGTAGATATTTTGGTGCTAAGTCGCCTGTTTTGGCATTTTGTGTACTAAAAAGTTCGCGAACTCCTCGTCATCGTTCGATATATGTGGAATCGCTTCAGCAAAAAGTCCACCCGTTCGCCTTGCCCAACATCGGAATATGTGAAAATAAAGGCATACACATACGAGAAAGAAAGAAAGCAAACAAAGCCGAGGAGGAGGCCCACAGAAATCCCGCAGCAACCCAAAGACAATACCACGGAAAATGTATCTTTCGGGCGAAATCCGTGTAACAAATTTTTTCATCGCCACCAAACCGAGTGCGTGAGGCTCGTCCGCAGATATGTAGACACACTTGGCCAGCTTCGGAGTGCTTTCTTGCCAGATTCAGCCGTTCGAAGGCACTTTAATTGAGTTGGAGAGGCGGCGATGGCTCGGTGAAAAACTATGGCCTTCAAAGTCCCACCCAGTTAGAAGGATTCGTGTGTGTGTGTGTGTGCTTGTGTCCGTAAGTGTGTGTATGTGTGTATGCATACATATGAAAGCCTGTATTGATTAAGGACGGAGGACTCTTTTTTCTTTTTTTCTTGCCCCCGTGCCATGTGAAGAAAATTAACATATAATGTTGACGTGCCACCAATTATAAAATAAAAGTTATGCATCTGCTGACACACTTCCTCAGGCAGCATTTAAAGTTACAGTAACGCACATAAAAATATATTCATAAGTACAGATGTTCGTGTCGGTATGTGCGAGGATGAATGTATGTATGTTCATATGTATACCCCCTAATGTATCTGCTTTGAAATACTAAATCCATCAGATGAATTTTTTTAAGAGTTAAACTTAAAACAAAAATAAAAGGATATAACTGGAAAAATGTATTTCAAATTGCCTTTGCAGTGATATATGTACATATATCCTGATTTCAGTAGATGACTGAGATATTTTTGTATTGTGTTTATTTATGACCATTTATGGGCCATGTTCTAAAGTCTAAAACTTATTCTAATCACTTGAAATTAAACAGATGTATTGCAGACTTAAACTTGAATAGCTTGCTTAAATTAAAAACCATTTTTAAAATCAATTAATAAAAATATCCTAATAATAGTTTGTAAGTCTAAGTTCTAATTATATTGAACAACCCTTTATATTTCAGATAGGCCATTAAAAAACCAAAGTCTTCGATTATAATGGACTTTTGTGAACTTATCACAACTGCCAGATAAAATGGGGGCTCTCAACTTTGCTCAAATAAAAAACAAGGCGGTGATGACAGCAATTGAAATTATTTGTTAGTACTAAGTCCAACATGCACTTGTAAAATCGGTAAGTTAAAACAAAGAACATATAAATTTTCTTCAAACTCAAGATTAAATTTAAAGGGCTCATTTATAACTATTTTTTAGAAAACATTGTCGCTTTAGATTTAAAATCAATTTAAAGGATGCACTAAAGTATGCAACAAATAATTTGGGTCCCAATTTCATAGTAAATTTCTCTATTTTTTAGGTGAAATTTCTTATAGCATACTTTTCGACAGCATTTGAATAGATTTCTATTCCTGAACGATTTCTGTGCCAGCCCTGCTCATGGTTCATGTCATAAACCTAATAAATTATTTTTTTTAATACGAGTTTTCAGAAGTTTATTATTTGTTATGAGTTTTTGATTAATTTTTAGAATCATAAATGAAAGATTGACAAAAAATTTAATACATTTTTAATTATCAATTTTGCCTAATTTTATTTTAAAAGAAAACTATAAAAATGGTATAAAAAAATGTGTTATTAAATTAGGTATTGAAATATCAAGTACAAACTTAATTTTTTCCCATTTTTAATAGTTTTTCTTCTTATTTTCAAGAACATGGAGCCAAATCATTATTACTGCCGGAGTGCTATGCAGCAGACGTCGACGTCGTCAATTCCACAGCATTCGTCGAACAAAATCAACTATGGGATGAATGCGGGGCAGCAGGAGTACGCGGCCTGCGGCTCCAGTCAATCGCAGTCGGTAGGATACACCTCCAAGGATCTGGTGCCGCGCAGCGGGAACAACAAATCGCTGGGCGGGAATGGGGGCATGGGGAGTCCCTATGCCGGATCGGTCTGCAGCAACAGTGGCCAATGCAGCAAGAGTACTGCCAACGCAGGGAACTATATCAACATAATGACAGTTCCGCTCGGAACTTTGCAGTATAACCGAAAGAAGCTAACTTCTCAGGACTATGAGTGAGTGGCATACAATTATTAATAATTGAGATATTAAACTAATTTGGGGAACCCTCTTCCAGATCGCATTTATATTACAACACAACGGATGTCAAGTGCCGCGATGATTACTATATAGCCAACAATGCCGCAGCAGCAGGAATGCCGCAGCACCAGGGACACCAACCGCAACAGCACATGCAACATCAGCAGCAGCAGCAGCAGCAGCAGCAACAACAACATCAACAACACCAGCAACATCAGCAACAACACCAGCAACATCAGCAACACCAGCTCCACCAGCAGCACCAGCAACACCAACAACACCAGCAGCAGCAGCAGCAGCACCAGGCCAACTTTCTCCACATCCAACAATCGCTCCAGCACAACCACCAGATGAGCCACCCAGAACCAATCCATCAGTTGCCGCAATTACAGGCCTCGCAGGTCGCCGATCCGCCAGATGCCTTCGACAACTGTGCGATCTTCCCCAGCGCCAGCGGCAGTGGTCGCGTGGCAGCCACTCAGACCCATCAGAATAGCTCCGGTGTGGTCACGTGCGACCAGCAGACGCCAGTATCTCTGGGCTCCATGCCCGTTCCCCCGATCATGTACACCGTTCACCGCGTGGTGACCACCGCCCAAATCCAGACGGCGGTGGGCAGCACCTTTGCCTCATCTGCCAGCGTCTCCAGTGTGGTCAGCACAGGACAGAACGAGGGCGATTGCTTGTCGCCGGCCCAGGTATCCTCTGCCATGGCCGCCTCCTCGAATGCTCCATGTCTCGGGGGACTCGGCGACATGGGCGCCAATATGATGAACAACGCAAGTGCACTTTGTCCCCTGTCAGATCTGAGAAGCCCTTCTGGTAAGAGTCCTTGGCTCTCTGCTCAGTTTCTTAAAAATAAATAAATATTTAACATATAAAATCCCTTCCTTGAATTAATTTCAGGCGTTTTAACCAACTCCTCTTTCATGCCTGGACACCACAAATGCAACAACGGCAACGATGCCCAATCCAACCCTGCAATCCAGAAGCGCGTTATGGCCACAAGCTCAACTTCCAATTTCGCAAATGCTGGCAAAGCTGCTTCCAACCTCACACGTGCTCTTCAAAATGTAATAAAACTATAAACCAAAGATGTAAAATCTTTATAAATAATGTCTTCCCTTTCTAGGTAATCCCCACTTGCGTGTATCTTATGTCCCGGGTGGCGGTTCACATGGAGATCGAGGGCACTTCCCAGTGTCCCTCGCAGGTCATGCTGGCCGCTGCTCTGGGTTGCGAGGAGCTGGGCATATCCAACAAGCTGCTGGCCCAGAGCGTCTTCGGCTTGTGGATGACAAGTGCTTTACTGGAAATGCAGCTGAAGGCCCATCACTGCCCCTATATAGTAAGGGTGGCGTGGCCTAATCTGCTCCAGAAGTTCAGCAATAGCAGTCCCAGTGATCGAAAGTTTGACGAGCCCATGATAGTGTTGAAGAGGAATGTTTTCTTCTCCAAAAGAGACGAAGAGAAGATTAAGTAAGGCCATCAATCCTGTTTAATATTTATAATTCTATAAAGATGCTCCTCTTAAAAAATAGTTATTAAATTACCTTTAAATATTTTCCAGGGATCATCGAATCTTAGAGCTTCTCTATGAGGAGGCCAGAAACAATGTCTTAACGGGTAGATATATTATGGAGCCAGTGCATTCGCTCATGTTGGGTGGCATACAGGCCCGCATCGAACTTGGGCCCTATAATTCGCATACCCACACAATAGGCTTTTTTCGGTAAGTTAAAAAATATATTAAGTTATGAGCACATATAATTTGTATACTTTTTCAACTTAAAGGGAAAACCAAGCTAGGTTCTTGCCACCACATGTTGCCAAGAGCTCGACCTGGTTGTGGCTGCCAATAAGCCAGAAGAATTCAGCGGAGGTCAAGCTCTTGGAGCAGTTTAAGCGGGTTCCCCAGACAGCTACTACTCGGAAATTGATGCGAAAATATCTGGAATTCTGCTGGGCACTTCCATTCTATGGGTAAGAAATCTAAATTAAATCTTAAATCAAAATATTGTCTTATTAAAATTGTTTTACAGAGCCGCCTACTTCCATGGACAAATAGAGCAGCCTGTTAGGGGTATAATGGCCTTGGTGAATCAAAAGGATATGGAGGTCCTAGTAGCAGTTAATGAAAAGGGAGTTTTTATCATAGATCCATATGAATGCGTAAGTAAACTTTATATTATATCATTCCCTTCAATAAATTGTATATTCACCTCTGTAGACTCTCTTGCTGGGCTTGCGATATGAGGACTTATCTTGGGATTACGCCAAGCCTAGTGCCAGTGATGATCCCGAATGCCTGACTTGTATATTTCTTCAGGTATGTGGAATTAACCCCTATAATAAACATAGTTATGATAGATACTATTTTCTTGCAGTTCGATGCTGTTGAGAACGGAATACAAGTCTCGAAACTAATGCAAATATTTTCCAAGCAAGCTGCCATGGTAGACGCACTTATATCACATTTTACGGATCAAATACGAAACAAAAAGCAGGAGGGGAATACTCAAGAACCTTTTCACGATGGTAAGTTCAAGGTGTTACATATTTCCCACATATTTTGCCTGAATAATTAGTTTATGAAAATTAAAATAAGACTTGGATATGTTAAAGTGGTGGAGTTTATGGAGTGATGACGATGCTACCAAAATATAAGTAAGCTGCTTCATTTCAAACCATCAGGGATACTTACTTTATTTATTGAAATTAACTTTATTTTAGTATAAGTGTTAATATTCCTACATTCCTCCTTTCAGAGCCAAATCCTATTCAGAATAATGGAAATGGAGTGTTATGCAATAAGCTGTCTCGATTGACTTTGGCCACCTTCGACGAGGAGGGAGGTCGTTGCATTGGGCAAATGGGATCATTATCTATAAGCTATTAACAATTGTTGCTAATGATAAACTAGACTTAAGCCAAAGGGGTGTTACATAAAAAGTTCGTGCATATATTCATGATTGTTGATAAATTCCCATAAAATATACTCACCAGCAAAGTTTTAGCAAATGGAATCTACATATTCACTCAGTTATCGACACGATCAAATCCACTAAATTTAATTGTTTTCTAATTTTATTCCAGTGATCTATAATCGAGTTTTAATTCTATAATTAATAAGTTTTACAAGTAATTATACTGTATTAGTTTTGCTTAAAATGACACAAGGGAGAGCCCCCTAAGGTCCACTTCCGTCTGACTTTTGTTAACTTGCTCAAAACCATGATAAAGCATTTAGAATTTTGTACGATTTCTCTTTTGTAATTGTTAATTTTAACTACACTCCCACACACACAATTGTTTGAGAACAATTGCTAACAATTAATGCAAGTATTTACCGAATGTCCCCCAACAGTTATCTGGTTTTATTTACCTTTAAGGTGTAAGGCATGTAGCATATAATAAGATAAACACAGATATATCGGTATGTGCATTTGACGTATGCGTTCAGAATTAGTTTAATAAGCCTTCGACTGAAACAAATTATGTACATAATAACAATAAAGTATATGTACAAACTGTAAGGGCAGACGGACTGCCAACATAGGTTATGTATATATTTAAATTTGTATGTATGTATAAATTGAGACTTAAAATAAATACCGTTTCCTCATATTTATACCGCAAGTATATAGAAGATTACAGAAATATTCAATTCTTGTGTTTCAACGGCACTACACTTGTGACTTGTAATATTTTTAATTATCAAGCGCAAAAAAGTTTATTTTGCCTTTATTTGTAATTTGTTTTAAATCCACAAAGCCTTAATAATAATATCCTCTGTACATGTTTAATTTTTGAGGAACAATAATAATGTATTATTTTACACCAAATGTTTTTAATTTTAAAGACAAATAACAATTGTTTAATAACATATAATATAATAGTTATAATATACGAACACGGAAATTAATCAATTCATGTAGGTGTAATCTAATAAATTATAGTTAATAGAAAATTTATTTAAATATGTGTAAATCAAACATAAATACTAAAGGCTACTTACTTTCTAAAATGTGTCTTTTAATAACACAATAAAAAAAGTATTAAAAAGTAACATGGGATTAATTTTATTCGAAAAAAAGAAACGGGAATGGGGTTTTTCTTTTATTAAACAAATAAAACGTGTGTTTTTGTTGAGGTTTTTGCTTTAACCGTACATTTGTGGGAGTGGGGAAACCCCCATGAATCTGAGAAGCGGTATTTATAATTTGACGATAGTTTCACGAAATATCGATAAAGTCACAAAACTTAAAATCGAATTTATCCTGGCGTGGTCCTGCTAACTTGACGTACTTCAGAGCGCCCATTCAAAAATATAAACAAATCAGTGCTTATCATTGTTATACTTTTATGTTATTAATTTTACAATTCTCGATATGTCGCCTTCAATGTCCTTGTGGCTACTTTAAGCCATTTTTCGCACTCAGCATTCCAATTTGTGGCGTTTTTCAACAACAGCGCACGTGCCCAAAAGACCTGTGTTCTCTGGCCAGGGAGGCAAAAAATATGTTTTCTAGGACAAATAGGTTTAGTAATAAGCAGAGTAACCAAATCATTATACATTTTTAAAGGTTTAATAACCTTTAGTAAATATTTAATTGAAAAAAAGGAAATCGATTAGATTGTCCCTAATTGCCCCGAGCGCGCATCTTGCCAAGACCGCTCTGTCTCCGAAACTATTAATTCGAATATTAATTGAACAATGTTTTAAATGTGTCAGAAATGCAATTAAAATAAAAAAACATATTAAGAGTATAATTTTCGTCCGGATCTGGAAACCAGTTTAAGAGATGGGCCTTAGTGAGCAACAGATTTTGGGCAAACGAATAACGAATTCAGAAAAACAGCTTAAAAAAATCGTATTTTAGGTAAGAGTAATATGTGTAGTAAAAGTTTAAAACAATGTTGATATATACGCTGTCTTATGGGAATGTGTTTACCAAATTTCGTAAGTCTAGTTCTTATATGTACAAACAGATCTCAAGGTGGAAATGGTAATGATGATCGAAAATATGTTAGAACAGTATATACTTCTGAAATCAGAAATGCCTCCATCTAGAGATTTAGGTATGAATATTAAAAAAAATAATGTTTGTTCATTAGGCGATCTATATTTGTTATTTGTAGGTGAAGCTAAGTCGAGGTCTAACGCTAATGTTGGGAGTTGTTCGTAAAGCAAAGTTCACTGATGATGATCGAAGTGGTGTCGATCGAAACATGTCTGGACAACCCGCTGTACATCAAGAACTGTGTGTAATCTTGGCATATAATCGAGTCTTGACTTACGTATAAGAAATTAAGCCTGTTAGACCTCAAGTTAGCTTCACCTTCAAATTAAAAATAGTATTTAAACATTTTGAGGCATGGACATTTAGCAATTTCACTCTCTGATTAAAAATATTATTTACCAATACAGAATCTATAGCAAAGTCGTTCCTTTGAAATTGTATATTGATGAAAAATAAAGCATAATAGCTTTGTCTTTAAAATAAATCAAATAAAGCAAACTTTGGGAAGACGAAGTTTTTGTATCTTTTCTTTTTGCAAATTAGGCTGATCTTTTCGATAAGATATAGTCGTATAATTCAACGAGGAAGATATGCGAATTTGCCTTTGATATAATCGATTTGATTTTAAAATAGTAGACAAAAATTATGTGTCTTTACTTACAAATAAAAGTGTAAGTAAGAGTAACTTGGACCAATATAAAAACTTTACTTTATAGGTTCGAAAATCCTCCATCACTGTTAGTTGTAAATTTCAATTTAACAATTACAATACCCTTCAAGAGTACAAATATAAAACAATAAAGGTAAGGCTTTATAAAAATAAATGTAAATTGAATTGAAAATAAAAGCATATATTTGCAGGGTGAAAGGCGGACGGACCAGCTTCGAACTCTTACCAAAACAAATATTGACAGACGAGTAATAACGAAATTGGAGCAAATACGGAATACAAATAGTCCTAAGTGAAATTCTGTTATTGCAAAAATATTCGCGACCCAAAAGTGCAGCCGCAGCCGCAACCGCGTCCAAGACCAAGACCAAGAGTCCGAGTCCAAATCCAAATCCGAATCCAAATCCAAGTCATATCAGATTCGCTCACGCACATGCGAAAAGGTTGACCAAACACACACACTCTGGCACACTCGCGAGTGTTTATGGGAGGTAAATAACTGGTTTCTATATAAACACAGGCACACACTCACACACACTGGGGCACGTGCAGGAGAATGCCTACAACCCGGAGACAATTTGGAAATGTGCATCCACTCCACACTCACACACGCACTCACTCATACCTCGTCCCGTTCGCGAAGAGGGCCGCGAGCCCGCTCTCCACACCAGATGTCCTGTTAAGAGAGCGCCGCCCGCAGAGAGCGTCCTGGAAGAGAGCAGGCGCGTCAGTCGCCGAGTAACAAGTGGTGGCGAGAGAGCCTGTCTATCACTGGATTGGCTGCAAACGGGTTCGCGTCCGTCCAGCGTTCTCTTCGCCGCAGACGCGTCGGCTCATCTCGTGGATTCGGAAATTCGCTGTGGCGCGTCGCGGAATCGGACTCAGAATCACATCCTTCTGCGATTTCGAGGAGTGCACACCGGTGGTCGCATCCGCAACCGAATTCGCACCCGCATTCGCAATCGCAATCGCAATCGCACTCGCATCCGTAACCGTAACCGTAACCGCGCTCCGATCACCCACACAACTCGCCATGGATATCTCCGCCTACCAGCACATGAACATCCGGATGAGCACCCGCGGCAAGCGTCCGCTGCGGAACCTCACGCCCAACGACAAAGTGCGCGCCATCCAGCGCATCCACAACGGCGAGACAAAGGCCAGTGTTTCCCGCGACATCGGAGTGCCGGAGTCCACGTTGCGGGGCTGGTGCAAGAACGAGCAGAAGCTGCGCTTCATGTGCCGCCAGCTGGGACCGGATCACCTGGGCCTGGTGGACGCCCCGCCCGAGAAGCGGGCCAAGTTCGAGCTGCAGCTCCAGCTGCCGCCCAAGTTCGTGGGCCTGCCGCCCAACTACGAGGAGCTGGGCTTCGCATCGCTACCCTACTCCGCGGGAGACTACCCGGGACAGGGTGAGAGCCTGCTCGAGAAGCTGAGTCTGGTGGAGTTCGTGAAGAAGAACGGCCTGCATCCGGAGATGATGCAGCAGAGCAATGTCGGCGTGATGGACTACTCCAACAACATGCTGCATCAGCTGAACCTGCTGGCGCTGCTCAACTCCAAGCTGGCCCCTCCTCCGCAGGCAGTGGAAGTGACACCAGTGGAGGCACACGCCGCCCCGAAGGCAACGGAGGAGGAGAACAAGGTACTGTTGGCTGCGGAGGACTACGCCAAGAACGGCCAGCCCCTGCTGAGTGTGAAGAACTGGGCCAAGGATCCGGCCAAGCGAGCCAGCCAGCAGCAGGAGCAGGTCAACGATAAGAACAACAATGCCTTGGATGCCAATACCCAGGCTGTGCTGCAGACGGAGCAGGCCAAGACGCCCATCTTTCCGGATACCACGACCGTGCCAGTGCCCACTCTACTGCCAGCTCCCTTTCCGACTCCCGCGGATCTAGCGCCTGTGATAGCACCACCACCGCCGCCGCCCATGGGCGCCACCATCGGCTCCACCAGTGGCAGCAACCCCACTCCACCGGAGGGCGACAACCAGGGAGCCGCCCTGCTGGACTGGTGCAAGCTCTTCAACGCCAGCCTCAACTTCCTGGCCTTCGCGGCAGCCGCAGCCTCCATGCAGCCCGGCGGAGGTGGAGGTGTGCCCCTCTACAACCCGCATGCGGCGGTCACCACGAGCTCCTCGGAGCCCGACCTAGAGACATATCCCTTCAACGAGGCCCTGATGAAGCGCCTCAGCCCGCTGGCCCACAGCGAGGCCTCCAACGAAAGCTACTGTGACAGCGAGCCGGAGGACTTGTCGGTGAGGTCCTGCGCCTCCAAGGCCTCCAGCAGATCGCACACCCCGGACAAGAGCAGCGGGTCCAGCGATGCCGAGCAGTAGAGGCCCTAGTCTTGGCCCAGTTCGTAGTTCTTAGTCGTTAGGCCATAGTGTAAATACCTCCATTTTGATTGTTAATAGCCACCTTAGTATTCATGAACACGATTCATTTCGCAAGGCAAATACTATTTGCATTTATCAATTAACGCATTAATATCAACGCAACAGGTATTAATAGATCGGCGTACTATAGCTAGTATTAACTAGGGATATCGACTGTGTGGCAACTTGTTTGGAAACCAAATTCAATTCATCTACACTTATAATAACGAATACTAATTGTGTTAAGTAGCTTAATTATTTGGCACGTTCGCCAGCCATTCCAATCGATTTGTTTTCGTACTGCTGTAATCTCCGTAACTCTTAGTAAGCATATAAACTAATTAATAACGAAGCGAATAAATATTTATTAACAAACGAAAAATAAACTTTAAAGTGTCAATCTCTCAAAATCCGTAATTGCGTTTACTTATTTATCTGTCTCTCTTTATTTCAGCCATTTGGAATGGGATATGGGGCAAATTTGTGTACTAAACAAATAAAGATGTAACCCAACTCTTTTGGGAAGTAGATAAAACTTAATTCTACCTGGTACCAGTCAAAAAATTTATGAAATTATCAGCATAGAGGGGGCTCTTAAAATGTATACTAAGTTATTAATGTTTTCCAAAACAAGGATCAAAAATCAAAAAATCAAAATTTGTTTTTGAAAAGTGTAAGTTTTTTAACTAACATTTTTCAAACGCAAATTTATGACCTGTTTGGCTCACCTTTTGAAATCGTTTCAAATCTTACCGATTTCTAGGGCACTTCCTAATGATTTGTTTGTTATATAATTGGTTGAGAGCTGTAATAAATATCTTCCAAGCTTACTTTTAAATGCCCGTTTAAATGTTTTATATCACACCTATCTCTTATGAAAGTTTCGGTCAATAACAAAAAAGGCATATTAATATATTTATTTTTAAATTTATGTTGTACATATTCAGAATCACTGTAGCTTACACACATTTATATTTTGAAACTATTTTTGGGAATAATTATTTATTTAAGGTAAGGCATTCATTGATTATAAAGCAAACCAAATGAAAATGCAACAATTTAAATGTGTTTTTTCCCAATCCTTTGGTCGAATTGGTAATATTTTTAACATATATTCAGAAAGCTAATTTTAAAAGCGAAAATTTATCTAAAACATGCTTTTAAAATTAAAACTATGACATACCCGAATGAGTGTGATAATTTTCATTTCACAATGATATGAAGAAAGATATCTCACAGTTAAATAAATTATAAACAAAATCTTATACTTTATGAAGATAATGTTAAGAAAAAAAACTTAGTTAATAGAAAAAAAACATAAATGAAAATGGGAATTCCACAATTGCAATTGAAGCGTCTTGTTATATTATATTATATTTGTCATGTATATAAACCAATTCGAAAAATATTGAGAATTTTATAGTCATCTACACCGCATTTTAAGTGACTCAAAAAAGTGGCTAGACCTTAAGTTGGCATAACTTGGATCGGCATATGCAGAGATGACCACGACCATTGATACCGCCAGCCTGGATGGAGGTCAGCAGTCTGGCTTCGGGTCCTGGCATCAGGGCGATGCGTTAATGAGTTTCTCTTTCTTCTAAAAGCGTTTTCGGAGGCATCGGTCAAGCCGAACACGAAAAAAATGGCACCAGCAACCGCCAAGGCAGTGGCAGCGGCGGCAAAGGCAGTGGCAGCGGCAGCGGGAGCAGCAGCGGCATGAAGACGAATTATTGGTTCGCCTTTTGGAAAAATTAAATATCGCGTGTTGGTAATTTCCGCTTGGCTTCCCATTGCCGCTGCCATCGGCTGAAGTTGAGGCGAATTATTACGATGATTAGGCGACTGACAGTGCTCCCAGGCATCGGCATCGGGATCGGCATCCATGTCGACCATCCGGCCGGCCTGCCAGCCGTGATCCGCACTGTACGACGACGAGTATGCATGTTTTCGCATTTCGCATTTCGCATTCGCATTTCGTATTCGCACTCGCATTGCATGTGCTCGGCGCAGAGCAGAGCAGCGAAGTGCAGCGCTGCGATCGGTGGACATCTTCGTGGCATTCTGGTTCTGGGCGAGGATTAAATTACTTAAAACCGAACCAATCCCCCCCTGGGCATATCGACGGATCCGCTCCAGCCGCTGTCAATATTGTGTCGCCTCGTAACCCGCACGGTTGCAACCGATCGCGGTACTCTGGGACACACACAAGTGCCCGAAATAAGTGGGTATCCATCCACACTCAGGTTTCACTATAGTTTATATTGTTTCTCCTCTAGGTTAATTTAGTGTACAGCCTTTTATTTATATTTATTTACTTTATTTAAATGATGTTATAATAATATTAAGTGGCTTTTACAACAACAAACATTTTAAAATAAAATGAAGCCTTGAAAACTCGAATATAAAATAAAAAACATAGAATATAAGCATTTCATAAAAAGTATTTTAGTTCTAGTTACCTTGAAGTTAGGTTATTTTAAATATAGGTTTTCATACCTAATTAATGTTTTTCAACTCTCTTTCGATTTACGCGAGGAATTATTCCAAAAAACTGATAGGTGATGGAAAGATTTTACTTTTGAACTACCATTACAGGACAAAATCTTTCGAAAACTAAAATAAATAACTTTTATAGATTTTTTAAAGATAGAGAGATATGTTTAGATTTTTTAAGAATTTAATTCTTTGTGTAGTTCCTTGAAGATGCATTACTTATTACCCATTGGAATTTTATAGAACTAAATTTGCTCATATAAGTTTTATTTCATTTTCTGAAAGAATTCTTACATTGTTTATTTATATATAATTCCGATATAAGTTCAATGTACCTAAGTGCCCAAATTGAAGCACAGATTGACTGACATCCCTTAAACATATGACTGACAACGGCAGCAACGGCTACGCAATTACCCATCGAGATTAAAGGATAAAGCTGCCAATATCGGATACCACATCCGCACCAATGGCGGAGGAATTTGCGTGAGCTTAATGTGGATCCCATTCGACAACATTTTTGGAATAATCACAATATTCACAATATTCTTGTAAGGTAAAAATGAACAAAAATTATATTTTAACAGGCAGCACTGACTATATGTATATACATTTTTGATTCCCGCCTAAAGCCCATGGCAGGCTGAAGTCAATTTATTTGCTTTCTTATCCTCGCGTTTGAATAATTGGCTACCAAGTTACCTTTACGAGATCGAAGCGAACCTTCTGCATTTTGCGTGTTCAGCCGCTGTGGCATCCGCATCCTCGTCCTCATTCTCCTTCTCGTGCTCTAGCATGCCTCAATTACAATCAGATTAGTTGCATGTGAGCAGGAACCCTTTGATGGAAAACGATCGCGCAAGATTAAGTCGCGGAACCGAACGGAGGACCCACTATTCTTCGCCGGCCATCCGGCACGAATCTCAACGTCCAGCAGCGTGGATCAATGGAAATGAGAGGAGTCTGAATGGGGGAACCAACTTACTGTGCATTGCAAACCCATTAAAATTCAGGCGGTGCTTGAAGCTAGCTGGGTTTTTTTTGGGTCAACAGAAATAATATTTATAGATTCATTTATTCTTAAATAATATGACAAGAGTTGGCAAACTAATATAGAAAAAGGTTACATGACTCTGGAGGTTCTTCAACTTAATTATAATTTTTTGTAATTATAAAATAAGTGTGATTTATTAGTTTTCCACTTGTATACAATTTGTATAATTCTATCTAAATACTTACTATTAAAAATCCATTTGTAAACAATTGAATTGCTATTTATTCTATTATAATTACCTTATTAAATGGGACTTACTCTCCTGTAAATAAGTTGATTTCTCTGCGATATTACCTTTCTGTGTCCTTACTTTCACGTTTTGTATTAAAAAGTAGACTCTGCAGTTGAAATTACTTTTTTTCCTTCTGTCCCTGGCGATGTCCTAATATATATTCTACAATACCAACAAAGATCTGTGCACTTTTGTATAAAGTATATATATTGCGCTTCATAATTTCGGCTCGGGATGATGATGATGAGTACAACTTTTGATATAAATTGCAATTTATTGTGTCTTGTGGTGAAAAAAGTGTTCTTTTTTGTTTCAATAGTTTTTTTTTTGTTCTCTTTACTCTGTGCATTGTTTTCCTTTTGTCCTTGCGAACATCAAAGCTGAACCAGAGACTTTGTCATCAGCCTTCTCTCTTTGCTGTTGTGTTTAACTAACTCGTTCGCGTTCAAGCGATATTCTTAGGAAAATTCTAATTTAAAAGTCTGCGTAAGCAGCAGAATTTATTTTTTATTTTAATTTAAGAGTTCCTGTGAACTTATGTTTCTGTGAATTATGCCATCATTTTATGTAAAAACATATTAAACAAATTAGTTTTCCTTTTAAATTGAAATCAGATTAAATAACTACACAAATACACAACAAATTCGTGCTCTATTATTTTTCCCAGTTGAACTGTGAAATTCTAAAGAAGACAAAAGTTGTGTTTGCCTCGTTTGTTCATGGAATTATCATGATTAATACAATATTATGATGGCTACCTGAAGGATGTTGTAAAAGCAAAAGCGTTCACAGAAATGCCATTGCATTTACCACAGGAACTTATCTCGCAGCCACGATTTAAAAGAGCCGGAAGGATATTCATCCCTTTTGATTAGCGCGTGTAAGTCAGAAAGGCTGATGCCTTTGAGTCCTGCGGACCGATGTCATCCTGAGAAAGGACATCCTAATGAATATGTCATTGTGCGCGATAAAGTTTTCACTTTATTGTCAGAATTGTCTCGTTATTAACACGAGTCGAGCTGATCAAACGTGGAAAGTGCGGTGATAAGAGGCTTATGTAGGCTGCGGACCGAAGGGATTCCACAAGGCGAGCGAATTTTCTGTCATTCGCATTGTTTTCGAGGAACATCCAGGCAGCTACTTGATTTTTGAAAAATTCAAACCGGATTTTAGCCGAGGTGCTATTATATTGCACACATTCTGACACGCAAAGGGTTTCTTTTCTCGTCTTCCACCAGACGCAAAGCCTTGACCGCAAAAATAGCCTGAGCAAATGGTTTTAGCTTAGAGATTTTTTAAATAATTTTTCGAGGCTTTCAGAGTGTAAAAGTTGATCAAAAATAACAGTTTCGGGCTAGAATGTATTTTATTAAAAGAATTATAGTTATGGCCATTGAAATTCTTTGATTCTCTTTAAACTCAAAAGAGAGAACAATGAAATTATTTTGATTCATTAAAATACCAAGTAGATATTAACAGGATCTCCTCCTTTCCTCAACTCCAATTTTTAAGTAGAAATAGCAGCTTGGCTTCTCAAACAAGCTGACCCTGACCTTATTTATTTTTACGAACAATAAAATAAAAACTCGTATGCATATCTCATAAAATATTTAGTGTTTGGATATAAAAAGGCGGACTCTTTATTTAGCATTCAAATCATTGGAGAAAGCCTGGCCTGCTCGAGAGCATGGCCCGATTTGTTGTGTGTTTATGTAACCCTTATTCTTGTCTGTGGTAAGAGCGGAACTTATCACGGCGCCTCAATGGAAAAACTGGATTAAAGGTCGCCGGACCTCGAGCCCTGTCAACGTTCGTCCCATCGTCAATAAATCAGGCGCTCGAAAATTCCGTTACAGGACACGGGGCTCGTGAGAAAACGACGTATAAAATATCCCAAAGCGAAGCTGTTTTTATTTTTCATCCACACTGTCCGGTTAAATGACAGTCCAGGGTCCGAGAGCTGGTACACGAGGAATTTTCGGTTCCAATCAAAATACCGGTTGTCCTCGCATCCTTGCTTACAGCAATTTGCAATTGCGGGCCTTGTCTTGGGAACGGGTTCCCGTGAACGCCGGGATATCCGGATATGAATATTAAGCAGCCGTGCGGGTATTTAGCTAATCTTAACAAATGACTTGATGTCTTCGTCACCGCTGTTAACCGTGCAGGACATGCAAATAAAGTTTTAACGCAAAGGTATTTATCTGGCGGGTATTAGTGTCAAACTTTTCGGTTCGTAGCATTGACAAATCACCAAGAAAGAAGGAAATGGCAACCCGAATTTCCAGCGATTCCTGTTTGGAACCATTGGTACATTTTATTTTCAACTTGCTTATGCTGAATGAAAATATAAACAAAAACTTTAAAACTAAACCATCATTTGGTTGAACGGAATTTAATATCCTTTATAATTTAATTATTTTTAAAATATATTTATATATTTATGTATTTGAACAATACCAAAGGTTTTCATTAAGAAAATCGATACATAATGTTGGTAAAACTAAAATAACCTTTTAAAAAAAGATTTTTAAGGATACATTTTATAATAAATCTCGGATCTAGTTAATTATTTTCTTTATCTCTCTTGGAAGGTTAAGAAAATAATATAAATTAGTATATAATGTATCGGAATCCCTTGACTGAAAAATCCTCAGGTATCAAGCTTCGCTGCGTCCTCGAGGACTACTTCAAGGGTTAGTTTTCGGCACTGTCCATAGTAAAGTGGCAGCATCTAATGAGTTTTGGCACTTTTTAACGACCAACATTGTATTCCTCTATAGTCGTTATTATAATCACGGAGCACACAGCCAAGCAAACACCTCTCTATATATACTATATATATGGATAAGTATGTATCTCTGGAGTATGTGGCTTGACATGTAAATGCCTATGTGCCAGTGTGTGTCCGTATTTACGGTCTTATATGGCATACTAAATGTAAGCACTAAGCCTAGTCGAAGGAATGGAGGGGGTGTGGCGACGGTGGCGGCGGCGTAAAAAACAAACCCCTTCACTTGTTGTTAAACAAACTCTTGCGATTTCTATTTTTCATCGCCGGTCACTCTCACTCCCCCGCTCTTTGAGTAGTGCCGCAGATGGTTCTACACTTGAAGAAAAGTAAGCACCATACTTGAAAATATTGAAATAACAAAATAAATAGCTAGAAAGTTAATATTTGAAGGCTTGAACTTGGAGATTTGGGAGACTTTAAAGCACTTCACTGCCTTAATCCGTCAATAAGTTTGATTTTATAATACATACTTTTATTAAACTTAAAAATTGATGATCTTTTTATAAATATTTAGTATCATCATAATTGTTATTTAAGAAGAAATTTAAGAAACGGTTTTACATTAAAAACACATTTCTTTGTTGAAACTTAAGATCTAAAGGAAAAATAATTTAAACCTTTGGGTTTTTTTTTCTGGATCAAAAAAAGTCAAGATAATATCCCTTAAAAAAAAGTAATATGTTTAGAAATTTAATAAATAAATAATAACAACAATAAATGGTACAAAATAAATATTAAAAGACTTAAGAAAAGGTTCTAATGGGAATATCAATGCATATCAATAACTAAGACCCCAAACACATTAAACAATTTTTTTTGGTTCTGTGAAAATCTTTAGGAAACTGTATAAATTGTTTGAAAATTCACCGCGATTTCTATGGCAACCCTGCTTTAGTTAATTTTCTGTGCCTTTCTCCCTGTGTAGTCCGCCTCCAAAGTGGACAGAATTTAACGTTCCAGAGACTCGTTTAATAATTGCTCAGAGTGCGTGCGGTTTGGGCCGGGGGGTCGAAATGGGTCGAACATCGCCGTCGACCGTCAACCGTGTCGCTAGGCCTGTCGTACGGGACAGGCCCGTAACGGACTTAACCGGACCCAAAACCGGACAGGCCTGGACTCGGCTGGACAGGACCCTTTCCAGGACCTTCCCGGGACCTTGCCGGGCCACCGCCATCCCGGCCAGTCGAAATTTTGTGATAGATGCGGTTTTTCGGAGGCTGGGCGATGGGGCGCGAGGTGTTACACACACACACACTGGACAGAGGCTGAGGCGGACACAGATACAGATACAGGATGCGGATACAGATGTAGAGTGGACAGGACCTTTTGTAGCCTTAACCCCTAAGTGTCCAGAAAAGGGATGAAACGGCTGAAAAATGCTTACGCCGGGTTTCGAAAATGTTATTACGAATATATTATGCGCACATACATAACTAAACTTTTACTTTTGTACATATGTATGTAGGTATATATAGCTGGTGGATTTTATATATATATATTCAAAATTATATGTTACAGTGGCGCGCACATAGTTTTGTGTACATGTTGGTGGCGAGAGGTGGCATTATATATGTTCGTGCCCGGGCAGTGGTCAACAGATTTGTGATGGTTGGCACAGCCTACGAATGTCCTAAAATAAGGTTATTACGCAGGACACTAGAGGCCGGTGATAAAGGCGTGAGTCCATTTGCCCCGTCCCCCGGCTCCAGCCCCAAAAGGTCTTTGTTTAGTTACCTCCATATAGGCCAGTAGTGTTCCCGGCGAGAGAGTGCTCAGTGCAGAATTAAAAATTGACATACTTATGCGTTTTACAGCTTACACGTGGCGCTAAACGACGTCCGACGCCGACGCCAACGCCCGGCTGATGTGGATCTGAATATTCCGGCCATATCATTGTTTTTATTTCGAGGCAAGAAAATCCCAGCTTGCTCGCCATTCATATAGGTTTTCCCTTGTCTGATTTATATTAATCACACCCACTCCTTGCCACCCCTCTCTCAACCGAGTTAGGATAATTCCCAGCACATGTTCCCCCAGCTCTCAGCTCTCTGCTCTTCTTAAACATTTAATAATAGTTGCATAAAGAAATTGCCAAGTCACGAAATTTTTGTGACCTTGTGAACTTTGGTCTTAAAAAAGAATTTAACTGATGCCAGACGCTTGAGGAAAGTTTTTCTTTGCAGTTCAGAGTAGCATTGAGACAAGGAGTCTGGCCCAGAAGTTTGGCTAGCAAGTGGGACAAAGGGCCAATTTAACCTGTCATTACACATATGTACATTCTACTTACTGGGAAAGATTCGTACTAGCTTTCCAGTTTGAGTAAAGTTAATCGAAGAGATAATGATTTTAATGGCATTTCGTTTTAATTAATTGTTGTTGAAGTCACTTGAAGCTTTGAATATTTCTAAGGGTTTGAACTACATAATGTAGCCCAAGGAAAATTTGTGTGAGCTTGTTATAGGTGAAAGGTGAAGTAAGAATGTGTAATAATAAACATTTATAGAATTTGTTTTTTATTTTTTTACAACATTTTTATTAAATTCAAATATATAAGCTGTAAGGTCCGTTAAAGAAGTTATTTTTAACGATTTTTCGTAGATCTTTTCACTTATATAAACCATTTAAGTAACAATTATTTTTGTAACAAAATATGTCTCTAATGTCAAGAGTACCCAATTATTATTTAAAATAACAACCAGATAAGCTAAATATATTTATATATATATTTTCTTTTAAGTAAAATCGTCCTCAAGCTATTGGTTATAATTTTTGTATATTTAAAAATCAAACCAGCTTATCAAAACTCCACTTTTAATATGTACACCATTTAATTTGTAATAAATGAAATAAATATTAATAAATACCCCTGGACTTCCTTTCATATTTTTTAACGCAGTTCCATTAATAAGTATTCACTTTGCCGAAAATTCCTTTAAAATTGCCTTGATCCTCAGGTGCCTTCCTTCATTGACTGTATTGCCTAAATGTCAGGTGCTGGTTTTTGGCTGTTCCTGTTTCTGGCAGCTGGCTGGCGGCTGCGGCCTCCGATTTTTTCCCTGCATATATGACACTCCATCGCGAACGAGCTGCAAACAACGGAAAAAAGCGAATGGCATTGAATTACGGCTGGAGCCATCAAAATTGCACCATATGGAAATTAAGTTGGCAACTGCCGTGATACCGTTGACGCCACTGATACGAGAAGAGAAGTCGCGCAAAAAAGAATCTGCAGCCGTGTGTGCAAAGGTCAAGTCGATGGCATTTCTCTTCTCCGCTTTTCGTTGCTGCACAGGAAGAAAATTTATTTGGTCAAGTTTGAAATGTATTTTGAAAGATTTTTTAAGACTCGGTGATAGGTTAAGGGTAAAAAATTTTAAACTATTTAATATAGAGTAGTTATACAAAATGCTTGAAAAAATAATGAACTTCCTTGGCATCGAATGCTTTGAGCTACGCATCTAACTATTATAAAAGCGGCTTCTATACAGATCATAGGGAGACCTAATTATTAGATTTTCTATTTGGGTTTAAGTATATCATAATCGTTATTAGAATTTTAAAGAATTCGTTTATTTTCTTCCTATAAATATTTCCATTAATTTATTTCAATGCAACCTTCTTTTGATGTGAAAGTTGGCGTAATATTTTCTTGTCTCTCAATAAGTATATAAAGTAAGTGATTAAATCTTGCATAAAGGAGATATAGTTAGTTTTATTCTTTACTCCATTTTTTCCTGTGTGTTATACCTTTCGCCAATGCGCCAAAATTGCGGTGAAACAAAAACGGCACTCGGGCGGGCCCAACAAGTGCAGAGTGCAGAGTGCAGGGTCCAGGCCCAGAGTGCAGAAAGCTGAGTGGCGTTGCGAAAAAAACGCGCCGTTTAAGGGGATTAGGCAGTCAGTTGGAAACCGCTTGCTTGTTTGCCCGGTGGCATGCAGCTTGATGCACTTGACCATTTTTTTGCTGCCAACTTCTACCATCGCGGGACCCGGCGTGCAGTTCTTTATGCCTTTGGATGTGGAAGTGGTCCGTGGATGCGTAGGAAAACGGAGGAGATCTCGGCTTGTTGCGGTGGCATGCCATGCGATACTGTCGCCGATTAGGCGACTATAGACGGGAAAAGTGTTTTCGGGCTTGTGTTTGCGATGTTTGTTGGTTTTTGACGCCGCGTAAAAAGCGCAGTTTTTTCCACCAGCCTCTGCGTTTTGCTTTTTTTTTTTGCGTGGAATTTTGCCTCTGACCCCAATTTATGGTCACTTTTTGCGCAGTTTTGACGGCCTAATTGGTGAACATTGTTCTGTAATACTCCAGTCATCGGAGATGAATAAATAAACAGCGAAGTAGTTGGTACAAATGTGTGAATTGGGGTTTTATTATTGGTTCTATAGCTTACTATAACTATGTTACTAGCTACTTAATATACCCAACGAGACTATTGCGAGGGTAGAATTTTTTAGAAACATTTAAGAGTTATTTGTGATTAATTGTCTTCATAAAATATAATACAGTTTGCTCCTAAAAGTTTGTATCCTTGTATTGATTGATTTCCATAAACTGTTCTTAATTTTGTTGTATATTATATTATAATTGTAAACTAGTTTAGTATTATTAAATCATTTATTTCCTCAAAGTTCTAAATAAACAAGAAAGAAAATCCACTTCTGCTAGACTCACAACTTTAATTATAAAGATAAACGATCTTAACTTTTCAAAATATATTCTTGACTTCACTGTGATACTAATAATAATAATCATTGAGTAAACCTTAGTCGCCTTATATTATGAATAAATTAGGCTAAATTGTAATTCGAAGTACTAACCTCTGCAGATCTTTTCCAAAAACTGATTTATATTAGCTTCCTTTGAAAGTGAAGTATCCCAGAAAGCTCTTCAATCGAATATGCCGTAAGAACTTCATTATAATTATTGGTCTAAGAATCTTGCAGAATATTCTTAGGCGAATAATTTATGCCAAGCTGCTTTGGTATCATCTTCATTGTGTAATGAAAAGGCCTGCTCCTAAAATTCCCCCGAGGCGACTTTGAAATATTTATTGATAAATACCAATTCGAGCCCAATAAATGTAATATAATTGTAGCATTTGATGAGCATATTCGCCAGGCGCTGGCCAGCAATTACAGGTATCTGCACTTGAGACCCGACTCGACTAGGCAGTAAGTTTTATTGTTTTTGCAGAGTCTGCACTATTATTATAATATTTTGCGATATTGCATATCTATTGTTTTGCGACTGCTGCGCGTTAATTGGAGAGGCGTATGTGCGATGCGAGTGTGTGAGAGAGCATGTACAGCGGCGAATGGGATTGCGAATGCGTTTTCGCAAAGACTTGCATCCGCAGGATGGCCAGGAGCAATCGTTTCGTCTTCAGCCAGGACAAGGACCACATATTCTCGTACATGGATGGCCGCTCCTTCATTTCCAACCGCTGTGGATGCATAATTGCTTACGGTGCAGGCCAGCCTGCCGAAGGGATGGGGTGTCCTGGAAATAGAAATCTGAAGTAAGGAAAGATGCCGGACACGGCAGGACATCTGGCATTGTTCGCCTGTATGCGTGCATGTGTGTGTGTGTGTGTGTGTGTGTCTCTGTGCGTTGTGTATTCGAGTATATTTGAATTTTCTCCTGGCGCTGGCCTTACATATATGGCATATATCCCTGGCCAGAGTGAGTGGGGTCAGTCGACTCCGTCTTGCTGTCAAAACTAAAACGCGCCGCTGCCAGAGACCAGAGTCCTGAGTCCAGAGCCGTGGTCCCTGAGTCCTGAGTCCAGAGCCCCGAGTCCCGGGTCCGGTCCAGTGTCCAGACATGCACAACTTTCGCTCCATACAATATCAGCAATTTCCTTCGTTAGTCATTCGTTTCCTCACAGCTCACATCTCACATCTCACAGCCCACAGCTCGCAGCTCTCAGCTCTCGGCTCGGAGCTCGCACATCTCCGCCTTGTTGTTATGGCTCCCACCGTTCTGCGAATTTGGGCCCGTCCCATTAGCCAGTTTCACTTTGATGCAGAAGCTGCCCGGGAGTGGGGGCGGTCGTGGTCCCTTCGTCTGGACTAGCAACCAGAGGACATCTCGACGACGACAACTCCTAAGCTCACGTATATTCCGCCGCATGTGTGTACGCCTCACATCATGCCGGGCTCGGGCTCGGGCCGGCCCTGGGCTTCGTCCGTATTCCGGGTCCCCAAGTCCAAGCAGGCATACTCATACATGGACACATAATGTAAATGTCCGCAATTTCTTTTTGGGCATCTCTTAGCTGCCGCTGCGTTCTTGCCATTTAGACTGGGCATCGACGAGGACGAGTACGAGTAGTACGGGCCTGAGTACGGACAAACGGGCCGGGGTATGCCATCCCCCACGCCGCAAGAGCAGCGGAGATTGCTTCTGCTCCGGCTCCGGCTCCTGCTCCTGCTACGGCTCCTGCTGGCGCTGCCTTCGTCACCACTTTTCCATCATAGCACCCAACCACCTGGCGCCAAAGGCAAGTCGATCGATAATTTCCATAGTTGACCACTGCTGTGTATGCGAATTTTGAAGCGGACATCTACACAAACACATGCCCGACCGGCGGATGGCGGACGGCGCGGACAGCGGACAGTGGGCGGGGAAGTAGAAGGAGCTGGAGCCATCCTTTAGCCACCGAACCACCGCCCATTGCCCATTGCCCCTGCTCCCAACCCCGCCGACACACATACTGGCGCACACTCTTAGACGTTACAGCGGCGAGCTAAAGGCAGAGCCAAGCTTTCTAGTAGCACACACAAATAGTTGCGGTCACAATAATAGAACTTCATTTAAATATTCAAATGAGGAATTGATCAATTAATTAAATTAAATTTATTTAAATAAAGAACGGCATTTCTTTGAAAGCTTTTAAAAGGTAAATTTTCAGGATCAGCAACTGCTTGCCAACTGTGTCCCAAAAAGTATGCTTTAAAATGTACTCACTAAATCTTGACATGGGTTTCTTGGAATTTTGTCTCCATTTTATAGGAATATTGATAAAACTTACATAAATTTAATTTGTTTTTCATTACATCTTCCTTTTACCTTTGTTTTGGTGTTAGTAAAAATAATTATACAGACCTGGAGTTATATTTAAAAAATGCTTTGATAAGTAATTTATCTTGATTAAAAAATACGTCAGATAATTCCTTAAAATAATGAAAAGAGAATGATTTAGGCTTTGCTTTATCAGGCTTATAATTAAATTGTCATTTATTTGGGCTTTCTTACTTCTTTTTTGCTATAATTCCCAAGTAGTCTTTTTGCAGCTTGTGTAAGCAATAAAAACTTAACTTACAATTATGTATCGAGGGTTAAGATCTCATTTAAGATTAAATAAGTTAACTTACAATTATGTATCGAGGGTTAAGATCTCATTTAAGATTAAATAAGTTAATTGCTTTTAAGATATATATTTATATATATATATTATATATATATATATATATATAACTTTTAACAATAATTAATGTAAAATCTTTTTACTCTAAATTCATGAATCTACTACTTTGACCCCATCTGTGTACAGCATCTACGTCAACGGTCCTGGCCAGCATGGACATGACTATGGAGCGAGGAAGGCGGGAATTAGAAGGACGAGGCCGGTGTTCAGTGGGCGGGGTGGTGGCAACTACGGCAACGACTACGGGGCTACGGCAAAGGCAAAAGCAACGGCAACGGCATCGGCAGCAACGGTGCTGGTCAGCCGGCCCCACAATAAGTAAGGGTCTGCCATGAAGATAAAACGAAGACCAAGGAACGAACTGTTTCTGCAAAATGTTGTTTGCATACGACTTGCGACATGTGAAAAGGATAAGAGTGAATGTGTGTGTGCGTGTGTAGGAGGAGGGAGGCTGTGTGTGTGTGTGTGTGAGGGGAGGGGAGTGGAAGGGATGTATGTATATGTATATGTGGATTTGGATGGACGGGAAAAGCGGACGTTGGCGGCAAATACGTGAGTGGGAGTCCGGCGCGTTTGGGGACCTCGGACTCGTCGTGGGCAATTGCCACGACCACCGGAGTGGGTGGCTCTGGAGGAATGGCGGCGAAGTTAGAGGATTGCTGGCCTGGCCAAAGCCGAGGCCGAGGCGGAGGCGGCAGCGGAGGCGGAGGAGTGGTCAAGCCACGCGGCTGGGATAGACGACTTGATGGTTCGAATGGAGATGGAGTGGCGTGGCGTGGCGTGGAGTGAAGTGGAATCGAGGATGTGTAGATGGAGGTTGGCCGGAGCAACGGCTACGGTTCTCGAGCTGCACGGAAAGAAATATCTAAATGGTTAAAATAATATGGAAATTTCAGAAGGGATCCTGATAAAATAAAGATATTTACTAACCAAAATATTCTACCTAAAAACGGTAGGTTTGGCGTTTAATAGTATAATCAGAATCAATATCAAATCAACGCTGTAATAAGTTTTCGAAGTTCTATTAAAATGATATCTCCATTCATTTAATTTTAAAGAGAACGTTGACATTCTAAAACTATATATATATTTGGAAAAATAACAATTTCTTTGTGAGGAAAAAATATATTTCAAAATTCAGGCAATGCAATCCGTGAGGACGACAGAAGCGAATGCGTCAAAAGGGCTGGAAATAGTATTTAAATTTTGATACTAAGTAGGATAGGATTCACTTAAAAGTATTATTTAAACGGTATTAAATTTAATTTATCCGATAAAACATATAAATATACTATTAAATAATTTAATGGTTTCAATATTTCACCTTTTAACCCTTAATTTTGTTGCTACGAATGTATAAATGTGATAAATCATCTTACAACATACAAACCTTTCTCTCAGTGCTCCTTTCGGCCGAAGTGGGCGGATGGGTGGCTGCTGGGTGCTTAGACGGTTAGATGGTCGGTGGGTCAGTGGATGGCTAGATGGTTGGACGGTCGCATGGGTGGGTGGGCGGTGGTGGTGAGTGGACGCAAAGATGTACGCTAGGCGATTGTAAAATTTCACATTTTAGAGAATTAGACGTTTACTGGGATACAAACACACTCGCCCATACACAAACGCGCACACTCACACGGGCGTACACATGTCCGGCCATCTATTGCTTAAATTTAAGAATGTGTATATGCATGTATTCGTATACACACGGACCTGTGAACAATATAAGTAAGTGTGGGGGTTCTTCGCATATGTATATGTATTTTTGGGTTTGGCTCTGCGAAAGTTTGGAATCTTGTATATAAGTAAGTCCCGTAGTAGATGCCGTCCGCTGCCTTTTGGGCATGTATAAAATATCAAAATTTTGCTTAGACATTAATTTGCACACGCACACACCCACCCCTACACACACACACACACACACTTTGGTATATCTAAGCAAAATCGAGCTTATGCCGAGTTTTAATATTTTCTGATTGTTGTATATTTAAGATTTTAGGCAGACGTCGGCTCCTCAAAGTCTGCCGCATTCTGCATCCTGCGCCTTGCAAGGCAGTGCAGCAATCCATCCTGGCAGCCTTGCATCTGTAATACGTTTGTAATTAGTCTAATGCATCTTCCTTGCGGTTGCCAGGGTCCTCAATTAATTTTAGCATGCGTTAGTCCTGCATCCAGCATTATTTTGCCAAGGGTTTGTCTTCAATTACCAAAGAGATCTGTATTTTTTCTTCTATTGAAAAACCAAGAATGGCTTTAAATACGTGATAACTATTTTTATTACATTAAAAATGAATCAAGAAATCCGTAGAATAATGAATTTGAAGACCAAAAAAAAGCATATGTGGGAGGTATTCATATTTATTTATTTATCAAAAATCATTATCGTATTTTGTGATTGAAATTTGATTAATGTAAACCCAAAAACGAGTTTTAAACCATCCTAAGTAAAGCACCTTACTTAACATTAAAGTATCAATGAAATCTCTAAACAAAAAACCAGCAAACTCTATTTTTTTATGATTTCTTTTATCGATTCTCGAAGGTCGAACAAGTCGCCCTGCAACGTCACAAGGTAATAACATTTCCGTCAGTTTATCATCGCAACTCGGACCCTTCACGGAGCAGAAAATGTACATAATACTTCGAGAGCTGTCGTTTCAATTTTATGATGCTTCTTACAGGGAGGATGAGCGTATTTGCATATATTTACGATCTTGACACCCAATAAGGCAGATAAAAAAGTATATATGAGCGATTTATCAACCTTTATATATACTGTTAAGCATTAAACTAGACTACCGATTTGTTAAAAGGTGATTATAAGATCATAAAGAGCTAAATCAACGAGTAAAACAAATTATTTGTATTAAACCATGTGTGGGAATGATTATATTATATATATGCCGGTTAATGCGGTAAGAAGAGTAGGTTTTCTTTATATTTCTTAATAACATTTTAATGCTAGACAATTTAGACCATGTTATACTTCTCAATTGAATGTGAATAACAGAAACAACTAAGTTAAATTATTATGAATTCTATATAATATCTATTTCTTGTCAGAGTTCTAGTTGAGTTTTAGCTTTGCCATTTTTTGTAATTTATAAATTAGACTACGGGTGATGTCTCTAATATATTCTCTTCTGAAAAAGAAAGCTTATAACATTTTTAATAATATTATTTGCCTTTTCATGAACCCTATATTTACAGAGGAAGGCACCTAATAAATTACGTATACGACACGTTGCACCAAGAGAGTCTAAGGGAATTAATTACAGAGTCTGCTAGCAATTAAGCTTTCTTGTAGTAAGGTACATAGTTTAGTTTTTTTTATTCTCAAAACAAAAGAGAGTTAATTTATTTTAGGATTTAATATTGAATTAAATATAAAGAACGTATATTACACTTGTAGCAATGTTTGCTATTTATGGTTGTGGATTCAAAAGGTACGTGTATAAAGAGTTTTTGTGAAGCAAAATTGAAAAGGATTGCTGCCAGCAATCTTTTCAACTTGATTCTTAAGGAAAACTTTAACAGTTGGCCTTAAATATACACAAAAGTCCATATACCTATTCTGTATCCTTTTTCTTTTGCACCAAATAAACTTTGCTGCGAAAAAAGAGCTGCTTAAAGCGTTTTAATGGCCTTGAAACCAGGGCCGTTGACGCCATGAATGTGTAACATCCTCCCCAAGGTTCAAGGTTATGATTATTTACGACAAAGTATGTACTTCCTCATGTACTCTGGCAGAGGCATCTCCCAAACTCTATGTACTCACCGCCCGTATGTGCATCGGGGCACGCACATGTCCATTTATAACTAAGTACCTACTTATGAGGCCCGCTGGCGGAGGCCGGGAAGCTGCAAACGGCATAAATGCAGCTGAATGCAGCTCATTATCATTTAAATACGCAATGTGCTGGCCTAATTTGCCACTGACTGCGTGTGTGTGTGTGTGTGTTGGTGTTGACTTGGCTATTTATGAGCCAAAACCAACAGGCACACACACACCGCTCACATGGCGGCGCGCACATCCTTGATCCCTGTACATAACTGCAATTATAGGGACATAAATGTGTACATAATTATAATGCACATTATAACGTCTAGCCACATAGCACAATTCGCTGCCTATATACTGTGCCATATGTACTATGTCTTACTATGCCTTACTATACAGGAAGCTTGAATTATAGTAAATACTTGGTCAGTCAGGCAAGTAAATAAGAGGAGTACATGCTTAGTGAATGAGTTGTTTGGTTTCATTGTCAATCGAAAGCTCAGTGGCCTTGCAATTAAAATACAATGTACATAATGCCCAATCACACGTACTTAATAAGCCACATGAATTATTATTGTGTCAGGCTTAATTACCTTGTTTTCCTACTCATATTTGTGGAATTAAATGACCTGTTGAGAAAAATTAAAAGTACGGCTATTAAGGAGTTTAGTATTAAATGGTTTTGGCAGGAAATAAGACTATGTTTATGAGTAAGTTTAGAAATAATATTACGGGTATAAATAGGAGGAAATTTAATTACTCTTATGATGCATATTTGGCAGCATAGACCAATCCTAGTGAAGCAAAGTCCTTGATAATTCTTAAAAATTTTAATATAATAACTTAAAAAATATTTAAGAGCAAACCGATGGAGTTTAGTGCTCAATAACAATGAATACTCTTTTTATACCCTTGCTGGGTATTATAATTTGTCCCAAAGTTTGCAACGCAGTGAAGGAAGCATCTCCGACCCCATAAAGTATATATTTACCTGCCGAGTCGATTTAGCCATCTCCGTCTGTCCGTCTGCCCGTCTGTCCGAGCTATCGTGCTGAAATTTTCAGCATAATATTATTTTTTTGCAAGCAGTATATATTTTAACTTCTCTGTTTTTCAGCGTATTTCTATAAATTTCGAGATATTGCCGTTTTTACGGTTTCAGAATTATGGTTTTAAATTCATTAAGATCGGACAACTATATTATAGAGCTGCCAAAAATAACTTATCATATTTTTTTCGAATTATTTTCGGAATCCAAAAATGCGCGTATTTGAGGTTTTCTTGGGAGCCTCTTATAGCCAAAACGAAAGTGATAGCCAAAAACCGTATATCTTCCTATTCTCCATTAAAATCATAATTATTTACAATCAACATTTTTAAATTTTAAAGTCAGATTTATTAATCTAATAAAACCTAAAATAGAAAAGCTTTACGAATTGAAATTAAGGCTGTTTTGGTCTAGGTTTAATTACTTTTATCTAAGGTTTTTTTTTAAAATATGATTTTTAAAATATATTTTTAACCCAAAAATGTAAAAATTCTAGGTCTTTTTAAGAGCCTCTTATAGCCAAAAAGGGAGTGACAGCCTATAGCCTTGTATTTTCTGATTCGTTATTAAAATTCTTAACATTTTAAGCAAAATATTGAAAAATATCAGATAAAAAATGTTGTTCAATTTTTCAAAATTGTCAAAAATTAAATAAAAAATACTATTTTTTTAATTTTTTAACTCAATATGGAGATCAATTAATTTAATAAAAACTAGCACAGAAAAGCTTTCCAAATTTTGGCTTCGTACTCCCTTTTCTAAATAAGCAAACTGCAAGTGTATGAAAACTTCGTCTTCCGAAGTAAGCTTCCTTGTTTGTTTTAATTTAAACTCAACCCAAATTCAATAGGAATTTTGCCATTGAAGTGTTCAATAACTCTTGTACATTTTAATACAATTATTTTATGAATATTTAAATCAATCAACTCACCTGTAAGGCTCAAAAACAATCAAAATTATTTTAATAATAAGAAAACAAATACCATTGACAGTTGCGGGAAACCCTCAAGTATCTTATAATAATTTATGCAAATATTAGCATTTTAAGGAAAATTAAGCACCAATACCTGCATGTCAAAGAAATCACCTAAAGCGCCTCGGGTACAATAAGTGAATTATGTCTTGAAATAATTTATTTACTGTCCTAATAGGAGCTTCAGATTCTTTAAAAGGCAAAACACAAGCACATATACCATATACACGACGACGTACTAAAGAATTATAAGCATCGGGTAAAAATGAAAGCGTTTTCTTTTCTAGTTTTCACTCTTTTGCCAATTCCGCAATGTTTTTTATTCTATTTGTCGGGTTCAAAGTACAATTGAACGAAATCGAAAGTTTTTTTTTAGTTCATTTTTCATTTTATGTGCGCTCTTGCTTACACTTATGCACTTAGATGGCCAACTAGCAGTACATAAAAGGGGGAGGGGTGGTATAGAGTGCACCTACATATGCTTACTGTTTGTGCCTGTGTGCATGTGCGGCAATAAAAATGTTGGATTTAAATTATTGCTTTCACAGCGAGCCGAAAGAGAGAACAGTGGCCGATCCGACCGCAGGAGGATGTCGGCGTCTGGCCAAGAAGTGGGACAGGACAGACTGGAGAGGACCAGAGGACCAGTGGAGCACCACCTTTTTGTAACCTACTCCCACTGTCTATGTGTGCTCCAAGAGCTCTAGCTCTGCTCTGCTCTGCTCTGCTGGAAAAATAATGTGATTCATGTCCTTGAATCATAAAACCAATTTTTTTTCAACTCCTCCCGTGTGTGTGTGTGTGTGCTCCTTATTTTTTCTTCCTTCTTCGGTTTTGTTTGTTTGCACTTTTTTCGAGCAGCAGACGTTGTCTATATAAAAATATATATTCCATGTCATCGTCGGGTGAGGAGCGGAGCGGAGCGGTGCTCCTGGTTGCTGCTGCTCCAGTCTGCTCAATGCCAGACACTGGATCTGGGCTAGACGAAGCCAAGCCGGGCAATATCCATTTAGGTGACTCAATGCCAGTCGAACATGTACATATGTATGTGGGTCCCCGTGCCCTGTGCCGGCCGGCACATCCTTTTGGATGTGTGTGTGTGTCTGGAGCAGGGCATCAAACTTTTATATTTGTTTTTATATTCAATTCAGAAGTTCCAAACACAGTTCTCTAAACGTTCTGCCCAAAGCCAGAGCCAGAGCCCACCCCTGTCCTGGGAAAAAAAGGGCGCTCCTCCTACATATATCTATATCTGTTGCTTGCCGCACAGACACAGACACCGATGATGGGTTTGCATACTTAGTGGGATTTTTTCCGATTATTTGATACAGAATCCCCATTAATGCATGCACGTTTACGGCCGTAATATTTGCCAACTTGGAGGATCTTGGCAGACAGTTGGGCCATTGTGTTTGTGTGCCCTTCACCCAGACATTCCGGTCAGCTCGGCTCGGTTCCCAGATAGAGATATATGCGTTCGGTCCAACTCTTTGCACATAAGCAATGGTTGGGGGTCTACGTACGTATATTTTATTTTATTTTTATTTTTTTTCTGCTTTGCCAAACACATACTTATGGGCATGTGATGAAATCCATGTGTATATTTGATTGTGTGCAAGGATATACTGGGCCACATTCGGAGTTTTTATTCCGTTCTGACTCTGGCTATGGCTCTGGCCAAACATGAAAGACATTAGGGTAGGTCAGTGTCAGACTACTTAAGGAGCAAAATTTGTTATGCCTTTGCTTTATTTAATGCGAATTCCTGTGCTCAACTTTGGCGAAAGAAACTTTTCCCAAGGCCATTTCCTCAAGAAAAACGAAAGAAACTAGTGAAAGTCGCCGAAAGAAAATAGTGAAAGTCAAGGAGTGTAAATGGTCGAGCAACCTTTCTATTGAACTTGCTGCCTGGCACGAGGATAATGCAATTACCTGAAGGGGTGTCGATGCCGATAGCCTTGGCTTGGCTTCTTTCTTTGCAACTCATCAAAGTAATCAGATATGGTTCCTCGTGCCTATATCCTGCAGGCTCCTCGTTGCAATGGCTAAGTTATCTAAGCATCAAAGTTACTTTTCTGATGTAATTATCCGGTGAATGCAGGGAGAGTTCGACGAGTTGCCTTTAATGCCTTTCCATCTGTGGTATCTTCTGTTGATTTATGATTACACAGGAATCACTGGGTTCTGTGAAAGCTACCTGATTAATTAAAGCTTTTTGTTACGGAATATTATTCTTCCTTTTTACGGGTCTTAAAAATCATACCACAATATTACAGGAATTTATGTATTTATAATTTTACATACTATTAGCCTTAACTTGCAAACAAAATAAAAGGGGCGTACAGAAATATTTGTGTTATTAGGTTTGTCTATTACTGAAAAGATTAATTAATTAAGTTTAAAGCTAAATTTCTTTAAAATCTGTTTTGTTTCATTTTCTTGCAGCATATATTTGTTTATTTTTCTATTTGCTGTCTGCTAAAACTACTTATATTTGCCTTTCTAGTCAATATAATTTTACTTTGTTCACTGTTTTTCTTTGTTCATTCTGCTGAAATATTGATGAGTGCAGAAATAAATGCCTTTCTAAATTAAATTTCACTTAATTGTATTTATAAACACATCTGACTTCAACTTGTACCTATACTAAATGTAAAGTAAATTATATTAAGTCTCTTAAAATATATTGAGGATAGACTGGTAAAATAATATTAAAATAAAAAATTGGTGGTCCTTAAAACTAACAATAAGCTTTAAAAAGTATTGCCTCATATTGAAATAATTAAAAAAGCAAAAATAACTAATGTATTAAAGTAATACTTTCTTTTTTCTGCCTCTATTCAGTACCTCTATTTCTGTATTCCATTCCCTTACTTCCCATAAACTCGCCTAACTTTCCGTTACCTTAATTTTTTTCTGGGCCAGGTTAAGTTCATTTTATGAATTGTTCCTGGGGATTTTCGCCACTCATTTCGCCAATCTTGAGTCGCGCACCGGCAGCGGCTGTGGCTCCCCGTCTCGTAATTAAATACCACCGAAGGACATCTCGGGACGGGGCTAGGGCAGACGGTGCCCGTGGATTCAGTGGATTCAGTGGATTCAGGGATCCAGGAGGTACCGTTACGGTCAGCGGCGCCAAATTAAGCAACACAATTTAGAGACATGCTGGCTTTAATCGAAACCCGATATTCTGTCGCTTCCTGAGGCCGTAGGGTAATTAGCCCACGCTTGATTTGCCGCTGGCGCTCCCGTGTGCCTCCAGCTCCTGTCCCAGACTGGACTCCGACTCCTTCACGCTCCGCGCAGCTGATATATCTATATATACTCGCACAAGCGAGGGCTATCCTTCAGGAAGAGCAATAAAAAAAGGCAAGGGCCACGGCAGAGGCAACTTCGACTAAATAAAAAGGCCAAGACAAATAACAAGCATTTTTATTTTAATACCGACACTTAATATAAACCTCATGGAGCCACAAAATCACGCTCCATTTGTTCGGCGAGTGCAGGGCATGGCCTCACACTGAGCACGGAGGAGCATCAGGACCTTCAGGATCCAGCTACAGCTACAGCTCCAACTCCAACTCCTTCTCGCCGACTCATGCACTTGTTGATTTTTATTAAATGTTGTAATAAAATAGCAGTTAAGTTGTAACTTTGAGTGGGGCACAAAATAAAAAGGACCGCATCAGCACTTGCACCGTTGACATAGGAAGAAGTAGGGAAACGAAACGGAGAGCGGAGAAAAAAATATATACAAACACAAACATAAAAAAGCTTTAGCACCATAGTCATAGTCCTTGGCCCTCCCTCCGACGGGGATTCCCCCGACTGGAGTGAGCTCATGAGCGAGCAGAAATAATAAAAGTTCATGAATAAAAATTTGAATGGGTGAATACAAACAGATATCTGTTGCTTGTGGCTTTAAAAACCGGACCCTTTGACCGACTGATAGCACTGCCTGACCTATCCTTGCGAAGGATATCGCTTATGCACACTTATGCCATTCAAATAAAACAAACAATTTGGCCAGAAGGAGGTCAGTTTTTAAAGAGTTTCAGGCTCTGGAGTGTTTTATATTTTTTTGAAGGAAAATGGAGATGTAAGGAATTGAAAACGTATACTAAATTATATAAAAATGGTTGAATAATGTGTTTCCAGACAGTTCAAGATATTTAAAATATATCAGAGTGCTTTCCCTTAACTATTAGTGTTTTCGAATTGTGAGAAGCGTGAATAATTCCATTCCCTGACGAGTCTAAAATTTAATTCTGTGCCCAGTGGACCTTGGGCTGGTGCCACCTGCACTTGGATTAGTGAATCGTTTGATATCCTCATGCAAATACACAAATATACAGGTAAAGGTGCAGGTACAGGTACAGGTAGCTAAACGCAGAGCGCAATTCAATAAAAACCGAGGGCGCAAAAGGAATTCGCGTGCTCTCGCTAAAAAGGAGTAAAAATAAAATAAAAATAGAGAAAAAGGGGAGAACCATCAGCATCTGACGGTCGACGGTCAAGTTAATGGTTCGCTGACTCGCAGGCTCCGGAAGGGGCCACCTTCAAAAGTCCGGCGAGTGCCGAGATTCCAGCGCGGTTGTGTTTCCCAACTTGAGAACATGTCCAGATCAAGTTGTCGGAAAAAGCGACTATCAGGAGCTGGGCAGGGTCGGGCCGACTAACGAACATTTGCTAATCCCCCTTATTCCGGGTCCACTCCCTCTCTAACCCTAACCCCATTTAAATAAACACATACACAAACTTTCGAATACATATTTCAGTTCTCAGTTCTCAGTGTTCAGTGCTCAGTGCTCGGGTCTCTGGTCTCGGACTTGGCTCAAGGGACTTCTAGCTCCGACTCCAGCTCCAACTCTAGCTCCAACTCCAACTACAGCGCCGGCCAATGCGTCCAGCGAGCCGTCTTTGCGTTGGCCGGTCTGCCATAACTAATACTGCAGGCGATGAGAATGGCAGGAGCAGCAGCAGCAGCTAAGCTAAGGACCTGGATGTGGACGTGGTTGTGGATGTCGCATAAGCAATTTCTGGCCTCCTTCCTTTCCAAGCCCCGCGCCGCAGTGCCTCCGAATTCCAGCCATTCGAGTTGGCCGCGGCCATTCGGTCCAAAAGGACATGGCAGCCCAACCAACAACCTTTTGATGTGTGCCTGCCTGCTTCTCTGCCTGTGTGGGGCCGTTGGGCAGCGAAAGGGTTCGGGAATGGGGGTCCTTGGCTGAAAAGACGAGCTAGGATGAATATTTCCGCTGAATGCTTCGCAAATGCAGAGCATTCACCCATTCCTTTGGTCATCGCCATGGCCGTTGTCGTTGTCCCTTGTCCGTTGTCGTGGAGGCCCAGTGTCCGTTGCACACAAGCAGCTAGAAGGGGTTCGGCGGGACGAAAGGACTTCTACCACGACGACGACGACTACGACGACGACGAACAAGCAGTGGTAATTCGCAGGCAACTTCTGGGCAACCGGGGCCCCGAGTGTGACAAGCTCCTTCCAGCAGCAGCAAGCACTCTTCTCCGCTCCAGCTCCTCTGCCATCTCAATCTACGCGCCTTGGCATATCGGCCGCCCCCGAAATCCAGTTCGTTGGCACCCAGGACCCCGACATCGCCATCCGACGTCGCCGTCGCCATCGCCATCGCCCAACTCCCGGCCAGCCGCGTGTCCATCATGATGCCTTTGCTGCCATGCCTTGCCTTGCCATGCCTTGCCTTGCTTGCCTTGCCTTGCCTTGCCTTGCCTTTCCTTGCTGCCACCGCATCCATCGCCCGACCACCTGACACCAAAAACAAGTCGATCGATAATTTCCATAGTTGACCGCTGCTGTATATGCGAATTTAGATGCGGACATTTACACAAACACAAACATCGCAGCATACGTAGCACTCCGTGGCCCTCAGCATCCGTATCCCCTGTATGCCTCTTACACTGGGGAAAATCGTCTTGAGCTTGGTAAGTCTTTTGTAATGAGAAAATTCGGAGCTACAGAATTATGGAATAAATATAAATTGGGCTCAGAAAGGAAGACTTTTAACAAGGAACTTATATTTATAGATCTCTCGATTCATAAAAACTTCTTTTCAGTTTCTTTATTATTATTATTAAATGGTAAATAATATTATTTTTTTTATATAAAAATATATAAACTTTGCTTATTTTATTAACAAATTATTCTATTATATTTAAAAGATTATTGCAATATGATAATATAATTGAGTTCAGATTGTGTAGAGACAGCAAGAGAACAGCGCAGTTTCTCAACCTAAACCGCACGGAATGCGGCACCGTTAAAAGAGCTATGGCTGTTGTTAGACTGAAACACTTTCATCCCTACTTAAGTCACTACTTAACGAATTTTACCTAAGTTCAAGGCATCCGACTTATTTTAAACTAATCTAATTGCTAAGAGATAAAAGTGTTCAAAAACCGTCAAGAATAACACATTAATTTCTCCGCGTGCATCCATGTGCGCGTGTGTGAGTGCGATTGCTCGGACATCGAGCGGGATGCATGGAGTAAGGAGCAAGAAGGCCTCGGCACGAAGGAAGGCCAACGAAGTCGGGCAGCAAGAACCTCCAGACAGTAGCTATGTAAAATATTGTTTGCATACGGCTTGCGATTGCTTGCTACATCGGCGGCTAAAGCTGATGAGGATGATGGCTTCGTGTCCGGTGGTCCAGTGCCTCTGCTGCCGCTGCTGCTGCTGCTCTTGCTGCTTTTGCTTTTGCTTTTGCTGGTGGTTGGAGCTAGTGGGGAGTGGACAAGTGGCAGCAGGAAGGGTTGGCACAAGGATGGGCCTTTTTGGGGGTGGAGATTTTCTCTGGTCCACTGGCGATGGAGTCTATATGGGGTACGCTCTAACCGGGCTAGGTCACGTTTTGCTGCGTCGCCATCGTCATCGCCTCGCCTCGCATCGCATCGCATCGCATCGCATTGCCATGGCCAGCACTGGAATCGGAGTGTAGAGGTTGAGGTTGAGGATGCTGATGCTGATGCGAAGTCCAAGTGGAAGCAGCAGCAAACTCGGGCTGGCTGAGGTAGAAGCTGTGCGCGAGACGTCGGAACGAGATGGCGAAAATTCGACTTTTCAAGTTGCCCTGGCCTGGCCTGGCCAGCAGCTTGCATATAGCCCCGGTCTCAGAAGGGTGGACTTGTGGACTTGTGCGGCTGTGGGAGGGTAAATTAATACACAAACACACATGTGCATCTGCAGAGCGAAAGAGCTAGAAACGACGCAGAAAGACGGAGACGGCGGAGCAAAAATCCAGCTACGGCAACGGCAACGGCTCCATGTACGAAAGTTGGCTATTTCACGAATGCCGCCGACGTCGCAATTGACCAAGACCGTTGCCGTTGCCGTTGCCGTAGAAAGGGCGTGAGATGGAGAGCCACCATCTCCTCCTCCTTCAGCCCTCGATGCTCCACCGGACACCCACGGTACCCACTTCCCATTCGGCCACTTGAGTCTCGGTCTCGGTCTCGGGAGCTGGCATTTGCATATACATTTGCTTGGTATATACATTCGCCTAAGGAGAGCAGTGTTAGAACTCCGCTCGAGAATAGATAATAAAATTACCAACCTATGGACCCGATGTATATTGCACATTTTAAACTCGAAACTATAAATATTTGTTTGTCTAAAAACAAAAGCTAGAAATTATGGAAACTAAGAGGAACAAAAGAAATTTAATCAGACCAATCTAGACTTGAGTGTTACACTTATTTATATTTCTGAATTTATTTGGCATATGTGGAGCGTCATTTTTGCTTGAAATAATAAATGGAATTAATAAAATGAATTGGGTCACAAAATATACTTTTTGAAAATCTATTTCAAAGATTTTCCATTAGAAAATTGAGAGCATATTTTTCATTTTCCAATAATCTCTTGATTCAAGCTCAAGAAACTAAAGCAACTTAATTTTTCAACAGGTTCTGGATAAAGCATCTTAAGGTTTTTATTAATTAAGTTAAAATAAAACAAATTTCATATTTAAAACTCCTATTTTTAGGACTTATATTATGTTCATACCAAGTAATACCTTTTCTTGATTTTTTGGTACAAGAAAACCCTTCAAGACTCTGCTAAAACCCTCCTCGAAGACCCTACTCTCTGACCACTGTGCCAAATCTTATCGTACATTTCGGTTACTGCTGGTCATCCGTGGAGGTGGACGGCCAATGATGCAAAGCACACCTACCCGATATGATATATATGTATATATGCTGACCGCCGTGTGCTCGCATGTACACATCAGCAGCCACATCCACATCCACATCCATATACGTGCTAACTTCTTCCTGGGCAGAAAGTTTCGAGCTGAGCTAAGGCAAGGCAAGGATACGGAAAGGATATGCAGGCAGGGAGTGGGGCAAAGTGGAGTGGAGTGGAGCTGCTGCTGCAATAAGGACAACGTAGGAGCAGCCACATCAGATTTTGCGCCTGAACGGATGCCCGACTGGATGGGCAGGCTGCTCATGTATCAAGACTGCATCCTAGCCATCTGACGACTACGCCAGGACTCCCTCTCTGCAGGCCAGGAGGACTATGTATCGGGCTGGGCGCTGGGCTGGGCTTGGCTGGACTGGGCTGGGCTGGCTAGGTGCGTGTGTCCGTGTGTCCGCATCCTGAAGACTTTCAAACGCTGGACATTAGAATTAGAACGAGACGCACACCAGCGCATGCCTCGCCCCGTTTCCTCGCATCCTTGTTTCCTCGGGAATATGCATATTAAACGAGTATATAACTTTCATTTGCCATATACCGAATACGCCTAAGTTGAAGAAATTGCGCGTGCCTGCAATTACATGTGCCCGAGTGTGTGTGTGGCGAGTGTGTGCGGTGTGTGTGTGCTGCATTTGCATAAATGCATTGCCTGCTGCGTATATTGTACTGCTCGCCACGAAGACATAAATACTCAGGCTCGAATAAGGACGAGCTCACGCACAGTTGTGCGTGTGTTTGTCTGCCAATTGGCATCTCGCCTTTTTCCTCCCAGAGATATGCGCCGCCGATAATTTTCGGGGATAAATAATTTATACTGCGTCTGGGCAGACGTAAGGAAAATTTTTCAGGCAAATATGCCTTATCTCCTGGTATAACATATGATTTTGGAGTATTTATCTTAATTGGATTTCGGTTTTTTAAAGTACTTAAAGAGAAATAAATGTTTAATAATTAAGTTACCTTGAGTACTTGGTTAAATAGGAAGTTAAAAACTTATAGAACACGTTAGAGAGACGATGATTAACCTTGATTTTAATCTGTGAGTCTCAAGAATCCCCTATGGGTTCTAGTTTTTCATAGATTCAAGTTGTATTTAGTCGTTTATCAAGTCTGCTAATGGAAAAAGGTAGATACATATTGTTAGATATTAAAAATTCTAAAGTTAGCATCAAAGTTGAGTAATTTTTAATAATAAATTTAATAAACAATGTAAAAGCTTCATCAAAATATTAGTATCCTTTTTATTGTGCGTTTAATTAGGGCGCATACTTTCTTTGATTATGGTTTTAGGAAAGGAAAAGGTTGATGAAAAATATATGCTGCGAAAAAGGAAACTATTTTCAATAAAAGTTTTCAGAGCCCACAACTAATTTCTTGAAAGTATGTTCCCTTTTAATATTTAACATATTCCATTCAGAAGCTAGCCAACTTAATTGCTTGCACTTTTCATATCAAAAACCCCCTTTTCCTGGCAATTAAAATTACAACAATTATTGAGTGTCCTGGGAGAGGGCTTACAACAATCAATTAAAGTGTCAGAAGTGCGAACAAAGAGAGAGAATTATAGAAAGGTCAGCCGCTTAAGCCACCTCAAATAACTATCCTAATTAAATGCTTACAAATTACAAACTCGGAGGGAGCAGCCGTAAAGCAATTTTGAACAGTTCTTCTAATTGATGCACGCCTGATATTATAAATAATGCAATGTGCATTTGCATTACATTCATAATCAGAGTGTCACACACACCTCAGCACAGCACATTCAACACACACTTTAGCTTGAGCCTGGGCTGGGGCTGGGGCCAGAACACTTTCGCTCACAGGCTCATAAGTAGATGGGCTCACACACAACCGATGGCATGTATCCAGCCATAAATAGCTCATTATCATTAAATTAGGAAAACAAGTTGTTTAACCCAATGCTTGTGGCACTTTGGCTGGAATTTGCTCCATTAACACACAGCACACACACAACACACACCACACCCATGTGTGTGTGTTGTGGCGGCAAGTACAATCATAAATAAACATTTGTTGCCATTATAATGAGATGAAAGTCAATGTCAATGCAACTCACTCGCACCTGAGTGTGAGCGGAGCGGAGTGCACCTGCCCAGTACATGGCCTTGCCCAATAATGCCGTAATGAAGTACATTATGTACTGTCGCCTTCCTCCGGTTGGAGTAGCCGCATCGCATTGTCTGGTGAAAGTTTAATGAACCCGATAATCAGGCTAACTAATCCCTCAATTAGAGCGCTCTGTCGCCCTGGCGTTGGCTCATTATCATTATCCCTTTACATAGGCATTACAGGGAAAGTTGATCCAGAAAGTTATAGTGCTGTTTATTTGGAGTAAATAAATGTCAAGTAATTGAAATTAATAATATATGTTTACCATAATAGAAAACAAAATTATATAACATTTTAATATGATTTGCAGAATTCTTGTACTTTCCATTTATTTTACTTTTATAATGAGAAAAAGAAAAATCTCTAGAAATATAAAGAATATTATAATACAAATAATTCGTAGTAAATGATGCATTCAAAATATTTTGTTTGTTTGACCTTTGCCCTCATAATTTCCCTTTTCTATACCAACTAAATGATGTTTAAGTAAAAATCTTGAAAGGGTTTAAACAATTTTTAGTTCAAACAATTTCTTGTGAGTTTTGTTATTAAAATGACCTAATATTATAAAAAATACATTTTATGCATTAAATGTAATTTATTAATTTAAATAAATAAACAAAGTTGTTAAACATTAAAAACATTTCTTAGAGGTTTAAGGTTTTAAGATAGATACCTTCTCCGACAATAGGTTAAATTTTTTCCACTGTGCTCATTGTGAGTATTAGCTTTATAAATAATTATAAAATTATTAAATACAGCTTTTACTGCTTTTAAAGTTAATATAATAAGTGAATTAAAGCCCTCTCAACCATTATTCCGCATTATCCTGTTTACAAACTCTAAGATGCTAGTCTCTCTTTTATCTCGACCTTGAACTTTAAATTGCTTAAATAATGTTACTTTTTTCAATTTCCTTGTGAAATATTTAATAGAAATAAACTAGTATTATTTAAAGTACATTTTACATATTTAAGAATTTTATTTCAAGAAGTAAAACAGGTTGTAAGACCTTAAAAACTTTTTCTTTTCATTTATTTACCATCGCTATAGTTTCCTTTCAAGACCTTTTCACCTTTGTTCGCATAGTAAGTTTAAGCTTTATAAATTCTAAATTTATTATTAATTATTGTTTTTAAAATTAAAATAGTAACTAAATTAAAGCCCTACCTACTATAATTATCCTGTTTATAAACTGAAAAATCCCAGTCTCCCCGCTTATCTTGAGCAAATAAGCGAAACCTAATTGAAAACTAATTTCCTCACACGCCCTCCGTGTGTGAGGAAATAAAACGCGAATTACATGCGAATGGCCACAATATGGGCAATAAAACATCGGAATCAGTTTGCTGGCCGTCTTAGGGAACAAGAGCAGCCACATCATGGCTAATAAAAATTTATTGGCGCCAGGACAGGCTCACGAGCCGAGCGAAGCTGAGCGGAGCGGAGCTTGGATATAAATAAAATGGGTCGTAAAAGGGACTTTATGCTGCAGTAAACACGTCATCAACATATCAACTGGGCACAGATAAGCAGTTACCAGTATCAACTTCTGCCGAGTCTTGGGCAATTAGAGTCATAAACTGGGCTCTGAACGCGGAAGAGGCGTCGACGGGCACGTCGGTATATTAGCACTTGATGGAAATGGCCGAGGCCATAACAATCAGCAGCGGCAGGTGTAGCACTTTGCTTTTCAGCGGTTCATCACGGCCTCCCAAGGATCATAAGGAGTACTTACTGACCGCCACCGTATAACTGGTAGTGGTAACTGTAACTGCTCCGTGATGTTACCATTAAATCTGGTCCTATTAAGTCAAGCAGGAATATGAATTTACTGGAAAAAAACTTCGTTGAGATTAGTGGGGGCTTGTAAAGATATTATATGTATGTCTTGGATTGAAAATAAAATTATCTATTACTCAAGATGAAGATAATTAACAAAACCTGATTGATAATAATAATATAAATTGGATTAAAGATATGGTAACTAAATAATATTTCTTTCTAACTAATGCTCAAACTTTTATCAAAACTTCACCTTGGAGTTCTTTTCTTAATCCAAAATACCTTTTTTGCTTTATTTTCATATGCTCATAAGGTAATTTCTAAGCTGAAAACACCTTGATCTTACTTATAATCTTAGAGTAAACTAATTAAATAATTTAAAATGTATTTACCATATATCTTAGAATAAAAAATGTCGCCAATATAAGACCAGGCCTGAAAGGAAGTTCGCCATGTGGTCACAGGCTTTTCTCCCATCCCCCAAATAGCATTTTCTGCTGCTTTTTTTTGTATTCGCCAAGACGAACTTCTAAGCGGAGAAAATGAAAAGGTGAAGGAACATTTTTTCCATCATCCTCGAATGTGTGTATCGTGCAGGACGTCGCGCAAATCACCCAAGTGAATTCACGCCATTTTTCAGCGTCCGTCGCTTTGTCCGCCGTCCGTCGTCCGGGGCGAAGGCCCAAACACACATACCGTACTCACATGGACCCCAGTCTCCGCGTACTTCCCCCTGGCAAGTCCAGTCCCATAACGGGCTACCCCACTTAACCGTCCGGCGACCCGGCGAGGCCGCTGATTCTGCTCCTGATGCTGATGCTGACACGTTCGCTGTCCGTCGCCGGGCGTTCGAATACAAAATAAATATCCAATATATGCCCATGTGGGTGTGTATCCTGTTTCTGGCATATATTATAAGTGGAATAGAAAAATAAATGCGCCGAGATAAAAGTTTTCTACCCCCCCGACGACGACGAGGACGACGACGGTCTGCGTGTCCGCAGGACCTTCCACACCCACTCGTCCTATCGTCCACCCATTCACCCATGAGCCAGACCCGGCCAGTCCATCCCAGGGCACCCACCCATTCCTCGCACTCCTCCGCTCAATTCACCGCGGCGCAGCAGCAACATGTCAGCGGCGAACAATAACAACAAGCTGAAGAACGGAGCGCGACAAAAGCAAAGGCAAAGCCAAAGGCAGCGGCGGCAGCATCAGGAGCAGGAGCAGGAGGCCCACTTGCAAGTCGCCGGGCCTTTGCAAAACGGACGCGTCACGAAGCACGTTTGAAATATTGAAGGAAGGACATTTAGGAATAAAATGAAAGGATCGCACCCCAACGCGCCCACCCCTTCGGCAAACGTGTGTCCTCGCACACATGGAAAAAAAACATACGCGGATGATTTTTCATTTTTAATGTTTAGAGTGTGACCAGGCTAGCTGCAGGTATTTAGGTTATGTGAGGATACGAGAGATATTTTAAACAAAACGAATTCGACATCTCAAGGATGTTTAGTTAACGAAAGGTGGTGAAACAGACTGACTTTCTCATCAGACCATATTAAGATATATTACATTGAGATATTTAATTTATAATGTTTATGGTGTGACCAGTCTTAGTGCAGGTATTTAGGTTATGTAAGGATACGGGAGATGTTTAAATAAAACGGATCATAAGGAGGTTCAGTTAATGAAAGCTGACCATGCACTCAGGTAATGATAATATACATTGGGCTCTTGACTTTAATTTGATTAATTTGTTTAGTTATGGTAACTTTAACGAGCATATTTCATAGAGCAAAAAAAAAGTTAAAAATTTATTTAAAATTATCTATAATCCAACCCCCCTTCTAAAAGTATGTTAAAAATTCAAAAATTTCTCCCTATTTTTAGCGTGCACGTAAAAACTCACACACGGACAGAGACGACAGCCCGTGTGCAAAACCCTCGCGCTTCCCCCAACCGCCGTCGCATGTCCTGTTTGCTTCGGCAAGAACCCACTTACACACTCACACACTCGCCGGTCACACACACACACACACACACACATGTGTATACTTCGCGTAAATATTGGGAGTCCTTGACTACGCGATGTGAATGATGCTGATAAAATACAAATTCTTGGGCCGCGGCGTTGGCCGCTAGTGTATTTACACAACTGTACTTATGCCCAGCCGGTCACTGGCCAAGTCCGAGGCGAGGCGAGGATGCGATGTCCTGGGGGAGAAGCGGGGAGCTCCGGAGCAAGTCCCACCACCGCGGGGAACGACGACACGGCCCACAACCCGACGACCGACGACCCACGGCCCACGGCCAACGGCCCACGCCTTGGCGCACAACATTGACTAGCCGCTATTACAGGGTCCCGCGACTCGGAAGTCCAAAAAGGGACACCGCGAAAAATTTGCAATTGTTTTGGGTAGACTTGGAAAAGGTCCTTGATAAAGGTATTTTAGGATATATAGTTTTAGCTTCATTTTAGTTATTCATTTCAGAGTTGCTGTTGAGGTGTCTAAGGTTAAGAAGTTATTGAACACAAACTTTAAGAAAATGGTTAAGGAACCTCCCAAAAAAAATATGTGTCTTCTAATGGAATTTTTCTATACTTTCCTATATCTTTTCTATTTAAAAAAAAGTATTTATATTTTAGAGAAATTATTAACTTGGTCAAATTTAAAATATTACAATTGGAAAATTCCACACATCTTCCATAACCCATTTTGAGTTACAAAGTCAGTCAGAAGGCAGTTCTTTAGCAATTTAAAACCCCTAAGCACAATAACTACTTTCTAACCCCCTTTTCCGGTCAGTGTACGAAATCTCCTTGTCCAGTTAGCGAACAAAAATCTGCGACGAAATTACGCCACATGTGTTCATGCCACGAGCAAATTTTCAGCGAAGCTAACGTACGGTAGGCGGACAAGGGACAGCACTTTCATCTTAGGACGATTCTTTCAAGGGACGAACCCAATTTCGCCGACCCATTGGCGGGGGTGGGGGGAGCTGTTTTTGGGGGTGGCAATGTGAAGAGGGGAGGGGGGTCACGGACATCATATAAGTTGTGTGTGTGTCTGCGTGTGTGGGTCCTGAACGATTGTGTGAGCGCGCCTTTGGGTGGTGTGAGTATCGCGCTAAATGGACAGCCGCCCAGCTCAGACATTCGTGTGTACACATAGAGAAAAATATACCTAGATTTCTTAATATATTCTCAGCATTTACATATATAAACCGATATGAATATAAATTTAAAAGATATAGAAAATATATGGAAACTAACTCATTAACTCATTGTGCTAGAAAAGTCACATTAAAAACACATTTGGTTTTATTTTATTTTCTTTGTGTAAATCAATTTGTGTGTGTGTGTTTTGTGAGTGTGTGGCGTGAGTGGGTTCGGTGTGTGTGTGGGTGTGCGGCTCTACGGCTGTGCGGCTTGTGTGCCTTGGGCGCGGGTCCGGTCAGAACACGGCAGCAGCATCAGCATCAGCAGGAGCAGCATCAGCCACTTTGTCCAATTTTCAAACGGTCACTTTTTGAAACGAATTTTCTTCGCCGTAACCCCGAACCTCTCCGGAACCGTCCCATCTCCCAAACCCCTGGGTGAACCGCCCTTAGCGACGTTGTTCGCGCGGCGGCGGCAATGATTCTAGGCCATGAAATCGACATTCGCATTTTAGAGTCCACTCAAGCGCCGGGGGAAGAAACTCTCAGGAACTCTCAGTCTCTCAGTTTGTATCTGCATCTTAAAGGTCCAGGCATTGGCTCTGATTTTGATTTAATCTGCAGATACCATTTGAATGGCAGTACTTAAAATATAAGCGCTAGAATGCCAGGACAATTAATGGGATAATTGATTTAGTGGTTTGTCACTACAAAAATGTACTTAATTTCTGAACTGGTTTTGATAAACACTAAAGTTGCAAAAGGTTAATAAATTTATGATTTAAAAAAATGATGGGTTTTAAAATCGGCATTGAAATTTCACAAGAAGGTTATGAAAATAATTCTGTAGTGACTTAAGGCTAATATTTTGATTGTATTAGAACAAGGGGAAGTCTTACCCTCTTCCACTTCCTTTAAAATAAATACAATTAATATTGAAAAGACGTTTTCTGCACCTTAACAATTATTTTCTATATTAATAATTGCCAGCTTCTTAAATTAACTTTGTTTAATTTTATTTATTGTACTTCAACTACGCCAGAATTATTTTTAATATATATTCTTTTCTTAGGCCTCTGCATTGCCCTGCTTGATCATATCCTCCTTTTTCAGATTGAGCCGCGGATCCTTGAGCAGCGAACTCTTGACAATTTCATACTTCTTCTGCGACTCCTCGTGGGTGAGGGTCAGGCGCTGTTGAACCATTCTTTTATTAAGCTCCAGGTCCTTTGACTGTGACACCAGGCGCTTGTAGTCATAGTTGTCGAATTGATTTTCGAATTTGTTGAGAAAACGATTGAGGGACTTTGACTCCGAGGTTAGCTGTTAGATAAGTGTGAAAGTGAGTTGAATGGTTTCTAAGGAGCTTGGCACTTACGTCTTCATAGTGACGCTGCAGGTTATTCAGGAGGCTGACAAACCGCGATTTCAGGTCATTTAGACAGGCATTGTAGGCGTACAGGGATTGTTCGGGTGTGAGTTCATCCTGGTGCTTGTAAGGCACCAGATAGGGAGCCAGGAAATCGGCGGGCTTACTGGCTATTTCCCGCTTGAGTTCCTCTTCCTCTTCGAACTGGAAATAAGGAAATTTGAGAATTATTTTTAGTGCGATTTCATAATATTTCGAATTTTTAGATAATTAATAATAAAAGGATATTTTACCTGCTTCATCCTTATAGCTCTGGCTGCTCCATTTCTTAGAGGATCGAATATACTGAACTTCAGCTTGGGCTCAGCCTTCTCCGATTTCCGCAAATCGAAGACATTGTTGATATCATCAAAGATCTTCTCAAAGTTCTTCTTCAGCTGATCCTCGTAGCTGAGCTGATCGCGCAGCAGTCTGTAGAGCTCGAGATTAGTGCGAGTGGGATCGAGGGGATTGGCCTAAGCGAGATTTGTAAATAAAAACAAGTGTTTAAAAATGTGTGAAATAATCCCTATACCTTGTATATCTTGGTTAGTTTCTCATCGTAAACCAGCTCCTTGCCGTAGTCCGGTCTTGGCGGCTTCGTGAACTCCACCGTGGTGGCTGTGAGGGCTCCAAAGGTGTAATGGAACTTCAGGACAATCTTGTTCTGTTGGAAGAGAAACATGCGCGTGGCTATATCGGTGGCACCAATTTCATCGGCATTCCCTTTGTTGAATTTTTCAATGACTTTCTGCGAGAATAAATAATGTTATCATATTTATTATTAATAAATTGGTATTTATGATCACCTTAAGTTTATTTCCGGACTGAGAAAAATGGAATTCCTTGTACCAACACTTGTCCATGCGACCCTTGTAGTAGAGAACGAGTGACCCGGGCTGCACCACCATCAAGTCCAAGGAATCTATCCGGGAGCCCGAATAGAAGTACACCTTCCGCTGCTGCGCGGGGTCGGAGAAGTACTCCATGGCTGGAAAAATATATATATTTCAAATCTGGAGTTATATCTTAAGGAAAAAGTTTACATTTCAAGCTGTCATTGCGCCCCTTGTGGAATATCTCCTCGAACAGATCCGTGGCATAGGTGTACTTGACGTGGCGCATGAGGTCGGATCGGTTCTCGTAGTACTCGTAGCGAACCTTGGGATCCGTGCACTCGTCGTTGTTGTAGACGGTCAGCTGCATCACCTTGCCATCGCGCTGGGAGTAGGGAGCAAAGCGCTCGTGGATCGCTCCCTTGTACTGGATCTTCTTCTCGCCGCTGGGAAAGCGCTGCTCGAAGTCGGCCAGCCCAATGTGGAGCCTGTTGACCCACTCGCAGATGCAGTCCAGGTGCTTCTCCTCGCTGATGTCGCGCTCCTCCTCGGCTATGTTCTCGTCCGAGGCCACCTTGTAGGTGCGCATCTCGGGCGGCTCCCCGGGCAGCATGTGCTCCCAGTCGGCAGTCTCCCGCAGATCCCAGCGCAGGTCCTTGACCCGCTGGTACTTCTGCTTGTTCACGTAGTAGTTGTACTGGTTCCAGATGCTGTCGATCAGGATGTACTGCTTGCAGCCCGTCTCGCAGATAAATCCCGTCGAGGGCTCTATGAACATGGCCGAGGGTGGAGCCTCCACGACGTCCCCGTTGACGTCCGTGTAGGTAGTCTTGGGCTTGATGCTCCAGGGAGCATTGTTTATGATCACCACCCAGGCATGACAGCGCCGATAATGATGACGGTCCACGGCCAGCAGCTCAAGATCCTTTGGGAAATCCCAGGGTTAATCCCCGGTTCACAGGCACAAGTGCAGCGAGTGTTTCTTATTATCCTCACTCACCTCCATTTGCTTTCGGATAATTTCGTCCTGAATCCGCTTCTCCTCGGCCTCCTTCAGGCGGTGAACCTCGGCGATGTCCTCCTCGAGATGACTCTTCAAATCCGGTAATCCGCGCAGCTTGTACTTTTGGCCCGGCTTCTCGACCGGCTTTACCACCTCCTCGGCCGCCACCTCCACGATGGGATATGGATAGGGAACGGCCAGTTGATCGTTGATCACTATCTCCTCGCGGGCCACTCCGGACACCACCAGGGCGGGATGGCCGGCTCCAATCAGCATGCTGGCCAGCAGGGTGGCCATCTCATAGGAGTTGCCCTTCCGCCGCCGCAGCAAGGTGTCGGGCGAAATGAGGCGAGTGGGCTGGAAAATTCAAGGATATAACATAAAGATATAACATTTTAAAGTCAATATATATGAACTTAAGGCAAAAATATTTTATTATTATATATTTTGAGTCGTTATTAGTTTGCCTTGATATATTGCCTTCAAAGTATGTTTGCTTTCATCACAAGAAATACTGCATTGGAAACCAATATGCAATTCCTCTGCTCGAATTTGTTATCTGTATCTAAGTATATGTACATATATAAGCCGGAGTCAGGAAACAGCAAGGCAGTTTCCAGGAAATTTGGCACAAACTATTGCGCAGCACGAGACAAAAAGGAAATCTTTAACTACCTTTAGCACCGTTTACCTGCCCGAGGAAGATATATGTGTCTGTTGGTGTGTCCATGTATATGGCCCTGTAAACACAGCAGGAGTCAAAAATCGTGTAGGCTATATATTTTACAGCCTTGGAAAAGTTATATCCGTTTCGCAAAGAAGTTGGAAACAGCGGGAACGTGTAAAAAAGATTGGGAAATAAACCTGTCGCTCTGTTGGGATTTGGGTTTCGCGGTCATTGATAGGGCCTTGAGATTTTTGAAGACGAGAATCTGTCTTATCTTAAAGCATCTGGAATATGAGGATTTTTGGTATATTTTGTTATGCCTTAAATTTTATTTAAGAAGGTAAGGATTTTAATACCAAAATAAAGCCAATCTAAGGACTTCTTCACTTAGAAAATATTTAAAAACATATACATTTCTAGAAGGAAATTTTCTGAAACCAAATAATTAAGCGCTTTATCAGGAATTACTCGTTTGGCATCGGAGAAAAATAACTTCCGAGATCACTGATTACAAAATTCTTCTCAAAGGTGGGTATTAACGATATGCCTTTATTTATTCTTCGCTTGTTTTTGAACGTTTTTCGATTTGCGGATGTCATTCAGAGGGAGTCCTCGAACAATCAGCGGTCTGTTTTCCTTGGCTTCCCTCGACCGACGTGGTAGTGAGGCTACCAGGCCCACTCCCATCTAATCCGCCTCGGGTATCCTTTGTCCCGATTGTTTACCTGCACATCTGCAACTGCCCCGTAGGTGGCTGCGTCGTGACCCCGTGCCATTCATCTTCGCTCCGTTCCGCGAAGACTTAGGAGACAATCCTGCCAGCCGAATCCTGGAATTCTGTGCATGTGCTGTGTGTGCCTGTGAAGCGTAGCGAAGCGGCCATTAACGCGGGAAACGCTGGCAATTATTGTAGGCCATCGTCTACTTCCCATTCCACTTCCCCCAATTTTTGGTTCAGTTCTGGCCATGGTTGGCACATCCTCACCCTCTTACACTGGGAGATTGCGACAGAGGAAGCGGATGTAGTTGAGATATTTAAATGTGTGACATATTTTGCCATATCTTATATTTTGTTTATAGTTTTAGGAACGATCTAAGTAAATCAACACCCACAGGTATTTCTATGAATTCCGTACTACATTTTCGAATGGGTTTTCTTGTAAAACCACCTTACAAACCTTAAAATAAATAAAGGCTTCTGTGATAATCCAAACAACCCTTATTTATGCAACTAAAAGGCGCAGTCATCCTTGGCAAAATCGATCACAGGCAATAAAATTTGGCAATTTTAATTAATAAATAATCAATTTAGTTTTCTAGGCTCCAGTAAGTGGAAAGTCCCGCCAAATCAAGGAGTCTTAAAAAACAAACCAACCAAGAGCCGAACAGGATTTTAGCGATTTTTCGTGGAGAGAGTCCTGGTCCCACCCTGCCTGCCTGCCATACGCCCCGTCGCTTCGAAGAAGGCCATTCAAATGCAAAATCGCCGTGTGAAGCCATAAGAATCACAATGGGAACGAGGCTCGCAGTCATCGGTGGAGTTCGAGGTCAAAAACACACTTCGATTAGTCAGCGAAAAACCAGTCAGTCAGTCAGTCAGCGAGCGGCGTCTAATTGAATTCGATGCAAGAGGCAGTACCTGGCCATGCAGCTCGAGGACTCCTCACTGTTCCTGCTCCGCCAGCTCTCTCTCTCTGCCTGGCAGCGATATTCCCGCTATCACTGCGGTCGCGCGTAATAAGAAACGCTTCAAGGTTATTCGAACGTGTTAAATTGGGATCGGGATCGGGAATGGATGGCCTGGCTGGCAGGGCCAGTAGTCGCAACAATGGAGGAGCGAACATGACGAAACAAAGGGACGAATGCACAGCGAGAATGGAGCAACGGGCGCCCGGTTGCCTCGAAAACACAGGGGCCTTAAGCTCGAATTACACAGCCACTGCTACTGCTATTGCTGAGAAGGAGTGATGGGTTAGAGGTGATGGACGAGGATAGTACCTGGTACTGGCAATTGATGGATATAAGGTACAAAAGTTAAAGAACTCTTAAAGAAAAAGATGATGCAAAAAAAGGTGGTCAAAGGTCATCAAGGGTCTAAAGAAATTCCTTCATTAGAATTTTATTAAATATTATTTAGGTGTTTTTATTCAGGATATTCCTAGATTAAAACTAACCGGGCTGCAAATATTATAAATAATTACTGAATATATACATCAAGTTTAAGAAAAGTCTTGGGGTTCAGCCAATCAATGACTCCTTCGCTGGATATACCCTCCACTTCCAAGTCTTACAGGGTACAAAAGCGACAACGTCCGTCCGAGGGAAGAAACACAGGGAAAAAAGCGGAAAAAAACTGCGCCAAAAGCGGCGAAAAATTGCGAAAAAGGGTGGCGCGTAACAGAGTCGTCTGCCGAGACAGAATCACTTTCAGTTGCCACCCTGCTGAATGGCTGCCACCGCTCGCGGGTCACAACTCAAAACAATGCGGCTCAAGACGGGGTTGGCAGACAGGACACAGGACACAGGACACGACAATGCAGTGCCAGTGTCCCCACTCCGCCTCCTAATAACACATCCCGCACACACACACACCCACACCCACACTTACTCCCGCATCCCTTCGTTAGACTAACCTGGGGGCGAAGGACTCGCTGGGGAGGCGCGGCACAGCCACATCGCTTATCGGGACGCATAATGAGCCGCCGCTGCCATCTTTTTCATGAAACAAAGCGGTGAAATTCAGCGCGGTTCCTTAAGCCGAGCTGAGACGAGTCCTTGCGGTCGATGGGCCTCCTGCGTCATCTCTTCCTGGAGAGGAAATCCCAGTCCGGGATCCGGGGCCTTTTGCGGGGCCGCATGTGTAAGTTTTTAAATGAGCACACACGATGAAAATCAGCGACTTAACCCCTTTATGATAATGTACTGCACGGAAGTGTTATTGTCCTGGGGACAAAAGGACACACGGCGTCGACACTAGCGGCCGTAATACGCGGCGGCCCCATCATCTTTTCCCGGCCATCACCATCGCCTTCAGCCTCTTCCTTGGACTAATCTCGGCCAAAGCAACCCAACCCAAGCCGCTCGCTTACTATTTGCGCCGTGGATGTACGTGGCCGTGGATGTGTCTATAGCGCCATTCACCACGCCGGCATTTTATTATTTGCCCGGCTTCCGCGACCCGGGTCCCCGGGCACATAAAAGTCCCGGCCAATAGACTGACTCTTAAAAACGGCCAAGATTAAGATATAAACACGCGAAATTAAGACATTTGATTCCCCCAGAACAGTCAGTCAAAGCCCGTCGAAGGAGCCTAATGGTTTGGGCCGCTGGTTACTTGGGACGGAAGGCTATCATCATGGCTTGTCATATCCCAGTAGAAATTATGCATAGTGCTTAGGAATATGTAGGCCACGCTATATTAGCCTAGTTTTCTTGGCAGTTTTAGGCCGCGTGAAGTGTGTGGAATTAAAAATTTAAAATGTCCTTGATATGGAAGTTAAATATATGAAAGGGAATAAAATATTAAACAGAGTTAAGATGGTTTAGAAGAGAGTGGATATGATATATATATTAATATATTTAATATGATTCGAGGCTATTCTTTAATACAATTAATAAGTGAAGGGTTTAGTAGTTCCTTAATGAGATTAATAGGTTAAAGGCATAGTAATTATATTAGAAACTAACGAAATTAAATCTGTTAACGATGAGTGGTTCTGTAGAAGTTTAAACAATTATTTTTATATCCTTATAAATATAATGATAATAAATCAAAATTAAATACTGGTTCTTCCTTCAAGTGATTCCCCTTATTTTCCTTCAGTCTAGGAATTTTCCAAAATCTTGCCATTCCTCCAACTTAAAATCAATTATTGATACCTAATACCTCCCCTCCTAGATGTCCTTATTAACTGATTAGCATACTTCCACTCAAACCCTTGGAATTCCTATAACATAATGGGGACACTCCCTTAAATAATATATCCTCACATATCATCTCCGGAGGCATTAAATTCGAGTCCTGCCGTTGCGGGGCATTCTTATTCAATATCGCGCCGTCTGAGCAAAACGAGTATGTATTCGACGACGATGATGATGGTGGTTTTAAACTCCGCCGTTGTCTTTGGGATACAGACCCGTACAGCCGGTGGACACAGGCCAGCCAAGTGGATGGGCAGGAGCAGAAGCATGAGCTGGAGCAGGAGCTGGAGCACCCACCGCGGTGCCTGAATGCGGCATCCTAACGACGGCGCACAACTTACAATCACAGATTCGATCCAAGTCACATGGCGTTGCCCACAGCGAGGATAAATGCGACGGACACACGACGTCGCTAAGAACGGACGCGGAATGGGATGAGTTGTGAGGCGGACGGACATAGGTTTGGGCTTGGGCACAGGCATGGGCATGGGCATGGAGAAAGGAGAAGGGGAGGCCGCGGGTATCGAGTGATGTGACGGGGGTCGCGAATCCAGACAGATGCGGACACTGATGCGAGGACTCGGACACAAAGTCGATGTGTGTTTGGTTTTGGTCTGCTTTTGAGCAAAGGAAAGCGCCACTCCATCGCGGACAAGGCGAGTAAGTGGAGCCGACGACGACGAGTCCTGCAGTCGACAATGGTCGTGGATAGAAGCTAGATGGGGGCACTGAGCGAAAAAAAGGGAGTAGAAATATGAAACAAATAATAATAAACAAATAAGAATCTTTGGAACATTTAGAAACTCACTTACGGACTCAGCTAAAGGCAACCAGGTTAATTTTTGTTCTGGTTTCTTTCTTAATAATTGTTATTACTTATAATAAAATATAAAAATATATTTCAGATGCTTGTCTGGACTCCAGATACTAATTTCTTTCTCTGCAGATGGTCGACGCTCGATGTCCGCGGCAATGGCCGTGTCAGCGACAGCGAAATTGGCGTCTAGTTTATTGTAGCCACGAAGGCTGTTGGCCATTGCTGGAGCACCTTTGGCGGTGGGACGCAGGACGTAGAACTCAGACGTGGTGGGCGGCGGTTGGGGCATAGCCAGGAGAGAGATGGAGATTGGAGGATGCGGATGTTCTGCGACTTAAACCGAGCATGGCATGGTAAACAGCAGCCGCGGGCAGGAGGTTGAGCAGGAGGTGAGACTGCGGAACGAAGGGCAGGCAACGTCATCAGTTCGGCTGTCTGACCATATATGGCCAAGTCCTGCGTCTGGACGCGGACATGGACGCGGACGTGAAGACTCGCCGCCAGTTTTCCGTCAGGGAGACGCTTTTCTTTGTGAAAGGGTTGCAGCCCAGGACGAGTACAGTTTGGGGCCCCTTGGCTGGGGCTGGGCTTTGCCTGTGCCTGTGCCAGTGGCACTTGGCCCGATCTTGATTTTGGAATTTTTTTAGTCAAAAATAATGATTGAAAGTTACTGAAGGATCATAATAAATAATATTTTTAATGGAAAATAAGTTAAGATATTTTTTAATTTAAGAATTATTGCCTTAAACTCAAATCATATCATTGATTATATAAATTAGACTTTCTTTAAGGCATAAAGTATGAGGTTTGCCTCTACATTCATTATGATAATCACAAAATATCTAAGAATTAAATTTGTAAAAATTTATTTTAAAGGGTATTCAAATGTCGCAGCCAAGAGAGAATCCCTTACCCTTTTTAGTGTCCCTTCTGCCTTTTGTCATCGAAGTCGAAAGACGACAAGGTTCGCAATTGCAAAACTGACCAAGCAACACGACACGCTATTCTATATCGTTGGAACTCCGCGACTCTGTGCACTCAACCGGAAGCGACAGCGTTTTCATCCCCTCGAGGAATCGAGGAAAGGAACTGAACATCGCCGCCGTTTCGGTATCGTATTTGGTTTCGACGACAATCTGACCTCACCTCGCACCGAAACTGTAACCTCGTGCTAAAATCGCACAAAAGATGAAAGCTTGTTTTAGCTTTGAATTAAGAAAATATTAAAAAAGATCAAAAGACTGTTTTTACTAAAGGAGAGATGCATATATTTTTAGCTAGAAATAAAAGCAAGATGTGTCAAATTTAGTGACATATGCAAGTCACATAGATAGTTACGCCTTTCGATTATGGCCATTATTCTCAGGGGATCTGCCCTAGACATCTGTTGTCCAGAGTCCAGTTTGATGGGCCAATCATTTTTTTATATATTTATGTGCATCAAATAATATATATACGTATATCCATCCGGATTATATAATATAGATATTCAAATAACTAAAAAGGTCTCTCGATTTTAAAAACAAAAAGGCTTCCTCGTATTATTATTTAAAAGTTATTTAAGCTTAATTTTACTTAGCCTTTGCCATTATTGCCCTGTTAATAAAACTGTTCAGGACTATTTGCAACATTCATTAGACGTGGGTCGCCCGTTTTGGGCAGCTCAGCACTCAACACGTGCATAAAATCGCGTTTTATCGCTTTTCGTCGCCATCGCATCCTTTCTCCTTATTGTAGGTCCTCGCATTTCTCAGCGAGACGAGTGAACGGCAAAGGACATCACTCTTGAGTTTACAGCGTCAGCGCATATCGCCATCATTTAACCGCATTGTGACGTCTATACCCCGTGGTACTTGTTGGACAAGGGTGGCTTTGTTTTATAAAAATTCTACTTATTATTAAAGCTATTTATTGGTTTTGTTCGTTTAAAAAAACTCCGCATATTTAAGGGATATTATTAGAGACAAATCTATTAAAGATTTCTAGAATATATTAAGAAATAAATTATTTTATGATAGAAATGATGACTTAAGGTACTTCCTAGTTGAGTTTATTCCTATAAGGGGTTACTTTTCTACTTTTTATGCTGCAGTGCAGGGAATGTCGAACACGTTTTGAGAAAAGACGCAAAAGAAAGCCTATTTGAAGTGGTGGCGTGAGTTCACACGAATGAATAAACGCGGTGAGGAAATGCTAGTTAGCATGTACGTATCAATTGATTTGTTTTCTCCTTCTCTGCCTTCAATTTGGCAGTGGAGTAGCCTTCTTAACGGTTCACAGGACCTCAAGTTTCAGAGCAAATATTTGCGCGGTTCTTCTGGTATTAATGAAAGTTTCCTGGCTTTCAATTTATTAGGTTAGCTTTTGTTTAGAATAAAAGTCGTGGTGTTAATATTTAAAAATGTTAACTTCTTTCTAAAATTTTAACTGATGTTTTAACATATTAAATATAGTATCTACAAATTTGTAGAATTTTTAAAAAATTTATTGTATAGTACCTCAAATATTAAGGATAAATCATAATTATTGTCATGATAAATGTACCAAAAACTTCCCACCCCTTCTCTGAAACAGAAATCTAGGACAAACCCATTTTAGACCCAATTATTACACACTCAACATATGCTTTCCTGATTATCTCCTTGAAAAATTACTTCTCTTTTTTATTACCTTAAAGAAAGTTCTGCAGAAAAGTTATTCTAAAAACTAGCTCCCCCTTTTTTTTTGCTATTGATACGACGACAATTTAACTGGCTAGACACTGACACGTGGTATAAAAATAAAATAAAAATAATTACTTGTAGGAAGCTGGGAAAATAACAGAAAGCGCAAAAGCCAGACAAACTTTTTCCTTTACTCTTGTGAACCCTTTTTGGTTTCGAAACAAAAAGAAAAAGAATGCAAGGAAAGGCAAAGAGAAAAAACTGTGCCAAACAAATTGTGTGATTATTTTTGTAAGAGTGCTAAAGTGAAATCGAAGTTGTGCCATTTTAAGGTCACATAGGGTGGAATATTGAGAATTGAATGCTACAGAAATTAAGAAAAATTAAGTAGTTAAATTATTCATATTTAATAATTTTTTGCGAACAATATGTGTGAATATTTCCTACTATTTGCATCTTATAAAGCCCAGGAAGGGACTACTGATATAAGAGTTATATATGTCTTGGCATTATGGTAGCTCTGGTCAAGATCCTTGGCTTCAGGTTCTAGTTATAAGGATGCCCGACCTCTTGGCATCTTCAAAATTGCAAAACCCGGCTGTGGCAACAACCAAAAATCCGTTGCTTTTGTGTGTCCAGCTGCGTTGCACTTACATATTTTCGCCGCATAAGCATATGTACATATATGTGGATATACATATCCGTATATCGGCATTTATATATGCTGGCATATGAGTATAAACAAATATGGCAGATTGTGTGTTTGGGTGTGTGTGTGCTGGTGCAAGTGCGATGCCATGGTGTACATGGCTGTTTTCGGACCTATAGCAATTAGCAACTGATTGAACCCGTACATAAGCCCGTATCTAACGTCGTCCATCTTAGGTGCAAAGAATATCTTAACAAAGCTCTGCTGCTCGGCCCTGCTCCTGGCCACGCCAGGCCAATACATAAGATGGTCCAAGGATACGGGAAAAAGTGCATGTGTCTGCGTTATTTGCATGTGGCTCGCACTCGACTGATTCTCTTGCCAGGCTACGAAAGGATACGAAACGAAAGGAGGTAAGAGTGTGTGTGTGTGTGCATTTCTTGCTCCTCCACTTGCTTGCAGCATATAGTTTAATTTTGAAAAGGATTCGTCTGCCGCTGCTAGAGCTCTGGCTCTGACGCTGGCTCTGGCCAAAAAGGACATCCCGCTCGCACTTGCGGAGCCGGCTTCTCTCGCTTCCTCAGCTGGACATGGCCGAGAGTCCGTAAGTGGCCAGTAGTTGATGGTCGAAAATGCTGCGTCTGGTCGTCCTGGCCGGCTCCTCTGCCTCTTCAATTGTTTCAATTTCCCTGCTTGCTGGAAAATCCAAAGACCAAGGAGACCGAGGAGGCAACGGCTGCAAAGGATGCGATGGATACGAAGGAGACCAAGGCGGCCAGCGGCCTGCATTTGGCTTAGATTGGAAGGACAAATTCCAGCCTGGCCGTTTGCCTTCTTCTTACGCGGCATCCTGGCACACACACACACACTGGTCCAGGTACAGGCATAGCTAGAGCAGAGTCCTGCTGACAAAAGAGCCAGGATGGAAGGGGTGGCATTAAAACAAAGGAGCTACGAGCTCGAATATGCAAATCATAGGAACATAGCAGCAGCAGCAGCAGCGGCAGGAGCAGCATTGGCAGCGGCAGCAATGGCACAAAATAGAATACTACTGCAGGCCAAGGAGGAAGGACAGCAGGGCGAAAGGACGGGGACGAAGACGGGAACGGGGACGAGACCGAACTGGGTCCAAACAACTTGCGAGAGCTGCGGTTTTGTCTGCTCAAATCGCCTTAGCTTAGACAAAACTGCAGATAATGGATAAGGAGGCAGGCGGACTCTAGGTAGCAACCAAAGAACTGCGAGTCCTGGCAGAAGTACGAGTATGAGGACGAGCGAACAAGTATCTTGCAGGACCGCCCAGGTCAGCACGAGTTGCGGACAACGGATTAGGTTGTCTCCATGCGATGATGCCCGGCTCCGGGTCCGGTCCGAAATGCCGTCCCAAATGTATCTGCAAAATGTGAAATCAGGTGGATTCAAACTGTATGTTATCTGGAGGATTTTATATTTGCAATAAACAGCATATTCCATATGGTAATGGATTGGTATACATCAATGATATTTGGATTATTGGCGGGGTCTTTTCTTTACACGATCAGTTTTTAAATAATGAATAAAAACATAAAGGGCTTAAATATTTTCAGCATAGCATTCCGGGAATGGGAGATTATTAGCCTTTGAGATCAATCTTTTGTAATCAAAAATCTGTATAAGATTTGGGCTGGATTTATTTATTAATACAATTAGGTATGTTTTCTAAATAAAATTAAAAACGCGGTAATACAATATAATTATTAAGGTGCCAAATAACTATTTAAATTATTTAGAAGCTCAGCTGGTGGATTTGGATAAAGCTAAGAGTGAGATGAAGAGTTTCAGCAGCTTAGCCTATTTATTTTATAACCTTTTCAAACTTATTTTATTTAATTGAATTGCTATTTTAAATACATATGTTATATCAAATATTTGGTTTATATTTCATGTATATTGAGAGTCGATTTCCTTATTATAAAATATTAAGATAGCTTTAAGAAATAAAGTAACTAAATAAATGAACTCTAAGGCTTATTTAATGTTTATTCTGGACAACGAGGCTTAAATAATTGTAAACATATTTTGAAAAGCTCTATTGCTCCCAAAGCTTCTTGACTACAATTATTTCTACATTTAAATACCTTTTTGTTGATTTAAGTTTTATTTTCTATTTCTTTTATACTCGTATGTGTTATTCTCCCATAAGAAATAAACAGTCTCCAAAATATATAGTAATAATTATCTTTGAAGGACCATCGTTAAATGTCAACTTCGATTTCAATCTTAAATCGCATTGAAGACAACAAGCAACCTGACTGATAGTGTTCGGGGCGTTAATAAATGATCGATGGATTGATTGATACAAGGATAATTCTAGGCGACGGCAAGCTGCAAGCCCAAGTGCGTATCGAAGGATGTGGCCCGAGTAGATCCCAGTGTATATGTGGCAAGGATAACTCGCACACACACACACACATCTAGACCATATAGAAAACTCGTGTACACACATTTATCTTTTTGAAGGCGAACTGAAAATTTTGTTTTAGGAACAGTTAGACAAAGACAATGTGAGAGGATGCAGATTGGTGGCCAGTGGCCAGTGGGCGGTGGGTGGCTAGGCGCTGGGTGCTGAAAATCAAACGCACACGTCTTCGAGCATATGTACACACACAACTACCAACACACACACACAGACACACACTGGCTTAGAGAAAGGACGATACACACACTTTCGGGGGTGACCAGTGACCAGAGGACCAGCCCAGTGCGCCTTCATCTTTCAATTCACGCGAAAATTTCCTTCGCCATCCAGAGGTGTGACACGGAGGGTTGTGGGTGGGTGGTTGGGTGGTTGGGTGGTGGTGTTGGTATGGAGGGAGAGAAGGTTGGCAGGACATGCCAGGACCACGACGACTACGACTACGACGACGACGACGGCGGTGACAACGACGACGCGGGTTGGAGAAAGTGAATTGAGTTTAGTCGAGGACGACGAATTCGTAATTGTACACACACACGCAGCGACATTAAGGCAGCGAATGGGGTGGCGGGTGGTGGTGTGTGTGGTGTGTAGTGGGCAGCGGACAGGATCCAGAAGGATGCTGGCAAGGAGCCGCTGCAGATATGAGAGAAAGTCCGGCGGCCAAAGAGAGAACGAACGAAAATGGAAAATGTTGCCTTGCCTGGACAATGGACAATGGACAATCGGTCGGTCGTCGGTCGGACGGGTTGGGTTCGCAGGACGAAGGGAGCCAGCTGAGGGGGGGGGGAGGGATGGTTTGGTTAGCCGATGAAAATCTGAAGTATATATACCCGCACACACAACACACACACGCACACACAGTGCCATAAAGCAACAACTCTAAATTTTCGCAGCAGCAAAATTTACGCTAAAGATGCTGATGTGCCTGCGGATGCTAAGAAGAATGTGCGTCTGTGTGGGTAGCGTGTTGCCAAAGTGCGTGAGTGTGTGCCAGGACATCGAGTATGTCCTGTGTGTGTGTTTGTGTGCGGTGAAATGAAGCGACCCGGGCAGGCTGCTTGGCTTTTTAGTGGCAAGGATATGTTTCTTGCCAATGCGGCCCCATGCCGGCCATCTGTAGCCGTCGTCGTCGTCCTCGTCCTGGCCGTAGTCCTGTGTTATTGTTGCTCCTTGTTGTGTATACGCCTCTGCTACACCAATACTATGCCACACACACACACACACACACATATCCTTGCGCCTCTGTGCGTGCGTCCGTGTGCGTTTTGGACATGGCTTCAAAAACCTTTCTTAGCGATTTCCCGAAAGGCAGCACCAGCACTGGCGACACTGCTGCTGTCTTTTTCGTTATCCTTGCTGTTGCTGTTGTTGTTTTTGTTGTTGTTGTTGCTGTTATGGTCAGTGGCCGCCGCCTCCTTTGGCAGGACACAATGGCCATGTGAATATGTGCGGCCTCTGCGCAAATATTTTGCATAGCAACTACAATGTCTACGACCTCAAATGCCTATGCGTGTATATATTATATAAGATCATAATCTCCGGGATATCCTGCTATGGTGCAGATACTTGCCAGTATTTCGTACTCTCTTATTTGTACTTCTCGAGATTATTCAAACATAATTTTGATGCCTTAATTCGCAGTACGACTGAGAAATAATTGTATTTCAAAGAAAGGATGGCGACTGTAATTGTCAGGATTTTATACTCGCTTAGTTATAGATTCCTAATTTGATCAGTATATTTTCAAACTGCACCTAATCCTATATTCCCAGGACTTAAATATATTAAATACCTTGAAATATAATATTATAATAATAATATATAATATATTTTTAAGGGGTACATAATATATCGCTTCATATATCCTTAACCGCTTTATTATAAATGTAAACACTATTCAAAATATAAGAAAAATCGAACATTTCCAAGAAGTTTTTGTATGTTTCTTACTCCCAAATTTTATAAGTACTTCCTTAACCTCCCCCCTTAACTCCTTCTTTGCATTTCCCTTTTGCAATTCCCAAATTAACGTTTTATTATTGCAACTGACGTTTACCAACCACAGCAGTTTTCCAGAAAAAGTCGCTTAAAACAAAGAAAACAACCACCTTATTTTCCTATGGAATAGTTATTATTTTGTGTGCTGATCGACGGCCCGTTGAGGAATTCCAGTTTTGTGTCAGTTCCAGTTTCCTTCGGCGATCGCCTGTCACGCTCCAGCGAAAAGAGCGAGGCGAAGAGCGAAATGCAAAATCCGCTCTGTGGGACGACGGATTCGCCTCAAATGTGTGGGGTGGAGGGAATGCCTCCCCCTTACCCACGAATCCAGCCTTCGGGTGACCGAAACACGAACAGGATTTTTGCTCTCTTTGCCACACTCTTCGGCTCTCCCAGCTGGTTCTCTGCGAACGGGTGCGGAAGAGAGGCGAGCGGACGTAAACAGTGATGAAGGCGTGTATCAAAACAAAGGGAGCAAAACTCTGGCCGCAATAAAAGCAGCAACAACTGCAGCACATGACAGCGGGAAAACTAACAGAATTATCAGCGGCGATAAAGAAAACCCCCTGCTGGGAAAATTAGCCAAGGTTTTCGTGAGGGTCCCAAGGATTTCTTTTCTCGCAGATCCCTATTTTGGTACATCCATGGGCACTACTTTGCACTCGATGAACGTGAATATCTTTGGCTAAGTGCACACAAATGAGGGCTGAGGTTACACTTACACTGAGAAAATTGTGAAGAGTTATCCTTTAGAAATGTTTTTGATAAATTTAAGTAAGAGCTAAGAGGTTTTTAGAACATTTAAATGCAAATTTTTTAATTTTAATATCCTAGTGCTGGTTAAAAAATATAAAATAATAGTGATCCTTAAAATGTCTTCCCTTGAGGTCCTTTTTAATCAAAAAGTGATTTCAAAACTAAGAAAGACTTCATTATCCACATCCTTTTTCTGCCAGTGCACCTCACACACACGTGGGCGCGAAAGGAGGCCGAAAAGGATGTGCGTCTCTCGAAGGCAAAAAGCCTATACGAGTATTGCGTCGTCTTCGTTGCACACCACCGCGCGCTCGTCAGAGTATGTAATGTCCGTGTGTGAGTGGACTGGCCTGTGGTTGGGCCGGCCAAAATGCGAAAATGCGAAAATGCCAGAGCCAAAAGCAGAGGCCGCAGCGAAGGCAACGAGAGGACTTCTTCGCCGCCTCGGACGTCTTGGCCGTTATTAATCATTGTACATTTGGCTGTCACCGAAAAAGGCCGCGAATTCGGCAGCAACAGCCGTTGGGAGAGAGCCAGAGCGAGAGAGCACCAGAGAGGGAGTAAGGAATAGCCAAGGAGCAAGTGAGAGAGCGAGTAGTCACGCACACACACACACACCTACGGCCACGTAAATCGAAGCGAAAAAGAAACAAAAACGACGACAAATACAACTACATTTACGGACTGACCAGCGCACACACACACACGCAGAACCACCACCCTGCCGCACGCGTGTGAGTGAGACGAGAGACGAAACGCCGCATTTCGTGGACGACGTGCGACTTTAAATTCGTCGCCGTGCGGAAATTCGCCGCGCTAAAATCAAAATTCACTCAAGTCCGCCGCGGTAGTTTGTCGCCGCACTTTAGCCGCTCAGGTTCGCACATCACCGCCGCGTCGTCCACGTTCACGTCCCAATATCCTTCGACGAGCGCGAGAGAGAGGTCCTTTTGTCCTTTCGTTTCGCTGAAATTCGCACGCCGCAGCGGTAAATAATCGCGCTTCAAGTGTTCGATTGTCCTTGTCCCCCCAAAACAATAACAATAACCGCCATCCATGTGAACTATATATATCGTGAATTAAGCATCGCAGGACGAGGAAGCTGAGCAAACGTAAAAAGCTGTGCCATTTCACCAAGCCGAAAAAGATAAACAAACTGAAAATCTCCCGCCTTCGTTGGAGGGCTCATATCATATTTCTCCCCGGAAGTTCCCAAAAAAGGTTAGTATGTGAAGGAAATCGCCATAAAAGTGTTTTATTAAGCCATTATTTGGGAACTTTACAAAAAATTGGCTTTAAAAAGTGTGGTTTCTTAAGTTTGTTATAAAATTGGTGACATTAAAAGCGTTTAAAAGTATTGAAAAAAGATAGTTGACTTATCGGTGACCTGCGATAGTCTTTGGTTAGTTTAAATATACAGAGAATCGTTTAAATAAATAAAAGTGCAGCTTGTGTCTGCGGTTTTTGTCGTAATGAATAGTTTAAGCTACAGATATTTCAATAACTTATACATTGAGATGAATTCCCAAGCAAAAGGAGCATTTATTTCTCGAACGACGTTTCAGTGTTGTGTAAATTCTAAAACATTTTAAGCCCGGCTTTTGAAATGAAATTATTTATATTTTGCTTTGATCAGGTGTTAGATAGGATAAGAAGAAATGCAAAACTTCTTTAAAAATACTCAATTCACGCTCTGGAAAAATTAAATGTAGTATGCATAAACTATTATTCTGAGATTTGAATTGATGATAATATAGGCTACGATCTAACCCTTCCCAAATCGGTCCAATGATCTTAGAAACTATTAATTATGCTCAAACAAGCTCTCGTTGGTTTAAAATTTCTTAAGATTGCTCAATGTCCACTTAAGTAAACACCAAATTTAAAAAAATTATCAACAGCATGAAATTTTGATTTATATATTCAAAGTTTCACTTAAGTACTTCTAATATATTGGCTCTGCAGCTTCCTTATCTTAAGTCTACGGACATTTTGTAGGTCTCAAAAACCTCGACTTAATAAAGTACATTTTTGAAATGCTTTTATATTTGTTAACAAAAGAAAACATTTTTAAATAGTTTATATAAAAATGTATGCGCCTCAAAACATAGAGAGTAGGATTTAAGATTCCTTTCAGTAAAAGTTAACGTAAATCGATCAACATTATTCAAAGATTTTTTAAATTGGAATGTGAATAAAAAACATAAATTTCTTGATAGGCGCCTTGAAGTAGGCAACAACTTTTTGACATTAAAATTTTCAAGTTTAACTGCCAGAAAAATGTATCAAGTTAAATACTTAATACTTAAAACATGAAGAAATATTATTTTGAAGCTGGTAACAGTTTGATTCCAAAAGCTAAAAAACATCTGTGTTCTTGAAGGAAAAGACTAAATCTTCCCGGCACGACATCTCATTGCTTGGCTATGTTTGCAAGAAATATTTACTTTGTACTTATAAGATATATAAGTTATTCGTACCAAAATTAGATAAACTAAATGTGCATATATAAGAGATGTTTAGACTCCCAATCGTATGAAAGTATATCTGTCTAAATCATGATCTATAAAATTGTAGTTAAAGTTACAGTAAAGAAATTAGATTCTTGTAAAGAAGAATTTTCAGTTTATTTATAATCTTTTCTCAAAATAAGGGCCTTGTAGGTAAAGAAATAAACAAAAAAACTGTCAGTTACTATATAAAATGTGAGTAAAAATATTTATTTATTGCGAGTTTCAAGTGCCGCTACTCAATAGTAAGTCAGAGTCCATAAACGTTCCAGTGCGATAATCTGGCATAACATTAATCGAGTTAATCCAAAACAAACACACAATAAAAAGGTGCAATGCCGCTTAAGGCCACATATATCATTGGTTCCAACAGGTCCGAACTTACAGCAGACACATGTACCATATATACGGACATATCTTGGGTGTGGGAATCGTCCCAGACAGTCAGACACACAGAGAAACACTCACAAGTCGAGGCAACTTTTTCTTTTATCTACGGAATTCTTATTTTTATTTGTTGCCTCTTTTTGTGTTTTATTTCTTTTTACATTAACACAAGCGAATGGAGCTATCAAACGCTTGCACATATTAGTGCTAGTTTCAGTCGTTGACCTCCATTCGCCAGACTTCCCAGCTCCCAGCTCCCAGTCCCAGCTCCCAGCTTTCAGATCCGACCCCTCCGGATGTCCTTGCCGCATGCACCGTGCCCCTGCCCCCGCCCGTGTCCCTCTGTGTGTCTGTGAGCGAGTTCAATACGAAGCCAAAGAAACGAAAAAATAGTAAATACAATAAAATTATAATTGTATATAGGAAAATCAGAAGCTCTTAGCACACAGGCTCACCAGCACTCACACACTCGCAGATGGCCAGACGGTTGGCCATTCCATTACAGCCGTACATACAGCCGCACATACGTATGTCCTGTGTGAGTGAGTGTCCTGCGAGTGTGTGCACACCAGACACAGACAGACCCGGACCCCCCTTTCGAACACACACAGCACACACTGACAGACTTGGTGTAATTCTTTTATATTTATTTCTTTCATCTTTTTCTGTTGTTACTAGATTTTTTTACACACTTCTCACTGTCCCAGTTCGGTTCGTGAAAAGTTTAATGGCAAGCCGGCCAGGACAAGGACGGCAGCAGGGCAGCACGGCAGCCGGGCAGGACGAGAAGGACCTTCCCTGTGCCGGCGAAAGCGAAAGTACAAATTCTTTTCCGACTGCTGCTGAATGGCCAAAGACCTTGTAATTTTTATACAGCTGTAAAAGTTTTATTCGATATGTGTTTGGGTGCAGGCTAGAGGGGGTGTTTAGGGTCCTGCGAGTCCTGGGGGGGCCTGACTGGTACTGGCCAGTACTGGGTAGTCTTGGGTGTGAGTCCAATCCCATGCACCATCGTCGACACAGTTATTTGCTGCTCTATTGGTTATGAGCATCATCCCACTCGGTCTGGGGGGAGTTAGGTGTTGTGTGTGCTTTGGGTGTGTGTGGGGGGGAGGAGGCCACACCACCTGCAGAAGTGTGCATTAAGCCACAAGTAGAATTAGGTGTCGGGGCTAGGTCAATAATAATAGTTCGGCCAATCAATGGGCCTAATCACTCAAAAGGCCATTAATGGGGTTAATCAATTGTGTGCTTGATTTTCTCTACTAATTCTTATAATTTGTTTGTTTTGTTTGTCAAATTTGTTGGTAGTTGAGTGTTTATATTTACTTATTGTTTGATAATCGTTTTTAATTACAAATTAGAGTTGGTAATAATTTAATGTAGTTCCAAAACAACGTTTTTTTTTATGTTGTTACTTTATTTAAAATATTATTTTCTTTGGAAGTTCAACTTTTAATAATTATAATTTATTGCTTCAGTTAAACTTCTCTTCGTAAATCTAAATACATTTCCTTGTACTGTTGATGCTTAATTTTACCTTAAATCATATTTAGAATTTTGAAAAATTATATTTTCGTATTCATCAATTAAAAATACAAATATTTTTTTTCAATTTGAATATTTTTTATTGAAAATAAAGATAAAAATGATTTTTTGAATTCTTATAAGGTTAGGACTTGTTAAAAAATATTGCTTGTATGTTAAAAATTAAAAACAAGTTAAGCAATGTGTAAACACACATTTCTGAAGACTTTTGTCTTCCAGAATAACAGAAGGACTTCTTAAATTATTTCAAAAGATAACTAATACATTTAAATTCCTGTTTATTTATTTTATAAAATGTTTTCCATTTCATAATGTCAAAAGCTTATTACTTTAGCAATTAATCTCGCTCATTACCCAGCATAAATTATTGTTTCTTGAACCCAACCCGAACTTTCTAAATAATCTTGATCCCCAAACAATGCATTCACCGATTTTGGCCGCTCGCCAGTGGCTTATCCCCAGCTCCTTGCTCAAGTTTATACCATAATCCAAGCCAGAAAGATAAGTCTGGGAACCAGAATCCTCCAATTAATAGCTGGCAACGTGTAAAGTCCAGTTCAAGTGGCTGCGAAACCTGCTAAGACGGCATTTCGATGGATGTCCAAACGAAAGACTCCACCAGTTTGGCTACCTGCTGCTCTCTTGATTCCCCTTAAAACTCTCTTAGCGCACCGAACGAGCCTCTCTTCCTCAGTCTATTCTCTCCTTGTATATTTGAATGCCACATATATATACGTTTATATAGATATGTATATATATATATATATAGAGGAGGAAAGAAATCATGTGTCAGTCATGCGCAAAACGTGTTTTTCATTTTAAAATTGCACCACGGGGCGAGCTCTTTTGCATGTCTCACTTTCTGGCGAGATGGAGGCGGAGCATATTGTTGTTCGCTCAGGTTCTATCTTGGCAACGGACTTGGGCCCGGCCAGAAGAAGACTTGAGCCTGGCCGAAAAGACGTTGCTGCTGCACCTGCTACAGTTTTTGGGAAGTAGCTGGCAGGAAGTAAGGCTGGGAGGGAGGCGGCTTGGGAAGGCGCAACAGGCGATGGCCGTTGCGAATGAGGGATGTTCGCTCTGCGCTGCAGCGAAACAGGTAAACAAGTTATAAATTTTGTGGAGTCCAGAGTCCACACTGTGCGGTGCGGTGTATTCGGGAGCACTTCGTGAGTCCCCGGCCGAGTGTCGTCCTGCTCGTCCTGTTGCTTATTCGTGGCTCGCGTTGCGCGCTGCATTTTGGAGCAGGCGCGTCGCGGCGCGAAGGCAACGCACCAATTAGCATATTCCATTGTCTCCCCGTATACACACACCGACACAGCCGTATTTTTGGCATGTCCTTCGTGCGCGCACAGAGGCGAAAGGGGGCGTGCCGCAGCTCATTTGCCTGCAGAGAGCGGATTTTGTCATCTCGGGAGCAGCTCGCTGTCGCAGCTGTGTACCTACCTACATATCTATATATTCAGGACGGCGTACACCTACACGTATACGCAATATAGCGTATACGTACGGGTGTGCGGTTTATTTACACCGACCGCGACTTGTCTGTAAAACTTTAAAGCGCGCGCTGCGATTTTATTGGAGCCCCGTGCGAAAATGCGAAACAGCACCCCGTTAACATCCATGGCACCCCCAACCTTAACCCCTGACAACCGACAACCCCCAAACCCCAACCCCCGAAGCTCGGGGGCACAAGTACATGGACGCGCATTCGCCAGGCGACGAGCACATAGCCCGGTGTATGTGCTGGCCGAACGGCGAATGGGAACGCACTGGATGCGATATGCGATAGGCGATATGCCAAGTGTGTCACGGTAATTAATTAAGACTCCTCTCCTCTGCTCTCCCCGCTCTCCTTGCAGGCGCCAAGCTGTTCGACAACGGCCTCAAGTTGGATATTTCCAGCTACCCCCACATGAACATCCGCATGGGCACCAAGGGCAAGCGGCCCCTGCGGAGCCTGACGCCGCGCGACAAGATCCACGCCATCCAGCGCATCCACGATGGCGAGTCCAAGGCCTCGGTGGCCCGCGACATCGGCGTCCCCGAGTCCACGCTGCGCGGCTGGTGCAAGAACGAGGATAAGCTGCGCTTCATGTCCCGCCAGTCCAGCGCCGACAAGCTCTGTGCCGACTCCCTGGCGGACAAGCTGGACGTGTCCGGCGGTGGGCCAATAGGGCCAATGGGGCCACTGGGTCCGCCCGAGAAGCGCCAGCGCCTGGACGCCGGCGCCCTGCCCCTGAACTTCTCCAACAAGCTGAAGTTCGACGAGCTGGCCGGCTTCAAGCGATCGCCGCTCAACGGCCTGGACTACAGTACAAACAAGAACCTGACGGAGCTCAGCTACAACGGTCTGCCCGTGGACTATGTGGCCTTCAATGGGGTGAAGAGCAAGGTCTTTGGGGCCGACATCAACCGGCCAGGAGCCCCCGCCGATCCCTCCCTGAACGCCATCAGTCCGCTCTCGAGCCTGACGCACCTCTCGGGACTGACGGGCATCCAGCAGAGTCCGCTGGCGATCAGCTTCAATGAGCTGACCAACAACCTCAACCTGCTGGCCCAGCTCAATCCCGGGCTGGCGGCCATGTCGGGCCTGAGCAGCTTCCCACCCAGGAACCCGAATCCCAATATCAATGCCAATCCCAATCCCAACCCCAATGCCAATCCCAAGACGCCCCTGCAGGTCCAGAGTCCCAGGAGCGACAGTGGAGATCGGGCCCCACCAGGGTTGTCGGTGAAGAACTGGGCCAAACAGAAGCCGCCCGGGGATGCGGGCAGCCTCAATCTGAGCATCAAGAAGGAGGTGAAGACGGGCGACCTCAAGAGTCCCAGCGGCCCCATTGCTCCCCCGCAGATGATGACGCTCTCGAACCTGGCCGAGGATCCCTTGCTCTACTGGCTCAAGTCGCAGCAAACGATGCTGGGCCTGAACCCCCTGTATCCGCCCACGATTCCGCTGGGCGTGACCAGTCCCCCGATCCGCTCCTCCACGCCCCAGCACATGAGCCAGCAACAGCAGCAGCAGCCGGGCCAGACGCCGCCAATACCCTCGGCCCCGCTGACGCCCTCGTCCACGCCCTCGGGCAGCCTGGACGAGAAGAATGCGGCGTGGTACAACTGGTGCAAGGCCTTCGGCGCCAGCCTGCACACCCTGAACCCCAATGCCGCCACCCTGGCCGCCCTCCAGGCCAACTCCCTGCAGCAGCAAGCGGCCAACGCAGCGGCGGCCGCCGAGGCAGGAGGCAGCGATCCCTCCAACATCCTGTACTCCCATCTCACCAAAGAGACTGAGACGCCGTCGGTGCGGAGCTTGTCCTCCAACGAGCCGAATGCCGAGGCCGACGAGGCCACCGAAACCGATCTCGAGGGCGAAGTGGAGGCCGAGGCGGACGCGGAGGCGGGGGGAAAGCCAGAGGATCTATCGGCTGCCGGCAAGGTGATGACGCCCTCGCAAAGTCCCGTGGCCAACTCGCCGCCAGGCAACAGTAGTCCCAATTCAAGGACCAACCACCCGGAGGAGGAGTCCCAAAGTGATCCGCCAAGTGACTGCAAGAAGATCCTCGACAATATGCTCTTCAAGATAGGGGCGCCGCTTAACCCGGAACCGGAAGCGGGCTGCGAGTCCGAGGGCAGCTTCAATGACACCGCCAACACGCACACCAACAACAACGACGTCAGCGCCAGCAATAACAACAACAATAACAATTCCAACAAGACCGACGAGGAGGAGAAGGCCAGGTATCTGCAGGAGTGCGGCGAGGACGACGAGGATGTGGAGGCCATCAGGCATGGAGAGAAGTTCCTGCAGTGGCTGGAGAACTGTAGCAATCCCCGGGTGACTGCGGTGCAGCTAATGCAGCTACGCTTCCTGATCGCCGCCATCAAGTCGGGCAACGAGGTGGCTACCGCTGTTCCTGTATCCCTACCCGTGTCCTGCGAGCCGGACAACGCTGAGGACACCGCCGGCGAGCTGGAGGAGAGCAGCAGCCGGGGCAAGAGCCGACGCCGCAAATAGGAAAAGCCAAAGTTGGCGCCCACGGAGCCAGCCACGGATACGAACACGAATACGAATGACTCGAGCCAGCCGGCGCTCCTGGGGGGCCAGGTGCCGCCGCCAGGCGGGTCTAGCCAGGTGCTGGACCCGGCAGCCGCAGCCGCTGCCGCATCCCGGTGCCATGTGTATGCGCCGGCCGTCTACCAATCGTCGGCCACGTTACTAAGCTCCCTGTTCTTCCCCCCCTACGAATTTGTACATTGTGACCTCGACGACGACCCGACTGACGACGACTGCCAGATCACGGGCGAGTACCAGCAGTACGACGAACTGAGCTCCAGCTCCAGCTAGATTAGGACTAGGACTTGGACTTGGACTGGGACTCCTCCGAATTTACGCGAATCTCCTCCCCCCAGCTGTGAACCAGAGCCAGAGCCAGAGCCAGGCGCTTAACTACTTTCAGTCCTTTTCGATTCGATTCCATTGTCTTAATATTAATTAATCGTACGGGTTAAGTGTATATATCGAGAATCTCTCCTTGTAGCTATTGTGCATTAACACTATCAGTTCCGGTTCCCCAGCCCCGAGTCTTGTGTTCTGTCCAATGCATTCTAGGAAAATGTTATAGCCTTTATTTTTTGTTACGACACCTTTCGATCTGCGAACTGCAAGAAGGCGCGACATTTGATATCAAGCGTTTTTAAATTTCATAAAATAATTAATGAAAATGAAATGAATATGAAATGGAAATGGAAATGTGCTCAAAAGAATTTTCTTAATTCGAAATTAATGCGATATTTAAATAAAGACATTTACAAATTTAAATGTAATTTTAAATACATGTTCAATAAACAAATAATTAGATAATTTTTATGAAACTCTTAAAATTCCAACTGTTTTTGTTTTTATTCTTAATTGTGGAATTTACAGGCAAGTGTAAGTACGGAAAATATCTTGTAAATATATGGATTATTGCATTAATATTGTGGTAGGTACATTTTAAATTGTACTCCTATAAACAATAATAAAGTATTTAAATATTGTAAAGAAGATGAAAAATTGAGCGATTATCCGTACTGGTCCTAGAAAACTTTATTATTAACACCTTAAGGTGTTATTTTAATATTTCATTTCCAAAGGAACCCAAAAATATAAATAACTTGAACAACAAACTTCAACTGCTACTTTCAACTTAACCTATAACTATAACTTGAGCATATCTGCTTAACTTTTTTTTGGTTGGTTTAAAAGCAACTAATTTTGTGGTTTCCCCATGTTTTCCTTAATTTAATTTTATAAAAATGGCTTCAACCCCTCCATGAAAATACTGGTAAATTTTAGAAAAACTTTAGGCGGAACTTTGTTATACCAAAAATGAAAAGAGGAAAGAAAAGTAAGGCCCCTTTATTGATATTACCATCACACTCTTTAACATCTGATCCTTGTTCTTACCAACGAAATATATCAATTTATAAACTAACTCACAGTGTTATTTAAAATTATATTATTTTGTTTTCTGGGTAGAAATTACCTCCATGATTAAGTAAAGCATAATAATAAAAAAAGGAGAGCGCCAATGGACCTAGCATATCCAATTCTGGGTAAGTTTTTGCAATAAAAATATTTAATTGAAGAGAGCCTAATCTCTATTTAAGTATATAAAAATATATAATAGACTCACCAAATTAATTGGATCCTCCAATGGCTCATATTCAATAAAATCGGCGACAAACTTGGCTATGTTCTCCACACTTGATATGAGTTCCGGGTAAATAAACGCCGTTGGTCTAATGGTAGTGCATACAAATTTCTAAGAATCAACAGAAAATCCTCTCAAATAAATATTGTAAATTATAAACAGTTACAAACTTACCTGAACCTTGCACTCATTAGGCAAAGCCAGGACCATGGCTCGCCTTTTTGGATAGGCGAGCACCAATTGCTTGCGGAAATTCTCGGCGTAGAGCAGGAGCAGCCGCTCCTTCGGCGACAGCGTGTAGTATGACGGAGGATAGCATTGCGGGCTGTCCTGGAACTCCTCGATGGTCTCGGGAAACGACAAGTCGATCTTGCCGATATTCAGCGCCGGCTCCCCCTCGGATAAGCTGAAGTTGTCGTCCGTGAATTCACCCATTTCCTCCTCTACGTATTCCTCCTCATCGTCATAGACGGGCTCGGAGTCGGTCAGCCGCTTTGCCTCGTCGATTTCCTTGAACTTTGCCGTATGCCGGCTCGGGTCTATGGTGCTGACCACCTTCTTGTACTTCTGGAATATTACTTTCGGCATCTTGGCGGCTTTTGTCGGCTTTTGTTGTCCAAAATAATAAACATAAAAATTACGTTGCTATAACAACGGTGTGCAGGGAGAAATATACAGGTTGTAGCTCGGGCAGGTGTGACAGAAATCGAAATGTGCGTGTTGCTAGGCAAAAACCCTCATCTATGCCTTCAAATCTAAAGTTTTAGGATTTACTATATATTTTTTAGATTAAGCTGAATTTACAGAAAACTTGTTGAATTAAAAGCGTTTAATTACAACAGGAACGTAGCCTTTCATTTATTTAATTAGAATTTTTAGTAAGTAGCAACCATTAACTACTAATTATGACATATTAACTTTATATGCATAGTTAACATTCCAAAAGGTTCCAGGTATTAAAAAGCAAAGCAAAAGTAAAAGTAGGAGTTAATTACTAAATCTGAGTTTGTGTCTCTCAGAGGATTTTTTACAAAACCTGTTAAGTAGTTAAGAGAAAATAAATATAAATATTACTCCATGTGGGATTTGAACTCGCAATACCCCGCACATAATATTTGCAGTCGCGACTCTTTAGACCGATGAACCATTGGAACGCGTTTCGCTGCCAAAACAGTCGGAAGAGCCTTTGATAAGCCTTGCTTTCCCTCAAATGACCGCCGTAATTCTCAAGTCGTTATTCCGCGATAAGCACACTTAAATATGCGACTTAGATATCATCCAGTCCCCCACAAAGCCATCACGTCACACAGCGAAGATAACAAGCGAAATACACAACCATAAATCACACACAACAAACATATATTCTGTCTGTTGCCCAGAATATATATAAATTCATCAACTAATCGTCACCAGAGTGCAATCAAGAAACGCTTACACTTGTTGCCCTCGGGCTGGAATCTATCAAAAATGGCCCTCTTCGGCAGAAAGCGACTAACACTCGAGCAAGATCAATGGGAGCCTATGGAGGTAGACGTAGATGTGGCTGTGGGCGCGGGCGATCCTCCACTTGGCTCCCGGAATACTCATTCCGAACCTATGGAAGTTGACGACGACGATCCTGCGGATGTGCCGAATCTCTCACTTTCTCAGCCGTACAAACTGTCGGTAACTGTCATCTGTGTTGAGTATCAGCAGGCAGTGAGAAGTGATTGAGTTAAAATAATGCAAATTTATTTTCCTTCTTTTTGGTTTAGTTGTTTTGTTTTAATGCGAATAGATCAGATGTTTTTATAGCACTTGTGAAAGGACATTTGAAACTATCTGACAGTTCTAGCTATAGAAATTGTAACTAAATTCGCGTAATTGCTCCATATACAAGAACTTAGGTAAAATTTGTTAGATAAGGACCCGGCTCCGAATCCGAATCTGGTGTGGTTGCCAGCATGTACATTTTCTAAGAACTTGTAGCACTTTATTAAGCTTTCTAGATCATTAAAAACAAATGTTTAAAAACTAATTTAAACATTTCTAAAGCCCTTAAAAATAAGATATTAAATAATGATAAAAACGCTTTTTTTCTTCTCCACATTGAGTCTTGTTATGAAAATATAGAAAAATAAATATGTTAGTGTCTCCGAGACTATCTCGGAAGAGGTATGGATAGTGGCCCATACCCTGAGTTTTAGCTCCTAGAGCACGCGAATCTGAGCTGCAAAACCCGGTTGGACACAATGGACTCTCCACTCTTGCTCACTGTAGTAGTCCTAAGTATTGCTATGTTGGAGGTAGTTTTCAGCCGTAAGTTACTGTGGAAATAATTAATTAACTATTGCAGAGAGCAGTTGCTTCCCTCCAGAGGGAGGGACCCAGTGACTACACATACGTTAGGAAGCTCGTCAAAGTCTATGGACGTAATATCCCAAGCCAGATTAACAACCAACTGAGGCAGCTGAAGAGCAATTTCAATACAAATGTATGTCTAATAGTTACCTATTAATTCCACAAATAAATAAAGTAAAATATTGAAATATATATTTAAAGCAATCTACAATACTATTTTATTATTTTAAGTATTACATTTCGAAATGAAAGGACTTGGAAATCTAACTTCCCCTAAGCTTTAGTTAAATACAATTGTGCTTTTTAGATGGGAACTAAGCATAATCAAATACTTTTAACAATTAAACTATAAATACTATAAACTAACTTAACATAAGAAGAATAACATACGATGACAAAGAAAGAGAATAACATTAAGTTCAAGCGAGGTGGATTCAAAAATTGTAAATGTTTACCATTTATTTTAAAATGACTTATAAAAATATTAATAAGATGAAAATATAAAATCAAATAAAATTACCCCACATTTAAGAATTTTGTGCAAACAGTGCTTTCATGGCTTGAAACTCCGAGGGCGACGAGTTTCAAAGAAGCAGTGCAGGCTGAACTGCTTCTTTGCAGTGCAGGCTGAACTGCTTCTTTGAATCTCGTCGCCCTCCAAGCTTTAAACCCACGTTATCTATTTGATTAACTGCTTGGCTAGGTTTGCGTCACCGCTGAGCACTCAACTGGTAACTGAAATGGCTATCACACTGGTAACACTAGCACCAGTGCTGCCCATAAAAAGACTCTCAAGCTGAAGCAATGTGCAGCAGACGAATGGGAAAAAAACAGTGCATACTTCTGGGGTTATTCATAAAAGAAGTAAGTCAATGGCGAACATGAAAGAAGTAGTACTTTTACAGGCAGGCTCCGGTTTTCACTTTCACAAGATTCTCTCGTTTTCGTTTTCGAAAACGAAAAATCGGTGCTCTCGTTTTCACTTTCACAAGAATTTTTCGTTTTCAAAAACGGGCAAGTTTGTCTTGTCGAAATGAAAAGTAAATGCCTTTTTCTACATCAAATCGGTTCTTAATTGCAAATGGAAAAAAATAGTTGACTTGTTGGTCTATTGATGTTTGTTTCACACCATCAGTGGATCAATCAAAGTTGTAATTACTTTTTAAGAAATTATTTTATGACCCCACCTCGAATTCGCAAATAAAATATTTGCCGTCGGCAACGACAACTTTCGTTTTGGTTGCCAGTGCTGCCGTACTGTTGGTGGAACCAAACAATCTGGTCGAAATGCTTATAAAATTAAAAGTAGGGCATTAATTATGTTCAAAGAAGATAAGAAAGGTTTTAATAAATAAAACAGTTTAATTTTATTGTTTAAATGGTACTTTTACCATTTAAAAAAGGTATAAAATTTCCTGTTTGAAGAGTGGCAGCGCTCTTGGACCGATAAATAAACAATTTCTGCATTTATTTGGGTTTAATACAAACAATTAAAAAAAGTAAAGGCATTTAAACATTCCGTTTACTTCTTAAAACGTCCAAGTCAACTGTTTGAGCAATAAAAATAATTAAATATTTCGTTAACAAAACGATGACAAAAAGTTTCTGAAAACCGGAGCACCTAAGAACGAAAACGTACGATTTTGGTCTAAAACGAAACCGAAAATCAAAATTGAAAACCGGAGTCTGCCTGTATGAAATACCAGGCGAACAGAGGGTAAATGCGGTGCCTGATCCTCCCCAAAAATTGGCCATTTACGACCAATATTTTAGGTCTTTCTGAGAGCATATCATGGCCAAAAAGCAAGTCATTGCCAAATGTCATATATTTCCCGATTCAGCATTAAAATCTTAATTAATTGCTTGAAAAATATTGAAAAAAAATCAGAAAAAAAATGTTTGCCTATTTTTCAAAATTTAGAAAGGGGATACATCATCTAAATTCTCAAAAATTGACAAAAAATTAATTTTGTAAAATTTCTAAACTAAATATGCAGATTAATTACTCAACAAAAACTAACATACAGGCAGGCTCCGGTTTTCACTTTTGTTTTTCGTTTTAGACCAAAATCGTACGTTTTCGATTTTAGGTGCTCCGGTTTTCACAAACTTTTTGTCATCGTTTTGTTATCGAAATATTTAATTATTTTTTTTGCTCAAACAGTTGACTTGGACGTTTTAAGAAGTAAACGGAATGTTTAAATGCCTTTACTTTTTTTAATTGTTTGTATTAAACCCAAATAAATGCAGAAATTGTTTATTTATCGGTCCAAGAGCGCTGCCACTCTTCAAACAGGAAATTTTATACCTTTTTTAAATGGTAAAAGTACCATTTAAACAATAAAATTAAACTGTTTTATTTATTAAAACCTTTCTTATCTTCTTTGAACATAATTAATGCCCTACTTTTAATTTTATAAGCATTTCGACCAGATTGTTTGGTTCCACCAACAGTACGGCAGCACTGGCAACCAAAACGAAAGTTGTCGTTGCCGACGGCAAATATTTTATTTGCGAATTCGAGGTGGGGTCAGAAAATAATTTTTTAAAAAGTAATTACGAACTAAATTGATCCACTGATGGTGTGAAACAAACATCAATAGACCAACAAGTCAACTATTTTTTTCCTTTTGCAAATAAGAACCGATTTGATGTAGAAAAAGGCATTTACTTTTCATTTCGACAAAACAAACTTGCCCGTTTTTGAAAACGAAAAAATCTTGTGAAAGTGAAAACGGGAGCACCGATTTTCGTTTTCGAAAACGAAAACGAAAGAATCTTGTGAAAGTGAAAACCGGAGCCTGCCTGATAGAAAAGCTTTCCAAATTGAAATATATGCATTTTGGGCTTTCCAAATTAGCAATATAAACTTCGACTTTCCTTACTTGACTTTCTTTTTGAGGGAAGTTACATACATATATACATATATCAGGAAATAAAAGCTGTTCTTTAATTTACATAGAAATCTATTTAAAACGTTTAAAATATTTTCATCACATTATAAACAATTGTTCAAGAAACTTAAACAGAAATTAAAGTTTGGCTAATTATCTATAATCCCTAAATTGATAAAATTTCTGGAGAAATAATGGGAAAATGAATTAAATTAGTTAGTTAGTTTAGTTTATTTTAATGATATATATATATAATATGTTATAATATGTTAGTAAAGGTGCCTTTTTTACCGATCTTTATACTAATATTTGAATAACACTTTTCCTTCAATAATTAGAACAGCTATTATATTTTATGCCATATTGATTCTCTTGATCAACATCTTTTGCATTTCGTTTCTCTTATTTATATATAAAAATAATATATTCTTAACATCAGATTTTAACCAGCTAACTCAATAATTGTTAGCCCATTGAGAACATGGATGAAATTATATAAGATTTATTGTTAATTTCAGAGCACGATAAAGTTGTAAAGTTTTATGTACCAATAAGTGCTTCAAATAAATAATATTAATGTAATTAAATAAACACCCATCCATAATAGGTGACATATGCAATTTGCATAATTATCCGTCAGCTGTCGGCTGTGATAGCTAATTTTTTAGGGATCAGTTCAGCGCTTGTCTGCGCTGGCACCTCAAATGGCATTTGCATTATTTATATTGCATCAATAAAACCCGCATTCAGGAATAATTAGCGAAAAACTTGTCGACAGCGACCAGCAGCGGATTGAGATCGGCGCAGTTGATCCGTTTATGGCTGGCGCTAGGATTTATTTGTACTTCCTTTCGCATTTGAAAGGCGAGCGTCTACCTGCTGCTGCTGCTGGCCAGGGCAGAGCTGCGACGAGTCCTGTGTAAATTCTACATTCATGAAACCAGAACCGAAGCCGATGCCGAAGCCATTTGGCGCATCTCAGCTCCTCATCGCTTTTAAGCGACTCAATTACTGCACTTTGATTCCCACATTCGTCGCCGTCGAGTGCCGCGAGTGTCGTCGTCCTGCGACTCGACTCGCTGGCTACCTGTCTGCGTCTGATTTCCCTAGGTCCTGCGCTCGGTTGGCCGTTTAATTGCCGCGGCTCGCGCTAAGTGTTCCCTAGAAAAACAATGAGCAGCCAGGAGCGCCAGCAGCAGCATCAGCATCGCCGCTCAATCAAGCACATGTCGTCCTGTGTTGACTCCTGGTCGCAGGACGCTGGACGCAGGCGCCCCGGATGTCTCGAGTGTCAAGCGCCTTTGCTTTGCGGCCTTTGTCTGATTATCGGTTATGTGTGGTTATGTCAATTAACGCGGATCAGCGCCGCGGTCCGAGCAGGAGGTATAAAAGGTAGCCCCGGCCGCTCCGAGGACATCACATTCACCGCACCTTCCGCACGAAGCACATCGCACGGACTTAAGAAATTCGAAATGGAGTTGGGAAAGATCGTCATGTTACTGCTCACCATCCAGCAGAGCTGCCTGGCCTTGTACATCAAGAGCGTGGAGAAGAGCCCCGTCAAGAAAGCTGGCAAGGACGACTGGGGAATCTTCAAGAACACACTAGGACTAACACAAGAAAAAGGTGGGTTATCCATACCGATCACAGCTTGACTCTAAGTTGTCTTTTACAAACAAATCATACCCAAACAGTTCTTTAAGCCTTTATTAACTTTCGATATTTGTTTTTCTTATAGTGGAACTCCTGAAATCGCAAAAGGATCAGCAGGGCACCAAGGAGCTGCTCAATCGCTTTATTTTGGAAAATCCCAAGGCCCTGCCACAGCCCAAAACGCAACCCGATCAGTTCCTGGGACTCTACCGATCCATTCTCAAGAAACTCACCGCCTCCAAGCGGATGCTGAAGACCTCGCTGAACTTCGAGCTGGCCGACAGGCCTCATCACAAGCCCCTGAAGAGGCCGCGTCGCAAGATTGCCGTCAAGATGGTCTCCGACATGCCCTCCTGGAAGATCGAGAGCCTGCTCAACTCGTTCTATCTGAAGCACGGACTGCCGCGGGACGACGAGAGCGACTACTCCGACCTGGACATGCCCAAGAGCGGCGGCGGCTTCTCCTCCGACTCGGAGACGGACTTCGAGGGTCACAATGAGGACAACGATTATGCCTCCGAGATCCTGTACGACGACGAGGGCGACGTAGGACTCACCGCAAAGACGCGCCAGAACGCGGAATACGGCTCCTTCCAGGACCTGATCATGCAGGCCAAGATGAACGAGTGGGAGCGCGAGAACGAGGAAACCAAATTGCACGGCTCGGACAATAATGATTTTATTTAAATTAAATCATTGAGTAATTTTTAGAAAGAGAGGGGAAGGGCTGTGCAATAGGGGTTCATATGCTGGCATTGGACTTTTCTTTAGTTTAAAGCTTAAAGTAGTTATTTATGCCAGGGGGCCTCACTTAAGTTTAATAAGAGCAAACATTTATATTTGTATTTATTTTAATTATTATTAAGCCTAAGTGATTTTTTTACAAAATTAAAAATGAGTGAATAAAGTGACTGAGAAGTTACAGATATAAAATCAAAAAGATAAGCCTTTTTTTAATAAGTTTTCCAAAGTATTTAATTCTCAGACCCATGATTTAATGATTTCGGAGTCCTAATTACTTTCAAAAATATTTACTTTCTAACAGACCTTTCAAGCTTTTAATATTTACTTTTCTGCGCATGTCCTGTCCACACAAAAAGCTTTTTGTGAGAGCAGCCTTTAAGTCTGTTTATTTATCAATATTAATTTTATATTCAATTAATTGCCACTGAAAATATTTTCCACAATATGTACTCAACACTAATTTATCCACCTGTTAATAATTATAATTCTTAAAATCACTAATATTTCGATTATGTAAATCAGCTGATTGTAACTCTTCCGGCTCTCCTTGAAGCCCACGCTCTCTCACAGCATGACAACAAACATCTCTGCCAATGGCAGACATATGGTTTCGCAATATTTTATATCTGTTCCCGAACAACATAAGCACGTGCTCCGCCAGAGCACACTCATGCGCCATGTGGTACCTCCTCGGGTTCGGGCTCGGATTCTGGGAAGATATAAAAGCCGAGTTCCTCTTAACTGGCAATTAGTCTGTTGCTGTTCTCTGTCGGTAATAATTGAAATCCCTTTAGAAATAATCATTGACTTAAGTTCCCCGAGCACTTTGCGTAAATATTTCAAGCCCTTGAACCCTTTTTAACTAGCTCAGGATTATCCTGTTAACTTGTTTTCGACGCTAAGCCCACTTGTTGCATTCTGGCTGCTTTTGAAGCATTTAAGTTTTCAAGCTTAACTTTGAGCTAGATACGTTAATAAAAAAGTTTTTTGCAATGAAAAACTTTGGCTTTTGCCGGAGAATCGATGTGTTCAATACGAGTATGCAGTATTTTTCGGAATGCACATCACGTAGAGAGTCTTTTAGGTATCAGCCTCACCAGCTTTTGACGCTGCTGGCATCATTTATGCACGTACTCTGTTTCCTTGGGCTGCCGACTTTGGTTGGAGCCTGTCACTGTCTTCCATCTCGGTAAATGTAGAAATACGGCCAACGATTTGGGTCCTTAGTTTGACTTATGAATAAGCATAACATTAGGGAAGTTACACCAGTTACCCTTCGACACTAAACTTTAACGAAAGTGATCTTAGTAAAATCAAGTGTTAAATTTAAGGATATTCTTTATTTAACAATAATAAGTACTAGGATCGCCCAGTGGGGGAAAATCCCCCACTCTACCAACTGTCGACGTCTTTTCATAATGCAAACAAACGATGTTCTATTTCAAATGAAACATTTTATTTTGAATGAAAGAAGATTTGAAACATTCCCTGATTATGTGCAGTAACATCCAATCAAGAATTAAAATGAAGATTTGAAACATTCCCTGATTATGTGCAGTAACATCCAATTAAGAATTAAAATGATATTTTGGAACTTCCGAATATTTTGAAGTCGATTTGATCAAAATGCAATATCAAAACCTTCTAATAAGAAATCGGTATTGTCCACATGAAAATTGGTATTAGTGACAATGATCTTGCCATCGGTTTCGCAAGTTTGGATTCTCTTGCTGAGAGCCAATTCCAATAGAATTTCATTGCACGGATACCGATCATAAATGGTGAAGTACATTCCTGAAATACAAATTGAATTGATTAATGTGAGCAAAATGTGAATTGTACAGTTCCGAACTTATTACCTCTCAATTAGCCTCATGACGAACGTGTTCTACAACTAACTTGATTCAGTCATTATCTTATTTTGATATCTCATGAATGACTTTCAATGTTGCAATACTTCGCGATATACAATATTTTTGGTAAACACTCTGTCATCTCGAGCTAAGTGACCTTGCCATTTATGCTCGCTTATGAAGATTCTCAAACCATCAAACGATCGAACACGGCTCGCCGCTACATACAATTGCCCGTGTGAAAAAACTGGCTCCCTCAATAATAAACCAACTTTACTGAATGTTTGGCCTTGTGATTTGTTTATGGTCATTGCAAATGCTGGAATCACGGGAAATTGAGTACGTTGGAAGTCAAAAGGCAATATTGTTCCCGAATATGTCAAGTTTATGCGAGGTATCAATATGCGTGAATTGCGCGCTGTGCCTGTAAGGACTTCACAATCTATCATATTGTTATACATGCATTTGACACGCATTCTGGTCCCAATCGCAATTCTGAAATTATCTTTTCAAAATAACCACGTTCTTTGGATTCACAATTCACTTTTGCCAAACTCACCAATTTTCTCCAGTTTTTTCTGCTTAAATTTGAACAACTTTTGATTTATCGCAATAGAACGGAAAAGATTTCCAATGCTTGCTTCGTTAAATTGTTGTTGTTTCCGTTTCGTATGCTTCATATACGTATTTCTCGTTTACCTGCACTTAACAGGTAACATTGTCAAATTCAATTTTTTTTCATATTCTGCACATCTACAAATTAATACGAATCGAATGGTATATTCCGTTTCAAAATCGGTTAACGGGAAGTAGGGGAAAAAGGGATTACTAAAAAAGGCTTAGCCTATTAATATATAGATATCATAAACTATAACTCCTATACACACGGTTGATAAATTAAAGTACATAATACGAATAAATAAAACGTGAACACATCTCAAACATGCAGGCTCCATTATCTTACAAGTAAACAGGAATTCAAAATGCATTCGAAACTGGAGTATTTGAAGGGCAGTTACTCCCAGGTCTGATATTTTCCCATATACATTTGGTATTTCAACGTATCTGATTACCAGAATGGCAGTATAAACCCTTCTCAGCTATTCAAATTCAAGTATGGAACCAAGACTCTCAGTAGTCTTTTGGAGGTAATAAAGCTCTTGGGGTTCAGTGCTTGGAAAGTCTTTGTCTACAGCTTCTCACCGCTGAGACTAACGATATTATAGTAATTGTGATCGGGGAACCGTTCCAACTCGATGTAGTCCATTTCGGTGTGCAGCAGCTTGTCCAGCATCTGGATGATTTCCGCAAAGAGGGGTCTTTCCTGGGGATCGTGTGACCAGCAGTAATACATGATGTTGTACAGCTCCCGACGACAGTGCTCCGGCTTCTCCAGGCGATAGCCATCCCGAACCTATAAAGAAAGTGAAAAGTGAAATTAATTTTCGGTAATTATAAAAGAAACTAAAGACTCCAACCTTTCGCATAACATCAGCTGCTGATATTCCGGGATACGGCGTCGAGCCCAGAGTCACAATCTCCCACATGAGTATGCCAAAGCTCCAGATATCCGATTTAACAGAGAATATATTGTCGTACAGTGACTCGGTGGCCATCCATCTGTAAATTATCAGGGAATTCATTAAGATTGTGCTTATATTTCCATCAAAGAATCAGCATTACCTTATGGGCAGCTTGCCCTCGCTCTTCCTTTCGTAGATCTTCGATGTGATCACATCTCGAGCGAAGCCAAAGTCCGCCACCTTGCAGGTGTGATCGTCTGTGATCAGAATATTTCGTGCTGCCAGATCTCGATGAATAATCTTAAAAGGATAGGGAAAAAATTAATATTTATTAGTTAATTTTTCTTTCAATTTGTTATATTTATTATTTATTTGTGTATTTACTTACTCCCCGTGAAGTGAGGTAATCCATTCCCTTGGCTACTTGATACATGAAGGATGTCAAGTCGCAGGAAGTCAAGACATTTGACTTTCCATGGGTATTGCCATAGTGTCTATAATAATATATATATAATATTATTTATAAGTACTATATTCAATGTCTTAAGGATAATGATAAAATGTATATTTAACTAGAATTAAATAGTTCGAATAATTTCCAAAAGGTTTTCTAAACACTTTATGAAAGCTGAATTAGTAGTTGGGAATTATAGTGCAGTGCCAGCGATAAAGTGCTCCTTTTTGTGTGTTTTGGACTTAGCTTAGCTCTAGAGTTCCATTTCAAAATTTTAAGATGCACAATATTAGTTTAAGTTGAAAATCAATTAATTAAATTATTATTTTATTATTATTATTTTTTACAAATTTTTATAGCTTACCTTTCAGCGCGTGAACTGCGTAAATAAGTCTGTAACTTTCCTCGATTCACGTACTCGAGAATCACAAAAGTGGGATCTTTATCCGTGCAACAACCCAACAAGCGAACAACGTTGACGTGTGGCTCTAAAGACTTCATTACCTGTAATTAGATTTGGGGTTAATTAATTAGGTAGAGTAATTTACTTAAAATAAATTGGGAGTGATTTTAAGCCACTTTTTGAGGTGCTTAATGGTACGAAATTATATTAAATACTTTAGAATTTAATCCAGCAGAGACTTCTAGCCAGAACACAAAATCTAATATGCATTTCCTTGCCAGGCAATTTATTAAAGGGGTCCATTATTTACTGTCCAGAAATACAATTCTATATTTATCTTTTCGGACTCTGATTTTATTTACTGCGACATCAACTAGTTAGCCAAAGTAGCTGCAATTCATTTCAGTTAATAACTTGGTCCTTTCAAATGGAGCGCCTCCTCCGTGCCACCTCCATGCCTAATTCAATTCGAAAACTTTTAACTCCTTTCGGAGGAGCAACAAGGACTCGGTCATTTTCCAGGTCTCCGGAAAAGGGTCGACCATGACTTGAGGAATGAGTCTGGAATGCTCGGCAGCCGTGGGCCATCCATAATTTTGCATTGTTCCAAAATTAAAGGGCAATTATTCTCGTTTCTGGGGTAATCCGCAGAACATGATATACTGCAGCCGCACATCGCTGCCGGTGTTTTCCGGGCTACGAACTCGGCACGCCGGACTCCGGACTGCTTCGCACCAAATGCGACTTTAATGATGAGGGACGCGACCCGCACGGCAACCCTAGAGTGGCCCTTCAGAGTCAGATTCAGGCCCAGATTGCCGGCAGGGCAGGGGGCAAGGTTGGAGGTTTGTGAACTCCGAAAAGTCCAGTGCGCAGGTCGAGAGTGGGGGCTTCCTCGATGAGAGAGATATGGCGAATATAGTTGACCCTGCAGGCGAGAGGATGCTGCGGCTTGTCACTTTTCTTTTTCACTTTTTTTTTTTGTAATTTTTTGGAGGCAGGAACAGCAACAGGAATCAGTTTGCTTCAAGGCGTCGGAGCGCGCGGTCGAAAATCCTCGGTGAAAGGACCCTTGCTTCGTGTTTTTCTGCTGGCTGAAAGGCGATTTGCACGGTTTAGTTCGTAGTGTTTACAAACGAAAAATCCTGCTCCCAAGTGCTGTGAATGTGTCTCCCGTAAATGCGATTCAGTGCAGCCAAATGCTGAACTTGATAGCCGGGCATCGACTAGCCAGCAGAGGTAATAAGCCAGGCAGCCGAAACAGAGACAGAGAAACGGCAACTGAAAATGCTAATCGATACGGCAAATGGTCGTATCATTACGGGATTACTTTCGGGGGATGCGGGCTTGCGGGCAGGCTGGCTGGCGACCTGGGAAATCCTGAGTGCTGTCCTTGGGCCAAATGAATACAATACGTTGTCGTTGGAGGTGCAACAGCACTCCATTGACTTTGCCTGCCCAGAAAGTATGCAAATGAAAGGCCATTCAAGGACCTGGTAATTGTGCTGCCACCACTACAATCATATTTATTGATTCGCCGCTAAATGAAAACAAAGAGTAGCCTTTGTTCCTTTTGGTGAAGTCACACAGAGTTAATGTTGTAAGGAAATCACACTCTTTAAAGCCCATGCTGGATTTTTTCGGAGTTTGGCATATGTAAGCGCGCTCCCAAGGACTGGTCTCGGGGCATTAAATATGCACATCTGACACCGGAATACTTACAAGGGCATAAATGAATAATTTTGTCGCAGTATTTTTGGCGATCATAAATATGCAATAAGTCCCGACATTATTCGAATTGGCATTTAACCCACATCGACCCGTGTCCGAGGCTGCATTTCATCTGGCTTTATGCAGGTTTTATTTAAATTTTATTCAGCTTAAGGCCATTTTAGCTAATGGGATTACAGCTTCCTTTGGAATTTTAAGGACAGGAAAACAAAGCTAATTAGCGAACAACAAATATAATAAACTAGGGGACAAGAAAAGTGGAGAAAGCGCGAAAGGGAAGAATAGGAAAGTGCAAACTTTAAATTAGAAAACTCCTGACCATTTTCGATGGCGCGGGCGTTGACAGTGGGCCCTTGAAGGGGAGGATAATATATCACACAGAAGCCCTACGAAATTCCTAAAGATTACATTCAGTAATTGAGGTGATGAAGCTTAAGAATTTATATTGAATCCTAAATGATTTCAACTTCCTAATTCCTAAGAAGAACGGCTAGGTAAAAACTCCCCCAAAACTGCATCACCTTTCACCATAAACCTTCTTGATTTTGTGTGAACATTTCTTTAATGAAAGCAACACTGATGAAACATTTTGCTTCAACTGCAAGAGGAGAGACACATAAGTAGAGTCCTTTACGTTTTCATTAAAAAGGCAAACATTAAATCCAAACTCAAGGGCCAAACGAGGGCCGAGCCGCCGCCGCCACCGACGACGACGACGTCTTGCTGAAAGTCCGCAAGTCGGCGGCAATCGCAAGGAGTAGAAAAAGAAATTCTTTCAAAACTTTTCAGCATCGTTAATTTTCAATTTACAAAACTTTTTCATCTAACCAGAAAAACCAACTCACAAGATTTGCCCGCCAGCCCTCCGAGAGGGAGTCCTCGAGTTGGAAGACTTTCTGGGGGAGATTCCAGGATGGCAATGGCAATGGCAGTGGGAATGGGAATGGGAATGGCAACCAATTGAATGAAAAGTGACAGAGTGAAAGGCAAGCGAGAAACTGCGCTCGCCAGCCAGTCGTCGTCACTTTGCCAACTTTTGGATGTAACGATTTTGCCGGTATTTTGCATACCCTTTACGGATGACTTAGGAAATTGTAAATGCTAATTTACGAGAGTTGTGTATGGATTGGTTGTACGACCAGGCCACTTACCTCCAACTCGGAAAGCAGGTCCTTGCGATCCACTTCAGTGGCGCTTTCCTTGAGGGTCTTCACAGCCACCGTTGTGATGCCTTCGGTGTCTGTAAAAAATGGTTAATAATTATTAAAAGCAGGATCAAGAATTAATACCAATTAAAATATCTTGTGAAATTGCATGTACTTTAATTATTGGCTTTGCGTTCCGGAGTATTTCTAACAACTGAAACTAGAAGAAGAGTTTTAAGTTCTTCTCTTCCCAATTAACATTTCCCCAAACAAACCCCATAAGCTCAATGCTATCCATGGCTACTCGAGTGCTTGTTGAGATATTTTTAGTTTTCAATATTCAAGTGCTTACATAAAATCCTGTGCTCTGTTTTTTCTACCTTCTGGCTCCTCCTTTATATGCATAAATCCAGAATTCACTTGTCTTTTCGTTTTGTATGTCCATTCTACGTGCTCATAAAAAAGGGCTCGTTGTGGGGTGGCAGAAGCAAAAGCCCCTCCTGATTGCACAATTTTCACCACCTGAGCACTTAAATGTGGGGCAACAACTGCTGCATATCACGAGCCAGTAGCTTTGTGAATCCCCGCTGATTGAATGCACAATCTGCTCCATTTAAAATTCCATTCTCCGTCATATCAAAATGCGAGCATATTAAATAACTCTGTGTTGAAATGAATGGCATTCGTGGTGTAGCGCGGCATTTCAGGGTTTTTGGAATTTTACCAAAGGTAAATTAGAGGGCCAATTAAGGTGGAAAAAGATACGTGTTCAAATATTAAACTAACTAATTGGTATTTATTAAAAATCGATATAAATATAACAAAGAATATAAGTTTGTTTAGTTTAACAAGGTAATAAAACATGTTTCTTGTTAATAATTCAAAAATAAAACAAAGCAAGTCAATGGGTTGCCAAGGAAATTATTTTAAATTCAAATAAACTTCTTTGTAGTCGGGTAAAAGCAAACTAGACCGCATTTAACCTTTGAATAATCAAACAATTGTATGCAGCTAGTAGTAGTTTTTTAGATTTTCCCCAAAATACGTAAATATTTAGTTTATTTTCCTTTAAACTCACCATTTATGTTGGTTGCCTCGCAGCGCCAAACTTGTCCGAAGGCGCCTTCGCCCAGAATATTGAAGAACTTCAAACGGTACCTGGGGAATTCCCAGCGGTCGCCGTTGGCCTCGTTGCCAGGGGCGCCATTTTCCAGGGCGCCGGAAGTGCCAGCACCTGCCACGCATCCTGGGCCCGCGGCGGAGCCCGGGATCTCACCTGTCCCGGCAATGGGCACTCCGGCGTTGGCATCTCCGCCGCCGCTGGTGACACCTGTTGATAACTGGGACGTGGCCTGTCAGCATGGCCAGCGAGGAAGGTATCCGACATCGATGTATTGACAGCGGAAATGCAAGCGATGTTGATGTTTGTGACGGGAACACACATATCAGAAATAATACAAGATAAAACGCTCTGATTAGCTTCGATCCCTTTTCTGCTTGTCGTAAAGTTAATAGACGGACTGCAGATCATGTGACACTTAAGCCGGGAAAAGTGTCTGCTTGTCAGGTAAAAATATCCCATCACACTGGTACAGGTACAAAATGGAACGCTTTGATTGGCTTAATGCCGACAAACATGGCTCACATGACACTTAATCCAGGCAAAAGTTTCCTTGACAGAATGTCGAGTTGGCACAAGTTTCTTTTATAAAATTTGTGATGAATGTCAGCACTACATGAAAGTGATTGAAGCTGACATTTTCTATTATTTGAAGTGGCTAGTAAAAGAGCTTTAAATGGCTTAAAAAACTGACAAAGTCGAAAATATTTAAGACATTTTGTTCCACAAACGATTCCATAATCATAACCCTTATCGGATTAAAGCCCCCGTGGATTGGTTGCTCCTGTTTGTGACACAAGAGCCGAGTGGAAAATTCAGCAAGTTTTTGCATCCGCTGTCAGTGAATGAATGGAAATGGAAATGGAAATGGAATGATAGGATGCCAATGTAACTCGCATTCCCGGCATTCAGCCCGTGCAGCCTGCATTGAGCTACTTTTTCCTGTCAATTACACTGCCGATGTTGGCCACTATGGGTGACAGGACGACAGGGATGGCATGGATGGCTCTGCGAAGGCGTTGAGTGCGCCAACTGAGACTTGGGGAACGGGGGGGGAGACCGAGGTGGAAATCTGAGCTTGAGTAGCTGTCGATTAGGGACTCCATCGGCTCCAAGCTGAAATCGCTCTCAAAGGTACGGGAATCGATATCTACACAGGAGTCACAGAGAGTTTGTGAGACAGTTCCCTGATTTTATACAAAGCATTCAGTGGGAATCCTTTTTGGAGCTAAGTGAATGTCAGGAAAGGCGAAGGCTGTGTCTTAAATAATTATTTCTGAAAAAAACTACTTATATCCCTTAATGGCTAAAGGGAATTAGAGGTTGATTCCTCCAAAAACTATCATTACTCCACTCACAATGCCCAGCTGCTGGTCCCGCTCCCAGGGCACATAACGATTGGCAAAGGCCACCGGTCCCTGCCACTGCTGCATGACCATCGAGTTGCGGCTGTCGTCGGTCAGCGTGCTGCTCAGCTGGCTGGGATTGGACTTCTTGGCCAGCTCCTCCTTCTCCTTGGACTTCTTGAGGGTCCTGCTGATGGCGCACAGCCGTCGGCGGCACAGATACGCGAACAGGACCGCAGTGGCGGCGATGAACCCGCCAATAGTCACCACAATGGGTATCGTTCCCGACTTGATGGAGAAGACGGTGATGGTGTTGTTGCTGTTACTGCCGACGCCACTCGGAGGAGCCCCCGTGGGGACTTGCTCGACCCTCGTCGAATTATTGCCAGTTATCGGCGTCAGTTTGGTGCGGCTCTTCGGCGTGGTGGTGGTGGAGCTCGTCTCGGCTGGCACCTCCGCCTCCGCCGCCTCGTTGCTCTGGTCGGGACCGGAGGGCAGTGATGGCGGTGGCGGGTAGTAGTTACCGAACTGCGGTGGCCCGAAAATCCCACCTCCTCCACTCGATGGCGGCGGCGGCGGGGGAAAGCGACTGTTGGGCAGACCATTTCGGATGGACTGGACACCCGGCAGCTGGTCGAAGCGGGGCAGGAACTGCGATATGTTGTGCACCACGTTCGAAATGGAGGTCTGCGGTCGATACCCGTAGCTGTTGTCCCTCTCGCCCAGAATATTGATGAAAACCTCGTTCTTGGCCGTATACCGGCCATCGGTGACAGTTATGTAGATGAGGAAATTCTGGCCAGCCTGTCGGGAAAAGGAAAACACAATATTTCAGGTTAAAAGTTCAGGAAAAGCTAAAGGAAAACAAAATGGAAAGCATCGTCTGAATTTGTATAGCCTTGCAGGGTATTATCTTAATTGTAAGATGTTCTTTTAAATTGAGGAGACATGGAGTTCTGTTTTATGGAAATTTTAAATAAACGTATTAAAACATAAGGGAATTATAACTAAAATAGTGTTTTTGAATATTTTTCTCTACAATTGTGTCGTTTACTAAAAAGGAATACTAATTTTTATAAGAGAAATTAAAATTAAAGTCAAAGAAGACACGCATACATTATGCCTCTCCAAAAACTTTTGGAGCTGAGTCCATATTTGTGTACCTTTATTTTGTTTTTGAGATATAAGCATTGAAGGTGTACTTTATTGATTACTTATATGAATAGAGTACATTTTTTATAAAGTACCTGCAAGGCTATTATAATTTCTTCTTTCCAATTTAGGCTTATTTATATAATTCTACTTACCCTTCCCGCCAGACTCTCGTTGAGATAGACAATCCCCTTTTTCGGATCAATGTGAAAGGGTATTTTTTCGGGTGCACTGGCAGCACCCCCGCTTCCGGGTGGCGGAATGAAGCGGGGCTCTAGGCCGAATATCAGATCATCGCCATCGGCATCCTCCGCCCGGACTTGCTCGATTACCTGTCCGACTCTCTCCGTCTCCGATATCCGCCAGTTGCGGTCGCGAAGATACAGTATTGGCGGTGCATTTTGCTCGTTGGCCTCGACTGAAAGTATATTCACAAATAAATTAAGATCAAAGTGTTTAATATGCAATCTTAATGCATATTGCATATGGAGGAGGAATAACTGGTTGTTGTTCGTAAGAAAGATTTTCAGATGCGTAATACCGGATTTTAATAGCTTTCACAACTCAGTGTAACTAGTTCCCAAAATTGCATATATAAAATAAATGATTATGGGAACCTTCAGCAGTCTTAAATATTATTAATGAAATTAATAGGTAAAGATCTTGATTTACATACAAAATAACACAATTATTGTGTCGGCTTATAGTTAATAAAACTATTAAAAAACATTGTCAATACTAAGTTATGTCTACATTTATAGACTTTTGATACAAATAAACCCAAAAAGTTTCTTGTTGTATAATTTAAAAAATTGTTTAACTAATTCATTCTATTATTCTTAGTCAATCTAAACGCTTTAATATTTTCTTATTAAAAATGTATAACTATTTTTTCACTTTTATAATTAATAGAGATACTTCTCCTACTAATCTAAGCTTTAATTTATTTAAAACACGTGGAAATAGTAAATTAAAACTCCCATTCCAAAACCCACAATTAAAGATGACAAAGTTAAAAGGTTTAAGGCCTATACATTGTTCTAATTTTTCTCTGGAAACTCCATAAGCTAAAACGTGACATCACTTAGAATTGGCAAATAGGTCTTGAGATCGTAAATTGTTTGGTAATCCCACCGCAACCGCTTATTAAATCCAGCCTACGCCAGCAATAGAGCGATTAATTGGTTAAGACGACGACTTTGCATGCATTTCGATGGGCCAACAACAACAACAACAGTTGGCAGCCAAGTTCATTCAGAGATGTGCCGAGTGCCAGCTATTGACCCGGATGTCTGCCACTTGGTAGCTTCTGGCTGGCGTTTGAACCAATGCCAAAGGCACACACAAAAGATACATTTGGGTGGCGGCCAGATTGCAGCATCGCAGCGTCAGAGCGTCGGAAAAACTGTTTCTTTTTCCGAGGAAAAGAAGTATCAATCGGTTCATTGTACACCGAGGTGTCCGTGAAATATTCGCATATTCAGTTTATTTCTCAGCGCCTCATAAGTCAAGCATCATTCAATGGACCTAAGCGACGTGACGTGATAACCGGTTGCTTGTTGTATTTGCACTTGTATCTCTGTATCTTTGTATCTCTGTATCGCTGACGACCTTCAGATGCGAATGCGGAGCGCTCGCTCACACATGTAACGAATACGTATACGTGATGTGCCAGGCAAGGCGAGGCGAGGCGAGGCGAGTCTGTGTTCTGCCACAGGAGCGGCACTCACTCGTATTTTCCCAAAGACACAAGCCACAAGAGCCAAGAGCGATGCCGTCGGCGCGGCTTAAGCGGCCAGAGAATGCGAGAATGTTTTTGCTCCGCAAACAGGTTTGAGACACGCTTTCGGGGCGGTCTTAACTTGGTCCGCGTGTGTAAGCTCATCCCGAGATACACGGATTTGGCTACACGGCTGCGATACATTATGACTGCCCGAAAAGATGTTCCGTTTCATTTAAATATTGCACAATATGCTGGCTTACGAGGCATGTGCGTGAACTTCGGAGTAAGGGGGGTCTTAATAAAGATTATTATTAGTATTATTTATACTCAACACGCTCTGAGAGGAGTATATTGTATATTTTTTTCTGTATTCCGCGAGAGGAAGTGCTTTCGAGGATGTTCTATATAAATGGAGAAGTAAAACGCTATGCCCAACCACAGGCAGCAAGAAATGCAAAAATGCACATTACTGAAATGATTATCTACGTTGATGATGTTCTATAAGCTTTCGATTTTTCTATAAATATATCTTAAAAGAACAGTTTAAAATATTCTTCCTGACTAACAAGTAATCAATTCATTGTATTCATTATGTTTCAACTCAAAAGTTCAATATACGCTTTTATTTTGGCAACAAATAAACCAATTTTGTGTATTAAGCCGTAATGATTGAATCAATTTCCTGACAATTAGTCGCCTAAAGAGTTCATACGCCTTCAGTAATATGACACTTTATTTCTGGGGAAACATTCACGGTCAAGGCTGAAATGTACTGAAGCTCGCAGAGCTCCATTTGTTTTTCTCGCCCACGGGGATCAATAGACCATTGTGGGACTTCAAGAGCGATTCGCATTGTTTTGTTTTTTTTTTTTTGGGCAGCAATTACGCATTACAGTGTTGTGGTCATTAACGTGTTTTGCCATCAAGATAGGCTTAGACTGTTGACCCGGTGCCATCACATCTACCTAATGCACTTTAGCCATTAAGAGCATATCAAGATGTCCCTCATATAGGGTTATACTTTGTTATCTTAGACCCTCTAGAATAAATCATTGATTTTAATTAAGATAGGTTAGAGTAGGAAAACCCTTTCCATGTTCTTTTAAAGTTAAAGGGCTCTTAGCATATTTTTTTACCTTCCTGTGAAACCAGGCAACACACTGTGGCTGCCACCGCAATAGCAGTGAGCAGCAAGCTCCTTCCTCCCGGTTTGCCGCAGTGTATTATCCGACTTTCGTGGTTGTGATGGTGATAAACCATTGCGCAATGAACCGCCTAAACGGCAGCCTGCCAGATGTCCGAGGACTGAGACAAGGTGATGAAATTTTAATTAAAAATGGCTGCGCATCGTGGTGAAATGAAATCAAATAACACATATACATTTATAGTGGGAGCTTTCAGCTGTCCTGCGAGTTCCGCGACATGTATTTTAATTGGTATTAATGATGCTCTCGCACTGACAGACACGTTATTAAAGCAATGAAGCGATTTTTTCATCTCTAGTAGCAACCAAACTGTCCCGGAAATATGCATGTATGAAAAAATATGATATGCCACTCTCTTGATGGCTGCAGTGAACCAGGATTTGTCCGGGGAAATATTTGAGTGAAGGGCACACACGTCACACACGTTTAAGTACAAGAAAATATAACTCAAGACGCTGTGCGATTTCTCTTTTTGACGTATACGGCGTCGGGCTTGTCGGGTGCATGGCGCAATAGCAAAACAAACTGGGACCGATATATATGGCCACAAATATGTACACTCTCACATAGCTAGATATATAGCAGGGAACACTCGGCGTTTTGTGTATTCAAATAATTTGCAAGGGATATTAAACTCCGAGTTAGGTGTTGAAATTAGCAACTAGATTATATAAATTATATTAATTAAGGCTGCCTAAAGAGGTCACTATTTTTGGTACAAGTGAGTCATCACTACGCACATTTGAAGCTCTTAATAAGCTGCTGGCTTTCCAGCCATTATTACTTTTATTTTAGGGTGGGAACTTCACATATATATATATATTTATATATATATTTAGATTGTACACAAAGCCGAGGAAACTGGTATCCAAAAACTTTCACGGGTTGCGTTTCGGGCGGCGATCCCCAAGCGGGTCTGGGATCGGTCGTTGCGTTTAACCACTCGGCGCACTGACAACTGAGGCTATAGTTATAGCCAAAGCTATAGATTGGGATCGCCCCAGCTCCCGGATTCTCCGCTCACTGCCTGTTTCTCTCTTGGAGTCTCTCTCTCTCTTGCGAACGAAAAACTTGTTTGGCTGCCAAAAGCAACGAACTTGAACTTGCTCTCTTGTGGATCGCATGCTCTCTGGCTCTCTCAACTCACTATGATAATGTTTGTGGAACTTTAAATTATTACTAATTGAATTATCAGTGGCAAACACTAGTTCATTCATTGTTTTGTCAACAACATTATCGCTTTGAGTATGACTGATAAGGGGGGTATTTTAAAAGTGAGAGTAAAAAGCGTATTTGAATATTGGTGATTAAAACTTAAATACTTATGACAATATATTAAAAAAATCCATAAAATATGCAATATATGGCATAATTACCCAAAAAAAAACCCTGAAAAATGCACCCAAGTTACTTATCTCTCACAGGCCACCTTTACTAACTTAACCCCAAGCTTTTGTCTTTGGTTTTTCCTCATTTCCATTGAACAATAAAGCTTTGTCCAGAGACTGATTCACTAATCAAAGCGGTTATCTGTTTGAACGACCACAAACTATCATCGCGGTCGATTGCAGTAGCAGCGTCGCCCACGACAACGCTAAATTGAGTACCAAAACAAATCGACAAAGCTTTTCCAAAGCACTTTATTTACCCGAGTGCAGCATATTTATTTATTTAGCCAACATGCGTCACACGGATTTCCCAAAAGAAATAATATATAAAACAAAAATCCATGAAAATCCATTCACAAGTCTTGGCCATTGCAAAAGCTGCCAAAAGTCACCGCCAAATGCGAAATAAAATAAATACCAAAAACAAGGTAAGCTGAGCTCATAATGCCAGTCGTCAATGGCTGACCGGCTTGGTTGGATGACAGCTCTCTTGGATAAACATAATATTTTTAAAGCATTAAATATTAATGTTATTTAAGCTGATAAGGAAGACATCGATAAGAGACGAGGTATGAAAAAGAGATTCAATTACTCAATAATTGAGATTCTTATTGCATTCGTGTTTCCAAAATTGCTATAGCAATATTTATATATATTCCACACAATTAGTAGCTGAGTGTGTGGTGTGTGTAAGCTCTGATTTCAGCACATATCAATTGCATTCACCCCACCGGAAAAGTTGAAAGTGAAAAGCAAAAAGCAAAGAGCGCTTTTGTGTTTTAGTTGCCAGTTTCTGGTCTAGCCGTGGGTGTCCCATAAATCCATGAACACATTTAATTAACAACAAAATAAACTCGGAACTTTATTTATAAAAATTTATAAAAATATTTCTTAGTTCGACACCAAATAATCTTCGGAAAATAAGCATAACTTAGTAGAAAATAATAAGGATTAACCAGAACTGAAGTACTTCAGTGGAAATAACAACAAATAAAAACACGCAAATTCTGCCAAAATTAGATTAGAATATGCTTTATTGTTCTTCAAATATTACTCAACGTAAACAGTCGCTCTTAGCCCCCAAAATATGCTCTAGAAATGCTTTAAAGCCCACAAAGACAACGTCATAGTTTAATCATAAACAATTCAGCCATAAAAGTACTGATAAGTAAGCTGATAGGTCCCACCATCGGTCGATAAGGCCAGCTATTCATTGTAACTGAATGGCACTGATAACACTTTGGGTCAAACACGAATTCTACAAACCCAAACACAACCAAGACTCAGTCGACTCGCGTCTCTCACCCAGATAACTCGATGTGATTCCCGGGGTTTTTGCTAATTAAAAGCTCTCTCAACGCCACATGTATATTATCAATCTGTGCTACATTATGCACAGAATACTTAAATAAGCAAAAAATAAAAGTTTGTGGCATTTCACCCTCCGAATTGGATGTAAACAAAAATATAAACTGTGCTTGAGACCGCAACAGGTACGAATAAATCAAATAGAAGGAATATTTGCAGTTAAAGTACTCTGTTTATTTTAGTGCTTTCGGGCCTAGGTTTCATATTCAAATTTATGCTGTTGAAAATCTGAATATCACAAGCAGGTAATAAAGGACCAAGTCCCCTTTCAAGTCAAACACACTGTCTGCAGTCTGGCTGAGATAGCTCTCGAGTGGTTCGGGCTACAAGATTCTGCCATAAATTACAGAAGGTGTTGGCCAACAATGCACGGTTCAGGCCCAGCATCACCGCATCGAGTGCAGAAGTTTTCTATTTCTATTTTCTCTATTTTTATTTTCGTTTTTGTAGGACAACTTTCATAGTTCGTTCGGGGTCCACATAAATGCGCCGGAATTTGGCATTTTTGCAGCGGTGCAATTTACTTGCACAACCCTACATACATACATAAGGCCATTTTGTCTGTTGTTGGGTACAAAAAACGCCGAGTGTGGAAATCGGTATATATGTAGATATAGGCCCTGCACTATTACCCTGGCCGCGGAGTGAGTGCTCTCCGTGGATTCAAAACCATGGCTCTTGCAAAATGAATCCCACCTTCTATTCACTCACAGAAAAAGCCGAACGTACAGCATGGCTTTAGTTAGGGGTTGCACCTTAATTATTATTAAATTTTCCTAAACTTGGCTCTTAAATAATAAAAGCCTCTATAAAGATAAAAATTCACACCTCTCCTGTCTAAAAACATAATTATCTGAAGCCCTATCTAAGAATTAACTTGTTTATATCAAATCTCAACTTATTATATTTCCAGGACCCACAATCACCTGTTACAGACATACGACAAGTTAACCCGGACTGAAAAAAAAGAAACCCCAACTCAACGATGATTCAGATACTGACACATCGACCCAACTATAGTCCTCTGGTGGTGTTCATGCTCCTCCTCATTGACCACCGACTGATCATTGTGGGTTCAAGTTTCCAAGAGCTGCAGAGCCCCTCAGAGAAATATTTAAACCATGAACCAATGCAGGGAAAAGTGGAGGATCTCAAGCTGCCAGCAGATCGAGAAGTGGTCGTCCGACTGCCTTCAAACTCACTGCTCAAATATACGTCCTACAAGGATGTGTCCATACTGCACTTTAATGTTCTAGAGGACACACGAACTGCCTACTTCACCTTCAAAGCGTATGAGGATCCCAAAAGTGCCTTTCGTTAGTATACAAAAATATTAAGTAATATACATTTTAACTAATTAAATACCTTTCCAGAACGAAAGTGTAAGCCCAAGGATGTCACGCTGCATCTGAAGGCGAGCAGTTACCCAGTGATAAGTCCTGAAAACATTACGTTCCCCAAGAACTTCTTCACATCAGATCAAAGGTAAATGGAGAGTAAAATAGTGCTTGGGAATATATTTATATAAATTATATTTCCTTTCAGATTCAAGGTGTATGACCTGCAGTTCCTGTCGGACGAGCAGCAGCATCACATCACCGTCGAGGCTCCTTACATAGGCAACTGGTTTGCTGTGGCATTTGTGAGTTGGTCGGATCCCAATAATGATCGAATTGAACAACAAGGTAATATAGCATAGGAATATTATAGTCACAAGAGTAATACATATATTTATTATTTATGATGCTTATCTCACTTAAAATATTAACGGATACCATTTCTTTTCGCAGGACTCGCCGCCTCGTGCGATACTCTGCTATATGCCGAGATGTCCGTGATCCGTTTCCGTCCCATAATCTTAAACAGCGACCAGGAGCACACGGCCAACTTAACAAGCCACGTCCTGCCCGCTAAGATAACTAAGATAAAAGTGGATGCGAATGTCAAAGGAGTGGGCGGTGACAACACCTCCAGACCGCTCCGCTCGCTGCCGCCCAAGCAGCAGAAGCAGAAGCAACCGGAATTGAGAAACCTAATTGATAATACGGATCCGACTGGAGCTGCTCCGATCCAAAATATAACGGAAAACCACAATGACAGCCTCACACGCACCGCAAACAATGAGATCATCTATCGATTCTATGTGCCCGACGAGATTGGCGATGCGGCGGTGCGGATTGCCTTCAATCAGATCTGCGATGAGTGCCCGGAGGTGGGCTTCCATGTGCGGGCCAATGGATATCCGCTGGGGGGTACGGATCAGGGCCACGGTCATGGGACCATCATCCATGCCAACCAGACCGACGAGATCTCCATTCCTTTCGGCGTGCAGCCCAACACCTGGCACTATGCGGCCCTGGGCTTCTTCACCAACGAAAGTGTGGCCAACTTCAGCGTCTCGTACACCATGCAAATCGATTACCTCCCCCCGGAAACCGTGGTCTCGCACCCCAGAGCTGACGAGGATACGTCCAACATTTCCAGTTCCACTCCCAATCCCTGGGAGCCCTCTGCCTTCCGTGGAATGTACTTTTACTCGTTGCTGCGGCAAACATATCGCGAGTTCTTCATGTTCGACTACGATCTCCGACCGGATGTCAATGGCACGGTGCCGGAAACCCTCAATCTGACGGCCCAGACCCACTCGGGATTCGCCTTCGACGTGGGCGAGGTCTACGACATCGGCGGCACCCTCACCTTTGCCGTTTCCATGCAGGAGGCGCACCGCGCCAGCCTCAAGATGGCTCCGCCCACGCAGTCACCGGATCTGGGTGGCATCCTCGCCGAGCGCCTGATCGGAGATCCCAAGGAGGCTGTGGTGCCGGTGGGTAAGCCTCTCGTGGTCTCTGGCAATCAGAGCATGCAGATCGTGGTGTGCATGCAGCTGGGCGAGCCGGGGGAGCCCACCTGGCCGGACAAGTGCCTCTATGGCCAGCAATTGAAACAGGCTTCCATCATAGTCAACCACACGGAGAGCATGGGCGTCATCCATGTGCCCTTTCCCGAGAGTGGGCGGTGGTGAGTTTCCTCAATAAAAGATATTTATTCAAAGTTAATTTCATAAATTAATCTGAACTCTTTACAAAAAGGTATGTGACCATGGGCCTGTTCTGTCATGGAGCCGAAACCGCTCGGGTTACCATCATGGACAGTGTCAAGGAGTTCATCCGGAAGCACCAGAAAATGCTGGAGGACATGCGGTCGCCATGTGACTGCGCTGAGGCCATTCCCCGGTACTCGGCCTGCCTCAAGGAGCCGGATTGCCTAGCGGCCATGAACGAGACCGAAACGCTGAAGGTGAAGGAGTGCATCATGGACTACAAGTGCACCAGCGAGTACAGCCAGATGACGCGGCTGTTCGAGGAGCACCACAAGGCGGCGATGGAGCAGCACGTGGCGCTGGACAACTGCAACACCTCGGTGGTGTTCTCGGTCTCCTCCAGTCCCTGCGTGGCCGGGAGATGCGGTCGCTTCGGTCGCTGCTACCACTACATGTCCGGCGGATTCGTCTTCTCCACGTGCGTCTGCTCGAAGGGCTACCGAGGATGGGACTGCACGGAGGACACGCAGGTGCCCAGCAGCATGTCGATCCTGCTGGCCACGCTGCTGCTTACGCTGAGCAACCTGCTCTTCTTCCCCAGCATCTACATGGCGGTGAAGCGGCGCTACTACACCGAGGGCGTCATCTACTTCTTCGCCATGTTCTTCTCGATCTTCTACCACGCCTGCGACGCCGGCGAGGACGAGTACAGCTTCTGCCTGGTCAAGATCGGGGTGCTGCAGTTCTGTGACTTCTACTGCGGCCTGCTGAGCATCTGGGTGACCCTGGTAGCCATGGCCACCCTCCGCTCGGACGTGGTCTCGCTGCTGCACATGTTCGGGGCGATTCTCCTGGCCTTCGGCACGGAGCTGAACAAGCAGAGCTTGTGGGTCTTCCTGGCGCCGGCGCTCACGGGTATCTGCCTGATCTCCACCAGCTGGGGCCTGCGCTGTGCCAAGACCCGGAAGTTGTTCCCCTCGCGCCGCTACCTCTCCGTTTATTTGCCCTTCGGATTGACCTTGGTGATCGCCGGCCTCGTGTGCTACGCCTTTCTGCAGACCAAGCAGAACTACCACATCGTGCACTCCATCTGGCACATGGTCATGGCCCTAAGCATCCTCTGCCTGCTGCCCTCCAGGAAAACCTTCCTGCCGAAGTGCTAGCACGCGGAGAGCAGTTCCCATGCCAGGGAGCTCCTGCTGGCCGACCAGGAGTTCCACATGTGAGAGGAGGAGCTGGGCGGCCTCTTAGCTTTCCCGAACGCGTTACAGGACCTAGACTAGCCTATCCCTAGCCCCGTAGACTAAAGCCTATTCTAGATTGTACAGTACGTAATAAATACTCGTAGATGTAGTTGTGGATAAATATGAGACAGAAGGAGCACTGAACGTTCACTAACCCTATGGATGATGCACGGATAACTATATGAATACAGATACATTAATCGTTACTTCGTTCGTTTACCCATCCTCAGCCACATGAAGCTATCACTATGATTTGTGGAAACTATTTCAAGAGCCTTACTAAATTTAATGAAACGCACGCACGGAAATGTGTATCACATAATTGGAGGTGTACATAGGTACTTGTTGTTAGGTAAATCGCAGACTGTAAGACTAGCTAATAAATAGAAGGTACTATTAACTACTACATCTGCACTAATTTAAACGGAATCAATGTATTGATAATCCCATTGAGGCTATTGAAGTGACAGTTCAAGACTTCAATTTATTTTTCGTTGTGGAAAAATGTTTAGAATAAATTAATGAATTTATACATTACCAATAAAGAGATAAATGTTTCGAATGTCTTACTGTTAAATAGGAGTTCATTTGGTTATTTTAAAAATATGGGAGGGTAAATATTTAGGGATATTTAAAGGAGATTTAATCTTCAAAGAATGCACCGCGCTTGGTATCAGCAAGATCATTTATTGCTTTAGAAGTAAGTTAGGAAGGTCATGGGTCTGATTCATAGATACAATAGTAAAGAAGCCGAAAGATATCTAATATATACCAAAACTCTGAGATATGAAAGAATCTTTAACACATTCCTTATGGAATTTTCTGCACCTCATTAACTATATATTAAATTCTCTATACTACAATTATGGTTGGATTACTGGAAGCATCCCTATCGAACACTGGCAGATCCATAGCGGATTTCCCTCTCAAACTGCTCCGCTTTCAAAGTGCCATCGATGCTCTCGCAGTTCTTGTTGAAAACACTGTAGGCGCTCATCTCCTTGCGATCCTTGGGACCTGTCCGGGTATTGAAATATATTCCAAACAGAGCGGAGAACATAAGAAAAACCAGGCCGAACTTCAGCTCTATGGCTATCACGTAGAGGGTAACCCAGAACAGAAAGTAAACAGCCCAGAGAGTGTACTTTAGGCCGTTGTTTTCCTTGTGATGGTGCTCTGTGGATCTGGGGGTAATCTCCTCCGGCATCAATTCGTTTTCACTGGAGAAAGCCCCTTCATCTGGCGAATCTTCAGCGGCATCTTGGGCCTTTCTTGTGGGTGGTTCCTACAACACACTAATATTAGTAAAATTACCTGGCGTATGTCTTGTTATCCGCTTACCTGTTGTACCTCGATGGTGGTATCTTTGTTCGCTCCGGTGCCCAACATCCAGAATCTGCGCAGTTTGGTCTTGAAGTTGTCAACGGTCTCCTTCCTCCGCTTCTGGAGACGATATTGTCGCAGCTGCTCTTGAAAGTCAGCCATAAATTGCTGCTGAAACAATTTTTGGTCAAAATACAAATAAACTAAGCTGGACGTGTCAACAGCATATCGATAGGAACAGTACGAGATACAAGTCAGTTATCGATATTTAGTACAGGGCACACTCTTATTAGTGAACAGTTGAAACGAATTTATTTAATTTTAATATTATATTCACTCTAAAAATGAATATTAATACATTAAGATATACTAAGACTTGACATGCTATAAGTAGCCCAGAAATATAAATATATATTTATAGATAACAACTTTAAATTAACTTTTCAAAATACGGGTTTCAAGTTGGGATCCAAAATAAATAATATAAGCAGAATATTTGTAAGAAAATAATTGTTCTTGTGTTTTAAGCCTAAATTGATCTATTTGGATTCTCAAATGGATTTCTTATTTTACTGCATTCCTTTCACTGAAGGTTAACTGTATTTCAAAGGCGATACACTCCAGCTATCGATATTTTTCAAAATACATTAAAGGTATTCTTGGCTTGGTTTAACTATATTTAAATACAACTTATTTTAAAGAATTATTCCTTTCTGGATTTGTGGATTTAATTAGATATAATTTAAAATATTTTTTACACTTAACTAAAGCTTAAAGAAAAATAGTAGTTTTTAAAAAACAGAAACTAAGTTTTTAGATTTGCAGGTGACTTAGATTCTACTTACATAAATATAAATGGATATATTCAATACAATGACTTCGTTTCATTATTAATCCCATTTCTAATAACATATTAAAAAAAAAAGAAAGAAAGACAACTTCGCAAAGCCAAAGGTAATAATAATAATACCCTTGCAGTTGGCAAATTTAGAAATGGCATAACAAAGCCAAAATTTAATATATTTTAATTTGAAAAGCTGTTATGTGCTAGTTTTTATTAGGCCAATATATCTGCTTCTTTAGTTTCGACATTTTTTTTTTAGAAAATATTTTTTTGTCAATTTTTGATAATTTTAAAGTTTTGAAAAAATTGATTAAAATTTTTTTTTCTGATTTTTTTTAATGTTTTAATTTTATTTAACTAAGATTTTAGTGGCGAATCGAAAAATATACGGCTTTTGACTATCACTGCCTTTTTAGGTATAAGAGGCTCTCAAGAAGTCCGAAAATTCGAGTAAGTTTTCATTACAAAAATATTTCGAAAATTAAGAAGGATTTCTCAACAAGTAAACAAAAACTGCTAGAATCCTTAAATTAGTTAATCTTTTAGAAAATATATAAGTCACATTGATAAATTTGAGTACGAAAAATATCTTAATAACAATTTAAAAAATTTGAAATAAATATACCATTTAACGCTTTTTCTTTAATAAGATAATACCTAGAATGGAAATGACCATACTCTCTTTAATTTAGCTGAATTTTCTTGGCATTCAACAGTGTTCTTATTAAATATGAGTCAACTTAGTAACGCTTAAATGTAGCCAGCTTTATGTAAATGTCAATAGGGTCGCCTGAAGGTGTTGTCCCCTCGTACGTCAACTTCCTCACAGAACAAACAGATATGTCGACATGTGGCACCGGGATTTATATCCGTAAGCTCCAAGTGGCATTCCATTTTCACACTCTTAATTACCATACACATTGGAGGGTAAACAATTAAACATAATATTTTTTTGTGAAAGAACTGCGGCTACTGTTAGTAGGCCTACGCTTAATTGCTTTCATCAACAGTTACTGCCCCCTGAGGGAGTATCACTGTTTAACACAAAAAGTGTTTGCTTTGGGATGTGTCAAAAATTTATTGAAATAACTTTTATAGTTTTTACGAGCTATAAGTGTATATAACAAAGTCTGATAACATATTTTTATGCAAGCTATGATAGCTCGTTGATGCTCCCCTTATGGCCAAATGTGTTAAAAAATTACCATGATCTCTTGCTACTATTTTTGTATAATTTTAATTATTAAGGAACTATTGCTCTTTATTTTTACAAAATGGTTAATTAATAAAAAATGTGTTAAACAGTGTCATTACACGTGAATTTATGGCAGCACCTGGCCGCATAGCTGGCAGACTGACGAGCCAAGACAACGCCAACCTTTGCATTATTTGCTCTAATGAATTGAAAAAATGGAATAAACGATGGGCGAGGGGGCTCACTTCGCTTTTTAAGATTCTCAGTCGCAGCAAATGAGTGATACACTTTGATAAATAAACAGAATATCATCTAGACCCTCAATTATCTTTATTGTTCCATCTGATAACCCAACCTCTGAGGGCGTCCTCTGGCACCCGAATCAACTTCTGTCACTGCCACTGCTTTTATACGCACTACAACTCGGGGTCTTCTTCAGTTTTAGTTTGTCGCAGGTTCGGGAATGCCGGATAATTAAGAGTCTATCTAAAATCTAAAATCTAAAAGATCACAATGAGTGTGGAATTAGGCCAGCAACAAGATGTGGAGTCCACATCGAAGCCGGTCGGTGCAAAAAATGCAGAAAATGCTGGACATGAGTACGAGGAAGTGCTTCAATTAATCGGTACTTTACGGGTCTAAATTAATTTAAATTAATACTAACAAGTGTGTACTTATTAAATCCCTCCCAGGATTCGGGCGAGTTCAGTGGATCGTCCTGCTGGCGGCTGGCCTCCTTTTGATGATGGTCATCAACGAGACCATGGGCATGTCCTACATCACCATCGTGTCCCAGTGCGATTTCGCAATGAATTCAATGGATAAAGCCATCATGAGTGCTGCCAGTTTTATCGGTGAGTGAGCACTTTTTGCGACTTTATTAAATTGTTTTAATCCTCATCAGCATTACACTTTATCTTTCACGTTTTCATGCTTGTAAATTTCACGCGTGCTTCAACTACTATTTTATTTTGTAGGAATTTTCTGCTCGTCCTACTTTTGGGGTTACCTGAGTGATACCATTGGCCGGAGGCCAGTACTGATATACACCACGATCACCGGAAATGTAATATCGCTATGCTCTACAGTAATTCCCAATTACTGGCTTTATGTCGTCCTACGTTTCGGAGTGGGATTTTTGTAAGTACCGCCATGTGACCTTTAAGTTAATTAAACAAAAGTTTTTAATTATGTTTGCAACGCAAAATAAACTGTTATCAGTGTAAACTACTTTATTATTTAATTTATTTGGCAATAAGACAGGCTCCGAACTGGTTCTAAGCCAGTCAAAACCGCTTTTCCCCTATTTATAAGTATTAAATTTTATTTTATTTAAATTTTTAGCATTGCTGGAGCTTCATCAACTACCTACGCATATCTTGGGGAATTTTTCACTCCAAAACATAGACCAATTGCCATTAACTATGCCAGTCTCTTCGTGGGAATTTCCACAGTCTATGTGCCTGGTAATTACTTACTATTTATCTTGCGTAAACATTTAAAGTATATTTGATGCAAAATTACAGCCACCGCCTGGCTGATATTGTCCATGAACTGGAGCGTGAACATCACGGATGACTTTTCTTTTCGTCCTTGGCGATTGCTGACCATTTGCTACATGCTTCCTGGGGTCATCGGAACAATAATGCTATGGACTCTTCCCGAGAGTCCCAAGATCCTAATGTCCCTGCATAAGACCGAAGAGGCCTTTGCAGCCGTCGATTGGATTGCAGTAACGAATTCCGGCAAACACTTGCATGAATTCAAGGTGCAAAAATTAAAAACAGAAGCATCCGCTGATGGGGAAAATGTATTACTTATATCGAAGTCTGCGTAAGTTTTAATCAATAATTTATAAATTGGACGAATAATAAAAATATTATCTTTAGTCTTGCTACGATCAAGAAAATGTGGAAGGAAACCTTGCCCCTGCTGAAGAGACCGCATCTGGTCAACTTTGTTATTAGCTGCACCATTATGTGCGGCTTGTTCTTTAGGTAAGTTTTTAGATAATATATTACTTTTTATATATTTAATACCTATATAATGAACAGCTCTTCGGGAATGGGTCTTTGGTATCCGGAAATACAAAATCGTTTGGGTTCAAATCAAGCCGAAGATTCTATGACCGTTTGTGAAGTTATAGACGCTTCCATTGATCAGATGGAAGCAAATGCAGGTAATAAGGTAAGTCGACTTTAATTATTGGCTCATATTCCCAACTTTTATATTTTACTCTGTTGGTGAAATAAAAAAATTTTATTGATGTTAAAAAGATACATTTTTAGGCAAAAGATTAATATTTAATATTATTATATTAGTTGGGAAATGTTTTCCCACCAAGAAATGTAAGTAACGACTTCTTTTCAATTCTCAGACCTGTGTAGATACGATAAACACAAAGAGTTACGTAGACACGATTACCTACGGCTCGGCCTTAATTGTCGGCTATATCCTGATGGGCTTGGTGCTGAATACAATCGGTCGCAAGGCCTCGATTTCCATCGGCCTGGCCTTGGCCGGAGCTTGTGCCGTCATCTTGATCTTCATCAAGGACGAAGTGGCTATTGTGGTCTGCTTTTGCCTGTACTTGGTCCTGCCAGGACTCTGCGTTTCCATAGTGAGTGGCGCCGTTGTGGATCTCGTTCCCACACACTTGCGTGGCAAGGCGGTCTGCATCTGCCTGATGCTGGGCAGGACCGGAAGCGTATTTGGGAGCAATATCATCGGAGTTCTCCTCGACTCGTATTGCTCGGTGACCTTCGGGGTATTTTCTGGATTTGTTTTGGGTGAGTTATCATTAATTTAAACTAAGATGAATCTTTATTAAAATATCTTTGCCTTGTTTGATTATAGTTTGTGCTGGACTGACGTTGCTGTTACCCATTTAAGATTATTTCTAAGTATTTAATTAATTTAGTTAGGGTTATGTATCTTCTAAATAAATATAACATAATGTACAAGAGTTGACTTTTATTTTACCAGGTACACAACTCATTTATTTATTTCATCCGTCTTTTACTTTAAAGCATAAACTCAGTACCTTACTAATTATCTCACAGTCAAACACACTCAAGTGCTTTCTTAATTGTGTGAAGAGACCTCCAATAAAGTTTTTTATTTCAATAAAAAAGATCAGCAGAAATCTTAGAGCAAGCACATCTGTTTGCATAGACTTTAAGTACTTTTGCTGAATTTAAGCCACAGGCAAGGGGAGCAGCACTTTTTATGATTTTATCATGTAGACCGAAAAGCTGACACTCCCTCAATAAAACCAGATTTAACAATCGGCTTAAACCGCGATCCAAATACAGCGCAGTCGCCATTATTTTGTAAATCCCAGTCCAGTTTGCGTTCAGGTTTTGTGATATTCTGGGAAAATACTTCGAATTCTTCAAGGCCTACTCACGAAAATGCTTTCCTCTCATTAAACCATTTTTCCCTAAATTGTAATTAATTTACCCTCTAATTGTTTAGTCCCCGATCCTAAGACTGAGTAAACAAACCACACGGTACATCTCTCTCAACCAGTTTTGCATATAAAATCGAATTCATTGATGTGCTTAAGATTCTAGCAAATTGCTCTCGCAAATTGCTTAAATTGAAACAAAATCCCGAGTGACTTGAGCTCAAAACTGGTTTGCGGTTCACATGTCGCTCAGTGTTCTACCCTGGGTTATTAGAATACAATTGAAAGGCTTAAAGGCAGGTGCTGCACCAGCGCGCTGACCAGTTGGCTGTATATCAGAGGAATGTCAAGATGCACAGCTCACTGGAGAGCAACACCCTCGGTCGCAATGTGTGGGACTACGACATGGTACTGGAGAAAATCGGTAAATTATTCAGATCTCTCAAGTCGAAGGGTTGTTAATATGAGTTCCTGCTACCAGGTTATGGCAAGACGCAGTGGATCTTACTGCTGGTCAGTGGTCTCCTAACAATCACATCCGTGGCTGCCCAGCAGGCGATGAGCATCATCGTGATTGCCTCGCACTGCGAGTTCCACACAACACAGGCCGAGAAGGGCGTGATGATGGCGGCCAGTGTTACAGGTGAGTCGATCTCTGATTCGGGGTCTCACATGGAGAACAATGGGTTATATATTTTCATGTTTCATGTCACAGGCATCTTCCTATCGACCTACATATGGGGATACATCAGCGATGATATAGGGCGGCGCAAGGTCTTGCTCTACGGCAACTTCGCCAGCAACGCCCTGCAGTTTGTTCTCATGTTCGTCACCAGCATCTGGCTATTTAACATAATAAACCTTCTCGTTGGAATCAGGTGAGCCGAGGGATATAGTAAAGGTAAATTAACAATGATTCTTTCTTAATCCCAGTGTGGGTGGGGTGTCGGCAGCACTTTATGCATATTTAAGTGAATTCAACATACCCCGACATCGAGCTGTGGCGATTAATTATTCGACGATGTTCGTCAGCGTTACAGCGATATATGTTCCAGGTAGCAATGAATACCTTTAATATAATTAATTAGTTAACATTAATGTCTTTCAGCGACGGCTTGGCTAGTGCTTTCATCCGATTGGGCAATAACCTTGGGCGATTTTGTGTTCCGTCCATGGCGATTAATGCTGCTAGTTAGCCTTCTACCGGGCTTAATCGGAGGCTTAGTGCTATTATATTACCCCGAAAGCCCGAAGCTGTTGCTGTCCCAAGAAAAGAATAAAGAGGCTCTAGAAGCCGTCGCTTGGATTAGTAAATTCAACAGGGGAAAGCCTATAGAGCAGATCCTGGAATGTGAAGAATTCACATTGAAGTCAGAGGATCCCGCTGGCGAGAATTTGTTATCCGACAGCCAGGGTTGCGGTATTGTATCCAAAATTGTTCGAGCAACTATTCCGCTGTTCCACAAGCCTCACGGATTCAATTTTATCCTCTGCAACCTGGCACTGTTTGGGATGTTTTTCAGGTATGAGCAACCTTAATCTTAGAATTTATATTGTTTACTTTTATATTGTTCTTTCCAGCTCGAATGGCATGCAGCTTTGGTTTCCCGAAATTGTTAACCGATCATCTGGTGCCGAAAATAACTCATCTACAGTTTGCGAAATATTAAGCGTTCCCGCGGAATCCCCGCAAAATGTGACGGAAACTCTGGTGAGTCATTAAAATATTTTAACATTCAATTTATAACATGTTTGTTTCTATTTTAGGACTGCACAGATCCCATCTCAAGCAAAACCTATATTGACAACCTGATTGTAGGCTTCGCGTTCTTAATTGGATTTTCCATTCAGGGCACTCTACTTAATCCCTTGGGCCGAAAGAATGTCCTTTTAGCTGCTCTTGCCGTGGCCGCCTTGAGTGGAATATTCCTGCACTTTATGGGAAATCCCACAGGAGTTCTCATACTGTTTTGCCTGTACATACTGCTGCCAGGACTCTCTATTTCCATTATGATAGGAGCCATCGTTGATCTGGTTCCCACCAATTTAAGGTATTAAATCAAGTTTATCAAGATAACTTTTAAATTAATTTAAAAAATTTTGTTGACAGATCTAAGGCCGTCAGCTTCTGCATGTCCATGGGTCGACTTGGAATCATTGCTGCCACAAACTTAATGGGAGTCATGCTGCAACCATATTGCAATACAACATTTGCAATGTTCACTTGTACGCTTATTGGTAAGTAACTGAAAACCATCTAAAAAGCATGGTTTTAATTATGATTTATTTGTATAATTTCAGTGTGCATTGTTATCGTTCATTACTTACCGATTAGAAACTCTGCTTAAGTATTTTACTTTTATTTTCTTCTCATTTTTAATTATTGATTTTAAATGTACAAATAAATGTTAAAGTTGTTGATTGCATCACTTAATCATGGATGATTTAATTGAACTTATAACATTTTTGGGTAACTGTGACGGGAATATCCTGAACGTTGGTTCCAGGTCGTTGGATTCAGTAGATTTACCCATCTAGATGGTCCGCAGACTGCAGCCCCTGAGTCGTGAACTCGTTCTCCTGGTCACGGGTGACGCTGCTTCAACTTCAGATGACCGGCGCACGCCTCCTCGACAGGTATGTCAACTTTAATGAATATATTTATGAATTAAGCATACCTTATTATGCCGAAAAACTCAACCCAAATCTCTCTAAACTAGTTCCTAGATTATTACTATAAAACGCTAAGGTCTAAAACAGGTGTTTCACCATCCGAGTGATCAGTTGTCTATAATTCGGAGGCGTGTCAAGATGCACGGCTCACTGGAGGGCAACACCAACCGTCCCAAGGTGTGGGACTATGAAACGGTACTGGAGAAGATTGGTAATTTATTCAAATATCTTATGTGATCAACGTGTTAAGAAGAGTATTTGCCACCAGGTTATGGCAAAACGCAGTGGATCTTATTGCTGGTCAGTGGACTCTTGACAATCACAACCGTGGCTGCCCAAAATGCAATGAGCATCATCGTGATTGCCTCGCAGTGTGACTTCCACACCACACAGGCAGAAAAGGGCGTGATGATGGCAATGAGAACTACAGGTGAGTCGAGCTCTACGTTTTACCTAGAGAGCAAGTATATATTTTTATGTTTCCATGTCACAGGTCTTGTCATATCGACCATCATATGGGGATACATCAGCGATGATATAGGACGCCGCAAGGCTTTGCTCTACGGCACTTTCGCCAGTAACGCCCTGCAGTTTAGCCTCATGTTCGTCCCAAACATTTGGCTGTTTAACATTATTAATTTTCTTGCTGGAATTAGGTAAGTAAACGAAACAAACAAATTATGCATATGGCTTATCCATGCCATAGCTTATTTATGCGGCTTCCTGCATTCATCCCATATAACATTTAAAACAAAATTATCTTTCACCAATTTATTAATTTTTTCTGTTTAACTCTTACAGTGTGGGCAGCATTCCAGCAGCACTTTATCCATATTTAGGTGAATTCAACATACCCCGGCATCGAGCTGTGACGATTAATTACTCCACGATGTTCGTCACCGTTTCTGCGATAATTGTTCCAGGTAATAGAGTTTACCTTTAACTGAAATATTTTCATAACTTTTCTATACCTAATATCTTTCAGCGGCGGCTTGGCTTATACTCTCCTACGATTGGGCAATCACATTCGGCGATTTTGTGTTCCGTCCATGGCGATTAATGCTGCTAGTTAGTCTTCTACCGGGATTAATCGGAGGCTTAGTGCTATTATATTACCCCGAAAGCCCGAAGCTGTTGCTGTCCCAAGATAAGACCCAAGAGGCAATGGATGCTGTAGCCTGGATTAGTAAGTTCAACCGCGGAAAGCTCATTCAGCAAGTCCTGGACTACGAAGAGTTCACTCTGAAGGCGGATGAACCAGCTGGCGAGAGTTTGCTGAGTGACAGCCGGGGTTGCGGTATCTTATCCCAGATTGTTCGAGCAACTATTCCGCTTTTCCACAAGCCTCACAGACTGAACTTTATCCTTTGCAATTTGGCAGTGTTTGGATTGTTTTTCAGGTAAGAGAATATCCTGAAAAAATTAAAGGCTAGAATTTAGTGGTAAAATGTTTCTTTTCAGCTCATGTGGCGTGCAACTTTGGCTTCCAGATATTGTTAACAAATCATCTGGTGCCGAAAATAACTCATCTACAGTGTGCGAAATATTAAGCGTACCCGTTGAAACCCCACTAAACGTCACACTAGAGGTACAATTTGTTTGTAATTTTACTTACAATATATTAAACCTTTTTCCTCTTTTAGGACTGCACAGTTCCCATCTCAAGCAAAACCTATATTGACAACCTGATTGTGGGCTTCGCGTTCCTAGTTGCATTTTCCATTCAGGGATTTTTACTGAATCCCTTGGGCCGAAAGAATGTCCTCTTCGCAGCCCTTGCAGGAGCAGCATTGAGTGGAATTTTTCTTCACTTTACAGAAAATCCCACAGGAGTTCTCATTCTGTTTTGTCTTTACATACTGCTGCCAGGACTCGGTATTTCCATTATGATAGGAGCTATCGTTGATTTGGTGCCCACACATTTAAGGTATGAAGTCAACTGTAAAAAATTTACTTTGAAACTTATTTTAATCTTACAAAAAGTTCCAAGGCTGTCAGCTTCTCCATGTCCTTGGGACGACTTGGAGTCATTGCGTCCACAAACTTAATGGGGATTATGCTGCAACCGCATTGCAATACAACATTTGCCATATTTACTTTTACGCTAATTGGTAAGTAACTTAAAATAACCTGAGAAGAAAGCTATTTAATATTGCTTTAATTGTGTAATTTCAGTGTGCATTGTAACCGTTCATTACCTTCCGATAAGAAATTCTACTTAAGTATTGTAACGAATCCGCGACTAGGTGGCAACTTTAACCAATAGAAAATCGGAACAAGTGGGCAGCGCGGCTGTCAGATGGCTTTCTGTTAATCTGGCATCACTCGGCATTAAGAAATTACATGACAATTTCAACTGGTTTTCTATTATTTTTAATTTTTCTTTTTTAATTTTAATGACAGCTTCATGATTGTCTAGAATCTATTCCTCCTCCTCCTCCTCTTCCTCCTCCTCATCACCCTCCTCTGGCTCCTCATAGCTGTCGCCACCGGCAGGGGCATCCTCAACGTTGGAGCTCAGCTCGATGATGGGTTCCTGTTCGTCGATAGGCGTCACGGGCTCCTCGACCAGAGGCTCCGTGGCATCAACATCATTCTCACCCTTCTGGATGGCCTGCAGCTCCTGGGCAGCGAGCTCATTCTCCTGGCGAGCGATCTCGGCCAGTTCGGCGGCCTGTCGGGCCAGTTCGGCGTCGTCCTCCTTCTCGATCTCCGCCAGACGTTCCAGCTCCTGCTCTCGCTGGCGCTGCTCCTCCTCCAGACGGGCTTCTTCGGCGGCGCGAGCTTCCTCGACAGCCTTAAGAGCGGCAGCTTCCTCGGCCGCCTTAAGAGCAGCTTCTTCAGCAGCCTTTTGGGCGGCTTCCTCGGCTAGCCGTGCCTCCTCGGCCAGACGTGCCTCCTCGGCTGCCTTAAGAGCAGCTTCTTCGGCGGCCTTTTGGGCAGCTTCCTCGGCTAAGCGTGCCTCCTCGGCTGCCTTAAGAGCCGCTTCTTCGGCAGCTTTAATGGCAGCTTCTTCGGCAGCTTTAAGAGCAGCTTCATCAGCAGCCTTTTGAGCAGCTTCATCGGCAGCCTTTTGAGCAGCATCTGCTGCCGCCTTTTGGGCGGCCGCTTCCGCTTGACGAGCCTCTTCGGCGGCAGCTTCTTCGGCAGCCTTCTTGGCCTTGGCAGCAGCCTTTTGCTCGGCCTCAGCGGCCAAGCGTTCGCGCTCCTCCTTCAGAGCCCTTAAAAAAAAGAATTTCAAAGTTAATTACACCTTCCTTGATTAGCGAAGGAGAATTGCTCACCTCTCCTCCCGACGCTTGGCCTCATCTGCCTTCTGGGCGCGCTTCTTCTCCAGATCCACCTCGTCCAGGGCCTCTTCGTTGACCGTCAGGAGACGCTCCTGGCGAAGACGCTGCTTCTCCTTGTTCTCCAAGTCGACGGGGTCCTCCAGGGGCCTAGGGGCAGAAAATTTTCTAGTTGGACGGTTAGGATCCAACTCGGCATCTGAAATTGAAAGCTTGTCACAAAAAAACTCAACCACAGCCACGATCTATTCTTCATTATATTTATTATTGATCCTTAACTTTGCTGTTCACGCAGTTTTATCACTTACATATTAATAATACTTACTCTTCGGAACGGCGAGGCGAGTGCTGGTGGTTTTCTTATAGACGAGGCAAGGTAAAATTGCAGATACAGTAGACGCCAATGGTTTAGAGTATTGTGTGGCATTAATGGGAGTTTTTAGAAAGTTCTGGGCATGAAGATTTTAAAACCAAAATGTGGTTAATGGGTTAAGCATACATACATATATACATCTCAAAATTCAAAAAATAGAGTATACATACATCAAGCTGAGGTCTCGAGGTATTGTGGATTGTGAATTTGAATGTTCAGCAGAGTAAAAATATTATTTACATGAAACATTATCTTCCTTTTCTCTTATAATTTATAAATTAGCAAAAAAATGGTTCAGAGTAATCCATATTACCACTGATTATACCCCATTTCCCTTGTGAACCTGTAATCCCCTTGCAAAGAACCCATAAAAAAGAGGTTTTGTTTTGGATCAGTATTTACAAATTAATATATTGATAGATATATGTAAGTAAATGTCCCTAAAAATGAGTTTACATATGCATGAACATAACATAAAATTGGTTAACCGCCGACGTCTATATCTTAAATGCCAAAAAATTATGCACATGAAGTATTTATGTATTTTTTTTAAATCAATGATCATGAGAAGAAAATATTTAATAGTCAGCTACTTTATATCGGCACCTAAGTTACAACAAATTGAAAGAGAATGAAGAAGTATCTACATTTGGGTAAGTCACATGAAAAAAGGGTTAGTATCACAAGTGATGCGCTGAATTTCTTCATTATTATCATTATTATCATTATTATTATTATTTTTATTATACTTTATTCGATCTTATTAGCTGTTCTGATCTGATCTGACTTTGTGTAAGTATTAGTCTGAGTAGTGAAAGCGCCAGAGTGTGTCGATATCAAGTGTTCATCTTGTAGATATCGGCTAAGTGTCTACCACGCAAAAGAAAGTCTTTTAGATTGGTTTATTTAAGAAAGAGAAGTGTATGTCCATACAAAAATCAGGCATGTTATCATTTAGGCCTCAACTTCAACAGCTTCAACTGGAAAGAATCAATCAATCATAAAACGTATAACGTTAGTGAAATACAATGAACTGAACAATTCAGGATGCAGCAACCAAATATGTAAGTTAGTTACAAATGAATAAATTACGTAAACTATGGCACCGGCTTAAAATTGATTTGTATTAATATTCGGGGGAATTCTGGGCTTCCGAACTGGAAGAATATAATTTGGACAAGTCAAAAATAATTCAATACCGAAAAAATCTTTAACGAATATTGTTCTTGGTGCTTTCTCTTATTTAAAAACATATTATAGAGCATTTGTCTGTCATGTAATGTGCAATATAAAGGAGAATTCAGAGAAATAAATAGATTATTTATTGTATATTTAATGGTATGGATATATGGATGAAGAGTGTAGCCTTAACCAAATTAAACGTTGGGCCAATTGGTAAACCATTTCGGCTTGAAATAATTCTATTTGTGAAACTTTAACTTTTGTACAAATATTTTAAATTACCAAAAAAAAAAGCGCGCAAGTCCTTGTCCTTTTTCGCATCTTTATAATGAATGGTAATCGGTTTTGGCGGCAAACATCAATTACATATACGCTTGAGTGATATATATACAGGTGTCATATTCAAGCGTCTTGGAACAAAAATAAACAGTACTTACCTTCCTTGTGAGGACTTTGGGCTTTCTTATCACTCTTCCAAGTCGGATGTCTAAGGTACCAGGACAAGAGGTTAATATCAGTTCGAACTTTGTCCGAATCGTACTTGGGACTCCTAATATTATAGGCCTTGTCACCGCAAATCCTTACTGATGCAAGATGACTTTTACCTTTTGTTATTTAATTATTTAAAAAACGGAATTTAATAGCTATTCACTGTACAGTATATATATAGGGTAATCTAAACCACAGTCTGTGAACTGAATACATAGTGCCATAATCGCGCACCATGTCGGAAGGCAACTCACCAACATATTTGACTGCTGGCCGGGGATAGTGCGAGATATTGTGAACCTCCTTGGCAATATGACGAACTGGATTTGTGACACGGGCCACATAAGCGTCTAGGGCAAGTTGCGATGTCGGCTCATAAGTGTAACTATAAATAATATTTTATAATAAATTTTTGAAAGATTTTAATATTAAATTTCTTTTAAGAGGCACTTTTAATGGGGCACACATGTCGTATGAGTGATAATTACCTAAGTGCCTGTAAATATTACTCATCCGCCATGTGTGCAAAGTCAAATGGCGTTCTTCGCCTCATAATGATAAATTATTATCATTGTGAAATATAGAATTTTCTATAATTTTTAACCTTGACTGCCTTATATATTCCAAAATCAAGGCTCATGAGAAAAAACAAGTAAAAACGCTTTGACGACCTTCTGTCACTCTGCTAAATATCTATAAGAAACCACTAAAACCTCTGCTGATTCCAGAGGTAACTACTTACCCGGTGACTGGGAAGGGTGTGCAGCTGCGAGCACGGCGCACCACGGGAGTATGCAAGTCACGAATCAGAGATTGCGCGCGGTTGCGAATCCGGCTTGTTTCCTCAGAGAAGGTCTGCAATGGGGACTCTGCATTAGAAGGGCCCTGGACCAAGTCTTGGGTGTGCGGACTCTGCAGAGGCTGCAGCTACGGCTACGCAAGCTAGCTAGCTAAGCTAACTAAGTAAGGCAGACCAACTTACGGTGAAGGGTTCGGTATTGAGGTAATTGGTTAGGGCCCGAGCACCGTATCCGGGGGGCAGCCTCTTCAGGTAGGAGGGCACTTGGCGGACCGGAGAGGTGGTGATCCTCAGCGGCGAGGAGGTGATCCTCAGCGGGGAAAGAGAACTGCGGGGGGCGTACACCCGGGTGACCGTGGTCGGGCTGTAGTAGTAGGACGGCGTGTAAGTGGTGTACGAGGTCGGGATGTAGGTCGAAGTGTAGGTCGATGGCAAGTAGGTGGGGCTGTAGTAGGTCGATGGCGAAGTGTACGAGTACGAGGTGGTGCGCTCCGGCGATGAAATCACTCGGGTCGTCGTGCGGACAACGCGAACTGGCGACGGCGAGTGGATAACCCTGGACACGATGCGGGCGGGCGAGGTCACCACACGAATGGGCGAGGTCACAACCCGGGTGCCGGTGACCACACGCCTGGGCACCGAGTAGCTCGAGTAGATCGGGTAACTCGACTTGTAAACCTATATTTGTCGACGGTTTTTAAAAAAAATTAACACAACATTGAATGGGCGAGGCTGTGATGAATACGAGAAATCGTTATCGTTATCGCAATGAGGAAGCCAGTAATGAAAGTAAACGATTAACTATCAACAGAAACAGAAACAGAATAAATGTGAGAATGGTTCACTCAGTAAGTGAGCTTTTCGTGATGAATGATGGTTAAATGAACTCGAACTTCTTATAATAAGAGGCTAATTTTATTCAGACAATTCCAAGTAGCTACTCGATAATAAGCGATAATTATATCGATAAATTTAAACCCATTAAAATGATAAATTTCAAGAGCGATTATATTTTCTTTACTTCAATCTAAGAAATGTAATTAAGGGTTTGGCACACATATAAGAATCGTGCAGACTTTGTTTTGCAATTTTGAATTAAAAATTAAGTGATAATTTATTAACCCACAAATTTATTACTTAAAATATACAATATCGGCACTAATTTACTATAAATCCCTATTTGGGAACTCACTCTTGGACTACAAACTAGGTAAGACTAAGGGCTTACTACTAACCCAGTCAGCTTCCAGAGACGAAGATGTGATGGATGTGATTGAAGAGTGTGAATATATAGTCAATGGAAAAGAATAAGTTGTGAGACCATAGACAGATATGGATGACAGGCGATGTGTGCGGGCGCGATGAAATGCAAATACTTACACGAGTTACTTTCGAGACCGTCGGGTACTGAAAGTAATACAAAATAAGGCAATTGATTTTTTAATCCAAAAAATATGACAAATCTCGCATATTCCTTGACAAAACGGTGATGATATGTTTTTGTTCCCTACTTTGTGCATATATCTTCCGTATGAATATCGTATCTGACTCCTGATCGCGAGCGATTCAAGTAAAGTAACGCTAGGTTTATTTGAGATAAGACCGTGTTTATTTTATTGTATCACAAATATGTTTTAACATGACTGCTTGAAGGTTGGCAAATACATAGAAGGGGGGTTCTAGTCTATATGCGAAACTATGTGGTGTCATTAGTGGTGATTAGTCCAAGTCAAAACATTTACATCATCTGAATTCGAGCATCGTATACATATAGGCACTCAAGGTTAGCGGTGGTTAGGTGGATTATTATTCGAAGGATATAGTAGATATATATATATATTCGAAACAATGACGTATTAGTGGGCATCGAAAACATTCAAAGCACCGGAGAACTGGAGAGCATCAGCAGCATCCTAATCCTACGTACACGTCTACACGTGGTAGGAGAAGTGACGGTACTTGGTGCCGCCCGGCAGGTTGCCGGAGGTGGTCGACGAGTAGCTGTAGCCGCCGGGTCCGGCGCCAGTGGTGCTGGTCCGCTCGGTGCTATAGTTGTACGATCCGCCGGGACCGCTGCGCGAGGTTTTCTCAACGGTCGAGCTGTACGTGGAACGCTCCGGGCGGTACGAGTGCGGGTTGCTCGAGTCGTAGCTGCTCTTCTCCACAGACGACTTCGAGGTGTACGAGTAGTCCGAGGAGGCGCGGCTGCGGTGCGAGCCAGGTCTGTCCGTGCACAGGTCTAAGCGTGGAGTCTATAAATTCCGATTTGATATTGATATATTGAAAATGTTTGGCATTGGCATTGGCATGGGGCATTGGCAACACAAGCATCAATCATTTAAAGGTACGTAAAAGCTCGTTCGCGATCTCCTATCTGCTGTAGGCAACGGTCCAAAATCAAAAGTAACGCAAGGCGATTCTCAAAAACGGGGAAATTGAAACATGTTCGAATGTTTGACTTTAGATTTCATCTAGGCACACACAATGCTATGATTCTATGATTCTATGGAGTTGTGAAACGTTAGATACGAATATACATAAGCTACACAGAGGAAAAACCATTGTTAGTTGGATTAAATTTCGTTCTCTAGCATATGGGAAATGGGATTTCTTAAATTTTTGATGTTTCGGTTAAGGGATCTTCATTTAATCCAATCCTGTGATTGATTTTTAATCTTCGTAGAGTACGTGTACAAATGGGTTAAGGAGGGTTAACACACAGGGTTTTATGGCTAAAACTAAACATAGTCCTATCAATGTTTTTGTGTAATTTTTCAGTTTTTTTATGTGTTTGTCGGTTTTAATTGGGTATGTGTTCTTAGCTGGAACTTAGGTTCGTTCGATTGTTGTTCGGGATTAAGGCATAACTATATATAGGTTCTGGTCCTAGTAGGAGTACTTGGTGACCATCGCGCCCGATCTCTCGTTGCGGTAGGTCTCCCTTCGCACCGGCAGGCTCTCGGACACAGCCCGGTGCAGCCGTGGCAGCTGAGAGTCCATACTGTCCCGGAAGGTGCGGGCAGCGGTGTTGCCACCCGCCTCCACGGTGTCGATGTGCTGACGCACCATACCCAGGATGCGTGTGCGGTTCTTGTCCCGCGTGGACACGTAGGGCTCGATGGGCTCATAGGCCAGCCGGTAGTTGGGCTTGATGGCCGCCCGGTTGATCGGATCGAGGATCGAGTGCTTGCGCCGCTCAACATCCGGCCGCCGCACACCGAAGGCGGTCACCGGATCCGAGATGAGTGACGGACGCGGCACGTACGGAACTTTCTCCCAGTCAATTGGTGTTCTCAGATTCGTTCTCTGCAAAGCCCAAAATTCCACAAATTTCGATTTAATTTCGGGGGACAGGTTAAACGCGGTTAGGAAGAGATCTTGGCCAGATCTGGCTAGCGGTGCTGCGGGACTCAACGTGGCGGTGGCGGTGGCGGTAGGCTGTGGGGCTCATATATACACTCGTGGGCTCGGGCTGGGGCTTGGCTGGGGGCGGGGCAGCTTTTATATATACAGCTTCGCTGGGGCATTGGTTGAGATCGGTTATCGATATCGTTATCGTTATCGGTGTGCTGGTGGGGTCAAGCGATATCCAATATACGGAGAATCCTTACATTATGACACAAGCTGCGTATTTACATATGTAGTGAAGATTAGGGTGGACCTCTTTTACAGGGTGGACCTCTAACAAAGAGAAAATAACTAAACCCTATATTGACTTTGATTTAAATAAAAGAAAACCCTTTTCTTAGTAAGAATCTTGTTTAAAATTGTGTCCAAAACTAAAATATTTTGTCTATATTCTTTTGATTTCTTAAATCGGATTTTATAACCGGCAGTTAAACATATATTTATCAATAAGAATTAAAACGTAAACGAGTTTTCAAACATAAATGCAAATTTGCTGACTTTTAACCTCACATAACTCATCCGCAGTGTTATCCCTACTCAAAAAATGTAATTTCATTAATTTCTCTTAATTTCTTCAAAATAAATGTTTTAGATATTATCTAATAGAAAGGTCCACCCCAGGTCTTCATACACATACTTATGTAAATATGCATATTGATACGACGTAGTGTGGTTGTAAGTAAGAATGTGCAATGGGAGCATTATGGATTCACTCGCAGCATTAAGACGGAACACAAACAGCAAACATTTATTTATGTACAATGGTATAGCCGAGTTAATATATACTTAAGCAATTTATCCTAAACACTAATCCCTGAAAAACAAGCAACAGTCTTGAACAACAATGACATCATAAAGCTCTCCCCTATTTTCGTCATTAAAAAACATTTAGAGACTCGCTAAAAAAGCCTTTGCGTGTAGACATAAAGTGTCCACAGACAATGGCGTTTATTAAGCACTTGATGTACATATTTATCCTTGCCTTGGATTATCATCCCACTCATTAATACCGACTGAAAAATCGCTGTTTTGTTTTTTCAGCATTCATCTTCTTCTAGTTTTTGAAAATCGCCTGGCGTTATTTTATTGCTGGTTCCCTCCCATAGCTTCTTCGGTTTATTTGAATATATTATGGAAATCGGAAAGATATTTTTAGGACTAGCGAAGAGCGAAATGCGCGCGCATCTAGTATTACACATATACAAATCGGCGGAACCAGAACCACTGCGGGGCCTCCGTTTGCCCGAGAGAGTTTCGCCTGTATGGGTTTCATCGGGAATTCGCATGTGTTTGGAATTCCACTCCTATATGCTATATGCTAAACATTTTTGGGCACCAGCACCCGAGCCACACGGACCTCAGCTTTTTGTAAATAATAATAAATTAAGATAGAGAAATGTTTCGGCCTCCGCTGAATTCTGAAAATGTATTCGCGTCTTATATATTTTTGGGAGATGAGTAAAAGCGAATATCCGAAAAGAGATATGAAGATCATCATCGCGGTGGCTGCCATAAATTTAGGAAAAATTAAAATTCCCACGACCTCCCGAGAATTGCAATGTCTGCCTTCTCACACCTTCGCGTGATTTCTGCCATATACTTTCAGATATATATTCTTTTAATTGGGGTCTGCTCCTACGAGAATTACGGTTAAGCTGCACATATATCACATTTATAATACAAGAGACCATTATGAGAGCGATTAAGTTGTTAGAAATATAAGTTTATGTTTATGATTAACTACACACAAATGTTTCACACAGAACCCCGAATAAGTATTATATATATTTATGTCCTTGCAGGCCTTGCAGGTACATACACATTCGCCAGACATCTGAGATATTCTCTAGTGTAATAATTCTAAGTTATATACTGTAAGTTGGATACGATATTCATAGTTTGGTAGACACTTTGCATTCAAACGTGTTTCAATTTCTTCAATAATTCTGTTCGCTTGCCAAATATGAAATCATTGAGTACAGCAAGTGGGACACAAGCGCTTAAAACTGATTTCTTTTTTAATTTTTTACTACATTTTCGATTAGCTAACTGCCTTTAAACTTGTCAAATTTATCCGCAGCGTTTTTCATCAAATTTCTCACTCAATAATAAAGTTAAGAAGGTAATTTTGAGCATCCAAATCGTACGCACACAGATATATTTCACAGATTTAAGGATATTTTAGAATCAAGGAAAACCACACTACCGTATGTCAAGTAACTAAGTTTATGGCGAAGGTGGGGCTTACCGTAACGGCGTAAGAAGTCGTCACCGGCCTCGAGGAGTACGTTCTGCGAGTAGTAAATCCACTTTCGTAAACCATATTTGCGATTTCAAGCGATGCCTTTTTGTGGAATTAGAATTAGAATTTGAATTGTTCGTTGGATTGGTTCGGATTTGTCGTCGTTGCGTGTTGTTCACTTGACGCCCGTTCGAGTTGATCTGCCCGAGAATCGTCCGGAGCACTTGCTTATAATTTTTTTGATTTTCAAAATTTTCACAGCCTTCACTCGCCTCTTTCTCTCTCTCTCTCTCGCTCTTTTTTGGTCGGCACCTATTTTTTTCTGTCCATCTCCCAAATAAACTTATTTTTGGAATTAAGAAACATTGACATCTCTCGGCGAAAATAAGAGCGAGCAATTTTCTGTTTACATAAAGCCAACACTTTTCATACGTCAGTATGTATGTTTGTGTTGGGGAAAGGCCTATATAGGTATATACATCGATCTTTAATCACGGAATAGAGTAGCCCTTTTAGAAAGTGATTCATTTCAGGTATTTATTCCAGCATCTTCTATTTTTGCAGCGTGCGATCTGTTTGTTTTTATTTAATCAGGAGGTTTCGTGAGAGGTAGGTCGGTATACCTATTTATTAATTTATTACTACGCAGATATTTACTTTAAAATTTATAAAAACGTATGATAGGATATATTTTTAATACTGCAATATCATAAATATAAAGTAAACTCAATTTTAAATATGGTATTAACATTTTAACAGACCCTTTGCCTTGTTTTGGTCCCATTAAGGTGATGTATTAATTTGCAGATTCTTGGCAACACTTTTGAATACCTTGAATAATTATGGCACATTTTAAATGTACCTACATATTAAAAGTGTAATTATAAATAAAAACCCTTTATTTTGTGGTAGGTATCAGAATACCAAAAATATGTATATACACGAATATTCCAATTCTTGGCAACATTTTTGCCAGGAATGAGAAATATTTCCCAGAGATTAAAATTCAATAATAAACAAAAACATAAATATTGTTCAACAATTTTTTGTAAACATTAAAAATGTGCTAAAAATAGCCGTTGTGCTTAAATGTGGGAAATGGGTAATTTAAGGGTTATAAAAAAAAGGATTTCACATTATTTAAGACGTCATCAGTGGTCATTCTCAACGCCTGATCGAAAGCTACAACCAAACTTTGACTAAACAATTAATCAACATTCACACAAAGTAAACATCGCAGACTTTTGCCACTCAAATAATAAGATAAATGAGCCTTTAAATTAAAATCCTGGCCAGCAATTTATGGGAGCGAGTATCACCTGTGGACCGGACCGGACACAGTGCTTCCCATAGATATATCTGGAAAATAATAATTAAACAAAATAAGATAAAAATAAATGCTGTTTTCCAACAGATTTGAGGCCAGAGATTACTCATACGCTTACAAAAAGGCGGCTAACATGTATTTGTTAGCATATAAATAAACTGCACATCATCATCGCATAGCCACATATTAAATCGCCTGTGTAGGTGTCTGGCTCTTCTACATAAACACAGCCATGGCAGAAAGTCAGAAAAGCAAATTCTTTATGACATTAACCTTAACGAGAGGCAATGAATGACTCGTAATTTCAAGGCTGCCAAAATCACACTAATCGGAGAACAAATATGCCATTGAGCGCTGTCTTCGAATTTTAATCATTTCTTTGTGTCAATTAAGAGTGAGCTGAAAGTTAAATTTCAACAAATGTTTGTTATGGGAAAAGAATCTTTTCAGGATGATATATAGATAGCAGAATGAAAGGTATTTTGTTATTTTAGGCATTTTATAATAAGAATCTTTCTTATCTGAAATCTACATAAGCCCCAAAAATCAAACCTTTTCATACTTTTTTAGTCTTAAACGGAAAGTCAAACTAATTTGGGAGATGAATGTCCGCAAAGGTCAACAACAAAGTTCCAAAGATAAAATAAATATATTCAGAACACCAAACAAAATCAAAAACAAATTTAAAAGCGAAGAAATCGAGGAAATAAAAAATAAAAAAATAAATAAAATAATAATAATAATAAAATATAAATACTTATATCATAAAGAAAGTAAAAGCACAATAAAAAACGTTAAAAAAATGAGGTTAAGCCTCAACTTAAGGTCAATGTTAAAATATTTGACTTTTCTTAAGGTTTAAATGGAATTTTGAAGAATTCTTCTACAAATACTTGCAACTTTTATTCAACAACAATAAGTCTAGCAGTAATAATTTATTTGTATATTGAAGTACGTATAAAAGAACATTAAATAGCACTTGTCACGCATTCTGAAATTTATTACAGATTTTCTATATATCTTTACCTTAAGTGGATATATACACATATATATATATATTTACGAATATTTGATTTATTGCCAAAATGTTTCGCATATTTAAATGGCGTCAAAAAGTTGATGATATATAGATAGATAGATATAGATTTTAATTAATAAAATAATTATTCAAGGTGTATATGTATGTGTTTTATAAAAAAGGATTAATTGCTAACAACACGAATCATTAGGAACAACCCAAGATCAAGGTTAAATTAATCTAAATTTAGGATCATTTGTTTTCAGTGATCAATAAAAATACTCCGAGTGCGAGATTGTTATTCAAACATTGAAAGATCTGAAATAATATCCGGTCGTTGTAATAAATTGTGAAAGTCAGTGAAGTGGTGACCTTGATCTCTTCTTTCCAGCAATAAATATCTAAGATCTAATTAAATAAATATTTAGTGAACAATCTTGGTAAATTTTGGTAGCAGATTTAAGCTTCCCTTTTACTTATAAAGATCTATGATCCAAATAAGCAAATAAATAACCCCGAAGACGTCATAGATTTTATCCTTTGTCTTTTGTAATAAAAAAAATTAAAGCCCATATATATTCGGGGTTGTTTTAAATATTTACCAAAAAGAAGCGACAAAAAGTCAGTGACTTAATACCAGAAATCTCTTGCTCGGGTGCCCCTCATAATGATGCAAGTCTCGCAGGTGCAAACACTTCCATGTGTCTCCGGTTTCCAGTCGCGATTTCGATACAAATAAATAATACGTAGATATAGAGGTAGGTACATATATATATTTTCCACTGCATGGCTGCTCAATTTTTCCGCCCACAAAGCGTGGTTTTTTGGCATTTCGTGGCTGCGATAATTTCGTTAAATAATTGAGTATGCAATGAAAATTACGCATTACAGCGACATAAATACAATGATGCTCCTGCTCCGCGGCGGCGGCGGAGTAGCACATAAGTGCCTGTATGGTTACAAACACCTGCACAGTCGTCGTGGTAGAATGGGTTTCTTTCCTCACTTTTCCCAAATACTCGGCGGCATAAACGGCATTCAAATCTGCACGTTGGCTTGACATTTTGTAATTTGAACAAATTGCTCGCATTTTATTTTTTGGTTAACTCCTATAAATAGTGGAGTTTGTGCCATTTGAAATATTAGTTTGACGCTGGAACCGCCACAGAAACTACATCGAGGAGTACAAGAAACCCTTCCAACGCCAAAAGGATACTACGAGAAATCAGGATGCATATTAATTACCTTGTCATACTGCAGTGGCTGGGAGTCATGGTGCTGCTGACCTACGCCAATGCCATTCCCAAATACGAAGAAAGCCACAAGTAAGGAAGGAACCTTAAACATTTCGAAGTATTACCTATTCTTGGCTGATATTTTCAGGTTCTATGCGGACAAGGTAGAGCGGTCTTACTATCCCGAAAACAAGACCCAGCCCAGTGAACCGCAGACAGCATCCACAAAGGATAGGCTGGAACGTCTGGGTTACACCACCGGATATGGATCCCTAAATGTGCGTCAATGGTTTTCAAATATAGCATAAAATAATCTAAAATTCATTTGTGCACAGGGCTATAACAGCGGTACTGGACTCTCCGCCTATAATCCCATTAAACTCGACCTGGGCGGTGTAGTCTTGGGCACTCTCGTGGGCATTGGAGCCATCATACTCATACCCAAAATTTTGTCGGCCTTCCATGGTGGTTATGGCGGATATGGACGAAGTATGTGGCGTATTTCCAGCTAGTTAGGCAGAATGTATTTCGTACTCGAATATCCACAGGTGAGGACAATGACCTGTCACCCCTGAGCAGCATGATAAACAAAATCGACGATGTCCTGGGACAGAATAACATTGACTCGACGAGTTGCATGCAGCGAGCGGTCTGCGGCTATGTTCGCTCCACGGAGTATAACATGAAGACAGGCGCCTCTGATCAGATGGACGAGTTCATTCACATGCTGTCGGAGTAAGCAAAGTTATTAATTCAGAACTATTGCAGTAGGTTTTAATATTAATTTCCAGAAATGCCCTCGTGGATTACCTGCTGGATGGAACGGCTATAAAGGAGGCACTGGAGCATGGCAAGCGAGCCAATGACAGAGCCTGTGAAGACGTCTACTCCAATTGTCCTCTAGACAGTAAATCAGCCACGGAAATTCTGATGAAACTGATGCCCAAGAAAAACGCCCAAGGGAAAGGCAAGTCAGGTGGCATTCCTCGAGAAAAGAAGGCATAGATAATGCCATTTGTTACAAGTTAAATTACCCTTACAACCAAATATTATTCAACAATTTAATAAACTCAATTGTGTTACCTTTATTCAACTGTGTTTCTCAGCTTTTTCAAGTGCGTTTTAAATGCGTGGTTCAGTTAACAAGCTCTTTTTCGAGGCCTAAGGCCATTAATTTTGCTATTCATTTGACTTTGAAATTAAAATAAGTCACTAAGAATTATAGGAGGGACTTTAATTTAATTTTTCTACTCGGAGGAAACCTCATTGGTTGTCAACATAATTTGCAATTGCCTTTCCTGCTGCTCAATCAGTGGCAACCAATGCTCCGAAGGATTTTTAAAGTTACTCGGCTCGAACTTTGGTAGATTACCCAGATTTCCCAGCACCGACTTGCGATGCACTCGGTTCTCCAGCATTATCTGCTCCAGCTTATCCACCAGGTTGTTGGACTCCGTGATCAGGTCATCGATGGACTGCAGGAGAGCGTACCAGTCTATCTTCTGGGTGCCAATCAGCGTGTTACCCCTCAGCCGGAAGGGAAACGGAACGAAGCTGCGCCACGGCTTGAACGACTCGATGGTGTAGGGTATAAAGTGTCGGTCCGATTCCATTTCCACCGCATCGTCATCGAAATGCCAGGAGGCCAGCGTTGGAGCCAGGCTAGCATTGCTTCCACTTTTCGGCGGCTGCTGACGGTCTGATTCGTTGAGGTTTAGTTTTCGTATCTTGGCAATCTGATCGCCCAGCCGCCTTTCCACATCGGAGATAATGACGCTGCCATCTTCATCGGAGTTGGTCAGATACGAGTTGACCAGATCCTTGTTGTACGCCTTGGGCAGCAGAGTCTGGGTCTGACGCGTGACCGTAGGCACGGTGTCGGTCATTTGGGACATGGAATAGGTAAGAACATCTGCAAATATTTGGGTTTAGTTTAGGCCAAGAGAATATCCCTTAACATAGCTCACACTTCTCCTGGCCATCTTTCTTTTTGGAGAGTTGCCCATCAGTGAGAATGCCTACGTCCCTCTGCAGGATCAAATCTTTTTGAACTCCAAAACTCGCCTCCTTCATCAGCTTCGTGGGCACAAAGTCCGTCTGCAGGGCCACGTTGGCCTTGCCAGCTCTTAGACGTCTAGATGGGAGGTGAAGTTATTATTTAACATATTAAATATTAAATAGAACTAACCTCGATGCATCCAGTAACTTGGCCCGCAGCAGGGCACTTTTATCCGGCTTGGTGAGCGTCGAAACGCTAACCGCTCGCCAAGGCGGGCGCTTAGCTTCATTGTCCTTTTCCTTTTCCTTGTCGGCAGCCAGATCTTTCATGCGTTTCCAACTGTTTTTGGCTCTAACATTATAAGAATAATTATAATTTAACATAATAATTAAATAAAAATGTAAGGCATACCCCTTACCTACTCAATGATGCACTTCCCCCACGAACAATTGTCTGCGGAGTGCTTTGCTGGTCATCCACACTTTGCGTCTCGCTAGTTTCCGAGGATGTGCCGCTGTTGTTGGAGCTGGTGCTTTGCTTTTGACGATTCATGGCCCCGATTTTTTTGTTGCCCTTTTAAACTTTAAACGTGTGTGGGTGGAAAAACTTTGCGAAAGTCCCTGTCAGCAGTCAATACATCGATGCATAAACAATTTAGTGCATCCGCGTTGCTATGGAGTCGATTGTTTTCTTGGGGAATGGGGAGCTCACGGATATCGACGTACGGATAACAAGAAAGTCAGGCGAAAGGTAATTCATAGATCTACACCCGGGAATAGTCGATAGTGCTGCCGTTTTAGCGACTTTAGGTTAATTCCAGGACCTAAATTAGTTTATAACCCTTTGCTTATCATTTAAAATTGAAACAATAACCACTTTGTTAACAATTGCATTTAATTTTAAGAGTTGTTATAAAAGGCATTCAGTACACGGAAGACATCGCCGTTGTAATTCTCCAAATGCGTCCTTCCCGCCTCGTATTTGCATTCGGAAAATAGATCATAATTCTGTCTATGGAACCAGTAGTTCTTCGCAGAGCTATTAGCGCCAACATCGAGGGTATTCAGCTGCAGGACTCCAAAGTGAAACGTGCGTCCATCGGTCTGGACACTTTGCACAACAATGGGCTTGGGAAGAACCCCCTGGACGGATGGTCCGTGCAATTGCCTGGCTCTTGCCGCAGCCACCACGAAAGCCTTGATCAGTGTTCTCGCTTGGAGCTGAGAGGTTGTGACCTCAGAGCCATGGGCATTGCCAACCAGGTGCTTATTGAAGACCGTGAATATCGTGTGGGGATGGGAGCAATTGACATCTGTCCGCAGGGCTGTAAGGTAAGAGAGTAAGGTAAGGCTTGATAACTAAGCAGGTCTTTGTAAAACTCACGGTAGAAGTTGTCTGTCAGGTAAATGTGGTGTTTCGGTATCGATATCGTGCTCTTCATTGGGTAAAGATCGGGCAGGTTTCCCTCAAACTTTCCTTTGATACCCTCAATACCACGACTAGCGAAAATCACTTTTTCGGCATTGACAGCAAAGCCAAGCAAATCACCGTCCTTAGTCAAGGAGGTCTTGAAGGAGGCATTATCTATAAGCTTTCGCTTCACTGAAACCGAGCGTCCTGCTAGTCTTTCCACCTCTTGCAGGAGTTTGTTTACCAGAAGGCGACTGAAATGGAAGTAACAATTACCTTAGACTCAAATCAAAGCAGCTAAGAGGTCTCCCTTACTTGACTCTTGCGTGGGTAATACCGTAGGGTCGTGGAAGGTTAAAATTCGGTCGCTCCGGCAACCTCACCTTGGGCAGCTTCACCTGCTCCGCATCAAGCACGTGGGCAGCCGCAACAGCGTGCCGTACATTCTTGTCTATGGAACTGGGCAGCTGCTGGCTGCCCAGGGCATCCTCGATCTGCTTGGGAAACGTCTGGATCTCAATGGCGTTGGTCAGCACCTGAGCCTGCGCCAGTCCGCCAACTAGCACGCTGCTATCGGAGTACGAATGGCAAACGGTGGAGTGCCAGTTGGGATGGCTGCTGTCCTCGGGAATCGCTTGCTGGTGGGCGCCCACGACCTCCACCCTGTGAATTACATATTATTATTGACTTGTTATTTAAAACTAGCTTGTTTATGCTTACCTTCTTCTCTCTGTCTTGGGATTCAGTATATCCTCCGGAGTCCTCACAGACCTTGCGAGTTTCAGGAGCTCAGCGGCAGCGCCCGTCTCCTTGGGCACCCGCTTTCCCTGGACCAGCCAGTGCTTCTTGAAGTGCCAGCCAATGTGCTGTGCACATAAAGTGTTGGTCAGCCGCATTTCAGTTAGGATTTAGCAAATGTTTTCGTTCGAAGAAATGGGAAAAACCGGCTGACTTGTTATGAAATGTCCATTCAGTGTGGCCAGATGAAAATTTAGCTTTCCCCCTAAAAAATCTCAAGGAGTCGATATTTCCCCCTAAAAAATCCAGTCTTCCCCCTGAATTTAAAAAAAACTGTTAATTTCAAGTAATTAAGAGAATAAATATCCTATTATGACTTGGGAATGTTGCAAGGCGAAAAAGTGTCGGTGGAATAACAGTTCCAAGTATCTAAAAGGCGAATTCACAGAATGCGACAACATGGACAGTCCATTAGAGATGGGCAATCGGCAGAAAATATTCGGATCTGGTCACACATTGAATATCGATATAAATATTAAAACAGGTGGCAGCCCCATATGAGAACGGTCACAAAAATTGGCAGCCCTTCCAATCAGACGACTTAAAAAAATAGCTAGAAATAGCTAAACAGGCCTTGGGCCTATTTTAGGTGTTTCCTGCCGTTTTTCCACTGAAAATAGAGTTGAATTATTTCACAGTTTACCCTTACCGTACCTTTTTATATTGCCTATTAAAACTTTGTCAATTTGAAAATGGCTATAATTCCCGCTAGCCACTATTTTTAAATTTATCCCTCATCCCAATCGGAAAACGCTAGATCTAGTGGGAAAAGTGCTAAATTGGCAACACTGCTTAATAACCGTCAGCGAATTTGGTGGATGGTGGGCGAAAACACGAAAAAAAAATAGAAAAGTTGTTTCTGGCGAATAAAGGCAATTGGAATGCCAGTGTTTCAGTGACTGTGAAAAGTATGCGGGATAAATCAAGACCAAAGCAGTAAATAAATAGAGCCCCGTTTAAAGTACAAGAAATTTGCTGCATTTAAGCCTGGATGATTAGGCAGAAGAACAGGTTTTAGGCCGTGGCAACAACGAAAGAGAAAAAACTTGGGACTGGCTTATACCATTTACGCCATTAGCTGAGGTCGTCAATTGTTTTTTGTGCCTGTGTTTGTGAGCTTGCGGGCGTTTTGTTTTGTTGTCTGTTTAATATTTGGCTAAATTCGCCAAATCCAATTAACCAATATTGTCCGAACGGGAAAAAAGTGCAACAATTTCTGGCTAATTGAATTTTACGTGTATTTTATTTTGGTTTTAGACCAGCGCAACAACAACAGCGAGCAGCGAGTAGAAAAGAGAGCAAAGAGAGTGTTTTCTTACATTTTTTTTTTTTGGCTTAAAGCAAAGCTCAGGTAGTCAGAATACACACAAACACAAACAGACACACAGAGGGATAGAGAGAGAGACGTTTTTATACAAATGGCCAACACGCAAAGCTAAAACAATAATTATCCAATTAAACGGTTGTCAAAGAATGCATTTAATTTCATTGGTCAATAGGTGAGAGAGAGGCAGGCAAATAGTGGTAAGGAGAGCGAGCAACTAACAGTAATTTTCACGGGCATACCAATACAAGTGCCTGCCTCTGTACGCCTGTGTACGTGTGTGTGAAGTGCTAATGAGATGCTGTGACGCTCTTCTTCTTATTTGTTGCTTTTGCCATTTATGCAAAGAAACGCAAATAACAAAAAAAAAAAAAACAACTAAAAAAAAAAACACCGTAAAAATGCTAACAAAAGTTGAACAAAAGATTTCGCGCAAAAGGTGAAAGCCAGTCGCGGTCCTCCCGTCGTATACGCAATGCAGTTCAGTTTCTTTGTGCGCGTCGAGACCGTTAATGCAATCATCTCCCGCTCATAAACGTTCCGTTCTCCATTCTTCATTCTTCAATCTCCATTCTGCATTCTCCGTTCCCAGCTCTCCGTGAGACGATGCAGATTGCTCGCAGAAACTCCATGAATAAGAAGCCACAAACCATGTGATGCAGCAGCGGAGGTCGAGAGGTCGGAACACGCAGCCTACAAGTAGCTAGGTCATCCACACACTCCACCGCATACACCTGCAGACCCCCCCGGACGCGGAACAAGAATCCGAGCGACAGCCGCCAGATGAGCTGGCTGCCGGGGCTCCTGGGGCTGCAGTTCCTGCAGTTCCTGTGGCTCCTGCGGCTGCCCGGCGAGCTGCTGGCCATTCCTACGCCGCTCAAGTTGCCAGGTGAGTTTTGGATAACTATTGAAAAATAGCCACCGGAATTAATGGTGGATTCGAAATCCATGGCGGTATCTACGAGACTCATGTTTTTATTTAAATTAGTTTATTTAAATAAAGTTACCAATATCTTTTAAACTGCATCCTTACATTAAAATTTATTTTTCCCTTTAAAAAATTATAAAATTTTATTTACCAAAAAGTTGAATTAATTTAAAAACTATTAATTTAGCCAGTCATTTCCATTAAAAGAAAGTATTTATATTCTACTAAAACCAGTATAGCTTGGCATAGTTAAACAGACTAAGTTATGACTTAATATTAGCCGGATTTCTCCACATAAACGTGATTTTGTCTACTAAAGAAAATTATTAAGTGTTATATATTAACTAAATATTTATTATTAAACAAGAAAGAAGAGAATTAATAACATTTGTATCTTATAAATGTAAAATCTTTATGGTGTAGTATGCATGTATCGTGTAGCGAGTGCACACTGTACCAATGTCTTCATTGTGCTACAGAATTGTTAAATAAACATAAGCAATGGCCAAGTGGCCAGACGAAATGCGATCACCCTATTGCGCCTCAGAGCTGACAGTATGGGAAGTGCAAGTGTCAGCGAATTCTCACCGCTTGACAACGCACACAGATAGACACATGCATATACCAACTCCACTCGCGCTCTCTTATGTATGAGCATAGATACTGGCATGTATATGGGCGCTGCTGCCGCTGCCGATATTTGGAGGCAGCGCAGCCGCTAGCCCCCTTTAACTTTTAAGCTTAAGAATCATTATGAATAAATGCATAAAACTGAGCAGACGCTCATCCGCTACAAAACCATCGTTTTTTAATAAATATATTTTACCATTTAAAATGTTAACAAATAATAAACTTTACAATGGATATACAGGATTTCCAAGATCTACCTCGGAAACCATATTTGTAAAACAAAGTATTCCTTTTAAGTCAAACAAAAAGCCTTAAATTAATCAACTTATAATTAAAAACAATTATTAATCACCTCTCGATAAGCAAGAATTGCTTATTTCATTATAACAACCTTAAATTATATACTTTAATTCCATATAATGCAGCTTTAATTTTGTAAATGTTCAAATTAACTTTAAATTTATATTTCTTGATTTTTATTACCATAAATCTTACATTTCAATCACTGTAAGCTCTCGCCATCATCCACTAACCAACTCCTGCTTTGTTTCCAGGCTACACCCACAGGCTGACTCCCTACATCAAGCACTGGGAGGCGGCGAACTTTGATCGCGGTGTGCTGCAGGCAGCCCAAGTCAGGCACCTGGAGCAGGCTCGCTTCCGGCAGAAGCGACATGTGGAGGAGGCCAGCACCACGCCGAGTGGGCTGGCGCACACCATTCGCTTGAATTTCTCCGCCCACGACAGGTGAGTGCACTCAAGAGCGAAGGAGAATCGCTTAATCACCTTCCGCTTTCGCCCGCCCGCAGAGATTTTCGCCTGGTGCTGCGTCAACAGCCCCATTCGGTGTTCGCCCACGACGTGGAGATCGAGAACACTCTGGGTCCCATCGACTACGATGTGTCGCGCATCTACACGGGCAGCCTGGAGGATGACGAGGCGGCCCATGTGCAGGCCATCCTCACCAGCGACAACCTGCTGGATGGAACGATAGAGACGCAGGCCGAGCACTACTACATCGAGCCGGCGCAGCGCTATTCCCAGCAGCTGGCCGAGAGCGGTGTCCACAGCATAGTCTATAAGTTAAGTGATGTAAATATGCAGAAGGAACAGTTCACGGGCGGCGGACTTAACTCTGCGGCGCCCGCCAAGACGCACTGCGCCAGCGAGAAGCTGAGGAAGAAGCGATGGCTGCCAGAGGAGGTGAGTGTGGGTTAAGATGACATTTAGGAAATTGCACTAAGGAGTATTTAATCCCCCTTCAGCTGGCCATGTCGGATGGTCCCGCGCCCACGTACAATCGCAATCCGCCCCTGCCGCTGGATCTGGAGGTGCCCTACAACGACGACTTTCGTGTGCTGGCCTCCGAGGAGGACAAAAGCGAGGAGTCGCCCAGGAAGTACCCAACCACATCCACAACCAGGAGCACTGTGCGCAGCACGGAGAGCTTCCTGGCCACGCTGACGAAACCCACGTCGAATCGCAACATACTTGTAAATAACTACAATCCCTCCAATGTCGGCGAGGGCAGTCGCAGCTACAGCAATAGCAACAGCAACTCCAACAGCAATAGTAATAATAACAATAATAACAATAGTGGCAACAACAACAATGTCCGGAAGTTGTACACGAAGCACAAGAACATCATTGTGAGCACGTACAATCGACCCATCGAACCGGAATTCGGTACGCCCTACGAGGAGCCCAACAACAACAATGGCAGCAGCAGGGGCGGCGACCTGCCCAGCAACTTCTTCAATGCCAACTGGACGACGCTGTTTCTGGGTAACCAGAACAATGGCAACGACCGGCCCAGCCACAAGACGCACGTGGAGATCATTACCAAGAACGGAGCCACCAAGAAGCCGAATATAATTGTGAATAACTACAATCCGGAGATTATATTCGCTCCCAATCCGCACAATCCGAGCTTCAACAGCATGCTGATGACGAACCTGCTGAGCGGCCGTGGCGAGGATATCCATAGTTCGCCTCGGCTGCTCTACGATCGCAAGACCACCTGCATGCTGTACTTGCAGGCGGATCATACGTTCTTCCAGAAAATGGGCTCGGACGAGGCCTCCATCGAGGCCATTACGCGGCATGTGCAGCGGGCCAACACCATATACCGGAATACCGACTTCAACAACGATGGCAAGCCGGACAACATTACGTTCATGATCAAGCGCATCAAGGTGCACAACATGAATGCGATGAAGGATCCCAGCTATCGATTTCCGGGCAACTATGGCGTGGAGAAGTTCCTGGAACTGTTTTCGGGTAAGTCTGAACCAGTTAAGGAGTCTTTGATTGATTGATTTGTTTTGCTTTGATTCTCCCTGATTTGTTTTTATTGAGTATCATCTTCATGAGTGTCAAAGGTGTCAAATTCATTTATTTATTGCGAACACTTCAAGGTTAATGACTTTGTTTACTTAAGAAATGTGCAAAAATGATGACACATCAATTAGAAGATGAAATCAAACATTAATTCCAGATAATTCTAAGGTCTTCGACCCGTAAATATATTATTTATTTTTATTTTTAACGAATGGAACTATTTTTTTTAATAAAACCTTGGTTAATCTACACTCTGAGCACTCGCTTAACACGAATCTGTAGTCTGTTTTTCTCTAATACATCAGGTTTTTCTAAATTTAAAATAATATTAATTAAACCAATCTATTCCCCTTTACAGAGGAAGACTACGATGCCTTTTGCTTGGCCTACATGTTCACCTACCGCGATTTCGAGATGGGAACCCTGGGACTAGCCTGGACCGGGGATCTGAAGAACGCAGGCGGCGTGTGCGAAAAGAACGGCCACTATAGAGGTTCCCTCAAGTCTCTGAACACGGGCATAGTCACTCTGCTGAACTATGGCAAGCATGTGCCGCCCGCCGTGTCCCATGTGACATTGGCCCACGAAATTGGCCACAATTTCGGCTCTCCTGTAAGATTACTTTCGAATACTTCTTAGATATGTAATAACCTTCAATTTCCATCTATATTTCTAGCACGATCCGGAGCAGTGTACGCCTGGCGGCGAGGACGGCAACTTCATCATGTTTGCCCGCGCCACTTCGGGCGACAAGAAGAACAACAACAAGTTCAGCACTTGCTCGTTGAAATCAATAGAACCCGTGCTGAATGCCAAGGCACGTTCCATGAAAGGTTGCTTCACGGAGCCGCAGTCCTCGATTTGCGGCAATGGCGTGGTGGAGCCGGGCGAGCAGTGCGACTGCGGCTGGGAGGAGGACTGCAAGGACTCCTGCTGCTTCCCCATGTCGCGGCAGCCGCGCATCGACGAGACACCCTGCACCCTGACGCCGCACGCCCGTTGCAGTCCCTCGCAGGGACCCTGCTGCACCACCGACTGCAAGCTGAAGTTCGGGGACAAGTGTCGGGATGACAACGGCTGTCGGGATCCCTCGTTCTGCGACGGACGGGTGCCACAGTGTCCGCCGTCGGTGAACAAGCCCAACAAGACCATCTGCAACAAGGAGTTTGTCTGCTACATGGGCGACTGCACCGGGAGTATTTGCTTGGCCTACGGCCTGGAGTCGTGTCAGTGCATACCCGGACCCCAGGACGATCGGATCAAGTCGTGCGAGCTGTGCTGTAAGCTGCCCGGCGAGGATAATCCCTGCCGCAGTTCTTTCGAGTGGAATGAGGCTCCCTTCGATGTGCCCGACATGTACTCGAAGCCGGGAACGCCCTGCAATGACTATAATGGGTAAGGGAACGTAGAAAACTCGTATTTAATTAAGTTCCTAATAACCTTTACCTGTTACAGATACTGTGACGTCTTTCAAAAGTGCCGGGAGGTGGATCCCTCGGGTCCACTGGCCACTCTGCGCAAGCTCTTGCTTTCGGAGGAGAGCATTGCCACCTTCAAGAAGTGGATGCAGCACAACTGGTACACAGTAGCCCTGGCTGCCATTGGAGTTATCCTGCTCTTGGTAAGTCCACCAGACTATATAGGTGTATAAATAATTTAACAAATTCTTCGGTCTTGATAAAGTTATTGAAACTAATCACGCAAATGTTAAGGGATCAGGTCGAGGCCAAGGCGCAAGCTGAGGCTGAGACTTTGGGTGAGCGCACTCCGATTTCCAGTGCCCAGTATAATCCTGTAATATTAAAGGAGACATCACTCATTTAGCAGTTGATTCTGCGGCTAATTTAATGGAAATATTTAGGCTAGCAGTCACTTGAACATTGAACCTTAGAACCAATTGATATCCTACTTTTACTAAGTGTTACAAACGCTTTCATTATTGCTTTAATCTCCCTCTGTAATCCATTTTTTCCTCCCCCACAGGCGCTGAGCACAAAGCTGCTGGCGAAGCGCTCGAATCTGAAGCTTAAATCCGTCACCATTATACACAGCGCCACCACGGAGACAGTCCGGCTGCCGGAGAACAACAACGGAGTGATAGTACACACCGCCGTCCGGACAAAGGTTCCATTTAAGAAGAAGGTACGCGGCGAGCGCAGCAAGAAACCAGGAACGGTAACAACAGGAGCGGTAGCAGGAGCAGCTGGTGTGACTTCCCGAGGAGCCGTCAAAAACCTAGCCAATGCAGAGCCAAAGAAGACGACCAGAGCCCAGGCTATGGGCAAGAAGAAGTCCCTCGACGAAGACCCCAAGAAGTTGAACAAAAAGCTGGGCAAGCAGATGAAGGAGATCATCGACTACTCGCATCGCAACAACAACGGCGCCGATGATGCCTCCAACCTGTCGACGACCAACAACCACACCAACACCTTTGGCAAGGTGCAAAAGTGGCTGCTGGAATCGCCGATTGTGGCGCAACCGCTGTCCCACATCGAGCACAGTTCGCGGGTCCGCAAGGTGATGAGCAAATCGCAATCGACTCCCGAAAGGCTCGTGCAGAAGACGCCCCAAAAGACCAAGTCCATGGGTAATCTTTCCAACGAGAAGGTCAAGCTGCAGGTGGTGTACAAGCCGCCCTTCAAGTTCTCCCTGAAGCTGTCCAAGAAGCCCAAGGTAAAGACACATGTGGTGGGCGCCGGAGTTCGGCCGAAACGTGGCCAAAAGACCACCAGTGGTGGCCGAGCGGCCGGACCCGCCGCCTCAGCCTCCAAGGATGCCTCGACGCGCGCCAAACGGAGTGCCCTGCTGCTCTGCAACGAGGCCGAGGACGACAACCAGATCCTTACCCTCAACGAGCCTAACTACGAGACCTTAAAGCCGCCCACGCCACCGCGTTCCATGGAGCACTGCTACGAGAACGTGGATATGCAGGCCGAAGCCTCCTCCTCGTCGAAGCCCAGCAGCAGCAGCAAGGTGGCTCCTAGCTCCCAGAATAGAGCGAGCCTGGAAGCAGCTCCTCAGCCGGCGCCAGTGCCTGTCCAAGGCAGCTCCTCCTACCGCAGGTCCAACTCGCTGTCCAACCACAATCCCTTCACGGCAGCTCCTCGCAGGAGCAGCAGCAAGGCCAGCGGATCGGTGAATCTAACGCGCAACTTTGGCAGCACTCAGAATCTGATCAATCTCAGTCAGAATCTGGCCAAAACCAAGAAGCGCAGCAGCCTGAACCTAAAGGCCAGCAGTGGAGGAGGCAGCGGTGGTGCAGCGAGGGGCCCCAAGGACCCACCACCAATGGCAGCTGCCTCGCCGCAAAGGCGTTCCTCCTCGAATGCGAATCTTCGCCGGGACAGCAGTGTGTCCTCTTCGAAGGCAGTGCCAGTTCCTCCGACCAGAAACTCCCGCAACAGCTTCAGCAATATTCCGCGAGCCAGCCTAGGAGGAGCGAATGGTAACTCCAGCGCCACTCCGGGACCACCGCCCAGTTTCTCTCGCCAATCTTCCAGCAGCACAGCGACCAGCAGCTCCTCTATATCACCCGGAGCAGCCTTGCAACAATCCGCCTCCACAAGCGCCATGCAGCGCCAGCCGCCCACGCAGCCCGTGAGGAGAAGCCTCCACAACTTTCGGACGCGCTCTGGTCAGCCGCCGCCAGTCGCTGGAAGGCCAGGAGTGGGAGCACCAGCTCCAGCTCCAGCAACATCAACGGAGAACAACGAGCTGCCCTCCGATCTGGAGGTGGTCGTCTCCGATGTGGAGAACCTGGTTAGCTAAGGGCAGCCTGCGCGGTTGCCATTCCGATTCCAGTTCCAGTTCCCCAAACCAACCAAGTGAAAGTGATAAGTCTTAATGTTAGTTATACAAATTGTCGCATAGGTTTACTTGCATACATATATATATATTTGTACATACATTACATTATATATATGTGTACTTTACACTGCCTTAAACTTGCCGTTTCTGCTGAATATGTGAATACCACGCCCACTCACTCGACACTAGACACACGATTCACACACAGAGACACGGAGCTTAACCGCATTCCAAGCACGCCACGCCCATATGAATCCCCCGACCAAGGCTCGTCCGCCTCGACTGCATCATCCCAAGCGCCCAGCCCGCCCACTGAAGCCACTGTAAAGCCACCGCAATCCAAACCGCCAGCCGCACTCACCGCACTTTGTACCTTTAACTGTTTGCTGTTTTGTATTGTCTATTGTGTAAACTTCAATTTGGCCCAAAGTCTCTAGTTACCAGTTGCAAATTTTGTGGATTTCGGAAAATATTTATTGAAATTCTTTGTTTTAAAATTCGAAACATCAGTGTGTCCAAAGGACATTACGAAAGGAGTTTTTGGAGTTTATTGAAACCTGAAACCTAAGAAATCGCTTAAAATGCATTTATGTTTCATTTTAATAACATTCCACAAAAAGTATTAATTGTAAACTAATTCAATTTAAATCTATTTAATTTTAACATAATTTGCAAATGGTAACAGATGGCCCTATACGTATATTCAGATAACCCCTTTTCATTGTGTATTTATCAAAGCAAACCCGAAAGAGCTTTATCTAAAATCACATAAATATATCTCTCATTTTCAAACACTCATTCTGGGTTTATACACTCACTCAAATACATGCATTTTAATTGATAGAAGAGATACCACCCTGTAAAATTAGTATATTCAGCGTTTATTAAACTGAGTTCAACTGAAAACGCCACACCATTTAAATATTTAAATGCATCTTTTCGGTCTAAATTAAACCTAGTATTAAACTGTTTAAAAAAACAGATACAAATATTCATTTTAAAGGTCTGGCATCTCATCTGTCAGTATGAACGCATGTATTCGAGTGTTTGTATAAACCCAGTAACAGAAATTCCAGCTTCCATAACCAAACACAATGGAAATGGAGATGGCAGACCTGTAAAATTAGAATATTTACTGTTTTTTAAACATAGTTCAGCTATAGCGCCACACCATTTCATGTTTTAAATGCATGTATTCGGCATAAATTAAAAAACCGATAAAAATATTAATTTTAAAGGTCTGACATCTCTTTTGTCAATATAAATGCATGTATAAGAGTGTTTGTATAAACCCAGTAACATAAATTCCAGCTTCCATAACCAAACACAATGGAAATGGAGTATCTGAATACCTCCTATTCACCCTATGTTTGCCCAAAACTTTGGCATTTACTTTCAATTAATTTCAAAACAGTATTACTGAACATTTTATGTACCTATTACTATCATCGACTTATATATATGTATATTAGTTTGGCCTGCTCTACCTACAAGTTTCGAACAACGATCACTACTAACTCATCTGAACTTGGAAGACACACAAAAACAATACAAGGTGCTATTTTAGTAACGAACTAAAACGTAAAATATTAGCCGAGAACATTTCAAAAATCCTTTGCATATTTTCTCAAGATCAAAACTAAGATTAGGAACGAGTAGAGGAAGAACGAGGTTGGAAGTAGCCTATAGATAAGAAGTGGAGCCGGGGAAGTTGCAAATAAGTTTACGGAATAGATTCAGAGATAACCAACGATATAAACTGTCAATAAATCAAAAGCGTCATGCATCGAAAGTAGGTTTTATAGAGAATGCTACATAGAACTCCCAATCACCAAACACCCAGCACCAACACCCCACCTGTTGACACGCATCCCATAGATGGAGCAGGGGTGCTCACACAGGGCAGCTCTGCCTTAGAAAGAACCCGGCAAATGCAATACCTTAGCTGTAGTGTAAATATGATATCGACAGGACATAGTTTTATATGCAATACCGAGTTAGAGCAATGAGAACAAACAATAATTGATACGCGCCTAGGATATATAGAGTCACATTCCGTATCGAATCACAGAGCAAGCGGCTTTCGAGTTACACACACACCAACAACACCCCTTCCCCCCAAGCAGCAATAACGATCCGTAGGCTAAGTTAACAAACAATTGATATTTGTAGCTATATGAATGTGTAGAGGAAATCAAAGGCGTATCATAATTATATATACATATGTACAACCATATGGGCATAACGAGCATTTGGGTATATTTTTGTGGAATATACATACAACATAAGAGATACAATACATATAAGCTCAGCTCAAGAGGAAGACCGAACCGAAAGATCGAAATCGAATCTCGAAAACTCGAATAATCGAAGGACAAGACAGTTAACGCGTAGGCCAGTAAAGAAACAGAAACGGAATAGTTACGAGTACGCGACAATCGCTTTGAAATGCTTAAAAATAATGGATAACTCGAAAATCGAATTAAAGTTTAGTTTCTAGTTAGTTGTCTCGACTATTTCAATATGAAACTATACAAGGCAGAGAGAGTCAAAGGTAAAACCAGGCAGGCAAGTGAGTTGAAACTTACCAAAAAAGCAGAAAGGATATAATAAATGCCAATGTTTGTGTACTGTATATAATTAAATGCAAATGATTATTGTCTAAGCAGATGATGACGAATGGGAGTATTTTGAGCGTGACAAAAAAGACTATTTAGCGCGAAATGAACAATTTTTGTGTAATGTGTACATAAAAGAAACCGATTGATTTTAATCTAAATATATACATAATTATAAATGTAATTGTAAAACTGCAAACGATTTTTAAATCTGTATGTGTATTGTGTACCTCAATTGTAATTAATTCTTTTGTATACTTTTCACGAGATGGATTGACGCTATTTTTATAATTTAGCTAAATGAATTCCGACATCGTATACCCCCTAGTTAATGGCCAGTTTTAAAGAGCGCCTCACACCCCCTCCCAGAACCCCACGTAAAATACAACATGTGTAATTTTGTCAATTAAGAACGCGTAAATGTCTTAAAGCGAAGGAAAGTAAGGGGGAATCGAAATGAAACGAACAAAAACAAAAACCGAAGAGCAAAGAAGTGAATACTAGCATTTTACGACGAATATTTTTAAACGATACTTGAAAACAATAATTAATTAACGTATGTATTATTATTAGCGAACAGGAAACAAGCACATGTGTGACACTTCAGTTGTACTTTATGTTACGATTACTACAATATTTTATTTATTAATCTTATCGTTAGGCACTAACACGAATGTATCTAATTTTTAACCCGAACACACACACATGCGATACTTTATAATTTCATCGTTTTAAGCAAAATTCAATTAACAATAAAAACGAAACTAATACATAAGGACGTTTGATATCACTATTGATTAATTAATACGCTAAATCTAATTGGATTTGCGCTCGGCCTTCTCCAGCTTCAAGGCTCGCTTGGCCATGATCCAAAAGAACAAACGGGGACACAGATGCCTGAGGTAATAGGCCACCTTGGCCTGGACATCGCTCACAATAATATCCGGTTCCTTGCGGAGAATACACTGAAGAATGCGCTCCGCCAGCTTATCGGGGGACATGCCCTTGGCCGTGGTTTCGTCCATTTCTGGAAGGGGTTTATGTTAATAAAGGGTTTATCTATCTGTTAGGATTCCTTACTCCCATAACTGCTGCCCGATCCTGTCAAAGCATTCAGGGAGAGTTGAGTCCGTACGTATCCAGGACTCACGCAGGATACGTTGATATTCTGGCTGGACACCTCGGCACGCAGGGAGTCGGCAAAAGCCTGCATGGCATGCTTCGAGGCCGAGTAAGCGGCTCTCTGTGGAATGGCAAACTTTCCCTGAACGGAGCTAATGAAGCAGATGTGACCACTGCCACGCTTTACCATAGATGGAAGCAGAGCTGAGGGATAAAACTAGTTAAATTATACTGCTTTTAAAACGGAGCTATAGCTCACCCTTAGTTAAAGCCACACTGCCGAAATAGTTGACAACCATCACCTTGAGATCCACATCCACAGCCGTGGAAGCCACATCAGCTCGCACGCTAATCCCGCCATTGTTGATAAGTATGTCCACCTGGTTGTACACGCCCAGCACTCGGGTTACAAACTCTGGAATGGAATTCAGCTCAGCTAGATCGAGAGCCAGGACAGTGGGTGGATAGGCGGGGTCCTGGAAGAAGAGGAAGGCGATCTATTAGCTTATTTTTAATATATTTTAAAGAAGATAAGACTTTACCACATCCAGGGCCAGGAGATTCTTCTTAACCCTTTCCAACTCCTGAGTGCGGCGTGCCGCCAATATCACCTTACAGCCAGCGCGGTAGAAGACATGGGCCAGGGATTCTCCCAGTCCAGAACTGGCACCCGTGATGACGACTACCTGTAAATTGGTTTACATAATTAATTGGCTTTTATTAGAGACTGATTAAAGCTGAATCAATCAGTTACCTTTCCCGGCAATTGATTACGGTATTTCTGGGCTTGGAATCGCTGCCAGATGTTAAAGAGGGCTAGCGGCAGGGCCACCGGCATCAGGATGGTGCCCAGCACCCAGTAGAGAACATTCCAGTCGCTGCTGGGAGCGCATTTCTCCAGGTCTTGCACTTTCATTTTCCCAAATGGAGCAGGAACTTTGAACTCTTTCCGCGAATGCAAAATGATTAGTGAAGCAAAAACGAATTGCAGGTGCCATTCGCAGGGAATTAAGTACAGTGATCACTGGAAAGAAGTAAATAAAACAACTTTTATTTATTATTTGCTTATAATTTATTAAATATTCTCATAATAAATTATAAAGAACCAAACTATTAAAAACAAAAACGAAGGAAAATGTTATATCTTTTAATATAAGTCACTTCTGTTTAACATTGTGGTCCTCTTATCCAGTACTTACCGTACGTCAGCTGTGTAACCGCTTCCCAGTGAATGGCAACTTGAATCAGCTGTTTGTTGTTACGTTATTTCCTCCCAGCGCCTAAGTTTATTGTTTAATTAAAAACCACAAAAAATCAAGCAGATGCCGCGATGAACAACCTCCTGAGGCAAGGACAGCGCCTAACCTGTTGGCTTCCGGCTGCCGCACAGCAACAAATCCACACCACTGCCGTGCAGCGGACCTTCTGGGAGCGGGAGAAAAAGTCCGGCTACAAGACTAAGCTGCCGGAGCCCTCAAAGAAGCAGCTCATCTTAGACGGACTGAAAGACCTCAAGGAGGAGATCAAGCTGTGGCGCAAGGAGGTCAAGGAGCAGCTGGAGAGTGACCCCATACTGGTATTCAGGCCGGGTGAAACGGATGTGGTCTTTGACTTCAAGGCGCCCAATGTGCTGGATAACTGGACGGTGACCACGGATGCGGATCACGGCGAGGGCAAGAGCAGTGCATCGCTGGAGCTAAGTGCAGCGGGTGCGGGGCTCTTCCATGGCGAAGTGAACTCTGATCACACCAAGGATGGTATCATTAAGAGGACGGGCTATGCGAATATTCGTACAAAGAGAGTGCGGGTAGGTTGACTTGGGATTATTTTAATGGAAATGAGACCAAATTCTTCTCTCCCCCGTAGAAATCCTTTAAGCGAGAGTCCACCTACGACTGGACGCAGTACAACATGCTGATAATGAAGGTGCGAGGCGATGGACGCAGCTACCTGATCAACCTGCACACCGAGGGCTACTTCGATCTGATGTGGAACGACATCTATCACTATGTCCTGTACACCCGCGGTGGACCCCACTGGCAGATAGCGAAGATACCCTTCTCCAAGTTCTTTATGTCCTCGAAGGGACGCGTCCAGGATCGCCAAAGCGCCATTCCTTTGAATAGGGTCACACACTTTGGTTTCTCGGTGGCAGCCAAAAAGGGAATGGATGGACCCTTTGGCCTGGAAATAGACTATGTGGGACTGCAGTACGATCCTAGTCATCGGGAGGAGTTTGCCTATGAGATGTACCAGACGCCCAAGTACATTGTGGCTACGTAACATTACGTAGCGCATTACGTTGCGGCGGCAGTGTTATTTAATTATTAGAAGACGTGAGAAATACAGTAAAGATTGGTTTACATAAACGGCTTTTCTTATTGTTTTATTAAGTTTGCAGTGAAATTTTTAGGTAGTTTTCAAAATCAACTAAATGGTTTCAGAAAAGATATTTTCTCCTACAATTAAGCTAAACAGCTGTTTTTTTTTTAAGTGTTTTATTTACATTTAAAATTTGGTATATTAAATTGTAATTATATTAATATTTATATCTGGAAAATCAAAAATATCCTTGTTTATAAGTTATCGATAGGCTATACATACTGTACTTGACAGCTGGTTGTTCTAGCTCTCTTTCGCTCTCTCCTCTCACGCAGAGCCTTTCTCTTTTCGAAATCAGCTGTTTAAATGTTTACATTCACTCCGGACAAGCCTTCAGGGTCACTTTCGCGTTTAAATTGCAGTTTTTATACCTTTCCCAGGTATTTTTGCCTCTCCACGGCTGCCAATTAGCGCTGGGCTTGCTGGGAACTCGTGTGAATTGTGGCTGCTTGTGCTTTTCAGCTCAGTCTGCTCCGCAACTTCGACCGATAAAAGACGCCGGAAAAACTTCCGCTGCGGGAGATAGAGATTGTGCTAGGTGGTGGTGCTTCAAAATCATTATCAGACATTAGATAAAATCATGGTGAGTGTGCTTCCAAAGTTATGAAAACAAAAATAAACATTGCCAACAAGACAGAGCCGGTGTTATAATAAAGGAAAAAAGCAACAAGACAACGTGACCATGTGGCAGTTCACTCAACCGACCTTGAGCTCACGTTTTCGCTGATTTTAAATCCTGGCTACGAACGAAAACAAACTAAAATCAATACCTGGCCTACGTCTGCTACTATTATTTACGCACCCTACCGGTTTAATTTATGCTCTAAAAATAAAGAAAATAAGCTAGTTTAAAAAAAACAAAACCAGTCAGTCGTCAGTCGGCGGCCATCGAATCGAAAGTGTTGGTTGCAAGAAACCAGTTCTAGTACCATTCCTGATACCGTCTCCACCTTTTTTTTTTGCCTGTTGATTGAGTTGCGTTTCAGTTTGAGCTCCATTGCTGACGTGTTTAGTCCACTGCGAAAATGGTGCAACAAACGGTATAATAGAGCAAGACCAAAAACTATCTTAAATCAAAAGATTAAACTCGATTTTCAGAGATTTCTTAATACTAAAAGTGTCATAACAGTTGGATTATAAATATTTACCATAACATTTACATTCTCCATTCTCTAAATCCATTCCTTTAGTAAATATCACTGATATTACATTAGTATCTTACAGATACTCAACCTCTAAGTAGAAAACTAAAATTAAATCTTGCCTCTTTATTAATTTAAAAAATAGTCCCCATTTTGCCTCCGTGCCCTAGTCTGTTATCTATTGTAATAATTAACAATTACATTATATTACGTGCTTTAATCTCTTATTGCCTAATCTCTTACAGGAGGAAACGTATCTGTACGATCCCAGTCTGCTGATAAAGCTTGACTTTCATCGCAGCCCCGCCAAGTTCAATCCCTTCATATCAGCTGCTAATCCCGGCGAGCCATGGATGAAGGTGCGTCCCCTGAAGGATACCGATTACGACCGTGGATTCCTGCAGCTGCTCTCCCAACTCACGCATGTGGGCAATGTGAATCGCACACAGTTTTTGAGTAAATCGATAATTCTGCCTTAATTAAAGGAACTTATTTTAATCGTATTTCGAATTTCCAGCCCGCTTCTCGCAGATGAAAGCCAGTGGGGACTATTTTGTCACCGTTATTGAGGACACGCGCAAGAATGAGATTATTGGAGCTGCATCCTTGGTGATCGAGCGCAAGTTCATCCACAATTGCTCAGTGGTAAGTTAAAGAACATGTCTATTTTCCTTTAATTTAAAACTCAAAAATATTAAATTCTATAGCGTGGACGTCTGGAGGATGTGGTGGTCAATGACACATATCGCGGCAAGCAACTGGGCAAGCTGTAAGCGAAATATATTCATAGATATCCCAGATAAAACCCTCTTCTCTATTATTTCATTCAGGATCGTGGTCACCGTCTCACTGCTGGCCGAAGAACTGGGCTGCTACAAGATGTCCCTCGACTGCAAGGACAAGCTGATCAAGTTCTACGAGTCCCTGGGCTACGTGCTCATCCCCGGCAACTCCAACTCGATGACGATTCGCTACGACGAGGGGCCGACGCTTAAGCGCAATGCCACCTCAACCGGCGCTAGCAACAGTGGAACAGTGGGCGACTCCTGCCAAACTGTGAGCCTCGATTTTGCCTCTTGACAATTAGCCGCCAACGCTGCTCCAAAGTCCAAGCTTTGAATGGGTCGCAAACCCCTCTCAAAGCTATAACTGCGCGAAGCGCAATGCAGAACATCAGAAAAAGAACGAATATATATATTTTATATAGCCAAAATTCCATTGCGCTGAGGGCAAAAATGGATTTTTGGACAGCGCTGGCCGGCGGTGGTGTCCTTGTGGGGCAACTCACATCCACCCGCGAGGACATACAATTAGTTATTTAGTTAAAAGGCAACCGCAACGCATGTTGCTCTCTGTTTTTTTTATAATCCTTACAGAACTCTCAATTTTATAATTTTTTCTCCCCTTTCTGCTACTGATTGTGCGGCTCAAACTCTCAACTCGAAGGTACTTGTTATCTTACCTTTCAAAAGCACCTTCATCAAGTAGCCTTAAATCTGATAAATAAACAAAAATGTAAAAAAACTTATCAAGAAATACTATAATTACTAACTGGCTGGAAGTGCTCATCAATTATTTTCACTACGTTTATAGAAATTAGAAAAAACCTTTCTCGTTCTCTACTGAACGGAACTTTTAAAAAGTTTTTACTGCTTTGCTTGTACATTGCAGGCAAATCGTGAAAGAGGAAGCAAAAAAGAGATAGAGCCCAAAGCCGAAACACACAAAAAAATTATCTTTCCTGCTTTTTTTTAACAGGCAACTTTTAATAAACATTTTTTTTATTAAAATTATCTTAGGAAAACCTGTAAAATGTTTTTGCAGCTTTGCTTGTACATTCCAGGCAAATCGTGGAAGAGTAAGCAAAAAAAATAAAGAAGTCAGACCAGAAACACACAAAAAAGTATTTTTTCAAGGAAACTCAATTTTCAACAGACAACTTTTATTGAACATTATTATTTTTTATTAAAATTATGTTAGGAAAATCTGTAATTGTTGCAAATCTGGCAACATTTTCAGAACTAGAATTGTAATAAAACTCCAAAGTGTTTCAAACTATCGTTTTCATAATTCTATCTATCTGTAAATTACTTTATTCCAAAAATAGTAAGCGTATAAACGTAGTGTGTAACTCGATCTTACAATTCTTCCGTTTTTTTATAACGGATTTTAATTCCTCCATCGAAAAATGTAGTGTTTCTTGTTAGGTACTTATAGAGATGTATGTACAGGGACCTCAATTGGGGTGCAGAAGCTGAGGAAACTCAGCCTCCTCCGCGTCTCATGAGTACGCGCACAGGTGGCCGCACTTGGGGCACTTAGAGTGCTTGGCAAAGTACTTCTGCAGGTGCTCGATGTGACCGCCGTGCGAGCAGCCCTGGCACCAGGCGTACACCCCGCGGACAATCAGGCCGCAGACACAGCACTTGGCCGACTGCATGGACTTGCACTTGTCACAGTACCAACCCACCTTGCCGCCCATGGGACGTCCGCATTCGCCGCAGTTGGTGTGCATCGCCGTGGAGTGCTGGTTGAGCTGTTGCACGGAGCGAAGCCAGGAGCGGTTAATCACCTCGCAGGCCTCGTTCCACAGCTCATAGCGATGTAGTTGGTCGACGTAGGTGTGGAACCAGTGTTCCTGAAGGGAAAAACCAAAGAAGTCAATCCTGAGTTAAATTTTTTTTAGTTTTATTCACTCACCACCAATGTGTCCTCAATGGGCAGCAGTTTGCGGGCCTCTCCCAAGGATATGAGCACTGTTAGAGCCGTTTGAACGTCGCCCACATCGTTCATCAGCATCAGGGCATCGGTGACAAACTTGTGCGGTTCCCACATGGGAATTGATGGCACATGGCTGACTTTGAGAACAGTAGGAACATGTGGAGGCTAAAATAAATATGCATGCATCATTATTACTTCAAAAAACCCAACCAGATATCCCCGAAACCTACCGGGGACTTCTCGTGATCGGAGGCCTTGAGATCCAGTTGCGGTCGCGCTGCCTGGACATCGTGATGCAAGGCAGGAAACGCCAATGCCTTGGCGCATTCCGTTGGTCCCACATAGATAAAACCATTGCGCAGCAGCTCGAAGTTGTCGAAAGTAATCTCGCTGATGATTTGCGTCTCGGAGAGAATCACAGAACTCGTTGGTGGATGCTCCACGCCGCTGTCGCCCAGCGAATCATCATCCACGTTGGCAACGGCGGTTTCGTGGGCCGTCTCTGGCGTATTCCCATTGAGATCCTGGCCCAGATCACTGCGCTGCTGCGGCCTATCGCTGGCTACTTGAGTGGCCCGCCGGGAGTTCATGGGATTTTTTTGGTTCGAGAAGGAGGAGCGGTGCTCGAAGGGCGGCTCAAAGTTGTTGCTGCCGTAGAAGAGCTTGATGAAGTTCCACAATGTGGTGGCCTGCGAAGTAACTTGAAGTTGGGGGTTTAAGGGAGTGGTAATAGTTCGTATTACTTACATTATGCTTGCCATATTTTTTGGCTACCTCGGCATTGTGTTCGCAAAGCTCCGACAGCTTCTTGCCACTGATAATCAGCTCTCTGGCGCAGCCAATAAAGCTCTCGTGCTCCTGCGTGGGCCTGGACTCGGACTCACTTATGGGATAGCCAGAAAACTAAAAGACAGAGAGCAGTAACAATGGGTTTTGAAATAATTTAAGCGTCAGAGTCCCACCGTATCGTTCAGCATGAATTTGTACATCTTGGAATGGTCCAAGTGGAACTGAACACTACCAGCCACGTTCGCCTTCCGGCGACTTCTGAAACGGTCAGCATTAGAAAGTACTTAGGAAAACCCATTTCAGACATACATAAAGCTTGTGCTCTTGGTATTGGAGGCACCACTGGGCTTGGGAGCGTACTCCTTGATCTTGTTGGCAAAGGAGATGTCGCCAAATCGCCCCTGACTGGCTCCCTGGGCGTTCGCCTTCATAGCTGGCCTCGTGGCATCCTTGAAGGCATGTTTGTAGATGGTGGAGTCCTTGCTGGTGGAGAGCAGGCAGTGCGAGTCGCTGCCCTGCCACGCGATGCCAGTGGTAACGTTGGTGTGTTCGTTGAAGGAGGCAAAGGGTATGTAGGGTCGTCGGATGTCCCACACGTGGACGCTGTAGTCCACCACTAAGGCGCAGCTGGCGATGTGATAGCTAAAGGGGATTGAGAACAGAATCCTAGCTTAACATCTGTGCAAAATATATCGTAATCCTTACGTTCTTTCTGGCCGCCACTTAACCCGCCCCACCACTGCGATCGTGTGAATGGTGTGCTCCAAGCCCGGACGTCCGTCCATGTTCCACACCTTGATCTGCTTGTCCCGACTGCCCGTGGCCAGCCAGTTGCGCGTGGGATGCCAGTCGCAGGTGTACACTGGCCCATAGTGCGCCGTAAACTGCACCATGCACTTGTCCCACTTGCGCATGTCCCACAGTTGGACGGTTCCGTTCTCAGAGACGGCGGAGAAGATGTTCTGCGTGTGCGGGCTGAACTTGACGTCGCGCACGGACTCCGAGTTGCTAAAGTAGGTGTTCACGGACTTGTCCGACCGTATGTCGAAGCACTTGATGGTGCCGTCCTGGGAGCCGGAGATCAGGATGTTGGGCTCGCTACTGTGGAAGGTCACGGTGTGCGCGGTGCGTTCGTGCTCGTTGTAGACGAGCAGCTGCTTCTGCCTCCCAAACTTGGACAGATCCCACACAGAAACTACGCCATTGGTGGCAGCTGTTGCCAGCAGATTGCTATCCAACGTGGACCAGGCCACGTCGTTCGAGGAGTAACTAAGATTCTGGTTCTTGCCGCCGCGCATATTGCACGCTTCCGTGAAGCCATGGTTGTTGATGGAGTAAACCTTGAGCACTGTTCGGGGTGGGATCTAGGATTATTTATATTCTAGCCATTAAGCCCTGTAATCTTACAGCTCCTTCCGGCCACCGCTATCTGTGTGTTGTCCTTATTTAGCGCTAAGGCATTTGCATGTCCCTCCAGGCAAATCCGCAGCGAGATGGTGGAGGTGTCCTCCAGGGAGTCCGGCATCCTGCCAGCAGTTGCAATTATTCCCCAAGGAGAGCCAACGCAGTGCCAAAAGCGGGATGTGATAAGGATGCGCTGCAATGTTGTTTTTCTTTCTGTTCAGTATGACCGTAGCTGCGCGGCATCGTAATGCAGAAGACTTTCTGAAATACACTTGACCCGGGAGATTTTAAAGAGATTTCGATCTAAAAGCTATAAATTTATGAGTTTGTATTACTCATATATCTATAGTTATGTTTTAAAATAATATATTATGGTAAAAATATGTAATATATATATAAAACACACATAATTAAATTATTTTCTTTCATTAAGGTATATGACATTTTTAGATCAGTGTAGGGAGTGTAAAATATAAGTCAGTATTTATTTGCCTTAACAAAATATGTATTTTTAAAGTGAGTTCTTTGTAAGAGCTTTTAGGGTTTTTTACAATTCTCTTAACTTTTAAAATTTAAATATTTTAAGAGATTTTAAGAGCACCCCACGAAGTTACCAGATTATTGGAATCAACCGGTCATCAGCAGTGTGGCAACGCCACCCAATCGCCCTTGCTGTTTACAAAAATCACTGTTGCAACTTTTTGGGCTAATTTCGACATACAGCGCAACAAGTTGCAGGCGAAGCAGCAAAAAAACAGGAAACTGGAGCTAGGCGATCGCTCTCGAAATGCCGGACATCAAGATAACGCCACTGGGCGCCGGCCAGGATGTGGGCCGCAGCTGCCTGCTGCTCTCAATGGGCGGCAAGAACATAATGCTCGACTGCGGCATGCATATGGGCTATAATGATGAGCGCCGATTCCCGGACTTCTCGTACATTGTGCCGGAGGGTCCGATTACCAGCCACATCGATTGTGTCATCATCTCCCACTTTCACCTGGGTGAGTCTTTGATCATTCCGGGCGGTTCTGCTTATCTGGTGAGCCGGCGGCGCGTTCTAATCGGTTCTTTATCAATACCGTTCATTCAGATCACTGCGGCGCCTTGCCCTACATGTCGGAGATTGTTGGCTACACCGGGCCCATCTACATGACGCACCCGACCAAGGCCATAGCCCCGATCCTGCTGGAGGACATGCGAAAAGTGGCCGTGGAGCGGAAGGGCGAGTCGAACTTCTTCACCACGCAGATGATCAAGGACTGCATGAAGAAGGTGATACCGGTGACCCTCCACCAGAGCATGATGGTGGACACGGACCTGGAGATCAAGGCCTACTACGCGGGCCACGTCCTCGGTGCCGCCATGTTCTGGATAAAGGTCGGCTCGCAGAGCGTCGTCTATACGGGCGACTACAACATGACGCCGGACAGGCATCTCGGGGCCGCTTGGATCGACAAGTGTCGGCCGGACCTGCTGATCTCGGAGAGCACCTACGCGACAACCATTAGGGACTCGAAGCGCTGTCGGGAACGCGACTTCCTCAAGAAGGTGCACGAGTGCGTGGCGAAGGGCGGCAAAGTGTTGATCCCCGTCTTTGCTTTGGGACGCGCCCAGGAGCTGTGCATCCTGCTCGAGACCTACTGGGAACGCATGAACCTCAAGTATCCCATCTACTTCGCCCTGGGTCTCACGGAGAAGGCCAACACCTACTACAAAATGTTCATCACTTGGACGAACCAGAAGATCCGCAAGACCTTCGTCCACCGCAACATGTTCGATTTCAAGCACATCAAGCCCTTCGACAAGGCCTACATCGACAATCCCGGTGCTATGGTGGTGTTCGCTACGCCGGGCATGCTGCACGCCGGCCTATCGCTGCAGATCTTCAAGAAGTGGGCGCCGAACGAGAACAACATGGTGATCATGCCCGGCTACTGTGTCCAAGGCACCGTCGGCAACAAGATTCTGGGCGGCGCCAAGAAGGTGGAGTTCGAGAACCGCCAGGTGGTGGAAGTCAAAATGGCCGTGGAGTACATGAGCTTCTCGGCGCATGCCGATGCCAAAGGTAGGCTCTCGCTTATTCTTTTCTTTTTGAAATAACCTGGAATCCCCCTCCTTCATAGGCATAATGCAGCTCATCCAGAACTGTGAGCCCAAAAACGTGATGCTAGTCCACGGCGAAGCTGAGAAGATGAAGTTCCTGCGCTCCAAGATCAAGGATGAGTTCAATTTGGAAACCTATATGCCGGCCAACGGCGAGACCTGTGTGATATCCACGCCCGTCAAAATACCCGTAGACGCCTCCGTCTCTCTGCTGAAAGCCGAGGCCCGCAGCTACAATGCCCAGCCGCCGGATCCCAAGCGGCGGCGACTCATCCATGGCGTCCTCGTGATGAAGGACAATCGAATAATGCTGCAGAACCTGACCGATGCCCTCAAGGAGATTGGCATCAATCGCCATGTGATGCGATTCACCTCCAAGGTCAAGATGGACGATCCGGGACCCATGGTCCGCACCAGCGAGCGCTTGAGGAGTCTGCTCGAGGAGAAGTTGGCCGGCTGGACGGTGACGATGCAGGAGAACGGTTCCATTGCCATAGAGTCCGTTGAGGTGAAGATAGAGGAAGACGAGAAGGATCCCAAGCAGAAGACCATTTTCATATCCTGGACTAACCAGGACGAGGACATCGGAGCCTATATACTGAATGTCCTTCAGAATATGTGCTAGGCTTTGGGCCACCGAAGTCACCACCCAAACCCAATGAAGTCCCATGCCTTAATTCCATAGATAAGCACAAAGTGTAGACATTAACTTTTGAAATTTGATTGTGGGTCAAAAATATACGTAAATATTCCAATAAGTTTTGAGATTCCTCTTAGTTTTGTTTGGTTTTTCAAGCCCTTGTGGGTTTTGTGAAGATATGTTTCAAACTTTCAAAGGACTAAGTCCCTAGATAGGAGGTTAGTGGCTCGTTTAGTTCGGGAGAACACACAGCGCGCTCAGGAGTAGAAGGAGTAGCGTCACAAACAGCACTTTTAACATTTAGTTGATGTTTGGTATTTAAATTATCTTATTTACAACACTTTTTATAAATTTAAAGTTACCTTAGTAAAAACCAGAACAGAACTTTGTTAATCATTATCCGAATTCCTCCACAAAAGTGAAAAGTCCAAAATCTATGGGTTATTTTCGTTCGTTCCACGCTATTTATTCTTGGAGTTATTCTGAAAGTGTAACTTTAATATGGTTCCAGGCGTCGCTCCGGTGCCTGGCACCGTATTATATATGCATTAATTAGCTTTATGTATCGTTGGAGCCGTTCGAACTGCAATCTCGGGGAGCACAGACACCGCTTATGACAGGGCGGCAGCACCAGAGATGATTTCAATCAGCTCGCGCGTGATGACAGCCTGTCGGGTACGGTTGAAGGTGAGGGTCAGCTTCTCAATCATCTCACCGGCGTTCTTCGAGGCGTTGTCCATGGCCGTCATGCGGGAGGACTGCTCGGAGCAGGCGCCCTCCTTCATGCAATAGAAGATGAGCGAGGCCAGCGAGAACTCGAGGTAGCTCTTGATAACATCGCTATCCAGCGAGTCGTACACGGCCAACTTCTCAGACTTCTCAACGGTAGGGCCGCTGAAGATTGGCAGTGAAGTGACCTGGTAGGACACCACGGACTTGAACCGATTGTAGAAGATCTTGCCCTCGGTGTAGTCGTAACCGGCCTGGTGCACCTCGTGCGCGATCTTTGAAGCATCGAGGAAAGTGGGTGGCAGGCGTCCAACCTCGTTGGCCACCATCAGGATGTTCTTGGAGTACAGACGGGCAAGGACAGCGCGCGACTTGTCGCCAATGCAGAACACCTTGGTGTTCTGGTCATCCTGGGCCAACTCACCGCGGATCTGGCGTGCCACGCCAGTGTGGACAGCGCCGCACAGACCACGGTCGGAAGTCACCGCGATGAGCAGCTTCTTGGGCTCGGCCTTCTCGTCGGGCTGGATCTCCGTCTTCTCGAAGAACTGCTGGGCACCGATGCCGTACGGACGCGCCGCCTTCAAGTCGCGCTCCGCACGGGCGTACTTGGCAGCGGACACCATCTTCATCGATTGCGTAATTTTCTGAATGTTCTTCACGGACTTCAGGCGCATCGAAATCGTCTTCAGGGTGGCCATGCCACGCTGCTGCTGGGCCAGCATAGTGGCCTCCATGGCCAGGGGCAGCAAGAGCTGGGTGCGTTGCATCATCATCCTGTGAGCTGTCGAAGAATCCCTGCCTCGAAAATTAGCAAAAATTCAACTCGCAAAATGGTCGGAGAAAATTCACCTGCGTTAAGTTGGCTGCGCCACAACGAGTGTTATAACACAGGGGGGTGTTGCCACCGGGTTTACTTTTACTAGCAACAAAAACAAAGAATGAGGGGCAACTCTCTGCGTAAACGTAAAAAGCGGCCAGACTTGGCGGTTTCTGAAATATTTTACAAAAATTAAATATTTATCTACTTTAATAAACACATTTGCGCTCATAAATGTGCACAGTTTTTTATATATAACAATAAGATGCGAAGTAGTCTTTTATTTTTCTTACATAAACCAGGAAAAGACCTTTGAAATATATTTTGATCACGAATATGCTCATTAAGGACATTTAATTCTAATTAGGAGCAAGTTTTATAACTATAAGCCATTTTTTTTTATTTTTAGGAATACCTTCCTTCTCCGACCCCAGTGTTTGGGCAACCTTCTCAGGTGTTACGCGTATAGGAAAACACTTTCATGAAATGCAGCCTTATAATTATAAGGGAAAATTGGCCTTTTACATACATATGTTTTAATAAGTTTTTAAACTTAAAGTTTAAACTAAACTATCGCTAGCCTGGCCTTGCTATCGCAATTGCGGCGGTCAGCTGCTCACGCCAGCCGATAGTTTGGCCGTCGCTGAAACTCACGATAAAAAAGCTGACGTACTCGACTCGCGAAAAAGATACGAACAATATTTATTTATAATTTATTTCTTCAAGCGCTTACCCCCGCCGCTCCGCCCCGCACACAACGACACCCGGACCACGGCTATCAGATCACCTCCTTAATCCCCGTGGAGACGGCGATGAAATCGCTCAGCGGATAACTCTAAGCCACGGACGAGCGGACGACGCGCGTGTGTGTGTGTGCATATGTTTGTGTGCGATAGCTGGAAAATTGTTGCTGCGCGAATTGGAGAGATATAGACGTGTGTGAAAGTGCACTGCAGAAGGGGGAATGACGGAGATAAGGATAAAGATAGACGGACAGTGCAAACGGTAAAAGTGAAGCGAAGAAATCAGCAGAAGAACAGCAGCGGCAGCAGCAGCAGTCCAGTGCCTTTCTCCGCTCTGCTCCGCATCCGCGTCCGCAATCCTCGACAGCAACAGTGTGTGTGTGCCTGCGCAGAGTGATTGTGTTTGTTGTGTTCGTTTGTTGTTGCTGCAGCTGAGTCGTGACACAACAGTAACAACTGGCCAAGCAATATCTAAAACACATGATGTGGTCGTTCTTCTCGCGCGACTCCTCGAAAGACTTCCCCTACGACATCGGCGAACCGGTGGGCGGCTTCGATGCCTACTCCATATGGACGCTGCACAAGGCCAAGCGCAAGACCACGCTGGAGGAGGTGTCCGTCTTTGTCTATGACATTCGCAGCGGTTCAGATACCAAATGTGACCTGGCCAAGGCGTCGCTGAAGCGTCTGAAGACGTTGCGTCACCCCAGCATCCTGCAGTACTTGGACTCCCTGGAGACGGACAAGATGCTGTACGTGGCCACCGAGGCAGTGGATCCCCTGGGCAGTTACTTCACCAAACTGGCCACGGACAATGTCCAGAAGGGCCTGTACCTGGCCTGGGGCATCTTCCAGATCACAGTAAGTAGCTGTAGTAGCTATGAGGTATGGATCCTTGGTTACTCTCAGTTTATCCCTAACAGCGCGCCCTCTCCTTCCTCAACAACGATGGCAATCTGCGGCACAACAACGTCTCGGCCTGGTCGGTGTTTGTCAATGCCTCCGGCGAATGGAAGCTAGGCAGCTTGGAGTATGTCTCGGCGGCGGATGGTAATCCTATGCCTCCCGTGAAGATACCTGTGACCCTGGAGGTCTACGACTCGCCGGAGAAGAATGATCAGAGCAAGCTCAAGGCGGCCACCAAATGGTAGATCTTTAATATTTCCATAAACTTCCTAAATAATAATGTAAAATCCCCCTGCAGTTCTGTGGACATGTGGGGCCTGGGCTGTCTCGTGTGGGAGGCCTTCAATGGAGTGCTCAAGCAACGATCCAACCTCAAGGACATCGAGCACATACCCAAGTCACTGCAATCCCTTTATTGCGAACTGGTTGGCGCCTCGCCGTCGAACCGGCCGAATCCAGCTGATATAATCACACGTTGCCGCAAGCCGGGAGGCTTCTTCAAGAACGATCTGGTGGACACGCTGCTCTTTCTGGAGGAAATTCAAATTAAGGACAAGGCGGAGAAGAATCGCTTCTTCAGCGGCCTGACCACGCATCTGGACAACTTCCCGGACAATGTGTGCAAGCACAAGATACTTCCACAGCTGATAACAGCGTACGAGTACGGAGATGCGGGCTCAGCAGTGCTGGCACCCATGTTTAAGGTTGTCTATAGATTGTATACCCCTTATCTGGCATGTATCTAACACGGAGATTTGCAATCTCTTGCAGCTGGGCAAACTGCTCGACGAGGTGGAATACCAGAAACGCATTGTGCCCTGTGTGGTCAAGCTGTTCGCTTCCACGGACCGCGTGACTCGATCGCGTCTGCTGCAGCAGCTGGACCTGTTCATTGCGCACCTGCAGCCACAGGTGGTCAACGATCAGATATTCCCCCAGGTGGCTCACGGCTTCCTGGACACCAATGCCACCATACGCGAGCAGACGGTCAAGTCGATCATCCATCTGGCGCCCAAGCTCAACTATAACAATCTCAATGTGGAGGTCCTGCGACACTTTGCGAGGCTTCAGGCGCGCGACGATCAAGGTGGCATTCGCACCAATACGACCGTGTGCCTGGGCAAGATAGCGCCGCATCTGCATCCGCAGGTTCGTCAGCGTGTGCTGGTCTCCGCCTTCGTGCGCGCCATGCGAGATCCCTTTCCGCCGGCTCGCGTGGCTGGCGTCCTGGCGCTGGCCGCCACCCAGCAGTACTTTTTGCTCAGCGAAGTGGCCAATCGGGTGCTGCCCTCGCTGTGTTCATTGAGCGTCGATCCGGAGAAGACGGTGCGAGATCCGGCGTTCAAAACTATCCGCGGCTTCCTCGGTAAACTGGAGAAGGTCTCTGAGGATCCCAGTTTGCGTGAGACCATGGGTGAGTGGCATAACCAAGTCAATATAATTAATTAATTAATTAATGGTTAACTGAAAAATATTTCCTTTACAGAGGCTGACGTCCATACGGCCACACCATCAATTGGCAATGCGGCAGCCACCTGGGCGGGATGGGCGGTGACGGCCGTTACAGCCAAGTTCTATCGCAGCCAAAGTGATTCTTCTCGACCAAGACCGCCTTTAACTGGACGCAATCTGTCCAAGCCAGCGTCGCTCGGTGAGTGTCTCTCTAGCTAATGCCATATTCAATGCGCAATAATTGGATTTTAAATGTTTTGCCTTGTTTAGAGCAACCATCGAGCAGCAGTTTATCGACCACCACGAGCAGTGTTACCTCAATGACGTCGCTGGAGCATGAAAGCAATGACACCTCCGCCTCTGCCTCGGATTACGGCAACAACGATTGGGACAACGAAAACTGGGGCGAAATGGATGTGAGTACTGAAGGGTTAGTCTCCCTAAAACTCCCAGAATTCAATGAACCCTTTTTCAGACCTCTCAGGATCCCAGCAGTCCGCTGGCAGCCAGCTCCAACAATGGCACCACAATGACGGCCAATGCCTTGAACGAAGTGCGCGATGGCTGGGACAATGAGGAGTGGGGCAGCCTGGAAGAGGATCCGGTGAGACCTAGAAGCCCTTAACTGGTTCAATATCTCATTGCTTCCAAATTTCAGTGCGAGGAAGAGGAGCAGGCGGAGCAGGAGCAGCAGCAGCAGCAACTGGCCAGACAATCGATATCATCCACCACGTCATCCAGTCAGCATCACCAGCGCCCGCCGCTGCCACATCAGCAACAGTATCCACATCAGCAGCTGCTGCAGCAGCACGAACTGAACGACCTGATCGAGCCGCTGGCCAAGCTCAACTCGCACGTCACCTCGCCGTCAAAGTCGATGCTGCGGCCGAAGGAGCTGCCCAATCTCTCCAGCAGCAACACCTCGCCCACGTCCACGGCCACTGCCAATTGCAATAACATTAGCCCGCCTTCGTCGCATTTGAATAATTCGACGCATAATGCCAATTGGAATAGCGATTCGTGGGCCGATGGTGAATTTGAGCCGCTGGAGGAGTCGGGATTGGGTGAGTTCAGGGAATATCAACTATTTAGTAATAGTAATAGTAATACCTGTATTTTTAGGAAATGCCAAACTGGATGAGGCGCGGCGCAAGCGCGAGGAGAAGAAGCTGCAGCGGCAGCGAGAACTGGAGGCGCGCCGGGCCCAGCGGGCGACAGGCCCCTTGAAGTTGGGCGCCAAAAAGCTTTAAAAGTAATCAGCCGATAACAGCGCCTCGTGTGTGTGTGCGCTCGTTATGCAGCTGTTATTTGCATCTACGTACATCTAAGCCCAAAGTGTATTTGTATATTTCCGTGCGTGTGTGTCCCTGTCTCGTCCCCCGTTTCCCTCGTATATTTTGGCTACCAGCTTGCATTAAATGCAATCACAGTGTCTCGAGCCTCCATTTCGATTCCATAACACATAGCCATATATTGTAATACTAATGCTGGCACGATATTATCTAGCAACTCTAACTAAATTTCCAATGTAAAGCACTGTAATTAAACCTGTAATTTATATTTATATAAAAACAAAACAAAAAACAAAAACGAAAGGAATGAAGAGCAAGCAACCAACCAGTAGTTAGTAAATTACTTCAAATTTATACTTTTATTAATCGAGTCGAGTCTTGTAGCGAATAATGATCTGTGGATCCCTGTGCGTGAATGCTGGAAAGATCGGGATATAATCAATATCCATGAAGTGCGAATAAAGTCTTTTTTTCTTGACTGCGTTTTTCCCAATTTATTTAAATAGCCCCATCGCCCCATATTCAAGCCGAGAAATGCAAAGGGAAATATTTAAACAAAAATCTGAACGTATTTTTGCGAATGGAGCGTTACCAAAAAGAAAATTGTGAATTTTAATAAATAAATAAATAATAACAATATTTTTATATAGCTCATAATAATAATGAAATTGAAACGAATTATATAGAACCAACCGATATATGGGAGAAAACCAAAATCAAGAACAACCGCAAGCAATTATAGAAAGGAAACAATTTTAAAGCTTTTTCAGCGATACATTTAATTGTATGTAGTAGAAAATGCACTTGTTATCTAGATGTCCTACGCGTTAGGTTGCCAATTAAAACTAGAAGGATCAGAAATTCCTGGGGTGCAAGAGAAACCTCTAGGGACTTGAAATCCCTTCAAAAAGGTGTCTAAAAGTATGCAATGAAATATTTGTGGTACCAAATTCAGAGTACATTTGTTTTGTAGCATAGTTCTCGGGGCACCTCTTTAAAGGGATCTCAAAACCCTTAGAACTACCACCCCTCCGTTAATTGTGTTTTCCCCCACCCGTTAGTTGAGATTTTCCGTTGAGCATTTTCCCAGAGTTTTACCCAAGTAAGAACCAGCACCAAGCGCAAGCCATTTTTGCATGTCAAACTAGTAGCGTTACCATCAAATTTTTGAATGTCCTGTACATACATATAGATACCGATATATACATATATATACATATATGCCGATTTTTTCCAATACCTCAATATCAGTGTACAATTTTTCCATAATATATTTTTGAAATACAAAACGAAACTAAAGTAACCCGAAAAAGAAAATGAAAATGATACAAAAATTAAGAAGAAAATGTTGACTTTTTTGAAATCTCATTGTTGTCGTCGTCGTCGCCGCGTCCGTTTGTATTTGGAGCAAACGCACACCACATACACACACACACACCTGTGTATATTTGTAATTAATGCAACTCGATTCTAATCCAAGTCAGCCCAAGATTCCCGCGACTCCTACCCCTCTAGCTCCTCCTTCCTGGCATTTATTGGCATTCATTTTACATAAAATTCAAATTCGCTCAGCAAATCTAACATTAGCATGAAAAATACAAAATGAAAAGAAAAACAGAAACAGAAGAAGAAATTGAAAACCAAAATTAAAGCAACATGGAAATTTATTGTTTAGACAAATTTTTAAGACTGCAAAAAATAAGAAAAACCAAAATTAATTGAGGGTGGTAATGGTAAAAGATTACAAGAAAAACTAAATTATTTAGTACTAATCATCAGTAAAATAAATTTTGAAATAATAACAAACGAGCAACAAGAAGTATTATCTGTTTGGAAAGTCCTCTTTCGTTTGTGGGTAAGTAAATCTTATCGGCTTCAATTTTAATAAATGCATATCAATGGCACATCTGGTTGGAAAGATACATATGTATATATAGATACAGACAGAGTACTTGCTTAATGGCGTCTGTTTTGGCAAATGTTTCTGCTGGCCATTCGAAAAGTGCAATAATCCAAGTTTAACTCTTTGTTTATTAAAAGCCTTTGCTGCTGTTTGCTCAGCTGTTTTTTATGGGCTCTTCTAGGATAGTTAAGATGGGTAGATGCAGATATGTCGGGGAAAACCCGACAGAGTTGGCTAGGCAAAAAGTGGATTTTTGTTAATTTTATGGTTAAAAGTCTGGCTTTTTGATTTTAGGTAAATAACAATAATTATTTATAAATAGAAATAATATTTTATTTAATAAATTAGTCTCATAGAAATTTTTATTCCAGTAATTAAGCATTTTTCAAGGCTGCTTAATTGGCTGCTTAGAAATTTCGTGTAGCATACTTATCTGAGCCCACAAAACACTATTCGCTGCGGCTCATTGCGGTCTCCGCCCACTCTGGTAATTGAAATGAGTCAATCCGCCCCGATTAGTGCTCCTTGGCGGTAATCCCCCAATGTCACGTCACGTTTATGTTTGCCAAGAGTGCCCCACAGAGAGCTATTTTTAAGATATTTTAAGATCTGCGACCGCACAACTTTGCTTTTCTCACGCGCTCGTTTCGCAGCTAATTTGTTGCAACTTGCACTGTGTTTTTAAAGCAGGGGCGTAGTCCTAAGAGGGTTGTATGAAAATGTAAATGAAAGAGGAGAGAAAACTGAGTTAGTAAAATTTATATTAAAAATATGGTGTAATAATAAATATTATATTAATTTCTTTAGAATTTGTGTGTCCAAGTAGTGACTTACATATCCAAAAAATGTGGTATGTGTGTAAAAATCAAACCTCCTTGTGAAAATCAAAGCTCACTCCTTGGTGCAACCGCTGGCTGCTGCCGCCCATCTGTCCGCCTCCAAATCGCTCTGCCCCAGCTGCCCGAGCTGTCCGAAACTGTTGACGGACCTGCCCTTGCCGTGAGTAATTCCTCCCAATGCCTCTGGATCGGAATAGCTCCGGATAGCAGGGCCTTAAATAGACTACACCAAGTGGACGCCAGCAGATCGCGGAGTAGAGGAGATAAAGAGCCGATCCGGAGCCACACAACGGCAGTGGCGAAGGAGCTCTATTAATAGGCGCTGAAGTCAACGCGATGGAGCTGCACTTGGCATTACTCATACGCCCTGCCTTCCACCTCTCGCGTGTCTAATTGGGCTGCAAAAAAAGCGAAAAACGAAAAAAAAAAAATACGGAAAAATAAGGCGGAGTGCGATTACCGGCGGTGCAATTAAATAGTTTGTCGTGATAGAGTGAGCAAATATTGAGATCATTATGGTAATTCAGTCGCCGTCTGCCCTGCAACCATCCAGCATCTTTGCCTGGCATTCGTTTGTGCGCTCATTAAACTCGAGGCATGTTTGCCTTTTGGTTTTATCTTAGTTTTTCCTATAATTTGCAGCGTGCGATGCTCGGATTTGTCACCGATATTGGATCTGACGATTCGGCACGCAGGTGTGCGACGGCAGCCCCACACTCAAAAAACAAAGCAAACTCTATGCGAAATTCACATAATTTCCTCGCTTGAAGCGGTCGCAAAATGCATTAAATGCTGTTAATATTTGCCATTGTAGTTTCTATTTCTGTTTTTGTTTCGGTTGTGATACTCAATAATCGTAAAGTTAAAGGGTATATTGGTTTAAATTTGTTTTAAATAATTATTTATTACAAATTATAATATTTCAATGTTTTTTTACACTTAATATACCCTTAATAAAATATTTATGATACAAGGACTCGAATAGATGAGTTTCTTCGGCCTTCTTTGATTTGCCTCAGTGGAGCAATGGGTAGTGTGCTTGACTATTAGCGCCTTTATAGACTTGTGTGTAGGCACATAGCCAAGGCTTTTAAAGGCTTTGAATATTAAATATAAATACCATTACAACTTTATTTATATTATTTTTTTAACAATTATCAAGTAATATTTCCTTACATGTAATACTCGAACAGGATCTCCTCTTAGTCGAAACACTATCGAGTTTCGTAGTTATTTCTTACCAGCTTTGCGCATTCAATTCAATCAAAGCGCAACGCTCCGGCTTCGGCTTCGGCTTTGCTCGCCTCGCCTTTGGCTTTGTTTTCGGCACCTTTTGTTGTTGCAAAAATTGTTTAAAATTTCAAATTAGCTGCAGTTTGTGCAGTGGTTAATGTTTCTCCGTTTGTAGCTGAACATTTCTAGGAGCGGTCTCCTTAGCATTTTACATTTTACACTGGCCCTGCATTCTAGAACGATTTGCCAGCAAATCTATTCTAGCAGCCCGCCGCCACCTACTGCTTTTGCGACTGATGCCATTTGTTAAATAAATAATAAATCGCTGAGCTCTTTACATACTAGCTGTCAGAAATGATGACCGTGGGTAAACAGGGGGATGTTGATTAGCCAGTACCTTGGGAGCCCTGATTTTATTATCGCATTAAGGGAGGGGTTTATATAGAGAGAGCGGTTTATATAGAGAGTGAGGATGTCGTACAGCAGCCTTGATTTAAATTGTCTAATCCATCACGAGTTGTTTAAAGATAATTTGCAAAGCCAAATAGACTCCTGGTCCAAATAATAAAATGGAAAATCGTAAATGTTAACAACGCTTAGCTATGTTAATTGTCTCTTATGACAAGATTACCAGATAAGACTAATCCACAGGTGCAAAATTTATTTTAGATTTAAAAATATCAGCTCTTGGACTATTTAAATTGGACCTTAAACCCTTTATCAAGATCTCGTGAGGTTACGCCAGAGCTCTGATTCAGCAATTGTGAAATACCTTTAGCAATAAAGATATTACCTGGTTTCATTATAAGATTATCTGATCTGAACAATTCTTAAGAGACAAGTGACAAGTGACCCATTGCAGTGACAATTAAAATTTTTAAAAGTCACTACTCCCATGGGAAATAAATAAAAGAAGAAAAGATAAGCTGGGTTACGGAATTAATAAAAATAATAAATATATTAAGTATTTATTAAATAACAACAGAATTCCAAAAAAAGGTCAGTCGCTATTTCGCTTCTCACCCTTAAATATTAAACAGATATAATATTTTTCAGGGCCATTTACCTTAAAGATAACATTCGATTTTTCCTCTTTAAAATATTCAACTTAACTTTATCTTAAGACCCTCGACTGGAGTTTGAATGAAAAGGGTGTGAAAACGCGGCGTGCGTCACAGGGGTTTTCCCGGCATTAGCCCCGAATAAGGTCAGGCGTTGGGCACACATCTCTTGCTTGTATTTCTTGCCCAAGTTTCCGTTTTGTCCAAATACGCGCAAAACGGGCAAATAATAATAATTATGATGAACAAATATTGGCGAGTGTAAATGGCCGGGCCCCCAAGACAAACAAGGAGAGAGGGGCTGCTTCCATAGAAAAGGAAACCGCAAGCGCGACCGCGATAAGGCGCTGAATCGAACCCGGCTCTGACTGTATCTATATTTACACAGAAAAAAAATACCAGAAAACAAAAACTGACATGGAATATTTTATACAATTTAAGATATTTTTGTTTTATATTTTTCATTTCATGAAATAGCATCCGAAAGACCTCTCTGGTATCGCCTTTATCTTGACCATTTTGGCGTATTTTCAGTATCCATATTTTCCCTGTGTATATATCTCCAGATGCTCCCCGATCTGTTTTGGTCTGGTGTGTGGCCAGTGGTTTGTGGGTGCGTGCTCCGCCTGATAATGCTGGGAGACCACAGAGCGGCCACCGCAGACAAGACGATACGCCGGCGGATGATTCATCCTGCCAATATGGCGACTCGTGGCCGCTGGAAGCCCAAGTGTTCCACGAGTTCGGCACGAGCGCCACCGAGAGCAGAGATGACGATTTGGCCTTTTCTTTTCTTTTCCTATTGAAGGGATAAGTATTTAAATCTTTGAAACTTATATTTAATTTCAGCCCCTGATGGATTATAAGTTTATTATCAATATTTCTAAGGTAATCATAATTAATTAAATTTTGTCCTCATTATTAATTATTTTAGATCAAACCATTTAAGTTTCTAGGAAAGCCAATGCTTTCAGAAGTGTATCTACATAAATATATATTTTATATCCACTATCATGACTTTGCTTACTAACTACTAATTAAATAGAAATTAGCTTTAAATTTAAAACCCTCTTCGGGAACTTTTAGATAAAACCATGAACACATTTGGGTCATTTCGAAATGTAATCCTGCCCTTGCCACTCATATTTATAAATAAACATATTATGATAATCCATTAGAAAGTGAGTCAACATAATTTATAGAAATAAAGCCAGTGACTAATTTTGATTAAACATTAATCAGACGATATTCGGCATTCAGACTCTATACAGAAATTCTAAGACGCACATAAAAGATATTTAAATGATGTCAAATATTTAAATAATTCAAAAGACTAATACCCTAATTAATTCCCCAATAAATATTAATAATGCAGTTGATCTTAAGTGGACACTGAACTCGTGTTGTGCAAAATAATACAAATAAAAAAGAAACCTCTGAAAATGATATGGAATTTGCAAGGGTAATTCTTTTCATTTTCCCAATTTCGCAACATTTTTATCTTTGCTTCAATAGCTAGTAATTTCGGCATGGAAATTATAGCAACACTGCCACGGACATCGCCGCGCGGCGGTAAACAAATAGGTAAATAAACTTACAACTGGCGGCTGCATGCAACACAGCAGCACTGCAACAGTTTGTTGTCGATGAATGAAAACGTGCTGTTCCGAGGGAGCAGACAATTGGAGCGCCTTCAAACTGGTTTCTGTCGCCGTTTGTGGCCACAATGGACGTGGAAATGGCAACGGGTTCGAGGTTCGAGGCTTGCCGCGCACACGTGTTGACTGCCGCGATGTTGTTGAGTTTCGATGCCAGCTGAGCGGCGGCCTGTCGCCCCGTTGAAAGCCACCAGCCACCCACCGCCACCCAGCACCTGGCCACCACCACCACCATCCCCCCAAAAAACACAGAGACCCCCTCGGCTCCTGCCACCTCTCTTGGTAGTCCATTTCCCAAAAAGTGGGTCAATTACAGGCTGCCATTGTCGCTTGCAGTTGAATTCACTGGGAATACAATATGGTTTATTTTAATTTATAATAAACTCGATGTATAAAATCCGTTTCTTTTTAATATTATTAAATAACAAATTTCCAGGAGACTGTTTGTGATATTACAAATCAATTTTATACATTTGTTTTAATCTTAAAATATTTTTGGTCGTCGAGGATTTATTTTATGATAGCTTTTTATCAATATATAAAATTCTGTTTACTGATTAAGCATATTTGATATTTTATATATATTTTACAGCTACTGTTTCTTCAAAATAATAAACTTTGCTTTTTAAATTTTGTACATAACATCTGTACTTTTTAAGACCAACTTTATTTAATTTAAATTCATTAAATCGATCCTCTAAACCTGTTTCCTTTTCTTTTTTTTCCTGTGCACGCATGTGTTCGAATCGCTGTGTCTCTAAACTTGCGAAATAATAAATTCAATTTCACAAAATGAGGTAAATAAAACCGAAGCCAAAAACGGCCAAGACCAAAGAGCCACATAAATGGGCCAAAAAACAAATGCGAGTCGAAAGCGTGTCTGAGAGTTTATTGTGAAATTCTAGATAAACTCGTGTACAGGGCGACAAAATGGGTTTACAACCCTGCCCTGCCGCCGCACACTTCCTTTGGGCTTCAACTACTACCGATTTTATGATTTAATTACACATAGCTCGTATTTGCATTGCCTCCGCCATACATTAGGCCATGTACATAGTCGTGGGCGGAGCTTTATGTCCAGAAGTGGATCACCTGATTAGACGCACGTACGCCATTCGCCAGAGATTATTCTACCTTACTTTGGGCTGATATCTTTATGACTTTGATAAGACCGAGACTTCCGGGGTTACTTCTAGGGACAGATCACTGCACGAGAACACAATCCTCTGAAGGTAAGATATACTAAGTTAATCAAAGTGTTTTACATTTTTATTTAAAATTCATCGTAAATTGGTTTTTGTATTTTAAGAAAGGATGAAAAAAAAGATATATTTTTAAAATTTATATTTGTACTTCCTAGGACATCTAAGAGAATTATTTATTAATTATTTAATTATTTATTTTAAGAAAAGACATTTTTTGAAAAGAGGCTTCGTTAAAATAAATTAATATTTTATAAATTGTTAAAATGATTCCAGAAACCGCTGGTACCTTGAAAGATACTGCCTAGAAAGTCTAGGCTTTGGATCACGAGTCGCATCACGTGATCAGACAAAATGAGGAATATATGTTACATATAAACCTTATAAGTTGGCCTTGGAGCTGGCGGACGTGCAATGCAGCGCTGCGTTTATGGAGAATTATGTCGTGGAATCTTCAGACTTTGGATAGAATCAACACCACCTGATTGTAAGTAAGGGAAAAATCAAAACAACCTCAGCGATGAGCTGTTGAAAATATTTTAAAATTATTCGAATGTTTGGGGTGTTTATTTATTAAAAATTGAGTGGATATTGAAATATTAAAATAAATATAAGTTAATTAAAATTCAGGACAGAGTCTTTTATAAAATGGAATATAAAATGTAAAAACCTAGCTATGTGATTTTGTTTGAAGTTAATGATTTTGGATAGCCGCCAAGATCGTTCTTGTTTTAACCGATTAACCAACTAAGTGGAAGTATTATATATAGTTTCTTCCAAGTTACTTACTTTTTAACTTCTTAAAGCCAGAATTTAATGTGTGGCAAGTAATGGCTGCTTCTAACTAGAGCAACAAACCCATTAAATGAGCCGGGGATATCTTAGATAGTAAATAAATAATTTTTTGTTAGGTAACTAGACCCTCCTAAGATATATATAACTTGCTATTCAAGCAAAGCCTCTATGCCAGTTTGAGGCGCCTTGCCTGCCATTTGGGGATCGGTTCGGTTTGGTTTGCTGCTGCTTTTTATCTTTTTTTTCTTTTTTTGGGTCTGGATCTGTGGTCTCCGTCCGAACCGTGCCCTGAACCCGTACCCGTACCCGTACCCGTACCCGTACCGATCCGATCTCCATGTGCGACGATGGCGATTAATTACCCTCGAAACGGCTTTGCTGATTTCAGCTTTACGAGCCTTTTTAATTTTTTTGCCTGGTCGTCGTCTTTTCTTCGCCTGACAAGTTGAAATATGCGTCGGACACTTTCGAGCGAGGGGCATAAAATACCAGAGCCAATCCGCACTGCTCTCGGGCTTGGATTTTTTCCCCTTTCTGTGGGGCAGGCCTGTGCTTTTTATAGTTGTTTTGGCAAAGGCATTAAAAACATTTTGGGCCTGCGCTTTGTTCGCGCCACCGCCGGATTGTTATAAAGTAAGTGTGGAGGAAGAGAGTTAAGGGCTCTCGATTCTGGAGCGGCGGCCACCGCGCGGAATACTCAATATTTATAGACCTCGGTCCGGTAGCGCGAACAAAGAGCGATCATATAATACGACAGAGAGAGAGAGAGTGAGAGGTATTGAAAACAGGCAGAAATTACACTGTCAAACATGTGTAAATTACCTGGGAAAGGTATTCATTAAGTTAAAGTGAGTTTTTAAGGAATACATTTATGAATACCTGTAAGATGTTAATTTTCTTTGATGTAATTATTATGAAATTCTATATTTTACAATTAAATTATTGAATAAAATAGATATAACTCATAAATAAATTTAAAGATTTTATTCTGCAGCTTTAACCTTAAATAATAAATAATAATAAAAAAACCTTTCCACCTATCAACCCCCTCAATAAATAAATCGTTTTGTGAACTAGTGTAATTAATGTGTCGCTTGTTTTTTTTTATCGATGCTCTCTAATGTGGGTTAGGAACTGCCACGCTCTTTCGCTCGCTCGGGGTTTCTTCTGGGTGACTCATAGATACGTCAATACTCGGCTGTGATATCGCGGCACTACGAAAAAAAAGGGGAGAAATATCCAAGAGACGTCACTGCTTTAAGGAAGCTAGCCAGCGATAAGGATGAAGACGTCGGCGGGAACACGTCATAGTTGCCCTGTAAGAAAACAGTGGAGGGACATAACCCGCCGCCGCGGGTTCAATGTACACGTCGCTGGGGGCCACACCTGTTGCCGAAACTACAATAAAAAAATACACAACCTGCGGCGCAGTAACAAAAGCAACCAGAACACAGAAATCACGCTACGATCATAAAGGCGAAACGTGCTAATAAAAGCAACAACAAAGCGCGCTTCGCGATTCCAAGCGGGAAGAAAAGCCCCTAGAGGAGTTGCACTTGAACCCAGGTGTCGGTCGGTGGAATCGCACGCGGAATTTGCCTTCCGAATCCAGAACTTCGCTGGAATGTCGGCCGACGCGAGCGAATAGCTACAGATACAGATACAGATGGCAAGCGAAGATACAGATACATTTACAGATGCGGCAGTGGCAGTGGCTAGTGGAGACCCAAGCTGAACTGAAATGAGGCCAAGGCAAACGGCGGTCACGACCGAAAGAGCACTGAGAGAAAATAAGCTCAAGATATTAAACAACATAAAAAAAAAATTCAAATGCAAAAATTCGCTCAACAAATTTTATTTCCCAAAAACAGACATTTTTTAAGATAACAATAATGTCTTATATTTCATGTCTAAAAGATATTATTTGTATTTTTTTTCTCAGTGCAGCGATTTTGACGGCGCTTCTGCTCGTGCTTCTTTTTGCTCAGCCCAAAAGTAACCGTAAAACGCCCACGGCAACTGCAGACCGCCTTCTGTTCTTTCCCGCTGCTCCCCCCAATCGAACCTCTCGCACTCGCACTTTCCGTTTGCTTAGGTTACGTCTTTTGTTTTGGCTCCCGATATTCGTCAATGTTTGTATGAGAGATGCACCTATGTGTGAACACACCTATGCGAGTAAAGGAAGGAGGAAGGAAGGAAGAGGCCAATTGTCTCGACAACGCTCACGCACACAGGCTCACCAAGCTCACGCAGACTAGCGCGACTCAAGTGCAATTAAAGGTGTTCGTACTGTACGTGTTTTGAGTTCACTGTACCCGTTACCTTTTGCGCGTATTATTAACTCAAATTTACAAATACACAAAAATAAAAAGCCCCAGAGGAAACAACAAGAACAACTCGTACATCAAAAATGACTTAAAATCCCGCCACACGTCAATGGAATAAATGCATTCGGTGCACTGTGAGAAATCAATTGAAAACAAAATCGTTCCTTTAAACCTTTAATCTCATAAAGTCTCATAAAGATATTTTAGCTTCCATTATACAATAATCATTTCATTTATGGTTCTCTTTGATAAAGGATATTAAAGATATATGAGGGTATAAGGTTATAAGGTATTTGTTATTACCTCATGTTCACTGATTATATAATAAACCTGTTGATTGGTTTTTTTTCAGTGTATTTGTATGTATTGTTACTGGCATTTACTTGTGCGTAAGTATTTGCGGCGACCGCTCCCTCGCCAAAAACGGCAAAAAACAATTTGTATCCTCGTTCGCTCCTCGCTCCATAAACAATGAGAAATCCGCCTTTGTTTTTGTTGTCCGCGCGTGTTCCTGTGTGTGTATTCCCTTGTTTGCTGTGTGTTGTCGTTGTTGTTGGCATTATAAAAATGTCATTAACATGTCAACGGGTCGCTAAAGTTCGCAAAGTTTCTGCATGTGTAAATGGGTGTTGGGGCTTGGGGCTGGCAAGGGGGTGCGCTATAAAGTGTGTATGGAATTGAATTAAAAATGTTTGCGAGCACCAATTGTTTTGAGGGGCTGTTTTTGTGTATAGTAAGTGTGTGCACTCCGCGTTTTCATTAATTTTAATCAGATAAAATAAAACCAAAAACCCTTTAATTCACTAATACACCGCGAAAAGTTGGGTAGACACACTAAGACTTCATTAAATAATAAACTATGGCTAAAGAAATCAATAGAGAACGATTGGAATTATGTAATTTTGGTTAAGATTTGACTACAGATAATTTTTTAAACATAAAGGAAAATTTTCTACTTAAATAAAGCTTAAAAAAATAATTGCATACTTTTCGACCATTTTTTCATGCATTTCATATTCTAATGTGATTTATTTTCAAACATTTTAAATTTAAAAAATCCCAATATCATTATTAGTGGAAGTGGTCTTTTAATAAAGAATACCTTTGGCTTCTATTAGTTCACTATATCGAGGATATTCTGTAGGGAATGGTATATGTTTCTCTCTGTGCAGCCTTTCTCCCTTTTGTTGCCAAGCAAAAATAAGTTAAACGGTAACCGGCCCAAAAGTTCATTCCGCTCTCTCACTCTCTTTTTCACCTTCACCTCTCCCACCTTTTACTCCCTCACCCTATCTCTTATTTCGTTGATTCTCACCCCCGCCAAAAAAAGCTTCCAGCAGCAAGGAACAGTCGAACAGCAACAAAAACTACATATGTGACGCCAGGGCGAGCAGAGCGGCATAAAGTCAATGATCGGCTGGCGCTGACGTCGCCGCTCACCGCCGCCACCGCTGCCGCCGTTGTCATAATTAAACGCGACAAATAAAATTTGAAGAAAACGAACAAAAAAAAAAAGAAAGAGTCGCCGCCGCCGCCGTCGACGTCGCCAGGCTATAATACAACAATGAGACAACAATAAATTCTTCAATTAACATTCGCACAGGTAAAAAGCATGGCGAGAAGGCGCGCGAGAGCCAAAGAGAGCTCACGCATTACAGCCAGAGAGCGTGACTGGGGTTCTCTCTCTAGCTGCGCGTGCGTGTGTGTGTGTGTGCGCCAGGATCATTTGCATTTTTTGCAAGGTGTCGCATAAAAGCAACAACAAATTCGCTGATTAAAATGCAGTTACAACAACAACAAAAACAGCGGCAGCGGCAGCAGCCAAATAAGAACAAAATTTCGCTGCTGACAAAAAAAAGTGGGCACGTCGTGCATATTTTTGTGATCCCCCTCCTGTTGTTGTTTTTTTTGCGGCTTTTGTTGCATAGATTAAAAACCAGCAAAAGCTGAAAAAAATTAAGGCAGGTGAGGGAATGGGAGAAACATATACGAGGAGGGAGAGGGCGTGAAGTAGTGCTGTTACTCTTGGCCTTTTTTTTAACAACTATTAAAACATACATATAAATATTTCAATATTTATTCCAATATTTCTTCCAATATTTATTTTAATATTTATTCCATTATTCCTCCAATATTTTTTTAATATCCAATATTTGTTTCAATATTATTCTAATATGTTTTTTCAATACTTATTCCAATATTATTGCAATATTTTTTCAATATCTATTCCAATATTTATTTTAATATTTATTCCATTATTACTCCAATATTTTATTCAATATTATTCTAATATCTTTTTTTAATATTTATTCCAATATTTATTCTAATATTTGTTCCATTATTATTCCAGTATTTGCTTCAATATTATTCTATTATCTTTTTTCAATATTTATTTCAATACTTATTGCAATATTATTCCAATATTTATTCAAATATTTGTTTCATTATTATTCCAATATTTGTTTCAATATTATTCTAATATCTTTTTTCAATATTTATTCCAATATTTATTTCAATATTATTCCCATATTTATTTTAATATTTATTCCATTATTATTCCAATATTTGTTTCAATATTATTCTAATATCTTTTTTCAATAATTATTCCAATATTATTCCAATATTTGTTTTCAATATTTATTCCAATATTATGCAAATACTGGGCTGATGCTGCAGAGGAAAGGATCCTTACGATTAGTTTTCTTCACTATTATTAATTGGGTCCTGGAAATGGTCGAAATAATCTGGTAAAAGTGTTAATATGTCAATATTTTGTATTAGTTCCCTCCTAGATTCTTTGCTCCTTAGATCCTGCTCTCAGGACTTAATCAAAGTGTTAAGATATGGCATCTAGCTATATTATTTATAAAAATATTTCTGGATTTTATAACAATGCATAATATTACAGATATTTTCAATTTTCTGCTCCTGAAAAACCTGGCCAGCACTCGATCGCAGTGCTCTCGCACTTGTTGGTGTTGTTGTTGTTGCTGCTGCCTGCCGCTGCTGTTGTTTTTGTTGTCGCGCCTGTTCTACATATTGTTATTGTAGTTGGAGCAGAGCAGTGCTACCACCGCCGCCGCCGCCGCCGCGTGCCTCTTTGCATTAGTCATAGCCTTCGCAGCTGAGCGGCCGGAGAGCAGCGCCGTCGGCGGCGCAGTCGACGCAGACCCAGAAGACGACAATCGCCGAGTGAAAAAGCGAAAATCGAGTGAGGCGGCGAAGTGATCTATGAGCCAGCGAGCGGAGCGGACGGATCGCCCATTTATTTAGCCAATTGGCGCCAAATAGTAACGCCAGCAATCGAAGTCAGCCCAAAAAAAAAGCGTAATAATAATAAGGCGAAAAGCGAAAAACCACCCAGAAAGGTGTTTGCGAAAATTGGACACTGGACATGCGATTAGTCACAACAACAAAAACACAAACAACAACAAAAGCCGAACCGAAATAAAACGCGCCTCGTAATAATTTGTTTTTGATTTTTTGTACCTTTTGACAATTTTCGTTTCGGGTTTTGTGCAGTTTTTTTGCTGTTGTTTTTTTAATTCGGTTTTACCTGAAAAAATATTGAAACCCCGAAAAACGAACGGCCGAAAAAAACGAACGACGCGAATCGTACGCGAAGTTCACCCGAAGCGATCGCGATCGTTCTTCGTCTTTTGTCGGCAGCCTTCGGCAGTTCGATGGTGTGCGTGCGAGCTGTATGTGTGAGCTGCCTTTGAGCGAGGGTTTATCAAAATTTTCATTGAGTTTCAATACACTTTCTGCCGCACTGCTGTGTGGAAGTCTCCAAGTCTCCCAGTCTCCCAGTCCTGGCCCTAAAAAATAATAAACAAAAAAAGAATATAACACAAGTGAAGCAAAGAACGTGCAGTGAAAAATAAAATAAAAATCTTACAAATGTGTGTATCTGGATGACATGTAAAAAATAATAAATATGAAAATATAATGGGGCCGTCGAGTGTTAAAATACAAAAGAGTGTGTTTCAAAACGAATAAAGGTGTGTAAAGTATAAAAACATAATTAAAACAAACTTCCCCTGAAGCCCAAAGAATTTATAAGCCAGATAGCCATAACAAATAAAGTAAAAAATAAGTAAATAAAAGGAGCTTTCTAGGAAGTTATCACTAAAATAACAAATGAAATTCTTTACGAGCGCAAGTCATTTTTAAAATAAACCAATAAAAGAACCTTTCAGCGATCTACAGAAAATCTGTGATTTCAAGACAAGAAATTAACTATTTTTTACAAAAAAGAACAAACAATTAAACAAAAGAGTTATGCAATCTAATTAAAAAAGAAACGCCGCCAAAGTAGTTATATTAAAGCAAACTATTTCGGAAAACTAATAAAGAAACCGCCAGCAAGCTGTGTCTGTTTCTGGATGGATATGCAATTAAATGAAGTATAAAAAAAGAACGTGAAATTATTGGCAAAAGTCATTATAATGCCAGTGTCTGGTTTTTTCGATTTCGTTTGCCTGTTTATAACAAAATCACGTAATTTAATCCGTGTTTGCTCGTTTTGGTGTTTGTTTACGCGTCGCTTACCGTTACCCAGCCACTTGCCCCGCACGTGCTGATCGGAAAATCGAAATAAATCGAGGAATCAGTCGAGAAACCCCACGAAAATCCCTTTGACAAGGGCGGCTCTTGGAAAGTGGGCGTGTGTGAAAGCAAATAAAAAATTAATAAGCCGAATTTTGCACTTATCAGTGCGAAAAAAATAAAAAGGGAAACGAAGTGAAGTAACTCTCAGCGGGAAGAACAAGGGAGTTGAGTCATCTTTCTGCCTGTGAAATCGTCAAGAAATATTGTAGAAAAAACCTTTTCTCCGCGTTGCACAATTTGTAAATACCTAGCATTTTTCCGTCACTGAAACTGACACAGAAACCAAAAGGAATTTAATAAAGAAAACGAAAGTATTGTAAAAAATAAAAGTGTATATATTGAAACAATTAATAAACAAGTTTTAAAAGCAAACCCTTTTTAAAAAAATAGTTGATAAAAGCGTATTTTATGACTTAATAATAACAATATAAAATAAAATTAAATAATTTAGAAACCCTTTTAATTGTAAATTAAAATGTATAACATAATCAGTATCTAAAGTGAATCTTTAACCTCTAAGATCTGCAATATAAATCCAAATAACAATAATTAATTATTTAATCATCTTTCCCTAGAATTAGCACTGAAAAACAAAGTCTCAAGGAGAACAAATAAAACAATTTTAGCCAATACTTACAATCAATCCAAACGAGTTGCCAAAAATTAAATATAACCAAAAACAAAAACGCAAAACACAAAAAAACTTGTAAATAAGTTTAAATAAAATTAAAAATACTTGTAATGACTGCAAATAAAAGCAACGACGATAAATCAAGCCAAAAATAAGTGCGCAAAAATTAAAAAAAAAAAAAACAAACACAACAAAACAAAGGAGAGCAGGAAATTGCAACATCTCTTGTGATAAACGCTGACAATTTGTTGCCCGTTGATGATTGCAATAAAGGCCATCGAAATGCAGCACAATAACAGCAGCGGCGGCAACAACCATCTGCAGCAGCAGCAGCAGCAACTGCAACTGCAGCAGCAGCAGCTACAGCAGCACAATCTGCGTGATAATTACAATGTTTGGGGCAACAACAATGGCATCAATGCAAACGCACTGCAATTGCAGCTGCAACAACAGCAACAGCGTGCCGGCTCCTGGATTAACGAGTGCAATAAGCAGCGCCACATTAACATTAACAACAATAGCAACCATAACAACATGAATGTCAATTACAATCAGCACTTGACGCAACAGGCACAGCAGCAGCAGCAGCAGCAGCAACCTCAGTATATGCAACAGGCCACTTACAACAACTACACGCAACAGCAGCAGCCGCAGCAGCAACTAGTGCCAGCAACAACATCGCAGTCCAGCAATTGCTATTATCAATGTGTGCAGCAGCAGCAGCAGCAGCAATTCCTGTCGCCAACAACCACATCTGCTGCCGTATCCTCACACCAACAACTCCAAAGTCAACAACAAGCTCACCAACAAACTCAACAACAGCAGCGCCAGGACTATTCCACCGTTCAGGCTGGGAAATACATCTTGGATCATCAACCACGACATGTGAGTAAATATTTAAATATAGAACGTATATTCTGAAGGGGGAAAAATAAAATAGCAAAAATCTGTGCATATTCCTTGGGATTAATATCACATTTATAGTAACTCATGGGGATGGCTGCAACTTCTAAAAAAGTTAACATTCAACAATATGTGCCACAATAACTGTCATAATAATAAAATAAGCATATATTTGAGGTATATACTAAGTTCAACATAATCTGACCTTAAAGCCTTAATATATATATTATCTAAAAATTAAAAATATATTAAATGAAAGGTTGAGAGTTGCCTGTGCGTTTTGCAAAGACTAATTAAGGGAATCCCCCAATTTAAATATAAAGTTTATTGCCTTTCATTTCAAGCTTATAAAATAAAGCACACACTAAATTATGCGATAAGTAGCATAAAAGGAATTCCGGATTTAAAAAATTCTCTGCTTATAGGAATAAATGTCTTTCATTGAAATTTTTAAACCCTTTTTCCCTAATATAATCGTACAGCCACGCATCTTTATTTATAAAATTGGCAACATAATTTATATAATCTAGGCTTTCTCCTTGATCAGCTATATCTGCCTTAAGTGTACCTAATCCTATTAAATTACGTAATTTCTTGCTTAGTTTTTTTTTCCTGTGCATAAATAAATGAGGCAAAAACTAGGCATTAACGATTGCCACCTCCCTCATCTCTGCTATTTGTTGTCGCCTTTTATTTTTGCGGTTTTGTGGGCGGCGCTTCGCCTCAAGTCGATTTTTTTTTATTGTTCGCTTTTGTTTCTGCTCATTTTTTCCCCATCTTTATAATTGCGTTTTAGTTGGGTGAGAAAATCGCAGCTGGGGAAAATGAGCAAAAATGGCGTCCAAGGGGCGTATACTTGATGTTGCTGCCATCACGTATGCGACATGTTGGGCGAAGTGCTCCTCCGTTTTGCCCCAAAAATAAGCCTTTATCTGAAGTAAATATTTACTGCCCGCTGGCTGTGGCGTGGGAATGCCACTCCCCAAAACACACACAACAAAAACAGCAAAAAAGGGGAATAAGTACATAAAACAAACAATAAAAAATACATTTCGAGTAATTTAATGTGTTCCAGCGGCGAACAAAAAGAAAACTTGATCTCTACATATATGTAGAGTTATTTAAATAAATTTAAATTAAATCAGCAGTTACAGATTCGAGCACCAACAAAAGGGTTTAATTCGCGAGGGATATTGCCCGCGGGAAGCATGACCTTTTTGAACTTATTACACAAAGTCGCAATGAATTTATATTTAGAACTGGAATTTATAAAATATATTTAAGGTTTAATTAAGCCTTTGAAATTCGGAATTATACAAAGCAGATTGAAAAAGCTATTAAAGATTCTTTTAGGTTTTCAAAGACCCAACGAAAAATAAATAGAAAAATACACTTGTAAGACATTTTTCTTATATAGAAATAAAGAAAATCTATAAAAAATATCCCGATTATTTTTATATGTTTAATATAGTCCAAGTTCATCCAACAAAGGCCAGCTCTTCTGTCTATAAAGTCAATTCTTTTGATTAAAAACAAAATCGTTAAATGTGACGATAGAAACTCCGACCGTAAGCCCCAAAGGTGTAATTATTTTAACCAATAGCCCTATGACTACAGTCGAAATGACACTATCTTTAAGCAGAAAACCCCTTCAGCTGGCAGAAGCGTTTCAATTTTAATCTGACCGATTGTCGCCGCTCTAGAACGCGAAAACCTGATAACGTCATGGTGTAAAAATACTCAGGTGATGCATGCTCACACATGTGTCCGTGTCGCGACGGAAAGTCTACCTGGTCGCCTGAGCACTATCGCCTCGGAACGTCGGAACAAGCCAACTCCGAACAGGCCGTCAATCCACCCAATGAACCCCCAACGTTGACGATGACGGCGAACACACGCCGTGGACAGAGCAAGTTCCTCCGTACTGGAGCTGATAAGAGCCCAGTTGCATAGTCACGAACCAGACCAGGCCAGGAAGTCTAAAAGCCGTAAACAGTCGCAAGAAAAGCAAAACAACTGAAAAGTGAAACCGTAGAACGGAAATGCCAAGAGCCGAGCACTCCGGAGCACATTCAGGTGTGTGGTATTACCAGGGGATATGATATAGTTACACAGAGGGAAATAGTTGGCATTGAAATGGGGATCTATGCGATCTTGTTTTTAGTAAAACTAATATGATAAATATCATAATAGTGCAGGAAAATATTAATTTGATCTTTTCTTGAATTTAAATGTAATATTTTTAGGTCTATTTTAGGAATTCTACATTTACCAAAATCAAACTGTCTATTTTATATTTTTTTTAAATATAATGGAAGTTCAAAATTATCTATTTTAATATTATTTTGATGTGAAAATATATAATACTGAATATATCAGCTCATAGTTCAAATTCAGTTTGATTTTCGTCACTTATCTGCGGCATTCGTTGTGTTCCTGTGTTGGTAGTTGACAGTTGGTATGACTAGGCCAAATGCTTTTCAATTGACCAGGCTCACATGGCCTTGTATCAATCAGGGTAATTTTAGGGATCTAATCAAAGAAATCCCAAAAAAGGTACGCAATCAAGCAGGTGGTGACAGTTTTACCTTAGAATTTCGAGTCATAAAAATTGAGTATTTATTTAAAATGTAACCAAGAAAATCACCTAAGAAATATTAGCCTTAAAAGGAAAATCTATTAAAATTTACAAATTATGCAGAGATTATAATTTAAAAAAAGTGGAATTAATAGGTAAATACTTGCTTTTAAGCATTACACTTATATAATATAGGTAAGGTTATGTTAAGATGGCTGCCAGACTTAGCAAGGTGCAACATTCCGTGCGGTTGAGCTTTAGTTTCTGAGACATCTTTTATTTGTTAATAAATAACCTGTAATTAAATATTTAATAAAGCTTGTAAACATTTCTAGGGGACATCTGACACATCTGAAACCAATATTTAAAGATAACAGTACAATTTCCTATAATGCGTCATCGCAAATATCATAATATTATGAAAAGAAAATCCAGACCTTTGGAAACTCCTTAAATGTGGTTTCTATATTTATGAAGAAAAATCACAAGTTTTCCCCAAACAGAAATGGATAAACCATATTGATTGCAAAAGAAAGCCTGATAGTCATTGAAATTCCCTTGGTAAAGACTCCTACAATTTTTATTAAATTTATTAGTGCACTGACAGGAATAATTTAATTGCATTTAAATGTGAAAATTTAAGGAATTATTCAATTGAAATCTTTTTCAAGTGGAAAACCCTTGGAAAAAGCTCGTTTTGAAGTAACTTTCAATGCTGCAACCTAACGTTTTCTGTCCTTGAACTTGTTGCTGTTTCTGGAGGCAGTTTGGCTGATCGCTCCGCTCCGCTTTGCTGTTGTTGTTGTTATTAATTATTACAAAAACAATTAACAACTTTAATTTGCCGTCGTTTAGGTTTTATTGTTGCTGCCATATCTGTTATTATTCCGTATGCTTAATTTTTTAATGAGCGTCGCTCGGACAGAAAATAAAACACAACGGTTCTACAACAAACTCATTAAGTTTTCTTAATCATTTACTTGGTTGCAACAGTTAACACGCCCCTTTCGCCTTTTTTAAATGCTCCCATTAGCATTAGTAATCAGCTGTTTTTTCGACTGAAGGTCGTCTCTTTTGATCGTCTATTTCGATTGTTTTATTGCAACTTGTTTTCCTATCAATGAAAGTGTGGAGCAGGGCTTGCACCACTTGTCCGTGAAACACATTTGCACCTGCGAAGCACTGGAAAGCAGGCATCGCACGTGCTTAAGACTTTGGTATAATTGCAGCGGAAATAGTTGTGATGTGATTAATACACTTTATATAAACGCCCACGGGTCTGGTGCTTTCCATTCATTCATAAGGGATCTCGAATTAAATTTTACTCGGGGCTATTTCGTTAGTACAACTTTTCTGGTTACTGGTTTCTGGTTCCGAGGGCTTATTCATTTGATACCGGGAATTATAGGCGTTATTCCGGGAAACCGATGACTTGACGGCGGCGAATCGATGACGTCGCTCTTACCCCGTCCATGACGTGATCGCGAAACTTTAATCAATGTAAACATTATTCAGGCGATCGTATCGCCGAGTAAATAATTAAGTACGAATGCAAGTTGTTTGGACTTAAATAAATTAAGCGTCAGCCAAGCACTTGAAGTGAAAAATACATATAATTATAATGTAATTGGAAACTTTGGAGATATGACAGATAAACATTTGAGATATGAACTGGAAAATGTCTGAGAAGACTTAATTCAAAGGCTTATAACGTATTTAGAATAAACAATATATTTACTGACTTTATTATTATATAATATTATTTATAATATAAAGCTGTAAGCTTCACCGATGCTATTATTAATCTAAGAATTATATATCTTATGGGAATACTTATTAGCAATACATTATTCATAATTCCATTTTAATTTTAACACAAAGCAAGCACTTACGTAAGCGGACATAAAAACAAAAACACAAATAGCCCCCTTCCGCTTCCGTTTTGGTGTTGCCAATTCCCGGGAATACACCCAAGGTAACTTATAAAATATGAGTTAGTTTTGGTAACCTAATCAGAGTTGTGCACCCGTGCAGTCGCCTGGCAAATTGCTGCAACATTAGCAACCGAACGCCACACAAAGGAGGCACACATCGGTGGCATTCAACCCTCGGCCTTGGTGACACTCCCATCTTCCGTCTGGTCCTGAAACACTCGGGAAGTGGCCGAGCTCGACGCCAGAAAAGGCTCAGGCACTCAGACACCGCTTATCGGACTCGTGCTGCGTTTGGTGACTCTGTCTCTGTCTCAGACTCATTCCGGTGTCATTCCGAAGTCCCAACTAATGGCGAGTCCCAAATCTACCTGGGACCTACCTGGACCTAATGGGCCTCGGAAGATGCGAATGCAAGTCCGAATGGTATGGGAATTAATGCGTATATATCGGTCGGAGGGCGGTGATGCGGCTAATAGATGCATTTAGCACGCGCCCAAATGCATCTCGCAGATGCAGATACTCGCGCACTCATTAACCGGCCAGGGACCATAAATGGTTGCACAGGGAGAAAATTATGGGAATGGGAAGAGGTAAATATAAATAAAATGTGTCACTTAGAAAGTGTTAAGAAAAATGTGATAGAAACCTGCATAATGCTAAAAAAAAATATACAAAATAAAGGTTATATTCTTAAAACAAATAAAACTAAAATAAAAAATTAAAAACAAAGCTGTGACTGTCTTAAAAAAATCAAATTATCAACAGTAACTCTAAAAAGTATCTGTTTAATTTCAGAAAATATAATTTTTATAACAGTTATAAATTATAACTTATAATATTTGTTCTCTTGAGAAACTTATCGTTATATAACCATTATAAAACCCTGAAATACTATATTTATTTCCTAACAAATAATCCCCCTATCCCTAGAACAACTCCCGCTTAATTTAATAATTAAAATAAACTTAAGTTTTACAGTAACTCTTAAAAGTATCTGTTTAATTTCAGAAAATATAATTTTTATAACAGTTATAAATTATAACTTATAATATTTGTTTACTCTTGAGAAACTTATCGTTATATAACCATTATAAAACCCTGAAATACTATATTTGTTTCCTAACAAATTATCCCCCTTTCCCTAGAAAAACTCCCGCTTAATTTAATTATTAAAATAAACTTAAGTTTTAAGTTTTAAGTGAAACCTACCTGAGCCTCAAGCCCAGTCTGTATGGGAATCTGAAAATGAATCTGAATCTGAAATTGCGGGAGGCCCACATTAGTTTCACTCTGCGAGTATCTATCTGTGTGTTGGTATCCACCGAGTATCCGTGTGTAAAAACCCCGATGAGTCATCCGAAAACGCAAAGTGGCGATGCGATGCGTGGCATACATAAATCCGAAACAACAACAAAAACAACAACAACAACAAATCCAACATGTGCCCGGGCAACTGGTCCGCCTTTTGAGTGGGCAGAGAAGAAGAGAGTGAGAGAGAGAGAGAGAGAGCGGGAGCGAACCAAAACAAAGTGGAAAATGTCAACAAACGAGCTGCGCGCCAAATTCTTCAACTGAGTGCAACCGCTTTTGAGTCGAGTGCCAATGCCTCTCTCGCTCACTTTGAGTGGTTCGAAAATCGCATGCGATAAAAGCCTGACATATGGTTTTGTCACTGTATGTGTGAGAGGGCGCTCTCTTTCTTGGTCCCCTTTTTGCACTGACATTCATTGTGTGCTTTGTCGTTGCCCCGAAATTCGTCAGGGCCGGGCTAGCATCGTGTTTGTGGAACGGAGCAGGGAAATAACGTTCACGCGGGATTTTCCATGCGGTTTTTGCGGTTTTCTTAATTTACTCAAGGATAATATTAGGTTTGTATTTTTGGCAGGTGTTAAAAATGTGTTAAAAATTACCTTTTTGTTCGGTAACGGAAGCGTGGAATATTTTAAATGAGAAAGTGTGTTAATTAAATACGCGTAATTGACGATTCAATGACTCAGGAGAAATGAAATTACATTCTGGGAGATTTGAAAAAATGCAAATGTATTACAAAATTTAAGCTCGTTTACATTTTTAAGTCTCTGTAAATATCCGATCTTTTAAAAATTAATATCAAAATTGTTTAATTGTTTAAAAACGTAGTTCTTTGTTAAGTGGTCTTTGAGTTTTAAAGGGGCTATCTTAAATCTTCAGTTTACTCTTGTAAAAATAGTTTTGTTTTTTAGATATTTTCTAAAAATTTACAAATAGCATTATATTGAACCAACAATAGATGCCTAAATTTACTGTTTACCGTTACTATAATTTTAATAAAAGAATATAGGAAAAGTTCAACAATAATTTGTTTTAGCATTCGTCAGATAAATAATGAATAGAGTTAAAAAATAAAATTATTTAAACTCTGTGTCTATCTTATAAAACACTTTGAATCTATAATTAATTTTTAGCCAAAGCTTAAAATTAAATAGAAATTCCAAATGAACTAGTTCGCACAATCCTAGCTCAAGCAACTGGTTCCGTTCATTTGGGGAATACTGCATCCCTGGCATCTACGCAACTTGTATTTCCAGGCGCTGCGCCTGTATGCGAGTATCTGTGTGAGCCGCTGCCGTATGCTGGTATGCTAGTATGTGCGTGTGTGTGTGAGGCAATGGCCAAGACGTCACCCGACGGCGGATAGCAAAGCGAAGCGGTCTGTGGCCGTCGCTGCTCAGTTATTCAGTTATTTTTCGCTTTTTGTTAAGGCAACGCGACTGCAGCAACGGCAGCGGAAAGCCACGCGGCTTTTGTGTCTCCCTCTCTCTCGCGTCTCTCGCCCGCAACGCTCTCTCTGTCACTCACTCTCTCTCCCCCTCTCGCTCTCGCTCGTTAATCGGTCCGCCCAGCCCAACGCCCCCTCCCGTTCGCACGCACTGGAGAGCCACGTTTGGCCAGAGCGAGAAAGGCGACAAAAAGTAACAAAAAAAACAAAACGTAACGTTTTTCCGCCCCCCAACTCTCCCGTAGTTATTGTTATTGTTGTTACAGTTAATTTTTAACACTTTCACAAGTGCAAACGAGAACATTCCCCAAAAACAAAAGCAAACACAAAAGAAACAACAAAAAAGGCGCACACTACGCCAAGGAAAATAACAGTTACACGCTGTCCATGTGTAATTTCGCGTTATCTACGTGTGCGAGTGTGCGTGTGTGTGAGTGAGAAGAAGAAAAAAGAAAAATTCAAAATTGAAAATAACATAATTACGAAATATTGAAACAAAGCCGTGCGAAGTTCAAATCGGAATCAAAGTTATAACATAAGGCGGTGCGTGCTTTCGGGGCGTGGTTCCGCTGCTACCCGCTAATCTGGATTCTCGAGAGTTCCACTGGAAACCCCTAACCCCAAACGAGGGGAGTGTGTAAATTGTTTATAACAGTAAAGCAGCCATGAAAGTCAAAGTCGAGCGCACAACCAGGAGAGGCGGCGCCCTAACAAAGGAGCCGGAAGATGATCCCCAACTGAAGCCCAGTCAGGGCGAGAAAGAGCCCGAGAAGCAGGATGGGGTAGAAGTCGAAGAAGAGGAGGAGGAGGAGGAGGAGGAACTAGATGAGGAGCAATTGGACTTTCTGACCGCCGATATCGATACCGCAACGATAATGACAACGACAGCGGCTAAAATAGCAGCGACAACACCAACAACCGCCGCCGTGCGCAATCTTATCGTGAGTGGCGAGAGATACCCTATTTGTATACCCTAGAAAAGTAACCCTACGGCATGGGGGGTAACTGGGATTGCTTGTACCTAAAAAAAGAATGGAAATAGTACCTAGGTTTGGTCACTTTATAAGTTGCACTATTAGAAGTTGGGAGTTGTAACCCTATGCCTAGTCCTTGGAATGACAGGGCTTTTAATTAAAGAGACTTCTAGCTCCAAGAAGAAAGTTCTTCCTGACAAAAATGTTTTTGAGATATTTTATCCTATTTAAAACCTTTCTTGGTACCAACATTCATAAGTGGACATACCCTATTGGTATAGGGAATCATAAGTCTTTCGCATTGGTGTTAGTGGGGTCGATAGGACCTAGAAGAACGTGTCCTGAAAATTGTCCTAAGTTTTAAAGGGAAATCCCAACCATGTTCCTTATTAATTATTTAATTATGTTTTTTTCATATTTTAACTAGAGAGGTAAAGGCAACTCTATAAGTTTTTTCAGAAAGTATGCAAGCCTTAGTCTTATTAGCCTTCGATTGAGGGTTGGTTACCCCTCAAAATCATTTCTGGGATTTTTTACTGGTGTTAACATATGTATTTATCCTAAAAACGACTGTTCCATTTGAATTTGTGATTTCGAAATTATGTAGGGTTGTCAAATATTAAAAATCTTTCAAAATTCGGATGCCATAGAAATAATTGGTATGGAAATCGTATGTTATCATCAGTTTATATGGTTATCGAGTGCGTGGATTAGATTGTATCTTATAGATACCATGGGAATTTAGGCTTTCAAGCTGTAAATCCCAGACAAACCATGAAATTCTTAGATTTCCCAAACATTATAGTAATTCTCGAGTATCCGATATATTTTATATATATAATGAGTATCCATAGACAGTGTTGCCAGGGTATTGCAAGCTTCGCAACCCCAGTCCCAGCTTTCATATATATATTTTTTATGATGGGATTAGAAGAGGAGAGATATGGAGATAGGCGAAAGAGATGTGCGGGCGGTACGAACTGGTACTGCATAGAACGCAATTATCCCCCCTAGCTCCTCCGCCTGATACGTACTTCCCCTAGCTTTCCGATCGCCGCTGCCGCCATATTCCGATATATTTCTCGCTAAAGGCAACAAAAAAGCTGATGGCGAAAAGCAGACTTTGCCTCAGTCGCAGAAATATATAGAAAAGAGCAGCAGCAGCAGCAGCGGCAGCGGCAACAACAAGCTGTACACTCTGGAAACTTGTTTAAAAAATTATATTGAACTTTTGTTGTTATGTATATTCCTCTGCTTCGTTTTTTTATTATGATTATTCGCCGAATTGTGTTGTGCGCATTTTGTTGTAGCTTTCCATTGTTATTGTTATTGTTGCCGTGTCTGTGGCTGCGGCTGCGGCTGCCTTTTGCTGCTGTCTCGTTTTGGGTTTTTATTTCGTATTTACTTTGTCGACATCTTTGGAATTTCAATTTACACTTTTGTTGTTGTTTTTGCTGTTTGCGCGCTGTCACTCTCCCTCTCCCCAACGCACACACTTGTATGCTTCACCGGAGAGAACAACACTGACACTTTTTCTTGCTCTCAGCTCACACAGATACTTGGCATTTATCGCATGCGAGAGAGTGCGCTGAGCGCAATTGAGTGACTTTTTTCCTACTGTGTGCATTCCTCTGTTGCACTCAAGGTTGCCGCCTTTGCATTTGTTTTTACACCTCTCTCTCTCTCAGTCCCTCTCTCTCTATTTCGGCATGTGCTTTTGAATTTTCGGTACTCTCCGCCTTTGTATCTTTGTATCTAGTAGCTGCATCTGTATCTTTTGCGGCGTAGGTGCGGCTATATTATTTCTTTTTTATTTCATTTATTTTCGCTCGATTTCGCAATTGCAACACGTGCAGCGCCGCAAACTTTATGCTGCCGCAGTGTGGCCAACGAGCCAATAAGACTGGCCGCTGAGGTCAAGGTTTCCAATCGGCCAGCCGGGGGGCTAGAATCCAATTGGAATCCAATCGAAAATGCTGCATTCTAAAAAGTAATTTTCCGATTGAGAAATCAAGCTTTTAAATTTAAGCCTTTTATTATCAGATTCGTGATAATATTGTCATACATAAATGCAAAATAATATTGCAATAAATAGTAATTATGCATAAATAATAAATAACAATAATAAGAATTTTTTAACGACAATAAAAGTAAGATTTTAAACTGCAAATTCCATCGGTAGTTATATATTTTTTTAATCATTTAAAAAAAGAAATTACTGAAAATTATAATTTTATTTTAAGTTGAGTAAATCTATTAATTTTAATGGCTACAATAATTAAAATAATTATATTTCCCTTTCTTAGCTTCGAAAATCAGAATATTAAAATTAGTTAAAAACATTGAAAGTTAAATCAAATATAATTGTAAAATGAAAACAATATTCGTAATAGCTATCGTGACTAGCACCATTTAATGCGAGTTTAATGAGAAACATTTTAGGCACAATTATCGTACACTGTACACCGTTCTCTCCTGCCTGAGAACTTTTTTTCATAAACAACTTTGTGTCTAAAAATAGTAGTTTTTCACTAGAAACTATAATTAATGTTGTTTTAATAGCTAGTTATTCCTAAATGTAATTAAAATGTGGAATATATAACTCTTAATCTTAAATTCCGTTAATATTTGGTGCCTGCTATTTTCGTATAAATAGTTTACATTTCTTTTCGCTGCGACATTCTATAAGTAGGATAATCCACACATATTCCTCCCCCTTTCAACAGCTCTGCCTTAATGTCGTCGCCTGTCTCGCCTGACATTCGAAATTATGCTGCAGTTAGAGAATTAAATCCAATGCCAAGGTCAAATGGCACTCAGATGCTTTACGGGGGGGTGAGAGACTGTTGATAGTCCCTCTTCAATCCGAAACCGAATAATCGTCCCCCCCCCGAAAGCCCCGACTGCCACTTAGAATGTCAGGCAACTCACGCGTTGCAATGTGTGGAGAATGCGCTCGGATGATGGGGTGGCTCCTTGGATATAGTAGGGGTTGTGAGGGGCTGAGGGGTTGCTATGCCCCGCCGTACATGGTGCTATGCACTTGAACAACTCAAATTGCCTTTTTTTTCGCTTTTTCGCATTGTGCTGCATAAAACATGCAGCGTGCTACATAAATATTCCATGCATTAAAAGCAAACGCATTAAAAGTCACGAGCAAATCGGCTAACGAGCAGCGAACTCTCCTCGGAGATAACCTTTTTAGAGACTTTTAAGTGTGCACAGCTGGAGTAAAAATAATAGGAGCTTCTGAATATGTTGGAAAATATTTTGGCTAATAAATTGAATTATATTATGGAATAAATATAGGAAGAAAAATTACTATTCATAATCACTAAATGCCGAAAGACCATACATTTGTATTGCAATATGCAGCTTTTTTTCTGCAGGCCACAAAAAATCGCTCTCTCTCCGCTTGCACAAAGTTGTTCTAACGTCGTTGGTATAATATCACCATAAGAAAAATTAAATACAATGTATTTAATAGTATTTTATAATTTATAAATATTTTTCATTATTAAACTTCCATTATATTTATTTATACATTTTCTTAAAGTTCCAAAATAGCTAAGAGTTCCATTACTTCACCCGCAACTGTATAGACAGCCACACGTTTTGTGTTTCTGAGTTTTTAGCGCTTTATAATCATGATCAGATATCCTACAGAAATTGCCAATTTAATGTGCGCATCGACTAAAAATAAATAAATATAAAATTGCTTTTGCCAATAACGAAGGCTCTGGCAGCTCGTTCACTTAGCCAACAAATAAATAAATAAATGCACAAAACAACAAACAATTAATTATTATTGTTCTTGTTCCCTTGACTTCTTCGCGTTTTATTTACTTTATTATTTACTCCCTACGTTTTTATCGCCGTATTTAACACTGGTCTGCGCGAAACTTTTACGACATTCTGTCCTCGCGCTCGCCCTCTTCTTTTTTGTATTTTTATATTTTATTATTTTATTATGCCTTTCGATTGTTCCTGGAAATTTTCATGGGATTTTGTAAATTCGAGCTCTGATATAGAGTCCAGCCGAACGACCGATAGAACAGATAACGACGCAGTTGCAACTGACATTGACGCACTTGTCGCCGGGCCACAAACGCTTTCATTGACTGGCTTTTCGGTCGTCTCTTTGAGGAAATCCACGTTTCCGTGGAATACGCTTAAGTGTAATACTTGTTATGGAAACCGATAAAGTCGAGTAAATATAGTACCTATAGCAAGGAAAATTTCCTTGGGTTCTGCGGAAAATGATTACACCTAGTTTATTATACTAATTTCCTAGGAATTTAGTTGTAAGATATCAATGGTACTTGTTGAATATGTGTCAGAATTTTGCAATTCACAATTATGTATGTAGGTTATTAGAGGTTTATAAAATGTTGGCGTTTTTTTTCCGATTTTTGTGGGATTTTCTTGGTTGAATCTGCAGTTTTTATCTCTGTTTTATGAGAATTTTATTGTGCTTTTTTATCTAGGTTTTTAATAGGCTCTTTCATGAGGAAATCTTTATATGGTTCTATAAAAAATTAGGTAATAAATTTATATTAGTTGTTTTCTCAATCATTATTCTTTGGTTTATTGGATTCATACAATCTTCAGGGATTTTTCTGAGTATTTAAACCATGCTGTGGGGATTTATTTAAAAATGGGGGATTTCTTTAAAAGATCAGCACTAACATATCTTCTCTTCATTTTTTGCCACAGCTTTTAGATATTTAAATTATCTAAACTTAAAGTGGTTTTTCTGCGGTTTATATATTTAAGACAAAATATGTCCGACATTTATTATTATTTAATTAGAGTAAACTAACTAATATATTTATTTTAGGAATAAAATTAGTAGCTGTACGAGGACGATTTCTTATTTTCTTATTTATTATTCACATTTTATAAATAGAAGAATAAAGAATAAATACGACAGATGAATCTGCAGTTTTTTAGACCCATTTACGTTTTTATCTACACCTTCCTATCTTTATTTACTTGTCTTAACTAGACTTTATTTGATCTAAAGTTCTCCCTCACTCTGTGAGATTTGCCTTTTCAATTAAGGGAAAGTCCCCGGAAAAAACAACATTTTTTTCGTCTGCACTTAAAAGTCCGCTTAGCTTGTGCATTTTGGCGCTACGCTAATGAAATTATCTCATGACGTCAATGGCTTAAACTTGCCTTAAGCAAAGGCCGCTATACAAAAAAATAGAAGCTATAGAGTGGCAAATCAGGTTTTCTGCTTGCTTCATTTGAGAGCCAAATTTGGTCACACGATTGCTTTGGCCGAATGACGTCACAACTAACGAAGAGAAAAGCGATCGCTTTTCAGCAGCGATGCTAATTTTCCTACTCCCCCTCGGGGAATTATGTCATCACCGTCAGTTGTGTATATATTTTCAAAGCCAACTAGCAGGGAAATATGTAAATATATATCAGAAAAGCGAAACAAACAAAAGGAAAATGTCAAAAGTTGCGTGCTTTCGCACTAGCTTTCGATTTCTGGGAATCAAATTGGAACGTCATGGGAGGGAGGTAAAAAATGAGGGAAAATAAAACATACTTATTGGGTGGAGGAGCGCTGTTTACAAGGGGGTTTTGGGGGCGGCGGCAGATAGTGTTCCGATAGTGTTATCTTTTGCATACACAGACACCGCACAGCCCAAAGCTACAGTCATGCCTTCGTTCAAAATGCCAGAGATTGAAATTACCTGATAAGCCGCCGGGTGACAGCGAATTAAACTTAAAAACCCAGCAACAAAATGTGCGCAATTACGTTATTGTTTATTTTGTTTTTTTGTTTTGAGAGTCTATAAATGTTGCTCAATTGCTAAGTTACGTTATTCGAAATTTTGTAGTCTTTTTAGGATTTTGTTATGTCTTAAATATATGTAAAAAAACTTTTAACTGTGATTTCACAGATAAAATATACGGAAATATAACTAGAGGTTCGAAATCATTTAAAAATGTGTCTAAAAGTATGCAATAAAAAGTTTCAGGCTAGCATAATAAATTTTAGCATAGTTTTAGACACATTTTAAAATGATTTCAAAAAATGTAAGTCAAAATATGGTAAAAAAAAGTATAAATATAAACTTAAACCTTATAATGTTCCCACTTTTAATCATTAAATAAATAACTATGTTAATTTCCACGCTTACCTTCCTCAAAGTAATCCCCTTTTCGTAATTCCCCGACCACACCACTGGCGCCTCATGTCGATTAATTTATTTCCCTGAGTTTGTTGAACTCTGGCGAGTAGATGGAATTATACCCAGAAATTCGTATTGAAATTGTGGGAGGTTGGGAGGGCGGAGGTGTCGTCGTCGCTGGCAGTGCTAACTGCCAGTTTGCAGACTACAAACCCCCTAATTGAGTTATACTTCGGCAATACAACTAATTCCAGGCCCTACTACTTATGGTATATGGCCATCGGAAATGGCACATGCCGCATAAAATGGTCTTGGGAAACGGGGTGTGGAAATGGCTTGGATTTCCCCGTGGAATTGGAGCACAGCTGGAGTGCGGCGAGTGCACTCGCCACTGAAAGATTTACACCTCGAGCAGGATCACTTCCCTTTCCCATGTATTCCTCGTATATATTCGCATTTCGTGACGCATCTTGCTGCGCGGAATTCCAAGAAAAGGCGCAGCATTCCAGCAAGGCAGGAGAGAATGGCAAAGGGAGCTGTGCTCCATCAGCTTCGATTCGCCACGGCGTTGAAAAGTGCGAGGCGAGAAAAGATAAAGCCAAAGGGAAATTATCGGGAACCGACCAACGGCACACACAGCACTCCCAAGATTGTCTCAACTCCTTGGAAATGCAACTGGGAGTCAAGGGGATTTTCGGTTTTGGGGCATGAACTTTTCGCCACAAAAACAAATCTATAAAAATTAAATTAAAGAAATATTTTTGTACTTCCCAAAGCAGTGGGTATTTTATTTAATTTCATATAAGATTTTAGTCATTTTAAAAACCTTTTTTACTGTTTTACTATTTAAAACCTAAACCATTTATGGACTTTAAATTGTATTATTTTCTTGTAACTGTAACCCACTTTCATAGATATTTCTAGAGACTTTTGTTTAAATACTTTCGAAAAAACGGCCTAAGAGGCTTGTCCCACCCGACTTTCTAGAAATTTGTGTGATAGTATCTTGAGCCGTAAGAGATACAGATCAGATTATTTACCTTAACTTAAAAAAACCTTACCAAGGCCATGGATTTTCTAGAAAATTCCCTGAAAGACTCTTAGTCTTCTTAAATTTGTTTTAAATATTTATCCTAGCCAAGCTCTTACTTTAAGCTTACTAAGAACAAGAAAAATATATATATTTTACAGTTTTGTTTTGTTTTTAACCATTTGAATATTAAACTCTCTGATAAGCTATATATTTCTTTGAAAACTAGGACTTAGAACCCCCTTTCTTTAATGGATATCCCCTTGTCGAGCTGTTTCCCCTTTTATCGAAGCCTTTTATGCTCTTGGGGGAATTTCGCAATGCTGCACTGGGGATTTCCAGCGTTTCCATCGCCGGATCGCCTGATTTCGCCTTTTGGCTTCCTCTCTTTGAAAAAGCTGAGTGCTTTAATAATATCTGAGAGCTCTTTTCGGTTTCACTCACTCGGATATCTGAACATTCCCTCTCTGAGTGCCATTTAATTGAGCGATTTCACGAGTCGAGAAACTCGTTTACTTATTTTTTTTTTTGTTGACTACGAGGTTTTGTTTGCGAGTGGGCGCCAAGTGTGGAGCCCTAGGCCGTGGCACGTCCCGCTGCCCCGCCTCCCCGCACCTCACCAACTGGGCCAAAATGGAAAAAGTGGAGAAAAAAAAAACGCACGAATTCTGGTTAAACGGCGGTGAGTCATCCCGGCGATGTGTGTGGAATCGGTTGTAGCTGGACCGTCCATTCATAATCGCGTTTGCTGAATGAACGAGCACCTATATAGGCACATACACAAATCAGCTTCTTTATAAACAAAAAATATATATAGCGGCGGTCGAGATAATAGCGAAAATACGTGTAGTTTACTCAGTGTTAGGTGGCTGTTAGCTCAAGGAATTGGGTTAAATACTAATAAATAAATAAATTACAACCAATAAAAATTTATACATTATTTGTATAATTTTCTATAAGAACTTTGGGTGCTAAAATATGGTTCGGATCTGGTAGGAAAGCTGGATTTCCTGGGCAATTAATTAGGGAATTAGTTGAAGTATTAGTTTCTTAAATAAAATAGTTATTGCCTGAGGAAGATGCCTGCTTCTTGTCTTTGAACAATATCTTTAGCGTTTTTTTTTTCAAATTAATTCTTTTCAACTTAGACTTTCACTTATTAGCCTTAAAGTCAATAACTAAAAAACACACTTTTCTAATTAAAATATAAACAAATGCCAAAAATCATTAAAAACCTAATATTCTGCCTTTTCCTGTGCAGTCCAAAGACCCTCTTTCTTTATAAACAAAGACACGTATGTATCTATATATTTTGTGGTGTTTTTATCGCTGCCTACTTGAAAGACAAGGAATAATATTTGCAAGCCACACCTGCCTGTGACTGTTCCTCACCTTGGATGAGACTTGGGCACCTCAACGCTGGCCAGGATCAGGGTGATGTCATCCGGCTTGCCGCCGCCAGGATACGGGATATTGTTCTCCCTCGCCTTGATGGCAAACGGCGACTGGAAGCTACCGCTCAGCGATAGCTCCCTTGCCTTCTCCACCACCTGACTGGCGCCCGCCTGTAGCTCCCTTTCAGAGTCGCCCCGTATGCCCTTGAGCATCTGGAGCAGCATGCTCTCGGGCATGTTGTCGAAGAGGCCATCAGTGGCCAGGAGTACTAGGTCGTGCGGCTGCAGGGAGAGGCGTGTGGACTCGGCCATCTCGGGGCGGTCACAGTAGTGACCGCCCACCTGTCCGCCGGGTGGCACCGTGAGCTGGAATGGCGTGTTGAAGGCGTGCGTCTGCTCCTGGGAGCGATGGAGGACCCTGCCGTTGCGCACTACAAGGAAACCGCTGTCGCCCAGGTTGGCCGTGTACAGGGTGCAGTCCCGACGATGCATCGCCACCAGGCAGGCAGTGCTGCTGCCCACCACCGGCTGTTCGCGTCGTCTCAGCTCCTGGTAGCCGGCGATGAGCAGCTCTCGCGGACTCCTTCCATCGAATCCCGGTCGCTGGACCTGTCCCGAACAGCAGGCCATCAGCTCTGTGGCAAAGCGTCCCGGGTCCACGCCCATTTCCCGCCAACCACCGACGCCGTCGGCTACTCCCAGCACCTCAGCCAGCGGCGTGGAGCTGACGAACCAACTGTCCTCGCCAAAGCGCCTACCCGAGCGCTCGTTGGGATGTCGTGGTCCCTTGGATCGTCCCTGCACCACCTTCACCAGGTAGGGATCACCACCTACAACAATCCCGGTATCCTCCGTGCCGGAGCTGGAGCTATTAGAGGTGATTGGTACCTTCATCTGCCTGGAGTAGGACGTCGCGAAGTGAGTGGAGTTCGCGGCGGCGAAGCTGTGCTGCTGCAGGCGAAGGTGTCGCACCAGGCGTGGCCAATAGTCGGTCCGGAAGCACACTGATGCCATCATCGTCATTGTCTTTGGTACATTGAAATTTTTAAGGAGCGTGTTTATAGGGAAATTTCCGGAAAATCGGAAAATAAATGGTGTTGTCAGTTGAAAATATTATAGAATCAAATATGGTTTTAAGGGAATTTACAAGGCCAGACAATGAAATTAAAGCTGGGAGCCTGAGAAAACAAAAAAAAAAAACACCCCCAAAGGGCAAGGTTTGGCTTTCATTCTGCTAAGCGAAAGGTTTTTCTTCTCAAAAACTCTGTCTCTCCTGTCATATTTTGTTATAATATTATTAAACTATTTTATAACCTAACTTATTAAAAGACTACATTTCTGCGAAACCCATTTTCCGATCAAGTTACTCACATTTTTGAAATACAGCATTATCAAGAACCCCACAACAAAGCACGTATAGCCAATAAGACCTGATCCACCGGCCATAAAAACGTCAACTTTCTTTGCAATCGAGGCTAATAAACTCTTTAATCAAAGTAGCAAGTAAGAACTTGATAATCACGGAGCGGTTATTTCTGTTTATACCATAAACACTTGGTAAACGCAAGGCCCATAACAGGCAAGGGTCTGGAAAGAGCTGGTAGCTGGTATTTGTCATAGATCTGATTCCTTTGTTAGCCACCACTGCCGTTCAATCTTATCTGGATGTGAGGGCCTACGACACACACTGGACTCGAACCTCAGAACCAGACCCCCATCATAATCATCATCATCATCACCGGAAGTTTTGATCACGCTACGGAACTGCAAGACTTATCGCGAAACCTTCTGCTCGACCACATTTCCTTATCGGGGCGGGCAAGGAAAACAATACGGACGGAGAGATAACTTTATTTTAAAGCACTGATGTAAACGCCTTCAGATACGCGGCGGCGGAACCTTATCAATCATATAGCCAGCGGCTTCGGCAGAATCGCTCATTATTCATTATTTGTTATTCGCAGCGGCGTCTGCCGAATTACGAGCACTTCCTGCGTGGAAAGTGCAGGGATAACGATTTCTTATTCCGATTCTAAAAAAAGAAAACTACGGACCCCAGAGTTCTTCCGAAAGCGCTGATATCTGGTGCCAGCTCCCGGTTCCAGACAGAGCCGCGAAACTGGTAACGTCGTCGTCACCTTATCATTCGTGGTGACGTCCAACATGAGTTTGTGAATTTTTCTGTGGAATTACTATAAAGATTCTGTCAAGAGGTTGAGAGTTATGAGTTTTGGGAGGTTTTTTCAAGGGGTTTTCAAGATATTAAATATGTGACGTATTAAAAAGGGGGTTTTTGGGATACTATCGGGACTATTCTTTTTTTATTAACTAAGATATAATACTTAACTATTTTTTAGATTTTATATTTATAGATGTTAGATTTTAAATGTAGATGCAATTCCTTGACTAGGTAAAAGGGGTTTTGCATGGGTAAAAAATATAAAAATGTGGCTGAAATTGTTCTTATTATGGCTTTAAAAATAGCTATGACTTAAATAATAACATTTTAACTCTTTAAAATGTTAGATTTTGCAACAAAATAAAATTTGACTGCACTTGTGCTTTGTATACATACTGAGCGTGGGCCGGCAGAGGCTTGGCAGAGAAATTTGCTAAATTGCAAGCCAAGTCTTTGGGATATACACAAAGATCAACGACCTAAGACTTTATTTATTACCTAATTCCAAGCAATCATGAGACTAAAAGCCTTAAATTACTTTAAAATATTTGAAAATTAAGATTTTGTTTAAAAAAGTAGCTAAAGTTTATGTTTATGTCTCAATAACACTAAGACTCCACATTATAATCCATCTAAGCTTGAATTTCGCATGCTCTTATCGATCTGGGTCAGGGAATATAACCCCTAGCCCCTTAATTTGATCTCTACTCGAATCCTAATTGACTGTGAATTTTTCCTTCTCGTTGCAGGTAAGTAGAGCACAAATGTCCAGTGTCACATGACCCACTTTCCGCTGCACTTTCCGCCCGTTTTTGGGGAGGTAATACACACACTCACACTCACACTCTGTATGTACAAAGCACACGTAAGTGAGGCCGCAAGGTCAGCGCGGCCTCTTATTATTTTTTAGAGCTATCCGCATACGATTACATGGCATCGATACAATCGGTATCGGCGGCGATTGGTGGATGGGGGCCCCATCAATATTTATTGAAAAGCTGGCGCGTATCATAGATAAAAAAAGCGGTGCCTAGAAATAACACCTGCGCCTGCCGGACTGCAGTTGGAAACCTGAGCCACCTGAGCCTTTGGCGCCGATATTGCGACCCATTTCGAAAAGCTATTCGGGCGATAAGAGCGCCACAAAGGTTCACCATTCATGGGCTTCATATATGGGCGGGACTTTACCGGGGTCTTTAAATTTAGTTGCTTATGTCATAACTAAATTGTCTCGACTCTGCCGATAAGATAAGCCAGGCCAGAATCGGTATGGGAATCGGAATCGGGGTAAACAAAAGGTTTTTACGCTTTTTACGTAGCCAAAGAAAAACCTAGCGGGGCACGTGAGGCCCCCAAAAAAATATGGAGAATATATCTCAATTCGCTGAGCATTCCTGCCTGGGTTTAACCCGCTTAATATTTATTTCTTGGGGTCTCACAGCTCTCGCTGCTGCTCAGGAAATGCCAGAGCCCCCTGCCTGCATATCTTTTGACTCACTCGATAGGGTACGAGTTCTCCGATTTTTTTTCGCTCTCTGAGCGGCGTAAAAAACACTCAATCCGAGTAAGGCGACCGGGTCTGTGGTATAAAAAGCGCGCCATTCGCGATGACGCATTTAGTCTAAACAAGTTGGCCGTGCCAATCGCTTCGGCAGCTCTAGAGTGAATTTCAGTTGCGCAAAAATCGCTTGAAAGCCAAAGGCGAACCAAGGAAAAATTACGCGAAAAGTCAGCAGAAAATATAATAAAATTGTGTGTGTGAAAAATTGCGACTCTCTCAGAATGTGCGGTGCCTGAAAATAATTTAAACAAAAGCAGAAAGCAAGTCGGCAATTCTAGGAAATATTGAAAACAGACAACACAAATAATTCGCACGATACAGATACTATAGCTACAGCGACAGCTACAAATACAGATTGAGATACAATTGTGTGTGTTTCGGTGTGTGGCGAATTTCGCCAGAATTCGCTTGACTCACTGTGCCGTTGCAAATCCAAAATATTTAAACAAATATAATAGCTAATTAAAAAGAAGTCAAAACGGAAGCCATACAGATATACGACAAGATGACGCTGGACAATTACAACATCTTCAACGATGAGTATCTGTTCAGCATGCCGCTGTCGCCGCTGCCCAAAGTGGTAAGAGTTTTTGATATAGGTTTTCTAAGAGGGTTTCCATTATCAGGTGTACGTTGTACTAGGTTTATACGAGTCCCCGCCCAAGTTTGGCATAGTTAAATGCGAGTGTTATCAGTGCGAGTGTTTGCCATGAAATTATTCGAATTCCTACACGGGGAAAAAGGCTAAAATATAGGAATTTTGTGATTTGGAGTTATATACCAAAGCTATGTATTTAAAAATAATAAAAACAAATTATTTGGTTACCAATTTAAACAAAAATTAACCTAGTTTTGGTGCTAGGAAAATTATACTTTTGAAAGTAATGAAAATAGTTTTTAAAACTCTTTATAAAATAAAAAAAAGTGATAGTAAATGTTAACAAAAATAAATAAATATAAATATTAATGAAACTTTGATGAGTTTACTTTATTTAACTTATAAAATTTTTACCAAGGCTTAATAATTACACTTTTAATGTGTATTGTTTTAATTAAAATTCTTAATAAAATAGCAGAAATAAGAGCAGAGTTTTGTTGTTCCCTTCTTTAATTTCACATTGAGCAAATTCTTATTTTTTTTTGCTTGTGCATAGTTATAAATTACGCTCCCTTTCGCCCCGATACATATAGTAATTCTATATATGGCAGGGTGTACATGGTACCAGCCTCGTAGCTTTCGCTTATCGGTGCCAATTGAATTCTTGGAAATTGGAGATCCCCCTTTATTTTTCAGATTCCTTCCATTGCGGCCCCCATATATATTTTTTGTGTTGAGGCAGATTGGCTTTGGCTATCGGCTTTGAATGTTGTTTGCTGTTTTGCAACTGTGTTTGCCTGCCAGCCCAACTGCTGATAACACCGATTTTTCCTATTCCCATTCCATGTATGGAATGGATTCGAATTCCCATTCCCCGCTCATTACCTAAAATGAATTGTTTTATTTTATTTGCGATAAGAGGGCACAATTTGTTGGCTGTGGCAAGTGTTTTCTTGTGGGGCCCGTCGAGGCAGATCCATCATTTGTTTCGTAATTATTGAAAATGATTATTTTGCCCGCTCCATATATATTCTTAGGCAGTACGTGACTGATTATTAAAATCGAGTCGCGCCGCACTTTCAATGGCATGAGAAAATCTCAGTCGTACTGAAGGTTTTAAGGTCTAAATATAATTTTTTTGGTGGGGAAAAACCTACAAAACTGGTAAGAAAGTGGTTACAAATTTTAGTTTAGCTCTAGGTTGAAATTGCTACCGAAATTGTATAAAATGTGGGTTAAGAAGTATCTTTAGATATTTATTTTTGGACATTTAAATTTATCATAAATAATTTTATTTGGAAATCGTTATCACAGTTTTTATTATTAGTTTTAAGGGAGTGAACGAATTTTTCTATAACACATTAAATAGTACATTTTACAGCAGACCTCATATTTAATTAATTTCATAATTAAAAATATTTTTTTGTAATACCCAAACTTCCCCTAATTCTGATTCTCTGATTAATTTTTGCGTGTAAGATTTCATTATATCAATGCGCCCTGCCTGCCGCAACTTTTAACTGTTTTTTGCATTTTTTATTGGCCAAAAACTCACCCTCATTTCGGCGGAGTCACGTTGCAATACCATGCCGCCCGTTTACAGTTAACATTTTCCGGCTTTAAGTCGGCTTCTTGCATTTTTATTTCGCATTATTTTATTTCTGATTTTTTGTCTGCGAGTGAATTTCGCCCATTGCATTTCACAGTCGAGTGATCCGGTCTGGGTCTACGTCTGGGTCTGGGTCTGGAAATGGTAGTGTTTCTGGGTCTGTTTCTCCATGGAATCGCCGGCGCCACTCGCTGATATCGGCACACGTGCGATTTTCGTGACAATTTATCAGGTTTTTGGCGTTGTGCGTTTACTGTTTTTTCGTATTTAGCTTAATTTCTTGCTCAAAAAATGCAGATAGAGAAAAGTATATTATTATTGGCACTCTAAATATTGAAATTTTACTTTAAATAAATTTTAAAATGTCATGAAAGAGTTTGTCTCTAAAAATATCTTGGTTTTCCTTAAAATTTTCCCTTGTGTACTTTATTTTTCACTTTCTTTCAAAAAAGGGGTTTTAATTTTTGGTCATTTTCTATTCGGAACGAAACCAAGCCGGGGTGTGTGTGTAGAAAGTGAACGAGGGTCCCCGGGTCCGGTGTGTGCTGTGACCCTTTGACTTGTGGACCTTGCGTGACACTTGATATTCGGCTTTATGGAGGGACAGATGTCTATAAACTGGTATGTTTTTTTTTTTATTTTTAATATCAAATTGGGGCGGTTCAAAGTGACATGCTGCAAGTCAAACACTTGCCACATGCGCGGCAGCGGCTTAAGCCTCAAATGGTTTCATTAAATGCTCTTTTACTTTATGTACGAGCAAAGCTATATAACAGGCAGCGCCCCCACATTATCCCAGACACCACGAACTTTCTTTTAATTAACTGAATACAAGTGAATAACTGAATATGGTATTGGTCTTGGGTCTTGTGGTACTTTTTCAGCGGATTTCGGGTCTTATTTGGGGAGGGAAAGGAGTACTGGTGGCTGCTGGTGGGTTTGAAATTTCTGGACGTGGGCGTTGGAGTCTTCGATTGGCAGCTTGACATGAAAGAAATCACTTGAAAGCATTTATTTTGGCGAATTTTGTGGGCAAACAATAACTTTCCTTTGTCTAGAGCTACCTACAACGCAGTAAGTCGCCTTTGTTGCCATAAAATATACTTAGGAACTACCCTGCACGGAAAGATGGTTAGATTTTAGACCTTAGAGGTTTGTCTTTATTATTTCTAAAAGCTTAATTAAAGTTCTAGAAAATAGTGTAGGAAACTTCCCTTTCTTTGTACTAAAACTGCCTTAAATTATATTTCTCTGAATAGAAGATATTTCTTTAATGTTTTTATATTTTCTGGCACTCAATACTTGCCTTTAGCCCCACAAAAATAATGTTAGAAACTCTCCTTTTGCTGTGTATATGTTTTATACTTTATTTATGGTTTTTTGGAAACTCCCCTTTTTCCCTCACTCTCTAGAACTGACCCAAAATATATAGAAACTTTTTATTTTCCTTACTATATATATTATTTGGAGAGCTCTGCTGATCATGGCATGATCACTGAGCGTGCAACTGGACTGAATTCAATTAAGATCAAATTATTATATATAATGCAGCAGCAGCAGCAGCAGCAGCGCTTAATTGCATTTCCAGTCAGTCAATTTAATTGAGTTTCCTCTTAATGAATCCAAAATGCAATTTTTGGGGCATTTCTTTACTCTTTACTCTTTGCTTTCCTGTCGAACCGAGCTGGGCTGCCAGCAAAGTTTGGCGCAGATAATTTGACAGGCGAAACGATTGAGCTGAGCCCTGTTATTGAGGTCCTTGCCTAAGGACTCGCCCGTGTCTGCCATCTGTAATTTTGTGTTGGCACAAGTCCCTGGCTTTTGATGGCTGCGGTCATGTCCTTCTTGGAATTGGCCAAACCTCCCGAAAATGAAAAGTGAAAACAACTTTTACTACTGTCTCCGGCGCTGGCATGTCACCCCCTCCTGCCAGTGTCTATTGCATTCGCAGTCCTTTTTGTTGTGTGTGTCCTTTCTGGCGGCGCCCGAGAGACGCGTCGTTTGTTTGCCATTTCCTCGAACTGCAAACTTTGCCATAAATTCCCTGGCTCGTCCTCCCCCGTTCAGGGATTTTCGGTTTTTTCTGTATTTTCTGCTGTTGCTGTCGCGACAAAATGCATTTAAATAAATTATTCGCAGACCAGTGTCGCGTCATTTTATTAGCTGCACGTTTGCGCTCACTTTAATTATGACTTGATGACTTGCTTGATGGTCGAAGTGCAGCAGTTATCAGCAGGGAAAGGGGTTGTTCGCTATCGATTAATGGCCAGCACTCACGGGCTGGTGAAAAATTCGTGAAACCCAACCCACAAGGAGGGAAATAAATTAGCGAGGTAAATTCATTAGGCGAGGAGGAGGCGAGGTCATTGCACCGCTTAAAAGGCAACGCCAGAACATAAATATTTTCACTCTTTCTTTTTTTTTCCCCCTTTTAAATATCTCATGCAAATTTGTTTTATTTTTTTGTATTTTTTTATATCGCTTGTGTGTTGTCCACGCCCTCGGAACAAAAGTCTGATTAATTTGACACTGAACCTAAAAGCCCCGACGACACCAAGGGGGAATCCTGAGGCCTCCGAATCCGAGACCGCCTCGAAATTTATTTCAGCCTGCAACTCGTCGTTTATTTGCACTTTTTGGCAAATTTTGAATTATGGCAACACACACACGGGCCGGCAGAAAATGTTAAACTTTAATTCAATTTCGTATGTGTGGGCGTTCCAAAAATGGTCAAACGTCAAGTGATTTTCACTGTATATACTATATATATTTATATGCTTTGCATAAATGTTGGTTATATAAGCGAAGCTTTGTTTTGCGTGCCTAAAAAAGGCCGGCAAAGCGGCGAGCGACGGCGAGCGACAGCAATGCCTCGATGTGGATGCGACTTTTGCCGGCCGTTGACTCTGGGCCACTCCAAAAATTCTTTAGACTTTCAGGGTTTTCGGGGGGAAAAATAAAATCCAAAAGGGCAAGAGGAAACAGAGGGGAAACTCGGCTTTATCAACCCAGTCAGCCAGCCAGCCAGCCAGCCGGCACTTAGCACAGTCAACACTCGCTTTTGCTTGGGCATTGCGGTCACGTTCTCCCTGCCAGCGACAAAAAAGAAATAAAATTAATATAAAGAAGAAAAAACAGCGAAAATATCACTACAAATATGATTTCTTTGCTGCCTTCTCCTTTGCGTTAATTGTTTTATTCGCAGAATTTGCATATACGAGTAAATGCAAATCATTCCAAGAGAGGGACTTGCGAAAAATCGTATCTGAAATTATGCTTATCGTCAAGGAAAGTGCCGATCGGTGGCCAACTGCAATTGCAAAATGTTTTCAAGTGCACGGGAAATAGAAATTAATATGTATTAAGATTTATTGTGAAATTATACTTGGTTATCGGTTAATTTCTATATTTTTATAATATTAGGTTTATTTGCAAGTAAGAAAAATGCATTTCAATTTGATTTGGAACTTTTCTAAGCAAGTATCTCCTTCTGGAAAATTCCTAAAATTAATACTAAACCATGGTTCGATTGTATAATTGTATGGCCGATCTTGAATGTAATATATCTGGTAAAAATACAGTCTGCATTTGATCCACGTCATTCTTTTCTCAGTGCATCTTTCGCCGCTCTTGAACTTGTCAACTTAACAATTCTCACTTTATTTTTTCTTCGCTGTGACATTGCAGCAGCAACTTTGAGCAAACAATGCTGTTGCTGCACTTAATTCAAGACTTCGGCTCTGCCAATTGAAAAATCAAAATTGTATTATATTTTTTTCTTTCTTATAATTATGCGCATTTCTAACTAAACAACGACCGACCTTCAGCATGCAATTTTAGTTGTTGTTTTTCCTTTTTTTTTTTTTCGTATTTAACAAGCTTGCCAACTAATTTATGCCGATTGCAGCAACAAAGGCAACTAAAGCGTATAAATAAAAGCAAAAACACAAATTAATTTTTATTCAAAGTTTACATTTCTGGCGGCTGTTAATCAACAGAAGAAGCGGCCTGTGTTAAGTCAGTTTCTGTTCCTAGTGTTGTCTTTCTCGGCCTCACCTAACAATTATTAGCCACCTTTGGTATAAACAATACAAATTGCTGTCGCCTGTTTTCGTTTTGTTGTTGCTTCTGGCTTTGGCATTTGCCTTTGATGATGCCAAGTCTTATTTTGTGTTTTCATTACGTCATTGTCAGGCTAAAATTGGCTTATAAATAGCCCAACACGTCAGCTGAAAGCAGAAGGCAAAGTCTCGCGGGCCCCGAGAATTATTTGTTTTATTTCTTCGTCGCCACTCAACTTGTTGCCGCGTTGCACCTATCGTTCCCTTCCCCCCCCTCCCTTAGTTTTCGTTTTCGAGTGAAATTTTGAACTAATTACCGCCAAGGTCAAAAGGCTGACATGCAAATCGGAACTTTAGCACGGATTTATAGGGAATTGATAAGGAAGTTCAGGGCATTAAGATTCTGAGAATTTTATGGGGTCTAGTTTATGACCTTTCCACAGGGAAAATTATAAGGACTAAGCATTTTCGTGAGTTTTCTATTTGTAAAAAAATGCCTGGACTATTATTAATTTATTTTTTACAAGAATAAAATTGTTAAACTTCATATAATCATTTCTATACTCAAATAGGGATGTCTTTAAAAGCCATAAAAAATATATATAAATCATATTCCATATATTTTTATATAGGGGGTCATTGATATTACTTTTGGCGTCTAAAACATAAGCTAGTAACACTACAGATATGAGGCATTCATTATCTCAAATTCCCCATGCATGGTACAACTTTTTCCCTTAGTGTATCTGAGTGTAATCAAATTTGCAGCAGACCCACGTATTAGTCAGCAATTTGCTAATTCCCGCTGACTACGTCAGTGTTTTTTTTTTCACTGTCGCTTGCCGCTCGCCGCTCGCTTCATTTCATTTGGATTCGTTTCGTTGGCGCAGCTCAATTGACCCCCAGATGTGAACTCTGGGAACCCGGGAACTTGCAGCTACGCGGGTTTTGATAAGGGAACCGATGGCGAGACCGATGCCGAGCCCCGCTCTGCCACCAATTTAGACAATTCAATTCAAAATCTCGCTGTAGTACACACAAAGAAAACTAGTTGAGCTAAGATCTAGTTGAAAAATCTTGGTTTTCATAAGAATTTGATCTTTAAAAATCAGCTAGATCTTGAACAAAATATGTAGTATTTTTATGACATTAATTTTTAATTTTTCATAGTGAATTTTATCTCACAAAATCCTTTCTTGGATCTTAATTAGTTTAGAATTTATATTTTTCGATACATCAAATTTATCTTGTTATTTTATTTTTTAAATTTACTTTTATATTTAATATATCAGCTATACCTTGATATTTTTCCTTTATTTTATTATATTTAACACGTCAGCTTTGTTATTATATTTCCCCTTATTTTCCCTGTGCAGTAGTTCGTGTTATTGTCACTTTATTATCACTTATTTTGCATACTATATACGATGTGCTCTTCTCAATTGACTGATTCATCGGCTAAATGCGGTTCATGTGCGCGGGGAGCAAGTTCAAAAGGCAAACATGAGGAAAGTGGGTTAAAACGAAAGTCAGTCTCAGTTCCAGTCCCAACAGTCCCTCAAGGTGCTCCCAAAAACACCAAAACTCACAGCGGCAGCGGCTGACTTGAAAGTAAACTCCAAAAAATAAATACATAAAAAGCGCTTACAAAGAATAAAATCGATTGTTTGCTGTCAATATGGGAATGGCCTTTGGAGATTGGGAAACAAGGCGCCGATAAGATCGTCAAATAAATAAGCAATAATATCCCACACAGAACAAAAAGTAACAAGATAAAGATCTTTACAAAGAAAATATATAAATAAATATAATAAGAATATGTTAAGAAAATTATTGAGACTTGGTAAGGGAAGAATATATATTATCTGCAACTAGTATTGAGCAATAAATTTAAGCTAGGTTTTTACAAGAGCGTTTCTTGAACCAAAAATTTTCAAATATATTTCCTAAAACCTTAAAGTTTTTCCCTGTGCAGATAACTCTTTTTGTAATTGCTGTAACCCACAACAAAAGGCCAACAATTAGCGTATTGGCCAACTTGCTGGCGACGGAAATAAACAAATAAATACTCGTCGCGACAGGGGGTCTGTGAGAAAGCAAAAGAAAAAAACACTAGAAAAAAGAGGAAACTCAGTTAATGTCCCTCACGCACACACCTGTTCGTTGGACATCTGTCAGATGTGACAGTTTTTTGCGCTATTAATATACGTATTTTTCGCCAGCGATTCGAAATGCGAAATGATTCTGCCGAAAAGCGCGGACATTGAGTTGTTATAGCCGTTAATTTATGGCCGAATAAAAGCGTTTCAATGGAAATGGAGGAGGAATCGGTAAATCGGCAAATCGGAAATAACCTACACGCGAGCAGAGATGTGTGTCTCTCTCTCTCTGCAAAGCTATATAGTTATGGCGTTAGCGTTACGGAGCGTGGGCTAGTAGATGGTCGTGTGGGCAGAGCGCTCAATTAAGAGCGGGCCGCATTTAAAATAATTTGATTTTCCCAGTGGCTGTTCTTCTAATTTGAGCAAACAACTCGCGCACGCCCAAAGACAGAGCGAGCGAGCTTCTCTCTATATGTTCTCTCTGGCTACTGGCAGATAAATAATGCGATACGATACACATATATCCCGGCGATCTCTCCATCTCGAGATCGTTGCCAATTTCGCTACAGCCACAGCCACAGCCTCAGTCGCAAACGAACAACGAACCATCGAAGTTTAGAAAATATCTAACAATTAAAAGCGATCGCGCGCGCGCATTTCCTCAAAAAATCCGCGAATCGCAAATCGAAAACCGAAAAAAAACAACAACAAAACGAAAATAAATTTGGAAATTGCAATTGTCGTCTGGTTTTTCGAGCGCGCGTGCATTGCCAAAAACGAAACATATATTATATATCTGAAACGAGCAAGGAGAAGAAAATAAATACAATTCTTCTCTCGGAGCGAATAAAAAAATATAAAACAACGCAAAAAAAACGACGCACATTTTTTCTTCAGTTCTTCAGTTCAGTTGCATGCCGCAGCGGATTCAAAATATATATATACTTTATACATATATAATTATATATAGCTAACAAGTATTTGGGCACAAAAGCGAGAGCGCCAAGGGAGGAATAATACTTTGAGAGGCGTTGCCCGAGGCCAAGGAAAATCAAATATATATAATATATACATATTATACCCCCGAAAAAGAGAGGGCATAATTAATGCAGCTAAAAAACTAGCGCAAGGCTCAAGCCCACTCACTCGCCAAATCTCTGTATAATTATATAATCGCAATTTTCGAATACAATCTGACTCAAAGAGAGAGCAGTGAACCGATCCGAACACGTGTCATTAGATTTGAAGCCCTGCCAGGCACACGATATATTTATTGCGTTGATTATGAGCGCTTTCGCCGAGCGGAATATACATTTCGATCCTTTGCGAAATCAGCGAGCGCTTATCGTGAAGCGCCTGAGACCGCCGGAGAACAAAAGCTATAGCTTGAGTATCTGAACAACTTGAGAAACTGAACAACCGAACAACGAAATATATAAACGTCACAAAAAACGAACTCTGCTCGCAGCTACACCAATCGAAACTCATTTATTTATTATTCAAATAAAAGCCCTTGCAGAAAAATACGAACTATTTATAATATTTATTTAAAAAACACCAAACAACGAACGAATTTTTCTACAACAACAACAACTGCGACAACAACAATTACAAGAAGCATAAAGACAAACAAAGGATCATCAACATTTGTTTAGGGAATTTTCGAAACTCTCTGCTTACTATTTTTGTAAATACTTTAAACTATAACTTAGTTTTTGTTGATATTGCCTAGCTCATAAATATATATTTATCATTGTTGTCCAATTTGTTGTGTTAATTTTTATATAACGAATACTAGTCAGCCGCCCAACTGTGCGTATACGCAACGCCACTGCGTATACTTAATATTTAAGTGTAGGAGGAAAAGTAGGTTATTATTAAAGCTAAAGGAGTAGAAGCCAAATAAATCGAACAAATGATGAAAAATCTCAATGGTAGAACGCATAATGCGTGCTACCATCCATATTACCACCAAACGCTGCACTTGGCACAGCTGCAACAGCAGCAGCAGCAACAATTGCAGCAGCAGCAGAATCAACATCAGCATGTGCAGCTGCAACAACAGCAGCCGGAGCAGCAGCAACTGTTACGTCAGCAACGGGCGCAGCCCACGCAGCAGCAGCAACAGCAGCAGCAGCAGCAACATTTACAGCAACAACTCAGGCAATCGTTTGCCAGCAACAACGGCAATAATGCCGCCAACAACTGTTTTCCACAACGCAGCGGCAACAGCAACACTTATGGCAATATTGCCAGTAGCGCCTACGCCAGCAGCAGCAACAACAATAGCAACAATGCTGCTGCAATGGCCGCCATGTGCCAAATGCAGAACTTTTTTAGCCAACAGCAACAGGAGTACAACAGCAACAATAGCAACAATAACAGTAGCAACAATAATAATTGCTTGCCCATTAATTATTATCAGCAACAGCAACAGCAGCAGCAGCAACAGCAAATGACAGCTGCTGTAACAACAGCAGCACCATGCAACATGCCACAGGCCTCAGCAACTACAGTAGCAACATCAACGAACAACAGCAACAACAACGATAATTTTGCAATGGACGCGAGTGAAATTGCCAGTTTTCTCGCCAGCGAGCTTTTCCTGCAGCAGGTATAAAATAATAACAATAAAGGCAGGCATATCGGTCATGAAATCGCTATCGAAATTCGGGAAATTGGGCGCGAAAACAATTGGCAAAAGAGCGCGTACCTACAACTAATAATAAAACGTGGTGTGTGCGTACTTATTCATCGACCAAAATAGCCCCGAAATATAAACAAAGTGATGGATTGGGTCTCATTCTGCTTCTTCGATTTGTTGTTGCCAAAAAACAAAAAGAAACACGCTCCCTAATTCTCAGAAAAATATATTTGAGGTCTTAACAGTCTTGGGAATTGTATTGGCTTTGATTTTTGATTTAATTTTAATTATTTTAGGTACTGTTTAGGGGATACTTTAAAGGTTTATTTTTAAATGCTATCTAGAGTGCTTAAACTAGAAACTTTTTAGAGAGGAAGCAAGGGTAAAGCTCATAAAAAATGTATAACTAAGGTATCAAGGGATCAAAGAAACAAGAAACTTATATAAGTCAAGTTTCTTGTTTCTTTGATCCCTTGATACCTTAGTTATACATTTTTTATAACATTTTTTTATACATTAAATAAGGCATTATATACATTAAATAAATTAAACAAATAATAAAAAATATATTTAATCCTAAAACAATATTTACTAACTTTCCTTTTCGATCATTTAATTACAGCTCGGCACCTTCGATGGCATTCAGAGCGCTCCAACGCTGACAACGCCCACGTTGACGCCCACAACGATGCGCAGCATCGAGGAGAGCTTCTACGAGATGACCAACGATCCGGTGACCGCTCCCTACCAGGCGGGCTTCAAGCCGCCGCCTCTAGCTCCGCTGGTCAACAATGTGAGCGGCAATGGAAGCGGTAACGGAAACGGAGTCTCCGGAATTCCGACCACCACAGCCACGGCCACCGTGGTGAGCGTGGTTAATCCGCTGATCAGCCAGCAGGCCTTCGATGTGAGCAGCGTGGTGCAGGGAACCGATTCCGGGGACTCCAACAGCTCCTGGGGCGATGGGCACAACAACGACGATCAGGACACTGACGAAACTTGTAAGTACTTTGATCTCAAGCCCATATAAGTGACCATTACTAACCGACGTTATCTCTTTGGGATTCCAGCAAGTGCCCACACGGACAGCACCTCGTACCAGAACGGTCACATGCTGACCGGCAGCGGTGCCAACGGCGGCGTCAACAATTTCAGCAACGTCCTGGCGGCGGTGAACTCCGGTCGCGGATCCTCGGGTTCCAACACGAATACCTCGAACAGTGCCACACCGGCACGTCGTGGAGGCGGACGGAGACCGAACAGGTCCGCCAACATGACGCCGGAGGAGGAGGAGAAGCGCCGCATTCGCCGGGAGAGGAACAAGCAGGCGGCGGCCCGTTGCCGCAAGCGACGCGTCGATCAGACCAACGAGCTCACCGAGGAGGTGGAGCAGCTGGAGAAGAAGGGTGACCAGCTGCGCAAGGAGATGGAGTCGCTGACGGAGGTGAAGAAGCAGCTGGCCTACTTCCTGCAGGCCCATCGCCCCACCTGCAGCAAGGTGCGCGCCGACCTGCTCAGCGTGAACACCTGCAACGGGCTGATTGCGCCCGTGGGACTCCTCAGTGCCGGCAGCTGTGGCAGCGGATCGAGCAGCCACCACAACAACAACAGCAACGACAGCAGCAACGGCACGATCACCGGCATGGACGCCACCCTGAACTCCACCGGACGGAGCAACTCGCCGCTGGACCTCAAGCCGCCGCCGCTGGCCAACGACCTGCTGCTGCAAATCAAGGACGAGCCCCTGGACGGCGGCCTGGACTCGAGTTCGAGTCTGGACCAGGACGGACCGCCGCCCAGCAAGCGCTTCGCCCCCTTGCCGCCCATGTCCACGATGCCGCACATGTCCACGCTGATGACGCCGACGGGCGCCTCCTCGGGCTCCCTGCAGACGCCGATGTCGGGCACGGCGCCAAGCGGCTTCGGCAGTGCCTTCCCCGTGGTCACCACCACCACCAATGGCAGCATGAACAGTCCCACACTGAACGCCCTCAACAAGGTGCCCAAGGAGCGGCCCAACACGTTGGCCGTGCAGCGACCCTTCGGCAACCCCATGCACCTGACGATGCCCAACAAGGCCGGCGGTCGCACCGAGATCCAGGGCGTGCCCATTCAAACGCCCTCCACCGGCGTCTTCAACTTTGACTCGCTGATGGACGGCGGCACCGGACTGACACCCGTCTCCGGGCCGCTGGTGCCCAACAGCTCCTCGCAAAACAAGCACCCGCTGGAGCTGCCCACGCCCACCGCCGAGCCTTCTAAGCTGGTCAGCTTATAACCGGAGAGGTTACCAAGTCGAGTCAGGATTAAGTTAAGTTTTATATAACTTGCTAGGAGCCGGTTTCTCAGAGTTCGGTTAAGGCTTAACTGTCGGTTAACGTGTTGCTTGTAATATTAACCGTGGCATATAAACCGTGGTAAAACCCTGGTTAAGCCTTGGTTAAACCCTGGTTAAGTCGTGAATAAGCCGTGGTTAAACTGTCTATGTTAACTCCCAGCTTATCTGCCCGATAAACCTTAACTGGACATTGGGAAACCCGGTAACCGAAACAAAAAACAAACCAACAAAACATTTTGCTAGTTGTAGGAGATGTTTTCATTTTTGTAATTCGTAATCTGTAATTTGTAATCGTAAACGTTTTCGTTAACTTTAATGTTTTTTGTATTATTATCTTTATTATGGTTAATTTATGATTTTGCTATGTCTTTTTACATACGCCGAGCCGAGCTACATATGTTATGTACTTGTATTTTGTGCAATTTTCAAACCTTTTCATTAGAGAGCGTGTCAAATATTTTTTCCAAAAAAATATTGATGCGCCAGAGACCGACGATGCATGATTAATGCCTGTGGCACTCCAGGGAGTGCCAGAGAGAATGATAAGGATTCTAGGGAGTGTAGATTTGAAGGATGATGCGTTGTGATATTTATTATAAAACGAATACAAAAGATAACAGATAAACGAAAGTAGAAAAAGCTAAACAGGAGAAGTAAGAAAGCGAGAAGGAGCGTAATGAAAGGAAATAAGCCGGTTTTAAAATTGTACATTTAAACAAAATATGTATGTATATGCAAATACAAACTAAATACAATGCCTTGAGAGAGAATTAAGAAATGCAAACACTTTATATATATATATTAAAATGTATATGTTTAAACCTAAACATTAATCGCGTTGAAGCAGAGTTTTATATTGAAAGCAAAAGCAAAAGCAAATGTGAATCGAGATAAATATACTTATTGTACTCTGTAAGCTGCAGTAGAAAACCCAAATATATTTTTACTAAACGCAACGAATGCGCTATTTTCAAATACCATTTATAAGAAATGACAAAACGCAAAGCAATTATTTAATATGTAATTATATGTATTATGCAAAAACAGTGAAAATCGATCATAAAGCAACTCTAGCCATTTTCCACAGTAAATTCTCAATATTTTTCCAAAAACCAAAACCGACAGATACTAAATGCACTTAAAGGGGCAGAGAAAAAACACCAAAATTGACATAAATGAAATGAAATAAAATAAAATCAAATAAAAATACCGAAAAACCTAAAAACAAAAAGTTTTGAATTATTTTTGTACGGAGAAAAAAGCAAAAACACAGTCAGCGTGAATTGTATGACTTGCAAATGGTCTGGCTTATCGTCAGGTAAGCTGAGCAGGTAAATAAGGGTGGACCGAAGGCTGAAATTCTAAGTCATCTCTGAAGAAAGTAATAATGGTTTTAGTGTTCAAAACTATGGTAGAAAATGTTTAATCTTCAGTGAGATAAATATATATTTCTTGAAGTATCCCTACACACTTTGAAAGTCTTTTTCTAAAGGCATTTTTCTTTGTTTATTGATTTGCGTTTTACCCAAAAAATATGATAGAGAATATATAATCATCTGTGGGATAAATATATATTTCTTCAAGTATCCCTACACACTTTGGAATTCTTTTTCTGAAGGCATTTTGCTTTATTTAATTTTTAAATATTTAAAATAATTTCCCAAATATCCTTAAACTTCTTAGGAACCCTTTGTAATTTAGAAAATAATTTAAATAAGAAGAAAAACCTCATATAATCCATTTATGGAGTTAAGTTTCTCCCCAAATAATAAGAAATGAATACAAAATTCCAGGCTCAGCCATCAGGAATATCCCAAACCTATCTCCAGATGTTAAGGACCAGCCTAAAGGCTAGCAGGTAAACATGGCAGTATTCTTCCGTTCCGGCACAGATAATGGTTACATATATATGTGTATACGGAATGCATATATTCATTTTCGGGTTTGCCTTACTTTGCATTATTTGGAATCTGTCCTCAGCTCGGCGGCTCTTTGTTTCAGTTACTCGAGAACTGGCGATATGAGCGGCAGTCAGCTACTACGCGCCCTGGGACGAAGCCTGGGTCTGGGCCGGAGCCACCTCAAGGTCGATAGCCGGCACGTGGTGCTCATCACGGGCTGTGACTCGGGATTGGGGTAAGGTTTAAGAACCCCTCCACAGCTCCAGAGACTAACCATTAGAACTAGGCACTCCCTGGCCGTCTATTGCCACAATTCGCTTCAGATGACAGTGGTCTCCTGCTGTCACAACCTCAAATCAGATGGAGCCAAGTTGCTGCAGGCCCTGAATCCCTCCAAGGATGGCCGGAGTAGGATGTACACGCTGGAATTGGATCTGCTGGAGCCGGACTCCATCAGGCTGGTTCACCGCCAGCTCAGGGATATACTGTCCCAGGATCCCAGCTACCAGCTGAACGCCTTGGTCAACAATGCGGGCGTGATGTGCTTCGGGGAGTTCGAGTGGCAGTTGCCGGAGCAGATCGAGACGCAGATCAACTGCAACCTGCTGGGCACCATGAGGCTGACCCGCGAGCTGTTGCCGCTGCTCCGCCAGCAGCGGGGGCGGATCATCAACGTGACCAGCCACTGTGGCCTGCAGGCGCTGCCCGCATTGGGACCCTACGCCGCCTCCAAGGCCGCCCTGCGCTTCTGGACGGACTCGCTGCGCGTGGAGCTGCAGCAATACGGCATGGAGGTGGTCAACTTCATACCGGGCTCCTTCGTGCTGGACAGCAACATAGCTGCCAGGCAGCAGCAGCATGCCCAGAAGATGTGCGAGGCCTTCAGCCAGGAGCAGCATGCCCTCTACGACACGTATTTTGAGGCTTTCAATGGCTACCTCAAGGTCCTGACTGGGTTTAAGCCTCCCAATAGGCTGAGAAACGAGTCGCTGCTGGACAAGTTCCGAGATGCCTTGACCAGCTCACAGCCCCTGGCGCTGTACATCGAGGAGCCTTGGAGATATCGCCTCTACCGCTGGCTCTTCGCCCTCTGTCCCACCCCCTTGGTGGACTGGCTGGTCGTGCGCTTCTGCGCCATGCCCACCTACGAGTCCACAAAACAGGCGGCCGAGGAACTGGGTTAATTCTTACATTTAGACACTTAAACATTTACAAATACAACTACAACTACATTTACATTACAATTGTAGCACATTGGAATACTTGGCTAGGGCTGTGGCTGTGGCAAATAAATCGAGCTGGAAAGCGGCCAAGAAAACGATCACAGAACGCAACTGGTATGGTGGTGGCTAGTAGCCGGTGCTGCGGCAGCGCTCGAATACCGCATCGTTGAGCAGCTGGAACCACTCGCTGGCATAGGTCGAGTCCTCCGCCGCCCGGAACAGCAGCTTCTTCTCCGCCGCCGGCAGCGAGGAGCACAAATAGTAGCTAATGGCCGTCTCCGTCAGCTCGGCATGGTAGTTCTTCAGCGCCCACTCGAGCAGGCGCAGGCAGTTGTGCGAGTCCAGGAACTGGATGAGACGCTGCTGCAGCACGGCCTCCATCTCGGGTATGATGTACACCCGCGACATCTCGTAGGCCTGCAGCAGGGCGGGGTAGTTGGGCTCGGTCGGGTGCCGCTCCTGGCAGCCTATCAAATGCAGAAAGTAGCGCAGGCCATTCACCGTGTAGTCCTGCAGCTGGATCTCGCCGGCGTGACCCTCGCGGAAGCTGCTGTTCAGCATCTTGTTGAACACCTCGCTGGTGTCGCAGAGCAGCTGCTTGTTGAAGCCAATGGTAAGCATAGCGTCGCCTTCGCCTTCGTCGCTAACCAGGAATTTCATGTCGCAGCTTTCGTGCAGCTGTGTGGATTCACTTAGCTGCTTGGTGCAAATCTCAGCCGTGCTCTCCGCGGGCTCAGCTTCCGGCAGGACTATGCCCAGGGTATAGCGCGCCATTGAAGTCACGGCATCGGCTGACTCGTCCGCGTACTGATCCTCGCTCTTGGTGCGCAGCAGCAGGTCGAAGAGCAGCGTCAAGGCATTGCCGTCATACAGGAATTGGTAGAGCAAGCGATGGCTCTTGATGATGTAGGCCACCGAGATGGCTGCCCGCTGCTGGGCCTTTACATCGTCGCAGCGCAGGAGGCGCACCAGCTCCTCCTTGCCATAGTTTGACTCGCCCACATTTGTGAGGGTCTCCAGGAAGGCAAAGCCATCCTTGCGCATCTAACAAGGGATTAGGAATGAGAATATTAAATGTTTAAAGCTGGTTAAGATGAATTACTTACCTCCTCCACCTTGGTTAGCTGGTACAGCTGATGGACCACGCCATGCTTGATAATCTGCGCAAAGAACTGGCTCTCCCTGGAAAAATCAAAAGCCACAATTAAAATCAATTAAAACCTCGAAATCCCAACTTGAGCTCACAGTAGAATATTGGTCAGGGCATTGGCAAAGTTATTGTTGGCCCCAAACAAGTTGATGGCTCTTATGAGCGTGTCCAGCGTCTCCGGCTTGCCCAGCTCCACGCGCTTGTTCACCATCAGCGTTATCCTATAGATCAGATTCTCAATAATGTCGATGGTGTCGCCCGCCTGGTTGCGGAACTGGGCTAGTTTTGGCGGCACATCCGAGCTGAGCTCCTCGAGATCCTCCTTGTCCGACAGCGTGTCATCGATGGGTTCGCTACCCTCATCGATTAGCTTTAAAATATCCAAAACGTTCGAAGCCTGGGCCCTGTTGGTGGCTATGCGTCTGTCCCTCGTGTCCCCATCATCCTCATCCTCGTCGTCGTCACTGCAAGCCGGTGAATAGTTGTCATCGTCGTCGTTGGTCAGCAGATCCTTGCACACCGGCGACATGCTGCGCGAGCTACAGGGACTGGTGGTGCGATAGGACCTCGGAGAGCTGCTCGGAGAGTCAAAGTCCGAGTTGTCGTGGGTTTTTGAGAACTATAGGGGGAGGAATATATCAATTATTTTCTTAGTTTGGTTTGTAAGAATGTTCATTACCTTGCTCAGCGTCTCTGGCGTTGTTGGATCTGTCAATTTACGTTTCTTTCCACCTTGAAGTCGCTCCTCTCGACGACGTTTGTGATGCTCATCGTCGCTGGTCAGATAGTCATTCAGCTCCCTAACCAGCATGGGCACCAGGCCCTCACAGAGCAACAGATCCATGCTCAAATTGTCGTATTGAAAGTTGTTGAGGATGTGAAAAAGCTGTAATTAATTCATTTAATTAAGAACATTAAATTCCATGTTAAATACTCACCGATGACCGCTCGCTCTGGGAGTTCGAGTCCCGAATCATGGCCACCAGCTTGCGCAGAGCTCCGCAGCGTCGGATCTTGGAGCGACTGCAGGCGTCCGTGGACAGTGTGGATATGATGTTGATGCAGTGCCGGCTCTCGCTCTCATTCAATGGCTTAACCATATTGACCGCCATCAGCATCTCGCAAGCAGCCACAATGGCATCCGCGGTGCTCAGCATGTAGAAGGCGCACGGATCCTTGCAAAAGTTTGACAAGATCTTCAGGGCTGGAGCTCGCTGTTCGCCGTCCTCCTTCACAAAGCACACAATCGAGGCCAGCGAGGTGTTCCGGGAAATGGACTAACAAGGAAAAGCATATTTTAAACCATTTACAAAAGTTTGGAAGCCCAAACCAACCTCCCAGGCTTTCATTCCAATCTGCTGAGCTGAAATCAGGACGAGACATTTTAAAATCTCCAGGGCCAGCTCCACAGCTTCCTCATTCTGCTTGGGCAAGGCGTAGTCACAGTTCCGCGTGAAGTTTTTCAGCATCTGGTAGTCGAAGATGTCACTCCGGACACCCTCCAGATTACGGGCCACCTCTTCGAAGTACTTCTCGCGGTGCTGGTTCCTTTTTAAACCAATTAGCGTGGACACCTCTATGTCCGGCAGCGGCTCCTTGGGCGCCTCGTTGTTCTTCATCACGGCCACGAATATCTTCATCAGCTGGAGGAAGCCGTTGGACACGAGAAAGTGCTTGAGGAACTGGCTGCTGGCCAGGAGGAAGCGGCACACGCGGAAGGCCATAATGCGGGTCTGCACGGCGCTGGTGGACTCGATGATGTGACAGATGGCCGGAGCAATGGCTGCGTAGTGAACATTCAGATACTGGGCCGCCTTCTTGCTCTTGGCCAGATTCCCGAGCATCCGGCAGGCGCGGCATTGAATCACTGGATTGGGTATGGTCTTCAGGATGGTCACCAGCGGGGAGATCACCTTGCAGTCAACAGCCTGTAAGTAGGAGAAAATATATTAATTACTATTAAAAAATGCCAAGTTCGTTGAATGCATTTAAAAACAAAAGCTAAATCTTCGAATTTGAAATCTATTTAAAAGGATCCAAAAAGTATGCAATGAAATGTTTCTAGATTCACTGTTGTTCCTAGGAACAATTGTTGCATACTTTTAGACACGTTTAACGTTTGATTTCAAAATTCAATGCAAATCAAAGGAATTTTGTAGAAGTGTTAAAATTTATTTGTTTAAATGTTAGTTAAATGTTAGATTATTCCCAATGCCAAACACAATTTTCTTAATTCTTGAAAGCTCTGTATAGTAATCTTTCCATGTTACCCACCTCAACGCATGCCTGCTCGTCCGTACAGCAGTTGCCCAATATGCTGAGTACCACTTCCATTATCTTCTCGTTCAGCTTGGTTATCAGTCGAACCTGGAAAAAGCATTAGTTTATTTCAATTATCATTTATTTCAAATATCATCGCAAATTGCGATCTCCAATTGTGCAGTTTGGCAGTCGCTCTAAAACTTCGTCCATTGCTCTCCAGTGACTCGAAAACTACCATGATGGGAACGCCACCCGCAGTACGGAATAATACGATGCCATTTTTGTCCTTAACCAGGTCCGTGCGCAGCTTAACCAGGCATTTGTATATAACCGTTCGATCCGTGGAGGTCCTGAGCACTTCCAGCATGCCCTCAACTTGTTCGGGCGACCACAGCATTGATGAATTTATCTTTTCTTTTCGTTCGGAATTAAAACAATACAGGCAGCATTGACAGCATTTTCGGTGACTTTCGGTGGTATTTTCCGCAGCTATGGTCACACCGCTAAGAAGAACAGCCAGCTTTAAAATAGCTTAAAAAATTGCTAAACGGATCTTGATTCCTGTGCAGGGTTCTGCAGCCTTTTGTAGGGATTTTCCGGCCATTTTTGCACAGAATATAAACTTGCCACCCCTGCTTCAGATTTTTGTGCACTCGAATTAGGGCTTGTAATTGCGGAAAATTATGAAAAGTCGGGAAAGAGTAAAATCGCTTAGTGTGACCTGTTGCCGTGAGGGAGAAAATCCTCTTCTTTTTTTTTTGCGAATTTCAGCATTATGAACGGAAAACCTAACGAGCACACTGCTAAGAAAAATAGCCAAACAAAAGATTTGAAAAATAATTAGCAAATAGTTGCTCAGTAGTTTTCTTTGTTGCAAGTTCAGCGCGGACTTTCTCCAGCTGTTAGAACAATTATCTCGAATCGTGCACTTCAATTACGAACAGAGTTTTGGAAAACCAGTTTTCTCGGCGTGTTTTTGTGACTCATCAGTTTCCGCAGGCTCTAAAGGAGGCAATTTCGCAATGGACGCCAGCAACAACAGCGACTCCGCCGATCAGGTTGGCATACGTGTGGAAAATGCGGAGAATCAGGACGATCACACGGATGCCCTAGGCTCCTCGGGCGGCAGTACTGCTGTAGCCAGCGGGTCCTCGCACAATCCGTACGGAAGCGGCGCCATCGGGCAGCTGGCCAATGGCTACAGCTCACCTTCCATGACTTACAAGAAGAATGTGGCCAAGATGGTCACGGATAGGCACGCTGCAGAGTATAATATGCGACACAAGAACCGCGGCATGGCATTGATCTTCAATCACGAACACTTCGAGGTGCCCACCTTGAAGTCCCGGGCGGGAACCAATGTGGACTGCGACAACCTGACGCGCGTGCTCAAGCAGCTGGACTTCGAGGTCACAGTGTACAAGGACTGTCGGTACAAGGACATACTGCGCACCATCGAGTACGCAGCCTCGCAGAATCACAGCGACAGCGATTGCATCCTGGTGGCCATCCTCTCGCACGGCGAAATGGGCTACATCTACGCCAAGGACACACAGTACAAGCTGGAGAACATCTGGAGCTTTTTCACCGCCAACCACTGCCCATCGCTGGCCGGCAAGCCCAAGCTGTTCTTCATTCAGGCCTGCCAGGGAGATCGCTTGGACGGAGGAGTGACCATGCAGCGCAGCCACACCGAAACCGATGGTGACTCCTCAATGAGCTACAAAATACCCGTGCACGCAGACTTCCTCATTGCCTACTCCACGGTTCCTGGTTTCTATTCGTGGCGGAACACCACCCGAGGCAGCTGGTTCATGCAGAGTCTGTGCGCCGAACTGGCAGCTAATGGCAAGCGCCTTGACATCCTCACCCTGCTGACGTTCGTGTGCCAGCGTGTGGCCGTCGACTTTGAGTCCTGCACCCCGGACACGCCGGAGATGCACCAGCAGAAGCAGATTCCGTGCATCACCACCATGCTGACGCGCATTCTGCACTTCACCGACAAGCAAATGGTGCCAGCGGGACGGGTTTGATGGCTACTAGTCTGGACGTTGAGCTGGCTGCGGAGAGGTGTGTGATAAGCGGGGTGGGAAACCGAGTCGCAATTAAGATACAATTACCAAACGTAGTTAACGCTGGCTATCGGCGCTGTCGGCTTTAATGGCGCATATTTTTTATAAAACCCTCTTTTACCCTTGCCAAGTGCATGCCGAGATGGGAGACACTGCCCGTTTCCTTTATTTAAGCACAATGTATCTTTAAATTGGCATTTATTGCTTGTATCTCTCAATTGGGGTGTGGGTTCCTTCATGTAAATAAGAAATCTCAGGGGCGAAGGCTGTACTTTGTATGAATTCCTTGCTAATTTTGGCCTAAAAGCTCTGCCATTTACAATACTTAACTGAAACTTAGACTTGGGCATTTATATTTATTGTTTAAATCATTATGCATGCGATCTCGAGGTTCAAAATTTATATTTTAATCTAATCTAAGCCAAAATTGCCTTTCAGTTCGTCAAAGAAATGTAGCTTTCGCCCCTGCCAATTCTTAATCAGGTATTTATAATCTCCGATAGCCGGACATCCCCTCTAATGCAATTTTTATACACATTAATATATGTAGATGTATATTATTAAGCATCTGTGTCATGATCGCGTCCAAAATGAACACAATTTTAGCCTGTACTCGAAAGTTTTATGAACAACATATACTATCTCTATACGATTTGTACTCTTATATAATATACACATTAGCAAATGTTTTCATTTCAAGTTTTTCCGCTAATAAAAACGATCGAAAACAATGGGGAAAATCAATGACCAATTACCTATTTAGGTGCTTGACCTCGTCGCCGTCGCTTTTTGGTCCCTCAAGTTGAGCGACATCTCTGGAAAAGGCATCATCAACAGCATCAGCAGAGATACAGAGAAAAACGAGGGTCATGCGATTTCAGAGCTTATAATCACTTTATTCTTAGGAGCTGCGACACAAACAACGAAACTAAATTCCCATTCAGAGTTCACATAGAGCACGCGGGGATGTGGGCAGAACTTTTAGAGCCTGTCAGCGGATCCGACGCGGTGGCTGGATATAAATGCACGTTTCTGATATAACTTTCGACTAATTATAAAAAGGTAGAATCTTCGCTCACAATATCTGGATAGTTGCCTTAGATGTGGCCGCCCTCCTTCAGCTTGGCCACCAGGGCATCCACATCGGCGACGGTGGCACCGGCCTGGCGCACTGGCGGATCCTCCACGGAAACGATCTCAATGCGGGGCGAGGTGTCCACTCCCAGATCCTTGGCCGTGACCTTCTTCAGCGGCTTCTTCTTGGCCTTCATGATGTTGGGCAGCGTGGCGTAACGCGGCGTGTTCAGGCGCAGATCTGCGCTCAGAACGGCCGGCGTCTTGGTCTTGATGGTCTCCAGACCGCCGTCGATCTCACGTGTGATGGTCAGACCGGCGTCCGTCTTCTCGATCTTGTTGCAGAAGGTGCCCTGCGGCCAGTCCAGCACGGCGGCGGTCATCTGGGCCGTCTGGTTGGCATCATCATCGATGGCCTGCTTGCCCAGGATCACCAGATCGGCCTTCTCGTCCAGCGCCAGCTTGGCCAGGATCTTCGACACGTGGATGGGCTGCAGCAGCTCGTATTCGGCGGCAGGGATGTCCACGTGGATGCCGCGATCGGCGCCCATGGCCAGGGCGGTGCGGATCACCTCCTGGGACTGCGCGGGGCCCACGGAGACGGCGATGACCTCCTCGGCCAGCTTCTTCTCCTTCATCTTGACGGCCTCTTCAACGGCGATCTCGTCGAAGGGATTCATCGAGTGTTTCACGCCCTGGGTGACCACGCCGGTCTTGTCTGGCTTGACGCGCACCTGGACATGGGATGGGATGGGAAAATTACTTTAATTATCAATTAATTAAAGCGATTACGCAAAACAGAGGGCGCAACAAGTGATAAAAAAGAAAGATTGGAAGTGAGCAACAGGCGATTTTTGGGCTCACCTTGACGGCATAGTCGATCACTCGCTTAACTCCGACCAGAACACGCGACATTTTCTGCAAAAATAATTTGTTTGAATGATTTAATTAATGGAATTTAGTATTTTTTATGAATTTTGCGGACTTACCTCTTCAAGATGGAAATGAACTGATTTGTGTAGGCGAAGGAGAGGCGCGGGTGGTCCAAAGGTCTTGTGTGCTTTGCGGTGTTGCCAGACTGTCGTGCCGATTAATTTATTTACAGTTTTATAGTTTAATTAAAGTGAATCAATAAAATTGTGGTTATTAAGCACCACAAATTAAATTTAAAAAAAATGGAAGAAATTTAAGCTGTTGGCTCTAACAATTTAAGAGAGATTCTACGTGTTAAAAAAAGAGTATTAACATATTTATAAATTACTAATTAAACGATTAATATCGTTTAGCTCAACCTTCACCAATCACGAACAAATTCGCGGAGTTTGTCTCCGCTCTGACCGCCATCAGCTGTTTCTACTTTCACCACTTTTCTTCCCGCTGCGACGAAAACATCCCATTCCAAATCCTTGAAAAGATCGGCTGCCCCCGGTTCTCCTAAACAACATAAAGATGGCCGCAACAGCTCCGGTGATCATGCGCCTCATGGCTTCATCCATAAACACAGCCAAGCGAGCTGGTGGAATCATACGGGATGTGCTCAAGAAAGGCGACCTGGGAATCGTGGACAAGGGAAAGAACGATCCCCAAACGGAGGCGGATCGATCCGCCCAGCGCTGCATCATTGCCTCGCTGACGAAGAAGTTCCCCAGTGTGAAAATAATCGGCGAGGAAGGTTGCTCCGATCTGAATGTGTGCGACGACTGGCTGGTTTCGGAGGTGGATGAAACCTTCCTGCAGCAAAGCTGCCCGCCTGAGTGGCAGGATGCCAAGCCCGAGGACTTTGTGATATGGGTGGATCCCTTGGACGGTACAGCAGAGTACACACAGGGTGCGTAAATAAATCCTTTGAGAAACTCCTAAACGTTATGTCACCCGAAAACTCTTAAATGCTTTGTTTGTAAGCTCATTTCTAACTAGCGTCTCTTTCTGCAGGATTCGTAGAGCACGTGACCGTACTCATTGGCATAGCCGTTAAGGACTCTGCAGTGGGCGGCATCATCCACCAGCCCTTCTACCAGCAGCCCGACGGCGAGCTAGGTCGCACCATTTGGGGTCTCAAGGGTCTGGGAACGGGAGGATTTACCGCTGTGCCAGCTCCAGCCGGTCAATTCATTATCACCACCACACGGTCACATTCCAATGCCCTCCACCAGCAGGCTCTGAGTGCCTACGCCTCCACCGAGGTGCTGAAGGTGGGTGGCGCCGGCTTTAAGGTGCTGCAGCTGCTCGAGGGCAAGGCCCATGCCTACGTGTTTGCCACGCCGGGATGCAAGAAGTGGGATACCTGTGCACCCGAGGCAGTGCTCGAGGCGCAGGGCGGCTGCCTGACCAACATCAATGGCGAGCACTACTCGTACAACGCGGATGTGGAGCACGTGAACCAGAAGGGAGTGCTGGCCAGCCTGGGACAGAACCATTCCGAACTGGTGGAGAAGATACCCGCAGAGGTGCGGGCGGCAGTGGGAGCCAAGTGAAAGATTGAAAGGCTGTGAGTGTGTCGGCACTTTATTTTATTTTTTATTTTTTGCACTAAAGGTAAAAACATACATACATAAATTAAGCGATAACAGGAAAGATAGAAAATGCAGGATCGTACAAATTAAAAGTTGACGTGGCGGACAAGACTCTACGCATTATTTACTTATCAAAACTGCCGCTGTTGCTGGTCGCGCTGCTGTTGGCCGCCGCCGAATTGTTCAGGTAGCGATTCCTCTTTGCCTTGGCCATTTTACAGGAGTTGACGGAGGCGGCGAAGCGCAGCGACTTGACAGACTCTTGGAAGCAGTCCTGGAAGGGCGAGACATTGATGAACATAAGGGTCTTGGAGTTGCCGCCCAGCGAGGGCATCAGGAGGTGGGTCAGCTTGGAGTTCCGGTACGGGATGTGATCCTGCTTCTGCAGCAGGGCCAGGATCACGTTGGTCAGCTCGGAGAGCGAACGATTGATGTTCTTGGTCTCGGTCATCCGCGTGCTGGTCTTGGGCGACTCGGAACCGGCCAAATCCACCAGATTGATGGATCCCACCGAGATCTCCTGCTTGTCGGCATGTCTACCGATCAGCGCTAGCTTGGTAACGGCATGGGAGCGGGATGAGCGCTCGTTGCCAGCCGTCGAGGCGGTGGCTCGGTTCATCTTGGCAGTGTGCATCAGCTGGCGCAAGTGATTTGGATCGTAAACAGTCTCCTCCGTTATATTGGACACATAGATATCGTTCTTGTTGTTCTTGGCCATGCGTATCTCCATGTCCTTCTGCTCGTTGCTCAACAGATCGTACAGCACCTCGTTGTAGATCTCCAGGAAGGTGGCCTTGATCTCGTACTCCCATCCCAAATTGCGGTAACCCTTGATGGAGTCGAAGAGCAGGTCGACAGTGCGCGGAATGACGCCCACACTGTCTTCCACACCGTCCATCGTGTAGGTCTTGCCGCTGCCCGTCTGTCCGTAGGCGAAAATGCAGATGTTGTAGCCATCGAGAGCCGACTGGATCAACGGCGACACCATCTCGAAAATGTCAGTCTGCGAGGATTTGGGATGAAAGACCTGGTCGAACGAGAAGATCTGCTGGCCCATCTTGTTCTTGGCCTGCGCATCGATGCTCTGCAGCTCAACGGTGGCCTCATCATGGTACGTCCAGGTGCAGCACATTCGGTTCTCCTCACAATCCAGCGGAGGTCGAATTCTGCAAAAGACACGAATGTTTCCACGCAGATCCATCACTGTGTTGTGCAGCTCCTTGCGCTCCATGTTCGATGTGAAGAGTTGCTCCTTGCAGGTCTCCAGCTCGGCGGCCTGCTGATCATTGCTGCGCTGGAGTTCCTCGGTGCGCTGCCGCAGATGCACCACTTCGGTGCTCAGAGCAGCGTGTTCAGCTTTGATTTTCTGTTAAAAATACAACCGCGGTTATTTATGGGATCTGGGATTCGAATTAGAAGATATTTAAATCTTACCTCATGTATTGCCTGCAGTTCGGAGAGCTGCTCCTTGGTCCTTTCCAGCGTTGTGGTAATTGTCTCAATATTCTTCGTATGCTGCTTGACCTGCCTCTGGAGGCACTCGTTATCCGTCTGCACATTCTTCAGCGTGGACTCGGTATCAATCAGCTTATTCTGCGTCTCCTCCAGTTGCGAGGGCAATGATTCCAGCTCGCCCATGTCCTCTATTTGCTTTTCGTATTTGGTTTTGAGGACCTTGTGCTTGTCGAGGAGATCGTGGAAGCGAGCCTTGAAGTCATACGGTGCTATGCGCTTCGGTGCAGCACCAGATGCTCCTCCTCCTCCTGCCCCACTAGTTTTTGCTGCTCCAGCGCCTGCTCCTGCAGCTTTCGGTTTGTTCTTGGCAGGGGCTGCAGTGGTTAAAGCAGTAGCAGCGGGTCGAGCAGCAGGACGCGCGGGAACTGGCCGCTTGGCAGCTGTCACAGGGGCGGTGGATGTTGTGCTGGTGGCTGCAGACGCCGGGCGTCCCAATCGCTGGCTGGGCGCGGTGACAGTACTGCTGCCCAAACGGGAGACTTTGCTGGGAATACTAGGTAGTGTGGGTTGTGCTGCTGCGCGCTTCATGTGCTGGCGCATCTCGTTGATGTCACAAGCGGAGCGACTGCGTCGCAGCTTGGCCCTGTTGTTCATTTTGGCGGGTTCCGGGGAGGCAGCGCGTGCTACATAAGGAAATCAAAGGATTAGGAGGGGAAAACACATCGCAAAACACCTAGGACTCACCTCCTCGTTGCTGCAGGACTTGGGGCAGATTGTTCAAATCGCGAGTTAGGGGCGGCAGCAAGTTCCCGCAGTAGGTCTGGTTGCCACTGGCTCCTAGTCCTCCTCCGGCTCGTATGCGATCCGTGGGCAGCACGGTTCTTACCGGCTGAACTGGTCGCTTCACTGTCATCATTGGCTTCGGCAAGCGAGACTCCATGACGTTATGTGTGTTCTGTTTTTTCGGAGAGTCACTCCTGCGCCTTTAATTGGATATTTTGTTTTTGGTATTCACGACAAGCGACGCGACGCCAATTCGCGCCGTTATTTTCGATTGCAGAGCTGCTTTGAAATAGTGGGACCAAATTTCCATTTGAAACCGCAGTGCTGCCACCTTTTTCGTTTCCAGCTCGTGCGATATATTCTGGGACAGCTCACGCCAATCAGATGTTTTCAGTGCTGCAGCAGCCCTGGCCATCGGGCACGATTTTTTGCGTTGATTCGTGTCTTCCGCAGGTTTTTCGCGAGTGAAAAACTCCCAAAGGGTGCAAAAAATAGTTCCCCCTGCCCATGAACCCAGGGTTTTTGAGAAAACTACTGGGAAAGAGCTCAACAGACGAAAAAGTTAATAATTGTGCGCAGCACGCGTGGCGTTGCCAGACGGTTGTAGTGATTTGGATTGGTTGTCTTTCTGTGATAACCGCAGTTTTCTTCCAGTTTAATTTGTGGGGAAGGAGCTTTAGCATTCTCTAAATCTTGGTTTTCCCCTGAAAACTCCAAATAACTCGCTCAAATCGGAAAACCGTCTCGTGACAAGGTGGTTGCCAGATCCACCATCGACTGCACGAGTCCATCTCTAGTTTGTTTTCATTCGGAAATTGGAAAAAAAGCTCTTGCAACTGCGATTGATTCCGTACGTTAAATTCCGAACAGCACGCCCTCCCAAGACCGCAAATCTTGACGAGATGGCGGGGCACTCGGAGCTCAAGGAGCTGGGCATGTTCGAGCTGCGGCCCCTGATCACCAATCTTAGCTGCAAGCTCTCAGCGGTGACGGCGGGCCTGGACGAGAAGCAGTTCCTGTGCCTGGTGAGCGAGGAAAACGAGATCCTGCTGCGCTACATCAGCGCCTCCGGCCAGGAAGTGGTCAAGATGATATCCTGGTTCCGTAACCGTGTCATTCACGACGTCTGCTTCGACCCAGCAGGCATCTGGCTGCTCGTGCTATGTAAGTGGGTGGCTGGGCGAATTACTGGGGGTGGCGGTGGCTGTGGCGGTGGTGCGGTTGCGGGTGGCGAAGCCTAAAATTACTCTGCGCCCGTGTGTGCGTGTGTGGCTATTGATTTTCTGTTGCTTACTTTGTTTTGATTCAACGAGGTCCACCGCGCCTCATCCCGGCCCGATCGATTCGCCAGTTCGAGTGCTACTGAACCCTGAACTATGTGCCCTCCTCCATCAACAGGTTTCGACAACACCCTGCACATCGTGCCCGCCTTGGCGCTGGTGGACAAGACCCACGTCCTGGCCGCCTGTTCGCTGTACAGCACCAGTCAGGTGACCTCCTACATCATCCCTTTCGTGGGTCCCCACGAGTGCCCCAACTCGAAGAAGTGTCCCAATCACTCTGCGGGCCTCGGCGATCCAACGGTACCGGAGCCGGTGGAGCAACTGGCCGGCAACCTGGAGAACCTCAGGCTGGAGCAGGAGGAGCCCCTGGGCCACGACCTGCCCGAGCACATGCTGGTGCGAAACAGTGATCAGGCTGACGCGTCTGAGGGGCAGCCAGCGCAGGAGCAGCCACCACACGTGCAGCCGTTCGATGCCACCGGCAACAGCCAGGTGATGGCCACCTCCTTCATGGCGTCCAAGACCTGCCCGTATCCACTGTCCGTGGTTTGGTGGAAGACGAACACCGGTCTGAATCGGGCCATTATCGGCTACTCGGACGGCTCCATTTGTTTTGTGGGACTGAGCCCCAACTGCCCGATGATTGCGAGCACTGCCATCGAAAATGGATCTGTGATGCGTCTGGTTATCTGCAAGGACAAGGCCTACGACGGCGTCATGCTGCTGGTGAGGATAAACCATTGATTCTTATAAATCTTAAGTGATTTGTTTATAATAATTCCCCTCTTCCAGATCACTTCCTCGCTGAAGATGCAGTACAAGCTCCTGTTGGAGCAAAAGGCAATCCTGTACGTGTACCCTGGTGACAGTTCACCCACGACTCGCGAGGGAGCCTGGCAGATCGTGATGTCCGTGCAGAACAAACATCAGCAGGGCGGTGCTACGGGTCCCAGGCAAAGCAATAGCTCCGATCCGGCCTCCGACAGCAGCCAGCTGGAAGAGGATGTCTTTGTGCCGCCGTCCAGCGAGGATGCAGTGCCAGCTTCAGACGCTACTACCGTTACCGTCCCGACGTCCGCAGAGACCGTGGCTGCAGATGTGCCACTGCCACCGGCGCCACCATCGTACAGCGAGGCAGTAGCCCGGCAAGCCGCCGACCAGCAGGGAGGCGTGCGCTTTCAGCAGCAACAACTGCCAGCGGGCAGCACAGCGGACGGCATTCTGCCGGCCACGAGAGCCCGCCTAGCCTCGCTCAAGAGTCTGGGATCCAAGAAGCTGCAGGCCATCAAGATGCGGCTCTCCGATCAGCGGCAGAAGTTCGATGAATGTGCGTGAGCTAAGAGTATATTGAATTCAGGTCAAAAAAGGGGTTAACCTTTACAGAATTCTGAATGGAAGTCTTCCGCAAAGGTCCTTCTTTTTCCATTATCTCTCTAAACATATTTTCTCCCCCAAATTCTGTTTACCTTTTGTTCATTTTAGTCCGCTATTTTATTGTGTATTTTATATTTGTTTTTTGGTGTGCAGTTTTGAGAGAACTGTTGCATCTGTTGAAGCGTCACTTGCGTGGTGAGTTTGCACAACTCTCGCACTCAACAGACTCGGCTAGAAACCAAGTAGAACTAGGCTAAGAACCCAACTACCAATTCCAAGCTAATCTTTTGCCACTTCACCATTTCTTCTAGTCATGCCGGACTCGACGGGCTCCTTTGCGATCATGGACTCGCCCTCGGTCACGCCAGAGACGCTGGGCTCAACCACCGGCTCGTTTTACACCATCCAAAATCTGCGCAGCACCTTCCTGCTGAGCGCCCTGCACAGCAACAGCCACAGCCTGACGGTGCACAGCATCGATATCAGTCTGAAGCCGCTGTTCGTTTACAAGATACCCAAGCACACCCAGGAAATACTCATTAGCTCCAACATACTCTACGGCATACACTACGTGGACCTTCACTGTCGCAGCGACTCTGCCATTTCTACGGCGGCCTCGTCGCTGGCAGAGCCGCTGGTGGCCAACACGGACAAGGAGAATCGGGATGCGGACACGGAGAAGCTGGATCAGGCGGAGGCGGAGGCGGTCAGTGGCCAGAAGAGCGACACAACCAGTGCCACGACCACGGCCACCTCGAGCCTGGACCAGAGCGAGATGCCTAGCAATGCCATCAATGCCGTTAGCGTCATCAGCAGCGCCATGGCCTCTCTGCATACCTCCGACGAAGATGTGAGTTTTGATGACTTTTTCAAGATATTTTAACATGACTCTAAATGTGCCCATCACCTTGTCAGCGCTTCAACAACCTGGCCCAGATAGGACTCTTTCGCTTCGAAAACGAAACTGTGCTGCACTTGTATCAGATGGCTCAGTATCGCAATCCCGCCGCCCAGCCAGAGAGTCTGACCAAAGAGGAGAAGGCCAAGGCTTTTGAAATCAAGGATATCCACACGCCCATGGACTACATCCAGTTCTACGAGACGGCGGATGTAAGCAGTGAGTTCTCGCTGCGACAAATGGAAATAATGCAGTCGGAGTTCCCCAAGATCAACTACGATCCCAGCTATGTGATCACCAACAAGAATGTATATACCATACAGCTCAGGTGAGTCGAAAATGATGGATATGTCCAGGCTTTAACTAATTAATTGGCCTTTCAGAAAGGAGCCCTTTGAGCTGTTTCTGGATGCCGCCCTGCAGAACGAGTTCAACCAGTGCCGCGACTTCTGCAACACCTTCGACCTCTCCTTCGAGCAGTGCATCGAGTTTGCCGGCGACTATCTGCTGCGGCGCAAGAAGATCACCCAGGCGCTGCTCACGTATAATGTGGCGCGCGTGAAACCCATACGCACAGCCCTGAAGCTGGCCATGTACGGCCACACCTACGCCCTGATGCAGCTGAGTGCCATGGCCCTGAAGTCCACATATTTGCTGCGATCGCGGTACTTGGGTCACACGCTGCTCAAGGGCATACTGGAGGACATCACCTACCGGCACTCGGAGGATGTGCGTGTGATCTTGCCTGCGAAAGTGGAGCAAGAGGATGTGATCAGCGGCGCTGACTGCAGCGACTATCACTATGGCGTGGACGAGTCAATTAGCGCCCTGCAAATGTCGCCCTCCTCGCAGTTCCATTTGGCCAACCTGCTGCTCATAACGATGGCCGAGAAGGCGGTCAATGACAAGAACTACATACCGCTGTGGTGAGTAGAGATGGGTTCGGGATGGAGGATTGATTTTAATGGCTTATTTTTAGGAACTTCCTGGTCACCAATAGCAAATATCACACCAACATGACGAGCATTGTTCTCTGTCAAAGTGGCCTCTTCTCGTCGGCCATCATATTGGCCAAGGTTCGTGGCGTCTGCCTGGACACCTTCAATGCCCTCATCAGTGTGGTGGCCCAGGAGTTTGGTTGGTACAACGAGCTCAATGTCTGCCTTTACAATCTGAGCGAGAGCATCTTTATGGAGTCTATAACCTACTTGCCGCACGTGTCCATGGATTACTTTGCCTTCATCCAGGAGAAGCTGGATCATATAAGGCCTTGTGTTTTGCAGGTAAGGATATTTGAAGTATTTTTTATAACAATTCATAAATATATCCTCTTTTTCAGCGCCTCTCCAAGCAACTGAATCCCTTTTCAGCTGCTCTAAGGCCCATCGTTTCCCACAATAGCGACTGTGCGATGTCCAACGATAATAACCATCAGTTGTTTGAGTTTGGCAAGAGTCTCATCGAAACCTATTTGGCAGTACTCATACACATGGAATCGCAGCGCGTCAAGCGGGATTTAATTGTAAATGCCCTGTCGAATTTCCGCATTAACTACGAAGACAATCAGGCAAGGCTATAGAGTAGATTCTCAGCTTTTAATATATCTAATAAACCTTTCTTCCCCTCAGTTTGCCATTGAATCATCACGCTTCAAACCGATCTCAGCTGGCTGTGCTTACTGCGCCTGTGTGGTGGATGGCACCGCCTACTTTTGGGGCTCCAGTGGCATTCCCTGCTATTACAGCGCTCAAAAGTCAACAGGTAAGGGCTATATAAGTATATAGTTAATGTTTACTAGGGATTACTATGGACCTTTGCAGAGCCCCCAGAACCGGCGCATGCTGTGAAAAGCCTGGACCTACTCGCTCAGCTCAATTTGCAAGTGCATGCCATCAAGTGTGGGCGACAGCATACCCTAATTCTAACCAACAATGGCGTAGGTTTACTCTTAAGATTATGTTATATATGTATATTAATTGTCCTCAACTTGCCAGGTGTACTCGGTGGGAAACAACAATCTCTGCCAGCTGGGCATTGGTCGGCATATGCAGATGGCCTTGCAGCCGATGCTCGTGACGGCTTTGGATGGCATGAATGTAACCATGCTCGAGGCGGGCCAATATCATAATGCGGCTGTGGCCGATGGCAAGCTCTATATGTGGGGGTAAGTTCGGGGGATTTATCTGCCTTAATTCACCTTATTAATTAATTATTCCCGACTTAGATGGGGCGTCTATGGTCAGCTGGGGCAGGGCAGCTGCGAGAATATAGCTACACCACAACTAGTCAGTTTTTTCAAGTTTAAGGTAAGATTTTCATACTCTAGTATGTGTTTCCCTTGCTAACCAACTCAAAATGTGTTGCAGAAAATTTTACAAATATCGCTGGGTCATGCGCACACCCTGGTGCTGTGCGCGGCAAGCAACTGCTTTAGGGAGGCTAACGGATGCAGCACAGAGCTCTTCGTATTCGGCTCCAATCACTTTGGTCAGCTGGGCACCGGCAATAGCGACCAGGCCGTCGACACCAAGACGAATCTGCCAGTGCGCCTAGAGGTGGGCGGCGGCAGCCTAAGACTGATACACACCAAATTTTTTACCAATGTAAGGTTTTATAATCAATAATTAATTCCCAATTAATTCTTCCCTAAACCCTCAGTTAGCTGTAGACGATCAGGAGCGTCTGTTCACTTGGGGCAGCTCGCCGCAGGCCCTGCGCCTCGCCAATCAAATCAAGAGGCGCGCCAATGCCAAGCAGAAGCTGGAGGAGAATCATCAGCGCGAGATGCTGAGCAAGCAACTGGAGGCTACGCTGCTGCCGGCGCCCATTGCTTCTAGCAATGTTGTGGAGCCCACCACATCCTATGCGGCGGTGGTAGCCGGCGCCACTCCTAAGGCCCCCAGTGAGACCAAAGATGAGTGCAAGGAGCAGGGGGAGAACGAGGCTGTGCCATCAGATGCTACGGAAATCATTAAGCCGCCGGAAATACTTAATCCGGGCCCGCCGCCGCCTGTCCCTGCTCCGGGAGTGGCGGCTCCTGCCACCGAACCCGATCCCACGGAGCACCTGAGTCCGCATTTGGTGGACACCAGTGAGGTGGCAGGCCAAATTCTGCAGGTTTGTGCAAATTGCGTCTAGGAATTAGTGTTCAAACAATGATTAATTACTCTACCTTGCAGATCGCCAGTGGCCTGTTCCATTTCTGCCTGATCTCGTCCAGCTGCACGCTCTACACGTGGGGCAAGAACCTGGAGCACCAACTGGGCACCGAGGACAAGGATCGGCGGGCGGTGCTCAAGCCCTCGCCCATCGACAGCATCGAAAGGCCCATGTACGTGGACTGCGGGGCGGACTTCACGCTGGTCATGACCACCGATTACATTGTGCGTGCCTTTGGCGGCAACTCGAACGGCCAGTGCGGCCGGGATCTGGGTCCCAGTGTGGAGAGGATGCGACAGCGAGTGGTGTGCCTGCCGACAACGAAGCGGCTGATGCGTTTCGAGAGCCAGTGCGTGGAGGCGCCGGTGGAGATCAACCTGCCGAGGCCGCGCATTCGGCTGGACCAGGATCCCGTCAGGTATCTGAAGGTTATGCCGCCCTACCAGCCGCACTTCCTGCAGCCGGCCAACATCAGCTTCGATCAGCAGTACTCCGTGGGCACGGCCAACTACAAGAGCAGCACGGAGCACGCGGCCACCGGGCAGGACTCGGACGATATGCTGAGCAGCCTGGAGAACCTGAGCCAGAACGATGCCAGCTACTCGTTCAATGCCCCGGCGCTGGGCGATGCCAATAGCTCGCTGGACCTGGACTACACGCCCGAGGAGCAGAGCTACGTGCAGCTGCCGGAGCAGGGGGGCTTGCCCGCCATTGCCCAACAGCTGCTGGGCCAAGACGATGACGATGCCAGCACCTTTACGCCCAGCAGCGAGGGTCTGGAGGAGGCGTCGGTGCAGCAGCTGCGCCACTACATCCACTACTGTCTGTACGCCTTTCACGGGCTCTACAATCCCGACAAGATCGGCGAGTGCGCCCGTCCCAATCGCAACGAGTACCGCATTCGGATCTGCATGCTCAATTTCCGGTTTGTGGAGGCCTTTCGGCTGTGCCTGCAGAGCTGTGATTCCGCTCAGCGCTCACTCAAGCTGTTCGAGTACTTCAGCAAGGACACGGGCTACGTGCCCCTGAGGAGGGCCGACCTGAAGCACCTCATCTACCACCTGTGTATGCACTTCCTGGAGCGAAAGTTCGACATGCTCGAGTGCGAGCGCTTCTTTATGGGCGATCTGGACTACTATCTGCTGGAGCTGGCCTATGTCTTCTACTTCAACAACAACAACTCGACGTTGGAGCAGAATCTCAACCAGAAGTTCAAGCAGCTGATTGCCGCGGCGGCGGACAGCAATCAGGAGCAGCAGCAGCAGCAGCAGCTGCAAGACACCGATGTCATCTTCGATAGCTTTACGGTCAAGTTCAAGACGATCCTGTGCCAGCGGCTGCTCAGCTACTCGGACTGCGAGGCTGCCAATTAGCAGTGGCTCTGCCCAGGAGTTCCGGTCTTGAATCCTGGCCTCTTCCGTTCGACCCGCATCAGTTGAGGGTCGTCCTTCTACGTCGTCATCATCATCTGTCTTGTGTTATGCCGGTCCGAGAACTGGGGACTCCCCTTAACCCCTCTCCCCCCTTACATGTTTACACGTAACTATATACACCATAATTGTTGTTTGCGGTTATATTTATATGTACATCAAATGCTTTTTACAGCGCTGTTATTTAAACAAAATAATTAAGACAAACAAATTGTTTAAAGAATTCAATTTTTGTAACGCTTTGTTTGCCATTGGCCACGCCTGATTTTTATTTGTTTACTCAATAAACTAAAACAAAAAGTAATCCAAAACTGATCAAAAAGGAGGCTCTGCAGGATATACACCATATATTATATACCATACAATTTTTTGTTTGTTTTCTTAATATTATTCGATATTCAGCTTGTGATTTGCAATTATTTAATAAAACCAGAGTAGAATTAATATAATTATATACACATATATATGATTAACAATAAAATACGTTTATATAAAGAAGAAAGAGAGCCTGCCAAGTCTAGAGCTTGAGCTTGATGTTGTCCGTGGTCCAGCGCTTGCTCTGCAGCGATTTGAGGGCATTCTCGCAGTAGAACTGCTCCTCGGACCTCTCCGGCAGCGAATCCTTCAGCTGCTGCAGCTCCTGCTGCTGCTTCAGCCCAGCCATGGCATCGATCACAGCCTTGATGCACTTCACCCGCTGTGCCAGCGCCAGCTTCTCCACCGTATTGCCCATCTTCGAGAGAAACAGCTGGAGCACTGTCGCAGGAGCCTGCAGTTCATATAGCCTTAGCACGGCCAGCGTGAGATCAAAGCTAATGTGGAACTGCTTGGATTTCAGCGGATGCCAGCTGGGAACGCGCTCAAAGATGCACTCCAGATCTGCATAGGCCTGGGCATGCGCCCGTTCGTTGAGCGCCGTCCACTCGTACTGCGCCGGCGAGATCTGCTGGTCGGTGGCGAAGCGCTGCGGCGACACTGGCTTCAGCATATCCTGCTCCTTCCAATTGCTGTTCGCCTGGCAGCAGGCATAGAGCACCTCAACGGGTGTGGCTCGATCCCGGGTCAGCTTGCCGAGGGCATTGTCCTTCTCCAAAAGCTGCTGCATCTTAAGAGCGGCATGGAACACCTGTTCGTAGAGCGGAATAATGCCCACTCCGGCCGTGGAGTATGCATCAACCAATCGCTGGAGCTGCTGCTTCCTGGCGGTAACATCCGCGGAGGATAAGGCGGCCTGAAACTGCTTTAGAGCCGCCTCCTGGTGACGCCCGAACCTCTGCAGCAGGTCTATATGGCTGCCCAGGTCGCCGGTTTCCTTCAAGTAACTCAGATACTGCTCCAAGGCCTTGGGCCGCTCCTTAAGAATCCCGTGGAACTGCACCGTATTCAGGGTTCTCTTGAGAAAGAGCAGCACAGCGATGACGGCATGACCGCCACCTTGGGCCAGCAGGGTGTCCAGCAGCTGCCGCTTCTCGTGTAACGATCTAAACATCTCCAACGGCGCCGTCTTGCCTTGCAAGAGCTTCTGGGCCGTCGCCTCCAGATTGGGACTATACAGCGTGCTCTGGAGTTGACGGCGCAGCAGCTTCAGTTCCTCCTCGGGCGAGACGCCCTTGGGCAGGACCCGGTCGTCCAGTGCCTGTTCCTGGAGCACCAGTTTCAGAGCTTCCTCGCTCAGAATGGACTTGATGGAGAGATTCAGAGTGGCGCTGTTGTCAAAGCTGGCCTCCGAGATGGCATCGTCGGCAAGAATTCCATTGCTGGCCAACTCTGGGCCGAGGTCCACCTCGTCCTCATCGTCGAAACTGAAAGCTGCTCGCGAGGATCGGTTCCAATAGGTTTCGCTGTCGAATTGTAGGTCCATTTATTCTCTTTTAATTATATTTCTTTTGTTATTGTTTTGCCCAGTGTGACCCTAGCATGAGCCAATGCAAATTACTAAAAAGAGCTTATTCTTTCAAGATTAGAGAAAGAAAAACGGTCGAACTAATTGTTTAAATTCGAATATAAGGAAAGTAAATAGAGGTTAGCTTTCTTTTTTGTTAAACTTTGATTTGTCCAAAAAAGTTATCATATTTTTCGAATTATTTTCGTAATGCAAAAATGCGCGAATTTGAGGTATTTTGGAGCTTCTTATAGCCAAAAAGAAAGTGCTGGCCAAAAGCCGTATAACTTCCGATTCGCTATTAAAATCCTAATTATTTACAATCAAAATTTTGAAAAAAATAAACAGAAATTTGTTTGCAATTTTTTCAGAGTTTTATAAGGGTTTATATCATAAAAATGGTCTAAAAATGGTCAAAAAATGAAAAAAAAAATATTTTTTCAAATTTTTAAATTTGATATGCAGATTTATTGTCCTAATAAAAACTAGCGCAGAAAAGCTTTCCAAAACTATGTAAATATATTCAATTTTAGCTTAGTTATGCCTTTTCTAAATTAGCAAACTGCAAGGGTATGTAATCTTCGGCTTTCCGAAGTTAACTTCCTTGCTTCTTAGAAATGATTTCAGCATTGTTTCCTTCAGATTTTAAGCTTTTTCAATGCCTGGTTTATCCATGGATTCAGTGCCTCTAATCTGGTATAGACACCTGGCTTATCCGCCAGTGCGCAACCCACGCCCCACGACACAATTCCGACCAGCTGCTCCCGCCAAACTAACGGTCCGCCGGAGTCCATTTGACAAGCATCCGTACCGCCTTTGAGGTAACCCGCGCACATCATACGATCGGTGACTGTCTTGCCCAGTAGATTTTTGCAGGTAGCTTGATTAACGATGGGAACCCGGGCATATCTTAATACCTCCGATGGCGAACCATTAACAGATCTAAAGCCCCAGCCGGCAATCGTGGTATATTGGCCATCGGCTACTTTTTTTTGATTTATCTTAATAACCCTTACCTGTAAAAAAGAAATCTTAAAAATTGAGATATCAAAGCTGTTAGATTTAAACCTTTTTCGAGAAGGTAAGTGGTGTCTTCAATCGAATGACTCCAATATCATAGTCCATTGTCTTGGTTGACCACTTCTCGTGATAGTACAGATCAGAGACTCGATATATCTGTCCATCTTTGGAGTCCCGTTTGGTGCCGCCAACCTTGACTGTTAGGAGAATCCGCGGCACTTGAGCCAGGCAATGGGCCGCGGTTAAAATGGTGCGATTATTTATGATGGAACCTCCACAATGGTGGATGCCATACAGCTGTATGGACACTATGTACGGCACTTTGGCTATATCTGCTGGAATACCGCCGACTATGCGTGGATCTGGACGATTATTTTCTCCAGTTAGACAGAAAGAGAAATGAACAAAAATTAAGATCCACAATAACAGGTTCATCTTACACGCTTCAGCCAGAGAATCACATTAAATGAGGAATGTGCGGCCTTTAAAACACAACTTTAAGTACAAAAGAACGTGAAATAATGAGAGGAATAAGCATTCCAATAAGTGGCCATTACTTTGTAATTAGGCGAGAAGTTTCGTTTATCTTATAACTGTCTTCTAGAGAAGATTTCCACTTGCTGTTCCTAAGTGATTATAAATGTTATAACCAACTAAGTTAATTAGGGTTCCGTAATAAGTGAACCAAATGTTTGGGAAAGACGTAGAAAATCAAGTTGGATTACGAGTAAATTTAATATATTATTATTATTATTTATATCTTCTATGGGAGAAACCTAACTTACTAGTTCTTGTAGAACTCATATTACAATGGTGATGAAAATATAATTAATACTGTTGAAGATCTGCAAAATGATCAATTTATTTATTTATTCAAAAGTAGAAGTGTTGACATATGTGCTTAATTAGTTAATTAATATCAAAGCTTGGCAGACAGGTAAAAGTCTAGAATCAGAAACGATTCACTCAATAAAACCACTTCAAAACGAGAAAGAAAGCTAACTTCGGTAAACCGAAGTTTATATACCCTTGCAGTCAGCAATTGGATCATTGAAAATCGATCCAATTTGGTAATGTAAAAAAATATGTCAAATTATGTAAATTTTGTAAATTTTACATTTTACATGTAGAATTTTACATTTTCATATAAATCGACCGATCCCTTCTATGGCAGCTATATGATATAGTTGTCCGATCTTAATGAAATTAAAACCGTAATTCTAGAACTATAAAAAACGACTATATCTCGAAATTTATAGAAATTCGTTGAAAAACAGAGAATTAAAAATTTTTGTACATTAATTTCGCCAACATTCCTATGGCAGCTATAGGATATAGTGGTCCGATTCCGGCCGTTCCGACATATATACTGCGTGCTAAAGAAATAAGACTATGCTGAAAATTTCACCCCGATAGCTGAAAAACTGAGAGACTAGTTCGCGTAGAAACTGACAGACAGACGGACAGACAGACAGACGGACAGACAGACGGACAGACAGACAGACGGACATGGCTAGATCGACTCGGCTGGTGATGCTGATCAAGAATATATATACTTTATGACTCGGCTGGTGATGCTGATCAAGAATATATATACTTTATGGGGTCGGAGATGCCTCCTTCACTGCGTTGCAAATATCATGGCAAAATTATAATACCCTCTGCAAGGGTATAAATATAGGTCTTTCTTCGGTTTAGATTTTTTATTCGGTTGGAAGTCTTGCCAAATAATTAATAATATATTCATCAATGTTGGCATGTGTGGAACTTTATTTTTAGCTTATAAATACCAGCCCCGAGGAAAAAGTCTGGAAACACCCGTTGATTCACCCAATAAAACCGCTCGAACAATATAGGACTTTCTTTGGTCTCGGTCTTTTATTTTTGTTTAACTTAATACTGTTGCCAAAATATCAATAATATATTCAAGAATTGATATTTCTAAGAACTTTATTTTTAGCTAATTAATAAGGAACCTTGGTAGCCCGGGTAAAAGTCTGGAATCACCCGTTGATTCACCCAATAAACCTCTCGAAAAATAAGGGCTTTCTCCGGTCTTAGATCCCCGTATTATTTTGACACTTTTGCGGCCATATCATTCGTCTTAACAATAATGGCCAAATTTGGTCTCTATTCATTGTTTGCCCAATTTGTTATCAAAGCACGACCCGTTTTCTCGAGAGAACGGACTCGAACCGAGTCTCGGCTGATTTGCATTTTGGCTTGACCCATAAATTTGGAAATCAAACACCGTTTGATGGGCTATTCTAGTTTTACATACCAAAAGCTTACTTTGAAAGCGGCGTCTCGGCCGGCGGTGTGTCTTTGCCAATAAAGTGGGCTATTCAGGTTTCTACTAGCACCAGAAGATCGGCAGATAGCATTGATCTTGCCGTAGGATGGGTTGGGGGGCAGCAGCTGAAATCGAGTAAAAGTAAACATTGGAAATAAACCCACACGAAATGTTTCGGTAGATTTAATTTAAGCCGATTAAGCGGCTAGAATGGGAGAAAATGGGCAACAACAAACGATTTCACGTGGTGTACCTTATTAGTGAAAGTGAAAATATAAAAAACGACAGCAGGCGGCAGCGACAGTTATAAACCCAAACCCATTACTACGCTCGGGCTTTTCTAGTCGCTGTGGTGGTGGGCTTGGACCGAAAGGCGTTAACAGGCCCATAAGAAAATTAATAGGAAACTTAGACAGCAGCCAGCAGCGCCTATTATCCATGTTAGTTACTAACAGAATAAGCGAAGAGAGCTGGGAAAGAGAGCGCAGACAGGTGCACATTGTTCTCGATCGTTGACCGCAATTACAATACTATAACTACTCCCCGAGAGCCGAAGTCAAAGCCGAGTCTAAGACTGGTTGCATCCCGAACACGTTCGAGTTGGACGTGTGTAGAGATGGCGATCTCGGGGAGAGACGACTTGACTTTGTACAGGTGATATTTACCATGCTAACAATTTCTTTTTGTTTGCTTGAGATTCTCTCCGGGCTCCAAGCCTCTGCCGCTGCCACAGCCACACACATCCATCGCCCCGAGACTTTCTTTTGTAAGAATTCCGAGTTCTCTCCAACCTGTGCAGGTTGCGCTCTACCAAAAGACCCGTCGTAGCAGGCTCCTCCAGAACTTCTTTATCTAATTTTTATAACAAGTCACTCGGCGGCATTGAAGACTTCAGTTCTGCGGCGACCATCGAATGGTCAAGTTCGGCGTTTTCTCTCTCTCCTTTGTCTGCAGTGCGAGGTGCCTTCTTGAGCTGCGAAAGTGTTTTGTTTCAGTGTGACTAAGCTAAAAAATCGCCAGACCCGGACAATTCGGGATAGACTGTATAAATAGCCCCACACACTTGTTAATTAGGTAATTGTCCAGAAAACGATAGTCACATAATGGCCAGAGCTTTGGCTTACTTAACGCCAGAATCTGCCGCATCACGCGAAAGGATAGCGTAACGCTTGTTATTCGCAATAACCACTAACTATATGTATTAGGTAGGGTCTGGACCCCCACTCCGATTGTGTGTGTGTAGATACATATTATTTCTCGGTTTTCTCAGTTGTGAGTTCAAATCGAACCGCTATACACAGATATGATGAGCCTTTTGCACTAACTGCAGAAGAATAACTAAGAAAAATCCGGTTTATTTAAACGGCAGTGATCAGGCTGACGGATGACTATGCCCAGCATTGAAAAAACGGAGACAATCATTCTGAATAAGTGAACCGAAGACCGAAGACTGAAGACCAAAGAACGAAGACTGCAGACTGCAGACTGCAGACTGAAGACTGGGTAGAAGAGCCAAGAAGCTGTGTGCGCAAAATGCAAAGGCCCCGCGTTATATTTTCTCCAGACTTAGGCCCGTCGTCGGCGTCTACAGCTTCCGTCAAAACATTAGCGAACATTAGGACGTCCGTTTTGGAATGGGTTGCAAACTGACTTGATGGATGATGTGACTTTGTCATAATGGCGTAACATATTTCAAAATAAAAATGCAACAAAATATAGAGAACAGAATGCATAACTTTCAGACGGGAAGAACTAATCGATGGATATTATGAAAGCAATTTGTCCGATGCTTAAATTGTAAGGTTTGTGGAAATGTAACGAAAGAGTGTTAGATTCTGGGACAACATTGTTAAAAACCTTTAAAACCTTAATGGTGCTAAGTGTGAAATTTCCCAAATAGTCGGGTTCTATTTTTCCATTAAACCCAAACTTGGCTAGGGTTCAATAATAAAAATTTGAATAAAGTGCCATACCCTCATAATCAATTAGTATTCCGAAAGCCATTTCTTTTCCTCAGATTCTTAAATTGAAAATTAGCCAAAAAGAAAGAAATGCAATTACCAAACCGCAAAAAATGTAAGGCCACTAATCGTTGGATATTATAAAAGCCATCCCAAATCGTTGATTCTCCCATGAACCGATAATTGCCAATATATATTGAAAATTTGGCAAAACGGGAGATTAATGTAACAGTGTGAGATCTACCGTTAAATATGCTGCCTCTGATTTTTCGGTGACTAAAGAAATGAAATCATTAACACATTCAGTCAGAATGGTGAAAGTTTTTTTTTTGGCGGAACCACTCGTCGATCTCGAGCCTCGGATTTCTATTGACTCTTTTGGGCTTGGGTTTGGGTGTAGATCTTTTAATTACATCATGCATCTGGAAATAGGCTGAATGTGAATGGAATTGAAGTCGGTCACCAGAATGGGTGTATAGTTTGTAGTCTTTGGAAATAGAAAATAGCAATTAAGAGAAAAAGAAATAAAATCGCGTTAACTGTGCTGATCAGTAAAGTAAAAGAAAGAGTTTTTGGAAAGTGCTAAAGAGTAAAAAGGGCTGATCATAAAGCGGACTATGTGTTGTGTTTATTAATTGTTTGTTGACAATGCACAAAGGACTTAGAACGAGAAGTATTATAAAGAATACAATTAACTGCGTTTTGTATTATTATTTCTTTTTATAAAATATATTTATTATATCCTAACAAGGCCTATAAGCTTCCGTTTAAATATAACAATGTAGCATGCACTCCCCCTTTGGGCCGTATGTAATTCCACTTACGAGTATCCCAGATATTTCTGCCCGTGAGCCTCCTTATTTGGTAATTGTCGAAATTCTTGGCCCGAAAGAACGACCATCATTTAACAGTAATTTAGGCAATATAAACGACTGACTCTCCGCACTAATCGATTGTGATCAGCAGCGACACAGTTAGGCGCGGTGCTGGTGCTTGGTGCTGGTGCCTGGTGCTTGGTGCTATTTCCTCCTGGCATTCATCGCATCCAAAAAGCCACACCAAAAGCCGGTTGGTATTGGGTTTCGGTTTCGGCTTTGGCTTTGGCTCTGGGTTCGACTTGGAGACCTGATCGCTGCGGGCGCAGCAAACGAACGAACGAACGACCCATACATATGGTATGTCTATGCTCGGCAAAACAGCTTTTTGACGATAATCATTGACCCAATTCTTCTGCCGCTTTCTACAAGATTTTGTACAATAACATGGTCATGGACTCGTTATAATGCAGCTTCCTGAGCGGCCATTCTTTACATGGCAATGATATATGTGTAGTCTGTTCATGTGCAGCGGACCCCGACATTTTCCGTTTAGGCGAGAATCTCTTCTGGAGGGGAAAACAAACACACAGCAAAACCCACAAAACTCTTTCAAGCATTTTATATCTAATTAAGTACGTTTTGACCGGCGTATGAATCATATATTAACGGTAGTCTCCTCTTCTAAAAGAAAGATCAGTTTTTGGGCAGCGTCGGATTAGTGTTTCCAGCGTGTGTCTGGGTGCGTAGCCAGTCGGGCGTTTCTTCCACATCTTAGAACTGCTACATGGGATCCATTACAGCCAGACTTTTCTGCACTCATGGCTATTCATAGAACATAACTGTAAGGCCATCAAGTCCGGGCTTAGAATGTATATGAATATATGTATGTAATTTATTAATACAGTTACGGTGTTAATTGGTGGCCAGCCATAAGTCATGCTTCAAGTGGGCGCCAAGCGGAAATATTCAAACGGAAATTATATTTACTTAAAATAAGAGAGTTTTTCTTTGTTTAATTTTAATGATTTTAAAGCGGATTTTGTATTAATTTGTGTAGTTACTTATTTTACTTCCTTACAATATTATTTCCCGGACCTAGGGTTTTTTTCCATATTAGAACTCAAGTTGGAGTTTCCAAAATAATTAAATCTACAACTTTTAACTAAGAACTAATCCCTGCTAATGCTTATTAATAAGGGTAGATAGAAAGTGGCCAGTTAAACCCTCCAAAAATACTCTGTAATTTAGTTCTTACCTTAAATATTAGAAAACAGATTAAAATACATAAAGAACCGCAGAGAGAGCCTAAACTCTTACTTTGTAACTCATAATTGTTATGTAGAAAAATCGAAGCCTATCATCAGTCCCAAGTCTGCTCACCCGACCATCTAGATCGAAATAGTATTCCCTATAATTGAATTATTGTTCTGCCTCATGTATTTGTATTAATAATTTTAGAAATTGTGCATTCCCTTTTCGGTTAAGGTACGGTACTTGCACCACAAAATAAAATAAAGAAAAAAATCCAGAAGAACTCCAGACTTGGCCAAACAAGTTCTACATGGTACTTGGCGAAAAATTAGAGCTCATGACCCCTTGATAGTCTTGATAGTCTTCTCCGCCGGCGCAACCGTCAATCATAAGCGATGACCATTAACTCGGCAGTTGCGCAAGAGTTTAACTCCAGCGGACCAGAAAGCTCTCCACCAAGAGGAATAGAGCTGGAATAGTGCACGGGGTCATCGACGTGCGAGCAAGCTGCTCGGTCTCCGCAACGGGCCCGTGGCCGTGATATTGTCTTTCCCGCGGGATCTTCTATAATTCGCGTTACGCCTTATGGCAAACAAATTAATTTGAGGTGATTTAGGCAGTGCCTGCGTACGTATAGTAGTCGATCGGCCAATATAAAGATGCTTTATAAACCAACAGGGGGGAGAGAAAGCCTTTAAGATAGTTTGTTTAATAAAAAAGAGGAGATGGGTTTCAAAAGTAAAGAATGAGTATTGCAAGTAATTTTCTTGGCTAATAAAAATAGAGGTTGGGAGGGAAAGGATTTACAAAGACAAAAGGAATATTATATAAATTAAGTAACTGCAAATCAATTAAAAAGCATTACGATCAGTAACGGCTAAGAAAGGTTTTATGTTCCTCATTTAATTAGTCCAATAAGCTTATTTACTGTAACTTAAAGCACACATTTAATTGAAACAGGAAGCCATACTCATTAAGGAAATCCCTTGACTGTTTCAGGTGCCCCCCAGTGATACTCGTAAAATGGCCAAGATTAACTTAATGAGGCAACTCATTCTGGCCCTAATGATTTACAGTGCGGCCACCGCCAAGGAGCACCTGCGGATTCGCAGATTAGCCGCGGCGGAATCAGTTACAGAAGCCCTTTCCAATGCCAGCCAGGTGACGGCCTCCGAGGAGAGCACCGAGGCCCAAACCGAAGTGCCAAGCCAAGACGAGACAAAGGCCACCGAATTGAATAAAACCGAGATTGTGGCCAAGACTCCAGTGCCGGCGGAAAACGTGGAGACTCGCAACTCGGCGTTTGATTTGCCGGCCAATTCGGATCAGTCCAGCTCCCTGGGCTCCGAGGAGGACAGCATCTACTACGACAATGCCCCCGTGGAGTGCCAGCCCGAGCTGGTGGGCTTCGAGATCGTCACAGGGTAGGGTCCTACTTAGATGGTAATTAAAGGGCTTAATGACCACCTCCTTTCCCTCCGATTAGCTATGTATTCTCGGCTCCCGAAAAACTGATGGACTCGCAGCCGGGCACGCTGATGCTCACCGATTGCCTGGACACCTGTCGGAAGAACAAAACCTGCCAGTCAGTGAACTACGAGACGGGGCTTTGCGTGCTCTTCTCGGCCCACGCTGATCAATTACCGGGTAAGCTACTTAGCGAGCTCTAAGTAAACTGGAAGACTCTCGTTAATTACGGATATGTCGTACCCTCACAGGCGCCCTAACAAAGTCGCAGTTCCCCGTGTTCACAATCTATGCCCAAAAATCATGCCTCACGGTGAAGCCCTGCTCCCGGGCCTGGTACGTCGATCGTGTGCAAAATTACAAGCTCAAGACGGAAGTTAAGCGTACCGTGTCGCTGGCGTCCAGACGCGAGTGCTTTGAACTTTGCCTGAGCGAAGCAGAATTCACATGCAGGTAAGACTCCATTTACAGCGAAATATATCTCGCTTTTCGCTATCTTTTCGTCGCCCCTTCTTGACATTTAATTCGGCCGGAAGATTACCCCAGACCCGCTTAATTGTTCCATAAACACAGAAGCATGTGTAAATAAGCTGCTCTTCCATTTCAATTTCCCGCGTTTAGATCGGCCAATTATGATCGCGCCTCGGGAGCCTGCGAGCTGAGCGAGTTGGATCGTCTAACCCTGGCCGGGTCACAGGCCTTCCAGATCAGCGAGGGCACTGATTACCTGGAGAACCACTGTGTCGATGAGCCCAACAAGCTGTGCGAGTTCAAACGTCTGCCGGGTCGCATTTTGAAGACAGTGGATTCGGTCTATCAGGAGGTCAGCAGCATTGACGAGTGCCGGGAGCTGTGTCTGAACTCTCCCTATAGGTAAGTCCATCTAAAGATAGTCTGAGATCAGAATCCTTTGGGTTAGGAGGACTACGATAGGAATTCTAGCGTCTAGGAAGGGGAATTTTACTAAGAATATTGAAGGCATCATATTTCTATCTCTAGAAATCTAACCTTTCTTGGTTCTAATCATTATGACATAATAAATATTATTATTTTATGTTAAAAGAACAATTGTGATCACAAAGATATATAATAATATTTTTACAAACTTACCTTTCTTGTATTTATTTTATTATCCTCCTCAGGTGCCACTCCTACGACTACAACGACACCGGAGACATGGTTTGCCGACTCTCCCATCACAGTAGAGCCACCTTGGCCGATGTGCAGGAGCCGTTCCTGGAGGTGCCCGAGGCCTCGACCTATGAGCTGACCTCCTGCTACAATGTCACCATTGAGTGCGGCGGCGGCGACATGCTGGCCCGCATCCGCACCTCTAAGCTCTTCAACGGCAAGGTGTACGCCAAGGGCTCGCCCAAGTCCTGCTCCGTGGACGTTAAGAGCGCTCTGGACTTTGAGCTGCGAATGAACTACCACGACTTGGAGTGCAATGTGCGACAGAGCACGGCCGGCCGGTATGTCAACGACATCATTATCCAGCACCACGACATGATAGTGACGTCCTCCGATCTGGGCTTGGCCCTGGCCTGCCAGTACGATCTGACCAACAAGTCGGTCAGCAATGGCGTTGACCTGGATGTGCGCGGTGACATCATGCCAGCTCTGTCCGAGGAGGTTATTGTGGAGTCACCGAATGTCATTATGCGAATCACGTCGCGCGACGGCTCCGATATGATGCGATCCGCCGAGGTGGGCGATCCGCTGGCCCTGAAGTTCGAGATCGTCGACGAACAGAGCCCCTACGAGATCTTCATTCGGGAGCTGGTGGCCATGGACGGTGTGGATAACTCGGAGATTACGCTGATTGACTCCAATGGCTGCCCAACGGATCACTTTATTATGGGACCCATCTACAAGGGTTCGGTGTCTGGTAAAATGCTGCTCTCCAACTTTGATGCCTTCAAGTTCCCCTCGAGCGAGGTGGTCCAGTTCCGTGCCTTGGTCACGCCGTGCATGCCCAGCTGTGAGCCGGTGCAGTGTGAACAGGAGGATACCAGTGGGGAGTTCAGATCCCTGTTGTCCTACGGCCGCAAGCGCAGATCGCTAAACACAACAGGTAAGTGGGTGGAGCTTAAAGATGAGGATATGAGGGATGAATTCTTAGCTGTGGATTATAATCTTTGATTTCAACTAAACTAAGCTAATTCAAGTCTTTAAAATCGGATTAGCATTTAAAATAAAACAGTAATTGATGACACAACAGATTCCTAAGCTAATTGCCATATTTATTCCCTAAAATCCATATATAATCAAACAAAACCCTTAAAAAATATTAAACAATTCTTTCCGTTTCCAAACCTTCCATACTTCCCCAAACCCAGATGATCATCCCAGATCTCGACGAGACATTGAGTCTTCGAAGAAGTCCACACCCAGCGACATGCTCCTGGTGCAGTCCATTCAGATAACGGACAAATTCGGATTTAAGCAGGACAAGCAGGAGAGCGGGGACTTTTACGATGGCAATGAAACCACATTTACGGCCAACGAAGAGAGTCATGGATTCTGCGTTAACGCCATTGGTAAGTGCTCGCCTTAATGGCCGCCAGCAGGCTATTCGGGCCAGTTAAAAAAAAAAAGAGTTAGATTCGATTCTCAATGCGAAAGTATATGCTACAGTATGTGTTTAACTTTTCTCCCGCAATTAGGTCTTATTACCGCCGCCACCATTTTCTTGCTAACCCAGTTGGCCGTGATCGCTATTTGGACGTACTGCTATCAGCGCCGCCAGAAGCTGCAGCCGTATCAGCACTCGTACTAAGAGACCGATTCGAATCGAATGAATATTCATATACTTACAGCATTAACGTCTAAGCTTCAAAAGGTGCAATCAATATTTACGCAAAGCTATGCTAATTAGTAACTGCTACGAATACGAATACCCGTCCTGATACCACATCCGATCCGCTATTAGCCTTATCTAGTCAGTGCACGATTTTAGAGAAATGAAATTAATGTGTGTCTTGTTCGGTGGAATTCAGATTGTTTGCATTGCAGCCATGGCGTTTTTTATAGTGACTCTCAGTGTTAGGATTCCCGCGATTCAGATTCCCGCACTTGCAAAGGCAGTTCGACCGACGACACTGGCATTGAACTTCTTTTGCGACTTCGGAAGTACGATTACGATGGTTGACATTTGTAAAAAACTAATGCATATTACACTTACAATCCTTCATCTGTATCTGCCTTAGCTTAAGCTTAACCTAATTTATTACATATCAATAGCAGTTTAATGTTTGCATTGAACCCCTTTAATTTTATGGAATGACACTCATCTTATTATTAAACCTTAAGATTTTTTAATGAACTTGCTGTGTGATTTTTCTGGGTTGTGGGGGTAGCGAAAGAAATACTAAATAAAATGAATTAAACATATAAATGCCTCAGAGTTCTGATTTGGGAATGGGAATGGGGACTGGCTTGCTCAAAATTACAAAAGTAATTGCTTGGCTTTGCGATTATAAATATGGGAAAGAAAGGTAGACTCTAGGCCTTACCCACGCATAACAGATTGTGCGAATCAAGTCTAGGAATGCAGACACCTGCGAATTATTATTTATACTTCAATAAAACTTAAAATGCATCCACAACTGTAAAAAGCGACTCAAGGGCCTTGGATTTCCAGGAACATGCTCACTTAGAGTCGCCCAAAATGCACGACACACACTCTCGGCAGATGGATCCTCCTCAGGCAGGCGATTCACTTTTCCATGTGGGCAGAAAGGAAGGTCCAAATGTCGTGCTTGTTTCCCCAGCTTTCCCAGCGACAGCGACGGCGACGGCGACGGTAAACGGCGACGCGACTCAACGTCCCATCTTCATTATGGCCGGCCATGTGATGGCGTACACCTGTATGCAGCAGCAGCAGCAGCTGTGTGAATCATGCAAATAAATGCACCCTCGGCACAACAGGAAACAGGCTTCGTGCAGATTTGTATCTTTATCTGCTAGAGGAACGCTCTTGCGCTTGCTTGCTGGCTCGCTTGCATACGGGAAAGTGACTCCTGTCCGCCTGTCCGCTCATCTGCCCGTCACCTTCATCCTCATCGCAGCTCTTCGCCTCCTGGCAGTTGACGGAATTCCTCTCAATTAATTTACTTAGCAATGCATCCTCAACGACACTATACTTGAAGTAGTACCAACATACGCGTACTTAAGAGCGCCACGGCGATTTTAGATTTTAGATCGCTGCGGTACTTAGCGCTAAGTTGTACTGCTTCTATAGAACATTATCTGGAAAGATTCTTAATTAAAGCATGCATGCAAGGCGATAAAAATGAATGTACGTTAGATTTGTAATGATGGTGGTGCCGTGGTTATTTTCCTCGCTCAATTAGAGATTCCCAGTGTCGATTGTGCTCCGTCAGCACACGAAATAATTGGTCCTCTTGTGCTGCTCCTCTGCTCTGGTCTCCTTGTGCCTGGTTTGTTCTATTCAATGGCACCATCGGCAGCCAGCAGCCAGCAGCCAGCAGCCAGCAGCCAGCATTCGTGCCAAGAATTGATCACATATGCAGAAATTAAAATACATCACGTTCGAAGGATGCATAAGAGTTCAGCTCAGCTCTGCTCGGATGAGCATTATTGCCTGGAATCGCGCTAGCTAAGGTGCCACAGGTGGCAGGCAGTAAATGGAAGAGCATATATCACTATCACAGTCGTAAAATCGTAAATTTGTTTAATACTCTGCCTTTGCGCTATTGTATTTCGAGAGCAGAGTTTAAAGGGGAGCTTTCGTTAATAAGAATAGAGAACGTTTTAATTGGAAAATAAAAATAGAGAAAGAATTTGTGTAGGTCAAAAGATTAAATTTAAGTTTTATTAAGGCAATCAACACTCAGTTTCAAGTAAACTCTCTTTATTCTTTTAATTGAATGTTTTAGAAAAATGTAAAGCCGAAATTTTAATTATTTTTTAAGCTAGACAGACAAATATTTTAAGAAAGGCGCGTCCTGTCGTAACCACTTAACGTCATTAAATCTTATAAAAAAACGTACACAAAAAACGGCTAAAAACACACTTTTAACTCGGGATTGTAAGCCTAATTCGTTTATACAAGTACATACTATATTATGTGGGTCCTACATATATGCAACCCAATATATATATATTTTTGTTTTATTTTTACAGTAGGAAAACATGTACTTAAGTTAATATATATATGTATATATATATATGAATTGATACAATTTGTATACTATATCCTCTTCAAGTATAAATAAAATAATCAAATAAAATTATTAAAACAGTCGGCACTGGAGAGTTACCTTTGCCATTGTTCGCCAACCGCATTCACTATATATATTTACAGCAGACTCCGCATGGCCGTCTCTATTACAGCTCTGACTATACATAAGCGTTTCAGTAATTTGGAACCGACACTGACTGACGACGATTATTTATGGCAAACATATTTTTAGGGGCTACGAATCCGAATAGATAATGCAACGCTTGTTCTTGCCCACAGAAGCCAGCATATTATTGTTGGGGCTCCAACTGACTGCATTCACGGCAGTGCTGTGTGGGAATAAACAATAAAAAAAACAGAAAGGGTAAAAAAATATATTTTAAAGGTTTTCAGGGGTGTAAAGTAGAGGGCATTACTACTTGTTAGTTAAAAAACGGAGAGGTTTATAGGTTTATTACTTATTTAAGATCATCCTCACCTGTGTCCCTTGAGAGTAGCTTCCAGGAAACCATTCACATTCCAAATATATATTGCCCCATCCGCTGATCCACACGCGATCTTTAGGCCGCTCGAGTTGAAGGAAGCCCGAGCGAAATCACAGCTGATTTTAAAGTGTTCGTTTCTGTTTAAAGGCACAATTTATGTCACATTAAGTCTCTGAAGGCTTCTAAACTCGATTAAGAACTTACGTAAACGTGGATATAACTTGATTTTTGCGTAAATCTAATAATTTAATAGTATCATCTCTTACAGAGCATATGAGGTAATTGCAATCTGTATTAAATAAATAAATAAATAAATTTTTTAATGAGATATTTAGGGTCCTTACCCTTTGACAAATCCAAAGACGTTATTTTGGCCGGCATCAGGACATCGTCCGCCTGCTTCTCGGTGCGGATGTCCCAGAATCGAATCTTCTTGTCGTAGTGCCCGCTGATGATCGTTGATCCCAGGCTGTCGGTGGTCACCAGATCATTGCAGCTGGATCCGGCGAATTTGGTCTCTATGCAGGCAATACTGCGCAAGTCCCAGATCTTGAGAGTGCGATCATGGCTTCCGGTCACCACTTTAATGGGCTCTTGGACGTATTTGGCGGCCATTACTTTGCCACTGTGACCCGTCAGCGTGTGCTAAAAAAAATATTATAAACAAAAGATTTCGGTACAAAACAGTTAGCGCAAAAACACGTTATAGGGCACAGCCAGCATCTTAAATAGAAGCGCTATCATAACCCAGAGACATGCGGACATAGACCCGCCAACACCTTTTCTGGCGTCGCACAGAAGTACCTTAAGCCAGAAGCCAGAAACCGGCTAATTACGCCAGCTAAGTATCTTTCACTAGAACGGCGTGTAATTAAAAAGTGTCCGCAGGCATTAAAGAGTCTGCAGACATTTAATTGCGGCTTTAAAAAATCTGATCTAAACTCCACGCATAACTGCCGCTGGAAATTTATTGACATAGGTCGTCGCTTGGTGTCTGCCCGGCTGTAGCCAGCAATGGTAATGTCATCTTACAGTTCTTCCTAACCCAGAGAGTTACATGCTCTTTATGTATGAATTAGAGTCATTGACACCTGGCCAAGGCACAGGGGAGTCTTCTCTCGTTCAAAGAACTGTTAATTCTTGAATATTTATCTTACAACTTAGAGGCATAACTTGAAGAAACCAGATTAGATAAGAAATACTACTTCCCGGGGATCAGGTGAAATGTCTGATTTATTACAAGGAAGCTGTTGGCAGTTAAAGGTAATAAAAATATTAGGGGAGGAAAGATAACGAATCTCAGTGTGTAAGAGTTTCAAGGGCATTTTATAAAGCATTTAATCTTCTAGCTAAAACATCCATGGGTTGGCCCTAAATATACAAATAGAATTTTTCTCTCTTAATTAAAGAGCCTCCGACTCCAACTCCTACTCCGACTGCGATTTCCAACCGGCAACCGGTCAAGTCGAACGGTCAATGTACGCGCAGTGTGGCTTGAAGCACCGTCAAACATGTTTGACTGGAGCAGCACCTCTGCTTCGCGGGTTTGGAGAATTTCTAGAGAGAGAAGAGAGTTGGAGCAAAAAGAGAGTTCAGCGAGGCCGGTTCCAGCCAACTAATAACATAGATTGAGGTAGCTCTCTTAAGCGAAGTCCAATTTGAAGCCATCCCGCGGTTTGTTTGCCACCAAAACATGTTGTCAACGAAACCGGTGGCTTCAAAATTCTGCAAACCACTCCGCATGGGATCGATGGTATGCTGCGTGCGTGGTAGGAAATCGGGGAAATGTCCTCTTTAAAATAAGCAACAAAGTAAGGAAAATAAATGTTGAGCTTGATGAGGTTTGAAACATCTGGGGGAGCTCCTGCTATTACTGCTATTATTATAGCTATTGATTTAATTGTAATTGTTATTATTATGGGACATGGAGCTAGAGATCACAGGAGCAGCTCTACTTGAGCATATAAAGGTATGGTGCTTTAAACCTGATCAATAACCATAGTTTAAGGGTCTCTACTTTTTGAAAATGCACTTAAAATGAGTATAATTAAGGGCCTAATTTTTATAAAGCGATAATTGAGTAATTATAGACTTGAAATTGATGTAAGGAAGGTTATTACTCCTCAGATAATCCTTGATATATTTAATTGTAGCCTAATAAAATTGATATTATGCTTTCTGTTTCTCTCAGCTAGTTTACCATTTATTTATCGCTTTATCAGGCCTAGCGATATCCGTATTTGTTGTTTATATGGGATATTATCGTGAACAATCAGTGGAAACTGATGTATTATTTTTTGGTTATCTACGGGAAATACTATATATGTATTTATTTGTATATAAGTAATGCCAGTAATGTAGTAATTGTGGTTTCATTAAGGTTTGCCAATAAATAAAAGAAATTTTATAGGTGGATTTCGGATAATAAAATAATCAAATTTGTCAGAAAGCCTAATCAGATTCTAGTAGAAGGGGAGACTTTCTATTACTTATTACTTTCGGTTGACTTATTGATCTGCTAATTAATGCTAAATGGTCCGAATAACATTCTGGGCGAGGCAAAGTGCGGATGCGGGATGCGAAAAGAAGGCAAAAAGTGAGTAGCAAGGCATAAATGATAATAACCCGGCAATCAGATGACTGTTTTGATCGCATTGTGGCCAGAGGCCGTACAAGTCAGTGTGCTCATTTTAATGCTGCACTGCAGCAGAGCACAGCACAGCACGGCGTCGGCGCTATTCTTCAGTTACAGTTTCCAGTTGTGCGCAAAAGAACCGTTTAAATGTCAATCCAGAAATACCAGTTAGAAGCGTCGTCGTGGTGTCCACGGAGCGCAGGCGGAGAAGCAGGAAGAACTGCACTTGTATGTTTGTTTGTTCGCATGCGGACGATGTGCAGCATAAATGGATGCGAATGGCGGAGTGGCGGATCTCGCCTGACCAGGCCGGGAGATGAACCTTGGGGTAAGGAAGATTATGCCGCTGCCTCAATTCAGGCCAACTTTGTGCATCTGTATTGGCCAGTTTGGTTTTCCTCCCAGCTTTCATCGGCGACTTTTATTTATGACCATCAATCGAAATTGATTTTCCGATAAACATTCTCAGAACTTTTGCAAAAATATATATTTAATGCAGCTCGCAGAGCCTTTATAAGATAAATATGTCAATTTCGGGGGTATTTTCCCAGTTGAATTTGTTTACTTAATATTGTCTAGGGAAATGGGTTTATTTTTAGTTCCTAAAGAGCAAATATTTGCATATTTCATACATTATTCGCTAAATATCTTTAATATTTCTAAGCCATGTGTGTATTAAAAATAGTTCAAACAAGTTTAACCCCTTAAAAATTCAAAAGAAATCTATCTAGCCAAGGCATAAAATCACTTCTTCATTCATTTGCAGCTAGAACCGAGACAGAGAGCTCCTGCATACTCCTATATCATAGTTAAAGCGCTTTATTTACTATTTCAGTAAACACATTCAGCGTCTCTGTAATGTTTACCCGCCGACTTGTGTTTACTTTTCGCCTTTTTTCCGAGTTAGAAAGCGGCAAACATGCAAAATTTATTTATAAACATTGACATTGGTTTGCCTGTATGCTGTGTATGCTCGAATATACATATACAGAGGGGTAAATGGATAAACAAAGGCGCAAAAAGAATATCACGAGGGCTGAGAATTCTTAATAAATCAAGGGGCATCAAAGAAGTCCGTTTTTTAATCAGTATAAACATAGGAATAACAATAGAAAAGGAAAGTGTGGTATAGAGAATAATTGCAATTAGTTCTTGGTACCCTTGGCGAGCACGCATTACTTTCTTTAGATTATAACCCCTCGTATTTGTTATCGTGTGAAAGGCCCATTGAATTATAATTTCGGAATTAACATTTTTCCTAGAGAAAAAGGGTCACCGAAGAAGATACTGCAGAAAAGTAGATTATCCAGCTGTCAAAGCATTGCGGAATCCCCATCATTTTGTTAATTTATGCTCATTGTCTTATTTTAACCGTAATGCTTCCCACATAAGCGCACGAATATGTTTAGTTTTTATTATAAATATTCTCTACTTGGCTACTTGTAAAATTGTACTCACTCTAAGGCGATTATCCATCACGGTCCATACTCGAGCACCGTAATCGTTCGAGGTGCCTAAGATGTAGGCGCCGGTGGAATCGAAATCCACCGAATTGATGCCGGCACTGCTGCCGCTCAGAACTGCACGTGGCTCGGTGGAATCTGTAATTAAAATAAATAAAATATAATTAAAATTAAATAATAATAAACAAAGACTTAAACAACGTTGTAATGCTCTTAAATATTGCTTAAAACGAATATTTTTCCCTCAATTTACTATTCTTTCTGTCCCATTTTACTTTAAATCCAAAGATCCCATTTCTAATCTATTTATTTCCCATAAACAAAGTCAAATATATCATCAAGCTCTATAAAGTACATTTTATATTGGACCTACCACAACATAGCCGTGAAGCATTCCCCCAACCTCACCCGGTAATAACCGGATATTTAAGATCCCCTACAGTTATGCTTTCATTTATTGTTCAGCCCCCCAGCATTTGTTCCCAAATATAAAAGATAAATTGAAATGTAAACTTACTTTTGCCAATATCCCAGAGCTTCACTTTGCGATCAGCGCCACCGGTGGCCACCATACGCTCCACGGGACTCCAGCGCACCGCATGCGATTCGTTTTCATGCGCCTCGAATTTCATTAGGATCTTGGTCGGATTGGCCTGACCCAGATAGCCCGTGGCCTTCAGGGTATCGATGGAAGATCGGACCGTGTCACCAGTCTCGACGCCACCGCCTGCTGTAAAACGAGCGCTAATATATTCATTATCATCGAGACCTATGGCTTCCATGGCGCCATTTATTGAGGCCTCGTCGAAATCCTCGTCGCCGCCAATGATGCCGCCGACGAACTGGGCAGGACTGGTAGAGTTGCGCTGCAGCGAGGCTGCTCCGGGCGACGTGGATGCTGGAACGTTGCCGGACGACGAACTGGGCTCACGGACGGCGTCCTCCAGGTCACGTTTCAGTTTGGCCGAACGTTTCCTGAAAATTGACGGCAGTCTTTTTCTAGATATGTTTAAAAACGGTTATACATTTATATATTGAACCAAAAATTAAAGGGAGCAAATCAGAATGAGTGACACAGTCGAGCGAGAATATATTCGTCTAAATGGTCCGTTCTACTCCTTGGCGAGTGTTAGGGTGTTAGTAGAGAAGTACTGGATACTGGATATTTATTACATGCAGTTTTGTGTGTGGTAGTTATCCGTCAACCTTTACGAATTGTGGTAGTTTCCCGTCATCCGCATTTTTGCAGTTAACTTGCTTGCTTTGGCGATTTTGTTGGGTGATCAATAAAATGGATTAATGTTTGGTTTATTAACACAACTCTAGGTGAGCAGTCGGAGGTGGATGAACACTGCTGAAATCTCTAGAATAACTATATATAATAAGAGGTCCCAAGGCCTAAAGTCGTCAATTTAAATTATTTTAAAATAAGGAAACATAAAAAAATATTTAAAGCGAGTAGGATTTACTCTGAGGTATCAGGATTTTTTTATCTATTTCAGTCGTGACCAAAGCCCTGACTCGCGAGTTTACAAATATTCTCTGCACAACCTCTGCCAGAACACGCACAGTATGAATATAATGTAAACCACATACCCGTGCGGCCAAATTGTACTTCTGTGGCTAAATCAATCTTTATTCAGAGTTTAATAATTGTTTTTAAAGAAATCTCTTTTTTATGCCTAGCCCTCACTGATCTATTCGATAAAAAAAAATAAATTTATACCTATTTCCCAATTTTTCTTTAGTTCAAAATGAATCCTTTCCCTAGAAGAACCTGACAAACTACACTGCTAATAATCCTGTGCTAATTTATTAAAAAGAAAATTAAATAAAGCAGCCTGGGGATGTTGGAAAAATTGATACCAATTCCGTATGTATATGTTAACAGTTTACATGTGATTTTTATCACCATTCTTTTATAAGCGTTAGATAAGCAACGCGATTAACCATTCTTTATCTCAGCACTTATTGTAGTTATAAAATGCATTTATGTACATGTGCCGTACATGAATATTAATAAATAACAAGAGATATGCAAATATATTAAATTGTATGTTTTCTTCATGAGATTAATGCTTTTTTTGATTATTATTTAATAAGAACGACGTACCTTATAATGCTCTCGTTCTCCTCGTTCAACTTGTCGGCATCTTTCGACTTGTACCGCATGAGACGCTCCAGCAGACACCGATTTTCATCCTGCGGAGCAACAGAGAACGAAAAGCTTTTTAACAATTGCCTTTTCATATTTAGAATTAATATATGTATATATTTTTAGAGCCCGTGGTTGCGAGAGCTGTTTTTCCGCGATGAACGCTAATGTGCTACTGGATCGAAATCGAAAAGATAGCAAGCTTTTCCCCCGTCTATATGTATGGGCATAATAAATCCAAAAGCGATTCTAGCCATCTGCAAAATATATTTATCGGCATGCACGAATAAAATACCGTGCAAAGAATCTATTATTTTAGTTGTTAAGCATCAGTGGGTGCCATGGGAAAAGCTATTACACTTGAGGGATTATGTCTGAATACAACTTTCCATATTTACTAAACAATTTAAGGTAAAAGTACAATGTAAGTGTGTAATTTATCCAATAATGGGTAACCTATATTTGGTACTATTGATTTGATAGACAGTGCTTAGTTTATTGACAATAAATTGAACTCACGTTCTGAACGATGTGAAAAAAAAGGGAGTATCTACATTAAGCTCTTTTGAAATTTAAGTAAGCCAAGAATTAAACATTTGATTATACAAGTCTCTGAAGAATTTTTTGCTTTGTCGACACAATTTATTTATCTTTATTTTGGGAACATCGACCTTTGGAAAAGCGTCTATCACAAGTGTCAAGAAGACCCCTACATTAATTAAGCGAGCTGCTACTTACTAATGATTTGTTTCCCTTCTAATAGAAAAATACACTTTTTAATTTAGAAGAACGTAGAATTTTGTAGTAAGCTTGTTGAGTATATAGTAATCAACTAATACAAAGCCCTAGTGATCGTGACACTTACTTGTACGCCTCGCATTTTATCCTCCAGTGAGCTAAACGCCAACTGCAATGCTGTATGCTCATCCAGCATGGTGTTGTTTAGCTTCTTGAGTTCCTCTAAACTCGAATGAAGTAGCTGCACTTCAGCCCGCAATCGATTGTTATTTGTTTGCTGTTCGGCGAGGCTAAAGATAAGGAAATGGAAAGTAATAAGTAACTGAAAGCGAAAGGGAGTACGTTCTATTGGTTTCGGAACATTTAGCGAAAAATGTATATGTTGTTTACAACTGACAATACAAACGAAATTTAATCATTATTGACTTTCAGCGGTGTCACAGGACAAGAATATAAACTATACTGTGTAAACGTGTACATTTTTAAATTTTAAGTGAAGAACGGAATTTATAAATATTTAAAGCAAACCTTCTAAATTACAAAAAATATAAGAGCATTAACATAACAGTGTTTCTTCTGCAATGTGATATATCTACCCTTAAACATACTATGTAATCTCTAGATTACATTTGAATTATAACCAGGTAACACTCCCAATCTCTAAAGAGTTACGTGACACCCTAGATTAAGATCAATTCGCTTTCATAATTCCCTGCCAGTGGTCACGTCGTTCGTCGTACCTGTGCTCCTTTTCGGAAATCATAATCCTTTGCTGCTCCACCTTCTGGTTGAGGTCCACAATCATCTGCGAGTTCTCGCCCTTTCGCTTGTGCAGCTCCGTCAGCTCCTCCTGCTGGCTGAGCAGCTTCTTTTCGAGAGTGGCAATGGCCACATTGGAGCCGGTGCCACCTGTTGACACCGCACTGCGTAGCTGCTCGTTCTCCACAGACAGCTTTAGGTTGTCCGACTTGAGCTGCGCGACATGATCGATCAGGCGGTTGTCTGGAATTAACGAGAGGCAATTAGAGTAATTGGGCGTGAGAAGTGGAGCGGAGCGAGAGCCGTAGGGTGATGATGACAGCGGCCAGTGTGTGTCATTTTGGTGGCTGCTGGCGCTCCCGCTCCGATGCTGCAATGGGCGCAGAAGCTTACTTTGTTCGATGATTTCCTTGAAATTCTCGCACTCCTTGCGGTTGCGCTCGCGTAATCGCCTCACAACATGAGCTCGCCACACATGTTCCTCCGTCGACATCTTTGTAATGTGCTTTTCCGCAGAATTACTTATTATTCGGGGCTGCTTTGTCCAGGCGCTGGGGCGCTTTGCTTGTCTGCGGGATAAGTGGCGACACCTCGGCAGGTTTCCCTCTTGGCATGGCAATCACGGGGTGATGGTGGTGCTATAAGCTAGCTGCGGTAAATCGCATAATTGTCTTTTAACCAAATATGCTTATTATTCAGCTGTTGTTAAATTCACAACAAATAGAGCAGCGTGACCGTAGCTAGGACCGTTAAAATATACCACACGGACTTTGAGGAATATACTAATATTAATACTGAAACAGCGGTTCGAAGGCATGGCCTACAAGTGGATATTTATTAACTATTTATTAACTATTAAATATATTTTCCTAGCAGACAAACTGATTCTAGGGTGATCTAATTATATTTTATTTCACAAAAAAGCAGTTGAAAGCCAGAATGGCTTTAACAGTGAATAACTTTTGGTGATCTGGCAACGCCAAAGAGGGCGCGGACTTGCAGTTTGGTCTGTTTAAATTTACCAGGGCTGCCACAGTTAAATCATGATAAAATGGGTTGTCGACTCATTTTTACGTCGATAGATAAAAAACAGTTTCTTTTGAAATTAAACTCGAAAATCATTTAATTTGCTAATTTAGTTTTATACAATCTCCTCTTTCTTACTTTTAAAAATTCTAAAATCCCTTCTTTTATAGCTTATTAACTTATAATTTACTTTATTTTTGCTATCATTAATTATTTCGACGATTGTTGATCCATCTTTGATCGAGCATTTCCATGTACATCTCCCTGTTTAGATGCACCCTGACTTGCTGCTTCATGAAGAGTGACTTTATTTTGAAGTGAGGTATGATGGACCGCTTGACGATGGTAAATAAAATGATTGCTAGCGCCGTGGTAGGAACTCCCAAGAGAAAGAACTCTAGCTCCAGATACGCCTCATTCCCCATTCCCAAGAACAAGGACATTAGCCGCACAAAGTAATAAATAAGCCGCTCCAGGCTGCACCAAACCCACAGATTGAAGAACTCCAGAATGGCCAGCGTGCCCATAGTCTCCACCACATACTGAACGGAGTACGGCAGATGAGTGTATCGCTCCGAAAAGAGTGGTGTGTCGGCTGCTATTATGAGGATTGTTCCGGCAAAGATATAACTGGCCAACTGAGGAGCCGGCGAACAGGTATCGGCAGCTTGCGTTACATATAGGGTCAGTCCAAGGATGATGTGAATGAAGCCAGCGCTACAAACAGCCAGTTTAGTGGCCATACTTCTACGTTTTCGTATTTTAAAATTATATTACTTATGCTGACTTGTAGAAATTATAAAGTGTACTGAGACTGTGTTAAATATAAGCCAAGGCCTTGAATAAACTAGCTTTGGTTACTTTGTTAGTACTTTAAACATTTTATATCTTGTACTCCTAAAAACGATCTCTTATAACCAACATTTGCGTGTCTAAAGAAATCCCCTGCCCTCTTCATTTGTACATCGCAGAATTATTGTTAATAAGACACAAGACACAGCAGAGTCCCTTTCAATTTTAATCCCCATCGATGATAAGCGTTAACGATCGGCGCAAGTGTGAAAATAGACTTCAATAATACACCACCCGTCACCCCAATGTCCCCTGGAGCGACGACGGCGACGACTAGAAAGCACGCCGTGGAAATGCATTTGGTCAGCGTCAGCTGCTAAACTACGCAGAACATACGTACGTGTAAGTTTTCTAAACACGCAAAGGCAATTAAAATTTTTAAGCGACATACGAACCCGAACCCCCACGAATTGCACGCAGTTAACAGGAGCTGGACATCCCACAAAAAGATTGACTGCAGCAGCAGCAGCAGCCGCAGCCCAATGAGGGAAAAACAGGAAAGGCGGAGCAGGCGGAGCTTGTGGGAGTATTGGCGAAGCCAGGATACCCTGGTTCTCAATAAATATCAGTACTGTTAAGATCATTAATGTAAAACAAGATATTTATTTAAGTTAAAAAACACATTAGGGCTACAGAAAAATTTATTCATATTTTCACAATTTAAAATTGTAATTTAAAGTTTACATACGTTTTTTCTTGACTTAAAATAAGTCCGTAAAAGTTGAGGAAATACTTTTTTAGTTTTTTATAAGCGGATATTAATATGGTTTGTAAATAGCAATTAATTAATTTAAATTCGTGTAATTTTTAACCTAAATTTACATACATATATGGCTATCGTAACTTTTGTTAACATTCTTGAGAAAATCAGAAAAATATAAAATAGGTAAGAATACCCTACATTTGAGATGTAAAGAGTGTGGCCTACTTATCTGCGAATCGAATAAATTCACTTTTATATCTCAAATGCAGGGTATTCTTAACTACTTTCTATTTTTTTATTTTCTAAAGAATGTAACGATCGACAGCTTTGTTTTAAAATCATTAATTAAACGGATAAGTAATAGCTTTTTAGGAACTTACCTCTGAAGTTTCTAAGGGGTGCCCTTTAAATATTACGTGTCACCTTAATAGATTGAAAATTACCACGGCATATGACAGGCACGTACGTCTTGGAGACGCACCTTTGATGGCTCTACCAGCGATCCGTGCGAATCGCCACAGAAAGGCCATGTACCCGATGGCCATTGTGCCGGGTTGTACAACATATCGTATGCTTAATGCATAACTAATGAAGCAGCAGCTCCTACGTTAGTGGCACGACTGGCCGGCTGTGTGTGCAGCGTGTACTGTGTGTACTGTGTGTACTGTGTGTTATTGCACGGGCATTTTGTTTGGTCGGAGGCTGTCACTAGGACATGCCACAATTGCTGGCCTTTAATACCGTCCCGTCCCCAGAGCTGTGCAATCGAATCGCCAATGTAACATATACAGGTCTCTCCAAGTCTCCGCTCGTTTTGGCTGCAGAAATGTTTCGTGGTTCGTTCGCCAAGTGCCGCTGACGCCATCGAATTAGATTACAGAAACCGCTTTTTGGATTTTTTTTTTTTTTGAGTTTGCGAAAAACTTCAGCTAATTAGATTTCAGGTTCAGTGAACCGTTGTTCGTTTTGGGCAATGATACCGAGCGTACTTTTATTAAATAAGTACTTTATGATATGGCCCCCATAACAGCCAGAGAGAGAGGAGTCCTCCTCATTTGCATGGGACTCCAGAGAGCCTGGGAAGTGGGAATGGAAATGGAAATGGAAATCCAATTGCTTCTAGCCAGCGTAAATACTCTACACTGCGCCGCCTTAGTCCGTTTGTCCAGGAGTGAGCATGCGATGCTACTCATAATCTGCATTCGGAATCTAATTCAATTAAGCAATGTTAATGGCCTGCCTGCGAGACGTGGTACAGCTGCGGTCAGGAGCGTAGTAGTAAACTATATATAGAGATAGGCACATAAGTGAGAAGCAGTGATGTTGATTTAACTTTTTTCGAAGGGAAAGATCTTGCTATTTAGGGGATATGACAATATTAACTACATTTTTTACATGGAGAATATCTTTGCTGTTTTCAATTAATCAAATTATTAACTTGCTAATGGAATTTTTTCATATGCTACAACGAATTAAACTATTCCGTCATGGGTTAATAATTGATTTAAAATCATTTTTGTTAAGGCGGAGTAGTATTTTCGTACAGTAATTATTATTTATTTAATAATGTCCTTTTTTTCGCTTTTTTCTTTCAAATTTTTTTTATATTCGCCTCATTTTTCTCCCCATAAATCCTGTTATTGAAATTGGTTATTGTGTCCCCGTCAGCACTGTCGTCGAGAAGCCACATAACGCGAGCAGCCAAGCCAAGCCGGGCCAGGAGATGTATTCCCCGTTCTCGCCGTGGCAGTGGATTGAATTTCCACCTTATAAATTTAGCATCCGCTCCGTACTTTCCTCCTGACCGCAACTGTCGGTACACACGAGTGTATATATGGAGAAACTGATCTTGGCCAAGCGATTGTTCGTTCAGTCCGCCGGGGCGAAGGCGATGGCGAAGGCATCTTTTGGTTATGTGGTGCGCATTGGTTTCAAATCGAATGGCCGCAGCCGTGGCTGGAATGCAGTTGTACTTTGTAGAGCAATTAAATTGTGGACGAAGAATGATTTAACAGCCAAAGGAACGAGCATGTGAGAGGCCAGAACAATGGCTGCTTCAGCCATCAAGATCGGAGTTTTAGCCATAAACCAGAATTAGAAATTATAATTTAGATCATACTTCACTCTGGCTTGGCTGAAAGTCCAGTCGGACTGGAGTAATTTGAAGCCGAGCGTGCTTATTAAGCTTTTTATGGGTTCACTCGAGTTAAATGCTTACAACGTAATATTTTAGGAAACTAACAGGTTGCATATTTTGTATTCGCTTAGCTTCTTATACACTTTCAAAGGGTACACGAAATATAAACTAATATAATTAATTTCCTAGTTTATAAGTAATTCAGTTATAATCAAATTTACACGAGGTGTCACCTGTTTTCTTCAAGTTTTTAGCATTTTCGTATGGGTTCTTTGCTCTTCTCTTTTGTGACTTCATATGTGAGAGTTTCACAAAAAATTCCTGAGATGGTAAACTGATTTAAAAATGCCTTAAACAGCAATTTCAGCTTATGGATTCAGCGAAACCATACAATTTTTAGCTGCTTCATATCCGGTAGCCGTGGAGTACAAGGGAATTTTTGATTTTAGCTGATTTATTTAAAAGTAAAATAAAGTTAACTAATAAGTCAAAATAAGAACCTATTCTTATAATATCTAAATACCCTTTTTAAATGCCATATTTTTAAAAAGAAGCTTAAAAACTGTCCTAATATTTTCAACCTTCTTATTAAATGTAAAAACACAAAGTAGTATTATGTTACAAGCCGACCCAAATCCCCCTTCAATGAACTGAACTTGAAATGAACAAAAATGATCGACTCGACGAACGTCTCAAATTAATGTGAAAATGGGACATTCAAATTGTAAAAATGTCGACGAAGCCGGAAGACAAAGCCAAACGCTAACACACATTATGGTAATCCCAAACCCGCCAATAAATTTCGCAAGAAGAAACTACGGTTTTATAAAATAAAGAAAGAAAGAAAGAACAAGCCTCCTCTTCTCACCATGTTAAAAGAGCCCGTGGGCCTTAGCTTTAGCCTCAATTAATCTCCCGGGCCAGGGAATTCTGCCAAAAGCTGTATATTAAATGAACTTGGTTGTTAAGAAACACTAAAGTGACTAATGGTGCACAACATCTTGCTGAAAACCCTCTCCAGCTCTAGCTCTAGCACTTTCTCTTTGCGTGAATTAAATATGGGAATGAAGATGCAGCATCGCATAAATTTTTGGCACCACCGACTTCCTGCCGTAATGGGTAGTTAGTATAAGTCTCTCAAGTCGTTTAAGATTGTTTAAAATGATTGTGTGCAATTATGCAAAATGGGGCGCTGATTAAAATATTAAATTATTAGTGAAAGGTCCGAGTGTTAGGCTCTTTAATGTATGTAAAGGCAGTTCTTATTGAATTGGATAATATTTGTAATTTAAAGAGTCTAAAGGGTATTGAATATTATTTCTATTTTAAAAAGGATTTAACGAAAAATGAATGAAACTGCTGTTAATTCTTAAGACACTAATAAGAGGGTAAAATAATTTTAAGAAAGAACAGAATAATATAATTTCGGGCTAGCGAAAGAAAGCACAGGTCACCAAAAATGACAGATATTATGATATTAAATTCATTAAATTAATAAAGTGATACATTTATTAATTAAAATTATTGGTACTACATTTTTCAAGCGATGTTTTGGAATAATATAGGAATATTTATGAAATTCTTTAAATCCTTTAGTTTCAACTTGTTGTTCAAATGTTCATAATTTGATAATTCTTATTCAGAAAGCTATCTAATAATTCGAATTATATTATCTCCGAATTTATAAAATTATTTGTTGTCCCATTGCTGACGCCTCACAATGATGATAATGGCGGATTCTGTGGCAAGCAAAGGCAAACTGTCTCATTGTCCCCGCACAATGGAGTGGAAATTGAAGTGGAATATGCATACGACTGGGAGGCTGAGGCAAAGGCTGAAACTAAGGCTGAGGCTGAGACTGGGGCTGGCTGACAGGTACAAAAATGCTGTCTGCCCCTTTAGTGAACTTCATTCATGCACATGCACTGGCGCAGTGAGCGGGCTGCTCCGCCGTCGATTGCTGCACAAAATCGCGGCTACATCGCCTAAAACATTTTAATAAAAACTTTAACACAGCCTCGAACACAGCACAGCAAATGCAGCTAAAACAAAAAACAAAAAAGAAATAATAAGAAGTAAAGGCAAGGAAAAGGGGGAGAAAAGCACTAAACTGGTTCCACTGCCTACTCCTATGGAAATGAAACATGGTGGTCTTTTTATTTGCCTTTGGCTTAACAGAGGCTGTTAGCAGGCTTTACCGAAAAACATACCTACATGCACCTGCAGATCGCGGCGTACCTGTGCGCCCCGATACCTTTCGCATCCAGCATCGCCAGCATCGCGTCGAGTACTTTGGATTTCGAGTATATCTAGCTATGAGCTGTGTGTTGTATCAGCTGTTAAACTAGTCCCGAAACCAGTTTTACCGCAACAGCGATATGCCAACGAGTCTAGTTCCGATTCCATGCCATTCCGTTCCCTTGGGCTGCGCTGCGCAGCGCCCACTTGTTACCTGAACAGGTAACAGCGAGACGAAACGAAACGAAACAGTTTCATTCCAACCGCTCACGTACACGCAGGCGCAGACGCACGCACTCGCTTTCGCGCAGTGTACCTCTACCTATTCGAATTTTAGGTGGCTCCCGCGATACCGGTTTTGAGGCTGCTGCTGGTATGAATATGCCCAAGAGCTAATTTTTCAAGAGTTATCGCCCAAGAAATGTGTAAAGTTCAGAAATACAATACGTTCGCTGGTCGTTTATCGAGACTGAGACGTGTGTGATGTGGTGTGGAGAATACACAATCAGCCGAAGACACAATGATGATATACTCCTAAACACCTCTACATATATTATTATTACCCCAACAATATATGAGTTAATCTCTGTGAACACCAAAAATGAAATAATCCTCGTTTAAATAACAAAGAAAACCCGAATCTGTGGAGCATCCATAGTTGAGAAGCAAAAATAAACCGTATTTATGTTGGTGTGTGAAACCCGAAAGCAAGACTTTCTCTTGCCAATTTGTTGTTTACTCGTCTCACAATGGTGTAAAAAACAAACACCGAAAAAATTCACACAATTTAACCATCATCACTTGGGAGGAGAGGAGGATAGAACCATAATGAAACCATAATGTGGAATGTGAACGTGATCGTGGTATTAAATGCCGATTTATATGGCACACACAACCCGGAGTTTTAATATACATATTTTTTGCGGCATTAGTAAAGAAACAGTCGAAATAGCCTGTCTCAGATCGGCCAATGAGGTCACGTATTGCCGAGATTTGTGTAAGAAAACTTATACACTCGTGTAAAGGCCATATAGACACGGATAAATCAAGTTGCCATGCTACTTTTACTGCACGCCACAAGGCTCCCACGCAGCGCTTTGTTTATTACCTTTTCGCGAAATATTATATTTTATAATTAAGACCATAAGGCAAGCGTAAATTCGGGAGTTTAACTTAACCAAGAAATAATCGAAAAGCCAATCTAGTGTGAAGAGAGCCAGCAAAAGTTATGCAAAACGTGTTTCAGCTCATAAAAACTTCTAAATTAAGTCTACAAAGGAGGTTTCACAGCAAAGCCCATAAATAACACAAATTATTAACCAGTTGTTAAACTAAACCTAACGCGTGTGTGTTTTTTAAATTATTTTTTCTTATACAGCATATGTTTTGCCAGCAAATACACCTTTAAATAATCACCTGTTCGAAATGTAAAAAAGGATAACGAATTCCTTCGTTAACGGCGTGTGTCACTTTTCACGTTGGATACACACTTAGCACAAATACTTTGCTCAATACTAGAATCATTAGAATAAACGGTGAGTAATTTATGTATAATATACATATTTTCAACAAATTAGCTATAATATTTAAATTCATTAATGATGATGACTGTATTTCGTAAGATTTTCAAAGGGGTATAGGGTTAAAAACACATGAAAACCGCATCGCTGATCATTTTTGTTGCAAAGTTCGTATGTCAACAAAAAAGATTAATCTTAATCTGATTAAATGCCTTCAAGGTGTATATTAAGTTGAAATTTTAATCTTTTTACAGTTTTTGCCAGCGGCAATTCGAAGCAACTTAATTGGTTGTCAGGCTGTGATTGCTTAACTTTATTTAGCCTTTATTTTCCATTTCAAATTTCTTGGATTTAAACCAAAATAAGAAATAAGCCGGATATGGCAACCATTGAACTTAATATTAAGCCAATTTTCGCCAAATGCTTTCATAACTCGAAGTGGAAAAATAAATTAATTCTTGTAAGAAACAAAACGTGCGAATCATAATTGATGGACATTTTAACAAACATACTTTCAGATTATGCCTGTTACTCAGCAGTTGGGGATTTAAGCTATGGTTCCAGGAAAAAAGGCGAATCATGAAAGTTAACAACCAAAAAAAAAACTAAGATACTTGCTGAGTTCATTAGAACGATTAGAAATTAACAATTTTAGCTTTTTAGGCATTAAAGTCTTCAATACATATTTTCGCAGACTCACAAAAAACCCTATAAAATATTCTCTGTTATAGGTGCAGTAAAAACTTTGGGTTTGGTTCATAATCATATAAGCATTTTATGGTTTCATTTATTTCGTATTACATCATATCACTGAAACAGCCCAATGGTAATTTTCTCATCAATAAAAATATAAATATTTTATTATGTAATTCGAATTGGGTATTTTGTTTTTCTGGCAACTCTTAACTCTGCTGTAAAATTCCTTTTATAAATTATGCCAGGGTATCCCCAGATTCAATCCCCCTTCGAAATGCAATGGCGCGTTCCTTTCTTGTTTACTTAAGATTTGTGTGTGGCAACCATCGTTCGCATTCCAACAGATTTTGAGATTTAAGTTCGGTACGTATTGTACCACATTCAAAACTAGAAAATGTTGGCAAAAACAGCATCAATAAGCAACAGGTTTCTCTGTGCGAGTATCTGCACCCAGCCAGCAGCACACTACACACCACACACAACACACACTACATAGAGCAGCAGGCACAGGCTCTGGCTCTGGCAGCAAGCACTGGCAGCAAGGCATTCAAAGCGATACCTCGGCTTTCGTTTATTTTGCAAACCAGTTTGGCACATTCGGCTCTTTTTCTATAAGTTTCCGGTTGCGAGCTCTCTGAACATAATCAGCAAAGTGACTTTCTGCGGTGGCTTCACAGTGACTTTTGTTTATATTTCTCGAATTTATATATACCGCTCGTAGTGTCCAGTGAAAGCGGAGGATTTTCACGAGTCTCGAGTCTCGAAACAGGAACAACGAGGCATTTATGCCATATCAATACAATGTGATATCTCGCAGTTATGCAATAGACGAGCCTGGCTTTTACGATTTCCAAGATATTTTCACCAATCGCTGCCAATTACGACAAGTATGATTAAAATCTGAGACTGCAATGATCCGTTTGTGCTGACAACTAAGTAAATCATTAAAAATAATACACATTTTTATTGGTTTATCAAGTGTTTTTTTATAGTTGCGTACATGCTGTATTAGGCAATCGAAGCCAACATAAAACCTGGCCACAAAAAAATTGGTTCAATCGTGAAAATTCTTATGCAGACACGTCGCGAGATTGCACAACTGAAGGCTTAGTATTTATGATTTATGAATTTAATAGCTGATTAAATCTAGACCATAAACACCTGGGCTTTAATGAAGTAATAAAAAATGTTTCGCACCGGGGAGGATATTAATTGAACAAAGTTAAGACTCTTGGAAGTAGGCCACAAAAATGGTCCTGAAATGGATCATAATAGAAGAACATAAAAAATCATTGCAGATATTATTTTTATTACTCATTCAACTAAGTAATATTTCTGGGATATATCTATATATTAATAGGCTAAGCCTTTTTTAGTAATCCCTTTTTCCCCTACTTCCCGTTAACCGATTTTGAAACGGAATATACCATTCGATTCGTATTAATTTGTAGATGTGCAGAATATGAAAAAAAATTGAATTTGACAATGTTACCTGTTAAGTGCAGGTAAACGAGAAATACGTATATGAAGCATACGAAACGGAAACAACAACAATTTAACGAAGCAAGCATTGGAAATCTTTTCCGTTCTATTGCGATAAATCAAAAGTTGTTCAAATTTAAGCAGAAAAAACTGGAGAAAATTGGTGAGTTTGGCAAAAGTGAATTGTGAATCCAAAGAACGTGGTTATTTTGAAAAGATAATTTCAGAATTGCGATTGTTCAAGTTATTCGTTATTCACATCGTAGAAGCGTCAGTCTAAAGGTTGTTTCGGTGAGTGTCTTTCATTCTATCACATCGATTAATTGTGGTTTTCAATTGAAGAATTTAGAATTTCGAACGCGTTATGCCTCGCCACCGAACATTAACAGGGAGGGGGGGAGAGGAGAGCCGTTAGACAAAGCGTTGCTTCTCACCGCAATGTAATTAATCCAGATATTACTTATGATGATGATGAAGTTCCTTTCGATGAATTGAATGATAGTTACAAAGTTGCATTAAACGTTATTCCGCGTAATTTCGATAGTTATTCACTCGGTCGACTCGAATTATATTGTAGATTTTGCAATGCGAGACATTTTGCATGTGAAATAACGTCAAATTACAGAACCGCATTCACACTCTGTTGTCACAAGGGCAAAGTCGACATTCCATTATTGACACAAAATGAGTATTTCAATCGGTTTTACCACGATCTAAGCCATTCAAATCCAAGCGTTAAGAGGCGATCCAAACATTATTTTGAAAATATACGGAAGATAAATTCAGCGTTCGCAATGATTAGTTCTGAAGCTAAAGTATCTGACTCAGTTGCACGTGGAATATACCATTTTAAAATACACGACGTATTCTATCATAGAGCGGGTCCAATGACTTCCGCTTATGGGCTTGATCCGTGCTATGCACAACTATATTTCTACGATGTCGATACGGCGACAAATTATAGAATACGTCGACAAACGAATTCGGAGTGTGATAGTGTATTGATGCGCGAAATATCAGTTGAGCTTCATCGCATAAATCCTTATGTACGCTCATTCGTAACGATGAAGGAATATATTGAACGATTGCAAAGTCCGGATACAGAAGTTTGTATGGTGATAAAAATTAATCAAAATTTGGACATGAGACGTTTCAATGACGCTACCCAAACAGATGTCGCTGTCATTTTTAGTAGTGTTGATGGCGAGCCATTGATGGCAAGATCATTGTCACTAATACCAATTTTCATGTGGACAATACCGATTTCTTATTAGAAGGTTTTGATATTGCATTTTGATCAAATCGACTTCAAAATATTCGGAAGTTCCAAAATATCATTTTAATTCTTAATTGGATGTTACTGCACATAATCAGGGAATGTTTCAAATCTTCATTTTAATTCTTGATTGGATGTTACTGCACATAATCAGGGAATGTTTCAAATCTTCTTTCATTCAAAATAAAATGTTTCATTTGAAATAGAACATCGTTTGTTTGCATTATGAAAAGACGTCGACAGTTGGTAGAGTGGGGGATTTTCCCCCACTGGGCGATCCTAGTATGATCATAAACTCTTTAACTATTTATAGTCCCTTTTCAATTTTTTCCTATTTAACAAATAGCGAAATGATCTTAACAAAAAGCCTGGGAATTCCGCTAATTACATAGTTGATTGAACTTTATCTCGCCATCGAGATACTATTAAGAGACCTTGCTTGTTTAATTTATGCATTGTTCAACAATTTGTTTGTCTTCAGCTCGGAAGTAAACATTTTTTGTGCGCAGAGTAGAGACTTTCAAAAAAAGGCGGGCTTTTAAAATATTTTTCTTTGTTTGCATTGTATTAACTCTTAAGCTTAGTTCACACAAGCTAAATATAAGTGCGAAACTTTCTAAGTTGGGCCGAAAATTTTGGGAAAATGAATTTCCCTTCCAAGTAAAGTCTTTGTGGTTTTTTATATAAAGACTATGGACTTGGGATACCTTTTGTGTTATTAAACATCAATTATTATCATTATAAAGGTTAAATAGTTGTAAATTATTATTACTAGTAGGAGTAACACCACTCTAAATAGATTTTTCGCTTTAAATATAAGCTACGACAGTCACAATCCCATCCCGCAAAATTCCTTTCAAAGTGAAATACCTCTCGCGGAATAGCCAAGAACTCTTGAAGATTAATTTCATTGCGTTTCATTAAACAAACGATCCGAGTAACGGATACGCGAGACTCACTCACTACTCCTGGTGCCAACGAGTCTTGGATGCAGAGGCGAGGAGCCCGTGGTTTCAGCGGATGTGGCCAAGAACCTAGGAAGAGAAGTCGCCGCAAGTGAGAGGGAGAAGAGTGGCTCTGCAATACATTTCTAACTGTATCCCAGCCGCAACTTGATCGGGCAGTCAGGCCGTTTGGCCATTTAGCCATTTGACCATCCAGCCAGCCATTCGGCCATTTGGCCATTTAGGCGCTCGATGAGGTGAGCAGGCGACGGCGGGAGCAGCAGGAGCGCAGTGAGTCTGCACCTGATCTCGGGGCCTAAAACTGCCGTTGTTTAGTTGGTAGCGCGCGGTTTGCCACTTTATTAAAAAATTTATGCTCCCTCGGTTGGGAACTTTTCCCGGCCACATTTCCAGGCCCAGCAACAAGTTCGATGAGCTGCAAGTTCTTTCGTCCAATAAATGCTGAAGTGTGAACCATTTTCAATTTAGTCAGCGATTTTCAAGCGAATTATATGGCTTCGATATAAGCACTTTAAATCTATAATCATTTTAGACTTTATATAACAAAGAATTATATTTAATATTCCAGTCATTGAACTCTGGTATTTGAGTGAATGTAACGATGGGAATATTATGAAAAAATATTAAAGAAATTTTACAGAAATAAAAGTAATTCCAAGCTCATTTCGAACCCACATATATCGCCTTAGGCTTATTTTATCATCTACAAATAGCTGGCTAACCTCTGGAGATCTTCGGGTCTTCGCATCTTCTTGGATTTCCACATTTCCATATAAGCGCATATATATTCGGATAAGAAAAGAACGCAAACGTAACCGCAACCGCGCTAAGACAACGCCAAGTTTGTTAAATTGTTTATTGCATATTGATATCACGCCATTTAAGGCATGAGAAGCCGTCTTTGCATGCAAAGCGACTTGCGCAGAAGACATTTGGAGCTTGGTCTTGGGCCTATGGCTCCGTCTCCGTCTCCATCTCCAGATGCGATGTGTGGGCTTATCCGCGTAGGTTAAGCTGTTAGCGGTTCAGAGATATATTCAAATCAGAGACATTGGCTAATATATATATTTTACAAGATGTATTTGTTTTGTTTTATTTCAGAAATATGGCTGCCAGAAACCTCACGCCCCAGCAAGGTCTCGGGTTTTTCGGACTTCTGATCCTGCTTTGTTCGGCGGTTTTGGGAAAGTCGCAGATGTGCGAAGTTGAAACCGGTCAGACGAATATTATTCTGGATATAGAAGAGAGCCGAGAGTCCTGTAAGTATCTTAGTACATGATTAATACACAAATAATAAGTAAAATAACTGTTCATCTAAAAGCCTGAATTATCTTATAAGATGTGGCTAAATACATACTTCCCCAAAAAATTATCTGCATTAAGTGCTGACTAAACCACTTAAAAAATAGTTTTAAATGAGAAATTCTACTTCTATACACTCACACTTCTTGTCTTCACATGATTTCCATATGTGTTCTTTAGCAAAACTCTCTGAGACAAACCTCGACTTCAAGATCATAGACTAAAAGCACGAAAGGTGCAACACCGTAATTATAATAGCAAACGTGTTCGGTACATGGGCATCTCGCCTCAGAGCTTCGGAAGCACGTCAGACTAGAAAAATTAATATCATGTATCGTCCAGAGCATAATGCACTGTGCAACATTGTAAGGTTTACATGCTTATTAGCGTTCACTAGCGAGCTCAGTTCTCAATAACTTCATGGATGATTTTGGTCAGTATTAAGGGGCACTTAAAAGGCAATCTAATTTTAAATGGAGCCCTTTCGTGATATACCTTAAATAGACATTATAATAATCATAGAGAGCGCTGATTGTAAGGATATGTTAAGATCTTGCAAGCTTCTTCATTTTAAATTAAATACTTTAAAGGATAGTTAGGTTGATAGCTAAATATTTTTATTTCCTATTTAGTATTAGTACCTGATTTTAATATGTCTTCAGAGATCTTAAAATGTTAAGAGCACTTTCTAAGTCAGCCTTAGTTAGCATTTAATATGGCTTTCAAGTCAACAACTGGTACAACACGATAAAAACTTCTCATATATCCTCTGAAGCACCTTCTAAAAAGCTAACGAGATCACATAAAATATGAATACTCCCCGTAAAGTATGATGCATCTACGTATAATGTATGTACGTACACATACATCCCGAGTGATCGCTGCAACTTGACCCCAAATGCAAAGAGAAAGGCTTGTGCTGCCGTCTGCAGTTTTCTCGTTTGCCGGCTCGAAGCTACCTTACTTGTGTGCCCATAACCCAGCTTTATTTATTAAACTTTTACTAGCAAAAATCAATAATGCAACGCTTTCCTCTTTGCAGTCATCGGCCAGCCGACCAATCCGCCAGAGCTGCCGATTTTCGGGGATCCGGAGACGGAAATCGCTTTGAATTTAGTCTTCCCCAAAGGCCAGCCAACGTTTCAATTAAATGGCAAGAAACTGCAGCTCTTAGAGCCCCTCGATCGCGATGAGGAGAACCTAAGTCACATCGTGTTTCAGGTAAATTGTTACCCGCATTTCATATCAATATTATTTTAAGTGCAGTAAAATGCTTAAAAAAGTGGAAAAGGCAAAAATATTTATGAAAATATGGGGTTCTGGCATCCTAAATCGTTTCAGGTCTCCTGCACCATCCGATCGACGAACAAGAAGCGAAACATTCCCATTATTGTTCGGGTGTCGGACATAAACGACAACGCGCCGCGTTTCATGAACACGCCCTACGAGGTTACCGTTCCCGAGGTGAGTAAATAGTGCTCGTAAATAGACATTTTTCAGCGTCCCCGGCACGAACATCGCTTTGTCGCCCCGAACCGAAGTTTTGCCCGCATTTCTCGCGATAGTTTCCTCTGTCGTCGAGTTTCCTCCTGGCCGGGAACCGGGTGCCAAACGGACTATCACGTTATAGTCACCGCTGCACCGAAAGAAAACTAGGCTTAATCTGTTTAGTTTCGGTTTTTGAAGTTGTGGATTTTCCAGTTATTTTCCCACAAGAAGTTGATCTTGAATGACATTGAGTGCATCATTCAATAGTTATTAATGATAAAATAATGCGTATTACAAAACATGGCTATAATATGGGAGTTGAAAAGGGTTACGAGGTCAATTTAGTCTTGGAATCATCTTGAAAGCTTAATTGATCTTGAAAAATGATAAAATGATGAGTGAAACTATGGGAAGATGAAAATGTTATTTAATAGTTACGCGGCTCTTACCATATATACGAGAAAATAAATTATTAAAGGCATCATTGCGATCTAGAAGTCATCTAAAATTCGCCTCAGTGCTGGGAGAGTCAGTCAGGTGAATGTGCATAGTCTTCCCGGCGCGACAGCGGCAACTACAACTACATACTGAACACTAATGAAGTGGTAGCGAACATGTTTTCAGCGCTCCAGCTCCATCTCCAGCTCCAGCTACAGCTTCAGCTCTAGCTCCGGCAACAATAGCTATAGATGCAGGAATAGGAATAGCCATACGAGTATTCGTAGCATGTTGAGAGCGGATCCCCAGATCCCAGATCCCAGATCGTCATCATCATGATCGCAGCGGCAAGTGCAAGAGTATTGCATGGCCTGCCGGCTTTTAATCACGTATTTAGACTAATAACGTTCAATTACAGAAACTGTTGACATATTAGAAAGCACCATCAGCAGAAGCAAAAAGCATAAAACAAAGCGGAAACGTGCATCCATACTAGAACCCCTGTAAAGTGAATTATTTGCAAAGAAAAACATTGCTGAGCTCGGTGAAACCTTGCAAATAAACGTGCTAAATCGCACATGTGGCTCCGCAGGAAAAATAGCACATAATAAGCTGGACAGACACCCATTTGGATAATATAGAGAACCATTTGCCAAGACATTCATAAACAATTTTCCACTAATCGTTTAATAAGCACGAAGAGAAGAAATTCCAATGCAATAACTGAAATTAATTAGAATTATCGGCAAAGCGATTTCACAGTTATCAAATTATCGAAGGCTGTTGGCAGAATTATCGTAAAAATCACTTTCTTATTTGCTAGAAGAATTCTACTGTTCGTTCTTTGGTTCACTCGATGTTTACTGAGATAAATTCCCTAGAGAAAGGATGGTACTTGGATGACGAAGCGATTTAGCATTTTGAAGACCGATCGATTCGTTTCTCAGATAGTAAATTCAATTTTAAAGCTATACAAAAAAGAATTGTATCGGAATCTGCAATCAGCGTAAATTTATTTGCAATCTTCTGCCGCGAAGTTTAAGAGCCGAAGACTGGCACAAACAAAAGGGCAGGGCGGCTACCTGCCTGCGTCATCTTTTCTTTTCTTTTCTTATTTTTTGTTTTTGCCTTTGCCGCAACGAGTGTGGTGTGTAGTGTAGCATTGTAAATTCGTGATCCAGCTCCCTTTATATGGCGTTCTGCCAGTCAAACTGGAATATAATTGGTATGCACTTGCCGGCTTAGGCGAACACTCCCGAGGGACCGCGTGTCCAACATGGTCCAGTCCACCACCACCACTCCGCCAGCAGCAGACAAGACAACAGAATCGCATTTCATTCCGGGCTCTATCAAATAATTACAAGAATCGAGTTGGAATCATACCTCAGACCTCTCTCGAGAGGGCCACCGAAATAGCAAGCGGAATCTGTGCCCAGAGGTACAAAAAAGGCGAAATTATAGCCATCACAGGCCATATTCTATATTATTACATAGGTGATGAATCAATAATATGAATTATACATTATAGTACCTAATATCAGACATACCTTAGGTGGAATTATTACGAAGACACTCATTATTTCTATGAAAAAGCAGAAATTGCCAAGATCACAATCACAAGTTGCACGCAGGTGATGGTGACACCTTCCTAGTTGGATCATGTGAATTTTGGCCATTTTTCGAACACCTGAAGTTATGAAAAGCGAAAAGAGATGACCTCAGCTCGCCTGCCATTTAGCTCTGAAGACAGAAGAAACAGAAAACAAATCCCAAAGTTCAGCAGATGAAGAATGGCTTATGTACGAGGAGAGCTTAGCTCTGTGCGGCTGCAATTCTGGGAACTCGAGAGTTGTGGCTATGTGGAGTCGTCCCCTCTTGTGGTTAAATTACCGACTCGAGTATACATAAACTGCAGGCTGTATGCAAGTAGCAAACTTGCTCCTTAACATGAGTTTAAGAGGCTGCCACCGTTATATAACAGCCCAGTAGCCAGCTCTTGGCTCTTGGGTCTTGGCTAAAGTCACTCTCTGGACGGTAAAACAATACGAATGAAAATAATGAGCTCGTATGCAGCTTCCGCTCGCTTCTAGTTGAGTTTGCCTGGGAAACTGCGATGCTGTTTCTTAATTTTTACACTTAAAGTCATCTTCATAAAACTGATTTGTTAACTGGACTCTTAGCACTTTTCATGTTGAAATTAACAATAAAATGGAACGGTTTACACATTACTCTCTTTCAGAGCACACCAGTGGGAACCACTATATTCCGGAACATACAAGCTCTGGACAAGGATGCAGGTGTCAATGGATTAGTCGAGTATTTTATCGCCCCGGGAAGTGCCAACACCACCGATGATTCGAAGTATACCGAAGATGGTTATGGCACCTTTGCCATCTCATTTCCCCACCAGGGTCAGGTGGGTCTAGTTCTTTGAGGAATATTTTTACCGAACTAATTTTAATTTATTTCCCCTTCTTATAGGTTACTGTTGCCAAGACCCTGGACTTTGAGAAGATACACACTTACTACCTTACCATTGTGGCTTCGGTAAGTGAAGTGTCTTAACTAGGCTCAAACCCTAATTACTTAATTGGCGCTTGAAAGGGTCTATTAAACTATCTGCGCACCTCGGGTCATAAATTAAAGTCTGCGCCGAACTTAGTGCCTTAATTATGTGCTTGAATTAACTCTTACCGGCTTATTGGGATCGTAAACCTTTCACTTAAGTGCAGGGCTTGGAGTTATAGAAAGACACTGAAAGTGTATAAAGCCACATAGTTTATGAATGACTATATAATAAAGCACAATATAACATAATTTCCCAACGATTGCTCATTAAATCCTTTTACATTTCAGGATCGAGCACGGAATACCGCAGATCGTCTGTCTTCGACCACGACATTGACCGTGAACATAGCCGACTCCAACGACTTGGATCCCTCGTTCATCTACAGCGGCTGTGCCTTTGTGGACGGAGCCTGCATCAATCCGGAGTATTCGGCCTCCGTGCCGGCTGGCTCGCTGCTCGGCGTGCTCACAGTACTTCCCGAACGCATTCAGGCCGTGGATCTGGACACCATTAATGCGCCCATTCGCTATAGCTTCGCCAGCGGCATGCCAGGGAACTACGATGACTACTTCCAGATCGACGAGAATACGGGGGTTCTGAAGCAGACGAAGGCCATAGATACCTCGACAGCCAAGAAATACGACATCATAGTGAAGGCGGAGGAGGTAACCCCGGGAATCCAGCGATTCACAACGGCCAAGCTGGTGATCTACGTGAAGCCAGTGGATGCCAATCCTCCTGTTATCTCATCCTCCCAAACCGAGGGCTATGTGGATGAGAACTCACCCATAGGAACCAAGGTGCTGGACTCTCAGGGAAACCCCATATCGTTTCGGACCACAGATGCCGACCTGAGCGATTCGGACCCCAAGCCAGACTATATATACGAACTGACGACGCCGTCGTTCAATGTGACCAGCGATGGCATTTTGATTGTCAACGAGGATAACCTCGATCGCGACCCGCCGGCGCCGGGACGCTTCAAGTTTCAGGTGGTCGCCAGGGAGCCGCGCACCAATGCGGCCAGTGCTCCGCTCAGTCTCACGGTCCACCTGCGAGATGTCAACGACAATGCCCCCAAGCTGGCAATGGTGCCCCCCATCTCCATTACGGCCGGGGATCAGAGCGAGAGTCGCCTGGTCACCCAGGTCAACGCCACCGACAACGACGAGGGACCGAATGCCGTGGTGACCTACTCCATTTACCACGTCTCCAACAACGGCATCCAGAAGTTCACCATTAACGAGACCACGGGCGAGATCCGAACCCAAGGACGCCTGCTGGCGGGAGAGCAGTACAGCATCACCGTCCAGGCCACCGACATCGGAGGACTCTCCTCGCAGGCCATTGTGGAGGTGAGTGTGACTCCGGGACCGAACACGAAGCCGCCGCGCTTCCAGAAGCCCATCTACGAGATCCAGGTGAGCGAGGGTGCCGAGATCAACTCCACGGTCACGGTGGTCCATGCCGACGATCCGGAGAACGATGCCGTCGTCTACTCCATCATATCGGGCAACGACCTTCGCCAGTTCGCTGTGGGTCAGGAGAGCGGCGTCATTATCGTCATCAGGAAGCTGGACCGCGAGAGCCTTACCCGCTACCAGCTGATCCTGAAGGCCGAGGACAGCGGTGGCCTCTCCAGCAGCGCCACGGTGAACATCAAGGTGACGGATATCAACGATAAGAATCCCGAGTTCGATGCCTCCACCTTGCCGTACGTCTTCCAAGTGGACGAGGGCCTGGCGCAGGCCTCAGTGGGAGTGGTGCACGCCACCGATGCCGATGAGGGGATCAATGCGGAGATCACCTACTCTATACCCACGGACATACCGTTCACCATCAATGCCACTTCCGGGGAGATCCTGACAGCCAAGGAGCTGGACTATGAGAAGACGAAGGAGTACAAGTTCGTGGTCACGGCCAAGGACGGAGCTCCCGACGCCAGGCTGGGCACGGCCAGTGTGACTGTCATGGTCCTCGATCTGCCGGACGAGGTGCCCAAGTTCAGTGATGCTCGGATCGATGTACACATACCGGAAAATGAGGAGAACTTCCTGGTGGCCACTGTCCAAGCCTTCGATCCGGACACGATGCCGGAAATCACCTACGTCCTGCGCAAGGGAAACGCGGAGCTCTTCAAGGTCGCTCCCAAGACCGGAGAAGTAAGGACGGTCAAGGGTTTGGATTACGAAGCCCAGAAACAGCATGAGCTGACCATCGGAACCATTGAGAACGATGGCAATGCGCCCGGAGATACCGTCCAGTTGGTGGTGGAGGTCGAGGACCGCAACGACCTGCCGCCGAGGTTCATAACCGTGCCCGATCCGGTGACCGTGAACGATGACCAGAGCATAGGAACCATTATCGCCACCCTGCCAGCTATCGATGGTGATGGAACTTCGCCCGGAAATGTGGTTCGCTACGAGATCGTGGGACGTGGCAAGGCGCCCAAGTACTTCCAGGTGGATCCCGACACAGGTGCCGTTCGCATACGCGATGAGCTACGCAAGGAGGAGGACACGGAGTACCAGGTGGACATCAGAGCCTACGACTTGGGTGAGCCCCAGCTGAGTTCGGTGGCCCCACTTCGCGTGGACGTGCATCACCTTTTGGCCAACGGCAACAACGAAGTTAGGTCGGACAATAAGCTGGAAAGCGGAACCATGATGAGCAGTGAGAGCATTGGCCTGGCCTTCAGTGACGACAGCTACACCACCAGTGTCCCGGAGTCGACGGAGGTCAATAGCACCCTGAAGCTCATCCAAATAGTCAACGCCAAGCAATCGACGGATGGGCCACCGGCCTTCAAGTGCGAGTTTGTGCGCGGCAACGAGGAGGGAAACTTCAATCTGAGCGTGGCGGATCATGGCTGCACCTTGCAGCTCATCCAACCGCTGGACTTTGAGGCCAAGACGTCTTACACACTTCAGCTCCGCCTGACCTCGCATCGCTACTTTGTGAATCCCTTGAAGGACACCACCACCGTGGAAATAATCGTTCAGGATGAGAACGATAATGCGCCGGAGTTCGAGTTCAATCGGCTGCGCGGCCAGCGAGACACTTTCTACACCATAATCACTGAAGACATGGATGTGGACACAACCATTTTGCAGGTGCGAGCCACTGACCGAGATTCCGGCAAGTTTGGAACCGTTCGATATGCCCTCTACGACGATGATGAGAATCGTGTTAATGTGGTGAGTAAACTCAACAAATTATAGCATAGATCAAGCTGAAGATCAACTTTTTCAAATATTTATATTTCTACTTGCAGCCCACTAGCTACTTCATGATGTCCGAGGATACCGGAGTCCTGCGAACGGCCAGGCATTTTAAGAATGAAAACGATTTCCCCATGACATTCTTGGTGGAGGCCCGTGATAGTGACTCCCAACAGGAACAGGGATCCCATCGCACCCGTGCTCGGATAGTGGTCAATAAGCTGGCGGACATAAATCGCATGGCTTTATCCTTCCCCAATGCCGCTCCCAGCGATTTGCGTAACTACTACACCGAACTGGAGGAGGTGCTGGACAAGAAGACCGGCCTAGTCAGTGGCATCGAGCGCATGAGCAGCCAGAAGTACCTGGCCAAGAATGGGTCCGTTATCGAGAACCCGGCGGCAACGGATATATGGTTCTATCTGATCGATCCCAAGACGGAGCAGTTGGTGAGCCGCAAGGATAGCATTGTGGAGAGCACTTTGCTGGAACCAGCTGCCCGCTCCGAGCTGAATATTGCTCTGCCCAGAGCCACAGCTGAAAGTATTTCATTTCCGCTGGAGAGAAAGGAACAAGTTCATACGGTGAGTTTTCACTAAATATATCCTACAATCCTTTAAATAATTAATTCATGTATGTGTCACAGGTCAAAGCCACTGCTGTAGATATTGATAACGAAGTCTTCCCCTTCACTCTGATTGCCATATCACTTGTTATCCTTATTTTGGGCACGATCGGCATTATTTATATATGCATTTCTTGGTCAAAGTGAGTCTTACACCTTAAACCTTAAGATTAATATTGAATAACATATTAATTATATTTAAATAGATACAAAAACTTCAAGCAACGCATGCGCCAGTACTCCTCAACGAACCCCACCCGCTACGATCCCGTGATTGTCAATCCGCAGGCCTCGAATGCCAGCGAAACCATAGCCAATATGAAGGAGTACGAGACCCAGATGCTGGCCATGGCCGTGCCACCAGATGTAGATGATGATCTGCAGCTGGACTTCAGTGCCAAGAACCATGCCTTCTCCCTGGACAATGTCAGCTATATCACGCACAAGGAGAACACCAACGGCGGTGGCGGTCAGTCTAGTCCATCCCATTCGGATGCCACGACGGCCACAATGGCCACTCTGCGGCGGCACAAGAATCTCAACAATGCCAACAACATGAACAACAATTTGGCCATAAACAACAGGCAGAACACCTTCAATCGCACTTTGGAGATCAACACTCGCAACAATGCAAATCCGTTGGGGTCTCCTGCGAACGGTGCTTTCTCGGGGACCTTGACTTTGGGCCGGATCAAGCACCAGAATAGCAACCACTACCAGAACGGCGTTTACAACATAGATCCTACGGGGCCCAACAATCTGGCCAATGCCAAAAACAACGCTTATAGTACGATGGGAAGGCGTGGCAATACATTCGGCGACGTTGGATTGCTAAATGGCAACGGGGAACTGATGAATGCCACGTTGGGTCGAAACGGGCAGCTCAACAATAGGCTATACGGCGGAGAAGTGCCCATAACCAACCCGCTATTTCAAAGGTATGTATATTTTATGAATCGGTCAAGTCAGATGATTTAATTTCTTCTTGTCTCTATTTACAGATCCAGTTCCGATCACAATCACTTGAGCAGCACAAATGAGAATGTGTCCTTTGGCAAGAGGGACTACGGCCAAATAGGCTTCTCGTATCTGAACGATTTGGATCGTTCGGAGGTGGAAACTACAACGGAACTATAAGGAACTACACAACATAACATATAACAGACTTTGTTAATATATTTAGCTGCCAATTTCTTATTTTTAATAGTGCATTTCAACAACGAGAGCAGTTGCCATCAATTTATGATCATAGCATATGCTATCTGTAAATATTTGAGTAGAGAAACTGAATGGAGGAACTGATAACTGATATATATTTAACTGTGCTTTAAGATCAAATAATTACAGTCATTACTTTTAAGCGAACGGAGTGCATATTTTCTATTTTTTAAGAAACGGCAGAAGCTATGCCTTTTTCTGTAAAAAATAAAAGTGAATTGTTGAATATATGCAGACATATTTAATGCAATTATAATTAAATGTAAATATATAAATAAATACGTAAACCCAAAAGATCATCGGTTTCTTAAGTTTTTTAAAGAAGAAACACTGGCATCTCTAATTGATTAATATATGTATTGGTTTATGATTGCAAACAGTGAACATTTAAACTACAAAGTCTTACGAATTAAAACTAGATTGGTCTTATACGGGCCCTATGAGTTTGATATCCTCTTTGTTGTCCTCGCCATGGGCTGTGGTGACGTTAAGGATTTGGCTGACGAGCCTATTCTCTGTGGTGTCTTCCGTTTCTTGTTTTATAGGGGCACTCACACTGGTCGAGGGGGTGGCTGTGGTGTCGTCCTCTTCGGTCTCAGACTCGCATTTCTGTGGACAAATGTATATGGGTCAAAACGCTAAGCAACAGACTCTAAGCCATAGTGAATACTGGATGTTATGATAGGGATAATGAGTTAATTACTATGTTATCTTGCGACTAGTTCATTAGGGCATCGAACCATGGCATTTGCTGAATGCCCTCGAGCATGCGCAACACCTCGTTAACATTGGTATCGGTTTCGTCAATTATTTGATAGTTCAGTTCGGAATTGTCTTGAAAAGCGGATGGGTCTAGGTCAAGGGGGCTTGCATTTAGGTTGTCTTGATCGAGTGTTTCAGTGGGACTGACCGCCTCGGGACTAGCTTCATCGTCGCCCTCCATGTCTTGGTCAGAGCCCAAGTCGATCATACTGTGATCGTCCAGGGTCATATCCATATCGAGAAACATATCGCTATCGAGGGAATTCGCCAGATCTTCGGCAGTGTCGAGATCAAACTCGAAGATGCTACTGGCAAAGTCCAAGTCCAAGTCGTCGTCACCACCACCCTCGGCTGGCGGCTCAACGCTGCTCGGCGGCTCTTCTTCAACTAAATTATCACCACCGCGGCCAGCAGCAAAGATGCTTTCTAGCGGCGGTGAGTTTGGTAGTTCATAAAACTGGGGGATGGGGATGAAGAGGTCGGTAATTTATTCAGGGTTCAGGATGGATCGATCACAAAAGCGACTTATTAAGACAATACTAAGTAGTTCTTATGTACAGGTGTTTCGTGTGTGTATCTATCTATATACTTAGCATTAGCGTTACAACAAACTGTAAGCCTAAATCTAATTTATGCGCTGATTTGGGTTGTACAAACTGTTCGACAGTTTCTGTTTTCAGTTTCGGTAGTTTCTTCTGTGCGTTATGTGCAACACAACTTATGGCAATGAGTGAGGAGGCAGTTGGAATACTCAAGTTTAAGTAGTAACATGTGGTGGTTATGCGTTATGGGTAGGTTAGGTTTTGGGTCTGTGATTAACGCACCTTTTGAATATACTGGCGCTTGGCCGGCGCCACGGTCAGGTGCAGAACACAACTGGAGTCTTCGAGAATGCTGGCCACCGGCTCCTGGCACACAACACCGCTCCGTTCCACGCCGCAAGCACGGAACAGTACCTGCCGCTTATCCTCCAGTATGTGTTTGCGACAGTGCTTGCAGCACGGCAACGTTCGTTCGCCGCACTTGACGCCGCCCTCTGTAAACACGCATTTGGGGTTGCTTGACGACTTGGAGGAGTACAGTGTGTCCCTGGCTCGCTTCTCCTTTAGTTTCTTGTAGAGCACCGCCTCCATGCCCTGCCGACGATGGTAAGTGTTCAGGGCCTTGAGCTGGTCGTACAGCTTTCGCTCGTGCGGCGTGTCCTTCAGCTGGTCGTGGATGCTGCCTGCAAAACGAATGTTAAATTGGTAACCTTTCCAACTAATAAATAAATCGTTTCAAGCGTACAATAGATCTCCCTCTCGCGGCGAATGTCGTGCAAATACTTGCGACGGCGTTGTTTCAGGACATGCTGGAGGTGGGAAACCTGCTCGCGGTAAAGGCCCTGCAGCTTGATCAACTTGGTCTCGGCCACCCGGACGGCCTCGGCACGCGTGTAGACGCCAGCATGTCTGCAAAAGGAATTAGTAATTAAATAATTAATTAAATACTTCAAAAGAGCAGTCTAAATTCTCACTTTAGCGGATCATCATCTTCAGAATCAATGCTCTCGTAGTCCGATTCATTAAACTCAATGTCCTGAGCGGTGTTCCTGAGGCAGGGCGGATCCTCATCATTGCTTGAGCTATCCGAGGCATAATCCAGAATGCGACGACGCTTGCGCGCTGCTTCTACAATGTCCCCGATATTGTTACGATGATCTTGGGAATCTACAAGAGAATAGCCATTAGTTTAGGCGAGGAAACCAGCCAATAGTAGAGCACTTACCAAAAGGGGTAACGTGTGGCGACACCACATCTATTTCATCATCATCCGGCTCTGGTTTTGGCGGCTCTGGCTTGATGCCCTCCACATTGATGTGCGACGACAGGCTGTTGAGCAGCGTCTCGTTTGTTTCCACCAGCTTGCGTACGCGTCCAACGGCCACATGCGTCTTCTGCAGCTGCGTCTGGCGGTTGTGCTCGAAGCAGAGCGTCGTCAGTATCAGCTCCTTCTTGTTGTCGAACTTGGGCACCGCATTGATGCACTTCCGGCCATTCGCATAGACATGTGTGCACTGGCGGTAGTTGGAGCGCGGATCGCGCAGAATGTGCCGGATGCAGTACTCATGGCCCTCTACCCTCATCAGGCTGCACTCGTATGTGGGATTGGCGCAGTACTTGATCTTGGTTAGCTCGTTGTGGATTTGGTCGCGCAGCTGCTGTTCCTTTTCCGGCGTGCATGCGGTGCCGGTGAAACGGGCGCACTGCCGCAGTTGGTTTGGCGAGAAACTTGCCATCTTACTTGCTCGTTGTGAAAGTGCCAGCTTAAATATCAAGTTTTTCCTTTGATTTTCCGTGAAAAACAAAAAAAGCGATGCCTCCTATGGCTGCAGTGTGACCAGGTCTGGACAATTTAAAAATACCAAAGTTCAAGCGCACAATATGGCGTCGGACCAATAGCGTGGTGTGACCAGGTGCATGGACTTATTGCGTTTTTAAACTCCTTAAAAAATAGTTAATAAACTAAACATATTAAATTAAATTTTCTTTATTTATAATAAGACGCTTAAACAATTTGTAAATCTAAATTATAGCACTAGAAACCCCCGCAGTAAGTACGAATACGGCGATTGTTTGGTAAAAGTATAATAGTACTTATAGTTAATAATAATCGTATTGCTCGCCTTTCTACAAAATACATGTTTGTTATATTCCGTCAATTGGTGTTAATTGTCCACCACATTCATGTCAAGCAGCAGCTTCTTGGTCTGCAGATCGATTAGCCGGCGCTTGGCTCTTGCCAGCTCGGCCATCTCATTGTAGTATATCGTTTCCGCCTTAAGCTTCTCGTCAAGCTGCGTAGTGGACTCGGCCAGGGAGGCGGTGTCCGGCTGTATCAGGCTGTGCAGGTCCGCTGGCTCCGGGTCCGGCTCGTCCTGCCGCGTGTCTACGACCGCGTTATCCGAGCTGTCCACCACATACTCGTAGAAGGGTTCCTGCAGCGAGATCGAGGTAACCTTTAAAGATCGCAAATGTAAACAGGTTCGTAATGAGAAGTAAAAGAGCGACCACAAACCTCGTCGTCCAGGTGGTCGGCCACCTTCTCGATGATGCTGTCCACATCGTCAAAGTTGACCTTTTCCAGCGGATCCGACATCTGGCGGCGCTCCAGGCCGGCGAACACCTCGTTCTTGGGCGTCATCAGGTGATGGTGCGAGTGGTTAAGCGTCTTGGCCAGGTTGTTGTGGCGCCGCACAATGTGGCGCATCAGGTTGGAGGAGGAGTGCTTCGAGGAGAGCGTCTTGCCGCAGTGCTTGCACTTGGCCATGAACTCCGAGATGCGTATGAAGTGCGCCCACAGCTTATTATTCTTTCCAATCACCTTGTTGCGCATCTCGGAGTCGTGGCTGTGCCGCTCCAGCTGCTCCTGTTTCACACCAATTATCGTGCGCACCGCACTCTTCGTCTCGCCCTCGCCTTCCTGCAGCTCCATACTTAAGTCCTCAGAGATCGATGCATCCAGCTCGTCCTTGAGCTCTGCCAGCATTTTACCCTCCTCGCCGGCGAAAATCGTGCGAGCCAGCAGTTTGTGGTTGCGGATGAGATGGCGCGTCAAGTTGGACGAGGTGTGTTTGGAGGACAGCGTCTTGTCGCAATGCTTGCACTGTACTATGTATTCGGTGAGGCGGTGGAAGTGCGACAGGGCCTTGAAGTTCTTCCCGACCATAGTGTCATGGGGAGATCCAGGATGTTGGTACCGACTCCTCCGGCAGATTTTATTGTAGCTCGCAATGTTGTTAGCGCTTTATTTATCAATTAATTCGCCAATTTTCCAATTTTCAGAAGTACAGTGTATTTCAGTGTTGCCAGATAAAAATTTAGCTTTCCCCCTAAAAAATCTCAAGGAGTCGATATTTCCCCCTAAAAAATCCTGAACAAAAACGTAACGATCTACAACGTAAGTGAACAAAAACGTCAAGATTTACGACGTAAGATACTATCGATTCTTTCGGTATTTTCTCGCGTAGTCTGGCATCTCCAAAATCAGCGTTTCAGGGTGACCAGAGAAATTCAAAAGATGTTAAATTGCACTTAACAGCCCTCGCAGTACTGTTAAGCGCGTGTTAACAGAACAGTGCTGCCCATCGGTGCCAAACGTCAGAAATATAACCCTACTTTTTTGACACGAGGTGCTGTGCGTGTCTTTTCCTTTCTTTCTCGCTTTTTACTCGAACATGGGTAAGTCGCTTCGCGCAAAATGCGTGGAAATATCAAGAAAAACGGCTAGAAAACGCCCGCAAACAACATGAAATTGTGCACAAAGTACGTTTACATCGGCATCTACAGCGCAGTAACTCAAAATATGTGAATTTAGCGAAATATCTGTGAAAATAACTCGCGCCCGTGCAATGCGGCAATTTGCCCCCCCACACAATGTGATGTTGTACTCTTCTTGATATTTACTTGGCTTTAATGGTGTGTTTTTGTATTAATAATTAATATTTGTCTTATGCAGGTATTAGCCGTGATAGTGCACACAAGCGCCGCTCCACTGGAGGCAAGCGCAAGTCGCTCCGCAAGAAGCGCAAGTTCGAGTTGGGCCGCCCCGCCGCCAACACCAAGGTGAGATATAGTCCCCGATACCTGGCTATATGTATAACTAGGCATTGGTTCCTTGGGCCCGGTTTCTCAGGCTCAAATTAAGGGATTTGTTGTTGTTTTTAAACGGTACAGAAGCGTGTGGTATGTACCATAATCAGTGATGGCAAGTGTTTAATTGTTGTACCTAGTTTTCATATCTAGGTAGTAATTTCCATGTGTTTTTCATGTGACTAGAGAAATGTATTAGTTTATTTTTTGGTGCCGCTTTAGTTTTATTAATTTTGTGCCTACGCGCTTCAAATAATATGATCTGAATTTAAGCACAAACACATGGCCATTAACGTTTTGATATTAATTATTGTGTTTCTTATACAACATTTTGAATTTGAAGAGTCTATTTTATTTAATTTCCAATCAAATCAACCATATTAATACTTCAGACATGTGGATTGATATTCCACACTGATAAAATGGAAATTTTATCAATATCAGAGCTACTGAACTTAACCTAGTTTCACCTTGCCTTGGTTATAGATAACTGAAAACAATTATTTATATACCCTGAAGGTATTTTAATGCTGTGCTTGTTAATATGTCGGAAGAATAGGCTTGTGAACTTGACTAAAAGTCACTTAACTGAATAATTAAACATTAGGCTTAATAAAAAGCCAGGGAAAAGCCTTAGAAAGCGGCCTCAAGATACCTATCCACCCATTTACATGATGTTAACGCGTGTCAACTGCAATTGTGCTCTCGAGCACTCTTCTTGATGATTGAAAAGCTTTATGTTCGGACTACTGACCACCTATAAACATATAAAGCCTTCTCCCAAAGAGTAAATCCCAACTAAAACTGATAATTTCGTTTATTCCAGCTTGGCTCCAGCCGCGTGCACAGTGTGCGCACTCGTGGTGGCAACTCCAAGCTGCGCGCTCTGCGCCTGGAGAACGGCAACTTTGCCTGGGCATCTGAGGGTGTCGCGCGCAAGACCCGTATCGCCGATGTGGTGTACAACGCCTCCAACAACGAGCTGGTGCGCACCAAGACCCTGGTGAAGAACAGCATCGTGGTTATCGATGCCACGCCATTCCGTCAGTGGTACGAGGCCCACTACGTGCTGCCCCTGGGCCGCAAGCGTAACCCCAAGCATGCCCAGAAGGAGGACGAGAACGACGTGCTGACCAAGAAGCGCAGCGAAAAGGTGATGAAGAAGTACCTCGAGCGCCAGAAGTACGGCAAGGTCGAGCAGGCCCTGGAGGATCAGTTCACTTCCGGTCGCATCTTGGGTATGTAATCCTTAGTTTTTGTTCTTTAATAGCTTGTGTTAAAGTGATGTAAAAACCTTAGCGATCCAACAACTTTATTGTATCGATCTTGTTTTAAGAGAGATGCAAGCCTGTTGGGTGTGATTCGGCTTGTCATAGTTACTCTGATTTCATAGCCTAACAAGATTTATGCCCCGAACTCAAAGTAACCCTCGACTAATCTATATATATATTCTTTCTCTTGCAGCTTGCATTTCTTCCCGCCCTGGACAGTGCGGCCGCTCCGACGGCTACATTCTGGAAGGCAAGGAGTTGGAATTCTACCTTAAGAAGATCAAGTCTAAGAAATAAAGGCACTAGATAAGCTTGCAAGGCTGATTTGCAAACAAAAAAACAGAATAAACGACTTGTTTTTTTAAAGGAAGTGCATTTTGCGTGATTTTTCTTTTAATTTTTCCCGGTAACAATTTCCCAAAGTAAATAGGAATCAACATTCATTCTTAAGTGTCTATTTTTCAAATTTCGTTCCATAAGTATGATACAATAATACGTAATCGTTAACAATAGTTTTAAATATCATTCATATCGGCTATAATTACATAACGCAGGCACAGGATTAGCAAAAATCCCATAAAGTACAACAAATTCTTGTAAATTTGGAAACTGCCAAATGACAGTCGTGGTTTAACTAACTACAACTGCTTTTGGATTAATTTTTCATCTTATGTATTGCTGTCGCGACATATTAGTAGTACTTCCTAGTGCTCGAAAGCCACCGTCATAACGGCCATTAACGCAATGCCGAATATCAGGGCCAGCAGCTGTTTGATTGACTCTTTCCGCTCCTCTTCCTTCAAGAGATCGGGTAATACTGTGACCAGAGCAATGTGCAGGAAGCCGCCGGCGGTGAACGGCATGATCCACGAAGTACGTGCCTCTGTAAATGTAAAGATAAGTTCAGTGACTTGCAGTGACAGTTGCAAAGCCCCCTTAAGCTTACCCATGGCTGATGTAACACCGGAGCCACCGATGGCCACCAGAGCGCCGAGCAGGCCCGCGCCCGCCGTTAGAAGCTGTGCACGAGCGGCGTCCCAGCGGCTGAACCCGGATCGAAGAAGGATAGCAAAGTCTCCTACCTCGTGGGGGATTTCGTGGACTGGAAGAGAAGAATATTTGTGAGGATAATTTGATTCTTTCAAAGAGAAAAGATAACTTTTAGGTAATTTTTACTTACGCAATATGGCGAATGTGGCCAGAACTCCATGTCGGAAGGAGACCAGGAAGCTACCAGCCACCGCCAGGCCATGTGTGAAGTTATCAATTGAGTTCGCCAACAGGTTCAGATATCCAGCCACCTTCTTGGGCTGTTCCTTCTTCTCCTTGGACTTTTGTTCCCGTTCACGGAGGAAGCACACCTTGTCCACATCTTCGATATCGCAGGCACCGCCACAGCTCTCCGAGGTCCCGCCCTCTGGAACTTGTCCGCCGTTGCGGCGCAGCAAACAGTTTGCAATCTCCACGCACTTGGGCTGTGGATTCTCCTCGTCTGCGCTTGCATATCCGGAGAAGATTTTCTCCACTATTGTGAAGATGAGTATACCGGAAAGGACCCAAAGGCCCGAGCGTAACGACGGATGGTTAGATGGATCCTGATTATCGCCCTCCCAGGCCTCTGGCAGTAAGTGAAGGAACACATCGCCTAGCAGTCCGCCGACGGCAAAGCTAAGAAGCACGCGCAGGAGTTTTGATTCCGCAGCTAGAAAGAGCATAATTGGGGTTAGAATATTTGCAGTAAATGGTACCTCCTCAACCAGCACTTACGATCTTTGTAACCCTCCTTGATCATCTTCTCTTCTGTGGGAATAATGACCAGCGGCAGTATCCCGCTCAGTCCAATGACCACTGATCCCAGGAGCGAGAAGACCCATGGCGTGTACTGAAAGCTCTTGAAATATTCGGGCATATACTGATCCATCAGGTTAGAGTACAGCATGGCGAAGTGTTCGTCGAAGAAGCTGCTGCTGTTGGTGCTCATTGTAGGCTGGCTGGCTGTCTTTTATTGTGGCTACTTGTGTGCTGGAGGGACTAAGGATTCTTCTTCAGTCAGTGATGCCGCCTGGTCATGTCCTGTTTACAATGTTTACTTGAGCTCTAGAAAAAAAAGAAGAAAATTCACTATTAAATTTAGATACTACTGATGCAAAGTCGAGCGAGTATATGCTTCGAGACCCCTTCACCTAGCAACAAGCTCATCGAATGCCTAGATGCCTAGAATACCCCAGTCGGTGTCAGACACACTGTGATGGGCAAATCTCTTAGATACGGGACAATGGACTCCTGGCTGAGACTGTTGTCAGGTTCGATAAGCGAGTCTCTGTAAAACTTAAGTCTCAGCGGCTCAAGTGTGACTAGAGATAGCTTTGGGAGAAACAGCAGTCAATCACACTAAGACCGTTGCCAGGTGGTCAATTCGTCAGGATGAGTAGGCAACCGTCTCCGTGTCCTGCCTCAATGAACTTATATATTATGTTCTCAAAACTAAAACTATAGAAGTTAAGGATTTTTATTTTAATTTAATTGAGCATTTGCTGAGTTCGATTGGCGTTTTCTTGACATTATTAATCCGAAAGAGTAATTAAGTACATAGTTCACGGAATTTTGTATGACTTTCTATGCACTTTTATACTAATTTTACTGATTAAAATTGGTCTTTTCCTAGACACATTTAATTCAGCTATCAATTCCCCTTCTTATGACTTTTTTACTGTATTTTCTGTGACATGTATATATATCTTTATGGTATTGAAACCATTTGTCTGCTAAACTGTTAAGAAACCTTCATAAATTCTGTTAGAATTCGATAAGTTGCACTTGTAAATCACTTTGCTAAGAACTCTAAAGGATTACAACTTATTTGAACACCGCTAGCAACCCGAAACAAACCGTAAATTAAGCAAAAAAAACCTAAAAAGGCGGAGCGAATTTACCAAACTCGATAACCGTCGCCCTTACTGTGCACGGACAGACTAAAGCGAAAAATTTAGAAGACGCCGGGGGTTGCGAACGCCCACGTCAAGATATACTTTGTTTCCATTTGATTTCCGATTTGATGTGCACGAACGATGCAGCTTAAACTGTTCACTTTTGCTAGTGATAAGATTACAGACGCCGTTGCTGGCGTCGAGTCAAGTCCTAATGGTATGATTTCGGCAGCTTTGTTAAACGGCCAATACTCCACATGTGTATTGGGGAATCCGGGGGGAAGAGGCTACGTCTCTTGTTCGAAGAACTGTGACTTCTATAGCTGAACTTGAAGCAGGTAGCAGATGCCACAAACAAACCCACGAGCGAAACAGCTATGGCCGAACTCTTATCTTTCGTCGTCATTGTCATTGAACTATCACAAACGCAAGTTGTTTAGATTAGACTTACTCTAGTAATTACAGAAAAGGCAGGGAAGGAGGCAGACCTGTCTGAATATATAAAAAGCCTATATAATATACTTAAACGGATGAATAGGCTGTGCAAATAGATAATTCATTCATAAAGAAATTTAAAGAAAGACATTTAATTGAAATGGGGTTTTCCCTTAAAAATGTTTGCGTTAAAATGACATGACCTAAAGCTTGGGGAATTCGGAAAGTAATGCGCAAAGCATTTTAAAGATCTATTAAATAGGTTTAAGATACTGATGGTAGCCTTCTGCTTGCCTTTGACAACCAAAAACTAATGAACAAAAACTAAAACTTAGGAATACTAAAAAATAAATATAAAATATACTAAAAGCTAAGAAGCTTTTTAATGAAGTACTTCTTGATTTGCTTAGATGTGTAAAAATGAACCATGACAGCAGCCAATTAAACTGTGTAATTGAAATATTTTCCCATTTCTCAGAGATTCTATAAACTCTGAAATCATATTCTTTTTCTTTGAGTTGAAAGCCGGTTTTGAGTGCTTTTAAAGAAGTCGAAATTCGATTCTAGGAAGCCACTCAAGTTGCTTTGCTTATAATCAGTTGATCACTTGTACAAATACTCCAGTTTCAGCACAATAAAATGGAGACTATGTGTTTAGCTGTTGTATTTTTAAACGAGCCTTCAATTTAACAAAAGAAATTAAAAGTTGTGAAAAGATTTTTAATCTGTTGAGGAACCCGTCTTTTTATAAGCATTGCGGAAAGAAACCTTTATTGTAATTGAACAAAATCCTGACTTTTTCCGGAAATCCTTTATATGTATTAACCCACCAAAAACATCACATGTCACATTATAATAATTATATTAATGTACACAAGTAGAGAGCATACAAGTCGTGGACAATTGATTCTTCTTCTCCCGCTGAGAGTGAAGCTTTAAAGTTGATTTGTGGCGTCTTTTCAGCCGTTAACACAATACAATAATAACTATAGCACACTTGACTGTTGCTAATGCGGAAATTTATGCTCCAAGATCCGCAACTTGTGTGTTGCGTGTTATCGCGCCGGTAACTGAGCTCGTTGTGGGGGCAAGCTCCTCATCTACGGCCGTTCTTATAGATATAGTATCGAAATGAAACTTTAGTCGGGGGGTTTCAGTAAACAAAGTGTTGCTAAGTTGCAAATTACATGAATCATTATTGTCGCCCATATGCCGTAACTTTTCAATGGATCATCAAAATGGCACACAGATTATTTTGCACGCTGCACTAAAAGTGAGACATGGCGGCCGACCAAGTGAGCAAGCAATTATCAATCAAAACGTGCCGCACAGTTCAGTTAAAGTGAGAAAAAATGGGTCCCTTGGGGCCCGATAAGGTTTAGCGTCTGTCTAACCAAGATACAATCGGAATATACTATATAGAAACCATGCACATATTTATAGCGGGCCTATGTAAATGTAGCAAACAAAGAATTGATAACTAATATCAGGGAAATACGTAATATGATGTTGTGTATTTTCCCGATGGTCAAGCTTTACTAGGTAATACTTATCCATTTTTTTTTTCGATTTGTTGGGATCATATGTTTTCACTGGTGATCGAACTGTGGTATACACAGAACCGAAACCCTTAAAAATCTCAATAATTATTTTTAAACAAGATCGAAGCCGCAAAACCTGTTTGCAAAACAAGTTGTCATTGTTGTTGCTGTCCGTCTACAAAATCTATTCAATTTGTTATTGGATTTGTATATGTTTGTGGCGCTGATAATGGTTAATTCACGCATATTGTTATAGAGCTCAAGCACAGATTTCAGATTAGATTCGAGTACGCTGCTCGCATAGTTTATCAAAAATGGCCGCTATAAGTGACGTGTGGCTGATGATAATCTTACACTAGGTTAGTTATATCGCATTGTTTTATAGGGAAATCGGAAGTATGTTGTTTAGTTAAAGTTTCGCTTGAGTAACGAAAAATTACAGCCCGTATTTCTTATCAAACTGGTTTCTGTTTCATTGCAAACCACAAATTTTGGGATACGATTATATGTATATATATACGATATATACGATTGTATGTATACATACATGTGTACACAAGCATTCATATATATTAAACTGATAAGAATTATTTAATATGCATTTTATGCGGAAATCGGAAGTACTGTTATTTTGGCACCTTTATTTAGGCACAAAATATTATTTAACATCCAGCATTTCTTATCAAAGTTAGGTCTTTCTCGGAACACAGAATTTTGTAAACAATGCTTTAATCAGAAAAAACGCAGTACATACATGTACATAACACATACTGCATATACCATACAAACGATAAGCATGACGAATTTGAAAACTTCCAGATGTTTAGCTTTATGTCTTGCAAAGAAATACATAAATAAAACACATATTCCATAAATCAATTCCAGATTTCCTTTGTTTTTGTATTTGTTTTTTTGTGAAATCCGTAACCGGAACAATATGCAGTTATTTTTACCGTAATGCAGCGGGTGGCAGGAACGAGGTTAACGTGCTTTTATCAAAACCAATTTTATTATATTTTATGACGGCACAAAACAATAACTTTCGCCTTTGTTGTTATTGACGTCTGCTCGCGATTCGCCGAATTGTTTGATAAATTATTTTTCTATTGCGTAGTACGCGATCATTGGCACCCGTTTATTTTTTATACTCCGCAGCAAAAAATTGCATTCACTTTTATTTTGTGCACTGCGAAAGTAAATTGTGTATGCACTTGACCCCGCGAAAGTCTTGGGCCCCGCGCGTCGCTAAACTGAAAGTTACAAGTCGCCAAAATCACATGCATTTATACATTTTGTATAAACAAATTCGTGCCGTGCGGAAAATGTTTACAAATACAACAAAACAATACCATCGATAACAGGATTTTCTCATCCGCGGTAACTGGTCACACTTGAATTAACAAGAACGTAACCAAACAACGTAAAAGAACCAATACGTAATATTTTGGGTGTTTCAATTTTAGTTATTTTGTTGCTAGATTCTGCTAGACTGTGCAAGGAAATTCGCAAATTTAAGTTTTAAATTAAAATTAAAATTGATTTCTTTCAAGTCGAAAATGGCGCGCAAGATATCGAATAATCGAAAATAACGATAATATTCGATTATTGTGATGTCATATTTTGCGAAAGTTAAAAAAATACCACGGTTTTCTACCGATTATTTGGTATTTTTGCGAAAATTTCCTTATTTTCTAGTGTTTTAAAATGTAAATTTCAATCACCTCCGCCTATCGAAATTGGTATCGCACACTTGACACCTCTAGTATTTACGCTCGGGCGTAAAACTCAATTAAAAATTAAATTTCAACTTAAATTAATAGTGAGACGCGAAATCCCCACCCCCCTCGATGGCAAAATGCTAAATACAATGCCTGTCGGGCTAGCGCTGCAGCAAATGACGTCACTCAACTGAAATTCAACCAGACAAGAGCCAGCAACAAAGCGCCGCAGCAACAAAAGGGAATCAATAACAAAAAAAGCGAGAAAAACGCGTAATTTCGTGGGCAATTTGCATACAGCAGCGGACGGGGGGAAGTCTGTTGGTCGGTTGGGCGGTTAGGTAATAGAGATAGCCACTCGACGACGCACGACGCACAACGCTCGGAAAGATGAGTAAGCTGGAAACGGATTCGGACAGCTCGGAGGAATTTTTCGATGCCGAAGACACAACGCCCAATCGCCATGCGACGCTGGGGTGAGTACTTGGTGGGATGTGCACCTGGAACTTACTCAAATACCTACTCTACAGTCGTAAGCTGCCGCCGGAAGTGGCCCAGGAATTCATCTTCCCCGATCCCGCTGTACGGGTCAATGCGGCAGCCTCGTCGGACAGCGATGCGACACCCATTGGCGCTGGAACGCCCGCCACCAGGAGTCCCACCAACAGCCTGGGTGCCCGGCTAAAGCAGCAGGATGTGGCAGGCGCCGCCGCTGGAGTGTTTGCTGAGCCCAAGCCAGTGCTCGGATCCGTAAGTGGGCGGGTGGTGGACCTTTATCTGCTAGGGGTTCGTCCTATGCCTAGGAGTATAGTTTAGACCATTTTCTATGCATTTTTAATGAGTTGTAAACATCTTTAAGTGGTTCAAGGAATGTGGAAGCCCTTAAGTTAGATGAGATTGTGCGAAAAGTATGCTACAAATAATACTCAAACTTATTTCACGGCATACATTTAGGTGCATTTTTAATTGACTTTAAAATTGAAATCCATAGCGATTTCTGGGTCATCTGAATAGGTAATGATTTCTGTTTGGTTTTCATTCAAAAGTTTTCCAAATGGATCTGCTAATACACTTTTAATCTAATCAAAATAGGTTTCATTTTGTTGTACGCATAGCTTGATACATATTTTTTCATTTCCTTATATTGTCTTATGTAGGCATACCACGCTTTCTATTTTAAGACTACACGCCTAGTTACTATCGGCTCTAGCGAGCGATAAACATTTTAATTGCTCAATAAACGGCACCGCTAACAAAGTGTTATATCACTTTTTGAAAGGAATGGGTTAAAACCGATATGATATGATCGATAGAGTTTACTTAGATAAAGATAAATGCACCTTTCACATATACATATATATATCAACCACATTTCCCACCCAGAATAGAGTAATACATTTTCCGTTCTTACATTTATTTAATGGGTTTTTTGTGGACAATTTTAAATAATTGGATTCACCAGATAGTATTACTATTAATAAATTAAATTAATAAATACCCAAAGTCGTCGCCCCTTTAATTTTGTGTCCATATTTGTGTTCTTTACTTTCATATTTTCTCCGCCTCATTTCCAAAAAATTCAACGAACGAAAATAAACGAAATAAACCAAAACTAATCGAAATGGAAACAACTTCAAATTGAAACTCAACAAATAAATCAATAAATATAATAAATATCGCGTATATAGTATGGTGGTAGACAGCGCTTTCAAGAACTGCGTCAGTTCATGCAAAACGATGAAGATGATAATCCAGGAAACACACTCACACCTGATTCTCAGGTATACATATCTTTCGTTATCCATGTTTGTTTTGTTTCTCCAACTTGTATCTCTTTGTACCCCACACATCGACGTCCCAGTTGTACTTATTAACTTGAAACTCGAATTACAGAATAGCTCGACGGATGGCATTTTCACGAGCCGGTCGACGCATCCGTTTAAGGTCATCGAGACGGATACGATGAGCATACAGAGCATGACATCACTGGGTCGCGTGGGCCGAATCTTGGCCGGCAGCATCGATCCCTCTGGTGAGTACACACACAAATATGGTTTGCAAAATTCCAAAGCAGCCATTCACACTTTCGTTTTTATTTGTTTTTGGCAGCCATTAGCATAGATCGCGAGTCGCTGGCTTCGTTGAATGCGCAGCAGCAAAAGCAGCAGGCACAGCAGCAGCAACAGCAGCAACAACAGCAGCAACAGCAACAGGCGCAAGCAGCTTCTACAAATCCTCCGACCTCTGGCAACACCTCTTCCGGGCTGAGTACTCCCAGGGTTTCGCCGAAGCATCAGCAAGGAAGCAAGGACTCGACGGTGGCTGCCACAACTGCGACAGGAGCGGCTAGCGCCATCATGCTGCAGGAGCCGGATGTGATAGCAAGCACAAAGCTTGCCCAGTCAAAGACCACGGACTCCATCACCTCGAGCGGTCCCGTGGCGCCGCCCCGAAGAAAGAAAAAGTCTCGAAATTTCTCCAATAGTTCCTCCGCCGATCCGCAGGGCGACAATGAAGACACCGACAGTGATACGCGGTCGGTGAAGAGTGTGCAAGGCTTTCAGCAAAAGTTCGTCATGGAGTTTGAGAGCTCACTCAATGAAGCATCTACCGCCTCAGCCTCCAACACCACCTTGACCTGCTCCTCCACCAATACGATCGTCTCGGCCTCAGCTTCGACTACGGCGGCGTCCTCGTCTCTGCCCTCGACAAGTGCGATTCATATGCGAACCATGGCCGCCTCGGTGACAATTGCCGGTCCCAAGTGCTCGCAATCTTTGGGCAGCAGCTCAACGTCGGTGCACTCGAAGCCAAGTCCCTCGAATTCGGCGAAAAGTAACTCGGCACCAGGGAGGGTTAGGTGAGCATTAGAATTTATATATAACGAGAAAAGATACTAATATATTTATGTTGCTCTACAGCTCCATTGATCCAAACCAGGGTCTTAACCTCTTTAAGGCCATTCAGGGTGGCTACGTGGTCAAGCCACGCGATGAGGCCAGCAACAAGGCGCAGGGTCCGTCCCAAGATGAAATCGAGCGCATCGAGAAGATGCTAATGGAGAACGCGAATCGACCCAAGTTGGCGGGCACAGGTTCCAACAGCTTGGGCAGCGCCACACGGTGAGTTATTATTGGCAAAGTGCATGGTGGGATCTTTAAAACCTCGTAATTTCCTTCCAGCTATCCGGGCTTCTATCGCGTTACCAACGATAAGGAGCGGCGCAAGTCCGCTGGCGACGAGGACGTACTCAAGCAGATGAACATTTATGTACGCACTCGCACCAGTTCGGGCAAGCAGCTAACCGACTTTGAGATACTCGAACAAGTTCCTGTGAAAAATTTGGACACTGGCGAGAATATGCCGCTCTCCGAAATGCGTTCACCACCCGTGCCTGAGGGCTGGAATCCGCTCTCCCTACACATCCTGAAGCTGACCTCGCACCTCGAGGTGATCCAGAAGGAGTCGGATGAGGAGAGTGTCATAGGCATACCGCCCAGCATTGAGGGTCAGGTGCCCGACGAGGAGGAAACCGAGGCGGAGGATGGGAGTCGCCTCAAAAAGAAGACGGCGCGAATTAAACGTTTCTTTGGCACCACAATGCGGAAGACTGTGGACAAGGCCAAGTCGATTGCCTCGGAGGTTTCGCATGCGCGGCACAAGGAGGATGTGGCGGATATTGTTGATGCCATGAATCCCGAGCAGAATATCAAAATCAAAGCCTCGTCGTCCAACAAGGGGCCGTATGAGTTCACCAAGCTGCAGCACGTCCAGGACTTGAGTGGCGAGGACACCAGCGCTGTGTGGTGCATGAAGTTCAGTTCCTGCGGACGTCTGTTGGCCACTGCTGGGCAAGATAAGGTGCTGAGAATCTGGGTACTCAAAGATGCGTATCCATTCTTCCAGGTAACTAGTTGTAAAAACGAATAAACACAAATATGTGAAGAATAATTATCCCTTTCTTTCCAGGACATGCGCAACAAGTATAATGCCGATCAGAAATCTTCGCCTACGCCCTCGCAGGAGTCTCTAGTTTCGCAGCATTCGGCGGAGGAAGCCATTGCCATGGCCACGGCCGCCGAGAAATGCCCTGGTCCGTTCATGCCCAAGCCCTTCTGCACCTACAATGGCCACACCTCGGATCTGCTGGACGTCAGCTGGTCAAAGAACTACTTCATTCTGTCGAGCAGCATGGACAAGACTGTGCGGCTCTGGCACATTTCCAGAAAGGAGTGTCTCTGCTGCTTCCAGCATATCGATTTTGTGACGGCCATTGCCTTTCATCCCCGCGATGATAGGTACTTTCTGAGTGGCAGCCTCGATGGCAAGCTGAGATTATGGAATATACCCGACAAGAAGGTGGCCCTGTGGAATGAGGTCGATGGCCAGACGAAGCTTATAACGGCTGCCAACTTCTGTCAGAACGGACAGTTTGCCGTGGTGGGGAGCTACGATGGTCGCTGCATATTCTACAACACGGATCAGCTGAAATACCACACGCAAATCCACGTTCGCTCCACTCGCGGCAAGAATCGCATTGGACGCAAGATCAGCGGCATTGAACCGATGCCCGGCGAGGACAAGATTCTAGTCACCTCCAACGACAGCCGAGTGCGCCTGTACGATCTGAGGGACTTGAACTTGTCCTGCAAGTACAAGGGCTACTTGAACGTCTCCTCGCAAATCAAGGGTTCCTTCAGCCACGACGGAAAGTACATTATAGCGGGGTCCGAGAATCAGTGCATCTACATATGGAAGACCAACCATGATTACTCCAAGCTCAGTTCGGTGGGTGATGTTTATATATGTTTATAAGTACTTTGTTTTAATGCTTCTGCTTATACTCCAGGTTCGTCGCGATCGCAGTGATTTCTGGGAGGGCATCAAGGCACACAATGCCACTGTGACCTGTGCCATATTTGCGCCACACCCAGAGGCCATCATTAAGCCCGAGCCGGATGAAATCTCTATGGAAAAGGTAACAAACCGCTTCAGCTCTCGGTGGAATATTGTTAGTAAAAGTATAATTTCCCTGCAGTTGGCTAACAATCAACCCGATCCACTCGTAGAGCAGCACAAAAAGGGATGTGGCTATGTGCTGGTCAGTGCCGATTTCAATGGCGCCATCAAGGTGTTCATCAACAAGACGAAGCCGAAACACAGCAGCCTACCCTACACAGCCATCGCGGATTAGTCTTTAGGTAGAAGATGAACAGAAAATAGAAGAGTAAAACTTGTATTTTATTATTTTATTTTTGTATTTGTGACATTTTGTATCATGAGTAACTAGCGCCGCCATCGCTTATAGATATGCCTAACCCGTATTTAATTAATTGCTAATTTGTGTCTGTTCCCCCGCCCGTTTTTTTGTAAAGTTTGTTGATATTTGCTGCTGGCGCGAACTGTTTAATCTTACGCAAAATATGTTATGTATTTTTAAAGCCGATTTGTGTGAATATGTGTATAAATATTTGTTTAACGAAGTTGATTATTTCGAAAGTCAATTGTATATTGTTATGCCCTTGTAAGGTGAATTTTGACTGTACAGAATCTATGATTTAGAGTCTCTCGATTATAATTACTGCTGTCTGCACTCTGATACGTAAACTAGTTACGAATTAACTACAGAACTGGCCAACCTGCGAGGGTAGGAGGGATTCGGATCGCCGAATCGAAACTAAGTTATTTTAAAGGTCTACGAACATAACATATATATCTTATTATAACTAACTTTTAAACAATATATATATATATATTTTGTGTAAATTAAAAATGTGCAACCAGGACATAAACTGTAGCTTTAATTCTGCCTTTGTGAGGCATTTGAAGTGCTTCAGGATTAGAGAGTGTGCTAAAACAACATTCCTTCTAACACACACATACCGGGGTGTTCTCTGCTATTTAACAAAAGCTTAACCTTCATATTTGGGGCTTCCCGTTAGGTACAAAGAAGTAGACAAAGTTCCAGGTAATTTGATATTTTCCTGGGGGAACTCTCGACAGACATTTGCTAATCTCAGCATTCATAATTGCAGCGAGGGGGCTGAAATAAGACAAAGCTGAAGAAACAACTGAAGCATGCATAGGTTTAAGTGGTTCGGTTCACGTGTTCCCGGTCTGTCTGGCTTCTGTTCCTAGAGATTTTGGGGTTGACTTGAAAGCACCCCCGAAAAGCTAAGCCCGCAGGCAATCTAAGCTGTCAGTTAGTTGGTTTACTTAGCAATGACATCCAGTAAAAGTCGATTAAAAACGAAGTTACGATTTAGCCGTACTTCCTTCACTCGCAATGTGCAGGTTTCTATGAACCTGCATACATAAGATAGTACCTCTGCATTATATATGTATGTTAGCCAGGGTGGACCTTAGATGACATGCTTATAACAAGTTTTAAATTAAATACCCTTCCAATTTTATAACGCATAAGTGTGGCCTCCAAGACTAGCATGTACTATTTTCAATGATAAGTACGTATAGAAAGATCTCAGTTTCACACCTTCTCTGGTAAAGATGACTTAAGTCAGGCCATGTTCCGGAATTCTCACTTTCCATTGCTGAAAACATTTTGGTCTCCCACTAAATAAACCTCTTTGTGTTGCTATATCTCGCTTTCACCATCAAAATTAAGTCTAAACATGCCCACAAACGACATTCATTTCATGTTCTGGGCAAATTTTAAACTTGTTTAAACGAAACGTGTGGCTATTAGGCATATAGGTAATAAAATATAAAATACAATCTTGCTTCCCTAAGAAACAAAGTCCACCCTATGCCACGTACTCCGAGTACTTGCACATGCAATCAATAAAGATTTTATTTTTGGGGGGAGGCTTGGGGTGGCGGCTGTCGGCTGGCGGTTGGCTGTCTTTGTCGCGATGCGGCAACCAACAGCTGTTGCAACGCCAGACGACCCCCCGAAAAAACCAAACAGCAGCCAGACGCCGGCAATGGAGGAGCTCTGCTGTCCCTCCCCTTACACCCGTGCCGAATGGCAATCGATGCACTTCTGGCCATGTGCCAAGTTTCTCTTCGAGAAATGCGGAGAGCCAGCAAAGAGAGGGAGCCCAGAAGAGATTGTTTCGAGTTTTTTTTTGCTTACAAAAGTTGAAGTCAAATCAAAGTTGAATTTGGTTTGTTTTCGGAACTTTTCGAAATTACAACTTTTATTTCGTGTGTGTGTGGGAGAATTTAAAAAAAATATACCTTTTTATACCTTTACAAAGCTTTGGATATTTCAAAACAATGAATAATCTGAAACTTTCAATACTTATTCATTGATAAGTCTACTTTTAAATACTTCTAAAAATTGGTATAGATTTTACATAAAATTAAAGGTTTTTAGGATTTTTCGAAAAACTAGCACGGAAAAGCTTTCCAAAGTGAAAGAAATTCTATTTAAAACTTTGATTTGTCCAAAAAAGTTTTCATAGTTTTCAAATTATTTTCGTAATTTAAAAATGCGCGAATTTGAGGTCTTCTTGGGAGCCTCTTATAGCCAAAGTGGACGTGATAGCCAAAAGCCGTATATCTTCCGAATCGCGATTAAAATCTTAATTAATTTTCAAAAAAATCAGAATTTTTTTTTTACATTTTTTCAAAAATTGAAAAAATTTTTGTTTTTTTTTAATTTTAAAACGTAATATGCGTTTTAATTGTCCTAATTAAAACTAGCACGTAAAAGCTTTCAAAACTGAAATAAATGCAATTTTGGCTTAGTTTTGCCTTCTCTAAATTAGCAAACTGCAAGGGTACGTAAGCCTTGGCTCTCCAAACTTAGCCTCCTACCTTGTTCTATTTAAATGCTGCTCAAAAACTCAAAATTTAACAAAATATTTTTATAACTAATAAAATTTAAAGACATATTAATTTTAAATCTGAAAATTTCTCAAAAACTTCACAAGATTTTTGAGAGTAGCTTAAAGTCAGCATGCAATATAATGAATTTTTAAAGTGCAGACTTTTCGAGTTTTGCCGCGTCACTCATTTATCCAAAGCACCCACACTGCGGCACTGTCACACACACACTAACCTCACACACACAAACACCGTGAGGTAGCAACAACAATATTGAGCAAGGTGCGCTTAGCTGACGCTCCGCTCTCTCGGTTCGCGTTTTTCTCCGTTTCAGTTTATTTCTGGCTCTCGTGCAAAGCGCAACGTCTAGCGGACAACGTATATATCGTATCGTACCGTATCCGAATCGGCCGGACTTTGTCTCTGTCTGCGTGCGTCTGAGTGTGTGTGAGTGCTGGCGATGCGATGCGATGCGATGGCTTTTTAAGCTATTTCAAGCGCAAAAATGCATAAAATATATTTACAATATTCATTTGACAACCGCCTATGATGAATCATTAGAATCGAAAGATAACTTCTCTTCGGGGTGGGAATTTCCTGAACTGGAACTGATCACAGTAAGACGCACACTCCCCAGTCCCTGTGTGTGGGTGCGGATGCAGTGAATAATTGAGAATTGAATAAATTGTATATACATTGTATATGTAAAGTTTAAACAAATTAAGGCCGTACAAATCTCGTAAACTGGAATCCCAGCAAGTGCCGAAAATCAGTGCTAAAGTGAAACTTCTTTTTACAAATAACAACCGTTCTGCCAAAGACCAGAAATAAAAACAAAAGCCAGTCGTCTAACCTTTTGTCTACCGTATTTCGTGGCTTTACCAGTTTAACAACAATAAAACTCTCAAAGATGATCATTTATTGGAATGTTGAAATTCTTACCTATTTAAATGACGGCCTGACCCATACACAGCTCAATTAACGCGGCTTAAAGTGCTTCGGGCGGTATAATTCCCTGACTTTTTAAGTGAAGAAGAGCTAAGAGCATAAAATCAAGCATAATAAAAGCCGCTAATAAAGCCCTTTCACTTGAAAACCTATAGTCTTTCCAGTTGTAGAACCATAGTTGGTTATAAAATTTAATGGTTTGCAAATTTTTACGTATTTTACTTTAATGACTTAATTACGCCGAAAGATACTGGCCTTAGATCTTGAAACGGAACCCTTTCACTTTAAAAACCACAGAATTGAACAATTTGACCCATTGTTTTGGTGTTCAATGATAAAACTATTAAATGGTTCATGGCTCGTATAAATTAATGGTTTTAAAATTCTTTTTAACATAATGAGCTGTCAATTTGAAACTTTTATAAGTTATAGGTTATTTAATTCTTGGTAATACGAGCCCCCTTCACTTCAAAGACCAGAGAATCCAAGGATTTGATTAATGGTTCCGTTGCGTAACCTATAATTATTGACGCTACGAGATTCTTACTTTGTTCAAGTAATAAGAAATGCTACAACATCTCAATTAGAGGCAGTGTAGGCCCCAAAAGTTCCCATTGCTGGATGCTGGAACCAAAATAAACGGAACCCTTTCACTTTAAACTCCACAGAACCCCTTAAAAGATCGAGCGAAAAACGAGTTTTGTGCAAAGAGCAGAGCGGAGCAGAGCAGAGCAGCCATATTCCATATCGAATAACCGAACCGACCAATAAGTGTTACTTGTTACTTGGCACATCCAACTAGCACCGTTGCAGTGGCCTATATTCAAAATAGATCAGAGATCGGCGGCGCAGCTGCAGCAGGAGAGGATCCGATCGGAGGCGGAGCGGCGAGAGGAGATGCTGTGCCATGTGAGAACTTAGTCCGCGGCGAAGAGCAAAACTAGTTTCCCATTTGCGCGCCTATGCTAAGTAATAATAATAAATAAGCGAAGTCGTTGTTCGTTCGCCGTTCGTCGTTCGCCGTTCGAGAAGTGACCTAAAAATACTGGTTTCGCGTGAGAACGTGCAGCTCCATCTCAAGCCACAACCACAACCACCCAATGGCCACAGCCGGAGCCACAGCGACCGTGGTGGTGAAGCGGCCTGGACCGCCAGTGCCGCCCAGGCCCAAGGCAAGCAGTAATCCCTCGGCCACGCCGCCCATCATCCAGAAGAAGCCCACCTTTGTGAGCCAGCTGAGCGCGGTGGGTCGCACCCTGGTCTACAAGTCGCCGACGGTTAATCTGCCCAAGAAGCAGGCCCAGACCCAGACGCCGACCACAGCGGTGCCGGCACCAACTCCTCCAGTGAAGCCACTGAAGCTGCGCAAGGCGCCCGATGTCCCAACGGCCAAGCCCCGCGAGACCGTCACCTCGGTGGTGACGGTGAATCGCCACAATTCGATCAGCGTGATCGGGGGTTCCCCGCAGACCACACCGCGCAAGGAGACCCGCCTGAGCCTCGGCAAAGTGGACTTTGAACGGGCGGGCCTGCAGCCAGCCACTCAACCTCTTCCCAGGCCCCGGAAAATAGTCCAGCTGCCCGTGGCCACTATGGATGTGGAGGACGTGCCAAAGGTGACCTCCACTCCGTCCACTGGCCTGTTTAGAAGATCCAAAACCACCCTGGACAGCTACCAAAAGGAGTCATCTGCTGCCTCACCAAACACAGGAGGAGGAGGATTCCTGGGCGGCCGGACAGTGGAGATCAAGAACAATCTGAAGAACGCCGCCGAGCGGCTCTTTTCCGAAATAATCATCAATCAGGGCCAGAAGCAGGCGGCCACCGATACCACGATCATCACCAAACACGAGGCCCTGAAGCAGGAGTCCGATGTCTTGACCATCCAGGCCACCGGAAACTGCATGCGGATCAACATAAACGGATCCGGATCCGAGTTCGGTGACATAAAACCAAGCTACACCAGCACCATGAAGAGCTCGATCAGCGTGGGAAACACGCCGGAAAAGAAGCAGGCCTTCCACGAAATGCTCATCTCAGAGCTGGCCGCCATGCGGAATAAGTCCTGCTCGCTGGAGCAGCTGCCCACCAAGTCCATGTCGCCGCCAACCACGTCGACACCCAAGAAGATCGCATCGCGTATTCGTTACAACTCCATTGACGATGCCGACACCGAGGATGTGGATGCGGATAATGTGGAGGATGCCGATGGTGATGTGGATGAGGAGGACACACTGACCTACTCGGTCAACAAAACCCTGAAAGAGAACATTGGCAAGGAAGGCTCCTCCTCGAGGAAGCGATGTCCCTCGGGCTGCTCCACAGACTCTTCGCCCTACGGCACCGAGAGATCCCAACGCATCCGAACTTCGGACTGGATCGAGGTGGGCGACAATGGCACGGCGGTGACCCTCACCAGCTGTCACATTTCCCTGGAGGATTCGGGCATGGAGGATGAGGAGCGGCTGGACGACATGTCATCGGGCGTGGGCGATAGTTGGGATAGCGTCAAGGAGGCGGAGACCGAGAAGCGTGCGCGCAGTGTAAAACGGTGAGTTTTCTTAATTATTTAGAAAGTAATTAAGACTTGTTTAAGACATTAAAATTAATACAAAATACTACAAAGTATTTTTCCCAAGATTTGCTTTTAAAACTAAGACTAGTTTCTATATTAACAATGATTTTTTTTTTGCATTTATGACGTCAAAACTCTTTAAAAAAATTATATATTTATGCAACTAACATACTCTCTTGAAAACTTCACATAAGAAAGTGATTTGGACCCAAACTTGTTTTTAAATAAGATTTAGTTCGATTTTTATGAATAAGAAGCTATGGAAAATTATGCTTTTTATTATTATTTTACAGCTACTCACAGATTTCCCATAAATTCGCAAGATTTATCGGTTAAACTTTAAAGCCATTCCCGTTAATAGGTAGGGCTTTTATGGCTCTGAAAAGCAGCTAAAAAAAAATCATAAATTATTAAGTGCTAATGAATATTGAATATTAAGATTTGCAAAAAGAAAAGCAATTTGTGGAGACTAACAGCTTCCGAGAGCTCATGTTACAGAGCTACAAAATATCTGAATTCAATTTAATTTATACTTTTTTTACATTTATGTTTTTATTTTTATCCTCAAATAATTTTGTTGTACTCAAGAGACCGGTTTCGGTTCAAAATTGAATTTAAAGCCATGATTATTGAGCAGCTACCACAATTATTTCACCGAGTTTCGCTGGGCTCCATTGACATGGTTTTGATTCGTTCGGCCGTGCGCATCCCACGGAATCTCCGAGCTCGGAGTTTGGAGCTCGGAGCACCACTTCACGTGCACTGGGCGCTCTCGATCCCGGTCTCCATTGTGATGGTACTTTCCGAGTGAGATCTCACCGAGGCGGGCGGGTTTACATTAATTCAATGTGCTGACATCATTTCGAATGTGGTTTGTTGCACGTTGCACACACCTCACACACCGCACACACCACACACCGCACATTGCATGGGTTCGATTGCAGTGGCCACAGAAAAAAAAAGGTTGCGATATTAACAATTTGGGTTTCTCGAATCCGTTCGTGTGTAGTTTGTATTTTAACAGCAGAATCGAAGTAACCAACAGGAAAAAACCCGTTTTGAGTCGCTCTTTTACGACGCTAAAGATTCGTATTTTAGCGGCAATACTACACACATTGTGTTTGTATTTTGATTAACATATAAATACTTATATGTATTCCGTTGCGGTACGTGTTTGTCGCGTCGAAAAGTGATTATCGTGACTCACAGAGCTTGGCATTTGCGCCATCGCACACACGACCAAGATACTTCATATATCGTGCACATATATAGTATGTAGGTATATTCAAATATTTGCTCATTCACACGAAGCTATAGCTTTCATTGGCAAACCATCCAGAATCGAGAAGTTGGCTCTACACTGGCAATAAATCGCGATACCGTTCTCCCCATAATTTTATTTCCTATTGGCGGGTTTTCTCGCCAATAAACAAAAGCTTTTAGCTAGAAAGTTGGTATTAAATCACTTGACACACAAATATTTATTACATGAAAGACAAGTCTGGAGTGAGTCATAACAGATTTATATATCTTTTAATTAAGAATATAGTCGTAAGTTTTCCCAGTTTAGCTTTTTAATGCTAAGCTTATAACAACTAACTATATATCACTTTATACCCTTCTTACCGCGCCTCGAAAACTTGATCTCAATTAACTCAACTTTCTAGAGGCCACAGAAAACGCGCAGACATTAACCTTTCCATTTCTTAGATTAAACTGCTGAGGTAGTAAATACTTTATGATGCATTCAAAATAAATATGAAGACATGAGAAGGTCTGCCTTTATCAAAAGAGATATAAAACAAATTCGCACATTCCATATTGCAATAAAAAATAATAATAATTGCGCCGAACAAGTCGGACGCGGAGTCTCATTTCCCATGGCAGGCATTATGGCCCGATAATAATGTGTTTTACTTGGCCAATTACTCAACACAATCCCCATTTCCTACAACTGCGAAATTCAAATGGCAAATTGCATCTTTCAAATGCCTGAACGTGTGGATTGGCTCTTATGCATATGAAGTGATTCACAGATAAGTCACACATGCCGTATGTGTGTATGGGTCTATATATCAATGGCTAACTGTTGCAACTCGGAGGCAAGCGTTATAAAATAAATTCAATCAGTGGCGGCGAAAGCAGCAGTTGCAGCAATCCAACCCAATCCCATATTGCACTTGGAACGGGGCCCCAGTTATGGCTCCTTCGATTTCAATTTGCATAATGGATGCCGTTATCAAGAATGGTTTACCGTTTCCTTATTCTTTTCTATACGTACATATATGGTGGCCAAGAACGTGAAGAGGTCTTGAAAGCCATTAGAGTTCCTTGTCTTTGCCTTTTTAGTTCTATGAAATTCACAGAATAACTCAAGCTGTCAATGACATCTTTTCGTTTTCATAGAACTCACAAAATAATCTTTAAGTTGTCATATGCAATACAAATTTCTCTGAAAGCTAATTGTTATTTGCAAGACATTATTAAAAAGCGAAAAGGAATGTGTTCGTATGTGGTAATGTCTTGAATAACGACAGCGACAATCGACAACGACGGCAACTTGATTATTGCCTTGCATTGCTCGCTGTCAGCAATCATTTTCCAACATCATTTTCTGGGAAATGCGAGGGGCAGAAAAGCCAATCACAAAATGCATGTTGAGATTTACATATCATAAAAATTCGGGGTAAATGTAAGCCGCTTTTGAATCCCAAATAATAGAAACTGTAAGTTTCGCTGAGATATATGTATATGTTTTTAACCGGCTTTTCATTGGGCCTGGTACTGTGTGTGTATATTGATTAACTCTCTTCATCTTATTAAAAACTACGAATAAAAGGCTTTCTCTACATTTTCCCTAGATTATATAGTTCGAAGTGGTTGAATTTAAATAAGTTTTCAGCCAATGCTTACCTATTTCTTGTTTACTCAACTTGTTTAATTGATTAAGTTGTGTAATTATTGATTGGCGGCGTTTAAAAAATGTTTTAAAGCAATTGTCAACGTTTAAAGACAATTAGCAGGCATGTGTGACAAGCTAGCTACAATCTGAGCGCATTTTTTAATCAGTGTTATGACTCGAGTTAAATTAAGATATAGGCCATTAGGTCAGAGGTTATTTTCCTAGCAGCAATTACAAGCTTCAGTTTTCTCTTTGCTGAGAAGGTAATGCCACATATTTGGAACTGCACAAAGCCACAAAGACCGACAGCCTTTGGTCTCCTCCACATACATATGAGTTCCAACTAGGCACAGAAGAAACACCTTCAAGTGCGATTAAAATCATGGCCGGTTCGGAGGCCTGATGGCTGTCAGCCCGCCTGAAGTCAGATGCCAGCCTAAAGCGACTTCAGGTGCTGGAGAGCTGTAAGTCTTGTGTTTGCCAAAGATATACTCGTATATACAAGTCGGGCTTTCGAGGCTGTTACGAGTGTGAGAACCGTTAAAGTACGACAAAGTGACGCCGCAAAAGCTCTTCTGACTGCCTGCCTGACTGCCTGACTCTCAGGTGGATTTCTGCGTAATATGCCTCTGTTTCTGTTTCAGTTGCCGAGCAGCTAAATATCTCGAGATGATGCGACAGATATTTCGGGTTCAACTACCTCGTGCTGTTCTTTGAGCGGTAAAAGGCACTAACATCCCAAAATATCAGGTCAATGAGATCACCAAGTCATCCAGAAAGAGAAAAAAAAGAAACCTCCTTCTTCTTCCCAGCAAGATGGTGTTAATTAATCGAATGATTAGTGATTGTACCAGAAATAAGTGTTCGGAAAGAGTGTTACTAGTTTACAAGGTGAGGAGTGCAGAGACCGAGCAACTCCCCAGTTGATTTAGAGACTAACTTGGCCAAAAAAAGATACCCAAAGACACTATAAACTTGATTTTAGCGGAAAACCAACATGCGGAAAAGCAGCCTGAACCTGGAAGCCAAATGTGGATAAAGTTTTTGGACTCTACTCCACTTTACACACAAGTGTGGGCCGACTGCCTGACTTGGCTTACATAAACCAAAAAACTTTGAACACACACGTACATTTATTTAGGCAACCTCTTAAAGTTTTTCAAAAGCGATTTTACACTACAAGCTTTGGAGTATATCTTAAGAGATAATATCTCACAAATTACTTAGTTTAAGTTGTTGCCAAACACACATTTTTTTCTAAGCAAAAATAAACGGAAAACTTTGAAGAATAATTGCACTTGAGGATAAGTTACGGCAACAAGCCGAGGATAAAATATGTGGATAATATATCTAAACGGAATATTTATAGTAGGGCTACTGACACTCGAGCTACCATATTTCTGAATATTATTTTAACTGAATTCAGGTGAATAGAACCCACATGTTTTCATGGCTCAACTCCCACTTGAAGTGTCCCTCGGCCTGCACTTGTTTTACCTCGTTTTTTAATGCCAACATCTGTCTGGCCAAAAATAGTCGTTTCCAGCCAGATCTGTATCTCAGGTGCGCAAGTATTGCCCAAGTTTCCTGTTCCGTTCGTTGGTCAAGTGGACGGATTTATGCGTTCGTTGTTGCCAAGCCGCTGCACACTCGACATTTTACTTTCACATATGGCTAATAGCACAAACTCTTTTAAATATATTTTATATTTATAAATTAAGGTAATATCTTTCACCCCATAAATGATTTATGTTCTCCATCCTCACCCATAATAATATAATAATCCATCGCCCAGGGCTCTTTTATTATTGTTTTATTTTCAAAACGAGATCGATGGCGTGTCGTGCATATATTTTTTTATTGGGTATTCTCGAAAGTGTCCCGCTCAGATTGCGGTGCTTTCGCTTTTGAGAGTTGCGAACAACAAAGTCTCAGCAGTGGCTTTAAAACATATATACACCTTGTTCAGATACGATACCGTGCTGGCGATGAACAATCTGCATAAATTAAGCCATTCGAAGAGCTATTTGTTAGGTGGCTTCGTTCTACTAATCAGGAAACCAAAATCAAAATTTCGCTTTTTGTTGGATTCGAAAGAGAAACCCGCGACTAATCGAAATTTATTTGGGTAACTAAACCAAAGCCAAGACGACTCGACTCTCTGCTTAGTTGCTGGCTTATTTGCATACGTTTGGTTATTTGTTTAGAAACTCTTTAAGCAGTGTCAGCAGCGGCAGCGAAATAAAAGCTAGAAAATAGAAATTTATGGGCTCTGCGTTGGGTAGTTGGAATGAAAGCGAAAACAGCGTCGATATGAGCAATTTTTCGGCTGGATTTCTTTGGGAGTGGCCCGAGAAAAGGGCGTTTGCACGTAGAAGGCGACAGTATACGTGAGTAGCCGATGATAATAACTCTTGAAAAGTCGGTAACTCCGTCAGTCCGCCACTCGGCAACTTCTCACTTAATTTGAGTCCGCTGTCAGCGGTAGACAATGGAAAAGCGATGCCTTATTAGAATGCGTGAGAAAGCCACTGTGAGAAACTGGAACCTGATTGTGTGCGTGGCGTTATTAGTCTTTACGCCGTGCCCTCATTAAATGGCTGTGAAAGAGTCGGCAAAGTCGGCAGAACTGACCCAGAGATTTCTATCCTATCCCCTTTTATCACCTCAAGCTCTCGGCACTCGGCGCTCTGTCTTGGTGAAATTTTTGGGTCATCCATTGGTATTATGATCACGTAGGTGAGCCCGAGCCCGCATCGAGAAATCGTCATCGTGCATTGTTCTGCAGAGACACATCCTGCAATGTGCGTGATCCGATTCGCCTGCACCTGCATAATTCCCCCATTTCGCTGCAGTTCGCTGTTCCGCTTGCTTCTGGTTTTTTTTATTATTTTTCTTTACTATATTTATGTTATATTTAGCGCCACGCCGCATTCCGCCTGCTCCCAATTCGCTTTGGTCCCGCGCGCGCTCCGAGCAAGGCTAAAACTATAACAAATACGCACAGTTGGGGTCCGAAATAAGACAAATTTGACGGCTGCATCACTCGAAGTCACTCGACATCGTGTTCGGATATTTCTGAATGGGAATGGGAGCAGCTCTAGAATCTCCGCTGGTATTTCGCCCTAAGGTCTCGTTATTCCGTACATGATGTACTACAACAGAAGCGATCTGCCAGCGGCGTGAGCGCGTTGTTTTGTTATATTTATATCTAAAAATAGTTGGGACAAGCTGGTGACACGAGGCTCCCTACAGGGTGTTGAATATAGATCATAACAAGATAAATATGGAGAAACAAGCTGGGATGCTGTTCATAAGATTTCGATTTTTCAATGCTAATTTATTCATAGAAATCTGTACCACATCTTTAATTAATTTAAAGGTATTTAAGTTCAAGCAATGATATAGCTTATGTGGGAAAAAATAATAACAGTGAACTTCTTTTGGAATATTTGCTTTTGCATAAATAGCCGAGTCGATCTAGCTATGTCCGCCTGTCTGTCCGTATCTCTGTCCATTCGTCTGTCCGTCCGTCTGTCCGTTTATCTGTCCGTCTACCTGTCCGTCCGTTGTTTTTAAGATATTTGCAGAAACTCTGAGATGTGGACTTCATAACTGCGATATTAGGAAAACTCGACAATTTCAAAGCGATGTTTACATAAATCTGTAGATCAATCAGGTAAATAAACGTTTGTATATCCTTTCGATGGTCTTTATTTTTTCTATAATTAATTTGTTAATTAATCATATATATGTATTCCCTTTGAATATTCCTGTAATGTTACCTACAAGTCGATGAACTCTTTGGAAAGTGACAAACTTTATTTTTAAATTAGTCTATTTTTGACTGGCGGCTACACCCTGTTTGTCATCTTATTTTTTTATTAAATCAATTTGCTCATTTTTTTGTATATTTATTTTTATTTTTGTCTCGATTCCGCTTGATTTTCTCTTTCTTCTGCGCTCCCAACTGCACCAAAGTGCGAGTAGTACCCCGAGTATTTTCTCTCACCTCGCGTGGCTTTCGTATCTTGGGGATTTCTCTGTTTTGTTGTTTCTGGCTGGGCTCTCCGCAGATTTGGGATTCGGATTCGGATGCGAACGTGGCCGAAAGTGGCAGCGTTTAGTCTTTAGTTGCACGCGAATTTCTGGGCGCTACGAGCAGAGAGTTCGCAGCGAATTAAAAACAATCTCGAGGCGGAGCGGAACTAGGAAATCCAGATTATATGTTCATTTCTCCCATACTGTTTGTACAAATCGTGGTTTGTGAGTACGCGCTGAAGGCCCTGGGCCCTTTAAATGACAATGTTTACGCAGCTGTGTGAATTCTTCAGATAACGAGAAAGAAAGCTAACTTCGGTAAACCGAAGTTTATATACCCTTGCAGTCAGCAATTGGATCATTGAAAATCGATCCAATTTGGTAATGTAAAAAAAAATGTCAAATTATGTAAATTTTGTATATTTTACATTTTACATGTAGAATTTTACATTTTCATATAAATCGACCGTTCCCTTCTATGGCAGCTATATGATATAGTTGTCCGATCTTAATGAAATTAAAACCGTAATTCTAGAACTATAAAAAACGACTATATCTCGAAATTTATAGAAATTCGTTGAAAAACAGAGAAATTAAAAATTTTTGTACATTAATTTCGCCATCATTCCTATGGCAGCTATAGGATATAGTGGTCCGATTTCGGCCGTTCCGACATATATACTGCGTGCTAAAGAAATAAGACTATACTGAAAATTTCAGCCCGATAGCTCAAAAACTGAGAGACTAGTTCGCGTAGAAACCGACAGACGGACAGACAGACGGACAGACAGACGGACAGACAGACGGACAGACAGACAGACGGACATGGCTAGATCGACTCGGCTGGTGATGCTGATCAAGAATATATATACTTTATGGGGTCTGAGATGCCTCCTTCACTGCGTTGCAAATATCATGGCAAAATTATAATACCCTCTGCAAGGGTATAAAAATGACAGATTAGCAGTCAAAATTAGTCATGCTGCAAATAGCAAATAGCAATAGCTGAAAGCTAAAATAATAATATCTTTTCCGCTGCCATGCTTCGCAAGAAAAATACAGCAATGAAAAATATTCGTGTTGATTTGTGTATTGTCTAAAAAAATGTTGCCGCAGTGTTTTTCCAATGTGTTACTACTTCACAACATCAGCTATTTGAAAAGTAAAAACTTGCGGATACGTACGATTTAATATGATAATTCACATGTGTTTTCCTTAACAGACATGTGAGACATTTCGAATAAACCCATCACTTGCGTTTGCGTTTACGTTTGTATAAAATCATCCCCTCGTTGACCTCTACCAGCCTTGCCCTGCAGAAATTTTATTTATCGCTTAAATGTGTTCGGGAAAATTGTCATGACGTAATATCAGTTCATGCCAAAATCAAATGAATTTTGTGATAATGGTCAGTTCCTGGTAAGCATGCTTTCTTCACCCATAATACATAATAGTTGAAAGAGCCGATGGTTGTCTTAGTATTCATTTCAATTATGCATCGTTAAGGTAGGAATATGTGCACAGATGTGGGCTTGATCACTTGCCGACTGATTGATTTAATTGGCTTATGTATTCAAAATAGTTTGGCATGTGGGCTGAAAGCAGCTGAAAGGTGTTGACTGCAGATGTGAATATAGATCGGCGGTCTGCCCTTTTGATATCAATATAATTATAGAATCGGAGCGGAGACTTTGAAATGCAAAACCACTTTTTATGGAAGGTAATAGAAGCAACAGGTGGATTGCATAATTTTCGGGAATTTAGTTAAAGGAATTAATTGAACTTTTGAATTGATTTCTAGATTATAAGAGGAATTCCATTAAGGGAAGTTTATAGTTTGTTATTTTAACAGTTCCTAGTTTAATGAAAAGGAAAAACTATTGCTGATACTTCCAAGAAAACAAAACATAAGAATTTTCACAGTAAGGGTTTCCTAAAAAAATCACTTAATAGTCGGCAATTACCCAGCTCACATCGCAGCAATGGCCTTAATGCCAGCTGCATACTATGTTACATCCATTAGGAATAAATGTTGGTTACAAAGTAAATTACCTCCTGCATTTGACCATGTTTCGTGTGACTGACTGGACTGGCTGAATGACTGACTGGCTACTGGCCTTTGATGCAACTGACTGTTTAGCGAATTTTTGAACTCGTTTGCTAGCATTCTAAAAGCCATAAGTTGATGGCCTTCGTGTCTGGTTTCTTTGGCGAACGGAGTGGCTGCCTTGCATTGTGTACATATCTTTATCTTTTCGCATTCTGTCCGCGTTCTCATAAATCTCTATACATTGTACATAACTCTGGCAGTGCTAATACCACAGATTGAGATTAAAATGTCAGTTCGAAGAGTGCGGCTCAGTCAGAATTACTATCTGAAGATCTGGATCACAAGAGGAAAATAATTGCCAAGGAGTATGCAAATGGGAGATATATACGTAGGATAAAATGCAGTTTTCACAGCTAATGGGTTTTATCGTTTGATGGAAGAATATTTAATTATGATTTATTTGTATATTTTGTGCTTTGCCTCCATTTGCCATGAATCTCATCCGCAGTTACTGATCTGCTTTCTGCTAGAGTGTTCTTTGTTCAGAATAATTAAAGTATTAATAATTCAACCACATTTCCTGTTTCATTTTCTGTTCATGTGTCAGCTGCTTTGCTTTCTTTTTAATTTATGAAACATAAAACAAAGGGTTAATCTGAAATAACTTACCCATCTTATCCACAGTAAAGCTTTATAAGAAAGCAAAATTATTACAAAGTCTGATAAGAATTTTACTTCAAAGAAAAGATTACAAAAGCAAGTGGTAATAAATATTCCCTTAATATCATAAATTATAATACATGAATCCATAAACAGTACTATCTTCTGAGATAAAGCTTTTATTTATAACATAAAATCTGAAAAATGCAATTTAATACTTACATTATGAATAAGGGAGACCTAAATTGTAAAGACATCCGTTTTATAAGTCAATTAAAATTTCAAAAAGACCCTAAGCGAGGCCTTTGCTGCCAATGTCACCCAAAAATCACCTAAAAAATAAATACATAAATAGCTATACCTTGTTCTATGCCTAACCTACATCTGATACTAGTCAAATCCCATGCTGAATATAGCTTTCCACCTCATCCAGTGTTCCGTGTTCTTTGTTCTGTTGTTGCCGTTGTGTTCTGTTCTCCTTTGATGCTATGGAAAAGCCAAGAATTCTGTTCAAAATCTATCCATGATTGGTGGAAGTTCTAAAGAATCCCACATCTCTTCTCCCAAATCGGACACTTTGCAGCTAATGTCATAAGTCGTTTGAAGGGCCAGCTGAGAAAGTCCCCGAAAATGTCCGAGGACCTGGACGAGCTCTTCCTGACACCCATACCGGCTCCCACGGCCGTTGAGCTGCAGCAGTGTATCCTGTTCGGGTTCCGTCGCCGCCTCCATCCGACCCAGATAGTGGAGGAGTGTCGCAGTGCCTTCGGGCCCTTCTCGCCAAGTGCCCAGTATGTGTCCAAGTGGTACCAGCGCTTCCAGGACGGTCTCTTTAACATAGATGAGCGGGACGACGAGGATCTGATCCGGATGCGAGGCGAGACCCCGACCACATGCAGTGACTACGAGGATGAGATGGATTTCGGGGAGGCGGCGACGACTGTGTTGCCCCTGGTGCTCAACGACCTCAATCCCACTGAGGATGAGGAGGAATCCGATTGTAATAATAATGATGAGGAGAGTGACGATGGCCTTGATGGTCATGTGATTGGTTATTGGCAAGGTTATGGCTATTTGGGTGGCAAGCAAAGGTATAGTTGGGGTGCAAATAAATTGTATGTATTGCTGTTCAGTATGTATATTCCCCTGACTAATTCTTCGACTTCGATTTCCTCTTCTCCTTGCAGTGGAACCTCGGCCTGTGAGCTGCCACCCCTGCCCAAGTCGCTGATTGGCTTCAACAAGCTACTGTGCTCCGATTCCGGCCTGCTCAGCGATGTGGAGGGAAGCAATAACAATAACAGCGAGATCAGCCAAAAAGAAAGCGATTATCAGGCGGATAACGTTCAGGACAGCAACGAGAATACCATCATCGGCGGCGGTGGGTCTGTGCCCGCCTCTCCGAGCGGAAATAGAGCAATTCCAGCGAGAGAAACGGATCCGAAATCCCCCAGCTTATCCACCAAAGGAAGCCCCCAGGCGGCCATCGAGGCGGGCAGCACTCTGGATGCACAAATCGCGACTCTGCGGAAGGAAATGGTGAGATCTCAATACCACTTTACCACTTTTAATTTTTTGTTTAAAGCCGGGATTGGCTTTGGTTTGGGTAACAAGCGAAGAAAATTATTTATTTACCATGATAAATGCTGGATTATATGCAGATCCTAATAGAAATAATATTAAATAATAGGTTGATGAATAAGAGAAAGGAATGGATTATAACTATTCAACTTATTATCTTTATATATGGAAATATTACGTAACACTTTTATTATGCTTTTCGCAAAACTATCATTTATCACTTTATCAGGGAAAATTAATTTAGTTCGGTCAAAGAAAATCGCAGAGTTTACAAGTCATGATAAATGAAAAGCAGAGGAGTTCAACGGTCATAAATAATAAAATAATATAAGAAGAGAAAGGTTTAATACGACTTATATTATAGAGTATGATTTGAACATGTCACAAATTTCTTTTTAGGAATATATTAAATAATGGGTAGTTGGGAGGGGTTTTATCCGGATCGAAGGACCATAGCGTTCTTACTTATCATTTTCACCGCTGGGTTAAAGCCAAGCTCCTCCCAAATAATCCTTATACTATTTACCTTACGCTTTTAGATTTAATTTATACAAACTGAGGCTCTGGCTACCATATTAGTTGTTCCTTCTGTGTTTTAAGATTTTATCTTTTGGAATTTAAAATTTATTAGTGAATCATTTGCAACAAAAAATATTTAAAAAAATTAGCATTCGAAACAAAAGAATTGAAATCAGATCTCTGGGCAGTCACAACCAGTTCGCTGACGTACAAAGTTATTTTTATTTAAATGCTGTCATTCTCCCGATAAAAAGTCACACTTCTTTGGGGCCAAAAGTTGCTGCATTTGGAAGTAGTGAACTTTATTGACCTGGTTTAGTACATGGTTTGTTGTAGTTCAACAGCCTACGGTAAATCCGGCAAAACTGAAACTTTTGCGGCTGGGGCAAAGTCTGAATTGGCCAAACCTTTCACATTTAATTCTGTTGGCTGCCAGGCAACCTATAGTATTATGGCCATAAGAACCTGTTTAATACTCGGTCGGCCGGGCGTAGGTGTAAATGCGCCAGTAAGCCTTGAGTTAGGAGCGGCCGCTTGCCGTATTGTCTCGAAAATAAAATCAAAAGCAAGTCTTCTGAATATATATACATAAATGCCGCCTTTTTCGTGCTGCTCCGATTTAGATGTCGATTTGGTGGCGGCGCCGAACAATTGGAAATAAACACTAAATTGTGCACCATTTAAGCCATTTTGTGCAATTTGCATGTCTGCTGTTGTGCAATATACCCGAGACTGGGACTGGGTCGAGTTTTGGGCTGAAATCGAGACACATTTTCCTGCCATTATTATGTTTTGGGATTTTACAAATATTTTACATTAGTTCGCCGCACTTCTGGCTGGCTTTACACCAGTTTTACCCATGTGTTAAATGCGATTTTACAACCTTTCGAGATCGCCAACGCGAGCGAGCCCAATGACACTTTAATTGGTCATTGTATTTACCCAACCATTTATTACTGTGTGTTATTTCTGCGAGGCATTTAAATTTATTCGTTGCCACAATGGCGCTAGCGCGAGGTCTGGCTTTGTTTATCTAACCTGGCCGGGCCTCGTTCATTTGCTGGCCAAGTTGAGCCGTAACTCGAGAGCGATGAGCAAATATCAGCTTGCTCAGTCTTCTGAATCTATAAAAAAGCATAGTTTCTTTAATCACATATCATTAAATCAATAGGAAGAGTTTTTTGATTATTTGTTTGTGTCTATCTTTATCCATTTTAAAAGCACTACATAGTATCTTGATCGAATACAATTAAATAAATAGGGAAGAGGTGTTTATTGACTTTACAAATAAGTATTTTGGTATCTTTGCCCACACAAGTTCCTTGGTCAAATAAATATAAATCAATGGCAAGAGATTTTTATATATTTCCTTAAATAATAGCTCTATATTTAGAGTGTCTGGTTATTCACCTCTCTTTACTTGTTTCTTGATCAGATATAAACTATATTAATGGCCAGAGATATTTATTTGCTTATTTATTTATATATTTAACATAGAGTGTACGTTTATTGACCTTTCTTTATATGTTCCTTGATCAGATTTAGTTATATCAATGGGAAAAGATTTATATTGGTTAATTAATAAGTTTGTAAGAAAGTTATATTTATTTGTTTTGAATTTTATTATTTGCTGACAATTTTATTTCATTTGAAGAGGTTCCTTCAACTAGATCTTGATCTCCCATTTAAATACAAATCAATCAATAATAAGAAATCACTTAGTTTGGTTATTTTTAGTTAATTAAATGAATTCTTTAATATCTTTGTTAGGTTTATTGAATGGAATACTAATTTTATTTATTTATTTTTGCAACTAAAACATAATGTGAGAGTATCCGCTTGGTGACCCAAATGAACCCGTAGCTCTTTTCTCGGTTTTCGCAAATGTTTCGGTCGGTTGATTAACGATTCGGGCTCTGATCGCTCGGTGGGTGTGTAAGCCGGTAAGTATGGGTCCGGTGCGGTGTGTGAATGTGTTTTGCAATTATGTTAGTTGGCCGCTTTTGATTTTGAGCTGGCCATTGCTTTTGCTTTTGCCCGCGCTCGCGCTTGTGCTTTTGCTTTCGAATGCCGACCTGAAGCGAGCCGAGCCTGGGCTAAGATCGACTGGTTAGCCTTCTTGGTGAACCCGCGATATTGATATGCATTGTTCACTCACGTCTCCATTTGATATAAAGCCGCTTTTACTCCGGGTAATTTTGAACACAAATCGAAAGTAAATATTTGCCGAAGGTCAGTGAAGTAGTTTGCTGTGTCGTTATTAGATCAGCTTTCAATGCACAATGATTTTTTTGACGTGGTGTGCCACCTATAATGCGATTATCCATTATATTTGGATCCTTGTATGTAGTTTTTGAACAATTAAATAAAGTGCAGAACCCGCAAAAGCCCGTTACTTTGGGAATACACTCGAAATAAGCAATAGAAATAGAGTTTATATCATATTTACAAGCCTAAAATTTGCCCTAGTTTTTCTGAGTGAGTGTGGCAGCCAAAGATTTGATATCTGATGGCATAAAGTGTGGAGCTCATAGTGCGGTATCAGCCCCAAATGATTATTATTATTATTATTGTTATTATCATTGGCCCAAAGCAATTTTTTTCACCGCTCAAAGTGCAGAACTCATTTAGCCGGATGGATACCATAGCTTTTGCCTGATTCCCTCCGAATTAATAGATGATTGTCAAGTCAAATTACGCTCAATTGTTAAAGCCGTTCCCATCGCCATCACCGGCTCTGGCACAGGCACTGGCACCATCTCTAATGTGCCCAACGATGAAAATGAAGTAATAAACTTGGTTAATGCAACACAACGCATCGGGGAGAAATAAAAAGCTAAAAAGCACACGGAGCCACAATGGGAGAAAACAGGAGTAAGACTAATCAGCGCATGCGCAGCCATTAAGCCAAAGCAAGCTGGCAAGATGCACTCCGAAAAAATATTGTAAGAAGTTTTTACATTGTTGTTGAATACCTAAAAGGATTATTAAAGGGTTCTAGCTTTTTTTTTAGATACAAAAAATTCTTTGTAAAAGTTTGCACCCAAATTCTTTAATTCTAATTTTCTAAAACAAATTATTAAGCTGCACTCCGACAAAAATAAATAACAAATACATCGTTTCTGAATTTATATCTAAAATAAATTATTTTCTAACAGTTAAGCGTTTTTGTATTGATTTTTATAGAACACAAAATGTGAAAATAACATTATCTGTGAAAGTTTTCCACTTAAACTCTTCAGAAATAATTAAATATAAAGAAAAAATCGTACACTTTACAAACCACTCTTAAAGGCTACACAGAAAATCAATCATGTGTAAGCTCTAATTTTTTTGTGAAGTGTAACAAGCTGGCAAGTAAGCAACAAAGCAACAAAGCGAGTCCGCTTCAGCTAATTTATGTTGGCCGCTGTTGTTGCTGTTGTCGTTGGTGTTTCTGCCGGGTTGCCAGATACCTCGGTTATGGCAGCAAATTAAATTTATGAACAACAGAAAAGGAGGCAGCCAAAGTAACTTAACTAAAGAGCCCGAGCCCGAGCCCAAGCCCGAAAGCCAGCGGACAGCCGCTGTTGTTGGTGGTGAGAAGAAATGCATCAATGCATGAAATGGAGTTTTACGACTTACATAAAATGGCCTTGAACGCCCGCATTCTTTCTCCGTTGGCTCCCAAGATTCCAAGATCTCTATCTTGGCCGGACGAAAGACGATATACGAAAGATGAAAGACGAAAGACGACCCCGTTCGTGGCTAATCGCTTCTCACCTGTTCCACTTTATTTGGCACATGCGAACTTAGTCTGGGCTTAGTTAATCTTAATCAGACCGCGAACACGACACGCCAACCTCTTGGCTCTTGGGTTATAAAAAAAGAGAAACAATAAGACCGACGTTCTGCAATCAATCCATTGCCTCATTTGCCCAACTTTGAGGGGTTAATTAAATTTAATTGGTAACTAACAGGGTCGGAGTAGAGTTGTTAGGGGTTTCTACTTTATATTTTACATTATAAACATTATTATTAGTTAATTAATTAAATCTCTGTGATTGATTGAACACGGTAAATGTGTTATTTTCTAAAAGAACTATTCCCCTTTTAAGATTCTCCGAGTTGTAATTGCTTAAATTCCTCGCCTGTCCCGTTCCCATTTCCCATTTCCTGATCTTCCGCATCGTTTTCTGCAAAAGGTGCCGCCGTTTAGCCGCAGAGTTCACGCATCAGCGCAGAAATGTTTGATGCAAGCTGAAAGGCTTCCCGAATGGCTAAAGATAGAACGCGCCACTATTTACCACAGATCTTGGGCAGATCCAAATATATATATGCACAAATTTATATATGTATATAAGCCCATTTATATGTAGTTGTTGCTGTGCAAGAGGGCCGGGCAGAGGCAGCCTTGTCTGGCATTTGCAGCGTTCATTGCCATTTGGCGCTGTTGCATTTAAGAAATACTTTTAGGGCTTCTGCTTGTGCATAAAAACCACGGGTTCGAGCACTCGTAATACAAGCACTCGGATGGAACACCCCTAGGCAATTTTAGCGCAATGAGCTTAGGGCTAATTAAGTTTTCAAAACTAATTGTATTGATTATACATTATGGCAGAGAGGGAAAATAAAATAACATATAGTTATGAGGAAAATATTTTAAAGGGATGCTAGATGAGTGAATGAAAAGATTATTAATAAGCAGGGAAATCTCCAAGTATTGAACTTTAGGCAAAGCTTTCAGAAAAGTGTATTTGCATTTTTATTAATTTATTAATTCATTTATACTTCTATCTTTAAAGTCTTGATCTTTTTTATATTTCACTAAAGAACTACTTACATTTATAAATGATAAATACATATAATTACCATATATGGGACATGTATACATTTAGTTATGGTAATTATTTATTATTTATTTATTCATTCACTTTTTTATTTAAAAGTTGACCCACTTCTGCCTGCAGCCTGATCTGGTCATTTCTGGTCAAGTCAACTAATGTCATTAGTACAATTTGCAAATTCTATTTAGATCAATTGTACTTCCCACAGATAACCCTGCAAGTATGTTAATTTGCGACTAATTCACATTCGATCCCAGCCCAAGGTGACGCCCCCGCCAAAGGCGACGAAAAAGGTTTTAATCACCTACAAACTGGCACACTTTGCATGTCTCACAGCAAAAAACAACTAATAGACAAAGAAAAAAGTAGAAAAAAAGTAAAAAAGAGAAAAGTGCAGATAGGCAGTTTTTATTGGAGAACACGCAGATATTTCCTCATTGGTTGGAAAGCTTATAAAGGCGGAAAAATCTGGGATGCATTGAAGGAAAAACCACTAATGGAAAAATACTTATTCTAATCGATAGTGGAAGGGAAATTGAGTTCTGTGGTTTTTGCAGCTCCAAAGTCCACAAACATAAAGAGAAATTATGTTGATACTCTGCAATTAAGGTAGAGTTATTATAATTAATAATATATATGCAATAAACATACAAATAATTAGCTATACCTTGCCCTAGAGCTTATTTATTAAAATATATAAAATATAAAACCCATTTCTCTACCACAACCTAAATATAATTATTAATTATCGCGTGTCGGGCCTAATTTTAATATCAACTTGTAATGCCATAAATATAAATACTACTATGCTGCTTTTGTCTAATTTAAAGCATTGCGATTTCTTTAATTTATTTTATAATCTCCGGTCTCCCCCATTGAGTGCTGAATACTGAATACATTAGCAGCCGCCGCCGCCAGGTGGGAGTTGGCTGGAGCGAGACGCCGACTTGAGCGGATTTGGATTTTAGTGCCACAAACGATGCAACTGCAACGCGACTGTGGCAGAAAGTTTTCTTCGGTGATTTTCCTTCGTTTTTTTTTTTTGCGCGATATTATGCTGAGATATTAATTGACAAATGAGATTTTTCCTTCCTACTCGACAGCGACAGGCGAACTTTCATTTTGACCACAAGCGTCGTGCCAGCATAAATACAGGCCAAGGCTATAGGAGGACATGAGTATCGGGATTATTCATGGCTAGTCTGACGATATATTTTTCCGATAAGAATATATATAAATCTGTAAACTAATTCATTTTGATAACTGAGTTGGATATCCTATCCATGCATTAATTATTGGGGGTTTCTTATAAAACTTTTCAATAAAAATAATAATTCAATCGAAATGACTTTTATAATATAATATATGTATTTTTTTATGTACTTATACAAATATTTTGTTGTCTTACATCATCTTTTCTTAGATAAAATTATACAATCTTTTTTAAAAAATTACCTTTACTAATTACTTTATTTTCCATTCCAGAACGGACTGCGTCAACTAGATCTCTCGTTGTTGTCCCAACTCTGGGTGCTTAATGAATCGATCCAGGAGTTCCGCGCCCTGATCGAGGACCAGGAGAACGACGAAGAGGACGACGAGCTGGACAACAATGCCAACGACGTTGACGAGGAGGGCAACAGCAGGATCTCCTCGTCGGTGGAATCGGTGCGATACGAGGGCGGTGCTGCGGATGTCAGGGCGAAGCACCTGGGGACCAAGCCAAAGGTTATCACCACGCAGCCGAAGGTGGCGCGACAGGATCAGAAGCCAGTGCCCAGGATGCGCAGTGCACCGCCACCCCCGCCACCCGTCGTCCTGACCACCGTGGAGCGGAAGCCACCGGCTCCTTCGCGACCCACATGATGCTACCTCTCCGACTTCCTTGCCGGAGTCAGGATGGTCATGTGCAAGGCGATCGTGGGCGATGTGCCGCCCGCGGCCACCACGACGTCATCGTCGTCGTCGTCGTCCCTCCGCGGAGACGGATCCCCATTCGGCCTGGCCGTGGACCAGAGCAGCTGTGTGGGCAATCACAGTGGTGGCTTGCTCCAGGCTTAGTTTTAGTTTGATTAAGCGATAAATAACACAGGCCTACGAAAATCGTTTCTTTTGCCGCAAGACTAAAGGCCAAAAAAGAAAACCAATAATGTAAAAAAAGGATTGCTAATAGGACATTAAGGCTTTAGGCGGTTAGAGTATCCCATAATGGATTTATTTGTGCTTTTTTAAGACTGATTGAAAGACCTTGGACTTGAAACTAAAATACAAAAGAGAAAAAAACCGAACAAAATAAATAAATAAAGTTTTGAAGTTTAAAGTTCAAGGACTTCTTTTTCTTGGGCTTCTAAAAGTCGCCACTAAAATCACATTTAGAATACTTGGACCACATTTTTTTTTCAACTTTCCAATTGGCAATTTTGTTAAAAGGATTTAGTCTTGTGAGCTTTTTTTTGTCGACTATAAAGTATGATGTAGTATATGAGCGATTTACGAGCGAACTGATCTTAATTCGGGTTCCTTAGAGGCCCCTAGTGAACTAGAGCTATTCGAATGGTGTTTTAATCCTGACAAGCGTTACTTTATCTACGATGAAGCCTAAATTATCTGCTGCTTACCTCAATATAGGAAGAGAGACCGACCCAACATAATGTAATTGGTAGAATTCGTAAGAGACCAAACCTCTAGGCTCTAGTATGATGGTTAGGAGTCCTTTGTGATCTTCAGTTGTAAGTTTATTGTACATTTCACCCCCGGGCTTGATGGGTTCCCCCCCAAATTCTTTTTGTTTTGTTTAATAAGTTATAGCCTAAGCTTAGCTGTCAAATTATGTATGTCCTCGATCGTATTTGATCCGTGCATTTGACCAGTAACATTTGTATATACCAATTTTCCTGGCTAGCTGCTGAACATTTTGTAATTGTAACGACGAAAAGCATTAAGAATAAAAAAATTGAAGAAAGCATTGTGTATTTTTGAACAAGGATTTCCTGGAAGTTCCATCATGTTGAATTTTATGATTTAAAACAGGTAATTTAATAATATTGTACTTGATTTATACAGAGAAAATTCTTATTGATATTATAAAAGATCAAATTAACATTTATTTATATAAAACCAGAGCAAATTGATCTTCATATAATTTTCTGTATTGTTTTTACACCATGCTTATGCCATCCAAGCCGATCTGGACGCACGGAAAGGTGTAGCTCATGATATCGTTTTTGTTGAAGGATGAGTAGACATTGGGACAGATTTTAGCCCCAGACAAGGACATGGAGAAGTTGAGTTTAATGCACATATTGAGCCCCGTCACCGAGATCAGGGGCAGACAGGCGGTCGGCGGTTGCTTGACGTCGAGGGTGTACTTGCCCACCGAAGTGCCATCCATGGTAGCCGTCAGATCCATGGTTCCAGCCAAGACACTAAGCTTAATGGTCAGGCACACTACAAAAGGGAATTCCCAAAATGTTGGTGGTATAAAATAATTTAAAAGAATCCTCTTACGCGTCTTGGTATCATTCAGGATATTCACTGTAACACTTTGGCAACAAGTGCAGGATTGCTGGAGAAGACTGCACTTGCACATATCGGAGGGATCCGAAAGGGAGACGAATCCCATGTTCAAGCTAGTTCCATTGGAGGCTCCTTCGGTGGCCGTAATACATCCAAGAGCGACCATAATGGCCACAGGTCCCAGCAGGATTGCTTTGGGATTCCACTTCAACATGATGTCGATGATGATGCTGCCTCTGTTAGCCGTTGAATAATGGCCATTGCCTATGGAAGCTCACACTTTTTGTCAACGGAACGTGCCAAGTCATAACTTGGACATTAATTGCAGCCAATATGATTTTTGGCAATTTAATTAGCTTTCCGCAAGGGTCATTGATTACTTAATGCCTCGTTGTATTAGGGTATTAATGTCAGGTGACAAAGTTGAAACATTGCTTTAAAACTGTGTGCCTTCTTTTATATATAAAATATATTCAAGTTAAAGGATATTTTTTTGGCGATATAATGTTATTTTTAAGACAGTCTTAGATAAAATCCCTTCTGAAATTATAAATGAGATACGGAAATAAAATACCAGTTATATGTCTGTTTAGGGACTCGTTTATTTTTAATAATTATTAAAATGCTGTGTTCTTTGAAAAATAATATGAACAAAAAATGTCTACATAATATATAAAACATATTTACACACTAACACTATACAATCATGGTGGCGCCACTTTTCTACATCGTACTGCTCAGCTTTTTGTCAATTAGTAAGGTTAAGATGACTTCGCTTGCTTTTTTAGAGCTTTAAAAATTATACCGGCAACAAAAAAGATTTTATTAATTTTTTTAAATTTTTTTATATTTTATAATATTTATGAACAATTTTTGGTTCTGTTTTCTGTTTTCTTAAGAAGTACTCAATCTTGTTGCTGTCAAAGACTACTAATCAAGCAGAAATAATATACATAATTTGTTTTTTTTAGAAGAGAACACTCCTTTGGAATGCTCAATCAAGAGCATTCTATAGAAAGCGAAACCAATAAACTAGATTTTTAGTATTTCCTTTTTTATTTGCTGATTTATTATGCAAATATAATCTTATATATCACAGGTTTCATTATAAAGCCAAGGATAACCACACTTATAATAAGTGACAAACTGGACCGAAGTTAAAGACTAAGAAAATACGTTTTATGTAGAGCTGTGGCGTTGGCTTGATTCCTGTTCTTTCCACTTTCGGATTTTAAATTGGGGAATCAACAATTCCGGTTTTTCTAAGTAGTAGGAGCAACTAGAGAAGAAATTTGACAAATTAAATTTATATGAGTGTAGGCGCTTGCAGCTCTTAAGTTTATAAATTAAGGTGTGTTCTTCGCCAGCTTTAGTATAGATTGGTAAATCAACATGGCTTCAACGAAATTGGTAAGCAATATTGGGGTTCTTAAAGTGAAATATATTATATTTATATCAAGATGCATTATAAAATACAATTGAGCCTAAATCCTAAAATAAAATGTGTGTAAATATCCTTTAGATCTATTAATTTAATATGATTATCCTCTTCTTTGGGTAGCTGCTCATCAGTGCCATGTTGGCCATTATGGCCTCCAGCTGCTCGGCGGGTTTCCTGGACTTCCTTGTTCCCCGAGCTATTACGGAGTTCTACAGCTCGGCTTCCAGCCAGGAGGGATACCGCTTCGCGTAAGTGATGTTTATGTCCTTTAAGAATTAGGTGTAACTGTTTATTCCCTCGCAGCGTCAATGAGCCCAATGGAAGCTCCCGGGAGGAAGTCGGTATGATCTTGAACCCCGGCACCGACAAGGAGGAACTGGTGGTTATGGGTTCCTACTCCACGTACGATGAGAAGACTGATACCGAGTCTATAACCATGTACACCGCCGATAAAAATGGTTACAAGCCTCGCTACACAATTAGGAACCGCAAACTTAGTGCGCAAACACTCAAGACCCTCACTCTATAAAAAAAATGTTAAATATGTTAGACAATATTAAAATAATACGAAGCACTATCTTTTGTAATTATATGTTGAGGGGTCACTGGTTAAGTAAGCATTATTATTTGTGTTACGGTTTTATATTTTAAATATTAGAGTCTGTTGGAAAATTCAACTAATATGGGTTTTGAAAATATATGTACTTGTACATAAAGTTTGCTACTCTACATGAAACGCGCACAGGTTAGCTCTTGGTTATTAGCTAAGTTAAGATAGTTTCACAGTTTGTTATCAGCTTGAAAGCTTGATTATGTCGACAGTTATTATTCAAAATATAATAAAATACTAATATTTTATTTGACACTTTGGGTCTCCCTTTCGTTTAGGTGTTAAATAATTTATAATTTAATAATAAAGTAATAATAACAATTTGGAAAGTTATTTTCTGATTAAATCATTATTTTTTTACCAATCAGTTATTAGATAATCCAAAAGGTCCCCTTAATGTGCAAGGTTAAAACTACTTTGGGAATATTAACAATGCAATGCGAAATTTTATGTCTTTAATTCAAGCAATTCAGGGGCAGTTGGAAATAGCACTCTCGTTTTTTATGCAAGGTCAGCGACTTTTAATGAACTCTAATTTATTTATCATAAGCTAAGATCATTTAACTTAAAGACGACATGAAGATTAATTGTGTTTATGGCTACAGGACCTATAAATAAATCGGAATTAAGTTTCCTTCGTGACTAATGGATTGTTCGAATCTGAAAAGGATTTGCTTCTAAGCAATGACTCAGTAAGATCAATATTTTTCTTGAGTAATTACAACTAATTAGTAATTACTCATCGTACAAGCATGTAAGAACCGTGCAAAAATCAAAGAAAAAACCTGACTCATACGGAGAACAAACCATTGTTTGGAATGATCGGCAGCTGGGCTAGGGTAGGGGCATCACAATCGAGAGCATCCTATAGAAAGTGAGCTCACAATATGGCGATCTAAACTAGTTTGGCTAATTTTTTCTAATTTGGCATCTTTGTATGCAAATTTCGTTTTTATAAATCACGACGGGTAGAAACTTGGTGACCAAGGATAACCGGATAATGATACCGATAGCGAGAAATGGAATGCAACGAGACGAGAAACTGATTTTTGCACACCTGTGATAATAGTTATGGCGATGAAGTTCATCTGCTGGTTCCTGCGCCACACACGCTCTTCCGAATTATCGAAAATCAAAACATAATGGCTGTAAGGCGTTGGTGGCGTCTTATTCGGCATTTCAAGAGGGACTCGGACCCAGACTCGGCGCGACCGGTTTTACTCAATAGTGGCAGCAACTAAGTAAGAAATATGACTTATCCGCTGTGTTTGTGTGCCTGACGAGAGCGGATCTATGCAGATCTTAACTTTTATAAATTAAGGGGCGCGCTTCGGATGCTTTAGTATAGCTTGGTAACTCCAGCGCGCATCACCATGGCCTCCTCAACGAAATTGGTAAGTAGTCAGCCGGTAGCCAGTTCTGGGCGGATCCCAGAAACACGACCCGTGTCCGAGAATCTGCGACCCTGCCGAGATCGACGACAATATAATTACATTGGCATGTGAAGTGTGTTTGTGTAATCTAAATAAAGGCAATCATTGCATGCAAAATATGGATGCAGGTGCTGTTAATGGCAAATCAAGCTTGGCCTTTAATTTTGATTGAGGCGAAGTATCTTTATTGCGCCAGCAATCGCGGTTTTTTACACTTGTTTCGAAAGTCTGCCTGTATGATTTTTTCTATTAAGAAAAATACTAAAATTGTTTAAATAACCGGGAAGTAATTATAGTTTTATTTGGTAGCGTGACAATTTAATTCTCTTTATATTTCGGACCATTTAAGAATTTAATTTGCTGCAGAAGCAAAGCTGACTTCATTAACTAGTTTGATTTAGATTTTTCTGGTTTTAAATCATTAAATTTGGATTGCCTAATTTATAAGCATAATATAATGCTAAAAAAGCAAGAAAACTTCATTAATTGTAGCGAATAAAAGAAGGAAAAATTAAAATACTTTTCTTTGGTTTCTAAAAGTTAATCTGATTATTTTCGCGTTAAAGTTAAGGGCATTTTAATGTTCCTTATTATTTTTATATAAACAAAGAAGAAAAACATTTTTTTAATAATTATTTTGATATTAATATATTATTTATTTTATTTCCTGCAGATCCTTTTCACTGCCTTGCTGGCCATCATGGCCACCAACTGCTCGGCGCAGAGTTTTTTGAAAGCCCTCATTCCCAAAGCTATTACGGAGTTCTACAGCTCGGCCTCCAGCGAGGAGGGATACAGCTTTGCGTAGGTGTTATCCTTTACTATCAAGGATTTGGCATAACTGTTTCTTCCCATCGCAGCGTCAATGAGCCCAACGGCAGCTCCCGGGAGGAGGTCGGTATGATCCTGAACCCCGGCACCGACAAGGAGGAGCTGGTGGTGATGGGTACCTACTCCGTGTATGACGAGAAGACTGACACCGAGACCGTGACCATGTATACCGCTGACAAGGATGGTTATAAGGCGCGTTACCAGACCAAGAACCGTAAACTGAGCCCCGGAGCCCTGAAGTCCGCTGCCGGATAAGGGGACTACGTCACTGCCTTTGAGTTGTAAATAGAAAAACAAAAAAAAAGTAAAAAATAAACATATTTTCAATCACTAAATTACTAAAAACTGGTTGGCATCTGTCAAGGAATTCCAAATTAGTTCTTGCCAAGATCAAGTTTAGTTAATTCAATATCATTGAACCTCACGGTGGACAGACGAGTTTTCAGAGTTTTCTATTGCGTAATGCTTTTGACCTTTAAGAAGTCTTTATGGGAGACAAATTAGCAAGTTCTTATGATGGAAGCGACACCCAAAACAAGTTTCAGTTCAAGAATCTTGGAAGCCATGACAAAAACAGCCGTCTACGGAGATAAAAAGTCAAACAACAAGTCATTTGAAGCTCAAAAGTTAATAGGCGCCTAGAACTGAAAATTATGTCCAGATATGACAGGTTTAACTGATGGCCCCTCCTCGATAACAAATCTATGTTTAATTATTCCAGAAAACAGCAGTCAAAGCACCGCATCGATATCTAGACTGGTTCCTGGAAACAATTAGACTAAAGAACCAGTTTCGCCCCAAGCTAAACATGATAAATGGTAATCCAATATGAACGACGTAATATTTATGTATTTTTTCGGGGGTTTTTCTAAAGCCTACATAGGAAACCTTGCCATATTGTCTGACGGCTTTACCTCGCTCCGCGGCTACCATAACCAACCACAAAAAGCGTGTTAACCAAAAAATGTAGGTGGGAAGTTGTTAAGCTCATCTTAATAATTATAGTTAATTAATCAATACCATAATGCTCGGTTGGATTCAGCGACAATGGTCAGACGAAATTTATGGCAAATAATTTTTCATGTAATAAAATGAAGGTCGTTTGAACATTTTTGTTACAGCATTATGTTTGTATTAGGTTTTGTACCTTAACATTTTACTTAAAGGTATTCACATTATTATTTAATAGTAGTTTTGTTTACATTTCAAATTGATATTGCTTAGGAATAAGAGAACTTAATTTATGGCAATAAATTATTCATAGGATTATAACATATATATAGAATTCTTGGCTGAGTGTTATTTATATTTATTTATATATTTATCGATGTTATTTATTAATTATTTTTAATTAGTGAGTATTATTTAGTACTCGTTTAAAAATAATTAAAATTTGTGTGTTCCTCTCTCGTAAATGTATTTAATTATTTTCTTATTATTTAAAGGTTAATTAGTATTCTAAAGATTTCCTTCTGCAAACCCAACAAATGTCAAAAAGAAGCCATATTTGTACGTATCAAGCAGCTTTTGTATTAAGATAAAAGAGCTTTTTTAAATCAAACTTAACGGGCCATTAAAAAAAACTATAAAAGCTAGATTTTCCATTGTTAGTATAAGTAAATTTTTGTCAATTTTTGTTGTAGATTAAAATATGAAATATAATCGTTAATTTTAGGAACGAAAACAGCCACCTGAAAATGTTTAAAGTTATTATTATGAATCCCAGATTTAGTTGATTTTTTTTTAGAATATATTGTATACCTGCTTATTTGTAGCTAAACAAAAACAAGGAAATGTATCTAATAAAATAATGTAATTATTTTGTATTATGACACTTCCTAAAGTTACATTATTTAATAAATAAAAGCTGTAAGAAAATTAACATAGTATTGCATTTATACAAGAAATTGTAATTTTTCCAGAACCAAGCCAAACTGACATTCTGAAACTGACATTGTTTTTACCAATTATCCCTTGTTATTGCTAAGAGAGTTGCAACTGTCTAGGAAGTTTGTTCAATTACCTACACTTTTAACTTTTTTCGACCAACCCAAAAGTTGCAGTTTCTCGCCGGCTTAGCAGTTGTTTGTCGAGAGTACTTCAAATCCTCTTGTATTTTCCTGAAAGTGCTACAAACTTTTAGAACAGCTCAATTTTTGGCGAGATAAAAGTTTTCAGGAAAGTTTTATTTGTTTTATTAAATTCCTAAAACCAAAGGAATGTAAATAATATAATATAGTTAATGAAACAATACATTTTAAATTAGTTTCCCCTTGCTGCTACTTTGACGTTCTTCGGCTGACTAAATGCCGAATGGGAAACGAACTTGCGAGAGAGTCGTGAGTCCATGGAGCTTTTTCGATTATGGGCAACATTGTCTATGGCAACATTAGTGCCGAAAGCCCAAGGCTTTTTATGGCAACTCTTGGAGCTCACAGTCATTCGTCAGAATAAATTATTTGAATTTACAGCGCAGTTTATTTGCTTTAATACACTCTCTGCCATAAAGCACCTACCAGGATGGATATTTTCGCTAAGTAATTTAATAGCTTAATCTTTCTGGCTGTCAGGCAAATTAAGATGGTGCCAGCTCGCTGTTATCATATCTATCCAAAGTTTCTCCCTTCCTTTCGACGTGTTTTGTTATCCTGTCGTGGCCTACAATGCCAAATAGGCAAAATTTATGAGCATCTTGAGGCAAATTTATGTGGGAACCTCACTACAATCAACAATGGAACGACAGACTCACACAACAGGATAACAAAAAATATAAATCGCCTCTGGCCTAACGTCCTAGTCACTCATGCAAAGGTTGTCGGTACAGTGAAGCCTCTGCAGGGGCGCCCACACAAGTGTATTTGTACCATTCAGCTCAGCGAGGCTCTACAAAAAACTTGTAGGTGTTTGTATTGTATTTTTAATTGCCGCCTTTTGTTATTTCCGCTCTGGTCTTTTATATATCTTTTTTAAATCACAATGGACGGCGGGAGGGAAAAAATTGTCCGTTTTGTTTTATTAATTGACACAATCAATTGCTTCCTTTTTCCATGCAACAGTTACTATAATTTTGAACCTGAAAGTGATGTTTAATATTTTTAATTGTGAGTTGAAGGTAAAACCAATCTGGCCTTTAAATATTTGTAAATAATTTTCGCTGTAAATGAATATTTAATTTTATGTTTCCAACGAACCGAAATATTTTCGGACGAACCATATAATTATTACAACAGACGTATTGATCGAATTTCCTATTTCAAATTGTTCCTTATTCATAGAAAATCCTGATTGAGGGCCCAATTAATTTTACTGTGATTTTCTAGAAAATCGGAAACCGCAAACATTTTCGTGAGAATAAAAACAATTCTGCAGTTCCGTGAAAGTGTATTCCACTAGCTTCAGATGATTTTGTGCGTTGTTCTCGGAAGACAAAGCCAATAAATTTGTCAAGTAGTCTTCTGTTAGCCCAGTTGTGAGGACTTTGTGGAAACAATTAAACCTATTATTGGAAACATAATGTGAAATCAAGTATACATTCATCATTTCAAGAAATCAAGTATACGCTCCTTTGCCTCATTAATCTAGCCAACGTGAGAGCTTAAGTGTCAGAACCAAGTGCATAGCAATTCCCGTCTTCAGGATATAAAAATAGTTGTAGTTTCAGTTGAATGAATTTAGCCCGGTGGAAAGGTGTACGAAAGGGTAAGGAGCACTGTGGACAGGAAAAGCGAGTGGGAAAAATAAAGTTGAGCTCTTGGCATTGCATTGTTTGCTTTGACATGTTGTCAACAAGAGGAAAGCAGTTGCACAATTTTTGTTGGGGTTCCGCTGTTCACATTATGCTTGAAATGTTTTCACAGCACAGGACACATTTTTCTTTGGACCATAATCTATGGGTTTAATTTATTTTTTGTTTGGCTAGCAGTACGCAGTTATTATTATCAATACTTTGCCACCCTTTGTTTTTGGTTTCTGTTTTGCCTGCGCCGACCTGGCTGGGAAAATTCCTTGGAATATTCCGAGGCAAAGTCCTTTGCTGTACGTTGGTGTCGCAGGCAAAAGGCTTTGCGAGGACAAGATTAAAAAAATCTAGGGCATAATTAAAGAAAGGCGGGAAGAGGCGGAACGCAGAATCCCAACTTAATGCGGTCTCTTAGGGGACTACTGTAATTATGAATAGGAGAAGGTTTTTAGTAGTTAGTTTAGAAAGAGTATAAGTTAAGATAAGCAGAACTGCAGCCTTAGCATTTAATCACCTGCCTTAATCACCTTTGCAATCCTTCAAGTTATTTCTTTTAGCAATACTTTAATATTGATTTCGTGTTTACTTGTTTGCATGATAAAAAGTGAACATCCGTTTCCGTATTTGCCGTAAATTCTGCCGCTAAAATAACCTTTTGACACTAAAAGCTTTAATGTCGAAATAATTTGAGAAATTAACAGATGTAATTACTGATTGTTGGCCTGCCAAAGGAATTTTAAAGTTACCGACTTCAATGTACACTGCCCTAATATATATTAATAAAATATTTGGTAACATTTGAATCAATCATTAAAATTTGATTTCTTATCTGATACATGTTTGAAACATTTTTAAAAAATTGTAAAATCACCAAAAAAAAAGTAACCCAGATAGCCTAAAAAGCCGATTTCCACTGAGAATGACAGTCTTTTATTGTGGCATTTCTCGTGAATGTACACACGCTCAGTTACATGCAAATAAAGTATTAAAATAGCTTATGCTCTCATGCATAAATAATTCAATTACAGGCGAGTGAGTCTTGAGTGTTGGCATAAAAAATAAATTGCAATTAATGCTCGTCGATACAAAATCAACAGCCCCGAACAGGTGCTGCAAATGGCTTTTAATCATAACGTTGAATGTGCGTGGTAAAAGTCAGGACGATGGCAGGAGGCAGGCGGTGGTTGCATGCAGGATATACGTATATCCACATTCACACTTCGCGGGAAACAACACGTATACGCCGTGTGGGGCAAGACGGGCGACAGAATTGAATTGAAAATCTGGCAATTGCAGAGGAAAAGCGGTGAAAGCGGTTAAAGCATGAAAAGCAACAGCAGCAGCAGCAGCAGCTCAGCCAAGCGCAACTCCCGTTCCTTACTCTCTTTTCAGTGCCTCCCCGAAATCTGGCTTTGTCTTGTTCACTTGGCTTCCTTAATGGCTCAGTTGCCTGCGTGGAGCATTTATGGCAGCCCTTGTCGAAGCGCTGGATTTCTGTTGCTCAGCTTTAGGCGGCTTTCCCTGGCGTTGCTAAAAATTTATTAGCCCGCTGATTTATTTGTTCAATTGCATGTCGCACGGTTGGCAAGTCACGGCTTGATATGGGTACGTGTGCGCCCATTCGAAGGCAATTCTAACGCTTCGAAGGAGCATTGAAAGGAGTTTTCAATTTAATTTCATTTTATTTCATATTTTTGCACAAGTAATGGCTTGCTTTGGCTTGAAAGCAGGCATTGTATTAACTTAAAAATTCAATTTAATGTTAAACCTAAAATTTTATGTTAAACTTCTCTCGTGAAGCTTTTCTTTGTTTATTAAATTATCTAAAAAGTAAGATATTTTTAAGTTATGCAAAACAAGAAGAGATGCGCCCCCAGGAAAGTTTTTCCTGAAACAAGGATTAATTTACATATAGCATAGTTTTATTATCTATTAAATAACCGTAAAACTCACCACAAATTCACAATAGTAGCCAAAAACCACATACAATGTATAAATACTGAAAGCTATTCAAAAAGTTTATATAAAGTCACGAGATGTGACTATCTAGATAATAAATATAGTATTTACCCTCAATAAAAACAAATGCAATTGCTTCCGTGACTTCAAAACCACCGCTATTATCCTGCGAGAATAGTATGGTCCAAAAAAAGAAGAAAATATTTATAGAAAGGGACTGGCAGGCCCAAGGAATAAGTATGCATTTTAGCTGGGAAAAGAGAATAGTTGTATTAATTCATTTAAAATAATAAAAATGTAGATCAAACCTCCGACTTGGCACAAACCAATATTAGACCGTATGTAGAATTTACGAGTTGAAGGAATATTAGAAAGGCCCATACTTCTCCAAAGTCTGTATAGAAAAAAAAAAATTAAATAATTAAAGTTAATAGTAATTTTAAATGCAGCTCAATGGGTATATACTTATTGCCATTAGATTATCACTTAAAATGTTGTCCACCAGAACTATTGGTAATACCTTAAAACATTTGATTAAAATTAAATGAATATCTTAATTTCATAAATGGGATACCCACAATGCCATTGGAAGCTGCAAAAACAGGATAGAAAATTATAACAATAGCTTTACACATTTCTACGAAAGTCAAACTAGGACTGAGAAGACTTTTTGCCAAGTTATATGCATGAACGGAATTCCGTGTATATAAAGTTCAGTATTCATTAAGCCATAATTAAAGCTATTATGATTATTATACCAATTACTCGTAGAATTTCAGCGAAACGAATAACTTCAACCTACTGGGATGAGTGAATTAGTGGCTCATTATAATAACTAAAGTGGATTATCATTCTCTTTTCTTTCTTATATTTATCTAAAATTTCACACCAATACTAAGTTCAAGCCTCCGCTTACGTATAATTATCTACAAAGTACCTCCTTACCTCTAAATATACTAAGAAATTCAACCCTCCTCTTTTCTATATTTAACCCTCAATTATTTTAAAGAACACTCCCACTCTAAGCAGTCGTTTCCCGGTATTTATGAAACAACTTGGCCGTATCCAGTGCTCCTTCTAGCCATTACCCTATAAATAATTGATTGGCTTGAGAGTATAGGCTGTAATTTCAGCACACCTGCACGGCTCGCATGGACCTCAAAATTACCTTTTTTCCTTACATAATTGATGGGGGACTCCTATTATTAACCCCGCTGGCTGGTCGATCAAATGGATTGACATAAACCGACACCCTTGATTATAAGGTGGGCGGCAAAAGTCGGTTTGTTGGTTGTTTGTTGGCCAACCTCAAGTGACGCATGTCTGCATGTTTTACCTGCTTCCCGGGAAAAGACTATTCTCTGGTCTTATTAATAGCAGCAGTCGGAGATTAATTCAAGTCATGGCATTAATTGAATAAAAAGCTTAGAGTGATTTTGCTCAAATGCTCAAATCTCAAATGTGTCAAGTGTTGCGAAAATATTCACCGAGTTGCCCTTTGCCATTGTTGACAGACACAGTGGCTTATTCATTTCAAGTCTTTTGTCATGGCAACGCCAGAAAGACGTTTTAATTGGTCACATAATTATCGACCAGCCACGAAATGATCTAATAAAGGACATCAAAATTTAATTACATTTTGCCAAAATTTGGTGAAGGACATTGTTGGCCCAGTAAGTTTCCAGTGGCCAAAAGTGATAGACTTGAGTGCTGCTTACCTGCAACGATGCTCTTCATACATGATTAACAAACTTGGCTTACAGTCACTTACAGTCAACAGTCGATACTAGATTTCACAGAAGTACGATTGGATCAAATATTGAATGTTGAATTTTTAATTTAAACCTAATTAACATTTTTCGACCTTTAAAATATTTAATTTTTTGCTAAACGTTTAATTAATGTATTATTTCTTTCTTTAAAACATAGATTATTATTTTGTACATTTATAGATATTTGTATTTACTAAGAAATTAGATTTATTATTAATGTAATTCAAGTTAAACTTTAATGGTAATTAATTTAATTATTCAATAAATTTCTCCATTCAATTATATGTTAACTTAATTGAACATATCTAGTTAAACATCAATTAATTTCCTGAACCTTTTAGGGGCACTTGACATGACATGTGTATAAAATTCATCAAAAGGAAATCAAGAATATCCCATTGTCAATAACATTGTATTTCTTACGACATCCTTTAAGCTCACTTCCCAGCCACATTTACTATTCTGTTCGTGCTGTGGTTTCTGTGGCCACATTGCATCTGTCCGGCCTTAAATCTCTTAAAACTTCTTATTGTTTGCGAGTGGCAGGTCCTTGGATTGATAGGCATTCGTAGGGCTTTCAATGCCAAAGCTTATTACGACAGTAATCTGAGGGAAATATTATCAAATATGGCCAAGCGATGTGACACGCCGGATTGTGGTGTTTCCGATGCCGTAATCGATGACTGGGGATTAGATTGAACTCGAAAAAAGCAGGGTAATCTCTGGCACAGTAGCATTTTCTAAAAAAAATATAAGTAAACACATTGTCCTTCTTCCGACCTGCCTGCGGGCCTAAGACCTTATGACTTTTGCCAACTCATGTTTATTTAATGCCCGACGACTTTGTTCTTGGCTTTTAGCGGTGTTTGCCCAGGTTTCTGCACGTGTTGGCTTTTCAGCGCCAAAGTCTAATTAAAATTCCGCAAAAGCCTGCGCCACAAAGTGGCCCAAAAAGTTGGCCAGCATTCCCACTAAATACATGTGTAAACACAGATACAGACCAAGGTGGCAGGCTGCCAGGCTGCCAGGTGGGCGTCCATCTTAATGAGTGCGGTGTCAACTCAGCACGTGTCATTGATTAGCGCTCTCGAGTGCTGGCCAGCGTAATTCCATTTAATATGCATGAGTCGGACACGGACACAAACACAGGCACAAAAAAAAGCGAGATTAGTTTTCCGAAAATAGAATCGGAAGAGTGGCAAAAAACAGGGTTTCAACAATCGAAAAATTCAACAAGTTTTTGTGTAAAAATATTGATTAAATGATAAATATTTGAATTTATTACATAAGAATGAAGTTAAATAGAATACAAATATACGAACGTTAAAGAATACTTCCAGCAAAGTTGTAAAGGGTAGGTTTTGTGGGAAACTATTTGCCCAGAAAAACGACTTGGGAATTATAAGGCAAATAAGGATTGCCCACAGGCTTGCCTTTCAGGATAAGGCAGTTTGAAATTTTGAATATATACCAGTTTATAAATATTTCAAGCAAAGTGGTAAGGAATATGTTTTGTAGGAAACTATTTTTCCAGAAAAATTACTTGGGAATCATAAGGTCTTGCCTTAATAAGGAATGCCTATAGAAGGCATACCAGTTTCGTTATTATCACCTTCCCACAAAGTATAATTTATTTTTCCAAATCATAAGTTCGAGAAAAATCGAAAGTAACGATGTATTTGTTTTCGCCGTTATCCTCCTATTTTTCTCACACTGTAGACAACGCCTGGTTAATCAAACTCATATTTAATATACATGTATATATTAGCCAGTCAATTCCCAGAACAGGGTGCCGCTTTCCCGTGGCGGAAGATGAGCCAACGGAATCCTCCTCCTCCTTCGCCCCGTTCCTCGAGGCCACCACTGCCGAAACTGCAACTGAAGGTTTCAGAGAAGCCGCCGCCACCGAATCCTACCAAGCAGACGCCGCCATCAAATCCTGCCGAGAAGCCGCCGCCAGCAGAACTCCGTAGCTCCAGAGTTTCAGAGCCAAAACCGCCCAAGAACTTCAGGAGGCGCCACATCGCCAGTGTGTACGTTTTCCACGCAGTACTGACCCTCTTTGCGGTTGCCCAGCTGGTGGCCCTGCTATGGTATAAGATTGACTTCATGCAGGCGATGGGAGGAATGGTATCCAGCCTGTTGTGCCTGCTCCTGGCCGTGGCCGTCCTGCTAATTTTGGCCTTAGTAAAGATTGCCAACACTTGTCCGGTGAACTATTTATTGGCCGTGATTGTCGTGGAGCTGGTCGTGCTCTTTGTCAACTGCCATCAATGGACGAAGCTCACACTTGTATGGATGGGCGGTGTCCTGGCGATCGTGCTCGTCGTGAACCTGCTGCTCTATGCGATCGGGATTTTCGCTCCTATGAAGTTCCTGCCTGGCGTCTTGGCCGTAATGATCATCGGCTTCATATTTATCGTGGTAGTCGTAGCTATCATTGCGACCGTCTACCTGAATGGCAATCGTTACCTGATGCGCTACGTGTCAATGCTCAGTCTGTGCTACGAGTGCGTTATCGTGGTCTTTACTGTGACGGTGGTCCATCAGCGTCGCTTCGATTATCTGGCGCTCGGGGATCACGTCCTCCACTCCACCATCCTGTCCTCGGGCTTCGTGTATATGGCCCATGCGGTGGCCATAGTCGTGGGCTTCGGCGAATATCTGGTGGAGCGGATGTAATTCTCTAAACCCCTTTTCCAACCAGGACAGGGAATCTTGTAGGGATGGGCAACGGCTATTTATTGAAAGTGTTGTCTGGAACATGATACAATTATAGAAGGTAGTCTCGTCGGAAAAATAAGGCCCTCGTTCGGAACAATAAGGCCCTAGTTCGGCTGTCAAAGTTCGTGTGAGAGAAACGAATGTATGCGACAATAGAAAATGTGTATTATCCCTTATATGGTGTTTGGGGTTAAAACTGGCCTATTATAATAATAAGTTGGAGCTTTTCTTTATAATTTAATTTTTAATTTGCGAGCTCGATTCGGCGTAGCTTAATTTTGGAACTGCTGGTTCTGGCTCTGCTTTTCTTTCCGGAACAGCATCATTGTTTAGTCGCCTTCTCTTGAAAGTCGTCCCCTTATTTGTTGTCGACTTCCACTGTGAAGCAGAGCACTCCAAAATTTGTTCCCACCACGTTCTCTTTACCAAACATTTCGGTGCATTAATAAAATTTGCGCCTTGAACGAGTTTGCGACAAAAATTGCAATAAAACATTTTTTTGTTTCACTTAAGGGTTAATGAAAGATTATAAAATTTGTACACACACTGCCTTTTACGTCAACGAGCAAACACGAAGTGTTCAATAAGGCCCTACACCCGAACGCTAAACACACGACGAGACTACCTTCTATAATTATATCATGGTCTGGAATTATTATAAATAAAATTTCAATTGTACATCTTTTGAAATTTGATCAAAAATAGACACATTTTTCTTTGGGATAAAGTTTTGCCAACTTAGTCTTTACTTTGTAATTGGCAGGACTTAGTCTTGAATGTCCTATTTTCCATATGTTTTCCTCTATTTGCTGACGTGAGCAGATTTGTTTGGTTAACAATGGCCCTCGGGTTGGGTTGAAAGTCCGGAATCGAACTCAAATCCAGAAGGGTTTCCTCTGTCAACGTGTGGGTGTATTCTGGGCGACAAGTTCCTTTTTTGTGGCCATTTCGTGTTTTATCTAAGCCTTTCTAGCCGATTACACAGACAGTCGACAAAGGCAAACGGAAGGCGGAGACCAGCGGCTGAAATAAAAATAAAATAAATAACTCAAAGGCCAACTAACTCCCTTCCATAAATACATATATTTTCCGGCATCTGTCCATTTCCTTATCCCCTTGGCTGTTGGATAAGTATTTTTGGATTCCAGTCCGTTTGCTCACTTCACTGAGCCTGAACCTGAGCCTTAACACACTCATCATTCCTCCTTTGTGGGCCACTCAAATTTATGAATTTCTTTTGCGCGTTCAACTTATGGTAATTTCTTAAATTCCACTTTGAGTTTTCTTCCGAATTGCTATTAATTCTTTAAAATAGTTGCCGATGGAGAGAGAAAGCAGCAAAAACACTCTTTCCTTGACGAATGAGCTCGTTATTTACACAGCCACAAGTTGAACACACTCAGGCCCAGGCCAAGGGCATTGTTATCCTGCCAGCTGTGGCTGTCTAATGGTGTGGGAGGAAGTCCTCACCGAGTCCTGAAATATGCATAGAGTTCTTTTAATAAACCTGTAATTAGCTCGGAAAAGAAAACTACAAGTGCATTCATCGCATACCTTGCTCTTCGGGTTATTAAATGTATAATATTTTTTTGTAATATTTTTTATGCAACAAATAATTTATAGTAAAGTAGCTGGATTTTTGCTGAGTGCCATTAACAGAATTTCAATGCCATGGAAATGTACATTTCAATAATCGTGGTTAATCAATATTAAAGGAGATAATTCTGTTACATGGCCTTATTTTACCAAAATATTATATACAGGGTAAGTGCAGGCGTTTAAATACAGATTTCAATGAAATTCCACTTAGAGCTTATGCTACATATTTTGTAATGTAAATTCTGGGAAACACTTCAAAGAATTAGCTAGGGATTTTCAAATACCAAATACTTGGTTGCCAGATTTGTTGCATACCCAAAAGGCGTTTTAGTTACAAAAATAAGCTAGCAATGCTTTAAGTAAATAGTTTCAATATAATTTTAATAATTCAACTTCTATGTTAACCCTGGCCATATAATTCTAGTTAACAAAGTTAAAGCGCTCAATTTATACCGAATAATTTCGACATCACGCAGTGGCTATCATCGCTGCCATCAGGGCTACATTCTCCTCTGGATATGGATGGCGTTTGAGTTGAAATTAATCATTCGGCTGTATTGTAGCCTTTTGTCTGGAGCCTTTGTCCTGCACATGTGACATCTGCGGAATTTCTTCGTAAATTTCTTTCTTGTTCTTTCTTGTTAAGGACAAGGCCATTTACTGTTCTGTGCTCCATTATGCAAAGTTTTTTCTGTGGCTGGGTCGCAGACAGGCAGACAGATGTATCTTTGAGTAACGAGAAGCGAATCAGCCGAGACATCAAATTAATTCACAAAATTGTTCATTTGTTCAGTCAGTTTGTCGACGGAGCTACGAAGGGCAAAGGATGCAAAGATGGATTTGGGAGAAATCCCCAACAATTTGTTTCACAAATGCCGGACTCAATCACTTGGCCAGCCGACCTGCCAGCCTGCCTGCCTGCCGGTGTCGTGTCTCGTTTTTCCCAGCCAGCTCCTTGCCCTGCCTGTCTCCCGTGCGTTCCTGTCAACGCTGTGGATTCGCCACAAGGATGCCATGAAATCAACTTTGCAATGTAATAAGCCAAAGAGGGAGTTATGATGAAGGAGGAGGCGGCGACGACAGGAGGACCTGTGTCCCAGGAGACGCCTGCCATAAAAAAGTGAAACACGTCAATAGTTTCTGGGCGGTGGAAGAGGTTCGGGAAAACTGGGAAAACTTCCCAACTATTTGACAAATGCCAGTCGAGGATTCCGGGAGACAGGCGCAGTGCCTAGATGAAAGTTGAAAATCACTTTCCCTCCGGGTTTTACTTTCCAGCTGCTGGGAGGAAAACCGGTTCACTGAGCTTACGTGAACTGCATTTTCCGTCTACCTTTGACTCCTTTGCGTAGGGTTTGGCGCTGTGAATAATCTTTATATTACACTTTTAAAGCATTTATTGAACAGGAAAAATATTTTCCATATTATAAACAATGATGGGAAAACTTTTTTAATTAGTGCAGCATTTAATTTTCCATGCTTGAAGCTAACAATATATTGTTAGAGAGAGCTTTAAGCGAATCCTAATTTATGGCTTTGTGAGTAAAGAGCCCTTTTAATACTCGTTCAATTGTATCGATTAAATAACTCTCTTTCATGGAGTTGGAATAATTTATGAGCTTGCTAGATAGCAAAAATATTTTCACAAGGGCCTCTTTATTAATTGTTTAATTTAATTTAATCCTTCCTAAACTTGAATGGGCTTAATTTTGTCATAAAAATGAGATTAAAATAATTTAATTTCTAGTAATGGCAGCTGGTAATGGCCCCTAGATATATTAAAACCAATTAGGTGTTAAATTCTCTTTACACTTATTCTATCTTAAAAAAAATTAATTAAATCAGTGCTAAATGTCCCTAATATCGATTTGGTTCTTCAGTTTACCCAATCACCTTCATGATTTAAGATTAATAAAATTCAATACCATTTCCTCTTGGCAAACGTACTGCCAACTGTCAACACTTTAATTAGATTTAAATGAATTAGACTCGGGCCTTTTTGGCCAAGCACAAACTTTGTTAATATGTTTCCAAAGTTGTGTCCAATCTAAATTTAGATGGCAACCGAAACATCATTTACTCTGTACAATTAAAACTTTAACGTTTATATGTTTGTCTTGCCAAATTGATGCGCCGCGAAACTTTTCAAATACCAAAATTCCTTGGCCTTGAAGGGGACTCCCCTTCGTCCTTTGCTTGCCTTGCCTTGCCTTGCCTTGGCCCTCCTGCGGCATTCGAATGGCGAATTTCGGATTCCCAACATCAATATCAATATTGACATCAAGTTTGCCGCTCTGCCGCTGGCGATTTCGGGCCATTTAATTGCGAGAGCAGGAAGCCCGGTAAGGAACTCGGAGGAGGAGTCTCCATCTGGCAGGCTTTCCTTTTGATAAATGAGCTTAATCAGCTGTAGTCAAGGGTTCAGCTGGGCCTGCCACCTAGCGTGGCAGGTGAGATTTAGCGCGGATTGGCGACAGGTCCTGCGGCAGGGGTTGACAAATTAAAACACTCCCGCACCAGCCTGTTCCCGCACCAGCCTATGCTCCTGATCCTACTCGTGTTATCCGGGCCAGCGGCTTATGAGTGCCAGCTCCAGACTTTTGTCATTCCAATTGTTTATTTGTGGGCTGCAAAGTTAAATGAAAAACTCTCATATTGCCAGGGGCAAATAAGCTCAGCATTGACGGGGGCTAAATCCTTTTCTGAATGTTTTTTACCATCATCTCCATCAACATAAAACAATTTGGATTTATTTCAGAGAGTACCAGAGGGATATATTCACCTCTGAATATGGAAATGTAGCATATGTTTATAATTATACCCTTGCAGAGGGTATAATAATTTTGTCATGATGTTTGCAACGCAGTGAAGGAGGCATCTCCGACCCCATAAAGTATACCAGCCCTGAAGTCCAATTAACAATCTTTATGTGTCATCACCGTGGCAATTTTTCTCATACAAGTACTTAAAGGCCTTTATGAGAGTGACTTAAAACAAGTTATGAGTTATAAAATCTAGTTTGACTTTAATAAGTTTTCCCACAAACTCCCAAATGGGTGTGATATTTTACATTAATTTAGACCACCCCGGAGACCAATTAGCAAACTTTTATTTGAAGACTCCTTGTAATTTTCCATGTACTCGCCGCACTTTCAGGACATTTACGAGCCATTCCCCTTTATCGGTCGCAGGGCCAGCCCAAGAAAGTGTGCAACAAGTCCGGCAGCGCTGTGAACTCTGACCTCTCTGCTGCTGCTGCTGGCACTATCAACCGAAAATACAACTTAATGACTTGACATCATCTAGCTGAAATTAGTTTCAGTCCGCCCAGGAAGTTGACCACAAACTTGTGCAACAGCCGCCATTGGTGCCTTTTTTGGGGGAGTTAACCTTAATTTGACAGGCCGCCAGGAAGGCGAAAGTGAAATAAACTTGTCCCGAGGAGATTTAATTAAGCACTGACGGACGGAGATTGTGTGTGCCTTTGGGTTGTGCGGCGATATGTGCGGTGAAATTCCGATCCCAGATCTCTGGCTTTCGACTCCTGACTCCTGATCCCTTTCTGGACGACGACGACCTTGTTGACATTTCGAGAGGCTCCCCCGTTTGGCCATATTTAGTTTTATGCTTTTCATACGCCATGTTGTTGAGGCTTAATGAATGGCCAGACAAGTGCGCCAGCCATGGGCATTCAGTGTTGAGCAAGCTAGGTATTTTTTAGCTTGAGATAATTATATATGCGTAAAAAATAATAAGAACTTTAGAAACTGAAAGTTCATATCTTAAACCTTTTATGAAATTAAATTACTGAAACATAATTAGTTATAAAACACGTCTGACTTAAATAAACTTCAGAGGTTATTTATGAAATTTAAACACAATAGTTATACACTCATTTTGAGACTTTATATAATGAAGAATATTAGCTTTCCAGATAATATATGTAAGCCATGGGCTTAAGTTATAGGTAAAGGTAATAACAACATAATTATTAAAAGATCAACAAATATTTACATACATCATTCATAAGGCTTTTGGCTATCACTCCTTTAAAAAGGCTTGATATTTGGATAAAATATATTTTTCGAAATATATGATAATTTTTTGGAAAAATCTAAGATAAAAATAATCATAACTAAGCTAAACTTAACATCAAACACCGAATCGTCTTTATATCTATATATTAAATCCTTTTTGTTAGCTATTTCTTCCGTAACTCCACCACCTTTTTATTTGCAATTTTTAATGCCTGAGTCGCCCGGAAGTTTTAATATATTTTCGGCAACACAGCTGGCACTGATTTTGGGGTGGCTGCTGGCTCTGCTGCTGCTGCTATCAGTAAATCCTCCTTACGGCCATCCTGCAAAGTCAATTGAAGGACGCCTCACTGATAGCAGGATCCCGTGTCAGGACTGTTTGCTCGCTGTTTTACAAACACATGCATATCAATTAAGTGAGCTCGCTTTGCTGGTGTCCAGGTCCCGATTGCAAAATAATAACCGAGAAATATTCTGCCACTACACACATACGCCCACGAACATCCTTATGAATGGTCGACGACCTGGACGAGGTCCTGCACATGTTTTTGGTTGGGCGGAGTCCTCGGCGGGCGGTCCATTGTGTTTAGACGTGCCACAAGTCGACCGGCGGGTGGCAGCATATTAATTTTGTTTATTCTACTTCAATTTCGGCACGAGCTGGCTGGGCTAAATGCCGTTAAGAGTGTTGGTAATTGCCCCCATTTATGGCCATAACGGACGACTGTCATAAGGGTTTATTTTTCTTGTTCCCTTTTTTCGCAAGAATTCGGTCTTTCTTCAAACAGCACGTCGTTGTTCTTGAAAATGATTTCGCCGCAAATAAATTGATTCAATTTGATGTTCAGCAGGTAGGCAAAGAAGTCGTAAATTCGCAACAATTACTTTTACTTGAGGTCTCTTGGTGAAAGATTAGAAGAAGCTAAAAGTCTAAACCAATAATAAAAATCTAAAACCTTTCTGTCTTAATAATAATTTATTTTATCTAAAAGTATTCGTTCGTAGAATATACTTTAAGAATCATGAGAAATGTGGTTATGTAAAACAGAACAAAGATTCAGAGTATTTGAATCAATAAATTCACCAAATGTAAGCCCATATTAAATTTTATTTGGGAGATTATTTGATAGATTCTAGCTAAAATAGGCAAAGATTTATTTTAAACTACCAGGCAATAAAGTGCAAATATTATGCCATGGCCAAACAAAATCTCACTAAAAAAATCAAAGCGAAGAAGGTCAATCCATTGATGAAATTTCCGGGAAACCCAACTTTGATTTAATTAAAGCTATCAATTTCCCTGAATGAAGTTCACCTCTAGGAAAAACCAATTAGGGTTTCCTTCCAGCTGCGTCATAGAAAACTTTCAAAAAATGCTTGAAAAGGCAGCAGTGTCAAAGGGCCAAGCGTCGGAAACAGGAGGCAATATCGAGAGTCTAAAAATCAGAAAACTACTACAGCTACTCACTTCGTATGAATGATGTCAAAGTGCCGTCTGGAACATGAGCGAAAACGCTTGATGCCTGAGAATTTGCGATAAAATATTTATTTCGGCAGAATTCCACCATGACTGGTAAGTCTCAAGATGGTTTATTTCTGTTTTTTTAAAGGGAATAGCAACGGCAGCCAAGGCAAAGTCTATTGACTGCAGTTGAGAGGAGCCAAATGAATTCCGCCGAAGCGCCGAAGAGCCGAAGAGCCGCTCCTTTGGCAATCACACGGCCTGTCAGTCGGGGATAAGCTGATTAATTGTTGAGCAATTGAATGCCTCTAAGATGACAGCTGATTCGCCGATGACAAATCTCATAAGAGCCTGCATTACAAACATGTTCGGGAACGTATCAAAAGTCGTTATATATTTCTCCCGCGTTCCACGTGACGTATGCGCAATGTGCAGCCGTCTGTTTAATGATGCGCCGGCTTAATCCCAGCTCACACTCACATACACTGAGTTACGCGCCGAGCAGGACATTGGAGCGAGGACATCGCAATGTCAGCAGCTGTCAGACTCGTTTTGAAGTTTTATATTTCATCAAATGCTGCCACATGTCGCATCCTGGATGAGGGCTTCCAGAAACTCTCCTTTTTATCCTTATCTCCGCCTGGCTTTCTCCTCTCCCTTTGAGGAGATTATCAAGTTGTCAGGCCCAGAGAGAGGAACATGCATTCTCATTGTCTGGCTGCGAGTTAATCAAGAGATTAACCGAGACGTCGGCTGTTGTAAACAACTAGGAGCAAAAATTTAATTAAATCTTCTCCACAGTCTGCAGCCTAAAAGCCGGAAAAAAAGGTGAGACTTAAGAATGCGATGATACCCATACTCATAACATTAGAATCTTAACGAAATGGGGTTTTAATCATTATATTTATGCAGATTGTTAATTTAATTCATATTTAAAAGAGCTATTATGAAGGTATCAAATAAATGTATTCCTCGCTTGCATCTTTAGCTGAACTACATTCAATTAAACATGAAAATCTTAGCGTTTCAGGAAAATATATTTATTCAATTTTAGCACATAAATAAATATCCTAGAAACTTATGAATTATTAATTTAAATAAAAAAATAATTAAATTTCTATTAACTTAAACCTACTCTTGCAGTTAACCCTCTTGTTTAACTCCTTAATTAAATATTCGTGATATTTAGAGCAGAACGCCCACGCCTGGCTTAATATTTGCAATTAATTGTAACTTAAACCAACCCGCTCACTGTAAACCACTGCTGGGTATCAAAATAAAAATACCGTCTAAAATAAATCACCAAGGACGAACCAGAAAAAGGAGCTGACGCTCAGGATAAAAACAGCAACAAAGGGGGAGTAAACAACGCGCTCAAAATTTTATCTTTCGGTCTTTTGTCGTCTTCAGTTTGCTCTCCGCTTTGCCTTGCTTTGCTTTGCTTTGCGCGAATTTTGCGCTTGTTAAACATTTTACTCGCTTGGCTGCAACTGTCGGCAACAATGCAATGTCCGCTTGTATCGCCCACGCCCATGCCCACGCCCTCCGACCGCCGTCCATTGTGTGAAAATCAGCTGTTGCGAAGCGAAAAACTAAGGCCGAAACAGCGACGGCGATGTGATAAGGGGCCGGCAACGGCGCATAAATTTGTTGGCCAGCAGTCACTGGAGAAAAACTAAGTCAGAAAACCGAAAGAAATGAAATTGTTTGCAGCCATTCATAAATTGAAATTATCATTTTTTCTTTGGTACCATTTTATCTTAATTACAGTCAGAGAAAGAACTAGCAAAAAGGCTACTGAGGGGACTTAATACAAATTAGTTGTTTTAGTATTTAAAAAGTAAATGATTTATTTCTTAGCAATTTTTTTTATCTTTAATTACTTAACATTATGTAAAAGCTTTAAATGTGTTAATTTAATTGAACTATTATTTTATTATTTAGTATCATTGTATTATATTATTATATTTATTATCATTTAAAGAGTGAAATCGGCTAAGAAGAAGTTTTTTCAATTTAATCAATTAATTTATATGGAGTTTAGCTTATTTCTTCATATTCTTCAATAAAAAATACTTCATAGATTAGTTAATTTTAAAAAGGCTTCCAATAATTTATTTAGATTGGAATTTTTCATTCCCTTAATTTTCAAGAAAGTTAAGGGCATTGTTTTTACAAATACCTCTTGTTGTCAGTGTTTAATTCGGTCCCAAAAAAGTTGTCTTCCAATTTCTCGGGTCTTTACTTTTTTTTGGGTATTCGACTCCGACTTCCGCCGCATTATGATTAATTGGGGACCTCCGTTTCTGGTTGAAAATCAACTGTCAGAAAGGCAAAAACCACTAGACTTTTGGGCCATTCCATCTGACGACTTGGGTAAACAAACCTTTGTCCGAGGTAAGTCAACCCTTGGCAGCCACCCCATATGGCATAATCAAACGCAAACAAAACGTGCAAAATTTGGCAATTGCGAATTTGGGAAATTTGCTGCTGCCTCTGCAGGTTTTCTCCGGGGACTCGTAACTCGGAGCTAGGAGCTCGAATATCACACGCAATCTCGGAGAGGCGTGGAATGGAATGGATGCACTTTGCATCTGCATCTCACATCCATGGCTGTGAGATCCGTGTGTCCGTGCTGATGATGTGCCAACTCGTGTCAGGAAAAACTGAAAAACTGCTAACTGCAGTACGTGTTTGCTTTCCTTTTTTGGAAACTGCGCTGGACAGAGAACAGCACAGGATGCGGGACTTGCGCCGGAGTGGAAAATCGTTGGTAAATATTAATGAAATAAATCCAAATTCCGTAAAGTTGCCTCCCAACGCGCACCGGAGCTCGTTTGCCATGCACCAACGAAATGATTAGGGAAACCAGAAGCCAACACAACTTATTCTGAGTGTGTTTTCTAGCCAAGTAAATATTGTTTTTACCAAGGTTTTTTTTTAAGTGAAAATTTAATCTCTAACAGGTGTCACAGGAAAGAGTTCCCAAATAAAAACTACAAGTACATCAACGGAACTTTCCATATATTATTTACAAAATTTGTTAGATTAACCTAAAAATAGTAGAGCTCTAGCACTTGAATAATTTTTTATTTCGAGAGTCTCCAATTTAAAACATATCTCAGTCGCTGAAAGATCTGTTCTAATTTAAATTTGGTATTAAGAGAGCTACACAAGTTCTTTAAATTAAACTGAAATTTTCATTTAAGCTCTCTTGAAGCTTAAACCCACTTTTCCCCGTAACTCACCAGGTTGGCACGTGTCGCTGATTAGCCGCAAAAGGCAAGGAAATTGGCTGTCGAGCTGCGGACATGAAAAAATATTACACAAATCAGGGAGAACGAACACACATTCTTACAAGCCGAAGCAGCGGTGGCCAATGTAAAGATTCCAATGTAAGTCCAAGGCGAAGAAGGCCACCTGACCGATGTCCAGACATTTGCACACTCACTTGACTTGGGACATCGGTCCTGGCCACCTTTTTTCCACTCAATTGTCTCTTGAAAGGCGGCGTCCCGACTCATTATTTATTTATAAGAGTTTGTGGGCGGCGACTCGACATGGGCATCGGCATCGGGCCCAAATGTCAAGTGGGAATTGCAAAAGCAGGCGAGGCAAAGGGAAAGCGAAGCCTGAAAAATGGCCAGGCTTTTGCACTGATTGCCCACTGGATGAAGAACATTTCAATGGTAGACACCGTTTTGCCATGCTCTCAACCATATAAATGTCGGTTAAGACTCTGGGGAATTTTCAGCCTGCGTGCAGTGGCCTGCATGCGAAATTTTTTCCCAGATAAATCGATTTGAAAGTATTTTAGCCATTTCAATGAGAAATTATCAGTCCACTTTGAAAAGCCACTTTCAAAAATTCAGGAAATTAAATAGAATTCACATTGATCTTTTTCTACATTAAAAATATAATGTTTTTAGGATCAGTTATTTCGAAAAGCTAAGATTATAGATAAATCACTAGATAAATCAGTTTCTCTATAGATCCCCTATATAATCCCCTGAAGAAAATGCTTTTTTGTAGCTAGCCTAAATTTTAATATTCCGACTTATTAAATGGAATCATAACTCTAAGGATATATTTTCTTCATTTATAAATTATCTACAGGCGCACCATAAAATCTACTTTTCAATCCAAGGATTTATTTTCTGCCTCTTTTGTAGTGAATATTGTTTGTGGGGCCTTTAGGACTTAATCCCTGCCCCGTCGTTTCTTCCAATTAATCTCTGTTTGCGGCGTGTACTCAAAAATATAATTGATAAGACCTTGGTCTGCAGCTCAATTTTTCTGCCACTCACACCCCTCAGAAAAAAAAGGACGAAGCCGTTCCGCCAGCCGCAGAATATCCATGCATCAAGCCGGCCCTTGATTTACGACCTGCAGATGAAGTATACGCACAGAGGTCCGAGGTCCGAGGCTCAGGTCAGAGCGAATATGAAGCACAATTAAAACGTTAGTCTACCGAAAATGCTTTAAGGAACAGAATTATTATGTGGGGCACGACTCACCGCGGGTAGCCTTAATTTACATAATCCGGTCTATTTATTTATACTTTCCAATTAGCCTTAAAAAATGTCTAAGGGAGGTCAAAGGTCGAGCCAACACCTGCTGTGGCTGTGGATTTCCAGGCTTTGATTCAGGCCAAAAGTATTTAAATTGTAAATCGCTGCGCAATTACAAACAAGCGCCAATCCCCCTGCAAAGCAGAAAAAATAATGGAGGGAGAAAAAAAGAAGAAAAAATCCGCAACACCCGCAAGATAGGAAAGCAGGCGTGGAATTTCCTGTTCTATTTGCGAATCCGACGTGACTGGAAAAATGTACAAAGAAAACTGGGTGCACAGATTTAGTGGGGGGGATGGAAGGCAAGAGCAGCCCCAAGCTGATGTCAAATCGACGCAGGGCATTAAACAAATAAGAAATTTTACCTTACCTCCCTTGTTTAACTAACTGAGCAAATGATGGCAACTGTTATTGAATCTCAATTAGAAAGTGTCGCACTCTGACTTAAAGCGAAAGCATTTCCCTTTCAATTAAACTTCAAGCTGAACATAGAAAGTGGAAAAGTGTTGTCATTCCCCCACGAACTGCGAGCTTATCCTTGCATTTTTATTTGCCGCTTTGTTTTCATTGCTCGTCAGCTTATGTAAATTGTGGAGTATGCTCCAGATCTATTTATGCAAATATATAATTCAACAGCGCTCGAATGATACAGCATTTAACTCAACAAAGGGGTTCAAAAGGGGATTCTAAAACTTTAAGCGGAAAATTCCACACAAATTGTTTTTCTCAGAGAATATAAAAGTTATCTCCCCTAAGGTTAACTGAAGCAGAAGTAATTGAATTTGTGTGATCTTAAAGCACAGACAGCAAACTTAATTCGCCAATTATTTGATTTATTTTCTGGATTATTTGCCATTCCCACTGCGTTTGGTTCATTTGAAATTTAATCCTCCCTTGGCCTTTGGCCAGCAGATAATTAAACAAAAAGTGACTTCTACAGGCTAGAAATAAGCAAAATGAAAGCCTCAGACAGACATATATTTTTAGGCAGGACAAGTGACATGGAAAAATAAGTGAATGAATTTGGTTGGATTTTAGTTACATTAGTTCCCAGAAGAGAGATACCTTTGCCCTTTTTAGCCTCAAGTAATTTTAAACCTGCTGCGGTGGGATTTCGGTTTAACCTGCGTATTAAGTTCAATTTTCGACCTAAATAGACGCATTTGGAACCCTCCTTAGCTCCCACTTCCTAGTCCCAAGAATCCACCCTGTTTGTAGCGTTGGCATTTCTCAATTTCATAAACAAATATATACAATTTAGTCTTCATTAACAAGCTCCAAAAATATGTACTACACATCAAAGAAATCAAAGAATCCCGGATTTTTTTGTTGTGTTTTATTTTTGAGCTTCTCGCTTTCGTTGTCGTTGTCGTATTTTGCATTTAAATTTTGACATCCTTGACGTCAATAGCAGTTTTCTTTTTTTTGTTATTATTTGTTAGGTTCTTATTTCCTTTTGTTGGCGAGGAGAAGACACTTGACGGGCGGGAAGCCCAGAGTACTTGCTGCTATTCTAGTGAGCCAAAAATATAAAGCGTCCTCGGTTGGCATATCCTGCTGAAATCTAAAACAATCTCATTGTGTTTTTTTAGTTGCTGTCGAGATTATTTTCATTTCTAGCCACAATCTGATTGTGGCCTGTCCTGTCTTAGCCCAACTAATGGTTCCAGTGTCGGTGTCAACTGGTCTGCTAATTAAAATACAAACTTTCAGCTGAAGTTTGGCCATGTGAGAAGTGCTGGCTGGCCTTGTTCGACAACTGAAGCCTTAATTAACTGTCGATTAGGAGCCTTATGGCCTGTGACTTGGGTAAGCACCACTAGATTTCGGCCAAGTTGGCTGCTTCCAACCACTAAAAGTTCTCCAAACTGCCCCATTCTCCCCCCTGTTTTTCGGTTGTTGTTCAGTGGTCATTTATCTTCGGTTTGTTTTGGCTTTTCGGATAGAGAGCCCCGAAAGAAAAAGGGCTCATTTGGACTCATTCAGCTAGACATTGGCCAGCCCATTTGGCCACGCCAATTTATCTGAGTTTGGACCATCGATCTGGCCGTTACATTTGAAGTGTTATGGCTAAGACATCAGCACGTAACATGGGTTCATACACGCAGGAAAAATATCAGTGACTGGGAGACTCTAAATTATTCAGGATCCTCTAAAATACTATTTAATTTTTATGATTTTTATTTAAATACTAAATGTTTTAAATATTTGTGTGATGGGAGAGAAGAATAAATATTTTTTAAAGCATACCTTAAATTGGCTTTCTTAAACAGTTCCTTAAATTTTCTCACTGTTTTCTGTCCATAACTTGGGCCAACTTGGGGCTATCTGGCTCTAATGGAGTAGAAGCCAACTGGATAAAAATTGCTTAGTAAATTCAATTACAGCGGCAGCTCTGAGAGGAATATTTGCAGAATCTGCCAAAGGTCAATTATCATTTTTAAGGAACCCTCGCATTTTAAAAGGTTTCCTCCTTTTTTTGCTATTTTTCAGCCCCATAGTTTGGGCCCTCATCCTTTTCTTATTTGGCTAATTAAATTTGCAAGAGCTTCTGCTTGAACAACAGTATCCTTTTAGTTTTTAAAACCTCTTGGCCGCTCTACTAATTAGTCTAGCAAATGTTTGTTATTTTAAGCTCAGCCAGCACAGTCAGCCCAGTCAGCCCAGCCAGCTGACCTGACCTCAGTTTATATATTTAGCCAGCCAGCAGCCAGGTTCTACGTCCCGTCCACGGGGAATTTATTTGCCTTCTGTGCGTTAATGCAACAAGTGCCTTCTGCCAACCTGAGAACTTCAGCCAGAGGCGGTAAGAAAACCCGACTTTTAGCCGAGAAGGGGAATGCGAAAGGCGAGGAGGCTGTGGCTGGGGCGGAAAAACTTTCCTTAAGGCCATTTAATACCTTCACACTTATTTCTTCTCAACTATTTTTCTTGGAAGCATTTTTCCTTGCTAAATAAAAGAGAAAATGAAAGAAAGTGCAGCTAAGTAAAAAATGGCAAAAGTACTAATTATGCAGGGCCAATGCCCAGTTGAGTCCTTAAGAGTTCACCATCTCCCCCATTCACAGCATAAATTTTGCATTTTAAGTCATAATCAATTTAGAGAATCACCCGGGGGAATCATTTGTGGAACGTGACTGAATTTTTATTACAGGAATTTTAAGGAGTTTCGGTGTCTCTTGAGACCTTACACACAATAATTAAAGCTGCATCAATATAGATGAATATTCTGGAATTTTTTAATGAAAATTACTAAAATTTTTTTCTTTTTATTGTCGATTTAAATTTATAATTAATTATTTTTATTAAAGAACAATTTTAAATTTCAGTTCCTCTTCTGAATAATAATTTTTGAAAAAGCTTATAATATACAGAATTTATTCATGAGAACATTATAATTTTCAATGCTTTATTTTTAGCATATACTTAACACACAAAGCTCCAAAGTCTCCCCAGTCCCTTAAAACGACTTTATCCTTAGTCCTTTATTTGCGGCTTTTGTTTGCCGCTGTCGTGAATTGCGTGGTTAGCAATTCCACTTGTCATGTGCGGGAATTATTTCATTTAATTAATGCCTTTTATAAAATTTCACAGGCTGGCTACACTTTTCCGGAAGAGCGGAAAACCCGAGCCGAACACTGCACCCACATGTGTGGGAGGGCAACAAGAGCAACAATTCCGATGCGGATCGTTTGGCCTTTTTATGATCCCATCAAAAGGCGCGCAATTAAGCCGCTTATGTGGCAGGACCAAAAAGCGGCACAAAAAAACAAATAACGGCCTCATCAGGCCTGGCGCAGGCCGACTACATATGAATTCTGGGCCCCCGCTAAGCTCGCAATTTGTCAAATTAAGTTTACGACTCTGTCCCGGCACAAAAGCATTTCATTTCAATCACACAAAAACGCAAATTGCGTGTCGAACAAAACGGGGCCAACACTTAAACTCTTTCCTTGAATTTCCTCAAACTCACCCCATTGGTGTCCCGGGAAAAAAGAGCATTTAAAACGCTTAATTTATGCTCGTGGATGGTTAAAATTCTTCTTGTCTTGAGGGCCTCGTAAAATATCAGCAAGCTTTCAGGGCAGGACGAGCAAATTGAATTATGTCAACTTTGCCAGCAATTTGACGGTGTGTCGTCTGGCTGAGAAGGTTCAAAACCGAACAAAAAAAAAACATAAAAGACACAGGGATGGGGTGAAAATATATCCGAGGGTATTGTGGAGTGAACAAAATTTCATAATTTCCTTTTAAAATTGTTTAAAGTGCCCAGCTTTAATTTCACATTGCTGATTTTAATAGGATTATAAAATGATTCAATTTCAATGCATTTTAAACAGATCAGGCTGCGAAAAATCAAACTAAATATGGAAATTTCTTATGAAATCAGCTTTATACATTTTAATATAATTTTATAAAGCTTCGTCTTCAATTTAAATGTTTTAATTTCACATTAACATTATAATTAATTTAATAAAACACAAATAATAATAAAAATAACGATCATCAATGTGGCAATTCAAGCGGCTAAAGATTTTATTTTATATTCCTAGGTAGATAAATTATTAAAATAAATATCAGATCAGTTAATTAATATTTATTAAGACCCCTTCCTTAGAAAAAAGTCCCATTGGAATCAACAAGATATGCAAATATAATATATTTATTAGAAGGTCTATGCTAAAATCTTTAGTTTCTTAATTACATTCTTTATAAAGTTTTACCTCAACTTTATAGACTGTTAAAATGAATCTCTCTCAAAGATTTTGAAGCGCTTTTTTCTCCGTGTAAATTAGAAGCCAGACTGTCGTCTTTGCCTTGGTTTTGGGGTCACGGCTCAATGGCTTCCTCTCCATATTTTTACAGCTTTCAAGGCCGCTCCAGCCGCCAGGACCTGGATCCTTTGTCGGCCATGTTGAGGTTTGCTTTTGTTGAGGTCACAACCGAGGAGGTGGGATGGTGGCGTACAAAATATATTCAGTCGTAAGAGTTGGTAGAGTTTTTAACGGTTATTAAAATTGGTAGCCTTCTTTTTCCATTTTTTTTTTAAGCGAACCCGATTTGGCAAATTGATTGGAAGCCAGAAAACTTTCAGGGAATGGCCATCGAGTGCGACCTTGGGGCATATGGATGTCGCACTTGTTGAAAAGCCTCTCGAAGGTCTATTAAATTTCGGCAAACACACCTCGAACGTGAGGCAATCTCAGGTGCTCTGTCAATTATCTTGCGGCTGGCCCAGTTTAGTTTGTTTTTCGGTTTGTCACGTTTGCAGCGTAAATTTGCATACCACATAGGAGGAGTCGGAGCCCCAGCTGGCTGGAATCTCCGCTAATCCCGCCCCAATGACACACACTCAGGTTCACCTAATTGCCTTTTTGGCCAAATGGCTTAGGCCAAAGTTGGCGCTGACGCAGGTGGAGGCACTGGGAACGGGGTCCTGGGAAAAGAGCATCGTTAATGGGAAAGACGCCGCATAAATACTCCCCTCCGCCGGCAACTTAAATGGCAACCGAGCATTAACGGCAAAGTTACGCAAAAGTTGCGAAACTCCCAACGCTCCCAGAAAATGCTGTAAAACAGGATGTCGCCCGGGTTCCGGCCCCAGTGGGAACGGTGCTTATTTAAATAAATTGTAAAATGTTTAACACGATGTCCTGACTGCGGCAATTTGTCCTTAGCTGGTTTTCGCAAATATTCCAGCCCAGCAATGCCAGTTCACCGCAGTCATAGAGAAAATATGCAAAGTTCTGTGTGTGTTCGAAATCATCAATCACATTGAATATGCTTGCAGGAATGCTAAATATTGCATTTCTGAACTCGATTTTGTTCAAATTATTTTTCACGTCATGGTTACCGGCATCCAGTCAGTCAGTCAGTCATTCAGGCAAAGTATCAATGCTCCAGAAAAGTCATTCAATGGCGGGGATTGCGGGCCAAAATCAGATCAAATATTTAGTGCGCCAAGGGATTTTAGTTGATTGGAACTCGGTTAGATATGCTAGGATGTGGGAGAAAGGCTGCCGCAAAAATGTCCGGCAGCTCTTAGTAAAGTTATGGACAATTTTACCAAAAGATTTCTCTTAAAAAATATTCTGCTGCATTCTTACGGTGAAACGTAGTAAATTAAAGGGCTTATTAGAAATTTAATAATAATATACCCGAAATTTTTTAATCAATCGGAAAAAGTACTAGCTAACTTTATTAAATTTCCTCTAAGTTTAATTATAAATGTCTTCCTAACTTTTAGACTCTAAAAGCAACAGAGTTTTGCTGCGTCATTCTCGATCGGCGTGGCATATTTTTCAAAACATTTTCGTACCCCAAAGGTGCGAGAATTTAATGTTTTCTTGGCACCCTGTAATGTATGTAATTAGCAAACTGCAAGGGTATGTTAGCTCCAGCTTTCCGAAGTTAGCGTCCTTGCTTGTTTTGAACCCAAATCAAGTAATAAGATGCCTGTGGAAATAATTAAATTTAAAGCAAATTGAGTAGACAACACCATTATATAAATGTGCACTTTATTCTTTTGAATCAAAGCATATTGTCCAATATTTTCTGTAAATTGTTGGACAGCGACGAGAAAGTTTACCACCAACGAGCCAACCCACCGCTTATCCCAGCTGGCACATGCTCGTGGAATGCGACATAAGTAAGTATGGGAGCTCGATGAGATTTAAAAAGTTGGCCAAAGTTGGTCCAAGCGCGTTGTGATGGCTATTAGCCGAGATCATAAACAACCGCAAATTTGTCCAGCACACAGTGACAGCGAAATAACAAACGAATGAAACTTCCGCACTCACTTAAGCCGTGTCATTTCAATTATTTTAGCAACTTTACGATCAACATGAGCCATAAAAGCGCCTAAGCCGAGAATAAAAATTTCAGTTTCGGCCGCAGGAAATCCGAAAGAAAGGCATTAAACTGGCAGATGGGAAAATTCACTAAATAAGTAAACTTAATATGGCAAATATGTGGGTATATTTGGATCAAGGAGCATTAAAAACTTGACGGCTCGCTCTCCGCCAAATGGCAATTGTTGTTATAAATATTAAATCAACATTATACGCGGCCCATAAATTTGCCAAAGCGGGAGGGAAAATAAAAATGAAAAAGCGAAATAAAATCAACCGCAAGTCCGTCTCGTCGTGCGTTTTGAGGGCGCAGATTTATTTGGCAGCCGACATGACGTATACGCCACGTGAACCATCAGCCAGGCTGGCACTTGTGCCTTCTTCCAACCTTCGCCTCTTTTTTGCACTTTAAGAATTCAACACAACATTCGGTCCGTTTTAATTTGCCAAACGGCCGCACTTTGACTTTATTTTCTCTTTCTTCGGCCATGTGGCATCTGCAATATTAAAACAATATTCGCACAGTTGTTCGGGGGGCGAGAAGCATGCAAGCGACTGGCATGCATGTAAATAATAAATATGAATGCCATCTGCAGGGGCCCGCAAAAAGTGGTGCAATGTCAGTGGGAATGCGCTTAATTAAAACGGTTTAAAGTCCGGCCTGTATGCGAAATGGTTATGCACACATGAGTCTTTCATTGTCTTCGGTTTTATGGCTCACGTTGACCCTTGTCAGAAAAGGACATTGAACGTGACCGAGTGAAGACCCGAGTGTGCTGGTCACCTGCCAGGATCTGCTCATACAAGACCTTAAGCAGATTTCCCAGAATGGAAATTCCTCAAAACATGCTTGCATTGTAGGAGATTCAAAGCCACATAAATAGCTCAGCACATTTGTGGTTTACTCATAGATGCTGTTGCACAAAATACCCACAAGATGAAAAATAAGTGAACACTAAAGCTTATGTTCACAGCAGCAGTAATTATTTGCATAAAATCAAAGGTAAAACTATCTAACTAATTAGATAAACACGGTAATACAACCTCGCTGAAAGTATCTTCTAAACGAATACCACCTGCATCAAACGTGATGCTAATGAATGTATCTGTATCCTTTCACCTTTATTAACATCCTTGTTTACCAGCAAGCTTATGTACATAAATACTAGGTAAAATAAGCTAAGCCTTTTCAAAGTATATTGGATTAATTACTGAATGCGGAGCACAGTCAGCCCAGTGCACATGCAAATGAATAGGGTTGCAAATTAATTCCCTCAGAGGTTCCTGCTGAATGTTTCAAAACGCTTACCTGGTTGCCATGAAATATGGTGTAAAAGGCTCCGAAAATATGGCTATTTGATGGCCTCGCCATTATAAAACATACTTGTTCCAGTCGTAAAGCAAAACAATATATTTTAATACGTTTTAATGGGGCTACGACTTGCTGGCGCCGGGAAAAATCAAAGTTTTCCACACACAGAGCGGTGGCTTACGCACCAGACTCATAAATATTTATGATTCGCAATTCGAATTAGGGACATTCGGGAGATAACATTTGACTGGGCTCATCATGTGGCATTATTGTTATTGTTATCTTGTTTATTATGAATAAATTTGCGGAATCATTCCCAGCTGCTTATTCATTTGCATTTAAAATTTTCCAACTCCTCCGTCTCCTCCTTCTGCGAGAAATCTAATATGCCGCTCTGCCTTCATTTCCTATGAAATTCGTTCCATTCAAATGAACTGTAACAGTGGGCGACTTATATTGTTTAGACGTACGCCGAGGTAGCTAGGTGTCTATGTCGTCTGTGCCCTGCGTCCTGGGTCCTGCGTCTTGGGTTTTGAGTTTCACGATTGGGAGGGCGCGATGCTCCAAGGACGAGATAATGGACTTAGACACAACGGAACAGAGCACTGCCATCCAGAGTCCTTGGAACTTTTTGTATGGCAAATTAGAAAACAAACTGAGTTTATTATTTTGATTAAACTTCTCACACAGCGCCAGACTTTGTGTGGTCGTGAATGATGATAAGGCAGGATTCTTGGGCTGTGATTTCATTTTAAAGTCAACATATATATTGGCCCTTGGCTTGGCGACTTTTCTGACTAAGCGAAGAAAAAGAAAAGCTAAGAAAATTTTACAAGAAAAAAAATATTTCTGTTTACATAAGTGGCGATGCAATTTGTAAATTTTATGTAGTTTGGGAAATATATCCAATAGGTCTGTGTTTGCTTTGGGTAATTTTTAAATTTATAATTTCAAATAATATGGATCTCGATGGCTTTAATAAGTGTCAAGTAAAATTCGAGAGAAAAAGAAATTTTAAATTCAATTTACACTTTTATCTTACTTTAAACTTTCGCATAATAATTGTCAAGCTAAAACTACTATAAACATATATACCACCTAGCTAAATAAAGTTTTCAATGAGCCAAACAACTATAAAGTTAGAGTGCCAACCCTTTAGTCGGAATAATAAATAAAAATGCAAAGAAAAAGTATTTTAAACGCGATTACCTCTGTAGTGTTGCCCTAAAAGTTTAAGTAAAAGTTGGCCGCGTGCCACCCGCTGGCTTATTTTGTGAAAGTCCTGCGGGTTGAATGTCCTTTTTGTCAGTCCCCATTGGCGTACCAGAGTCCCTGAAGTCGCTGTTAGCCACCGCAAACATGCGGCCACATTTTTCAGCACTCCACCATCCCGCACCCCATGGCGAAGGTTTTCTGCCACATTGTCAGCAGCAGGCGTAGAAATAATGTCCTTAGGCGTCGAGAATACACATATACACAGTCTTTATAACTTTTTTCATTGCAAATATAATTTATCTTCTGAAATGTAAAGGAAATAATAGGTATTAGCTCAAGCTTATTCCTTGAATTCGATATTTACTTATAAATGTTGATTAGAAAATCGAATAATAAAAATACCAAAATAAAGATATAAATAAATAAATATTAATGACATTTTCGAAGAAATTCGCGAAATAATTTAAATGAAACTATTATTATTATGGCCTTATTTTCTCCCAGTGCCTTAACGGTGTTAAGGGATGACCGCCATTAATCTTCGTGGCACTCCCATTGTCGTTATGTGTGAGGCTCGGCCTCAGGTGCACCGTTAGTTGTCGTCATTTCCGGCGCATCGAAAACAAACTACAGAAGTGGAAGAGGAAGCGGAAGTGGCAGTAGCAGCGGATCCTGTACAGGATGTGCCTGTCCAAGTGTGTATTTAGATTGGCCGGCTGCAATTAGGCCGCTGTACGTTCCGTAGTTTCAGCCTTTCGGCAGCCGAAAACGAATTCGTTGAATTACTTTTCGACTTGCCAGGATCGAAGTGCGGGCAAGCGAGTTTAAATTGCTTTCCCAGCTGCTGCCAAAGGGTGTGAGCTCGTAAGGACTGCATGCTGCCTTCAGTATACTCTCGGAATCCTGTGACGCAAATCCTTTGACGACATTCCCAGCATGGCTCATGAACCTGGACATGGGGGGTAGCTGTAAGGCAGGAAGGACTTTCATGGAAAGTGGTTTCTGGGCGGCTGTGCAAACAGAATGCAATGTGATGGCAGGACTAGAGTGCAGCGAGGACCAGCGGATTCCCATCTGGCCAGAAGGGGTGTGCGCCACACCAAAACAGCAACAGCAACAGCAACAGCAACAGCAACACACAACACGCACACTCCATAAACATACTTATAGAACTAACAAAAGCTAGCGCATTTCCTATTTCGGAAACTTTGCAGACTTTACGCCAAACAATAAGTGTATGTAAGGATATCTGCCGCAGCAGCTACAGGCTACAGGCTACGGGATACAGGATTTATATATATATATACACTACTGTACTCGCTATGTCGTCTTTGGCTTTGGGCAAATTGCTGCAATAAAATATAGACCTCCCTCTAATACCACTTAACAATCGAGGGAGTTTCGACAACACAAGGCCCCCAGGTTGAATGCCACGAAGCCATCCATATGCAGTTGGCCAGGCCACAAAGCTAGGCGTTATTTCACTTGTGCAAGCTTCGAAAGCCAATAAATTTTGTAGGTCCTTAAACTTTCAAAAGTCTTGTTTGCACAAGATGAAAACATAAATAAAGCAGAATCCTTGAAGTATTCCATTAAGCTGCAATAGTAAGGCTTAGTTCAGGCAGCCTTTTACTTAACCTGTAATAGCGAGATAAATCATTTTAAGCCGGTAAGCATTAGGTCTTTATAAATATTGGTAAAGTGAAAGAAATATACATAATTTTTCCTGCGTAGAAGCGAGCTGCACCTGGATCAATACAACTGATTTTCATTATACCCTTGCAGAGGGTATTATAATTTTGCCATGATATTTGCAACGCAGTGAAGGAGGCATCTCCGACCCCATAAAGTATATATATTCTTGATCAGCATCACCAGCCGAGTCGATCTAGCCATGTCCGTCTGTCTGTCTGTCCGTCTGTCCGTCTGTCTGTCGGTTTCTACGCGAACTAGTCTCTCAGTTTTTGAGCTATCGGGCTGAAATTTTCAGCATAGTCTTATTTCTTTAGCACGCAGTATATATGTCGGAACGGCCGAAATCGGACCACTATATCCTATAGCTGCCATAGGAATGATGGCGAAATTAATGTACAAAAATTTTTAATTTCTCTGTTTTTCAACGAATTTCTATAAATTTCGAGATATAGTCGTTTTTTATAGTTCTAGAATTACGGTTTTAATTTCATTAAGATCGGACAACTATATCATATAGCTGCCATAGAAGGGAACGGTCGATTTATATGAAAATGTAAAATTCTACATGTAAAATGCAAAATTTACAAAATTTACATAATTTGACATTTTTTTTTACATTACCAAATTGGATCGATTTTCAATGATCCAATTGATGACTGCAAGGGTATATAAACTTCGGTTTACCGAAGTTAGCTTTCTTTCTCGTTTTTAAATCCAGTCAACTAAATGCCATTGAATATTTCTTAGAGCACGCTGCTGTATGGAGAATGCCTTGCATCGAATCCCATTTTGTTGTATGCAGAAAATCCCTGCAAGCTCTACTTCCAGCTGGGAAACTTACAATAATCTCTTTTGCAAAGTGAAAGCTATGGAACTATCAATATGCACACACTTGCTTGCTGTGCAGCGTCCCAAAACGTGTTGGCAAATCCCCACTTGATTGCCAAAAATCTCATGTTTCTGTTGTTTGCCCCAAAAACATCCAGGAAAACATAGTCGGCTAGCTGTTGGGCACTTCTTTATGCCGATCTCATGGCGTCCTCTGCACACATGTCGTATACGTAATGTATGCGGGGTACTGAACCTGAACATCCATCCAGGGGGAACGTATCTCACATATTTTGTTGTCTCGCGAAAAGCAAACATAACCGGAATAAAGGACATTGAAGAGGATCAAGACTATGGGATACCCAGCATGGAAATCGATATTTATCGATTATTTGTGCAACGTGTACAAATTTGAAATATTCTTATTTATGATTGCAGTTAAGAGTTAACACAAAAAACTTGCCAATAAACGGCTAGGCATCTCCTATGATTCTAATGAAATATTAGTTTTACGGACATTTTTCGCGAATACAGTTTTCCGTTAACTCCGCGAGCATCGGGTATAAAATGAAATTCAAAACAGCTGAGGGTAAAAATTGTGGAACGTGCGAAAAAACTGCAAAGAGAAGATATAAAACTTGACGCACACACGCTCCCCTGTTCGCCAGCTCGCTATGGCACACCAAACCACTTCCGGGGCCAGGAAATGAGAGTCTCCGTGCATGTGAGCGAGTGTTTGTTTGCTTATGGGCATTTCTAGGAGTGTGTGCGAATGTTGGTCTGTGTAACTTACGTGCGTAGTCAAATGGTTTATGTAGAGGGCCAAGCTGGCACGAAAAAAATGTCGTTATGGTAAGTTTCGCCCTGCCATTCTCTGTCTGGCCTGATGCTGTTTATTAAAAAATTCTCCCCAGTCAACGAGAAGGTGTGGCAACCCCGCAAAAGGGCACTACGCACACAAATCTAAACTTTCTCCGCAAACAAAAACTATGTTAAAGTCGTTGGATTGCTGAGATTGCAGGTTACACGGGGCGTATGCGTAATATTTGTGAAACCCAAACAATGCCTTGAAATATCTCCCCATTTTTGGGCAGGGAGATTTCCCCAGTCGTATGCTTAATGGAATTTGCACAGCCACGAATTCATTAGGCATCTGCGATAATGACACTTCGCCGGCATTAATCTCCCGTGCCACAAGTTCTGGCTGCTGTGGCTGCGCCGACCAATTAGTCCTGTTTGATGTGGCACCCCACATCCCAGACACTATTCACTTTCTTGAGGACGTCTCCTTCGGATTCCCTAGTTTAGCCTAACTACTTTTTCAAAGTAACCCAGTTAGGCTTCGGAAAATAAGGTAAAATTCTATCTTAAATACTTGACTAAACAGTCGATAACTTAACTGAAAATCATTTTTTTTTTATTCCTTATGATTAAAGATAGAAAATTATGTTAACAATTCAATCGTGAGCTTATTATTAAAAAGAAAAGAATATCAAATAAAATAATTAATATTGCAAAAAATAAAAAATAAAGTTTCAAGAATAAAAGAAAGAAAAGTTCTATTTAAAAATAAGTATTTTAGCTTTTATATTTTAGATATATAAACTTTCTCTCAGTGCCGGCTTTTTTTGCCATCTTGTGAGCCTAATTAATATCTTTATGGTAATGGCTACGACATTGAATTCTGGAACCAAAACAGCTGCCAATAAAAGGGCGCATAAAAACACATAACAAAGACCTTTATTGTCTTAGCAAAAAAAGTTAAGTTAACTGAAATTACCTTGCTAAAGTAGCGTATGTCTAACACCATGATAAAAGTAAAATTTAATATTGATTTGTTTAAGATGAACACTCATTGGAAGGTCAATTACCTCCTATTAGTGTACCAATATTCCAAATGAGACGGAATAATTGAGCAGAGCATAGCTATTAGTGCAGACACTCATGCTCAGGGTTCTGCCAGGATGTTTCATTAAATTAGCACCCGTTCCCAGGGCCCAAACCCAAGTCTTTGAAGCCAGACTGCGTAAGTCCTAGTAACCTTGCTCCCGCTGCTGCTCAGCTTGGAAATTAGTGCGACGGGCCACGAAGCTGCGCACCAATGTTTTATCCAGTGCCTGTCTGTCTGTCGCTCTATTTTATCTTGTAATTACTAGAACTGGACAATGGACGGAGGAAGCAAAGGAGAATGCCGCAAAAAGGTCATTACGTAATTACATTCGCGGGAACCTCAAACTCCAAACGAGTGGGAATCAGTTGAATCAGTTGAACTTTCCACTCATTAATTGCCAGCAAAAGCGTGAGATTGTTTTCCTTGTTCAGTTAAGAGTTAAGTTCGTTTAGAAAAAGGCTTGCTAATGCCGAAATTTAGGTGTACAAGAATCTGTCTTCCCCTTGAACCACTTAAAGCCTTTTAATCTCAGTTTAAAATGTAATTATGTGTAAAGAAGGCAAATTATATTGGACTTTTACCATTCACATAAAAGCAAACATTTAAACCTTTATACAACCAATTCTGTTATAGTCTCCCGCTAAAAACAAGTGTCCAGTTAACACTTAAGCTCACAATAAAACACTTAGGCAATGGAATCTTTACAAACTAATCTTTATATGCAGATGCATGACCTTGTTGACGGGGTTAACGCTCCGCGCAAGATGTCCCTAATGGCCAACACGACAACTTTAAGCGGTGTGAGTGGAGGCGAGTTAGGGGCAAATGGGATTTCATGGCCAGTTGGCCAATCGACGGGACCAAGGCCATCAATCACACGCATCCGGATGATAAATGCCCGAGTAGACGTCAGCTCCGGGCTGTGGGCTATGTGTGTTCCTGGGAAATTATGCTTGCAAACCGCACAGCAGCGAGGGACACTCCCCGGTGGCCAGTTTGTTTTGTCCGCCATTGTTGAGCAAAGCCAGCAGCTGGACAGTTAGACATACATTCGCATAATACCGGAAATAGGCCGACAGACATTTTGTTTGCGAACAATCGAAGGCAGAGTTGTGACTCGATTTGATTGTCATGATAATTTGGAGCTTGCGGAATGAGGAATGCTGAATAGGCATCGATTCTAGCCCGAAGGAGAAGCTGGAAGGATTCTCAAGGTTAAAGGTTACACAAAGGTTTTCCTCTTCCCTTCCGGTACATGCAGAAACCTTGATGGCAGCTTTAAAAAGCTAAGCAAAGTTGAGATTTCTCTTCCAACGAATCGTCGATGGAAACGCTGATAGCATCGCAGTGGAAAATTTTACGCTCGACATTATAATCGAAGTCGTTAATTTGCCAACTTAGCAGATACTTACAAAGTTCCCAGAAAATTTGTTACCCAAGTTGCCCCTCGAGTTGGTCATGGCAACAAACAAACACAAAATGAACACAAAAGCAAGCCAAAGTTGGGATGTCCTTGCAGGAATAACAACACCCTTTTTGATCAGAGCAGCGCCCCATTACGATATGGTAGCGTTACATATCGATTGTATTTATAATTGTGAACCAAGCAAAAAATAAAATATACTCTTTTCCGTTCGGGATAACTAAACAGACCCTTGAGCACCCTTAAATTTGGAATGATTTGAGTGTAGCTGGAGCTGGGCTGGACTCATTCGAGGGCACTGATGCCCTCCTCATCCACCACTACGGGGGGCACACTTGGGCGCTCCTGGGCGGTCTCGTAGGCATGCATCTTGATCAGCATCATGGTGAAGATCTCCATCGGCAGCGTGCTCTGCAGCACCTGGAGCAGCTTGCCCGGCTGGTTGCACACGAGGATCGCGTTGATCAGGTAGTCCACTCCGCCCTCGATGTCGCCGTTCATGATTGAGGTCTGGCCGCGCTGCATCTGCTCGAGGAAGTACATCTCCATATCCTTATCACCCATGTCCTGAGGCTTCGATTTGGTAGCCAGGCGACGGTTGCGGCGCTCGTGCAGCTTCCGCTTGAAGTCCGGATCGCTGCGACGCTTCTTGTCGAAATACACACAGTAGCCCAGGAGCACTATCCCGGATGCGGCCGCCAGAAGCTTCAGGTACTTAATCATTTTCGAATTTGACTTTTTCTTCCTATTAACGGCCCTGTTTTCTGCTTGGATTTCTGGTGCTGATACTGGAGAACAGCCTGTCCTGTCTCTGACAATGTGGGTTCTCTATCAGAGACTTAAAATGGATTGACTGAGAGCTCTACGCTGGCTGGAAGGGAATAGAATTCGAAAGGTTGATGTGATTGGGAATATGATGAAGTTAAGAAAGAGATAAATATTTATAAAATACTCTGAAGCCGCTTTGAAGACTTAAAGAAATTTAAAGAGATTTAATATCTATTTAACAAGCAAAGAAGCTAACTTCGGAAAGCCGAAGCTTGCTTGGAATTTTTTTTTACATTAATTTCGCCATTCTTCCTATGGAAACTATTGGATATTATGGTTCGATTTCTTTCGTGCCGACATATATACTTCGTGCTAAATAACACTATGCTGAAAACTGATGTGTATGTAAACATGGCTAGATTGACTCGACTGATGATGCTGATCAAGAATATATATACTTTATGGGGTCGGAGATGCCTCCTTCACTGCGTTGCAGCAAGGGTAAAACCTTTTTAATAATCCATAGCAATAGTATTATTTAGTTAGAAATCTACTTGCCTGAATTAAAATGTTAAAAAAATTATTAAAACGTCTGCCGGAAACTTAAACTGCAATTTAACTTTTTTATTGATGCAATGCATTGCATAAATTGCAATTTAACTTTTTTATTGAAGCAATGCATTGAAACGGCACTAAAATTACAAAAATAATATGTAAACAGCATTTCCCTTCACTGTATTTTTTCCACGCAATTTCTCGGAAAAAGGCTTGTTGTTCATGCTATCAATGAAACATTACAAAGCCAATTAACTCACCCTCACTCTCTATCCCCCTTTAAACAAAAACGTTATAAAATCGCTCTGTCATTGCAATGACTGGCCGTGTTGTTTCGAATTATTTTTGCCACTCTCACTATGTAAATAAAACACAAAATTGTCCCCTGAAAATAAATACATGAAATGCCATTCCCTTGCGCGGAGGAGGAAAATGAAAAACAGAAACGGAAGCTCTCTGACAGAAACATGACCGTGACAGTCGGAATTACGGGATGCGGCGTTAATTTTGGTAATGCAATTGAACTTTAACCTTTGCCTCCGCCTTTTCCAGCACTTCCGAACCACTCTATTAGGGCCATAGTTGAGGCCGAACTTTTATAGCCACATAAATGTATGTACATATGCCGGAGGAATGGCATATGAAAATTGATTAGCCATTTCATTTGATATGAGATACTTACGCATCGAGGGACCTAATTCGAGGCCAGACCACTCATACTTGCTCAGAATATTTGCGGTGTGACCCCCAGGACCCCGTTCAGTCTGTTATCGGGGAAACGGACACGGAGTCCACACATATGTATGTTTATAGTCGGTAGCTTGTAGCATATGCCTGTATTTGAGGTAATAGAATCTTTTCAACTGGCTTTTGGTTTGCCTTTTTCACTCCTTAAAGGCTACTGCTTTAGCTTTCTGCGGCTGCCATGACAATGGGGGCAAGGGCGATACAAACATCGACTTATTATGCAAATTGTTATTCGGTGAACGGAGCTCTCGGAACCCATCAAATCCTATTACCACGAATAAAGCCCCTGCCAGGTCCAGGTCCAGGTCCACGGCCATTGGTCCGTTACAACGGGCAATTTGTCGCATTTGCGCGACTCTTTCTCCATAAAAATGTATCGCATTGTGTTTTGTCGGTGTTTTGGTTTTGGTTTTGGTTTCGAATGGCAATCGCTTTCGAAACTAGTCTGTGATTCAATTAGATAGTGGGACGGGGCGCCAACTGAGTATCCGATTGGGTTTGGTCTCGGTTTCGGTTTCGGTTTGCATTTCAATTACATTTTGTAATCGGTTGGCCATTATGCGAATATCTCCGAAATCTGTTTGCTCTCGGACTGAAAGGAAGTGAAATCCTTTAAAAATGAACTATTGAAAGGCAGTCGTAGGGTCGCCGACTGAAGGAGATATGAAAGGATTCCCTTTTTGGGAATTTGCATTAAGGGACCTTTCACCCATCGCCACTCAGCTCTGGCCGTGGCTCTGGCTGAGTAATAACTACAGACACATAAGTATTAACTCGTGCATGACTAACTCGGTTAAATTGGATTGGACTTTGAGCTTTGCATAAATAATGCGAGTGCGAACATAATGGAATGCAAATTCCCTTTGGGTGCGGACTTAATAATTTTAGCAGCCCAGCAGCACGATTTTCTTAGACGAATTAGTATTTATTCAAGCAAATTTAAGCCCAGCTCGACAGGCACTTTCAATTACTAATGACAATATTATCGTTAGCCTTGGGCCTGAAGATGAAGGCCTCAAGGTTTTGACAACTCCAAAAACAATCACCCCGAAGCTGCACTCTTTAATTTCCTGTGGAAATAGGTCAGAAACTAAAATTCATGTCAGCTGCAAGTGTTGTGTGGTTAACATTTTATTTTAATAAACTACACAAATTGTTTTTTGCAATTTCACAAATATTTCGTAACATATATTTACAGATGACAAAGGCAAACAGAAAAATCGACAACAAATAAATCGTTCACTGCGAAGTGCTAGACCTTTTTCCATGAATAAAGTGAGCCTTAAACAGCTTTAAAGTGAAAAATTTCTAGACTCCTTTAATTGATTTATTCTAACGAACGTTTATGCAGATATATTTATCCTTTTTAACTTAGCATGTATGTACAGTTTTCGCTTACCCTAGATGTTTACAACAGTTAAAACTTACAGCTCTTCGATGGTTAAAGAGTCGATAAATTCAATTTATTGGACTTTTTTTTCTATCTCGTTGAACTTTTTTTTTCTTATTTTGACAACCGGAAATTCAACTTTGACTATGCATTAGGGTGGATCAATTTGCAAAGATGTAAATAACTGGACTTTGAAGGAATTAACACTAAAAACGTGTTATTTTCGTTGAATTATTTTAAAGACTCTCCCAGCTAGGTAACGTTTAAATGACTTTTGGCATTGAAATCACAGCCCAAAATAATAATGTTATTTGGGGGAAAAATGTCAAGGACCCCAATTATTTTCTAATTCCAAACTCACATAGCTCCTTGCTTTCCAGGCCAGACATCCCAGACCAGAAAAAATCTAAATATCATTTTCTTCCTCCCCTTTAGTTCCCAATTCGTACCTGAAACCGATCCACCCTGCTCTGCAAGTCCTATATTCAATATATATTCTCTTTTCGTGTGAGTGGGCGGGTGTATGTACAGAAGAGCCAGCAAATCAATGGCAAATTGCATTTTCCCAGCCATCGGACCGGGTCGAAAGCCAGGAAAATTCACAGTCCACTCCCGTCGCAGTCGCAGCAGCACCGCTGGGGAGAACATCACAGCTGCTTGGGACCACTGTGCTCCATCTCCACAGGATTATTGTCCTCGTCACAGGAGATGTATTTGATTTTGACGCGCTGCCGCTCCCCAGTGCTGTTGTTTATCGATAGACAGAGCGGCGAACTGTTCCCGTCCAACGGCCGCTCCATGATGCACTCGACCGGAGGGCGCGGCGTTGTGCCGCCTCCACTGTTCGCTCCCTGGGTCTGCGTCTGGCGGTGATCCCGGCAAGAGTTGTTGGTGGGCACTTGCTGGATCTGCGTTTCCATCGTGCTGCGCTTCCAATGACTCTTGGTCTCGGCTGCGGAATTTGGCGGGGGGATTGGGTGAGACAAGTGCAACTGGGTGGCTTGAATGGCTTGGATGGTCAGGAGTTGGTTCGTCTGGTTCTGGTTCTGGTTGGTCTGGGTCGTGGGGGGTGAGGAGGTGGGGAGCGAGTGGGCGACGGTGTACCCACCTCGAGTGTGCCGGTGCGAGCTGTTCTTGTTCGTCAGCCGGCTCTTCGGCGAGTCGAAGCGATGGCGGGTGAGGCCCACGCAGCAGCAGCAGATGATGCGCTGGAAGTACATCCGGAACCTGCAACCCAAGCACACACACGGGGATTAAGCGAAAAATGTAATTATATTATATTACTCGAATTAGGACTACAATTAAATGTTTAATTAAGTATTGCTGGCAACTATTGCAGGTAAAATCCGAAAGAATATTTTAATATGCTACTAATAAGGGCTTATTAAAGTTGGATGTAATTCTGGCAGTTACTTTAGCTTGAGCTAACATTTAATATGCGTTTTGCAAAAATGTATTATAGAATATACCCTTTAAAATTTGCTTTTACCCAACTTGAATTAACTATAAGGAAAATACTATATTATCCTGAGACTCTGGACTTCCTAAATATATTATTTACACTTCTTCCTTAAATACAATTTACCTCTTATTCATCCAGTAGTAAATTATGGGATTGACCATCGCATTGGACATGGCCAGCCAGTAGAAACCGAGGTACATGTGCTGCACGTACTTCGTAGAAGCCACCTGGTTGTTGTGGTAGGCGTAGATGAAGAACATGTGATACGGCAGCCAGCAGATGGCAAAGATGGACACAATGGCGATGAACATCCGCACCACCTTCCGCTTGGACTTCATCGACTCCATCTGGCGGTCCGTGTTTTCCCCAATCGACCGACTGCCCCACAGGACTCGCCCCATCAGAGAGTAACAGATGAGCATTACGATCATGGGAATGCCATAGGTCAGAACCAGGATAATCAGGTTGTAACTGTTTGCAATAGATTTCAGTAAATAAAAACATAACATATACAATTTAATTTCATATATAATATAATATATAATTTATATAAAGTTCTCATATATTTTACTCACGCATAGTCCGCCATCGAGGTGGGATATCTTCCATCGGGCCACATCATGAAGCAAACTGTCCGCGATTTTCCATTGTAATAGCTGTGAATGGTCCATTGAATTCGGTTAATCAATACTTGGTACTCAGGGCTTTACAAGTTTACATTAAGGAAGCACCGAAATCAAAATTTCATCATTTAATTACACCCGCCGCAGCTTCCTTGAAACGTAAAAAGCTGTCAAGTTTCACGCTTCAACGACTCGAGGGACGCAGGACTAAGGAGGTGTCGAAAAGGGAGTTTTGCCTTTGCAGGCATGACAAATTTCACTTTTGGCCCGTCGCCGACAAATTGAAAACTTAATTTGCCAAATTATGATATATTTTATGCCTCAACGTTGTCGAGCACTTAAAAGGGCTGCTCCGCTGTCCTGTCCTGCTGTCCCGTTCCCCTTTCCGCAGTAACACCCAGGCCCCAGGACTGTTTACCAGCACTTTTCGGGCCATTAATAACACGGCTATGGCTATGGTAACTGGCAACTGGCAGACAGGCGGAGAGGTCATAATTTGACCAACGAAAATGTTGATGGCAATATTGGCGGTTGTTGGGGGCGTTGGGCCATTTCATGCCAACTTAATTGATTCTGAATGCCTCCGTTTTTTGGTCAGTCAACAATTGTTTTTAAACAGGAACCGGAGATACTTTTTAATGCTTTCAAATATTTGTTTTGTGAAAAGGGCAATTTAAGTCCACGTTTCTATATTTTATTCGGACTTATAGGAAAATATTAATAGCATATTTAAATATTCCTTCATACCTTAATCAATTTATAAATAAATAAAGAAACTTCCACATTTTAATTTTCTTAAAATAAAAAGTTACTCTCTCGATTCTTACCCAATTTACTTTATAAAATATAAAAAGGTCTATATATTAAGTATTTATATCCTTAAAAATAGCTTAGTACCTTGTTAGAGAGTGTAAATTCAATTAAACTCTAAATAAATGTGCTTAATCACACCTATAAATTTTCAATTTCACACTCCCTATCTCGCCATAGCAATTTGCAAAGCTAATCTTGTCTTTGCTGTTCTTTCATTGTAAATCTCCCTTTTAGCCTTCTAACTGTCTATCACCTTTGAGGTTTCTTTGGAAATATTCATCCAATTTTTTATATCCTGCTGCGCTCTTCCCCAACTCCCAGATATTCACACATTCCTTCCACACTCTCGTCAAGCCCTCGGCACGTCTATTCTTTATCACATTTTGATATATGAACTTGCCATCTTTATTATGCCTCGAGTCTGTTGCCCAGGGAGACCTTTTATCCCGCATAGGGCTCCGCCTGTGGAGAGTCTAAATAAAAAATGCTTCAATTCTATTAAACAGGACACCCTACCGACCGACCGACCGAGCGGAGAGCTCCCCATGGCTCTCCAGAAATTCGCAGCAACGAATGTTGCAAATTTGCGTAAAATTCAAATGAAGGCAGACGTCGGAGGAGCAGAGGCGACGAGGTGATTTAAATGGATGTGGATGCTTAAATCGACGCTGAAAAAATGAAAAAAACAGACCAGGCAAAATATGGAAGCATTCCAGGAAGGTAGAAGGAATTTCATTTTATGTCTGTTTGTCCTCTCAAATCGATACAGGAGCAGCAGGAGCTCCCTCCCGACTGGCTGCTAAGCTCTGGCTTACAAACTTGTTTATGCTTCGCGTTTCGCAAACTGGCAAAAGGAAAACAGAAACAATAATGGCAAGGCTGTGTAGTTGCGATGAGAGAAACTCGGGATACTCTTTAGAAATCTAATAATTAACGCGAACAACTTTTGTAAATAATCTTTTGTGAAGCTCAAACATGTATAATGGATTGCAGATATATCTATGTAGAATTATTATAGAGTTCCCTTGTACATCCTAGCAATATCCCCTCTTGTAGAGCAAATTAAGTACAAGGAAATCGCATTCGAGTTGTATTTGGTCTCTATTTCGATTTCGGTGGCTGTTGCCCACTTACTGCTTGGTCATGATGCTGGAGTAGAGCAGGCAGGGCGCCGACAGCACGCAGCTGAGTGCCCAGATCAGGACCAGGATGAAGCGCACCTTCCGACGCGACGTTCGACGCTTCAGCGGATGCACAATGGCGATGTATCTGTAGGATGGAATCGTGGCAAGCGGAAGTGCCGACGCACGGATTAGATGACGCCAAAGGAAAATTGCGCCGCGCTGCGACTCGACTTACCTATCGAAGCTGATGGCCACGAGGGTGAAGACCGATGTGGAGACCGTGACGTTGGCCACGAAATTATTGATGGTGCAATAAATCGAGCCAAATGGCCAATCGGAATTCAGCATGAATATAAAGTTGAAGACGCAGTTCAACGACGACATCAGCAGGTCGGCAATGCTCAGGTTCAGCAGGAAGTAATTTGTGACCGTTCTCATGCTGCGATGTCCTGTGGAGTTAGTCGAGAAAATCGGAGAATTAAGGGGGAAAATCAAGAAAAAAGAGATAGAGAGCGGGAAGAGCAGAAAAACGTGATGGCCACGGCAAAAAATGCCGGATATTAGAGCGTATCTGGCTGCGGCCCATGCGGCGTATACGTGCTTTAAAGCCGCTTTGCCGAAAGTACCGGGCCATTGGCATCAGGCGCTTACCTGTTACAATCCAGAGAACAATACCATTCCCGGCAATGGCCACAAACATCATCAGGCCGAAAATTATGGCCCAAATGGTTTTCTGCTCCCATGGCAACTCGTACGGTCGTGTCGGCGATGGAAACAGGCACTCGGTGAGAAAGTCTCTGCGGAGGAATGAAAAACAGACAGGAATTTCATTGCAAAATTGTGTAAAAACAATTCCCAGGCAAACCATTTCAGGTACATTTAATCGATCAGCATCTAAAGGCAAAGGCCCTCAAAGAGTACGAAGGTTATACAACTAAGGTGAGAAACTTAAATAATTAAAAGGACATAAACGTCAAAAGTAGCAAGACTTACAGGATTAGCTCCCATAATCGTCATATCAATAAGCCCTAAGCATTTCATAAATATTTAAAATCAATATATGTGCGTGTGAAATCTAAACCCCTCTTATAAATAAACTCAAAGCGAATGGCTTGAAGCATTTCAACTGAGAATATGTTTTCCAAGAACCGGCCTTTAATTCAACTTTATCTTTTTTGCCGGGTACCCTTCTGGGCAAACAATATTCGGCAAATTCAATCACAGACTGCCTCAAACTTTCCGACTTGGCAAGATTTTTCAGATTTTTCTTGTGCGTCTTTGCCGGGGCAATAACAATGGAAAATCAATGAAGCACAAACTGGGCGAAAAATCCTTAAAGGAAACTTGCCATAAGAGAAGGAAACTCATATCAAAAATGAAGCAAAAGTCTCGTTGCACTGTTAAAAAAATAAAATGAAGATTAATGTTTTTTCTAAGGAATTTCTTTAGCTTTTTATATTCTGGAGATGTATTACAGGAATAGTTGAAATAACTATAACTACTTTTCCAAAACTTGAAACTATAGAAATATTTCCGTTAAGTGTAAGTAAAGCTAAGCAGAAGCACTTGTAGAGATTGTGTTGTAATTTCTTTGGACCGACATCCGTTGGCCAGCGGAAATGAGCAGCAATGGCCGTGGGAGGATGACTTCCATCGAAGAAGGTAGTTGTGGGAAAGCGGAAAACTGATTAGCATATTAGAGATTATGCTAATCGGGGCAGCCGTACTGCTGATGTGAAAGAACATGTCGCTAATTAATTTCTGGGGGCTCTCTTTGTCAAGGGGCAGCTCCTCTTTGATTAGCCGGTGGCCACATGAATGGCAAATTCCCATTAATTAGCGGAACCTTGTTCAATGATTACCCCGGATTTAGCCGCTGACTACTCCCACTGCGGCCCGACTGCCTGCCATTGCTGTCTCTTTTGTCTGTTGCGGGCCCCATGACGTATGAGCAATACCAATGAGCCGTGTCTGGCTCTTCTGTTCAAAATGCAGCAGACACAATTCCGGCGAAAATTCAATAAGCGAATCGCTCACATTCATCCAATTCCAATGCCGTTTTCAGCTGTTGTTCAGTTGTCTCTCAGGCATCAAATTTCCCTCCCTTTTTCCCTTTCATGTGCCTAACCATGATTGATGCTCTGATTGATGGGTATTGTGTCGGCCGCAAACAAATGTCGGCTAGTCGGCAGCCCTAATTAATTTAAAATTAATTGAGTTCTGCGGTGCCAATTGTGGAGCATTACCATACCATTGCCTTTGTGCAAACTAAATTGCTAAAAATGTTCACTCGCATATCAGATTTTTATTTTACAAAACTCACTCTGGTTGACTGATGACACAAGTCGCGCTCAATTGGCTGCAAAACGCTATAAGTATTTTGCATATGACCATAGTCTGCACTGATTGCAGATCAATGAACTTGAAATGCCACTCCGGTTAGAAAACAGTGCAATTGGAGAGGACACAATGCCAATCGTTGATGAAATCGTGCATATATGCATGTTATTCGAGTTGCTGAATTGCAAAATAAACATTTTCGAGCACCTGAAAGGGCAGAGCATGATGCCAGGTATTGGTTTCATATTTCATAAGCACGTCTTGCCAGGATTACTTTATAACAATTTTCCGCTTACGTGGCACATTCTCTTTGTCTTGAAATAAATATTTATATTTGTTTTAAGTGTGAACTCTTAGATTATTACTTAAGTGCTTCAAGAGAAATTGCTGCTCAATAAAAATTATTAATTCAAGCAGTATTTTATATAAATATTATAGGAATACCCATAAGCAGAGACATTTTCTGCAACATCTTAATTATTTATTGGAAGCTACACCGCATTATTAGACCAGATATATATATTAAATTATCTGTCTAGCTACGTGTCTATTTTCTTCATTTGTGCTTTTGCTCTCATTTTACTGACGGCTCGTGATATATCGTCTTACACGGCCGTTCGTTATTTGGGCATCGACTATCGATTTCACATTTAATTAGATATTTAGTGCTCAGCAGACGCAAACAAGAACTTAATTAGCAGATAGATTACCGACACCAGGTAACAATAACATATATCAGGCATTAAGTATACGTCGTGTGGCGCGCACTTTCAATATCGGTTTCGAAATGTAAAACTTGAAATGTTTTCCATTAAATATGTGCTAATTACCTGTCAATTGCCATTGCATATTAGAAAATATTTAATATTACGCAATATTGAGGGGGTTTTGGGAGTTTTTAATTAGCATATTTGTTTCATTGAACGGAATTTATATGCGATTTTTAATTGGATGATGCAAATAGCGTCTATATGCATTTGCATATTTGTTTACGGCTGTTTAAAGTTTAAGCGGAAAAACAACTCGCGCACACACGTAAAATATTTGAAATTGAAAACTTTTCGCTGCCTACTTTTTGGGCTTCCCACACACAACGACCAACTTTGGCCGCTTTTCTATTATGATAATTGCTGTTGTCTAAGGAACTTTTCACTCATAACAAACACGGGGAGAAGCTTGGCAGCAGATTTATGGCTGCCCTCGGCTGCAGCCGGCAGGCGTGGAGTGGGTTCCTTCCGGGGCTCAAGTCGAGACCCGCCCGCCTTAGGGTCGTGAGCATTTTCAGCCCAATTTAAGCAAATTTAAGTTGATTAACGTAATTTGTATTTTTCCTTTTAGTCCGCCTTTCGCTTCTTTTTTTTGGGGCAGCCTAATTAAGTTTGATGCCATTATAAATCCGTGCTAAACTTCAGTTTGTTCCTGTAATACTCGACATAATAATAATAATAATAACAAGCATTCACGGACGGAAGTCCGAAGAGAACTAATTACTTCCGCGTGGACCTTGGCCAATTCCCCTCACATTCTTTTTAGTATACGTATAATTTGTGTGGTGTTTGCTGGAATATTCGGACAATTCTCTCAGGCAAATTTGGCAGTAATAACTGACGTTCATACTTCTCTTTTGGCCCGCAATCAACTTGGCTGAGTATGCAAATTTCGCAAATTCCTATAAAATTGTGCAGCAAATTTGGCAGCCAACGGAATTGAATTTTTTTTCGCCAAAAGTCCCAGAAGTGTCAGCTGCTTTGATTCGCTGAAAGTGAAAGAATGTCGTATGGCCTTTCGACGGATGCGCAAATTGAATACTTTTCAGGGCCCACATTTTAGGTTTTTTACTTTGCGATTTCCTTCCGATTGAATCGATTTTGCGGTTGTTTACTATAAGTGCAGGCATTATTATTTGCAGGCACACAAACTTCCGACCGAGCGATTTGCTCTGACACTTAAATGCTGAGTTACAAGAGGGGTCGGAGGGAATAATAAATTCATAAATTGCGGCAATTATCATAAATCAATGAGCAATTATTTTAATTTATGGTACTCACCACACAGCCCCTTAATTAAATACGATTCGCTGAATGCCTAATTTTGGATATATGGGCTTATTTGATTCATCTAACTTAGCCTGATTTGTTTTAAAGCAATTTATCGATTACATTTTAATTAAAGGTTGCTGGGAAATTATGATAAAATCGATTGCAAAGTTCAGTTTTATGGTATTTAATAAATGTGTAATTTTGAGACTAATTATTTGAAAACCAAATTAAATAAACAACGGAATAAGTTTCCCCGCCTAGAGTCCTTACCTTACGTTGAAGTACTTTCTTAGATTGATAAATTTTTTAATACATTTAAACTTTTATAGACTTCACTTTTAATAGAAACATGCGATTTTTACCTTTTCTTTATTGTTTTAAGGGAATTTAAATCACTATTAAGTGATATAAATATACCTTCCTGAAAAAATCCCAATCTTCCCTTTAAGTCGGTTTTTTTTTTTAGAAAAAATTTTATATAACTTCCCTTGAAGGAAGACATCAAAATGTTTTACCATCGACTCAATTCAAATCGAATAAATTATGAACCAAGTTCGGCCAGGCAATTAGGAACATTAAGGAAATTATCATCAATTATAGTTCCACCTTCGGTAATTTCCCGAACTGACGGGGGTTCCAAGAAATTGCCAGTCATTAACTGGCAGTCAGTCGAGTTTATCGTCGCACTCAAACGGTAACTCACTCACATTAACCTGGCTAATAGTTGGCGGCGGCCCTCATGTGGCCCCACAGGAGGCACTTAGCCCACGTCGCCCATGCTTAACCCCCAGCGCTGCGTACTGGCAAATTGTGGACAACCTTCCTGCAGCTCGGAGCACTGCAGTTCACAGCCAGAGTCCCATTCGCCTTCGCATCTCGCTTAATATTTCTCACTGAATACTGAATATTTTATGCATGACAAGGCAGCGATGCAAACCGAATTGGCGGTCTTGCGGCTACTTTATTTCCCTCGGCTTGGCTTCTCCGGTTCCCTGCTCTCTGGTTTTTGGCTCCCGTTTCCAGCCAGTGCACAAAGCATGAGGTCGAAGCCAGGGTAGAACAGAGTCTCCATCCTGCGGAAAGGACCGCATTGAGCATGCGGCACGCAGGCTGAAAGTTGCGCTCGGGCAGCCGTGTTTATAGTTCAGGCGGCAGCTTCGGCTGCCACCGGCAGTTGGCAAAGTTTAAGGACAACATACAGCTCTGCCAGTGTCACGTAACTTAAAGGTACTCAGAGTCGCTGAAATACTAGTTTACCGGCGCGTCGAAGTAGCAGCTCTGAATGAAATTTAATGGACTCGGTAATTGCTTTTTGTTTTAAGTATTTCTACATAATCCGATAGCCATTTATAATAAGAATATATACCATAAATGTCACATATACCCATTCACTTTAACCCCTCAGCGACCCAATAAATTCAGTAAAGCTATTAATGAAAATAATGATAAGTATCAGGCATCACTGCCATTACTTCATTCTGTACAGATATAGGCTTCAAAAACGTACATTTAGCATTTAGTCTAGCTTTAGTATTGCAGGAAGATGAACATCAAAAGGATAATACCTCTGCCTCACCTGAAATTGTTGGCAATCCTTTTGGGTAGAGCTCGAGTCAAGGTAAGTCTATAATCGTTAATGCAATAAGTTAAGTGTCATTCTGACAAAGGTTGAATGCAGGAACTATGTACAAGAGAAAATGAAACACCTAAGCTGCTGAGTAAATCAAACATCCCAGAGCACAGGAACAGGAGATTACCATCACCGCGCCTACACAATATCAAAATCATAGCGAAAAGAAAGTTCTTCAGGTAATTGTCCATGACAGCCTCGTTTTTAGTAATGGAATAAAAACTGCGTGTGTAATGAGATCCTCAGCGCAGCTATTGAAAAGGGTATTCATGTGGGATGTGGTTGAAATTAAGTCTACTATGTATAAACAAATCACAGATCACAAATATACATGTAATTAAAAAAAAATCAATTTGGTCGTTCCAATCAGCGGAGCTTTTAAAAGAGGTACTATTATTATAGGTCAGGCATTGAAAAAACCATTAGTTTTTCTATTTAGTCTAGACTTGGTTAAACGCCTGCAATGTACATTAAACTTCTTTCAACTTTGCCCCAACTGATTTGCTTGGCCATCATTTTAAGAAGTGCTCAGGCAAAGGTGAGGAATACTTGGAAAGCCTATAAATGCCTAACTAAACTATATGTTTACATTAATTTTTAACGCAACTAGATGGTAGTCTCAATAAGCAAAATTGAATGCTCGATTTATATCCCCGAAATTGTAAGCAATTTTTCTTGCTATGTAAATCAAACATCCCAAGACACCGGGACCTTCTCTGTAGAAGTTTACCTAGCCGAAGACTTACATGAACTTAAGGGCCACTACACGCTATCCATAAAGCGAGGCTCTTCAATAACAGAAATTATGTCTACAAAAATGGATTATTGCAGGATATTGGCAAGCGCTCAATCAGATTATTTACTCAGGATATTCACCGCTGAAGTGCGGCGAGTATCAAACATTCCACTAGAATGTCCTCTTATAAAGGTATGTGGACTTATCACAAAAAATACATAAGAATTGATAATAGTTTATTTTTTATTTAAGAACAAGCGGTATTATATTAAGGAATTCACCTTGAACACAAAGATGATACCAAGCTATATGCCGAAATTGGACTTCATATCGGACACTTTAGTAAATTATAAGAATAATAAAGGTTTTCGAGCAATAATTTACGGCAGTCTGGTTCGCAAATAATAATAATAATAAATGAGAAAAAAAGCATATTTTAAAGTATTTAAATCAAAATCTATTCTATATATTTCTCACATTAATTGGGGTGCCCTCCTTTCTCGAAATATTTATTTCTCTTTTTAGCAAATGCCAATATTTTTAGGTTAGTTAGACGTTGTAAGTATTATTTAAATTCCTATTATTATAACATTTATGCAGTATTTTTATACCCGGTACCCATAGGGTACAAGGGTGTTATAAGTTAGTGCCAACCGAGAATGTATGTAACAGGCAGAAGGAGAAGTCTCCGACCCTATAAAGTATATATATTCTTGATCAGCGTCACTAGCCGAGTCGATCTAGCCATGTCCGTCTGTCCGTGTGAAACAACAGATCTCAGAGACTATAAGAGCTAAAGTTACCAAATTTGGTGGCAACATTGGAATCTGTTGCACGCAGATCAAGTTTGTTTTAAAATTTGGCCACGCCCACTTCCGCCCCCGAAAAAACACAAAAAACGGTATAGAACCATTTTCTTGATTTTCGGCGTAAAGTAAATAGATAGGCGTTATAAGTAGGCAATCGTGGATGTGTTCTGAAAATTTGAGTAAAATCGGATGATAAACATAGAAGTTATTAAACAATAAAGTTTCTGAGAGAAAGAGAGAGAGAGAGAGAGCGCACTGCTTAGGAATAATTTCGCGTGTCTGAGCACTTAGCTTTTGGGTGGCAGTAGCGAGCGCAGTATTAATTCGTAATGCAGCTGCGTACAGCTGCAGAATTAGTCTTTTTTGAACGTTGCTCAACATGTTTTTAGTAACATTTGACTATATTTGTCAACTTTTTGTTTTTTTCCATGTCCGTGTGCTATTTAATTTCATGGGCAATACTTTGGGTACCGGGTATCTCACAGTCGGTCACTCGACTGTAGCTTTCTCACTTGTTTTATTCAATCGGGTGACTATTAAACCTAAAATCACCTATAATTAAAATCAGTCGATCGATCCATTGCAGCTATTAATGGAAGCACTGATGGATAGCAACTTATTATAAATATCCACGTCAGTCATCGATAAAATCTCCCAATCTGGCGCAAGTTTGAAAAACTGAGGTTTCGTATTCAGTCTACACTTAGTCTTTCGCAAAAATGTACCTCGATCGATTCTCCACCTTGTATTACCTAGTTTGCTTGGCCTTCATTTCGGGCTGCGCTCGGGCAAAGGTAAGTGACACTCTAGAAATGCTTAGTAAGCCGAATTAATTTTCATATTCAATGTGACAAGATGGACATCAATATGACAAAGTTGGAATGCCTGAATTATGCGCCGGCACTATTGAAAAACGTAAGCTGCCATCTAAATAAAACGTCCCGGGGCACAGGCTCATTATCCATAGAGTTCTTCCTAACCGAGGACTTGGATGACATCAAGGGCCACTACCTATTGTCCGTAAAGCGCGGATCATCCATTATGGACTATTTCTCTTTGGATATGGATTACTGTCAGTTATTAGAAAGCCAGCATTCAAATTATTTAATTAGGGCATTCACTAATGAAGTCCGGCGACATTCTAACTTTCCCTGTCAATGTCCGTATAAAATGGTAAGTAAACTCGGTTAGAATTCATTATTACTGTCACTTTATGGTTAAGGCACATGTTAAATTTATTTCATTTCCTTTAAGAACAAGACCTATTATGTTTACGAAGCCAGCCCCGACACAAGGATTCTGCCTAGCTATCTACCAGAAGTTAGCTTTATATCGGACATGAAAATAAATTACAAAAATAAAAAGGCTCTTCAGGTTATAGTCCACGGTAACCTTGTTCGCAGTTAAAACATTGATTATGTAGTACTTCATGATATAAAACTAAAGCAAAAGTATAAATATTATAGTAAATACCATATATACTGGTTTATTTCAAAATATATTCACATTTCTGATTGCATTAAATTTGTAGATCTCGTCAAGGATTTATCTCTAAAATGTTGTGGAAATGAAAACCAAAAATTTCAAAAAACTATTTTGAAGTCGGATTAACTCGAGAATCTTCTCACATATTTGAGACAGCCTATTTTTCCTTAGTGTAAACCCAACTCAACTGAGTGGTGTCGCGGCCAGTAGATAAGTTGTGTCTAATGTTCATCGATGCTTGACAAATGGCCGCTGTCACGAGCACCAATTCCACCTAGTATCTTGCCAAGAAGTCACCCAGCCACCCAGAATCATTGCCTTCATCCGTGACAGGGGCAAAAATACAATGGGGACAGGCCACTCGCCATTTTCGACACGCTCCGCAAATGAGGGCATTTTCAATTTCAGAATTTATGGATCGGAGATGGTAAGGGCCCAGCGCTGGTCCTCGTTCCGATGGCTCATTCAATTTCCCCCTTCCAGTCCCCGCAGTGGAATCTCTCGTCCCGCATCTATCACACATGCACTTGGCAGAGCAATCGAGGGTGTTGATGACGATGACGGTGGCGGCTGGACAATGCGTAAATGAAACTTTCCATGTTGTTTGCCATTGGAGTGGCCATTAAATTTTCATGCCTCTGTCTGAATATCTGTTTCGGCTGCATCCTTGCTGCCCATAGCAAGGACATTCCATATCCCCCCTCGCCCTGCCCCGACTCGCCCCGCACTGGGGACTTGCTTTATGTTTGGCGGCAAAAAGTTAATTGAAAAATTTGTCATATGCAAATTACTCAACACAGTTTGTGGAGAGTGCGAGTCTCTTAAAAATGGCCAGCATTATTTTCAGAAAATCCATGCTAGGCTCCAACAGCAATTTCCACTGAGCTGGGGCTCAGCCATCGATGAACGGACATAAACAAGCTGCTCCTGTCTGCGGCACAAAGGAGTCGCCTTCTGTCCGAACCTAATCCAAACAATTTCTTTCGATTTTCATCCGGAATGTTACAGTCGAAGGCTTCTCAGAAGGGTTTCTTAGCTTTTACAGCAACTGTGGGAAAACTTCAGGATGACATGGGAGTCCTTTGATTTTAGCTAGATAAATTGGCCTTTTTTTGAAAGCCAAGATGGGGTTGAAATCCCCCATGAATATGACGAAAATCTGTGAGTAAAAGAATACCAACAATTTTTTTTTATTGAGGAGATTGGGTTTCTGATCCTTAAAAAAATAATGGTAATCGTTTTTAAACTTTAGCTTTTTATATAATTATTTAAAATTAAAAAAAGAACATTGTTCACAAAATAAAATAAAAATTTGACTTTAAACATTTTAAGCATTAGCAGTAAAATGTATTTAAAGGAACTAACGAATGGAAAATTATTATTTGTTATTAAATAATATAAAACGTATCTTTCATATCTTTCTTTTTCTTCGAATTATGATTTTATATTTATTTTTCTCTCGGCAAGAGCATTTTCAATTCGAAACTATTCTGTAAGGCCGAGACGCTTCTTGTTTTTATGTGGGCCATCCATTCTGATTGGATTTGAGTCTTGCCATAAAAATGCCAAAGCCCGATGGACACCAACCGAGGATACAACAACAAAAGCAACGATAACAATTTCTGCAGGATGCGCAGGATGAAGACTAATGTCGTGCGTCCTTTGTTGTGCTGTTGCGCTCTTATCATTGGCCAAGCATCAAAATCAATAAGCGTATGAAATGCCATAAACATCAAATTCGAAAGGATGCTCTCTTTAAATCGACTGAAGCCAAAGTCCAAGCCCATACACATACCCCACCCCTCACCGATAACCGGCTCCATCACTTTGTAATAAACTCTGACATTGCGCATACGCCGCGTGGGCCGCACTCAAACATTTCGCCCCCTCACTGAAGTGTGTGCAAAGCCCAGACGCGTGGCCGAGGTGAAGCCGTCAAGTTCTTGCCATCAATAATCCATGGGAAATGTCCGAGACATTTGCCCCGATTGAAGGTAAGTCAGAAGCAAACATAATGAGCTTAACTCGAGACAAGCGGCAGGCAATTCACCATCTCAACTGTCCTGTGGATATGGGAATGTCGCTACAGAGAAAACAATTTTCCTATACCTATTTTTATGATTTTATGATTAGAAGAAATTAAGTATCAAGAGCCTATGCATCTCTTACATTCTAAAACTAACTAATATCTTGTGAATATTTATTTGAAAATGAAAAACTAATGGCATAAACTTATAGAAACAGATACAAAATTTGTTGATTTTATTATAAATTAATATCAATAAAAAGCAATGGGAAATTCTTCAACAAATGAAAACCCATTTGTAATCTGTAAAGCTTTTAAATGAAACAAAATCCTTAAGACTTGACATCTTATTTCTATGATATCTATAGTAGTTTTATGATTATTTTTCTCAGTACACTTTCCCTTTCAAGCACTTTCCCTTTTTTTTTTTTGCACTCACAAAGAGCATTAAGCCTCGGGGCTTAGGGCCCAAATATAGAACATTGAACAACAATGTGCAGCGCCGTTTTGTTTCTGACAAAGTTGTTCAAGGATTTTGTTTCGTGTTGGACAACTGAGTGCTGAGAGCTTTTCATTTGCCGGAATTTAATTATTTGTGGCGCTCTTTTCCCTTTTTTCCGCAGCACTCATCACCTACGCACAAAATAGCGAGACTTTGTGTGGAGCTTGTGATAAAACAATTAGTGAATTGTGTGTGAGTTTGCCGAAAGCCCTGTGGGCTTATTGTGGCATTTGTCTATTCTTGATTGAAAGGGAATAGTTACATAGGGTCAGCTAAACTGCGCTGAGGACGTATTGAATTTCCCTGCAAAACTATTTTTAGTCATCTCGTCTGAAGTTGAAAAAAATGTTCACTGGAAATACTTGTTGATAATAACTAAGGTTAACTTTATGCCACTTTAATTCCTGCAGGATTAGAGACAGATTTAGCGTTGCGTGAAATAAAGTTCCAGGTAAAGGCATTTGCTTATTGCACTTTGAAATTATTTAAACAAGCAACTGCATTCGTTTGGAGTAAATAAGTTTATTTATATCTACTTGTTTTCGCATCATTTCCTCGAAGTTTCTAGTACCAAAAACCCTTTTAAATTTTTTCCTCTAATTTCAAATTATTCTCGCAAATGAAGTGGCTGCCTCGGAGTAAACAAACGCGATTTCTCCCTTTGTAATTCCATTGAAAAAAATTGATTATTCGATTGGCAGTAACCCCAAGGACATTACCGCTTCGTTGAGCGACAAAAACAGAAGCCGGTTGAGTGCGATTGAAAAACAAATTAAGAGTTTAATTAACCGGGCAGAAACGGAGACCAAAATAGATCCATCATTGATCAAATTAAAGGGATGACAAGTGAAGATTTATCCGGCCTTCCGTTTTCATTTTATCTGTTTCTGTTTTTGTTTATGTTGCAAACTTTTGAGTTATTATGCAATAGTCGTACTTGCGGCCAGCTCATTAATTTCACTTTGCGGTTGCGAAAAAGCGAGCATTTATAGCCCAGGCGGCTTAACTTCTTGGTCAGCTGAAAATAATTACTGTGATTAAAACATATTAAAGCATATTTAACCGGGCTCTATCGACTCTTATTCGGCGCGCCCCAGAGGACCCATTCATCTTCTTAATTATCCGTGGTCTCTTTTCACAGCCGATAAAGGGGCGGTCGCAATCGAAGACCCAAATTATTGGTTAAATATTTACATTGCTGTGGTTTCGGCATAATTAAGATCGCCCAACAAAACGATACCCAAGCGATTGCTAAAGATATTAATGCCTTTAAATGTAAGTATAATGTAATATTTAATTGATTCAGTGTGGTTGCGCCTTCTCTCAAGTATTGATTCTGTAAAGCACTCTCATTAAGCCAAACTGACCGATTTGGGCAGGTAAACTTTTAACTGCGCAGCATAGCCCCACGATAATGCTGCAGAATATTTAAAACTTCGCTAATTTCATATATATTTTTCCCTGTTTAAGTTAATACCTTAATGCTCGTCCTTGTCAACGCAATTATTAGGAAAATGTCATTTAAATAGTAAATTAAATCCCTCCATATGGGTTCATAATTATTAACGAAATGAAACTAGTACCTTAAATTATATATACGCCATAGTTCACTGCAAGGGCACAGTAAATAGATAAAAACAAAGAACACTGAACAAAAGGTGAAAGTACCTTTAACTTATTTAAATTTTAAGCACTTATGAAGTCTTTGTGATTATTTAGGAAAAATCAGATAAGGCCTAAACAAATTTATTAATTTACTTCCCCAAAGTCTGATAAGAACCAGCAAACCCTTTTTATGCTGAATACACTTTAAAATATTATCCAGAAATTAAGAAAATCGCTTAAGCCTTTTAGCCTCAAAGACTTAAAAGTGTATTTATGTGCATGGCGATTACCCAAATCTTACATATATTTTTCGCTCCCTTTTTTTAAAGGATTCTTAGAATTTAATGCACATTTTTCTTACACAATGACTAATTTTTTCTAAGTGCCTTGACCTAATGAAACCCGACCTCGCCTTAACGAATGGCAAACACGTTTATCAGCTGTCAGGCTGGCAAACTTTATTCAATTTAAGCACTCGCCACGAATAATCAGTTGGCCCTCATCAGCGGCAACGGGGCAAGTGCCACGAATCGGTCCTAGCTCCGCTGTTTAATTTGCATAACTTTCAGGAAGGTTTATTAAGGATTTCCCAGAAGAAGGAAACACACCGCTACTAGGAAGTAAAGTCGAATAGCCAGAAATGGCTAAAATGCAGTTAAGGGCTAAGAATAATTAACGTCCTTATAATGACGGTAATGTATGTACATTTTTCGCTAATAATACAAAATTCAAAATGGTAATTAATATTTCATTGAGACCTTAAGTAAGTAAGTATTTCTTAAAGATTCCTATTTCTATATTTTAATTATTTATATTTAATTATTATTTATTTTACTCATCCTTGGATGTTAAAGATTTTGTATTTCATTTTAAAGACAGAAACTCACTTGGCCTCGTTGATGTTGCCGAGATTATCGCGGTTCTCGATGATGCTGGAAAGGAGACTGACCACCTCCGTTCTGTTGAGGCTGTTCAGCAACGTCGTGTTCACGATGCTGTTCAGCTCGAACCGCCGGACGGCGAGTATTGTGCAGTTGACCAGCAGCTCAGTGTCCACGATTTCCGACATATTCGGAGAATTTCTGGAATGGAGGCTGCGCCTGGTTGTGTTGCGTAATGATCCCGCTGCACTTGTGGCACATTTAATGCTGCGGCGCCATAGAAACCTTAATGGTCGACGGATGTCCCTGGAGGCGATGCACACACGCCTTAATTACTCCGTAGAATTCGACCTTTCACTTGCTCGGCATCCGCTTCCCCTTTGGGCGCCTGATCCGTTCCTTTGTGCAAGTCCTTCAATGGCTCTTTTTCGCCTTAACCACTCTTAATTTGGGGGCGTGATCCGAAGAGAAGTTGCATTACCCGCTGCATGTGGCAAGCTGGCGCCATTTAGTCGGGGAAATTGCCAACGCTTCGCTCTCCCCCTTTGATAATCTCTAGCAAAATAACGTATACGCAGTGTTGGGTGTTAATTAACTTTTTACTACTTAATTTTTTGCACTCTGAAATCCATAATATGAACTGTTGGGTTTTTTTAAATAATAAATGAATATAGGGCTTACGATATGTTTTATTTAATTATATTTGGATGTTTAATTATGTGGGAAGAATTTTTAAATTGGTTTTGATATTTTGTTTAAATATATTTCTGTATAATCAATTTATTGTAAATAAAACTTAACTTTTTTCTTTTATTTAAGCTCTTAGTTTTGAATGCTTTATTTTTTAAATAATATTGTATGTTTTGTTAAATTATTAATTTAATGCTTATTAATTTAATATCGGTATACACTTAGTTTGATTGTATTTCTTGTTATTATGAGATTTTAACTTTTCCCACTATTAAAACAACATTAACAGAGTTTCACTTCACCAGATAATTAAGTAACAATAATTGTAGTCAATCACAACGCATAATTTACCATTACTCTGCCGCACAATTACGTTTTGTTTGAACTGTCACACTTTTAATTGAACCTGTTTGTTGAACTATTTTTTTATGAATGTATTTTTTTGCCAGAAACCATTTGAAATTAAATTATAACAGCATAACCCAGCTTAATAAATTGGTATTTAAAATGCCGTACTGATTAATCACTTAACGAGCGTTTAAATTCGTTATTTTAATCACATTTGCACTCATTTCTTTTATTTGGCATTTGTTTATTCTACTGATTTTTGCCGCGAGCAAACTGTGGTTATTTTTTTAGCCCGACCCACACACTCCCACGCCGGAGACCGAAGACACCGTTAGACGGTTTAAAATGGCGCCCGAATTAAACCGTTAGCTACTCGTTTTCTGCGCGCGTTCTTTAGCGCTGCAAGTGCCGCCGCCGACTGAGCGCGCCTTACATGAAAGGACCTACAAAGTCTGCAGCTGCCTCAGTCGCTGCCGCTGCCGACGCTAACGGGATGGCATCGCCATGAGCTAGTCAACACTCACACACAAACAGGAGCCTCCCTCGCACACACTCGCTTACAAGCACCGCACAACCTGTTGAGATTGAGAGAGTCCTGCCAACATTATCCTGCTGCCGGCAACATGTTGCTGGAACCTGCGTTTATAGCAACACTTTTCCAAAAAACTGACTTAAAGTTTTCTTTTTGCAGTTTTTTTAGAAGGATTATTAACAAAATAGCAATCTTATTACATGATTTCGTAATTTTAATTAGTTTCAAACTTTTTTATTATTTTTATTTCATTCATTGAGTAAGTTCAACTTGGGTATATATTTAAATATGTTTATGTTTTGATTGTAATATTTGAGTGTAATCTAGCTGGCAGCCGTTACAGACATTTTTGCATATTCATATGAGGCTACGTATATTGAATATTTTGGTGAGAACAACAACATTTATATCGATAGTCAAACTTCTTAAAGTTTAATTTTTGGTGTCTAAAAAAAATTGTTACGTATATTGAATATTTTGGTGAGAACAACAACATTTATATCGATAGTCAAACTTCTTAAAGTTTAATTTTTGGTGTCTAAAAAAAATTGTAATTCTATTAAAACTTTGAATGATTGTCTTCAAATTATCTTAGTAAATATCACAAACACTAAATTTTTTAAATTCTAAAAACAACAAGAAACAAAATGTAAAAATAGTTAATATGAAAAAAAAAAGTTATTTTCCATATTGACCCCGACGTGATTTGAACACGCAACCTTCTGATCTGGAGTCAGACGCGCTACCGTTGCGCCACGGAGTCGAGTTGAAAGTCCGAAGCTAACTTAACTTAATCAACTACATATATGAATAAATAATATGTCAACTAATCAAGCACAAAGCTATCAATGTATATAAATTAAATGATACCATTTCAACTAATCAACAGTATTGGTCTCTATATAAATCAAATAAAAATATATTTACAAATATGATAAGATAAGTGCCTGCAGCTTAGTTATTCTTTTCTTCTCTATGACTTTAATCTTTCAAAAGCTGAATATTATTCTTTTCATCTCTATGACTTTAATCTTTTAATAGCTGAATGCTGTGAGGGAAAGTATATCAAAATAATATTTAACAAAAAATTATATTAAGAAACATTTTATTATTTTAGGTATTCTAAATATTTTATATTCATTCCCATAGCTATTATTGGCTTTAAGCCAAGTTGAGCTATTAATAAATCACTCAACGCTTTTCCCATAGTACTTTTAAGTATGTACATTGTTAGCTTTAGTCCATTGTGCTGCCTCTTGGGATTTTGCAATGCTTTTTTTTTCGGCTCACCTGTGTTATGTCTTCGGTATTTTTGGTTTACGTTTCATATTCACTTTCGGATTCGGTTTTTGCTTTCCCTGTGGCTGCTTCAGATAGACCTCGAGCGCGTAATATGATGAATGACCTGTAAATGATGGCAGAGGACACGGTTCAGCCCACACACACACACTCATACACGCTTTTCCCCCGAACAATGGCCACTTCAAGGACCAAGGACTGTTCAAATGAACGCTTGTGATTGTGTGTGCTGTGCGGTGCGTTGGTTTGTTTGTTGTATTTTGTGTTTGCTAATGTCTGCAAATGTTTATGTCTGCCTCTCTATCTAAAGTCGGCCCTCTCTTTTGCTCTTACTCTCTCTCTCTCTATCCCTTGCCCTCATGTGATTATGACTGTCCATTCAGCCAGGTCCTGACACCCTCAAACTTCTGGTTTGCTCCTCCTAAATGGAGCCTCGCACTTGCACACTCAGAAGAATTTTTGAACGAAATGTTATAATATTTATTTAGATTTTATTGTACTACTAAAAACTCAGATTTTGTATTTAGTTTTTAGAGACAGTTTATCGAAGGAAATCGCTTGGGTTTTTAAATCACTTTAAAAGTGTGCCTAAAAGTATGCAATACAATTTTTGAGGCCCCAAATTCAGTGTAAATTTGACACATTTTGTAGCATCCTCTTAGACTCTTATTTATGAGACTTTTCTGTAGCACCCTCGTATATTTTCTGCACAGGTTTCACTCCAGTTTTCCTTAAGAATTTTTTTCCAGTGCTCCAAGTAACTATGGACCTCATTTTGGTCCAGGGCACGCACACTCTAACACGCATATGCATTGCCATGTTTAGCTTTTTTTACGATCTTGTTTCGTTTAGTTTATAGCCCACATTTGGCCCCGCCCGCCCAACGCCTCTTACATCCCACCCATTACGCCCCAAGCATATTTCTGCACATTTTTCGGGGGGTTTCCCTGCTTATATTCACGGCGATTTATGCATGTTTATTATGATAAATTTATGCGCATTTGTTGTTCGTGCGTTTTTATAGAGAGTGTTCAAAGGGCAGGGGAGCGACTGCCCCGAGGATTCCCCTAAATAGAAAGCTCTAAAAACACAGAACAATCTGCCGGATTTTAAGCATGCATTAAACAGGCTTTTAGTCAAATTTTGGTTTATACAACAAGGCTAAAGGAAATAAGTAGTGATTTTAAAGAGTTCATTCGGTATATTCGGTATATATAAAATACCCGGTACTTAAATTGTAAATGAATGAAAAGGAAAGCTTAAACTGTGTGCACTCAGTTGGGAAAAGCACTGATTATGTGCATATTTTTGTGGCTTATGTTCCTCGCTAGGTTATTGAGGGAGTTCCATTTTAAAATAAATAATTGAAATATGTTTTGGTATTTGAAGAATCTATTAGATGCTAGTATATATCCGTAAAGAACCCTCAAGTGCTCTGGTATCTGGAAAATAAGCACTTTCATCATCCTTCTTGCAAACATTTGCCTAAGCCCTACTATACCCTTCTTACGCCAAGTCCAGGGTGCTAAGAAAAACACACCAAGATGAGTCACCGAACCAAAGTTCTCCAATAAAGTTCAGTGTCTGGCTGCGAGTGCTTCGCCAATAAATTGAACCGGAATAAGTGCAGCCCAAACTACGGACACATGACTCAATATGCTCACACAACGATATGTACTACATATATTTCTACTCTCACGTACGGAAACCTGGAGGAAAGCCACTAACAAACCGACGAGGGAGTCGCCCCAAGTCAACATGTGTCAATTACCGCTTGACTTTGTTTTGACAGCCTGAGAAATAGGTTGGTTTAGCCGGGGGTCAGGGGCGAGAGTGCCCCAGAAATAGGATACTCTAGTGCGGCATCAAGCATACGCCATGTGTGCATCACGAGAGGTCGCCCATTGAATCCGTTGCCAAAGCAGGGGAGAGAGCAACAAGCTCTAGTGCTGATTTATGGATGCGGTGGGGCATCCCCACGGGGAAAAGCGAATGGAAAAAAACAGACAGCTTCTTTTGTGAAAAATTACTTTGGCAGCCAGCGAAGCGCGAGCTGCGATTCATTTTTGCATGTGCAAATTAATTGGCGACCGCAAAGCATAATTACTTGCATAAACTGAACATACACATATGCCTCCCCCGCGTATAGAAATTAATCAAAATCGAGTGACAGCGTGGGCTTGTGATTAAAATGTAATTAAGTTGAATTAACCGCATGGCACACAGTTGATTGCCTTGATTAATATATCATTTATTTGCGGCCAGCTAGACTTCCGTGGAACTGCTCTAGCTCTAGCTCAGCGCCTGCTGGTCGTCAAACTTCAGGAATAGCGAGACCAAAAAGGCAACTATATATAGGGGGGGTTTATGAGATTGATATTAATTTTAGAGCAAGCATCCCACTCACTGGTCATCAAGGAAATCAACCAGAGAAACGGAGCCAGGCAGCTGAGTTGCATGAATATAGGCAGCACAAGGTTGCCACTCACAGAGCCAAGCCTGCCGAAGGTCATGATCAGCAGCAGGACCATAGTTCTAAAGGAATAAATTCAAAACTATTAGGAATTCCAGATAAGCAATCACTTACCTCATCAGCGTGGGAAATATCACCACAGACATTCCTATAATGGTCGTGGCACAGATGCCCATCATCGTCAGGTAAGTGGCGGCCACCAGCATCGTCATTAGAGAAGTCTGCACAAAGTACAGGCTGCCCACCAGGAAGATGCAGATGAACAGGAACACCTCTGCAATAAATAGAGTGATTCCAAAGTATTCTCTAATCTAAGCCCGATCGAACTCACTCAGTATGTGATTCGCTACCAGGCTGATCCGCAGCAGCGGAAAGATGAGCAGGTAGCCGACCAGACCAATACCGGAAACAATGATGTTACCCAGATAGCTGTCCGGATTGTGGTGCTGTTTGGTCGATTCATTACTTTAGCGCCAGTGAAGCCAGTGGCAAGCGATATCCTACCTACTAGATTGCACTCCTCCTGCTTCTCGTCCGTGTTCAAGGACTTGTCGTCGGCATTGTGATCCAGCACGGCGCACATGCTTGTGTCGTTGGCCCCCTGCATCTCCATGGCGTGCATCGTGGCGAAGATCTGCGGCATCCACAGGCGCACCGAGTTCACGCTGATCCCTAAATCATTAACTAAAGTCATTGATTATATTTAAATTATTTACCACATGATCTGGCAGAAGTGCAGGCAGTAGACCTTCAGGGAGATGGCCAAGTAGGGCTGCCGGCACATGGGCTTCAGCTGCCTGATACCTTCGACAAACTTCTTCAAGGCCCGATCGAATCGCTCCTTGCGCGTGAATCGCCTGTCAGTTCCATCAAGATCAGCAGACCGATCGGGCATGGGATCGGTAAGGCGCTTCACCTGGAAAAATAATTATTTAAATAAAAGATTAAATATATGTATATAAAATTAAAAATAAGTACCCACCGGATAGCTCTCCTTGCTCTTGCGCTTGTTCAGCTGATAGATCCGCTGCAGGGACTGCATGGCCTTGTTGTAGTTGCCCTGGGACATGAGGAACTTGGGGCTCTCGGGCAGGAAGATGTGCATGAAGCCGCTCAGCAGGCTGGGAATCGCGCTAACCGCCAGGAAGACCTGCCACGTTCGAACTGCGGACGATAAACCGTGTTCAGATTTGAGGTCACATCGACCAGGACTCACCTACAATCCAGAGTGCCCACCTTAAAGAAGATGTTCACCGGCAGCAATACGTACGCCAGCAGTGGCATAATCATGGATCCGGCGGAAACGCACAGGCCCACGAACAGCATGATGTACGGTCGGTGCTTCTTGCCATGGAACTCGGCCAGGTAGCTAACCACCACCGCAAAGGGGCCGCAGATGCTGAGGGAGAAGCTCATTAGTCTAAATATCGATTGGGCACACAAAGAAAAATAACTAGGAATATTTATAATTAAATATATTCCTAAGAAATATTTCTAAAGTCTTAAAAGTACGTCTCAAGTCTACGCACACAAAGCCATCGAAGAACTTAAAGACCATCAGCTGGACAGTGTCCTGGCTGAAGGAGGAGCACAGCACAAAGAAGCCGTCTAGCCAGCCGCCAGAAATGAGCACCGGACGGCGTCCAAAAGTGTCGGCGATGAAACCCCAGGGCACAGCCGAGATGATCATGCCGGCATAGGTGGCGGCATTGAGCATTCCCTTGTCCACGAGGCTCAGTTCCAGATCGCACTCCGCCGAGGGCATTATATAGGACAGAGCCGAGGCGGAGAAGACCATGGCCGTGAGGCAGGGCAAGGCGCTGCACATAATGAACACGTTAAACAGCCCGAAGCCGCACTCTGCAATCGCCGTCTCAAAGTCGGCCGCCTCCTCCTCATTAGCAGCCATCCGAAGGAAAAGATTTTATTTAAATGTTCAAGAGACTATGGAAATTTTGAAAAATACTTAAAAGACTCCTGGATGTGTCACTGAGATCTGAGAGTTTTTTGACAGCTGCTTAGTGGGCGGAAAATCTTTTGAAAAACAATTTTGGAAAATATAAATAAATGTAAAGCATTATTTTATAGATATGCTGAGATTTTGCCGGTTTTTTCAGTTATTTTAATTATTAATTGATTAGTTATCTGCTATTAAATAGTTTTGTGAGAGGTTTATAGGTCTTTACTAGCTTTACTTTTCTTTAAGGGAAATTAAAAAATTCTAGAGAATTCTGTTGGAGAATTACCAAAAACGTCAGAAGATTTGTAAGTAAAATACTAAATTTTTATAATAAAATGTAAACTATACTTTTAAGATATGCATTTACCATTTACCATTTTAAGATAAGCAATTCTGATTCTTGATATTCCAGTTAGTTCATCTCCTTCATGGAACCGGACTCAAGTGCAGCCACTTCCCAGATATTTTCTATATAGAAAACGACCTCAATTGCCTTACTATCGAAGAGTGCTTGCTCCTTGCCGAGTTCGAAATTCATAGAATTCCCTTATTGGTCTCGGGAATTTCGTGCTGCTGTCAAGTGATTCAAATTAATTGCAACTTCTGGTGAGCGTTTTCGAGTCAGTGATGCGCTCAATCTAATAAATCGCTGCCGCTTAAAGTCAATTGAGGCAGCACTAATTTCCACTTCCACTTCACCCCGTCCGCCTGCCTTCGATGGTAATCTGCTTGATGTTGTTATCTGTATCCGATCACTCACTCCCCTGCCAGCTCAACCGCCACCCACACTCTCACCTGGCTTACAGGCTACCGGCTAATTGGTGCTAATGAGATTTGCATGTCGCATGCCTTCCGACGACTTTTGTCCTTGCTCATCAGGGCGAATCCTTTGCGGGCAAGAGGAGATAAACGAGTGCAGTTTGTACAACAATAAAGATATATTTGGTTTGATTACTTAAAGTAAGTATAAATAGTTGTTGTGAGTCCATCTCCTCAAATCCGGTTAATCTTTTATCTCTAATTTGTACAACTAAACAAAAGCTAGGCTAGTGTCGCAAATATCTGGTTTCAATTAGAAGGGCATCTGAAATTTACTTATAAATTTATGAGGGAAGTTCCATCTCCTTAAGAAAAGGTGGCCTTGGCTGGATTGGGCACAAATATGGAAAGGGTGCCGGATACTAAAAGTAAACAAAAATAATTCGAATAATTAGGATACAAATATATAAATATAGTCGAATATAAACTTACATAAGAGCACCGATGAGACCATTATAAACGGCGGCAAGCAGCCAATCTGAACGAAGACGGGGAAGAGTAAGTTACCGGACAGGGCGCCAAAGCGTCCGCACATCATGGCAATGGCCACCACAACAGTTCTGCAAAAATATATATCTCTATTAATTTTTCCATTCACCAAGAATAGAAAATCTTAACCACTCTCACCTCAGTTGGGTGGGAAAAAGGGCCACCACAGCCCCTAGAAGCGAGGAGACGGCAATACCCGTAATGGTCAGGAAGGTGGCAGCCACAATTAGGGTCATCAGACTGCTGACGGAGAAGTACAAAATGAGGCCAAAAGTCCCGGAAAGAAACAGTCCATAAGCTGTAGAGGAAAGTGGGTTAGTTTATGTTAAAGAACTCGAACTTCAGGAGAAACTCACTCATCAGTCGCTTGGGGCCCAGGGCACGCATAATAGCGCCAGCAAAGAAGTAACCCACAAAGCCCGTCGCCGATACGATAATATTGTTGATATACATGTCCATGGAGATAACCTTGGGCTGTAAGGTGAAAAGATATATAATTATTTAAAGTGTGTTTTCTAAGAAAGAGTACAATAAGCCACAGAAGAGCTCTAATCTACATCTACATCTTATTTTTCCGGACTTCAAATAAAGCTGTGTCTCATATTCTTACCTCTGCACAGGCATCGGCATAATTCAAGGCGGTCTCCGCCGTCCGATTCACACTGAAGTCTAGAATGGTACACATGCTGGCGTCCACATCCTCGCCAGCATGCAGGGCCTCGAATTCGGCCATCGAGGCGAAGAGCTGCGGCAGCCACAGGCGGATGGTGTTCATGCCTAGGAAGATCCCGAACTGCATCGTGTAACAGCAGAGGGCCAGTCCAAGCAGGGGCTTCCTTGCCAGCGGCTTCATCTGCTCCAGGCCGGCCCGAAGGCTCTCGGAGAGAGTGCGGGACGGTTTCTTTTCCGGCACATCCCCGGTTTTTTTCTCCTCGATGGTGTAGATGACCTCATCCTTGGCAGCCTTTCGATTGGGTGCCTCCTGAACCAAGGCCTTGATCTACAGTATTAATTAATAAGTGAATATATTAGTTCTCTGAACCTGTTCTAAGATCCTTGAAATTTTTCACATACATAGATATGTATAAATATTTAATGAATTAAATGTCGCAAATAAATTTGTAAGAAAGGTTGTGATTTAATTACTTAACGTATGAGAAAACGTATTTTTTAAATTTCCTACTTACAGGATAGGTATCCTTGGGCTTGCGAGTGTTCACATGATATATCTGCTTGAAGGCTTCCAGTGCTTCCTCGTTTCGTCCTTGGGCCATCAAAAAACGAGGACTCTCCGGCATGGCACAGAATATGAGGCCACTGACTAAGCTGGGAATGCCCAAAACGAACAGATAAATTTGCCAGCTGTGAACTAAAATTAAACAGAATTATTAAATTGTTAGGAATTATTAAAGTAGATTATATTAATAATTTAATTCCATATCTTAAACTGTCTCTTGTAAATTATTTTTAAATTGATTTTCCATTTAAAGAAAACATCATTTCTTCAAAATCAAATTATTTTAAAAAGTAATAAATACAAATAAAGAAACCCCCAAACTAGTTTATTTTAATTGAAAATTATAAAAGGATTTTATTAACTTACTGTTCAACCCCCAAAACTGAAAGTCCCAATCTCTGGGAAAGATGCCCCAGGCCAAAAGTGGCAGCGAAACCGTTGCCGTTGAGGTGACCATGCCAACGATCATGAGAACCGAGGATCGGTGCTTCGGTCCATGCATTTCGGTCAGATAGGTAAAGAGCACAGCTGCTGGGCCATTTACCCTATGAAATAAGTGTAAAGTAAATTAAAAATTGTATTTAACCGTAAAATCAGTAAGTTAACTTACACCAATCCTCCCAGGAACTTGAACGCCACCAGCATGAGGAAGTTCTGGCTGAGAGCGCTGCCGAACACGCACACTGCATCGATCAGATAGCCCCAGTAGAGTATCTTCTTGCGGCCCTTCGTATCTGCTAAGTAACCCCAGGCTATAGCCGATATGGTCATGCCGGCATAGGCCACGGCATTCAGCACTCCCTTATCCTCCAGAGTCAGACGAAGATCGCACTCGGCTATCGGCAGGATGTAGGACATGGAACTGGACTCGAAAATGGCGGCACTCTGGGCGGGTATCGAGACGAAGAGCAAGATCAGGTTGAAGATGCCAAAGCCAGCGCCCTCAATGGCCTTGTCGAAGGTGGCAGGACCTCCATCCTCGCCAGTGGTGGTAGTCGCCTCCGCCGTGCTATCCGAGTTTCCATCCGAGTTCCCATCCTCCTCTGTAATTGAGAAGGGAAAACATGTTTTGACTGCAGTTTGAACTAGACCCAGGCAATCTCTAATCTCTTGGAAAGATTATTTAAATATAAGATAGCATAATTGTTATACAAGGTACATTATTTTTCTCACCACTATCATTCCAAATAAAAACGTTTTTACTACACAATTACTAAATGTTGTTGTATCCTTACTGTAATACTATGTATCTAATCTCTTTTTAAATTAATCTTAAAAGGTAACAAATATTTTGTCTTTACACTGACACTGACTGCTCTTTACAATAATGGCTTGCATTTTTTATTACTTAATATAGTTGGTTAAAATTTTCCACACTCATTCACTACTTGATATCAAAGATTACATCGGATAAGTGATAAATTAGAATTTATAAAAGCAAACACAGATTAGGATTTTGGGTAATAAACAACACCCTTTAGATTAGCTTTATGACACATAAAACCATTAAGTTATATTGCTTTTTTAATTTCATTGCCAGTTTCAGTTTGTAATTCACTTATTTCCTTAGTGGAAATCTTTTTTATTTTGTAGGAACTTTTGTAGTTAATTGAATCATTTTATCACAAAACACGTAACCACTTTTATTACCTTTTTTCTTCTCAGGATCTACACTTTCAATATTTTTTTCAGACATCTCAGCGTATGCTTTATTTTATTGGATTGCTCTTGAAACTGATTGTTCAATTAATGCGCTGGAATTGTTAATTGAAAAGCACAAGTACAAATTCTCAATATAATCAAAGATTTCAGTTCACTGTCAGCGCACTATATACATTTATTTATTCAAATTCAACCGACAATTCACTTCCAATGCTGCACGAACAATGATCTCCTAGAGCGGGTGCCACCTGCTTTTATCGGAACTCGTCTCAATCAAAACTGAAGATTCACTCAACTACAGCTCTCTTATCGCTGGCTTTACAATCTCAAGAAGCTAATAAACTTATAAAACCGTGTTTATCCAGCAGATACACGTTGCTCAGTAAGGAGATACTACAGTCCGTTTTAGGACAAATAAGACAAAATGGGGGATTGCATCTCAGATGGGGTGCATCAAGATGAGTAAACAAAATTTTCTTAAATGACGTTTGAGTGAAAAAATAGCTTTGTTTGGAATTTTCAAAATATCTTCAAAAATGTATAGCAATTAAGGGCTTTTATAAATAAAATTTTAAGAATAATAATGATACGAATTTTTGAAAATAACATTATCTACCTTTTGTGTTTTATTTATTAATACATTAGGTGAAGTATTAATAAATAAAACACAAAAGGTATAATATAGTGCATTGCATCTGAATTAAGATATTGCCAGATTTATGTAAAAAAAGTCATCCAAAGACGCATTCCTAAGCCAGAAAATATCACATTTGCCCAGCATGAATAAGCAGAAGTCTTTCCTATGCCCGCGAGACGGACTGTACACGTAAACCTATTCGGAGGTACCATGATAAAGCCATGAGGTAGCAACGAAACCATATAAGACTTATAAAACGTGTGAGATCTTCACGTTTCCGTGGAAACATTAGGAATTAATTCTAATTACAGTAATTTCCAAAAAAAAACATGTTCCAAACCTAAATAACTCCGATTCGGGAAAGGACCCTTTTCATATTCATCAATTTAGTTTGAAGAGATCTTCAAACTTAATTATCATGTTTCCAGGTTGCCGACGTCATTTTAATGGTGAAATTTGTGGATGCTTGAACGACGTCTGTCTTAGGCTTATCTCAGGCCACACGACAGTAGGGTGATCTTATCTGTGTTAAACTTATCTCCATCATGACTAAACACATTTGGGGGCAGCGCAAGTGAATGAATTACTCATAAGACATAGAAGATTCTCATCACACACGATACGGGTTTTATTTCTTACACTAAAAGTAGTTATAAATATATGAGGGCTCCTTCTTTCAGGCCATTCACAATGATCGACACAAACTCTTGCTCTGTGCCGGTGTCCAGTCTTCTGTCCAGCTCATTCGATGGCGTCCACCAGCTTGCACAGCATGCGATCGTGCTGATAGCTGGGATCATTCTTGGCAGCCGCATTCGCCTCTAACGGATCCACTTCCGTCTTGATCTTCGCCCCGCCATTCTCATCGTCATCGCCCAGAACCGGTAGAGCTGCGAAGGCGGTGTTCACGATCTCCCGCACCCGGTCCAAGTGCTTTTGAAAACGTGTAGCTGTCTCCACACGCTGTCGCTTTTGCATTTCCATCATGACGCGCAGCGTTTCCCTTGCCTGATGCGGTCGAAATTCGTTTAGCAGGTGGTGCATGTTCACGAACAGCAGACTCAGATCGTCAATCTAAAATAATAAATGAGATGTTTATAAGATAAGCCTGTCACAAAGTATAAATGCCCATTACTGTTCAAGTGATTCATTACCTTCTCCGTGCGTCGAATACTGTCCGGATTCAGGATAAGGAAGTCGATCAAGTCCAGGAAATTGACCAGCAGCGAGTGGTTGAGCTTCTTGAGCTCCTTGCGCCTATCAAAGTGAATGGGGATCAGGCGCTTGATGTTCTGTGACTCCAAGGAGCGGATCATCTCGTCGTTGTTGTACTGGATCCCAAACATGCTATATACTTCGTGCTGCGAGGGCGGTGGCGGCGGGCGAGGAGCGCGGTTGCGCCGAATGTTCTCCTCCGTGTAGTTGCTGATGTAGCGCTCTGGCGGCATCGGCAGGCTGGATACCTGGGTCTCCTGGTTGGACATGGCTGCTCCTTATAGAATTCTTGGTATTTACAACCAATAGAAGCAGAAAACGCTTATTTGTTATTACAAGTTTTTTTTTTTTATTTTGTCACGTTGAAGTTTAATTGGTCGCAGTAATATTCTACGCAATGGTCAAACACGGTGACGAGCGAAGCTCTTTGTTTATATATAGTTATTGTTGTACAGTTTTTAAAGTTTTATGGCGACGCCTGAAAATGTTGCTAAATTTAATGTTTTTATTTTACAAACAGCTGTGCAATGTGGCTTCTAGCTTTTCAGGTCTCCAAGATTTTTGTTCGCCAGAAATAGAGCGGATTTTCTCCTCAACAGCACCTGGTCACACTAAGCGAAAAAACCACGTAAGTGAACAAAAACGTAATCATTTACGTAGTGCTGCCACCAAGTTTAATTTTTCTAAATACAAAAATGTTGATAGGACATTTTAATTACAAAAAACTTGTTTCGAATTACTAATGAAATAATTATAATGAAATTAAGCGACGTTGCAAAAGACCGCGCTCTCCGTTTCCATCGTTCCAAATCAACTTTGGGGTGACCATCTTCAGGTGCATTCCTCTTCATTTTATGATGTGCATATTTTGAATAATAATATAACAATAACAGAAGTACGACGACAAATATTAAATACAAATAACGTATTTAATAAAAATCCTTTGTTTTATGACCTTTTACAACAAATTTTTAACTGTTTTCAACGTTCTTCCCGTTAAAACAGCGCTTTTTTTCAAGCTAGAGTTGGCAGCACTGTTCTTCATCCCTCATTCTCTTCATTTCGTGTCCGTTTCATCTCTCATTCGCTTCTCTGATTTTCGCTCACGGAGAGCAAAACAAAATGGGAAATACATATCGCGAGAGTGAATAGGAAATTATCCCTACACCGATTCGCGCCAATTCCCTGCGAAAAACTGAAAATCGGTGAAATAAGACTCGAATAATTGCAAATAATAATTATTCAACACAAGAAAAAAGACGGCGTGCTGCCACCATTTTGTTTTTGTGCCTCGTGCCTGTGTTGTGTGTGTGCGTGTGTGTAAATCGTGCAAGCCGTCCCCAGAATGTGGAAGAAGTATGAAAATAGCAATTTAGGGAAGACATTTCATAGTTTTCAGCACTGAGCCATGGAGCGGGCATCTTCAGAAGAACCCGGTAAGTAGCGGAGGGCCATGTGCCATGACGCCATCAAGATCTTCAGCGCCTCCGGCAATCGGCGGTCGCTGATCATGTCAGCGCTATTTCCAGTTTACGCGTGTGCTGTGTTTCAGTGTATGTGTATGCGTGTGCTTGTGTGGGTGAATGGAGAGAAGAAATAAACAACAAAACGGATCTGCGATTGGGCGTTTTATAAGCAACTTTCTTCCCTCTTCGCTCCTCCTTTCAGCCTTCAACAGCGAGGAAGCGAGAAACCTGATCTTGGAAGTCGCTAGAAATCGACCGGGAACGCATGTTGCCAAGTGCATCCAGGCCTACGACGAGCAGCAGGATTTGGCCTCGCTGGTCAGCCTGCTCGAGGAGCTCTCGAAGAACACCGACTACTCCACGGACCTGCGGATATCGCTCGTATATGTAAGTGGGCATAAGAACAGTGGAACTTTGCTAAGACAATCTCCCAACTGAACAGAAAACAAGAAGAATTTGATTTCAATAGGACTTGGATCAGAAAATCATAAAACCCTTTAAAAATATATTTTTCTTTTACAGTATATTGAGGATTTACTCCGCCACTGTCTGGCGAACCGGCATGTGTCCAGGAGATCGGCCATCGTGGCCGCTGGAAGCGCCCTGCAATACTGCGGCAAGATCTATGGGGACCGCGTGGAGTACATGTACCAGGTGGTGGAGCATCAGATCGAGGCCTTGCTTACATCGCAGCCGCAAAAGGAGCCGACCGGCGAAGGCGATGGGTGAGTGGAAGACACGCAGTTAAAAGAACTTCGCATGGAGTTTTTGGCGAATCGTGGAAGATAGGTAGTGGCAGAGAAAGATGAAAGCCATGTGCTCGGCCGGCGTGGGTCGCCGCCATTCCGTCTGCGTGGGCAGGGTCGGTTTATCAAGTGCCGAAGTACCGCTTATCACTGCTTCTCCTACACCCCCATCTTCGGCTTTGTTTACGCTAATATCAGTAGTGATCAGTGAACCCGGCTTCGTTTCCCGTTTGATCACATGTTAATGAATGGTCGAACACGCCTTTCAACGCTCTTCGATAAACAAAAGCTGAGTGGGCTTAAGAGCTTGAGTAATGAGCGGAGAGAAAACTGATGGAATAAGATAGGAAGTCTACATTAGATCATTCATAAATTTGTACCTCACGAATAGTAACTTTTCCCTAAATACTTAATTGGGGCAGTTTAAATAAACTAATGATATATTTGGTAACTGTCAAAATATTTTATTTACATTCTAGAAGTGAATGCAATCCTAAAACCTAACCTCCTAACATTTTATTCTTTTAAAGATTTAATCATTTGCAAAGAATGAGTTGACCCAATTAAACATTGAATGATTAAACTCTTATCAGTTAGCCGTGAAAATGCTTAAAAGTATGAAAAACAAACGTTCACATTAATAGAATCACACATTAATGCATTCTCCACTTGTGTTGACGCTAGACTTCTAAACAGGATCTAGCTGCAAGTATTCCAACCTCCACAGGTTCTTCAATGAACAAATTTTCAGCATAGCAACCAAGGAAATGCTGTCATTATAAATTTGTTATTTATTATAAATCAAAAAGTAAAATCCTATATCCTTTTTTCAGGCCAGAGAACGCGGCATCCAAGCCGGAGGAGCCGCGAAAGCGTCGCGCCAAGAAGCTAACCAAAAAGGAAGTGGATCCCTATTTGCTCACCATGGAACCGCGTCGATTTAAGAGCATGTCCGATGAGAAGCGTTTCAGCAGCACCGGCTTTGTTAAGTGCACGCGGAACCGGACTATAGAATACCTTTACCAGGATCACATGCCGCCCAACCTGTGGCGACACGCTCCCATTGTTGATCCCCAAAATCCATTGGACCAGGACGAGAAAAAGCAGTACAAAATGTTTACTTATCATGTGGAGCATCGATATAACACCCTCCTGCCCGACATTCCCTTCGAGCGGTTGAATCTGATTAAGGAGTACGTGCACACGAATCAGGTAAACACCTCGGAGATCCTCAACGAGCACATGACCACCAAGGATTACCTGGACGAGTATATATCGCTGGAAAATCAAATGCTGGCCTCTCGCTACGGCGCCACCGTCAGGACGAGAAGAAGAATGGACGATCAGGCGAAGAGATCGCTGGAGGAGGGCGACGAAACGAGTGCGTCGAAGAGGGCGCGACTGGAAACGGATCAAGCCAAGGAACCGGAGGGAGCTGGGCTTACCGAGGCCATGGAGGTGGATCAATCGACCGGCGAAGTTCTGCAGAGTCAATTTTCTATGGATTCTGGTCTTGGCGAATTAATAAATTCGACGCAGGAGAACAGCACCATTAATTCCACTCTGGGGGTCAGCCAGGAGCTGGACGGTTCTTTGGGTGTAAGTCAGGTGGAGGAGTCGTGCTTAGGCGTAAGCCAGTCGGCGGACTCCGCTTTAGGCATTAGCCAAGGGGAGAACTCCTCTCAAGTGGAGAACTCTTCCCTGAGCGTTAGCCAAGAGGAGAACTGTTCCCTAAGTGTTAGCCAAGTGGAGGACCCACCGCTGAGTAGCACTTTGGCCATGAACGAGTCCAGCACATTGGCCATCAACGATTCCAGTGTTCTTGAGAGCACGAGATTGGACTTTCCCCCCGTGACGGAGGACGAGCTGTTGCAAATCGATGCCGGCATCGGTATGGACGATGTCTCAGACTCTCACCATACAGGTAAACCAATAGCAATCCAAAAATTAAGCCATGCTTTACCCAGCAATTATCAGGCTAAGTTTTTTGTTAATCTTTGTGTTGTAGAATTTGGATTACTCACACCTTGGTTTCCCTTTATGTCTTTTTATTTTTGGCACTCTTGATCCCGCCACTCGCATCCCTGCATTGTCACCGCAGGCCAGTCTTTTGACGATGAAGGTGTTGTTCTTTCAGATTTTGAAGATCAGCAGCGCCACAAGTCCGGGACTGGGTTAGATAAGGATAAGGATGCCGCCATGAAGGAGCCCGTCGAGATCAAGGTGGAGTCACCAGAGGAAACAGCTCCCATTGTCGTGATGCATGCCGAGGAACCGTTGAATGTCCCCAGAGAAGTCTGCTATGCCGTCGAGCTGAACATTTTGGGATTTCCAATGAAACATGTTCGACGCAAATGTATTTTTAAACTTCCCAAGGAGTTTGACATATTTAAGAATGCGGTGAGTGATTTTAGTTTTAAATACACGAGATCTTTATACAAATTAAATTAATTTAAAAAAAATTATTTCAGCGTCTGCCCGTCAAGCGAGGAGCGGAACCAAAACCGCCAGCTCCTCCCAGGTCCCTGGTGCTGCGTGTCGAAAAAGAGGTTCAAACGGATGTATTGATGGAGGATATTCAATCCGATGAGGTGGCACCGTGGTCGCCGGATAGCGTAGAATTTGACATGGAAATGAGTAAGTAATTCGCATAGTTAACAACGCTCTGATCTGTTACTAACCGCCAATGTACTTCTCATAGATTTCCTAGGCTTCCGGCGACCCACTCGTGATTCAGGCTTTGAGCTGGATGAGCAGCGATTCTTGTCGAGGACTATTTCCGCCCTAGGTGAAGCAGAAGTGAAGAGTGAAGTCGATTCCTCGGGAAATCCAGTGAATGAAAATGCACCTAATGACACAGTGAATCCGGAAGCGCCCTTAGAGACTGCATCAGCCGAAACGAAGACTGAAGAGGATTCCTCTGGAAATCCAGTGGATGAAACAGTAAATCCAGAAGCGATAAGAGGGACTGCATCCGGCGAAGAGATGGAAGGATTAAACGTAACCACTGAGCCATCAGCAGATACCACTAAACCTTCTGAAGAATCCGCATTGGAGACTACAATAAACACCGGCATGGATAGCGAATTGGGAGCCTTAATTGACTACGAATTAAATGCCACTGATGGCACACAACTTGACCAGGCAACGTTGGAGATCACAGCGTTGCTAGACAAATCCACAATAATTGACGAAGCACCGGCAAATGCGGATAACGTAGCAGCAGACGAGATACAAGATGCAGGAGGCCAGGACTCAGATGAGGAAATTAGAAGCGACTCGCCTCTGAATATCGACGACGTTGATTTCACTGATTCCAGCACAATGGTGGGTATACTTTCTGTAGTTTGTTAAACCTTATTAAACCAAAGCTTTCGACAGATCCGCGACTGGCATGTGCGATTGGCTCCCACCCTGGAGGCAGCCCATGCGCGGCAGAACTTCAACATCAAGGATTTGGGAACTGAGATCTTGAATGTGTGCAAGGCAGGCGAGAACGGCAGGGCCACCTTAGCCGATGTCATGGTCGACAAGGACCCAAGCATCATGTGTCGCTATATGCTGGCCTCCCTCGTCCTGGTAAGTGAAGGCTTTATCTCGAAGAGACTCCGAACTGCAAGTAACTTAACATAATTACAGACAAATCACGGCAACGTGTCGTTGCATTTCGGAAATCGCGACAAAAGCAAACCCATCGAAATGTCACAGTTTTGCATGGAGCTGAAAAGTACGAAACGAATGGAAATCCATCCCGAGGACGATGTGGGCAACATGAGTGCTGCTGCTGCTGCTGCCAAGAGCAAAGCGGCGGCAAAGCCAACGGCCAAGCGGAAGTCCACAGAAGTGGCGTCTCCTCCAGAGGTGTTTGCGAAAACAGTGCGATTGATACAGCCAGTCCCCAAGATAAGCCAGTCGGCGTATGATAGCGACTCGGGAATATCGTCGATGTGCTCCTCACTGGCATCGGCGTCCCAGGGGAACTAGTAGACGCTTTGTGTTTGTGTGTGTGTGTGTTCTGTGTTAAATGTTGTTGCAATTTAGAATTTTTAAGACCCTTGTGTAGATCATCTGCGTCCCAGTCGTGATGTCCAGTAATGTCGCTCCATACAAATCATAACTAACCCGCTTATACATACCACTTGCAGGCCCTGCAGAGAATGCACTTTTCCCAGAGATACCACAAGGTCAAGAGGCTTCGCTAGAACAGCAAGAGCTTGCCAGTGCTTAAATTTAGTTTCTGTACAAACTGTTAGATTTAGATTGCTATTTTTTAAGACGGCTTGCAATGTAAAAACTTTTGTTTTAAGCTTTTGACGTAATATTTGTGTTTAGTAGTTAAACAGTATTATTTAAGCTCGGTTTTCTTAAACATTTTGAACAAGATCAACATGCATTTTTCAGTTTCCTTATGATTTTCCTCAAACTTTTATATTTTTTGAAATTTTATTTTCCCTTTCATTTTCTTTCTTAGATTCCTTTTCATTTTTGAGCTTTAATTTTCTTTCTAACTTTAACTATTACACTTTTTCGGTTTTTTGAGTTTTTTATAGAATTTTCTTTTTTCTTCTTAAATTTTTTCAACTTTATTATTTTTTATATCTTTTTTAATTTGCATTTTGAACAATAACAAATGGACAATGGTCAGAAAGTGTTTTGGAAATCCATATGAGCTGGTAGTACTAATATCAAGTACCTGATCTCGTATTGTACAAAATTATAAAAAAAATTGTAGATTTCTTCTGGCTTCATACACTGTAAATAACTAAGCATCAAATACTAGATTTACTCATGTATGTGCAAAGCGTAGAACCTAGAAAAGATTGTATATATATAAATGTATTTACCAGAGTGCAAGGCAGAAAGTCTATTTACAAATTGTGCAAGAAACATGGTTTTTTTTTCAGTTGCCTAAGAGTAGTTTTTAAGGAATAAAACAAAAATCATGCAATCACTTAAGTATGGTTTTAATGAAAGTAAAGGTGCCCTACTTAAAGGAGACCTTCTACCGAATGCTATTCCGAATCGCTGCTGCCGGACTTGTGCTCCTCCTCCTTCTTCTCCTCAGTCTTGTAGTGGCGGTACTCCTTCTTGAGCTCCCACATATTCTTGTGCGGATTCTTCATGTTGTAGTCGCAGACGTCCTTGAGAATCTCCTTAAGGTAGCTAATTGGCTGATTGGTGATCTTGACGAGATCCTTGATATTGTAGTACTGGTGCTTCTCGAAGGCGTGGAAGAGCATGTCCATCACAGCATTCTTGTCATCGCGGGCCTTCTTGCCCTCGGCCTTCTTTCGCTCCCGATATTCGATCTGCAAGGTTAAAAAGGATTATAAGCGGTAAGGGAGAAATGTAACATGGCTCATAGATGGCTTTTAAAGTCATTACATTGTGTGCATGATCCTTGACGGGCTTGAAGTTCTGCACGATCTTGTCGATGGGCTGCACCCGACGCTGTGGTTCCGAGGCCTTGCGGATGGACTCCAGCTTCAGCTTCATGTAGCACGTATCGGCGATGGGCCGGCACTCGAGTTTCTGGACAATGCGGCCCTCCATGTATAGCTTCTCGTTGTCTGGCTGCGCTGCCGGCGTCGTCGAGTTCTCCTTGCCATTGCTGGCAGCGGCCGCCTCAGCCGGGGCCATGTGCGAGAATACCCCTAATGTCTGTTTCGTGACCTGCGACACGTCCAGGACGTGCTCCGTAGGTATCTTCTCATCGGGATCCAAGGCCAGGACGGCGGGTGTGAGCGAGAGCGAGACCTGCGCCTTCTGGCCGGGCGTCTTGCTGATCCGCAGCTTGCCCACGTCCATGTTAGACGGAGCCTTCTCCCATTTCTGAGCTATGTACTTCGGCACCTTGACCAGCCACACGCCGCGACCGGCATTTGACAGATCGAGGTCCTTGTCGATTATCTGCACTTTGTCTTTATCGTCCTTCGACATTCTGTTTTGTTTGCGGCAAGATTTACGGAGGATTCCCAGAGACACTTGCAGCGGTGGACAACAAACAGTTTTCCAGATTTCTGTTTCAGTGCTGCACAGTTTCAGAGAAATAGTGTTGGACAACGAACGATCTTGATACAGTTGCGGACAAAACAATGAAAATAACTAATATTTCTTACCGTTTAAGAAAACTATTATGGGCTTAGTTTACTATAATTCCTTAAGTTCTGATTGGCCTTAAGAAACAAAACAAATTTGGATAAGTCTTTGCTATTCCTATTTTTTTGACCGCATCTGTAGGTGGTATTTTTAGCCGCTCACGATATGGTCACACTATTACACTTGCACTTGCAAATTCTCCTTACATTTCCCACGCCGGCACCTTTCCATTTTCCGGATCATGGCGCCCCCGGCAGCGCGTGCTCGTTACATAGCCAACAAGGCGGACAACCAGATTCTGTCGAAGAAGCCGCCAAAGCGGCTGGGGCTCAATGGCAGCAACAAAGACGCTGCACCGGCCGGCAAGAAGGATAAGAAGCCCAAGGAATCCAAAAAGCGGTAAGAAAGGGTGTCTCTATCCCTAATATCAACTTACCCGTATTACTCTACTCTTGTCCGCAGCAAGCAATCGGCGAGTGGGAGCCAGGAGAAGACCAGCAGCCCGAATCCCATAATGCCCAGTGTGCAGACAGCCTTCAAGACCTTCGTGAGCGCCCGGCTGTGCAGCGCCATTTGGGCGTACATCGCCGACTGCGACGAGACCTTCAACTACTGGGAGCCGCTGCACTACATCATCAATGGCCACGGCCTGCAGACGTGGGAGTACAGCCCTCAGTTCGGGCTGCGTTCCTACACCTACCTACTGCTGCAGGGCGTGCCCGGTTACTTCTACCAGAAGATCTTCAATCCCAGTCCCATACTCATCTTCTACATGGTGCGTTGCATGCTGGGCTTTGGCTGTGCGGTAATGGAGCGGTTTATGTACAAGTAAGGCATGCAGGCAATTCTAATCCTGGAGAGAATATATTCATATACATATTTTAGGTCCATTTGCCAGGAGTTTGGCATACACATCGGTCGGCTATGGCTGATATTCCAACTGTTCAGCGTGGGCATGTTCGTGTCCAGCACTGCTCTGCTGCCCTCCTCGTTCTCCATGTACTTTGGCTGCGCTGCTTTGGCCGCTTGGTGGCAGCGTAACTACAGCTTGGCCATATTCCTAACGGCTATCTCGGCTCTGTTGGGATGGCCATTCGCCGCTCTGATTGGCATTCCCGTGGTGCTGGAGATGCTGCTCAGGCAGCGAGATTGGAAGACATTCGTTCAGTGGACCCTGATCTCGGGCGCCTCGATTGCCATACCCATGATTGCCATCGATACGAGCTACTTTGGCAAGCTTACCTTTGCTCCGCTGAACATTGTGTGGTACAATGTGTTTACCAGCCACGGGCCAAACATCTTTGGCACGGAGCCCCTAAGCTACTACATTGTCAATGGTTTCCTCAACTTTAATATTATATGGGTAAGAGGAGAGCCATTCAGTGGGTTCCCTAAGACTATAATGTATTCTTCTTTAATCTACAGCTCTTGGCCCTCCAACTACCCATTATGTTGGTCATGGATTATCTAATTGTGCCGGCCAAGTCGAGGTCAACGCTGAACTTCCCCCACTACATCTCGCTGGCTCCGCTCTACCTCTGGCTCCTGGTCTTCTTCGCCCAACCCCATAAGGAGGAGCGGTTCCTGTTCCCTGTTTACCCGCTCATCTCGCTCTGCGGTGCCATTACTGTGGACGTGTATCAGCGCATCTTCTTCCGCTTCAAGACGCTGGTGTTCAAGATCAAGGCAGGCGTCCATTATCTGGACCACAGCATGTTCATTGCCATCCTGGTGATGGTGACGAGCACACTACTCGGACTCTCACGGGTGTTTGCCCTGTACAGGAACTACCACGCCCCCATGGATCTGATGCTGGAGCTGAACCAGTTTAAGGCGGATCCCCAGTATAACCCAAACCTTATCTACAATGTCTGCATTGGCAAGGACTGGCATCGTTATCCGGGCAGCTTCTTCTTTCCCGCCCGGAACTTCCGCCTGCGCTTCCTGAAGTCCGAGTTCCGTGGCATGCTGCCAGCGTACTATGTCAACGGCGACAATGCCACCCAGGTGGTGCATCCCTACTTCAATGATCTCAACCAAGAGAACGAGCACATGTACTTTGACTACAACCGATGCGATTTCCTCGTCGACTTTGATGAGGGCAAGTACACGGCGCTGGAGCCGAACTACTCGAAGCGATCTAAGGAGTGGACGGTGATGAAGAGCCTGCCCTTCCTCATACCGGAGAAGTCGCACAAGGTGTTGCGTGCCTTCTATGTGCCATTCCTTACCGACAATCACATCCAGTACGGCGACTTCAATCTCCTCAAGCGGAAGACGAAACGCAATGGCAGGTAAAGGCAGGCCTGCGAGTCAGTCGTGCCATTTAAACAGCATTTTTCCCATAGCAAAAGTCTGGGATGATTTTTTATAGTTGAAAACTGAGATGTCGAACGGCAATTCCACTTCATTATGATTGAGGAACTTTATGTCCTTTAATTTGAGAATTAATCCATTCCTACGATTGTTTTTGCCAAGGGAAATCTACCCAGCTAAGTGAGCATTTAATTTGATCCTCCAAACCCAGTGAATTCTACTACTATATGTATTTGATCTAAGTCAAAGTTCAACGTCCTTGATTCAAGTGTGTTTGTTTATTTTTTTATGTTTGTTCATGCCAAAGTTGTGAAGTTCAATGCTGAATATCGAAGTAGAAAATAAGCCTCAACAAAGATATATAAACAACGAGATTCGTACACGTTTCCTTTTTAAATAGTCGAAAACTTTATTGGACGAATACGGATCGATCCACTTAAAATCGGGGAAGCAAAACTTTACAATGGAAATCGCTCGGACTTAGTCTAGAATCTATATCATCGATCGTGCTGGGGTCTGTTTACAATGCTATATTTGGTCTACTCAATGTACAATACACGGGTGCGCGGGGGCGGGGCCTAAACCTAATCCTAAACTGACTTAGCAGCGATATTTACAAGCACTCCGCGAGCAGCAGCTCTAGAAGTAGACCGTCAAGTTGTTCTCCGAGGAGCCCATGGCATCGGTGGCAGACAGAAGATTGGAGCCGTTGGCATTGGCCGACGTCGTCGTGATGGTGGTGACGCCGCCACCACTTATCGCCCCTGTGGCCCCAGCCGCCACTTTCCGGTTGTTGTTCTCCGTCTGCAGGGAGTCGTGCTCGATCTCGTCCTCCTCCTCGAAGAGCTGGCCGTTGGCAGAGGCGCGCGAAACGATGCCTGGCAAAAAGACTACTTATAGTGAGTGCTTCGGGTGAGATTGGGGGAGGAACATTATTGGGATTGACTCCAACTTACTGCGCACTGTGGCCGCATAGCTCTCCCGCTGTCGCTCCCGATCCCGCTCCCTCTCGCGCTCGCGCTCTCTCTCCAGCAGGGCGGCGGAGCTACCGAGGGCTATGCTACTGCTGGCTCCACTGGCCACGTGATGCAGCCCGTTGTTCATCGGATTGGCCATGGTGATGTTGCCGCCGAGCTTCATGTGCAGCACGGAAACCCCGCCACTGGTCACGCTGGCCCCGTTGCCATTGCCATTCCCGGCCAGCTTCTCGTGGGTGACCAGATTGGCCGAGGACACGCTGCTGTGAGCCTGGCTGTGCACCCGATTTCGGCCCAGACCCAGACCGCTGGAGGCACTCTTGCCCTGCTTCTTGGACCGCACAATGTAGCAGCTCAGCGCCACGATGATCATCAGGAAGAGGCCCACGATCATGCCGAACATGCCCAGCATGCTGCTATTCCAGCCGGACTGGGCCAGGGTCAGACCCTCCATGGTCACGCTCACTGGGACGGAGGTGCTCCTGGGCGGCACGCCCGTGTCCGTGGCAATGGCTATCAGGTGGACCGTGGACTCGTTAAGGCTCTGCAGCTGCTCCGGACGCATGAAGATGTTTCCGGTGGCATCGATCTCGAAAAGTCCGGCATGCTGACCACGCAGCGAGAGCTCCAGCTTGTCGTTACGGTCGCCATCGGCTGCCTCCACCTTGCCGATGAGTACACCCTCAAAGGAGTCCGCACGGGACTGCAGGGACTGCTGGAGGAGGGAGAAGGATGAAAAGGTAAAGGCTAAAGAATCTTTTGTATAAATCCTCTACACAACTCACGCTCTTGGGCACCATAAACTCATAGTGCGTTTCTCGGAATCGTGGCTCCCAATCGTTGACGTCGATCACATCCAGAGTGAGCTCGGCAGTGCTATTGGTCATGCCATCGGTGGCCATTACCTGGAACTCATGCTTGGTCATCTTCTCGTAGTCGAGTGGCTTGGCCAGGACCAGTTCCCCCAAAGATCCCACGCTGAAGAACTGCGAGTTCACCGGATCCGGAATGGTGTACTTCAGATGCTTGCCAGGTTTGTTGGTTGGCAGAGCCAGAATCCGATTGCCCACCGCCGTGTCCTCGCGAATGCGCATCACAAACCGCTTCTGGACAAAGGCCAGGGTGCTGAGGTCACTGTGACTCCCAGGTCTTGTCAGCTGGACGGTGGTCAGAGCATAGCGATCGGGATTATCGATCTGGGTGGCCTTCACCACCAGAGTGGCCCCGTTGGCCACGTCCGCATATCCGATGGGAGTCAGAAGGCTAATGGCTCCGTTGTGCGGATGAATCCGGAAGTACTTGGCATCCTGGGACTGGACTATCGTGTACTGGATCGGCGCACAGATGCCTTCATCCTGATCCACCGCTTTCAGTGGCTCCGGACGCATGCGCAGCTCGCCCGGCCTCCCATCTACCGGTAGCTCCGCTGTGTAGGACTCCCGCTGGAATCTTGGGTTCTGATCATCGGCATCTGTGACCACCACTCGCAGCAACGTGTCCGAGTGGCGTGGCGGCGTGCCCTGATCCTGGGCCCGCAGCTTCACAGTGAAGTTCTGCAGCTGCTCGTAGTCGAGGGCCTTCTTCAGCACCAGGGTGCCCTCGAGGGGGTTGAGGAACTGCACGAATTCCGAGTACGGACCGGGCAGCACCTGGTACTCCACCGTGGAGAAGGGACCCGGTTGATCGGCATCTTCGGCCCGGGCTCCTTGCAGTATCCGCGTCCCAGGCACCGTCACCTCCGATAGGGTCAACGTGTACGGAGTACCGATCCACTGGGGAGCATTGTCGTTTACATCGGTTACACGGACATTCACGGGAACAACGAAGCTCTGCGGGAGAGGGATGAAAGGATTTAGGTGAGTGATTTGTATACACAAAGAAATGTCCTTAAATTCTGAGACATTTTAAAAGAGTTAAAAAAATCTTTCTAAAATTCCGGTAAAAAGTATGCTACAAAATGTTACACCCTGAATTTCGGGCCAAAAATATTTTATAGCATAGTTTTGGACAGCAAAATTAATTGTTTTAAAAGCCTTTCTATTTCACTCACATACAAAATAATACTCTGGCTTTGTAACACTTGATGATTAAGCCCTTTTTCGAGTGTGTACACCTCCAGACGAACACCTTACTTTTCATCCTGGTCACTGACCTCTCGAGAGTTCAAAGCCCACCGCGAATGTCCTGCATACATTTGCATGTTTAGCGGACCTCTTCACTCGCCCCAAAACCAGGACGTTCCCCAAACCCCGAAGCTAGCAACCCCCAAGCCCCGCAAAGCGGAAGCCTTAATGGCTAATTTATGGCCACCAGGCCGGGGCTAACCACAGGCGCCACACGGCCGCCCCTGAGGTTCTGCCAAGGGTTCCTCCTCCTTCGATTGCTCTTCGACTTAGCTGCAGCTGCAATAGCGAAGCTGAAGTTGTAGCCGGCGCTTTGTTGATTCTAAAATTGAAATGGGCGTTTCATTGTCTGGGCAAAAGTTTTCAATTGTTTATAGAGTTCCACGAATAGCCGCAACTTCAGGAGCGTAGAGTCTCGTGCTTACCGAAATTTAACCAGCTTAGTTAGAGCGCCTCAGGGAACACGCACTATCCCAGAGGTGGTGGTTCAAGGAGGTGGCAGCACCTTAGCGCTATATAGGTTAATTGGTTTGCTGCTGCCCATTGCACGAAAGGTTTCTTTCGCAGCTGCGGAATGCGGAATGCGGTTGCTCGACAGGAAGGGCCCCAAAGGAAGTGCGGTCGAAGTGGGCCACTGACCAGGACGAATGAATGCCTGATTAATTGCTGCTTAAACCTGATCGACAAGTGCTTAGCCACCACCGATTCGCAATGCTAACTTTATTGACTCGCATTATGAGAGTTCTTAATGTTCTTATTCAAACTCATTTCCGCTTAGACTTCCATTGTCCTAAATTTGTTTGCATATTATAATTAGTTATTATTTATATTTTGCTGTCGCTAATCAAATTAAATCACAAATTTCCCTTTAATTTAACAGATTTCTTAAATTATTGCTCATCTGTTAGATGAATTTTCTTGTTTTAAGAGAAATAAATCTCTCAGATTTCATCTTGATAAAGTTTGTAGTAAAATAACAGCGAAAAAGCTTGCAAAACATCTCAAATTTTAAGCTTCTTAATGGCTAGAATCTCCTGGGATACTAGCAACTAATTCTTACTTATAAACTACTAATTCATATTCTTACCGGATCCGTTGAGTGCCGCCGTATGCAGATGACATTCACGTAGATGGAGGAGGGACCCCTCAGACCCTCCTTATCCAGTTCCACCGACAGGGCTAGCTCCTTTGTGCCGGCCACAATCTCGACTGGGGCATTCTTCTCCCTCAGCGACAGGTTGATATCTCCTGTTTCGGCAGTGGGATCGCCATTTATCCTTAGCTTGCCGATTATGGACCCCACCGCTAGGTCCTCGGTGGCTAGGAAACTTTCCGCTGAGCCTCCGCCCTCGAGATAGCAACGCGAGTCCAGAATGGCTCCAAGTGACGCTGAAATTTAAAAGGACAAGGAAATTTATAACAACAATGTTAGGCCTAGAAATGCGTCACAAATAAGAACTGTAACTGGACCAATTAATACTATTTAAAATTAATTCCAAAACATTTTAATGTCCAAAGATTTAGTGTAGGGAATACTTTTCTTGAACAGACTCTCTCCCTTTCGGGCTTACTTTCGGACCCGCAATCCCGCTGGTGATTGCGACTTGAAAGCAAATTGCAGCGACAGGCAGAGGAAGCCACCACCGCAGAGAGCGGAGCGGAGTGCTTGGTCCAGTGTTTGTGTTCCAGTGAGCCACCTGTCCGAATCGCCAGACATGTTTGCTCGTACCTCGGATACGCTCTACTAAGCTTCCGTTTTCTTTCATTCCGAGTGCTGCAATTTTCGGCCAGAGCTTCGAAGGCGAAGACCAGCCACCAGCCACCACCAAGCAGATCCATGTGAGCACACCTGGCCACATGGAACCACATCTCTCGACTCCTCATTGGGTGCCTTGCAGCTGATTTGAGTTTCCGGACAAGCTCTGATATCTAATTGTGTTAGTGTGCAAAATGCTTAAACCTGAGATGGTCATGCAAATTGCTCCGAACAAACACCTAGCCTTTCCCTTCCTTCTATGCAAAGTGGTAAAAGTTCGTCCATGGAATAGCTGAGAAAAAGTTTAATCGGTTTTTGGAAATTTTAGGTTTCGTGTTTGATTAATTTATATATTATTAACTCTCTCCTCTATACTTTAAATAATTAACTATCCTTAAGGTTTGTATTGATACCTCAAAATGAAAAGCATAACAAAATCTACAATGCTTTTTTAGAAAATAAAGTACTCTTTAAGTTATCCCACATCAATATCTTAATTAAAGAAAAGTTTACTATAATCCAAGCCCATTTCCACTTTTACCGAAATGAAATGACTTTACGAAAAAGATTTATCTTGTTACAAGACTCTTTATTGTGATGTTTCTTTAAACTTACTGCAAATTATCCACCTGAATCACCGTGACTTATAGCAGTATTAATAGCCTGTGATCTCCCCTCACTTTCATAAATTTGTTTGCTAAGTGCCTTAGTCCAATTACCCAAGTCCCATGGGAGCATGACATAACACCTTTCTTGGGCAATGCGATTATAAAGTCTTACCAGTAAGTACTGGTACATACATATTTCCCCACACAGGTTCCGGTTTCTACCTTCCCTTGACCGCCTGAAGAACAAGTTCTTGATATGTGTTAACAGTATAATTTTAGTTGGTTTGTTTTTTTTTCTGTATTTTTTTCCAGCTCGTTCTGGTAAAACGGTTTGCAGTTGACCCTGACTGGGGGTCGCCAGTCATCTCCGGCGGGATTTTCTCCAGATGATATATGACGGAGTGAAATCTTCCGCTCGTTTTCAAGATCTCAATTGTAGGTTAATTGTTGTGACATTGGGCAATGCACATGGCATCTGCTGGCGGACTTTCTTCGGCAGTTAAAAGTGGCTTTGGAAATTAGTCTAATTGCTGAGGATTTATTACCCAATCTTTGTGATGTGTGCTGATAACTCACGTACACGAATCTGGCACTACTTTCTGCTCAAAAAGGAAAGTTTCTGAAATCGGGATTAGCCCGCAAAACCATATTTCGATTGCTCAACGTTTGCCCGCACTAATTAGTAGCGAATGCATGCGTGGGGGAGGGATTGCACATGCTATTCAAAAACCCAAGACTAATTAGAGTCATCGACTAACAAAGCGGGTTCCAAAAGCCATCGCCATCGCCATCCATAAGGTGCAAATACCTCAAGCGTAAATCCGCGAAGCTTTGTACAAATAAACCCGAGATTAAAGACAAACTCCCGATTATGTAAGTTCTACTTTTATTTACTTTTTCGCAAACTTGGAAGCCGAGTGTAAGCCAAATGAAAGTGAGTTGGCAGCTGAACAAATTTGGCCACATACGTGAATGTGAATATGAATATGGTGGAATATATGGCGGAGAAAAGTTTCAACAATCAAAAAGTTCAGAAAAACAAATTTTCATACGGTTTGTTTTGGTTTCTTTTTTTGATAAAACAACGCCACGAAAAACCGAAAAAGAGAAAAAGTGCCCCGTTCAGCTTGGTGATTTCCATGAAAACGCCACCGAAACGACAAACGACTTTGCCTGCTATCTATCCGGCAAAGGGGTTTATTTTGGGATTCGGAGTCGAAGCCACAAGTTGCTCCGCTCCAAGCGAGTTCTGTCTGGTTAAACATTGTAAGCATCGAAGGCAGCAAAAGCATATACTTAAGTATTTTGCAATCAATTTTTCCGGCACGGGTCAAGCTCTTTGAGAGGTAGAGCCCGTTAGGGAAGAACTTGAACTGTGACAGAGCCATTAAGCCATGCGATACATTCTTTGCCCAAGTAGAGTAATGATTTCACTCAACTATGACGATGTAATGAACCGAAATTAATGCACTAAATGGAACTTCAAACTGGAGCAACAACTTCATGACCACAATCTCCGTAGGTTTATGCGTAAATGCGCTCCAGAAAAGGCAAAACTGCTCCACGGGGGACTGGGATTTCGATACGGCTTGGGGCTATGGGCACACGAGCCAAGCGAGTCACGTAAAAAGTTTTATCCGTCATAAATCGTTGGACCAGAACGTCGTCGTTGACGTCTCCGTTTGTTTTCTTTGCTGACTTTTCCCTTGTTTTCGGAAATTTATCGAGTCTCGCTTGGAATTTCACTATTTTTAAGTTTTTACTTTTCGAGGGTTACATGCGGTTAATTACTTTGTTTGTTTTCGATTATCAAAGACAACACTTGGATCAGCAGTTACTTAACCGATAAGTATAGCTTTATCAAGGGGTTTTATATAACCAAGTATGTCTTAAATAGAGTTATTAAAATATGGTTGACATATTTCCAGATAAATTGCCTTCATTAAGGCATCTTGAAAGAGGGAAAGTTTAACATAGCTCGTAGTATTTATTACCACCTCTTACAAATAATATATTAGTATAGTAATTAAATACTTTAATTTCCTTTCTTAAATTATTTATAAAACTTACCTTTATTAAACCAGCACAGAGACCAGATCACGCAGTATATCCAATAAAGTTTTATCCACATTTTGTACAGAATATTTTAAGTCAATCGATGGATCTTTAGCTTCTCAAAGCAACATATCACTTCCACACAAATCATATAATTTACGTTCACTTCACTCGGAATTCCCTTACACTTTTCATATTAAATTCTTAATTTCCTTGCTTAACCGGCATACACTTCGTTAGTGCTTCTGATTTATTGCATGCAGTTTATATCTTTTTTCGGCCATAAATTTGCGTATATCTGCGATGTGCCATAAACGTTCTTGCCTGAATTTACATGCAACTTTTCCTTTGTTTTCCTCTGTAATTGACAAAATGGCAATTTGAAATGGATAATGTCTGGGGGGGAGGGGGGAGGGAGAGAGACCGAAACCAGAGTCTGCACAGTCTTCTAGATTATTACAAGATTATTAGATAGACAAAACACTTTGGCACAGAAACCAAAGCAACTGGAACATTAGCACCCGTGCCCCCTAACCCCCCCAAAAGACATCTAGCAACTGAAAGTTGTGTTCTTCATCTTTAGCATATTGTTCCTCCTCATTCATTGTCTTCTGGTTGTGGGGCAAATGTCGCACACATGTCACCTCCAAGTCGGGAGTTGTTGGTCTGGTGACTTGGTCGGTTGCCACACATTGCCTTAGTTGTTGTCACCGGCGGAATTGGCGGTATTTTATTCCACCAGAAAAACGCCAAGAATAACACAATCAGGAAGGGAAGGAACTCTTATCGATTGCCAAGTTCTGAATACTCTTCTTGAGTTTAATAAATAATATTATGATAATATTATCTAAATTCGTTTCAGATTTTCAGGATTAAAATTTAACCTAAATAAGCAGCTTTGACACTATTTTGATAAAGATAAAAAGGAACCCGCCTTCTTCTAAGCTGATTCTTAAGAAGTGCTATCCCTGGAAACCTTGCCATCTTTTGGAAAAACAGAACGTGGCATCTCAACATACTTGTTCTTGATCAGCCTCGCCAGAAGAGTCAATTTAGCCATGTCCTCGATTTCTGAGATTATAAGAGTTAGAGCTATCAAATTTGGTGACAACAATTAATTGGTTCTTGCACTAATCCAAGAGATCTTTAAACTAAAAACCATAATACCCCAAATCATAGGGTATTAGGACAACAAGAGCCACTAAAGGCGGCTAAAATGTTTTTGTTGTTGTTTCCTTGGTTCCGGAATAGTCGGTCCCAGTGGAAGAATTTCCAATGCCCGTTTACAGGGCGCGCAGGAGCTTCCTCCTGGCCAGGATTTATGGCATGCCACACAGCCGGCGGTGGGTGGGGAAAGTGTGTGCCCAGAGCGCCAGGCGTGTTGCTCGGAGGGAGGTGGCTCTATAAACGTATTCCAAGGGGTTTTGGGAGGACAGACAAACATTTGCATACAAATCAGCCGCTGGCCATTGGCCGATGGCCGATGGCGAAAATGAAAACGCTTTTTTGACCGGAAGCCCGCGGAAGCGCACAAAAAAGTCATTCACCTGCAAAAACGTTTACATTTTCCGATATTCGCTTTGGCCTGCGAACTTGTTTTCCCTCGGGTTTTTCTTTACCACTGGGGGCGATTTATGAAAAAAAGTGTTAACTGATTTACAGCCAAGGGGAAGTTTAATTGGGTATATTTAATGGATTCCGGGAGTGATAAAGAGGTGTCATAAAATATATTGAAGAAATGGAAAGCGTGCATGATATAAAAGTGTTGAGTTCAATCCAATGATGTTATCAAAAACGAATTTGTCCATTAAGTCAAGATTATCCTAAGACCTGAAATTTAATTTCGGAAACTACAATCTTTAAAAAATGATGTGATTAAATTTAGAAGTTTTCAAGCGGATTTTTGTGGACTCTTTACATTGATTATTTTTGAAAATAATATTGAAATAACCTTGTTAACTTGGTGGTGTTAAACTCAATAGTTCAAACTGAGGTTTTTTTTTTTAATTTTGTATTTCAACTCCTTTTTGATTTATATTTCTTATAAACGAATTTTTACTTTAATTGAGTCAATAAACTGTCACTTTCTTAACCGTAAACTCATTTTCTCTACATGACTCATAAGTTTTAAATCACTGCACACATTTCGCCACAATTTATGCTTTACAAACACGCACTATATCCTTTTTTTGGGGGGTTATTCCTGCATGTGCACTTCAAAATTCTTTGAGTTATTGTGAATGTTATGATTGTGATTGCATTGCACACAAAACAAAGTTGGCCGAATCGCTTTTAGCCACCACTTTGCAGCGCTGAACGAACTCCTCGCGACGCGATCCAAACACTAACTGATTTTCCGTAATGTTGCCAAAGCCGTGCCCCCTAACAACCATGCAACGACGAGTGCTAACACCACCAGCACTAAAACACAAAAATAAAGGCAGCAACAGCCTGTAAAGCCGGTGTGCGTCGGTCGGACTTGTGCCCACTATCAACATGCAAGCACACACGAAGACAGCACGGGACAAGATACTAGTATCTAACTTTTTAATTAATTTCATGCTTCGGATATATTTCAAAACTAATAAATCAAAACTAAATAAATAATAAAGCTACAAGATCCGATGACTAAAATTATTAACTACGTTTTTATAGCATACTTTTTTCACACAATTTCAATTGATCCTGAGAATTATTTCCAATACCCCTTCATTTCCTTTTTTAATCGGGGCATAAGACGTTCAATCAAAAATTCAAATCACATCTTGAAATCTAAAGTGATTTAAAATCCCTGCAGATTACCTGGGAATCTGTCATTTCGTCCCCTGCTGTTCGCTGGTAAACGTTGGAAGCCTCTCTGGACGCTGGCTTTTACTCGTGTGTGTTGAAAATGTTTCCACATCACTCGTCAAGCGTTTCCATTCGAGAGCTCCGAGCTCCTCTCTTCGCGAAAGAGCCAAAAAAATAAATATAAAGAAACGGAAAGCGGCGGTGGCAGTGCCCATGACAACAACAACAACTACTGCAGCGGCTGGCTGGCAGAGCGCACGCGCCCCAGCTGAAATTGATGAGTAGAATCCAGCGGCGCCCCTCCCGTCCGCCACTTGTGCTTTCGTTTCGCTCCACTGAGCCGGCTTTGCAACCCCTTTCGCGCTCTTTCTCTCTTTTTCTTTCTCTGCCTTTGGGGGCTCTCTCTGTTTACATTGTGTGAAGTCGCCATGGGAACCAAAGCGGCGTCCTAGCCGGTTTATTGCCAGAACTGGCTCTCTTCCAGGCTTTCAGGCTTCCACTCTCCAATATCACTCCATTTCCATGCTCCGTGACTCAGCCCCAGTGACATTGCATTTGCATGCGACTGTCGTTAATTGCTGTAATTGTTGAACTGGACGTCGCCGGCACATAATTGCACTCTCCGTTGCCTCCACGCCTCCTGCTCCAGGTCACCTTTCTATTCCTTTCCTGTACAGTTACAGCTAGTTTCGTGCCAGGCTTTCCTTGTTCTTTTCGCTTCCCTTACTTTCGAGTAGTTTTTGGGCCATGCTTTCAATTGGTTGTTGCTTTCCTTCCGACACTTTTGACTTACTTTATGGCCTGGTCGATTATGCTCGCCACCTTATCGAGCTTTAAATGGGTCTTGACTCGTTTTATGCAGGGGTTGAAGGTTTATTTGGCGTTACTTAGTTCCTTGATTTCAATAGAATTTCAAATTTAAAGATGGATTTGGTGGCTAGAAATAAAGGATTAATTTTTAAAACCTTCTCTTATAACTTGAAATTGTAAGAGATTTCAAAGCAGTTTCCAACTTGCCTAAAAGTATGCATTAAAATATTTTAGAATACAAATGCTTTCTAATTTTGATGTTTTCGAAAAAAGTAATATTTTGTAGCATACTTTTTGAGACCACTTCAAATGACGTGTTTATAGTAAATTGCTTAAATTAAATAAGTCAAATACGTTCCACTAAAAACAGTAAAAATTCCATACCCCTAAAAACAAACCTTTTAAATTCTATAATAATTCCTGATCTTTATTAATATTAAGATTAATGACAAGGTCTATATATTTTTCGTAGAAGGAGCATTACTATCGCATCACAAGTACTTGGCAACTTAGTTTGATTTAGCTTATATTCACTTAGCTTACCCAGAACGATTTGGGTCAGTGGTTTGGCTACGAGTTACATTCAAAATTAGCTTACAATAAATAAGAACTTTAACTAAAAATTGGCTAGGCTTACAGTTCGGTGTGTTTGGGCTTGTTGAATAATCTCTCGCAGAGTTTAGACAGAACCTGCGAGACCTCCAGTCGGTATTCATCCTGGCTGTTGGCATACCGATTGCGGATCGTTAAGAGGGCATGCCTCAGTCCCGAACTTTGAGACCAGGAAGCACTACAAAGATCCTCTGTGGTCTCCAAAGCAGTGGCAAACTGCTCCACTATCTCTGGCTGTTCCAGGAAATGCAAGTAATCCTTGGCGAGCACATTGTCCACCGCTGGACAGTAGCCCTGCGATTGCAGCCAGGGCTGGAACTCCAGCAGCACATACTGTGCCATCGTGGAGGCGGCATCTGGCGCATCTTTGCTGGCCTCCAGGACGAGGCGTTTCTCCTGCACCAAATCACTGATGAGGGTAACAACCTTGGATTTGCTGCGTAGCTCAACCTCGGGACTCTGGAGTACCTTGATCAGGGCCTGGGTGCCAGAGGTGGAGAGTATCCGCTGCTGGGCCAGCGGAAACTTGCGCAGCAAAGCTCCAAAGGCATGGAGCGCCGCAGAAATCTCCCCGGCATTCCCAGAGCTAGTGAGGATCTGAGCCAGATGCGAGCCGAAGTTCTTCTCGAACACCTTGATCTGGGCCTTTGGATTGTTGCTAGCCAAGGAGCCCAGGACCCTCATTGCTGATATTCTCAAAGCCGTGTTAGTATCATTGACCACAATCGGCAGAAGGACGTCGTCCAGCCCGCCATTATCGATGAACATCAGGGCATTATCTATCTGGTGCAGCAGGTACTCCAGGTTCTCCAGGGAATCCAGCTTGGAACGCAACTCCGACTCTAGCGGCGTCTTGCTGAAGTTCCGGTACTGATCTATGAGCTGCACGATCAGCTCTCCGTCCGTGCGAAAGTTCTTCTGGAACTCCTTGTACGCCTTCCGCAGCTCCGCGTAGCTCTTCTTTTTCTCCTTGACACGGCGCAGCGACTCCTCGATGATGTCCGGCTTGTAATCCAATGAGAGCGGCTCGTTCTCATCCGCCGCCTGACCCTCTTGTTGACTTTGCAACGCCGTGCCACGTTCGCTTTCGTCCAGAAGCTTCGCCTCCTTAAGTCCCGTCTGCAGATTGATTCGTACATGCAGGCCCTTGGGAATGGCCTGTCCTGGAAAACCAGAATCCCCAATAAGTACACGTCACCGGAGGGAGTTAAGCTGCCAAACCATTACCTTCCGCAATCACCTGCCATTCCGTGGTGGCCACGAATTCACCTGTTTTGTTATCCGCGTCCGTCGCCGCTACTACTTGAAGGCTTCCCAGGATCAGGAAGCTGACCACAAAGGCAAGTAACTTATCGCCACGCATGCTGCTTTATCTGCTCTTTATTACGAAAGTCTCTGAACTGTATTTCACGTGTTATTTAAGGAGTTTCGTGAGATATTTTAAAACCAAACTTAAGTCTGATGTGGTCGTGCCTAGCAGTGTGACCGCCTTCTTTTTGACGCATAAAGCTTAAATAAATAAGCACACAGTGGTCCCTCTGAAAAGCTTCTCAGTTCTTAGTGTGACCACGTGGTACTTGGATTTGAAATTTGCCGGGAAAGATAATGTTCGTTTGTGCCTTTTTCCTATAAACTATTAGTTTTTTTTTTTAAAAAAAAACCCTAAAAAAATATATTAGTTTTAAAGCTATACCGTAAAAGAAAATCTTTATAACAGCCATTTCTTAGAAATCGAAATTTCCGAAAATTTTGACTTTTGTTTTCGTAGTTCTTAAAGTTATTTTGCAATCACCGAAAAATTTTGTTTCTAAAATATCTTGCAATTTACAGAATTTATAAAAATAAATAGACAAAATAAAAAAGTTTAGATTCAACATTTTATTTAAATCTGTTTTTGCCGTGTTTCAAGAACCGGCACCTAAAACTAAGAATCGGGATGAGGAAATGATTATAATAAACAGCTCCACCTGAAACCAGAACCCTAAAAAAATCCCAACTCAGCATAAATTCCTTAAAATTAAAAAGTTACAGCTATTTACAAGCTTTCCACAGGAAATTACAAAGTGGAAATACTAGTTCACAAGCTTATATTATTCACACTATAGTGTGTGAATATATTCAGTAACAGTTTCGCCGACTCACGTTTACGTCAGATTAGCCAAATGCAAACAAACATACCTATCTAAAGCATGATCCGAGAGCAGAGAGATGCAAATTAATTCATAGGTCAGCGCGCCGCTATTAAGTAAACTCGTGTTTGCATATCTTAACAGGTATTCTAGATATTTCGTTCGCTTTAATACGTCCAAAGAATCCGCTGTAATCCCGATCAATGTCTACGCCAGCGTCTAGGAATGGGCTCTGCAAACAAGTCAAAGTGCCAGAGCTGAGATATGTGAACTCACCTGGCGCCAATTTAATGGGCAAATAATAAACAAAATGCCGGTTTTGCATAGTATAGAGTATGTATATGAAGCGATAGCCCAGAATATGCTAATTGCCGATGACGAATGCCAGCAAGAAGCCTTTAACTAGCGTTTTGCCGAATTTAAATTAAACAAATCCCAACGGCGCCTGTCAAAATAGTTTGAAAGTGAAGCCATCTCCTCGCAGGGGGCAAGTTTTACCTGGTCGCTGGAACCAGTTTGATGTGGCGTCCGCTCTAAGCTCGATATCTGTGCGATTATGTCTAATTGGCTTATGCTCGGAATTGAGTTATTGGCCAGAAGATCAATTAGTTTTTTGCTCTTCGGTGGGGAATGGGTAGAAGATGCAAAACGGAAATTCTTTCTGAGAGTAGAATTAAGCCTTGAGGTAAGACACATACTCCTTTGAAAAATGAGGAAGATAAATATATAGGAGAGTTCAATGCAAGTTCAAGTTTGATTTAGATAAAATGAATAGTTTTTATTAATATATTAAATAATAAGGCTTTAACAAGGACTTTTCAACTATATATGTAATCTATGAAAAATGTTGTTCATGTATTTCTCTTAAAACTGATAAACATGATTAAAACAAGCAAGGGGTTCTTGAAGAGATCCCGTTTCGATAGATTTAACCTCTGACACATATCTTATTTTGTTCTTCCAATTCAGATTCGAATCCTTCGTGACCACTTAGCACCCATGACTTCAAAGACACTTTGGAAATCCCCAAAATGTTCTAAGCTCCCCGCTGCGGCTGCTGATCTCACAGCAAATATAGAATCTGATAAGTACGAATTATTATTATTATTTGCACTTCATTATAAGTGCGAACAAAGCGCAGATGCCAATTCGGATCTGTGATCTATAATAAGTACAAAAAGGCCAAAATAATCCGAATAATGCATTGTGCGATTACAGAGAGTATATTCGCATTGAATATATGTAGAATTGGATTGGATTTGGCGACGGCGTGGACGGGTTTGAGCATTAAAATTTATAAGAATCACTTTTGATTTTCTGCTGCCTGACTGCCTGGCTACCTTTTCACTTTGTTATTGTTTATTGTTATTTGTTGCTATTCTCGCGAAACCGGGCACATGCTAATAATATTAATTAATAATATTGTTGCTGCCAATTCTGGCTAGGGGAGCCTAGATAATGATCATGACCACGCTGATGACGCCGATGTTGATGATGATGATGATGAGAAGCCAAAACACAAAACGAAAGAGATACTTGAATAAATAAAAATAGCCACCAATCAGGCGGCAAGCAGCAACAACAACCAGACGCGGCAGCGGGCGCGACAAGTCAGGAATGAATAAACTATGAAGTGTACTGGTTGTCGGCGACTCCAACCCAACTGATCCGTCCAATTTCTGGCGGCCAGAAATTTTATAAATGCCGCTGTCTGTCCCAAGCCAATTTACAGTTTGCCATTGAACTTGGTCGGGCGCTTGCCAAATCAGCGGAGTCGTCGTCGTTGCCGTTGCCGTTGCCGTGAATTTGTACGTGTGTCGTCCTCTTCCCGGTCGTATAGTTGATCCATAATATAATGCTGCTGCTCCAGCTCAGCTCCGTGGCTTTGCTGGTCTGCCTGGCCAGCGGTGCCTCTAACTTCCGTGAGTCTGCCGCTGTTCTGACTCTGTCTCGGAAGGAAGCGTTTCTAATCCCGGATTTATCCTTGCAGCTCCCGAGCTGCCTCGCTGCAAGATCGGTGACACCAGCTGCATTATTAATGTCTCCCACACACTGGTGCGTCAGTATGCAAGGACGGGCTATCCGGCAGCAGGATTCCCCCAGGTCGAGCCCTTTTTGGTCAAACGCTTTGACATCTCAGACGGACGCACTGGATCTCTGAACCTCAAGCTCAACTTCAAGGATGTTAATGTGGAGGGCCTGTCGGGTGTGAAGTTCGATAGAGCTGTGTGAGTACAAAAGATTAGCAATATTTTTGTATAAACGGTTCTAACTAACCTGATCTTGAAGTGTATAAAGTTCTTTGTTTATTTTAAAGCAAAGAAAAGTTATAATATGTGAAAGTGACACCATCCTTTTTTATAAAATTAATGTGGTAATTAAATTATACTCTTGAGCTAAGAAATAGTTTTGAGTTTTAGTTGTAATAATTTAATTAAATATTGTTTTTGTAGTTAAATCTCTACTTAATATTTCAATTTGCAAGAGATCTAAGATAATAATCCTTTTATTCTTATTTTCCTGCAGTGGTTTTGGCCCAGATCCCGCCACCAGCAAGTTTGAGATGTACGGCTCCTTTCCAAAGATCGTTTTGCGCGGCAAGTACGTGGCTGACGGTCGCATCCTGATCCTGCCCATTCGCGGCGATGGCGATGCCGAGATTATTCTGCACAACCCCAAGTTCTCGGTGAAGTTCAAGCCCGGAACCCAGCAACGCAATGGACGCACTCACCTGAGTGTGGACAAGCTGAAGGTGCTGGTGGAGCCGCAAAAGTGAGTAGAGTTTGGATAACCCAGCCATCAAGTTCAGTTGTACAAATATCCCTGATCCTCCAGGATGAATATCCGGCTGGCGAATCTCTTCAACGGAGATCAGGCGCTGGGCGCCAACCTTAACCAGTTCCTCAACGACAACTGGGTGGAGGTGTGGAGCGAGCTGCATCCCTCGATTCACGTGGCCATCGCGGAGATCATGAAGACCATCCTGTCGCAGCTGTTCAAGCGGTTCGCCTACGAGGACCTCTTCCTGGAGAACTGAACGCCACTCGTTGGGCGTTAGGCTAAGTGTACGAGTATTTCTTCATTGGCATTTCATATCCACGGGACGTTGCATTCCGGCCATTGACATATCATCATATATTTGCTAAGCTAAGCTTTAAAACTGTAGAATAAACAAACATGATTCGATAACTGGTTATGTGCGTCCACTGTTTAATTAAGCGTAGATCGCTTCAACATTTCCGCACAACTGTCGCATACGATTTTTGGCAAACAATCGCCGATTGGCGATTGGCAAGCAGCTCACGTGATCGAGCCATTTGATTGGAAATTTGCATGACAATAAAAGCAAAATGGGCCTTAACTATTATATAGTATTAACTATTTATCAATACTCGAGTTGTTTGATTGATCTATGTGGAAATAAAATGGCAGTTATATAAAGCGAAAATAAGATGAAGGTTCCTGCCACATATCATTATAAAATTATATAAGGTAGTCTCATTGAGAAAGCTGTCCTTTGTTGAGGACGATATTTTTTGACAGTGCTTTCCCCTTCTTGCAAGTCTCTCTGAGAGCGTTGAGAGAGATCTGAAATTTATCAAAGCTGTTGAGACTACCTAGTATTATTTTATCATGGGCTGAATCATTAAAAGGGGCCTCTGCAGTATGTGCAAACTTACCACTTGCGCTGCACTGTAATTCGCAACGAGTTCTAGCAGAAAACAAGTGGTAACCACGCTGAATATTGAAGAAGGTCCCCACATTCTTTTCCTCTTTCTCGAAAACTACTACTCTTTCTCTACCTCTCTACTCTTTCTCTCCCTACTTTCTCCCTCTCACTCTCCTTTCTTCCTCTCTCCTCTTCAAGGCAAGGACCCTCTCCAGTATTGGCGCACTTAAAGCTCGCGTTGCACTATAATTCCCAACGAGTTCGAGGTGTCAACAAGTGGTAACCACTCTGAATATTGAATAAGGGCACCTCTTTCGTCCTCTTTCTCTCCCTATCTCCTCTTTCCCTCAACTTTTTCCTTCTTTTTCTTTATGGTAAAGGCCTATAGAACAATAAATTGAAAAGAAAAAGTCGAAATTCATAAGTTTTGGTCCTATCGCTCTGACCGCAGCTGTAGTAGATCTGGCAAGTTCAAGAATACCAAACGGTAAACCTGGTTGACCTTGGGAATTGCATTAAAATCTTCCACGAGTCAATCAACTGCACCGAATCGAATCCCGACAGAAACTAGTTGCTTTTGTTCTCCACGGAGGCTGGTCTGTAAAACGGGGCGTTGTTTTGGCCATTAAAGTTAACTGAAGTCTAGGGACCTGTTCTGTTCTTGTTCCCACGTCTTTATTTCGACTCTTCGCGGTGCTGCTGCCGATCACGATGACATAGTTGTTTCGCAACTTCAGCCATAAGATTTGGCTATATTTGGAACTGGCTGGCCCTTGCGGTGTAAGCCAATTGTGTTAACAATTAATTGTTCTCCATCACAATTGTAGAGTCTTTAATTGGCTAGCGGCGAATCTGTCAGTTACCCCATATTTACAATCATATAATGAACAAAGTTGCTATTAAGAGAGTGAGTAATGTAAACCGACTACCAATTATATTAAGTTCACAGGTAGCACCCACTAAATATTATTATTAATTAGTAAAATAAATAATTATACGATAACAGGGGTAACTAACTTGATCGCTTGAGTAGTGTTGGCTAATTCTTATCTTATTATCATTATTCTCCTATACTTTTCTCTTAATCCATAACCCGTGTTACTAGTTTAGTATTTTATTAGGAACTACACTTTAACTCAATTTACATACCCAGAGAAATCTTGATAAAAAGTTAGTTAATAGTTAATAGACATTAGATAATTCGTCTAGATGTGATGCAATGCAAACTAGTTTCTCTTAATGATACACAGTTCAAAGTAACGAGAACAAATAACTGTTGCAATTAAATGGCGAGTATAAATAGACGCTGGCACACAAGTCAGTTTCTATAAGTTATAAGTAGCGCTAACATGTCTGGAATCGCCTTCACAATAATCGCTCTCTGCCTCATCGCCTCAGCACAGGCAATATTCCGTAAGATACATATTAGTGCTGAAAAAAATTAACTTCGTACATACATATATCCTCGGACAACAAATAATCTAATAATAAATAAATCTTTAATAGCTGATGATCCCGAACCCTGCAAGTACGGCGATGGAGAGTGCATAGCAAAAGCAGCCAATTCCTTATTCAGCAAGAGGTCCGGGGATGGGGATCCCGGATTGAACCTGGAGCGGTTGGATCCTTTGAAGGTGGACAAGATGGTCATTAGCCAGGGTAGTGAAAGTGCTGTCAGCATAAAACTAACTTTTACCGATAATTTGCTGTACGGCATCAAAGACCAAAGGATCGTAGGCGTGAAGTAAGTTATTGAACTTGTTTTTTATTTTTATTAATATTAACATAACAATATTACCAACCCGACCTTCAGAGGATTCGGCAAGAATCTCACAGAGCAGCATGAAGTGAAGATCGTCGCAAAGACATTCTCTCTCGTGGGTCCCTACAACATCCAGGGCAAGGTGCTCATACTACCAATTAGTGGATCCGGCGTCAGCAACATGTCGATGAGTATGTAACCCGAACTAATTTATTAAAAATATACTAATTAATGGCTTTCTTTAACTTATTTCAAGGCAACGTTAAGGTGATCATCCGGTTTTCGGGCCAGCCACTCGAAAAGGATGGGGAAACGTACTTGGACGTCACCGATCTGAAACTGAATATGAAGCCACAGAGCACTTCTTACCTATTCACCAATCTTTTCAACGGGGACAAGGCCTTGGGGGACAATATGAATGCCTTCCTGAACGAGAACGCGGCGGCCATTTACCAGGAGACGGGTCCGGCTACGGATCGGGCCTTTAGCCAGTTGTACTTTGGCATAGTCAAAGGCGTCTTTGCCCATCGTCCGTATGCCAAGTTATTTGCGGAGGAGTAGTTGGTATTAATAACATCTAATTCGTCTAACACAGGCCTGTAGAAATGGGTTCATAGCACCTATAAAGCCTTCTTTTAAGCAATCATCCTTAGATTTAATGACGCCCATTAATCATAACAAACTACACTCAAACCTAAAAACCTATCTCAAGCTCATCTAATGATCTGTAATTTTAATAAAATAGTATTTGCAATTCTAGTTTAGATTTCCGAACCCCCTTTTGTTCGGCTATTAGTTGCCTGACTTGCATCTACCTCGATGCGTAATAGACTAGTCCGAGTGAGGTAGGTCGTTTCAGGGAAATGGGCAAGAGGCGTTTTAAATAGAGTCTCCCGGTGTTGCACTAGCATTGATTGGCCCACGTAGGTCAGTCGTGTGCCAAACCTGTATATCCCGAGTGCCTTTTGATTTATAGTACATAGTATCTAATTCAATTATGTGTTTAAATTAAAGGGTGACTATATATAATAGACGAAACGCTGGCTCACAAGTTACTTTCTAAAAGTTACAAGTTGCGTTAACATGTTGGGAACCGCGATAGCAATAACCGCTCTATGCCTCATCGCCTCAGCAAAGGCCATATTTCGTAAGAATCAACCGAGAAGGACACATTTTGTGCTGGAAAAAAGAATGAACTTCGAATTGGAATCTTCGGACAACAAATACTCCCTGAATTAATCCTTAATAGCTGATGATCCCGTGCCCTGCAAGTACGGCGATGGAGAGTGCATAGCTGAATTGTGCAATTCCTTGTTCAGCAAGAGGTCTGGGGAAGAGGATCCCGGCTTAAACTTGAAGCGGTTGGATCCCTTGAAGGTGGACAAAATGATTATGAACCAGGGAGATAGCAAAAGTGCTGTCCGTATAACACTTACTTTTACCGACAATTTGACGTACGGCCTCAAGGACTTACGAGTCGTAGGCGTGAAGTAAGAATAAAGACGTTGCCGGATCCAGTTCCAACTAATTAACATTTAAATTTCAGAGGATTCGGCAGGAATCTCACAGAGGAGCATAAACTTAAGATCGTCGCGAAGACCCTCTCTCTCGTGGGTCCCTACAACATCCAGGGCAAGGTGCTCATACTGCCCATCAGTGGATCCGGCATTAGTAACCTGTCGCTGAGTATGTAACCCGAACTGATCCCTTCCAAATAGACTAATCAATCGCTTTCCCTAATACATTTTAAGGTAACGTTAAGATGAACATCAGGTTTTCGGGCCAGCCACTCGAAAAGGATGGGGAAACGTACTTGGACGTCACCGATCTGAAGCTGACTATGAAGCCGCAGAGCACTTCTTACCTATTCACCAATCTTTTCAACGGAGACAAGGCTCTGGGCGACAACATGAACGCCTTCCTGAACGAAAACGCGGAGGCCATTTACCAGGAGACGGGTCCGACTACGGATCGTGCCTTTAGCCAGTTGTACTTTGGCCTGGTCAAAGGCGTCTTTGCCCATCGTCCGTATGCCAAGTTATTTGCGGATGAGTAAGTTAACACAGGCTGTCGTCCCTGTCAAAGGTTTCAAGCCCTAATAGGTCTTACATATAAAGCCAGCAATCATCATGTGACCCATTAATCCAATCCATTAAGGTGGGGGAATTATTATAGCCTTAGCAAACTATACTCGAAGCTCCAAGTTTGTCTAATGATCTGTAATTTGAATGATATGGCAATAAAGATAACAAAGTTTATGGATTTTTAAATTATGGCAACGCAAACTTTATTATTTTAAAAAACATTAAAAGTCTTAGGAGTTCTAATGACGTCTTAAAAATATAGTCTTACAAAAGAGGAAAGTTTCAATTACAGAATCTTAACTCTAGATGAGGATGAGTTCCTGTAATTATTAAGAGAGATAGCTCAGTTCCAATTGAGAAATAACAAGCCATTAATTAGGCGCCATTTAAATGTGTCAAAGGAACTCGATGTGGAATTAATGAAAGATTTTTTGAAGGCCAGGCCAATTTGCATATATCGAACGAATTACATGCAAAACGTGATTAGGAGAGATGGGATTGAGTCGAATTGAATGGAAATTAAATGGATGGGTTTGCCGGTGTCAATGGCTTACAAGTGCGACTAGCGACCCAGCGGGTTCAAGTTCAAATCGGAGGTTCATTAAAGGGAGTCATAAAATAAATTTGCCGGCAATAACAGCACACTTCGGCTGCCTGCCTGCCGGTTTGGTTTATTATATTATAATCCATTTAACTGACTCAGGCGGGACGTGTGGTAGCTGGTGACGGTCTAAAGTCAAATTCCGTCAACCTGAGACGCAAAAAGGCAAAAAAGCGGGTTTACAGCAAGAACAACAAAAACATGATACATTTAAACTCACACCCGAAATGTTCAATTGACGAAAGTGACTATATAAGTGGTATAAACCCCGACTAAGTGGATCAGTATTCAATTGTGTTTTGTCCGCGTCAATTATGGAGCTGAACCTGGCCCTCGTCCTGCTGCTGCTGCTCGGCTGTGCGTCGGTGTCCGTCCAGGGACACGCTTCCGATTTACGTGAGTTCCAACCCCCCTTTTAGGTTCTGGAACTTGACGGAATTTAAACTTTCTCTACTGCAGCCTCTGGCATCCAGAGATGCGAGATCAAGGACCAGGATTGCGTAAAGAACGGGGTGAACTATGTGCTGAAGAACTACGCCCAGAGCGGGATTAAGGAGCTGGGCCTGATCCCGCTGGATCCGCTGCACATCACCAAGTTCAAAATCGGACGTAATCCCAATAGTCCGGTCAACATTGATCTGAGTTTCCACGAAGTGGATATACTGGGTCTGCATCAGGGAAATGCCAAGCAAGTGAGGTAAGAAAACGAAATCGGGAAATATTTAAACATAACTGATGACAGACACAGGCTACGTCTAGAAACAGCTGCACATTTGTTTTCATACATATCTTAAAGCTTTTTCCTAGCTAAAATATGCATTTAATTTCCTATTCAGTGGATTCACGCACGACCTAAGCCGTAAGGTGGAGCTGGTCATGGATGTGCCCGAAATTAGTGTTAAAGGACCCTACTCCGTTGACGGCCGAGTGCTAATCCTACCCATTGTTGGCAAGGGCAATGCCCACATCAAATTGCGTAAGTTGTTCAAGCTGCTAAACTGAAACCTCCGCTATAATTGTATATAATTTAATCCACAGAGCGCTGCAAAGTTCGGGCCCAGATCAAATTCAGGGCCGTGTCCAAGGGCGAGCACCAGACCTTTGCCGAGGTTGAGAACGTCAGCGTGGATATCGATCCCTCTCATGTGATCTACCACTTGGAGAACCTTTTCAACGGCCAAAAGGAGCTGAGCGACAACATGCACGTCCTCATCAACGAGAACTGGCATGAGATATTCAACGAACTGAAGCCGAGCATCGGAGAGGCTTTCGGACTGATCACCAAATCGGTGCTTGGCAGGATCTTTGGCAAGCTGCCGTTGGAGCAGCTTTTTGTGTTATAAATCTTGCAAATACAGTACAAAAACCTTGAACTTTGTGAATATTTATTTGAAATTCCTCTTATAGATATTATATGTTAATTACAAAATAAAAACAGGCACTGAAGGCATTCATCTTAATAGTTAAACAACTTAAGTATATCGATTATATCGGTTACGACGTGGAAAAATATGCATGTGTGTCTACCAATGGTTTTTCTTTAGATGGTTTTTCTGCAGATTCTCGTAAATGCTGTTATTCAGTCACAGTAAGTAATACTTTAAAGCAATTGTTAATTTGGAGTTTTTTAATGATCCATTTCAGCTTCTGAAACGTATGAGAGGAGCACTGCGTTCGGTTTGCTTGGGCGGCGAAGATGGCGGCACCTCCACAATGTCGCCATACACCATCCAGTTGAAAGGTTCCTCCATCGTGCCTTCCCCAAGCTTTCTAGCTGCTTCAGTTCCCTCCTGCGGTGGCTCACACATGGCCACAATATGCGGCGGGAAGTACATCTCCGGATGGGCGAGTAGAGCTGACAGGAACTCATCATGCTCGACGGCACACTGCACAACATTTTCCAGCTGATAACGCTTGCCAATAAGAAGCTCCTCGGGGCTGAGGACTCGGGGTTGAGCCGCCTTCTTCTCGACGGCAGCTAAGCGCATGGCGCGTTCATTCAGCGCTAAGTGGCTTTGGGTCATGGCCGACGAATAGCGATGCTCCAGATCCATTTCCCAGTTGAAGACATGAACGGACAGGTGCGAGGCCTTCAGCCATTCGCGAAGACCCACCAGCAAGCTCTCCAAGCGATGAGCATTGTCTGGAAAGAAATATCATATAAAATTTAATATCTAAGGAGCTTAAATTCTTAAGTAAACTTACGCTTAGCCACGCCCGTTACAAAGGTCCCACCGCGGTGGCGTACTTCGGCATTCATGAACTGCTTGAAGGACTTCAGATAGGCGGCAGATCCATTGAGTAACTTGTCGCATTCTGTGTACTTCTCGTAGTCAAAATGGCGATTCGACTCCAGGGTACGTCGCTGGGCAGCCAGGAATCGCTCCACTTTGGTGCACAGCACCTGCAGCTGGTAGCGCACATTCAGACTACAGGGCATCGACGTTTTTACGGGCATATCGAACAAGTAGTCAGAAGGCATCGAGTTTTGACGCGAGCAGCCCAACTCGGCCGACAGATGATCATGCAGAGACCTGAACAAGTCCATTAGCCGCATAACGGGATTGTGCTCCACGCTGCAAATGTTTAATTATTTAAAAAATTATTATTTTGATAAAATAATATATGTATAATGTATAATTTCAGCAACTCGTCACTCACCAGCTTCCGTGCACACCGATCGATCGCAGCCTTTCCACGGTAATAATGGGCGTCATACCAAGTTGGACAGGATCGTTCATGCACTGATTCCATATGTTCTCTTTCTGCAGCTGCGCCTGCTTCTGCCCGGAGACAAGCGAGTTTTGTCCGTTACCGTTACCTATTCTCTGCTTCTTCTGCGGAGCACCCCCAGCTGATCGCTGGCCACCACGCGATCGGCGCGATCGTTTCGGCAGCTGCTGCTGCTGCTGGCAGCCCAGACCGTGGAACTCCAAGGACGGTGCATTACTGTCCAACTGAAGCACCCCAAACGTGCGCTGGAGCTCAGCCAAAACGTTCTGGCTCGAATTTCCCGGGGGCTCTTCTGGTGGCGTCTGCAGCTCTTCTGGTGGCGTCTGCGCCTCGATCTCCTGGGATTCCATCATGCAGCAGAGCTGCTCCTGCAGCTCCTTCAATTTGCTGTCCAGCTGATTGTCGTCCATTGACGAGTCGTCACCAGAAGAACGTGAATTAAACATTTTTTTTCGCGTATGAGATCACAACTGACGCCGCCGTGTCTGTGCTTTTTTTACCGTTCGAAAAATGGCGCGGTGCCACGCTGTCTGGCTAGTCAAAGGAGGAAGGGGGAAAGAGTGTGACCGTGTAGTCTCGATCTCTCCGAGAAAAATACTAAAAAATATATTGTCGTAAATGGAGATCAAAAGGTGGATAACATTGCTAAATTACTCGCGATTGTCATTCACAGTATGGCAACGGTAATTTAGTGTGACCAAGGTGTTTGGTGAGCGATAATCCTCGTTTTTGTTTACGACTTTTAACTTAATAATCTGAAAAAACGGCGAGCACACTACACTTTTCGCGCTATATTTAAATAACTTAAACTTCGTTTTAGTAAATGTATTCTGCCTTTTCAGGACGTAGCTGAATGTGATGTTTCACATAATATAGTTTCCGTAGACCAACTACTAAACCAACATTAGGATTTAATTACTAAGTGCATGGTTATACTACATTCTTATTAAAAAAAAAAACGTCAAATGTGATTTTAAGGCATAGAAACTTATATTCATCAGACACTGACATTGGAGGCCAAGTCTTACTTATTATTCAAGACCCTATAAAAGCAAATTCTTTCTTAATCAAGATTACCAGGCGTCTAATCTGTCTAGTGCACGGCTACTTAAATATTGAAAAGCTTTTAAAAACATCGATAAAATATCATTCCCCGAAGATGTTGCACAGACAGGCACCCTATCGATGGCAGTGAGTAGGATTTCAAAAATGATTCCTTTTTAAAGCCTATGAAACACTCTTTATTGTTGTGAAGTCATTTAATTGTTAGGTCTAAGCATAACTAGTGAAAAATTCCTGAAGCTTTGCGGCATAATGGCTTACGAAAACCTTGAATGGATCCTTCTCGCACGCAAGAGTTTCCTTTCTCCACAATGGTTATATTAAAGGGGTTGCTGGTAATTTAAGGAGCCAACTGATCAAGTAACACCATCTCAGCTGGCAGTTATCTTCAACATCCACTCAACTATAAACAAATACGACAAGAACTGTTTTTTCACGTAGCCAACCACAAGATCGTTAATTCTTTAATTCACAAAGCACAATGAACCAAAGGACCGCAGCAATTCAATTACAACAGGCTTTCTTTCGGATCGGTTCTGTGGTTTCTTTACGTTTTATAGATTTTATTAAAAAATTAATAATTTGTGGTTCATCGCGAGTCCCATTTTACTGTGGCTTCCTGCGGAAGGAGCAGCCTGTGAAAAAAGAAAGGAAATATGCATTAGATGGGAGATTCGTGGCGGGTAAGAGGATGCGACCTACCTTCTGTCAGCTTTGCGCGTCCTCCAGTGGGCTGGCACAGAATGGTTGCGCATCCGGCGCAGACCACGACGCCCTGGGCGTGGCTGAAGACGGTGGTGATCCTGTAGCAGCCGGGGCACTTGACGTCCATGAAGTACGAGTTCGGGTGCTGGACCAGGCGCTTCAGCTTGTGCTTGCGCTTCTCCTCAGCGGGCAGAGGGTGCAGAAGATCTTTTGCTAGCTAAAAGAGATAATTAATTAATGGAAATTAGTAAGGAAATAATTGAAATTGATAAATAATGTGGGTTTTCGATCAGGAACAGCCTAAGCATGTGGTCAATAAGTCAATAAATCCGCCTAAACTTTCAATAAAAGCCGAAAATAATTTAACATAGAATATAGCCATCCGAAAATAGTCTTAATCAGACTGATTACTTCAACGAAAGAAAGATCTGAAGCGGTCAACTATTTTTCACCGTGTATCAACAAATCTCGACCAGCAACTCAGCCAGCCAACAACAACAGACAGAATTTCGCTAAATTCACACACGATTCTAGGTTATGTAGGATGACTTCGGCGAATCCCGCCTGACATTCCAATCAAGACCTGGCTTAAGCCATTAAAAAGCGTCACAAAAGCATTTCACAACTGTTTGCAATTTCACAGGCGCACGCCATGCGTGGCCGCCGAACCACACACACTCATAGAAGCGCTGCCCCAGACAGCCGCGCCGTTTGTGGCAACTGTTTTAGGGCCTCTTCTGGCCTATTAATCGGCCAACACTCGCTCCATTCACACTGGACCCTTTGGCGGTGGGTCCTTCCCGGTTTTGGTTCAGATTCGTTCGAGTTTTCTGTGTTTTAAATCAATTTTAACGCAATTTGGCACCCACCGGCATGTTTTTTCTTTCACAGCTAACACGGAAAAGGAAGTGGGGTAAATCGCAGCCAACTTAACTTGGGTAGAAATGCACTAAATAAGGCCAAGCGACTGGCGCGGTGGCAACTCTACTCGATTTACTTTCCAACACTGGTCCAGATAATTTTCAATACGTCAGCCGATAACGTTTTTGTTCAGCAAAGTTCTTGACGTTTTTGTTTTGAGTTATTTACCTATTGTCGTAACCTTACATGAGAATATTACGTTTCTTATCCCTTCACATCGTCATCAAAGTTAATTTTTATAACAGTTTTTAAAGTTTATAACAGCTTGTGGCGGTATTATGGTGTACTTTTATCGCGTCCTCTGCGGTCACACTGGCTGTTGCGAAAGGTAGGTCCCACTAAAAACTCTCGGTTCCCGGTATTGCTGATTTTTGTTGGTGCGCGATTTTTGGAAGCGGCCTTTAAGCAAATATACGATTTGATTTGTACCGAAAACCCGTGCAACGTGCTGCGATTGTGTTTGCCAAGCCAGACATAAGTGTGTTTCAGGTCCTGCCCCGTTACCGTACGAGAAATCCCAATCGATCGGATGACGAGACAAGACTGACGGCAAGCACATTTTTGCGAGGACAAACATAATTGCGAGTTGTTATCGTTAAAGCCACAGGACAAGATGTTCACCACACGCAAGCAGGTGGACGAGCATGTCCACAAACTTCTGGGCAATCTGCCGCCCGGGAACCAGGTGAGTCCTTGTGCATCGGAATTTCCAAAAATGCAGTTGCGAAATCGACGGCGCCGCCATTGACAGCGCGCCTTGGTATGCGTGCGGCGCCCGTCTGTGCGCGTGTGTGCGTGCGAGTCGGCGTCACTTGAGTGGCGTGTGTGTACTCGAAAAAGAAAATTGCGCGCTTTTCTAGTGTTCCCAGCATTTAATTTATTTGTGCAAGGAAATAATGCACACACAGCCCTCTCCGTATGTCCCAAGGTTTTGTCTCTGTAAACCAAAATAGAAAAGTGAGGTTATGTGGGCCGTTAGTAGACGGCTTATTTGAATGTATTCTTTGTTTTACAACGGCCGGACAGTAGACACTGCGTCTGAGCGACGGGTAAAAATTATTTGTAATGGGGAAAAACTTTCATTAAACAATAGCTGAGTGATTTCTTCACCAGTCTAGAAGAATCATTCCAGAAAATTTCGGATTTTTTGACATAATTTGTTGACTGTCTTCGCTTAGAGTTGCCTTCTGATTTAATGAATTTATGAACAGACTTTTCCCGATTTCATAAAATGATTGCATATTTTATTTAGTCAAACTCACTAGTACCGGCTCGCAGCGCACTTAAAGTTTTCTTATGCATTTACAAATCTATTATCTGAAGTTTTTTAACTTATTTAAATCTTTTTCCACAGCGCGACATCAAGGGTCTGGCGGTGGCCCGTCTATACTATAAGATACAGGAGTATCCGAAGGCCATAGAATATTTAAACTGTTATCTACGCGTCAAGGATGAGGCTGTGCCACACAAGCTGATCGCCCACAGCTACAAGCTGCTAAAGACTCCTGACCTGCAAAAGGCCTTGCAGCACTACCAGCGCTGCATCCAGCTAAATCCCCGGCAGCCGGATGTGATCAAGGAAGCTTGCCAGCTGCTGGTGGATGAAAAGAGCGTCTTTAACAAGGAATGTGCCAAGTATTGGCTGGAACTCGCGGTCTCTGAGAACTTGAACGACAATGAGACTGTGATTTCCCTGCGCATGCGGGTGAATTTCACCGAGAGCAACGGCAACGGCGATCTCGGAGATGGCGGCTCGGTCAGGGACAACGAAGATGCTTTTGAAATGATCATGCACAAGGAGCTGCAGGCGCGTCCTCAGGACGTGAATGTGCGTGTGCGTCTCATGCGCAGCTACGTGGAGAAGAACCAGCTTGACCAGGCCTTTAACTACGCTTACAAAGTGGAGCTGGAGGCCAGTGGCTGCACCAGTCAGTCGAGCGAATGGTACGGAATCGTCTGGGTGATGCTCTCAAAGAAGGAGGACAAGCGGGATGCTAAGAAGGACTGGCGCTTTTGGCAGCTGGCACTTCACACCTGTGATCGCCTCATGCAACTCAGCCTGGAGACTGGAAATGCGCTGGCAGAAAGCAGCACCCTGTTGTTCCGCCTCGATCAGTATCTGCACAAGTTCAGCAACGTGCTGGATCGATCCAGCGATGCCCCCCAGCGGGAACTGCACCTTTCTTGCGTGGACCATTATGCCGGACAGCTGCTGCTCCATGCGGTGGCGCTGATCTTCAAGCGTGAGCTGCAGGGCAACAAGAACAAGTGGATGGCCGCGCTGCGCAGCATGCTGCCGCTGTTGCTCCTTGGCTACCAGGTGCGTCCCCTCCAAGAGCAGCATGTCCATCCCTGGATGAAGCACTGCGATGCTGAGCAGAAGCAGCTGCTGCAGCTGTGGCGCCAGCATGGTTCCTTCCGTTGCGCCCAGCTTGGACGTATCCTCCTTGGTTGCTTGGACCGCCCTCGAGCGGATCAGGAGGATCAGAAGGAGAACAACAACGTCAACGAAAGTCAAGCCGCACGCACACAGCCTCTTTCCGGATTGTTTGGAGACTCCGAGGAGCTGCTGTCCTGCGCCCGCCAGCAATGCATGGACAAGAATTGGCGCGGCCAGCTGTATCAGCTGCTCTTTACCCACGCTGAGCACAAGCTCAAGGAGCAGTCGTCGCATCTGGTGCGTCATCCGCGACTGCAGACGCCCGTCTTCGAGTGGCCCGATCTGGCGGAGATCGAGACCTACGAGCAGCAAGCTCTGCTACTGCAGCCCCAATCGTTGGCCCAACATGTCTACCTCGCCCTGGGCACCGACATCGACAATCTAGGCGATGCGCCGCGCGTGCTCTTCTACGAGGAATTCCGGCGGGATGTGAAGCAAAACCTGAGCTACTGCGGTCACGACTCCATCTCCCAGTTGGACGTCGACCTTTACCTGTACGCCACTGTTATCCAGACGCAGCGAAAATTGCAGCTACTGCGCGAGCTCTACGACAGCTCTCACTATGGCAACCGCAATGCAGCTGCCCGTCCGCACATGATGCCTTATGCCAATCTCTTGAGTCAACTGGCGGCAGCGGAGCAGAGCAGCTGGTGGGACATTGTGCTGCGGCTGCACAGAAACCAGACGATGTCTGCCGATGTCAACCGCGGCGAGCAACGAGCCCAACTGCAGCTTGGCTTGGAAGCAGTACGCGGTGTGAACGGACCGAAAGCAGATGCCATCATCGTCTTCCAATTGGCCAAGATCCTGCAATCTCGAAGCGATCGTTCTTCCCTGGAGCCACGAATCGATGTCCTCTATCGCCAGGGATTCAGCATGCTGCGTCGGCAGCAGCAACAGCAGCAATTTGAACCCTTCGTGCGCATCTTTAAGTACGGATCGGCCAGCTCAACTGCTGCCTGGCAGATGCTACAATCTCTGGCCGAACACGCCGTGACCTATTTCAGCGGAAAAATGTTCAAGGCGGGACAATATGATCAGTTCGTGGACGAAGTGCGAGGTCTAGACCTGCCCATGGCCACCTATCTGCAGGCTGAGGCTTACCGCCTGCTGGAGGACTCTGGAAAGACAAATCGTGCTTCGCGAACTCGCTACTCAGAGCGCAGGCAGGAGTGCCTGCAGCAGACGCAGCAGCTTCTCCGAAACGATGCCAAACATCCGCTGAGCTTGGTTATTCAGCGTGAATTGCGGCGCTGCCAGCAGCAGAACCGTAGTGCGCAGCAGGGTGGCGGCGACGACAGCTTTGGTACCCCGGATCTGCACAATAATTCTTCGACATACGAAGATGCCGAGGATGACTTCTATGCAGGTGCCGCTCTGTCCGCCAACAGATCGCGTCGTCATCAGCTGGAGATCGCGGCTGCTTCACCCGTGACTCCCGCCGTGGTTGTGGCCCAGCCCAGTGCGGAATTGGAGCAAACCCTGAAGCAAATTAGCAAGAATCTGTGTTTGTTCAAGGATGATATGGCAGCCGTGCGCCAGGACGTAGCATCACTAACCGAACGATTTAATGGATTGGAGGATCTGATCAAGAAGCTGAAGATATCCAGCAGCAGGGATACGCCGACACGCGACGTGGATCCCGCAGCCGCTTTGGGATTGGATGATCTCTTCATTATTGAGGATGCGCTGGCTGAACAACAACAGCAGCAGCAACAACAACAACACCAGCAGCACCAGGCTGCAGTGCACCAGGTGATTCCCCCGCAGTACGGCGGACCCAATCCGGCTTTTTACAATGGTGTCCAGAACCATACGCCTTCTGCCCAGGATCGCTTCCTGCCGGGCCCATATGGCAGTCCCATGTTCAACCAGAACCAGATGTACAACTACTATGCCGCCCAAGCTCAGGCCCAGTTCATGCGCACTCCACCAGCGCCGCCGGGAGGAATTCCACCCGCCAATTTGTTCGGTAAGCTTCAAGCGATTAGTTCCTATTGGAAATCCTTATACAGTTGTTATCCCTTGTAGGTCCCCGTAATCCAAACTATGGACTTCCCAGCATTTTTCCACCGCCCGCCGCCGGAGCTCCACCGTATATCGATCCTTTGGGCAACTTTACCCAACCGCCAACCGGAAGTCTGATTCCACCGCCACCTCAGCCAGCGCAGGCTCCAGCTCCTCTCAATCTGGCGGAAGCCAAGCCGGCCCTGCCCACTCCCGGTGTGGGCGTCGGGTTCTTTAACCCGACGCCATCACCGGCCTTTGGGGTGCCACCAATTCAGCTGCCGCCTCAATCCAAGCCTCCACTGGCAGCAGGTCCAGCGCCTGCAGCAGCTGCTGTTCCTGCTCCTGCTCCTGCCCCAGCCCCAGCTCCCGTCAGTTTCGTGGCTCCCGCGGTTGCCACAGCTCCAGCTCCTCTTCCTGCACCCATTAAAATACCCCAAGTGGCTCTGCCAGCAGCAGTTCCAGCTCCAGCTCAAAGCGTTCCGGCGCTGTTTAACCGGGCATTGAACAATCAGCCCGTGGAGAAGGAGCCGCCGGCCAATGTGGTCATCACCAGCTCAGATCCGTTGCCCAAGCCAACGGGAGCCAGTGGTGTACAGCCCACCTTGAGTGTGACCATTCCGGCACAGCATATCAAGCCCAGCCTGGTACAGCCAGCAGTTGAACCCCAGCAACCGACGCCCTTACAGTCACAGCCCCTGCAGCCGCATCTTCCGACATCGGGAGTTTTCAACTTCAACATGGGCAACGCTCCCTTCTCCTTCAAGTCGCAAGTTGCCAAGGCGGCAGCTGAAAAGCAAAAGGAACAAGAACAGGAACAGGCGGCGGCCGCAGACGTCAACAAGAGCGGAACCAGCGACGTTAACAAGAGTGTAGGGGCAGACGGCGGTTCCTTGAGTGAAGACTACGATCCGCGACCCGATTTTCAGGCCATCATACCGCTGCCGGACGAAGTGGAAGTGCGTACCGGCGAGGAGAACGAGGAAGTCAAGTTCAGCTATCGGGCCAAGCTGTTCCGGTATGTGGACAGGGAATGGAAGGAGCGTGGCATTGGCTTAATCAAGATACTGCACGATAACACCACTGGCGTCTCGCGCGTCCTTATGCGTCGCGATCAAACCCACAAGGTCTGTGCCAATCACACGATCACCGCGGACATGACCCTGTCCACTCCCATCCAGGACAAGGACAAGAAGTCGTTCCTGTGGGCAGCCAATGACTTTGCGGATGAGCAGCTAACTCTGGAGAAATTCCTGGTGCGTTTTAAGACTCCTGAAACAGCGGAGGAGTTTCGGGTGGCCTTTGTCAATGCGAGCGAGGCGACCAAGGTGAAGCCGCCCGTCCTGGAGCCGCCCAAGACCAACAAGGAACCAACCGCATTGCCTCCAACTTCAGCTCCAGCTCCGGCTAAATTCAGTCTGGCCAAAAGCTTTGTGACCAGCACGCCAGCAGCCGTGAATTCCCTATTTAACAAGCCCCAGGACCAGGCAAAATCCAAGCCAGCAACGGAACCAGCGTCTGTGCCCAAGTCCCTGTTTGGAGGGGACTCCTCCGCCACCGCTACTGCTGCAGCGGCGCCGCCTCCAAGCTCTACACCTGCGGCCCCGTCACCATTCGCCAACTTTAGCTTCGCAGGAAGTGGATTCACCACTGAATATAAGGCCTCTCCCTTCGGGAACCTCTCATTTGGCAGTGTTTCCGGCGTCGGCAGCGGCGCCAACAGTACCCTCTTTAGCACGGCTCTGATCAAGGACAACACTCTGCAAAAGCAAACGCCTGAGAAGCCGAGCACCTCGGATAACGAAGAGGAATTTGAGCCCACGGCACAGTTTACGCCAGTGATTGCCCTGCCGGAATTGGTGGAAGTGGTCACCGGGGAGGAGAACGAGGAGGTCCTGTTCGAGCACAGGGCCAAGCTGCTACGCTGGGACAACAACGAGTGGAAGGAACGCGGCTTGGGCAACATGAAGGTGCTGCGTGATCGCACTAAGCCCGACCAGGTGCGACTAGTGATGCGTCGCGACAAGATTCACAAGCTGTGCTGCAACCAGCGCTTGACGGCCGCGACCAAGTTCACGTTCGCTCTGAACCAGAAGTCGGCCGTCACCTGGGCGTCTATGGATTACGCCGACCAAGAGCTGACCAACGCGCTGCTGTGTCTGCGCTTCAAGACGCCGGAAATCTGCCAAGAGTTCCTAGATGCGGTGCACAAGGCTCAAGAGAGCATGGAAAAGGGTTCCAAGGAAAAGGAGGAAAAGGGGCAAGAAAAGCCAGAAAAGCAGGCTGAAAAGAAGCCAGAAAAGTCAGGCTTTGGAGATGCATTCAAGCCCAAGGCGGGCAGTTGGAGCTGCAAGGCCTGCTACACCAACAATGGCCAGGAGCAGCAATACTGCCTGGCCTGCCAGGAGCCCAAGGATGACACAGTGCCGCCGAAGCAACCAGGCTCAGATCAAAGCAACGCCTTAAACATTTCCACCAACAGCTCCGCTAGCAAGTTCTCATTTGGATTTGCCCCATCTGCTCTGCCCGCCTCCGGAGGATTCAGCTTTGGGGGAGCTGCCCAGACCAAGGAGCCGGTCAAGGAGAAACCAGCTGCTCCTGTTACCACCTCAGCTTCAGCTCCGGCGCCAGCTGTTGGCTTTGGAAAGACCACCACCACATCCGGTTTCGGAGATGCCTTTAAGCCCAAGGCGGGCAGCTGGTCCTGCAGCGCCTGCTATGTGAGCAATCCCGGAGAATCGCTGTACTGCAGTGCCTGCGAGACGCCCAAGGACGACACAGTGCCAAAGAAAAAGGAGAACGCCCTGGGTTCGGGGCTTACTCTGCCTGCCACTTCTCAGTTCAGCTTTGGTTTTGCCAAGACTGACGATCAGGCGCCCAAGACCAGTGTGTTTGGATCCTCCAGCTTTAATTTTACAGCTCCAGCTGCTGTAGCTCCAGCAGCTTCACTTGGTTCGAGAGGAGGCTTCAGCTTCTCGATGCCCAAGCCAGCCCAACAGCAGCCGAAGAGTCCAGCGGCGGCTGAAGGCGAGGACAACGATGGTTACCACGAGGAGGAGGAAAATAATGCATACTTTGCGCCAGTGATTCCATTGCCCGACAAGGTAAGATGATCCTTATTATGGTCTAAGGCTATGTTTATTAACCAAGCCCGAGTTACAGATCGATGTGAAGACCGGAGAGGAGAACGAGGAGCTGCTGTATGTGCACCGCGCCAAGCTATATCGCCTCACCGAAGGCGAGTGGAAGGAGCGTGGCCTGGGCAATGTCAAGATCTTGCGCCACGTCGAGACGAAGAAGCTGCGTGTGGTCATGCGACGGGAGCAGGTGTTCAAGATCTGTCTCAATCATGTGCTCAACGCCGAGGTGGTGTACAAGCCGAAGGACGAGAAGTCTCTGCTGTTTGCCGCTCACGATTTTAGCGAGGGAGAGAGTGTCCTGGAGCGGTTCACTCTGCGCTTCAAGAACCAGGAGGTGGCACAGGAGTTTAGCAATGCCGTGAAGAATGCGCTCAATGGTACAGCCAAGGCGATACAAGAGACCACGGACAGTATTTCCAGCACCAGCACCTCCTCGCTGGCCATCAGCGAGGCGACAAAGGATCAGGGATTAAGCAGCGACACCGGCAGCTGCCCCGGTTGTCGTGGCTGCGATCCGGATAAATTTGTTTTTGCCGATACACCCGCCGCCACGCCTCTGTCAGGCGATGTGAGCCCGCCCTTGGCCATGTTCCAACCAGCCCTACAGCTGCCCAAGCCAACCGTAGACGTTAACGCGGCCACATCCATATTCAAAGCCAGTTCGCTGGGCGCCACAAACTCGTCATTCTCAGCTTTCGGAAACCTTGCCGTGTCGGAGGCAACCAAAGCGCCCAGCAGTCCAGCCTTTCTATTCGGCAACGTCGGTGAGTTACACCTTTGTTCATCCTTTGCTATATCCGAAAGAGGCTTAACTTTATCCTTTCCAGAAAAACCCGCCAGCGGAGCAGCTGTGCCCCTTTTTGGTGGCACCGTGCAGCCGAAGGCCAATGTCCTGGGCTCTATTTTTGGCAGCAACAATGCCGATCAGAATTCCGGATGGGACTCGGCCAAATCTATTTTCGGTGGTGGACAGCAGCAGAAGGACGAGGTGGCGTCCAAGTCAATCTTTGGGGGTGCCAAGGTAGAGTCGCCTCAGCAGCCACCACCGATTAAGGCCCCAGAAGTGCCAAAGTCCATCTTTGGCGGAGCCCCCTCGGTTTTCGGAGGCACAGCATCCTCCGGCTTTGTGTTTGGCAGCGGAACAAATGCGCCCATCTTTGGGCAAAAGGAAACGGTATCGGCATCATCTTTTGCAGACCTGAGCAAGCAGGATAAGGAACAGGAGGAAAAGAAAACCACTGCGAGTACACCGTTCCAGGGCTTCGGTTTTGGTGGCGAAGCCAAGGAGGGAAAGAAGGACCCGCTGTCTTTTGCATCGCCGGCTACTGGCAGCACCACATTCGTTGATTTTGGAAGCAAGGCGGGCGAAACTTTTGCCGATTTTGCGAAAAAGGCAGGCGGCAACGACTTCGCCGACCTGTCAGCCAAGAGCCAGGGCACACCCGTGGGCTTCAACAAGTCCAGCGGCGGCGGCTTCTACAATCTGACCCATCAGAACGAGTTCAAAAATTTCCAGTCGACTCCACAGAGCGCCAAGAACGAGTCACAGGGCGACGAGGATGGCGACGCAAACAATGATGACAACTACGATCCCCAGTACGACCCCATTATAGAGCTGCCGGATGAGATTGTGGTCACAACCGGAGAGGAGAACGAGACTAAGTTGTTTGGCGAAAGGGTGAAGCTCTTTCGCTACGACAACGACACCAAGGCGTGGAAGGAGCGAGGTGAGTAGACAAAGTCTCCAGAATTGCATTTGATGTTCACTGCTTTTCTTTTTTATCCGCTGCAGGCTGCGGCGAGCTGAAAGTGCTTGAACATCCGGAGCTGAAGACGTTCCGCCTGGTCCTGCGACAGGAGCAGATCCACAAGCTGCTCCTCAACATGAAGATCACCGGGGCCATTCATTTCGACTACATGAGCGGACAGAAAAAGAGCCTACTGTGGGCCGGCCACAACTTCGCTGCCGACTCGGAAGGCAAGATAAGCAAGGACGGTGCTGTTGAAAGTCTGGCATGTCGCTTCGCAAAGGAGGAGATAGCGACGTTGTTCCTTGCAAAGGCCAATGCATGCATTGAAAGCGCCAGGGCACTGGAGGACTCTCGGGAAGAGCAAGAGGAGCAGGATGACACTGCGGAGTAGAACGAGAGTGGAGTTCGCAAGGAAGGAAATCGGAAGAAACATAATTTGTAGCACGTTTTCAATTAAGTTTTTAAGGCTATCAACATAAAAAGTATCGCGGAAATTGTTAAATAAAATGCACAATTTCCATGTAACAATAAAAACTTGAAAAAATAAAAAATTACTTCACAAAAATTGGAAATATTTATATATTTATCACTGGACGGCTGTCTACATAGTGGGGATAAGCATCGAGACTGTGGTGCGCATGGAGACTACTATAGGCAAATTCAGCTCCTATCAATTTTAAACTACCAGGCGAACATAAAAATGAGTAGGCAGCTGAGCGAATATTCTGAGGAGTCACAAATTTGAGAGAGGCGCAGAGTACTTTAAGTTAGACTCAAAATATTTTAATTTTGGGAGGAGAGTTGCTTGCTGATATTTATGTTCGCCTGGTAGCTTTAGATTCGGAGGAGCTAAATTTGGTCATTTCGGACTGGCAAAAATTACAACAACTAACTCAGGCAACAACAAGGGGCATACAAATGTTATTGTTGTTGTTGTCTTTGCTCTGATTCTTACATTTTATGGGCAAACTCAGCTCCTATCAATTTTAAACTACCAGGCGGACATAAAAATGAGTAGGCAGCTGCGCGAATATTCTGACTCACATATTTTGAGTTAAACTAAAAAAAAACCATTACCATGAGAGAGGCTCAGAATACTTTGAGTTTCTTTCTTATAGCAATTATGGGATCTCTCTGGCTCTCTCTCTCTTTTGGATCTCTCTGTTATCCATCCTCTGTCTGGTATTTATGTTCGCCTGGTACCTGAAACCATTACATTTACAGCAGGCGGAACCTGATCCTCTCCAGAAACTGGCCATTTTCAGCCGGAAAAGCCTGATCCTCTCCAGAAACTGGCCATTTACAGCCGGCAAAGCCTGATCCTCTCCAGCAACTGGCTATTTACAGCCGGCAGAGCCTGATCCTCTCCAGAAAATGGCCATTTACAGCCGGCGCAACCTGATCCTTTAAGGAAACTGGCCATTTACAGCCGGCAGAGCGTGGTCCTCTCCAGAAACTGGCCATTTACAGCCGGCAGATCCTGATCCTCTATAGAAACTGACCATTTGGAGCCGGAAAAGCCTGATCCTCTCCAGAAACTGGCCATTGACAACCGGCACAGCCTGATCCTCTCCAGAAACTGGCCTTTACAGCCGGCAGAGCCTGATCCTCTCCAGAAACTGGCCATTTACAGCCGGCAGAGCCTGATCATCTCCAGAAACTGGCCATTTACAGCCGGCAGAGCCTGATCCTCTCCAGAAAATGGCCATTTGCAGCCGGCAGATCCTTATCCTCTCCAGAAACTGACCATTTACAGCCGGAAAAGCCTGATCCTCTCCAGAAACTGGCCATTGACAGCCGGCACAGCCTGATCCTCTCCAGAAACTGGCCATTTACAGCCGGCAGAGCCTGATCATCTCCAGAAACTGGCCATTTACAGCCGGCAGAGCCTGATCCTCTCCAGAAACTGCCCATTTACAGCCGGCAGAGCCTGATCCTCTCCAAAAACTGACAATTTACAGTCGGCGGAGCCTGATCCTCTCCAGAAACTGGCGATTTTCAGCCGGCAGAACCTGATCCTCTCCAGAAACTGGCCATTTACAGCCGGCGGAGCCTGATCCTTTAAGTAAACTGGTCACTTACAGCCGGAAAGTCATCCTATTAAAAGTCATCTATCTGGTGTTTCTGTTCGTCTGGTATTTCGTTTGTATCTATATGAGAAAATATACCTACTGGAAGGGTATAAAAATAACGATAAACATAAACTTAAGGTACCTAGAATAGTTGCCCAATTTGAAGTCTTCTTGAGATCATCTTACAGCCAAAAAGCGAGTGATTGCCAAATGTCATACATTTCCCGATTCGCAATTAAAATCTTAATCCATTAATAGTAAAACATTAAAAAATATCAGAAAAAAAATTTTGATCGATTTTTCAAAATTTGATAAGGGGGTACATCATTAAAATTGTCAAAAATTGGCAATAAATTTTTTTTTTTTTAATTCCTAAACGCAGTATGCAGATTTATTTATTTACTAAAAACTAATAAAAAACTGCTTTCCGAGTTAAAATAAAGGCTGTTTTGGCTTAGTTATGCGTATTTTTAGCTATGATTTTTTCGAAAAATTATCATATTTTTCTAAATATATTTTTAATCCAAAAATGAGGTCTTCTCAAGAGCCTCCTTTAGCCAAAAAGGCAGTGATAGCCAAAAGCCGTGCATTATCCGATTCGTCATTAAAATTGTAAACATTTAAAACCAAAACATTGAAAAATATTAAAAAAAAAAATTTGATCGATTTTTCAAAATTTGATAAGGGGGTACATCATTAAAATTGTCAAAAATTTACAAAAAATTAATTTTTTAAACGCAGTATGCAGATTTATTTCTTTACTAAAAACTAACATAAAACAGCTTTCCGAGTTGAAATTAAGGCTGTTTTGGCAGAGTTATGATTATTCTTAGCTTTGATTTGTCCATAAAATTTAAATACAGAAATGGCTGAACTCTTCGCCGTACTTTATTATAAAAGTTTTACGCTCTCTTTTTAAAACTTTTTGAATTTCTCATGCTCAATTTCCAAAGCTCATCACTGCTTTTCAAATTTTATACAGTATCGATAGCTCCATCGATAAAACTAGAGTATTTTTGTGTATTTAAAAAATAAAATGAAATAAAAACATATGAAAGATATTTGATATGTTAATATTTTTCCGCTTAAAATAATTGTATTCATTTGATATATTTTTTTAAGAGATAATCATTGCGATATTTTTTACACATTTTCTATCGTGTTACACCTCTAGATTTTTGTACCATCACTATTGGATTTGACACATAATGACGTGGTGGACTCTGTGTGTGAAAAAAGAACAATAAATTGCCGACAAATCTCTAGTGTAATTGTAATTAAATTAGTTACCAACTTTTATTGCCTCCCGGATTGGCCACTGTTTCGCCCCAAATCCTCCAGCATCGGCAAGCAGGCGCTGCGAACAGTTATCTCAACACACTGACAGTCGCCAAACTCATACAACAAGGAGGTAGAAGAAGAAGACGGAGGCGACGAAGGCGACGAATATGAACTAGAGAATAATTAGCGAAACTAGAAAAGTTTGCCTGTTTTGTGTTTTGTTAGCCGCTTCTCGCTGTCCCGCCCTGCCTCCAAGCCGAGGTCCAAAGCCGAATCGATACACGTGTGCAGCGGGAGCAGCGCCGACGTCAAAGTCAACAAACGGGGCGAGGGCCGGAGATTGATGCGAGGCTAGCGTAGGGCGACCATGATGAACGAGGACAGCAGCGCCGCCGGCGGAGGCGGCGTCAAGAAGTTCTTTCAGCGCCTCTCACAGGTAAGATTCTGCTTTTAGGCTTCAGAGTCCGATTCCTCTGCTAAGCAGACCTACCTTGCTTGCAGACCTACCAATCCACCTTGGACCGGAGCACACCTCACACGCGAATGCGCTGGGTATTCGCCGGCTTCCTGCTCCTGCTCTTCGTTCTACGCATTTTCATTTACCAGGGCTGGTACATTGTGTGCTACGCGCTGGGCATCTACCATCTGAACCTGTTTATCGCCTTTCTCACGCCCAAAATCGACCCGGAGTTCGATCCGTACTCGCAGGAGGACGAGGATGAGGGACCCAACCTGCCCACGCGCAGCAACGAGGAGTTCCGGCCCTTCATCCGTCGCCTGCCCGAGTTCAAGTTCTGGCTGTCGGTGACAAAGAGCACGCTCATCGGTGTGATCTGCACGTTCTTCGACTTCTTCAACGTGCCAGTATTCTGGCCCATCCTGGTCATGTACTTCATCACGCTGTTCTGCATCACGATGAAGCGCCAAATCAAGCACATGATCAAGTACAAGTACTTGCCCTTCACGCGCAACAAGCCGCGCTACCAGCGGGTCAATGACCTGGCTGGTGCGGGCGCCGGCCCCGGCTCTGTGGCGGGCAACGCGAAGTGACAATTAGCCGCACAGACGCCGGATACACGGCCGACGGCAGCGGGCGCGGGCAGTCCTGCAACTGCCTCTACCTCTGTTGTTGCGCCACCACCAACAAACAGCGACAACGCCGCGACCAAGGATGTGGGGTCGCCAACAGCAGGATCGTCCATCAAACCACCGCAGATCATTGCAATTGAGGACTACTAGAGAAGGCTACCGAGCAGCGAACAGCTCGAAGGGGAATCAGAAGCAGGGGCAGAACATCAACCAGAACCAAGCGGGCCCCGTAATTTTTATTATTATTTCCTTTTTCGGCTTGAGTTTGCGTAGCATTTTTCTTTTTTACTGTTGAGTTGTCGTACGGCGTTTTGTGCAAAGAAGATACCTTGTTTATTGTGTAACGTAATCATGCTTGTTTAAATTTCTATTTATTTACAATGAATGCAATCTATCTATTGTAAATCCCCCTCCGAAACCGATAAACACAGCGAGATCAGCTCTAATTTAACACTTACTTCACCCTAATCCTAAACATAAATATAATTTAATTAATGATCCTTCTATCCAAAAAGTAGAGTTACTTGCATTCGAAACAAAAATTTTACCAATCATGCTTAGATGCTATATAACAAAACGTATGCCTAAATATATATACAAATATATTTTTTGCATTATAATTATACAATTTTTTGTTAGAGTTAACTTATACAAAATGTTAAAAGGCGGAAAGAAAAACTGAAAACTAAAGGAACGGAGTGTATACTGGGTGCGTCTTATGAATAAAGAAAGACACAAGGAAACCAAATTAATCGTTGAAGTTTGAAAAGGTTGACTGGGATGATTGACGTGTCCACATTCGCTTGGCTTTTCCTTTTTATCTAATCGCTTTCTAATTGATTGTGGTAATGCTCCATGTAGAACTCAGTGGGCGCGCTTAGATATGATATGGAATAATAATATTAAGTGCCTCTAGCTTTTAATCTCCTTATGGAATAGTTTAAAGGCAAACTCTCTTTGTAAATGTAACACTTTCTTATTTATTCAAGTGAAGCACACAAAAATAGTTCAAGCACACGTAATAAGACTACAAAAAACGACATGTTCATGACCGGGTCAAACAACAATTGGAAAGAGCATAAATTATATAAAAATGCATTTAAATGCACATTATTTGGAATAGCAAGTAGGATAATTTTTGTGGAACGACGAATGAAAATGCATCTTAATGTACTGGGCACTCTTGGAATACTACGAAGGCAGCGAGTCACCACAGATCTCACTTTGTTTCCACTTCGGAGCCAGCCTTGGCGCGATCTTCGCGAGCGCACTTGCGAATCACGCTATTAAAGTACTTATGCAGGCCATAGCTGAACAGTCGCAGGGGTCCCATGACAAGGGCATGCAGGAGATTAGTGAAGAAGCCATCCCAAGGCAGCAATGCCCCGCCCAAGGTGGTGATCAGCCAGCTTTCAGCTCCCACCGTTGATGTAAAGTTGCCCTTCTGCAAGTGACATTAGTCAGTTACTGAACTTCTCCTGCAAACAGTTCACTCACCAATGCATCCTTAAGTATAGCCTTCGCCATCACCTCTGGCTCAATGAGTCCTCCGCCGCCCGAAATGATTTTGGTTTCGCGTGGTTTCGTCTTCTCCTCCTCCTCGAAACCGGGCGTGTTTGTGTCGCATGGCATGGCCAGCGTGACGCTGACCCCGTGCACCCGAGACTCCATTGCTATCGTCTCGGCCATGGCTCGCAGGGCGTACTTTGTGCAAGAATATGGCCCGTAGCCAATGATGCCGAACATAGCGGCCTGCGAGGCGGTGATCACGATGATACCCTCACCCGCCTTCTTCATCTTGGGCAGGACATAGCGGGTGCAGTTGTAGGTGCCGAAGAAGTTAACGTTCATCAGCTTGTGCACATCCTGGACGGAAACCTCCTCGAACATCCCGCAAATGGCCATGCCGGCGCAATTGATTAGGGTGTAAATGGGTCCGAAGGCGTCCTCTATCTCGCCCAGAACTCTGGACACCTGCTCGTAGTCGCCGCCAATGTCCAGGCTCCTGTATTGGAACTTCTGATCAGGTCGCTGGCGGATCACTTCCATCAGAGCCACAGCTCCGCCTGCGCAAGCGTTTAGATAGTAAATCATAGATAAGAAGAGCATTTAGGGCGGGGTTCCTTTGCCCAGAAGACACCTCCATTACTCACTCAGCATTTTCTCGTCGCGCGCTATCACCGTCACATTAGCGCCCTTCATGGCACACTCCACCGCCAAGCAGAGTCCGATTCCCTTGGAGCCGCCGGTGACCACCACATGACGCCCCACGATGCTCTTCGGTTTCTTGACCATGACGAACAGATAGACCAGAATGTGAACCAGCACCGCAGTGCCCAAGCAGAGCACTATCTCCCAGGAGAGTTCCATGTATAAAGGTGTTAAAAGAGAGCGAAAATCTATAATCTGTTTTGATTGGGTTTATCTGCCCGAAAAGTTGATTAGAAAGTGCATCAAAGTGTGACCAGGTTGGGCAGAAACTATAACACCAGTTGCATGCAACAAATAGTTCAAAATCTGTTGCTGCTTTAACTTAATTAATTTTCCCGAGGTAAAATATACTATTTATAATTAATTTCCTAATTAATTAAAATAATAATTTTCGGTTTTCCCCAAATGGCATTTGAGTTGACAGCCCTGCCCGGTACATGTGCACCGCAGCAGGTTGGCAGCTCTCATCGAATTTATTTTTGTTTATTCTGATTGGAATTTATAAATTTAGTAAATCTTGAACGAAAAATGCCACCGAAAAAGGACGCAAAGAGCGGCGGAAAGGATGCGGGCAAGGGCGGCAAAAAGCCTGCCGCCGAGGACAAGTGTGAGTAAATTAAAGGCCAAAGAGAATCCATAAATGAACATCTTCCACCTGTTCCAGCTGCCGGCAAGGAGAAAAAGGGAGGCAATGCTGTGAAGGTGCGCCACATCCTCTGCGAGAAGCAGGGCAAGATCACCGAAGCGATGGAGAAACTGAAGGCTGGCCAGAAGTTCCCCGAGGTGGCGGCCGCCTACAGCGAGGATAAGGCGCGCCAGGGTGGAGATCTTGGATGGCAAATTCGAGGAGCAATGGTTGGTCCTTTCCAGGACGCCGCATTCGCGCTGCCCATCTCCACCGTCAACAATCCCGTATATACAGATCCCCCGGTCAAGACCAAGTTTGGCTACCACATCATTATGGTTGAGGGAAAGAAATGAAAGCTGTTCTTATAAAATCAATTTTAATGTGATTCCGAATTTGTTTTTGTTTTAATCCTGTGGATCCTGTGCGATGTAATCACTTCTTGCCAGCGTCCTCTTTGAGGCCCACGGTACGGTTGAACACAATTCGTTCCTTGGTGGTGTCCGGATCCACGGAGAAGAAGCCGATCCGCTCGAACTGGAACTTATCGTAGACCTTGGCCTGGGCGAGCGCCTGATCCGCGAAGGCGCGCACCACCGAGATGGACTGCTCGGCGATGTCGCTGAGGAAGCCGCCGGGCACCTCGTTGGGATCCTCGGGGTTCTTGTGCTTAAAGAGCTGCTCGTAGAGGCGCACCTCAAGCTGTATCGGTTGCGACACCCACTGGACAAATGCCTTGGGCTTCTCGGCCTGCTCGGCAGCTTGGCTGCTGCAGACGAGTTCCACGACCTCCCCCGTCGCTGGATCCTTGACAATGTCATCCACGCTGATCACGAGGCCGGCATGACGAAGACCCACCGATTGCTTGGGCGAGAGGCGTCGGTAGCCCTTCTCGGGTTCTAGCTTGAAGTCTCCCCGCTCGATGTAGACCACCTTGTCCAGGGTGATCTTGTGCGATCCCTGCTGCGGGTTCTGCGGGAAGTCTGGAACCTCCAGCTGCACTGGCGCCGCATGCGGGAAGTTCTTGATGGTCACTTTGAGTGGTTCCAGGACAACCAAGCGACGGGGAGCGGTGACATTTAGGACATCCCTCACGGCCGCCTCCAGCATGGCGGGATCGACGGCTATCTGGGCTCCTGTGACACCCATCTGGGCGCAGAAGTTGTTGATGGCCTCTGCCGGGAATCCCCGCCTCCTCAGAGCCGTGAGTGTGAACAGCCTGGGGTCGTCCCAATCGTGGACAATCCGCTCCGAGATCAGCTTGCCAATCTTGCGCTTGGACACCAAAGCGTAGTTCATGTTCAGCCTGCCGTACTCCCACTGAACCGGACAGTAGATGTCGAGGGCGTTGCATAGCCAGTAATAGGAGGATCGCCGTGACTGGAATTCCTTGGTGCACAGCGAATGGCTGATGTCCTCCAGCGAGTCGCACAGGCAGTGCGTGTAGTCGTAGGTGGGGTAGATGCACCAGTCGGCGCCTGTGCGGTGGTGGGCAATGAACTTGATGCGATACGCCACCGGGTCCATCTTGCCCTCCTCCAGGGTCAGTTTCAATCGCAGAGTGGCCGCTCCCTCGTCGATTTTACCGCGTTTCATATCCTCGAACAGCTGCAGCGATTCCTCAATGGGACGCTCTCGCCAGGGACTGGGTTTCGGGTTGAAGCCCTTCAGCTCCTCGGCCTTCTGGTGGCAGACGTAGGCCAATCCCTTGTTGATCAGCACCACGGCCCACTCGTACAGCTGCTGGAAGTTGTCCGACGAGTGGGTTATCTTGTAGGGCTTGTAGCCCAGCCACTCGACCATCTCTTTTATGGCCAGAAAGAACTTCTCCTCCTCCTTCTCGGGATTGGTGTCGTCGTAGCGCAGGTAGCAGACTCCATCCTGGGCAGCAGCATACCCAAAGTTAATGTTAATTGCCTTGGCGTGGCCGATGTGCAGGATGCCATTGGGCTCCGGCGGGAATCGGGTGTGCACTTTGCCGCCCGTCCTCTTCAGGTGCTCCTTTAGCAGCCGCTCAGTGTGCTCGGTGACTACATAGCCGTCGGTCTTGTAGTTCTCGCCGGGGGCATGGAAGTGCACCTTTGTCTTCATCAGCTCCGCAATGGTGGTGGCTCCATCGGACGCTGCCTCGGTTCCTGCTTGCACGGAGGAAGCCGCCTCCGTCTTGGGGGGTTTCGCTGTCTTAGGCTTCTCGTTCTGCTTGGTGGGTGGCTTGAGATCCTCTTCCGTCTTGGGTCCCAGCAGATCAAAGATCTCCACATCGATGGCCGCCTTTACGGACTTGGCATCCGCCCATTTCAGTTCGCTCCGCACATCCTGCAGGATTTTGAAGGAGTTAAAGTGGTAGCGCTGCTCCAGCAAAGCCTCCTTGAAGCTGCCCTTGATCTTGGCCTGCACAGTGCGCTCGATTTCCTCCGGTGTGACCACTACTCCCACGCCGCACTCCTTTTCCAGCTCCTGGACATTGATGCTGGCCTGCAGTTTTTGGCCGCACTTGAGCACATACTCCAGGGCGGCGTCCACCCGCTGGGTGTTATCCAGCTTCCGCTCCACGATGTAGCGTACCAGAAGCGGCAGCTGCTCCGCGGCCTGGGGCTTTAATTTGGTGGCCATGTGGTAGAGCAACATGCCGGTTCCATCGGCCAGAGAAGCAGAGCTGCCCGCCTCCGCCAGCGCCAGCTGGAGGTTCTTGGTCACGTTGGCATTCTTCAGGGTCTCCTTGGCCTTCTGCTCGCTCATTCCGAGGGCCTGGAACTGAGCTATCAAATCCTCTCCTGCCATGTCCTCGTATTTTGTCTCTTTCTCGTGCCGCTGATGACGAAGTGCAGTCTGCAGTGTGACCAGGTTGTGCTGGAACTAACAGCAGTCTATCGACTTTCCAAAACAGCTGACATATCGAACCATCGAAATTATCGGAGTGGCTGCACGTGTAAAACGAAAACATTGTTAAATGCTTTAAAAAACGACGAAAACAGCGTAAACATGGGTAAATTAAACGTGACAGTGCTGCGATACTTAACCAAGGAGGACTTCCGCGTCCTAACCGCCATCGAGATGGGCATGAAGAACCACGAACTGGTGCCGGGACCTTTGGCCGCTGCCATTGCGAATCTGAAGACAGGTGGAGTCCACAAGTTGCTCAAGGAGCTGTGCAAGCACAAGCTTTTGTCCTACGAACGGGGCAAGAAGTGTAGGTATACGGATAGGTAATCATGACACTTTGTTAATACCCTTTTATGTATATGCCGTAGATGATGGCTATCGGTTGACCAACACGGGCTATGATTACCTGGCTCTTAAATCTCTCACCTTGCGCGGATCGGTCAGCTCCTTTGGCAACCAGATTGGCATTGGCAAGGAGTCCAATATCTATGTGGTGGCCGATGAGGAGGGCAAGGCCATTTGCCTTAAACTCCACCGCTTGGGTCGAACTTGCTTCAGAAACGTTAAGTCCAAGCGAGACTACCACGGTCGGCGGCACAAGGCATCCTGGCTATATCTGTCGCGCATCTCGGCCACTAGGGAGTTTGCCTACATGTCGGCGCTTTATGATCGCGGTTTTCCGGTGCCTAAACCCATCGACTTCAATCGCCACTGCGTGCTGATGGAGCTGGTCAATGGCTGGCCCATGTAAGATACAGTTTTTAACTAAAAAATCTGTTTTTTAATGTTTAAATCTCTTTGAAGGACCCAAGTTCACGAGCTGCTGGATGCTCCACAGGTCTATGATGACCTTATGAATCTTATCGTCCGTTTGGGCAATTCTGGCGTCATCCACGGCGACTTTAACGAGTTTAATTTGATGGTTACGGACGCGGGCAAGCCCATACTAATTGATTTTCCTCAAATGATGTCCACCTCGCATGAGAATGCTGAATTGTAAGTTACTTGGTGTTATAGGTCTTCCTAAGCTGAGCTTTATTTTCTTTCAGCTTCTTCGATCGCGATGTCACCTGCGTGCGTGAAATGTTCCGTCGCAAATTTGGCTACGAAAGCGAAGACTACCCCAAGTTCAGTGATCTGGTACGAGAGGATGACTTGGACGCCGAGGTCCATTGCACAGGCTATGGCTTCACCAAGGAAATGGAACAGGATCTGCTGCAGGAATACGGTATGGTGGATCAGGATGATGGCGATGACGAGGAGGGAGGCGACATTGAGGAGCAGGAGGAGTTACCTGTTTTGGTTCCATCAGCAGCTGTTGAGATTGATGAGTGCCGCCGGCAAGTGGAAAACGAAGTGTTCTATAGCGAGGCCAAGCCCACACAGAAATCCGATGATGCAGTGCGACGGTACATTGAGTCGTGCACACAATATCTGGGCAATCTGACCGTAGGTCCAGAGGTTCCCGATCAGACGTTGCCCCCAAAACTAGAAGGAGTCACCCTTCCGATTGCAACTCCCGAAGTTATAACGACCGAAACTCCAGTGCCAGCTCCTCTGCCTGTTGTCGACGACGATGCCAGGTCCATCAGCTCGAATGACCTGGACACTGACGAAGTACCCGAGCTGGTGGCTGGGCTGGATCCAAACTCGCGAATGTATCGCCTCAAAATGGTCGAACAAATGTTAAATGATGCAAGGAGCCAGCGCTCGTACTCTACCACAACGAGTACAATAGCTCCTTCCGTCATTACCGACCGAATTCGCCGTAACATGGACATCAAGGAGAAGCGAGAGCAGCGCAAGAAGTGCGTGGCCAAGGGAGAAGCCAGTGCTGTGCATCGTCACCGCAAGGAGAACAAGGATGTAGTGAAGGAATACGCCGGTTGGGACTTTTAGGAACAATTCCCTGCTAAATATTTCATACGTTTTATAGTGATATGTATATTAAATAATAAAAATCTTGGAGTACCCTAGCAGGCACCCATTTTCAATATCAATCTCTCTCTCTGCACACATCCCCAATTACTCTCTAGCTCTGTTACGCGTGACTAGGCATTGTGAGGCTAAGTTTCTTCTTTATCTAGTGTAATCCCTCGTTAAACAAGTGTCGCTTTTATTCGGGTGTGCAGTCTGTTGTAAAATACTGCCCGCTTTCATGATTCAGCGAAATACGGGAATTAAATGCCTGTTTAGCAAGCGTGTCAAGGAGAAGGCTACTCTGGAGCAAATCCTCTCCGAGGGAGAGAGCGGACTAAGATTCAAGGATAACATCTACCATCAGGAGTTCGTTCGGAAGGAGCTGCATCCCTCGACCAGTGGGGAATGCTTGATGATTTTGTCTGCCCCCGTAATTGGCAAATAAAAGTTTAGATCTGAGCAATGAGCGAGTATATACGGGTTTCCCACTATTTCTTAAGCATTTCCTCGGCTAGAATAATAGCTAGAAGCGTCGGCGAGATACAGTATGAGTGCCAGTCATCAGTATCATTAGTCCCACCGCAATAAACCCAACGACTATATAAGCGCAGCGCACCCATGAACTTAGATCACAGACATACAGCAATGAGTAAGGAAGCTGCTGCCCCGGCGCCCATGTGGCTTACTGCGGATTACGTGGAGAAGAAGTTGCGTATTTTTTTCAAGGACAACTCCCTTAATTTAATAAAACTCGAGATCAAGCCGGCCAGTGCCAAGGGAGAGAACTATGCCAGTGTCATGAATCGCATCCACGTGGAGTACACCACAACAACTGATTCAAAGATAAAGAAGGCCACCAGTTTTTTGGTCAAGGCTACCTTCGCTGACCAGGATCCTACATCTGAGTTGCTCTCGGACTACGGAATCTACACGCGGGAGATGGATATGTATGAGCAGATACTGCCCAAGCTCTCCGACTTGGTTAAGAATGATCTCGGGGATTCTCGGAAGTTGTTCGCGGCCACGGTGAGTGTGGATCGCTCAAGGGACTCAATTATCTTTGAGGATCTGTCGCTGGAGGAGTATAAAGTGGCCTGTAGACTAAAGAAACTCGATTTAGAGCACACCCACCTGGTTCTGGAGAAGCTGGCAAATTTCCATGCCGCTGCAGCAGCTCTGGCAGAACGTCAGCCCGGGATCTTCGAGAAGAACTACGATCGAGGGTTCTTCAACAAGCACACTCGGGGCTATGAATCCACCATGAGGAATTTGCTGGAGGCCTTGTCCCGCTCTTTGGAAATGAATCAGGATCTCCGGCAGCGTTACCAGGCGAAGATCGATCGCCTGGTCGATAATGTGATGGATTATGGCGAACGATCCACCTCGATTAATCCCGGAGACTTTGTCACCCTGGCTCATGGAGATCTTTGGACCACCAACGTCATGTTCCAGTACGATGGAGAGGGTCATCCAACCAATGCCATCCTAATTGACTTCCAGTTCAGCGTGTGGAACTCTCCGGCCATTGATCTTCACTACTTCTTCTCCACCGCAATGGACGACAGTCTTCGATGGAACCATCAGCCGGAGTTGGTTCAGTTTTATTATTACAAGCTAGTGGAATCCCTAAAGAAGCTCAAGTACTCAGGCCGAATTCCCAGCTTATTCGATTTTCATCTACAGTTTCAGCGAAGGGCCTTCTATGGTGAGTACTTGCTTCTTCAGTTTACTTGGATAATATGGTTAACCTATACATTTCCAACAGCTGTGTTCTCTTCACTAATTTTTGAGCCCTGCATGCTGTACATTGGCAAGGAGGAAGCGTCCATTGCGCAGGGAATGTCCGCTTCCGAGAGCGGAATCCGGTTCAGAGATTCGGTATATCAGGCCGAGCACATCAGGGAAAAAATGGTTTTGACGCTACCGTATCTGGATCAGCTGGGGTTGTTAGATGTTATGTGAAGTTACATATATCTGAGCCCACGTTGCGTATGAGTAATTTGCTCAATTTCATTTACAACATTTCTAGTTTCCGATCAGCAGTTACCCCTAAAGATTGAGTCTCTTCGAGTTCTGAATGTCAATGTTTTTACTTATCTAGAACTTGTGTCCACAGACATATCGTATAAATGTTGAAACTAATTAATTAGGTGTAAAGTCGAAGGGGTTTATCTCGTGTAACCTAAGGCTAAACAATGGAAACCACTATCAATAAATGTAATGTCCGTGATTCCGCCGAATGAATACAATTATATATTATTAATTTTGTGTCTAAATATTTTTGATTAATAATTGGTCCTGAAAGTTCCTAGTCACCTGTGAATCTACAAGAAGATTTATATTCACAGCTGTTAATAAGGAGCTAAACATGAAAATTCCCCATAACCCGTTAAAAAAATAAAAGCTTTTAAGAGCAGAACACCCATTTACGTTATCTGTGCACTCGCCTTTTTTACTCGGCTTGGGTTACGAAAACTGAGTAAAGTCTCAGGCGAACATTTACGATTTCATAAACTGTGAAGAATAGGTGGCTTAATCTAGTTAAGTCCCCAGTTAAACAAGCGACGGGAGTCTCAGTGTTTGCTCAGTGTTACCTCTTCATGGTGGTTATGCTCTGGTTAGTTATGGATTAATAAAATAATACAAGTACAAGATACTTTTTGTATTCTTACTATTAGTTAAAAATGTAAGAACAAAAGCAATAATGTATAATATGGGAAATTTCTTTAAAATATTAAACTAGATTGTTAGATTGTTAAGTAACTTAATATAATAAAATTCTAAAATTCTACTTTAAAACTTTGAAAAACTAGTTAACATTTATTAAAAGTAGTATCCCACTTTAAATAGGGTACTTAAAATATGTTAGTACCTTTTTTAAGAGATATACTGCCATGTAGCTAGATCGCCTTTGAGTATTTGCTCTCGGCAAGACAGGTAAGCTTCTTAATTGCTGGCAATCAAGGTGTTAGATGACTTTTAGTAAAAGTTGTCAAAAACCTCTCGACGTCGCATTAAAGAGACGTGTCTCTGCAGCCAAATCGGCATACAGAAAAGTTAACTCCTCATTTGCGGTCATGCCCGAGGAACTCACCCACAAGGCGCCTGCTTGGCTAACCGAGGAATACGTGGAAAAGAAGCTGCGCGTATACTTCAAGAATGACACTTTGAATCTGGAACAGCTGGAGATCAAGCCAGCGACGGCGAATGGGGAGAATTGGGCCAGTGTGATGACGCGAATTAATGTGGAGTACAGCACAAAGGATTCGAAGAACAGGAAGCCTGCTACTTTTCTGGTGAAAACCACCTTCGCCGACAAGGATCCCGCGTTTGACTTGCTTTCGGACTATGGGATCTACACCCGAGAGATGGATATGTACGAGCAGATTCTGCCCCACCTCGCGGATTTCGTTAAAAATAAAATTGGGGATTCTCGGAAGCTGTTCGCGGCGACTGTTAATGTGGATCGTGCGAGGGACTCGATCATCTTCGAGGATCTGTCGCTGGAGGAGTATAAAGTGGCCTGCAGGCTGAAGAAACTCGACCTGGAGCACACCCATCTGGTTCTGGAGAAGCTGGCTAGTTTTCATGCCGCCGGAGCAGCTCTGGCAGAACGTCAGCCCGGGATCTTCGAGAAGAACTACGATCGAGGGTTCTTCAACAAGCACACTAGAGGCTACGAGCACATCATGACAGTTCTCTTGCAGGGCTTGTCCCGCTCCTTAGAGTTAAATCAGGATCTTAAGCAGCGTTACCAGGCGAAGATCGATCGCTTGATCGATCATGTGATGGATTATGGCGAGAAATCGACGTCCATTAACCCCGGAGACTTTGTAACCCTGGCTCATGGAGACCTTTGGACCACCAACGTCATGTTCCAGTACGATAGAGAGGGTCATCCCACCAATGCCGTCTTTATTGACTTTCAGTTCAGCGTGTGGAATTCCCCGGCCATTGATCTTCACTACTTCTTCTCCACCTCGATTCAAGAAGATCTTCGTCTCCAGCATCAGCCCGACCTAGTTCAGTTCTATTATTACAAGTTAGTGGAGGCCCTAAAGAGGGTCAAGTACTCAGGCAGCGTTCCCAGTTTGTTCGAGTTTCAACATCAGTTTCGGACCAAAGCCTTCTACGGTGAGTTAATGGTATTTATAAACTTATAACTGCTCCTAATTAAACCACGCCTGCAGCGGTATTTTCCTCCTTGATTTTCGGACCGCTCATGATCTATAATGGCAAGGAGGAGGCCTCCATAGAACAGGTCATATCTACGAATGAGAAGGGTATACGGTTCAAGGACTTAGTATATCAGTCAGCGGATTTGCAAGAGAAACTACTTTCCACGTTGCCGTTCCTTGATAAGTTTGGATTGTTAGATGAAATGTGAAAGCTTTTCGAGCCAACAATGACGTACAATGGCCAGAAGGTGGCGTCCATGCAGCAGATTCTGTCGACATCTGAGAAGGGAATGCGGTTCAAGGATGATCTCTCTATCAGTCAGAGGAAATGCGAATGTAGTTGCGTCACACACTGCCGTTTCCTGATCACTTGGGCTTGCTAGATGAAATGTTAAATAGAAAATATACAACTGAGAGTGCATTGGGCTCACGTTGCGTATAAGCAATTTTTTAAAAAAATAAATATTACATACTTTGAGCAAAATAAAAAACTTTCAGTTTTTGTTTGTTCAATGTTGTATTTGAGTATACTGTTACTTTCTCAAAAAATTTGGTAAGAATGTCCAATGGGCTCACGTTGCGTATGAGCAATTTTTTTTATAAATATATCTCAGACTTTGAGCAATACAAAATACGAATCAATACGTAGAGCTTGTTTTCTTTTACATTTAACTTAAGAATTTTCTGGTGAGAATTAAGGTGTTGAATGCTTGAGCTGTTAAAAACAGAAAGTTAAATATTAGAGTGTTTGTTTGTTTCTAATTAGTTCCAGGGGAAATTAAACAATTAAAGGTTTTTGTTTTGATTTGTAAATATGTGACCTGGAATTAGCACTCACTGATAAGGCGGAAAATCTCGCTTAAAATTTGTAGAACTCACAACGAGATGATACTCTTATCAAATAATAATAAATTTACTAGCTATTTATTAATAAAATAATTAAAAATCATAAATCAAAAATCATCATACAAAATAGCAGAAAATTCATATTAATGGGACATCGCACATACTTAAGTAATCTCAAATACACATATTTAAAACTAGGAACAACTCAGTTTTAGCGATTAAGATATCAGTACTTAACTCCATTTTTCCTAAGAATTGCCATTAGCTGGAATTTACTTATAATTAAAGGCACAACAATGAAAGCAAATGTGCATTGCTATAAATTTATTTCGCATTTGCTTACTCGGCGAGACTCGAGTGCTGTTTGCACAAGATACTTGCACTGCCCTTATCACATGCACCCAAGGCTTTATAAAAGCAGGAAACCGACTTGGTGGAAGCACATACACAAGGGACCCGAGCCAAGGCTAGGACCATGCCTGAGAAGACAACCACACACAAGACCCATCCGGCGCCCGCCTGGCTCACCTCGGACTACGTCCAGGAAAAGCTGCGCATCTACTTCAAAGACAAATCGATCAAGTTGGAAAAGCTGAACGTGAAGCCGGCCATCGCCAATGGAGGCAACTACGGCAGTGTGATGACCCGCATCAATGTGGAGTACACCACGAAGGCGTCGAAGGACAAGCAGGCCACCACATTCCTCTCGAAGACCACGTTCGCCGACAAGGATCCCGCCGGCGATGTGCTCATCCACTATGGCGTGTACACGCGGGAAATGGATATATACGAACTGATCTTGCCCCAACTGGCGGATATGGTGAGGATGGAGCTAAAGGATCCGAGGAAGATGTTCGCCGCCACCATGAACGTGGACCGCGAACGGGACTCGATCATCTTCGAGGACATGTCACTGGATCACTACAAGGTGGCCGATCGGCGGAAGAAACTGGATCTGGAACACAGTCATCTGGTGCTCGAGAAACTGGCCAAGTTCCATGCCACCGGCGCAGTCTTAGCCGAACGCCAGCCGGGGATCTTCGCGAACAACTACGATCGTGGATTCTTCAACAAACACACACGGGCCTATGGACCCATCATGACGAATCTTCTGGAGGCCCTGTCGCGATCTCTTAGCTCGGATACGGAGCTGGGTCCGCGCTACAAGGGCAAGATTGATCGGCTGGTGGAACGTCTGATGGACTATGGCGAGCGATCTGCGTCTATCAATCCGGGAGACTTTGTGACCCTGGCTCACGGAGATCTCTGGACCACGAATTTCATGTTCCAGTACGACGGAGAAGGTCATCCCTCTAATGCCATCTTCATTGACTTCCAGTTCAGCGTGTGGAACTCTCCGGCCATCGACTTGCACTATTTCTTCTCCACCTCGGTGCAGGATCATCTCCGCCTGGAGCGACAGACGGAGCTGGTGCAGTTCTATTACTATAAGCTTGTGGAGGCGCTCAGGAAGCTTAAGTACTCGGGCAGGATCCCCTGTTTGTTTGAGTTCCAGCTGCAGTTCCGTGCCAGGGGTTTTTATGGTGAGTATAAGCAGCCTTTGATCCTTGAAATATATATCTTGAATACCATTTATGCACACAGCTGTCTTCTGTTCTCTAATCTTTGAGCCCGTGATGCAGTACGATGGCAAGGAGGACGCCTCCATAGAGCAGGCTCTGTCTAGCTCCGAGAGTGGAATGCGTTTCAAGGACTCCGTGTACGAGTCCAAGGCGATTAAGAAGAAATTGGGCATAATTCTGCCCTTCCTCGATCAGTTTGGATTGCTGGACGAAATGTAAAAAGTTTGTGAGTAGTTTAAGTAAATAAATAAAATTAAGGTGATTAAAAGCAATACATTTTCTTGGAATTCCAACTATCAGCACTTTGGGCAGAGTCTTGATACTAACCGAAAGTGCAGTTCCCTAGTCGCAGCCAATTTATATCAGCAGATAGTGTTCCTGGGAATGGGTGCAATTATTTTGTGGGCCATAACTGACCTTTTCACGTGAAAAAGCCATTGTACTTGACTGATAACAGAAGGAGATGCACTTCACTTTGGCTGAGATAGTGTTAAGCTTTTATCAAACAATAATTAAAATCTCTGATGATAGCACTTACATGCCTTTGACTGATGGTGAAATAGAATTAAACCCGAAACGCAAAAAACACAGCTGTCTGGCAAATAGAAGCTGACGTTCAGATGTGGCGATAAATTAATACAACAAATGTGCTCTTAAAAGTTTCAGTTTGAAGTACAAAGCATGTGTTTGAAGGTATAATAAGCGCATATTTTAACATTTATATATATTTAGGCCTGGTCGTAAACTGGGAATGTTAATTAAATGGGACACGTTTTGTGAAATTGGCATGACGCCTGGGTAAAGTAAAAATGAAATAATATTTATTGCTAAGTTTTCACTTTTGTTTGTACACCAAATTATAAATATACTCCGCCTTTATGTGGAAACATGAAAAAAAAAACTAAACAAATAATATTCTTACTTAACTTGGTAATCAGAATATTGGGAACTAATGAAATAATTGTTTAGCAATTCATTAAATACTACATGCATTAAATTACCTTTAAAATTTGATAGGCTCCTCAATTTTTATAATAACAAATTTCTCCATTTGTTTTTAATTCTTTTTAGTATTTTATAAGTTTGAATAATTGTTCTATATACAGATTCAGGATAAGGGATAGGTCAAGCTCCCTCTCAGTCGGTGACATCTAGGAGACCGCTTCGGTCAAAGCGTGGCAGCAATTGCTTGAGATTGGCCAGCAGCCTCTTGTTGGAGTACATCACTTTCCGGAAGTTCCTTCCTCGTTCATCATCCAGCAACAAGGCATTAAAGTCGGCATCCTCCGTCTGATCGTTGATCAATATGGCCTGGCAGGTCAGGGCTACGGTGACGGCTGTTTAATAAAAATAAATTTAGAGAATGTTTTTGATGATTTTTCACAACGGATTTCTTACCAAAGAACCGATCTTTCTCCAGCTGAAGGACAAACTGTCTTAAGGTGGGCGTGTATCCACCGAATTTGAGATCCTGCAGCGTTTCCACTAGTACCGTGTGGTAATACTGAATCAGTACATCCTGTTGCTCCAACTGGAGTTCGCTCTGCACCGAGGTGTTGAGGAAGTAGTGCAGGTCCACCGTCGGCGACGACCAACTGCAGAACTGGAAATCGATGAGAATCATGTCCAGTGGCTTCCTCCTCTCCCCATAGCGCAACATCACGTTGTTCACCCAGTAATCACCGTGCACCAAGGTGTTAAACTGACCCGGCTGGGGATCGTAGACCCGCGTGGAGTACTCCATCATTCGCTTTTGCAGCGCACTCAGCTTCCGCGAGTATCGATCTCCCAGCTCGGGACATTCGGCTGCAAAGTCCGCGGCCACACCGAACAGATTCTCGAATATGGGCGCAAATCCCGCCGTGTGGCGATTGAAGATGCCGTGATCGAACTTGGTCAGTATTCCGGGCTTGCGTTCGTTCAAGACAGCGGCGGCTGCATGCATCTTGGCCAGCTTCCGGAGAGCCAGGCGAGCGTGTTCCAGATCGAAGCCTACGAGGCGATCGGCTAGCTCATGCTTGCTCACAGCCAGATCCTCGAAAATTATGGCCTCGTGCTCGTAGTCCACATGCAGGGTCGTGGCGAAGAGCTTCTCCGGCTGGCGCGTCTCCCCGATGAGGCCGCTCAGCTGGGGCAGCACCTTCTCGTACATCAGCATCTCCGTGGTGCTGACCTGGTACTTGTCAAATATGCCCGACACAAAGGGATCACTCTCGTGCGTGGTCTTCACGATATAGTACTCAGTCTCGGGGGTCTTGGCAGACGATCTCAGGAAGAAGACCTTAACGCGGGTCATCACGCTGGCATAGTTATCGCCCTTGGCGGTGGCGGGCTTGATATCCAGCTCCGTGATCCTCAGGCCGGGATCCTTCTTCAAGTCCCTGAGCAAGGGCTCCAGGTAGGACTCATCAAGCCAAACGGGTGCCGGATGGAAGTCCTTGGTCTCATGCTCTTTGCCTTGTTCCACCATGACGCTTCAATTGAGTACTGGATCGAAGCTCTCCGACGCTGGAAGCTTTTATAGGCGACCCGCGGGTACAATCTTGACGTCGTCGCGAAAAACCCACATTATGGTAGCCGTAAAGCAACCCGACTCAGACAATTGCGTAGCATATATCTATACGGAGGCTCGCGAGCACGCGAACAGAATCTTGAGGTATATCTGGGAGCCGATCTAGATAAAGGAATCACTCAGAGGCGTGCGAGATAGCGCCGCTTACATGCTATATATGATCAGATGTAAGTGTGCCCGTCGTTAATCATGCAAGAATCTGCTGACGTGGCGTTTAGAGAGTGCTCTCGTTTGACGTGCCAAATTAATCTGCATTCACAACCCATAAATCCGTCCGTTTATATGCACAACAAAGCCCGGCAAACACAGATAGATAGATTTCAGTGGACTACATTTGTTTGGGGATCCATTTCCCGACTCACACAGTCGAGCCGGTTGTTTCTGGTTTCGCAATTTTGCAAGTAATCGTCGGGAAAGCGATTCGTTATTTCACAAGGAGTTTTACAATAGAAAGAACCAGAACAAGAACAAGCACGGAGCCTGGAATATATTTCAGGCAGATAATAAGGGAGATAGTGAAGGGAGATAATAATTTGGCCGGAATCCTGCATACTTTCAGGTTTTAAGCGATAACAATATTATCAGAAATCTCTGGGGGTGTTTAATTACAAGATAAGGGTGGCTACTAGGTACACCTAATATTAAACTAGACTTATAATATTTTAAAAATTAGGTATTGCAGACTTTTAGGCAAGGAAAGAAAGACTTTTAAGTGCAATTCTTGAACAATATCCAAACATGGAACGTAAAAATTATGTTAAATAAAAAATATAGCCGGTACTTCAACGATAAATTTCATTATTAGATTATACTGAGCAACGCAGCGTATGATTAATGCACTTTAAATAATTTTTTTGGGAATACCTATTTTTGACCCACTTTGAATATCTTTTATGTTATGTGTAAAATCCTTTACAAAATACAATAAAATAAATATGTTTAAAAAACTTCAAAAATGTTGTGAAGGTTAAATGGCAATATATATATTGTATGAAAAGCTTAAATTCTGAAAAGAATCTGTTTTAAAATATATATTTTCCATATAAAATATAATTACACAAAATGTACTAAACTAAATCTAAACTCTTAATATATTTAAAAGGAAAATGGGTGGAAAACCAGCCCCTTAAATATCTCAGCTGTGGCTTTTGCTCCTATTGCTTTCCTCAGCAAGTTTGGTTCACTTCCAGCAGTCCCTTTCTATCAAAGAACGGAACCAGATCCTGCAGGTTCTGCTGCACTGTGGGATTGTGATACAATCGGTTCTTGAAGCGGATGCCACGCTCGTCGTCGTTCATCAGGGCATTAAAGCAGGCATCCGTGGGATCCTGGCTGATCATCACGGGCTGCACCACCACCGTGGAGTGCATGGCTGTAGGGGATTCTCAGTTAGTTATACATGCAGAAAGAGACTCACAAAGATCACACTCACCGAAGAAGCGCTTCTGCTCCACCTGCTGCTTGAACTGATGGAGACTGGGAATGGGATTATGGCAGTAGTCGAGCTTCCTCAGAGTCTCGCTGAAGATGCTGTGATAGAACTGGAAGAGGCTATTCTGCTGATCCCGGCGCAGCGGCTCCTTCAGGGATGTGTTGAAAAAATGATGCAGATCTATGCAGGGAGAGCCCCAGAAGGAGTACTGGAAGTCGATGAGAAGCACGTCCACGGGTCGTCCCGTCTGCGGGTCGTACTTGAACATCACATTGTTCGTCCACACATCTCCGTGGGCCAGGACATTCACGTGACCTGGGGTGGGGGCAAAGCACTCCCTGCCAATGTCCATGTAGTGAGGAGCCAGGGCGAACAGCTTCTCGCCGTAGTGGGCTAGCTTGGGCACCTGGCTCATCCAGCGGGCGGCGGCCAGAAGGCCACCCACAAAGTAGCCTTTGTACGCATTCGTGTATCTGTTGAAGAACCCTCGATCGTAGCCCTCTAAGGAGCCCTTCTCCCGCTCATTTAGCACCGCCGAAGCCGCATGGAGTTTGGCCAGTTTCCGGAGGATGAGGTGGGTGTGCTCCTCGTTTAAGCGGCGCACTCGATCGGCCATCACATAACCGGCCACGGACAGATCCTCAAAGATAATGGCCATGCGCTCTCGATCCACAAAGATGGCCGTGGGAAAGATCTCTTCGGTATCTCCGATCTCAGTCAGCAGATCCCTCAGCTTGGGCAGCACCTCCTGGTAAATGTTCATCTCGCGATTGTAAATGTCATAGGGAGCCATTAGCTCCTGGGTCAACTCATCGTCGTCGATCTCTGTCTTCACAATCAGGTTTTGCAGCTGTTCCTCCTTCTCCTTGTGAGATGAGAGCTTGAAACTCACTCGCACGCGTGTCAGCACTCCGCCGTAATTCTCGCCGGGTCCTAGAGCCGGATTAATCTGCAGCTGGATTATGACCAGTCCCTCATCCTTGTAGTGAGAGCGCAGGGCGTGCTCAATGTACTCGTGGGTCAGCCACTCAGGTGCCGCTGCCATGTTGTGCAGTTTTCAGTTTTAGGTCTCCGGAGCGAATAATGATCTCAGACGTGGGTTTGTCGGCTTTTATACAAACCCCAGCAGCTGTCAAGCTGATGCTGCTCTCTGAGTGTGTGCAATTGTGATGCACTTGAGGAAAAAACCTAGCCAAATCAGGAATGTTTCACTATAAGCTACTTATACATATAATTAGTCCATGTCGAATTGTGAAGAGTTTCCACTTTAAAATTAATCGCATTATCTATTTAAAATGCATTACTTAAACTCCCAATCTTAAAACTTCTTTTCTTGGTTTTTCCACAGTGTATCTGACACTCGTATCTATATATCTTTACATGCATCTCGGTCCTCCTGGACTAGACTGACGCTCTCGGATTTTATGCCCGGGCAAACATTTGATATGAGCCGTAGGGGTGGGCCTCTAGTATTTGCTCTCTTGATAATCTCCGTTTGGCAACAGGTCTGGAGCCTGCGTATCGTGTGCCAAGCATCGTGCCCTGCTCTCATATATAATATTTTAAGATTTATCTACTTGAGAACGTGGACGTCTGTTCTGCACAGAAAATGCAGAAAAGTTCCCATTAGACTTGAGGCTGAGTTAACCCAACGACTTGTCCCATTGAAATTCAAAAGATTTAGGCTCATTCTTTTAAACGTTTCCGTTTTAAACTATCAGGCTGATATCACGTTCATTCCCATTCATCATCATAATTTTCAGCTTCGACAGCTTGTCTTATGTAAATAGTAGTTTTTATGGATACCCATTGCTCTCGATGGCTTGATGATGACACTTAATTGCTGAGACACTTTGTGACTTTGTGCCAACAAGTAGGTTGTTTGCCCAGACTCCCCTAGTAACTGCTTCAATATTTAACCAGACACTGTAAGCTATTAAGTTATAAATTTCTTACTATTTGCTTTGAGATTGCTTAGGAATTATTATCAAATATGTATTACCTTAGTCCTTACAGCATGTCCCGTGGTTTAAAATAATTATCTTACTACTGACGTATTTCAATTCTAAGAACCTATATTTCAATCTTTTATAAAAGTAGCCCCTCTATATCCTTAAGGTATTAAGGTATAAAAGTAAACACTTTATATATTAATAAAATTCTTTTATATCTGACGTGTCTCTGATTAAAAAGACCATTCGTTTGGGTAATGTCTGATGACTGACTTTCACTAACGTAGTGCGAGTCACTTATTATCAGGTGGTAAGTCATTGATAAAATAGTTTAAGTGTTCATATTTACCTAAGCTTTCCTAGTTTATCTTTAATAGGCTGATAAAGATTAAAAGGGCAAACATTATAATTATGTTTGCAGTTTATTAAGTTATCAAATGTAAAGCTAGTCAAATAATATTAAAATATATAAATGCTGCTTGAATCTTTTGCCATTTGAAATACTTTTAAGTTTTGCTGAATTAAAACATTAAAAAGTTTTACTATAATTCGAAATCTGAGTACCTAAACTTGTGTATGAACAATAAATGTGAATGAATTCTTTCAGATTTTAAAACCTTAATTCCTAATTGCTTTATTTTTTATTAAAAAATAATAATTCATATTTTTAATAATCTTATCATTTAATGCCCTTTTGAAAAAAAGTGCAAAACTCCTTTAAATAGTAAAGCTTCCCTTTGCATAAGCAGACTTTAAGAAATTCGCAAAATAAGGTTTATGATTTTGAAATTGTATATTTTTCGTATATCCCTTAATTTTTCTCGGCGTCTGACGTTGGTAGAACTCTGACATATCACTCGGCTGAGTGATGATATAGCTCACGAACCGTTTAGCCTTTCTGGGCCCATGTGCACAAGGGTAATTAATAAAAGCCAAGCAAAAAAAGGCATTTGTGCAGCCCTAGGTCCACAGCAAGTGCTATAAAGATAAACGGGGCTTGCTCTCGACAAACTCAAACAAATCGCAATTAGGCGGTAGCCAGGGCGTGGGAGGTGGGCTCCACATCCGTATCCAGACCGAGAGCTCAGATTCGAGACGTCGGGCGTCGGCCAATAAAAAGTAATCTGTTGGCTCGGCGTTCGCAGTTATAGAATCTGCGATTTTATGGCTACATATACATATCCAAATCACAGTTGTGACGGTAGGCCCTCGGATATACTCGTGTGGAGAGGCCTGTAAACCTAGAAGATGGGAACACTTTAGCTTCACAGCCTCAGGCCAGCTAAAAATTTTGCGATAAAAGCCGCGCTGCTCCGAATTTTCAAAGCAATATCGTTGAGTAGTCGTTGGGTCTCAGTTGCATCACAGATCACTCTCATTATGTCGGTTTCGGATCTTATTGGGGCCCTGGATGCCATTCCCAAGCTCACCACAGCTCCCAGTGCCGAGGAGTCGGTATTCCTGGATGCCCCCGAGTGGCTAACGGAGGCGTATCTGCAGGATGCATTGAGAAAGTACTATAACGATCGCAAGATCAGGATCAACTGGGTGAAGGTGAATCCTGCCCTGGGCAAGGGCGAGAACTATGGCGGAGTCCTGACCCGCGTTAAGGCCCAGTTCACCCGCAGCGATGGCAGCACCCAACTGGGCCACTACATCGTCAAGTCCACCTTCGAGGGCAACGAGTTCGCCCAGAACACTATGGAGCCCTACGACATCTTCAACCGGGAGATGGAGATCTACGAGCAGGTCCTGCCCAAGCTGAAGGGTCTTCTGCGGGAGATAGGCGACACGGAGCAGATCTTTGCCGAGACGATGGCCGTGGACGTCGACAACTCGTCGCTGATCTTCGAAGACCTAAATGCTCGCGGCTTCACCATGCCCGATCGCCTGAAGGGACTGGACATGAAGATCACCCGCTTGGTGCTCCGCAAACTGGCCAAGATGCATGCCACTTCGGCAGTGATGAACGAGCGCGAGAACCACATCCTGGAGGGTTACGACCGGGGGTTCTTCAACAGGTACACCGATAACTATGCCCCGGCGTTTGTGGGCATGTTCCAGGCGGCAACACGCTGCGTGGCCCAGTGGCCAGGATACGAGAAGTATGCCGCCAAGATGGAGGCTCTGGTGTCCATCTACATGGAACTGGGAAAACGCATCTTCGACATCTCGCCGGGTCACATTAATGTCCTGGCCCACGGCGATCTGTGGACCAACAATGTCCTGGTCAATTACGACAAGGAAACCGGGGAGCCGCTCGATGCCATCATCATAGACTTCCAGTACTCGGCTTGGGGATCGCCGGCCCTTGATCTCTTCTACTTCCTGAACACCTCGCTGGAGTTCGATCTCCACAAGAGCCACCAGGAGGAGCTGATAGCCTACTACTTCGGCATCTTCTCTGAGACCCTGAAGAGACTGCAGTACCAGGCTCCCGTTCCCAGCCTGCATCGGTTCCACCAGCAGTTGCTGCAAAAGAAGTTCTATGGTGAGTTTTGGGTCTTCTTTGACGGTGAATTGTATGAAACTAAGTTGGAATTACTTCTATATTTATCCAGCTGCTCACACCTCCATCTCCATATTGCCCATTCAGCGAAATGTGGAGACCGACAATGCGGACTTCAATGCGCTAATGGAGACCAACCAGAGGGCCTTGAACTTCAAGGATGCCTGCTATAGGAACCCAGTCTCCCAGAGAGTTTTGAGGGAGCTCCTGCCAGGGTACGAGGCAGAGGGTTTGCTGGATGCAGATCAGTGAGATCAGGTTTACCTGATATACCTGTGTTATATAGTATATAATAGATCAATTCATCATTACCTATAGAGACATATTAGAGCAAATATAAACGTACTTAGGCTAGGCTATGTAAAGGCAACTGTATACTCCACTTAAAAATATTATACCTCTTTATATTTTATAATATATTACAATATATTATTCGATGATGTAGTACAATTTATAATAAATTTAAAGTTCTTAAAAGAATTGATGAAGACTCTTGGGCATGAACCGGGAATGGCTTTATTGTTTAGAAACCTAGAAACTAAAATTTCTAATCAGTTATTATAAAAATAGTAATCGATAAGTCAGAAACTATAACAATTAGAAAGGTACTTTGAGCGTATTGATTATAAACGATTTCCTAGCAATTTTAAGTGCTTCGGAATGTATCTACAAGGATGAACTATAGTATTTATATTGATAATTTTTGTGTCCATTTCAAGTGCTTAAATAATGAGAAAGGTGTTCATAAATACAATTTCTTAAGTCATCATGAATACAACTTCTTTAAATAAATAAAAATGCGTTAAAATTTATTACTTTTATTAGATAATCACAGACACTACCGTATAACTGATCACAGATAACTGATTAATTACTGAGCACTAAACAACAATGCCAAAAGCTTGAGCTCAAGTACTTCGAAAGCTCCCGGCTTTTGCTTAAAAGGGGCGAAGCCCTCAATCGCATTCCCCATAACCCACAGCAAGTGCATCCAGTATAGTAAGAGGTTGTGTAATTATTCACCAAAATGAGTGACAAGTTAGAGACGGAACAATTCAACGACGACGAGCTGGAGGCTCCGACTTGGTTGAACGCCCAGTTCCTGGAGAAGATTCTGAGCACGTACGAAGAGGCCCCGGAGCTGAAAGTGACAGATCTGAACATCACACCTGCCACCGCTCAGGGAGATCACTATGCCAGCATCATGTTCCGCTCCAAAGTGGATTACACTACGGCGAAGGGAAGGTTCTCCAAGCCGCTAATCATCAAGACGATGCCGGAGGAGGAGGGTCACAAGAAGGAAATGCTCGCGGAGTCGCATATATTCGAAACGGAGATTGGGATGTACTGTCAGGTGCTGCCGGAGTTCGAGAGGATATTGCAGAAGGCAGGAGATAATACCAGGCTATACGTGCCCTGCATTTATCACAGTCTGGAGCCGCGTAAGCTGATGATCTTCGAGGACCTGGTGCCGCAGGGCTACTCGGTCATCCGCGGTCGTCCTGTCACGAGGGAGGAGCAAAAGAAGGCCTTCTCGAAGCTGGCCAAGTGGCATGCGGTCAGCATGAAGGTCATTTACGAGCATCCCGACTTCCTGAAGGAGTACAAATACGGCCTGTTCGACATGCCCACCTTCCAGACTGATCCCTTCATCACCACCGGCATGAGCAACTTCATCGAAATGCTGGACAAACTGCCCGAGCTGCGGAGGTACAAGGCGCACTTTGAGAAAATCAAGGACAAGTACATGCAGCGACTGGAGGTGGAGATGCAGGAGTTCCACAAGTATCGCCGCAACGACAACTACTACGTCCTGTGCCACGGCGACTTCCATCTGCGCAACATGATGTTCAAGCACAACAAGGAGACGGGCGCCTCCGAGGATATCATGCTGGTGGACTTCCAGATGAGCAATCTGTGTCCCATCACCGTGGACCTGACCTACTCCATCTATATGCTAATGGAGCCGGAACAGCGACGGGAAACGGGCAAGGACCTGATCAACCATTACCTAACCGTTTTGGTGGCCACTCTGAGGAGCATTGGGTACAAGGGCGCGATGCCAACGCAGGCGGGACTCTGGCAGCAGATTCATCAGAACAAGTATTATGGTAAGTTGATTAAGTCTGATTGAAGTCTTTAATTAATTTATTCTCCTTGTGGGTAGCCTTCTTTTTGATCAGCACTTTCCTGCCCCTGATGCTGGCCATCAAAGTGGATAACTTTAAGATGAGCGAACTGATTGAAAAGCCAGAAACCCAAAAGAAGACCTACTTGTTGGACACGTATGTGAAGGATGTGACAAAGCTTTTGCCCAAGTTCGAGAAGCTGGGCTACTTCAAGGATCTTTAAACCTACAATGTTTGGGAATAATTTCTAGAAATACTAACGAACTTCCTTAATTAAATAATACAAAATAAATAAATTCTTTCGATATAATAAGAACTTACTTTAGTTGATTAGAGAAAAAAGAATGAATACAGCAGCGTTATTCAATGTGAGTGTTGAAGTAGTTACAAAAGTGTAGAAGTGTTATTATTGATTAAAATTTATATTACACATGACACCTATCTACCTTGCTATCTGGCATAACAAGGGGCTTAAGTTGAGTGAATATTTTAAACAAACATGTTCCTTAGCTTCAAGATCACTAGGTCGAATAATTTGTAATAACATTCCACAGGCTATACAACTACCTATTGATACGGTATTTTGCATTACAATTTTCTTTTAACTAATCAGGGAGATTACTATGCCTATGCCAATGCTTTTGCCCAAATACGAGGAGCTGGGTCACTTTGAGGCTCTTTAGTTAATCTATTCAGATATTGTTTTATAAAACTGTAAACATAAATACGTTTGTTATCTTTAGGAAAAACTCCCACCAAAGATGTTTTATGGGAGTTGATTCGTCGTCACAAGTATTTGGGTCTGGGTTTGAGCTTTCTAATTGCTTAAGTTGAATACCTTTTTTGTTTTGTACGTTTCTGGTCACGAAAAAGCCTTTAAACTGGAAGAAATTATCATGAATGATGAAACAATGATAAAGTCTTTCTTTTTGAAGAAAACAATCGCAGATTTGAGTAAAATATTATCAAGTTTCAATGAGTTTAATAGATTTCCATTGGTGCGACCTTGATTATTTATTGTTATTTGTATTGCCACGCTTTTTAAGGGAAAACTGTAGGGACCCACAAAAGCTTTTACTGTTTAAACTATTGTTTACTTTAAAGCTTTCGATTAGACCAAAATTTAAAATGTTTTTTTATATGAGAGTTTAATCTCTTACTTACTCTTTTAAAATCATTACATAATAGATAATTCCAGTTAAATTCTTCCTTCTATCCTGACAGCTTTGATATGATTTCTTTTGATAAGTGTATTTCAACTAGTAGCAGAAAGTGTCGACAGAAAAAGCTTCGGCAGAGATAAGCTACGGATTCGTATAAAATGAGCCGAGCAGCAATTGGTCCCAGCACAACGATCCACCGTTCAGGCTAGTTCTCTAACCCTATCACAAACCTGCGAAATGGCAGAAAACTTGGAAACGGAAAAGTTTAATGCCGACGAGCTTCAGCCTCCGGAATGGCTGAACTCCGAGTTCATTGCCAAGGTTCTGAGCGATTACGAAAAGGCTCCCGAGCTGAAGATAACGGATCTGAAGATATCACCTGCCACCGCACAGGGAGATCACTATGCCAGCGTCATGTTCCGGGCCACAGCGGAGTACACTACAGAGAAAGGAAGGTTCTCCAAGCCCCTGATTGTGAAGACAATGCCCGAGCAGGAAGGTCACAAAAAGGATATTCTCAGCGAGGCACCTATATTCGCGACCGAAATCGGGATGTACACCAAGGCTCTGCCTGAATTCGAGAGGATATTACGCGAGGCAGGAGACAACACCAAGCTGCATGCTGCCTGCATCTATCACAGTCTAAAGCCGCGCCAGGTGATGATCTTCGAGGACCTGGTGCCACAGGGCTACACGGTCATCCGGGCTCGTCCGATCAAGGATGAGGAGCTGAAAATGGTGTACTCCAAGTTGGCCAAGTGGCATGCTGTCAGCATGAAAGTAATGAATGAGGTATTAATATGGTCCTTATAATTAAACCAGCAGTCAGTTTAACACTCTCTCACTTTCAGCAACCGGATTTCCTAAAAGATTTTAGGTATGGCATGATGGACATGCCCACCTTTCTAAACGATCCCATAGTGACCGGTGGACTGCCCCTGTTCCTGGAAATGCTGGACAAAGTGCCGGATCTCTCGCGCTACAAGCCGTACTTTGAGAAAATCAAGGAGAACTTCATGAACCGAATTGGGGATATAATGCTGGAGTATCGCATAAATCGGCAATCGAATGGATACTACGTCCTGTGTCACGGCGACTTCCATATTCGCAATATGATGTTCAGGAATAACAAGGACTCTGGGGCCTTCGAGGACGTCATGCTGGTGGATTTCCAAATCAGCAATCTGTGCCCCATCACCGTGGACCTCATCTACTCTGTCTATATGCTGATGGAGCCGGAGCAGCGCAAGGATATGGGCAAGGAGTTTATCAATTACTACTTTTTCGTTTTGGAGGACACTCTGAAGAAAGTGGGCTACAAGGGCGAGATGCCCACGCAGAGTGGATTATGGGAGAACATTCAAAGACACAAATATTATGGTAAGTTTAAAAAGTAAGAGTACTGAGAGCGTTCTCAATTAAACTTTACGTTACACTTTTAAAGACTTCTTCTTGGTCACTACGTTTTTGCCGTTTATTCTGGCAATTAAAACAACCACTCTGAAGATGGTCGATATATTCTTGGATCCTAAGACGAAAAGCGGCACTTACCTTACGGATGCGTACCTTGTAGAACTCCGTAACCTTCTACCTAAGCTCGAGAAATTGGGCTACTTTGATGATCTGTAAATCTGTGATCGTTGCGGTAATAAATAAATGTTTAAAGTACATATTAATCCCACAATTTTTTAATACATGCATTAACACTGGTATGTCAAGTCAAAACAAATTGGTTTGTATAGAGACGGAAAAATAAGTTGTTTCACTGACTTTATGCAAAATGACCATTCTCAGCGATGTATCATTGCCGGATTACAAGAAAAATCTAAGAAAACCCACTTTCTATTATATACATATATAAGATTTTCTTTATTAAAAAAGATGAAGTAATTTGTTGATGTAGTCGATCTAGCAACCCAGGCCAACAAATTGTACCTACCACATACAATATTTGGGAGCAGCGCTGTCGCCAGCCTCAATAATTCAAGTTATTGTCGTCTCTCTCGCACTCATAGGAAACCCCTTAAGGGAAATTTTTGGCAGAAAATTGATGCTAGAAATTAAATGTGTCATCTCAGCCTTACCTTTTAATTAAGTCCTATTAAGAGACACGAACATTATAATATTTGTTTCATTTATAATAAAGTAGCTTTAAAGTTTTTCCTTGGTTTAACCTTGATTATTTATTATTATTTGTATTGAAACTTCAGGTATCCACAAAAGCTTCTTTTGTATAAACTATTGTTTACTTTAAAGCTTTCGGTCAGACCAACTGTAATGCTTACTCGGCAGAATTGGTAACAGGTGTCGAATAACAATGAGTTTTACTATACATTTTTAAACAAAAAACGCATCAAGACTCTCTTAGTTACATAATACCTGTTAAATTCTTCCTACTATCCTGACAGCTTTGTTGTGATTTATTTTGTACTTTTTAAAATAAACCATATTATTATTATATTATAATATATATATATATTTTATTATATTAATATATATTATTATATTTTAACAAGAACCAAAAAGCGTCGATAGAAAAAGCTTTGGCACCGATAAGCTCCGGAATCGTATAAAATGAGCTGATCATCAATAGGTGCCATCACAACGTTCCACCGTTCAGGCTAGTTCTATAACCATATATCAAGCCAGCGAAATGACAGAAAACACAGACAACTTCAATGCCGACGAGCTTCAGCCCCCGGAATGGCTGAACTCCGAGTTCATTGCGACGGTTCTGAGCGATTACGAAAAGGCTCTCGATTTGAAGGTTACCGATCTGAAGATATCCCCCGCCACTGCCCAGGGAGATCACTATGCCAGCGTCATGTTCCGGGCCACAGCGGAGTACACGACGGCGAAGGGAAAGTTCTCCAAGCCATTGATTGTGAAGACGGTGCCCGAGGAAGAAGGTCACAAAAAGGATGTTTTGAGCGAGGCACCTTTATTCGCGACCGAAATCGGGATGTACACCAAGGCTCTGCCCGAATTCGAGAGGATATTGCGAGAGGCAGGAGACAACACCAAGCTGCATGCTGCCTGCATCTATCACAGTCTGAAGCCGCGTCAGGTGATGATCTTCGAGGACCTGGTGCCACAGGGCTACACGGTCATCCGGGATCGTCCGATCAAGGATGAGGAGCTGAAGATGGTATACTCCAAGTTGGCCAAGTGGCATGCTGTCAGCATGAAAGTTATGAATGAGGTATTTATATGACTTAAGGGCTACCCTTTCCATGGTTGGGTTACTCGGGTCTAAAATTCTCTTGTTTTCCCCTTATTTTTAGCAACCGGATTTTCTAAAAGACTTTAGGTATGGCATGATGGAGACACCTACTTTCCTGAACGATCCCATAGTGACCGGTGGACTGCCCCTATTCATGGAAATGCTGGACAAAGTGCCGGATCTCACGCGGTACAAGCCGTACTTTGAGAAAATCAAGGAGAACTTCATGAAGGGAATTGGGGAAGTATTGCTGGAGTATCGCACAAATCAGCAATCCAATGGATACTATGTCCTGTGTCACGGCGACTTCCATACCCGAAATATGATGTTTAGGAATAACAAGGATTCTGGGGCCTTCGAGGACGTCATGCTGGTGGATTTCCAATTCAGCAATCTGTGCCCCATCACCGTGGACCTCATTTACTCTGTCTATATGCTCTTGGAACCAAAGGAGCGAAGGGATATGGGCAAGGACTTTATCAATTACTACTTTTCCGTTTTGGAGGACACTCTAAAGAAAGTGGGCTACAAGGGCGCGATGCCCACGCAGAGTCTATTATGGGAGAACATTCAAAGACACAAGTATTATGGTAAGTTTAAAAATTAAAAGTACTGAGATTCAGCTTTACTTATTTTACACTCTTAAAGACTTCTTCTTTGTCACCACGTTTTTGCCTTTTATTCTGGCAATCAAATCAAACACTCTGAAGATCGTCGATATATTCTTCGATCCTGAGACGAAACGCAGCACTTACTATACGGATACGTACCTTGGAGAACTCCGGATTCTTCTACCAAAATTCGAGAAAATGGGTTACTTTGATGATCTGTAAATCTGTGATTGTTGCGTTAATTGAATAAATATTCAAAGTACATATTAATCTAAACATTTTTAGAGTGATTAATTGTAGAATTACTTACAGTCAAAGTTATCTCAGCAAACCAAATATTTGCCAGTTCATTGCGAATTGTGTATTTGATACCAGGAAATGTTTGCTATTGCCCGGGACTGCTTCAATTCACAGCTCAGTGCCTAGGCCTTATCAAAAAAAGTATATGGTTGAATTTAATCACAGAAGAGCTTGTACCAAGAGTCGTAGTACTATAGCTTTCGGTTTGTCACATAGTCATGCTTACCAAACAAGCAAAAATGAAAATCATGGCGAGAATCATACTTGCTTTGTTTTTGCTTTGTGAAAAATTATAATTTGTTTGTGCTTTTTTAGAGAAATTAATGTGAGTAAATATTATGCTAATCAATATGTATGCTAATAATGATGATAATAAGGTTTAAATATATTTACAACGTATACGTAATATTTTCCCAATTGTAATTAAAAGCCAAATTATGGCTTTTATCCTTCCACTCAATATTCGAAAGCATTTTTGATAAGATAAAACCTCTATTTCACAGTGAAGCGTAAGGTAAAGCTTCCCAAAAGCTTTCACAAAAAGCTCTAGTTGAAATGTTTAAAAACGGCGACGACTTAGTCAGTTGTTACCCATAACCACATCGTAAAGTAATCGGACAAGTTCAACAGATCGTGAGACCGCAAGCAAAATGCCAGAAAAGCCAGCAGATACGGAGCAGTTCAACGATGACGAGCTGGAGGCTCCGTCTTGGCTGAACGCCCAGTTCATACAGACGGTCCTTAGCGACTATGAGAAGTCGCCGGAGCTGCAGGTGACCGGTCTGCAGATAACTCCGGCCAGTGCCCAGGGCGATCACTATGCCAGTGTCATGTTCCGCACCACGGCGGCGTACACCACAGCGAAGGGAAGCTTCTCCAAGCCTCTGATCATCAAGACGATGCCCGAGCAGGAGGGTCATAAGAAGGAAATGCTCTCCGAGTCACACCTATTCTCTACAGAGATCGGGATGTACACCAAGGTCCTGCCCGAGTTCGAGAGGATATTGCAGAAGGCGGGGGATAACACCAAGCTGTACGCTGCCTGCATCTATCACAGTCTGAAGCCGCGTCAGGTGATAATCTTCGAGGATCTGGTGCCGCAGGGATACGCGGTAAAGCGGAATCAACCCATCAAGGAGGAGGAACTGAAAATGGTTTACTCCAAGCTGGCCAAATGGCATGCGGTCAGCATGAAGGTCATTAATGAGGTGGGTTTCATTCTTTTTTAAATTGGAATTTAATAATTATAATGGTACCATTTCCCTTCCAGCAACCCGACTTCGTGAAGGAGTTCCAGTACGGCTTGATGGATATTCCCGCTCTTATGAGCGATCCCATGGTGACCACTGGAATGGCTAGCTTCCTGGATTCCCTGGACCACACACCCGAACTTGTCAAGTACAAGCCGTACTTTGAGAAGATCAAGGATAACTACATGCAGAAAACGTCTGACATGCTGACGGAGTACCGAACGAATTTCCAGGCCGATGGATACTACGTGCTCTGCCACGGGGACTTCCATCTCAAGAACATGATGTTCCGGCACAATAAGGACACCGAAGCCTTCGAGGACGTGATGCTGGTGGACTTTCAGATTTGCAATCTGTGCCCGGTCACCGTGGATGTGATTTACTCCATCTACATGCTGATGGAGCCAGAGCAGCGATGGGATCAGGCCGAAGACCTAATCAATTATTACTTCTCTGTTTTGGAGGAAACTCTGAGGAAAGTGGGCTACAAGGCAACGATGCCCACGCGGGACGGTTTCTGGAAGCAAATTCACCGCCACAAGATCTACGGTAAGCTTATCAATAATTTTAAACGAAGTGTTCAGAGTTAATTTTTAATTAAAAACTTATTGCAGATATATTCCTCATGACCACCTTTCTGCCCATGATTCTGGCCGTCAAGTCGAATGCCATAAAAATGAACGACATTATTCAGGATCCGGATAGCAGGAAGAAGACCTACTCCTTGGATCTTTACGTGGAAGACATGAAGCATCTTTTGCCGAAGTTCGAGAAAATGGGCTACTTCAAAGACCTGTAAGTGAGTGTAAGCCCATAAATGGGAGACTCTCGGTTATGTCAGTTGCGGAAAAAGCAGGTTTCTGGCTTGATTGACGTTAGCTAATTGCTTTTTTAAAAAGCTCTTCGTAGTTATTTTATCTCCTATTATTAGTAGGAACTTTCAGCCGATGGATTGATATTACATTAGGGTTACTTTTAGCTGTATTATCTAAAAATAAAACTTCAGAGCTTTCATAGAAATATTTAACAATGTTTGCTTATTTATTTGTGCGCCAGAAATACTCGTAGAATAGCATAGCTTACTCTAAGTGGAAGCCCGAAATACTTTTGATCGAATGTAAAATGTTCAAGTGCTCTCTGTCAGCCTTTGGTAAAATTAAAAATCCAGGAAGCCCGAAAGCTCAAACTCCTTAATGGTTCTCTGCAAGAAGGCCCTGTACTTGGGATTCTCGACATTTTCCCGACGGAACTGATCGCCGCTCTCCGTGCGCGAGTTCAGATCCTCCAAGTTCTCGAAACCAGCTCCCTCCCGGAATATCAGAGGCGTCAGGCACGTGGCTCCAATAACGCCTAGAAAAACGTTAAAATAATTAACTTCCTTTAAATTAATGTAAAGCCAACGCACCCATCAGACTAGTGTTGATCAGCTCAATGTGGATCTCCTTTAGGCTGGGAATGTGTCCCTGGTAGTTGAGCTTCTCCAGGGTCTGCTGGAGCACCCGCTGGTACTCCCGGACAATGTACTTGAAGTGAACCTTGCGAACGTTCTCATTCAAAGATCCGTAAAGGAAGTAGTTGAGATCGATGGCCGGAGATCCCACGTAGGAGAGCTGGTAGTCCAACTGAAAGAGTCAAGAAATTAATTAGATATAATTTAATTAAGTTTAAAACTAAGTAAATATTCTTACCGTAATGACATCATCCGGTTCCTTGGTCTCGTTGTTGATATGGAACATCAAATTATTGATCCATAAATCAGTGAGGTTGAAGACCCGGAACTCTTTGCCCGTGGCCTCGAACATGGCCAGTGCGTTCTGCAACACGTTCTCGGCCAGCTTGAACATCTTCTCGGTGATCTCCTCGTAGCCTTTCCAGTGGGCCACCTCCTCGGCCACGCAGCGGATATTCACGGGGAAGAAGGTGAGAAAGTCGCGCCTATCGGGATTGCGGGAAATGGGTGCCTCGTCGAAGAACTCCAGCACCTGAGGACTCTCCTGGGCAATGAGGGCGCTGCAGGCATGCAGCTTGGCCACCTTCTCGATGGTGGGCAGCACATAATCCAGGTTGAGGAGGCGACCCCGCTCAAAGTTCTCGAAGCCGGCAAGCTGCAGATCTTCGAGAATGAGGAAGGGTTCCGGCGACTCCGTGGTGTAGTAGCAGGTGGGCGCAATCTTTGTCTGATCTCCGATGGACTGGAGCAGAGCCTGCACCCTCGGCAGTACCTCCTTATAGGCCAGGATCTCGCGCTTGAAGAGCTTGCTCCGCTGGGCCACCGCCCCGGTCTGTCCCTTGGGATGGTCCTTCACAATCACCGAGAACTTGCTCTTCGCAGCCGAACCCCTTTGCAGATTGAAGCTGGCCCGGTGCATCTCGCTGGCGAACCCCGCCGTCTGGTCGCCGACTTGGGTGCTCTTCACCAGCAGCTCGCTGACCGTCAGCTCCTCCTCCTTGAAGTGCTCCTTGAGCACATCCTGCAGAAATTCGGCGGTGAGCCACTCCGGTGCTTGGTAGTTCTTCTTGCCGGTTCCCATTCTAATTGGTAATTATTTCAATTTATTTTTTTCCAAGTCACCTGACTGGGAGGAACTGAGCAACTGGCTGGCGGCTATGGCAATCGGATTGAGAGTGTGGAACAGCCGGCGGAACATGTGACGCTGGGGAACAAGATAAAGCTTTGGCCGGAAAGCTCTCTCTGTTGTCAGCTTTACGCTGGCTTATCAGCTGGTACTATATACCTTAAATAAATATATACAAGCACAGGGGCGGTGTCTTGGGGGATTCAAATTGTGACTCTCTTTAAAAAAAAGTAAACAAAAAAATTTAGCAATAAAATTTTTATTAATTTAAAATCTATGAGTAGCTAATTTTTCTTTTTACAAAAAGGGATTGAATTATGGTTAACAGACTTTCATATCATAACTTTTTATAAGTGCTTCAAGTTACTGAAAATTAATAATTATCATATTAACATATGACATATGGGAAAATCGTATTATTCGAATTATTAATCCAAAGAAACCCGTTGCAGATACGCCCCTGGCTCTGTGAAAATGTGTTAAATAAATGTGGAAACAATAAAGAGCATATGGCATTGGAATCCATTTATGGTTAAATGTGGAACACGTTTTGTGGACATTGTTGGCCTGATAGCGAAGAGAGTAAATGGCTTACATATCTACAAAAAAATATCAAAACGAAGAATGCATTATGGATAATAGGTAATTGTTTCCATTAGGCAAGTAAACGAATATTTCCGATATAAATAATTTCGAAAGAATTTTGAATTTTGATTAAGAACTTTATGGCCTTTTCAATTTCTCAAAATATTACTTAGGGCTTATATGATATATGTATGATTTGTGTGCTGGTAAAGTAACATCAAGATTACAAAAATTTGAATTTATGAATATATATTATTTTTTCACCTTTTTATGTATTGTAAGCTTAGTATTTAATTTATTACTGTTTGGCGATAAACAAAACGTGATCTAAATCAAGACACCTGTAGTGATAAGCCAATAGATTGCATGAGTTGACAACTGTCTCCTATATTTGATTAAATTATTATCACAAAAATTGAAAAAGTCAAGTGAGATCAGGAGAGAGGGAGAGAGAGAGCCTACAATAATTTATTGTACAAAGAAGCACACACTTTGAGGTTTATTTCTACTCTCTGTTATAATTATATTTATTTGTGGCTTACAATTTTAGCTTTTAAAGGAATCCAGAAGATATAAAAAGTTCTAATGGACCCTAATGGTACCCTCATTTTTGCGAATACAGATATGATAAGACACTTCCAACTAAAATAAAACACACTTCACTTCTTTGGCTTATTTTCTTAAAAAAATATTAACAGACTTTGTCGCTGGCTAAACAAAAGATAATTCCTTAAGATAGTATAAGTCAGCACAAATGCGCTTCCATTATAGATATGTACACACGTACAGAGAGACCTGTTCCGATTTTCAATTTCACATAATTTAACAGTAATTCTCAGAAATATTTTAAAAATGCTTAATGGAAACCGAAAAAGACCTGCTGAGTACATGTAGAGTATCCTTAAAAGTCCAGAATGCCTCGCCTGTAGAGGAAGGGGAATATACTGAGCACAGCCCGGACGTAGAGGGGATTCGTGTAGACCTTGGACCGAAAGCGATCCCCTTCCTCCCCAGGCTGCGTTAGCTTCCCCAAACTGGGCTCCGTGTCCACGGGCAGCAGGATGAACACCAAATGGGTGAAGGTTGTAAAGTAACCTGAGAAATATAACATTTATTATAAATAATTCCCTAAAAATAACCGATAGAGGCTCACCCCAGAATCCGTATTTGATCATTTTCATGTGCAGTTCCCTGAGCATCGGCATTCGTTCGCCGTAGTTGAGGAGCTTCAGGCAGCGTACCAGGTGGCTGTGATATATCCTGATGAAGCAGTCAAAGTGCTGAATCCTTATGCTGTGCTTGGCCGAGCCAATGATCAGCCCCCACAGATCCTGGGCGGGACTGCCCCACTTGCACAGCTGGAAGTCCACGAAGCGCAGCTGGTTGATCTCCCCGGATTGGGTGTAGCTCAGCATAATGTTGCTCGACCAGAAGTCTCCATGGTTCAGGACCTTGAACTCCTGCGGATTGTTGTTAAAGCAGCGGGCGTAGGATTGCACAAACTGATCAGCCGTGGGCTGTGGGGGAAGGATTTATTCATAATATTCTATCCGGGACTCTTTATCGATAGTACTTACGATGCGATTCACATACTGCTCGTGATCGGCGAGACCCCAACTGGCCATGGCCGCCTTGTAGCTCTGGACCCGCGCCTGGTAGGACTTGGATTTGTTGTAGTTGGCGGGCAGGTAAGTGCGCTGAAAGTCCTCCGGGAAGGGTCCGTTCCGTTGCCGCCACACGGCACTGGCGGCATGGAACTCGGAAAGCTTCTCCAGGACCCGGTGCATCTGGGCCATGTCGAAGCCCTTGAGGCGGCTAATGTTCATATACTTCTTTGTTCGCAGATCCTCTTGAACCAGACATATCCTTCCGTTGAGCTCCTCCGCCCAGTGGCACTTGGGCGCGAACTTCACCGTGAGTCCAGCCTCTTCGTAGAGCTGCTCCAGCTGCGGGATTATTGTCTCGTACATCATCTTCTCCTTGGGAAAGATATTCAGAGTGTTGACAAAGCCACCATTTCCCTGGGCATCGTCCAGCATGGTCTTCACTATGTACGACTTTTGTTGCGAGAAGCCATCTGTCAAGGGGATCGGTATATTAAATGATATATGAGGAAAAAATCTTATATTATTTATGATTTATATTGTATTTTCTCGCAACAAGTGAGAATTACGACTATAAATTATGTGGCTGAGGTTTTTTGTGTATTTGGTCACCTTTCATCTCGATGTCGATGACGATCCGCATCAGCAGCGAGGTGTAGGTCTCCCCGGGAGGCGTGGCCGGAATGATCGAGAGGTTGAGGATGCGGCGAAAGTCCCGGAACTCCCGCTTCAGGAGCCGCTTGAAGTAGGCCTCATTGATCCAGCTGGGAATGCGGACAGCGTTGGAGGGGCTGAACTTGTTGCTGTTATCGGGCATTCTGGGACTGGGATTCCGCCGGAGTGAGCTCACTGCGGCACTGCCTGCTCGTAGTTCTCGAAGCTCTCGTAGCTCTCGTAGCTCTCGGTCCGAAGTGTGCGCCGCGACTGTTTTTGCCTTATCGAGAATGTTTTTCTTGTTCGAGGCGAGGCGAGGCTCTGCGAAGTTATTTTTATTCTACGGCACAGCAGAGCACGCACAGCTGGGGAGACGTAATTCAGAGGTGGGTGAGGTGCGCACTTACTTATCTGCCACTCTGCCTGCCAATCGCCCGTCTAACTGGTTCCTCAACTGTCCGGACACTGAGCATCGTCGCCGTCGTTGGCCCAAACACTCTCTCAGAGCTTTGCGCTTCTATATGTTTATAGGAGGGTTTTGGGGCTGGTCAAGCAGTGCAGCCGAGGCGCCGGGCTTATCACTGGACGACTGTGATGTGAATACCTGATAACTTGACAGGGAATGCTCACTTTGGAGCACCGAAGTACCGCAGTACCGGAGCCCCGAGAGCGAGTGAAAAGCTCAAGTGGGCGTACTCTGATATGGTTTATCTTGCAAGTGGCTTTGGTTTCCAGACTGTCTATAAAAGTCAAAGTGGCTAAAAATATATTCGCAACAGTTCCTTTATAAGGATTCGATTTTACGATTTGATTTGGGATTAAAAAAGTCTACAGATTTTTAGTTTGTCACGAATTTTGGAATACCCTACACTCTGTCCAGTTTTGAAAATATATTGTATAGTATTAAAGTTCTTACAGCCTGGAATTGCCATCTGATCTTTCTCTTAATTTAATGTAGTTTAAGCTTTTTCATTTTTATCAGGTTGTTGATAGAGATAAGATAGGTAGGTAAAATGCAAAAAAACTAAATTTTACCTAGATTAAGATATCTTTCTTGACTCCTATCCGCTTTTCAAAATGTTCTTTCAATTTGATCTTACAACTCTATGAACCTGACACTTACTAGGCCAACTCAGCTCCAACTCAGTTCCATAACCTCCCACTTCAAAACTAGCTGAAAAACTATTTCAAGGCCCTCCGCTTTCAATTGTGCTGCAGTTGCGGCGACATTCGCCGTAGAGAACTTGAAATAACCAGAATCAATATTCGCACACAATTTATTAAATCGCCTCGAATGGAAGCTGCAGTGCGAGATGAATGAACTGGCGACGATCGCTGCCTAGTCGTCAAAGTCTTCGAAGTTGAAGAGGCCGCGGTTGCAGTAGAAGGGATACAGCTCCCGGATGACCTCCACGTAGGCGGGATTGGTGTACAAGCGAGTCCGGAAACTCCGACCCACCTCGTCGTGCGACATGATGGTGTGCAAGTTGTTTTCCTTGCTAATGGGCAGTAAGTGGGAGGATAGGTGGTTCATCACGGGGAAGAAGGCTGCCAGGATAAAGTGTCAGTGAGTAAATTAATAATATATTTAGCCTAAACTATCAACCCACCATACAGCGTGTTGTTCTTTTTGTAGAGGGAGGACTGGATATCCCTCAGTTTTGGATACGGCTTCTCGTACTTCAGTATGCCCAAGCACTCGATGAGATATTGCCAGTAGATCCTCACAATGTTGTCGAGCTCCCTGATGCGCAACCCCTTCTCCGCTGATATGGTTATCATCATCAGCAGGTCCTGGGCAGGACTTCCCCACTTGCAGATCTGAAAGTCTAAGAGGAGTGCTTCCCGAAGATCTCCGCTTTCTCCATATTTGTAGAGGATGTTTGAGGCCGAAAAGTCGCCATGAGTGAGGACATTAAAGTCCTTGGGATCCACATTAAGGGATTCCAAACAGAGTTGGGCATACTGCTTGGGAGTGGGCTGAAATGGAAACTAGTTACGAAAAGTCTCAAGGTAATTGCGAGAATAGAAACCATACGAAATTTTTGAGATATCCCTCGTCCATGCCCCAAGTCCTCATGGCTGCCTTGAAGTCCGGTGCCTTCACATTGAAGCCCCGCGTGCTGTGCTGAATGTTGTCCTTCTTGGCGAATCCATGCTCAAAGTCCACGGGATACGCGCCGTGACGATCCTTGTAGGCCACACTAGCGGCATGGAGCTCAGCCAGTTTCCTCAGGGACAGACGCATGTGCTCCATGTCAATGCCTTTCGTTCGACTCGCACTCTGGTAGCCCAGCGTGGACAAATCCTCAAAGATGAAGTAGAGGTTGCCTTCCTCCTCTCCGATTTCCAGGCACTTTGGATTCAGTTGGATGGAGTGTCCGACCTCGCGGTAGAGTCTCTCGAACTCGGGCAGGTAAGTGGAGTACATCTGTTGCTCCTTGTGAAAGTATCTAAACTCATTCATTGCCTTGCCGCCCTTATCTGCATCCAGAGCGGTCTTGACCACATACGATTTCCTTTTGTGGGTTCCATCTGTGGACAGTGACCTTACAAAATGTTTCCAATTCTTCAGGAACTTACCCTTCATCTCCAGATCCAAGTACACTCTCAGCATGACAGAGGTGAAGTTACCACCTGGCGGGATGGCAGCTACTGGAGTAAACTGTAAAACCCTGGCATATTCGGGCTCATCCTTAGACAGCACAGGCTTGAGTTTAGACTCGTTTAACCATTTCGGGATAACGAGACTCTCGTTGGGATTCTCGATCTTCTCGGGGAGCGACATGATATCGAACTGAATATGAATATGAATTCAGCGAATCATCAAGTCGACATTATCATGGAGAGAGATAACATATCAAAAGAGTATGCCAAATTTCATAGTCAGATATTGTCAGGAGGAACATTATACAGAATTCCAGAAGTCTTACCCATGCGGTGGGTTAAAATAAATACCATTTTCCGATTACCTAAACTAAGCAACTAATTAAGATTGCGTTGTATGTCGTAGTTTCTTATTATTTCTTATTTATTTAGTTCCTGAAGCTGCCTTATCTCTCTTATTAACATTACCCTTTATAAAGGTAATATAACCTTCTCATATCTAGTAACCATCAACTTGACTCTAGACTAAAACGCGCACTGATAAGGCACACCAAGATAAGTCTGATTCCGTAAACAATTTCTACAGTTTATTGCTAGTTATCAACTAAACAAATATCACACTTCATAGTCTTCGTAGTTAAAAATTCCGCGATTGTAGAGGAAGGGGTATAGATCCTTCATCACATTTCCGAAGGCGGGATTGGAGAGCATTCGCAGTCTAAGGCTCTCGCCCTCCTCCGTTTCCGCGGTCATGTTGTGCAGACTGCTGTCCTTGTCGGAGGGAAACAGGATAATGTTCAGGTGAGCCATAATACTAAAGAAAGCTGCAGGGAAGAATTGTTTTTAGGGAGACAAAAATTGCAATTCAGAACATACCGTAGAATGAATGGTTCTTCTTGTACATGGAGCTGTGCAGATCCCTGAGCTTGGGCAAAGGCTTCTTCAGCTTCAGCACCTTAAGGCACTCGACCAGGCGCTCCCAGTAGATCCTCACAAAGTTATCGAACTCCCTTAACCGTAATTCCGTTTTGGGCGAGAGGATGAGGAAGAAGAGCAGGTCCACAGCGGGACTGCCCCAGGTGGTTATCTGGAAGTCGATGAGGATGAGCTTGTCTAGGCTGCCATCCGGGAAATAGCTGCTCATCAGGTTGCTAGACCAGAAGTCTCCGTGATTAAGGACATTGAATTCAGTGGGATCCAAGTCTAAGGTGCTTAGACACTGGGCCCAAAATTGCTCCTTCGTAGGCTGAGATCAATAAATAAAAAGAATTATGAAGTTTGATTTCTTGTATAGGGCTTATAAACTTACAAATGCCTTTACGTATTTCTCGGCGTCCTTCATACCCCAGCTAAGCATGGCTTTCTTGAAGGCCTTCTCCTTAAGTTTGAACAAGTCCAAGTGGAACTTCTTGACTTCGGGCTTACGGGTGACGAAACCCTCAAGGAAGTCCTTGGGATAGGGCCCATGCTGCTCCTCGTACACCGCACTGGCTGCATGATATTCGGCCAGTTTGTGCAGTGACTTCGTCATGTGCTCCATGTCCAGGCCTTTGGTCCGGTCCATGTTTCCGAATCCCTTTACACTGAGATCCTCGAAGATAAAATAGATCTCTCCCTCGCGCTCCTCGGTGTGCAGGCACTTGGGCGCCAGTTGTATATCCCATCCGACATCCTTGTAAAGTGCCTCGAAAGCGGGAAGGTATGTCCTGTACATCTGGGACTCCTTGGGAAAAAGCCCAAAGTCGTTAATGTCACTGCCTCCTCTCTCATTGGGAAGCATCGCCTTGAAGATGTACGTCTTGGTCTTGACAGAGCCATCTTGAAATTAAGAGATAGTTGTTGGTTAAGAGACTAGGAAATGGAATCGACTATACTAATACAAATTGTATTCAGTGAAGAGATAGATGATAAATATCAATTAACATAGTGCTTGGGTATTAAACACTTAGCTATCCAGCTGTTCAAATATAATCTATATTGGAAAAGGCATATGGTTATCTCCAGCTTACCCTTCATTTCCAGTTTGATGTGGATCCTCAGCATGGTTGAGGTGAAATTCTCGCCTGGAGCTATGGCAGCCACAGGTGTGAACTTGAGGACCTTCACATGGTTCGGCTCGTCCTGGGCCAGCACCTTTTCGAAGTACTTCTCGTTGATCCAATCGGGGATGATCAGATGCTCGTTGGGATTAACAATCTCGTCAGTCATAGTTTCGTTCTAGAGTATTTTCCGAATACAACCTCTCACGACACCAGCTAGTTTAGAAGTAAATTTTTTACAAAGGTTCGCACCGATTTTATAGGGTTTTCGAGGTTCGTTATCGGCAACGAATTTCATGATGTGAGGAAACACTTATAAGTGGTTCAGGCTTGTCTTTATAGTTATTAAATCTGAATTGATGCCAATCAATCCAAACTGATAACACCTGATTATAATTAATGCATATTTCAATGATTTGTAGGTTTTGGTTTCCATAACTTCTTCCTATTTCTTTCTAATTAATTAAAAACTTTGTTTTGATATTAATTCTAAACAAAATAATGGTAATTTCTATATGTCAATTCAGCTAAAAATTATAGAATTATAGAAACTTCTAGATGAAATTGTGGCCTAACAAAAACTATTTATGGTATTTAAATGCTTTTAACCATAACGAGACAGGTTTCAATTGCTGGAAATACTGATTTGATATTAATCTTCGGACAAGGCAATAAAAACTCAAGTCACTTCTGTTTGGCCCTCTAAAATAAACTTCACTTCGTAGTACTTATCATCCATTTATTGCCAGTTATCAACCAAACAAATATCACACATCGTAATCTTGATAGTTCAGAATACCCCTGTTGTAGAGGAAGGGATATAGGTCCTTCATGACGCTGGCAAAGGCGGGATTGGAAAGCATTCGCAATCTGTAGTTCTCGCCCTCCTCATTGTCCGCGGACAAGTTGTGCAGATTGCTGTCCTTGTCGGTGGGGAACAGGATTATGGGGAGGTGATTCAGGAGGGCGAAGAAAGCTGCAGGAACATAAAAATCAATGCAGGAAATCAATTAGAAAAGTTTAAATTCAGAACTTACCGTAGAATGAGTGGTTCTTGTGGTACATGGAGCTCTGTAGGTCCCTGAGCTTGGGCAAAGGCTTCTTGAACTTCAGCACCTTGAGACACTCGACCAGGCGATCCCAGTAGATCCTCACAAAATTCTCGAACTGCTTGATGCGCAAGTCTGTGGCAGCCGAGAGGATGATGAAGAAGAGCAGGTCCTTGGCCGGACTGCCCCACATGGTTATTTGGAAGTCGATGAGGATGAGTTTGTCGAGTTTGCCGTCGGGAAGATAGCTGGTCATTAGGTTGCTCGACCAGAAGTCGCCGTGGTTCAGGACATTGAACTCAGTGGGATCCACCTCCAAGGTGCTCAGAGACTGGGCCCAATACTGGTCCACTGTGGGCTACAAAATTAAATATAATAACTTGTAAAGTCCAAGAGCTGTTATATCCTTACAAATGCTTTGACATATTTATCGGCGTCCTTCATGCCCCAGGTAAGCATAGCTTTCTTGTAGGCCTTGTCCTTAAGACTGAACGAATCATTGTGGAACTTTTCGGTATTTCGGGTGACGAAACCCTCAAGGAACTCCTTGGGATAGGGACCATGCTGCTCCTCGTACACCGCACTGGCTGCATGGTACTCCGCCAGCTTGTGCAGCGCCCTCGTCATGTGCTCCATGTCCAGGCCCTTAGTACGATCCACATTCTTGAAATGCTTTTCGCTCAGATCTTCGAAGATAAAGTAGATGTCTCCGTTGCGTTCCTCGGTGTGCAGGCACTTGGGCACCAGTTGAATGTCCCATCCGGCATCCTTGTACAGTGCTTCGTAAGCCGGGAGATATGTCTTGTACATCTTAGCCTCCTTGGGGAAGAGCCCAAAGTCATTAATGTCACTGCCTCCGCGCTCACTGGGAAGCATTGTCTTGAAGATGTACGTCTTGGTCTTGACACTGCCATCTGGAGATTTATGATTTTAATAGAAAACTAAGCTAGGAAAGAAACAGTTAAAACCTACCCTTCATTTCCAATTTGATGTAGATCCTCAGCATGGTCGAGGTGAAATTCTCGCCTGGTGGAATGGCAGCCACGGGTGTGAACTTGAGGACCTTCACATGGTTCGGCTCGTCCTGGGCCAGCACCTTCTCAAAGTACTTCTCGTTGATCCAATCGGGAATGATTAGATTCTCGTTGGGATTAACAATCTCGTCAGACATAGTTTTGTTTTGGCACAACCTCTCACACCACCGGCTAGTTCAGAACTGAAATGCTGAAGCTTTCATGGGGCTTTTATTGGCTCCCTTATCGCCACCGAATTTCACTTTGGTTTGACTTGATAATTAGCACAATACAAGCTCAGTTTTATCAAGCTGGCTAATAGTTGTATGGATTGTATGTGAGTTTTCATTATTTTACTAAGTTTTTAAAGTGTTAGGCACTTTAGATTAATGATTACGTGCCTGTACTAATAATAACAAATATAGGTACACATTTTTAATTTCACTATCGACAGGTCCAAGGGTTTTGTTTATAAAGATAAAAAACATTTAACATTTTTTGGTATGTGTTTTAATTTTGAAAGAGTATTTATTAGCTAGGAAAACCATTTCTCGATTGACCTTGCCATTCAATAATCAGTAATTGATAAAAGGCTTGGCGTTTCCGCACGCGTCTATTCCAGAGTGATTAATCAGAATGTGTTTGCAAATTGCTATACACTATCAACTGTATCAAGTGTATCAGTTTTGATATGAACAAGCTCTACTGTTTTATTATTTCACCACAAAAAATTGTACTATAATCTGTCGCTACAGGAAGAAAGAGTGTATAGATAGGAAAATTAATTCGAAGCACGCATGCGAATAATATATTAGTGTTCTTAGAGAACTTTTTGCAAACTCATCACTACGATTGTTAGTGATAGCAATTATTTCCCTAGGGGCATTCGTATGTTTGCATTCATATCTCAAAACATAACTTCAGACGGTCATCGTGAAAGCTTGGACTTACCAAAGACGTCAAAAAACAAAAGTTTGATCAGTTAGTACACCAAGGTGAGTCACTTGATAGGGGTTAAGCGATTAAGAGATCTGTTAGTTTTTCTTTATTAACTGAGATTCATGAACTATTCGTAGTCGCTAAAGTTAAAAATGCCACGGTTGTAGAAAAAGGGATAGATCTCCCTCATGAGACTGCAAAAGGAGGGATTTGTGAACAGGCGCAGGCGAAACTTGTCACCTTCTTCATCGTCCCTCATGAGGGAGTGCAAGTTGGACTCCTTGTCCGAGGGGAATTGGAGCACGGGTAAGTGGTTGAAGATGGCAAGGAAGGCTATAAAATATAATTTAAAATATATATCTGGAAATTCAATTAAGTTCAAATGTACTCACCGTAGAAAGTATTGTTCTCCTGGTACAACGACGTCTGAAGATCTCACAGCTTGGGCAGGGGCTTCGGGTACTTCAGGCGCTTCAGGCACTCTACCAGTCGCTCCCAGTAGATCCTCACGAAGCTATCGAACTCCTTAAGCTTAATATCCCTGGCAGCCGAGAGGGTGATGAAGAACAGAAGATCCTGGGCAGGACTGCCCCATTTGCATAGCTGAAAGTCCACCATGATGACCTCATCGATGTCGCCATTGGCCAGATAGTTGCACATGAGATTGCTGGACCAAAAGTCGCCGTGGGTAAGTGTGTTGAAGGCCTGGGGGTCCGCACTCAGGTTGGTTTCGCACATCTTCAAGTACTGCCTCGCGGTGGGCTATGGAAATGGATTAGTCTCGGCAAGGAATCGACTCAAATGGCTTTAAGGCTAGGGCTGACTCACGAAACTCTTTAGGTACTTCTCCTGGTCCTCCAAACCCCACCCGGCCATGGGCCTTGTGATAGGACCTGGCCTTCACATTAAAGCCGACTTCGTGCAGCTTCAGCTTGTCCTTGGAAATAAATCCTTCTTCGAAATCCTCGGGATAGGATCCATTTTTCTCGGCATAAACAGCGGCAGCTGCATGGAATTCGGCCAGTTTTCGAAGAGATCGCTTCATATGGACGAGGTCCAGGCCCTGGATGCGATCTACATTCCGGAACTGCTTCACTCCCAGGTCTTCGAACACAAAGTGGATGCCGTCCTCACGCTAATCGGTATGCAGGCACTTGGGCGCCAGCTGAACCTGCTCTCCGGCGGAACTGTAGAGCTCCTCGAAGGCGGGCAGGTAGGTTTGGTACATCATGAGCTCCTTGTCGAAGATGCCTCCCTCACGGATCTCTTTGCCCCCGCGCTCCTCCGACAGCATGGTTTTCAGTATGTAAGTCTTGTGCTTGGTACTGCCATTTGTGGGGATACTAAAATATTTAAGCAAACTAGAAATGGTTCTATAATCTATTATAATTTTATAAAGATAAAAGATCATTTGATATATCTTTTACAATATATCAGCTAAATTATCTACTTCCTTCTTACCCTCCATTTGGAGGTCAAAGTGAATTCGCAGCATTATCGAAGTGAAGTTCTAGCCCGGCGGAATCGCAGCCATCGGCTTGAAGTTCACTATCTTCTCATATTCGGGCTCGTCTTTCTGCAGAATCTGTTCGAAGTATTCTCCATTTATCCACTGGGGTATCTCCAAGTGTTCATTCGGATTAAGTATATTACTTTCTTTTCTGTTCGCCATTCTGTTGCTATCTTTGTGATCTTGGCTGTCAAAAGTTTCTCTACCAACTGAGCGGGTGACGTTCGCTAAGATAAAAGTAGTGGGAGTGAGAGAGCTTTTTATAATAAATAAAGCTCGTGAGAAATTCATAATTATGTGGTCAGTTGTCAGCGTGATTCTACGGTTTACGGCATAATACAAGAAAACGTAAACAAATTGTTTATTTGCTGTGGAACATTTGGAGCTTTCAAGCTCTGTAGTGTTTGAGAGAGCGTGAACGGTTTTAGTTCCCACGAACGTTTTCGGGTCAGGTGGTGTTTTGAAGAGCTCCAATATCATACTGATAATAATTTCGTCAAGCCAAAGACTTATTACATTTACACAAAAAGCACGAATCAAAAATGTTTATATAAAGCAAACTCTCCAAAAGCGAGGTTAGTTTAACGCGAAACATGGCCGAGGAAAGTTTCAATGCCGACGAACTGAATCCGCCGGAATGGCTGAACTCCCAGTTCATTACCGAAGTGCTGAGTGACCATGAAAAGGCACCTGAACTTAAGGTCATCGATCTGACCCTCTGCCCAGCGAGCCCCAAGGGCGACCACTATGCCAGCATTATGTTCCGGGCCAAGGTGAAGTATTTCACCCAGAAGGGAGAGTTCGCCAAGTCGCTGATAATCAAAACAATGCCCGAGGAGGAAGGCCTCAAGAAGGACATGTTGGCCGACAGTCCTCTATTCATAACTGAGATTGGCATGTACACCAAAGTCCTGCCCGAGTGCGAGCGCATCCTGCGGGAGGTGAAGGACGATTCCAGGCTGTATGTGGACTGCATCTACCACAGTCTGAGCCCCAAGCAGCTGATAATCTTCGATGATCTCGTGGAGATGGGTTACGCCGTGGTGCGGGATCGTTGGCTTGCACAGGATGAGATTTGCAGTGCTTACGCTAAGCTGGCCAAAATCCAAGCCATTAGCATGAAAATGATTAATGAGGTCAGTCGGATTCGAAAAAAAATAGATTTGTAATATTTTAAAGCATAATTCATTATACATATGTCTTAAGGAACTTATTTTCAAATAAAATAAATTCCCTTTTAATGCAGCGTCCCGATTACCTGAAGGACTTTAAGAACGGAATGTGTGATGTGCCCGGCCTGATGGACAGCCCCATTATAAACGCCGGAATGGCACCTTTTATCGAGCTCTTGGCCAGCAATCCGGAATTGAAGAAGTACCAGGCCTACTTCGAGAAGATAAAACTTAATTTCAAGGACCGACTGCGCGCGACCATGCAGGAGTACCGAACCAATCCCCAGCCAGATGGCTACTACGTGCTTTGCCATGGGGACTACCACTGCCGGAACATGATGTTCAAGCACAATCGGGAGACTGGAGCCTTCGAGGACTGCATGTTGCTGGACTATCAGGGCTGCAACGTCACTCCAATGGCCGTGGATCTTATTTACTCCATCTACATGTTGATGGGACCCCAACAGCGAGCTGGGGAACTCGAGAGCCTGCTCAAGTACTACTTCACGGTTTTGCTGGAGACCCTCCGTAAGATTGGTTACCAGGGAAAAATGCCCACTCCCCTTGGGTTCTGGGCAAATATGAAGCGTCACAAATATTACGGTTAGTATGGAAGTCTTTTAAAAGATATAGCACTTTACGATCATCATTTGTTGCTTTTTAGAGTTCCTTATGGTTAGTACTTTCCTGCCCACTGCGACGGGCCTCAGGTTGTTTAACATGGATATAGAACAAATGCTCTACAACGATGAAGTCAGGCGGAAGTGCTATCACCTCAAAGAATATGTTGAAGATGCCAAAAAGATGCTGGAGAGATTCGAGCGATCGGGCTACTTTGAGGATCTGTGAAAGAGATACTTACTAAGGCTACTAATAAAGAGAGAATTTTGATAAACTAATTATATTATGAAAAAATATTTAAAAATTCCATCCAAACCGAAATATTTCCTCTCTTCTATAAATACATATTATATTAGTATATGGAAGCTCAAAAAAATCATCAAGATAGTTGCTATAGCAACCCTGCAATTCTACGGAGACTCTCTTCTCTTGAATTAATAAAGAGAGAGGAGCAACGAAAAGCTTTTTCAGATCCCATCGCGCAAAGCTCTCTCCCAACTGAGATTCTCTTTTTGAAAATAAGTTTAAGTTAATGCAATCGTGTGAACTTTCGTCAGTTGCCCCTCTTTTTGGGAAACAGACGCAGGTTGATAATTGCAATGTCTGAAAATACTGATAACATCGCGTACCATGCTGACGAGTTGGTGCCACCCGGATGGTTAGGCACAGACTTCATCACGGAAGTCTTAAGCAACTACGAAAAGGCACCCGAACTCAAGGTATCTGATCTTAGCTTCTCACCGGCATGTCTCAAGGGAGAACACTATGCCAGCTTGATGTTCCGAGCCAAAGTCAAGTACTCCACAGAGAAAGGAGACTTAGAAAAATCGCTGATCATCAAGACAATGCCCGAGGAGGAGGGTCACAAGAAGGACTTGATCGGAAGCTCCCCCCTTTTCGAAACAGAGACGGGCATGTACACCGAGGTGCTGCCCGAGTTCGAGAGGATTCTCCGCCAGGCGGGAGATGGCACGAAACTCCATGTGGATTGCATATATCACAGCCTGGAGCCGCGGAAGGTACTGATCTTTGAGGATCTCAAGGAGATGGGCTACTTTGTGCTGAGGAATCGAAATGCAAGCGACGAAGAGGTGGATCGTGCCTACTTCAAGCTGGCCAAGTGGCATGCAGCCAGCCTGAAAGTGCAAGAAGAGGTAAGTGCCTGTTCCGAGTGGATTTTTGAAGGTTTATATATTGGTCTCTGTTCTAGCAACCACACCTCCTAGAAGGATACAAGCACGGTCTGTTCGAGATGCCGCAATTTCGGCAAGAGCCATTCCTGAAAACCGGTATGCCTTATTTTGTGGAACTCCTGAGCAAAGAGCCGGAGCTCAACAAATACCAATCCTATTTCGAGAGCATAAGGCCAGACTTTGTGGAGCGTCTGATGGCAGAGTGGAGGGGTCTGAGAGATAACCCAAAACTAGACCAGTACAGGGTACTTTGCCACGGGGATCTCCACCTTCGCAATATGATGTTCAAGTACGAGAAGGGATCTTTCAAGGACTGCATGCTGCTGGACTTTCAGATCTGCCACCTCTTTCCACTGACCACAGATCTGGTGTTCTCGATATATATGCTAATGGAGCCAGAGCATCGATGGAAGCACTATGATGATTTCATCGACTATTACTTTTTTATTTTGACGAATACCCTTGAGAACATCGGCTACAAGGGTGAAATGCCCACCCTAGACGAGATTTGGGAGCGCATAAGGCAGCACAAGTACTATGGTTAGTTCTGTGTGTAAATATTTTAAGTCCCTTTGCATAATATTGACCTTCTGATTCCCACAGAATATTTCTTTATAAGCACGTTCCTGCCTTTGATGTGGGCTCTTAGAGATACATCTGTTGACTTTGGTGAGCTACTGCAGGACCACGAAAAACGCAGGAAGTGCTATTTCTCTGAGGGTTACATCAAGGATCTGAAAATAGTGCTGCCTCGATTGGAATTATTTGGGTACTTCAAAGAAGTCTAGGGAGCACTAAATTCCTTAAAACAGTATTTTATGGCTTTATCCGGATGTAATTTATATCTCTGGATATACGAATTTGTATTCAAATGCTAATATCTTTTGCTAATTATATTTGTTAGAAATAAAAATAAAGAAAGTATTGATTATTTAATTTAACTACGGTTCTTTAATATAATGTTACATTTATTGATTGAGTTAAATATTTACTGACTTGTACTACAATATTCTTTCCAGATTTTTCTCTAGGTGTAGAAGGTCGTATTTCGCTTGAATTTGTTCTGTTACCAGAATTGTTAGCACAAACAGCCTAAAGCTCTTTCTTATCGAAATAGGTAAAGCTTTTTCAAAGCCCAAATCGAAATACTCTCTCTGGAAGTCCATATAAGTGAATGCTCAAAGTGGCAAGTGGTTCAGTTTGCTCTCTTTCTTGAAATAAAATAAAAGTTTGTCAACACAATGCCGGATAACAGCCAGTTTAACCCCGACGACTTGGTGCCACCGGAGTGGTTGAACACAGAGTTCATCACGGAGGTTCTGCGAGTCCATGAAAAGGCACCTGAACTCAAGGTAACCCAACTTTGCTTCTCGCCGGCATGTCTCAATGGAGATCACTATGCCAGCATCATGTTCCGGGCCAAGGCAAAGTATTCCACAGAGAAAGGTGACTTTAAAAAGTCGCTAATCATCAAAACGATGCCCGAAGTGGAGGGTCAGAAGAAGGAGTTGCTAGGGAATTCCTCCGTTTTCAAGACTGAGGTGCGAATGTACTCCGAGGTGCTGCCCGAGTTCGAGAGAATTCTCCGTCAGGCGGGAGATCCTACGAAGCTCTATGCCGAGTGCATATATCACAGCCTGGAGCCGCAGCAGGTGCTGATCTTTGAGGATCTCGTGGAGAGGGATTACATTGTGATGAGGGATAGAGAGGCTACCCTGGATGAGGTTCGTTGCGCTTACTTTAAGCTGGCCAAGTGGCATGCAGCCAGCCTGAAAGTGCAGCATGAGGTAAGCAACTTTCTTCAGATCTTAGCCAATCCTTCTAACTCTTTATCTTTTAAGCAACCGGATTTCCTTAAAGGCTTAAACCACGGACTGTTCGAGATACCAAACATCATGCAGGATCCCGTTTTTGTGAACGGAATAGGTTACTTCGTGGAGCTTCTGATCGAGGAGCCTGAACTTAATAGATACAAGTCCTTCTTTGAGGGCATCAAGGGAGATTTTGTTTCCAGGCTGGAAGCAGAGTGGAAGGACCTGCGAAATAACCCTAAAAATGACCAGTACTGGGTGCTTTGTCATGGGGATATCCATCTTCGCAACATTATGTTCCAGTACCAAAAGGGATCCTTCGAGGACTGCATGCTGCTCGACTTCCAGCTCAGCAGTCATTTTCCTCTGACAATGGACCTGGTCTACTCCATATATCAGCTCCAGGAGGAAGAGCAGCGCTGGGAACACTGGGAGGATCTAATCAACTATTACTTCTCTGTCTTGAAGGAGACTTTAAAGGAAATTGGTTACAAGGGGGAGATGCCCACCCAATCCGGGCTTTGGCAACGCCTGCATCAGCACAAGTACTATGGTTAGTTCTCTCATTTAAATAATTTTTAATCGTTAAGTTTTATATATTTTCTAATCTTTGCAGAGCTCTTCCTTGTGACCACCTTCCTGCCCATGGTGTGGGCCGTGAGAGATAAATCTTTAAACTGTAGTGATATTTTGGAGAACGACAAGAAGCGAAAAAAGTTGTACTTTTCCGAAGGTTACATTAAGGATGTGAAAATATTGTTGGCTCGGTTTGAAAAGTTGGGCTACTTTAAAAATATCTAAGAATGAATTTTCAGATGGAGAGATGGTAATATAAACTAATTATAACAGTTGTGATAACCTTGTATCTTAGGGGTAATTTATAATTACATTTTTTAAGAAAGAGACAGCCCCAATTAAACCCCAAATAAACATAAGACCTGATATTTGTGTTGTTCCCCTACCTATGTCAACGAATGGCTTGAAAAAATAATATTTACCTCATTTGAATCGCTAATTTCCATCTGCCTGTGGTCACTGAGCTGGAAGTCTGATGAATGAGAATTATTTGCGTGTTCCTAATTATAGAACGACTGTCGCGGCCAATTAAAGCCCCATTTATGACGCAGCCATATTTTGTTCAATGCCATGTGTGTGTTTGGGGTGCAATTATCTTTCAGAATGTTTCCGACTGATTAAATGTAAACAAATAAAAGGGTTATATAAAGTATGGCATAGATCAAGCGAGTTTTACAAGTGCGGAGAAAATTCTGCGGTCCTACGAGTCGTTAATTGGCAATATCGGAACCCTATTTCGAAATAATATTCTGCCTTACTCACAAATGGTTTGCACTTTGTCAACGTTTTATTTCTGCTAATTGATTAATAATGATTGAAGTGATAACTGCTATAAAAAAAAGAAATACGCAGTGCGATTGACACCTACGTCACTAGTTTCTGATTGTACACCCACAGAAAACTTATAGACTGAATAGTGTAGTTCGCACTTCGATAAAACTTAATTCGCATCCAAAGTTTTCTCTTTCCGAAACTCTAAAAAATCCCAAAGTTCGGGGCACGTGTCCTCAGTTTCGGCCAGTCATCATGATTGTTTACTACGACGATGACAAGCCAAAATCGTTTGTGGCCAAAGCTCGAATTATTGATACAATACAATACAATTTGCAAGCTTGTATTTAAATTAAATAAGAACTTGTATTTATTGCTCTCTCTTATGATATATAATATCACAACACATTGGCTAAACTCTAAGTGGACTCCGAAATCGAACCTATACGGACTTCAGAAGTCCCTTATTGTCGAAAAACGGTAACAGCACCTTCATGGCATTCGCATAGTAGGGATTGATGAAGGTCTTGTAGCGCAAGGCATCGGCCTCGGGTCCTGGGGCCATCATCATCTTCAAGTTGGCATCGTTGTTGGTGGGCATCAGGGTGGCTACCATCACTCCCATGGCGGTGAGGGGTCCTAGATCAAGAAAATGTTAGGCTTGGCTTAGAAACAGTGATGAATTTTGATAATTTTTCAATAATAAAAAAATACTTTTTTGCTGAAGGAAAAATATCAGAAATCTCTCATCTCTTTTAACATATTAATACAAACAATTAAAATTTGAACTTACCCCAAAATCCGTACTTCAGCAACATGATGTGGAGATCCCTCAGGGATGGAATGGGCTTCGAGTACCTAAGGAGCTTCAAGCATTCCACCAAGCGTTCGTGATAAATCTGAATGAAGTGATCGAACTCCTTGACCTTAATGTCCAACGCCGCGGAGGTGCTGATCAGGTACCAAAGGTCCTGGGCCGGAGTGCCCCACTTGCCGATCTGCAGGTCCACAAAGATGGTCCTGTCAATCTCGCCGTTGTCTTTATAATTAAACATGATGTTGTTTGACCAGCAGTCGCCGTGGTTCAGCACATTGAACTCGCTCTCGTCCACCTGGTTGATCTGCAGAGCCTGATCGAACACTTCCATCGGACTCCACATCTTGGCGATGTACCTGTCCGCGTTTTCCATTCCCCACTCTCCCATCGCCTTAAGAAACTGCAACTGTCGCATCTCGCCCAGCTTTTCGAAGAGATCGCGGCTCTGTTCGTTGTACATGGATATGTAGTACTGCTGATCGAAGGGTCCGTTGATCTCTCTGACCACAGCAGAGGCGGCATGGAACTCTGCCAGTTTCTGGAGGACCCGCCGCATATGCTCCATATCGAAGCCCTTAAGGCGATCGGCATTCTTGAAGTTCTGACGGCTTAGATCCTCGAATACCAGGGTTATAAGCTCAGCGGTGGACTCCACGTGGAGGCACTTCGGCGCCAGCTCAACGTCCAGGCCCGCCTCCTTGTACAGCTTCACAAACTGCGGTATGTGCACCTCGTACATCTTCTTCTCCTTGGGGAACAGGCCCATGCCATTAATCACATCCGCCCCACTGTCGGCCTCCAGCATGGTCTTTAGGATGTACGAGACTTTCTGCTCGCTGCCATCTAAAAATATTAATTAAAAATATAATAATATTTTCTGGAGTCTCCCAAATTTAGTCAGGATTTTAATGTACCTTTCAGCAGGACATTCACAATGACCCTGATCATAATGGAGGTATAGTTTTCCCCGGGCGCTGTGGCCGCAACTGGGGTGAAGTTGACAATTTTGTCGAAATTCTGAACATCCTTTTCGAGAATCGGCAGGAAGTAGTCCTCGTTGACCCACTTGGGAATGTGCAAACACTCGTTGGGATTGACAGGCTTCTCCGAGCTGCTGTTCGGCGACATTCTGAGGCTGCAATCAGAAGATCAATTAATTGACTGACAGCGGAAACGATCAACGGTCCAAGTTCGAAGCAATTAAACTATTTCCTATTAATTTCCAGAGAAAACGCTATGTTATGTGAGCACGAACACTGCGGAACAGAGTCTAAAGTTGACAATGGTTTCAGCTTTCTATTTTCACTTTATCTAAAACACATGTTTGGCGGTTTGACATATAATTAATCATGCTTTTACACTGTAATTATCTAAAAACCGGTTGGTGAATTTCTGAGGGTTGATATCTCGTAAAAAATATAGTGCTTTAAAGTTTAAATACATATTTGTTTATCCACATTTGTAATTCACAAACTACAAATATTATTTGTATATTAATTATGAAATACAAATCGCGAAAATTAAAATTTTACGCATTGTCACCTTGACAAAGCGCTCTGAACTTGAACTTATAAGGGAACTTGTTTCCATTTTTTACAAATCGGCGTGTTACGTTTAAGAAGCTCTCGTTGACATCACTTGGTGGCACCGCAATTTCATTTAAATAAGGTTTTCAATTCAAAGCACACAATAAATTGCATTTAAAATAATTAAATATTTTCGCAGATTCTGAGACGGATAAAATGCGAGTTTCCGTGTGCAATTTTAGCATAAATTCTCCTCAGAATCCGCCCACAGATGGGGGCTCTTCAATTGTTATTTATTACTGACCGACTTTTGAAGATAACTAATTTGAATGAAGATTCCCTCGGGGAGCGGGCACTGTTGCGGCTAGTCCGGCGGTTTCTAACGACAATCAAATACTGAGCATTCCGCTGGAATCCCATACTTTTTATACCCAAAGGCCGAGCGCCCGGCAAGTGGAACTGTCTGTGTGTTCGGCTCTCTGATAGCGTAAACGGGTTTAGATCTAGACGGTACAAAAATCGTAGCGGGGAGGAAGGGCAATAAATAAAACAAAGTTTAACAATAGAACCGCATAATCGCTTCCTCTATCTCCGGAGTCACCGGATGACCCTAAAAGACACCACCTCGGTGACCCATTCGAGTCGAGATTCAATCAGTGAAAATATTGGGAAATGTTTATTGTTTGTAGAGAAGGCAGACAATCCTTATCATTAGTGGGTGTGCGAAATTAGTCATAGCTCTATGTTTTTTAAGAAAAGATAAAAGCACTGATATTTGGGTATTACATAAGACGTTCGAGGGCTAATTTTCGAAAAAAAAGGCTCTATATGAACCACTACCTACTGAGAGATGAGCGAGTTTCTAGTACATCTAGACCAAGGTCTATAAGATAGTGATAAATGGCACTTGTAATATGTTTAGTACCTTAGATAATGATTTGCCAAGGTGCATGACATCGTACATTTCGTGTATCAACTTTGCTGTGTTTTATTCTGATTTTGTATAAATATTTCTATTATTTTTCACAAGAGTTAAACAAATAGTCCTAAGGATCTTTTTTTAATTAACCAAGCAAGAAAGCTAGCTTCGGAAAGCTGAAGCTTACATACAGTTTGCTGATTTAGAAAATGCATAACTAAGCCAATATTGCATTAATTTCAAGCTTTTAGGTGCTAGTTTTTATTAGACTAATAAACCCGCATATTGAGCTTAGAAATTTAAAAAATATTTTCTTCTTTAATTTTTGACAAGTTTACTGATGTAACCCCTTTTTTTTGTATTCTGATTGTAAAAATTAAGATTTTAATAGGGAATCGAAAGATATACGGCTTTTGGCCATCACTTTCTTTTTGGCTAGAAGAGGCTCCAAAGAAGACCTTAAGTTTGCGCATTATTAGAGTACGAAAATATTTTGAAAATATGATGGACAAACAAGAAAGGAATCTAACTTCGGTTTGGGGGTGAAGTTTATAATTTTATCGAAGCTATTCAGTCTTTCCTCTGTATGGGCAGGAAGTAGTCCTCATATATTCACTCAGGTATGGCCAGACGTTCATTAGGATTGATTGGTTTCGCCAGCATGACTAAACAAATTAATTGGCCAGCTAAAAACAATTCCGAAGATTTGTATCATCCACTGACCAATGGAATGGAATTTCCACTGGCAGCGCAGGAAAAACTAATACTGATGGGATATTTGAAATGACAATCCTCGAATAAAGTTGCCTCTGACTGCGTTCCAGCAGAAGGGTAAATATTAATAGCTAAATTGAGGTTATTTGAAAACAAAGTATAATTTATAAGGAACCAAGTGAAAAAGTTCTGTGAAATATAATTGTCCTCACGTGATAAGAAATATAAAACTAATCGATTGTTGCAGTTATCTAACAACTATCTACCGCTTTATTGCTTGTAACTTTATATACATGAGATCTCCGAGCACAATACGGCAATTGTTGCCCTACAAATTAATTAAAATTCCGCTCAGGCCCGGCCCTCCAATTGTGGCTTCCATTGGAATATATTTATAAATTTTTTTTCAGCTGGCAAATGTTAATAGAAGCCGCTCAGTCATCCCGCATCAGAACAATTTCTGGTAGTGTGCCAGCCGAATTCGCTCGTGGGGTTCCTGATAGTAAATATAATCAATTTAGATTGTGCTTCAATTTGAGTTAGTTTGTCGTCAGCGACTAGGTTCCATATCATTGGCAAACGTAAACCGAGGCAAAACGGGTGAAATTTTGCTAAAAAGGAACGTAGCGCCATGACTTTTCAATACGAAATCAGTTTAATATAATCACTTACGATAAGAGTCTTTATAAAGACGATGCCCCTAAAACAGCTGAGAGTTCATGAATAGTTCTGCCATTCATTAAAGTATTATTTGAGTCACTTTAATCAATGACGCCCATCGAAAAGTATGACGAAAATCAGTATACAAATCATTTAACATTTCAATAATTCCAATCCTCCAATCATTCTCAATTGAGCAGTGCTCGCTCCTCCATCCAGGGCAGGATCTCCTTCATCGCCTGGATGTACTTGCGATTGGTATACATTGAGCACTTCATTTTCGAGGCGTAGCGTTCGTTAACCTCATCCTCGAACTGGCTCATCAAGGTGATGGGCAAGACCCTGGTCACCACGACATAGGCTGGGAGTAACCTCAGTTAAAAGGGAATTTCACTATTCCGATAGTAAACTTACCTGCCAGGCCATTCTTCGAAAGACTGTCGCGAATATCCTGAAGCTTGGGCAGGGCACTGCCATAAGCCAGGAGCTTGAGGCTGTCCAGCAGGTGGTAGAAGTAGTACTGCACCAAATTGTCAAACCTGACCAATTTAATGTCCTTCTCAGCTGATGACAAGATGGTGTAGTAGAGATCGTTGGCCTGAAAATAAAAAATAAAGATCTAGAGAAAGAAAGCAAGATAAAACCAAAGAACCTACCGGAGACCCGTACTTGACCACCTGGTAGTCGAGCAGAGCAGTGTCCTCCACATGTCCCCGATTGTCGAACTTGAACATGACGTTGTTCGCCCAGCAGTCGCAGTGGTTCAGGACATTGAACTGGTCGGAGTCGGCAGCGTGAAGCTTTAGCAGCTTGTCCACCAGGATCTCCTCCTTGTCCACGAACTGCTTGTGGAAGTGATCGCCAATACGCCACCGCCGCAGCTGCGAGAGGAAGGCATCCGGGTTGTTCAGCTCCCGGAGAATGGGTCGGTTGGCCTTCGTGTAGATGCCGTTGGCCAGGAGCTTGCTGAAGGCGCCGTTCTTCTCCACAAACACGGCGGAGGCGGCGTGGAACTGGGCCAGCTTCCGAAGCACCAGCTTCAAGCACTCGAAGTCGAAGCCCTTGCTCCGCTCCACGTTGCGATAGCCCTGGGCCTTGAGGTTCTCCATCAGGATGTAGCGCACCCCAATGCTGTGATCCAGCTTGAAGGCGCGCGGACCGAAGGACACCTTCTGGCCCGCCGCCTGGAAGAGCTGCTCGAACTTGGGAAGGACGCTGTGGTAGATGTTCTGCTCTCGCATGAACATCTTCAGCTGGTTCATGATCTTGGCCTGGAAGTCGTTGCCATGCTGGGCCTTCAGCATGAAAGACAGCCTCCTCACCGCATTGTCGCGTAGTTGAACCTTCACCTGGATGGGCAGGAGGACGGTGCAGTTGCGGAACTGGATGAGATGGACGCTGGGCACAACTGCCAGAATGCGATCGCAGCTCCCCACAGTAGAGTGGACCGCCTGTTCCAGGGACAGCTCAGACACCCATTCGGGAACTTTGGGTACTTTCATCGTCTTAAAACCAACAGGAATGAAAGTCAACGATCGGTAAAAACACTTTTAAAATTTATAACCCTCAATTTTAAAAGGGATTTAGAGAGTTTACATTAAATATTGACTGATATTTCCAGAGAGAAAGGATTGAATTTACTTTTAAATTTGTAATATCTATATTTTTTGAATTATTCCTAAAAGAAGCTTGGTTTACTAGTTATGTATATTACTCATTAGGAAAAATGCATGGTATAGAATATATTATATTGGAAAAGGAATGTGGATCGAGAAACTCTCTCTACTCTCCTAAATTTTTCTTGATGAACATTTCTTGGATATTAGTCTCCTTTAGAAAATATTTATTATAAGTATGATTCAAATTATAGTTTAAATTCTTTAAATAAGTTATTATTGGTTTCATAATTTCTACAATTTAAGCACAGAAAACAAAACGATAATTGTTTAAAAGATGTAATAGACAAATTTAATATTTAATCGCTAGTCAAAGGTTATTTTGAATTTAATTAGATATTTATTTGGCAGCCAAAACAAATTGCAGGCTAAGCAATTATATAAGCATTATTATAGCAAGACCCCAACGAGTCAGTAATTTGGGGAGATAATCACTTCCAGTCGAGGAGGCCGCGGTTGTCCAACCATGGCAGCACCTCCGTCATCACCTGGACGTACTTGGGGTTGGTAAACATGGCGTTCTTCATCTTGGACTCGTCGCTAATGTAGCTCTCCAGATTGGCATTGTTGGTCTTGTCCAGCATCACGACAGGCAGAACCTTGGACACCACCATGTAGGCTATCGATTGGAATAATAAGTAGATTACCCTCTATGTATAGTAGGTATACTCACCAGCCAATCCATTGCGGAAAAGGGCCGCATGCAGGTTTTTCAACTTGGGCAGGGGTCGGTGGTACTGGAGCAGCTTCAGATTCTCCACCAGATTATCGAAATAGAATCGCACCAGGTAATCGAACTTGGCGGTCTTCAACTCGGGAGCAGCCGAAGACAAGATCAGGTAGTACAGATCGTTGGCCTGGAAAGGGATTTAATTTAAAGTGAATTTAAATTCAAGTAATAGGGATTTATCAAGTTATCTTTGCCCTACCGGACTGCCGTACTTTCCCACTTGAAAGTCCACGAACAGGGTCTCCTTAATGGTTCCAAAGGCGTCGTGCTGGAACATAACGTTGTTGGCCCAACAGTCGCCGTGGTTGAGCACGTTGAATTCCCTGGCATTGTATGACTGATCCTGCAGGAGACGATCTACCAGATAGTCATCGCTATCAGCCTGGAAAATATTACGGAAAATGTTTATAATGTCCTTTACTTGAGAGAGTGTAAAGTTGAAGCACTAAGCAAGAAATATATAGAGGCGTCAAACAGCAGAAAAACTGCTATCAACCAAACGGCTGAGCCTGGAACCCCAGAGCAGCCGAACGAAATGTCTAGCATCAATCATCGATGAAATGTTGATGAATCATCGATGAAATGTTCATGAATCATCGATGAATCATCGATGAAATGTTGATGAATCATCGATGAATCATCGATGAAATGTTGATGAATCATCGATGAAATGTTGATTAATCATCGATGAAATGTTGATGAATGATTGATGAATCATCGATGAAATGTTGATGAATCATCGATGAAACGTTGATGAATCATCGATGAATCATCGATGAAATGTTGATGAATCATCGATGAATCATCGATGAAATGTTGATGAATCATCGATGAAATGTTAATGAATCATCGATGAAAAGTTAATGAATCATCGATGAAATGTTGATGAATCATCGATGAAATGTTGATGAATCATCGATGAATCATCGATGAAATGTTGATGAATCATCGATGAATCATCGATGTAATGTTGATGAATCATCGATGAAATGTTGATGAATCATCGATGAAATGTTGATGAATCATCGATGAAATGTTGATGAATCATCGATGAATCATTGATGAAATGTTGATGAATCATCGATGAAACGTTGATGAATCATCGATGAATCATCGATGAAATGTTGATGAATCATCGATGAAATGTTGATGAATCATCGATGAAATGTTGATGAATCATCGATGAATCATCAATGAAATGTTGATGAATCATCGATGAATCATCGATGAAATGTTGATGAATCATCGATGAATCATCGATGAAATGCTGATGAATCATTGATGAATCATCGATGAAATGTTGATGAATCATCGATGAATCATCGATGAAATGTTGATGAATCATCGATGAAACGTTGATGAATCATCGATGAATCATCGATGAAATGTTGATGAATCATCGATGAAACGTTGATGAATCATCGATGAATCATCGATGAAATGTTGATGAATCATCGATGAAACGTTGATGAATCATCGATGAAACGTTGATGAATCATCGATGAATCATCGATGAAATGTTGATGAATCATCGATGAAATGTTGATGAATCATCGATGAATCATCGATGAAATGTTGATGAATCATCGATGAAATGTTGATGAATCATCGATGAATCATCGATGAAATGTTGATGAATCATCGATGAATCATCGATTACATGTTGATGAATCATCGATGAAATGCTGATGAATCATCGATGAATCATCGATGAAATGTTGATGAATCATCGATGAAACGTTGATGAATCATCGATGAATCATCGATGAAATGTTGATGAATCATCGATGAATCATCGATGAAATGTTGATGAAATGTTGATAAATCATCGATGAAATGTTGATGAATCATCGATGAATCATCGATGAAATGCTGATGAATCATTGATGAATCATCGATGAAATGTTGATGAAATGTTGATGAATCATCGATGAATCATCGATGAAATGTTGATGAATCATCGATGAATCATCGATGAAATGTTGATGAATCATCGATGAAACGTTGATGAATCATCGATGAAACGTTGATGAATCATCGATGAATCATCGATGAAATGTTGATGAATCATCGATGAAATGTTGATGAATCATTGATGAATCATCGATGAAATGTTGATGAATCATCGATGAAATGTTGATGAATCATCGATGAATCATCGATGAAATGTTGATGAATCATCGATGAATCATCGATTACATGTTGATGAATCATCGATGAAATGCTGATGAATCATCGATGAATCATCGATGAAATGTTGATGAATCATCGATGAAACGTTGATGAATCATCGATGAATCATCGATGAAATGTTGATGAATCATCGATGAATCATCGATGAAATGTTGATGAAATGTTGATGAATCATCGATGAATCATCGATGAAATGTTGATGAATCATCGATGAATCATCGATGAAATGCTGATGAATCATTGATGAATCATCGATGAAATGTTGATGAATCATCGATGAATCATCGATGAAATGTTGATGAATCATCGATGAATCATCGATGAAATGTTGATGAATCATCGATGAAACGTTGATGAATCATCGATGAAACGTTGATGAATCATCGATGAAACGTTGATGAATCATCGATGAATCATCGATGAAATGTTGATGAATCATCGATGAAATGTTGATGAATCATCGATGAATCATCGATGAAATGTTGATGAATCATCGATGAATCATCGATGAAATGCTGATGAATCACAGATGAATCATCGATGAAATGTTGATGAATCATCGATGAATCATCGATGAAATGTTGATGAATCATCGATGAATCATCGATGAAATGCTGATGAATCATCGATGAATCATCGATGAAATGTTGATGAATCATCGATGAATCATCGATGAAATGTTGATGAATCATCGATGAAACGTTGATGAATCATCGATGAAATGTTGATGAATCATCGATGAATCATCGATGAAATGTTGATGAATCATCGATGAAACGTTGATGAATCATCGATGAATCATCGATGAAATGTTGATGAATCATCGATGAAACGTTGATGAATCATCGATGAATCATCGATGAAATGTTGATGAATCATCGATGAAATGTTGATGAATCATCGATGAAATGTTGATGAATCATCGATGAATCATCGATGAAATGTTGATGAATCATCGATGAATCATCGATGAATCATCGATGAAATGTTGATGAATCATCGATGAAATGTTGATGAATCATCGATGAATCATCGATGAAATGTTGATGAATCATCGATGAATCATCGATGAAATGTTGATGAATCATCGATGAATCATCGATGAAATGTTGATGAATCATCGATGAATCATCGATGAAATGCTGATGAATCATCGATGAATCATCGATGAAATGTTGATGAATCATCGATGAAATGTTGATGAATCATCGATGAAACGTTGATGAATCATCGATGAATCATCGATGAAATGTTGATGAATCATCGATGAAACGTTGATGAATCATCGATGAATCATCGATGAAATGTTGATGAATCATCAATGAAATGTTGATGAATCATCGATGAATCATCGATGAAATGTTGATGAATCATCGATGAAATGTTGAAGAATCATCGATGAATCATCGATGAAATGTTGATGAATCATCGATAAAACATCGATGAAATGCTGATGAATCATCGATGAATCATCGATGAAATGTTGATGAATCATCGATGAATCATCGATGAAATGTTGATGAATCATCGATGAATCATCGATGAAATGTTGATGAATCATCGATGAATCATCGATGAAATGCTGATGAATTATCGATGAATCATCGATGAATCATCGATGAAATGTTGATGAATCATCGATGAAACGTTGATGAATCATCGATGAATCATCGATGAATCATCGATGAAATGTTGATGAATCATCGATGAATCATCGATGAAATGTTGATGAATCATCGATGAATCATCGATGAAATGTTGATGAATCATCGATGAATCATCGATGAAATGCTGATGAATCATCGATGAATCATCGATGAAATGTTGATGAATCATCGATGAATCATCGATGAAATGCTGATGAATCATCGATGAATCATCGATGAAATGTTGATGAATCATCGATGAAATGTTGATGAATCATCGATGAAACGTAGATGAATCATCGATGAATCATCGATGAAATGTTGATGAATCATCGATGAATCATCGATGAAATGTTGATGAAATGTTGACGAATCATCGATGAAATGTTGATGAATCATCGATGAATCATCGATGAAATGCTGATGAATCATCGATGAATCATCGATGAAATGTTGATGAATCATCGATGAAATGCTGATGAATCATCGATGAATCATCGATGAAATGCTGATGAATCATCGATGAATCATCGATGAATCATCGATGAAATGTTGATGAATTATCGATGAAACGTTGATGAATCATCGATGAATCATCGATGAAATGTTGATGAATCATCGATGAATCATCGATGAAATGTTGATGAATCATCGATGAATCATCGATGAAATGTTGATGAATCATCGATGAATCATCGATGAAATGTGATGAATCATCGATGAATCATCGATGAAATGTTGATGAATCATCGATGAATCATCGATGAAATGTTGATGAATCATCGATGAATCATCAATGAAATGTTGATGAATCATCGATGAATCATTGATGAAATGTTGATGAATCATCGATGAATCATCGATGAAATGTTGATGAATCATCGATAATTCATCGATGAAATGTTGATGAATCATCGATGAAATGTTGATGAATCATCGATGAAATGTTGATGAATCATCGATGAATCATCGATAAAATGTTGATGAATCATCGATGAAACGTTGATGAATCATCGATGAATCATCGATGAAATGTTGATGAATCATCGATGAAATGCTGATGAATCATCGATGAAATGTTGATGAATCATCGATGAAATGTTGATGAATCATCGATGAATCATCGATGAAATGTTGATGAATTATCGATGAAACGTTGATGAATCATCGATGAATCATCGATGAAATGTTGATGAATCATCGATGAATCATCGATGAAATGTTGATGAATCATCGATGAATCATCGATGAAATTTTGATGAATCATCGATGAAATGTTGATGAATCATCGATGAAATGTTGATGAAATGTTGATGAATCATCGATGAATCATCGATGAAATGTTGATGAATCATCGATGAATCATCGATGAAATGTTGATGAATCATCGATGAAATGTTGATGAATCATCGATGAATCATCGATGAAATGTTGATGAATCATCGATGAATCATCGATGAAATGTTGATGAATCATCGATGAATTATCGATGAAAAGCTGATGAATCATCGATGAATCATCGATGAAATGTTGATGAATCATCGATGAATCATCGATGAAATGTTGATGAATCATCGATGAATCATCGATGAAATGTTGATGAATCATCGATGAATCATCGATGAAATGTTGATGAAATGTTGATGAATCATCGATGAATCATCGATGAAATGTTGATGAATCATCGATGAATCATCGATGAAATGTTGATGAATCATCGATGAATCATCGATGAAATGTTGATGAATCATCGATGAAATGTTGATGAATCATCGATGAAATGTTGATGAATCATCGATGAATCATCGATGAATCATCGATGAAATGTTGATGAATCATCGATGAAATGTTGATGAAATTGTTGATGAATCATCGATGAAATGTTGATGAATTTGTCACTGATGACAGCCTAGGACATGCCCATGTAAATTTCATCAACAGTTTGTATGGAGTGTCATCGATGATTCATCAACAAAAACGAAGTTTTTTTGATGAAACGTTGATGACAGGTACTGCAGGGTAACAACAACATATGAACACACATGCATGCAAGCACCTAACAAGCATTCGGTCAACTTTGAGAACCTACCCCAACAGAAGACGAATTCGCACTTGTTGTATGCATTTGCATGTATGTACATATGTATGTATGTGCACGCATGCTGTTCACAGTTTAAACGCACTTTTAATAATATTATCATAATTATATTATTAAAGATTCAAAAATTATTTAATTTTGATCTCAAAATGTACTGAAATAAATAAAAATACACAAGTATGTACATATATTAAGTCTATTAATGTAATTGATTTTTGTTTGGGTCATAGGGCGTTTAAAAGTGATGGGCGATAATAAAACTAATTTTCGCATTGTCGTGACGTCATAAGCAAATGAGCCGTCGCGGCGCCACTTGCTGTGGCCGCAGACAACCCAGGATCAAAAACATAACAAAGAAGCGTAGCAGATCTGCGACTGAAAATCGGTTTCTTGTTGCTGGCTTTCGAACGAATGCTTCGAACTCGAAACAGCTGAGCGCTCTCGCGGCTCTCTCGGGGTGCTAGACATTTCGTTCGGCTGCTCTGGGGTTCCAGGCTCAGCCGTTTGGTTGATAGCAGTTTTTCTGCTGTTTGACGCCTCTATATATTTCTTGCTTAGTTAAAGTTAAGTTGAAAATGTACCCACCAACTTCTCGTACAGCTTCTGTGCATTCTTCCACTTCTTGAGCTGGGCCAGAAAAGCCCCAGAGGCGTTAAACTCCTGGAGCAGCTTGCGATTGGCCTCGCTAAACACGCCCACGGTGAACTCCTCCCCAAAGAGGCCGTGGTGCTCCACATAGCAGGCGGAGGCCGCATGGAAGGCGGCCAGCTTCTCCAGCACCTTCTGCATGTGAACCAAATCCAGGCCAGCCAGGCGATTCTCGTTCTTGAAGTTCTTGCGGTGCAGATCCTCCAGCAGAATGTAGTCCACGCCCAGGTCGCGGTCCACCTTGAAGGCCCGAGGCGCAAACTGGATGGGCTTGCCGGCATCAGCGTAGAGCTGCTCGAACTTGGGCAGAAGGCTGTGGTACATCTGCTCCTCCTTCTGGAAGAGCTTTAGCTTGGCCAGAATGGCGGCCATTACTTCGTTGTTGTGCTGCGCCTTCAAAACGAAGGACAAGCTCTTGGTGCTGTGATCTGTGAACAAGGATAAGTGATTAAGGAAACTGTGGGAGTCGAGTTCATGTGATTAAGACTCACCAAACAGCTCCACTTCCACCAGCAAGCGCAGAAACTGGGAGGAGTAGTTCTCGCCCTCGCTGCTTCCCTTCACTGGGGTAACCGAAAGGATCTTCTCAAAGTCCCCAATCTGAGCCTGAACTGCCTTTTCCAGGGTAATGTTGGCCAGCCACTTGGGCAGGTCTTCGGCAGGCACGCCGTTATGTCCATTTGTGACCTCAGACATGATTAATTTGCCTATAAAAAATAACATTTATTCAGTCTAATTTGCATTTGTTTGGTCGCCAGAAATAACGAGCTGATAGCTCAAAATGCGATCACTCTTGCGTTGATATGGCCAACGGGTCGTATACATAACGTTTATAGGACTACAATCAAACATAGATGGAGCCAGTGTGCCTGTCGTTAAAGGTGCGCTCCATTTGAATAATAAAATGGGTTATTATTATAGTTCTTTGCCCTTCCCACCTTATATAGATCTCTTAAGAATTTGCATATTTTTAGAATTTTTATCAATACCATAGTTTATCTGAAGACATCTTGAGTGGTAAAAGGGTGGATCTTTAAAGTATACTTATTAGCAGCAGTAAAATACTGCAATAATATGTATATTATTAAAAAATAAGTGGAAACTTATATTTTATACTAAGAACTCAATGATTTTATTTCACTGTATAAGAAAAACCCAATCTCTGCAAATAAGAAATGACTCATGCAAGTACACAGAACCACTATTTCCATTCTCGAGTGTTTTCTTGAGCACTTCAATTGAATTAGAACAATGTTTTGATAAAGTTAGAAATACTTTAATCAATAAGTTGCTATTATCAACTCCGTATATGGAAAAACTAAAACCAAACATTCATATAGGAACCGAGTACGTGATTTAATATATAAGGCTGCTTTCAATACAGGTAATTACCGAACTTTGTGGGGCTTTCAATAATTAGGCAATTATCAGGGCAATCGCCATTTAATGCAGCAAAATCATAAATCAGGTCACATGTCAGTTATTGGAACACACACCTGCTCGGGCATTATGACATAGGGACTGGCCTAGTCCCAAATACTACCTGTGTGCAGGACGGAATTAAGCTTTCGGGATGCAGGAATATTCACTTTTATGAATATAAATAGATTTGGCAATTAATTTCACTGTAATTAGCCTTTTCACCACCACAATTATTGGAATACTAAGGGTAACGGTGAAGGGAATTGGGGTTTTATATCACTGGTTGGTCAAACTAAGAGATTGCTTCCCCGAAACGTTGACAAACCTTTCTCCTTAATTGGTAAACTCGGGGAGCACTCTGTGGCTGACTGCAGGTCGCGGCAACTGACGAGTGGGAAATACGGCCCGCGATACTCGGGACCAGAGCTGTTGCCCCGATTTGGCTATGGCCAAAGAAATTCCTTATCACCTGCATTCGATTCAAGTTTATTTTGTAATTCAGCTCGCCAAAACCGGCAAAAAAACAGTGGAGTGGAGTAGAGGGTGGATGGGAATTGCCGTTGGCGAGAGCGGGCGGGCGATAGTGAGCTGATGATATGGCAGCAAACGCCGTCTATTGTTTGATTGATAACGCCACCGAAAACTGTTTCTTGTTTCCACTTCTGATTCCGATTCCGATTCCAGCTCTTTATCGGCTGTCCGTGTTCCTCTTTGCTCTCGCCATTCGCTCTAATTATTTCGTGATTCCTTATTAATTGCTGTTTGCGGGCGTGACATGTGACGGGCAGGTAGATAGACCTATCTTCCCGACGTTTGCCTGGGGTTCCGGCACTCTCAATAAATAATTATTAGACAATTTAGCGAATCCCACTATATATGGGCATAAGTACTGAGCCATTTGACTTTTCCATTACAGAAGTGAAGTGACTATAAATTATACCAATAGGTAATTGTATAGGGTCGTATTGATTTAATAATTTTTTTTGGGTAATTAACGATAAACTGAAGGTATATTTATCCAGTAACGTATTACTTATCATGTGTTTTTATTGACTTTATTTACTTGTAACATCTCAAAGCCTACACAAACATGACCTCGAGAAGTTGTTCGTATCCAAATTAAAAAGATAATTCTGTACTTCATGATGACTTGAATCATAATGTCATATTCTGATATGGCAGTGGAAAAGGTGATATACTCGTACACTGGGGCAATCATAATTTAAAGAGAATAAAATAAAGGGAATTGTAATAAATAAATGCAACAATGCAACGTCTAAATAAATGCAACGAAAAATTAAAATTAGTTTAGTTAGGGATTTTAGTCAAAGTTAAGTTAAAGTAAAGTTAAATTAAAGTTAAGCATTGTTGCCTGAAATGTTTGTAAGCACAATAGCTCATAAAATATACCAGAAATTATAGTTTCTATACTATTCTATTCTCCTTTAGCTTCCCAACAAAAAGTTTTACTTAAAACTTCAGAAATTAATTTTCGAAGGTGCCTCAAAAATGTCTCTGGATTTAAAACAATAAAAAAAGTGTCAAAAAGTAGGATACAATATTTGATATGCCAAATATGTAGTAAATCATTTTTATTTTTAAGGTTAAAGTTTTTATAGCATACTTTTGGGCACCGTATCGAATTATTTCAAATCGAATCAATTAAACACAAAATAATTATTTTCTTTGCAATGTTAATTGGTTTTATTTAGTATATAAAATATCAGATCAGTTATCAGACAGACGAAACCCTCAACCGTAGAAATAATACATAGATTTTCTCTTAAATTAAGAAGTGAGTTTAAGACACGTTTAGCACTGGAAAGCCCCGCGATTGTTCAGCCAGGTGAGGATGGCGCTGACATGCTTCTTGTAGCGAGCATTCGAAAACATTGCCATCTTAAGGCCATCGCCATTATCCGATTCGGTAACAAAGTCGGTCAGATTAGCTTCATCCGTGGGATCGAGTAACAACGGGGGGCAGAGCATCAGGACAGTGTGGTAGCCTAGAATCAAAAAATGCAATTACCACCTATAGCTTTCGAGAGAGAGAGAGAGAGAGCTTTGCGCTCACCAACTCGTCCGTATTTCAGCAGCTGAGTGTGCAGGAACCGCAGCGAAGGGGTCTTCGCCTCGGGATACTTGAGCAGGGCCAAGTGCTCCACCAGCTGATCGTGGTAGTACTTGATAAGGTAATCGAATTTGTCCAACTTAATTTCGAACTGCGTGGATCCCAGGAGGAAGTAAAGGAGGTCATGGGCCACACAGGTGACCCTTGGCAGCTGCAGGTCCACGAAGTAGGTCTCCACGGGCTCGGGGCTCTCGCCCTCGTACCGGAACATGATATTGTTCGTCCAGCAATCTCCGTGATTCAGGGCATTGAAGTCCTCCGGCTTGGGCGTGTTCATGTCATAGAGCAGCTCCACCATCTTGGGGTGGATCTTGTGCTGCAAAGAAAGTCGATTAGCCCAATCTTTTAGTGGAACTAAACGATGATGAATGAGAAGATTTGGCTACTCACCACCGCCTCACTGTACTCCTCGTAGCCCTCGTAAAGGGGCAGGCACTTGAACAAGTACTTCCCTAGAGTCTCTGCCACCTGCTCAATGCTCTTTCTCATGGGGTCGGAGTAGTTCGGCTGCAGATAGTGTTGGGTGTACGGGCCCTTGAGGTGGAGTCTGTTGGCTGAGGCCGCATGCCACTGGGCCATCTTCTTGAGGACGCTCTTGGAGTGCGCCATGTTCAGGCCTTCCAGGCGGTCCGCGTTCTTGAAGCCGAGCGGTTTGAGATCCTCTAGCAGGACGTAGTCGTCGGGAGCTGGAATTTCGTAGGCCTCGGCTCCAAACCGGACCTGCAGACCCGCGTCTTCGTACATCTTCACCAGCTCGGGAATCACCTGCAGGAAGACGTCCCGCTCCACCACGAACATGTTGTTCGTCTTCAGTATCTCGCGGTACATCTCGAAGTCGTGCGGCGTCTTCAGCATGTAGCTCACCTTTTCGGTGTCGTGATCTAGAGGCGGAGCTCTGAATGGTTTTCTCTTTTCCTTGTTGCCATGCCAATGACTCACCCTTTAGTTCGACTTCGAAGTGTAGGCGCAGCATGATGGAGGAGTAATTTTCACCCGGCCTTAGACCGGCCACCGGCTCGAAGCTCTTGATTCCAACATACTTGTCCCCGAAACGCTCCTTTAGCAATTTCTCAAATAGATCTGCCTTTAGCCAGACAGGCACTGGAATAGCTGTGGCCTCCTCCGTCATTGTATACAAACTGAAGGTAGATTTGCCGGCTGGTTGGGTAATATACTAAGAGCGAAAGCTTTTTGCTCCCTTTATCTCTGTTTATTCATTATTATATATATACCAAAACAAATGCCGATCCGAAAGCTCTCAAAGCAACACTCTCTGAAGAACTTGTTTCCAGACATATGACTATATATACAGACCAAAACAAACTCTGTGTGGGGGTAATACTACATTCTTATATGATTGTGTACATAAACCCATTCATGGACTGTGTGCTTAGAGATTAGAAAAATTAATTGTAGCAACAACAAAGCAATAATAACGAGAAGAAAACATGATTAGAAATTTTTAATGACGCTTCTCAATTATTTTAAAAGAGTAATCATTATTCAGGAGGAAGCTCGCCAATTTCTCGAGCTATGTAGCTTAAATATTTAAACAGCATGCTTTCTACGTATTTCAAAAATATATTTCAAGGCCATGTCCCTATTTGGGTAACCGAAACATTCAACAGAATAGAATAGAATAGAATAAAAATTAATATATAGTTTCTTGTTTTCTTAAAATAACAAATTTTTTCAGATCTGTCTAGCATTACCTTAGTGTCCTCGCTTAATCCTTCAATATCAAATATCTTTAAAGGTGAATCCCGCTTCTGAAACACCTCGTCAAATTCAAAGGTTTTGGTCACCAAGCCCCATATTTTGATAGTCCAGGTACCGTCTTCCTTGCCGTTCCTTAACATTATGTGATGCATGTAACCTTCGGATGTGCCACCTTTCCGGTGCTCCAGCAACACAATACGTTGCAGGAAGTTGCTGTTCTTCATTTTCTCAAAATACTGCTTATACTTCCGAAGATTCGGACCTTCCCCAAGCACGACAATAGTTTGAATCTCCGTCATAGATTGAATCTCACAGAACCCGTACTTGTACTCCTTTAGTAGGTCTGGTTTATCCTGCAATACTTTCATGCCCGTAACATAAGCCATGTCTGTGATCGTTAGGTCAGGTGATTTCTCACTTTGTACACCCGTAATAATTTGGGCACTTAGCCACTTTGTAGCTTTAGCTGCTGTTCATTATTGGTGCCCATATTGTGAAATGTCTACAGCTTAAACGGCAGCCACACACTGAACAGAACCTGCGGCAATCACAATTGAAATTATGAAATTCGCTCAAATTTTAAGTTTTAGCTGGAGCTTTTGAGTGGAAATTCTGTTCATAATTATTACATAACGTTATCTATGAAAGCTTCTGAAGGGTTGGCCTTAGCAATGAACTTTTTAATCGTATTTGTTATATAAATCAAAGGATAGTATCTTATCTTATCTGTGTAAGAGACACTTGGATTCTTATAATTAAAACTATAAGGTTGTAATTTCTGGTTCCCATAAGTAGTCTATTCCAATGCTCCTCGATGTTGCAGCCAGGGCAAGAGGACGTCCATGTGCCTGTGGAACCTGGGATTGATGTACAGCAATTGCTTGAAGCTGGAGTCATCGTCAGCCAAGACTTTCTCGAAGTCAGAGCCGTCCTTGGGATCCAGCAGAACGAATGGCAATATTGTCGCGGAACAGACGAAGGCTAAGATATCGAGTTACTTGAAGGGTAAAAGCGTCCAAGTAAAAGGCAACCACTTACCCCACGTATTGTATTTGGAGAGCGTGTCTCGAATACTCTTCAAAGTGGGCAGCGGCTTGGAGTACTTAAGAAGCTTCAGGTGCTTGATCAACTCGGAGTGATAGAACCAAATAAAGTAATCGAATTTGGCCACCTTTATGTCCAGGCTTGTGGAGGACAGCAGGAAGTAGTACAGATCCTGAGCCACCGTACCCCACTTGGGCAACTGCAGGTCGACGAAGTAGGTGTCCGATATCTCGTTCTTGTCGTTGTACTGAAACATAATGTTATTGGACCAACCGTCGCCGTGGTTCAGAGCATTAAACTCATCCGGTTTCGGATTGTTCATCTCGTTAACTATATCCAATAGCTTATCGGCTGCAATTTGCTGCTTGGAAAGATGATAATAAGAAGTTGAAATAATAGGATGATAAGTGTACCCACCAAATCTTTCGAATAAGCTTCATGACCCTGGATCAGATGGACGTTCTTGAGGAAAACCTTAATGTTTCGACGACAGAAAGCATCTATAATTTCCTCGTTCTCAAACCAACCCTTAGTAAATTTTTCCTCGTAAGGTCCTTTGGTTGCTACTCGAACTGCAGATGCCGCATGCCACTGGGCCATTTTCTTTAAGACACTCTCGGTGTGCGCCTGGTCCATGCCCTCCAGTCGGTCCACATTACGGAAGCCTCGGGGCCTGAGATCCTCCAAGAGAATATAGTAATCGTCGATCGGTATCTCGTAGGCCCTTGCACCGAACTTCACCTCGAGGCCCGCATCCCGGTAAAGCTGCTCTAGTTCGGGAACCACTTTCAAATACATCCCGTGCTCCGTATCGAAGATGTTGGTTTTTTTAAGCACCTTTCGATAGGCCTCAGACTGGTGTGCAGTCTTCAGCATGAAGGCCTTGGTAACTTGGGATTTATCTGAGGACGGAAATGAGTTAGAGTTTATTAAGGACGATGATTAAAGTCCTACCTTTGGTCTCCACATCCAACTCCACTCTCAGCATTACGGTGGCATAGTTCTCTCCAGCTGCGACTCCTGCCTTGGCCCTCATGGCCTTCGTTTCCTTGTAGTCCTTGACATCTTTCCTTAGCAGATCTTCAAAGACTTCCGCCTTTAGCCAGTCCGGAATTAGGACTTCCCTTTGGTCAACCTCATCTTCCTTCTTCTGTGGCGGCATTGTGGCTGTATCTCGTATACCTCAGATCACCTAATGGGAGCTACGTCTACTGGCGACATCTTTTTTATACAGCTGCCAGGAACTACTGGCGACGAGACTTATAAATCTTATCTGATTCTCAACAAACAGTAGATTGCCTGAAGTACACTTGTGCAAATGCGACTCAACACATTGCTGCACCTTAGATCAAGGCGGGGGTCTGTGATTTGTTTGATGAAACAATCCTCTCACAGATCTGAGTGTCACCATTACACGCCAGTTTCTGTGATCACTGTGGACGGCAGTTCACGTAGTGACGATGAGCAGCGAGAGTGTAGACCGCAAGAAGACCTATAATTGATCAGGATCTAAAGGAATTGAAAAGTTCTTTGAAACTGCATACTAAGATTTTTCAAAATCGCATTAGTTAAGGAAAAATGGGAGTGAAAGTGCGAAAATTAACATTTTGAAAACTAGAGCTGTTGAGGCCCGAGAAGCAAAATTCCCAAAAAAAAATGTAAAGTGCTGCTATATTCTAGTTTTTAATACGCTTCGAAAGTCAGCTTAATTATCGCAACCCGACTGTCCGTTAAAAAGACATTTATTAAATCTAGATTTTGATTGTTTGTCTGTCTAAAGCAGTCACATTATTTATTTAAATAATAATTATCTTATTTATAAATAAATTAACAAAATTTGTTTTCGACACTAAGCTGCAAAATATCTAGCTTTGAAGCTAAAGACTTCTACTAGAGTGCCGATTTAAAAAGTTTTTAAAATATGTTTAACATATTTTCGGTTAATGTTACTAATAATCGTCACAAAAACTTTTGAAGCTTAAGGTGCCAGCGTCACTTTTATCTCACCTCTTTAAAAGGGGTTTTTGTTTGATATGAGGATAAGACTGGAATAATAATAAGATTACCAGGGAATTAGAATAAAAGCTAGTTGCTTATAAATGCATAAATTAGCTGGGAATCTTGTTAAGTTCCTTCAATTGTTAAGGCATTCCTCTGAATAAACTTATTTGAGATCTCAAAATTTTGCAGTCTCATTTTGTTTAAACAATAATATAATTTGTAAAGCCTTAATATATAAAGTAAACATTTCTGTACTAATGCAATTAGTAGGTAGGCTAATGCAGAGCCCTTAACTTTTTTTGCATTTCTTAAATATACATAGTAAACTGATATGCATATCCATATATAAACAAGTCACTTTGTTTGGTAAGGTAATTAGGAGAATTATCCCCTCAGTGAGAAATCAAATAATTAGTGAATATATTATAATAAGCAAACAAGCTCAAGGAATTTCTTGAAGAAAGCAGTACTGTTATATGTTCTTAATATAAAATATAAAAAACGAACCCCAAAAAAGTTTGCAATGTAATTGATTAAGAACAAAATCCAATACCAATATACCAATATATAATATCTTTTTTTATTTATTCAAACTCAAAATATAAAAAAAATCCATAATGTCTAAGATCCCCAAAATTAATTGCGACCCCTATTCCAGGGCCCCTCTGTGCTGCAGCCATGGCAGCAGGACCTCCATATGCCGTCGATATCTGGGATTGGTGTAGATGGAGTTCTTAAAGCTGGAGTCTTCTTCTGACATGATCTGATCGAAGTGGGCATCATCTCTGGGATCCAGCAGAACGAATCCCATAATGCAGGCGGAACAAATGAAGCCTGAAAGATAATTGGTTTAATAAGATTTTTAATTCGAAATGCTAAGATGCTAGAACTCACCCCAACCACTGTACTTGTTGAGGGCATCACGAATACTCCTAAGAGTGGGCAGCGGCTTGGAGTACTTGAGGAGCTTCAGGTGCTTGACCAACTCGGAATGATAGAACCAAATGAAATAGTCGAACTTGGACGTTTTGATGTCCAAACTAGTGGAGGACAGCAGGAAGTAGTACAAGTCCTGGGCCACCGTTCCATATTTGGGGATTTGTAGGTCGACGAAATAGGTATTCAATATGACGTTCTTGTCGTTGTACTGAAACATGATGTTGTTGGACCAACCATCACCGTGGTTCAGGGCGTTGAACTCGTCGGCTTTCGGCACGTTCATATCGTTGATGACATCCAACAACTTCTCAGAGACACTGTGCTGTAGCAAGAGATACGACGATAAGATACAGATATCCAGAGATAGTCGGTAGGTTTACCCACCAAATCTTTCAGGTAAGCCTCGTGACCTTTGTACAGATCAATGTGCTTCAGCAAGTTTTTGGCGCTGCGGTTGCAGAATGCATCCACGATTTCCTCGGACTTAAAGAAGCCCGTGGTATACTTCTCCTCGTAGGGTCCCTTGAGCTCTACGCGAACAGCGGATGCTGCGTGCCACTGGGCCAGTTTCCGCAGGACACTCTCGGTGTGAGCCTGGTCCAAGCCCTCCAGTCGATTGGCATTCCTGAAGCCACGTGGCCGGAGATCCTCCAAGAGGACATAGTAATCGCTGGCCTCGATCTCGTAGGCCTCGGCTCCAAACTTCACCTCGACACCCACATCCCGATAGAGCTGCTCCATTTCGGGAACCACTTTCAGATACATGCCACGCTCCACATCGAAGATGTCGTTTTCCTCGACAATTTTGCGATAGACCTCCGACTGGTGGGGAGTCTTCAGCATGAAGGCCTTGGTTACCAGGGACTTGTCTGAAGGATGAATATAAATAATAATTTAAATTAAATTCACTCTGAACTAAATCGAAGGTTTATAAAGAATCTGACCCTTAGTTTCCACATCCAGCTCTACTCTCAGCATTATGGTAGCATAATTCTCCCCAGGTGCGACTCCAGCCTTGGCCCTCAGAGATTTGGTCGCCTTGTAGTTATTGACCTTCTGCCTGAGCAGATCTTCAAAGGCTTCTGGCTTAACCCAGTCGGGAATCTGGGCTTCCCTCTGGCCAACCTCTGCATCCTTTGTTTGTGGCGCCATTGTGATCTCTCTGTGATATCTCGTTGACTTCTGATCAGCGACTGGGAGCTTTGCTTCCTGCTCGCATCTCTTAAATAGTTTTAGGTGGAAAGATAAGCACTATCTCAGCCCCATACAATCAGAAGCTTTTAGGGTTTGCTTGTAAAATGAAAAAGCATTTTTTTTATTGCTTTTTTGAAGAGGTGTGTAATATAAAAATATAACAATATTGCAATTCTATCTATGTATGCTATGTATGCATTTTCATTTGCTATTATTAATCAGTTAGGTAATACTAAGCAAAACCAGACAAGCTATTAGGTGCATATTTTGTTTAACCTTTCACCCTTATCTCAATATGCTCTATCACGGATTAGATTTTTACGAGTGTCTCTACCACTTGTGGACTGGATAAGATTGTGGTTCTTAAATATAGAAATCCTAAAGTTAAGTCAATTTTTCTTGTGCTCGCTATTCTTAAGGAATTTAAATTTTCATTTTGATATGCGTTTTTTTGCGCTCCAGTAATCTTTAATTCTCTCCCTTTCATTTTCTTTTGGTTCCTAAACACTTTTTATGTGTATGATCCCTTAAGATATTTTGGGCTTTCCACATCTCACTTACTCTGGCCATTTATCTTGTTTGTTATTGCCCATATATTAGTTCCCAGAAAACAGTAAATAAACATTAAATGTGACACTTCCTAGATTTGTATTTACTTGGCAGTTAAATATTGTAAGTCCCAGAAAAGAGCTTATGTATAAATACATAGCTATAGCTAATAGTTAAATAGTTAAGCCTAAAGCTCTCCCAGCTATATAAGATATAAATGTACTAGTTTCTCTCCCAAAAAAGAGCTTTTGCAGGTTGATTGTTTTGACTGAGTTTTGTTTTGATACGCTTCTTTGGCTCGTAGGCGAAATTTGTTTACTCCCCAAATATAGCAGAGGCACACTTCGAACGCTGCCTGGTGACGCTTTCAAGGTGTTGGAAGCCTCAAGTGGTAGTGAGTCACCACTAATTGGCCTTTCCGCCAAAAATACACTATCATAGTGATTCTTTGAATATAATCGAAGTTATACTTTTATTAATACTCGTGGACATTATCGCAAGCAGGACCAGATAACACTATCATGGGGTCGCTCTAAATTCTGACTTAACTCACAGGTTTGTTGTGCAAAGTTTGGTGATGTTTAATGGAAAAAAATAGATCTAATTGAGTTCCATGGCGCCACGATTGAGCAGCCATGGCAGGATCGCCTGGATATGTTTGCGGTAGCGGGCATTGTTGTACAACTGCATCTGAAAGTCGACTCCGGCCTCGGTGTCACCCATGAAGTTCTCGACACTGGCGCTATCCGTGGGATCCAGAAGAACGGCGGCCATCACACCAGTGACCACAGAGTAGCCTGGATTAGGGACAAGGAAATGCTTAAGACTGTTTTATGAATATTAGAAAATACCTACCGAAAAATCCGTATTTGAAGAGTGCCAAGTGAATGTCTCGCAGGCTGGGAATGGGTTTTGAGTACTTCAGGATCTTCAGGTGCTCCACCAGGTTGTCGTGGTACACCTTGACGTAATAGTCGAACTTGGACAGCTTATCCTCCAGCTTGGTGGAGGAGAGAAGGAAGTAGAGCAGGTCCTGGGCCACGGATCCATACTTGGGGATCTGGTAGTCGACCAGGTAGACCTCCTTGATCTTGCCAAAGGCATCGTACTGGAACATAATGTTGTTAGACCAAGCATCGCCATGGTTTAGTACATTGAACTCCGAAGGATCGAACTTGGCGAACTCGAACAGTTTGTCCACAAACCCAGGCTGGAGGGCTTTCTAGAAAGCAGGGGATCATGAATAAGTGACTTATTGCATATATTTACTAATAAATACTTACGACTTTCTCAAGGTAAGCCTCGTTGCCTTCATAGGTGGCGCAGCATTTGACGAATCTCGAGCCCATTCCGTTCATCATCTCGGTCATCATCGGACGGCTCTCCTCCCTGAAGAAGCCCATGGTCACCAGTTCCGGATACGGACCCTTGGTGGCCACTCGCACGGCGGTGGCCGCATGCCACTGGGCCAGCTTGCGGAGAACTCTCTCTGAGTGCGCTTGGTCGAGACCCTCGAGGCGATTGGCATTCTTGAAACCCTTGATGCCCAGATCCTCCAGGGCCACATATTCTGACTGGGCATTCTTGAGGTCGTAGCTCTTGGCCCCGAATACGATCTCCACTCCGGCTTCTTTGTAGAGAGCCTCCATCTCGGGCACCACCTCATGGTACATGGCGAGCTCCATTTCGAAGACGTTAGACCGCTTCATCATCTCTTTAAACATTTCGTGGTGATGCGGCAACTTGACCATGTAGGACACCTTCTTGGTTTTGCCATCTAAGTACAGGAGTCGAGTCAAAAATGGTCGTGGCTTTCAGATTTTTGACTTACCCTTGAGCTCCACTTCGATGTGAACTCGGAGCATAATAGTGGCGTAGTTTTCACCTGCCGCAGATCCAATTTCCGCCTTAAACTCTTTAACTTTGGAGTATCCCTCCACACTCGACTGGAGTACATCCTCGAATAGTTCCGCAGTGACCCACTCGGGTATTTTGCTGGCTGCCATTGCTGATTACTGGAATTAGTTCTTATCTAGCGAGTAAAATAAATATGGATGGTTCCACTCGGCTATGCTAACTGAAAGTCAACAGAGAGGATCAATAGTTTTATACCAGATGGGGAGAGCTTTTAACTACAAGTTTTCGAAATTACGCTCCGAGGAACCAGGGAGCTTTCCCTCGATCTTCTGTCGCCAACTTTTTTAATAGAAATTATCTTATCTGAGGGCATTTCGTTTCTCAATTTAATAAAAGAGGGCTTCAAAATACCTATTTTCCTAAGCTGTGACTGTGACCCTTGTAATTGTATTCATCTAAAGCTATCTAAATGTAACGCAGGTGTAAATTTGGATCCATATCTTCAATTTGAAGCCTTGGTTGTCTTTAGCGATGTCTCTGTTTTGACCAATCATGGAACTGAGTTAGTCCTAAGTTACTCACAACATTGATAGTTTACACGAGAAACTTGATAAACAAAAACCATTAGACTATAGTAACATTATAATATATACATAGTTAATAACCAAATAAGGATCGGTGTAGAGAATAAGGTACGGTAGGTCCAGGTTTTGAATTATAGCTATTCGAAAGTAAACTGTTTCCTCCTCCATCAATAAACTTGCTGGTGTTTTATCAAACTTTGATTGAACTCATCTATCATTAGGTGTTTAAGTGTGTTTATTAATACTTTCGGACTCTATCGCATACAGATATAGATAGCCCTATCAGGGTGGTCGTTCCTTGAAGTTATGACTCACTTGAGGTGTGTTTTTTGGACAAACTTAAATAATATTTGTTGGGGGTAATTATTCTAATTAGCCTCCAGGGCGCCGCGATTAAGTAGCCAGGGCAGGATCGCCTGGGCGTGTTTGCGGTAGCGGGCATTGTTGTACAACTGCATCTGGAACTCGACTCCGGCCTCGGTGTCACCCATGAAGTTCTCGACACTGGTGCTATCTGCGGGATCCAGTAGAACGGCGGCCATCACACCAGTGACCACAGTGTAGCCTGGATTAGGGACAAGGAAATGATTAGGTCTGTTTTATGAATTTTAGAAAATACCTACCGAAAAATCCGTATTTGAAGAGTGCCAAGTGAATGTCTCGCAGGCTGGGAATGGGTTTTGAGTACTTCAGGATCTTCAGGTGCTCCACCAGGTTGTCGTGGTACACCTTGACGTAATAGTCGAACTTGGACAGCTTATCCTCCAGCTTGGTGGAGGAGAGAAGGAAGTAGAACAGGTCCTGGGCCACGCTTCCGTACTTGGGAATCTGGAAGTCGACCAAGTAAACCTCCTTGATCTTGCCAAAGGCATCGTACTGGAACATAATGTTGTTAGACCAAGCATCGCCATGGTTTAGTACATTGAACTCCGAAGGATCGAACTTGGCGAACTCGAACAGTTTGTCCACAAACCCAGGCTGGAGGGCTTTCTAGAAAGCAGGGGATCATGAATAAGTGACTTATTGCAAATATTAAATAATAAATACTTACGACTTTCTCAAAGTAAGCCTCGTTGCCTTCATAGGTGGCGCAGCATTTGACGAATCTCGAGCCCATTCCGTTCATCATCTCGGCCATCATCGGACGACTTTCCTCCTTGAGGTAACCCTTGGTCACCAGTTCCGGATACGCACCCTTGGTGGCCACTCGCACGGCGGAAGCAGCATGCCACTGGGCCAGCTTGCGGAGAACTCTCTCCGAGTGCGCTTGGTCGAGACCCTCGAGGCGATTGGCATTCTTGAATCCCTTCATGCCCAGATCCTCCAGGGCCACATATTCGGACTGGGCGTTCTTGAGGTCGTAGCTCTTGGCTCCGAATACGATCTCCACTCCGGCGTCTTTGTAGAGAGCCTCCATTTCGGGCACCATCTCACGGTACATTACGAGCTCAATTCCGAAGACGTTATTCCGCTTCATCATCTCCTTAAACATTTCGTGCTGATGCGGCACCTTGACCATGTACGACAGCTTCTTGGTTTTGCCATCTAAGCGGCGAAAATTCCGAATTAAAAATGGTCGTGGCTTTCAAGTTTTGGACTTACCCTTGAGCTCCACTTCGATGTGAACTCGGAGCATAACGGTGGCATAGTTTTCTCCAGCCGCCACTCCTATTTCCGCCGTAAACTCTTTAACTTTGGAGTATCCCTCCACGCTCGACTGGAGTACATCCTCAAATAGTTCCGCAGTGACCCACTCGGGTATTTTGTTAGCCGCCATTGCTGATAACTGGAATTAGTTCTTATATAGCGAGTAAAACAGGTACGCCTGGTTCCACTCGGCTATGCTGACTGAAAGTCAACAGATAGGATCAATAGTTTTATAGCAGATGGGTGAAGCTTTTAACTATAAGTTTCGAAATTACGCTCCGAGAAATCGCGGAGCTTTCCTTCAATCTTCTCTCACCAGCTTTTTTAATAGAAATTTGCTCTTTTTCTCCAAAAAGCTGTCCACTTATCTGAGGGCATTTCGTTTCTCAATATGATGAAAGAGCAGGGCTTAAAAATACCTATTTTCCAAAGCTGTGACTGTGACCCTTGTAATTGTGTTCATCTAAAGCTATCTAGATGTAACGCAGGTTCGAAATTAGGATCCATATCTTCAATTTGAAGCCTTGGTTGTCTTTAGTGTTGTCTCTGTTTTGACCAGTCAGGGAACTGAGTTAGTCTAAAGTTACTCACAACATTGATAGTTTACACGAGAAACTTGATAACAAAAACCATTAGACTATAGTAACATTATAATATATACCTAGTTAATAGCCAAATAAAGATCGGTGCAGAAAATAAGGTACGGTAGGCCCAAGTTTTGAATTATAGCTACTCGAAAGTAAACTGTTTCCTCCTCCATCAATAAACTTGCAGGTGTTTTATCAAACTTTGATTGAACAAATCTATCATTAGGTGTTTAAATGTGTTTATGAATACTTTCGGACTCTATCGCATACAGATATAGATAACCCTATCACGGTGGTCGTTCCTTGAAACTATGACTCACTTGAGGTGTGCTTTTTTGACAAACTTAAATAATATTTGTTGGGGGTAATTATTCTAATTAGCCTCCAGGGCGCCGCGATTAAGTAGCCAGGGCAGGATCGCCTGCATGTGTTTGCGGTAGCGGGCATTGTTGTACATCATCATATGAAAGTCCGCCCCGTCGCCGGCATCACCCAAGAAGTTCTCCATGGTGGCGCTCTCCGTGGGATCCAGGAGAACTGCGCCCATGACACCAGTGACCACATTGTAGCCTGGATAAGGGAAAAGGAAATGCTTTAATCTGGTATAGAAATTGTAGAAAATACCTACCGAAATATCCGTGTTTGAGAAGCGACAAGTGAATGTCTCGCAGGCTGGGAATGGGCTTGGAGTACTTCAGGATCTTAAGGTGCTCCACCAGGTTTTCGTGGTATACCTTAATGTAATAATCGAACTTTGATAGCTTGTCCTCCAGCTTGGTGGAGGAGAGAAGGAAGTAGAGCAGGTCCTGGGCCACGGATCCATACTTGGGGATCTGGTAGTCGACCAAGTAGAGCTCCTTGATCTTGCCGAAGGCATCGTACTGGAACATAACGTTGTTAGACCACAAATCGCCATGGCTCAGAACATTAAACTCCGTAGGATCGACCTTGGCGAACTCGAACAGTTTATCCACAAGCACCGGCTGGAGTTCTTTCTAGTAATTGGATGAGAAATGGTTAAGTGATTTGTTGCAAATATAAAATATATAAAACTTACGACTTTTTGAAAGTATGCCTCGTTGCCATCGTAGGTGGCGCAGCTTTTGACGAATTTCGAGCCCATTACTTTCATCATCTCGGCTATCATAGAACGGCTGTTCTCCTTGAAGAAGCCGTTGAGCAGGATTTCCTGATACGCACCCTTGGAAACCACTCGCACGGCGGATGCGGCATGCCACTGGGCCAGCTTGCGGAGCACTCTCTCGGTGTGAGTTTGATCCAGGCCATCGAGTCGGTTGGCATTCTTGAATCCCTTGATGCGCAGATCCTCCAGGGCCACATAATCGGACTGGGCGTTCTTGAGGTCATAGCAACTGGCTCCAAATGCGATCTCCACTCCGGCTTCCTTGTAGAGAGCCTCCATCTCGGGCACCACCTGAGTGTACATCGTGTGCTCAATGTCGAAGACGTTAGTCCGCTTCATCATCGCTTTATACATTTCGTTCTGGTGCGGCAGCTTGACCATGTACGACACCTGCTTGATTTTTCCATCTAAGGGGAAGAAATTCAGAATCAGAAACTATCCTGGTTTTCAACTCACTCACTTACCCTTGAGCTCCACTTCGATGTGAACTCGAAGCATGATTGTGGCATAATTTTCGCCTGCCGCAGTCCCACTTTCCGCCTTAAACGCTCTAACCTTGGAGTATCCCTCCACACTCGACTTGAGTACATCCTCGAATAGTTCCGCAGTGATCCACTTGGGTATTTTACTAGCCGCCATGCTGATAATTGGATTTAGTTCTTGTTTAGAGAGAACAACTAGTATACGCCCGGAGGCACGCCGTTGTGCTCACTAAGGGTCGACAGAGAGAATCAATGGTTTTATACCAGTTGAAGGGAGCTTTTATAATAACTACAAGTTTTCGAAATTACGTGTCGTAGCTTTCCCTCGATCTTCTCTTGTCTGCTTTTTTAATAGCAGTTAGCTTTTTTTTCTATAAAGCTATCCTCTTATTTTCGTTAATTTATGGAGTGGGAGTGGGACTTAAAAAAAACTATTTTCCAGAGCTGTGAATGTGAAGTGACCCTTGTAATTGAGTTTAGATTTCCATAGTTCGTGTCACTCTTTTGACCAATCATGGAACCGAGTTAGCCCTTAGTATATTTGATAGTACATACGAGAAAATCGACAGAAAGAGCTATTAGTCTGTAGTAACAATATAGTATATGTACATAGTTAATAACCAAACTAAGATCGGTGGAGAGAATAAAGTACGATAAGCCAAAGCTTTGAGTTTTGTTTTGCCAAGCTGTTCGCTCTTGGCCTCTTAAGGCACTTGCTTTACGTTGTTCTCTAAATATTTCTCCGTTTTTTTTTATTTGGCGGTGTTTTGTCATTTAAAAAGCTTTTATTTTGATGTCTCTCTTTTTGTTTTGCTCCTCTGGTTTGTTTATGCCCTTATATGGTATATGGGTCCCACCTCTTCGGCATTACCTGAAATTTTAGGTTTGCTTTTGCCATTAAATATGAAAGCGGATTTTCAGATATAATTGCAATATCAAATCGTGCTAAATTGATGATATATATTCAGATATCCCATAGCTATTCAAAAGTAAATGGTTTCAATATTCTTTTTGGTGTTCCTGCAAACGTTTTTAACGTTCATTAATACTTTCGAACCCTATCACATACAGATATAGATAACCTTATCAGTGTGGTCTTCCCTTAAAGTTATGACTCAATTAACGTGTGTTTTTTAGGCAAACTTAAAAAATGTTTGTTGGGGGTAATATTTCTAATTGGCCTCCAAGGCGCCGCGATTGAGCAGCCAGGGCAGGATCGCCTCGATGTGCTTCCGGTACCGGGGGTTATTGAAGAGCTGCATCTGGAAGTCCACTCCGGCGTCGGTTTCACTTATGAAGTTCTCGAAGCTGGCGCTATCCGTGGGTTCGAGAAGAACGATGGCCATCACCCCAGTGACCACGGTGTAGCCTGGATTATAGACATGGAAATGCTTAAGGCTGATTAACGGAAATTAGAAAATACATACCGAAAAAACCGTGTTTGAAGAGCGCCATGTGAATGTCTCGCAGGCTGGGAATTGGCTTGGAGTACTTCAGGATCTTCAGGTGCTCCACCAGGTTGTCGTGGTACACCTTAATGTAATAATCGAACTTCGACAGCTTATCCTCCAGCTTGGTGGAAGAAAGTAGGAAGTAGAGCAGATCCTGGGCCACAGTTCCGTACTTGGGGATCTGGTAGTCGACCAAGTAGACCTCCTTGATCTTGCCAAAGGCATCGTACTGGAACATGATGTTATTTGCCCAGCAATCTCCGTGGTTCAGCACATTGAACTCCGTGGGATCGACCTTGGCGAACTCGAACATTTTGTCGACAAACACAGACTTGAGGGCTTTCTAGTAAACAGGGAAGGGATCATGAATAGGTGATTTATTGCATATATAAAATCTTAAAACTTACGACTTTCTCAAGGTAAGCCTCGTTGCCTTCGTAGGTTGGGCAGCTTTTGACGAATCTCGAGCCCATTCCGTTTACCATCTCGGTTATCATAGGACGGCTGTTTTCCTTCAAGAAGCCATTGAGCAGGATTTCCTGATACGCACCCTTGGTGGCCACTCGCACGGCGGAAGCGGCATGCCACTGCGCCAGCTTGCGGAGTACTCCCTCCGTGTGCGCTTGATCAAGTCCTTCGAGGCGATTGGCGTTCTTGAATCCCTTGACTCCCAGATCCTCTAGGGCCACATATTCGGACTGGGCGTTCTTGAGATCGTAGTTCTTGGCGCCGAAAGTGATCTCCAAGCCCGCGGCCTTATAGAGAGCCTCCATCTCGGGCACCGCCTGAGTGTACATGGTGCGCTCTATGTCGAAGATGTTAGTCCGCTTCATCATCTCCTTAAACGATTCGTCCTGATGTGGCAGCTTGACCATGTACGAAACCTTCCTGGATTTTCCATCTAAAGGAAAAGAAGTTCAGAATCAGAAATGATCATGGTTCTTAACTTTTTCACTTACCCTTGAGCTCCACTTCGATGTGAACTCGGAGCATAATAGTGGCGTAGTTTTCTCCTGCCTCAGATCCAATTTCCGCCTTGAAAGTCCTAACCCTGGAGTATCCCTTCACACTCGACTGGAGTACATCCTCGAATAGTTCCGCTGTGACCCAGTCGGGTATTTTGCTGGCCGCCATTGCTTATAACTGGAATTAGTTCTTATTTAGAATGTAGAACAAGTATACGCTCGGTCGCACTCGGCTGTGATGACTGAGGATGGACAAGGAGGATCAATAGCTTTATACCAGCAAAGGGGGAGCTTTTATAATAATTACAAGTTTATGAAATTACTAGTCGAACAACGGGAAGGCTTTCCTCTTGATCTTGTCTCGCCAGCTTTTTTAATAGAAGTTAGCTTTTTTTTCTCTAAAAAGCTGTTCCCTTATCTACGGGCATTTCGATTATTTATAAGGTGGGTTTTAGCTATTCGATAGAAAATTAACATTTTGCTGTTTTTGCAAACTTTGATTGAGCTCCTCTATCAGTCTATGTTAAGCGTTTATTGATTCTTTCGGACCATATCACATACATATATAGATAACATTATCAGGGCGGTCGTCTCCTTATATTATGACCCAATTGACGTGTTTTTTGTTGGCCAAATTTGGAAAATGTTTGTTGGGGGTGATAACTCTAATTGGCCTCCACGGCGCCGCGATTGAGCAGCCAGGGCATAACCGCCTGAATGTGTTTGCGGTACCGGGTGCTGTTGTAGAGCTGCATCTGGAAGTCCACTCCGGCGTCGGCGCTATCCATGGGATCCAGGAGAACGGTGGCCATCACACCTGTGGCCACGGAATAACCTGGAAACGATACAAATAAGGACGATTAAATTGTTGTGTCAATCTTTAAGGGATTCGACTAATTCTTACCGAAAAATCCGTATTTCAAGAGCGCCAAGTGAATGCTACGCAGGCTGGGAATGGGCTTGGAGTACTTGAGGATCTTTAGGTGCTCCACCAGGTTATCGTGGTACACCTTAATGTAATAATCGAACTTGGACAGCTTATCCTCCAGCCTGGTGGAGGAGAGTAGGAAGTAGAAAAGGTCCTGGGCCATAGTTCCGTACTTGGGCAACTGGAAGTCGACCAGGTAGACCTCCTTGATTTTGCCGAAGGCATCGTACTGGAACATTATGTTATTCGCCCAGGAATCGCCGTGGTTCAGCACATTGAACTCCGTGGGATCGACCTTGGCGAACTCGAGGATCTTGTCCACAAACACAGGCTGGAGGGCTTCCTAAAGATGCATACATTGGGACACTTTAGTGATGAATATCGAGCTTAAAAGCTATATGTTGGTATCTTACGACTTTATCGACGTACGCCTTGCTGCCTTCATAGTTGGCACAGCTCTTGATGAATTTCGCACCCAAGCTCTCTGACATATCATTCATCATCGGAATGTTCTCCTCCTTAAAGAAGCCTCTCTGCAGAATTTCCGGATACGGACCCCTGGTGGCCACTCTCGCGGCGCTGGCTGCATGCCACTGGGCTAGCTTGCGGAGCACTCTCTCGGTGTGAGTTTGATCCAGGCCATCGAGTCGGTTGGCATTCTTGAATCCCTTCATGCCCAGGTCCTCTAGGGCCACATAGTCGCTCTTGGCGTTCCTGAGATCGTAGCTCTTGGCGCCGAATACAATCTCCACTCCAGCTTCTTTGTAGAGAGCCTCCAACTCGGGAACGACCTCACTGTACATGGTCCGCTCAATTTCGAATAAATTTGTCCTCTTTATCATCTCCCTGAAGATCTTCAGTTGGTGCGGCAGCTTCAACATAAAGGACACCTGCTTGAATGTGCCGTCTAGGAAAGGCCAGAAGAAGTCAGACATAAGTAACATTAGCCAGGACTGGACACACTACGTACTTACCCTTGAGCTCCACTTCTATGTGAACCCGCAGCATGATGGTGGCGTAGTTCTCTCCTGCCGCGGATCCAGATTCCGCCCTAAAGTCCTTTACCTTTGAATATCCTGTCACACTGGACTGGAGCACATCTTCGAAGAGCTCGGCGGTGACCCAGCCGGGAATCTTATTAACCCACATTGCATGTATCTAGAAATTTGACTTCTGATAGAGGAGAAGGAAAGGTGTAGGTTTATGCCGACGGAAGTGCATTAACTGAGCCTAAAAAGTGAGGATCTATAGTCTTATATCAGCAAAAAAGTGATTTGAAGAGCAATGTACTTTCTCTCAATCGCCTCTCGCAAGCTTTCCCAATGACCCTACCATTATTTCTCTCTCAAAAAGCTTTTGTCAATTATTTTTGTTTATTTGGCCTTCAACTATTTTTTGGAGTGATGACCCTCACAGAGTGGAGCTTATCAATGAACCATTCCCTGGCTCTGGCTTTGGCTGTGACCATATATGGTATGATAGTAGAATATCGTATTAATTATTAATTAGAATTAATACCTTCAACATACCCATATTTAGAGATAGGAACCTTTTCTGATAGGAAAAAAATAACATTGAGTGACGCATCGTGGCAATGAATTTTTATTAAAATTACTTTCCTATAATGGCATTCCCCTTTTCTAGTCTAATGAATAAGTATATATTTAATTGTTGAATTTGCTAATTTTATTTAATATAATTTAATACTTTTGCCTTTTATTCAAACAGGGAATGAGGCGTTCAGGTCTTCCAAGATACCATTAAATTTGCCCAAATCGAATCTAGTTCTGACTAATATCCAAGGCTCCTCGATTGAGCAGCCAAGGCAGAATGACTTGGATGTGTTTGCGATAGCGGGCATTGTTATACATCTGCATCTGGAAGTCCATTCCGTCGGCAGAATCGCTGAGGAAGTTCTCAAAACTGGCTTTGTCCGTTGGATCCACGAGAACGGCGGCCATAACTCCAGTGGCCACAGAATAAGCTGAAAGAAATAACCGTTTAGTATTTTTATTTAATAGATTCAAGGCTCAAAGGCTCACCGAAAATTCCATATTTAAAGATCATCATGTGCATATCTCGCAGACTTGGCACCGGCTTGGAGTATTCCAGGATCTTCAGGTGCTCTACTAGGTTATCGTGATACACCTTAACGTAATAGTCGAACTTGCTCAGCTTGTCCTCCAGCCTTGTGGATGAGATCAGGAAGTACAGAAGATCCTGGGCAGGAGATCCGTACTTTGACACCTGAAAGTCGACCATGTAGACCTCCTTTATCTTGCCGGAGTCATCGTACTGAAACATGATATTGTTCGACCAGGAATCGCCGTGGTTCAGCACATTGAAGTCCAAAGGATCAACCTGACCCATCCTGAACATCTCGTCTATTAGCACTGGCTTTAAGGCTTTCTGTTGGGATCAAGTCTATGGTAAGTAATACCCATCTAAAAAGTATATCTAATCTTACGATCTTGTCTATGTACGCTTCGTTTCCTTCGTAGGTGGCGCAGCACTGGAGGAATCTCTGTCCTACGCTCTTCATCATCTCGTTCATCATCGCCCTGTTTTCCTCCTTGAAGAAGCCCTCGAGCAGGATCTTCGGATACTGGCCCTTGGTGGCTATCCGTACGGCGGAGGCCGCATGCCACTGGGCCAGCTTGCGGAGCACTCTCTCGGTGTGTGCCTGGTCGAGTCCCTCGAGGCGATTGGCGTTCTTGAATCCCTTGATGCACAGATCCTCCAGCGCTATGTAATCGGTCTGGGCATTCTTGAGATCGTAGCTCTTGGCTCCAAACCTCACCTCCAGACCGGCCTCCTTGTAGAGTGCCTCCATCTCGGGCACCACCTGGGTGTACATGGTGCGCTCGATTGCGAAGATGTCCGTGTGCTTCATCATTTCCTTGAACATCTCCGATTGCTGCGGCAACTTGACCATGTAAGACACCTGCTTGGTCTTACCATCTGCGGGGGAGAGATTCCAGGTCAATAAAGCTCCCAAGGCGTTTCCCGAAGTGTCTCACCCTGCAGCTCCACTTCGATGTGAACCCGTAGCATAATGGTGGCGTAGTTTTCTCCCGCCGCAGATCCGATGTCCGCCTTGAAGCTCCTGACCTTGGAGTATCCCTCCACACTCGACTTGAGGGCATCTTCGAACAGTTCCGCCGTGATCCAGTCTGGTATTTTGCTGGCTGCCATTGCAGATAGTTGGAAATTAAGATTGTGTTTGGTATAAAAACGAAGGAAACACGTATACGCCCGGTTGAACGGTGTTGCGTTGACTGACCAAAACGGAGAATTAGATAGTTTTATATTAGCCGGCGAGGAGCTTTCGCCATTCCGTAGAATTCGAAAGCTCCAGATCGATCTTCTCTCGCAAGCTCTGGAGATTGAAGTCTCTGAATATTTCGCTCTCCAAAAGCTTTTCTATATTATTTGTTTACCTTTTAAGGAAGGCGTCTCAGAATAATACTTCATGGTGGTGAGCCCAATAATTGAGCCTACCTAAAAACCCCCCATATAAATAGATTTTTTGCAAAGAAATGATTAGTAATTACATTAATTTATTTGTAAAAATACAAACCTATTAAAATTTGAGTACAAAACGGGGTATATTTACGCAGTACTATTTGTCATCTACAAAAATATATTAATGTACACAATGCATTCTATTATCTTCTAAATATTTTCTCTCGCTAGAGTAATTATTCCGATAACTATATAGCAATAACTATTCATCAACCCTATATTATTTAATATAATACTATTACACTTTGAGCTCTGCTTGAACCTGTTTGGCTCATTGCAACGCCTTCATCTTATGTAACCCCGTTCAATGAGCCAGGGCAGTATGACTTTGATCTGATCCACGTAAGCCGGGAGTAGAAACATCTTGTGCTTGAACGCCGTCGCCTCCTCCGAATTGCCCATCATGTTCGCTATATTCGAGTCCAGACCCGGTGGGAGCAGCACTATGGGCAGCATTCGCTGTGCGCATATAAATGCTGAAATTACGGAAGAGATTTGGGATTCAGTACCAATCCCGAAATGAGCTTCGGACCGACGCCTTACCCCAGAGACTGTATCGGTACAGATGGGCGTGGAGCTGAGCCAGTGTGGGTGCATTCCGATTGTAGCTGAGCAGGCCGAGGTGCTCGACCAGCTGCCGGTGATAATACTCTATGAAATAGTCGAATTTCTCCAGCTTGATTGAGAATTTGGGGGAGGTCATCAGCAGGCACAAGAGATCCTGGGCAGGTGTGCCTAAAATTAGGTAAAGCTTTATTAAGTTTCCTTTTTTGTATTTAATTATTTGTTATTACCATATTTAGGCAGCTGGAAGTCGACAAAGCAAACGTCTTCCACATCCGACGATGAGTTTTTATACTTGAACATGAAATTGTTGCACCAGAAATCGCCATGATTGAGCACACTCAGCTCCAGAGGATCGTTTTTGCCAAACTCTATATTCAGATCGGTTAGATGGGATGTATAGTCACTCTGTGGGATTACAAGAAATAATAATAAAATATATAAACACGAGTACAACTTACTATCAACACCATCTGTCCTGGATCCAGATTATATTTCTGCATGCACTCCAAGAAGGGGACACAGAAGTTAATATTGAACTCATCCAGCAACTTTTGATGCTCGGCTGTGAAGTAGCTCTCCCTGAGGCTCTGCTCGTACTCTCCCAGGTCAACGACCCTCTTCGCTGACGCCGCATGCCACTGGGCCAGCTTCTTGAGCACTGCCTCCACCTCGAATTGTTCCAGTCCCTGGGTTCTGTCCACATTCCTGTATCCCCTCTTCCGCAGATCCTCCAACAGGATGTAATCACATTTGACCGCCTCCTTTTCGGGAAACTTCAAGTGCAGTGGCTTGAATTTTGGTGATATTGAAGTATGCCGGGTATACATTTCCTCCAGCTCTGGTATCAGGCGATCGTACATATCCAGTTCCGTAGTGAACATGTCGTGGAAGTCGTGATCTTGGCCGTCTGGCACCAAAGGTATCTTCAGTATATAGCTGACATCTTCGGTGCTATCATCTGTATCTAATTGTTAGTGATTTGATAAGAGAAGGGGAAGACAACTGACTCACCCTTCAGCTGCATCTCAATATGTATACGCAGCACGATCGTCAGGTAATTCTCGCCTTTAGTGATTGCCGCTTCAGGGGCAAACTTAACTATTGCCTTGAAGTTGTTATTACTTTTTTCTATTAAACTATGGAAAAGCTGTTGGTTCACCCATTCCGGAATAGCTTCGTCTGCCATTGTTTTGCTTAGATGATGCACTGGCGTCTGTTGCGGATGCCTATCGATGAGATACTGTCCGCCAGACATGATGTTTGCTAAACCCAAAGCTTTTTGTCTCTCTTACAAGCTATTTAGGAGAACTTGTTTTAAGAGAACTCGTTTTGATCTGTGGTTCCAGATTGCTGAATAAAAGCAAAGGCTTCAAGCGGGTCTCTTTCAGTGCTAACTTCAACTAACAAATCAGTAATCAATCCCATTTTAAATCCCCCAATTTATGACATGCTTTATTTATTAGTCTCAATTAGTCTCAATACCCTATGACTTGACGTTGTGCATGAAGACGTGACGCCGGAGTTTATCCGGCCGGGCAAAGTCCTTGGCACAGAAGGTGCACTGATAGGGCCGCTCGCCCGTATGCTTCCGGCGGTGCACTTTCAGCTCGTAGTGGACCGTGAAGCGCATTTCGCAGAGATCGCACTTGAACGGCTTTTCGCCCATGTGGCGCCGCATATGGATGTTCAGCTTGTTGGGCGTCAGCGACTCCAGGCCGCAGAGCGAGCAGAGATACTTCTTGCCCGGGTTCTTCTTGGCCACATGCATGTCCCGTATATGCTTCTCCAGACTGGGCTGAACGACAAAGGAGCGCCAGCAATGGGGGCACTGGTAACGGAAGCGTCGTTTCCTCCTCGATGGCTGCTGATGCTCCGGCATGGTGGGTTGTTTGGGATGCTGTGTGGCCAGGTGCAGGGCGAGATTCTCCTCCCACATAAACTTGTAGCCACAGCGCGGACAGACGAACTTCTTCTCGTTGTTCCGGCACTGTCTGCTCAAGTGCAGATCCAGCATGTGCTGAAAGAGGAGAAAGAGAATTAAAGTTAAAGTAAAAAAATCCCTTTTAAGTTCGCTCACCCTGTCCACAGTCTTGAAGATGCAGTGCTCGCAGGAATGTGGCAGCTTGTCAAAGCTGTGCAAGGAGTACTGGTGTTCGCTCATCTCCCGTCGGCGCCGGAAGCTCAGTTCGCAGAGGTCGCACCTGTAGGACCTACTGGACAAGGGGCTCTCCTCATCACTGTCGTCCGTATCCTCCAGCTGCAGCTCGAAGCCAGTTTCCGTGCCAATCATGTACGCCGATGGCTGGTCGCTGTGGCCTGCCTGCATGGCGACGTGACGACGCAGATCCGCCACGCTGATGAACTGAATTTCGCACATCTTGCACTGGATGCTCTTCTGACCCGAATGCTTGGAGGCGTCCGCCAGCAGAGTCTCGGCCAGCGGCAGATCCTGGCCACTGAAGCCGTGCCGCTGAACGTGCTTGTGCAGCAGAGCCGGGCGGTAGAAGGTGCGCGTGCACCAGCGGCAGGGAAGGAGCTGCATGTTACCATCGCGGTGCACCATCAGCTTGTGCTTGGTCACGGCGCTCTTGTCCTGGAAGCTGCGAGAGCACTGGTCGCAAGGGTAGTTCTCTTGCTGAAATTTTGGGTCCGAAAAATACAAGAAATAAAAAGAAATATTTATGGTGGGTTTATGGTTGGTTTATGAAAATATTTCAAAGCAATTACAAAACGTAAAAATAATTAAATTAAAATTAAAGGCGATTATGGTTCGTTGTTGTGTGCTCTTAAATGGATTCTCCTAAAGGTCCCCTTCCCCGAGTCGAGTCTCACCTTGCTTTTGTGCTCGACGAGATGGGCGCGCAGGTTCCGCCGCCAGAAGAAGCGCTGCGGACACTTGTCGCACTGGAAGCGCTTCAGCGTGTTCTGGCACAGCTGGCTGGTGTGGTGCTCCAGCAGCTGGGCACTGAGGAAGCGGGAGTCGCAGCGCTGACAGACATACGGGGCATCCAGCCAGGTGTGCTCCTGTCGGTGGTGCTGGTGAAGGAGGTACTTCCGCGGCCACCTGGCCTCTGGGGAGTCACAGAGCTCGCAGGCGTAGCTGCGACGCAGCACTACGTCCGCCTCGGCGTCGTCACCCTCGCTGTCCGTGTCCGAGCTGTCCATGTTCATCTCGTAGCGCGCTTGGTTCGTAATGGAATAGTAGCGGCCGTAGACGCCCATCCTGAGGTCTCGGAATATGCGACGCTTTAAGCCCTCTGTCGTGGACTCGACGGCAGTCTTGAAGAATCCCTCGGCTATGCGCTCGATGGGCTCTCCATGTGCCTCGAAGTCAAAGTCCGTGGGATGGTCGTGGAGGTGATCCCTAAGCTCGCGCAATCTGGTGAAACGACGCAGGCAAATCATGCACTTAATTTCCTTGGCCCCATTGGGCTCACAACAATGCGGGTCAAAGTCCTCGACGCGTCGATTGATCCTCGAGGGCTTGGTGGAGGCTGCTGAGGCGGCAGACGTGGACGCCAGCGGCAGATCGTCCTCCGAATCCGACTGCTTCTTGTTCTGGTCCATGTGCTCCCGGTGCTTGTGCTTGATCAGGCTGATAATGTACTTGTAGGACTTGCTACACTGATCGCATTTGTAGTAGTTGTCCGCGCTGCTGCTGCCATCTTCGTCCGACAGCCTGGGGGAGAATTATTAAGTCAAATACAAAGATCTAGCTCCGTAAAGTGGCGGGAATATAATGGTGCCAGCAGATTTCTAATGCGCCCCTACAAGGCCTTAATTAAGCTAATAGATCTCTCTTCTTACTCGACTGCCTTGATGATGCTGTGGACCAGAGTGTCAGTATTGCCTCGGCTGCGCTGCGTGGAGGTTCCCAAAGTAGAGGCTGGACTAGACGGACTCGCATCGCCGGGCATCACCGAGGGCCTGCCGGGTAGCTTTCGCCTGGACGTCTTCGAGGGCAAGAGACTCGCTCCGTGTTCGGTGTGCTTGTGCTTCACCAGCGCCATGACGTACTTGTAGGACTTGTCACACTGGTCGCACTTGTAGTAGTTGTCATCGTCGTCGATCCTGTTGAGGTAAGAGGAATCCTTTAGAGCCTAGAGAGAGTAACTATTTAGGGGACTAGCTCACTCCTCGCCCGGCTTGGGGGGCAGCCCGTGATCCCGCTGCTTGTGGCGATACAGGTTGGTGACGTATCGGAACGCCTTGTTGCACACCTCGCAGATGTTGTGCTTCTCCTCGATGCAGGCGGGCTGTGGGGCTGGCGACACCTTGCGCTGACGCAGCGGGACATCGTCCTGGTCCCCACCGTCCGAGTCGCTGAAGTGCACGATGGTTCGCTTGACGAGGCGCGAGCGCACCAAAGGGTCGGCAGCGGCAGCGCTCTTTCCCACCTTGGACGGCGGCTCCAGCTCCTCGGTCTTGATGGTCACGCCCTCAATTTCGAAAAGGTTGATGGGCGTCTCCCTAAGAGCCTCCAAGGCCTCGGGGCCCAGCATTTCGTCCCCCGAGTCGTCGTCCAGCTTGCGCAGCCACAGCTCGTGCGTTTGGCGCGCCTGCAGCACAAAGTCGTAGGTGCTCTCCAGCTTCTGGGTGCAGGCTGTGCACAGCCACTGGGGGAACTTCTCCGCCTGGGCCATAGCCACCTATTAAGGCGATAATTCGTATTAATGCGGGCGGCAATTGGATTACAATGGCCAGAGCTCACCTCGATCCTCGTTAGCTCCACCAGCAGCTGTCCGAAGGTCTTCTCCGCGTACTTTTCCACGGGCGTCTCGATCCAGTAGCGCCCGTCAGCGCCGCCGCAGATTCTGCACGTCCGCGTCATTTTTCTAGCTCATTTATTGCGTTTAATCCGTAATTTCCAGTAGAAAAATAGCAAATAGCGTCTGATTAAAAATTGCCAACAAAACAGCTGAGCGGCGGCGAGCAATGTTGGGAAGCGCAGCAGTTGGGGACTTTAGCACAGCAGCAAGCTGGTCACACTGCCAAAGGGCTCTTGTTGCATTTTCCACAATCTGAAAGTGTTTCTTAATTTCTCGCAGTTTTTCCTTGTTTTCCGGACTTAAATATATATCAGATGTAATTGGATCGCCGGCACAATGCTACCACCGAATATCTGCCGCACTTGTGCGCTTCAGAACACGGATTTGCGGCCATTGTCCAGCTGTCTAGCCAAAGACGCCTCGAAAAGTTTTTATGATGTGCTCCAGGAGCTCACGCAAATCGATGTAAGTAGACGCTATATAAATCCAAGACTGACCCACTATAAGCCTAATCCCATCCTATAGCCCCTGGTTGAGAATTCTGATGACAATCTGCCGCAGCATCTGTGCACCGAATGCTTGACGAGATTGGAAAGTGCCTATGCCTTTGTGGAGCAGGCCAGAAAGGTCAATGGAGAGCTGTTGGTTCGCTTGCGGGAATGCCTGGACGAAATGCCCATTGATATTCCGCAGGAGCAGCAGCAAATCAAGACCGAAGTAGACATCGATGAAACGACTCCCAAGTGTGATGTGGATGTGGATTCCACCGGAATATCGCCTGTGGAGTTTAAATGGCAGCCGGAAAGTGGCAGCGATGAAGAATCTGGTGGAGCCGCAGCCAATGACGAGTGGGTATTGTTAACCATTGAGTGGCACCATTGATTATATTATATTTCTTCACAGGAATGAGGTCGAGATGAAGCCCTATTCCCTGCGACGTAGCGCGAGGAAAATCAAGCAGCCAGTGGAGAGCGATAATGAGGAGTAAGCCATGTGAAAACGTGATGATATCCTTAACTAAATCAATTCCATCCTGCAGCTTAATTCCCACGGAACCATCGCCCACCAAACGTCGTCGTGGACGTCCTCCCGGCCCGGCTAAGCGCCAGTCGATGACATCCGACGGACGCCACGCCTGCAAGGTGTGTGGCAAGACCTTTTCCTGGTTCCGTGATATGCAACGCCATGCCCGCATCCATTACGAGAAATCCAATGCCTACGTATGCGATACATGTGGCAAGGGATTTCTGCGCAAGGACAAGTACACATTCCATTTACGCTGCCACGAAAAGCGCGATGCCAAAGGGAAGGCTCTGCAGCTGGGGAGCGAGTGGCGCTTCGCCGAACGACTGTACAGTTCCGGCAGGCTGAAGAGGATTGAGTGTAAGCTGTGTGGCTTGAAGTGTCCAAGAATTCAGGAGCTAAGAATTCACCTGGTCAGTCATCGGAACGTGGAGAGTCTGCTTCAGTTGACGGCGAATAGCGATGTGATCAGGGAGCACTACGCTGACCAGCCCAGCGACTTGGACGGCGTGAAACAACAAATTATCGTGGACATTGCGGCAGGACACATTGATAAGTTTGCCTCCGTGGTGAATTTCTATGGCTATGAGCTGGGATTGTATGACTCGGACGAGGAATCGGCCAGCGAAGAGTCCAAATATGAGTGTACGGTGTGTAATCTTCCCTTCTCCCGGAAACATCAAGTGGTGAGGCACACGCTGGAGGAGCACGCACAGTCCTCCCCCTCAGAGCTTCCCTGGCAACGCTGCAGTTTCTGTAAAATTGGATTCCTCTGCTCCAGACTCTACGATTGCCATGTCAGCACGCAGTGTCAGAGCAAACGGAAGCGCCATAGCTGCCCAAGGTGCCCAGGAAAGTTTATGTGGCCGGAAAATCTGCAGAGGCACGCCTGCTTAAATCGGAACGAGGAAGCCACGCTTGTCCGCCACATCTCCTGCTCCTTGTGCGATGAGTCGCTGCCCACCTTGGCCAAGCTGCGTATCCACCTGGTTACCCACCAAACTGACCTGTGTGGTATCGATCCGGAGCACACCTCCACGTTCTTTCAGTCGTTCCACCCCAACGGATTGGACTGCACTCCGGAGGAGCTGGGTGTTCGCATAGCTGAAGACTTCGAGGTGCAGGACTTTGATCGCTACTACAACGCCTGCACGGGCAGTGGCCAGGAGCTGGATCTCTTTGACTCCGAGACCGAGCAGAGCGGCGATGAGCAGGAGGAGCGTGAGAAACCCGTCTCGCATACCTGTCTGCTGTGTGGAAAGGTGACGAACAGACTCCTGACCCTGATGCAGCACCAGAACAGCGACCACACAAAGGCGGCGACAGAGTTGCTATGCTCCTGCCAGGATTGTGGTGCTGGCTTTATCAGTGACGCCCTGCTCCAACAGCATCGCCGCCGTGTCTGCGCCAAGAAGCACTTCCGCCATCACTGCCAGAGCTGTAATCTGCGGTTCGTGTGGTCGAGTAATTACGAGCAGCATTTGAGGACCCACCACAACCAGGCTCCAGAGGAGGAGCAACCGGAGGAGGGCAAACTGCAATGCGACGACTGTGAGAAGGTCTTCATCTGGCACAAGGATCTCACTCGTCACAAACGATTGCACCAGCCGCAGTCGGCGCAGTTCGAGTGTCCCCATTGCGAGCGCAAGTTCCACCGCAAGGATGGATTAAAGTCCCACCTGCGGGTGCATTCAGAGGAGCAGCTGGTGGAGCAGCAGCCTCTCACATCCGACAGTGATCAGGTTCTGGCCCTGCTGATTCGTCCTCATGGCTGCAAGCAGATCCAGTGCATGATCTGCCTCTCACGACACGCCAAGATCTCTGATCTCCGAATTCACCTGACCTCCCATCAATACGGATTGAGCTTCTCTCCCGAGGCCGACAGTTCCAGTGTCTCGAAGTCGCTGTATCCGGAACTGGGCACTGCCTTAGACAGTGACGAGCTGGCGGAGAGGATTATGGCTGATGTCGACAAGGGACTGGAGCTGGATCGATTCATTTCCATTACGAACGAAGCTGGCCTCGAACTGAACTTGGATAGCAGCGAAACGGACACTGAATCCGAGCCAGAGACAGAGGAGGAAGACCAATCTAGCCATAACTACTCCTGCTGTCTCTGCCCCACGGAGGTGAAGAGAAAGCACCAACTCTATGCCCACCAACGGGAGACTCATCGGTGGGAGGATGCACCTTTCGTTTGCTCGCACTGCCAGGGTAGGTTCGTCAACGAGTCCCTGCTAGATCACCACTCCAGGACCCTTTGCGGCAATGCCCAGAAGCGCTTCCAGTGTCGCAAGTGTCCACTTCGCTTCCGCTGGCGCGAGAACCTGAAGCTCCACCTGTACCTGTCCCATCAGCAGGCTGAGATGCCAGCTGCAGAGGACTCGCCGCAGGCGGAGGCCGAACTGCAGTGCAGAGAGTGCCAGCGAACGTTCAAGATGCAGAAGGATCTCACTCGGCACACGCTGATGCACGCCCGGGAGGCGACGATCTACCGGTGCCGCTGGTGTGCCCGCCGATTCTACCGTTGGGCCAATCTCCTGCAGCACATCGCGCGCCACGGCATCCGGGCTAGCCAGTTGCACTACGCCGAGGCTCTCCTGGACTCCTACGGAAATCCAGGCGGGCGGAAGACGGTGGTGTGTCGTGTGTGCAATGTTAGCTTCTCCAGCATCGCTGCCCTGCGTCTGCATCTGGAGACCACGCCGGCCGGCAGTCACCACGAGCTCTCCTCGTTGAAGAACTACTCGATCACCAACCAAATGGGTTTCGAGCTGGATCTCCAGGACTCGGAAACGGATGAGGAGCAGTCGAAGCCTCCCGGGGTGCCTGCCTATTACACGTGTGGCATGTGCCAGTTGAGGTGTGTGCGGAAGTTCGAGCTGCAGCAGCACCAGCAGTCCATGCACCGGCTGGAGAAGATTCCCGACGGCTGTGATCAGTGCATCTTTAAGAGCGTCTGTCCCGATTTCATTGCCCACCACAAGAGGACGCAGTGCGGCAATCGGGAGAAGCAGTTCACCTGCGTTCGCTGCGGCTACAAGTTCATGTGGGAGTCGAATCTGCTCACGCACATGCAGCTGCAGCACGGAAAGATCGACAATCTGGAGCCGGAGGAGAGCAAAGAGGCTTCGGCGGAGGAACCGGCCGAAAAGGCCGGTTGCCCAGTCTTCCAGTGTGGCCTCTGCCCCAGGAAGTATAACCGAAAGGATCGCCTGACGGCGCACGTGAAGAAGTTCCATGGGCCCGATGGCAGGGGCCCCGAGGTGGTAAAGGTTCCTCCTAACAGACCCACCTCGCCCAAGGAACCGAAGCGCTTCCTGTGCGCTTTCTGCGGCAAGGCGGTCAGCTCCTCCTCCAACCTGATCATCCACATGCGCCGCCATACCGGCGAAAAGCCTTTCAAGTGTGAGTTCTGCGAGATGGCCTTCCCCCGATCCTCGGACCTCCAGTGCCACCGACGAACCCACACTGGAGAGCGGCCGCACGTTTGCACCGTTTGCCAGAAGGGATTCGCCCGGTCCTACAAGCTGCAGCAGCACATGCGCATCCACAGCGGCGAGCGGCCGTACAAGTGCACCTACTGCGAGAAGAGCTTCACGCAGTCCAACGACCTAACGCTCCACATCCGTCGACACACGGGCGAGCGGCCCTACCAATGCGGCGTCTGCGGCGAACGCTTCATCCAGGGAACGGCGCTGAAGAATCATCGCCTGCAGCAGGGCCACTACGAGGAGGGTCAGAATTCGGGGGAGCCTACAAGGCGCACGGTCTTAGAGCAGTTTACTGTATGAGAATGGGGAATAAAAATAAAACAATAACAGCAACAAAAAAATGGCCAGTTTCTTTAGAGGATCAGACCCTGCCGGCTGTTAATGGCCAGATTCTGGAGAAGACCGGGCTCTGCGAGCTGTAAATGGCCAGTTTCTGAAGAGGATCAGCCTCTGCTGGCTGTAAATGGTGAGTTTCTGGAGAGGATCAGGCTCTGCCGTCTGTAAATGGCCAGTTTCTGGAGAGGACCGGGCTCTGCCGGCTGTAAATTGCCAGTTTCTGAAGAGGTTCAGGCTGTGCAGGCTGTAAATGGCCAGTTTCTGGAGAGGATCAGGTTGTGCCGGCCGTAAATGGTAAGTTTCTGGTGAGGATCAGGCTGTGCCGGCTGTAAATGGCCAGTTTCTAGAGAAGATCAGGCTGTGCCGGCTGTAAATGGTCCGTTTCTGGAGAGGATCAGGCACAGCATTTACATAGTGTTCGTTTGGTAGCTCATATTCTGTTCGCGTTATAACCACCCTAAAAGTAGGCTACGCTTTTTCATTTTCGAATCTCACTTGCTTCAGCCTAAAAGATGCACAAATATTTAATAAAGAACCCCAAAAGTATGCACTGGCTTTTTTATTATTTTCCAGTTGATGGGAAGGGTTTTAAGCCTGGGTGGGGTACGCACTCATGTTTCAAACCTTTGCGCATTCGCAAAACATGGCGGAAAGATGTGAAACCTGGGCGGGAGACCCACTCAAGTTTCAAACCTTGGCGTTATGCCTTGCGTCGAAGGGAGAGCCAGAGAGATCTCGAAAGGAGAGAGCCAGATATAAAAAAAGTGAGACCAAGAGTGCAGCTCTACCAGCTGCCATTTCTGCCCGCCTGGTATTTCATTCACATCGATGGGGTAAATTGGTTGGAAATCGGGTGGGATTTCTCAACTAACTCAAAATTAATGTGGCTTAGATTATTTGCAGAGCTTCCTACTGATATTTCTGTTCGCCTGGTAGTTTAAAATTGGGATGAGCTGAATTTGCCTATAAAATGTAAAAATCACTGCCAAATGAACAACAACATTTGCCCGAGTTTGTTGTTGTAATTGTTGCTCCGATTTCAATATTTTACAAGCAAATTCAGCTCCTCCCAATTTTAAACTACCAGGCGAACAGAAATGGCAGCTGGTCGAAGCTGCATTCTTGGTCTCACTTTATTTTATTAGTTATGGAATCTCTCTGGCTCTCTCCCTTCGAGATCTCTCTGGCTCTCCCTTCGAAGTATGGCAGAACGCATATGTTGGAAACTTGAGTGGGCATCCCACTCAGGTTTTACACCTTTTCGGCATGGTTGCACTGGCGGTTTTAAACTTGAGTGGGTACCCCTCCCAGGATTAACACCTTTCCACTCAACTGAAGCCAATGAAAAAAGCTAGTGGATACTTTTGGGGCTCTTTATTAAATATCTGTGCATCTTTTAGGCTGAAGTAAGTGAGATTCGAAAATGAAAAAGTGTAGCCTACTTTTAGGGTGGTTATAACGCGAACAGAATATGAACTACAAAGCGAACAATTGGTCAATGCTGAGCCTGATCCTCAGCAGAAACTGGCCATTTACAGCCGGTACAAGCTGATCCTCTCCAGAAACAGGCCATTTACAGCCGGCACAACCTGATCCTCTCCAGAAACTGGGCATTTACAGCCGGCAAAGCTTGATCCTCTCCAGAAACTGGCCATTTACAGCCGGCACAGCGTGATCCTCTCCAGAAACTGGTCATTTACAGCCGACAGGGACAGATCCTCTCCAGAAACAGGCTACTTACAGCCGGCACAGACTGATCCTCTCCAGAAACTGGCCATTTACAGCCAGCACAGCCTTATCCTATCCAGAAACTGGCTATTTACAACCGACAGGGACAGATCCTCTCCAGAAACTGGCCATTTGCAGCCGGCACTGCCTGATCCTCTCCAGAAACTGGCCATTTGCAGCCGGCACTGCCTGATCCTCCCCTAAAACTGGCCATTTACAGCCGGCACTGCCTGATCCTCTCCAGAAACTGGCCATTTGCAGCCGGCACTGCCTGATCCTCTCCAGAAACTGGCCATTTACAGCCGGCGGAGCCTGATCCTGTCAAGAAACTGGCCATTTACAGCCGGCAGATCCTGATCCTTTCCAAAAACTGACCATTTGTAGCCGGAGAAGCCTGATCCTCTCCAGAAACTGGCCATTTACAGCCGGCAGAGCCTGATCCTCTCCAGAAACTGGCCATTTACAGCCGGCAGAGCCCGATCCTCTCCAGAAACTGACCACTTACAGCCGGCAGAGCCCGATCCTGTCCAGAAACTGGCCATTTACAGCCGGCGGAGCCCGATCCTGTCAAGAAACTGGCCATTTACAGCCGGCAGATCCTTATTCTCTAGAGAAACTGACCATTTGTAGCCGGAAACGCCTGATCCTCTCCAGAAACTGACCACTTACAGCCGGCAGAGCCCGGTCCTCTCCAGAAACTGGCCATTTACAGTCGGCAGTGCCCGGTCCTCTCCAGAAACTGGCCATTTACAGCCGGCAGAGCCCGATCCTCTCCAGAAACTGACCACTTACAGCCGGCAGAGCCCGATCCTGTCCAGAAATTGGCCATTTACAGCCGGCGGAGCCTGATCCTGTCAAGAAACTGGCCATTTACAGGCGGCAGATCCTTATTCTCTCCAGAAACTGACCATTTGTAGCCGGAAAAGCCTGATCCTCTCCAGAAACTGGCCATTACAGCCGCCACTGCCTGATCCTCCCCTAAAACTGGCCATTTACAGCCGGCACTGCCTGATCCTCTCCAGAAACTGGCCATTTGCAGCCGGCACTGCCTGATCCTCTCCAGAAACTGGCCATTTACAGCCGGCGGAGCCTGATCCTGTCAAGAAACTGGCCATTTACAGCCGGCAGATCCTGATTCTTTCCAAAAACTGACCATTTGTAGCCGGAGAAGCCTGATCCTCTCCAGAAACTGGCCATTTACAGCCGGCAGAGCCCGATCCTCTCCAGAAACTGACCATTTACAGCCGGCAGAGCCCGATCCTGTCCAGAAACTGGCCATTTACAGCCGGCGGAGCCTGATCCTGTCAAGAAACTGGCCATTTACAGCCGGCAGATCCTTATTCTCTAGAGAAACTGACCATTTGTAGCCGGAAACGCCTGATCCTCTCCAGAAACTGACCACTTACAGCCGGCAGAGCCCGGTCCTCTCCAGAAACTGGCCATTTACAGTCGGCAGTGCCCGGTCCTCTCCAGAAACTGGCCATTTACAGCCGGCAGAGCCCGATCCTCTCCAGAAACTGACCACTTACAGCCGGCAGAGCCCGATCCTGTCCAGAAATTGGCCATTTACAGCCGGCGGAGCCTGATCCTGTCAAGAAACTGGCCATTTACAGGCGGCAGATCCTTATTCTCTCCAGAAACTGACCATTTGTAGCCGGAAAAGCCTGATCCTCTCCAGAAACTGACCACTTACAGCCGGCAGAGCCTGATCCTCTTCAGAAACTGGCCATTTACAGTCGGCAGTGCCTGATCCTCTCCAGAAACTGACCATATTCAGCCGGTAGAGCGTGGTCCTCTCCAGAATCTTTCCATTTACAGCCGGCAGGTTCTGATCCTCTAAAGAAACTGGCCATTTACAGCCGGAAAGTCATTCTCTTTCCTTTGTTTCTGTTCGCCTGGTTTTTCGTTTGTATATGAGAAAATATACCTTCTGTAAGGGTATAAAAATCAGGATAAACATAAACTTAAGGCCGATTCGTCATAAAAATTGTAAGCACTTAAAACCAAAATATTAAAAATTAGTTTTTAGGTCTTCTGAAGAGCCTCTTATAGCCAACAAGGAAGTGATAGCCAAAAGCCGTGTATTAAAATACATAATAAAAATAAAAATGAAAATAAAAGAGTGTTTTCGGTGCGCGTAGGGGTTGAGGCAGGTTCCACCCTTAGTGGAGGAGGGTTGTTTCACCTCTGGACAGCACCACCAGCTGTCCACGTCAGGTATGTGTGTGAGTAAGTCGCCCGGCATCGCCTTGACGACCGATCCAAGTAGCTTCGGTGTCGCCTGTCAGAACTGCTGCCAAAATAGCGAAGAATACATTGGCCCGACCGAGCGGATAAACAGATGCACTTACTCGTAAAATTTAGTTTTGAATGTTTAGCGTCCTTCAACTCGAAAATTGTTCAGTTTCGTCCGAATCCCGGTCTGATTCCTTCACAACAAGATGGTCCAGCAGCGGCACAAGCCGACGACTCGCTCGCTGGCGGCCAGCGAGAATGGCAGCGAAGGTGGCAGCAGCAACAAGGACTGTGACCAGGTCTACTGCGTGGTGCTCCACGTGGCCGAGGGTGGGTACTGCATCTTGTTCTCACCAGGAATCTGAATGATATTTCTCCTCTTGGCAGCGATTAACTTCGTAGGTCGCGATGCCACCGAACAGCGCGAGCAGATCGTGATGAACGCCGCCCTAAACACCGTGGACTTTGATGTGGAGGGCACTAACTCGGCAACCACCGAGGCCATCGTCTTCAACAGCAACTGCATTTGGGAGTGTGATCTGGTCGGGATCAAGCGCATAAAGACGGACCACCGTCCCGTCAAGCTCACGTTCTCCGCATGCCGCGGAGGCGGCTTGGAGCGCAAGACTATTGGCAGCCTGCTGCTGCCACTGCGAGGACTTCCGGTTCTCAGCACCACGGGCAGCCAGAACGCGCCCCATCTGAAGACAATTTGGCACAAGCTCATCTGCATTAGCAGCGAGTTTCGATCCCAGAAGCCGGAGGTCCTGCTAACCCTGGCCATCATCAAGAAGTCCATCCTGCACACGAAGGACTTTGACCACCTTATGCAGTTTGCAGAGGAAAAAGCTCCGCCCTCACCGCCGTTGAAGTCGCCAGGCCACTCGATCACCGCCAGTATGCTCCAGTCGCAGGTGAGTTCCGGGTCTTACCGCAGATTCCAAAGGATATTAATCGGGATATCGGGACTCTCGCAGGCCAACATCTACGTGCAGTCGTTGATGCAACTGGGCCTGCTGCAGGTGGGCAACGATCCGCTGATCGACTGCGACATCATCGAGGTGGTGCTGCAGCTGAAGCAGCTCAAGAAGGTGAACCGGCTGGTGAAGTGGCTCAACCAGGGCAAGGAGCCCAGCTCGGTGGTCGTGATGTTCGACTTTGTGGGCAACGTCACCAACATCGAGCTGAAGCTGAACGAGTCCGACTCGTACGCCGTCAACGATGTCCTGGGGCTGCGCTTCAAGACTTCCCTGCGCAGCATGCGGCTGTACTTCCAGCGCATCTTTTACCTGCCCTTCAACATGTACATGAACGGAACGGCCATCGGTGAGTTTTTACTCTAACCTTAATCTCTGAATCACCTGAACTAATATCCTCGATAGCCAATTACCGCATGGACTTTAACCATCTGCTGCCACCGGATAGCCACTTCTCCGAGAAACTGGCGTACTCCACCAACGGCTCATTCACGTTCAATCGAATCGGACGACAAGACAGCGCCCGGGATCCCAAGCCGCCAGTAATGGAGTACTCCTTCAGTGTAGAAATCAAGAACATAAACTCGCGCCAGGAGCAGGTGGAGCCTGAACCAGCGTCGTCGATTGCGAGCGGAGTCATCAGGAATCGCACGGATACGGAAGCAATTTCCCTGTCCCACGGACATCATGACGCCGCCTCCATGACCAGCCTGAATGTGGGCGCAGAGCTGTCGGCCTCAGAGGGATCCCGCGGCTCTGTCTCTACCATGGACGATGGCAATGATTTCGATGCTCCGGGAGATCTCTCCAAAACACAGAGCAAGCGCCGTAAGTTCACTCGATTGAAGGGCGAGGAGCTCCACCTGGAGAGCGAGGATGAGCCGTGTCTGGGCAAGAAGTTTTCCAAGGAAAAACCAAAGGCTGCTGCTCAAGAAAAGAAAGTGGAAATCCTTGTAACAGATAGTTTTGAAGAAACGGAAGAACATTTTTATAGTCGTAAGGGTCTGGACTCCAGCGAAGAGATTATAGAAGCTAGGGCTGCCAGGAGCTTTAAGATGCAATCTGCCTCCGAGGAGTCTCTGCCATCGAAGAAACTCAAGATGAAGGCCAAGGGATCCAAGGAGGCCCTTGGGAAATCTTCTCAGCTTGGACTTAAGGCGCCCAAAAATGTAAAGCCTCCGTTGGAGGATCACGAATACCTAAGCGAAGTAACATCCTTGCAACAGTTTGAGATGGAAGAAAGAAAATTAGCAGATGAAGATGAACTGAAATCTACAAAGAGACGAAGGATTAAGTCTGGACAAACTCACACACATACAAAATCTCCAATGGAGGAACACGAACATCTTAGCAATGTTACGTCCTTGCAACAATTTGAGCAGGAAGAAAAGAGAATAGCAGATGAAGATAAGCTAGAAACTACAAGGATGCGCAGAATTAAGTCTGGTAATAATCTTAAGAACACAAAACTTCAAATAGAGGATCACGAATATGAAAGTGTTAGTGATGTTACATCCTTGCCACAGTTTGATGGGGAAGAAAGGCTACAGGAATCTATGAACAGCCAAAGGGTTAAGGTAGCAAGTAAAGAACATTTGCCCTCAGCAATCGAACGGAAAGTAAGAAAATCCAAAAAGGTAAGCAGGGAAATGCAGCTCCATGAAAGCAATCCTAGTATTGAGGATGAAGCCTTGAATGCATCTTCAAGAGAATCCGTTCCAGAGACAAAGGTGCGTAAGAAATATGTGAAGAAGGTCTCCAAAACAGAACTAAGGGAGGAGATAAGCATACCACAGGAGAGATCTTTCATTGAAAAACATCCAGAAGTAATCGATATAAGCGAAGAAACCTTCGACATCTCTGAGGAGAGCTTCGATAAACAGCAGAAAGTTTCCTCCAAGGAGAAGTTATGCAAGAAGGCAAGGACCACAAAGGTTGTGAAAAAAATTGGAAGCATTGAATCGGTCTTAGAGCCTGACTTTACAGACCAGGAAGTCAGAAGCAAACGCAAGGTAAAGTCCAAGACTTGTGTGCCCGAAGATCTGCAAGATATATCTACAAGTACACAGGAAATCGGTATTCCCAAGACTTCCAAGGCCGATCTGGCACTGCGAGCCCGTTGGGTTGAAGTAAACAAAACGCAGTCGGCGGCCTTGGAGGAAACTGAGTTGTTCCTAGAGGAGACCTGCCAGACCGAGCTCCACGAGATCCTCTACGAGGATCAGCTTGCACTCGGCCTGGCAAAGCCCCTAAAGCCAAAGAACAAACTTCGAACAGCCAAGGAAGCCGAGGTGAAGAACGTCGATAGCAGTCAATCCCAAGGAGATCGGTTGAGGAAAAAGAAAAGGACTTTGCCGGCTAAGGATCATGTGCCTCAAGCGGAATTCAAGAGCTCCGAAGAATGTATCTCCCTGCCAGAAAGCCCTTCGATATCCGTAGAGGTCTTCAGAGATCCTGAAATCGAAGCGCGGGAGGTGCGAGTCCTTAAAAAGAAGAAAGTTAAAAAGGTATTAGTTGAAGAAGAGCCATTGGAGGGACCTAACGAAAGCCTAGAGGAACAGGCTGTTAAGCCCATCAAGAGGAAGGTTATCAGGAAGAAGTCTTCGGTTATTATTAAAAACAAAGAGCACGCGGAAAATTTAGAACCCCAGGAAGAACTGGTTACTTTCCAGACTAAGAAAATTACTAAAAAGTCCAAACCAGTGGCAGAGAAACCATCGGAGGATGATGTCAAAGCCACCAAAAAGAATTCTTCCAGGATTTCCGTGAAATCGAGTAGTTCACGAAAGACCCCAAGGGACTTGACCTCCTTGGATGATTTTGACATGGATCACTCCGCGGACACAGAGACAGTTGGCCAGCGGATCAAGTCCTGGCGGAGACAAGAAATAGAACGATTCGAAGAGGAACTAGCTCGCAAGGAGTTGCACTATAAGGCCCAGTTGGAGGAGATGGAATACCAGGAGCTCAGGATACTCCAGCAAAACCAAGAGGATCCAGATGAGGCCGAGAGTGAAGGTGATAAGAGCGTGGATTACCAGACCAAGTTCAATGAGCTGGAGCAGCACATCTTACAGCTTCAGGCGGAGATGGAACAGCAGGTAATGCTCTTTGAGAGTCGCAGTGTGGAACTGCGCGAGGAGAACCTGCAGCTGGCCAACGAGAAGGCAGAGCTCAAGGCCCGCATCGCGACCATGGAGCAGCAGATCATTGAACTGCGGACCCAGGGTTCCGACGAGGCGGATCTCAAGGAGGTCCTCGTGGAGCTGAGGTCCCAGAACAGTAGGTACTTTCATCTGGCCCGCCAGAAGGATCGGTACAAGAAGCAGTGGAGACGCTGTGCACGGCGGGTGCATGCCCTCAAACTGGCCATGTATGAGAGGAATACGGAGAGCCAGCTGCAGGGAAAGTGAGTCAATTTTACTATATATTTAAAATTTCTGTAGGTACATTTTCCTTACTTCTTGCAGCTCCATTGACCTCAGAGAGATCCTGACCAAGGACGCCCTGGAGTTCGAGCGGGAGTACGGGCAATTCCGACGCAGTGGTCAATCTGTGGGATTCCCCCTCGGCTCGCTATCTGGTTCGGGAGACGGCGTCTTCATGCCCAATCTATCAATGCCACAGTCTGTCTCCCAAGATGTCTCTCAAGATGTCTTTCACGATATCTCCCCAACTTTATCCCAGTCTATCTCGCAGTCTGTCTCCCAAGATATCTCTCAGACTATCTCCGAGTTCAACTAGCCGCTAGCGCCTTTGATTTTACCAAATTAACTGTGACCATTTTGTATTTAATTTAGTTTGTTGTTTTGTTCGTTTGTCTGAAAACAATAAATGTAAGAAACTTAAATATATATCGTTGGACTTTCTACTCCAACACGAATCCCACGCGCACAAAGTAGGGCAGTGTGTCCAGGGCAGCTGGGTAGTCCATCACCCAGGTGGGTCCAGTGTAGGTCTTGTCGCTATTGCCGTCCTTCCACTCGCCCTCCGGCAGGTAAATATCACGCTTGGTGGCTCCCTCCACCACGATGGGAGCAGCAATGATGTCGTCACCCAGAAGGAACTCTGTTGATAAAATTTATAATAAGGTTAACGGAAAATAAAGGAGAATTGTGGGTCACCTAGAGGTCATTAACTAGCCAGGTACTAAATATTTTTTGATACTTGAAAAGTTAACAATCAGAAAACTGACAGGTGATCAGTTATAATTAACCACCAAAAATACTTTATGTTTAATCAAGAATGTCAGGCAATTACTTAGAGCTTCCTTCACAATTGATTACCACTCACCATCGTAGATGGACTGTGCCACCTCATCGGTGGGTGCAATCCACCAGAGCGGAGCATTCACTGGCTCTCCGGAGTCGACGGCCCGCTTGAAGAGCTTCATGATGTACGGCGTGTAGTCGGCGTGCAGGGTGGTGAAGGTCTTGCTTATGGTAATGGCCTCCGCGTCAAAGTTCCAGGGCACAAAGGAGAACTGGAGGGCGGGCATGAAGACATTGGCCTGCAGCCAGCGCAGGAAGAGCTCCTTGTTCGGCGGCTTCTCATAGTAGCCATTGCCTCCGATCATGTCGGGCAGAACAAAGGGATAGCCGTTGAGGTTCATTTGCAGCATCGACGAGATCAGCGTGAGCAACCCATTGTTCCAGCCCCACTCAGAGTCCTTGTCCACGATGCGCACGAAGATGGGCTGATCCTGGGTGTTCTGTGCTGATCGCACCTCCACCATGTCGCCAAAGGCGGCCACGGTGCGCACGTAGTCGCCCACCGCCTGGAGGGGAGTCACCATGGAGCTGCTGGCCTGGAGCACGGGATCGCTGGGCAACCAACTGGTCTCGCCGGCATCGAACTTGAAGCTATCAATGCCGTCCTCATCCTGCAGGCGCTTCAGACGCGTGGAGAACCATTGCTGCACCTCAGTTTTGGTGAAGTCCAAGATGGCTGCGTCCTTGGGCTGACTGTTCCACCACTGGGTGTCGGAGCTGCCCGCATGATCCAGCACCAGATAGCCCAGGGACTTGGCCTGGTCGTAAATGGCCGTGCAGTTGTTGTTGATGAACGGATGGATCCACAGAGTCACCCGGAAGCCCAGGGCCTTGAGGTCGTCCGTCAGTTTCTTGCTGTCGGGGAACTTGTTCTTCCTGAAGGTCATAGCGCCGTAGCAGTCCTCCCAGTCATCATCGATCTCCAGCTGACTGTTGTTGAAACCATTGTCCAGGATCTGCTGGGCGAAGTCCCTGACGACCTCGTCGGTGACCTCCGCCTTGTAGAGCGCCCAAGTGGACCACACCGGATGCCTGACCATTCGCTCGTCTGGGTGGCCAGTGGGTTGTCCTAGGAAGGTTTTCACGGCATACTTGTGCGCCGCCTTGGCGTCCTTGGCCACGGCCACATGGTACACGAACTTGCCGGAGGTTACTCGGGGATCGTAGGGCAACTCATGGGTGGCACTCAGGCAGAGCTGGCCCGGATAGGCGGCTGTGTTCTGGTCGAGGAAGAGCGGCGTGTTGCTCTCCACGTACAAGAAGGCACCGGCGCTGTTCAGCCAGTAGCGCTCTCCGACTCCAAAGTTGTCCAGCTCCTTGGGCAGGTAGGAGTAGTTGCTGTGCATCTGCCGCTCCACGGGCCAGTAATGCTGCTTCTTCTCCGGGCCACTGAACCAGTGCGTGGATCCCGTGTTCAGCGGGAAACAGTCCCTGGGCTGGGTGCCCTTCAGCACCTGATCTCGGGAAACCCGCACATGGGTGATGTCGCTGCCCGTTCCGGAGACCACACCGTTCTTGACCAGCGTAAACTGGACGACTGTCGTGCCATCGGTGAGGGTGTAGCCCCCACTGTCCGTCTCTATCAGATTGGCGCTCGTCTGGAAGTTATCGAAGGTCACCGTTTGCAGGGTCTTATCACCCTTCATCAGCTCGTACCGCAGCTTGTCACCGCGACGCAGTCGCACGTAGATGTTGCTATTGGGGAACTTGTAGCGCTGCTCGATGCTGGCGCAGCTGGACACTGCCTGCCAGAGGCAGCAGGATGAAGCCACCACCACCAGCAGGGACACTAAATTAAACCTCATTTTTCACGTTGACTCGCGAGGAACGACTGCCGTGCGGGTGGTCGGCGATGGTCCTAATATAGCCCCGATAAGCAAATCGAAGGAAATCTAAAGAGCTCTCAGGTCGGTCAGCAGCAAATAAAACTCTTGTCAACACAGTTCTCACGGAAAACACACGTGATAACCCACCGGCTGATAAGGAAGGTCCCACCTGCGTTTTGTTTAATTCCATTAGCTAATTGATGGGTGGTAATCGCCGAGATTGCGGCTCACCTACTTTGATACAATACTATCTCTCAAAGTCAAGGACCCCTTGAAATATAATCTAAACATTTGAAGTAACAGGAGTATCACTTCCTTATCATTACAAAAACATTCTGAGGATTTCCTCAAGTGTTTAATATAATCTACTTAAAAACTCACCAATACGTTGTTGAATGCTGATGATGACTAAGTAACTCTTTAATGCAATCTAAACATTCGAAATATCCAGAATAACACTTCCATATCATTAAAAAGACATTTTGAGTATATTTCTCAAGTGTTGAATACAAACTGAGCTAAACTCAACAACTCACCAATACGTTGTTGAATATTTTTGGTGACAAAGTGATTCTTCCAAGCAATCTAAACAATCAAAAATAACACCAGTACCACTTCCTTATCATTACAAAAAATTTTAAAGATTTCCTAAAGGGTTTTATACAATCTGAGATACACTCAACAACTCACCAATACGTTGTTGAATATTTGTGATGACTAAGTGAATCTTTAATGCAATCTAAACATTTGTAATATCAAGAATACCACTTCTCCATCATTAAAAATACATTTTGAGTATTTATTTCAAGTGTTGAAAACCAAACTGAGATAAACTCAACAACTCACCAATATTTTGTAGGTCATTTTTGATGACTAAGTGACTCTACAGAATTTCAACACTTGGCGAAATAGTTCAAGTCTCTTTATATTATAATAATTTTATTAAGGTATAAATATACATATTTAGTTTTGATTATTTCTCTCATTTTTGATCCTTTTAATACTTTTAATCTATTTTGGCTTGTAAACAGGGAGCAAACTTTGCCGTCGAATGTAATAAAATGTTAACCAAAAGTGTGTGTTCTTCATTGGCTGAGGACATATTTAAGCTTTCAGGTGGTTGATTCTGGGTGTTGATGGTGGTGGCTAAATGCAGGCATTAATCAATATTTTAATATGGTTATCTAGACGACCAATTGGCTGGCCTATTCCTTTGTCGATATCGCTTCGCTAGGCGCCTCATCTCGATACTCGATTACATCCTTTTTGCTGGCCGGGAAATGGGCTCGGAACAGTTCGTCATCGTTGTCAGAGTCGCTGTCATCTTCGGCCATCAGAGCCACGCGGGAGTAGAGTTCGTTGTTGCGCGCCGTTGTCCTTCGATGATAGAAGACAATGCCTCCGGCAACAGTCAGGCCGACCAGGGTGAAGACCAGGGCCAGCAGGAGTAGCACTGTGGTGCCGGTCATGTACTGGAGGGTACTCGGATTACCCTCCTCAGATATATCCACCACAGTGGCCATGCCCGTGCTGCGGACCACATAAGCGTAGCAGAAGGTTTCGTTTAGGATCTTTCGGAGTTGGCTGCCCGCGGAACAGGTGCTGCACTGCGAGGCCAGGGGACCGTGGCAGGCCAGACAGCTCCTATCGCACGTGGCACATATCCTGGAAGGTGTCTCCGCCAGTTGGATAAGCGGAGAGCCGGTGGTCTGACTGCGACGACGACGGCGTCGATCCTCCGCCTGCAGAGGATCCTGCTTGTCGTCTATGGAATTGGACAACGGTGGGGGATGATCGGTGGTGGGCCTGCTGTAGGGATTCACGGGACCAGGACCCGTGCTGGTATCCCCTTCCACATCCTCCTGATCTGCTGCCAGTTTGTCCCATGGATAAGTGTGCACCGGACAGACATCGAAGCAGAGGTCCTCGTACATGTAAGCGGGATCTTTGCACTCTGTGAAGGGTAAGAAATGGATATATTACAGTATTTATTTATAATTAAGCTTGGCTAGAAAGTGATTTACCTCAGCGACAGTTTTAATTGGAAGAAGATTAGAATTAGTAGATTAGAGAATTAAACAAGAACACAGATTTAAGATATAGGCAGAGTATAAGAAGCTATGTTTTGAGCATGATGAATGGTAATATTATATATGCGACAAGAAACCAATAATTATTATTAAAATTTAAAAAGCATAAAGATTTAATATTTAAAACGTGTACGAAACAAAGGCCACAAATATTTTCTAATAACAGGTTTCTAGCCTTCTATCACCAAGTTTATACGCCTTTCAATTGAATAATTAAAATGTGTAATATAATAATGTAACCATTTTTGGATCAGCTTTTAGTTTTACCTTCACATATTATTAATTAGTGTTTTGAGTACTAAAAGCAGACATATTTATTACCAATAAAGCAAGCGTATAAACATGGTATTTCAAAAGACATCTATAGGCAACGAAAAATTCAAAGCTCAGCGAGGAAAACATGCTCCAAAATAGCAGAAAGAATACAAAATAAAGTAAAACTTAAAGCCAGTGTGCGATTGTGGGTAGCAGCGTATGAGTGTTCACTGTGCCAATTACCAAAAATATGAGAATGAGGCGTATTTTTTTGTAATTGTGTTAAAAAACAGAGTTAACATAACGAAAGAAACAAATTAGAGAAAAAGGTTAAAAGGAAAATTTCAATTTCCGTTTAAATCAAAAGAGGAGAACAAAACAAAATACTTAGGCTGGAACAGTTTTTGACCAAAAAAACTCACCTTGTCTGCAATCGCGAAATTTCAATTGGGAAATTTTGTGAACTCTGGGACTGCACTCGGAGAAAATACTGCTTGGATTCCTACAGACTTTTTCGACCTTTTTCGTTTGATTTCTTTTTGAGCATGTTTCGCTTGCTGCTTTGAATTTTTTGTTGGAAATAAATGGCTTCGAGACGTGGTTTGGTTTTTACGGTTTCAATGCATTTATTTATTACTCATATAGATATTATATATAGATAGATATATACACAAACATACATAAAAAATTGTATTGAGTTTCGAATTGCGGCATTCTCAATTTTCATCATACCTAAGAGGTTGTTTTTTAGTTTTTCTTTTTGTTTTGTTTTACTAATTTAAGAGTTTCCACTTTACATTTAAAAAAGTTTAATTTCATTTCGTTTCCGCTTGATTAATTGCAAGCTTTAATTTAGTGTTTTTTTGTTCCGATGTTATTTTACAATTTCGTAGCTTTAAAGTTAATATATTTAGTTGCTAATTTCTACCCCAGGCCCTAGTACCAGTTTTTAATTGTATTTCTTGTTGGTTTTCTCTCTTCCGAATCTTGTTCTTAATTTTTTAGTATAGGCTTAAATATTAATTTGGCTTTTTCTCTAATTACTTGACTGAGTAATTAGACTTCAGAGTTAATCTTCCCTCGTGTGCGTGTGTGTTCTCGAAGATAAATAAGTACCAAAGATTGTAGGGGCAGGAATATGGGAACAGAGTTCTGTTTGTGGAGAGTTCTCAGCGAAACTTACTTGGAAATTTGTTCAAATTAATTTATCTTGGTATCTTGTCAGAGTTTTGGTAAATACTTGTGAGTTTGGTTAATATTTCTGCGCGTGTGTGTTCGCTGCTGGTGAGTATATAGTATATGCTGGGCAATTAAGGGGTTAATTCAACTATTTTCGCAGATAGAGAAATGCTAGGCTTTAGTTTGTAGATTTATATCTTATATGCGCTGGCTAATATGTGTGTGTGTGTGTGCGTGTTTGCTAATTACAACAACAACAAAAAGGATACTCCTTCCCCTCCTAACTTTCCTATTAACTTGTTTATTAAATTAACATTCATATTTGTATTGTTTATTGTGCAGTTACGATATGATTATTCGTACAAAGAAAATGCATAGATATTGGGAACAACGTTTTTGCCTAAACTCAAAAGCCAATCAAATACATAGATCATCACAAGGGGGAATAGGTGTAGATTTCTTTAAGTAAACTAAATTTTTGTACCAAGTTCCGAAACAAAAACTACAGTTAAATGATATGTTTTTGTTTTAATTGGTTTTAATACAACGAAAGAACTAATAATAAAGACGAAGGAAAACCTTGTTAAGTTTTGCTGCTGCTTAAGAGAGAGAGAGGGAATTAATAATAATTATTGCACTCGATTTGCTTTTTGATTTTTGTGTTTAATTATACGATTTAAGTAAGCAACAAATTTTTAACAAAGATATGTTTTGAATGTTGAAATTGTTAATAATTGTGTGAGTGTTCGTTTTTGTGGTTCTTCAGATTCGTGTGTTGCAACTTTGTTGAAAACTGCAGGAACTTTTGTATAAATTGTCAAGTATAATTACTCGCACGATTTAATTATTATTGGTTGCTTCTTTCGCCTACTTTCCGTTTATTATTATGCTATGCTTTACCCCTACACCTTAGATTATTTGATTTATTTATTATATCCATGCCATTATCTCTTCGATTTCTTGTTTTCGTTTATTTTCCGATACAAAAATTGTTTGCCTTTGCTGCCTGGCTTGGCGGCGACGCCTTAACACTAGAAACATTTCCTTTAAATACTTATGTTTGGTTTTTCACTGCACTTAAGTTTCCCGTTGTCCAAGATTTAGTTTTAATTTTAAGAAACAGTCTTTTACTATGAACTCTATAAACTGCAGTTGTTCTTGTTTGTGTGCTTGTTTGGTTGAACATTTTCATCGCCTGGCTGCGTGGCCTTATTAAACATTTCTTTTTTTGTACAAATTATAAAGCAGAAAAACCAACTCAAATTATTAGGAAAAAAACGAAAGCAAAAGCTGGCGTACAGTGCTTCGCAGACTCTGACTACTTGGCTGGCTTGGCAATATCTGAAATAATGCATTTAGTTTACAGGTCACGTATACGTACATATATACACACAGATCGGGATATAGGGGGAATTATGGAAATTCTAAAAAAATTGATTTATTGCAACGTGAGTCTAGCATCAAAACAAATACCAAAAGGATATTAGTCTCAACGATTAAATGGTACAAAATGCCATGAAGAATAATTGCATATTAAATAAGATCTTCGTTTCTCTCTGTGTAGGGGGGAGGCAGGCAATGGGGAAAACATTGCAAAAACAAAACAACTAAACGGGCTTAAAACAAACACAAACAATCTAAACGAAAACAATCATAAACGAATTGTACATAAAATTTCAACTAAAACTCTTAAACATAATGTATATATAGGATATATACACGTATAGGTATATATATTTTAGGATACGTATGTATATATGGGTGTGTATAATTGCATTTCGACTAAAATAATACAAGAATTTGCTTTGTGCCTCGACAAAAAAAAAAAAACAGGGGATATCGACTTGAAAAAACAACCTTTTGATTTTGTCCTGCCACGCCTACAAAAATATGCATCCGCGGGCGAGTGTGGGGGTGTGTGTGTGGTGTTGCTTGTTGTGTGTAAAACTAGGCTTACATTTAAATTTAACTACAAAATTTTAGTATGTATATATTTTTGGACTTGCAGTGATTCTTCCTTCTCTCGTCTATTCTAAAAATTACTTAGATTTTAAGCTTTTTTTTTCTTGTTTCTGGTTTCTGGTTTCTTTTGTTTTTCATTTCTTCTTCGTCCTGTTGCCATCAAAAGGTTAATTGGAAATTCTTTGTTTTCTTGCCGTTTCCCGATTCTTTACACAGTTCAATTTTGTTTCTTTTCTGTTCTGTTTGCCAATTTCGACTCTCATTTGCTGCTAAATTATCTAATGCTTTTGATGATGTTGTTCTTGTTCTTGTTGTTGTTGTTGTCGTTGGCATGTTTAAAGTTTAGAAAGAAGACTTGCATGATCGTAAAAAAGAGTAAGGACAAACCTAAGCACTTGCGATCGCTCCACTTAAGGCACGCGGCGGTATTGCTATGATCCCGGGTCATTCCCACATCGCCGACCTGAAAATGAGGATACAACTTTATTAGAAATTATATAATTAAAAATGTTTTGGTATATGGGTTAATCAGTACAAGTTGCCAGAGGAAAATTTCCATAGAAAGGGCATTGGGTAATCGTATTGCATTGAGGTTCGCCATTCACAGGCTGTTTTATTCAGGTTTATAATAGAAAGAGAGCCTTAATAATGATGGTCTTGTATTAAAATCAATTAACAGAAATATTTCTACAAGTTTTATGAATTGGAGATTATTTACGAGTTAATTTAAACAAAACTCAGTCAACTTGGATTGTAAACCATTAAGTTTCACGTCTACTTTCCATCAAAAGCGACCCTTTTATAGGGCTTTGTTATTTTACTCATAATCTATACAATTGTTTATTACTTTAAATAAATATTTAAACCTAGAACCTAACCGATTTAATAAACATAATTATAAGTATTAACTATGCTAATGTTATACTGATTGTTTCTCTCCAGGAACTCATTGCTCCAGTCGCCCTTTCGACAGCCTCCCTCGCAGTTGCAACCGAAGTCGTCGCATTCTCCGACGCCGCAATACAACTCCGTCACCGCCTGGCCATCGCCACAAATGCAAATGGCGCATAGTTCTGAATTATCGAAGTCCCTTTTGCCACCAACAGCTTCGCAGGATACCCCTTCGATGCTATAGATCACCTGCTCATGCAGATTGCAGCAATCGGCAGTGGCATCTCCGACCAGGAGCAAGCCAAGAAGCCCCAAAATCAAAGGAGAACTGATTGATGTGATCTGCATGATCACCAGTCGTCGAATGGGCTGGAGCTGATTGATTCTCGCTGGCGAGCTGGGTATTTATAGAAATACCGATAAGGCTTTATAATATAAAGTTTATATTCTTCCGAGTACTGATAACACTTGAACGCAAATAAATTACCTAACTTAGTTGAATTTTATGACAAATTATTATGAAGAAAATATATGAAGGCATTGCCTTGATTTTAATTTATAAGTGACACTCGGTTCTTAAAAACTTTTGAGATTCTCAGAAGGTAAACCTAATTTAAAAGAATTGAAAGCTATATAAATCTCTAGGGAGCATTTTTTATGTTTCTAAAATATATATTTAGTTTTTATTTTATTATTAAAGCATACTAAGTCGCTCTATGTAATTTCAAACAAAAAAACAAATAAATTACTTAACAAAAAATGATTTTCCTTATAGAAACTATTCAATGATGGAAGGTTATTAATATAAAAATACAAATACAAATAGAAATGTTTCCTTTCTTATCACTAAGAGCTTAAATTACCAATTAAAGTAGAAATTTGTGTACTTTTCTAGGCCTAAAAGTTTAAAGCTGCTCGCTTTGGATTTTTGGCCAGTCAGGGGGGCTGGGCTGGAAAAGTTTTCGTCTGATTCCCGTATTTGTTGCCTAGTTCATTGCATGTTGCCGCTCTGTCTGGCATTTTAAGCACTTATGTATGTGGGTCTGTCTGCCTTTATTTATAGCTGCCCCTTCCCGAAATGTCTGTCCGTCGGTCCGTGTCTCCTATCTAAGCTCGCATGCAATGACGTCGCGTGCTGGAACAGGGGGGAAAAATCAAGGCAGGAAGGAGGCTAGGGATAGGATCCTGGAGTAGTGTTTGTTATGCAAAAAGTTTTTCTCTGCCTGCCGGAGCGGTGAAACGTGTAAAAACTAAGGTCACTGCCCTCGCCTTTATTACCGCACATCCCCTATTCCCTCGGTGGAGTCCTTCTCCGCTCTAGCAAAATGCAGAAAGCGGCAAAAAAGCAGCGCTTTTAAAGCACAATAGGTGCCAAAAGGTTAAAAATTGCTGACTGCCCGGAGCAAAAGTGCACTTGAATAAAGCCCCGGCTGCCAGGGACTCTCAAACCGTAGGCAAAGTTTTTAGAAAAAATACTGAATCTGTGCACAGCGAAAAGAGTTTAAGAAATTATATAAGCCTTGCAGATTATAGCAATTAAATATAAATAATTCGACTAATTGTTAGGTAAATAGATGGATTTTATAATTAGAATATATTTTAACATGTTTGTCATTTGTTTCATTATGTAAAAAGTCTTAGTCTCTCTTAGATTTAAAACCAACAGAAATACTGCTGCAAAGTATGCAAAAAAATCAATTTTAGAATGAAAATAATTTATTGCCTACTTTTCGAAACCTTTTTAAATTGATTTCAAACCTATAACGTCGTTTTTCTTTAAAAACTTGTTTTAATTAAAAAAGTTGTTTCCCGTCCAGCGTGCACAGTGATTAAAATGTAATTTTTGGTGATTTTTTCCCCGTGCACCTGATGTCCTAATGTCCTGATGCTGCCCCTGGCAGGGGCAGTACGCCTTGGCCCAGTGCCAAAAAGGCGTCCGAAAATGGCTGCCAAAAAGCGGAATTAAGATGCTCGGGGTGGATGTGGGATTTGGCTGCTGACAGTGTATGCTAAGTATTTGCAAATTTATGAGCGCTATTGGGCGAGTGCCCGCCTGGCACATTCTGTCGTCGCTGTCGGCAGGCGAGATTCGTACATTGACAACAAAAGGAAGGACATGCTGAAGAACTGGAACTGGAACTGCAACTCAAATTCAAGCAAATTTCGGGGCGATTTAAAGGAGCTACCTGCCAAGGACCTGCCTGTACAAGGACTCTGACTGACGGACTGACTGGCGGTTTAATCAAGCTAGCCACATGCAAGCACGCGGCGTCGTGCCACGATTCTGATCGCTACTCAGCTCCTCGCTGCCCGCCAAGCACTGCAATACCGAGACCATGAAGTAAACACAACAAGGAGGACGACGGGGCGGGTACGTGATACAGTAAAGGCTCGCAGAGAAGATACTAATAGCATTGCTTCCTAGGAGATCACTATGCTTGGTATTTAACCAATAAGCTCTTCATGTTCTCAACTGAAATAGTTAAAATTCTTCAAGTATTTAAGGATCAAGTACTTTCTCCCCGCAAGCATTCACTGTACACGCTTTCTGGATACGAGTATAAGCGTCCCGGTTGGGTGATTAATGGCTATTCATGCGTCCAAGAGGCTTGCACCTTGGGTGCCCAGATAAATAGTGGATTTTGTGGACTCACCTGCTGCATGTTCCGCCACTGGCCGGTGGAATCGTACTCGATGTCATTGTGGGCCATGTCGTTGCCATACAAATTGAACTGGTTCGCCTGGCTGGGATTGGCCTGGTCCGATGGTTGGGCGGGCGTCTCCGTGCCATAGAATATCATGTCCCATTGTGTGATTTGTGCTGCAAGGCAGAGGGAGAAAAATCGAAGGGAAATGCATTTAGTGATGGCTCGTACACGGGCTCTGGCTGGTATAAAATATATAATCCAAATAAAATCGAAAACATCTATAAGGGCAGAATCAACAACGGCAAACGCAAAATGTTATAAAATGTGTGTGCAGGTCAAGTGAAGGGCCAATAAATCTGCCATATGAGCGAGATCAAGTGCCCAAAGCTAATCGCAACTCTCTCATCAATATTGGCAAAAAGGATAAACATGAAAAATTGTTGCCGAAAAAAACATTTTAAAGTTTCACTTTGATTGATGAAAGCAACAAGAAAGTGCCAATCGCCGGCTGTCAAACTTTCATTGACGGCTGCCAGCGGACGGGGAAAAATCATAAAACACAAAGCGGAAAAGCTTTCTGAAATAAAGAGCACTTTTCACGAGAGTTCCATCATGGGTATGGCACTTTAATTAAACACATCCGATATCTGACACTGGTTGGGGAGCTTTAAGCTGTTAAATCAATAAATTAAGTATAAAAAATTATTTCCTAGATGGAAATACCAAAAAGAAATCAAGTGTCATGCCCCTCAAGGATTCTACAAACGATAAATTCAAACTAAATCCTTCAATGAAAAACCAAAATTAAGGGTGAAAAATCCAGAATTGAGAAAATGTGGCTACCACTTGGTCCTTGGCCATCCTTGCGCTGGCCCCTCGGTGGCTCCTCGTAGTCTGGAGTGGCGGGAACTTCCTGCATTTCCAGTTCCACCTGAGCGGGTCCCATTACTCCGGCGGCAGCCATCAGCAGTTGCTGCTTCTTCAGGATCTTCTGGTCGGGCAGGAAGCTACTTCCGCCGGCGGGCAGGATGGGCAGAAGGGGCACGGAGGCCATTGTTTGCGAGGGCGGCGGCACCGAGGGGGACTTCTTTGTGTTTCCCTGACGGCTATTTCCACCGGTGGTGGGTCTAAAGAGCTCCACCTCGAACTGCTTGCCCGGCTTGGCCTGCTTGGTCTTTAACTTGGGGCTCGAACTGCTCTCGTAGGGCTCCAGTTCCGGAAAGATGGCCTGGATCTTGTCGTAGCGCTCGAAGAGCATGGGTATGCGGGCATCCGCCGAGGCTGAGGTGGTGCTCTCCTTCACCTGCTTGGCTGCCTTGATGGAGCCATTGGCTCCAGAGGATGCCGAGGATGCGGTTATCTCGCCCACCACCTTGCGGCTCTTCTCGTCGTACGACTTTTCCCCGGAATTGGCCTTGGGCCGAGGTGTCTGCACTCCATTCCTGTCCTGCTTGTTGCCCTTCGACTGCTGCTGCTGTTGCTGGGAGATGCGGTAGTACTTGTTCCTGCTGGTGGTATTCTGGACGGTGGTGCTCGGCGTGGTCTGCTCCTTGCGATTGCCACCCGATCCTCCGTTCTTGCCCTTATTACCATTATTAGCCTTGTTTCCCTTGTTATTGTTCCTCTCCTTATTGTTATTGTTGGCCTTGGCGTTGGCCTTGCCCAGGATGACGCCATAGGTGGCCGATATCTGCTGGTAACCCTGCTTGGGCGAGGCAGGATTCACCAACGGATTGTTCGTCACAAAGCTGGACTTATTCGGCGGCGGCACCTTGCCCAGCGGCAACTTGGCGCCGCCGGAGGGTGAGTTGCCAAAGTTATTGGGCGGAATGCGGGGATACTGCGGGGAATAGGCCTGGTGGAGATTGCTGGTGGTGCTGCTGGTGTTGGCCGTGGTGGCCTCCGAGCCACTCGGCCGCGGCACCGAGATCGGATCGTTGGGATCGATGCTCTGAGTGGTGCCGTAGAAGATCAGCGACCATTCCCTGAGCAGAGCATGGCCTACGATTTGGGTGTTTCGATGGATGAGATTGGGTGTTGGGTGTTAGGATGGTTCAACGGTGAGTTCCACAAAAGCGCAGCATGTAAAACGGTACAGGTTTAAAGCATCTCGATCTGACGGCACTAGTTATGACTTACTAAATACTTAGTGGCTCAAGGACTTACCCATGTAGCGACCCTCGTTGTGGATCTCCAGCTGCCAGTTGCCGCGCGGGGATTCGCCCCAGGTGTGCACCGACATAAAGGGCCACTGGTTGAAACCGGATCGGGAATTATCGTGGATTCTGGTGAAGAAATAAGGAGAGAATATATTAATTTATTGTCTGGAAATGTATAAATTAGCTTAAACATTAATAAATATCATTACATATTAGATATTTGGTTAGCTACATTGACAATAGTGCTAGAATTATACAAACAAATTAAATAAATGTAATATACTTCTTCGAAAGAGTAAAAAAATGTTATACCAAAGTATTCCTTAACAAAAAAATTTTACTCCTGGCTAGCTCTCAGGCTAATCTGAAAATATTTATTCGAAGAGAGTAAAAGAGTACATTTTAATATTAAACACTTAATAAAATCAAGAAAAAAAACATAATTAAGGAATTTCTCATGCGTTATTTGATTTAAGAAATATTATGATTTAGGTTTTTTTTAGAAGGGAAGAGGAAGAGAAAGGAGGTGCCCCTCATCAGTATTCAGCGAGGTTACCACTGGCTGAGAGCTAGAAGCCTTTGGGAATTGTAGCGCAATGCAAGCGCAGGCAAGAGATAGAAAGAGATAAGGCAAAGGGAAAAAAAAAAGAAAAAGAGATAAGGAAGAGGAAGAGAGAGGAGGAGAAACAGAAAGGAAGAGGGACAGTGAGAGAGAAAGAAATATAAAGAGGAAGAGGAAAAGAAAAAGAAAGGAAAAGGAAAAGAAATGAAAAGAAAAAGAAAGGAGAAGGAAAAGAAAGGAAAAGGAAAGAAAAAGGGCTCCTCATAAGTGTTGTTATTGGTTACCACTTGATGGTAGCTAGAACCCTTTGGGAATTATAGTGCAATGTAAGCGATAAGAGCAGTTTCACAAGGAAAAATGAAAAGGAAGACAGAGGATAAGTCGCAGAGGATATGTCGAAGGTTGCCCAATATATTACCCATCAAATTTAAAAAAAATTCTTTGAAAACTAAAAATTTTTGATTTTGACTTAATGTAGTTTGACTTAAATTTCTATTTGCCATTTCTCAAGCCCAATTAACGATGCGTTTGTGATATATAAAGTCCCTAGGTTTAAGCTTCGCTTACCTGGGTGTGAGCAGCGTGACACTGGTGTTGGCGGGCGACCTCAAGTACAGCTGAATGTCTCCGCGCCTCTGCGAGGTAAGGGTGATCTTGGCCTGGACGTGCTCCAGATAATTGACCGACCGACAGTGGTTAACCGTCAGCTGCAGCGTGATGTGTGTGCGGGGAGGAATGACCCTAAAAAATATAGAACAACCATAAATAAATATCTCTTAAATTGAAACCCAGATCCTCCTCCTACTTGTCCACATGGGGAGCGTTAATCTCGCAACGCTGTTGCTCCGGCACCGTCTTCCAGTTGCGCGCCACACGCACCATCTCGTAGGCGTCCATCAGGCCGTAGCCGAAGGAGTGGCTCACCCGCCGGCCCACCCCGTTGCGCGACCAGCTGGGATCCTTGAGGTTCGCCGGCTTGGCGGTGCGCACCACAATGTGCTGCAGGTCGCGCCAGGTGAGATTCTGGTTGGACTGCAGCACCAGAGCCGCAATGCCAGCGGCGAGCGGGGCCGACGCCGAGGTGCCCGTGTGGGAGACAGTGCATGAGTGATGCAAATCCGTGGTGACCACCTGCTTCTCGCCCGGCCCGCCGCTGCTATAGGTGGTGGCCAGCGTGGAGCTGCACTTCTCCGAGTACCAGGGCACATGGCCCTCCTCGGTGGCGCTGGAGATGGACAGCGTCCAGATGGAGTTCGTGTAGCCGTCGCAATTGCAATTGTCCTGCTCCCGTCCCCCGTTGCCGGAGGCCCAGATAAAGATGCTTCCCTTGCCGCCGCGTCCCTTGGTCGTGCCCTCGATGAAGGCCCTGGAGGCCAGTTCTCCGGGTCCGTCCACTGTTTTGCCATCGTCATCGGGTCCCCACGATGCACTGTATATGTCGATGTGCTGCGGATTCAGTGACAGGGATCGCGCCTCCACGGCGTCGGTGACATCGCCATCCAGCATCCGCACTCCGCCCACGCTGGCACCGTAGGCGATGCCCACCGCGCAGAAGGAATTGTTGGCGGTGGCCGCCACCTCGCCGGCACAGCGGGTTCCATGGCGATTCGAGTCCGTCATGTCGTAGTGCGGCATCGGGTCGTCATCGTGGCTATTTACATCGTACGAGGCTCTGCGATCCTGATTTTTAATGAAAATTATGATGGGTTAAGAGGGGTCTTAATTTTTATAGAAAATATGTATCCGAGACTTACGTAATTCTGCTCAATATCCGGATGATCCGATTCCAGGCCATCGTCTAGGATCGTCACCACCACGCCCTTGCCGGTGATGCCCTGCTTCCAGGCGGGTATCACATTCATGTCCAGGCCACCACCGCGGTTCTGTTGGTTTGAGATTAAGTTTTAAATGAGAGTTAAATATAAGAAAATATATATTCTACCTCTTAATAAAGTTAGAAAAATTAAGAGGGAATTTAAGCTAGGAATTCATGATTTTAAGAGTAACCTACCAGATACCACATCTGCGGCCACTTGGCATCGTCAAAGGGCATAGCGTCCACCTGCGACATGGCCCGCGAAGAAGTCCTCGAGGGTCGCATTCGGATAAAGTCCCGCTTGGAGCGCGACTTGGCCCGCTGCTGCTTCGCCCAGTGGACGCGATCGTCGTCATCGAGTCGCGTCTGGTGATGCGTGGCGGGGGAGAGCGACCGCTTCGAGACCTTGTGATGTGCGAAGTGGTAGTGATCGTCGAAGATCTGCAAGAAAAAAAAACAGAGATTAATATTATGGGAAAGGTTAAAAAATCAGAGTCCGTAATCGTTATAAGCCAAATTATAAAAGTTAAATTTTAACCATTATTTTATGATTTTTAAATTTTCTTCAAAAAGAAAAGGTTATTTATGAGTATTTTTATAAAAATCTGGTAGTAATCATAATAGCTGAGCAAAAAAATAAAACTCTCAAATTACTATTATTTGAGAGTTTTATTTGTTTGCTCCAAAATAAAACTCTTTTTCAATTTGCGGCTTTGGTATGCATTTTTTTTAAGTTATTCTTTAACCATCGTATAAAGTTCATCACAGGGAACTAACCAAAGCAAAAAAAAAATTGTTAGGAGTAGGCTGTTGCAGGAGCAATAGAGGAATAGAGGAATACTAGGCGTTAATGTACAATATATTCATGACGGCACAATTTGTGTGCGTACGTTGGGCCTCATAGAATTGAAAAAAGCCTATACGTCCAAAAATCTTTGCTTTTAAAGGAGTATTTGAATAAAATTGAAGTCCCTCCCGAAGAAGAAGTCGAAGATGGTCTTATAACAAAGGGCTACGCTGAAATATATATATGCCAAAGCCTATAAGTCTAGAAACCAATATAATGGAATACTGGGAAGAAAACAAATTTCAGTTTTCAAATTTGTATGAGCTTGCAAAGGAAGTGCATTCAACTCCTGCAACTCAAGCAAGTGTAGAGAGGTCCTTTTCTGCACTGTAATTTATGCTGACGGATCAGAGGTGCAACCTGGGTGCCGACTCCTTACAAAAACTAATGTTTGTGAAACTAAATAAATACACATAAAGACTTGAAGAAAATCTTAACAAAAACCATTTTTTCTTTATTATTATTATTTTTGCTTGTTCCCTTAGATGAACTTTATAAGATGGTTAAAGAATAACCTAAAAAAAAGGCATACCAAAGCCGCAAATTGAAAAAGAGTTTTATTTTGGAGCAAAAAAATAAAACTCTCAAATAATAGTAAATTGAGAGTTTTATTTTTTTGCTCAGCTATTACGATTACTATCAGATTTTTATAAAAATACTCAAAGGTAATAATTATTTTCGAAGAAAATAAAAAAAATTGAAATTTTAAAAATCAGGACGAATATGCGACAATTGGCCAATAAGAATAATAATGGTGCAATTGATATCTCCGTAGCTTAATTGTAAGTCAGTGATTTTTTTATGTAAAAATTTAGAAATAAGCATTATTTTCGGTCCCTGTAAAAAATCAATCGGAAATCTAGCATACAAAGTAGTCTGTAATTTCAACGTCTCAGAAACACTTTTGGGACTAAAACATTCTGAATAAAATCGTGGGAGGATAATTAAATCAGATTTTAGAAGCTTATTTCGTAAGGATGTCTGGCGGAATGCATGGAATCCGCAAGCTGGCGGACAAGCTCTTCACTCCCAACGAAATTCGCCGCTTTCAGGCCTACAAGAGTCGCTTCAGTCAAAAGTATCTTAGTATGGAGGGCCTCAAGTCGAACTTCAAGAAACCAGATTTGGGAAAGCTGTTGAATTATCGCGTGTTTTCGACGAACAAAGGTAAGCATTATTGAAAATATATACAATAATAATTTTGAAGATTAATAACTTCATAACTTAATTTCCACAATTTTTCTTTATTCAATAATCTCCACAGAGTGCCCTGAGGAGGAGCCCAAAGCCAAGAAGGCGTGTGATCCCGATTGGGATGAGCTATTTCCCAGGGGTCCACCCTACAAGCCCCGGGACACCCACTACTGGTATCCGGATCCCGAGTACTTGGACGATTACAAGAATATAGTGATGTACCCAACCGGCGATCAGTGGCAGCAGCGACCAAAGATGACGGGCAAGCAGGTACCGCCGGTGGATCGTACCTTTCGCACCAAGTTTATTAACTTTGGACCCGCCCATCCGGCGGCCCATGGTGTGCTCCGCATGATCCTGGAGCTGGACAACGAGACGGTGCTGTCCGCCGATCCGCACATCGGGCTGCTGCATCGCGGCACTGAGAAGCTGATCGAGTACAAGACGTATGTCCAGGCTCTGCCCTACTTCGATCGCCTGGACTACGTCTCCTGCATGGCTAATGAGTTGGCCTTTGCCTTGGCTGTGGAGAAGCTGCTGAATGTGGAGGTTCCGCGGCGGGCCAAGTACATCCGGACCATGTTCTCCGAGATAATGCGGCTGACCAATCACACCATGGCCATAGCCTCCTCCGTTTTGGATTGCGGAGCCATCACGCCGCTCTTCTGGCTCTTCGAGGAGCGTGAGAAGCTCTACGAGTTCTCGGAGAGAGCCTCCGGAGCACGCCTGCATGCCGCCTACATTCGGCCGGGAGGCGTGGCCTCGGATATTCCGCTGGGCTTCTGCGACGATCTGTACCGGTTCATCCAGCAGTTCGGCGATCGCCTGGACGAGGTGGAGGACGTGGTGACCGACAATCGCATCTGGCGGATGCGTAACATTGGCATCGGAACGATTTCTGCCCACGATGCCCTCAACTGGGGATGCACTGGACCCGTTCTGCGGGCCTGCGGCATCAAGTGGGATCTGCGCAAGCAGCAGCCCTACGATGCCTACGGGGAGCTGGACTTTGACGTGGTTGTGGGCGCCAATGGGGACTGCTACGATCGGTACTTGGTAAGGATGCGCGAGATGCGCGAGTCCATCCACATCATCGAGCAGTGCATCCAGAAAATGCCGCCGGGCGAGATCAAGGTGGATGATATGAAGATCAGTCCGCCGCCGCGCAGCAGCATGAAGATGGGCATGGAGGAGCTGATCCATCACTTCAAGCACTTCTCGCAGGGCATCCATGTGCCGCCGGGAGCTACGTACACAGCCGTGGAGTCTCCGAAAGGAGAGTTTGGCGTCTACCTCGTCTCGGATGGCTCCACGCGCCCATATCGCTGCAAAATCCGCCCGGCTTCCTACGCTCATCTGGCTCTCATGTCCAAGATCGCACCCACCCACTTCCTGGCCGATGTGGTGGCCATTATCGGTTCACTGGACATTGTCTTTGGCGAGATTGATCGTTAGTTTGTACTCATTATTATAATTTCCCATTTTTTCAATGAATAAATCATTAAAGGCACAAGTTTAAACCTGTGTAGGATTTATTTGGCATTGCGAAAAGTGGTCTGAGTTAAGCATTTGAAACAAGATTAGATTTATAAAGGTTTTAACATTAAAATAAATAAGAATATTACACAATCTAGGCTTTTATTCTTAATACTTCTCCTTATATCCTTATTAAATTTTTCAGTGTTAATTCAACCCACAGCCACCCGTTCGCATTGTCCCTAAAACCCCAGGGTGAGCGTAATTAAAATGTGAATTTATTATTTTTGAAATTTATGCGAAATTGTTCTGATTTACTGACGCATGACATAAGCTGGCTCCTCGCTCCCGCTCCCGCTCCCGCTTTCTATCAGTGGCCAGGCAACAGCAGCAGGGATTCTGGACTCTGAAATTGTGTGTGTGCTTTTGTTGTTAATTGAATTTCATTGTGCCAAATTCTTTGGCAAATTGCAATTAAGAGTCAACGCTCACAAAAGCGGGCTTCGGGTCGAACTATTTTGCAATTACAATCACAATTAGTTGTGCGTTGAAAGCGTTGACAGACTTGGTTATGCCAACTATTGGCCCATGAAGTCTACCAGCATTGCTGTGGTTGGCCACAATGTTTCCAGTTATCCCGGAGGTGAATATGATGCATTCCCCGGGAGAATGCTTCCTCGCTTCTGTGTCTGGCCTGATAGGATGCCTCAGAATATCTCCGGGTGAATATGTGCACATGGTTGCTGCTTAATTGTAAATGTAATGTTGTCGTGGTCCCAAACAGGCCTCATTAAGGGCCCTGCCAACACCGGCAGCACGCTGGGTTTGGGACCTCAGGTAAACGCATAAAACTATGCAGCACAATTTATTTATGTCCACAGCAGGATGTCGCCGTCGATTTGGCAACGGCGGAAGAGGCTTTCCGTTTCACCCTGCACCTCTTTTCAAGTTATATTACTATGACAATGTGTTCCTCTTTTCCTTTTCTCTCACAAATATTTTTTAGGGTTTTTAAACGGTCTTAAAGTTGGAGAATTTAATAGTGTTGGCACCCAAAAGCAGGCAATGTAATATAGTTTTGCGAACATTTGGATTTTTTTGTGTTATGAACTTAAAACCTTTTCCACAGTTCTTTTACACAATTTGGAAACCGCTATTTATTTAAAATCAATTACAAATGTGCCGAAAAGTATGCTATAACATATTTCAGTACAATAAATTATTATAAATAAAATATTTTACAAGCTGTAACATACTTTTCGACAACACTATAATTAATTTCAAATTTATATAAATTTCAGTGGCCTCTTGTATATTTTCAAAACCTAATAGTGCCTAAAAATGAAATCTCCAATTTGCTTTGAAATCACCAAATGCAAAAGTAAGCGAAATGAGAGCACCCTTGGATGATGTCTTTTTCGGGCCATGTGTTTGTCGTGAAATTCGAGCCGTTGGCTGGCACAGGATGATAGGACAGGCATATGTGCAGACGCATCCACACCCACACCAACACCCACACCCACATCCCACTTTCCACACATCCCGCCTCTTTAGATCCTGTCACGGCTGGGCGACTACTAAAATTTTAATTGCTGCTACTCTCTGCGTACGTGTCGTCGCCCGGCGCTCAAAGCTCGCTTAGTTTTTATGCCCGTCGAGTGGTGCCATGCCCCCTTTCTTCCCTTTCCCCCTTCCGCCTTCCGCCACTCCCACTATCAAGTTTATTAATTTATGCAGCACATACACACACACACATGGATTTGTTTACTTGCCGCCTGCTCCTATGCATATGCAATTTTGTCCAACATTTTAATTGAGTTGGGTGGCAAAGTTAAGTTAATACCCCGCCTGGAGTGTCTATAGTGTTGCAAAAAAATATAGAAGTAAAAAAAGGATCAGCTTGGCTTTAATTGTTTTGTTGCGGTTTCAATTAAAATTGACTCGGCCCCGCCCCAATCAAGCTTAAGTGCTAAATGGGAGCGGGTTTCCTGTGGCCAGGATATTAACTTTTACAAGCCATTTGGTGAAGGAGATATATAAGGATAAATGGGTTTAATGAAAAGGAAGGAAGCTCTTTGTCCGTGTATATATTCATCTTTATATTTGAAAATCTATTTTATTGATAGCCATTTAAGCTCCTAATTAATTTATTATTTATGAATTGATCAATATTAAGTGGAGTATTTTTTAAAGTGATTTATTTACAAGATTTCCTCTCCAGACAGCTTAAGCTTTCTCTACCGCAAGCAGCTAATTTTCTAGTGCATTTGTCGACAACAAAAAAGCTGACGATGACACAAAAAAGTCAATAAAACCATGGCAAACGTTGCCAGCAGTTGGCAAATGTTAAGCTGTGAATAATGCCCTCTCCATGGCAGCTTTTAAAATTGTCAACAATTTAATTAATCAACTTGGGGTGCAGGATGTGTTGGCAGAGGCTCTGATATATGGATATAGAAGGAGCAGGAGCAGACGGAGGATGGTTGCCAGGCAATGTGAATAGAATGAGGTTACAAGAAATAAAAAAAATAAAATAAAATAAAATAAAAAATGTGCTAAAAATATTCAAGGCTTTAAAATTGCAACAAAGTTAAAAGCTTCAAGCCCTCAATGTGCTCAATTGCCAATGAAAATAGTTAATTTTTTAACGTTCCCAGTGAAGGCCTCGAGGCAGCCAGCCATGGAATGCCGGAATCGAGAGCAGGAAGAGAAACAGGACGAGGACCACGACCAGGTGACAGCTAGACAGGAAGCTGGCCTGTATAAATATGTGCGCCATTTCATTAGCTGCTAATTAATTTAGCCCACACCCATAGACTCCACTATCCACACCTTACACCGCGCCGCCCGCAGCTTCGAGGATGAGGAGGCCGGGAAAGTGCAGTTTGGATTTTCAATTAAGTGGGCGGGGTCGGAGGAGAAGGAAGTGATGATGGGATGTGCGATTCCCCGGTTGTACGGTGGCAAAATATTACTCAGTGTTGAGAGCGATGACAGGTGCAGAGCCAACCGGAGCCCCAAGCCCGGAGCAGCACCTGGGTGTTTGAAGGTAAAAACTACGAGAGCTGTAACCTGTCACACAGCGAGCGAGCTGTGAAAGATGTCAACGGCAGTGCGAAGGTAACGCCCCTGCTGCTGCTGCGGGGATTCCCCACATCCGAAAAGGTTAAACATAATTCACAGAAAAATATGCGAATGTGCAGAATTTAAGATTTGATCCCATGCATTCTCCTACATGTACGTTCTCTGTTTTTTACTTGATCCCCCTGACCCATTGTTGACACTTTTAACCCAGTTTCGGCACACGTATGCTTTCACTTTACAGAGGAAATTTAATAAAGAAGTAACTATGAAGTTGGAAATAATATGTTGCACGTTATATTGCTGTCAAAAAAATAATAATTATCTTGTTTGGAGAAGTATTTATTGGCTTCTTAATTAAAAATTAATAAGAATCAGACATTATATATAATAAGACAATTTTAAGTCAGTGGAGACTTTATATAATAGTTAAAGCTTTAATTTTTTATTATTTTCAATAAAAATAAACTATTAAATCAATGCACAAAAAGTACTCCAAACTCAAACGAGGGTATAAAATGTTTTAAAATCCTTTTTTTGGTTTAACTTTCAACTGATTTCCAGCTGATCCCTACAGCTCCATGTTGTTTTGTGGGCGACAACTCTCTCCGCAGGCTTCTCGCCCAATGAAATCCCATAAAGCCATGTCGTGCTGTTGGTCCAATAATGTTTGTTATTTGCATATGTACATGTAGTGGATACCTGGCCGCCTTTTGTGTCCCTCATCAGCAGAACGAGGCCATAAAGGCGAACTGTGTTCCGTGCTGTACGGGTTTCCTTGCGTGGCTTTTGCTAAATTATTTATAGAAAATGGCGACAATTTGCGCCAAACAATTGCAGTTCAGGCCAGAGTAGTGCTCCCCCTGGCTTCACGCACTTTACATTGCATATTTATGGTTTTTTGTTTGCCTTGGGTGGCATTTCGACAAACAACAACGAGAAGTGGTAAACATTTTATCCACAGGTCAAACTTCATCATGATCCTCCTTTCTCCTGGTGCATTAAGATTGAAATGGGTAGTGGCCCCGGGCTACATTTATGGGTGGATAAACAGAACTGTGGAAACACTCCCCAGCAACCACACACCCCACAAGGTGTGGCTAGGAAAATGGCCAAGAAAAATCTACCCTCTGTTCGAAAAATCTCTAGGAACCCAAAAAAATACATAATTGTTTCCATGGGAGAGATTGTGTGTCTATCACCGGGTTTCCCTCAGTATTTTCTCGTTTTTTTCTCACACTTCCAATCAGGTGGGCTTTCTAGCCAACCCTTGGCTGGCTGAAACTGTCCCCTGTGGGTAGCTCAGGCCGAGGGTAGCATTCAGAGAATTTAATAAGACAGCAGATCAGCTGTTGTAAATTTTCGCCAGCGATTTGCCCTTACAATTTCTCGGCTTCTTTTTATGGCAATTGGGGGAGCAATAGATATCTTTTCGCAAATCTGTATCTTACGGGGGTTGATGCAGAGATACGAGAATGGCCAAGCACTTACCCTTTGCGAGAGACCTTCGACCATAGCCTCAAACTACAAATGTGTCTTAATGGAGATGGCAAGATATTTTTGATGGAAAATGATGAGACAGTTTCGGGTTTCACCATGGTTACAGGGGAAGAAATTATGGAAAGTTTCCTTTGAGAATTTGTAATATTTGCAAGAATTTATTTATCAAAGATCTCACCAAAGAGAATATTTAATAAGCAGCAATGGCTAGAATATGCTTAAGGATTTAGTTTTAAATTTTTAATAACAAAAAATGGTACAGCAACCTCAAACCAGCGCTGCTAAAGCCACTGCATACCAAATATAATTTAAGTTTGCTTTATTGATTTACCGCTTTCATGATTAACGATTCAGTTGCATGCGAAAAATGTCTTAAATGAATGCAGCAATATAATTGTATGCAGCTCTATAGGTATGAACACACGCCACATTTTATTGTTCAAAATTAATTGAAAAAGGAAATAATTTCGATATTAAATTATGCGGCAAAGCGTGGCTGTGAAATATTAATGACACTGACAGCAGCGACAGCGACAGCAGCCGCATCCATTTTTGCGACAAATGTGTTTTGTTTTAATTGATGCCACATTCAATGGCCTCCGATCGGTTGAAATCATTTAACTATTTACCCGAGAAGCCATTCGGATATTTACAAATATTTTTCGCATGAATATTCCAAGTGAATTGACAATTTCCGACATTACAATTTATTGATAAACGATCAAAGGTGGCCATCAATGTCCGAGCTGAGTTCTCTAGGACCTTCTTCTGGAGTGATAGCCACCGAGTGGCCACTTGTCTCGAAAAGTTGTTGAGCGAAACCCAAGAGCTGGCTCAGCTGGCAGTCGGGTAAACAAACGACATCCGAATCCCTCTGTTCCACTTTTCTTTTTTCCCCTTTTTTTTTACAAAAATGTACGCCTGTAATATATGGCAGTGTGGAATTTGACGAATCACTTTCAGGGCCGCTGCACTGATTCCCGAAAAAAAAGAAAGAGTTTCGGCCTTAAAGCGGATTCTTTATTTGAGCGAAGAGCGAGGACAAATAAAGGGCCGCCATTTGCATAGCGGAAAGGCGAGCAACGTGAGGCGGTTGTTTAATAAAAAAGCACAAGAAGGGTCGCCTTGGTCAGTCTCAGCCTTGGGTAAACCTGCATGTCCTTTGGCAAACAGCCGGGACACAGCAAACGAAATTTATTGGCTTTTGGTAGGAGGGCCAAAGGGATGCCGAAGCCTTGTCCTTTTTTTATTTTTCTGGCCGCATCTCTGACCGAAAATTATCCAATAAATGAGTAACAATTGCAATGGCTTTCTTTGCGTAAATAAGGGAAAATAAGGGTTAAGATGAAATCAGCAAAATATATTAAGAAAATCAAGTAATTTTAAATGAGAAATATTCCTTACAGATCTTTATTTTATTAACTGGCTTTAACACAGTCTTTTTTAGGCTTAAAGTTCGTGGATTTTATAATAAACACGAACTAAGTTCTCGTGAAATGGGTTTGCCATTTTTTAAGTCCAAAGAATGTTATGAAACAAGTGTGTATTTTTAATTAAGAAATAACTTCTGGCTTTTAGCTACTTTTAGTTAATTACTTCCCGGGAATTTTTAAGGACATTTCAATGCTTTTCCTTATTAAAGACACTTTCCTGGCCCGTTAAGTTCACGAATTGTCAAAATAATCAACCCAAAAACCACTAACCAGAGTAGCAGCACTCAGGATAATGAGTCCTGCTTCCTGGAAAAGAGCTTCGAGAGTGTATTACAATTCCAGGTTCCCCGAAATTTCGGGGGGTTCGTTTTTGGGACTCAGCCGAGACTCATTAACCGCACTCGAGTTGCATTCACAGCTTCGTTCGAATATCTGCTGCTGCCGCAGCTACTGCCCGACTGACTGAGATCCAAATGCAATCGAGGAATTTCCAAATATTTTTGCATTTCAAGTGCCGGCATCAGCAGTTGCAGTAGCATGCAGATGAGGGGGATCAAGGGGAGGGCTTTGGGGGATTAAGGGTTTGGGGGTGAATGGCTGAGGGTTGAGGGTTGCGGGTGCGAAAATGAGAGGGGATTGTACTTGTAGTTGCATTGCCTTTTGTCGGAAAATTGATTGCACTTGTTGTCTGCCCGTAGCTCCGGCAGTCGGCAGTCGGCCATCGACTGATGTTGATGATGGCCCCATTTGCTTGAGTAATGATGCCACTTGCCACCGAATCCGAGTCCCGAATTTCGACTACCGAATCGAATCCGAATCCGAATCCCAATCCGAGTCGGAGTCCTGAGTCCTGAGCTGCAGTTGAAATCGATTTAGTGCAGCCCCGCATCTGAGTCGGAATTTCCACACAAATCTTCCGGACGCCGCCTTTTAGTTTTTGTAATGAAATGCGAAATTTGTTGCCGTTTGCCGCTGTCCATCGCCCTCGTCGCCGATGTCGTCGTCGTCGATTCTTTTGTCTCTTTGGGAAATCAAATTGATTCGTTAGGTTGGCAATCTGTCGCTTGTTAGGCCAAATTGATTGAAATTAGGTTTGGATTCCCCCTGTTCTGGGACTTGTAGCCTGGTAATTGCTTTCGGAAGCCCTCTTCCCGACCCCCTGTGTCCGCTCTGCAGTTTGTACTCATTAGGTGCGCTCAAAGGAATGCAATGAATACCCCCAACTGCTGTTGCACAAAACGGAAACGGATACGGATCCCTGCAATATGCGCAAAAATATTTGAGAAATGCTGCATACTTTGGAAGCTCAAGGCACACAATACATCACACATGACAGGGGCGGGCGGGGGATCCTCTGGGGGAATCAGGGCTATTATTGCACCTCGGAGTCAGAAATTCCGGACGGGTGACGAGCGATGTACTACTGGTGGCATTCAGGTGTGCAAATGAAAGCAAATGGGAATCGAAGAGTCCAGGATAAATAACTCGGATGCCAGTAGGGAAATATGTTGAATAATTTCAAGTAGAAATGTATTAAGTCCAGGGATTCTATCTAAATTCCTTTAAGTTCATGAAGAGTTTATCTTAAAGGTAATTCCTTAGATGCCACAATTAATATTTTATTTAAATATAAGCAACACTTGGACGTGTTGATATCTTGCCTGTCTCATTACGAAAATATATATTACTTCCAAATATATATATATTATTCCTTACTCTCACCAGCCTCTCTGGCTGAACTATTTCCGTTGCCAGCTTCGATGGGGCCATGACACAAATTGACTTCGACATCAGGAAAAACAACATCAGGTGCGCCAGATGCGAGAAGGGAAAGGAATCAGGGTTGGGTGGTCAGGGTGGAATATATATTGCTATATATATAGAACAGGAGCAATAACAATAATCATAAATACACAATGCGAAGGGTTGCAGGCGGCACGTGTCAATGCAGGTCAGAGGTTCCCCACAAATATATGGAATGGCCCATGTTCAGCTCTGAGGTATCCACTCGACTCCCCACTTTAGTCTGAGTGGGCTTTTTGCTCTGATGTTTCCCCTCAGACCTCGACTTCGACTTCGACTTCGACTACGACGGCACTCCGACTGTGCCACCATTGGGAATTCCATTTGCAGTTCTAGGAATTCATACGATTGCTAATGGGGCCTTCAAGGGGATGACAAGTTGCGCTCTTAAGAGACCCGAAACATTTTGTTTTTCCGCTTCAAGTGGAAAATAGCTCAAAAAGAAGTCAAGTCTCCTAAAGAGTTTAATCAATTTCTCAAAGGAAAGTATTTAGCCTACTTTCACGAGAAACGGTAGCTTTATGAAAACTTCATATAACTTAAATAATTTCCACTTTATCCTAAAAACTATTTGGGGAAAAAAGAATCAATTCACACTTGACTGAACTTTACCAATTTTTAGCAGTTTGCCTGGAAATTTTAAAACGCTTAAGAAAGTAAAAAACAAAGCTCAGAGGGAAATTTGCACAAAGTCTTTGGCAAGTTCGTGCTCTTTATTCGTTCTTTTTTGCAACTTGTTTCAGTTGAGGCAAGAGCTCGTCAGAAGTTAAATTACTTTAAACTTATGCATGGCAAAGAATGTAATTGTTAGTGAGCGAAAGAAAAAAGCCAAAAACTTTTGCAACAAAGGAACAATTAATGGCGAAGGAAAATGGGTAGAAAATAGAGGAAACTGTAAGAGAATATGCTGCAGTCAAGTGTTTAATTTAAGACTTTGCATTTGGTCTTTGGGAACCTTGGATCTGCAATCATTTTGTATCTGAAATCCCATTCGTTGAGTTGCCGATTGATCTGCCTGATTCAATTACGAGCCCCGTGATTGAAAAACTTCTCGGGCAGAAATCGCAAGTAATTCTGCAACAAATTTTATCGATTGCATTCGCTATTTTCTGTGGCATATTGCAAATCACGGAACACACCCCCGATCCCGATCCCGGAACATAAAATGAAACCATCAAAGTGCAAATGCGAAACAAATTGCAAATTGGCAGCTGCTGGGAGATGAAAGAGCTGAAAATTATTATTGAAATGCATTAATCAAAATTTGTTGAGGTGCTTCGCTTTGGTCTTTGTTTTGGCTTTCACTTCTCGGGGTAGTTTCAGCAAGGCAACGGCAACTTTTTCCAATAATGCAGCGCCAAAGAGGAAATAATATAAATATCTTTTTCTTTTCCTTTTCGCACTGAGGGTAAGGGTATCAATTTGGTTCGAAGGGGGGTTGGAGGTCCACCCTCTAATGGAGAAATGCGAGACCAAAATGTTTGTCTTTCTGTTGTCAAAAATTAGGAAAAACCCTCGGGGAACCATAATTTTGTCTATTCCATGCTTTCAAACGCAACATGAGAAGGTGAGTGAAAATTTGCGTGGAGTGTGGCATCAGAATTTATAGGTAAACAAAGCTGACGCTCTATCCAGATCCATTATTTTTTATACACTAATTAAAATTGCCTCGAACAAAGAACGCCGCCCACACTGTTTCAATCCTGTACCCTGTGTTGTATGTCCCTTTCAACAAGGGTAGACATCAGATATCTGACGAACAAAAGGTGCGTTTGGATTTATGTAGTCACAAGATACATGAGTGCATGGGCTCAAAGTGCTGTCCGAGAGTGATAACAGAAAGTCGGGAATTAACACAGAATATGTGCAAGTTAATTCCACCGAAATAAACTCTTGAACTTAAAAAGTTAATTAAAATAATTAAACTTAACATAGGAAATGAAAATTATGTAGAGTGTACGTAAATATACGCCTTTTGGTAAAAAAATTCAAGAAACTGAATATATATCGTATGCAAAATGTATGCATTTATTTGATACTGACATCCACAACCTCAATTTTCTCTAATTTGTTTCTCCCAGTGCAAATCCAATAATCTGATATCCCAGTACTCTTACCTATTTATCCATTCAATCGTCTAGCCAAAAAATCTGCTTGCCCAAAATAAAATAATATATTCAAAACGAAGGAAATTAGGTTTAAAAGCACGAAGAAGGCTCCTGCTCCGTCGAGGGCTGCGAATGCGGAAAAATAAGCGAATGTGAGAATGATGAGCAAAGTTTTCCCAGTATCAAGCCGGAAATTAATGTTTCCATAAACAAACAGAGGCAGGAGCAAAACCGAGTGGAAAAACTTAAGGAACGGAAGACGGCGGAAAAGCGAAGGCCCGCGTAAATAAGTTGAGAGGGGAATTTAATGAAGCAAAAATCGAGCAAAGCTGCCACACAAGCACTTAAAACATTGTCAACACCCGCACGCACGCACACAGATGCGTCGAGTTGACGGCTTTCGGGGTTTTGGCGGTTACTCAGCTCAACTTGGGGATTTCCCAATGATGCAGGTGTAGTTTGGAAACTAAAACACAACTTAAGCAGAAGGTGAAAAGTGGGACAGCTGCACCGAGGACCCGTGAAGTCAAGTGCCAAAAAAAGGTTGGGGCAAAAGTAGTTTTTGGGTGGTTCCAGGACTTATCCGCCTTTTTTGCCTTCTGCAACAACAATTTGTTGCATAGTTAGAGGCGATGCGCGTTGGCAGTCTAAACAATCAGTGAAAGTTGTGCGTGTGTTGGCTGGAAAATGGGGAAAAACCAGGGAGCACTCCGCTTGCCTCGCTTCAAATTCATTGCACTTCACTCCACTCGACTCGACTCGACTCGATTCCATCAGATGCCACAAAAAGTGGGGAATAAAATGCCACAAAGGCAGTTGTGACATGTGTGCGTGTGTTAACAAGGATTTCAATTTGCAGGATGGCAGTTAATAGCCTGAAGACGCGATACTTGAAAACTTTCAGTTTAAAGTGTTTGACAAATAGGGGCGGCAAGAGTTAAGCAATTGGCTTAAAGCCATTAAAAGGCCAATAGAGATTTAACATTAAAGAGTAGTTGATGATGAGTTTTAGGATTTTTTTTAAATAAACCAAGAATTAAATATATTTAAATTATTTGTTGGATTAAATAACTTTAAATAAATGTAATTTAATATTGATTACCCTTTGTAATATCAAGTTAAATGTAATTTAAATCATTTAAAAGCCTTTACTATCCTGAAACTCTCTTAAATTGCATCGCCCGCATTTAATTTGAAAGCGAACATTATCGCTCACTTCTCCACTCACCGACGTGCAAGTTCATTTTCAATTGTCAGTCACTCAGGTGGATAAACGCGTTGTGTTGGCCGCCAGGCATTTGAGGCCGGGGCATCCTCCACACCTCTAACTTGGCTGGGAGGCGAAATAAGATGCCTGCCGCTTGGCAGTTTTGGTGTGAAATACGTGCATTGTTTAATTCAAAACCGAAAAGTTCCATCCGCGAGCATCGCTGACAAGTATGCGAAGAAAATGCAATGCTCTATTTTGTGGGGCAAGCACACACATAAACAGTACGCCACGCACACCAGCAAATGCCGTTGCATGTGCAAATTGTGTGTTGCATATTTTGTGGCGCTTGAAAACATTTTTTTATGGCAATTTGCCAGGCGAACGAAGCTTGAGAAAACAGAACAGAACAGAAATACCGAAACACACTCGCACGCTCTCACACAAAACGCATTGTTGCGGTAAAACAAGGCAGCTAAAGTACACTGAAAATAATATTTCTTACAATATATTTTGTTAAACTTTCTTTCACTTGCTATATCTGTGTATACTCAATCAAAGAAGCCTTTCAATTTAGATTTTATTTTTACGCTCTCAACTTTGTACGAGCGGCGAGAGCGCGATTTTCGGCGCCAGCAGAAAAATAGCTTCGATATTGCCAATTAAATGTATGGACGTTCCGCATCTTAGTGATTATATTGGTCATTGGATAAGCCTACCAATTCTGAACCTATAATTTATATATATTTCTATATTTTGATATGACTTCCCTTACCCTAGTTTACTGTTTAATTTTTTCAAAGCTTTAATTAAAATTTCCTATAATATTTTTCCAAGTGCACAGCGAAAATGGGAAGGACACACTCTAATACCTGGGCAAGCTTGCTGCTCCCTCTGCTTTTGCCTTGAACGCATTTTTCACACATGTTAAGTGCATCTAGTGCCCCAGCCTCCGCCTTTTCCATTTTCTTTTCCATCTCCTTCACCCACCCTTCCGCCCACTGTTGTTCAATAAATAGCCGGCAACATGGTGTGTCCAGTCCCCGTCTCATTTCCGGCTCTCCTCCTGTGCCGTTTCCTTTTGTCTGTCATAAAAATGTCCGAAAATGTTGCATACTATTCGGGGCAAAAGGCTTGTGTTGCCCCAAGTGTTTGCCACAGTTTCATGCGCTTTTTACGACACTTCATAGCTCTGAACCACCACCGCCCGCTCGCTTGCTCGCTTGCCACCTCAACTTTTGCCTTTTGAAAGGCATAATTTGACAGCAAATTGTTCAGTTTATAGCCAGGCACTAAATATTCTTTCAACTTTCTGCCGAGATCCGAAGTGGGCGTCATGCAAAATATATATTCGGCATACAATGTGCCAGCTTTTTGCCTGCTCAACACACATACACATCCCTTCATCCGTCTAGAACTGGCAGCAAAAAACTTCACTTCTTTCTTCTTCCTCTGAGTCTCTAAAAACTTGGCTCGAAATAATGCAACAAAGTTGCGCCAGGATTAGAAGGAGATGTGCAGGAGGATGATGTGATGCACACACACTCCTATGTAATGGCCAAATGAGTTTTAGCTTTTTCGTAGACTGTTATCAGAGCCACAAGCAGCATAAAAAATATCTTAATTCACACGAAATTTCACTGGACCTAAGAGGATTGTCTGGCCAACTAGGTCCGGAAGAGCGAGCAGCCTGGCTGGCTCAGGGAGTGCCATAAAGTTATTAGATTTTCCTACTTAGTAATTAGTTTCTGCTGCTCGTGATATTTGCGGTTAAGTGAGGGGTAAAAGCTTTGGTGAATAGGTCTTTAAAAGTTCTCTGAGCTATAATTATATATTTAAATTCAAGAGAGTAAGAAGTAGGTAAGAAAAACTACGACTAAAATCAATTTGAACTTGATGCCCCAGGAGATAATTACCAGATCTTCATTGAGTAATTAAATTTCCTATTAATGAACGAAACCTGAGTATTCAACTGAATGTTTTCCATCTCATTCCACCTCAATTTTCCTACAAACTTCCAATTAGATGATTTCAAACAAGTAAATTCTCCACTCAGTGCGAAGTATTAAATTTTATGCAGACAAAAGCGGAATCTGGCACCACCTATCTCTAATTCCACTTAAGACCCCGTGTGTATGAATATGAAACTCATATTCCTACGTAGTTCCGGCGAAAATCAGCAAATTGCTGTGGTCTCTACTCTCAGCTCGGCTCAGCTTGCATATGTATGCAGCAGCATCCCCAACCTCATAGCCCCAGCCCAGCCATTTCCCCTGCAGTTTTGTGTAGCAACTCAAAAGCCCAAAAGGACTTTCAGGTAATTTGAACTAACACAACAGCAGGGCCAGTCGGGGGCGGGAGGTGGGTCGAGGGCAGTCTGTGTCTGGGGATAAGGGTGTACTGTATCCTCTCCTCTCGCCGCCCTCGAACTGAAAACTGAGTGGGTCAGAGCGACCCGACCCGTCATATTCCATTTGGTTAACCAAAAGTTACGTGCTTCGGTTTTTCTTTTGTTTTGTTGGCTCTCCTCTTTTTTTCTTTGCTTGGCTTTTCTCACTCTCGCTTGTAATCTTCCCATTTTCCCTTTCTGCTGGCTTTTGGCCCTGAAACCATTTTGACCCCGGCCCGGCGCCTGGCCCTATGCAACGCATTATTTGCTTTGGATTAGCGCTTGCCCTGCTGATCTCTCTCCCTGGCCGTCGTCTCCTTCCGTAATGCTCGCCGCCACTCTGGCGTGTCATATAAATTAGCAACAATGAAGAAATTGCAAAATTTACGAGTCCCTCGGGTCGGATGGGGGGAGTGCGTGTGAGGTCGAGACAAAGTATTTTTTTCTCCTTCCTTCGCTGCTCATTGAATGTATTTTTAAAAATGTCTGCTGGGCATTAATAAAACCAAAAAGAAATGCGTCGCTGGAAGGAAAAATCTATAGGATGGGACAGGAAATGCTTTGAGGAAAATTCTGAGTTTATCATTGAAAAGTATATATTTCTAAAATTACTTTCATTAATAATAAAGTAAATTTAAATAATTTTTACTCATTTAAATTTAAAGCAAAACCATTATTTAAGAGAAAGGTTTTGGTAAATATTCATAAATATCTTCGCATCAATAAATTGTTCTTATTTAGGAAAAAATGTAAAAAATCCGTAAAACTTAATTTCTAGGTAAGTCTATCTGAGGTGGTTTTGGCAGAAATCTTTAGCCTTTTCCCCCAGTGTAGGCCCATATCGGGAGTGCGTGCTTGGCCTGTGGCCTCTGCTCGTTAATGCCCGTTAAGGTTCACCGAATTGAGCCGGAATGCGAAAACGGCAGAATGTCTGCGAATTTTCCACTCCTCTTCTCGGACGCTATATTAATTGAAAGTCGCTTTCAACAGCGGTTTTAACAGTTCTCGACCTACGACCTCTCTGCAACCCCTTGCCACTCCATCCTCTGATCCGGTTTGGTCTCTGTATTTTTTGGCGGCCGTTATTTTTCGGGGGTGCTGGCGGATTTAAGGATGCATTCGATGAAAGGTAAACATATCAGGGGGATTGTGTGGCTAGCTCCGGTTTGGGATCGCGTTTAAACAAAAAAATAAAAAAGGAAAACAGCAGTGCATGAAATGTTGAAATAAACTACAGTTTTCTCCAGTTATGGAAAGTGGAATTGAGCAAAACCTTTATGAAAACACGCAAATTTGCATGGGAAATATTCAATAGAGTATGGGAGTTTTCAGAAAAGATTGATTTATTAGGAGAATTAATGTTAGGTTTAGGATTTGTGTTAAAACAACTGAATATATACAAGAATAAGAGGAGTTTTTACCTTGGCTGTAATAAGAAATGAATTATTTTTTTCCTTAACTACTTCATGGTGCACTTACAACCTTTCATTCCGTATTGTTTTATATTTTCTTATTATTTCGTTTAATTAAAAACCCCTAGAAGCGCCTCCCACTGGCGCATAACAAAAGTCTGTTGCTCATTAAATCCTTAATTAAGAAGAAAACTTTGTGTAATGTTACAGCCAGAAATTCCCGCATAACATAACTTATTGCGAAACTTCACCTGAAACTTAATTAAGTAACTTACGAATATGCCTAGTTACCTACAACTGTCCAACATTTATGCTCTTCTAGGGAACTAGCGAACTTCTAACAGACTCCCCATTTTTCTCCTCTTCCTTCCTTGGGCACACACATTAATTTCCATTAGCGACGCTTTCACTTTCACCCAAGTCAGCCAAAACTGAGACGGGGAGAGTGAGAGCAAAAAATAAAATAAAGGTTTATTACGCTTACGTTTTATGGACGCAATTGGCTACCCAGAAAATTGAGCAACACTTGAGCACGAATATGTGTACTATATACTCACAAATCTAATTAGTCAAACCTTGCTGGAAGCGACCCATGAAGCGTTAATGGTCCTGGAGTGGTCATAAAAAATGGAAGACGACAACCAGGACCAAGTTTGTCAATTTAACGTTGGCCAAGGGAAGAATGGGACATATTTTACGAGCCTCTCTTCCTTCCAACCCAATGCACTAAAAATCCTCGCCAAATGAGCTGCACGCAGGCATATTAAGTATACCACACGTGGTGCGCCATGGCAATAGGAGGGAAATAACAAAATAAAATTTAATTAATTTTTTTGCTGCAGCTGCTGTTGTTGGGTTTTGTGAAATTCCCACTCCCGGCATTAAATTTGGACAGGAAACGGAAGTAACCGAAAAAATGTTAATTGGATTTCCGCTTTCTGCCTCGCGTTGCTACTGTTACGGCTGCTCCCCCAGTTATTAATTATGCTCTGCATGTGTTGGCTTACGAAAAAGAAAAAGCCGCCAGTCGGCGGGGGTTCCTCTTTTCAACCGAAATTCACACAAAAATGGTTTGCCAAAATTTTAATATCTCTGGATATTTATTTTGGGTTTCGGCCGCCAGCTTCCTTCCGTTTGGAATTTTTTCTTCAGCAAAATGAATTATTTGAACGATAAGAATATCCGTTTTCTGCTGGTTTTAACTCCCTTTACTTTTTATTATTTTTTTTTTTTTTTGTTTATTTCCGGCTGTTGACTGCCTCGACTAACTTTTTAATTAGTAATAAATTCACAGCAGACCGATGATGCCCAGGAGTATTTCGCCCCACAATCATTGTCAGCTGCCCTTCGAATTTGGCCATCAAACTTGTCGCATGTGTAATTCTATTAGCCGCCCCCGGAAAAAGGTCAACTCGAACAGGGACCCGAAAAATACAGAGCCGCAAAAATAAAAAAAAAATGCGAAACTGTAACATAATTCAATTTATTTAACAAATTGACTGCCACAGCCTGGCCAACTCAAGGGTCCCTCAGGAGAGTCCTTCACGGACCAACTGAGTGTGTGTGAGTCTGTGTGGGTTTTTGTAACATATGCAAATTGAGAAATCGCTTAGGCAAGTACTATACGTATATATATACTCGTATATATAGTATGTGTGGGCGGGTGCCAAAATTTGGCTTCCAAATAATTGCTATGTAGAACAAGAGGGCAGCCTGGCAGGGCGAGAGTGAGAGTTTATAAATCATACGGCCGTAAAACTGGCAAAAATTTATGTGGCAGCCAAGTCCGTTGAGCGAGCAACTTTGGATGAATTTTTACCAAGAATTTCGAAAATATGCATACGAATTTCTCTTTTATTTTTTGAGGAAATTCCCAGAAAGTCTGCCACAAGCAGCTTAAAGAATTTCCAAGAATTAGAAATATGTGTGTGTGCATGTAAAAAAATATTTAAAATGCCTACACAAGTTTATTTAATTAATGGGGGATTATAAGCTTAGGGGTTTGTTAGTTGCAAAGAGTATTTAATGGAGAGATTTATGGAAACCCTTAGACAATAACTCACTTTCTGAATGGGAGAAATAATAAAGAATATTTGCTTTGAAAGAATTCTTTAAAAACACACGAATTAAAGGTGTAAATCTCCTGAACTTAATTCCAAAAAATACTTTAAATGAAGAAATCTACAAACTTTTTTAGCTTTCTTTCTTCTTTCTACTTTCTCAACCCTTGCAGGAACTAAATGCCCTTTAAAGTAGGCTTGAAAAATAGGCAAAGGGCAACTGTATCTGTGACCAAACTTCCGCTGCGTGCCGGCCCTTCTGTCTGTCTGTGTTCTGAATTATTTATGCCCGCACGACAACAACAATTTTCGCAGCACTAACAATAACAACAAGAGCAACAGCAATGGCTGTTTTGCTGGAACAAGAAAATGGCCGGCAACAATATGGCCAAAGGGGCAGAAAAAAAGGTTAAACCATGGACCGTGCAATGAGACAAATACACAAAGACACACACACACACATACACAATACACAGGACACGGGCGAGAGTCACGCACACACCAACACTTCGTTACGCAACACACACACAGACAAAAGAACAACTCCTAACCGTAAAGGACACATGGCGCATTGGTCTCAAACAAAAGGCAGTTAGTTTTTGACTTTTGGCTGCCAGAAAGCGTTTTTCTGCTAACCAAGAAATTAAAGGGTAACAAGGGAAGTGCTGGTTCATGTTTAATACATCTTTTTAATGATTAAGGAATGTATTTGCAAGGATAAAAAAAAACGAATGAGAAAATAAGTACTCTTAGAACACGGCTTGCAATTATTTCTGATTTTATAATTCGTTAAGTTTTTACAAACTTATAGACCTTTTTGAACTTCCTCGAACCATTAATAAATTTTGGGGACTATCAAAATTCCGTCTGACCCTCAAGGTATTCCCCAGTCGAGTCTTAAGTTTCCCTTTTGATTTTCCCCCATTTTATTGTTGTTGTTACCCCTTTTTTCCAGCTGTTGGGAAGCGTTTGCCGTCGTCATTGTCGTCGCCACGCTGTCTGGTCCTTGGACCTTTTGCTGGCTGCCTGTGTTCTTGCGATTTTTTCGGCTGACTTATAAATTATGAACAAAGTTTGCGGGGTTTGGGGACTGCTAGCCGTGTTTCCTGGTACATAATTGCAAAGTGCCAGACACGGAATGAACGAGAGAGAGGGAGCTACATGTGGGAGCTGTAAAAGTTGAACACACAATGCGTGGCCGGGGAATCCCGCCCCACCAGCACACTTTGAGTGGCAAATGAGTTAAGAGAGTCTAGACACGGGCCCAGATGATGAAGTCTGGCAGACAGACGATGATTGAATGGTATATATAGTTGTCCATTTCTCACGGCTTCCTTGATTTACTCGTCTTTATTTATTGTGCTTGGGATTTAGCTTACCTGTAAAGAGAAGAAGAGAAAGGGGGCATTAGATATTATGTTTATATGTTAACAGCAATTATAGTCTTTTATTTTGATTCAACTGACTATTTAATTCAAATAGTTTGCATATAATTCAATATCAATTCGATAGTTAACTCGCCAATATCTTAAGTGTTTTGTTTATCTGCACAAGCAGCACAAGACAAACCCAATCAGTATCAATTGCAGGTCCGACATCGAACAAGTGAAGTAAGTGAACCAACAATAGACCCAGTCTAGTCCTTCCAATATGCCGAATGCCGTTTGCAGCTCTCACAGGATGCTCCTGCTCCAGCTTCTGCTCTGGCGGCTTCTGCTGCCCCCATTGATGTTTATCGTTAAATTCAATTTGCAATTTATAAGATTTTATTCGATGGAGGCGAGGGAAACAGGCGGAGAAAGCTGGTTATCGGCCAGCAGCTTCCCTCATGGAACGACCCTTAACACTTTACTATCAGTGCTGCCCTAAAGCCATTTAAACAGAAGGAAAAAAACTTATTTCAAAACTTAAAAGATTTCAAAAATGAATTGAAACCAAATAAATGTTTAAATGTGACAGAACTAAAGAAACATTAAATACCTTTTGGAAAAAATCGTTCCAAAAGTCGCAAAACTGCTTGAAAAAACCACGCATGGCCACCACTGTCGTCTACAGATATCCTATAAATTGTGCAGCTGCGCATTCCATGCGAGTAACGCTCAATGCAATGGGTAGAATGGGTACGGCAGGGTATCGCACGGAATTCTGGGTGTCCGGGGGTGATGGCACATTGTCCACTGAAGTGGAATGCATGTACTGGCAGCTGAGATTCCACCGGCTCGCACCGCAACGGCCACCCGAAAGCCACCTCTCTCTCTCTCTTGGTCAACTGCCAATATCATGTTACGTGGCTTTAAGCAAAGTTCCCAGCTAAATCTGCGAAATCCAACCGAACCATTATCTAATCTCTTTCTCTTTCCCTTTGTCTGTCTCCAACTCTTTTCCCTGTTTTCAGGGGTTTTGGGTTTCCCTCCTGCATTTCCCTGTCAAGTGCATAACATTTCCCTCCTCTTCCGCCGGCGGCGGCTGTAGCGACCTGGGAATAATAAGCAAATGATTTGTCATGTTAGCTACTCCTCCTAGGAGATCTCTTCTGCTGGATTCAATTTGCAATGACAAATGCTCCGGAGCTGGGCATGGAAAAATGCAAGGGATGCAGGATGCAGTGGTAAATGGAGATTTAAATAGCTGGTTGGGATGCCGGAATCTCTGTCATTTCTCTTGGTGTGCTTTTCGTCCTTGTTTAGTGTTCAATTACGAGCTTTATTTGCATGAATCGTTCAATTTGAATTGTGTTCTCAACGGCAGTATCAGAGAAACTCTTTTGTAATCTGCAGACTACGATTTGCCAGAAGAGTGGAATGAAAAAATCAGTCAATCAGAGAAAATCCCTATCATTGTGATCCGATTTCTCAAAATGTATTAATTTATGATTTATTTTCCTATTATTTTCTTTAAGAGGGAAGATACGTGAATAAAGTGAATGTGAAATACCACACCTTTTAAGCACTCTATTATTTTTATCATTAAAAACCTTTTCCAAACAATTCCCTCATAAAACAAAAGCCACAAAAGCCCCGGAAAATCAACCACGAATTATGATTCATTGTGAAAACTTATCGTTCTGTATCCACTCATTTTAACTACTTCCCGCCCGAGTTGTTCTTTTGGACGTTTTGTGTACATTTGTCTTACGTGCTTTTATGCGCTTTTACTACTTAGTTAAACAATTTGGTTAAAAGTTGGAAAACACAACGTGCACACACGCCCAAAGGAAACCACTCGGTGGATGAAACGTGCGTGCATTAGCAGTCAAATACTTGAGCAACTTTCCGCTCACTGTTCCTGTGCCAGTTCCTGTTGCTTTCGCTGCTGCTTTTCCAGCTTTTCCCGCTTTTCCGGGTGCTGCAAATTAAACGTAACTGCGCTAAAGACACGTACGCCGTGCCAGGTGTGGCTACAGACTGCAGACTGCAGGCTACAAAAGCGCCAAAAAGGGAGCGTGGCAGCCTAATTGCGCCAAAAAGCCAGTTAATAATGGTAGCAAAATGCAAACAACACATGAACAATGGAATTAAATTGAATTTGAGCGGTTTTTATATATTCGTTCTCCAATTAGTCGAGTGGATTTATTTCTAGTGACAGTTGCGTTCAAAATAATAGGAATAATACTTCACAAAAAAGGGAATAAAATAATGAAAAAGTTAGAAAAAAAAAAAATATATTACACGTACAGATCTTTTCAAAAACAAAAAGCATAACCACGTTTCGGAAAGGAGCCAACACTTCCCCATCAGTATCCAATGGTGATTACTTTGAACATCCTAGCTACGATACTTTATCTTAATTAATATTCCTTATTTCTACCCACATTATTTTGATTTTTAAAACTAAATATTAATAATAATATTAATTGTAAGAATTTAATTAATTTTTGTTTTTACTTCCGTTACTTTATTTAATTAATATACAATTTTACTATTAATAAAGGTATTTTGCAGGCAATTAAATTGTTGGAAGAGCATTTTATTTACTAATTTATATAATTAGTGCTTGCTTTTATAAAAATACTTGAACTCAGCTCTTGAATTAATATTTCGCCTGAAACTGTATGCGCGTATCCTGCGAGTTATTTGTTAGTACGTATACTATTAAATTAAATTTAAGCTCGTTTGGCAACCGCTAATTAGAAGCGTTACAACTTGCTTGGCAGCCTGTTTGGCTGATCGGAGGACAGGAAATGCGAGAGCGAGGGAGAGTAGTGGGAGAGGCTGAGGCGTGAGGAAGCGAGAGCTAATTAAGCGTGAATTTATGCAAACGCATGTTGTGCATACGCCTCGTTTGCCAAACTAGCAACTCACGCACACTTACACCCACCCACACACACACGCACACACACACACACTCCTACATTATTCATGCTGCCCAATTATGCACAGCCCACAAAAGTAGGCAACATATTTTTTACTCGTTCCCATCCACTTTCCGCATTTTTAATTTAATGCCACCCCAAACATTACCATTTCTCCACTTTTCCAGCCCGGAGGCTGACCAACTGTTTTTGCCATTAAGCTTTATTTATGAGCCTGCTGGCGGGCCAGTTCTCAGTGCCGGCGAAAAATTTGATAAAAATTAGCCTCAACGCCTAATTGCGCACATAATTGCAGTGGAGCGTGTGCATTGTTTATGGTTAATTGCAAATTTTATATGATATATGTAGGGGAAGAAGCAATGAATGATTTGCTGGCTTATAATGGGCGAAAAAAAAGGCAAAATTAAAATGCCAGAGGAGCCTGCATGATGAAATATGTATAACGACTCACCCGAGCACACGTATGTTTTTCTGTTTTCGTTTATTTATTTATTTTTCTCTTTTTTCTGCCGGCTGCCACTTGAACAAATCAAATAAGCACGCATTTCACTTGTGGCACGTAACGGGAATTTGAGTGAAGAGACGTGAGCATGCCCAGGAAATTAAGTAAATGAGGTGGGCAGGAAAAGAAAGGATATACAAAGGTAAAGCAGATGATAAGGAGATCCGGAATCCGGATATAGGTGTACCCTCAAATATGTTCTTATTATTTGAATGGGATCTATTTTATATTTATTTATTTTCAATATTTTAATTTTTTTAGAGGTTTAGTAACTCCAATTTTTAAGAGGTATCGTTCCTTCAATGGTGTAATTATTTGGTCATTAATTCACCAAGAAAAGGTTAAAGAAAAGGTTAAAACTTTTGCTAATGGTAAAGCTAGAACACCGGCGGGCTCTTGCTAATGTCCATAAAATACGTCAAATTTATATAATATTTTCTTCAAGGGTATCAAAGCTGCCTCTATAAGGGACACCCAACAATGATGGACAGGAAATTCAACAGGAAATCGCCTCACCTCATTTAACTTCTATTCCTTCAAGAACCTCCTAACCTTGACCACAAGTTTGGACCCCAAACTTTTGCTCAGCAGCTGGCCACTTGGCGAAAACAATAAAGGTAATAAGAAAATGACGCCATAAAATTATGAATATTTCCGTAAGAAGCTCAAAAGTTCGATTAAGGTTCCAGCGGGTAACCTCGAAAGCACTAAAAACTAAGGCTAAATGCATTTGTACAACAATGTTGGGCAATAAAGTCAACTTAATTACAACAAAGTGGTAAGAGGAAGGAGGAAATCATGCCGGCCTTAGGTAACGAGCAACTTTTGTGTGCAGCCTTTGTTTTCTTAATGAGTTGCGGCATCGAAGTAGCAGCAGCAACAACATTAGCAACAACTTGGCAGCAAACAGCAGTTTCATAAACTTGGCCAAAAAGCATTTGAGCCCAAGACAAGACAATGTCAGCCGAGCGGAAGAGGTGGAGGGCCTTTAAAAGTGTACTAAAACTGTGCTGCATATGTTGCACTACGTAAGCACGTTAACGTTCTTACACAGTGATTAAAAAGGCATATATATATACAAAATTGAGGACAAAATACTACACAGGGAATAAAAAGTGACAATAGGATGAGCCGGAAAGTTATAAAAGCTTTTATTTTCTTATTTCTTAAACCATTTCTACAAAAAGTAAAGGTTTATTCAATGAAAATTCTTTGTGATATCTTTTTATTGTAAATTTCAGTTTGCTGAATTTGGCTATATATTCTGCTTCCCTGTTCTTTACAGTGTATAGCCAACGTTCCTAAAATCCAGGGGCAAGGATGAAAGGAAGCAGCATCAGCGGCAGCGCCACCAATGGCAACAATGGCAGAACAAACGACGCGTCGGATAACGGAAACGGAAGTTGCTTACAAGCGTAGTAAGACTCTCAGAGCGACAGAGACAGAGCGAGAGGAAGGAGCGAGATAGAGAGAGCACACACACAATGGAGACACGACTATATCTTAATGGCTTAAGCTTTAAAATGTGCTGCATACTTTATGGCGCCTTTCATCTTTTCAGGCATTTTTGCATAGAAATCGAGTCTGTGATTGGGCCAAGCAGCGAAACGGCAGCCGGAAAGCATCGAAAATGCAAATTATGCTTATTGGAAATGCTCGTTGGTAGCTGGAAGGGCGTTTTCAGAGCCTCAAAGGTTACGTACTTCATCTATAAATCATCGAAAAGCCCCTCTCCCGCTTTTCAGAGTTGACTTTCGCTTAACCAACAACATTTATTCCCACAAAAATGTGCCCACAACTTTGATATCTCCCTGGCAGTGGCATAAAGTTGCCGGCCACACTTTTCAGCCCAATCAACTGTAAGCCATATTTTAATGGGGCTGCCAGGCGTGTCTGTGTTTGTTTTTCAGCCCGCACACACGCACCACGCACACCACACGCACACACGGGTAAATACATATGCATGCGCTCTTACAAAGTCGCGGGAATAATATTTACAAAATGTATTTATTATTATCATTGCAATGTACGTACAGTCGACGCTGTGCCAGACCGTATCAAAAAAATCCAATTGGCCTGTGTGTTTATTTGTGGGATTCGGCGGTGTGTGCCTGCATTTAATTAAGTTTTGTCGGTTTTTAAGAGTGTCTGTCGGCCCTCCTCTCCTCTGAGCGCGATTACGCTGATAAGTTTCATTTAATAAAAAATAAGAGAGAAGAGAATTGTGTTATGCCATAAATATTTTTTTCTGGCTGCCTCGTGTTTTGCATAAAATATTTATGGCATTACATTGAGCGTTAGCGAATATATTTTTTATTTTAATACGATATCTGAGCTTGCTGGTGAGGCCTGGGATTTATCACATGATAAACTGTGTTAACGTTTATGCACAAAGGGAATTTTAGATATGAACAGCCATTAAGAGAGTAGATAGATGAAATTTTGGTCAATGCATGGAATATATGGATTTAAAATGGATTTCAATTATAGATGCAGTTTAAGGAGACTTTGGGATGGTAGAAATGGAACAAAAATAGCTATAGAAGAAAATTCCTTCCATTTTTTTAATTTCCTTATTAAAAACTGAAAGAATTGTTTTAAACTAGAGTTTCTAGCAGAGCTTTATTGGTTCTTGTTATCTCTTAAAAATATCCATTTGTTGCTGTCGTGTGTCAAGTAATTTAAGACTAATTGCGGTTATTCATATGTTGGTTAAATATTTGATTAGATATTTGGTTAAATATGGGGATTAAATATTGTTTGATAGATATAGGGATGATTCCCATTTAGAGTTTCATTTTCATTTCCTCCAGCATTCGGTAGACCTTGACGAACTTCTTCTCCACCAATTCGGTGAAGGTCTTGATCTCATTTCGCACCACCGATAGTTCCATGGCAGCATCCGATCCCCCGGATTCGCACTTCTTCGACTGCTTGTCGCTCTCGTACCAACAGGCAATGCCATCCACGTAGTCGTCAACCAACTCGGGAGCTGTGATGTCCTCCATGAAGGATATATCCCGACGCTTCACAAAGGAACTCATCAGGAGCTGCAGGAAATCGCAGTTCCAGTTGTTCTGCTGAAAGTAGAAATACTGCAGTTCCTTCAGGCTGTCAAAGATGGTGATCTTCAGGGAGTAAATCGAGTTCCCGGATATGTCCAGCATCTGCAGGTGACCCTGCTTCTTGAACACTCCCTCCGGCAGCTCGTGGGCATTCGTGGTCGAAAGGTTCAAGCGCTGCAGCGAGGTGAATCTCCTCAGCGGATTCCCCTGGAGATTGCCCAGGGGATTCTGCGACAAGTCCAAGCTGCTCACATTCCCAGCCTGTGGAATGTGCGGCATTTCCCTCAGCGAATTATTGTGCAAATCCAGTTCCCGAATCACTCCATACACGGTCAAGCGCCTCAAGTCGCAGCTGTGGGCTAAGACCACATCCAGGGAAGTGAAGTTCAGGGTAAGCTCTTGCAGAATATTTCCAGAGATATCCAGGTGAGTCAGTAGAGGCTGCAGCTTCAGCAGCTCCGACTCGAAGGCGGTAAATCGGTTTCGGGCCAAGTTCAGTTTCGTAAGGTTCAAGTTCCGGTCAAAAATTCCACGGGGCAGGGCCTCCAATCGATTGCCAGCTAGATTCAGATCCCTTAACTTCCGCATGCCGCTAAAGACTCCTAGGGAGAGCTGTTCCACCTGATTGTCGGCCAGAGACAGCTCCTTCACCTCCTTCAGGGCGTGGAAGCTGTGGTTACTCAGCTGCTTCAGTTGATTCGATTCCAGATGCAAGGTGGCCAGATTGTCGGCGCCCAAGAATATATTCTTGGGTATATCCTTCAGACGATTGTGTCCCAAGAACAGGCTCATCAGGTTGCTGGCTCCCTCAAACTGCGGCTTCTCAAACGTCTCCAGCGAGCAATTCTCCATGCGCAGGATCTGGAGATCCGGAAACGTGTCGAACAGCAGATGGGGGATCTTGGCGATGCTCGAGTTGAGGAAGGTGAGCATCGTGGTGCCAGCAATGGGAGCCTGCGAGAGGATCACATAGTCACTGCGTCCGATCTCCACGTTCGTACAAATCCCGCCACTGCAATGATCCTGCAGCCACAGGCGGCGCAGCTGACCGTTCCCAGGGGGATTGGCCAGGTGGTAACTGGATGGCAAAAGCAGCGCCAGTACCACCCATAGCCACCCCATCATATATTTATGTTTTTAGTATAGTTTCCCGTCGCGATTTCAGGACCCCCGAGGGAGGACGACGATCCTTTCGCTCGGGAGCCGCCAACGAAGCGCTCGCCACGGCGCAACTGGCTCAACTGCTTCTAGCGTTCGAATCGAAACCGATCTAACAGATCCACAGATCCGGAGATCTGAATATCCAGAGACTACAACTACTGCTGATGCTGCTGCTGCTGCCGCTGATGATGATGATAGTTCCACCCCAAATGCGGATGCGGGTGCTTCAATTCAATCGGATCGCCAACCAAACATCACCAAGCGACCCCTTTTCCCAGTTCTCTGCGTTCAGCGACCAGCGTCCAGCGTCCAGCGTTCAGCGCTCAGCTCTGATTTAATTCAATTAAACCCCTGCCTGGTTTCTATTCCAAAAAATTACATATTTCGTGTTGGTTGAACTTTCAATTTCGTTCTCGTGCGACAAACTATATTTCACTATATGAACACATATGTTATGTAGATATATTTTCTGCACTCTTGGTTTTATTGCATTTTATCATTTGTGTGTTTCTATGCTAGTCCACGTCGGACTGATGAAAATGAATGTTTTTTAAAGTAGGAAATGGTAAAGCATAAAATGCCAGGGGATGCAGTCGTTATTTATGGTATCTGAGGAGAGCCTGAAGCTATTTTTATAACCCAAAAATAAAGTTTAGAATAGAGTTTAGATTTTAATTGGGTTTTACAGCTGATTTTTTAAAGGGCTTTATGGTTTTCAATGGGTTTTAAGCAAGGTTTTATTCGTTAAAAAGAAAGATAGGCACAGCAAGGAATGTTCCTAAAGAAATTTGATTAAAAGATAACTCATAAGACGTATTTAAATCAGTAACTTAAGCCTGATTTACCAAAGACCATTAACCAGAACTTAAAAAAAAAAAAAGACAAAACATTAAATCTTCTCCAGAACCAAGAGATATTTTTGAAATTCGATTAAATATGTTAAGAAAACAGTTTGTAATATATCACTTCACCCAAGAAAGGGCTTTATCTGCCCTTCTATCAGCGTTCATTTGCCAAAAACCACACCCAATGACTCATTGAGAGATCTTTGGATTAAGCCAACCAGTTTTCAGCTAGTTGACCCAATTAAATTGGGCAGTTTAATTGATTACACCCGTGATGGAAACAAGTTGAGCGACCATTTCGCAGAAGAAAGGTTCTTGAGGTCTCAGATCTTATCAAAGACCCAGTCTTGGGTATAAAAGCTGTTGGCAGAAAGACAAGAGTCAACAGTCAGCCAACATGAATCGCGGAGTGCAAATACTTAGTGAGTTGAAAGGAAAAACAAAAAACCCAAGGAGCTTTCGAACTAATGCTATATATAATTTTCAGTGATCTTGGGCCTGATTTGCGCCACTCAGGCTCGAATTTCCAATCTCCGCCTAGTTACGGGATCCGGACGCAGTGCTGCCGACATAGATGCGGAGGAGCCGCAAGGCCCCCAAATTCTCATCTATTCCCCCGGCGAGTCCGTGGCCAGATCCGATGACCAGGAGCCCACCTTCCAGGAGCCGCAGATCAGAGAGGAGGAAACCGAATCCGAATCGGACAAGGACAGTCGCAAGATCCCCGACTATCTCTACTCGAATGCCATTCCCATGGTGAATGACAAGAATGTCAACTATGTGGTGCCCCAGGTGGCTGCCTACCCCGTGGCCTTTGGTCCCTCGATCCTCTCCAAAAGCGGCCTTAGCCAGAACCAGGCCAATGCACTGCCCATTGTTGTGGTGCCGCGTTACCAACTCGGCTTCAATGTGCAGGGTCAGCAGGGTCTCTCGAACTCCCAATTGAACTCCCAGCTGAGTTCCCAATTCAACTGGCCTAACTTCAATCTGCTGCCCACAAATGTGAATCTGGCCAGTCAGTCTGTGGCCTCTGAGAAGGAGGAACAGCTTTCCGGCCCAACCTATATCCAGGTGCCAGTTGGAGTTCCTGGACCCCCAGGACCACCGGGACCACCGGGGCCACGAGGGCCTACAGGACCCACTGGCCCACGTGGGCCAAGAGGACCTGCCGGTGAATCTGGTGTGATTTCTGCCCAGAAACCTTCGAACATTTGGTATACGCAAACTGGCAGCAGCAATAATAATAAGCAGCCCTCGTACTCCACACCTTTCTCAGGTGGCTATCAAAGTTGAATGAATAAATAAAATCCATTTTAAATTAAACAATATAAATTTGTTTAATTATTTATTAGAAAAACATACTAAAAGATATTATTAAACTTCCTGCAACGGGTTTTTACTGAAGATCAAAAGAAAAAACACATTCCAAACAAAGAACAGAAAATCAATGCTATAATTCACATGTCTTTAAATATTCATAGATGTTTTGGATTGCAAAGGAAACAAATAGCATAAATATAAAATATATCTCCAAATAAATCCCTTTATATATCTTTAGCTATTTCAGGTTGTAAAAGACCCATTTAATTGTTATTATTGACAGGATGTTGTTGCTCGTATTTGTATCGTGCTTATGGTCTTATCGCTTCTATCCAATTTCGTTGACTTTATTCCCCATTACGGCATCCTCTAATCTATGATGGCGATATATATATAGTATATATAGTATCTATGCTGCCGGTACACTTGCACTTCAAAGAGCACGTCGCTGGCATTATCTGTGGCATTATATCTATTGTAACGAGTGTGTCAAACGTTGGCGTTGTGGTCAGGCCATAAAAGGTCCGACGGAATTCTCGTGTTGGGTGTCACTTTATGGCACACTACACGGCACCACACCACACACACACACACACACACACACATGCCGACGTAGGCATTATGATGATTGTGTGTAATTTACATGGATTTTAATATCACTTGCCACAACATCTGGCTGGGGGAGGCAAATAGAACATGTTTGTATACCCTCTTCGTAGTGTTTTTTTGCTCCGTTGCTCTGTTGCTGGCCGCCCATTGACGGGGCACCTGGAACGACTGCCATCCCTGTTGCTCATTTAGTAAATGGTGCTAAAAATGCTCAACCCATTTTGTTGTCATTTAGTTTTTATTGCTTCTTACACACACATTTATGAGGGCTTCGTTGGCTTCAATTGATACGCAGCACGCATTTGTTTCAATTAAATGAGCCATGTTTCGTACGTTTAGTGGCTGTCTGGGGCCGCTCATGGATCCACAAAATGATGGATGACTTTGCAGGAAGCTCGCTCGGATAAGATATATTTTATTTTTTAACACAGAGAGAGGGTGAGAGAGGGAGAGCCCCTTTTAAATTCTCATAAAATTGAGGAAACTTTCTTATCGGCGGCAGTGAAATGAAACGAGACAAGACAGAATGACAAACAAGATTGTCTTGGAGGAGACGGAAAGGCTAAGAAAATTGCCAACACATGTTGTTCTCGGGCAAAATTATTACAGCTAACCGAGTGGAAGGATGATGTGAGTGTGTGTCAGAGTGAATAAAATTTGAATTAAAATGTTTGTTTGTTGGTTACTTGGCACCGCGCTCGTGAGGGAGTTGACAACACCTGACTGATTAGGACACTTTCTGCGTACATCAAAAGGCGCTTGGGCCCCTGCTGATTAAGTTAAAATGTTAATAAATGTGATTATCGTGCTGCGTTCGTTATTCGCCTCTCTGTCTTCTTGCCATTAAAATGATTATGGCAATAAATAATAAAGTGTGTGCTGGCGAGGATTCTTGGGGAAAGTATGGCCTCACTTTGATGCGGCCCAAATGGAGGACACGTGGCGTATGCGTAATAAAACATGTTTTCTTTCCGAGTTTCAAGAGCCGTACTCGCTATATTTTGCCAAAAAATAGTGAATGTTTACCAATAAATTGATTGAGGCTTTCAGAGTCAACATATACCGCCACATCACAATGTTTAAAAATGTAAAAAATATATTCAAAAGAAAAGCAAGCAAGCAATGGGGAATTTTGTTGATTGAAGGAAAAAACACGATTCGATATAATATTTTATTCAAAGGAATAAATAAAATGGTAATTTTATTGAATTTTTTTATGCAACGGATATAAAACAAATGTCAAGAAAGCAAATAAAAGCCACCTTTAAAGTTTTTACCTAAAGCCAATCGGAAAACATTTATTTCAAGTGAATTGAAATTATGGGTAATTACATAACCTGGGATAAGTAAAAAGAACCACAACATTAAAAAATCCTCAACGTAAAACGTAAAATCTAATAACAGCGATCAGAATTTCCCCATCGAAAACAATCTAAAGTAAAGTAAAGTAAAGAATGTAAAGCATTTAACTCCATCAGAGTAGAGCGCGTCCAGACAAATCACCTCTCCCCACCTAACCGAGTTTATTAAAAAATTGCTGCAAAATATTTGCCACGGAATATGAACAGGGAAGATATTTCAAACCGAGTTTAAACAGCCAACGGAGCTGCTGCTTGGAAAAAATCAAGACTAGAGAACAAAAGTTGTCTGTAATTTGCAGGCCAAGTCAGCGAAATGAACACTGGCCGGAACTACGGCGTTTTGTGTGCAAACTGACAATTTAAACAAAACAGCGGGAAAAATGGAGAACGAGACAGCAGAAGGGAGAATTCTAAAATATAAAAAGGAAATGCTACCGTTGGATGATAGGACTATAAGATACCTTGGAGTCAATGCACATGTAATGAAATTGGGTGAAAAGCTGACTAGTTTGCATAAAAATAGTTGGGAATACATAACGCGAGAGTATATATTAATTAGAAAATGTATCGATAGAGTATTTAAAGAGTTTCGATTATATCAAAAACGATATTAATTATTCTTTAAATGTTTATTTAATATTATATTTAAAATCCATTTGAATTTTGATTACTTACTAAAAATAAATTAGAAAATTAAAACACAATTAGCGCTTAGATAATTACGATAAAGCTTCGATAAATTTATGAAATGATATACAGATTTTTATATTATGCCCCTGATATCGATAACTTGATCTTTCCTATTTCTAGCATACCTAGTTCATACTGAGTCCGTGCACCATATACTCTTAAACTCTTAAAAAAAAACCTGGGTATAAAAAGAACTTGGCCGGATATAATAGGATAAGGCAGGACGACTGGACGGGACAGGACAGGGCAGGGCATGGTCGGACGGAGCTGGACAGGGCTGGATGAGCGGTTGCAACGGAAGCTCGGCCATTTTCATGCCAGCTTGGCACTTGCATATTTCATGAGCCAGAAATTTATGGAGAAGCGAACAGCGCTATTCGATTGAGTTGCCTCACAACTTTCGAGCAAACACTTAGTGCGCCGAATTCTCTCTAATAATTCGCACACTCGTCTATCATTTATTCATGCGCTTTGCATTTGCATCCGAAATGCGGCTCGAACGGATTAATATTTTATGGAAACCGCAGCGCGGAGACACGGGACACAGGACACACAGGGCGGCTCAAGCGGCTTAAGTGCTAAATGAAAAGCGCTCCTGAAATATTTATGTGACGACAAAATACTTTTTTTTTTACTTTCTGTCCCGGGCTCATTAGTCACTGATTTGCATAAGAGCTAGCTCGTGTTTTCTACTTACACCCTTTGCTTGCAAATTTACGTTTCATGTTCTGCGGATTTTGCTTACCTGCAAAGAAGAAGGGAAACAAGTAATTAGATAAGGCTATATTTATCGCCGTGGATCAACTTAAAGCTCTAACAGATTTATACGACGTCTAAACTGTGGGGCGATGTGGGATTCCCTCTTTAAATGCAATTATACCACGCTCTAATGACTTTTAATTAGCGCAGAGATTTGTAAACACACACACAGGAACATGGTCTTATCTGAGGCCCAAAGCCAGGTAAGGACCAGGTGTGGTTTTGTGTGGGCCAGCTTCTATATATATTTTTTTTTCGTTCTTTGTGCTCTTTTGCCCTTCCATTCCATTGCACAATGACCATAAAAATGGCCCAAAGGGACGAGCCATTTGAAACTGGACGGACTCTGCCTTGGCAAGGACCAAATCCTTAATTACCATTACACACATAGACATGTAGTACAGCACAGTTGTGGTTAACATATTGGGGACATAAAGGTTTACAATAGAGTTTATGTATTTTTACAAAATTGTTTTATTTTTTCTTTGTTTTAAGAAACTAAACAAGTCCAAGAAACTATTTGTTTGATTTTTTTTTAAAGATCTCAGCACTCTAATATTTGTTACTTATTTTCTTGGCAAAAGTCCCTCTTGTAATGTAAACATTATAAAAATCTAATATGTTAGTAAACACATGTAAACCCCTCAAGAAAATAACTATTACTCGATCCCCATCTGTACCTAGTTAAAGCAGTTTAACCCAGCTCCCTCCTGCCCTCTCTCTCTCTGTCGCTTACATTGTTGCTGTTGTCATTATTATTCATAACTTGGCAGACAGTCGCTTTTATTTATGTTCCCATTTGCACAATGGCCAGGACTTCTTCGACCCCCGTTCACCCCTTACAACCCTCTAATAGGTGTTAATGTGTTTTATTGTTCTCGGGCAGCCAGGTGGCACACGACCACCAGCACAGCACAGCCTGTGGATATAAATGAACTTGACTCGTCCTGCTGTGCAATGAGACGGAAATCTTAATGGAATTACAGATCTCGAACTTTGTGTAATCAAGTTAAGGCAGCAAGAACAAAAGCAGAGGGAAAATCTCCTTAATTTTGTGCCTTTCGGCTAATTTTCCTGCCATTTTTTTGTGTGTCTCTTACTTTTCCCCAAAGTGTAGACAGAAATGATTCTGACAAGTGTCAATCCGATGTCACACATATACACTCACTAAAGCTAAGCAAGTGCCTGTCGTTCTCTTCCCCTGTCTCTTCCCCTGTCCCTGTCCCTGGCCCTGCCTGGCCTGGCCCTTCACATGTGTTAGTGGCAAAAATGCTTTCATTACGCTTCAAGTGGAATGCCGAGTGGGCCACTTGACGTTGAACGCGACTTTGAAGCCGATGTGACGCTGATGTGCCAGCTACTATATGTGTGTACACTATAAAGCTATGGCTAAAGCTCGGGCTGTGTGGGTGGCCATGAACGAGGGCTGCATCGAATGCTGGTGAGGTTGGGCGAGTGGAGCCTAAAAATATGCAACACATTTGCCATACTTTTATTTTTGCAACTACAGTTGAACTTGGATAAATACAATATTTTTTACTTCAGAATATTATTACTTATGTATTTGCAATTATAATATTACGAGTTATTAGGCAACCCTTTCAAAAACCCCTTTTAAAATAAAAACTTTTATTTAACCGAAGTGTCCTTGTTTGGCTCAGGCATGTTCTCCTGTCGCTCTAGTGCCAAAATGACTAAGCAAAAGGAAATGCGGCTGGAAAGCAGGCTAAGGTCAGCGGCAAGTTCAATACACAGGCGCCAGGACTAACACACACACACACACATAGAAGCACAACACCATAACCATAGCTGGGCGCACACTCACTCACATAATTGCAGCGTTGATTGCCATCCGTTTTTGCTGCGTCCTTTTTTCAATGTCAGCCCCGGCTGCAGGCAGAACAGAATGCTTTTGCAGCGAGCAAAACTTTTTGAATGCATGCCAAATCATGACGAGGACAAAGTTTCCGAGTAGCTGGCAGGGCAACGGGTTTTTCGAAATTTTTCGGCCAGCACAAAGGAATAATCGCTGCCAGATTTATAGTCACTCTCTGTCAACTAGCAAACGCTTTCATCAAGTTAATTAAAAATGTATCAAAACGAGCAGGACGACGTAAAAACAAAAATCTGGAAAGTGTGAAGAGTGATTTCGGTATTGACACTCCCTCTCAGACTTAGTAAAATTGCAGCTCGAAGGCAACAAAAGATTGGCAGCATGAAAGCTATCAAACTCCCATAAACGTAAACTCTAAGGATTTATTAGTCAGAAATAGGAATTGATATTTAAACTAGAATTTGAATTAAGGATATAAACTTTGATTTCTATAAAAGTTTTCAAGTGCTTAAGATCAAAACAATATCCTTTTATATACATTAGATAAAGAAGTTGTCCATTTTTAATAGTTTAAGAGAGTGTGTCCATTAATTATCCATTTAAGTTTGCCTTCTCTCCATTTAGCATCGATCTAAATCATGCATTCCTCAACCGTTTGGCCATTAAGCAGGCACTTGAATGTGTCCGTGGCAATTAAAATGCCAATCCATTCCCGCAAGCAACGCAATGATATATGAATGCGACTCTAATAACTCAAAATGTCATTTCGCATGCGGGCCAAGTGCATGAGGGGGAGTTAAAGACATCCATCGCAGAGCGGCAGGTCAATGGGGGCCATCAATAATTTATTGCGACATTGGAAAGAGGTAAGCAGCAATTAAACACAGGACAGGACGGGCAGGAAAGCAGCATACAAAAGTCGAGATAAATGTTTACTTTTCTAATGACATATAAAAAGGTGCGTCAATTACCACTGGAAATGGGCAAAAGTTTATGTTCACGAGCTTATCGGGCGTATGAGTAATGCCACATAAAGTATACGCAACGTGGGACGGAAATATGAGATATACGAACGTAAAAAATGCTATAAAAACTGCGTAAGTAGCAAATACTTTAAATTGATTATGAGTTAATTCCATTAGAGCTTTCCAATTTAATTTAACTTTTTTTTCCTTATTAAAAACTTGAACAGAAAATAATATAGCTTATCCTATAGCTTTTTTCTACATAGACACAAATGGTGGTTATATTTGTTCTTTTAAAATGTAGATATGGAAATACTAATAACGCATAAGAGAGTTTCACAAGGAAATAAAATCATTATTTAATTAATTTAAATTTTATTCTCTTTCTCGCAGGACTGCAAATCAAATATCCTTCCAAACATAACAACAATATTTCATTATTGCCCTCAAAACTGTCAGCGGTCAAATATCAAATTTCCATATTGGTCTAATCAAGCGGAAAGTGTTGATTTGATTCAGATTCACCGCCTCCGCCTCCATCGAACTCACCACGCCGAAACGGACTGCAATCGTTAACGATTTGTTTGGCTAAGCTCTATTGGGGGAAAAAGGGCGAAATACAATACGGAGAGCGAAAAATATTGAATATTTATGCTGGGGAAATATTTACAGTGATTTTTCCAAGCTTTCTCTTCCCTTCCCCTCTCTACCTCAATAACACTTGATTGAGCAATGTGTAAATTTACAAGTTTCGCTTTTTTTCACAATTTTTTTTGCAATTTTCATTGCCCGCTTTCGAAGGGCAATTAAAGGGACCCTAAAATCAAGTCAACTTTGACTTTTGGCCAACGTCGTTTGTGTCCTGTGACTGTGACTTGGCCAGGGACTTTTAATTAAAATCACAGCGGCAACTGTTTGGTTTTTTATTTGCTTTTTTTAATTCTTTTTTTTTTTTTTGTTGCAAAGCTACTGGCTTCTGGCTTGGCCATTAGCAATTTTCCACTCGACTGAGGCTCAAACGCCAATTGCCGTACACCGAAAGGGAGGAGATCATCGAGAGAAAAGCCAGGGCGTGTCCAGGCGGCAAAACAACCAAAGAAGAAAAAAAAACAAGAAAAAGTAAGGAGATTCACACTCGGACAAAGGGAAAGCGCGATTCTCTAATGATTTTTAGCCTGCATAAGCGAGAAAGGATGGGAGAGACATACACAGGCCATTGTGAAAGCATTTTTGGGACAAAAAGCCTAAGTAAGAGGCGTGGCTAAGCCGGGCCGAAAAACGCCCGCTTACTTTGGCTTGTCTCCTTTCAGATTCCTTATTTACAAATATTTTTATTTTCCCATTTTCGCCACAGCTTTTCCTAAGGAGCTGCGAGCTGGAGAACAAAAAGAAAAAACTGTCAGCATCCCAAAAAGATAAGCTAAGCAAACACGATGCGATTGGGCGTTAACAACAACAACACCAATGGAGAGGAGCTGGAAAAACTTTGTACGCAACGTTTTTCCAAACTTCTCCGTCTCGTTATTCATGTTTTGTTGGCGAATTCTTGTTAATGCTTAAAAAAAAAAATATAAAACGAAATAGAAAACGCAAAGAAGACACCCCAAAATATGCATTAAAATATGGTAAAAAAGCCATGGAATATAAAAATGATTTGTAATGGGCGGGGCGGGCGGCAAGAGTAAGTGCGAGAGAGTAAACTTTCCTTTGAGGCGGGTCAGTTCAGTCAAGTGAAGTGCTCCCTTCGCAGTTGATGATGAACGAGATGATTGAACTTTTGATGGAGAGGAAATCTATAATATTCATGCAGTTTGTGCATAGCTGAGAAGGGATAATAAATATTTCGATGGAAATGCGACTCAGCAGGAAAGCTGCTACTTGGAAGAATTTAAGTTATGCAAAGGAGTTTGACAAAAGCGCAGAAAATTGTAGGAAGAGCAAGGGACAAGTTTCAAGCGAATTAATTTTAATAATATATTAATGTAAACGTTGCTGAATCTTAAATTATAAGCTCTTTATATATAATTTTGTAGACTGTAGAATGTTTAACTACTTTTAAAATAACACAAGAACAAATTTATGTAAATGTGAAAAGCCATATTCATACTTCATCTATACTCCTCTCATTTAAATATAAGTATCCTTACCTCAAAGATGTACATAACAATTTTAAGATCTCATCCTCCTCTCGCTTCAATTATGTAAAAGTGAAAAATTACCCCGATAACAAGGACTCGTTACTCAAACGCTCCTACGCGCCTTGCCCATAAATTTAGCTAATTAATTTAACAGCCTGTCGTGGACCATAAACATCGGCTTCATCACCATTACCAACAAAGTTGCTCCTTGCAGCGAGGTCAGGTGCTTAAATTGTATTCTCCGGTTCCGTGCGAGAGCAGAAAACTGCAGGTTCTGGCCACCTTTAAAGGCCAGAATCGAGAGTGTCAAACTCTTTTTTTGCTGGCCAATTGAATCGGGGTCGATGCAAATTTCTGGCCAGAAAGTTGCCAATGAATGGCGAAATATTTATTAGCTCTATTTGAGAGAGAGGGAGAGAACTTTTTCGCAGCATTGGCAAATGCACAAAAAGTTTCCACCGCCCACCGAGCCACATCCATTCATTCTGAGCACTGGCGCTGGTTCAATCATTGATTCATTTGCGGCACAAAAGTACTAAACTTAATTTCACTCGACGCAACAGAAAGGACGAAGGGAGATATATGTTACCCGGCAGCGGCAGCAACTTGTCTGTTCGATTGCGTCTGCGAAACTTTGCGCCAACGATACGTGGGTGTATGTGGATGCGAGGAGAAATTCGGTTTCAGTTACTTGGATCGATTCGCTCATTTCACACTCAATCGCATTTGGGGTTTACATATTCAATTAGGAGCGAAGGACTGCCTCCGCCACTGCACTCCGAAAAGTTGGCCAAGTCTCCAGGATCAATGGCGAAAAGGCTGAAAATTATGCTAACTTCTGGCATTCGCCATGTTATGTGATTAAAGTTGTACAAGTTCCCCGAAGCAGGCACACAGTGTGCCAGTGCCCACAGTTTTTGCTATTTGCATAGGGAACCCAACTTCTGTGACAATTGTGATATCCTGTCAGGGGGCCAGCGGGGGGTGAATCAGAGATATCTACATATGAGCGGAGTTGGCCTGCGTGTTGCCCTGTTACTAAACAAAAGTTAAGTCATAAATATTTTCCGAGTTTCTGACTTAAAATTTATCAACGATATCCGCCTTACAGCCACGCGAAATCCGAACAAAGGACACGCAACCACACACGCCTCCTAATATGTATATACACAAACACAAAAATATCCTTACACAAGCACACAAACGCACACACACCTACAATATTTAACTTTCGCCGGAAAAGTTCTCCGCATGCAAAGTGCAAAAAAATATTTGGAAAATTTGTCATCTGGGGTTAAAAGTTGAGCCAGTGCTGCTCAAAACTACTTAACTTGCACGGTTTAATTTATAAATGCAATTTGGCAAACTATGACAGATGTGCAGAGCTGGATTTAAGGTAAAGGGCTGGACTAAAATGATATATTTCAGGTCTTAAGTAAGGAAAGAAATTAATTTACATTTGAAAATAATTAATTCTGATGAGGAAGTGGTCTAAAAGCTATATATAATTTTGAAACTTTCTTAGACTTTTATAGAACGTGATTAAATTGTATTCTTGAATCCCTTAAAATATAATTACCAGAATTCCTATGACTCGTTTATTTAAAACAATACCAAAACAAAGGAATAATTTTTATATTTTATTTCAAAGTTTTATTTTTTAGAAAAACCGTTCTTCTTCAACACATTTCCGAGAACTAATTAATAAAAAAATCTCGACAAAATCTGGACTTCCCGGCTTAATCAGACCTCTGGCGTAAGGACCTTGAAACCCTTTTAGCGAATGTGTCACCTTAGTACCCAACAACTTGTCAAATTGTTAACCAATTAAGCCCTATTGAAAAGTACCTTTTTTTGCGTACGTTTCCCCAGAGACCAAAATAAAAGAATCGAGGAAAAAAGGGGAGAGACACAAACTTGAGGTTTATGGGGTCTTTGGACCCGGATTCTGATTTCCCGACAGGACCTCATTAATGAGTCGTTGACCTTTGTCAAAGATGAGACGCTCGGAGTAGGGAATTAAGTGCAAAGGGTTGCCAGGTGGAAAATGAATGTCCTCGAAGGACAGCCATGCTGAGCCCGGGCTGCTCTCCCAGTGATTTTAATTACGTGAATGCAATAAGCGTGCGATGCAACCGCAGGCCGAAAGGCACACAAAATCAATCAATCTGCCCCCTGCCTGCCAGGCTGCCAGTCTTCCTTCCTTCATGACGGTCGATCAATAATCCAATTGGCCCAAGAAAGTGGCAAATTAATTAAAACAGCAAAAATCATCCCAAAAAGGCAAATAAGTTAAGTGAGAGGAGAGGTAGCGGTAGGTAAAAGCCTTCGCCTTCGTTCCAATTAAATTGATGAGAGGCCGAGGCAGAGGGATAACATTTATCAGCAGCCGTCCAGAGAGCCAGCGAAGACAATAGAAGCTTAAGATGGACGAAGGACGATGCCGGGAAGCCAAGGAGCTGCAGCAGTCGGACAAAGAATGAGTGTTATGTAAATGATGCCGCTGTACAAAAGGCGGAGCAAAGGGCCCCGAAATGAGGAAAATAAAATTGAAGGCGGGACCGGAAGACCAAAGTCCTGATAAGCAAATGACAAACAGCAGCAAAGTAAATGGCTTGCTGAAAGGAGCCCTTATCAAGGTGCTTTCTATATATAAATTCTTAGAAATTGCATCATTTTTTTGGGTGTTTACTTAATGCAATCGCCGGTGGATTAGCGGAAATGCAAACGAAAACGAAATTAAAAGTAAAGTAAATCGCTTTTTTTGTTGATTTTGTGCAATTACAACATTCAGAGTATCAGATCCTTATCTCCTCTAGAGTAAGTTTAAAACCTAGAAAAAAACGATATAAAATCGTCACATTTTCAACAGTTTTACTACCCTTTTAATATAATTTCTCCTGATTAGCGGACCGGTAAACGAAATTAGAAGTGCAGTTAATAAGGATTCCTCTTCATTTTCTCAGCTTCCAAACTTCCAAATATATATATATCTGGCGTTGTCCAGCAAAACTTTGTTTGTTTCTCTATTTTATCATAATAATTTCGGTGCCAGGAAAGTTTCCCGCGCTGAAAACTTGATGGGCCAAGAAAGCCAAGAAACTGGCTGCAGAATCTGAGGGGTATACAGAGCATAGAGCATCGTTTTCATTAAAACTTCTGACACACCGAATTCGTTGATGTTCCAGAACTTGTCATTCCGCCCCCTTCAGCCAGGAAAGCAAACAAACAAATACGGAATACGGAATTGGGAATACAGAATACGAACGAACTGGGGGAAGTTGCAGTTTGCAATTCGCAAAATTCAAGCAGTTACGGCAAATGGCAAAAAGTCCCGCGTCCTACAACTACTTCATCTTTATGCTTTTATTAATTGTTTTTGCTGGTGCTGCTGCTGTTTTGGCCCTCCTCGTAACTTGTTTTTCCGGAGTGAGTTTAGTTTTTAGTTTTTAACACTTGTCAGAGTCACGGGGTTGGAAGCCAGGCAGCCAGCGAGCCAACCAGTCCGCCGCCCTCACAAAAAATTACAACATCTGAAGCAGAAGCGGCAACCAACACGAACAAGTGAGAAATGTTTGGCAACACTTTTGGCGAGTTATGTTTCAAATGTTTTGCTGCTGGGAGGCGCAAAGTTCAAGGGGCTGGGCACAAGTTCGTGTCGAATGAAGCAAAGCGGAACAGTTTCAGGTTGAAGGGTTAGCCAGAGCGTTTAATTTCAATTGGAAAGGTGAGAAAGCCGCTCAACGACCTCTCTTCTCAAGTAATATCCTTGATATATGAAGCAATTCAGGGTTGATTTAGAGGCGAAAATACATCATGTTTCTAATAAACTTTGCCTCACATTACTCTGTACGTTTCAAGGCAATATTGAATGATTTAGGGGAAGTACTTTTACTGATGGAGGATATTGGGAAAGTTTAGCTTTGTACAACAAGAATAAGTGTCTGATTTTTACCATTTAGGGTCAGTGGTTGCACATTACAGCACAATTCGATGCCAGGCAACAATAATCTATAGTTATCAGCATAGTTAACAGCACTAAGTTATTCTTTTACGTTCAGATACATTTTACTAGGGCAGAAAACCGATTTGCTTTACGATAAGTTTATCTAGTGATATTTTGTTCCAGACAGTGAGGTACTTTGACAGTGAGGATAAAACCGACCCTTAGTAAGCTAACATAAATTAAAATGTCTAAATATCAATTACTTTTGAGGATATCAGTCTTTTTCTCTATCAATATAGTTAATATTTCTATGGTATACCTCGGTACTATTCTGTCGTTTAAGCAAAAGGCAATCATTTACCTAAAAACTAGCAATCTCCCAGTGTTTCTCTAACGACTCCTTCATTTTTCATTTCAGCGCAGCAATCAAGTTGGCAATTAATAAACGTAAGTAAGGCAGAAAGTCTAGGATTCATTTCCACTTCCGCCCGCCTGGCACGGAACTCAACTCATTACAGTTTTACAGCCATTTTGGGGCGTCATCTAATTATGCAAAATGGCACATTTCATTTGCAGAGAGAGAAAGACAGTCAAGAGCCGAGAGCCGGTGTCTGTTCGCATTCAGGTCGGGGCCTTAAGTTGGATTCATTTTAACAATGCCATTTAAAATTAATTTTCAATTAACTTTCGCGGCCCAGGGTCCGGCCATCTGCCGTGCTCGCTCCTTCCCCGTTGCCCGTTTCCGGCGGTGAAGAATTCCGGACTTCAACTAGTTCAGAGTGCTAACAAAAGTTTTGTGTGTGCGCGCGCCTCCATAAATTGAATTTTCCGCCTTTTGTTTCTGCCAATTAAGTCGACGGGGACGGCATTGTGAGGGATACTAATTTCCACGGACACGAAGGCTACTTAAGTCTCCTTTGGCGCCCGCTCGCTTTCGCAAAAAAAGGCTCCCCATAATGAAAATCGACACAGTTGAGCTTTTCGTGGCATCCGGCACCTGCGAGCCCTGCGAGCGTTTCTCAATTGAAAACCCAAATGCCGAGCTCCATTTGGAGCTCTGACAGCGAGCCAGCGGGGGGTGGGACTTAACCCTTGATAGCCGCAAAAATAACTGTGCGGAATGCATTTTACTTTCAAATGTTCCATCGAAAGGTTGCTCGGTGCTCGGTATTTGTTGATTTTACACTGGCGGAGATTTATTATTTGAAGAGTATTTTAAGAAAATATAAGACTACAAATTTTATCGAATTTCCTGGAGTTTCCAAAGATATATTTCTGAGTTTATTAGTAGTAACTCAAATTTAAATTCTAACTTTTTAGTTATTTTAGAAATATACATTTCTACCAGTGTGTTTCCACTCCAAGCATCTGTAAAACCATACTTAGGACAACCTCTGCCCCGTCCATCCAGCTGCCTGGCTTGTTTTATCGCAAACGATGCCATTACAAGGCGATTTGAGCTCCATTTGTGCTGGCCATTCCCATTGCCAGGATAACTTGACAGTCACTTAGCGGGCTCGCGTCGGTCCCGGAGGTTGAGTGCAGAAATAGGAGAAGCCAAAGGTGTATGTATCAAAGTAGCAGTTGAGAGTACACAGGGTCGAAATGCTTTCAGATTAAACTTGTCCGGCTGCAACACCTGCGCCCGCACTTCAAACCGACTTTTTTCCCCCTCAGTTTCAGTGACTGACAGGCAACTAAGCAACCAAGCCAGCCAAAGGCGAGGGATGCAAAGCCAGAGCACCGATTTAACCAAAAACTTTGTCCAGTGCTCTTTCGTATCAACCGAACGATATGGCACAAATGGCTCCCCCAACTACGAAATGTTCCTTTCATAACGAGAAACTTCTCTTCTGGTCTCCGGGTGCTGCAAACTTTTAATAGTCTCACATTTGAGTGTTCTAATCATATGCTAAACTGGCTAACGAGTCGAGAGCTGAGACATGGCTTTAGGTGTTGGCCAGAAGTTATCCTTGGGGAAAAGAAATGGGTTCATTTCGATTGCTAACTCAGAACAATAAAGGGGAGAAGCCATCATCATTGTTTTACTATTTGTTGCACATTAAGTTGGTGTTTCTCTGGAAATTGTAAAAGTTTCCATCACTTACCTTGCCCAAATTGACGAAACCGTGATCCTTGGCTACAGCATCGGCCATGCCGTTATCGCCATTGGGTATGTGCACCGCCCAGGTGTGTGTGTAGTGTCCGGCGATCTGATTGTTGCTCCCGGAAATCCCTGAGCTCCCGTACTTGCCGCTGTTCGGCGTCAGCTTGGCCCTGCCGCCCGTCTCATAATCAAGAACGTACGGTGGCAGCACTGGCGACTGCCCAGATGGATCCACCTTGAGGGATGATGCAGCTGGAGGTGGCGGCGGCGGTGCTGGCTGGGCTGATGAGGCGGGGGGCGGCGGCGCCGAAGGAGCTGAGGCTGATGCTGATGCCACACTTCCGGCCACGAAACCGACATTAAAATTACATAAAAAAACTACGGCACTAAATTGCAAAATAAACAGCAGGGCTGCTTTCGTTCTCGCCAAATGTCTGGTGCTGCTTGTGTTGCTGCTGCTGCTTCTGTTGATGCTGCCACTAAGTTTCGGTTTGCATTGCGTTAAAAAACTAGTTTTGAATAAATTGCAATTGAAATTGAAATTTCCTATATCACATTCAATGATTGTTTGTTGTTCTTCTTGCTGCGTGGCCCTTTGCTGACAACTTCTGGCAGCATGTTGCCCTAATTGTCGAGCATTTAATTTGTTGCGTCTGCTTTTGTGTTTGTGGCTGCTGCTGCTAATGTTGCTTCTGCTGCTGCTGTTGCTGCTGCTGTTGTTGCTGTTGCTGTTGGTGTTGCTAGTTGGCTGCCTGCTCCATCGCACGACGTCGTTTTTCATTGTGCGTGAGGATTTTTCCAATTGTTGGTGTTTGTGCGTGGCAAGGAATGCTGGATGCGAGGTAACTCAACGCTCTGCTGATGTGATGCTGCAATGGAATGGGTTGGAAATAGGTTAATTGAGCTGTTAAATAATAATTAAATATAATATATAAACTAATATTAGAAAACAAAGCTAAATATTTGAGTCTTTGCTTTACAAAATTAAGATTTCCTTCTTGGTGCATTTATATATATTTTTTAAATTTTTTTTAAATGTATAGTATTTTTAGATACATATAGAATACATTTATTAACTGTGTTTATAACAAAAGCTTTAGTCAGACAACGATGATTACACAAAAAATAAATTTGCCAGCCCAGCTTTCCCTTTCTGAAGCAAACCAATTAGGCTAACAAATTGCCTGCAACTGACACATCCAATTTGTGTTGGCAAAAAAGAACCCACTTGACCACAAAACTTTTTGGCTTATTACGAGAAGAGTGACAAAAAGCCCAAATATGCACATAGGAACTATTATCACCCATTAATTGGATGGGTGGGAAATAAAGAAGAAAAGATATTGATTGCCACTTTGCATCGTTGGTGAAGGCCCTGGCCTTTTTCGTGTCGACAGCCAGGGCCAAATGAAAGTTCAGTATTATGTCCCGAAGGGACACTGCTGGCCAAGAGCCAGTATCGCATTGATTGTCACCCCGTGGACAAGTTTTGATTGCAAATGAGAGTCAACGCAAAGCTGATGCGGATTTTGGCTGAACTCTACTTGCTACACTTTGAAAAAATAAAATATATTTTGATATAAGGTTTGCAACTTAAGATATTAGATATTACCATAAGCCATGATTATTTTATAATGAATATTTTGTAGTAAACATAATGACAAAGGAATACAAATTGATTAAGACAATTAATATCCTTAAAATGCTTTACAAAATATTTTTTTTTTAGTTTGGAAATATTCTCTTAACTTTGCTTTACATATATTGAATTCAGTAAATGAGTCCTTTTGCATTCTAGATTTTAGTTCAGTTTTTCTAAGTGCAGCTTCTGACTAATGCCACTGTCAAAATATGGCCATGACGGATGATGGCCAGAGGCCGGCGCATCGACGGGCATATTTCATCTATTGATAGAGGATTTGGATCTCTGGATTTGGCCCAGTCACTCGGCCCGAAAGTCAGCAGCCGGAGTGAGGAGCGTAATTAAAGCGAGTGACAGCGGAAATGCCAAGCACAAGGAGATGGATTGTCAGGGGTTCCGAGAGGATCTGCGAGCCAATGATGGCCATGGGCAATGGCGATGTGTTGTTTGGACGGATTTGACGACCAGCGACGGAAGCCGATGGTGTGCATTATTCGGGGCCATGGTAATCATGGCTAAGTGGAGAGGAAATTGAATTTTGTGTGAGACCGGCTTTCAATCGACCAGAACGGAATGATTTTCCGTAATCTGATCAAGGAGCTTAAAAAACTATTAAGGGTGGGATGCAAAATAATAATAATACAATACAATATGGCTTATTTGATATGCCTTTTAATTAAATATTACAAAATGTATGCCGAAAAAATAAAGTTATCCCAAAACTGGCAGCATGCACTCGAGCTCGAGCTTTACAGCTTACTTTCAGGACGATGAAATAGACTGTCAACATACTACTCTACCTCTTTGATCCCATCGAGAGCCAATGCACATGAATGCACAAGGAAAAGGAGCAGACGACCGGCGACTCCTTTACATTGACTGTGCACCTTTTTGTGCTTGAACTTCCTTCCTTCCGCATTGAGTCATCGTCAACACCCCGATCCTGCTCCTGCTACTGCCAGTGTCCTGCGTCCCTGAGTCGTCTCTGACTTTGACTGACGGCATTTGTCAGTGGCAGACACAAAGTAATCATTACTTGGCGCACTTCCGCTGCAGCCAGCGCCAACGCCAGCGCCATCTTCTTCGCCGGCCCACTAAGCGTATACTTAATAATAAGAAAATAAGTGCCATGTCAACGTAGGCGTGGGAGGAACTTCTCTTCTCCCTTGGTGAGGTCTTTTCTCTGGTCTCCCTGGCAACATTTCGCTCGCATGCTAACGAAAAGTGGAAAACGGTGTCAAAGTCAGCACTAGTTGGCTGATGAAAGTTGCTGGGCGAGAAAAATGGCAGTATGTTAAGGCACCAACAACGCGACTTGACAACTTGAGACAAATTGAAGCGTTGTTTCGCTTTACAGGGCAAGTGCCGAGCGAACAACCGATGCCGATGGCCTTTGGGGTCGAGGGCGCTTGTCAACAAATAAAGTGCTAAAACTAGTTAGGTCACAGTTGGTAAACTTGGTAAAAACAAACAAAAAACAAAGGAAAAATCAATAAAATTCTCTCAGAGGTTTATTATTTTATGTAGAAACATAAAAGTCTATTTGTTCTAAACATAAATAGCCTGTAGAAATATAACACGAACTCAACTGGAAGCTTTATTTAATTAAAACTAAGCCCAACTTCCACGTGTTGAATTTAAAGTAACATATCCTCGTCACCTCCGATATTTTGATGTCTATACTTCCCAACTTTTTCCCGTGTTAGCCCAAAGCTAAAGACTTTCAGCCATTTGCTGCCTTCCTTTTACATTCCGAGCAATTTACCTAAACCGGAATAACATCCGCAAGGCTTTCTCCATCATAAACTGATCTATTTTCACTCAGCAAACAAGGACTGGGTAGTCTGCAAGAAGTGTCCACACAACACCCATCAGAAATCACTCAAATGCCCAACAGAAATCCTTAGATTGCTTAAGCCACAAGCAGCTGGACGGAGAGAAAAAAGGGAGAGAAGGAAAACAAACGCAAGGAAATAGGAGACCACAGCATAGAGAGATGACAATGCCAGGCATCGGTTTAACAGTCCTTGAGGCATTTTTTGGGCAAACAGCCTGACACTTGGCTGCTGCTTTGGCATCCTTTGGCATCCTTTGTGGTTGCTTGCCCTGCGAGTGTTGTTAGTTCCTGTGGATCGCCGCTCTATGCATAATGCCATGTCAAATGCAGGAGTGAAAGGGCTAAAAGCGATGCCTAGGACTCCGGGATGCCGGGTTTGCTGGGTCGTTGGGATGTTAGAATGCCGGGGGAAGCCGCTGTAGAACACATTAAGCCAAGGAAGCGACTGCTGCTTCTCCTGCTGCTGCTCCAGTTGTAAAAAAAAAAAAAGGAGCTGCAGATGAAGCTGCGGCTGTTGGAAGCTTTAAAAGGCTACAAAACTGCAGGCGAGAAGTCAAAAGGCGGTGATTACACTGCGGGAAAAGTGAAATTGAAAAGAGAGTTTGAAAAATGTAGCTTTGGTAGCTAAATAAAGTAATCTTGATATTAAATCTACAAATATTCTTAGTTCAAAAACTCCCTCCCTTAGTTTAAATAATATGAATTCCATATACACATAAGCATGGTCACACTGTTCTGTTAGTGAGGCATAGCTAATAAAAAATACAGGTTTCTCAACAAATACCATGATTTGTAGGCTCAGTTGAATGTTTCTAGGTACTTTTCGTTCTCCATTTCTTTTCCATGTGTAGTCAAGAAAAAGGAGTAACACACACCATCACCAGCTCCTTTGTTGCTTTGTTTATGCGAGAGAGTGAGAAAGAGAGAGTTAGAAGAGAGAGAGAGAAAGGGTGCATTTGTTCTTTGGCCTCGCTTTTAATGTGTTTCGTGTGGTGGATTGAGGTGAGCTGCTTGTATGGCGGCGCTGGTGTGTAGTTTTCTCCGCAGTTTTCTGCTGGTGGCTTCGCTTGCTTAATGATAGTTGCACAAAGGCAAATATGCACTCGCCGCCACTAAAACGCCCACTAAGTCAACCCCCTGCAGCATTTCTTTTTTTCGCGACCAGCAACTGGAGCACAAAGTCAACAACAAAACAGCCTCGGTTAACGCCCGCAGAAAAGCGGCCTGAAGCCCAAAAAGAAAGGCTTAAAGGAATATAGGGCCGGGCCAAACAAAATGCGGGAAAAAAGAGAGGAAAGAAATGGCAAAGTGTCAGGCAAGAGAGTAGAGTCGTCAGGTGGTGCACTTTTTCACAGCGTATTAGCACACGATCGCCAAACAAAAGGTGTTGCATACATGGCACCGCCATTTGCCATTTACCATTTGCCATTTGGCACTGCGGTGACTGTACCAAGTAGGCCATGCCGCACACCAAAATGGCTTTGACAGCTGGTGTTGATGGTGGAAGAATTTGCATCGGGGATTGGCTACGAGAGCTGTCAGGTCGCGTTTGGCTTGGCCAAATCAGCAGGAGCTTCGGGTTTTACCTTTGATGCCTGACAGCAAAAAAATAGTACAGTCCGTATGATGCCTGTCAGCAAAAAAGTACAGTTCCTACGAAAATGGATAGTTGTGGTAACAAATTGTGAGAATTCGGACTGGCGAAGTCATCAAAACATATTAAAGTACAGTCACGTCAAACAAGTTAATGGCGAATAAGGATTAATCAGCCAACAATTTTCAAACAAAATAGTGAAAGTAATGAAAGCTTAAAAAGAGTTGGCAAAACATCAAGTATAATCATGTCTGATACTCGCAATTTATTTAATTTAAAGTATTTAAAATGGTTCATCTTTTACAATTTATGAAAACCACCGACACTTAAACTGCAATAACCGAATTAAGTATCCCCATATATAATCCCATATTATTCAAGAGTCAGTAAGAAGATTTAATTTCGATTAAATCTCCTGGCTCAATCAATCATTTCCCGGACGAACAAATTTACCTGAGCAACAATGAAGTGAAGGTAATGTTATTATTGCTACATGCGGTAGTGAATCTGCCCGAAATGGTTGCCAGGATAACGCTATCGAGGGCTTTTCGGACCAACAGAATTTTAATTATTTCGCATTGCTTGCGCGCCACACGATACGGGGGAATAAATATGTATGGTATGGCATGTGTACTGTATATATATATGCATTATTTCAAGCCAAGGTATGCATATTTCGTTTCGGCTTGAGTCTCGGATTGCTTTTTAATGTGCAAACAAGAATGCGCATTAAGTGAAGCCCTGGAAAATGGGTGAGGCGAGCATGGGAAAACGCCTTGCGGTATGCAACGCAATTTGAGTGCTTCGCTGGCATTAATTGATTTTGCATGGTCACTTGCTGCGTCTCAGGCGAAAGATAAATGACCAAGGCTGACCAAAAGCAGACACGAAGATCCGAACAACATGTGTCCTGTAGATGGAAGGGCTTATACCTCCTCCCATTACCCATTTTCCCATTGTACCGCCGGCTTTTCTTCGCCATTGCATTTGCGAAATTACCTTTCCAGGTGGAAACACGGTGGGGGATTGGGGCAGAGCAGGCATCCATTCACCTGTCTGAATAACGCTTAATGTAAGCACCTGGCGGGTGGCAGGAAAAAAAAGAGGCGAGCGCGCCTAAAAGTATGCGAAAATAAAGGTCCATTCAAAATTCATTCAAAACAAAGGACGCCTCAAGGCATCCGCAAACAACAGCACCTACCTCAAGTGCAATCTGACTGGGAAAGGGTTGCGAATAAGGATTAAGAGAAGAAGGGCCTGCGAGCAGGGGCTGCGAGAATGAGCTTTGGGGGTAGAGGCACCTCTCCGGCAGTGCTCCACTCAAAGACTCACTCAACTCTTCTGGAATCTCCAACTTCAGTTGGCTGCTCATATAAAACAATGCACAATTATGACTTATTTTTTGCTCAATTTATAACACACAAAGGTGAGCCGATAGTGGAAATACCCTCAAGGGCAGAAGATTTAATTTTAAACTGAAATTATGTTTGAAACTGAAATTATGTTTGAAATTGTTATTTAATTACAAAACAGCTTAAAACGGAAGAAATGTATCTAATGGATAATATAAGAAGGTTTAGTTATCTTTAACAGACCTTAAGTCTTGGTTTAACCTTTAAACTCCAAGCCACTATTAACTTAAGTTTAATAATCGAGCTAAACTGCCGGATTCTAGCAAATTTAGTAAGCTTCCTCAGGACTCAACAAGTCGCATGGAAAATTCTCTGTGCCCGGGAAAAGCTATTAAGCCATCCAGAAAAGTCAGTGTCTGCTACAGGATGTGGCAGCAGCAATTTCTTGCAACAGTTGCAAGTTGGCGGAAATGCAGATGGGTAATGCAACACCGACGCAGGTGAGCAGCCCAGCGATTATGATGATGCTGATGATGTTGCTGGAGGCGAAGGTGAAGATGATACTGGGCGCTGTTGTAGGTGGAAATGGAGGTTGAGGTCCTTGTTAGCAAAAAGGGCAGAAAAAAAGAGTTGAGAGTTGGGCCGAGTGCATTCTTTTGCTGCAATTTCACTTTGACGGGAGCTGCATTAACATTGACAATGATAATGAAAATGTTTTTCATTCAGTTTTATAACTCAAGAAATTTCTTTCTTTACTTTTCATAGAAGAGAAGTCTTTTTAAGAAATTTACATTTAATAAATGAGTTAAGGTTAGAAAATAGAAAAAAATATATAAATAAGTCCCTAATTACTTTCTTTGTGACAGCTTTTAATTAAAAGAATATTTCCTTTTTCCCCCGGACAAAATCCAGTGGGTGTTGAGTGCTCATATTACAAATTACAGAAATCTCTGGCTAAATCGCAGGGTTTGTGGTTGAAATTTTTGGTGGAAATTTGCGTGGAGTTGGCAAGTGAGGAAGCCAAGTGTAAATCAACAACTTAATATGCGCAAAATTTTTGATGCCAACTGCAGTTGCACACAAAAGCGGGAACAACAGCAGCAGCAATAGCAGCAGCAGCAGGAATCTGGCGAGTAATCCACATGGGAGTCATCGCCTCGTGGTGACGATGTCAGGGTAACCATTGGGGTAAAACTAGCGGTGGCGGGACACAACCAATGCTGCTGCTGTGGGTTAAAGCATCAGTTACCCGGGGGGCCAATGGTGCCATCGAAAAACCAGACCCAGGCGACAACAGAGTGGCTCACTCAGAGAAATAGGGGTTCAAGAAAGAAGGAATACTTGAGTTGGAAGACAATGCCTTACAATGTTTTCAATTTTTTTATTGAAACCTTAAATTTAATTTAATTTGAAAATAACAAATCATATCATTAAGAATCTCCCAAATCACGTTTATAGATTTTTCTTTCTCTGCAGCATGCTGGTTATTAGTATGCACCACTTGCTGCATACTTTCAGGGACCTTGTTCCGTTGTTTGTGCAAAATTTATGCGTGTCTATTCACTCTCTCTTTCGCTCTTCTCCTCTTTCCCTCTCACCCTTCAGCCATCTCGCTTACACCTTTCGTCGGCCTGGCGGCACGGCGCCCGTTCGACGATTGTCGTCATTTCAATTAAGCCCGGCGCCGAAATGTATGCAATGGATGCTTTTTGTGCGGATTTTTGCCGATTAATTTTTCATTATTATGCCAAGTGCTCGCAGCGCGGAAAGAGAGAGATGGCCGAAGGCCACAGAGCGAGACAGCGCGACAGAGTTCTCGCTTACAACAAATGTGCCAAAAGTGGCAAATGACAGGCCCACAAAGCAGCACATTCGCACACAAAAGTTTTCAATGCGCTAATATATTTTGCACGCCCCAAAAAATATGCAGAACATTTCTCTGGGATACATGCCAAGGCTGCGGGTCTATTTTACGATAATTTCATGGAAATAGGCATCTCAAATGGATAGTCTAGAATTCTCAAATAAAATCGTAGCAATACTATTTAAAGTGAATCGATTGTTACAACATTTAAAATGCCTATGATAATTTGTGGCAGTTAATACTTTTGTAAGTAGAAAAAACATTTAAATCTTTGAATCATTTTTAAGGTATAAATCCCCCATAAGAAAGTTGCTTCAAAAATAGAATAAAGAATATAAAAGATATACTTTTTTCTTTCAAAGAACTAAGATGAAGATAGTAGACCTTCGTAATATCATAAAACCAAAAAACTACACAGCGAAGGCCTAACAAAAGCCTATGAACAATCCTGTGAGTTTCCCAAAACAAAACATAGAACAAACAAGGGGACTTTTGCTGAAATAAACCAAACGTGGCTGTGTCAATAAAAATTAACAGCGAAAAGCTGCAAAGCTGCGCCAAAGCTCCCCACCGCTGGCCGCAACAACAACAGGCGGCGCCGCAGTGGAAAACCCTATGAAATCCACCCCGAAAAAACACCCCTTTGTCAGCCCCTATTCATTAGGTCGTCGTAGGTGTGCGTGTAGGTTGTGGCGGTGTCTATGTAATTTAGACAATTAGAAAGTTTACGCCTGTAACAATTTCCTACTTCTTGTTGTTGCTCGTGTCGTTGTGCAAAAGTTTTTCACTTGTTTTCTCCCCTCTGCCATTTGCATGACAAATAGTTTTTGCTGTGAGTGTTGACCATTTTATGGTATTGCTTGTTAGCAGCTCAGGGAATATCAGACGACTTAGCCCTGGCTAAGTGTCCGTAAGCCTTGGCAGTGTAATATTTGCACAATGCTTCATAATCGCACTCTGGCTGCGATGGATTTTGCCCTTTCCTTGGTTTTGTTTTTTGTGCTGATCCAGCGCGAACGCGCAAATTCCTCTTCAATGCGCCAATTGTGTGTTGTTCGAGTGCGGAGCTTAGTGTCGCCATATTGCCGAGTTATCCTGGCGGAGCAGATCCCGGCCAGGCTCATGCATATGCAAAAATTCTGTGGGAAAAACCACCCAACAACCACTATAAGTGGCTAAAATTGCACAAGTAAACAATTTTTAAATGCAGCTTTGCTGCGGTCTAAGCCGCAAACTGCAGCCAAGCAGCTTAGACTGTGAAAAAAAAATCGTACAAAATATGAATCGAGTATTTTCAATATGTTAAACCATAACTACGGTAATAAACTTGCAAAATCATTTCTAAAACATTATGTAATTAAATCAGAACAAAAATTAAGTTTATAATTCTTAAGCTTTTTCTTTTATAAGGTATTTCCAATACGAAATGGATGAAGGATCTTATATTTAAGGCCTAGGTAAACATCACCAATTACTTTAACATTTTATTTTAATGCACAAACATTTCTTCAAGTGTTCATTTAATCCTTTTTTCCCTGTGCTGCATCTACTATTTCTCCATTTCTACGTGCACAGTTTATTCTTATTTTCCTTTTCCATTTAACACACTTTTTTGTACCATTTTCGCTGTCAGCTGCAATTCCGCTGACTGCGGAAACACTAATTTTCAGTTATTAGCGGAATGTCAAAACAAACGACAGTTTCCATTTAGCAGTTGGAGATTTTCGCAGCAGTTTTTATTCCCTTTTCCAGCTGACAATCATTTATATTTGTTGTGAAACAATTTGGCTTTTGGTAAATTGGTAAAAATAACGCAGGAGTTTTTCAGGCTAAAATATTGCATTTAAATTGGGTGAGTAATTGAGAAAATAAAACAACACTTATGTGTTAGTTAAAACAATAATAACAAAAAAGTAAAAATATAATTTTTAACTGCTTTATGAGACTGGTTTAACCTAGGGTTAAATGGGAAATAAACAGTTTGGATTAAGTGGAAACCAGAAAAACAAAAACATTGTTTGGCCAACATTAATCATGACTCGACAGTCGCACTTAATCTAGTTAAATCCCCGTAGATTTATGCGTCATAAATACTAGACAAATTTAGATGAGAGTCTCGAGTCTCCATAAAAACCGAACAGCACAAATTCTCCAGCCAGATGCCATTTGTCAGAAGCGATAAGCAAACAAAACACCGAGCACCAAATGGCAAATAAACAAGGCACTAAAATATTAGAATATCCTCCTCCGTATTTTGCGAGATCCAGAGAACCGAAAAACCCGTAAGAAGTCCCCGAGCGAAGACAAAACTAAAAGCTAGACAGATTTTTGCCTGATTACGTTTCGCACAAAACACAATGGCGAAATGCACTTCCTAGCAAGGACTCCCGAAAGTATGCAATGGAATAGGGAAATAGGAAAATGCCATGACCGGGGACCGGGGAGAGGAGCAGCACGAACGAATGCGAACAAATTGATATGCAAATGTGAGTGGGAGCGACCCGGACCCCGAAAAACGTAATAATAAAATAAAGTAGAACCCTCGAAAGCACAAAGATGAGGAGGACCGAGACGGACGGGACAGAGAGATCCTGGGATCCCGAGATAAATGCCCCATGACTTTTCATTTCCGTTTCGCTCCGGCAGCAGCTGCAACTGGCAGGCAAATCTGCGTTTTCCGGAAGGGAAAAGACGAGGAAAAAGGCCCGAAAAAATATGGAAAATTATTAAGTATACGCCTAGTACAACAAGACGTCAATAATTTAACACAAGTTCAGAGCTCTCAGCGCAGCTTCAATTGAATTAAAAGATTTTCTCATCGCGGGCAAACTTTATTTTGCACAGAATTCAATTTGGCGCAACTTTGCCTCTTTTCTCAATTTTGTTTGTTGTTTTTTTTTTTTTACCATTTTTAGCTGGTGGCCTTTTTAGTATGCGTTCGGCTGCAGGAGCAACTTTTTCCCTTCAGCCTCATTGATTGAAATGCCAAGGCATGTATCCATCTAGATGTATATATAGTAAGTAGTCCCCACCGATTCCTGCAAAGTTTGGCCCCGGGCAAATTCAGTTGTTCAACTAATGAGAGTCGCAGCCTCGCCTCGGGCTCTCATTCTGATGGACATGCCAGATGAGCCGGGCAAAAGTCGTGACAATAATAAAAAAAATCAAAGGGAGAAAACTGGAAAATGTAAAAAAGAAAACTTTAAATGCCTTCGGTCAGTTGGCAAAATGTTTCTTTATCATGGGGCGCAAATGTTGCGGAAATTTTTCGGGATCACGAAGTGGACCTGTTCTCCCTCTGGTTCTGCTGGCTGTCATTTCATGAGAGAAAGTTTGCAAGGAAATATATATTATATATTCAGTGGAGTGAATTGTAATGAAAATATAAATTGCAGTAGCCATGGCAAAGGCAGCACGTTATTCAGTTTTGCTTAATATTTTGCATAAATCTTTTAATTCTATAAAATAAATCATGGTTTAAAGATCGCCAAATATTTATATTAATTAAAATATCAATCACACTGCTCCTTTGTTGAGGCACCTTCATTAAAATTAATAAATCGTTTTCACAGCTTTCCCCGCAAACAGGAAGCAATCAAGTCTAGTGGATGAAAAATTGAGACACAGTACCTTCTCATGATTTTCCAGAAAGCCAAAAACTCACGCCACATTGTGGGCAAACACGGTTAAAAACGGCTTCAATGAAGCATAAATAGGACATCAAATGCGGAAAATTAAATTGGTTAAGAAGGGAATAAAAGTAAGGCGAATTTCCACAGATCCCCAGAACTCGAAAAGGCAGGCTGAAAAATGCAGCAAAATGGCCAATTCCATGATAACGATGACGATGATGATCACGTTGATGAGAAGTGGGAGTGAAAGCGGAATTGTTTTCACGCCCTTTCATGACTTAATAAATACGAGAGGCATCCTTCAGGGCCTGCCGCCTCCTCGCACCGTGGCATCAGGCTTACCGTGGGCATTTGCGCTTGATTGCCCACGAAATCGACAAAAATGAAGTGGAAATACCAAAGTGTTGGGCCCCCAAAGTCCGTGAAAAAACGAGATTGATGCCTCTCTCTCTGGACGGAGGTTCCAGGTCCTCGGTCTCGGATTCAGATTGGGGCGGCGATTCTGTTTCAGATTGTGTCTCAGATTCCGGAAGAGAGAGAAGAAGGTTTGGTGACAAAAAGGGATAACATCCACGCCCATCCCACACACATAACAATAAAAACCCTGGGAGGTCGGTCTACTTTGTCTGACTGCCATCTGTTTCTTTCCGTTTTTTTAGTGTCTCGCCCTCTGCTTTCTATCAGCGAATGTTATCCTTTTAGCCCCGCCTTCGCATCGTCTGCTCCATTTTAAACAGTTTTGCTGACTAGCGCAAATATGTCTGCGGCGGCCATTTTGGGTGTGTAGCATATAAAAAGGAGGCGTCTAATTGGCAGAAAGTTTTCTTTTACAACATAAAGCCTTTGCAGACTTTTAGAGTTAAATTGATCAAACAAAATGGGAAAGAAATCACAGGAAATATGTCTTTAAATCATTTTAAAATAGCTGCTACTTAAAGACCCACTTAAATCGATTTAAAATCCATAATAGCAGCTTACCTGAAAATAAAAGAACGACAATAATAAGTTACGAATAATAAAAATGATTAAAATAAGATTAATTATATAAAACAATGGAAATTGTAATAAATATTTGTCCCCCTTAATGCTTTTAGTTTTAGAAATATGCAGCCCGCATCTGCATTGCCTATAAATTGACTTGACCTAAAAATATTTGAAATTCTTTTCGGTTGGCACTGCGCCCCTTTCCATCCACAATAAATCCCACAGATCCCTTTGAGTTGCCCGCAGAAAATGCCATTAAAAAGCAAGCGCAAAGTATTCGCTATTTTGCGGAATTCGAATTCCCACTCGAACTAAGTTGGAAAATGCAAATGTTTGTCTTGGTAAATGACAAGAAGATGCTACAAATTACATAAATAAAAACAATAAAGTGCCAGCGCATTTGCATAAAGAGAGAGCGGAGAGATTCGGCGGAGGTACCGAGGAGAAAGAGTAGGAAAATGGTATGTTGAGGCAACTTATGCTAAACAATCCATGACACAGTCGAGGGCGTCTTAGCCGGCTTAGTTGAACACACACAGCCAGCCAGGCACACATTCAATTACACATAAGATTCAGTTTACTTTGGCCCCGGGCACGCCCACAACATCAAAGGGCGTCACACTGACATTGATTCCCCTGCCGGGCTGTTTATATATAGAAATATAAGTATAAGTATTCTGGTATATTTGGATTGTCTTCTCCTAATCGCCAACTTATGCAACATCATTGCACTCCGAAGTCTTGCTTATTGAAATGTTAAGTTGGGCACAGTTGAGGTAAAAAGTATAGTGGTGGTTATTTTAAGTAATAAAACATTGCATTACTTTTTTATAGATAAATCAACCTTTATCTTTACAATCTATTGTAAAATTCTAGAAGCTTATTTGTATACTTATTTTTTTTGAATGCTTATTTTTTTTTATTTAAGAAAAACGTTATTATAAGTCAAGGGCTAAATACGAACGCATAGAAATATTTCCCATTTTGAAAATTATTTATTATTATTATAAACCATTTAAATTTCCTTTACAATCTCTCATAAGGATAAGGAACCTTTTTTTTGTAAATATTTTATTAAATAATAATATTATTCTAACCCTTATCAGTTGCCAATTTTGAAAAGCTTTTCCCTCGCAACCAATATCTATTCTCTTGACCTTCTTAGTATCTGTATGACTCCTTAATATGTGTCCATTTCTTATTCCTGCCAAGCACCGATGAGTACTCTACCCATTTCCATTTCAGAATATGCTGAGCTGGCATGCTCTTCCGTCCTGCCATCCTGTCATCCCGCCTGCTTGCTCCGTCCGTTCCAATCCGGGCGGGCTTCCTTTTGAGTTGTTGAACTTTTTCCTTTTACGCTTTTGTCTTCGAGAGCCTCGAGGGCGGTTTTCTTGGGCTTTTGGTTCCTTTTGAGTTCGGGGAATTGGCCGCCACACCGCTCCCTCTCCAGCCGCCATCTGTCATCCTCACTCACACACATTGATGTTTGTCTTTTGCCGTTCGCCACTAATTCAACTGAGTGTATGTATTCCAGTCCATTAATTGAATGTCTCGCCCTTCCGCACATATTGAGTTTTAAGTCTGTGGTCTCGCCCTCTCTCCTTTTCCTTTTCTTTTTCTCCCTTTTCTCTGGCGAAAAATGTAATTTTCGTGCGGCTCGGGGATTGCCTTTATGGAATTTTTGCATTTAATTGAGCATCAAAATGAAGTCACCTCAAACATTATTTACCTCAGCAGCGACAGCAGCAACAGGTGCCAAGATAGGAAAAGTCGTCAAGCGTTTTCGTTCGTGTGAGTAAAAACAAAAGGCAATAAATGAAAGCAATTTCCTCAGCGGTAAACTGAAAATCATTTTAAATAAGGCATGAAAACGCATTAAAGGCGCCACCTTGTCAGACAATAAACAACAACTTCCCCTCCGGCTGAATATACACACGCAGCCCCCAGTTGTCTCGCTCAGATGTTCGATAAGATGGCCTGACATTATTTACAGCCCCTGTCGCTTTGTGTGTCGCCTTTACATGAGTAAATATATATTATATATAAAACAGCAGAATTTATAAGGCCAGTCAGTGCCTGCTTTATTAGCTTAAGATAGCGTGTAATATGTTATTTTAATAAGTTATGGAGTTGGCTCACTGATATTCAGATGGAATTTATGGCTTAAAAATATTTAGATGATTAAAGGAATTAATTAAAAAACTATTCTCTGTCGAGGGAAACACAGTAATTTATAGAAAATACTTTTATACCCTTTATGTAATTTTAATTGGCAAAGAAATTTAAATTTTGTCTATTTTATGAAATTTAAATAGGAAAAGAAATGGTCATAAAAGACTTCTACTTTGACTATATTCCACAGATTCATTAAAAGTTGAAGATCATTGAATATCATAAAAGTCTGTATCTCAACCTTAATTTAAGCTTTGTGCCATACATTAGCATTTCAAAGACTCCTGACTAAGTAATATTTCTTCCAAATAAAATTTTAAACAAAAAACGTAGAATACAAATTTATTTGTAGATGTTTTTCCATTACTTCATTTGAATTTTCCCTTGTTCCGGTGGCGTATACGTGATGCGGAACTACTCGTTTGATTGCGTTCGAGACAAAGAGCGTAACAGTCCCCAATTCCATATCCCACACACACACACAGACAAGCACAGTCTTCCCCCAATATACAGACACATCCGCACATATAAAGTGATAAGCAGCCGCAGGGCGACCGTTGAGGCGCACGCATGCAAATAAAATCGCCCATACGCCCCGTTGTACGGGGTTCGTCTTCCTTTTTGCGGTTCCTCTCCTTTCCTTTCCCCGGCTGCCTGGCTTCCTGTGTTTGCATACATTTTTGGTGATAATACAAGAAATTGTATCAAGCCAAAATTGTTTTTTAAAATGTTACGTGCCCGGCGGCTGCTTTGACAAAAATGTATACATATATGCGGTAGGGTAATAAAAATGCAATATAATTCCATTCCATAAAATTTGTGTGTGCTCCCTCCTATCGCTCCTATCGCTCCTGGCGGGGGGTCGGGGGTAATCTAAAAAGTTTCGATTGCAGCAAAGCGATTGCTTGCGAGGATATCCCAAAAGGGAAGCCGAAAGGTAGATAAGGAAGGAGTTTGGGAAAGGAATCCCTTGGCTAGGGAAAAATCCTTGCCACGTGCTTTCGGATGCCTAAAATAAATTGATTTTATTTGATGGATATGAGAAAACAATATGTGTTTTTTGGGGCCAATAAACAATAAAAGGGGAATCCGATAAGGAAAATTATTATTACCTCTGTTTTATCACTTAAATAGCCAACTTTGTGAATTATATTGCGTAAATAAAATGTCCACAACTTGTTTATTTACAACATCCACCCTAACTGTGCAATTTGATTCCCTGCAATTAATGGGTGAAAGTTTTACAGGGAATTGACAACGCAAAAACAGCCGCAAAGCAAACAGCATTTCGCCATTTTCACACCCACTCCATTCAATTTTGCCCGGCAAGTACCATGTGTGTCCATAATTCCACTAAGTGCAGGCCCCTATTTTCCACTTTTTCGACCGCCATGCGGTTCGGGCAATTATAAAATCCACAAAAGGGAATTGCCATGACGGCGACAATCAACTAATGAAATTAATGGACATTTGCAATTGCCAAACGACCATTGCCTTTGCCCTTTCCCTGCATCTACATGCAATGCAGAGGGAATTAATGCAATAGCCGCGGTTTAAACCGGAAAATGCGACCCTCGAACTCCAGAAATGACCCTCCGCTGTGCGGTCAACTCCGGGCCGGTCTCCCTTGCGGCGAAGGATATCGCACACAAATACTAATTAATCAGTTTGCTATTAATTAAACGACCACCGAATGAGGTGAGGGACGAGTCAAGTTAACGAGCTGCATAATCCCGCAGAAGTGGCATTCTGGTCCGAAAGGCTTTAATTGTTTTCCGGCCTTTAAGGCAGTTTATTAAATTGTAAAATTATGATAAATATTCAGGTATAGTAGTATTTTGCATGTCGAGCATGCATTACAAGAGCACGTGGCCATAGCACCAAAATTATTCTGGTGAAAATGGTTAGATTTACGAACCTATTTCTGCACCATTGACATTCGATAAATAGCCCCATCAGCCAGCGTCACAGATAATGACAAGGCGGCTGGGCGGCGCATGCCAACTTAGTTTAATTTACAACCCCTTCGCGGTGTTATTGTTATGGCTCTCGGTTTATCAGCGGCTTTCCCTTCCCTCTTTTATTCTGGCGTCAGCGCTGCAATGGCGCCACACGAAATGCGCCTGTTATTAAGCATAAAAATAAATTAATAAGCGAGCGACACCCACACACAGTGACAGTGTCAATTAAGCGATAAAGTACAACACAGGCAGTTAATGTTGACGTGGTGTGTGTGAAGTGACGAGGTATTGTGTGTGTGTGGGGAGGGTATGTGGGAACCAACGCAAATATTTTAACGATGGCATGTGAACCTTTTCACGTTGTCAATAGCAAGTGAAAAATGGTGTTAAGGACGAAGACGTCATCATTAAAACGGGCACATGCAGTTGCATTAAAAACTGTTGATTCAAGGGAGTAAATTTTTGCTTAAGAAAAACATTTATAAAAGCCAGGTTACATGAAGGATCTTTTTTAAGCCCACACAAACAATTATAAGCCATTTTAAAATTCGTACTAAAGGACTTACATAGTTTATTCCTTTAGTTTTATCAAAAAATTAGTTACTTATACAACAATGTATGATTAAATTCTTAATAAATAAAAAGAAATACCTCAAATTCTTTTTACAAAGTTACATATCTTATTTACTTTAATTATTGCCAACATGAACCCAATGCCATCACTCAAAAATGTTTGTCCGAATTCACAAATTGTACACCAACCAATCTTAAATTTCTTTTCATAACAAGAGCATGAAATTCTAGAGAGAAACGAACATGAAAGCAGGAGGGAAAACTCGAAATTCAGGGCCAGCAGTTATAAAAGCTGAGTGTGCGTAGGAAATTTGTTGGCTTTTGCCGTTCAAAAGGTCCACAAATGCATGGAGGAATGTCATTTTCAGGAAAACGAGGAACCGAACCATATGCAAATGAAACTGATAAATTTTCAATTAAATTGGTATTGGCAAAAACACAGAGGGAGAGACAGTAAGAGCCAAGCCAAGTCATTGGCATGGACGAGAGCATGCAGGGGGCAAACCATTCAATTACGAAATTAAATTTCGGTTTCTCTCCAAATAGAGGAGAAAATTAAATGTTTGAATGGGTTACAACAAGAGATGTTGCTCAAGCGAGTCACATTTTTAGCCAGTTAAATTCAAATCGACACTTGAATAAATATTTGTTCACTGCACACAGAAGCTTTGAAAGGAAGTTCACAAAAAAATAAAAAGATTTGAGTTGCTTTCACCTATTCAATTATAAGAATTTTTACTCAACATCTAGTGTTACTTCAATTCAATTTATTTTTAATTCTCTTCCTTTAAATATGGGAATAATCCAAAACCAATTAAATCAGGCAACCGGGTTAATGGGAAAACGTACCGAATATAAAACCATTTTGGTGGAAATAATTTTCTAAATTATTTTTGGGCTGGCGGCCGTCAAACAAAACGCTGATCAATGACTAATTTATTCCATTTGTGAAGGGATTCCCCTGGGCAGCAAACAAACATTTCAGCACAAATCATGGCTCTGCCCACGAATGAAATTTATCGGGGAAATTGTGCGTTAAAATTATAAAATTTAATCAATGCCAAATGGAGGGTTGCAAGGCCTGCGTAGTGTTTACCCCTTTTCTGGCCAACTCATGCAACAGTTGGTTGCCATTTTGCCAGTGGCAAACAAGGGGGTGCACAATCTCACCTTTTTATGCAAATTAGAGACGCGTTCGTGGAGCAGATGGGTGAGATGAGAGAGAGAGAGAGAGCTGGGAGGCTGTGTGTGAAGCAATTGAAAATTCCACCACCGCTTCGAACGTGTCTTGGCATTTATAGCAGCCACAACAGGAGCGGAATTTAATTGACAATTGCTTAGGTGGCTCAATTTCCACACCAAGGGGGGAAACTGATTGGTCGAACGGTCCCCCTTGGACACATCCAACCATTCCCCCATCCTGACCCTCTAGCGTGTGGGCAATGTGTGTCTGTGGTTTTGTCCACAGAATTTGTGGAAGGAGCCCCCTTGGGCCAGGATATATTATTATGTTTCATCAATTAAATTACCATCGATTGGCCGGTCAAAAGGGGCAAGTAAAAGGTACAAATTTGATTTGATTGCTTGCGTTCAATTAGTACGAAACATTTATGATAATAACCACAAGACCAACGAGTAAGCATATTCAGCATAAGCAGCCAATTAAGTAAATGCAATTTGTGACAACAAAGGTTTTAATTGGAAAGAGTTGAAGTTGCAACTTTGACTAGGTCAGATTTACAAGAATTCGATTTATTTATCATTATGTAAACTAATTAAATCATCACTAATTAAAGTATAAAATATTATTAATAAACGATAATGAGTTGTATATTTCGGTAAAATTAATTAGAAACATATTATTCTTTTTGTATACCCTTGGTAAATATTTATTCAGTATACTTTAACTGTCCCTAGAAAACTGTGACTAGTTTTTAATAAAGAAAATATAAAATGTTCAGAACTAATCAGCAATTAATGGGTGGCTAAATAAGTTATAATGCCAATTGGGGCTAGTTAATTAGACGAACGCCAAAGTTTCACCGGCAGCCAGAAACTAAAAGCATTTTGCGAATGCCATTTTCAAAGCGAACACGTTTTTGAGATCAATGCCAGATGCCAAAAACCCCAATCCTACACAGAAAGAAATGCCTATTTCTGAATAATGCCATATTATTTAAAAAATTGGGTAATTCGTCGACATTGATTTCGATAAAACAACATATTGTAAGAAAACTAACGTCACTTTAATATCTTTTGATTATATATATTTATAAATAAAACAAAACAACTAAATTATTATACGACTTGAATTTAATTTATATATTTTCCGAGTGCTTGCATTAAAAGTTCTCGCTCTGCTTGAAAATTGATGCGGGCTTTCTGGAGGGAGCTTTGTGGGTGGCGCTGATTTGAGCTAAGATGAGCTGAGCATACTTAATGCCGCTTAATCAGCGAGCAAAAAGAAAAATCAAAAGGAAAGCGAGCAAAGTGAAAAGTATTTTCGCGCCAACGTCGCACTAAATTTTAAATTGCATTTCATTTAGAGCTGCGGCTGCATTTTCCTTCTTCTTGCGCTTTATCCAGAGGGGTTTGAGCGGCGTATTAGGAGTATTTCTGGGCGACATTAGGGGTACGGTGTGGGTACTGGTTCATTGGGCAAGCAAATTTTCCGATGGCAAATGCCTGCAATTAGGAGCCAAAGAGCGTTGCATATTCTGCGGCGCCGAATTCGGCGTGCAATTAAAATTGCTGGGATTCGCCCCTAAAAAGCAAAACTTGCCACGGATAGTTAATGAGTTTTGGGGTCGGCATTATGCTGCTGCAGGATCAGCGCTGCTGGTCAACAGTGTGGGTCCTGCCATAGTTCGAAAAGTTCAAATCATTTGCTGCATTTCACCAGCAATTTAAGCAGAGATATTCTGATAAAGTTTCTTGCCCAATTTAATTGTCGGAACAGGGGAAAATACTCGAATATTTCACAGAAAATGAAGCTGAAGCATAAAATATCCTGAGAATTTTCACACAAAATGCATAGCAAAGCCGCAATTCAATTATATTCGTTTAAAAGCATTCAGTTTAGGAAGAAATATTTAAATAATGATAGAAAAATTCTTCTCCCAATTATTGCTACGAAATTCATTTAAAATATGTCTCTTACCAAATATATATAGAAAGTTCCTCAATTAATTGGATCTGCAAAGATAGAGAGAAATGCAAAATCATTTAATATTTATGAATATACATATATTTTTGGTTAAGAACCTGTTATAATTGCACGAGAAAAGTGGTTTGCAATAACAAAAGCAATTCCCAAAGCTTTGTCATTGAGCTCGGGGGAAACACTTTACAAGCTATTTTTTTATGCATTTCCTTCCTTTTTTGTTTTAAGAGCGTAATTAGAAGGGAGGTAGCAGAGCTGCTAAAATGGCCAGCAAAATGCCAGCCATTTTATGCTAATGGTAATGGCCAAGGAGGCAAACAAAATAAGGAAAAAGGTGGAATGGGAGGGAAAAGCGTCTCTCTGAAATATGTCGCTCAAAGTAACGAAGAGAAGTAGCTGAGAGATACATATATACGACGGGTATCTGTATCTGGGTTAGCGACTGCCAAATGCTATGCATATTAAAAATAGCAACAAAGAGACAAAGAAGGGGGTTGGAAAAAGCCTTGACAAGCCAGCAAAATTCATCAATGACAAGGGAACAGAGTTTGGGGTTTCCTCCTCCAGGATGTTTGATGTTGACACTGATGCTGATGCTGCTGACGTGTAATGTCAGTCAGATTAATGTTAATGCTGATGCACTCGTAAATTAACTTGGCCATAAATAAATGTGGTATTTTTCGGGAGTTTTCTGGGGGTAAGGTTCAGATAAATAAATAATGAGATATTTTCACTTAAAGGGTATTTTATAATATCTTAAGCCATATTTAGGTAGAATCTTTATGTAGTTTCTTGTTTCTTGGTGATCCTAATCCCCCTTCTTCCACTCTATTTTCCTAGCTTTTGAGCCAACTTCAAATTGAACTCATTTGGCCATTTGCCAATTAACTTTTTTTTGCTATATCCTTTTGGCAAAAGAGCATTGCCCGATTGGTTAGTTACCCCTTTTCGCAGGGCCACACCCGACGTCGCCCGCCATGTTTGGCAATAATTCAAAGCATGCCCTCAAACTCACCCCTCCTCTGGGGCCCTTAACCTATCTGGCCACCCTTTGGCAGCCAAACCACCAAAACTTTGAAAGCCTTTTGGCCGCAGGCTAACAATGTTCGCTTGAACAAGCTCTGCCTCCCTAAACCATCTCGCTGGCAGCATCCTCACTCAGTCGTACACTAGAATATAAAATCATTGCTTTAAAAAGAGAGAAAAATTTCAATGGAAAATTAGGAAGTTTTTAAAGTTTAATAATTAGTTTTAGTTTTTGTATAAAGTGTTAAATGTGTCTGTAATATTAAGAAGTATTTTAAAGCAGGATAAGTTTAAAACCTTTTTGTATGTCATCCAAAAATGTTGTTGAAAATCCTGATAATATTGAACTTTTACTTGACTTTTTGCGAGTGTAGATGCATTGCCGCAGCCGCAACATTGTGCTGTGGCACAGTTTTGCAGCCACTGGCGGCGACGTTGACGGTAAATGCAAAAATTCTAGGATTACACTGGACGGTGGAAACAGGCACCCTGCCTGAGTGGGAGAAGTGGCAATGTGCATAGGTGTGGATGGTCGGGATGTGTATGTGATATGACCGCATTTGATTTTCATCTATGCAGCTGCATGGCCAACTCTCGGGCCTCTCCGGGAAAAGTGGGGAAAGTGGGCTCAGAAGAACTTTGGTACTTTGTTTAGTTGAATTACGCCAAAGCACATTAAGTTCCCTTTTGGTGCGCTCTGTTTGTTAAGTGCTTAATGAACTTTGCTAAACATGCTTGGCCAGGGGACTTGACTTAACTTGCCCTCTAAACTTTTCACATCTCACTTTCACTCGGACGAACTTGGTCCAGAGTCCTTTCGTCCTCCTTTCCCCGCTCAATTGTCGATGGCAGATTTATGGCCAACCCCACTTAAAGGATCCCCCGAAGGCGAATTCCGTCTTAAGTCCATTCAATTTGCATGCATTTTGCTGCATTTCCATAATTAATTAACTCGCAAAATTGTTGTTCGTTTGAAACGGTTAAGTTTGAATTATGAATTGAGATTAAACGGATTTGCCAACTTAAATGCGTTTGCACATAATGGAAATTTGTGCAATTAGTTGTGAGTTTATTTGCAGATAATTATAGCCAATTAAAATGGTTTTTAATATTGGAATTAACTGAATTACAGTGTTAGATATTGAAATTTGTATAGTATTATTATTATGGTAGCAGAAAATAAACATAATTAATTGGGTATGCATTTAAAAACAATTAGGGAATGTGAAAGAAAATGCAATTAAATGCAAAATGAAAATGTAATGAAATGTAAATACATTAAATCATTGTATACTAAAAATACTGAAAAAGGTGTAATTAATATAAGAAAAATCCATTTAAATTATATTGCCAATTCCATAAATTCCCTAAGGACATCATGCAATCATTAGAAGTCTTAAAGTAAATAAATTCGTTATCCTTGGGTAAGCAATCCAAATTGGTACGACTCCTTAGCCACTGAATATTTCCCCAGATTTCGCCCCCTTATTCGCAGGCACACCCGCTGTGCGAACGCATTTGGCATAACGTGTCTCTGCTAATGTCACACATGCATCATATCCACAGGAGCAACCGAGGACGCCGCAAGGGGAGCTAAAAACAAGGATAAATAGACGTGGGGTGGCATGGTGAGGACTTGACTAAGCTGCAGCTAATTATGCAAATTCATTTAATGCCATTGTTAAAATGATATTTGCCAGCAGGATTTGTCACGCTGATAGACCACGGCGTCTTCACCACTTAAGCAGGGATGATTAAGCCCAAATTTGACTTGCAAAAAGTTACTTCCTGTTCAATTAAGCGGTACAGTTGCCTTGGCTTCACGGTGGTAAGTTTAACTTGATTTAATGTCGTATTTAAAGAAATAATCTTAAGGGAAAGGAGCGAAGAAGTACAGTTGCCGCAGCTGCCAGTGTGGCCATACATTTGCCTCAGATAACCAGCAATATTTCTTACTTGCTAAGACATGATAAGTGTGAATTATTAAACGGGCTAAGAGAGGAATAATCATAAGTTTAAGAAGTGCGGGAACGAGGCAATTATTTTCAAATACAAAAATAATTTATTTAGTATAAAAAGATAAAAAGTACAGTTGCCGCAGCTGCCAGTGTGGCCATACAACTGCTTTAGATAACCTGCAATATTTCTTACTTGCTAAGACATTATAAGTGCGAATTATGAAACGGGCTAAGAGAACAATAATCATAAGATTAAGAAGTGAGGGAAGGAAATGCCTACATTTTCAAGTACAAAAGGAATTTCATGCAGTATAAACAGATAAAACGTACAGTTGCCGCAGCTGCCAGTGTGACCATACATCTGCCTCAGATAACCTGCCATATTTCTTACTTGCTTAGAAGTGATAAATGTAAATTATGAAACGGGCTAAGAGAGCAATAATCATAAGATTAAGAAGTGTGGGAAGAGGAGGCCTTCATTCTCAGGTACAGTTGCTTTGTGCATAAATTTTAAAGCCATACTTGGGAGAGTTGCCTCCACCAAATTTATGGAAGGCGCTCGCCGCTCCCAACCACTTTGGGCCACATACATATTAATGAAAACAGACGCCCAAGGCAGCAGCCAAGTGGGCCGTACAATAAATCTCCTAGTTATTGTTTTATAACATGCTTTCAGGCGTAAATCCCTTACAATAAAGGTAAGCGCTCGCCCGCCCGCCCAGGTCTCAATTTCTTTCATTTCGGCAGCAAGGCTGTGAGCACACTTTAAACTTGTTTCTCAGCCCAAGTGTTCCGAGGGGCCACTCGAACATTTTTGAAGATTGGTTTCCCTAACAGCCGCAGCAGCAACAGCAGCAGCCGAAGAAGAAAGGTAACCAGGCATTAAATTGAAGCTGAAGCCGAAGCCTCAACAAAGTTTCTTTACTTGATTTTCGGAGTATTCTTCTGGGCGGGCCATCATTTCTGGGCTTAAGCCTCGCCGATTCTCGGGGTTTTTATTTGCTTAAACTTTGGCCCGCACTAAGAGTTATTATTATTTAGCTTGTATTGAGGGGTAACTTTTTTATAAACGATCTACAGGTCGAAACAAAAGTTTAAATGAGCCAAAAGTTTAAGCGGGCTTTTGGAGAAATCCACCCCCAACAACAATAACCTTTTTGTGACCCGAGAAAAGTTGACCAGTTTAAATGTATGCAAATGAATAATTTTCCCAATTGCAAGTCCTGACCAGAACCCCCTGGCCAGTGCGTTCGTGCACTTGTGTTATTTAAGAATTTCTATGGGAATTTCATTGAAATTTTGAGCCAAAACCATTGACAAATTCAGACACAGCAAAGCCACGGGCAATTAGGTTCGGAAAGTTTTAGCTCCAGACTCTGCTACAGAATATAAATTATTATCTGGCGTTGCCTAATTTTGCTGAGAGGCCGTAGCCGCAAAACCATTTCCCAGCAACTTGATTCCGTTCATTGGACGGATGAGAGGAGGATGAAGAGCTTAGGAAATCTGCTTACAGTGTTTAATTTCAACACTGTCCGCAACCACAACACTGAAACTGACCAACGACTGCAGCCGGCACGCCTCCTTTTCGTCCCCGTAAAATAATAATAATAATAATTTACTATGAAACCCAAAGCCACAGAATAACATGAAGACCCAAGCCTCCATTTAAGCGTTCATAGTATCCTGTGGTGGTCCGGGTGCGGGTGCGAGTGCTTTTGGCAGATAGGATAACAACGAGGATTCCCGGGAGGAGCAGGCAAATGGAGATGTAGCTGGTGGCCAGCTGCAGCTCGGAGAGTTGGCTAACCGATAGAGTGGGCCATAAAAAATAGCTTAATTAGTTGCCATTGCTGGATGGCAGTATAAATATTGAAGTTGTTGGCTTTGGCAAATATTTGAGAGAGCTGGAATCTAGCCAGCTGGGGGTGAAGGCGGAAAAAGGGCTAGGGAAATCCAGGAGTAATTAATATGAGCATTCGTAAACTATTTTAGTGTGGTTAAAGTGGGATTAGGGAAACAGGCAATGAAAATGTATTTCAATTTAAAGGGAAAACACAGAATAATAATTTTACTTTTTGGCTTATACTATTAAATTAGTAAGTAATGATAAATAAAGATTATGAAGGTAATCAACTAAATAAGAAAAATATATGGATAAATTAACATGTTTTCGGTTAAGTAAAATAGTTATAATAAACAGTCTTGCCAATAAATTGTATAAGACCTCGAGCAAAGTGCACATAGCAGTGCAAATTGTTTTCTAATAACGCACAAATTGCCAAGACGCTAGTCTGGGAGTTTTAGCCCCAAAAGTCGAAGCCATTAATGCTGCACCCTGACTTCATATTACCCGGAAAAGCGGATGCAAATAGGTTCGAGAGAGGATCTAGTGGAATTCGGGAGGAAAAGTATGCGGGAAGTTCAATTAAATGCTGAAGCATTCGGACAACGGCAGTGAGGAGTATTTGCAGTGCTCTCCCCTGAGCCTTTCCACCAACACCAGCCACATCCACATCCACATCATCACCATCGTTAGGCAGCAGTTCCTACTCCGTCGTCGTCCTGGCAGTCAGGTTAAATTTGATTATGTGGTGCCCTGCGAGCTGGGAAAACTCACACGAAGGCATGAAAAGCAAGCAAATCTGTTGACGTTTTGCCAAAACGATGTGTTTTACTCTTACCCCCGAAAAACTTGCAGGCAGGGCAATTTTCTTGCATTTTATGCAAACAGAGCCCCGGAGAAGCCGGATGGATGGATACCACGCCCTTCGACCCTTTGGGACAAACTAACTACCAACGTAACCGGCAGTTAAATGTTTTCATTTTCATCCTTCGTCCGCAAAATGTTTATGACGCCCAAGCATCAGGCAAACACTGAATTTATTTAATTAAAATGTGTGTATGCACTCTGCCTAGTTTCTAATTGAATTGACAGGGCAGACTGGAGTGGAAAATGCACGGAGAAAAATGTAAGGAAATTTAAATATAACCGAAAGTGTTACGACAAATTTTAATTAGAAGAATCATAACCTTTTTGGCTATTATATTAACCATTTGACTTGTTTAATACAATTTAGGATATAAACACCTCCGTGAAAGTAACTTAATTTTAAGGTCATAAAATAAACAACAGCTTATATGTGTTATACATTTTTTTTTACTCAGTGTAGAAAGAGAGTAGACTAATATGCAGCAGAAGGTATGGGAACTGGGATTTTCCATCCATGCGAGACAAGTGTCAGGTGCCCTCAGCTATATCATGAAAATGCAAATTTTCGACATTTTTCTGTGGGCAAGTTTTCATTCCTTTTAATTAAAAAGTTTTTGTTTTCCTGTCGGATGGGATCATCGTCACGTGAAATCTGCATGATTACCACACAAAATGCATTTTTAAACCATATGCAAAGTAAGTTCAATTCTTGTGTGTTAGCTGTCAATCAAACTGGGTGTCAGGGCAAAATATATTATGTGTTTGTGCCTATGAGGGGTCATTAAAATGCAGGCTATGGCAAAAATAATGCAATTCAATGACAATGCCAACAGCGATTACATAAACAATGCCTGTCACTTCATTTGAAAGCGCCAAGTGCAATGGCCGGTAGTCAAATTCCGATTGACAGGCGGTTGCGGCCAAGCGAAATAATTAAAAATGGCTTTTGTTCAATTTTTGTTTTAATTTATCTATTATACGGGCTAAGCTTTTTTTCCTCGGCTTTAGTTTTTTGCTATCTCTATGCAAATTCAACAAATAATTCTCCCAGAACATATAAAGCAATATAGTTGCCTGGAAAGTGCATTCGCAATTCCAATTTCAATTTAAGACTGACATTCGTAACATTTCTAATTCCTCAGCACGTCTTAGTATATGATATAATCGCTCACATGCCCATCAAGTTTCTCTGTTTTGTCTGCAGCACATTTTCACTCAAACACAAACGCAGAAGGCAGACGAGGGAAAACTATTTAAATATAAAAAATCCCAAGCATACTTTAAGGCTCAGTGCAAAAGTTTTTGTTGGAACAGACAAGTCAGTCGTCGTCAGTCAGACAGTCAGACAGACAGAAAGACAGGAAAATGCGATTCACCGGCAAAAGTCGGGGGCGGACAAGGAGAGAGGGTCACGGGCAGTACCCTTAAAGAAACAAAGAATTTCAATTTAAGCTTCGTGCATTGTCTGTCTCTCTGTGTTGTTGCTCTTTCTCCTCTCCATTTCCGCTCTCTGTTTCCCTCCATTTTTCCCAGTTGTAAGCCATTGTTGCATGCATTTAGGTGTTGCAGGCACGTATGCAGCAATACCCTCAAAAAAAAAAACTAAGACTCGCACACAGATCCTGCACACGCACAGTTGGGGTCAAAATTGTAGTCACGGGGCTAAAAATAAATGGTATTTTATTTTTACAAAAAATTTATTAAATTCTTTTAGCAAATATTAAAAATTTTAGATTACTTTTTCTGCTTACTAACGGCAAAATGTTTTTGTATCTTTGTTTTAAGTAATTAAGTGTAATTTTAAGTTTCTGATTCCTTATTGCTTTAAATATATAAAGAACTACTAGTACTTTGTATATTCTTCTTTAATTAAATTTCTTAAAATTATCTACCTCTCTCAATATTTATTTTTTTTTTTACGCAAAAAAGGAGAATGCATGCAGATTAAAGCTGAGCCAGGCGTGCCAAAATACAGAAAAGAACCAGAAAAATAGAGACTGGAAAAGAGGGACCACAAAAGGAACAAGTTGCATGGCTTAATTGTATTTTTATTTAATTTTAGACGACCACCCTACATCATCTGTTATCTCAAATAGTCCGCTCACGCCTTGCTTCCATGTATATATATACATTTCCCATGCATTTCAGAGATAAGCACGGAAATGAGCCAGAGAAGCGAAAATAAAACGAATAAATGAGCCACATTAATTGCTCTGTGACTTCCTCATTACGTGTAGGGCATGGGAACGCTTTTTTCCAGCTTCCTGAACCTGCATGATGGCGATATTTACAAATTTATACAGCCTGAACGAAAGAAATGCGAGTCCTGATGGTCACTTTCATTGATAAGCATCTCTTTGCTCGAAAAATGTGCGCACTAAAAACGTGAGAAGGTGACAGGATACAGATGAGATGCGTGACATCAGGTCAAGGTTCGTCTAAAGCCAGTTTTATGATGATTGTTACTGGGTAAATATAAGGTGCTTCGGTTCTCCATATTGCAAACAAGAACTTTACTTTTCAATATAAAATAAATTAAGCTTAAATTCTTCAACGATTTTACTTTACAAATCCTATAAGTTCCATAATGTTATGCCATTTTTCTTAAAACTCTAAAGCACCCTGTACGTTTCGAAGACACCAAGAGGATTCCCTTCCTGCTGACACCGACATGAGCGGAAAAAATTAAGTTCAATGAAATTAGGTCAACCTCCGGTTCGTTCGCATCCCCAGAAAACCCACCCTCTCTTGTCTTGCCATCCGCGATGGTGTGATAAAGGTAAATGTAAAAATATGACTAAAGATAAGCATAAATCAGGGCATAAAGCAATTACGCAAAAAAGCAGGGAAGAAACACAGATAGAAGAAAGCCAGCAGGGGCGAAATGGATGGATAGATGTTAAGCGCGAAATTCTGGGGAAAAGGCAAAAAGAAAGAAGCTGAAGTTAGTACGTCGTTGCCTGGCAAAGGCAAAGTGCTAAGCGCAAAACAGTAATGAGACTACTCAGCAGCATTATGATTGATAAATGACGGGGCAAACGAGCGAAAAAAAGAAGAGGAACTCACAAAATAAAGTAGTTTCAGCAAACAGAAAGGACAGTCTGTTGTTTAGCGCTTGTGAGCTCTAGATACTCTTACAGTGCACACAAAATATATACACAAATATCTGTTGTCTAAAGTTATATACATTTAAGTAAAGAGATAAAAAGCCAGCATAATTACTTTTGTAAAAATTATTAGGTTTTGGTCATTATATTATACAGCAATATTCCAGGCTTCACAAGAAATTTCTAATACAACAGTAGAGTAAGGAGTAACTAAATCTCTAATATTATTTTCTATATTTTAAATTAAATATAATTTAATTAAGTTTAATTTTTAGCTGTCAAACCTGTAGCCACAACGACAATACTTTAATGTAGAGCAAAACCAAGGGACAGGGACAAGTTAGTGCGAGCAAAATGGTGACAAATTCACGCAGCGAGACAGACAGACAGGCAGGAGGACTCCTGCGTCGTCCTGGTGCGAAGGAGGGTTATGAATGAAGTTAAGTAGAGCGGCGGATGAGGCAACTAAATGTGCATGTTAAGGTTAGATAAGAGGCAGCCAGGATATTGTAGGACTCTTCTCTTTTCTCCTATTTTTTTCTTGCACCTCCACAACCCTCCATTGTCTCCACGCACAAGTCGCTTTCAGTCAGCACACTAATGAGTAACTTATTCAATTATTTATTATTTTTTCTCCGCCTGGGCGGAAAATAATTTGCTTTTGCCCGGAGACTAATTGGCAAAAGGGGAAAGGCAGAAGAAGTGCAAGTGGCCAGCGGGAAAACTTGATAAAATGTCAGGGCGTGGTAATAAATAAATTATTTTAACTGTGTTATATATGCAGCCAGAGCCAAAGGAACCACAGCGATGGAGTGCCCCACCGAGGACGAGAACCTAATTGAGTGCAAAATTTGTGGGTTAATTGGTTTGAAAGTTGTACACAATTTATTGCCACTCTCAATGGGAATGAAGCCGAGCGGAATGTGGCATGGGGATGTCCTCTGTCCTCTGGTCTGAATGACTGAGATGTCAAAGGGAAGTCGGTGGTGCTCAGTCCCCCCTTGAGGCTAGCCATTTTCACTGCTCAACACAACATTTTCCAGCTTGTCATGCGGTCAAGGTTGGACGAGTGTAATGAAGCCAGTTTATAATTCAAGAGCCTTTAGAAAGTGGGGAAGGATATGGTGTGGCTTTGTTTGGTTTGGTTTTCTGAGGACTTCAGAAAGCGAAGAATGTGGCAGATTGAGTGCTGAGTGGACCTGCTGCTGGCAAAGTACTTTGACCGCAAAGTGTTGCAACTTGGCTTCACGGCTGCCGACACTGGAATTTGATTTATTAGGTGAAAAATTTGCAGGCAAATTTGTCAAATACAGGGAAAGGTTACTTCAAAAACTTTTCTTTTAACTAAATTTGAATATATTAAAGCTTTTTCAAGAACATTTAACAAGAAAGCTCTAAAAAATCCACAATTTTATACGATTTCAAGCGGGAATTCAAACCAAACCAAATCTAAATATATAAATCTTAATTTACCATCAATTTCTTTAATAAATATATATCCCAAAAGCCGCTTTCAATTATTCTCTAAATGTTTAATTTAGTTTCGTGCCAATTGAACGGCACAACCAAATCTAAAATTCAGCTGGAATCGCTCGTTGATTTATTTTTATGGCTATTTTTATGTAACACACGCCAGTTTTAATAAATAAAACAACACAAAACCTGACCATAAATTGAACAAGCAGAAAAATGTGGGAGCTTCATTTACGAGTGGAAATGGCGATGGCGTTGACGTTGATGCCGGAACTGACGAAGAACAGAGTTCGCAATTTGTTAATGGAAATTCAATTGAATTGAAAAACTAAATAAATACCAATGGCCAGGTAAATAAATAAAAGCTGGCGTAGATCGTGGCGTGGGGTGTGGAAACATCAAATAAATAATGAAATATCCGCACTTTTTTCGCATACCTTCGATTTTCCCCAAACCTTGTGCAGGGACAATTCCGCACATCTGTTACCCAATTGGAGTGGCGAAAATATAGAAAAAATTGCCACTTTTTATATGCAATCATAGATGGTTTATCCCTTGTCCAGAGGTATGCCGGAAAAACCAATGGTCTGTGCCGGTCGATCAACCATTTATGCTGGGTTTAATTTTAATTGGTTTCCCTTCGCCAGTGGAAACTATTAAGAGAGTTATGCGAATTAATTCAACCAACTCTGGTCGGGACATATGAGGAGGAAACAAATTACTGAATTTCCCCACCTAGATAACCCTCCTTAAAATTGCTTTCCGCTCCTCCTTTTTATAACCCTTTCAACTTTGTAGATTTATGTGCCGTTTTTAGGTGACACCACCTGGCGTCGTCTTCCTTCCACCGGCAATAAAATATATATATATATTCGTTTGTTCCCAATATATAAAAGGGGCAACAATAAAAGCACAACTTCATACACGACGTAAATCACTTGTGTAGTTCCCAGCGTGGCTGAAATATTACTCGGCCGAGAAGTTAAATACAAGGAAACAAAGCCAAAAAAAAATGCCACCGGGCGTGGTCAATTAGAGTAAAAGTTGGGTGTAAGTATTGCCCAGATTGTGGGATAATAATAAGGGTCGTCGTCTCCACATCTGCGATTTATGCTAGCAAGGCATATAAATCGCCTCTGCGATAAGCTGCCTTTTTGTCCCATAAATCCAGCAATCACGCAACGGATCAAACAATGTTTTTTAAAGTGTCTTCCGCTTACCTCCCATATTGCTTTTTCCATGTACCAAATAATACACAATATTGCTGGCCACAGGGGAACCAGCACGAATGACCTCCTCAGTTTATGACTGGCCCGCTCACATTTCACTTTGCAGGAACCTACCTTCCGGTCAGAAAACATAAAGCTGGCTTTTATTGTTATGGTAGACAGTGTAGTTTGTTGAAATCTTCAAAAATGGATGGGATTATCTTGGCTTATATCTTCAAGTCCAACTTTTTCAATAGGTTTTATATTTAATACTAAGTAATTTAAAACTTTATATATATTTCCAATAAAAACATGTAATTTTAAAAATTTTACATTATATCTATTACTTTTGAACGACCTGCTTTACGGCCATTTAATGCCTCAGTAATATCTCATTGTTTCACCTTTCTTTAATATATTTATAGATATTTAATGGCTTAAATTTTGCACCAACTTTCTCACATAACTCATGTACCCTTTTCATTCTTAATTCTACCCAAAGATATAGTTGTGCATCATTGACTTCACTTGGCCAGGCGCCATTTTGTATTTTATTTTATTTGTTTGTCATTTATACCACACACACACAGCCATATACACCCGACCAACATATGTATGTGTGTATAGGGAGTTGCTAGCACAATACTATATATTATTTATTTGCCCCCAGACCACCGCCACACACATTTGAACTATGAAATAACCACGGGAATGTTTGCCATTTCGTGGTCAATATACAGCATGACCCACATGGAGCGACTGAAAGGATGTGGTCAAGGAAGGCACAAGGATTGGTCAGGTGTGGTCAAGTTGTTTGGCCAATATTTATTTACAGAGCCCTCTGGAAATATACGAACTCTATGTCTGACAGCAGCTCTAGGCTGTTCAATTAGTTGGCTGAAGGGATGTTTTTTGTGACTTCAGCTAGCCTTTACTTTATGCTTCCATCTGACATCCCTCATCTCTCTTTCTCTCCTCGATGCATCAATCACTCGCAATTAATTATTCAATTTTGGTATTTTCCAAAAGGGCTGAAAAAGTGCAACAGCTGACAACAAAGATAAGTCACAAAAATTGTGGTTTTTTGGTCACTTTTCCCCATTTTTCCGACTGCTCGAATGTATGACAAAAGTCAACAAAGATACGGGGCATGGGCACAAATCACAGAAGTGCAACAATTTCAGTCTATGTGTGCGTATGTGCTTTCTAATATAAATCAATCATACGACATGTGTGACACGTCAAGCACAAAGCAAACAAACCCAAATAATGGTCTAGGCGGATAAATTTTGTACTCGAGGAAGTCGTTTCGATAGATACCTTACCCTAGGTCTATTCTTTTGCTTAAAGGTAAGTTATATCAGAAATATATAATACGCCTTTTTCTTTATTTTTGCAGGGTATTATAATTTTGACCAGAAGTTTGCAAAGCAGTGATGAAAGCATTTCCGACCCCTTAAAGTATGCATATTCTCGTTCAACCTCACAAGACGAATCGATCTAGCCATGTCCGTCTGTGCATCAGTCCGTTTGTCCATTTTCTACGGAAACTAGTCTTTCAGTTTAAGAGCTATCAGAACTTTCAGAATAGTCTTATTTCTATTGAAGTGTCGGAACAGCCGAAATATGTATGTATATATAATTGTTGCCATGAGAACGAGCGGAAAATTAATAGCAATGAGGACTGAAAGAGCAGTTTGTGTAAAAAAAAAAACTTAAATATATATTCCTTCTTTTAGGTAAATAAATATATAATATATAGCTTATTTTACCAAAACTCACACTAATGTGTTACTAACCTAATAATTATTATTTCTTGGGTTATATAAGCATATAAATTGCAATTTTCTAGTTAAAGTACCATCAAGTTTTGTCTGCCTATATAAGGCAGTGAAATTTCTCTTAGATGCTTCAGTACAAGTTTGATACCTTTAGAAAAATGAAACTTTTGTGGCTTTTGCTCCTTCTTTGTGGATTGGAATGCAAGGTTGTCTTTCGAACTCGATGGCCGACGTACAAAATGACAAGAGAATATGGCAGGCCCATAAAGGTGTGACTTTCAAAACGTCTTCTCAAAATATATTTATTCGATACAAAATATTACATTTGCCAGCCGAATGACTACTGCAATGCGGATCTGTGCCCTGCGAATACATCTCATATCACCTGTGGCACAAAGTTTGTAAGTACATTTTATTGTGTCTTGTTTTTTATTAATATTTTTTTTATTTTTTACAAAAAAAGTCAAACGTTGATATAATTTAATTTTTTTAGTGGAGTCCCAAATGTGGGAAGTACCATGAGGGCGCGCGGACTACCAATTGCAGGAATATAATCATAACGGCGCTCAACGACATTCGGTCCAAGGTGATACTGGGAAGGACTCACCTACCGAAAGGGAAGGAGGTCCAAAAGGTGATGTGGGACAGAGACCTGGAAAAAATAGCGATGCGAATTACCAACCAGTGCATCGAACACCCCGTCGGCATCTGCGCCAATACGCCTCGATACCGCGAAGTGGGCGAAGCCTCCGACTTTGTGGTACTGCGACCGAACAGAAACCCAAACATAGTCGGCTTCTTCAACATTTGGTTCCAGCAAAGGAACCAACTGAATTCAAGCGACGTAACTAGCTTCCGGAACACGAGTGGAATGCGGCCTCAGCTGTTGGCGTTCGCCAATATGATTTACTCAAAGAACAGGAAATTTGGCTGCGGAATGCTAAACACCAGCAAAAAGCGCTTTATCACCTGTCTGTTCAACAAGAAAGTCAAGCAGGGCGTGGCTCTCTACGCCGTAAAGAACCAATCGATAAACGCTGCGGTGCCAATACTGGAGTCATACTAAGATCGCTTAGGTGATCATACACTTCTGTTACATCATAATTTTACGGTTTTTATACTCTTGCAGAGGGTATTATTTTTTGACCAGAAGTTTGCAAGGCAGTGAGGGAGGCAGCTCCCAACTGCACACTGCCAGGGTATATAAATTTCGGCTTACCGAAGCTAGCTTTCTGTCCTTTTAAACAGGTCTTCATATGTATTTCCCTTGCTATTTTAACATTCACTCATAGCGTACTATTTTCTTTTTTCATAATGTATACCCTAGAAAAAGGAAAACTCTTTCTGAGCTAAAAAGCTCTTTCAGACAGAAAGAGCCCTACTGACTGACTCGCTGACTGACAAACTGCAATGCGATTGCCAGCTCAGCAGATGCGTCCAAACACACAAAAGCACACTCACACACCACCCGAACACACTCTAACCCCCCCTGCTATTTGTAACCCACTCAAGCCATTCTGTTTCGCTGCTCCGTTCTATTTGCAAGGAAAACATTTATGTAAAGTTTATATTATTAGAATTGCATGAAGAGAGCATTGTGTATGCAATGGCTGTCTGTATGTGTGTCTGTCCCTATAAGTCTGTGTTTGTTTTATAACGACTACCGAAACGACATTTGCCAATATGTTTTAAGGAAAATAAAGAGAAGATGGCGAGAGAGCCAAAGAGCTCTGCTGCAGATCGTTAGACTGCGTCTTTCAATTTGTGTGCTGCGAGAGGTTTTTGTGTCTCCGTTTGCCGAGGCGATTGAATTGGCATTTTAGTCGGACAGGACAGGCTTTCTGCAGCTGCAGATGTCCTTTGCAGGACCAACGACAACCAACTCATCGGCATTTGCCAATTTGTGTGTCTGTGTGTCGTTTCAGCAACTCTTTTCCTTTTTACTGTATCTCTTGTAGGCCCTTCTTGCCTTTGATTGCCTTGGCAGGAGGTAAAGTGTGCTGACTTGGTTATGCTTGGAATTGCAACCAATAAATTATAGTTCAGCAATAGCTTTTCCACAGAGAGTGTGGAGCTGTGAAAAAGAAAACAAACTTGGTAGGAATTTTCTGGACTTGGAAATTGTAGAAATCCTCTTAAAGTAAACAAATAAACTTTGTAAGTTCTTTTCTTTGCTTTAACTTATATATTAAAAATAATATATATTAAACTTGTTATTACCCATTCTTTTATTTACCCTTAATTTTTCCTTTTCCATCATTTTTTCACACAGAACACACCAGTTTTCCCGGACGCTGCTCAATCTGTGCTCATCAGGTCGCAGCGCTATTTACAAAATCTCTTTTGGGCTCATTTCCATTTACGTGATATCCCCGAAAATCTCCAACCACAGGCGAAGCCCAACGGAACTATCTGCAAAATTATTACCATTCAACTTTCCTGCTCGGATTTCCATAGCAAACATCAACCTGGGGATATGGGATATTTTGTTGTTGCCATTTTTATTCGCTCGTATTTTTTGTGTTTAGGTTTTTTGGGGCTTTACTGGCTGGGCGCGCGCCTGTCCATGCTCTGGAAAATCTATATATATATATATTGATATGGACGAAAACAGTGCTCTAGTTTGCAGGATGTGCATAACCCGCAAAAGCCCCGAATTCCCCGGCCCAGTAATGGCAACGAGAGTCCAGGCTAACGTTACCTGAGTTTGGTTTCAGTTTGGTTCGGATCGGTTTGGTTTGGGGCCAGCAAAATATGTGGCCAATTATAGCAAAAACAGACGTTTTTATGTTACAGTCCCTTCGGTTGCCCTTTGCTCTTTTTGCTCCATCTCTCTCCAGTTACAACTAATTTATGACTTCGAGCTAAGAGCTAGGATTTTCCGGCACTTTTTGGATATTTATTCTCTTTTTTTGGCTACCTTCTTGTTCCTAATCATTGGCCGTAATTCAGATGCCTTGCTTCAGGCTATCCAATGTCGGTTTAACGGATTTACAATTGCCACAAAAAGTATATATTACGCATACGCAGAGTTGGCTAAAGATATATAATATATTTAATGAGTTTAGCCAATATAAAAATTAAGCTTATTAGGTTTAATCCTGAATCTATTTTGTTAAATAAACTCATTAACTAGAAGCTTTGCTTGAGTCCATTAAAAGTTGCTAAACAGTTTACAAATCACAGCACACAAATATATTAAGCATACGCAAGGTTGGTTATGGCACATTTTTCGCTTCAACAATTTCTAGAGAATCAACTTTCTGCTGACAAATATCTACTATTGACTTAATTCTGTCAGAAAATCCATTTCATTATGCAAAGTGTCACCGCTTATTGTTCCGTTCGCGCAACTTTGTTTACTTACACCATCATTTTCTGGTGGCATTCGCAAAATAATTCTTTGGTTTATATTCATCTTGGCAGCTCATCAAGAGCAGAGATAGTTGAACAAGGCATTTATCCTGTGGGCAAAAATGTTCCCCATTGCTATCGTCGAGCTTAAAATTCAAATCTAATTCCTTACAATTTTTGTTTTGTCTCTTTCTTGCTGCTTGGTCTTTTCACAAATATTTGCCTTCAATGTTGAATAAGGCTGAGATTGCAAGAGCAACGAAGAGAGAACAAGAAAAAATATTTTGACATTTTTCGGCGGTCCCTATTTTACGTTTATTTCTTTTATGTGTTTCCCCCCCACTCAGGCCTTGTTTTTTGAATGGTTCTTTGTTAGATGTGACTTTTAGACGTTGGCTTTAATGAAATGATATTCATAAAAAAATAAATTTCATGATTTCTTGGAGGTCAAAGTTCTTGAATCTTTAAGAAAAGCAGGACAAGATGATGGTAGTTCTTAATATTTGAAAAAATTGTGTCAACAACAAAGTACTCATCACATCTTTGACAAACTTAATTGTTTTTCACAGATTATTTCCATTTCTTATATACTTATATACTTATTTTCTTAATTTTCTCTTTAGCCTGTCATAGACACTCCTGGATAAAATCATTTATCATTTGTCATCATTTTGCCTTTTGTTTTCTTGATGTCTTTTCGGACATTCTTTCCGCCCCAGTTCAACACAGCCTGTCCTGTCCTAAACAAATAACTTTTCGATGGCTTTGACTAAAAAGTTATTCATTCATTTCAACGCAGCCTAAGAGGCTGAGGCATAAATTAAGACTTACATTTGATGAAGAGGAGATGGCTACGGAGAGTCCAGGATAACACTTCAGACTTCAGACTTCAGACCGACTTCAGACTAGAAAAAGATACATAAAAGGAAATTTGTGTATGAGAAAAAGTTTATTATCAATTAGTTTTATTTTATGGAAAGGCAGACTTTCCAGCCTGCCCCTGGCGCCAACTCGCCAAAATTCCCAGAAAGCCAAATGTTTGTTTTCATTGCGATTTGCCAGATATGTCTCGCTGGAAATTAACGCAAACATTTTGTTGTTTAATCGTGTCTATCAAAGTAGTTTGCACATAATTCCGTGTGTACTCTTGGCTTTGGTCTGCAATTTGTTGCCTACTTTTGTGTGTGCACGTCGCCCGTTTGGACACAAACTTTCTGTGGATAAAAAAGTTTCGAGGGCAGAAACTACACAAAAAAGTGACTTTAAAGTGAAATCAACCCAACAAAAAAAAATGCAATAAAAAAGGTGCGCAAAAGGGCAAAGTTCAAGCAGACAGAAAAAAATCGAAGAAGTCAATTTCCAGGGAACTGCAGTGAAGCACTATGGATGGGAAAGTAGTATCGTTGAAGGACTCGAGCCCACAAAGAAACACAAGACGTGACAGTAGAAATCGAAAGCCAAAACCAAATCAAATACATGAGTTGCAGTTTTCACTCTCTTTCGCATCCCTCAATCTGCCGAGAAACCTCTTCTCTGCGGGAAAACTCTGCTGGCCGGATTTTTCACACCCAATAAGCTGCCAGGCGCTTAGAATTCTAATGCCAAACATAAACAACAACATCAAACAGAATCTGCTTATAAACATGGAGATAAGTATCGGAGAATTCTAACCGACTTTTGAATTTTCTAACAAAAAGAAATATGTATATTAAGCTACAAAACCTTTATTAAGATACTTGTTTAAGAACAAACAATTAATCTTTTAAAGTCAAAAGTATTTAAATACTTTTCACAAACCCTTGTAAACTTTCTTTTCTATTATAATATTTTCCCTTTCTCGGTTTGAAATATTCTTACAAATACAAGAAATTCACAATACCCTCAGCACTTAAAGGGCACCTCTTGTAAAAATTGCACAAGTCTGCTGGGTGGCTTGTTTTTATTTGCAGCATAAAGTGAAATCCTCTGGCCAAAGGTGTTGCCCGCAACCGGAACGCGGCGGACAGACAGAGAAGATCTAGGACCAGGGCTAGGTCGGAGAGCCTGGCACAGTCACCCCAAGCACTGACCGACTCAGTGCTGGCAGTTCAGCTTTATTTCAATGGAAAACATTTTTATTTACAAATTAAATTGTGTAACAACTAAATAAGCTCGCATATTTAAACTAAAGGTGAAAATAAATAAAATATATTTCTCTGGCTTTAAAATCCATGTTAAAATTACCTCCAAAATCTTTTTTGAAAGCCCTGCCAGCACTTGGGCAAGCCCAGTAACCCCAAGCCCTCTTTTTTGCTTTTCGCTCATTGTTGACTTTGCCGTCTTGGATACTGGATGTATATATGTACATATATACATATATGTATATATGAATGTATGTGTGTCAAGTGGTCGCCCCCTTTGCCACTTTTCTCTACGCTTTTCCCCGATTTCCTGGCCTTTCCACTCTCCGCTTTCGCCCACCTGGCAGATAGCATTCATTTGGATCATCTTGTGGCAGGTCAGAGGCAAATCGTTGAAGTTGGCTCTGTGCGTGGTTAAGTCCTTGTCGATGGGCTTAAATAAGCAGAGAGAGATAGGGAGCGAGGCAGACCCAAGCCATGGGCCTAAAGGAAAAGTCATAGACAGTGAGAATGTTATGAATATGATTTAATTACTGCTAATTGCTGGCTCTACTAATTAGTTTGAAAGGCTTTTGCCCGGCCTGATGCATTTGCATACATACACACTATATATCTCGCATCTCTGTGTACTATGACTTTGATGGGCAATGAGATATGGAATGTGAGCACCCCTTAAGCCAATGGGCTTTCAAAGCAAAGACGAAACTAAATCGCAATCAGCTATTGATTGACAAGGTAATTTGCAAACCAGACTTGACAAACGCAAGTGCAATAACTAATTAACATTCAAAATCAAGATGAGTACAGTGGTTACACATAAACTTGGAAGTTAATTACGGGGAAATAGTAGGACTATAATGTATCATTAGGTTATCAAATACACCTTGATGAACACAATGCCATAAAAATCTTGTCAAAATCAACGTAACACTTAAAAAGCACTTTAAACTATTTTTTCACCAAGCTAATATTTTGCAAAATAAATATCACGTTCACATTTAGAGCCATAAATCATTTTCCATTTTTTATCAGGTATTTCACAATGCACTTAGCGCATTAACGAAACCAGAGCAGAATATTCACCTGGAACACCAGAACCCCAGAACCCCAGAAAAGTAAACCCACAGAACGGTGACAGGAGAAGACACGTAACGTAATCTAATAAATGTGACAGTCAGTTCATGTGGCAGCGTGTGGAAAACAATAAATCTCCATTAGGTTGAGCTGGCTTTCATTAACGGATTTCAGGAAACTAAAACAGGATATATGAATATACTTGCGCACACACACCAATATATTCTGGCATATACTAATACACTTGCCGTATTTGCTTTATGCACCTGTCATGAAAATATTTGCACAAAATATTTTAAGCCGCATTTTGACAAAGGACTTGGCCCGAAACACCAGAATGAGTCCCGCCAACAGGACATCGGACGACCACCCGCACCCCGCTCAACGTAAATATGACAGGGATTTGTTTTCGCTATAGATAGTGGGGATATATGTATGCGGCTTTGGCTCTATGGGATTTCCTCCATATATTTTCCATTTTCGAGCCATGCTATGTTATTGTATAAACAAATAACTGAAGCGCTACGGTAAACGGATTACGTGGCAAAGTGTTCACGGGTATGGAGGAATAGGAGTTTAGCGAAAAATTTCTGCGGTCTATTTTCGCGGCTACGGCTTTATGTTGTGGCTAAAAATTGGTAATGTTCGAGTACATGCAAACTAATTGCTGTTTGCGGTCCAAAATTATGATGGGTTAAGTGTGGTTGTCATGGCTTTAAAAGGTTATAGGATTAGCGCATATGGAGGTAATAGCCATGATTGATTTGAATTAAATCAAAGTGCAGCTCTAACTGGCGGAAACTGAATTAAATTAGTGCAATTACAATGCCTATTTAATGATTAATTTCTATTTAATATGTTTGAAAGAAAACTTTATATATTTCAAGTAAGAATACTAATTCTAATCAATTATTTTACAAGTAACTATCGCCAGGGAATTTAAATCAATTGAAAAGGTGTCTAAAAGTATGCAATAAAATATTGTAAGCCTCAAAATGTTTGAACATTTTAGGGTTTTCAAAACTCGCTATAAAATCCGGTTAATCCTCATATTTGTAAAGCTTTAAACAACACAAAAAACAACCCCCGAAATCGGGTTAAAAAGTTCTTTCAACTTTGACCCAATTGAAGCAAAAGTAAATGCCCCTCGAGGCCAATCCTTACAATCCCAGACCAGACACTGACCCGCCGGAATAAAACCCGCAAATTTCGAAGCCACGCAGCACAGACCAACCTCAAGGGGTAAATGCGCAATTGACAAGCAAATTGACAATTCACTTAATTCCGGGGCAGAGGCAGCAACAACAACAGCGGCGGCAAGAGTGGGAAAATAATTCTTAAACATTAAACCGACTGCAGTTGACAGAAGCAGAAGGGGGGTCGCTGAAGATGAAATTGCAGAACCAAGAGGATTAAGGGGTTGTTCCAGTTCCATCCTCATGAATTATGCAAAAGCCGCAAAAGCCAAAACAAGCAAAAACAATTATGTGGGCTGGCCCGGGTGGTGTCGGTGCCGGTGCCTGTCCTGTGTCTGCCCTGGTTAGCTATGTTTTTGTGTGCCAATAATTATATGATTGACAGGCGATTGAGTTTTTGGTCCCCCGCCAAAGCCTGCGAGGCACTTTACAGCCAAGTGCTGCCACGCCCATATACACTTGTAAGATAATACGATCCTAAAACGGTGCCCACACCGTAGTTCGTCGGTTCAAATATCAGTGGTCGGTGACTGCCTGTCAAGCGAGGGGGCCGAGCCTGATGTGTGTTTTTGGTAATTACCCTCACACATGGCCACATGCATGCTAATTTCAGCCATTTCGACCCAGGAATCAGTCGCCAGACCCCGGGCTCTTGTGGAGACTTCATATTCAAATGGGATTTTTGTTACCATCACACAGAAAACAAAAGAACGACCATTTTGCAGATTATCACATTTTTAAAACAGTATGGAGTGATTGTTCTAATAGAATTGGACATACAGCTGTTTCGGAAGGGAGTGACCCCATCTTCATCCATCAGTATCTGAAGTATGCTGAAGATGGTCAATATTTAGTGCAAATACCACCAGTTTTCCAGAAATTATGCGACAAAGTGCATTCATCCCAAATGATGATATTGCTTTCTAGTATAAGTTTCGCTGTCGCTTGTACATATATTTTACAATTTTATATTATTAAAAAAAAAATACTAATATTTTCTTCAGTGCCCTTTTAGGTCATGGGTTTGGGGCAAAAGGTTGTCTTGTCCAGCGTTTGTGCAACTGCATTGAAATTGGTGCGGCACGCATTATTTTCATGTGCCCGCCTATGGAATGAATCTGTGGCTGCCTTTTGGTCTTCCTCACAATTCTGGCTTCTATCTGTTGGTTTCATCTGTTTGCGGCTTTTATGCGAAATTGCCTTTTTCTGGCTATGGCTGGGGTAGAAAAAGGGAGGCAGGCAGGAGAGTTCCTGTTCCTTTATTGTCTGTGTTTTTGGTTTATAAGTGGGAAGGAATTGGGTTACATTTACCCCAATTATGAGTTATATTTACGGCGGAATTCGACGGCTTTTGGAGTTAGTGAAGTTTTCATGATTATAATGAGGTGCAAAATTTTAAACATTATTTAATTTCCCTATAGGTTAGTTTATTATTAACATAAAACACATAAATTACGTGATTTTGAAATACTTTTCCCTCACTGCATTGACATTGAGGTCCCAGCAACACATTACGCCAATCATTTGTGTCAAGAACAAGCACAAAGTGACATAAATTCATTTTGTTACTGTTACTGTTGCCAAGACGAGACCTCATTTTACAGAGTTTAGTATGCACAACCATGTGCCATCAATTAAACGTCAAAGAGTTTATCAAATTCTGCCTCACAAAAACAGCAGGGCTCGTAATCAAAGTCAAAACGTTTGTCCTAATTAAATATGCTGACCGAGAACTGGATAATAGAGTTAGGGAAATGCTGCACTTCATCTACTTCTGTCGGTGGGGCAGACACACAATTTGGCTGCCAACATGACAACTCGGGAAAAGGGAAAATCCTCAGAAACATCGAGGTCTGCTCATTTGTGCAGCAAAATCGGTGCTAGATGGATTTCAATAGAACATTTTCTAGTTCTCTCTTCCTCCCTCCCAGTGCACTTTGCTCCCTCCCTCGTTTTCACCTGGCCAAATTCAAATCGAATTGAACCGAAGGCTCTGGCTTTTCCAAAGCAATTGAAAATTATGCTGCAGTGAAAAACTTGAGCAGGACTTGGAACTGAAGAGTGTTGGAGGAGATGCCGATTCACATGTTCGTTTCAGGGCGTTTGAAAAAGAAAGAAAAAGGGAAAGCTAAAGGAAAAGGAAATGGAAGAAAATCGAACACAAAGCAGGTCATATGGAAATAGGTTCAAACTGATGTTTATTAATGCGGAATTTGCTTGCCTTTAAAGTTGGAAATTTCGATTTGAGGCTTTCATCGCAGCCCTCAATGAATATATCTTCGTTTTCATTTAGATGTTTCCATGTTTTGATGACTTCATATTTTTTCCATGAGGTTTTGTTAACTCAACAGAGAAATCAATATACGTATAATTATTATTATCCATAAAGGTGACAAAGTTCAATGAGAAGACTTCGTCACACTGTGAATATATTACTTTAAATGTTAGATTTAATTAAAAATAAAAAATAAACAAAGGTATTATCAAAAACGAGAACAGTCAAAACTATTATTGGTTTTATTTATTTTATAAAATTTATCTCCCTTTTTACCCTTCTGTTTAGGCTACAAAAGTAGTATATATTTTTCGCTCTGCAGTTCGTAAAGTCTGTTATTAGTCAGCATGTTGGAAAAGATCAAAGCTCATTGACGAGCAGCTGGCCCCAGTCTGAACATGGCTGCCTCACTCCACTGGAAATGCAAACTTCAAAAGCGATCTCTTGAGGCTTCAATCGCTAGTCGCTGGTCTCTGCCTCTGGCCTGGGGCCCGCTTTAATTATACTTAAACATTTTCGAGTTACACAATTCAATTGAGTGGGGACGGGCCTCTGCAGACTCCGGCTGGCTGACCTTTGATTTTTGTGGTGGCAAAAGCTAATATGTATATATACCAACATTTTCATCTCCGAGTTGACATTGAAAAGTGCTTCACGGTCTGTTCACTTCTTCGGACACTTAATTGTTGGTTGTCTTCGGTCTGTCGCTCTATGAGTTTACTTGTCTGCCTCTCTGTCTCTGAAGCGCATCGAATGTAAATTGAAATCTTCTACACAATAAACTATCTCAATTGCTAAAAATATAACACGAACTTGGCCTTGGCCAAAGCCTTGAACAGTGCGCAAAGTGGGCTTCAGGAGATTTCTGCAATTGAATGTCGAGTGGCACGTGTCTCAGGCGGAAGTTCGCTTCGTGTCTCTAATTATAGCCATCACTTTGCGTCATGCCGGCTGATTTTCTGTCAAGACAAGATTTTGTTATCCAGCGGAAGACTTTGGCTGTGAGGTAATCGGAACATGACTACAGTTAATAAATGCTCTACAATCTCAACGCACTCTGCGCCATTTATTCCGGCTATCAAGTGGGCGATGCTCTTCAAGGTGGCTAATCGAATTAACTTTGATTTATTGCTTCTAAAAATAAATGTATTTCACTCGAAATGAGCTGAAATATTTATGCGCAAAAAGATGTGCAAAACATAGCAAATATTCTGGTCATCGTTTTGAAAATAAATAAATTCCGCAGTATTAATAACAATTTAATGGGCTACTCAAATTGATTTATTTTATATTTTGACCATAAAAGTGAGTGATCATAAAAAAAAAAAAACACTTTATGCAAACTTAATTCATAGAAATAAAATAAATTGTAGACACAAATTCTAGACAACATTTAAAACAAATAAAACAAAAGTATTAAAACCTTTTCATATTACTTTTTGAGATGAAAAATCACTTTGTATTACAAAGTCCAAGTTATTAACATTTATTTGTTAAATACAACACCACATCATCCTTAGGCCTCAGAGAAATTCACTTCACTAACTAATTGTAGCTCATTTTATTGTCATATTCTCCTGACACTTGTTAACAGTTTCCGAGAATTTCGAGTATAACCGCAAGGCTTACTGCTTTAAATATTTTATTTCCCTTTCGTGTGAAACAAATAAAAATCCCCACAATTTAAATTTAACGAAGACATTTCACATTAAACTGTAAACAATCGCGGAGATTATTAAGGAACTTACTCACACAATTGTTGCCCCGTTAATTATCGCTCTCAAATGCTGAACCGGCTAAGCGCAAGGTCTAAACAGAACTGAACTGGCTGAGAACGTGTTTGGCTTATCACTGGGCCGGGGAAATCTCACTTCGCCAGCGCGGAGAGCCAACGAAAAAAACAAATACAATTACACAGAATTTCAAATAATTGCCGATTATCAATCCTGTGTAATGATGATGATTTTATGAATGGGGGAGTGGGAAAGGAAAATTAATGCAAGACTCGTGTAAATGTATACAAAAATGTTTTTCGAAATTAAAATCTACATTTATTAACACGACAACTAAAAAGTCTAACAAAACAGTGGAATTACAATTGCAAACAGCCGGCGAAACAGTTGCACTTAGCTTGCACTTGGCTATAACAGCTGGGTAGTTTTTCAGTTTGTATTCTGTGGAAAAAAGCTTTCCTTATCTCTGGCAGCTTTCCAGATTCACAAAGATTGGGTCTAAGGTGCCGCAGGCCACACCACAAATGATAAGAACCCAGAGATGAGCAGCTGCTGCTGCTCCTCTTATCAGGGCTTTCCACATGCCATCAAAAAATATAAATTACTTTATATAATAATTGTTATTGTGTGAAAACTACATTTTATGGACATGCAAGGGTTTACTGAACTTTTCAAGACATGCACGCGAATGCGGTAATCAGAGCAATTAGCAGATACAAGATACAGAGATACGCAGATACACCGGAATTTGCCCAACGAATTTACACAGCGCTAATGAAAGGCCACTCCAAAGCCGAATTCAACATTTTAGTCAGGGATCGGCTGCACCGACAGAAATGTAGTTGGATTCTTAGACGTTTTGGTATGAGGTTAATGGGATCTGACTCAAGATTTATTTTTGCCTGTAAAGTTCTTTTTTACCTAATTAAAAAAGACTATTAATAAAATAAACAAAAATAATTATAATAATATAAATAGTGATACCATTAATATTTAAAGCATTAAAAAAAAATAACATGAATACAACTCATTATAAAACATATTACAATCAAAAGAATCTCAAGAATATCACCCCTTAAACCATTAGAAAGTTAAGGTTATATAAAACAAAACACATTCTCACCAAAGGCAATAATAAAATAAAAATAAATATATAAATGTTTGCATTAATCAACAATATTTCTCTAGTAATATATCTCTACCAAATCCTTACTCTTTTTCCCGGTGTAATATTGCTCATACACTTGGATATTCGATGTTTACCAATGCTCGACTTCTTCCCTAATGAACATGGATCGACTTTGATTTTCTAGAGCAATTCAATTAGCAGTTCTCCCCACTCTGACAGACTGACTGACTGACACTTTGTCAGTCCGCCCGCCCGATTTACTGGTTCATCAACAGTTATGTGCACTCAATTGAACGCTAATCGAAATATTTATCATTCGCCTCCTTTTTTCCTGTACTCGAAAATCTCTTGAACACGAAAAGTGCGGTTTAGATTTTTTGTGTAATTACCAAAGAGCAGCCTTTTAAGGCCGGGCTCAAAATTATCACAAATCCACTAAGCACTTTTGAGCGTGACTGGAACACAGCCAAATGGATACAGTTTGCAAATATCCCATTGAAGACAGTGGTTCCGGGTGATTCACCGCCATTAAAAATAATTAATAAATATTCGAAGTGCTCTCCTTAGGGAGAAATGGCACGGAGTTTTGCTCTGGTTTTTTCCCTTTGTTTAGAAATATATTTTTATGTATTTAAATGTATTTTCCAAGAGGCAGATAACTAAAGTATATAGATTGGGTATATAAATATTTATTTGCAGTATAATTAGCATAGAATTTCCTACAAAAATCTCAACAAAATCTACTTACATCTTTAGGAATTTATGTAACACATATTCAATTATCTAGCATCCCATATAAGGGTCGCATTTTAGTTTTATTCATCCGCTTATCATAGCCAAAACATTCACTTCAATAATGTTTACCTGCAAAGAGAGAGAGAAATTAGGAAATTTATTAATTGACGCGGAATAAGCAGTTGACAACATTTAAATTAAGTCTACAATCAATTAATGCGAGATGCTGGAAAATTGTGTGGCTATTAAATTAAGGGCATAATAAATATAAATTGGAGTGAATCGAATATGAATTTTGAATGTAACATTTCCTTTGAATTATAATTGGCTTAAAGATGGGCCCAAACCGACGATAAAGTTGTTTTATTAGCCATCTTGCCAAATGAAGGGAACTCGAATGGTTGCCAAGGCTTGAAATAGCATATGCTAATGTCACGACTCCTGGCCACACAACTAAATCGAACACACACACACAGGGCAAAGGCAGAATGTGTGTCCTGGCTCTCTTGTAAAATTATGAGTTGCAAATACAGCTGCCGCAGGGGATTCCTCAAAGGCTAAAACACATATATATAGTTTGGCTTCTGTCCAAAATTACAATTAGGTTGAGTAGAGGCAGCGCCGGGGTTCGAGTTCGAGTGCCTGCAACTGCTTACGAATGTTAATTACGCAATTGACTTGACAGGCAACAGAAGAGCAACAACCAAACTGTATATGTATTTGCAACACTCGACGAAGAAGCTTCTGCTGTGTGTTGACTTACATAATTATGCTGATCCTGCCAGAGGACAAGTACAGCCCTCATAGCCATGCAAACCTGTAACCGTTTTAGGGTAATTAAAAATTCCTCATTGAAATTTTGCTTCTACTCATTCAGTTTTGTACTCATTTGCATGCAAATTTATTTCTTTTGTTTTGCTTTGCCTTCCCACATATTTTTTCGCTGCGTATTTGTATTATTTTAGTTTCTTGGAATTTAATTTTGCTAAATGTCTGTTTGCTTTGCTCTTTTCCTGCAAGTTTTAGCTGTTAAAATCACAGTGATTCGACTGCGCAACTAATTCTTGTTGTGGGGTTACAAATGCCACCCACTTTTATTGGCTGAACAACAGAGCAGCAAAGGCATACCATACATATATCAACTTGACTACACGTGCCTTGCTTATAATTTGTCGGAATTTGTAATTTGTAATTACAAATAGCAAGTAGCAAGGGGCTTTAAAAATAGTTATAGAATTCGCGTGGCATGCGAACTTAAGCTTATGTTAAGCTACTTACTATTTGGAAAATATGTTGAATAATTTTTTCTTTACAAAAATTTAGGAAGATTTATTCATATGTTATAATATATAATTCAATGTGTAAATATATAATTCGATAAGGTCACAAAATAAAAATAAGGTATTTTATAGAAAAGAAAAAAAAGAATGTAAAATTTTAATAAAGTATACAAACAATTTATTAATATGTATACATTTAAAATCCAATTCACTAGTATATATACTAATATAATGCTCTTGCTTTTTAATTAACTTTAAATTTTCATGTAATCAGATGTATAAGTACACATTCCCGTTAATATTTATTAATACATTTCCTAGGTAATATACTGTGGCATTAATTAAAATAAATAAGTGCTTATCGGTTTTTGTTTTTGTTGTTCATTGACTTATTTATAGCATCAGCAATCTATAATACAAACAGAGAGCAGAAAAGAATAAGAGAGCTAAGTAGACTTATCTTATCGTTATTTAAAAAAAAAATGTGTATATGGCTAAAGCATAGAGCTGTGTTCTTAGCTAAACTTGTCAACATGACTCCGTGGCGCAACGGTAGCGCGTCTGACTCCAGATCAGAAGGTTGCGTGTTCAAATCACGTCGGGGTCAAAATGGTTTTCTTTTTTTTATTCTGTTTTTGTTTATAAAAACTTTTTTTAAATTAAATCCGCATGGGTACTTTTTTCAGTACATAATATATTGCATTTTCCATGTTTTGGGGCTTTTGAGAAATAGAGTTAAAGCGAATAATTCAATTTGGCCGCAACCTCTCTTTTTAAGCTCTTTATATTTTCGGCATGTAAAGATCATAGAGCGTGAAATATTTACCTCGGCCAGAGTGCCACGCCCTGAAGAGGCTGGCTTATGGCAACATGAATTGTTGCATTTAAAATTAGTTGCCAAATTGCTGGCAGTTGTATTGTGGCTGGGAATAAAGGACTTTGAATTCTTGCATAAATCCATATGAATTCGTGTGAGCACACACATCGATTTGTATTTGTATTATATTTGAGTGAAGGGGAGGGATTATGTATATCAAAACAATTTCTATTTCGATTTTATTAAAGCTCTAATTTGTGGCCAGTGTGCGTTATATAATATGTAAATAAATTTAAGCTTACATTGTTAATATATGGATATTATTGATAAAATTGTTGAACCTTGAAATATGTATTTTGATTTAGGTATTTTTAATAAATCTGTTACGGGGATTTTTAATTTTTATTTTAAATAATTTAAATAAAACACAATTGCATGCAGGAAGTTATCAAAAACACATCCATATTTTATGTACATTCTATATTTTCAGCCTTATTTCTATACAAGATTAAAATATACTTTCGTACAATACAAATCCCAAAGGCTAAATTAATTTAATGTTGTCAACAATATTTTTGCGTACTCTCGAGAGCAGTTTGAGTGCTTTGAGGGAACAGCAGAGCAGAGAAATGGAGTAAAATCCCATAACGGGCTATAACTTTTAATTAAAACTCTCGTTGAGGTCCCTTCACTCTAAGCGACTTCTCTTTTGTGTTGTGTGTATTTCTGCAGTAATTTGTGTAATCGCTGTTTCATATATGAAAGTTTAGTTTCATTTCTGTGGTCATTAAAAACATTTTCAAAACTTATGCAATGCCATGAAGTTGTGGGTTAAGTGTGTGTCAAGGGTGTTAATAGTATTTCGGGGTCTCCTCTAAGCAAACCATAAAATGTTGATGCTTTGACAATTGTCGTTGAGAATTGTCAAGAAGTTGAGATTGGCGTTTTCGGAGTTTCTAGACGAATTTATAAACAATTTTATAGGTTTGGGATTTCTTGCGAAAGTATTTTTCAAATTATACATTCAAACACAAATAAAGTCTATAAGAAAACATTTAGGAGCTTTCTAACATGGTTTATCATCAGCCTTTATATAGAAGCTAACATAATCAATTTAAATTGCAGTTAAATAATTAAATAATGAATTTCGGTTTCGTATTGTGATTAACTTCTTTTATTTATTTTACAATTTTATTAAAATTAACTAGATCTTAAGGTCTAGACTTAATCAAATAAAATATTACCCCTTAATCCAATTGTTAACAATAAAAGTAGCCCTTTTCTTATACCCTTTAACATTCAGACTATCATAAAAGTTTCCCAACTTTTTGCCTGAGCAAATCATCAGACAAATCTATATTATAACCAAATCCTTTCGCAGTTCATTCAACTATCTCTCAAACCCCAAAGTTTTGCCCATTCTAAGCCGACACAATGCACAAAATCCAAAAAGCCAGGATATTCCCCGTCGTCGCTGCCTTCCCAAATCAGATTTCATGCTAACAACTTCCGGCTTGCCACCAGACAAAAAAAAATATAAAATATATATATAAAGGCTGTAAAACAAAAAACATAAAAAGCCAACAAGAAAAATGGGAAACTTTGCGGAAGGGGCACTGGACAGTGTAGGGGGTGGGAGGAAGGGGAAAACTTCTGTTGCAGCTATAAAATAGACTTTGGCTATGAATTTCACTCTGGCCGGCATATAAAATTTAACGCTCCGGCCGCAAGTCCCTCTTTAAAATGTTGCCGTTGCTGCCGCCCGTTTTAATTGTGAAACTTTTGTCAAGCAACGTGCATATCTGCACAGCAGGGTAGTCCAAAAAATAAAATAAAAACAATACGGTTTATATATATAAAGGAGCAGAAAGGATGAAAGGACAACGGATGGCCAATGGCCAATGGTCGACGACAAGTGCAAGTTGTTCGGCACTTTCTCTCGCTTTTTGTTTTATTTATTTATGTTTCGTTGCGCCGCTATTCATGGTTCCCTCACCAAATCCCCCTACTTACCCCTTTCCTACCGCCTTATTTATAAATAATTTACCACATTTCGTTCCTGGTACCATTCCTTTCGTCCTCCATCATGGCCGTGCCGGAGCTTATCAAACAATCATTAGCTTGGCTAAAGCAAGGGAAAAAGTTTCTTGATGTTGTTAGTAATTACACCCCTCAGTGGGAGATATGTACAGAAATAGTGCAAGAGCTAGTGTCATCAAAGTAAAGTTTATCAATTTAAAAAGCAAAACTAGTTTAACTCTTTGTCAACTCTAATAGAAGAAGACCAGGGGAGGGCTGAATACAATAGAAATTAGTAGAACAGATGTTCCTTTGAAGATGTATAGCCACAAGTTTTACGATTTAGAATCGGATAAAAACTATAGTTTTCCGTAGTTTTATTGTAGGACAAAGCTAAAATACGTAGTAGAGATCTTTTCTGTTTTGTATTAATTATATAAAAGATGGTATTATTATTTTGCTAGCCAATTATTAACAAATTATCATCATTAACTAATTAAGTTCACCTTGAATTGGCTATTTCTCTTATCAAGACATCAGACCTTCGTCAATTCATTGGCTGTCATGAATTCTTAATTTACAGCTCTTTTTTAAGTGAGTTATAATTTATTTTTACTATCATCTCCATCGATTGCCGCCTGCCTTCACACCCATTATTTATTCTATTTATTTATCATACCCATGCAAATTGCATTTGGAATTTTATTTTTGTCCGACCTTTCATTAGGTCGCAATTAGAAATCGCTTGCGTTTTGTTTTTGTTGACAATTAAAAATTGATCGTCATAAAATTCGTGAATTGAAAATGTCGCTAATCTCATGAATATTTTAATTGTTCAATAATCTGTGTGAAAATCTGTTTGCCTACAAAGGCCTGGCTTGGGCCATGGTGCTATCATGACATAAAAAGAATATATATTTATTTGTTGTCCGTTTGTGTTTTACTTTTTGGGAATTTTTATTGTTTGGTTTTTGTGGCGGGCCAATCGGCGTTGTGAAATTGTGATTTAATTAGCCAATAATTATGCGTTCAGTTGCGCGTAATTTGTAGTAAACAAAGTCATTTCCTATTTGCATTATTTGCCAATAAGAGCGAATCGACACAAAAAAATTGCAATTCGGTTTGTTTTAATTCAATTGCAAACATTGTCCACCTGCCTGGTGGTGGGAAAAATTGATTAAATTTAACAATTGAGGTAATGATTTGAGTTGAAATTGAATTTAAAACATTAAAAAGGTGATTTAGCTCTAATTGGAAGTTTCCAGGAGGCAACTCACCACTAAAAACTGCTTAAAATATCTTATCTTGCTGTATTTCTTAGAATTCTTTGGTTTCCTCTATGGAAACATAACCCTTGCTGGGATATCTATTCCATTATTTATATTGAATTACATTTCTTTTCAATTACACGACACTTTTCAGGGCCAAAGCCCAGAAAAATGGGGCAACAGGCTCATCTCTCAGACAATTTAACTCGAAAAAGGCGAAACCCTCGAGGCGAACAAAGCAAAATGCGAAACGAGTAACAAAAAACGACAACTTTTCGCCAAATCCTTATGAACATTAATAATCATTAGTTCGTGCCATACACTGTGTAGCTTGTTCTTCATATGTATATGTATTTGGGGGGAAAAACTTTCATGTTAGTCCCTCTGATGTTTTTTGTGTTGTGTTATCCTTGGGTTGTGTGGGCCATTTTACAATTTGTCAAATTCACTCAACTGTATGACTAGAAATATGAAACAGAAACCCAAAAAAAAAAAGAGGCGGAGGATAAAGGAATGGCGAATGGAGCTCCGAGAATTGGATGCCGAGGCTCAAGGGCCCACAGAAGAGTTAAATCAACTGGGAGAGGGTGGAAGTGGGGGATAAAAAGGGGTTCACCGACATGAAATTGCACATTTTTCACATAATTTCCGTGATTTTTTATATTATATTTTTTTCGTTACACTAAACGGGCTGAATTTGGGTCGAGTTTCTTATGTTTTGGCGTGAAATATGCGTGCTGCGGTTTAGTCCCCAAAACATCGTTAATTTCATTTGGTTTTCCCTGCCTTTTAACCCATATCAAGGATTTGTAGCTCCTGCTGCTCTTTTTGTTTCCATGATTACATTGCTTTTGTGGCTAGATTACAGCGTTGGGCCATGATTTTCATTTCTAATGTCACAAATGTCCTTCGGCCTGAATATACATTAGATTATGTATGTATTATGGATTTTGTGATACAAAAAATGTATTTTAATGTTATAAAAGTGGAATTGTACGTTTTAACGGTGGTTTCTAAATTATTAGGGAAGTTGTGTCTATTTTAGATGTGCACTTTTACCTCTAATGACCCATAGAATATAATTTATAGTCCTATATAAACCATTTAATTTTAATAATATTTAAGCTCTAGTTTTAGAATTCGCCTGGCCACTTCAATGCTTTTTTTGAGCCACAGCCCAACTTTAGGGGCGAAACTTTTTCGCTTTGTTAATGAAACTAAAGTACCTGCATCGCTCTCTAGCCACTCCGGCAACTGGATCAACTTGCTTCTGCTTCGGTTAATTAATACCACGAGAAGGGGAAAACTATGCAATTGAAGCGATGCGATGCGATGCGATGCAAACTTTTCGATTGCACTCAGAGCACCGGTGAACAGCCACTCTCAAGTATCCCAGAGAGATACATCTCAGCAGCGGCCTTTGATGCCGTGATGGAAGCTGTAGCAAACGGGGTTAGCCAACCATAACGCACAGAAAAGCGGAAGGCCCCAAGTCCCAATTGACACATAACCATCCCATAATAATTAGGATAATTATCAAATACAACGCGAAACACAAACAAAACTCCCACGCGAAAGAGTAAACAACAAACCGAATGGGGAGGCCGAGGGACCTACCCCAAAAAATAGGGTGCGGGTGTCTGTCAAGAGGGTGTGAGCTAAGTAAATAATTGTACAACAGAAATTAACGCATTCAAATTCCATTGCCCCCCAAACCAAAATCTCACTCGAATGCAACAATTTAATAATGAAAAAGTAAAATACAATTGGCTCTTTCTGTGTGTTGTGGGCGCACTGTGGAAAAAAACACTATTAATTTAAACCAAAGCACGAAAGAGGAGTCCTTCGGATCCGATTAAAAAGGGAATCGAAATTACTCTTTTCTATTGCAGATTTTCACTTCCAAGCATTACCTGCAATGTACAAGCAAAGCAGCAATAATAGCTTATTGTTTCTACTCAGTAACGAACGAGAGTTTTTTTAGCTGCCCCCTAAAAGAGCTCAACATTTTTTCATTCTCTTAATTCTGTTAAAATGTTAAAACCTCTATTTTAAGACATATTAGCCTTAAAAAACTAATTTTTCTCTGTGTTTGTTATACCTAAGAGTCCGACGAAGGCAAGGGATAGGCTCAGCGCTGCCTCGGCTGCCGTTTATGGTGCAAATGACAAGTCTATGTACAAAACTGTCGGCATGTAATCAACATTAATGTTGGCTCCGAGCGAGTTGCAGTTGCCAGGCGAATGAATGAATCACTTTGTCCACGACTCGGACGAACACATTACCCTGGCACACACGAGAGTACACGGCGAAAGAGAGAGAGGGCATCCGCAAAGTGAAAGAGACACGGCGACTGGGTAAACATCTGCAGCTGCCAGTGCCGCCGCCACAACACCAACATCAGCATCAGTAGCAACAGCGGCAACATGAGCCCGATGCTCATCACTGGCAACATTATTACAAACATGCTCGATGCATTGAACCGTGGGAGAAAATTGGGGAAAATATTAAGTTACTTCTCGAAAAATACAAGAAAATTAAGAATGTGTTTAACGAATCAGTTTCCGAATATAATCACGATGATGTAGCCATGTTATGCTGATGATAAAGAGTGACTATCTTCCAGAACAAGACTGTTGGTCTTTTACAAGATCTTTGTGGATTATTTTACAAACAAAAAGCCTAGATTAAGAAAAAAATTATTAAATTAAACCGAATATACAGCGATTTGAACAAGAAGTTTGAATATTTATTAATTTAAGCCCACAAAATTTTTATTTAATAAATAATAATATATTTTTTGCTTCAAAATTACTAATTAATTCATTTATATTAAAATCATCTGGGACCACAGTGCATGTGTACATGATATTGAATCGTGCTGCTGGCGGTGCAGATGTAGTTGCAGTTGCAGTGTCAGTTTCTATATACGCGATATATGTATGCTATATAGCCTATCCACTCCGCCGGCGGCAACGGGGTCTCGTCGGCACCCACTGACGCCAGCAGGCACTTGTCTGGCTGACATTAATAAATCGCTTTTATAGCATCCAGGCTCTGGCTCAGGCTCAGGGCTCCTGCTCCGTCTGCGGAAAAACCAAAACTGCAGCTGAACTGTCTGCAATTATCCCCTCTCTCATACACTTTCTCTATAGCGGTCTCTTTCGCCGACTGCATCGCGGGTCTCTTTCGCTTTTGTTTGTCCTAAGCCTGGGCTACACGCTTTATTAATTCCACATCAATGACGGCAACGTCGCTTGGGTCTACAGTTCAATGGGTTTCGGGGTTTTTTTGCGAGGCACAGTATCAATCCTTTCTCCTTTCTTCGCTGCCTCTATTTGTCTGTTTTCCTGTTGTCCCTTTCTCAGGGCCTGTGCTATATTTGATTTTACTCTTTTCTTTCCTTTTTCTGGTTGTCTGACCCAAAAAGAAAACAAAAACAAAAACCTGGACACGCTAAAGATGCAGTCTAACTGCTCCTTGTTTACACTAGACACCCCACACAGTCAATGGAACGCGCACACACACGCAGTTCACTGCGTTTTATCGAATGCAACATCGATTAAATACAGTGGCGTGCCGTTAAAGCGATGACAGTCAATTGATTTCAATGGTGGGATTTGGTAATATCCACAGGATTTCTTTCTTCTTCTTTATTTTATTACCAATATTTTAATAAATAAATTCCCCCGCTTAAAATCAGCTCCATTATAATATTATCTTTCCCTCTGGAATGCTTCGCCTGATCAATTTTCCGCTCACGAGTGTCGCAAGGCCAGGAGGCGGGAGAAGCTACTTGAAATTTCTATTAATATGAAATATTATTATATGCAAATTGCGTGCAGCAACAGTCAGATTTCCGTATTTCCGTATAATGCGTTGAGTGCTTAGCACTCAGTCCCTCCTGCATGGCATGGCACACTGGAAATATACAATCACACAGAGAGAGGAGGCTCCTTGGGGAACCAGCTGGGGATTTCATTAATCTCCGAGCCGGCGTCGCATTGTGGAATATATTAAATTGGGAGCACACATTAACATTTAAATTTGTTTTCAATTTTGTCAACCAAGAAATGGGTGTGTGCTGGATGAATAATAGAATGGTCCATCTCTTTGGACTTGAACTACATATTTTTAGCACCTCCAGAGACCGGCCACCGAACCGAACTTAACTTTTCAGTGCGTTTGTTTGTTATGGAAATTAGACCCACCGACCGAATAGGAAGGCAGCCACCGTTTAGCTTTTGAGATCACTTCATTCTTATGACTTTCAAAACACATAAATCCGAGAGAGACCTTCGTAATCGATTCGGTATCTGAGTGTGTTTTGTCCACTGCCTAAGACGGTGTCATAAATATGTAAGCTCTTGTGTATTCTCCACATAATCTGGTAACAGAGATGCGTGGGAAGGACACAAGAGGTTGTGCATAAGTTCGGGGAATATAATTTTAAGCATGAAATTTTTAACTAATTGTTCTACTCTAATTTAATTTCAATTACAAATATACTTCCTAATTCTTACAGCAGTTTTCCTTGTAATGACACATTTCAAACTAAACTCAATCAACATATACTTCTCAAAACCTTCTCTTTTATCTTTCGAATTTATTCCGCCCACATCCCTCCGATGACGATGACACAGCTGTTGCATCATTTTATATGCAAACGAGCAAACATTCCAATTCCGCAAACATTCGCGGTCAACAGCTGGACAACTAACTCCACTCAACTTCAGCTGATTCACCGCATTCTCGACGGACTGACTCTTTCACACGTTCGAAATCGGAAATATGAATACCCCTGAACAAGTGTGTTGATGAAACGGAGTCGAGTGGGGGAGAAAATGTATTTATGGGACAAAACTGAGAAACACCCTTTGTACATTTGTACATATTATATGCTAAAAATGCTTAAAAATCATTTTATAGAACTGAGAAAATAATATTTTAGCATTTAGAGATGGTAATTCAGGAGTATCGAAGTGTACCGGTTATTTTTGAATTCTTTAAACATTTTCCAGACAGTTTTGAACTGAGAGACTAGTATTTTAAGGAACGTTTTAAAATGATGCTTCTGAGAACTTATCGTAATAAAATATTAATTGTTTGAAAACTTATCGATATACAATATCGACTTTTGAAAACTTATCAATATAAAATATCGACTGAAACTGTTAAAGCTAATATTATATATAAGATAAGTTAACTTAACTCTTATCGAGCACCTAAGCCTAAATAACATTTTAAGAAAAGCACTTAAGTTTTCCCGATTTCTGTATCAAAATGTCAAAATAACTGAAAAATGTTATGGACCTTTATCTCTTTAAAAGAGCATAAATGCTGCATTTTTATATGGCACACGAGAGTGGCGCTTTCGCTTCTTAACTTGCCGATTGTGTGTCAAGTTCATAATGCGGCGATTGGCTGGCTATCAAAAGTCAAATAACGAAATACCCAGGGTGTAAGCATATTTCTCAGGCAGTGCTCGGCACAAATGCTATTTATTCAACTCACATACATAAATCGAGGCGGCAGAGAAGGAGAGAAATATATATTTTCCACATTTGTTTGCATACTCAAGCACTGTCTTTTGTTGCTGTCTTGTCAGTTGGTTGTATTTATCTCGAATATAAAATTTTATTATTTATTTGCCCCTATTGGCAGCACAGAGAAGTGAGGAAAAAGTCAAGTATTGTTAGACTTACGGAGGGCAAGCGGGTTCGCCAGAGTCAAATACAAGAATTGGGCAAAATAAAATGCTCGTCATACATACCTGCAAGTAAACAGAATGAATGGAATGTTGAGTAAATAATATTTAATTGCTCGGCAAATATTTGCAGAGCAAAAAGAGGTTTTCCTAATTTAATTGCAAATAAGCGAAAGTCAACCGATTTGTGTTTATCTAGTTTTGTTTGATTTGAATTATTCAAGGGGAAAAGAGATAAAGAAAAGGATTGGATGGGAGAAGGGAGTTCAAGGATTTTGCAGATTTAAGGATTGAATTTCTAGTTAAAGTTAAGCGGTTAGTAAAATAAAGTTTAAATAAAATGAAATAAAATAAGTTACCCTTTACCCCTTAACCATCCTCTCTTTTAGACTAACGTAATGACTCTTCTATTAGTCAAGAATATTTCCAACACCCTTCCAACTACAAAAACATTGGCAAGGCCCACAGAGATGGTAATAACTACCGCCATTAGCTGCAATCCCCATTTCATGGCCCTCTTTTAATTATAGTTTTGCTGCGCGCACACATTTTCCCATTTCCCCACTTAGTTCCATTGAAAGTAATGCAGCACTAATCCCAAAAACCAATCAGCTTCGCTGAAATTGGCCAAATTTAGAGGCCAACAAACCGAGTGCGTCCAAAGCGATGGCAACTAATCAGCAGCAGCAGCAGCAGCAGCGGCAGCAGCAACAGCAGCAGCAGTGGCAATGCCAGCTGCATTAACTGCAATTGCCATTTTCCCATTGAATCGGATGGGCGATTGCGAGGTGTTTCCAAACGGTAAAATCAATTAAAAAGGGGGCAAGCTGGGAAATTGGAGCGCAGCCGCGTGGCAAGCAGAGAGCATGTCAAATGCAATTGCAATTCCAATTGCCATTGCAGCCAGCGACAAAAGCAACACGTGCCGACAGCAACAGTGGAAGCAACAGCAATAGCAACAACAATATTGGTAACAATTCCTATAAAGATCTGGTCTGGTTAGCGACAGTTAGCGACAGCATCATAAAAAAAAGTTGCAGCAACATTCGCAACGACAATTAGCGGCACATGTTGCTAATGTTGCCATTATGGTTGCTCTTGTGTGTTGTCCATTTCTACAGAGGAAATAATTAATATGTGTTGCAGCAAGAAATTTCAACAAATTGTAGCAATAAACGACCAAAAATCCTTGTTGAAGAAGGTAAGTAGGTATCCTAAGGAAGAAGACTTATTCTTTGCAACATTTCAACTTTATGCAACTATTTATGACATGTTTACCATTAATTATTCTTACTAAGCAAGCAAGCCAACAAGATTTAACTAATCTGTAAAATTTCGCAATTAAATAAATCCCAAGAGTTCATTAAATGTTTTTAGTTGTGTGTGTTTGACCGACGCACAAATATAGTTACTACCAATGAAGGAAATTTCCACAGCAGATCCTGCTGTGCCAACAACAAAGCCGATAAATAGCAACAACTTTTACCCCACAGAAATATATTTAAGCTGCCTGAAACCACTTGGAAATAAACCCCAAGGAGCGACTTAGGCTGTCAACATTTAATTCTTAATGGCGCTTAAAGTGTTTTTCATGGCCTAATAAAGTTTGGCCATAAATGCTCTCGCACCCCGTTTTGCTCGAGATAATCCTTGCGGCTCAAGGCCTGGTCAAAGTTTCTTCAAAATCAATTAATTAAGATGTTCTCAGGAGATTTGCAGAATTTTAAAACCAAAAACCGATAAAAATAATGAGTATGAGAGACCGCAGCAAGCTAAACCATTAAGTTAAAGACAAAGCGGAGCATAGCCACCATCTAATTAAGGCGGCAACACCTCTGACAACCAACCTTGCTCCAATTTTCACATACACACACACCTGGTAGTTGTGTGATGATGGAAATGCGGGCCCAGATAAATGAAAAGTCGGGACAAAAAGGTGCAAAAGCCAGTTTAGACCGTGTGTAGTTTAGTGTAGTTTAGTTTGCCAGGGCCCAGGCCGCGTTACGCTCTACTAATTTCTAGTTTAATTATTTTCCATTTTCACAAAGTAACTACGCGACTGCGACAGCGACAGCGAGTGTGCAATTCAAGTGCAGCGGGGAATCGGGAATGGAGCGTTACGAGCATGGAATGCTCGCCCACTCTCTCATCGCAAATTGCATGAAATTACTAATTACGCGCTAAAAATAATGATAACCTGCCATGCAGTATGCTGAAAATAACTTTTAATTGAGCTTTTGATAACGGCGGAGAGTGACGAATCGGTCAGGGGAGCTAAAATTAATAAAATAACATGACGGTAAAAAGGTTTTTTTCATACAGAAATTAATAAAACCTTTAAAAGAAATTTCGCAATAAAATGTCAGAAATAATATAAAACAAATAACAATGTTTGTTATACTTTCTGGTGAGCCTTAAATCAGCTGAGATCAAATGACATTATTAGTTACGCCCACACAATTTCACAGCCAAAACGATTATAGATGAATTCAACCTGTGAGAGACCATGAAAGCCCCATGAAAATTCCATTATTAAAACGGCTTTGCACTTGGAAAAATATATTTCACTTATATATTCAAGAACCTATAATATTTAATGGCTTTAAATATGTTATATCCTGATGTACTTGTCATTCAAAATTTAATAATGAAATAATGTTCTTTTCATTTTTTTTTTTAGGTATTATTTCGAACCACCTTAATTCTTATATCCTGTCATATTTCCCCTCAGTGTGCCATTTCGAAGTGCGTGCGACCACAAACAATACGGGAATTAATCACACCTGGGACACTAAAATGTCATCCATGTCAACAATGCTGCGATGCGGGTCGGACGTCTGGCCCTGGCTGGATTTCTAGTGCGTGTTTGCGTCTGTTTTCGAAATAGCGCCGAGAATCGCAGAATGGGGATTGGAGAAGATGGTGCCTGTCGTGCCCTCGCACCTAGAAGCTTAATATTGTTTTCAACAGCCGCTTATTAGATTTTCCCCAGCAGATTTTCCCTCCGACAGTCAGTCCCCCAGCAACATCGCACCGTATTTATTCCACAGCTCGCAGGTTGACAAAGTGCGTTGTCTGAGTTTTCTCCGTTCGTTGCCGTTCGGGGTGTCGTGGGTAAATCGCAATGTTTATTGTCAACAGCCAAAGGTGCCTCAAGTGGCACTTTCCAACTGTGGGGCCAGCCGGTGGAGGAGCAGTGTCTGTCTGTGCGTGTTCCTTGAGCCTACGGGCCTGCCAGGCTCTTCAAAATTGTACGTGCTAGGCGCCATCTTCGAGATATACAGTAAATGCTCAAAATAGGAGAAATAATACCCCAAGGTAATGAGGCATTAGAATAAGCAATAATATTATTAAAGTTATATTATTAAGCTAGCTGTAATCATTGGCATTTGCGTTGATTGCCAATAATTGCCAATATTTAATGGGATTATCTTTATGGCAATGCTGTGCTAATTCGTTCTTTAATAACTTCTGGAACACATTTTTAAAGGTTCTTTAATGAACCAAGAGTCTATAAAATAATTTTCCTTGCCATTCTTTTCTTCAACCTATTACTGTACTTCCGCCTAGCCTTCGAGGAGTATACTTCATTTTATTTTCAAGACTTTCCAACAGCTTGGCGGCAGGGGGCTTTCCTTTATACTTTACACTTGTCTGGACATTTGATTAATGATCCTTACGTGGTCGGCTTGTTGTGTGTTGTAGCCACTTGAAGTTTTCCCTTGGCCATTATGATGGTATTGTCATTCTTAGAGTTTTCATATACACTCCTCTTGCTTTTCACCTCTAATTAAGTTCTGCCCCTGCATACATTTAATCCTGGCTATTTCGCCTTGAAGGGGTTGGCTGGTCGTACAGGAACCATGTCTCGAGTGATTTCTGAGTGTTTTCCTGTCACGCCAACTTGTATGTTATTTTATGTGTCTGGCCCTCCGCCCACTCTCATATTTTTCCCTGTTTACTCTTAGTCATTGTTTGCAGCTAAATGAATTTTCCTGCCTTTTTTTCTACCTATTTTTTGCACTCTTATCTTATCTTATTATCGATAAAGGTAAACAGACGCATACACATGTACACAATTTTGTTAATTATTTAACACAATTTGTGTACGATTGCCAGGTAATTAGCTTATTATGTTCCATCAATATGGGATTGGAAGTTTAATTGATGGTTCCATTAGCGAACCTATGTAAGTATTGAGTTTCACTTTTAATGAGTTTTTCGCATCAATCATACGTACACATTTTGTGATTTTTATAAACCGGAAGTGGCCACTTGATAAGGCTTACATACTTTTCAATAAATATAATTAAGGGAGTTAATTAAGAGAGTTTTGTCATTTTGTGGTGGGGTGAAATTAAATGCTTTAGCTGCGTAAACGTAATTTAAGTAAAGCTGCCAATTGTAACAGTTAAATTCCTACCACATCACTCTAGATAAAACTTAAGACCCCTTATCATATGACATAATAAAATAAAAATGATAAACCCAAAAAGAAATAACCCAAAAAAGCTGAACAAATAAAACCGTGGCGCTCTGACAGCCCCAAATTATAAAGAAACAAGTAAACAAGGGGCACAAACAACGCTAAATAAATATACATAAATCTCATCAAAGAAGGAAAAACTTGAATAAAATTTATTCAACATTTTTGTTGATGAAAAGAAATCAATTTATGATAAATTTTATTGGTCAAACGCGTTCACCCAAAATAATGTCAAGGTTTACGAGTCGATGGAAAAGGGGGCTCTTACTCGGCTCCATCATTCGGTGCTTATCTCTCGGCCTCTCATATTTATACAGTTTGTATTTGGCTTTTGATAAGCAGCGATGGCATTTAATTGCGTTTCGGGCCTCCGCCAGCGGTTGGCGACCAAAACAAATGCATAATTATTTTGAATGGCAGAGGAAAATGAGTTTTAGATAAGTTCGTGTGCTCCGCGGGTTGTTTACCTATTTCGCTGTTTGCACTCTGTGGCATTTACATGACGCCGCACACCACAATTTCGTAATAAATCATAAATAAGTAAATGGAAGACAGACTGGACTGCAATTGCACCTGATCTGTTCACTGAAGCGGTCAGCTGGAAGAAAGTACATTTTCGTTAAAAGCTCTAAAAAGTCACTCGTTTTTCCCACAATCAAAGGAAAGTTCACGGCGGAAGTAGAGCTGGGGGCGAGCGGCGAAATTCTATAATAATCTTGTTAAGAGCCCAGAAATGTGACAAAAATATGGCATTAAAAAGCTAAGTGCTCAGAGGTGTGTTCAAATTTATTTTAAGACGAGATTTTCTTGGTGTTTTGTAAAGGAAAATAAATATCAGACAGAACTATTAATTACCAACTAACTAAATGCAAGCCCTAAACTTTGCTTTCCAGTCGTTAACTTCTGGGATATCTAGAAACTAGCTTCAAGCTTATAGAGCGTATCAGAAAGTTGGCACTTTATAAGGCAATTTCGCTTGCCACCATGGGATTTTCATGTTAAACTCCGATAAGAAATCCCAATGTTCTCGTAAAAACTTTTGCTGAAATAAATGCCAAGGGACGAAGGGAGAGTAAAGGAAGTAAACGGGGGAAATGCCGCTCATTAAGCATGTCAAAAGCCAATTTGTTGTCACATTTTGACGAGCATAAAAGAAGAGAGCAAAATAAAACTGAACAAAACAGAGGAAAGCGAAACCAAAAACCAAATCACAGCCAGTGGAGGACACGCAATTCCAAAGATTAAATGCAGCACATTACGATGAGTGGCGGGAAAAAAAAGCAGACAAAGTACGAGATTTCTTCTGTCGATTGTTTTTGTTAAGAATATCCTTTTGCCTTTTTTTGGCTTCTTTTTTTTTACATGAGCTGACCAGTTCATCTTTCTACAGAAACACAAAAATAACATGAGCTCCAGGATATTTTTTTCTCAGCCTGACAACAAAAATACCGAAAGAAAAACTTTCAACATAATAATAAAAATTTCATGCCTGTAAGGCCCTTGAATCTCCCTCCATTTCCTACTCAGTCTTCCTTTATTTTCTCCGAACTCCAACGTCTTGAACGTCTTAACATTTCCAGACGACTGTTTTGGGGGTCCTGTGGGCGGTTAGGTGGAATATACAATATTAAAGCTGCTTAAAATCATGATTACATTACATACTTGGCTGCCAATATAAGTATATGTGTTCCATATAGATATATATACTGCATATAAAACGTGCTGCGACCATAACAATGGCGACACACACAACACGCACAACAACAATACCATCAACTATGTGCCATATGATGTGCAAAATGTTGCCAAAAAATGCCAAAACAAAATTAAGTAGGAATGAGCAAGTAAATAAAATTTAATTGAGCACTCGAACTTCGAGTACCCATTAAGTGGGGCTTGAAAAACGAGGATGTTTATCGAAGTATTATAAGAAATCTCTTCATAGTGTCTGTTTAATACTCGTTGGTAAAAATGATTGTTTAACTATATAGTAAAAAGTAACTAGTAAATAGTAACTAGTAGAAAGTAACTAGTAAATAGTAACAAATAAATAGTAAATATTAACAAGAAAATAGTAAATATTAACTAGTAAATAGTAACTAGTAAATAGAAACTATTAAATAGTAACTAGTAAATAGTAACTACTATACAGTAACTAATGTATAGTAACTGGTAACCAGTATATTTTACCTAGTCTAAGTAAAGTACCGCTCGCTTAAAGATCTAAGCTTCCTCAGAAAATAGCATAACCCCTCTTTAGTAGGTACCCGTATCGCTTATAGGAAACTCGGCTATGAAAATACATTTTGACTTGGTCATGGCTGCTGAGAGTTTGCTGCTCCTCTCTTTTTTCAGCCGTTGTTATCATACGGCCAAATAAATGAGTTTCGGGCCACAACGGCAAAAGCCCAAATAGAAACTCGCTAAAAGTCTGGCAGCCGCCGAGCGAAGAAGAGCAAATCTTGGCCTTTATTGGTTTAATATTCGCCGGAGTTCGTATCGCCAGTCGGGGCCGCCGTTCTCTATGTCATCAAAGATATACTACTTAGGGAATCCATTCATATTTATGTGTGTGCTCGCAAGCATATATGAGAGAGTGTACATCCTTATATACTTGTTAGGCGCTTGTTAGCCCAACTTTTTGCGGTCCGCTTAAGTTTGCTGATGTTTCTGGGGCTGTTATCGCATTTATTATGCCAATTTTGGCAGAGTTCCCCCGATTTTTTTGTGTGTGTATATATAAGAATGTTAAATTGCGTAGAAATTCAAGTCGCGTCGGGTAACCCTCTTTCTTTCCTCTCCCCCCTCCACAATATTGTCCCTTTCCATAGTTTATTTATTTTATGATGTGCATGTTGTTGATTTTTATTTTATTAGGCCTTCTTGTGTCATCTGTCCTGTTTCTGGTTGGGCTCTTCGGTGCGGGATGTGCGGTTTTGTTATTCTAACCAAATTGTGGTCAATGGATTTTCTCGGGTTTGGTCCTTTACCAAATTAGATTATTTTGTTCGTAAAATTTGCCATTAATTAGTGGTCAAAAACTTTTGAAAGGAAATGACGAAGAATACAAATGTGAATCAATAATTTGATTAAGTTTAAGATTTCCATTTTAAATGTTTAATGAAAATAAATATCAATAATGTTAAAAGTTGTATGTAAAATATTCCAACTATGGGGCAAGTTTCAGTTTAAGCCAACATTACGTTTCTTAAATGTTAAACTTGCTAAAACTTACATATATATATTAATGCATATCAGCTATAAAACCAATACTTAACTTAATATAAAATAACCCTTAAGAGTATCTTTAACCCAACTCACTGTTTGCTACCCAACAAAAAATTGTTAATTTTCTCAGCTATCCCTTAGTCCCCTCAAAGGATTTCGGGATTTTCCATCTCCCCTTTTTTATGGGATTCAGACTTGGAAATTAATTCTGGTTTCGTTTTGCCTTGATTTTGTGATTCTATCCCCCAAAACACGAAAAAGAGGAAATATGTTTTGGGTTTCGGCGTGTTTTATGTGCGAAATTAATTTGGCCAAGGATTTTCCTCTGGGTTAGTTGGGATCGCATAGAAAATGAGTCCCGGCTATGGGCGAGGAATTTTAATTTAGTTTAGCCCGCTTAACTCTTGGGTCTGCCATTGACTTTATTGCGGAGTTTCCAAAACCTCTGCATTTTGTGTGTGTGGTATTCGCTTCTTCTTTTTTTCCTGGTGTCATCTCATCAGCGTCGCATAATTAGCTTGATTTTTGCTATACCTCCGATGGAAGCAACTATGCATGTAATTTACCAGGGTAAGCAAATCAAGACCCTGCCGCCTGGGTGCCCCTCGAACACAAAAGCAATTAAGACAGTCTGTGATGAAGGCGGCTAATCAAACACTGAGGGACAGAGAGGCGATGCACAAGGAGAAAAATTTATATTTAACTTTCATAAGATCGGCTGAATATTTAATTATGGGTATAAAGAATATGAAATTCATAATTTCAGCACTATTGTTTTTAAAATAAAGGTTCATAATCATTACAAATTATTATTACTTTACAGAAAAAAGACTAAGTTCAGTATAAATACAAAACAGTCAAGGAGTAGAGGTGGAGAACTATCGATGGCACTATCGACACTATCGATGGTTTGGTGCTATCGAGCCGCCATCGATGGCAGCCCTGCACTATCGATAGTTTTGCACAACGCTGTTTTAGTTTTTTTTTTTAGTTTTTTAAGTTTTTAGTTTTTTAAGTTTTTAGTTTTTTTTTTTTTTAGTTTTGCACAACGCTCTCAATAAGAACTCTTGGCTCTACAAATAAGCTACTTAAATCAATTTTTTTTCTTCGAAAATAACTTAAATGAAATGTTTTATTAATTTGTATAACACCAATAAGCTACAAATGAAATGTATTTTTATTTTATAGGATTCCCACTTATAATAAAGTTTTGTTTAATTTTCACTTTATAGCTTTTTTTTTAATTTATCAGTTAAAGCATCACACTATCGATAGCACTATCGACACTATCGATGGTTTGAGAAAAACAATCGCTCGCTATCGATGGCGCCGACTATCGATAGTTCTCCACCTCTATCAAGGAGTCCAATTATTGATTGCTGAATAACCTGAAAACTGATAGTGGCGGATGTCAAACTGATTATATTTTCATCCCTAGGTTATACACATTTTTAAATAATACTTTCACTATAATTCCCAAATAGTGTAAGAATCTTAGTATTAAAAATCTGCTTCAATAGCTGGATAATTATAAAATTATGGCGGGTGAAAAATAATTATATTATTATATCTTATCATAGAAATTGTACAATCATAAACTCGCTTATTTGAAATTAAATATTATTTCGGTAAGATCCCACCAATTTCTTACTGTGTAGAATGTGAGAGACATGAGAAACGATTACTCGAAGTGTGCTTCTTTAGTGGAAAATTCTCTCGCCCTTCTGAACTCCAGCCACACTCACACACACACTCCCGGAAAATTTTGCAATGGGCACACGCAAAATCCTTAATTACATCCGTTTTCTGTCTGCGCGTGTATCCGGCGAAGGTCGAGGATTTCGCGGGGCTTACGGGCTTCCCCGAGGCTGAGGGGTCACCCAATATGAACATAGACCATAGTTCCTCACTCACTCGTGGAAAAACCACAGGGAAAAACACGTGGCTAAGTGAACCGCAAGGCACTGCCAACTTCTGCAGTCACGTTGTGATGTGGGCTACTCCTCGCCAGTTGTGTTCCCTCATCAGTGGAGAAGAGACCAGACCAGACCAGACCAGACCAGAGACCGTGAGCACCCTCTTCATCGAAACGAACAATTGCTTTCGGTTGTCAACCAGCTGTCCACAGTTTTTCCCCGCTTTTCTTTCTTTTTTTTTCCGCATTTTTCGCACGTATTGTCCGACTCCAAAACCGAAAGGACATCGGACATCGGAGAATCCCACCCTCAGCACTCTCTATATTTGAGGTAACTCCCCTGTTTTTGTCACCTTACCTCCGGTCATCTGTTCGATTTCGTGTATCCTATTTCCTAAGGGTGGATCTCTGTGGGAGATTCCCTGTATCCGAAATACTCCCCACTGGCTTCATATGATTAAACTGCTTAATTTGCTTCGACTCTTCGTTGTGGCTAAATTAGTTCGGACGCGAGCTGCTGAAGTCTTGATGTCATTTCATAAACTCTTATCAGAAATCGATAGTTAATTGGATTTCAACATCAATTTAATGGGTTTCCTTGGAAAAGAGGGCTTGGGCCCCTAATGAAAAATAATGATAACGAAGTTCCTTTAATTACAAAATACATGCTCATAGGGTGCCTTGCCGCGAAAATTCCCAAGAAATGTTGAATAAAATTTGGTGGTTAAACGTGTTTTATGTCCTTTAATTCGTGTTGTGTATTTTGTAGTTGTTTACCATTTTTTATTTGTTTAAGCATATGAATTGAGTATACAAATTCTTTTTTAATTACAAATAGATTACTTTGAACTATTTTAATCGCATTAAATCAACTTTCAAATTAACTTAGAGCTATTTTTTATATTGTCATATGATTGAATTAAAACTTGAATTGAATTGAATTAATTATGCAAATTAAAAACAAAAGCACACGCGCTACAAACTTGAAACTTGACTCTCAATTGGCCATAAATTTGCATATAGTTTCAATTGATTAATTGGAGAACTAAAGTTTGTGTCAGCTGCACAAAAAGTGTCTTTATCTTTGCTTTTGTTTGTTTTAACCACATCGTAAAATGCATTTTAACCAGCGGAAATCATCAGTTCATTAATTAAATTAAGTCAAAGAAAAACTTCCGCTTAGAAAAAATAACAAAAAAAACCAAAACATAACCGGGAAAACAAACAAAGTGAAACCACATAAATTAGAGGGCAACGCAAACCCCAAATGAACCCGCCGACGACTCCTGTTTGATATGATTTACAGACAGGCCCGAAAGGCCCAGACTGACCCACACTCCGAAAACCCTTTTAGAGAACTCCCAGCTCACAAAAGGAATTAGTTAGCTGGAGCCTAAGCCCTGGGGCAGTCATGGGTTAAGGTGGGTCATTTAATGATTTCATAAAGGATGCGGCAAACGAAGGTTCGCATTTTTAAAGTGACGAAACTGAAACGCTCTTGACAGCTGGATTAAGTTTTTAATTTGCATTTAATATTTAACATGGGAATTGAAAAAATTACTACACATTATTCATGATTTATAGTTAATCGGATTGAAAGAAACTTTAAATTTTTTTAATTCAAACCGTTAATTCAAGACTTAATATTTAAATTATTTCCTCTTATAAGCTTACATTAAGTTTATGATATTATTTCTATAGAAAACGATTTAAATTCTTTATGATATATAAATTTAGGCAACCAAACTTAATATTAATACGAAAGTACCCCATGAAAGAGAGAGCATCTCCCTCTCTCTAATTAAGCTTTCATTTAAATTTTTGTTCCTAACTTTATTTGGTTTGGCGCACATTATCAACATGCCCAGACACTAGCACTGATAATGATGTTAATTTTGCGCTATAGTCATTAACCGAATCATTATTACGTTGATGATAATGATGATGTTTTTGGCCAGAGGCCAAAGGCCCAGAACAGGAAATTCCGATTTGTTTTTATTTGCCTCTGCTTACTGCCAGAAATCTTCTCTTTGAATTCGGAATTTATGGGAAGCTTTTCGGTAGAGTTTCCATTACTGAATCACACTCGAAATTGCGTATATTTTGAGTTTTTGATGTACATTCTCATTTGCCAATTTCATACACACATATTGTATAGTCGAGAGCAAATTGACACGGCAGTTTAATTTAACGAGCTAGAAAATTTCCGAACGCTAATTGTTTCTGTTGAATACAAATTCATTTCTAAATGCTTGCCAACGCGAGAAGCTTGATTTAGAACTTTTTTTAATTGAGAATCCAACGAAATTTAAAAGTTAGATAAATCATGCAACTTTTTCCAAGCTTTTTATAGAACTTGTTTAGAGAAAGAGACGGAGAGCAGAGGCATTAATGGGTTTTTATTGCGGCTTTGATAAGAACGAACTCGGTTCAGTTTTTTGTTGTTGGTACTAATTTAAGCAGTAAATAAATCTATGTGGTTCATTTCTTAATACATTCTCTTTTTTAGTGTCTTTTTAGAATTCTAATAAAATATGCATAATACATTTTCATATCAATCTGGATTATTTTCATTATATGAGTATATCTATCCCTTAAAACTAATTAAATTTCTCTCCTTATCTTGAGCTTTAATTGAACTGCTTTATCATCAGACTCCTTCCCTCATTTTAGGCCAACATTCTCGGTAGCAAACGAGTAAACAAAAAGGAGCCTTCTATTTTATTTTTTATTCTCTGTTGTTGTTAGTACAACTCGGAGACTGGCGATCAGTTAGCAGGCGTATGCTAATTTCCACCTCAGTCCGTTTTCTGAGTCTGGTCCGGATCGTGTGACGACCGACAGCCAGTGAACGTTATCGCCCTTCACAGATTTGCGGTTCCCTCTCAGCCTCAGCCTCAGTCTCCGAATATGTATCCGTATCTGAATCTGCATCTGTGTGTCGCTTCTGTATCTGTATCTCTCGGAAGGCAAACAAAGTTCATCGACATCATTTTGACGACAACACAACCAGTCGAGTGTGAGATTTGGGATGGCGTTGAATTTTACACTTCATTCTTGGCGGGGCCAAGGAAATCATTTTAGCATTTTAATGGTTCAAGTATCCCCCTTTTTTTCTACAGCTACTGCCTGTCGTGTTCCCTGAACTTTGGCAAACAAATCGTTTTGCCAAATGCATTCCCAGCATAATGCGATATATGTCGGCGGAATCCGGGGAATCCGGCGGTGGTGGCAACTGCCGCGGAGTGTCCAACAACATCTTAAACCAAGTAGAACAAATATCATTTACAGTTTTTGACCCACTTTTATTTCAGCTCCTTTTTATGAACCGCCAACGGGCGGGCGATGACGACAACGTCAGGCAACGTATGCATTTCGATGCCTCTTCTTGGCTGGGGCGTATTTGTTTTGGAATTAGTATGAGTTATTACATTATTTCATAAGTCTAATCTAACAAAGTCTATAATACGATTTTCAGATGAAATACCTCCAGCTCAGGTCTAAAAAAAACCTACACATAGTCGGAACCTAATACTGTTCACTGAGGACTTCAAAAACAAAACTAACACTTTAACAGGTGCTCACAGCTTTCAAAATTCGTTCACCCCTCAAATATTCTGTGTGATTCGTGACTTTAAGAGAGGTTTCTGTTCTAATTTTTGGTTGTCTTCGGGCTCCAAGCCTACCGAATGTTCAACTCGTACAGGGAACTCTAAAGTCGAACCTTCTTTAGCTTTTTTCCCCACTTGCTCGCTCGCCTATGAATATAATAGTAAAAGTGAATGCGATTTTTTCGCTCCTTCAGTAAGTCCCAGTCCCTATCCCACCAGCTCTCCTCCTCCTGCTTTCATCTCAGCAATCTTTATGCATTTATGCTGAGGAGAAAACCAAGTCCTGGTGATGGGGAAACGTCGTTGCATCGCGGCTTACAACAGTTTTTGCTCGCTGTTGGATGTTGGCTCCGTTGGCTCTGTTGCCTGCTGACGACATTTGGTTGCGGGCTGTCGGCGTGGCTATTAAATTTCAATTATTGTTACATTTTTCACACACCGCACACCACGCAGCCACAGCAGAGGCCGCGGAGGAAATGGCAATGGGGAAACGGCCAACGAGAATGGGAAATGGAAATGGGACTGAAAATGAAAACGAGAATGGAAAAAGGCAAAATGGAAAAGGCGTTTGTTTCTTCGCTTTTATCGATGCTCTCCGTTGACAATCTCATTGCATTTAATTTCCACGAGTGAGACGCGCGATTGAGATTGAGAAAAACCCCGGCACTTATCGGGCAGGTGTGCAACAATTGTCGGGGTCTAATTAACCACCCAAGTCAATCACAGTCACAGAATCACGATGAGGAGGCGGCAGCACACCTGCTCAATTAGGGTACAATTTCTGCACGCATCCATCAAGCTTGATTCCGGTTGTCGGGACTTCCAAAGGGTTTCCCCATTAACTGATTAGGGCTGGCAAGACTCAATGCTCAAGCAACTCGAAGAACATTCAATGGCATTTTAATTGCTAAACTTTGCGGGCTTTAAAAATAACCACAACTGCTCTAAAACGAACAACGCAGACCAACGATTGCCATTCACTTTTAAGCGGACTTCCGGCTTAAATTGTTTTGGTTAGAATTGTGTAGAGAAAAGCTCCTGAACAAAAGCTTCTTTTATGGAAAGAAAAACAAGTAGTAAATAGTTTTACTCTTTATTTTGAACCAAGAAACTATTAGAAATAAGTCGCTGGTCTTGGTCGAAGTTGTTTAAATACAGCTAGAGTTAGAGTATTGGTAATAAGTCTTAATAAAGTGTCTACAGGGTCAAAAGCCTCTTAAATTTGTCATTAGACTGAAAACTATTATTTAATGCTTTTCATTTCTGTAATGAGTTAAAATTTATATAATTATAAGTTCACTTTTCAGCTAGATTAATCTGCAGCTACTTATAAACTCATATATTTTCTATTTTAAATGAAGATAGCTATATTTTAACCCTTTTATTTAGGTATTACGATTGTGACCCAATCTGTTGGTATCATTTTTCACAAGTTTTTCTGCACTTTTTTTTAGTGGCAGCTCGATCGAGCGTAAAAAGGTGAAGTCAGCCAAAGGCGGATAGCGAAAAGCAGTTAGCCTATAAAACGTATACTCTGTGCACTTGCAGCTATATATATACACCCGATATGTGAGTACACACACGGCGGCAGAGAGCGTCATAAAAGAAAAACGCTCGAGGAAGCCGAGCCGAACTTGCCCGCAAAACTTGCTGACATTTGGTTTGGCCCAGTTGACGCTGCAAGTTGTAGCTGCTGCAGTTGCAGTAGTTGCAGTTGCACTTGTGTAGTTGCTCTGTTGGCTCTTCCTTCTATATTTATGTAATTTATACCGGGCGGCTGTCTCTCTCCTTCTTCATCTGAGTCTTGTTTTATGGCTGCAAGTCAAGGAATTCAGTTTGGTAAATGGTATTGCAAGAAGCGAATCATATGGCTGTGGTGTTCCATCTAAAAAAGGTTTATTCCACTGCGATTAAAGTTATAGAAACATTAAAAAAAAAACGCTTTACATTATTGAAGACTTTTTTTGGCTCCCATTTGTTTTGATTGCTTTGAAATAGAGATTATCTTAGGCTCTGGATTGAAATTTCATCGAAACAAGCTTGCTTTAAAATTTAATCCAAGCTTATTCCCTACTCCTTACAATAAAGAAAAACACTGGCGTTGAAAGTTAAGAAAAACTAAAATATTTACCCGTAAAATACACAGATTCCGAAGCTATTTATCCCTCAATCCAAATGGCGAGAGCTTACCTGCAAATTAAGCAAAAAAAAAAAAAAAGAAAAAGAAAACTGCATTATAAGGCCAGTCGAGAAAGAGAGAGTTTAGAAATGCGGCTGCTGGAATGAAAACAAATGCAAAACCCGCAGCAGAAGAACCACTGACTGGTTGGTTGGCTAATTATGTATCCCAGAAATGCAAAAGAAGAAAAACTTTTCTTGGCAAAGCAAGCAGACTCACACACTCAGTCATCTAATTAGGTTGAAAGAAGGAAGGACTCAAGGATTATACGATTCCAACGGAGTCCGCCGGTCCTTCTGGTGGCTTTTTTGCTTATCGCGAAACATGTAATTTAACTAAATATGGATGCATGAATAAATTCAAAGGCAGCAAAAACCAAGATAATGTCGGCTATGCGGTTAAAGCTTTGGTAAGTCGCATCAGAATTTACCCTAAAAAACAGTTTTTGCTTATTTTTGTTAAAATGTTTATGTTAAACCCTATTTTATTTAATAAGGTAATTGGGGCGATAAAAAAAAAACCAATTTAACTTCAATATAAAAGTTTTGAATATTTTCTAGTGCTTAAAAGATTTTAAAAATCATTGTAAAAATATTATTAAATTTTTGTAGACACAACATAAAATCCAAAATACCTTCAGAAAGGGTATTATATATAGCAACGCACAAAAAAAAACGAGTACAAACCAGGAGATTATCGTACGCGAACCGACTGCAGGCAGGGATTAAGGAGAGGAAGGCCAAAGACTTGGCCAAACAAAGGCATATTTAAATGTTATTCTTGCCAAACATTTGGCGGAGCAGTGAGGAACTTGCAACAGCAGCGTCGGCAACTCGCAGCTCGCAACTTGCAAGTTGCGACTGGGAACTTGCTACTCCTTTTGGGCTGTTAATTTGCCAAACAATTGGCAGATAGCCAGGCCAGGCCTGCAACGCAGATACCCCTTAAAGCGAAACCCAAGAGCCAAGAGCCAAGGAAGCTAACAAGAAAATAACCCAAGCTAGACGGGCTGACGACGATGTTGCATTGCGAGCGAAGATCTCTTGTTGCAGTTGCATATTTTGGCGGTGCACGTTTTGCTTGTTGCTGCTGCTGCTGCTGCTGTTGTTGTGGATGTTGATGTTGATGCTGCCGTTGCCGCACTGCAAATATGCCAAAAGCCAGTGCCCGCGAGGCGGAGAAGTTAAACCTTCCCCCCCAGACACAATCATCCAGAGCCAAGGCTCATCCTGAGAGGCTTCTCCGGCTCCCTTCCTTCCGTCCACCAGCACTTCTCTTTACTTCGCTTCACTCCACCCTTTGGGCCATAAACGAGTTGCTCCCCAACTCTTGCGGAATAACAAACATTTCAAAAAAGGCCAGACCCCGACTCCAAAAACTGCAAAACTTGATTTACAAAAACAAGCAGCATGGATAGCAGCCCAGGCAAACAACAATAAACTTTAAATGCTCTACGCTCGAAAGGAAGAGGAGCAGGTTTAGTATCCGAATAAAACATGAATGGAAATAAAATAAATTAGGGAAAAAGATTAATTTAAAAAGCAAGAACTTTAGGGGATTTCTTGTATTATTAGGAATAATAAAGAATGTTTTGTCGTTAAATTAATTCCGGTGAGGAAATTTAGATGAAAATGAAGCTTTAGCCAATAACCATTAAAAAATAAATACAGATCAATTCTTTTATATCGCCACTCTGGATAATAAAACATTTTTTTAAAAGCTAAAACTGTCTGAAAACAACTGAAATTACCAAATCCTCCAAACTGAAACAAATTTATGAAGTATTAATAAAAACTCAGGGATATCGAACAAAAAAATAATTCAAAATCTAATCAATATCTTAATACAATCTATAACTCCAGTCCAGCATACCCTTCCCTTGAACTCACTCTGGCTTCACAAACAATCGACAACTTTGAAGCCGGCGCTCCGTAAAACTGGTTTCAATGGAGGCCCAGCTCGAAAAAAAAGTGACGCCGCCTTAATCCGGCATTCTTTCGCCCAGTTCGTGATTAACTGTTGAGTGGCGGAGAACCAACAATCGACGGGGAAGTCGGAGGACTGGAGGATCGGAGGAGTAGTCAGAGCCAGAGATCGCCAGAGATTCGATGCATGTAACTCAATCGCTGGCTGAGATCATTAGGCTTTTATGCTGCGGTCGTTTGTTTTTTTTTTTCTGCGCAGCCAGTCGTCTGGCTTGTCTGCGCTGCCTTTTCTGGCTGCTTAAAAGTCGATTTCAAGTTCAGACAATGGACACACAGTGGAGAGCCGAGCCGAGCCAGCCAAGCCAACTGATTGATGCCGCTCGCTCATCGGGTAGGAAATGCGGCGCTCTGGAACGTTTAAACAAAGGCCATGGCCCCAATCCTCTGCTGCCGCCACTGCCAACTTGGCTAAGTAGTTTGCTGGCGTTTCGGTCATGAACATTTTTCGGGGTGGCCCCCCATATACAAAAATTCCAATTTTATTCCTTTGCCAAAAACTAATGACCACAATTTTCGGGGCGTTCGTTCTTCTTCACATAAAGATTGATTTTTGGGAATATGGCAGACATACTACCACACAGTTGAGAGTCGGAGAATAGTGGTAAAAATATATTCCTCAGAACCTATAAATAATACTTTATATTATGCTACCAATTTTGTAAAGTACAAGTAAGAATTTGGAAATAAGGTAATTTATTTTAATTTACAACTAAAGGCTCTCTGGATTTTGTAAGGTTATAACTCAATTACTCATCTTTAAAAATTGTTTGATAAGGGAAACAATTATTCATAGTCCTATTATCTTGTCCACCACTGTATATGTATATTTTTCGAGGGTAAAGATGAATGGCTGGGATGTTCATCTTTGGGCTGGGATGACTTTGGCTGGTTTGATTCGATTATTTGCTCGCCGACGGACAGCAGCCACGAAAATCAATTTGTGTTGCCTTCTTTTTTTGAATTTTGTGTACGTGACTTCCAACTGGCGATGGTATAATATGAAGTAAACTAAAGGAGGAGCTTTTAGAGCACGCGATATTTGCAGTGGAAAATAAAGGAAACTAGCAATTAGATTCAATTTTTAAACTTAGAGGGAAAAGTCAATAGGATTTATCCGAGAAATACGAGTTTACTTAAGGATAAACGTGACAAACGCACGAAAGATTATTACAAATTTAGCAAGATGAGAAAAGGATGGATCAATAGATTGATATAAGAAAAATATCGAAATATTTTCAACAACATGTGCTTTAAGGATTTGTTTCAGAAAGAAAATGTATATTTTCATATTATACGCATAGATATTTTTCTCTCACTCTCTGAATAAAGAACCCCAAGCCAAGTTCATGACCGCATTAATCAATTGCATGGAAGCCCCAAATACAGGAAGTTCAACAAACCTAGCTACGTTTTTATATTTTTTTACAATCACTCACAGTGTGCCCAACACATAAAATTACCATAAAATGTTAGACAAATTAAAGCAACTCACAGAGTTAACCCAAAAACTCATTATATCATTGTCATATATGAGGTAAGTCCAATAAAAGATAAGGTAATAGCAAAACGTTTTATTTTTTTCGGTCTTTTTTAGAGTCAGCTGACCAAAAACCCGGCGTATATGGAAGGTGCCGCTAAAGATAAAGCTCCCGAAAACTGTTAAAGCCCATGTAAGGCCACCAAAGCGAAACAAACGCAACAAAAAATGGGGAAAAATGTGATTTTTCCATTTGGTTAGGAATACGAAAAACCTGGGGTCAACGGAGCGGGTCATTTTCGGTTTGGTAACTCTTGCATTTCATTTTCGTCATGTCATGATGCCCAAGAAACTGTTCCATCAACTTTGAAATCATCTGAAATTGCTGTCTGCCTGTTTTTTTTTTTTAAGCGTAATTATGTTTAATTATAATGATGCATACAAATTAATGACACTTCAATTAAGCGGCGAGCTACAACAAAAGAAAAGGAAGAACAACAACAATGGCCGTCAGAAGCGGACATACATAAATAATTTCGGTAAAGGGGAAATTAACAGCAATAATAACAATAACAGGAGCATCAAAAACTAAATGAAATGATGCAGAATCTGCGGAAAAAGATAGAGTGAGCGCCCATTTTTATACCCTTTAAAAATTATATACAATCAAAGGTCCAAGAGGAATAAAAATCCTGCCATTCATAACTGATTTTTGTTATTAGAGGCAATTATTAATTTAGTACTCTAAGAATTATAATAATCTTTCTCAGTGCATTTTAAAAGAGTTATAAATGCTGACTTTAGGTTTTAAGTTTAGAACGTTTACAAATCAATAAGAATTAACAATAAAATCAACTTTTTAAATCAATCTATGATAGAGAAAAGAGATCTAAGAGTTGACATCTAATAATAATAATAAATAACAAACATTTTCATTTATCTTTTAATTCATTTATTTATTTTTAATTTATTTTCGGTATTTTTAAGTCAAATAGATTTTGCTTGAAATATTCCCCACTCACGACAGGCCATTTCAGACTGTTTTTAATAAGCTAAAGAGCTGACAAAGTGACAAAAGACAGCTTCCGAAAAGCCAACAATAATGCCACAATGACCAACAACAGCCACGGCAAAGAGGTTTATATAGTTTAAATATATGTACATGCCTCTATACATAAATAATGTATGTATGCAACATGCAACAAACATATAGTCCACCGAGTTGACAACTCTTTTGACACTACTGTGGGGTGGGGGAGTGGCAGAATGTCACCGAAGTTGCAAAAGTTATTTTGTCCAGGGGGTATTTTTATTTTTAAACCCAGGCCTGGAATATACAGATACATAGCTACTTTTCCATTTTTGCAAATTATAATTGGGACTGCCATCAGAATATGTCAATAAAACTATTACATTAATTTACTCTATGGGTAATATATTGTATAGAGTATTTAGGGCGTGTCCTTGTCAGCGAAACTTTAGCTCCTTTTAACCTCTTTATGTATTATAATTTGTTCATAAAATGCAAGTCAAGTCTTGATGACGTTATCCTCTTTCGCGATTCGCATTTTTCCACTTCCCTGCTTCTTTATGTTCATCGTCCTCCATCAGCGCTTATTAACGTTTATTATCATAAACGCCTTTCTCAAAATCTTTGTCGCCTTATTGTCAATAATGTGGTGGCCCATTTCTGGGTGTCTCATTTCCCACCATATGCTGCAAAAGCATCCAACTCCAAGCTGATTTTTACGATCCTATCAATGTCTGCATTAAAGCGTACTTAAATTGCATCAACCACCGTCTCTGATGCAATAGAGAGGCGCTCCTTTGGATGCCAAGTCAGAGATTGGATGCCGCACATAAAAATGTTATTTTCTGTAACATTTACTTGACTTGCAGAAGGCTAGAAGGCAATTAATGGTCATATGTCGAGGGTTTGTTAACAGCTTTTCGATTTTTTATTAGCCCATAGCTAGGGTTTAAGAACGTTTCTTGAGAAAATTGAACTGTTCCCTAATTTTAAACTTTAAATTGAATTCATCTCTTATTAAACAAAAACACACACTAAAATAATGTTAAAAAAGCCAACCCCCATCAATCTTTACCTTCCACAGATTTAAATTGAAAATCACCTAATTTCCAAGTGAAAAACATCTGTTAAGCGGCTGCCAATCACCCGGGTGAAGCGTTTTACTATTGCTTTTCCGCTGGCCCAAATTATATTCAATATTTCAACTATTTTTAACAGCACCACAGTGCCGCAGCACCCAGTGGAAAAAAGCTATTTGTCTTGTTCATCACAGGTCCCAAAAGAAAAAAAAAAAACCGCCCATGAAGTTCGCACCCCCAGCCCCGCCAAATGGGCCCCTAAATACGTGAAGAAAACCAAACTGAGGCGGAAAAATCCCAGCTCCTTAAGAAGAGCCGATTGAGACTGCCGACGCTTTTCCGAAATGGGCATTTTTCAAGTTTATTACTCGGGCATTCATCAATTGCAACACGAAATGAAAATGCACTTCAAGTATGTTCAACCAAAAAATGCCACAACAATACAAAAGCAGAGGAAATAAAAAGAATAAAATATTCATTTTAGGAAACCGACTTCTTAATACCCTAAGTTTAATGAATTTATATTTGAAATCAATATAGAAATGAAGCCTTTTATCCATCACTTCTTCAGTTGCTTAATACCCAACCGAGATACCCATAGAAAACTATAAAGGACACACTCCATAAATATGTACTAACTAGTAAATTCTTACTTTGGAATTTCCGGAGCACTCCTACTTTACGTTACAAATACCTAACAAAAAGCATAATACTCTCTGCAAAGTATATCCTACAAATAAAACCGAAATGAAATAGGAATCAAAGTTGAACAGCAAACAAAGGTGGAGGGAGGCAGGGAGGTGGCCGATTCAATTGGTTTTTTCAATAATATTGCAAATGGTGAGTGGGGCCTGTGCTCGGTGGGCGGCGTATATCGAAGCCTTTCTGATTGTGAACGTAACTGAAAAACTACACCAAAATAAATGTAAACAAACCGCACAAACCAAAAACGGAAAAAATACAACAAAAACTAGAAAAAACACGCACTCACACAAGGGAGCTGGCTAAGAACAATGTCATGCAATCAACTTTAGGCCAAGAGCAAACCAGGCAACAATAAAATACAACCAACGAGCTGAGGAACCAACTGCAATCAGAAAACTACAGCCGTCGAAAGCAACAGGAGAAACAAAAACAATAATCAACATTTTTCTACTTTTTTTATTTTTTGTTTGTGAGTGCTTTTCCCTTGCAAGGTGAACACTTTTACAGTTTTCCCCCCGGATTTTACCCAAACATTTCATTTCCATAGTCATAGCTTCTTCTACTCGGGTGCCCTCGCCCGGCAGGTGAGAGATTAATGCGTATTATCAGCTCGTTCCTCCGACCCCTTCATTCTGATTGTTCAAGGTAACCCAACGCTCTGGCAATATGTCGATTGAATTTGAGCTTTTGTGGTTTTCATCGGTCCAAATTGTTGCGAAAAAAAAGTTTCTACTGTGCTTTGTAGTTGCTGGTCAGGGTTAAGTTGATTGCAAAAGCATTACTGTTAACCGGAACAAATAGTTGGGCTTGGAAAAATCCTAGGAAAATTTATGATCAGAGTCCATTAGCACATTGGCAGTAAAGTGAAACTTCTGGGTAATATTTATCAATAATTAAAGGGTGTCAAATTTACAATGAAAAAACTTAGACTCACACGATTTGTCAGATATCAGATAAGATATTTCTTTTGTTTATTGAGCTTACTGAACGCCATAAGAGTAGCACTCTTTGCCCCGAAAAACCTTATAATAATGAATCTCCGACACGTCAGGTTTTTTTTTGTCAAACTTGTCTTTTTTGATTGAATAAAAATTCTAAGCTTATAGCTAATATCTTTTTTTATTGTTATATGTGTTTTTTGCAGTATTTCCATTATTTTCATAATTCTTCTCTAATTGAAAACGGCAAAAAATAAGAGCAAATCGTCAGATTCTTTTGTGGGTTATTGGATATCGGATACTCGGCACACCCATACACGCGGTTACACTCTTGCGGTGACTGAGTTAAATCCATAAATTTGCTGCCTTTGCAATTTATAATGCTCGTGTACACATCCCCATCTTTTGTTTCTTGTTTTTTGCTGGGTCAAGGTTGACAGAGCGCTGCGATATACTTTTTATTTATAAAGCAGTAAGCCCCCGAAAAACCCCTCAAAAACAACAACAACAACAAAGAAAAGAACAACAAGCAAAAGAACCAAAAATTTACAGAGCAGCAAATATTAACTATGACATTTATGACACACTTTTCTTCAGACTTTCTTGCGAGACAAGAACAATAACAACAACAGCAGTAACAGCAAAAAAGAAACAGGAGGAGACAACAAACAACAATTTATTGTCACGTGCCAAAAAGTACAAACACACACACAGAGACACATGTAGGAAATTTACAAAAAAGGAAAAATTTTCAGAAATTGTATAACTTTGGCAAACAAGAAAAGTAAGTGAAAAACGAGAGAGAGCGGAAAATGAACGGGGAAAACAGCTTAGACAACATCAACTTCTTGCCAACTCTGCTCGAGAGTTGCTCTCTCTTTCTTCGCCACATCTTAGCCCCTCTCTATCCCTCTCTTTTCCTGCCATCAAAAAATGCCATAAATTCTGTGATTTCACATAAATCCCCACCCCCGCTCCCATCTATACATCGCATTGTTCATATTTGCATATGAAATCATGTGTTAAAATGCAGAAGCTTTTTGAATATATATTTTTTGGTGTGCAACATTTCTTCGACACTGAAAAATCCCTGAAATGCAAAGGGAAAGGGACTTACTTGTAGGTAAACAAACGTATAAACACAGTTTTTCTTCTTCATATTTTCCAGCGTATTTTGTTAGCAAATGTCAACTCGGTTGACTGAGCAGAATGCATCGATAGTTTTGCTTAGTTTAAGACATTTTTTTACCCAGAGGAGGGTGGTCTTTTCTTCTTAGTTTAAAGTAGAAAAGTAAGCCATATTAATCCAAGATTTTTCCTTTACATATCCTTGAACTAAGACAAGAAAAAATTTCTCTATAAAATATTCTATTGACATGCATTAACTTCTTATTTAGCTTCCAAGTCTTAAAATAAGAAATAAACTGCCAAATAGACCATTAAGAAAGTCATCCCATAATCGATTGCAGTTCAATCTATTTTAAAATTAGCTCCAAGAGAAACAGGGAGAAGAAAAGTAGCTTAATGTTCGCAATTGAACCGAAAGAAGAGCAAAATCTGCAATATCCGGCAAATTTGGATTACCATTTTTTTTTCTTTTTTTTTTTTCTTTTTTGGGGTGTCTACTCCAGGAACCAGACAAACGAAAGACAAAAGAAATTTCTGCTGAGTCAAAGTGCAAAATAAAGAGTTCAGCTCGTTTCAATTGCTCAAATCTCGTGTCCGTTGTCTTCGTTGCCCCTCTGTTTCTTTTTTCTCACATCTGTCGCTAGTTTATCACAGTATATAGTGCTGGCTTTTAAGCTATTTCTTGAGACCTAATTTATAATAAAAATTATACTATGAATTTTTATAAAAAACGTAGAACTTTGTTATTATATTTCCAAATACATCAGCTATATCAATCTAATTGAAATCCAAATTCAGAATTAGCCATTAAATGTAAATAAACTTATTTATTTATAAGCATAGAAAGGTAATAATATTACAAAAGAATTGTAGACTTGATAAGTCTTCTAAATACTCGAAATCCAGAGACTGGTTTCTAGATTTCCTTATAAAAGAATCCCATCCTCTATTCGTTTCTTTCAAACCTTGCACTTTTGTGTCCTGAAACTCGATCATCACTGGTCTCCTTTGTCGGCATTTTCTAAGAGAGCTAACTTAACTAGTTAGTTCCGTTTTTCTACTTTTTTTTTGTGTTTCGCCTTTCTCAATTGTTTTTGTTCCCCTCTTTTTGGCCGGCGACATCGCGGGAAATTTAAACCGAACCGAATAAACAAAGCCAGCGGGAGTGAGCGGGTGGAGTAGCAGAAGACGGAGACTGAGCCGGGAGTCGCGTCAAACGCTTTTCCGCCTTCTCAGCTATGCGTGGCACGTTGCCTCGCGCTCAAGTTGCTGAGAAAGGTGAGAAATTCGAGGGAACTCAACTCGAGATGGCACGAAGAAAAAGAAATCCGATGTTTCCCTCCTCCGTTTGTGTGTCGTCATTTTCCGGCTAGGCTGCGGCTGCGGCTGATACGGAGATGTGAAAAACCCGGGACTTGTGAAAGCCGCTTATTTGCAAAGCGGGGAGGTGAAAGGTGACTGGGGGAGGTGGCAGTTAGGTAGATACATAGGGAAGGTAGGTTGGCGATGGCTGAATGGGATGTCTAAATGAATTGGCCGTGCCGAAACAAGTTAACTTAATGGCTGACTAGCTGCTTTGCATAAATATTCACCAGAATTTCCAATTAAATTAGCAATTTCTTAGCGGACGAAACGGTCGAAAACGAACAAATTGGCCATGCTCTAAGATCAAAGTTTGTCTATCGATCGATTTGCGTAATTATAGTCACTAAAAAAAAGTAGAATGGGCAAATATTTGTCAGCTTAATAAACAAAGAAATTTGTAACGAATATAAAAAATACACAACATTTACTTTGCAAAAATTCATGCTCTCTTTATAATACTGTTTTAGAATTCTAGGAACTAATGAATTACTCCATCTGGAGCATTAAAATTTTCTTTCTCGCTCTCCCTCTCTCTTTATTTCTTATTGTTAGTTAATATTTAAGGCCTGGTCATACTCACACACACCCAACCGGCCTGCATTGCTGATTTATTCGCTATATTTGCCGCACCTTTCTTTGCTTTTCTTTGTTTCAACTTGGACACGCGCCAAAATACTTTGCTCAAGGCAGCAAACACACTCGCAAGCACACATTTTGTACGTCAGTCAGTCAGTCATCCATCCAATCCCGCATTCTGTATCCCCTGTATTTCTCAAGGGGGTTCACTTTCGTAATTCTTCTGGGGAGTCTTGGGGAGTCACTCGTGGAGAAAGGAAAATCCATATTATTACAAGCCAAAGAATTAAAAATGCTGAAGACAGAAGACTGAAGAATCGGCGCTATTCTTTATTCTTTGTTACTCGTCATGCTATTGGGTGAGTCACCCTAATGGGAAGAAACGCATGAGTGCGACATATCGTCAATTGTTTGCGGTTTTCGTGATGAGTTTGCTAAAATAAAATGCTGACAAACAGGGCGCTACGAACAAAAGGAAATCGAAAATTGGGTTTCCGAGTTTTTATACGCGTAAATATTTGGGCTACAAATATTTTTGTTTTTACAAAATCAAATGCGAAATCTTTTTTAGGATTCAATCCAAACAATCCTGACAAAGATCAACATAGGATTAATATAAAAATTTCCTAATTTAAAATAATTTACCTCAAACAATACCCTTCAATAAAAAAAAAAAAAATTAACATTTAACAATACATTTTATAAAACATAAAAGAAAATCTATATCAAGTTATTAAAAGCTGTACTTCTAGAGGTTATCATACAAAAAGACGCAATTCATTAAATACATCTTCGAAAACATATAATTCCGCACAAAGAACGATGACTTTCTCAAATGGGAATTAACTGAAAATGCAATCTCCAACACGTGTGTGTCAAAAGCGAATCAAAATTTTGACAAAAATAGCTCGGCAAAGTATGGGAAAAAAGTAAATATTCAGAGGCATTACCTAAAGAATTATACTCCAAACATGTGATCATACGAAAAAAGAAACTGGAGCTAATACAAAGCAATTTATATGTACACAAAACAGACAAATGGAAATATTTGCCATGTGCCAACAGAAGAACAATACTAATTGGGCTTGATGTGTGCGAGTGTAGAAGTGAGCAAAAAAAGAAGAAATCAAATAAAAACACGAAAATTCACACGCCTTCGCACAGAAACATTTTTTTTTCAGGGGGAAAAAGACGAGCAACGCAAAGTAAAAGCAACGCATGTTGCAAAAATGCTTTTTGTGTTCTCTTCCAAAATCATTTCTGTTTACACAAATTCCTGACTCTCTCTCTCTCAGTTTCTTTCTCCCTCTTGAGGTGTAATTTGTTTCTGGTTTTAATTAGTGCTGAAATTTGGCAGGGGAATTTGTGGCCCCGGAGAATATTTGAGCCTCGAGTGGGTGTGATTGGTATCACCTTCGGGCAGTTGTGTTTATTTACCTAAAAGCAAATCAATTATTTCGATTTGCTCTGCTGGTTATTATTTTGTTTTTATTGGGCGATGGGAAATCGAATTGAGAAACCAACTTTGGCCTCGCTCCACTCAGCGGTATTCCCCATTTCTTGAAATATCCCCTTTGTTAAACAGAGCCAAAGGCAAAGTGAAGGCAAAATGCTTAAAATACTCCGGTTAATGCTTTAGGCACATAAGATATCTTAAGGTCCTTAGTTTATATGCTTATAACGTCTAGAATTTTATTGTCTTTGCTAATTTTAGGGTTTTTTCATCGATGTCCATTAATATTTAGCATTCCTATCGGATCTTTAAATAAATTATCATTACCACTTTAATAAATGAATAGTTTTTAAATTACCGGAGGTATTCTAAAACTAGGTATTAATATCCTTACTTATAACTAGAATTTTGCAAATGCTTTCAACTACTATCTACACATGCATAAATTCTGATATCTTATCAATATCTGTGAGTACGTTTGAAAACAGGAACCGCTTTTTATAATAACATTTAGAATTCTATTGGTTTTGGTTGGCCAAAGCGGAAGCTATAGTTCTCGATTGCCAACTGATAGTTTATCATGCCTTTAAGAAATGTTCTCTCAGTTTTTATTACTTCTAATCTAAATAATCATAAGCATTATGGTTTGCCAACAGGAAATTGTAAAGAACTCTTTCTTAAAACGTCTAAATTGCATTTAGCTCTCGTTAGTATAACCGGAAGCTATGTAGTTATGTAGTTTCAGATTGCGACTTTACGACTCGTTTTCCCAATGGTCTGTGGTCTGAATATGTTTATGGTTTAATACTGTGCTTTTGGTAGTTTAATTTATATACATATCAATGGCATTTTGTGGCTTGTTTCTTTCCGAATTTTCTTGTATAAAATATGTCCGTTTTAGTTTTCTGTCTGTTTTAGTTTCAGTCTGAATAATGTTTATGGTTTCATACATATTGTGCTTTTCGTAGTTTTAATCGATATATCAATGGCATTTTGTGGAGAATTTCAATTTGGATTATTCTTTATAAAATATAGTGATTTTTGTTTTCTAAGTAAATTAAGTCCGGGTTAATTTTTGTATACATGCATTTTAAAAATAAATACCTATGTTTATCTGCTAAAAATAAGAAATTTAATTTTAAGACCATTTAGCAGGTAAGTTTTTTTACCAAATTTTGACAAAACATATCAGAAGACAACTTTAAAACTTATGACGCATCTCCCAAAAATAATCTAGACTAAAAAACTGGTTCACAGATGAAACAAATTACAACAAAGAACCTTTCTATATAAAGATGAACAGCCTGTTGCGAAAAATAAGACAATCTCTCAAATTTAATGCCGAAAAAAAACCCATAGATTAGAAAAATTAGAAAAATTAACTTTTAATGGGCGAAAGAGCGAGGCAGGGGAGAAGAAAACTGTGATCAGTCCCAGAAGACAAATAAAACATAATTGGAAGAGACAACAACAATAATCATTAGAAGGCATTAGAAGATGAGCGCGAAGATGAGAAGAAGGAGGAGAGAGATCAAGACGCACAGAAGCGCAAAGAATAGAAAATCTAAAAGTAAACTATGTGCACAACTACCTGCACACAGCGTGTAGAGACAGAGAGCGAGGGGGGGGACGAACGAAACCGGTATCACAAAACAAACGAAACCGAAAGAAAACGTGAAGAAGACTATAAGAAAATAATGTTAGGCACTAAAACAAAAACACAGAAAAAACAACAACACTTGGCAAACGGAGGAGATAATGATTGACAAAGGCAGAAATTGCCACAAAGCGAAAGAGAGTGCGAGAGGCGAGCGAGAGCGAAAAGGAAAACGTGCACTGGCGACGAATCTGAGCCACAAAGAGGAAGCCGCGAACATGCAACAAGCTGCAACAACAAAGACCGCTCGTTCGCTGGCTTGCTGATTATTTTTGTCATTTGCCCCAACAATTTTAGGTATTTTCGCACGAATTTCACCCACATTCGCGAGCCGCAAGCCGCCCCGATTTATTTATAAACAAAAAAGTAACTTTTGGCTCACCTGGTAACTGGAAAAGTCTCCGCCTTTAACTGCTGAGTAATTATATGGAAAATCTCAATCTCATTTGGCCTGTCGCTCTGCTGTTGTTGTTGTATTTAGCGCGAAAGCAGGCAAAATAACAACAATATCAAATCACAAACACTTCCACGCACGCACGACACACACACATACGACGACACACACTCTGACAGCGTAGACATAAACACACGGAGAGCGAACACGGGAGAATGGGAGAACGACGGAGAGAGAGCGAATAAACACTTGTACTTGGATTTTTCTCTGGTTTTCAGATTTTATTCCACGGGTTATTTTGATTTATATTAATTTTGTGTGTGTTGTCGGCGGCCGAGAATAATAATAATCACGTTACTCAATTTGCTCAATGGAACTGCATTCTTATTTGTTATTGCTTTCGCTGTTTTCCAATCGCCCTTCAGCTGGCTTTAATTTACAATTTACTGACTCGCCGCGGCAAAAACAGATGATTTTTCGGCTGGCGAATCACGATAAAAACACATAAAACGACGAAGATGCGCTGTGACGTCCCACCACAACCGATTTTTTTTTTCAAACTGAGCGTGAATGAGCGTGTCTGCTGCTTAAATACTCGCGAGAAAACTCCCTCTCAACAGCAGACTGTTAAACAGTGCACACTCTAAAGAAGCAACCTTTTACTACTTATATTTTTAATGTAAATTTCTGTTATAAGGGCCCCTTCCTCTAAAACCGTAGATAGGGGGTGTTGAAACAAGCATTTGGGTAAAAAAATTATGTTGGGGACGCTCTTAGTTTAGTCGCAATTAATTTTTGAAGTGTCCATACAAAATTGGTTCGGCAATCATAACAAACACGCACACTGACAAACTATGAATACACTTGCAAGCGCCTGTATGTGGAATCGTCGCGGTACAGTGAGCTGTGAAGTTTGAAATTTTTGTAAAATTTTGTTGTATTTCAATATTAAGATTATATTATATATAATATTATAATTAAAATTATGTATTAAGAAGGGTGTGATTAATAAAGAATACTTAAAGTGGCGCCGCAGGCGAAAAATTGTTTTGAAAAATAAAATCGCGCGCGACAATTTTTCGCCTGCGGCGCTACTTTAAGTATTCTTTGCTAATACCACCCTTTTCATTTCGGATTTTCTTATATTATAACATTAGGATCCCGACGACTTCTAATTTTATATATAATATAACCTTAATATTGAAATAAAAAAAAATGGAATTAAAAATAAGTTCATTACTACATTTTTTACGTTGTCAAATATTTTGTTTTATTTATATTACCTGCATAAATGTATTCAAAGTGTATACGGTCGACATATGCGACAGTGTGCGTGTTTGTTATGATTGCCGAACCAATTTTGTATGGACACTTCAAAAATTAATTGCGAATAAACTAAGAGCGTCCCCAACATAATTTTTTTACCCAAATGCTTGTTTTAACACCCCCTATCTACGTTTTTTTTTTTTTCTGGAAAGGCCCGTATAACAGAAATTTACCGGATTTATTTTATCGTATATATATAAAATTCAAGAGGTAAACAATTAAAAATATTATTTCTTTCTGGAACCGACTATCGAGCGTGCACTGTAGTTCAGGCTGTTTTCTGTGAGAGAGCGTATGTTGATAGTTAACAGTGCTTTAACAGAGAATGATTTGCCATTCACATAAAGTGGAACGAAAAGGGGGTGACGTCACAAATGGCAAATAGGAATTAAGGCATTAAAATGGGTTATTATTATTAATATATTTGATTACTTCAAGTGCAAAAAAAGGGCAATTAATTTTGCCATTTAAATATAATTAATATAAAGAACAAATCTCTTATTATGTTCCTTCCACCTCACTTACCTTTTCACCTCACCTTACTTGCACCCTGCCATCAGCTGTTTTTGTTGTTTGGATTAAGAATGGATCTGACGCTGGACAAGAAACTGCAGGGATTTCAACTGGTGGCCCAAGAAAAGGTAATTAATAAATAAAATAATCCAAAATATATACCTATTTACCAAGCTATTTGTTTACTTCAAAGCTTCAAGCAATACTATGCTCCATACCCGGAAAAAAGGAGTTGATTTTGGAGCCGGCGTTGATCAAGCCGCTGGAACATGTGTGCACCGCATCCTGGTTGAAGTAATTTATATTAAGAATCCATTAAATATTTTACTTAAATGCATAAAATTCCAGATTAAAAGGCATCCAGAGGATCTACAAGCATGATGCGGCGCAATCCTTACCGCGATCCGCGGATCAAGTGCACATTTACATGATTCGGAGTGTTTTGGGGACATTTCAAACCCTACTCAGGCAACTGCAACCGGTGGCCTTGGAGGAGATGCCGGACATCTCGCTGAAGATGTACCACATTGTGTGCGTGCCCAGTTGCTATTCCTACTTCCAGACGCTCCTCGAACAAGCTGGCCTTTGGGGATTGGTGCAACTGCATCACTTTAACTGGGACTTTATCTATTTCGACCAGGGAGTGCTTAGCCTAGAGCTGCCCAATGTGAGTGGATCTCAGCACTTGAGATAAACCAATAAATATGGTTATCTTCCTTTACAGCTCTACGAGTGCATCTACCTCCAGGGTAACAGCTCACCTCTGCCTGCGGTGGCGCAAAGCCTGCGCTTGCTACAGATGATTTGCGGACAACCTTCGGTCATACTTAGCTTCGGGAATCACTCATCTCAGCTGCTGCAGATGCTGCAGGCGCTGGACAAGGTACCTGAGCCCACGAATCCGCCGGACTATGGCGGCTGGCTGATCATCGATCGGGATAAGGATTACCCGGCCAGCTTACTCACCCCGGCCATTTATGCGGGCCTTCTGCTGGAAGTCTTCCAACAGCGTTCCGGCGAGATTCTGGTAGATAATTCACAGAACAAGATCAGTAGTCAGAGAGTGGAATTACTCCAAGGCAAGAGCTCCAAAGGAGGATTGGCCCACGCCAGTAGCAAGCCCTGCTCCATTCGCCTGAACTCCGCCTCCGATGAGATCTACGGCGATAATCGCTACAAGCACTTTGCCCAGGTGAGCAGCTTGATTCGAGCACAGGTCAAGGCCCTGGGACTGGAGCTCCAGAAGCTCAATGACATGCAGCTAGAGGAGATGCACGACTATGTGGCCAGGAAGCTGCCCAAGCTCACCGAACTGAAGGCCAAGGTCCTGCGGCATCTGAACGCCAGCGAGATCGTCATCAAAATGATGGGAAACTTCAGAAGATTGCAAACCCTGGAGGAGGACATCCTGAACAATGTGTCCAGAAAGCGATTGCTAGGCGAAATCGACGAACTACTCACCACCGATGGCCAGCGCTTCAATACACTTCGGTTGCTGTGCCTGCTGCATCATTGTGCCGGTGTAGCGCCCGAGGAGCTGCAGAGCTTTGCAAGGAACTATTGCAACCTGTTTGGTCACCAGGAGTTGAGTGTTTTCCAGCAGTTGACACAGGCGGGGCTATTGCCACAACTTCTGCCGGAGAAGAAGGCGGCGACAACGAAGTTGCTATCCAATCTTCCGCTACCGAAATTCCAACAAACCGAGTTCCAAGCGAATGCCAATCGCCTGAAGCTTCTCACCTCCTTCGGCGATGGTCAGGATGGCGTTGGGATGTCCGCTTCCGCTAAAAACCAGGCGGGTGGCTTGCAATCCTGTCCCAGCTTTGTGTTCAATGGCACCTATATTCCCCTGGTGGCGCAGCTCTGCTCGATTTTGCTGAAGACCAACAGTGCCGAGGAGTTAGCCTCGAAGCTGGCCATGATTGAGGGCTTGCACCTGCATCTGGAGTGTGGTAAGACCACGCCCAAAGCTTATGCCAACCAAATGAAGACCAGTGGCAGTGCAGATCAGGATGTTTTCCCACTGCGTCTGAGGAATCTCTTTGTTTTTGTGGTTGGCGGAGCCAGCTATGCAGAGATAGCTGCCTGTGACTTTGTGGCGAAGCTGACGGGTGCTCAGATAACGGTGGCATCGGACTCTCTGATGGCGGGCAGTGATCTCATCTCTGCCGCTTTTAATCACTAATCATGACCAGAATCTGTGTAAAATACGCTTTATATATTTTTTTATATAACAAAGTTGTAACAATTTGTATTAAAAGTCTCAAAAGTTAATTTCGAGTATCCCTGGTTCCAGTCATTCCTGGGACGCGATAGAGCAGCTCGCCATCGTCATCGTAGTAGGCATCCTCCACCCGATAAGTAGCTCCCGGACGCTGTAGCTTCCGCGGAATGACAATGCGGGTCTTGACCTGAGTTATCTCGTACTTTCGCTGATCCGCTGCGCTGATGACGATCTCGCTGCTGGCAAACTTGGGTACAAAGCTGGGCAGGAAGCCGGTGCCGCTGGGATTCTCGAGGGGGCGTTTAGGTGCCTCTTCAACTGAGGGAACAGACTCAACTAGCTGCAGCTGCTTGAGCTCCTGCAGGCGCATCTTACGCTTATTGCGGACTTTATCCAGGAGATATGTCTCCTCTTCGGCGGCTGCGGGTGGAGCCTCATACCCGGACATGAGCTGAGGGGAAGGCTGCTCCTCCTGGCTGGGTTTGGAGTTGCTTCCTAGCAGCTTCCTAAACTCATTGCCCTGAGGAACGGGCAGTTGTGGTCTTGTGGGCCAGTTCTGCGGTTTCAGCTCTTTTAAATCCTGTCGCCGTCGCTCAGCAAATTTCTGAAGATGCTGGAAAAGAGCAGGCGGGAGATTGAAGTCCCCATTGCCACCCGCCTTCAACTGCTGCCAGTTCCGGACAACGGTCTCGTCGTGCGTGCGGATCCTTTGAACACTCCTTGGACGCCACTTGGCGCGCAGCACTTTCTGCACAATTTCCGGAGTGGCGGGAAAACTCTCCGCCAGCCGCTCCACGCTCCACTCCTCCGGATCCCGCTCGTGGAGCAGGCGCATCTGTTCCTTTTCCGCGTGCAGCAACAGATTGGGTAACTTGGCATCCCGGAAATACTTGTGTTTGATCATAAACTGACGGATGCGATCGCGATGTTGCTGCAGTTCCTTCTCATGCTGCCGATGCGTCTTCTGAACGCCCATGAAGTCCGACTCCAGATCGGCATAATCCTCGTTGGCTTCGCTGGACTCCGCCGGGTGCTGCTCCTGCAGTTGCTGGAGCTGGTAGCCCAGGCCGGGATTGGCGCGCCGAGGAGCTCGAGCCAAAAGACAGGAGCGAGCCGTGTACAGGCAGCGCTGAATAATCCGGGTGGTCATAACGACGTTGTGAAAATATTCGGTTTGTTTTCATAAACAGCTGCAGCACCTGGCCTAGAGGTGGCACAAAAGCGATACTTTTACAATCGAATGATTCGATTGCTTTAGAAAATTTAAAATTTCGAACTTTTATTCAAATTTTTATTATAAATCATAAATAAATATATTAAAATGTATACAAAATGAACTTTAAATTAATCTAAAACATATGATGAATACTCTAAATTTTCCTTAAGTTTATAGATATAGAATTGAAAAATTAGAACAAATAAATTAAATGCATTGTAAAAATCATGAAAAAATAGAACTAAGAGCAAAAGGAACTAGTTCGACTTCTTAGAAATCGATATCGATAGGCACTTAAGTGTCAAACGTTGGCAGCCCTGCCTGCGTTTTGTTGTTTCTCTCCGCTGACCGGCACAAATTGTTTATATTCTTAAATACCTTAAATTTAACACATAAATCAGAGCTAAAATCATGGCCAGCAACGAGCCCGGCGGCGGTAACCTGATGGACGAGTTCGAGGAGGCCTTCCAGTCGTGCTTGCTGTCGCTGACCAAGCAGGAACCGAATTCCGGGACAAACAAGGAGGAAATCGAGCTGGAGGTGCAGAAGACCACCAATCGATTCATCGACGTCGCCCGCCAAATGGAGGCCTTCTTCCTGCAGAAGCGCTTCCTTGTCTCCACCCTAAAGCCTTACATGCTGATCAAGGACGAAAACCAGGACCTGAGCATTGAAATTCAGCGCAAGGAGGCGCTGCTCCAAAAGCACTACAACCGGCTGGAGGAGTGGAAGGCCTGCCTATCCGACATCCAGCAGGGCGTGCACAGTCGCCCCACACCGCCCATAGGCGCTGGAATGCTGCAGGGCCCTGGAGGGGGTATGCCACCCATGGGTGGGGCACCTCCGCGACCCGGAATGATGCCAGGAATGCCGCCGGGCGGTATGCCACCGGTCGGGGCCATGCAGCCGAGTCCGCAGCACATGCTGCAGGCCCAGCAGATGCAGCAGCTCCGCATGATGGGCAAGCTGCCGCCCAAATAAGGAAGGGATTCTTAATTTTAGCTTGTAACTTTCGGTTTATACCTGGGATATATAGTGTAAACGTGTAACTTTTTGTGTAGTTCAATAAACAGAATATAGATTCTTGGAATATTGTTTGTTTTCTTGACTTTAGATAGAGGCTGGAGCCATCCTGGTCAGTCCAATCCCCACCGAATCCCCCGCCACATCTGTAAGACAAATTCAATGGAGGAGAAACTGTTACGATTTATTTATAATATCTGTGCCATTTATTTATTGTTTGTTATCTTGTCGCGTGTTAATTTAATTTCCTGCGTCTCCTAGCCGGATACGCGCTATGTATGTATGCATATAGCCATGATCTATATAGTGTAAATATATATGTGTGTTTAAATCATAATCTGTTTTTGTATTCATTAAACTTGTATCTAATGTAAGTCTACACATGAATTAGGACAGTTTTGAACTTAATAACTGAGAGAGTTGATTGAAAATACATTCTTATGCTCGGTTATGGGTAAAATGGGTAATTGGTAATTGGTAATTGGTAATTAATTAGATAGGAAAAACCACAATTGTAACTTGCAAGTCCAAAAGGAAAGATCGACAAGGTCGACGAATTACCTACGATTAAATTAAAGAGTAACCAGTAACCAACATCCTGTCCATTGGTTCCATTCGGTTCTTAGTCGATCTCGTATACCTTGTCCGGCTCGAAGCCCGGAGCAGGTGCTGCAGTTGGTGGCGGTCCCGGTACCGCTCCCGGCGGCATACCGCCACTGCCCTGATTGTAGCCAGCCGATGAGGACTGCTGGTTGGCGTAGAGCAGCGGATTCATATACATCCCGCTGGGATGCCTAATGTTATGGTGCAGTTCAAGCAGATCCTTGTACATGGTCGGATCGCCGTTGTTCATCTCATTGTACAGCTGCTGCAGATAGGTGGGCACCAGCTGGATCACCTGGTTCTGAGAGAGTTCCTGATGGTCTTTGGAGATCTTCATGTTCAGCAGCTGCAGCAGGATGTCCGAGCGGAAGCCGAAGATCTTGTTGGAGGTCACGCTGCCAGAGGCGTTGCCAAACTGTCCCATCACCTGGTTGCCAAAGGCATTCCTATCGTAGCTCATGTACTGCGACGCCTGCACGGTGCGCGTCTTCTCCGCCTCGTACTCGGCCCAAGCGGACTTGCGCTCCTCCTCCGTCAGATTCTCGTGCTCCTCCTGCTCCAGCAGGGAGTCGTGCTCGTGGTACTTGAAGATCAACTTGTCGTGCTCGGTGAGAATCTCGGCAAACAGCCGATCTTTGGGAAGAATGGGCATCTCGCGCTCCGTGCTCGGCTTCAGCTCGTACGAGTACAGCTCCATCAGGTCGGTCTGGTTGTAGTGCCGCGAGATCTGCTGCTCATCGATCACGCGCTTGGCCGTGGCCTGCTTGGCCACCTGTCTTTCGTACACCTTTTGCTCCATGGTGCCCATAGCTATCAGGCGGTAGATGTAGCACGGCTTGATCTGGCCAAAGCGATACACTCTGAATATGCTCTGGGTGTCGTGCGAGGGATTCCATGAGACATCGAAGATGACCACTCGATTGGCGGCCACCAGATTGATGCCCAAGCCGCCGGCTCGTGTAGAGATGAGGAAGAGGCGTGCCCGCAAATTGGTTATATTGTTAAACTGCTTGCACATAGCCTCGCGCTGCTCAACGCTGCAACTGCCGTCCAACCGGAAGTAGTCCTTGCCGTTCGTCCAGCAGCCCTTGAAGTCGCCAACGTCACCTGGCGGAAGAGATGATATTAACATGGTTTCCAGAAGAGAAAGAGATCCCCCATCTTACCCTCAAACTCGTAGTTCTTTGTGTTGCTGTCCACCAGCGACAGGAAGTGCTCGATGACATCCAGCGACTGCAGGGATTGGGAGAATACAAGCAACTTGTCGCCAATGGCCTCGCACTCCTGCAGCAGTCGCAGCAGGATCAGAAGCTTGGGGGAATGGTGCACGTTGTTCAGCTCACGCTCCTCCACGAACGGCTTCCACCACTCGGAGGGGTCATCCTTCTGGGCGCTGGCACCGCTGGGTAAGCCGCTCAGCAACTCCAGATCGGAATCGCTGTCGTTGTTGCCGCCAGCGTTGTTGGTTGTTCCATTGCGAGTCTTTCGCTTTTTCGCCTTGCCAGCACCGGTTGCCAGTCCCGACATGCTGGCGTCCGACTTAAAGGAGTCGCAGCTGTCGGACGAGTTGGAGACGGCCTCCTCCTCATCGGTCTCGTCGCAGATGAAGCCTTCGATATCCGAATCCTCATTGCTGAGCAGGCGCTTAGCAATCACATTGTCGCTGTTCACCCGCAGGTTCATCGGGTGCGTCCAGATGCGTCGCAGATCCTGAAAGTCCTGGAATAGCCGCGCCCCCTTGCCACAGATATCAGAGCTGCTCTGTTCCCGGTGCGTGGTCATGTAGTAGCCATAAAGCTGCTGCTGCAGCTCCGACAGCGTCGTGTATACCACATACTCGTGCTTGGGCGGCAGATATGGTGCCAGAACGGAGTAATCCCGCCTCTGGATGCAGCCTTCGAGCAGCTTGTGCAGGATGTGCGAACGGTGCTTCATTAGACGCAGATCCCGCTCCGTGGAGTCCGTGTACTGGCCATTGCTGATCGGATTTACGAAGCGATTCATGTATTCCTTGTAAGTGCCCAGCAGATTCGGCTTTACAAACTGAATCATGCAGTAATCTGGGGGATGAGAAGGGATTTTGATTATTAAAAATAAGGAAATTAATAATAAAACTCACATTCTCTGAGATTATTTTGTAGCGGGGTGCCGGTAAGGACCACCCGGCGCTTGGTGCGCATCCGGGTGACCGCCTTGCTGATCGAGGTCTTCTCGTTCTTAAGCAGATGCCCCTCATCGCAGACGACCAGATCAGGCCCCGGGTCGGCCAGGGCCTGTTGCAGCTGCTCGCGCTGCTTCTTGCGCAGACCCTTGGCCTTTTCGTTAGAGAGGATGCGGTACATGTCGTAGCCCAGGATGCAGACGCCGCCTTCCTTAAACCATTCGTTGAGCTTGAATATGCGCGTGGGCTTGTCCTTGTAGCGCGAGATGTCGTACACCTCGATGTCCTTGCGGTTGGCAAACTTCATCCATTGGTGAAACTCGCGCGCCCAATTATTTACCGTGCTCAGGGGTGAGATAACCAGGACGCGCTCGACACCCGTGCGACTTGTGTTGACCAGCAGCGTGTGCGCTAAGGTGACCACCTGTAGGGTCTTTCCCAGACCCATGCAATGGGCCAGGATACAGCCAGAGCCGGGCTTCTCTTCCGCCTCCTTCAGCGTCTCAAAGCAGGCGTCCCACATGAACTTGACGCCCGCCATCTGATGGGGCTTCAGCTTCTTCACCAGTCCCTTGTCCACCTGCAGCAGAGCCTTCTTCGAGTCCTCGTCAAAGTCCAGCACCAGTTCGTTAATCTCGACGCTCTCCGACTTTTCAAAGATGCGATTATACAGCTTCTGGCGCTCCTCAATGCGCCTCTTTCTGTCATCTTCCTCTTTGGCCGCCTCCTTGGTGCTCACATCCAGATCCTTCGTCTTAATGATCTTGCGGATGTGCTTGCGCTTGTTCTTCTGCTTCTCATCGTCGCCATCGTCACTCTCCCCGCTGGAGTTCTTCTTAATGCGCTTGCGCTTCTTCTTCGACTTCTCATCTGGTTCAAAGTCGGAGGAACCCTTGTCAGAATCGCTCTTAGCCTTGCGCCGCTTGCGTTGCGGTATCACCTCACTGTCACTGCTGTGCACCTCAGCCTCCTCCTCCTCTTCCTCCTCGGACTTCCTAGCCTCTTCCTCGGACTCGTCTACCTGTTCTATTAGAGCCTCAAAGTCCGAGTCCGGTTCGCTTTCGCTTTTGGATCGTCGCTGCCGGCTCCTTTTCGAGGTTGTGGCCGCCTCCTCGGAATCTGTGCTCATCTTGTGCTGCTTCTGGGCGGGATTTGGCTTGTTTGGCAAGGCGACACGCTTCAAACGCACCACACAGCGCTTGGTCCTTGACGACGGTGTGACAGTTCGTGTGGAGCTGGTTTTCGAGGACTTCCCGTTGGCTGGGGACTCCCTGGCTTTCGAGGATGCCTGGCTGATCACAGATTCGCGCCGGCCGAGTATTGCAGGAGTGGCAGAACGTGGCGATCTGGCTTTGCGGGATCTTTCGCTGTTTGCGGACTCCCCGCGTTCTTCTGCCCGCCTGCTATTACAGTTCCTTAGCTCTTCCTTCTGCTGCTGCTTTTTCTCCTTCTTTTTGACCAGCGGATTGGCAACCAATAAAGGCCCCTCGTCCTCGCTGCTTGAGATTGCCCTGCCTTTAGGCCTGCTTGCTGGCGGGGATCTGGCTTTTGAGGACTTCTCGCTTGCTCCCCGATTGGAATTATCAGTTGTGTTAACTTCTTTGACGTTCGCCGACTTGGCTGCCTTGGATTCCACTGTTTTAGGCAGCGGTTCGTCCAACAGAAAGGCCTCTTCCTCGTCGCTATCACTTAGCTCTATAATGGAAGCGTTCTTGTTGCGACTTCTGCGCGGTGGCAAAACGGAGCGCGACACCTGAGACTCCTGTTCCCGACTCCCGAGCGCCTGCTTAAGGGGACTGGCTAGCAGCTGTTCCAGCGGCCGAATGCGAAATTTGCCCTGATTGCTGGACGCCTCCTCCTTCTGCACCGTCTGCTCCTCTTCCTCCTTGTTGCGACTCCTTCTCGTTGTCTTGGGACTGGCAAGCAGCTGATCCAGCGGCACAATACGAATCTTGGGGGCGGGTTTCTGATCTGCGCCTTCTACGGAACTAGCACTGGACGCGGCTACTGCTCGTTCGGTATCGGAACTGGAGCTGCTGCTGCTGCTACTGATGATTCTGGGGCGTTTGACATTATTTCCCTTGGCCCGGGGCTTTGATTTTCGCTTTGCCTTGACACTGGAACCAGATTCAGATACGGATTCCGATTCGGACGTGGAGTTGTCTGTGGTCAGCGGAGTGGTTGCGGAGGCATCTGTGTCACGGGCATCGGCCTTTTTCTTTCCCATAGGTAACCGGCTGATTCGTCCGACCAGCACGTCAATAGATCTGCAAGAAATGCGGTTGATGGCGTTACTTTTTCTATTCCCACAAAACAAAAACTAATGGTTTTTTTTTTAGCATTTGCCGCGCGTTCTACGCTTCGCTCTTCTTCTTCTAGTCTTCTTCTTTTCTCTCTCTTGTTCTCTTTTCTTTTCCTTTCTTTTTTTCTGCAATCTGCGTCTGTCTCTTTTTGTGGCGTCGGCACTATTGAACATTTATTATTTATTCGGAAAACCACTCGTTGTTGCCGTAAAATAACGCTTTTGGGCACTCTTTCGAGGCTTATTCACCTGCTAGTGGATGCGTGGGGACTCCATGGCGCTCAGGTGCTTAATTGAGCTCCTTTTTACGCTTTGTTAATTGTTAATTTCACAGCGGAATTTAATTTGTTGCAAGCCAGCGAAAAGCCGCCGCTACAAATTTCTGGGTATACACAGCGAATCTCGGTGTGGTCGCGAGTCGGGGTGAATGCCACTTCTGTCGCAGTATTAGGCACTATGCTGTGATTGGAGTCACGGTTTTGGTAATGTTATTTTTTTTTGGTTGAAATTTTACATTAAGTTTTTTTTATCTTTATTTTACATGTCAGCTCGCTGTTACCTTAAGAGAAAATTTTTTTAGGTCACTGTTTAAAAAAATAATTTATTTGTAAATCCTTCCCGGCTTAAAAATATTCTGTTTTCTGCAATATTTGTTTTTCATTTCTCGTACATGACATATTTTTCAGATTTCAATAAAAATAAAATTATCTTATGGTGTACCCTTCAAAAAGTATGTTATAATGCTAGATTAATGTATATTTTTGAGGACAAATATAACCTTAACTTTTTGTTTATTTTTTTAGCAACGACCATTACCAATTTATAAGTATAACAACTTTATTATATACAAATATATTATAAGAACAAACTCCTCAAAGGGTGACATTTTTAAAGTTGTGTTTTAAATTCCATCTAGTTTGCGAAACCGATAATTTGTATATTCCCCAGGAAGCTTATACAGTGTATTTCACGATGTTATAATATATTTTATTATGTAAATATCATTCAAAACTCATGGGTATTTAAAATTTACAAACTTACAATTTCTAAAAAATTAAAAATAATATGAAAACAGTTTTCGAAATCAGTCTCATCTCTATCGAGCTGCCAAAGAGGGCATTCATTTGACGGCCTGCCAACTCGTCGGGAAATTAACGCCATTCGCGAGAAAACATGCAGCAACAACTTGTTAAATTATGCGCTGCTGCATGGCGTTTACAGATTTTGTCAGGGGAGTTTTAAAATTATATATTAAAATAAAGATTTTGTAGTAGGATATTCTTCTGCACCTGGTGCCATAGCTTAAAACAGGGAAGGGCAGGCCTTTGCTCTGGGAGCAGCGCACTGCTCTTTCCGTTATAATTTTCGGGAGGCGCCAACAAGTCGAAACAGAAGGTCGATGTTCGCGCTCAGCGATCCGTGAAGTTGTACTAAAACAATTTCACTGAAATTTAGGCGCCCGGGGGATTTTCTCAGGAGAGTCTTAAAAATATATATTAAAACAAAGATTTTGTATTAGAATACTCTTCTCAAAAAAAAAATAATAATAAATAAAAACAAATTAAAGAGCAAATTGTTATGTTCTTAAGTTAATGTTAAAGAACTTTTTTAGTAAAACATCATGTTGTTCTGGTGAACGCAACCATTGATTGCCCGCTGGCGCAACAAATAAGGCTACCAAATTCACGAATTTTTATTAGGTACTGCGCCGGAGCTGGCGTACATGCCGCGGGGAACTTCAGATAGTCGAGCCGTGGGGACAAAAAGGCTTCGATATTCCCACTTTTATTCGCCTCGTCGCCGTCATATTTTAACGGGAGCAGCGGTGGGGCGGCTACTTTGGCCGCGGCGGAGCGTGCGCCGCAGTCGGGTCGGTGGCGGCGACGAATACTCAAACTGGCCCTACTCCGCGGGGATCAGCACCTCCTCCACCAGCTCTTCCTTGGGCATTGCCTTGACTTTTAAGGCGGCTGGCTAGCGGAACCACGGAAAATCTCTATTGTTACTTTGCCGTAAATAGTAAAATAAAGTTTAGCTGCAGGTTGTGTCTAGGAAAAACACCTATTCTTCATTTCATTATTTTCGTGGGGCAGTTGAAAAATGAAACGTAGTAGTTTTTTCTATTCTATTATCTATTATTTATTATATTAATAATAATAATAATATAAATATTATATATTTTGTTTCCTCACCACCCTGGAAGTACAGAAGTGGCGCCTATTTTTTATAGTCCCATTTCCTCCAAACTATCGTTGTTACAATAGGAAGGCTGAAAGTCATGTGCTTTTGGATCATGGTCGAAGGATCTGGAAACTACTCTACGCATCATCTTAATTTCAGAAAAAAAGGTTGCATTATTTGGTTATTAAGTTTTACGTTATACTCTAATAATTTATTAATTTCAAAATCTACACTTTTTCTAAAATAGTTCTGGCTTTAATAAAGGTTTTTTAAGATAAAGTGCTTGCTTTCGTCTGTGAAAAGTAAAAAATATATATAAACATTTAAATATAAAACTTTAATATAAAATATACCTCTTTTATTCCGCAGCTTGTTTAAAAAGAGAACTCTATTTACGCCCGTGGCCCCACTGATGCCGTCCATCCTTGATAAGTGGAACTTTAGGGAGTTTTTGTCGCGGCCAAGGAATGGGCACAAATGGCAGGCGAACGGAATTGTGCCTCAGGTGTGCTGGTCGAACTGGGTCACTGTATTGGACCTATGCCAGCAGTTCAATCACCGTTTGCTCAGTCTAATCCGAGGGCTGTGGCTGCTGGCCAGGGAACGGTCCTGAAAGCAAAGATAAATAATATTAAATATTAATAAGTATTTGGTAATTACCTGGTCGACTTCAAGCTGCGGCTGGCTAGAGTCGAAGGTGCTTTTGGCCAGCAGCGCGTTGAGCACCCTCTGCTCCTGCCTGTACTGCTTTGACGCCGCGACCTGCTGCACCTTGGCCCTCCTTGAGGCAGCGATCTGCTTCTTTACCTGCCGACGTTCCAAATCCTGCTGCTCCATGTTCGCCATCATGGCCTTTCTCCTCTGCATCTTCAGCTGCTGGAGCAAGCTGAGCTCTTTTTGCCTCGCCTGCTTGCGCTGCTCCGCCTCCAGCATTGCCTGCACCTTCTTCTCCTTCATCTGCGCCTTCTTCTCCTTCTCCTGCGCCCTCTTCTCCTTCTTCTCTTCCCGCATTTTCACGAAGAAGGTCGGCAGGCGGCAGTAGCTGTGCTCTGCATATATTCCAGGGGGCTCCTCCCACTGCTGCTCCATCCACGTCGAGGTCATCGACCCACACTTCTGGCTGCACCTCTGCTTCTGGCGGCGGAGCCATCTCCTGGCCATTTACAAATAATTTTGGCTGGCCGACGCCTGTCGCTGCGCCCGTAGCCGAAGCTGCGCTCGGGCCTCCCGCGTCACCTCGTCTTCTAGCCGAGGCCCAATTGAGGACCTCGCGAAGGTCGCGGGAGGTCATCCCCTCCAAATACAAAAAGGTCTTGGTCGGCGCGTCCATTTGTACTTTCGATTAGCTTCCGATTGCCAAAATCAAATTCAGCGATCGGTTTAGGCAGCAGGAGTGGCATCAGGAGAGGCAGCAGGAGTGGCATCAGTACAGGCAGCAGGAGTGGCAGCAGCAGAGGCAGCAGGAGTGGCAGGATCAGCAGCTTTGGTAGCTAAAAATAAGTAAAAAATATATATAAATATTTATATATAAAACTTTAATTATAAATATACCTCTTTTTTCCCGCAGCGGGTTTAAAAAGAGAACTCTTTTAACTGCTTTCTCCCCCCTGATGCCGTGCATCCTTGACAGGTGGAACTTTAGGCAGTTCTTGTCGAGGCCAAGGAATGGGCACAAGTGGCAGGTGAACTCTATCGTGCCACAGGTGTGCTGCTCGAACTGGGTCACTGTATTGGACCTACGCCAGCAGTTCGAGCAGCGTTTGCTCAGTCTAATCCGAGGGCTGTGGCTGCTGGCCAGGGAACGGTCCTGAAAGTAAAGATAAATAATATTAAAATAGTAAATAAATTAATAATTAATAAGTATTTGGTAATTACCCGGTCGGCTTCAAGCTGCGGCTGGCTGGGATCGAAGGTGCTAGACGACCGTTTACGTAGTGATGCCTCGGAAGAGAACTGTGTGGTCGATAAAGTATTCAGAAAAGGACTTCCCCAGCTGCAGGCTCTGGATAGTGTGGCTGCGCGTTGAGCACCCTCTGCTAGTGCTTGTACTGCTTGGTCGCCTTGACCTGCTGCACCTTGGCCCTCCTCAAGGCAGCGATGTGCTCCTTTACCAGCTTAGGTTCCAGCTCCTGCTGCTCCAAGTTCGCTATCATGGCCTTTCGCCTCTGAACTTTTTTTTTTTTTTGTCTTCTAAATTTATTTACAGCTAAGGATATAGGGGTGAGTATTTTCTAAAAGGCCCTGATCGGCGCGGCAGAGTAGCTTTGATATCTCCAGCTCCATGTTGTCCGGGTAACCGCTGAATACTTTGACATTTTGTGTCGCACATAGATGTGGAAGCTTGGGTCGTACTCGGTGTCTTGCAGTCGAGCAGGAACCATGGCACGGGCAGCCAACGGCGGTGCAGGAGGTGCCCCATTGGTGGCCTTAGTGGAGATGTTAACCTGCTGTCCCAAGTGGTGCTCGGAGGCCGTGTCATGGTGGCAGTGGGATAATAACGTGGTGATTCTGCCACCGAATCATCGAAATCCTTGTCCTCGGACCCAGACTCCAAATCGGACTCGTCATCCGTCGGATTCGTATCCTGCATCTTTGACTTCCGAGTGAAGCCCCCAGATGAGTGGCTGCCCGAGGTCTTGTCCTTGTTGCCATCAACCGCTTGGGTGCCGCTCTTTTGCAGGTGACTAGGGTGCTCCACTTGCTTGCGGTGTTTGCGGCTGCGTGATTCCTCATAGCTCTCAGGGTGCTTGCGCTTCAGATGTTGCTCGAGGTCCTCTAACCGACAGCCCCACATATTAAAGCGGCACTTCCTGCACGTGACTTTTAGCTGCTGGTGCAAGCTGAGCTCCTTCTGCTGCGCCTTTTTCTTTACAAGCCTTGCCTGCCTGGAAGAAGGTCGGCAGGCGCTAGTAGCTATGCTTTGCATAGACAGCTGGGAACTCCTCCATCCACGTCGGGGAACTCCTCTTCTCCGGGGACGCCAGCTCCGGGTACGCCTCTAGCAGAGATGCAGCCTCCTCGTGCGAGTGGCAGCAGGAGCAGTACCACGAAAGGCAGCAGGAGTGGTCCGCTGGTCCGCTTCCTGCGGCGGATCCATCTCCTGGCCATTCAGAAATAATTTTGGCTGTTGGCCGACGCCTGCGCCCGTAGCTGTAGCTGCGCTCTTGGGGGGGGCCTCCCGCGACTCCCGCGTCACCTCCTTTTCTGGCCGAGACCCAATTGAGGACCTCGCGGAGGTCGCGGGAGGTCATCCCCTCCAAATACAAAAAGGTCTTGGTCGGCGCGTCCATTTGTACTTTCGATTAGCTTCCGATTGCCAAAATCAAATTCAGCGATCGGTTTAGGCAGCAGGAGTGGCATCAGGAGAGGCAGCAGGAGTGGCATCAGTACAGGCAGCAGGAGTGGCAGCAGCAGAGGCAGCAGGAGTGGCAGGATCAGCAGCTTTGGTAGCTAAAATAAGTAAAAATATATATAAATATTTATATATAAAACTTTAATTATAAATATACCTCTTTTTCCCGCAGCGGGTTTAAAAAGAGAACTCTTTTAACTGCTTTCTCCCCCCTGATGCCGTGCATTCTTGACAGGTGGAACTTTAGGGAGTTCTTGTCGAGGCCAAGGAATGGGCACAAGTGGCAGGCGAACGAAATTGTGCCACAGGTGTGCTGCTCGAACTGGGTCACTGTATTGGACCTATGCCAGCAGTTCAATCACCGTTTGCTCAGTCTAATCCGAGGGCTGTGGCTGCTGGCCAGGGAACGGTCCTGAAAACAGTTAAATAATATTAAATTTGTAAATTAATTAATAATGAATAAGTAATTACCTGGTCGACTTCAAGCTGCGGCTGGCTGGGATCGAAGGTGCCTTCGCCCAGCAGCTCGTTGAGCACCCTCCTGCCTGTACTGCTTTGACGCCGCGACCTGCTGCACCTTGGCCCTCCTCAAGGCAGCGATCTGCTCCTTCAGCTGACGGCGTTCCAGCTCCTGCTGCTCCATGTTCGCCATCATGGCTTTTCTCCTTTGGATTTTCAGCTGCTGGAGCAAGCTGAGCTCCTTCTGCTGAGCCTCTTTCTGCACGAGCCTCGCCTGCCTGCGCTGCTCCGCCTCCAGCTTCTCCTGCGCCTTCTTCTCCTTCTTCGCCCGCGCCTTCTCATTCCGCGTCGTCACGAAGAAGGTCGGCAGGCGGCAGTAACTATGCTCTGCATAGACAGCTGGGAGCTCCTCCAACACCTCCTCCATCCACGTCGAGGACTTCGGGGACCTCCTCTCCTCCGGCAGAGATGCCGCCTCCTCCGGCCCTCACTTCTGGCTGCATCTCTGGCCCCAGCCGTCCGTAATCCCAGCTTTCACCTTCACCCCATTTGCTCCAAACTATCGTTATTTCAATAGGAAGGCTGAAACTGATGTGCATTTGGGTCAAAGTCAAAATATCTGGACACTACTCTACGCATCATCTAAATTTCTTTAGAAAAAATAGGTTGCATTATTTGGTTATTAAGTTTTACGTTATACTCTAATAATTTGTTAATTTCAAAATCTACACTTGTTCTAATATATATCTGGCTGTAGAGGTCTTTTAATATGAAGTTCTTGCCATCGTCTGCACTTAAAACTAATTGGCTGTGGCGATGATCCCACAGAAGTGGGAGGTCGAAAAAGTTTTGGCAAATTAATGAATTTAAGGGACCCCTGTCGCAGACAATAGCCAAAAGTAAGTTAATTAATTTACAATTTTGGAGCCATTTTTAAACAAGTTCGACCATTAATAAAACGTGATCGACTGTAAAATCCAGCCTCACTTCCAAATACACAACCTGAAAACTCAATCCGTCTATGGATTGTATGGCGAAGGTGTAGCTCTCATAGTGGATACTGGTGTCTGGAATCTGAAAGTAAAAGAAAATTCAGAATATATTAATTTTTTATATCTTAAAAATATATATATTTGAGTAGTCATAATGGCTTAATTTCTTATAAGTAAAGCAAAACTCGATTGAACAACAAAGATCTGTGTGGGATTTTAGTAAGCTAAACTTTTCAATAACTTAAAAGTATATATTTATACTTATATATCATTTTATTTTAAGGTATTTTATTTAATTTTATTTTATTTAATTTTATTTTTATAATTGTATAATATATTATATTTTAATTTTGATATTATATTATATTTTGTATATTAATTGTATAATATATTATATTTTAATTTTGATATATTATATTTTGTATATTATATTTTGTATCATAATTATGTTTATTTTGGATATTATTTTGTATTATTTTACGTTTGTTATAAAAAATGCCCGAAATTATGCAGTACATTTGTATTATTATAAATCATAGCCACGTTACGATGTCATCTCTAATTGTCCCTTTCAAAACTAAATTGCCGGCACTTGCACCTGTGTACGTGAGATACCGATCTAAGCATGTTTACGAAAAGGCCGAAAACGGCCAAATTTGATGAAAATTGGCGAAGTTTTCACAAATTTGATTTGAAACTTGATTTTTTTTTTGAAAACTAATTAATCATTTTTCACTGAAAAAACACACATACCGTTGGCAAGGGGAGCGCGTCGAGGACGAGATAGAAGGGTTTGGTCCAGCCCCCAGCGACCGAAGGAGGTTGGCCTTACACTATTCTACGTCGCCCTCGAAGAACCGGTGGAACCAGGCGAGTACCGCGTCCAAGTCCCGATCCCTTAAATGGGGAATCCGGCGAAAAACCGCTTCGAAATCTAGAATTTGGAAAACCGCAGCCATCTTTGGAAAAGCTAGAACACAACGCGCGGAAAAAAGCTAGGGGTGGGGGAACATACATTTTGGTTGAACAGGTCATCGATACCATCGGTTCATCGACCCATTTTGCGATATTAAAAATGTTAAAATCTTTTATTTTAACACTATTATGATTTAATTAACTTAATTAATTTAGTATTATTATTATCTGGGCTGTGGTAGCCGTTATTTACCCTTTCTGACCTTAATAATTTAGTAATTTATATAATATCGAGCATTTCGATTTGGGGTATTCATCGCCACACCTACATCTCTAGTCAGTTAAACCGATCGCTGAATGTCAAAATGAAAACGGGATATGCATAAAAATAATATTGCTAAAAGAACAATAAATGTTCTTATTGCAAAAATAAATGTAATGGAAGTCAGCATCAATGCGGACCATTGAAATACAAATGTCGATTTTGCGGATTCATTGGAAAGTCTTATAGAGCCTTAAATGGACACAAGAATCTCCATAGAAATCAGTCTAACAACAAATTACAATTTATTAATAATGATAATGAAAAAGAAAATGACAATTTACAATTTATTAATAATGATTCTGTTATTGACCCTTTCTAACCTTAATAATTAAAAAATTTATGAAATATCAAAAGGCTTATTGGGGGATTTATCGCCACTCCTTCATCTCTAGTCAGTTAAACCGATCGCTAAATTTGATTTTGGCAATCGAAAGCTAATCGGAAGGACAAATGGACGCGCCGAATAAAACTTTTTTGTATTTGGAGGGGATGACCTCCAGCGACCTCCGCGAGGTCCTCAATTGGGCCTCGGCTAGAAGACGAGGTGACGCGGGAGGCCCGAGCGCAGCTTCGGCTACGGGCGCAGCGACAGGCGTCGGCCAGCCAAAATTATTTGTAAATGGCCAGGAGATGGCTCCGCCGCCAGAAGTGTGGGTCGATGACCTGCATGAGAAGGCTGCATCTCTGCAACAGGCGTCCCCGGAGGAGAGGAGGTCCCCGACGCCCTCGATGTGGATGGAGCAGGAGTGGGAGGAGCCCCCTGGAATATATGCAGAGCACAGCTACTGCCGCCTGCCGACCTTCTTCGTGAAGATGCGGGAAGAGAAGGCGGATGAGAAGCAGGAGAAGAGGGCGCAGGAGAAGGAGAAGAAGGCGCAGATGAAGGAGAAGAAGGTGCAGGCAATGCTGGAGGCGGAGCAGCGCAAGCAGGCGAGGCAAAAAGAGCTCAGCTTGCTCCAGCAGCTGAAGATGCAGAGGAGAAAGGCCATGATGGCGAACATGGAGCAGCAGGATTTGGAACGTCGGCAGGTAAAGGAGCAGATCGCTGCCTTGAGGAGGGCCAAGGTGCAGCAGGTCGCGGCGTCAAAGCAGTACAGGCAGGAGCAGAGGGTGCTCAACGAGCTGCTGGGCGAAAGCACCTTCGACCCCAGCCAGCCGCAGCTTGAAGTCGACCAGCTTATTACGAAATACTTATTCATTATTAATTAATTTACTAATTATATATTAATTATCTGTTTTCAGGACCGTTACAGCCCTCGGGTTAAACTGAGCAACCGCTGCTTGAACTGTTGGATCTCCTGCAAATCAGTGACCCAGTTCGAGCAGCACATATGTGGCACTATAGACTCTGCCTGCACTTGTGCCCATTTCTCGGTCGCGAAAAATCGTGCCTAAAGATGCACCTGGCATAACTTCACGGCATCAGGGGGGGGAGATCTTTGTAAAAAAGTAATCTTCTTAAACCAGCTGAGAAATGGGAAAGATAAGATTTTCAATTAAATTTATATATTGAAATATTTATATATATTTTTTACTTTTTTACAGCAACCGAAGCTGCTGATCCTGTATAACAGCCAGCCAGACTTAACTGACCTTTTCCAATAAATTAAATCTGAGCTATGCCTGAACCAGCCGAACGGTAAAAGTGCATTTTTAATTAAAGTTGTTTATTTAATACTAATATTTAATACAGAGTAATACTAATATTAGAAATTTAGGATTCTAATTGAAAACGATATAACGACAGAACTATTCTCTTATCCCTAAGGAGCTGCCAAAACACGACATTTATATGACATTTTTTCCCGCAGTGCACAAATGTCATAACGCTTCAAAAAGCAATAGCAGCGGTGATGCGTGACTGCCACAATTAACAACTAAAATGAACAAAATACTAGTTGCTTAAATTAAATTAAATATAAAACTAGAAAGCCACCACCGCGACATCGGTCACCACTAACGTGCCGCGGCGGCCTGCCAACTCGTCGCGGAATGTACGCGTTTCGTTAGGAATGCTGAAAAAATCGTCGACATCGAGAAAACATGCTGGGCAGCAATAAAAAAAGAAAGAAGAAAATCCAAAGCTACCCAAATGCGCCAGCCAAATATATAACAGCGTAGCGTAAGAGGCAAAATTGTAAAATAGTGTAGAGAAAAAATCGCAGCGCGTTCGGGAAAAAATCTGCTGACGAACTGGGGCGATGAGCAGCAACGTAAACGTAAACACCATGGCCAGGCCTGGTCCGCAGCCAAATGCGAATCAAAATCCGATTGCGAGTCGGAGTGCGGACTCCGAGGAGGAGGAGGAGGACGCCCGGATGAGCGACAGCAGCGGCAGCAGCAGCTCTGGTAGCAGCCAGCGGAGTCGCGTCTCGAGCAGCAGCAGCTCATCGTCGAGCGGTGGTTCGCTGGAGGAGGAGCCGGACGAGGACGAGGACCTCTCTGACTCTGATTCGGAGACGGAGGACGACACCACCACCTGCCAGTCGGACGAGCTGGAGCTGGCGCAACTCAGCGGCAGGGACATCTTTCGACTGCCGCGGGGCTTGTGCGAGAACTCGGCCATATTCCACGAGTTCTTCTCCATGGAGACCTGGCAGCTGTTGCCCCACCATGTCCAGGGTCGGCTGCAGCCGCTGCTGCCGGACTTCTCTAGCCTGGTTTCCGGACAGGCGCAGGCGAGCGCCGAGCAGCAGCGCACCTTGGTGCAGCTCTTCAACGGCGGCCTCCAGCGCTTTGGGCAGTCTCCGCTGCTACAGCTGCAGCGCCAGCTAGAGGAGGGCAACCTACGGCCCGATGTCCTGCAGCTGCGCCGGAGCATTCAGCACTCGAGCCGAAGAGAATTTCGTTTTCAGCAGGCGGAACGTCTCAGCCAGCTGGCCAAGGAGCTCTTTCTGTCTCGGGAGCAACTGCTGCAGCATGCTTACACCTCTGCCCCGCCCGCCGAGGGAGCCTTTGGGAAATGCCTGCCAAGGCCAAGGCCGCGCAAGCGGAAGCCGCCAACGCTTTCGATGGAGAATCGATTTTGCTCGCAGCGAGCCAAAAAACGCTACGCCCAGGAGCTCCTGGAACTCGTGGGCGAATGTGAGCTGAAGGTAGGCGATATCAGTGCCGAGGAGGAGGAGGAGGACGAGGAGTGCGCCCAGCTGATGGAGCGGCTGGCCAAGACGCCGCTGGAGTTTAAGCTGGAGGAGCCCAGGGCTCCGGAGCCTGCGGGACCTGGACGACCCTCGAATGCGGCGGATAAGAAATGCATTTACCATACCTTCTTCAAGCGACGGCCGGGCGTGGAGGACGAGCAGGTGCTGCGCTTCATGCAGGAGGAAAGGATTCCCCAGTTGAATGACAAGAATTTCCGAAAGTATTTGAGGGACTACAAGCGCCGGAAGGTGGAACAGCCGGTACGTTGGAGAGTGGATCATCAATACCTTAGAACCTTAAACTAAAGTTATCCTATTTCCCATTACAGGACAGTCCCGAGTTCGACACCTCTGAGGTTCGCCTGCGCGACATCTGCACTCGGGCCCAGTTCGTTGGAAGCTTCAAGCCAGGACGGAAGCCGAAAGCGCTGATGGCCCGCCTCAATCCCGACCCGCCTGCTCTGGTGCCCATTGGAGGAGGAGGGACGTCAAACAAAAGCGAGCTTGCAGAAGAGACCGAGCCCATGCTGCTGGATGAGCCGCAGCCGGACCAGCAGGAGCCGAAGACGATGCCAAAGAAAATAACACCCGCAGCAGCAGCAGCAGCACCGCCAGTTGTTCATCCTCCTCAGCCCGTGCCCAAGCTGGAGCCGTTAAATGGACCCATGGCTACCTCCAGTTCGAGTCCCACGCTGCCTCATAATCTCGCCAGCAATCCGCCGACTGCTACAGCTCCTCCAACTGCTGGTCACATCACCGGCAGTCCCACTAGGGAAGTGCTCATTCGACCGCCGGCCTCACCCCGTCCTGCCTCCTTCTTCTCCCTGCTGCGGGATCTGTTCGTGTCCACGCCACAGCACCGACTTACCTACGGCGAGTTGCAAATCCTGCTGTCTAGCTGGCGGGAAACCAACTCGGATACGGCGATACCCACGGGCGATTGGCAACGATCTGTGCCGGACTGGTCCAGACTGCTGCAATCCGCCATCAACTTTTTGTCCGGGGACTTTGGCTCCCTGCCGCCGGAGTATGTGCCGTACATTGAGCACAAGACGCAGTTGGGCATTTACCAATGGATTGGCGCTGGCCGAGACTCGGACACACGACTCCTGGGCCTGTGCCACAGCTGGCTAAGAAGCCAACGGGAACGTGAGGAGCCATCGCAACTCAGTCCGGTTCTGAACTCGAATTACTTGAATTCCATGGTGGACGCAACTCCCACGCCGCCGCCCAGATGTCCTACCACCTGGACGGTGCGCACGGCCAGTCAGGCGGAGATCCTTGAGTTCCAGCGACAGGAGCGCATTCGCTTCGAGTATCCCCACCGCCCGTTCACCTATCGCCTCAACGGATACGAGAGTGTGGTGGGGCCAGTCAAGGGTATCTACACGCAAAGTTTGCCGCTGAACAAGGCGAGAGGTCATGCTGTGATGGTCGATGACCGACCGCCGTTCGTCACCATCCTCACTCTGGTGCGAGATGCCACCGCTCGGCTGCCGAACGGAGAGGGAACCCGCTCCGAGATATCCGAACTGCTCAAGTGCTCCCAGTATGTGAGCCAACAGGCGGCGGATAACGTGCTTCAGACCATCGTGAGCGGAGCCCTGGATCGCATGCACGGCGGCCAGGATCCGTGCGTGAAGTACGATGCCAGGCGCAAGATCTGGATCTACTTGCATCGCAATCGCAGCGAGGCGGAGTTCGAGAGGATGCATCGACAAAACCAATCCTTGGTGAAGCAGAAGCAACAGCAGCGCAAGCAGTTGGCCAGGCCAAAGAACGCCGACGGCAGTGAAGCCTCTGGGATGGAGCAGCCGGAGCAAATGCCTGCCCTGGTGCCCGCAGTGGTTTCACCAGTTCCAGTCTCAGTTCAGGTTTCAACGGTGGTGAAGAAACCGTTGACCGTCAAGTGTCCGCCAGTGCCGCCTCTCAAGTACCACATTCCCCACGGCAATGCCAGTGTGGGAACTATAGTAGCAGCCTCCTCCTCTTCAGCCTCCTCCAACCCCCATCCGAATCAGAACACCCTACAGCAGGTACAGAAATCTCTGCTCAAGCCCGTGGCTCTACCCATTCCTGCTCCAACGACCGTTCAACGACCGCTGGCCACGGCCAAGGCTGGTAACTTCTCGGCAATCTCCAAGATCAGTCCTACGCGCAACACCACGCCCATACTGGTGTCCACGCCGAGTGGCTTGCAGACAGTGCATGTGGCCACGACACCGAATCAAGCACTGGGATCCGCCACGCCCTCGGTGGTGGCCAAGAAGCTGACCATCAAGAAGCCCGCCCCCAACAATAAGATGGGTAACTTTATCATACCCATGGAGCAGCAGCAGCAGCAGCAACAACCAATGGCCGGGAAGCCCAAGGCTCTGACCATTACGCCACGTCCTCAAATGCCCAAAAACATCATACGACTGCTGCCTGCCGGAGGAGGGGCTGCCCTAGCTGGCAACTCAACGGTGACTACTACTACCTCCAAGCCACAGCCACCCTCCGTGCAGATCCTTGGACCCCGCGTGGTGCCCCAATCGCAGACAGTGCGACCAGTTCAACAGAAGATCGGCGCCGTTTCGATTGTCGCCAGCAAGCCGGTGACGAGTATATCCGCCACAGAAGCTGCACATCCCATGACCATCACGACCACGACGAGTTCCCCCGTCACCACTGGTGGCGGAACCATCGTGAAGATGTCGCCCCAGGCCTTTGCCAACCTCCAACAGCAGCAGCTGAAGCAGGTTAAGGTGAACAGCAGTGTCAGTCCAGCAGCCCAGAGCTCGCCGCAGCAAAGGATCATTGTGGGTAAGCATCGAAGTCTTGACAAATACAATGGTTCCACTGGTTATTAATCTCCTTTATTAAACTCCTTTCCTGACAGGCAACACGGCCATTTCATCGAACAAAAAACTCGTATTCCAGGCTCTGACGAAATCAGCTCCCAAAATACTCACCACATCGCCCAGTGGCACCGTGGCCAAAACAGCGACGACCTTGTCGCCGCAACAGCAACAAAGGATTGTCCTGCAGAACTTCAAGCAGCCGGTGGTGGGCACCAGCCAAGCCGGAGGAAATGCCACGCGCGTGATTCGAGCAACACCAGCGACAGCAGTGGGAACTGGCACTCAGGGAACGGGTCATATTATCACTCTGGATAGCCTATTGCAAAAGCAACCTCCTGGAGGAGGCAAGCTACTAACCTCCGCTGGCAACAATATCATTCATCTGGCTACTTCTTCGGCGGGCAATGTGATTACCCTGAGCCCCAACCAGACGACAAAGCAGTTACCCACAATGGCACGCATTGTGAGCGCCACTAACACAACCACTGTTGGAGGAGGTGGCGGAGTGCCCAAGATCATTGGCAAAACGACAGTGTTGCCGGGTAAACCTTTGCTCGTGCATGCCAAGCAGATTAAAACGCTGGGAGGCAACAGTGTGGCCATCAGCCAGACCACAACTACGGCCACCACCACGGTGGCTTCACCAGTAGTGGCCAATGCCGTGGTTTCCGGAGCCACAGGGGCTCGAACTCAAAACATTGTGATTGGCGGGCAGACGGTGAAGCTGCAGGGAGCGGTGAGTAATCCAAGGAATTCGATACGCCAATCGGGTTGGGTTCCACCCTGCTTTAATTTAAACCATTGCTTCACCTTTCAGATACCCGCTCGAGCTGGATCCACACCCGTACAGACCGTTATTATGGGAAACCAACTGGTCCGCCTGGCCACCAGCAGCAGCGGCAACAGTGTAACCACTTCCGCTGGCGGCGGCAGTATAACAACAGCGCCCAAAACCCTACTAATCGGAGCTGGCGGCACACAAACACTGCGACTGGCCAAGACTGGCCAAGTGCTGGTGGCCAACAAACAGATTACGAGTACGGCCACCACGACAGCGTCTCCAACAACGGCGACGGCGACGGCTGGGAATAATCTCGTGTTCGCCGTGCAAGGCAATGGCGGGCAGCTGTACTTTTCGCCGGGCTTGCAGGGCCTAAACCTAAAGCCGCTGTCTAGCTTGAAGGTGATACCAATGGCAACGGCAGCCGGAGCAGCTGGAGGAGCTGGTGGAAAAATCTCCGTTACGACGGTGGCCGGAGGAGAGGCGGCGGCGGGTGGAAAGGCGCTTGCCACCAAACTGATACCGGCCACGGTACTCAAGACGGCCACTGGGAGTGGCAACTAGTAGGAGTAGGAGGCTTTGGAGGCTTTGTTGTTTACCCTTCTTCCTTCAGTTAAAATTCTTGAATTTGGTTTTAAAACTTAATTTTAATTTGATTTACTTAGGCGAAAAGTTTGCAAAAAGAGAATTACGGACAGCCTAGTAGAAGGATGTCCTGTTCTCCCAATCCATCAACGTATTTTATGGAAAACACAGTTTATAAAATAATATATTATATATATAGAGAGAGACACACCCAATAAAACTCAGATGAAACTAGAGACGAGGTTGTGTTTTTATGCACTGCAAATCGGTTTCTTCATTTCAGATATTGTATAATGCTTAGCTTAAGCTTAATAGTTAAATTAACGCTTAATTTAAATGAAATTCAAATGAAAATTGAGGAACATACACTTTAATATTTCAGGGAACTACAGTCACATGGTTCAACTTGGAGTGAAACTTAATAATACTAGAATTCAGTTAAGTTTTTTTTTATGTTTAACGAAAGAAGAAAAGAAATTTTCAATGGCCACGAATAGCTTTAAACCATAAATGGAGGCCTCAGAATGGGGCCTTCTTGTGCTGCTTAAGGTGCCGATTTAGCTTGAACTTCAGATCGAAGGTCTTGTCGCAAAGCGGGCACGGCGAGTAGGTTTTACTATTCTCCTGCTGGTCCTTGCTACTATTGAGGCTTACATCTGATATGCGGGAAATGTCATCTTCCGTGGCTGATATTTCCAATGGCTTGATCTCTGGCTTACTGACCTTCGGCGGCTGAACCGGCGGCGGCGTCTTGTCTGGTGAATGCAGTCTCTTCTGGGGTCTCTTATGAGTGGCCAGCACATGGGTCTGCAGCTGCTCTGCATCGTCGAAGGTGTCGCTACAGAAGGCGCACTGAATGACACAAATGTCGGCAATGGGTGCCGGGGTAGGCTCCAACACCGGAGCCGAGTCTTCTTGAGGAGGATCGCCTTCTTTGGCTTCTTCTATTGCCGCCGGCAGTGTTTCAGCAGTTGAAGAGGACTCTGGAGTTGGAGATTCCGGGGGCAAGAGTTCCTGAGAGGCAGTTGTCATTGTAGGAGTAGGGATCACTAAAGGTGAAGGGGTCACAGATGCCACATCAACTTGTGGTTGCTGCAATAAATTCAGTTGATTGGCGAGTTCGGTCTCACGCTCTAAAAAAAAAAAAATATTAAATTAAATTAATTAAAAAACAACCAAAGTTGAAATACCTTCCAAATGCTTATTAAGATGACGCTGAAGCAAGTTGGTTCTAATGTCTGCAATGAGAAATGTATTATATATATGAGAGGGAGCTATATCGGATTCGGGTCAACCTACTTTTGTCACAGTAAGTGCACTTGGTGCGCGTGTGAACGGCCTTCTTGTGCTCTTTCAGGGTCTCCTTGGAGCTGCAGAAGAAGCCGCACATGGGACACTTCAGGTGGCGCTGCAACTTGTGCCACTTCATGTGGAACTTCAGACGAGACTCCGCGACATTGGTAAACTTCTTGGCACAGATGTGGCACTCCCAGTCCTTGAGCAGGTGCGTTCGCTGCATATGCTCCAGGTGCGCCTCTTCGTTGAGCGAATCGTGTGAACAGAGCTTGCACGACACAATTGGCGGCATGTAGATGGGCTGTGGCAGCGTCGAAACTGCTTCGCCATCATCGTCGTAGGTAAACTTTATGATCCCCTCCTCCTCATCCTCCTCCCGATCCTCGTCTTCGCTGTCGGCCAGGGCGCTTGCATCTGCACTGGACGCAGAAAACATGTTTGCGGTCAATTCATCGTTTTCCATCCCCTCAAAGTTGGACGCGATGGGTGGCCCGAGCTCCTTGGGCTCGGGCGGGTGGAATGTCGCTTTGGTCTGTATCGGCACACGCGCCATGTGTTCCTCCTTGATCGGGACATGCGGTATATCGAAGGCGGCGCAGACGCGTCTGCTGCCATCCTCGTCGCTGATCTCTTCCTCGTCGGATATGTCGAGGTACACGTATCCGCAGAACTTCTCGTCCGGTTCAGGGTCGATCTCGCTCTTGATGACCACGCCGTTGTGCTCGCGCTGCAGCTCCAGCTCCCCAAACTGCTCCTGGGTCTCGAGGCAACTGCGCTTGAACTTAAGCAGCTTTTGAAACTCGGCGATGCACCCGATGCACATATACTGCGGTCTCCCATCATCTCGAGCCACCTGCATACGATGGGTGTAAGTTACAGGTTATTGGAAATGGAGTGTCCACTTACCTGCAGATTCCAAGCGGTCATCTGCTCCAGGATCTCGACCATGTCTACAGGAGCAGCGGCGGCGGCGACGCCATCCTCCCTACTAAACATGGGCTTCACGAGCTCCTGATCCATGTTCAGGCCAATTGTGAAATATATACCGCAGGTTCGACACGGCTCGATGGAGTCCTCCGCAAAGTCGCAGAGATCCGCGTTGAACTCCATATTTTAGAGCACGATGCGAGCTGTGGAGCGTGTGATAAAACTTGTTGTTATTCCTTTTTTGTTGAGCATTCGGACTATCGGAATATCGATGGAACCTATCGATAAATGGAATGACAAATCCGGGATTTTATTAAAGTTTACGACATTTTTTGATTTGGATTTGTGTACAAAATTATTTGTTTCTAAATCTAAATCTATATTAGAAATTTCAACTGAATGTTAAGTTGAAACTGAGTTTTAAGTTTAAACAGATTTTCTGCAGGCTTTGTATGGGAATGCTGCATTTTCACCTAGATGCAAGATAATAACTTGACAAACCATGGAAAAAATTTACCCTAGACTCTTTTAGCAGGTAGCCAATTAATTGAACAATAGAAATATATTTTTAATCTTAAAAATCAACCTAAAAATTTGCATAAATAATTAAGGTAAATTTCGGCGGCCGGTGGGCGTATGTTATCTGTTATCAGTACATCGGCAGGTATCGAAACGGAAACCCTGCAAAGTTTGGTCACACTGAACCATTGTTTTTATACGAAAAAAATTCCCATCTCATTCGCAGTGCCGTCCACTAGTTTTGTTTTTCTCTTCCTTGTCCAGCAACGGAAACGGAACTGGTTAGTGGCCGCCTGGTCTCCAACATCCCGCGGAGCGTGCAATGAACCTCACGGAGCAAAACCCGTACGGGAACGGGCTGCTCTACGCAGCCTTTAACCAAGACCAGGGTACGGCTTGTTTACATATAAACCACATATACTGTGGTGTCCATATACTATAGCTAACCTATTGCGTTGCAGGATGCTTTGCCTGTGCGACGGACACCGGATTCCGGGTCTACAACTGTGATCCGCTGAAGGAGAAGGAGCGCCAATACTTCCCAGAAGGTAGAGAGAGAGCCCCCGATTTCCCACGGCCTAAGTGTAAATCCATTGTCTTTCGTAGGTGGTCTCAGCCATGTGGAGATGCTGTTCAGGTGCAATTACCTGGCTTTGGTGGGCGGTGGCATCCGGCCGCTGTATCCGCCCAACAAGGTGATCGTGTGGGACGACCTAAAGAAGTCGCCGGCCATATCGCTGGACTTCAACCAGCCGGTGCGAGCGGTGCGGCTTCGTAGGGATCGCATCGTCGTAGTGCTGGAGGGTGTGATCAAGGTATTCACCTTCACGCAGCAGCCGCAGCAGCTGCACGTGTTCGAGACAAGCTCCAATCCCAATGGCTTGTGCGTCCTGTGCCCGCACAGCAACAAGAGCCTGCTCGCATTCCCCGGCCGGCGCACTGGTCACGTTCAGATCGTTGATCTGGCCAACACGGAACGGGCGCCGCTGGAGGTGATAGCCCATGAGGCGGGCATCAGTTGCATTGCCCTGAACCTGCAGGGCACGCGACTGGCCACCGCCGGTGAGAAGGGCACGCTTATCCGCATCTTTGACACGGAGAGCGGCAAGAAGGTATCGGAACTGAGGCGGGGCAGCAACCATGCCAACATATTCTGCATTAACTTTAACCACCAGTCCACCATGGTGGTGGTGGCCTCCGATCATGGCACTATACACGTCTTCAACCTGGAGGATAACAAGCCCCGCGAGTCCTCGATAATACCCAAGTACTTTTCGAGCCAATGGAGCTTTGTCAAGTTCTCAATACCGCAGGGACCACGATGTGTTTGTGCCTTTGGCGCCGATCCCAATTCGGTTGTGGGTGAGTTGTAGCTACATTATGGCGTCTCTTGGGATCTTCGATATAACCTTTGCCTTTTTTATTTGTAATTTCTAGCCATTTGTGCGGACGGCCATTATTACAAATTCCTATTCAACAACAAGGGCGAATGCAGTCGCGACATCTGCACACAATTCCTTGAGCTGCAGGACGATGAGACCTAGGACGTTGCCTTGCCCTTGCTGCATCTATATAAAGTTATACATACATATATATCTCCATGGAAATGTGTTATACAATATTACTTTTAAGCATGCTTTAAAATACGAGTTACAAAAGCCGAGTTCACATAAAAAGTAGTTAAAAACCTTGAGACTAGCTGGTGGATCTTCTCAATTGCTTTTTCGATCAATTAAAGTCAATTGGTCGTGGCTACCCTGTTCTTCCTGAGGTATTTAAAGTAAAGCAATTGCATTTTACATTAAATTGTAATATTATTATTTAAACACTTACTGAACACTTATTTCTTAACCATCGTTACTCATTTTTTTCGTTTCGTCGCCTTAAAAACTAAGAGAAAAGTTTTAACAGCTAATATTCAAGGATGCCACAGAAATAGCTTTAATTTATGGCATCCCGATTACCTGGATTTTTCGATTTTGTAATTGTTGTACATTGGATTCCAATTTCTTTGAGTTTCTGAGCAAATCATACAAAATAAAGAAGATATCTCCTATAAGATTGCACCATTAAGAAAGAAATGCCATTTAATGGGTATGTAAATCTATGTAATTAAGTTTATTTCTCAGAAATATCACTGGAATGTTAAGCACGTGTAACGGATGTTTGACACAGGATGATGACACAGGCGACATGGACATGGACGAGCCACTGTCCAACTTATAGATGCGTCGTGTTGCTCTCCTCAAAGGCCGGGTTGGTCATACCGACACCAGCTGCTCTTCCGTTCGGCGGTCGGGGCGTAAAGTCGCTCTGCTGCAAATGTATGATCTTTGCCTGCTGCTGCGAGGTGATGGGCACATGGAAGCTCTGCATCCCATCCACATTGATTGCGTTTCCAGGGTATTGCGATTCGTCCTTGATGGGCAACTTATTGCTGGGCTTCTTACGCAAAAGATTCATGTCTGATTTCTTGGAGAAGTGCGCTTCGATTTCCTAAGGTAAGAAAGGGGAATTAATATTAAGGTTGAACTTATTATTTGGGATCAATGCACTACGGCGCACAAAAATCATAGATCTCTGGAGGTGTTTACTGTTCTAATTACTTGGTTTTATGTCCGAATATAAAATTAATAATTTCTACAATTTTTAATCAAGTTCAAGTAATACTCACACCCAGAGTACGACCCTCCGTCTCCGGAAGGGTGAAGTACAGGACAATGGTTCCGACGAAAGCCACGGATGCGTAGAAGGCAAAGGTTCCGGGCAGAGTCAGTGCACTCAGCATCACCAGGAAGAGCTTGTTGGCCAGGAAGCCAAATATATAGCCCACTCCTCCGGCAAACCCCGAGGCAGTGTTTCGTATTTCCGCCGGAAAGACCTCGCCAATCAGTATCCAGGGAAGCATTCGGATACCCAGGTGCGAGAAGAAGGCGGAGAGCAGTAGAAGGATGAGTGGCACCCAAACCAGGTAGTTTTTCTCCTGTTTCGGGACCACCAGGAGGAGTTCCTCTACAATCGGAGGCTTTGCTGTCGTTGATGCTGGCGCTGCGGATGAACTGGGCACCGCACTGCTACTAGGCTCTGGCCACATGGTGGTGTCCATGGGCGCTTCGGTAGTCATTGTTTCATCCACTTCTCGCTTACTACGATTATAGGGTTCCGATGGGAACATTGTTGTTGTCTCCAAATCCGGCAATAGGGTAGTTAACTGCTCCGTCTCCTGCCTTATGGCTTGCTGTTCTGTCTCAAAAATCTTGGAGATATTCGCCTGCGAGAGAATCGCCTGCTGGGGAACGAGGGATGACGCATTGACCACCACATTGTTCACTGTAAACCCGGGAACTTCATTCAGAAAATGAGCATAGGTTGCTGTACCAAAGAAGCACAGGCCAGTGCCCACTGTGGAGACCAAAACCAAGGGTCTTTTGCCCGTAAAATGGATGAGTATCACACCCAATATGGTGGCCAGCATTTCGGCCGATCCCAGCAGGATCGTGGCGTGATACTTGTTCATCGGAGCCTTGAGAGTGTGGAATATCTGCACAGCATACGTTTGGAGCGGCGTCTTGCCGGAAAAGTGACCCGTAAAGAAGGTGAAGGAGACCAGGAGGAAGGGCACCAGGAAGCTGCGTTTGCGCCACATCCTCAGTCGTTGACTCATCGTTCGACGTTGTCCCGGTAGCGGAACTCCGTCCGCAGTCAGCTCAATGGCCTTCTGGGTGATCAGTTCATCGTAGAGCTGATTGAACTCCGCTTCGATCTTGTACTCTGGAACCCAGCCGCGCAGCCATTGCAGGGACTTGACCGCCTCCCGGAAACGCTGCTCCCGTATCAGCCAAACCGGACTCTCCGGCACAAAGCACAGCATCACGATGGTGATCACCGGAAAGGCCGAGCTCACTGCCGCCACACTCCGCCAGTCCATCAGGGAGCCCAGAATGAATTGTATAAAGACACCAGTGATGACACAGGTGGTTCCCAGAGCGGACAGAATGCCACGATACTTGGGCTCCGTGATCTCGGCCACATAGGTAAGCACCTGGAAAATGGCAAGAGTAGAGCACCAAGGTCAGTCGTTAGTAGACACTAACAGGGGCATTAACCTAACACTTAGACAAATTCTTAATCAAAGCCACTAAAAACTCAAAGGAATAAAAAATCACTCAGAAAGGGGATTATATAAGGTAAAGTTAATATATTATTTAATTTTTTCTAAGATCCAACGAAAATGTAACCCCAGAGGGTTAATATACTTACCTAAACTTCCAACTTGTGGCAACTTCAAGTGACAAGTGGCAGCTAGAGCTCTCAAGGAGTTGGCCAAGGTCAGAAAAAAAATAGTTAAAAGCAAGCCAACTGATGATGTGGTTAAAACCATTGTTGCAAAAGGAATTTGTGGGTCAACAGTGGAAGCAATCGTGAGGGGGAATCAGCAATTGACATAAACACATTCGTATTTAATTAACAATAGCTGAGTTAATGGTCATATGTGATGATGACCTTCTCAGATCTTATTGATAGATTTTATGTACAAGAGAAGATAAGATATCTGGAATCAATCTTCAGTTTGCAATTGACAACTAAGCTTTTTTTATTTGCCTACTTAATCGCACAGAAAAAAAAGAATATAATACTCTCAGAAAGGGTATTAGTATATAATACAAATGGTATGTTGCTTAACTTGCGTTACTAACTTAATATAATATTTAAAGCATAGAAATTGTAATTACCCAGACAAGGTCCCGTCAAGTTTCGTCAAGGCTTTTCCAGTACAAGTTTGAGGATTTCAGAAAAATGCAACTTATGTGGCTTTTTCTCATTTTTTTTTGATTGGAATGCAAAGGGTTCTATCGAACTCAATGGCCGTTAAAATTCCATATATAGTTTTATGCCAAACCCGTCAAGGTGGAACTTTCAAGATATCTTTCTATTTTAGTTTAACTCATTTAATAATTTTAAGTACATTTTTTAATTTAATTAAAAACCCTTGGCATTGTGATATTAAAAGTAATGTATTTATTTCCCAAAGATCAAAGCAATTCTCACTTTCTAGCTTTCAAAAGTATCTGTCATATCCGGTCACATATACATAACATCATTATTATGTTTCAATAAATGATTTTATTATTAAAAATCGCTGTGGTATGTTTTAAAGTAGTAACTTTCACAAATATAATTTATACAATAATTTATCTACAAAATTCATTTCATTTCAAATCCCTAGCGATTTCCTTCTTCCATAATTTTAAGTGCAAAACGTAACTGATATAAAGAGGTGTCACAAAAATCATTATATTTTAAAATCAATTTTTAAGGTTTCAACAATGTAAATTCAAAATATTTCATTGCATATTTTTGCGTTTCCTGCCTAGGTGCTAAGTAGCATACGGGGGTAGGTATTTCCAAAAGAACAGGATTGTGAGATTAAATTTCCGACCAACATGATACTGAAGCCAAAAAATCTGCAGAATGTGATGAGGGATGCTGGCCAAGGTTGCGATGCGCATTACCAACCAGTGCAACGATTTCTCCAAGACGCTTCAACGAGTCCTCCGCCTTTGTGATCTGGCGAAAGACTCTGAACCCTTTTGCAATCGGCTCCTTCAATATTTATCGGAGAAGCCAGCTGTATCTCAACGATGAGGCTTCCTACCCGAACATGACCGAAATAAAGCCTAAGCTAGTGCCCCTCCCCAGCATAATTTACGAGAAGAACAAGAGGTTCGGCTGCAGAATGCTCAACACCTGCAAGAAGCGCTTCAGCACCTGTCTGTTCAACAAGAGGATCCAGCCTGAAGAAATGCTCTATACCACAGAGAAGATAGAACCCAATAGCCCAAAAGTTGGAAAATATAAAAAACTGATCACCTTAAAATTAGAAGATATAAAAATGTAGAAAAACTTTGGCCTCTATTGCTTTGAATAGTTCCCCAGAAAGGGAGTCTGATTTGAGTTAAACAAAAAAATAATGATGCAACAAAGGTGTACCAGAAAAAAGTCCCGAGCTCTCACCTCAGCCTCAGCTAGATCTTTAAAATTGTGTTAAGATCCTAAGATCAATTAACTGACTGCAGTATTAGATTCGTTGTCATTATATCAGTAAATGTTTAAATCAATTATTTAAGCTTTACAAGTTGTAGAAAACGCAAAGACTAAGAGCGCCCTTATAAAGTTAGAATTACTGAATCCAGCTAAGCTGGCAATAAAGAAATGTTGAGATCGGTAAGCAAATGGGATACTGATGATGACAGACATTGGCTATGTCCAGTAACCGATGTACATATATTCAAGTCTGCTGTTGATTTATTTTTTTTAAATCAAACCGTCTTGACCTTAAGTCTGCAAGAAGGTTTTTCTACATTATATAAGCATTATCTTATCTTAATAATTTTCCAATATGGGCACCTCAACGTGAACCTTTGGGCTCTCTTGGGCGTAGAGAGCCACGCCCTGCTTGACTTTCTTGTTGAACAGACAGGTGATAAAGCGCTTTTTGCTGGTGTTGAGCATTCCGCATCCAAATCTCTTGTTCTCTGAGTAAATCATGTTGGCGAACGCCAAAAGCTGAGGCCGCATTCCACTCGTGTTCCGGAAGCTAGCTACGTCGCTTGAATTCAGTTGGTTCCTTTGCTGGAACCAAATGTTAAAGAAGCCGACTACGTCCGGGTTGGTTTTCGGCTGCAGTACCACAAAGTCGGAGGCTTCGCCCACTTCGCGGTATCGCCGCGTGTTGGCGCAGATGCCGACGGGGTGTTCGATGCACTGGTTGGTAATCCGCATCGCTATCTTGGCCAGGTCTCTGTCCCACGTCACCTTTTTAATATCCTTCCCTTTCGGCAGGTTAGTCCTTCCCTGTATCACCTGGGCCCGAATATCGTTGAGTGTCTTTATGATTATCTTCCTGCAATTGGTAATCCGCACGCCCTCGTGGTACTTGCCACATTTGGGACTCCACTAAAAAAAATGCATCACATTTTATGAAAAAATAATAAAATAAAAAAAAAAACAAGAAAGGAAGCCATCTTCGGGAAGCCGTAATTTATATACCCTTGCAGTTTGCAACTGGATCGATTCGAATGAAATGGAAATCGATCGAAAAAACCCTGTTGAAGCTTTTAAAATATTCAACGAAGTTTTTAGGAATGCCACAGAAATAGTTAACTTTTAAAATATTCAACGAAGTTATTAGGAATGCCACAGAAATAGTTAACTTTTGGACACCTTCTTAAACGGATTTCAAAACGTCAATTGTTATTAAATTGAATTGAAGAAAATATTGAAGGGATTTTGAATCGAAGGATTAAGTGCCGAAATGTATGAAAAGAAGTAATATTTGTTAAAAGAAAAGCATTGTACAATTATTATTTTTGTAATGCTCCAAATTTCTAAGGGCTTCTGCTATAGCCTTTATATATAAATTGATTACGAATCCCCAGAGAATTCTCTATTCTGTATTATTATTTAGTAATATTACATAAGTGATCTTGAGAGGATATGAAAATATTAAAAATGGAATACTTATAAATCGTAAAATTTCATTAACTTCAAGAATGAGAATTGCTTTAATATTTAGAATTAACTTAAATACCACAAAGCCTACGGTTTTTAGTTAGATTTAAAAATGTACTTACAAACTGTGTGCCGCAGGTGATATGAGATGTGTTCGCAGGGCAAAGATTCGCACTGCAGTAGTCAAATGGCTGACAAACGTAATATTTTATGGTAAATAAATGTTTGAAATATTGAGAAAGTTTTTTTTGAAAGTCCCACCTTTACGGGCTTGCCATATTCTCTGGCCGGTTTGTACGTCGGCCATCGAGTTCGAAAGACAACCTTGCACTGAAATCCACAAAAGAGGAGCAAAAGCCACAGAAGTTGCATTTTTCTAAAGTTATCTAACTTGTACTGAAGCATCCAAGACAAATTTCAATGCCTTATATAGGCAGTCAAGACTTGATGGTACTTTGAGTGGGTAATTGCAATTTACAGGCTTTACATAACCTATAGAACCCAATAGAACCTTAATGGAAATGGGTCTGTATAATTGCAATTTATATGCCTTACATAATATATTATTAAGTTAGTAACGCCGTTAGTGTGTTTTTAGTAAAATTTGCGTTGTATTATATACACCGGCGAAAAGTATCATATATTTAAGTTCGTTTCCACTGCAAAGGTATACAAACTTCGGCTTACCGAAGTTTTTTTGTACGTCCAAAAAAGTTATCATATTTTGGAATTATTTTCATAATCCATAAATACGCGAATTTGAGGTCTTCTTGGAAGTCTCTTATAGCAAAAAAGCAAAAAAAGTCGTAGCAATTCGCTATTAAAATCTTAATTATTTTCAATTAAAATTTTGAAAAAAATAAAAAAACAATTTTTTTGCCATTTTTTCAAAATATGATAAGGGGTTACATCATTAAAATTGTCACAAAATTAAAAAAATATGTATTTTTCTTAAAATTTTTAAACACAATATGGCAGATTTATTAACCTAATAAAAGCTAGCACAGAAAAGTTTTCCAAATTGAAATAAATGCAATTTTGACTTAGTTATGCCTTTTCTAAATTAGCAAGCTGCAAGGGTATGTAAACTTCGGAAAGTCGAAGTTAGCTTCCTTGCCTATTTTACTATATATTTCTTAACACAATTACAAAGATCTAGCCAGAGATAAACCCTTTTAACGTATATTGTTTCTAATAGGTGAGAACTTGGGGATTTTTCGCTTCCTCGTGATCATTCCCTTTCCCTGCCTATTGTCGCTTTTTTCCGGAAATTTGGCTCACATGATGTTGCGGTTTCAACAGCTTTGCATAGGAGAAATCCGCAAAGCCGTTCGAGAAAAGTGAAAAGCCCCCTTTCTGGCGAATTATGCAAATTAAATTGATAAACAACAGGGGTCAAGGAATAATGGATTTTAAACCCTCAGCTACCGGTGCCAAGTGGTTGGTTAAAAGGTTTGTTATTTTACAAAGCGCTTAATCAGTGTGGCTTGGGATTCACTTACCGGCGCCTCCATCAATCCGCCGCCAAGTCCAGCCAAGCACAAAGCCGCATACAGGTGTTCCGTGCGCGTCGCGAAATGAAACATCAGCCAGGCGGCCAGTATCGGAAGATTGACGAACTGCAAAGACAGTGAGGGGAGGCCAGAGTTGGATCAGCACCATCGGATAAGCATAATTGCATAACCATAACCTCCCACAAAGTCACGCAGCGATCGTTTTCAGCTCAGTGTGTCAGTGTTCCAAGTAATCGGAGGAGCGCCTGATGAGCCGCAGATGATTGCGGCTAAGTGGCCTGCCTGCCTGATGATGGCTAATGATCATGATGATCGTTTCAGGCGTGTGTACCAAAAAAAATTACACCTTTAGAGACGGTGGCAATTGCTCAATTTTCGTTTGCCTTTTGTGTTAGCAAGAGGGTGTAATAGTACTCTTTATTTACTAAAGCCTGTGTTCCTGTATTTATTTAATTATGTTATATTTATATTATTAACCCACCTGCATGGCTCTTCGCTTGCCCAAGGGCTGAGTGAGTAGGCCGGAGAACAGACATCCCAGAGGCACACAAATAAGGTTAATGGAACCTGGAGGCAAGGGAATATGTTTAATTATATTTATTTTTATTGTTGATATTAATTTTTGGAAACTTACTAAACCAAGAGATCTCATCCTTGTTGAGGACTATGTCGCCACTGGTCTCACTGCGTCCCTCACCGCCCTGAATGGCGGGAATCACAATTGTGGGGAACCCTAAGGTCATGCCATATCCTAGAGAAAATACAAAGAATTGTTAGTAATTATTTACAATAATTATCTAAGAGTTATATATTTTCCTAAGGGGATTGAAGTCTTAAGACTCACTTCTCATATTCAAACAATTTACTTTACTTGATACAAAACAATAAACAATTAATTTTGAAATACGTTTCTACATCGCACAATAAATTATTAAATTAATTAACTAATTTGAACAATATTTCCATATTCTATTTAACGACAGGTGTTGCTTTACAAGCAATTTAAATTACCCATGACATTTTAAATAAAAAACGATGATGGATATCAAAAACAATAAACTTTACACGTGTTGAAGTTGCAAATGATATTTTACTTTTAAGCAACTACCGGCAAATCACTGACTTTAATTGTGATTAATATGCACAGCTGAAAGCCAGCCTTTTTTACGAGCATATAAAAAACGATAATTTCCCGACTTCATTTCCCCTGGGAAAAAATACAAGTAGCTGGATAATGTTTTGTTGTTGTTATTTACCGAATAGCAATATGTTCTTAATACTAACAGCTATGAACTGTGGGAGGGCGCGTCGAAAGTTGCTGACTTCCACATCGTTGGCTGCAGTGCGTCCACCGCTGCCGTTTTGCATGAACAATGGACGATCGTTCAGCGAGCTGCAATGGAAATGGAAAAGTGTGTGTGTGTGTGCGTTTGGCAATCGATTAATTCTAGTTAACAATTAACGCTGGCTTATTGTGTGTATAGTAAGTGGGAAAATGTGCTGGCAGCAGCTGAGATAGTGACTTTACCCATTTTTCTCAGCTGTGGCGGCAGCTGCGGCAGCCTTGCCATTGGACATCGCGGCGTATACTTGATGGATGGCGTATACTTGATGCGCCCTTCTGTTTGCTTAAGCGTCTGTTTGGGTTTGATTTTATTATTGTTTTTGAGTCTCTGTGTTGCCTGCGTATTGGTTTTCACTTAGCTAAGCTTCATTTGGCCAGCATTATTGGTCATTATCGTTACTTATCGACACGGGTTCGGCACCGAGTGCTAAGTGGCAAAAGCCTTTCGAAATCACACACAAACGAAGAAATTCATTATAATTGGACATTAATAGCTCTTCTTGTTTGGCTGCTTTCTTTCGGCTTTCGGTTCGTTTATTATGCGATTGGGAGTGCTGAAGTTTTTGACACAATTAAAATATTACGTGTTTATATGTGTACACACGCATGGAAAATAATTTTATTTTGTAGTATGGCTCAAAGATGGTGAGTTTTTTAATGGTATACCTCATTGAAAGGGTGTTGTAGTGAAGAAATATTTATAATTAGGTGCTTAAACAATTAAATTCAACAAGCAGCGACTTGATATAACTATTTAAACGGGTTATTTTTAATATATTTATGAAATCAATATACAATAACACCTCTTTGCGAAAAGATTTAGTTTAATAAGCAAATCACCATATAATCTGCATTTTTGCAGAGTCTCACGTGATTAGCTTTGGGAGAAATCTCTCAACACCAGTATAAGTTTTAAATGAAGATTTATCGATGCAATTTATGCATATGAGCAAAGTAAGCCAACGAATTTCGAGGCTGTCAAAAAATTAAAAAGAGAAAAAGAAAAGCCTTGAAGAGGTAAACCAGTCCACCGCAGGTGCATAGGGTTAGGCGATGGTGTCGAATGGTACGATATCTATGAGATGCGTAATAAATCGCCTTGCGGTCACGGGATCCGTAAACTGGTTTAAACTGATTTTCACGATGAACCAAAAACCGAAATCGGAAGACAAACGATCCAGCATTTAAGCAGCAGCAACTCAAAACTGACTAAGTGGATTCCCAGTGGGATCCATCATTCCGAGAATTTCGGGAAGTATTTTCACCTCTTTTCTTCGCTGTTGTTCTGTTTATTTTGATGGCTGTATTTACAAGGCCATAAAGCAGGTACAGTTAAGCTTCCCTAACTTGGTCTTCAAAAAGTGAAAGGAAGTTGGTGTATAAATGAGACTTCCCTTTGCTTTTTACTTTAAATATATAATATTCGCTATCTTCTTAGTTTTTAGTCGGCAACTTTGTTTCCTTTGTAAGTCTTTCAAAACTGAAATTTGTTATAGAGTCTAAGCAATATGTTTATACCAAAAATAAAAATCAGTTAAACAGGCATATGGTTAATGCTACTAATTAACTTTTGTCCTGAAAGTTGTTGAGTTTTTTAGAACTAATTTTAAACATTGTTTGTACTTTATACAAAGGCTTGAAAGGCTTAAAGGCAAAAGTTGAACAAACAACTTTTAGTAGATAACTAAAACCATTTAAAAAATAATTTCTACAGACTAAAATTTTAAAATTATTAAAGCTGGGGCGAGTTATAGAAGTTTCACTGTATTTTTATTAGGGTTCTGGTATCTAGCTTGTAAATGATTTATCTTTATTTTCAGAAAAACCCAAATATATTTGCTTAAAGGTTGCACAATGGACACACTCGCTAAATCGCGCTCATTAAAGCCAATATGTCGAGGTTTAATGGCCAAGAAACTTCCACTTCTAGCTGCATTTACATATAAGGGTTACGCCGATGTGTGGTCTGAGATATGCAATGGACTGGCGTGCCACGGAAACAACCCGCCGTTGGAGTCAGAATTAGTCGGAACACTGCACTTAATCGATGTGAACGTATAATATAGGCATATAGGCCGTTTATTAAGGGATTTTAAGGCTTAATCGGTTTGTTGAACTTTCGCCTTTTGTTTTTGGTGAAATTTCGAACAGGTTTTTCCGCTCCTGCCGCCCGCCACAAACTTGTACCGTGCAAACGCCGAGGTTCAACTAATATTTTGGTTAATTTCAAGACGCCTTTTGTATAATTTTCGTATTTTTATTCCGCGACAAGCCAACGCTTTGGGCCAACACACAAGCACCACAGAGCGCGTCGCGCGGTCAAAACAAACTGAAAAACTGAAACCGAAGCCCAAGTTGAGCGCGCGATTCTCTGTCCCGTTACAACAAAAGCGGCTCGGCAAGCTTTCCATTAAGCTTAGCTTACAAATCGGAGCGTAGCAAAAAAAACTGAAAAACAGCAGCGGGAAAAAATTAAACAAAAAGCTCGCTGCCTGGCATTTGTGTCAATCGGAATGTAGGAAATTTGGTAACCGAAAACAAAGCAAAACCCCCCTAAAAGATATTCATTGAGCGAGAGAACAATTGAACGGACGACAAACCTGTTTACTTGTGTATTTACCTCATCAATGCCCGGCCACTAAATCTCCCCACTAATGCCGCTAGCTACAGCTTTATTCTGGATCTTTATCGGTCTCTATATGAGTCGCCGCCACCTTCAGCATTTCGATTCAGGTTCCGCACACAGAATGAACACAACGTACGTATTTTATTTAAATGCAAGCAGGAATAGGTAAATTCTCGTAATAGTTGACAGTTACATAAACCCGTCACACATGAATAAAATGGAAGGCAGTCTCTTTGATCCCTGTGCCTCTTGAAATAGAAAAGCTACTTAAGTTCACTTAAACTGGAATAAATAACTCATGACATTTCCTCAAAGTGGTTTATTCAATTTATGGGTAGGCAAAGTCATTGTTAATCTTTTTATTACATTACATTGGAAAAACATCCCTAAAAGAAATGAATAATAACAAAATAACTCATCTAGAACTAACAATGATTTGAACTAAGTTTATACCAAAAATAAAAAATTAATTTGGTTGAAAACGTAAAAAATTTTCCTGAATACCTGTTGAACAGGCTGATTACTTAATTATGTTTCTAGACGCATTAATATTTGACCAAAAACTTTGACGAGTCTAAATAACACTCATTAAATGCAATCATTAATATTATGACTTCATGACAAAAAAGGCTCAGTTTTTAATAACAAAATTAACTAGCTGCTTCTAAAAAATTGCAAATATTAATTTAAACTATATAAGTAGCTCATTAAAAGTTAGAAAACTGAAATTTTACAAATAACTACAAAGCTGTCATCTCTAAAATTAGTAATCTATTTGCTGTCTTCTATAATTGTCAAGAACTTGGATTTGACGCGTTCAGGCATTACTGTCACATATTGGTGTTATTAAGCAATTTATTAGGAAAAAAGTAGTGCTAATGTAAGTTAAATGGGCGTATACGTAACGTGAGAATTACTAATTCGAACTAATGCATACCCTGTACTCTTATTTCTTTAAATTTCTCAAACAATTTTAAATGTTACATTAAAATTGGTTCATTTATGTACTTAACTTTATATACGTGACACAGACTAGAATTATGGAAAAAAGAGCTACTTGTTAGCACGTACAATTACTGAAATTCTTCAATAAACAAAAAATATCATCACAAAATACCCTTGAACTCGAAGTACCTTATAATAGGTACTAAAAGGTGCTTTGTTTGCTCGTGTCATTTGCTTGTTATTTGTTCATGGGCGTGAAAATATAATTGCTAAGTCAATTGTGAAAACAAGCGCAATTTTCGCTCAGTGGCAATGAACTTCAAACGTAATCGGGGAAGATAAGCTGCATGCTAAAAGAAGCTGGGGTCGGAACCGAGTCCAAACTGCGATAGGAGCGTGTCTGCTTCGATCTGGAGTCTGGAGCCCGCATTCCCCAACGCGGTATGAGTTGTCGTTGGTGTCGGGATAATTGCATTTTAATGGGACCTGCGTTTCGCATTTCATTTGGAAAAGTGTTTGGAAACTGGTTTTATAGCTGTAGCTTCCCTCAACTCAATTTCCGAAGGTCGTGGGAGGCTGAAAACGGGGAAAATGCTGTGCAACAATTTAATGGATATTTGTGTTGTGTTCGCTCTCCGATCTTACACGTGATCATTGTCGGAGCAGCGGCTTTGATTTATGCTACTTTTTGTTGTAGCAAACACACAAACACACACTAGGCACTGTGACTATTTTGATTTTAATTGTTGTTCGCCGCTTTGCCGCTCACAATTAACGGAAATGTAAAATTTAAACAGCTTAAGGAATCAGTCGATTATATAAGCCGACACATCACGCACTAGGTCAATAAATGTGTTTTTAATCACAAAGATTCCAATACGCATTTAGGTATTTATTAAAACTCTTACATTGCGGGTACTTGCCGACTTATATTACGACGCAAGCGAGCCTCTGCCATTTTTGGGTAATCCTTGCTTTTAATTCGCCTTATCCAATTTATCCATGCGTGGGTCTTGAGTTTCAGAAACTGACTGATATTTTCACCCAATAATTTTCTAATAAACGGCCAAGAAAAAACCAAGTGGCTGCCTATATGTTGTTGTCTAACGAATTAGCAAATTATTGTTAATTTAATGGACCAACACATTCGCCCATGCAAATGAGTGGTGAGAGGTAATGAGCTGGCAGTGCTTGGCACAGGCAAACATATTTTTAAAACTATTTTTCGGGCATATTTAAATATGTGTTTAATTTAATTTAAACTTAATTTTAAAGCTTTAAAGAGTCACCTGCTTTAAAAACCCGTTGCCAGTGCTGCTCTACTTTATTTTTGTTGACTTAAGTCTACGGCGTTGCCATATTGCTGCACTCTCATGTGAGGCTTAAAAAGGTGCAAGCTGGTCACACTGATCCCTATGTTCCGGTTCTTGCCGCGTTTTCGTACGTATTTGTTAAAAACTGATTATATCTGAAATAACCGATCTGTTTTGAGCAGGATTACTATCTATAATGACTGGAGGCACCCCACCCAAGCGTTCCCCTTTGTGGATCGGCACCCACAGCGGCACCTTTCACTGCGACGAGGTGGTGGCGTGCTTCATGCTGAAAAACCTGCCGGAGTATGAAAATGCTGAGATTTTCAGGAGTCGGGACGACAAGGCGCTGCGGGAGAAGTGCGACATCATTGTGGATGTGGGGGGCGAGTACGATCATGCCAAGAAGTGGTACGATCACCACCAGAAAACATTCACGGAAACCTTTAATAGCATACGCCCTGAAGTCAGCGAAGATTTCAATGTTATCAGGTGAGTTGCTGGGGGTTTTTGTTCCACGTATCCTTATCTAACCATATCTATAATCTCCTCCAGGTTGAGCAGCGCTGGCTTGGTATACAGCCATTACGGCGAACGGGTCATCCAGAGCATCCTGCAGCGGGAAAAGGGTATCCAACTGTCGCCGGAGAACCTGAAGCTGGCCTTCGTACAGATCTACAGAAATTTCATCAGCGAACTGGATGCCATTGACAACGGAGTACCGATGTTCGAGGGCGGCGAGCCAGTGTACAAAGTCTCGACCCATCTTTCCGCCCGCATTGGCAAGCTGAATCCCTCCTGGCAAGAGACCGGCGTGGACATCGAACAGCGTTTCCAAAAGGCCATGGAAATTGCTGGCCGGGAGTTCGTAGAAAACGTTCTGGAGGTGGCCTGCTCGTGGATTACGGCCAGGGATCATGTCCGATCGGCTCTGGAAGATGCGAAGAGCGTTTATCCCACCGGCGAGATTCTCGTCCTGAAGACTTTCTGTCCCTGGAAGGCTCATCTGGCCGATCTGGAGAAAGAGTACAATGTAGAGGGAGTCCCCAAGCTTATAGTATTCAACGACGGCGCAAGCTATCGAGTGGCTGGGGTTCCCGTGACACCCAGCAGCTTTCTGGGACGCAAGTTCCTGCCTACGCCCTGGCGAGGATTAAGAGACGATGATCTTAGCGAGAAGGCAGGCATCAAAGATCTCATTTTTGTCCATCACAGTGGCTTTATCGGCGGCGCCAAGACCGAGGAGGCTGCCATGGCGTTGGCCAAAAAGTCGATAGATTGGCAAGATTGAATCTGAAGATATTGTACCTGAAGTTCATTGCAATTTCTTTAAAGTTCTACAAGTCAAAAATTAATAAACTACGCCAAGGCAGTGGAATAACATTTGTGTCCCTGGTTTTTTCGGCAAAAATACACTCACACCTTTGGGGGCCATATGTGGGTACCTTAACAAATTTTATTTGTATGTTTATATTTCTTTTTTGTATACAAAATCACCAATCTGAATTCTTGACAACATCCCTAGTCCATGCGGGTCTTCAGCGAGCGCTCCGTAATCTTATCCTTCTCGATAACGTATACGGTGGCACCCCAACCGCTCATGGCGTCGCGGTCGAAGGCGTTCATCATAGACTGGGCGATAACCTCGAAAAGCTGGTCCGGCTCCAAATCCGGGCGCCACAGGGTCTCGCACATGCCGTACAACTGCTCCGCGCAGGTGCCGGCCACGACGAAGTCATCGGGTTCGTTGGGGCAGCCAATCAGGTCCATGTTGCAGATGAATGGCTTCAGGGTCTTGGGGTCCAGTCCTGCCACCACCGGCTCGATGAAGTATGGCCCGAAGCGGTGCTCATACAGAAAACTGGAGAGCATGGCCGAGAATGGTTTGGGAGCCATCTCGCGGCTTTCGCGTGTCTCGTACAGGTTCTTGCGGAACATCAGGCGATCCCGCACAGTCAGGATGTCTGTCTGGAGGCCGGTGAGTCCCAGGAACATACGTGGAGCGATGTGGAACACCTTCTTGAAGTCCGTGGAGATCGTCTGTGCCTGGACTCCGAAGCGGTGGTCCGTGGCGATGGCCACGCAGTCCTTGCCGCGCATGGCCACGACACATCCTCCGTTGTAGGCTAAAATCGACATGTTGACGTTTTTTCCTCGCTCAACTTAATTTACTTTGCAGGAAATAATAATTTTGCAAAATGCTAAACGCCGCCAGAGAAGATGACTTTTTGTTTCTCAACCGGCGCTGCCAGACTGCGAATGGGAAATGGGCTAAATATGACAGGCGGAACTGGAAGGGTGGTGGCAACGCCTGCTGCCCAACTATCGATGTTTTTTAAGCCTTGTAACTTAACTTTTTTTTATTTTTTACGAGGTCATACTTAACTATTACTTAGCCAAATAATATAAGATAAATCGTTTAACTAAAACAGAACTATTTACCTTCCAATATTCTGGAGAGAATGGCCATGATCTTTTGGGCTTTTGTAAAACTTACGAAGGCTTAAAATGTTGAGCCCTTAATTTTTAGCAATAATTCTCTTAAAAAATGCCAAAAATGTTTAAGCCCTACAAAATCGATAGTGCAAAATACAATTTACGTGTTTTTAAAAAGTTTACAAATCCGATAGTATCGATAGTGCTCCGATGTTTTGCCAGCACTAAAAAGGGCATTATTTTTAGAAAAATATAACTCATTGAGTGTTCCCCAAATTCTCGTGGAGCCCGGTGTACGTACTTGTCCCCGTGTGTGAAACGCAACGACTGGAGCGACCGGCAACGACTAGAGCTACCGGCAGCCAACGACAGCCGGAGACGACAACAACTGCCGACAGCGGCTCCCAGCTTGCACAATCAGCCCTTTAGCTGTGGTCAGGAAGATAAGGATACAGTCAGTTCCGTAGGATGGCGGAGGCAATGGTAGTGGAGGACCGGTCCGCGGACCCTAAGCGCTTCTTCTGCCACATGTGCAATGTGGAAATCAACATTCCCAATGCGGATTTCACCTGCCCCCTGTGCGCCAACGGCTTCGTGGAGGAGCTGCCGGCTAATGCGCCGGAGATGGCTTCCCCGGCTGCGGCTGCCTCGAGCGGTGGTCGATCGGGCAGCAGTGGCTCCTCCGGCTCCCACGATACGCTGAGCCGGGGCAGCTCCTCGGGCGGATCTCAAGTAAACGTGGAGTCGCTGCGGAACGACATTGTATCGCTGCTGAATATGCGGAATGTGCCGAACCTGGAGATCACCATCGAGCCAAATCGGCGTCACAGCAACGTGGTGCACCTGGGCGGCTTCGGCGGACCCTCTGGGAGTGGCTCCGGCGGCGGCCTGACTGCCGGTGGACGTGTGCGGCCAGCCAACCTGGACCGACTGGACAACGTGCTGTTTGACTTTCTGCAGAGCTTGCCCCTGGCAGGCGCCACTGCTGAAATAGTGACCGGCTCGGGCGGAGGAGTGGGCGGCGGGGGAAACTCGCACATGTTCTTCATGGGCAACCCGGGGGACTATGCGTGGGGCCGCGAGGGCCTGGACACCATCGTCACGCAGATGCTAAACCAAATGGAGACCTCGGGACCGCCACCACTGTCGACGCAGCGTATCAACGAGATACCCAACGTGCAGATAAGCGCCGAGGATGTGGAGCGCAAGATCCAGTGCTCCATCTGCTGGGACGACTTTAAGATTGACGAGACGGTTCGCAAGCTACCCTGCTCGCACCTGTATCACGAGAACTGCATTGTGCCATGGCTGAATCTGCACAGCACCTGTCCAATCTGCCGCAAGTCGCTGGCAGAAGATGGCTGCGATGGTGACGAGGAGTTTGTCCTGCTCGACGGTTTTGGTAGCGGCGAGAACGGAGCGGAGGGCAGAAATGTTATAAGGAGTTCGACCCCAACCGCCATAGGAACACCCAATCCTACGACGGCGAGCAACAGCAGCCAGACTACAGCGGACAGAGCCCGAGCACGACCGGAGGCCACCGCCAATCCCGCCCAGCCACGCAACAACGTGTTCACCTTTGACGACGACAACATGTTTCTTGATTAACTGGCGCAGGCTCGGGCGGGGCGGAATCGGACCGATGCAATGGATCGATGGATTGATATTCAAAATTAAGCCAATTATTGGCAGCGGCTTTAGCAGTTTAGCCCTAATATATATAATTAATCATATATATTTATAATAGTTTTCCCTCACGCTTACTTTTGTTGTTGTTCAAAATAACGATTTGTAATAAACAACACGGAATATAAGTAAAGTTCCGTTGGCTCTGCAAGAAATCAACCTAAAGTTGACTGTTATTTGCTCTACTTTTTGTATAATGGAAACTCCTTTGACTTGTACTATGGATACTACAATATTTATATGAAATATATATTAAATTATGTACCTATAATCATATTGTACATAGGGAATAGCTTAATAAATTACACAACTGGCATTACATATAAATATTTAACAACTTGACAAAAAACACTTGTAATACTGTCGTCTGTGAAATTGAGAAACATTCTTAAATAAAAATTCGCAAGGTATCTTCATAAATATTGAATTTTAATTGAAAAAAATTAAAAGTTTGTGAGCATATTTTAAAAATTCTAAAACTTTGCTACTTTCCAATGTCCAACTGGAAAGTCCCACTTCCAAGAGACAGCTACAGCTGATTGACGCCAGGTGGCAACGCTGTCGAAATGTTTAAATTGTTGTTTGAACCGCAGCAGCTTTGAGCCCGGCTTAAGCGCTTGTTAAGAACAGAAAAAAATGTACAAAGTCATTTAAACAAAAGAGACCAAGGCAGAGAACATAATTTAAGGATGAAACACGAAAGCAATAATGAGTTTGTGGTGCTCACAGAGGTGGTAAGTAATTGATAGCAAAGAAAACTTGTTTAGGGACAAATTTCGTTCAAACTGACGTTTGTTTATGTCTGAAAATGCATAGGTACAAAAGCAATATGTGCTCTACCTGGAGCGACAGCTGCATGAGAACGTCTGCGCCTGGGCTGGCAAGTCAAGGAATCGGCACAAGCCCACAGCCTGGGCCTGCATCCCGGAGAGCGTCCATCAACTGGAACAGAAGGCAGTAAAGGCCTGTATGGCTGCTCAGATCTATCAGAGGGTGATGGTCAAGACGGTGAGTATATCTGAGAGGTCCACCCAAAATGCCCAACTACGTTCAATCCGCAGATAGCCGCTGTGCGAAGGAGCACGCAGGAGGGTCGGCTGGCCGACATTCTCTTCGACCAAATGCAAATGCAGCCAACGGGAGCTGTTGAGGATGTGGTACCAGCCAAATCAGTGGAACCTTCGGTAGATAAGGGCACTCAAACAACATGGAATGAATCCCCCCACAACGGCCATGACGAGGAGGCCAATGAAGAGGAGAGCTACGAACTGCGCCGAAAAATCGATATGTTTCAGGCTAGACTCCAGGAGTCAGCGGGCGTCGAGGAGCCTCTATGTCGGCGCTGCCGCTCCAAGATCGTTGAAAAGAGGCAGAAGCCACTTCCAGATCAAGGTTCACCGATCTATGAAACCGAAGATGCAGTGGCCCAAGAGCTGGCCATGCTATTTGGCGACGAGCACACCGACCTGAATGAAATCTTCGGTATCGAATCCTCCACTGTTACCGACGACCCGCAGATATCAGCGATTCTGGAGGAGATCGAGAACGCTGAGCTGCCCAACCCCAGTAAGACTGAAGATCCGCCCTCGCCTACCACCTCCGAGCCACAGCTCAGCCAGGAGCTGGACCTCCGCCAGAGTCGTTGGCCCTGCGAACTCTACGTTCAGAGGATGAGACTAAACGCATGTATGATTCGTGCGCTGGAGGCGGACTGGCGATGCGAGGACCGATTGCGGCACAAGTTCCATGAGCTCTTCGGCGAGGACAGCGACGATGAGTTTGCCACTCAAATTTCCAGCCCCTCCATCGACCTGGCGGATGAAGTGCTGCTGGCCAGCTGCGTGTTTCGCATTCGCCCGTGGATAGTGCGGCACTTGATGAGTCCGCTGGAGGAGGGGCTCATCGCCAATCGATTTCTGTTCAAGAAGCTGGCCAAGTTATTGGCCCACTCGATTGTCATGGTTAATCCGTACTGCTCAGACACGCAGATAAAGCAGGCAGTAGAGCACTTGTTCTGCCTGCGCCCCAGGGGTATCCAAAGCGCATATGATCTGGATAACTTACCCCCTTTGGATGTGGAGAAATTCGAAGTGTGAAGGGCATCAGACTGTATGTAACTGAAGGTCTCATTAGAAACTGCAAGGTGAAGTGGCGTGAATCCGAGCTACTTTAACCTTTGATCAGTTTTGGGCACCGAATATCAAACTCGGAGCTCAACAGAACTAAGCAAATGGAAAACCCTCAATGGTTTAGTTTTTAATAAGATATTTTTTAAGCTGTAAAGTTTGTATAATATTGATCGGCACAAATAGACGAGTCGATCTAGTCACAAACTAGTCTCTTAGTATAAAACCATCGGCTTTCCAAAGCTAACAAAGACAATACTAAGAAAGAAACCTCTAGTTTTTAAGAGAAACCAATTAATTAAAGGAAAAATCTACTGAATCTCCTGGAGGCATAGATCTGTTTCCGATTGATCTTTCTATCAAAACCCTCAGAATGTCTCCAATTACTCAGTTAAAGCTCTTCCACTTTAGGAATTACACAGTCGGATATTTTGTTTTTTTGTGGTTTCTTTAAATTATAATTAATTCAATGATTACAATAATTTTTCTTGCTGCACATCGCTCTGCTCATCTTTTTATAATTATATAAATTTTAATATATTTAATAAACGATACATAATATAGTTGTTTCCTTTTGACAAATCTGCTGCGGCGGACGCCAGCAACTGCTTCAGACGAATCCGATTCCTCCAGAGCAGCAGCTATCCCCCACTACTACGGTTGTTGTTGTTACTTTTACGGCTGTGTTGGTTGTAGTTCCTTCAATTGTGGCTGCTGTTTCTGTATCAGCGTCTGCTTTCGTTTGCTGTTGCGGTGTTGCTGGTGGTGATAGATTGGTTGTGGCTGCTGCAGCTACATTGGGTGTGGTTGTTGTTGTTGTTGATGCATCTCTCGCTGTGATCATCATCAGAGGCACTACCTAGTGTCGGGAATTTGATTTGTGTTTGTCGCCGCCGCCGCTGCATTAGCGTTCTGTTTGTATTTCTGCTGGGACGCTGCCGGATTGGCCGTGGACTGCTGTTGCTGCTGCTGCTGTGGCTGCTGCGACGAGCCCGTGGCCATCTCCGCGGGTGGCGGTCGGCCGCCACGTCTCTCGATGCCTCTGTCAGCTGTTGGCTTACTGCCAGCTCCACTAGCACCACCTCCGGATGGTGCAGTGGCTCCTGCTCCCGCTCCCGCCACTCCTCCACCGCCGCTACCTGCTGTGCCGCTCGTTTGTGTTGTGTTGGCCTTTTTATTTTTATAGCGATACTCGTCGCAAACAAAGTCCTCCGGCGAGGTCTGTTGCATTTGATTCACCTGTCGCACCATCGCCGGCTGTGCCTGCTGCTGCTGCTGCTGCTCCTGCTGCTCCACATCGGCATTGTTGTTCAGCAGCGTCTCCGCCTGCGCCTCGGCCTCTGCATCCTCCTGCTGCTGCTGTTGCCCCTTATTTACATTATCACTCTTGGCCAAGCTCTCGTCGAAGGCATTCAAGTCCAGCACCTCATTGCAGAGCATCGATAGCATCAGCGACTGCACAAACATGGAGCTACAAGGAAAAGGAATGGCATCAGCGGGCTGTCCGGGTAAGCTAACCAAATCCATAGCTATAGAACACAAAAAACACACTCACCGATCTGCCCGTTTGCGCTCCACATTCGCCCATTCGGCCTCGGTGAGGGTGGGCTGCATGAACTGGGCCAGTAAGAGGGACTCGCCAGCTGCCGCGCCTCCCTGGCCACCCGTTTGACCACTGGCCCCGGCTCCGGCTCCCACTCCGATTACACCAGGGCCGCCGTTGCCATTGGCCGCTCCGCCGACGCCTACACTGATGCCGAGGGCATTGCTGGCGATGCTGCTGCTGCCGACCACCTGCAGGATAAGACATTGGAGATTAGTGGACATTTGAATCAAGGGATGGTGGCCAGCGGGATGAACTACTTCTCTGGCATTGAAGCTGTTGGCGGCCAGACTCGACTGAGTCTGCGAATGATTGCTGGCCGATGTCGAGAAGCTCGCTGTCACCGGCCACTCGGTGGTGCGCAGGTTGGGCGGAGCAGTGCCTCCACTGCCGCCGCCGCTGCCGCTTCCAACTGCGCCACTGCCTCCGCCTCCGCTGCCTGCTCCACCGCTGATCACCTCGGCCATGGCGGCATTCGAGTTCGATGTTGAGACTATGGGATGCCCGCGCCTTGGCAGCCGATCGATTTGGCGCGATGCCTAAAATAATGCAAGAGCGCAAAAGCAAGAGACACCGAAAGTCGCAGTTTCCTCACACACACAAATAAACCACAATAAACGTGGAAATGGATGCCTCCCTTACCGTCACCTGCTGCCGGTCCAACTGCATCTGCATCTGTAGCTGCTGCAGCTGCGATGTGGGCGGTCCGCCCCGCCGCACGCCGGAAAGCTGCGAGAGCAATTCCGCGATGGGATCCACCGATTCCCGGCCAGAGGGTGACAGGGCCGATAGACCGCTCGAGGAGCTAAAGTGCATATTGGAGCGTCGCGTCCGAGGTCCACCAAGGGTGCGTCCAGGGATCCTGCGCACTCCACCGCCATGACGGATGGCAGAGGGCTCGTCGTATTGTCTAAAGGTTAAGGCAACCAAAAAGGATTTTACAAAGAAGATAATATAGCTACCTATTAAATAGGAGAAAAAGCGCAACTAAAAATATTTTATAGAGCTATAACAAGGCTGCATCGTAAAATTTTAACAAGATTTTAAGCAAGAATAAACTCATTGAAATATATATACAGCAATGGCAATGTCTATATGAATTTTAAATGCAAAGGATAGAACGTAGAGAACACAAATGTATAGTTTTAGAAGACTTTCTTTTGTGCAATTGCGTAAACTTGAAAATATGAACTTGACCAAATCGAGACATAGGACTCTTTGCTATTCCTTACTATCCTAAAATCCTATATTCTACGATGCAGCTTGGCAAGATTAAAGCTCATATTATCGATTGATTGTGTTTTTGAAAAAGGATATCAAAAAGGAAATCAGCTCGCGCGGCCCCTGCCTGTGCTCCAATGTTAGGTGACCGGCAAAGTCATCTGTGACTAGATTCGGCTCGCCGCCCGGCAATCCGGCACAGACGGGACAGACCACCTCCAGACTGGTCTCCGTGTGCTCGGCGGAGACGTGCTCCAGTAAAGTGGCATCGCTGAAGCCCATCTTCTTGCAGTAGGGACAGGTGAAGCTCTGCGGCTGATCCGAGGTTAGCATCTCGCCGCCAAAGTACAGCTCGATGTCGGAGCGGGTGAGGATGCACTGCATGGGGTGCTCGACCAAATGGCGCGTCGAGGTGACGCCATCCTCGTAGCAGTCGGCGCACAGGTCGTAGTCATAGCAGATCAGGCACTTGTAGCGCCTACCGTTGAAGTTGCTCTTGAGACACGAATCGCAGCTGACACCTGGAAGAAAGTAGTAGGGGAGGGGTGAGGATGTTATCCTTCAGCCTTTAGTCACTACAAGGACTCACCTTCATGTCGACTCATTATTCGGCAGCGGCAGTAAGCTTCGCTTCCACTTCCTGGCGTTCAGGAGACCCTCAGCCGCTGAAGTTGGCGATGGCTTGCTTATGCTGCGTTCGATTTGCGTGAGATTGATGTTCTTGTTGTTGTCCTTGCGGGCTTCGGTTTTAGAGGATTCTAGGATTCAGCGGAGCTGGAAGGTAGAGAGAGCACTCCGTTAGGCAAGGCAAGACTTGGGGAAAGGGGCTAGGGGATGCGGGGGCCTGGCGCGCTCTCTTCTTTTGTTTTCTCCTTCCTCGCTACTATTTATTTCTTTGCACCATGCTTTCTCGTGCCCACGATTACTGTTCTTTCTTTTCGCCGTTCCGTTTGCCTTGCGAATGGCTGGGTGAAGCGAAGGCGCAGAGGCACACAAAAACGGGGCTCTCCGCCCCCGCTGCCACCGCACACACCCACGAACTGCAAACTGCGCTGGGGCAACCAGCGAATTATCCAATACAATCGAGAGCGCGAGCCATCGGAAAATTACATTTAACACTTCGCCGCTGGCGGGTCGGTGGGGGGTTAATTGCGTTTTCGCCCGCCCCCTCGATGCCGCTGCTCAGTAAACATTTATTTTTAACTTTTTGGTTTCGCTTTGCGAAAATTTTCAACGATGTCGTGGGCTTTTCTGCCCCTCGCCTCACCAGCACCACTCAAAATATACCTTAAATATACCATGAAAATGAGTAAGAAAGGTGTCGAACTTGGCTAAACTTGGCTTTTTCTATCACGTCTGGCAACGCCACCCGCGGATTTCCTTTTGGCAAGCCACAGTCGCGGGCACTTCTATAGGAATGGTCTGTGCGGCGAGAGCTTTGGCAAGAACTTGGCGCAGACGGGGCAGCTGGGAAATAACAGTAGGCTGTTTTAGTTTGTCACTATTTATAAGCTTATGCGTCGCCTGCTCTTTGCCTGCATTTTTCGGCCATTATTAATCAATTTTCGTGCACTCATCTCGGCGAACACACAGGCACTGTCTGCACTGGTGTGTGTCTCTGTTCACACACCAATTGGGTTCTACGCAATTGCAAATTCGGATCTCTTTTGTTCGCCGCCGCCGCGTATTTTCGCACAAGATGCTCCCGATGTGTTATTGTTGTTGTGGCTGCTGCTGTATTGCAGTTTTGTTGTACACCGTTTTCGGGGGTCTTTTCGAGGGGTTTTCGATATCGCTTTTGCGGACACGACAACGTACTTTGGTTTGGTGCGGCATTGGCTATTTTACGGTTGGCTATTTACGGTTGCACGCGAAAATTAATAATTGAAACGAAAATAAGTTATATCGAAGTGAAAAGCTTTTCCTGACCTGCAGTAAGACCGTGCGGGGTTGGCGGCAAAATACCAATTGTCTATAATACCGAAGAGTGTACCAACCCTGGAAAATGCATTTATGATTTTCTTTTTCTCTAGAATTTATTAAATTTTAAGTTAATATTTCTTAATCTTCTAGCTTTTCCGGGGGTGGTCCGCAAGGCTGCAGCATGCGCTCCATCAGGTTGAACCGCACCCGCGCCTTCGATTCGTTCTCGGCTATGGCAAAGTAGTTAAGGATGTCGTAGTGGCCCAAGTAGCTGGCCAGAGAATCGCGGTGCTGGTTGGTCAACCACTCGAATTTGGTGGTATCTGCATGTCCGGTTCCGATGTACTTGCTCTGCAGATGCTCCAGCTGGCTGTGGATGTTGTAGCGCTCGCCCATTTTCTTTTAGTTGTCTGTGAAATTGCAGGATAACTAAATTGTACGAACGGCGTTTTTTCTGTTGTGATTTTTCGATGCAGTGTGACCAGGTGTGGTTAGTGAACTTATCCGAGGCGGCACGGCTTTTAAGGCGCTAAATGCTACGAGCACACTAAAATTTCCAAGCGGAACAGAACCACCGATTAGGATTAATTTAAAAGCCTGCAAATTTAACATTTTAAAACACGAAAATAAATATAATTTTCCACCTTATTTCACACTCTTAACCAATGTGCGGCCGCACATGCCTGTAAGTGTGAGGATCATGCTAACTAGAACCCAATTAACCGCCTTTTTAGAACCCTAGATCCGGATCAGGTGGTTTGTGCCTGTAAATATCCCAAAACGTCGGTGAAAAAAGAGCCGGATGGCGAAAAGGAGCTCAAGGTCAAGGATGAGGAAGGATCGGGCTGGGAGACACCCGAGTGGAGGGCGGAATTCAACCTAGGGAGGCGCTACCAGGCCTCGTACAACATCGCCCCTACCGACATCACGCCCGTGATCGTATCCGCCGCGCATTTTTCCGATGCAGTGGAACAAAAGTGTGCCCGCGTCGTGATGCCCATGATGTGGGGCATGATCCCCTTCTGGCACAAGGGCGACTATCGGCGGCATGGCCTCACCACCAACAATTGCCGGCTGGAGCATCTGATGGATTCCAAATTGTACCGAGGCCCGTTTAAGCGCGGCCAGCGGTGTGTGGTTATCTGCGAGGGCTTCTACGAGTGGCAGACAGCCGGTCCCGCCAAAAAGCCCTCGGAACGGGAGGCCTACTTGGTATATGTCCCCCAGGAGGGTGATGCCAAGATATACGACAAGAGTACCTGGTCGCCGGGCGATGTAAAGCTGCTGCGGATGGCCGGGCTCTTTGATGTTTGGGAGGACGAGAGCGGCGACAAGATGTATAGCTACAGTATTATCACTTTCCAGTCCAGCAAGATCATGTCCTGGATGCACTATCGCATGCCAGCAATCCTCGAAACGGAGCAGCAGATGAATGTAAGTTTCAGTACCTTGTAGAAAGGATACTGATTTCAAAACACAAACATTTCTCTTACCACTAGGACTGGCTGGACTTTAAGAGAGTAACCGACTCGGAAGCATTGGCCACCCTGCGTCCGGCTACCTCTCTCAAGTGGCATCGGGTGGCCAAGATGGTCAATAATTCCCGAAACAAGAGCGAGGAGTGCAACAAGCCCATCGAGCTGGCCAAGTCCGTGAAGCCGCCAATGAACAAGACGATGATGGCCTGGCTGAATGTACGCAAGAAGCGGGAAGATCAGATTAAGGCAGAGCAAAGCGAGCCCAGTGAGGATGAAGAGGAGGCGGTGATGGCAAAGGATAGTGTTGTTACCAAGCGCAGGACCTCCTCAGATGGCTCAGAGCCTATCGACAGTCCGGCCAAGAGGCCTCGATTCAGGGACGTCAAGAGGGCAAGCACCGGCTGCAGCAGTGACAGCAGCGAAGTAAAACAGACCGAAGCATAAACCCCTCCCATCCAGGTAAAAGATTCATAAGCACCCATAGTTTTGTAGTACATTAAGTTTATTTTCATTAAAAAACCGAAATATTTGCTCTCAATACCCAAAAGTCCTAAGCATTATTATCATCATCGATGTTGCTGCGGCTTAATTACAAAAATCTGAACTTAGCGACTAAAGATTTTGCTTAAAATTTTGTTTTTCGAAGTGTAGAGATGCTTAATTAATACTAATTGTGTGTTTGAACTTGTAATCAAATGGGTTTATTTGGGGATTTGGGTTTGTGATACATAGTTTTTTGAGCGCCACTGTAATTGAGCTTGCAAGTTTTCGTTGTCGCTGCACAAATTGCAATTAAAAACAAAAGGCGAAAGCTGCACAGCGAAGCGAATTTGTGTGTGGCCGAAAATGGGCCAAAAATTAATGGGAAATGGTGTCAATGTTAATGACTGTTCTGGCGGGAAAGAGGTGTAAGAGCTGGGATGGTGGTGCACTTGTGATTGCTTACAACTATCAATTTGTTGTATATTAGACTACGAATTGTATATTTATGTGTACTGTGAAATACAAGAGAATACTCTGCACACATGAACCTTAATCCTACATAGAATCGATGAGAAAGTTTAGAATTCAAAGGCCATAAAGCGCTGTATATATCGTAAAACTTTAATTGTAAATACTTTGCACGGCCAACGGTAGCGGGTTAAGCTAGGGGGATCTCCGAACGGGCTACTATGGGAAATGGGGGAAGTGACGGTGTGACGGTGTGGCGAAGACGTAGCACACACGAAAAATAAAGATATCAGAGTCGTGTGCTCATGTACGTGACTGCCGGCTATGTACTTAAAATGCTATTTACGAGATTACAATTTGCATGCTGATGCTCGGCTGAATTATTTCAACAATGTTAAGATGGATTGCACTTGAGAAGAGGTTGAGAAAGAGAGACAGTGGGAAATGGGAGGAAGAGAATGGGTTATTACTCAAACGGCGTGCTAAACATGTTGATGTTCAGGTCCTCGAACGTGGTCGGCGCACTGTGATCGAGCATCTGCAGCATATCGGAGAACTCCTGGCCCTGCGGCTGTCCTCCTGCCCCGGCCGGTCCTCCGGGATGGGCATGCGGATGATGCGGATGTTGTGCCGTTGGGTGCGGCGGATGGGGATGCGGATGCCCACCGGCCTGCTGCCAATCCCACATGCCCGGCGCATTGGGCGGCGGTGGCGGCGGGGCTGCCTGATATGCTCCCGGCTGTGGCTGCTGACGGTTTCCGTTGCCGGCACTCAGCTGGGTGTAGGTTGGGCCACTCGGCGACCTGGTCGGACTCGTCTGCTGGTACTGATAGCCCTCGGTGACGGGCTGCTGTTGTTGTTGCTGCTGCTGGGGACGTAGCGCTGCCCAGGAGTTGGGCGCCACGGGCGTGGGCGAGGTGCCCGACTTGGGAATCTTGGCCAAGGGTGAGGGTCCCCCGCCGCCTGCGCTGTACGGCGAATGCGTGGTATCGTAGCTGTAGCCGACCGGAGTGGTCTGCGCCGATCCTGGTCGCTGCTGCTGCTGCTGCTGTTGGGGAGTGGGCGCCTGCATTGCGAGCATGTGCGTCTGGTACATGCCGTCGTTGGTGGCACTGCCCACTGGGGTCAGCTCCCGTCGTGCATAGTCCACTCCGGGGGCAGCCTGCACGTAAACATGTTGCTCCTGCTGCTGCTGCTGTTGTTGCTGCACCTGTTCGGGCGTGTGAGCAGCGCCTGCCGCATCCAAGGGAGCACCGTGCATGGTCTTCCCAGAGCTGTTGGTGCACACTATGTACTCCACCTCGTCGGTGTAGGGATTGAGGAAGGCATACGCCTGCGTGCGCAGCCACACGTACTCCGAGTTCTTGGCCCGGGCTCTGTACAGAAGCGAGAACATCTGTCCCTTTTGCTTGAGCACCTGATCGAAGCTCTCCTTCATGTGGCTCTGGTCCTCCGGATGGAAGAAGTCGTAGCAGATCTTCCCCAGAAGCTCGGTGGGCGTATAGCCCAGGATGTTGAGCACCCGCTGGTCCACGAACGTAAACTTGCCATCCATGGCATGGCGTGTGATGAACTCGCTCTGGTTGTTCGATCCGCTCATGTCGTTCGCCGCCGTCGAGGTGACCTGTAGCCGACCGATGGCCACCAGGCAGCAGTGCGAGGTCATATCATCCACGTCGCGCTCCATGTGCATGTTGGGGAACATGTCCGTTGGCGGCCAGTTCTTGATGTAGCCGGTGCAGTGTACCACGGCGTAGTTGGTGCCATCGCGAGACGGTCCCAGCGAGTTGCGCTGCTTGAGGCGGTTCAGGTGCCCAGAGACCATGGATTCCGAGTTCACATTGCCTACCCGCATCCGACAGATGAAGCCACGCCGGGCTCCCATGCTCAGTCGCATGCTGGACTGGTGGCCCTCCTTCTTCACTGTGCCCGACTTTAAGTCCAGGATACGTCCAGCATTCTGCGACTCCTGCGTGGACAGCTGCTCCCGGATCTTTTCACGATCGTCGGGATGAATGTGCTCATAGAGGCTTGTGCCATACCAATCACTCTGCGTGTAGTTCAAGACCGGGGTCACCGAATCTGAGACGTAGATGACTCGACCCGAGTCGCAGGAGACGACGAAGAGGAAGCCATCAGCCGCCTCCAGAATGAGATGCTTCAGCTCCTGGTCGGTGAGGAACGAGGGCTTGTAGGTGCCATCACTGCTGGTATTTCCAGTGCCACGTAGGGCCTTCATGTGCGCCACTGCCATGCGCAGGATGGTCAGCTTATCCGGTTTCCTGGCCAGGGCACTGCAGGTGGGCACCATGTCCGACAGTTCCGTGATGTAGGCCGTCATCTTGTTGCGACGCCGCCGCTCGATCTCGCAGTGGTTCTCGCGGCTGGCGAACCGCTCCTTGTCCTGTATGTTGGCCTCGTCCATGCTCAGAATGCGTAATTAGCAACCGAGCAAAGCGAGTTCGTCGTAATTTGGGTCGCCTGTGTGCTCTGGAAAACTAAGAAGAGGAAGAGACGAAGGTGAGGTTCGTAGAATCACTGGGGGAGGGGGAACGGTGGTTGGTATTTTGTCTACGTCGTGCGTGTGTATGTGTGTATGTACTTGCAAACGGCCAGAAAGTTGTGTTTTTAGCCCGCTTTCCACCTCTCCACTTACAATTTGTTCGATTGCGTAGGTTTTCACCACCTCCAAGCTCTTTTATTCGCGTTTTTCGTGCGCGTTGTGAAACGTTTTACCATTAAATCAGTACTTTTCTTTCCACTTTTTTTTTTTTGTAAAATCTCTGTTTACTGCATGCAGTATGACCGCCGATGAATAAAACCCACGGATACGAGAAAAAATACTGGATATACCATATAGAATAGCAGACCCAGTGGTGGTGAACTTCTCTATAATAACAGCGACGGCTCAAACCAATCGGCATACTGATAATTAAAGAGTTGCCCCTTTTTAAGTTTTTAAGTTAATTGAAAGATGCTTTTGCCCGTTGAGAACCAAATGCATAATTTTTCAGAATATTTTGATTGTTTCATTCTCTAAATGAAAAATCCATCAACATTTTTTTCTGACATTTTTCAATATTTTGGTTTTAAATGTTTAAAATTTGAATGACGAATCGGAAAACACACGGCTTTTGGCTATCACTCCCTTTTTGGCTATAAGGAGGCTTTTAAGGCCTTAAATTTTCACATTTTTGGATTAAAATATATTTAAAAAAATTTGAAAATTTTATGGAAAAATCGAAGATAAAAATAATGATAGCTAAGCCAAAACAGCCTTAATTTCAATTCGGAAAGCTTTTCTGTGTTAGTTTTTATTAGGTTAACAAATCTGCTTACTTAGTTTAGAAATTTAAACAAATAAATTAAAAAAAAAAATCGTGATGTAACCCTAACCCGTTTTTAAATTTTAAAAAATCTATCAAAATTTTTTTTCTGATATTTTTCAATTTTTTGCTTTTAAATGTTCACAATTTTAATAGTTTTGGAAAATACACGGCTCCCTTTTTGGCTATAGGAGGCTCGTAAGACCTCATTAAAAATATATTTCGAAAAACATATTTTTTTGAAAAAGTTTAAGATAGAAATAATCATAACTAAGCCAAAACAGCCCTAATTTCAATTCGGAAAGCTTTTCTGTGTTAGTTTTTATTAGATTATTAAATCTTCTTATTATTCCAAGTAATGCCATTATTAAGGCCTCCATCCCGCTGAAAATTAAAAAAAAAATATAAAACAAAGGGCTTTTTTCTGATATTGTTGTCAGTATTTAATGGTATTACAGCATTGCGTTGTCTTACATATATCAAATATAATTTCATAAATACATTTTTATTTTTTAGGTCATAACTAGGCGCAGTATCGTAGTGTTACGTACTAGGATTCATTAAAAAATTAAAAGTTAATTATTAATAGTGGCAATAACATGTCTCCATTTATTCCTATCCGGATTCATACTTGTAACAAAAATAGTAAGCCTGCGCTCTCCACTTCGCACATTTCTTCTTTCTTTGTGTTCTTTGCGTATTACGTTTTCTTTCAGTTTTTCTTTTTAATACAATCTTAGGTAAAGTTTTTCCGCTTTCCGCTTTTCTTGTCCTTCCTTCATCGTGTTTGTGTTCTGCTTGGTATTGGTATTGTTTGTTAATTAATTATTGGCAATTTTCTAACTGCATGCTTGATTTACTCCATTTTACATATATCCATATTTCAAGCTGTCGGTACAACATACAAGTCTTTTGTTCTATGTTTAAAGTAAGGTATATTATATATTAAGTTCGCATTAAAATACGTGCACTACTTAGGTGTAATTTAAAATGCGCGGCTCCATTTAAAATTGCTTAGGCGTGCTCAAAATACGTCATTTGTGGTGTGTTCTGTGAGTGGGTGTCTTTTGTGGGATGAACTACCGCGGTCTAGATTAAACTTCAGCATAATTCGTTGACTAGAAATTAACTTAAGTACTTAAGGCTAGCTAACATTAGATTTTAACACGCTCTTGCAGTTTATATTTTGGTTTTCGTGCATAAGTATTTCTCCTTCTTCGATCAATTTGTTCTCGTCTTTCAACAATTTGTGCTGCAGATATATTTGAGTGTGTCTATATAGGAAAGTCTCAAGCGTTTCCCTGCTGGAAAGTAGTCAATAATTGCTTTTATTTCATCCTCTTGGCCAAATAAAGGTCCTTTTTAGTTGCTGCAAGCTTAAACATAACTTTTCAAATCCGTTAACAATTTTATTATTTTGCATTTCAAAACATTTAGCACCAAAATGATTATTATTCGCCAAATAAAGTATCAAGAGTTAATTTTGATAATTTTGCACATCGGTTGGAATTTAGACATAAAGGGAAATTAAGAAATTAAGGAAAATTTGCAACAACTGTTGTTAATCGATTAAAATTCAACTTCGAATACAATTAATTCCTAGACAATACTTTGGTTTTATACTTAGTATGAACGCGCTGTTCAGAGCTTTGCAAAAAAATTGAAAAACGTTAAGAAGTCTCGATTGAACATAGTACATAGTTTTGGCTCTCAGGCGCACTTACTCATAACATCACAAAAAAATTAAACATATATATATTGGTAGAGGGTAGCGATATAAATAGAGTGTGATAGTTTCGCTTCCCTCGCCATATATCTTTGTATAAACTCTATCTGCGAGCGTAATATGCCTGTCTCTCCAAAATAGTGTATTATTTTTGCGCTCGCAATGACTTTGCTTTTGAGTGCGGGTTGCGCTTGGCTAGGAAACTCGGTGCCTTCTACGTGGTGTAGGTGCGGATGACGTCCCGGATGACCGCCCGGCACAGCGGACACTGACCGCCGCCCACGCCGCGCCACTGCTCGATGGCGCAGTCGTAGCACATGCACATGTGGCCACACATGTACAGGACCGAGTCGATGGGGTTCTCGTAGCAGATAGTGCACTCCGCACTGGAGTCGGTGCTCTGCTGGTCGCTCAGGCTGTCCTTCCACTTGTTGGTCGCATTATTCGTGCTGTTGGCAATGGGCTGCAAGGGAAAGAAAGGATGGAAATAAGTATACAATTGTCATTTCCCTTAATTTCCGGAAACTCACCTCAATATACTGACTGCTGGTGGTGCTGATGAGAGTGCCGCTGGAGCAGGCTCCGGCCAGGATGCCGCTGGAACTAACCGTGGTCGTAGTGGGCCGCGCTGTCAGCTGGCCGTTGATGTCGTGTGAGCTGCTCGCCGGCGGCAGGTTCACCACCAGAACGGTGCCACCGCCATTCGGCTGAATCTGGAGGATGTCTCCGTTGGACGGCATGCTGATCATCCGACTGCCATTAGCTCCGTTGGCCGAGGCCAAGGTGCTCGTGCTCTGGGCCACGCTCAACTGGGAGGGATGGTGGTGGAGCAGCTTGGCCGTGGCTCCGGCATTCAGGCTGCTCATCGACTCGGTCATGGGCAGCATGCGGGAACCGGAGCTGGAGCTGGCGGCGGCATTGCAGGCGGAGGAGGAGCTGCTGGCATTCACCTGCGGCTGAGATGGATACGCCACCATGTTGGGCAGCTGTTGGCGGAACATGCGAAGCGACTGCGTCGAGCCGTAGACGTCGAGGAAGGCCCACAGCTGGAGCGACTGGTCAACATGCATCACCACGACGGCGGGGCCGTTGTTCTTGCTGATGCTCACCTCGCCGTTGGGCGCCACAAAGAAGGCGATCTCATCGCCGCGCTGAGGGGCAGCCGCAATGTCCTTGCTCACCACCCAATACTCCGGGCGGTCCAGCAGGAAGTCGGAGTCATTGGGCAGATCGTTGGGCTGCAGCATCGCCGGATTGCAGGAGGTCAGCCCCAGAGCCAGGGCACCCACGTACATCTGCTCCGTCTTCAGGACCTGCACGATCAGCTTCTCGCCAATGCGAATGGGGCGCGCCGTGAAGACGTAGCCCTGGCAGAAGTCGGACTCCGTGCGCGAGGCCACGAAGCGATCCTGCGACAGCCGCACATTCCGGCCCTTGGTGTTGTGGAAGGGCACGGGGATCAGTCTACCATTGGCATTGTACCGCAGCGGTGGCAGTCCATTGGCCAGATCGTGGGCAATGGCCGCCTGCTCCACGCTGCTCACGGAGCCGCCGTTGCCGGCCAAGTGCAGCGACTGCAGCGAGGGCATCACGTGGCGCTCCAGATCGTGCTCGATGGCTCCACTGTGTCCGGGCAGGGAGCGGCGCGACTGCTGGTGCGGATGATGCGCCATCAGGCCGGAGGAGGCGATGGCAGCCGGCTGGGCCAGCTGCTGTTGCTGTTGCTGCTGCTGCTGGGCAGGCACCGGCGTCGCCGTCGGCTGCTGGTACATGTAAATGCGGGAGTCCAGGAACTCGATGCCCGTGCAGTTGCCATAGATGTCGATCACCGTCCACAGCATGCCGCGCGTATCGATCCCGGAGAGTATCACGCCCTTTTCCTCGCTGTTTATGCCGTAGATCACATCGCCGGCTCCATTGACGTAGTAGTAGAGGATGTTGTCCTTCTCGCAGTACTGCTCGTGCAGGGCCTTGGCCCAGAATCCGGGCCTGTTGGTCAGATCCGGACAGGCGTACTTGGGCAGCGATCCCTCCAGGGAGGCGGGATCGTTGCTGGTGAAACCGAAGCGAATGCCGCCGTTCCAGTTGTTCGAGATCTCCGCAAACTTCACGCAGATCCTTTCGTTGATCCTCACAGGGCGGGCGGAGAAGGTGATGGCCCGGCAGAAGCTCTCGAAGCGACGAGCCAGGGTTCCATCTCGCGACAGCCGGATGTTGTCACCATGCACGGTGTGGAATTGCAGGGGGGGCAGGTTGTTGGGACCAGGACAGGATGAGGGTGAGCGGCGAACTGGAATAAGAAATAAAAGAGGGTAGAAAATTCAGTTAGTTGTGGTTTCTTTAAGGAGGAAGTGTTAAGGTTGAGTAAGGTTAAAGAAAACCTTAAAAAATCAAATATATTTCAAAGTATGTTTAAAGTTTCATAAGCCACACTTGTCCCCACACATCTCGTAAAGTTTCCTCCCATAAATCTCCCTAAAGTAACATATTTCGCATTCAGCTAACTGCTAACCTTCCCACAATCCCTGTATCTATTTTAATTCATCTTCAGCTACATTGTCTTAAAATCTTTTTCCGATCTTTTTTCGGAATGCCAGCCTCGCTCACACCGTATCGAGTTACGGATCTACGAAAAAGATTTCTATTTGTTGCTTCAGGTAGCCAAAAAATTCAACAGTTTAGTATACACAGCCACATGCCTGGCGATCGAATTACGCAGGAGCTCCGAACTGATCTTCACGAGGAGAGTCAATAACCCCCAACCCAAAGACCCAAATTTAGTTGGATTTCAAGCCCAGGGGCACGTGACTGGATTGTGGATTATTAAACTATTCGAGAAATGCTGTAAATGCCTTCACGAAAGCGATCAATAGAGGGGTTTTGAAAAGGATTTTCCATGGTCATCGCATCAGCTGCTGACACACATTTTCTTGGAAATATCGAAATCACAAACGTGTGAAGTAGAAGAAATGTTTCAGAGAAGTAAAAATATTGGTATAGGTTCGGGGAGTTCTTTAAATATATTGAGAGTTTTTGTGTTAGCTCACGAATAGTTGTTTTAACAGGAAAAATCTGTTATAGAAAGAGTATTATGAGTATTTATTGGTTTCCTATAAAAGTATAACTTGCATATCATTAAATTGTTTAAGCTTTAAAATATATTTTAGACCATGTCAGCTGCTTGTAAATCCCCCACTTTTAAAAGGCAGAAGCACTTCAATAACACACGCAGGACTTGGGGAATCCTTAAAATATATTCTCGAAATTGGCATAATTATTGCACCTTGCAAATCCCCATATATATCAGCAGCTGCTGACAATTACCCACAGAGAAAAAAGCCTATAACCAATCCATATGGCTATATAAATAATTATCCAAGGAGGAGTCTTGGGATGGCGACAGGTTTTCTTTTTGCTGTAAAGGCCAACATCAGACGATTTCGGCGGCATGCCAACAGTTGCGATGAAGAAAACATGAAAAAAAACAAGGCCCAGTTTATAAGAAAGGAGGAGAAGGACCTGCCGAGATGATTACCATGTTGATATGCGGCGCGTGGCACTCGAGATCAATGTGTTTGCTTAACGGCGGCATGTGGCAGCTGTCCTTTTTCCTTGTCCCTTTTTCTTGATTCGAAAAGGGCACAAGAAGAAGTACGCATAGGAAGGTCAGAAGAAAGCAGCTGTACGAAGAGCTGGAACAGGTAAAACAACCCCTAAAGAGCGAACTAGTGTCCCTTGTTCCCTTGTGTGTTCCAAGGGTAGTTTTTCAACCGGGGATTTCGATCGCTTTCGGGGGTTGCTACACGCTCTTCCTCACAAACGGCAGCTGTTCAAATTTCGAAAAAGAAAAAACTACAGACACTGAGATACAAGATACAAATGGTCTGCAAGATTCTAGTCCCGAGCCTCTGTCTTTGGGGTTGAAATTTAATCCTAAGCCAGGGCCAATGACTTGCACACAAAATCTGTACCGCCGTCTGGGGCTCTCCTTCTTCCTTTCCAATCGCGTCGTCCTCAATCCTCAAGTGCTTCCGCAGCCGGAGAACAGGAAGTGGAAAGGGAGCACCAAGCCAGCTTCCGGTGGCTCCCAATCGGCGGCGGCGCTCCACGGTGAGGAGATAGCCATAGTCAGCCGGGCCAGAAGAAGACTGCCACCAGTGGAACATCCATATTTATGAATTGACCGCGACGAGGAAGTAGGAAATCACGTACGTGCCGCGGATCGGGCCTATTAGCTGCAGGATGTTATTGCAGCTAACATACTGGACTCAGACGCCTACTTTTTATCAGCCCAGACCTGGCCAGACCTGGACAGACCAGGCCAGACAGACAGAGGCAGTCGTCAGTCAATGGCTTGAATGGCTGGAATTGCGGCGGCTAGCACAAGTATTCATTTGGTTCGACGATGGCTTGAATGAATGAAGAAGTACGCGACTCGCTTTTTCCTTGAAGTCAGGAGTGGGGAATCGGAATTGGAATTGGAGTCGAAACGGTGCTTGGAGAGACGCGTCGATACTTTCAATTAGCCGGGGGCCATAATTAATTAACTGCCCGCCGATTGTCTCCACGAGATGGCTTTAATGATCTCCGCCCCGAGAGGACAAATAAATGTATAAAAAACATAAAATGAGGCTGCTGTTGGGAAAGGAAACAATTGGGAATATAATCATATAAAATAAGCATTGTAAACGAGCTAGCAAGCCATACTAATTGAGTAATCAGCCATGATAAGGAAGTAGGAAATTATTTAAACCATTTTCCTTTATGGTGATTATTAGTTTAAGCGTAAAATAAGCAGAAATGTTAAAGAAAATAGCCAGAGGGCACTTTTCTTTACGGATCTTTAAAATTTCATTTTGAAAACCCTTTACCTTTTTCCCAGGCAATCAGATCATCATCGCCAGGCTAATTTCGACATAATTTGGCGATCGTCGAGATGAAAAGTTCAAACTTTCGGTGGCCGTGCGTTTGGAGTTCGCCGCTCTGCCGAAAAGGTTCCCAAAAACCTGGCCAGAGAGCATCCACATCCACATCCACACAGCACATCCAGCGACCATCCGATCGACTGCCAACGATCTTGGTGCATTTGCAGTTGCAGTTAAAGGCAAATTTTCGTTGTTTGGCGAAAAGGAAAAACCTGATTTACCGTTCGGCAGGCAGGCAGATCGTCGTCGTCGCTGGGATCCGCAAAAACATTTCCCACGCTGAGCAAAAATCAAACTCAAACTCAAAACCCAAACACAAACACACTCTGTGTTGCAGAAACAATTCCCACGACTCCAAATTTGTATATATAGGATAGAAGAGAGATATATAGTAAATTTGCGGATGCCGAACACCGAAAAACCTGTAACAAGCCGCGGTAATTGCGCGAAGAGAGTCTCTTCCCAAATCGGAGAATCGCCGTATCGCCGGGCTGGCTGGCTGGGACTGCAGCGGGTGGAAAATGTGAAAATCATGCAGGTGTCATAAAACAAAACCAAAAGAAAAAGCAGCGAGGCATTGGCAATCTGCAATCGTTAGGCGAAATCATTTTAACGATGAAGATCTCTAAAAACATTCAAAATCCCATTGAGCCAAGACGTCATTAAATCGAGATTGGCACTCGTGAGCTCAAGTTGAGCCGAGTTGGCGATCATTAAAGACAGATTATGTGTTGATATCTGAATGAAGACTTACAAGGGGATTGCGCGGGATTGAGCGTATGGAGAAGCTGAGCTGGGTTTCATTGGAATAATGCTTGGGTTCTAACAAATCACTTAAAGGTGAATACATTAAAGCGGTAGCATTTAAATGGAAACGAGCGATTGATTAAAACCATTAAGTACTATTTTTGATGGCTTTAACTAACGTAAATATGTTGCCTAATCTTAGTTAGGAACTCCATAAAAATAGTTAGCTGATTGGTATTTAGGTTTAAGCAATGCAACAGTGATTTCAACATGAATACTTTCAAACTTGAAGGTTAATAGGTTCTTAATTATAAAAGCAACTAACATAGTTACAAATTTATTTAATTTCGTGTCTACATAAGCTGTGGGAATCCAGGAAAAGGATATTAGAACATACTTCCTTAAAGTGATATTTTGAAACAAGCTTTTTCTTTGTATCCTTTCTTCGCAAGTTTGTTTACAAGTACTCCAACCACCCACTTCCAAAACCTTATTTGCTCTGTAATTGAGGTCACAGGTCACGTGCTGCTCCTCCCCACCCCTGCTGAATCCCTGAATTGTTACTAATATTACATGGCCCACGTGCATGAGTCACGGGACGTGTGCGGACAATTAACACGACGACGACGACGTCGCCGCAGGCCGTTTAATTGCACCGGAAGTTCCCCCCATAAAAGCCGGGGGTTTACTCGGGGCAGAGGCGGCGGCGTGGCCAGTGGATCAATGGATCATTTACACAAATTGTATCAATTGGTCAAGCATTTGGCATAAATTATCGGCGTTTTGCAGAGCGCGGCGAGTGGGTGCGAGTGAGTCGGATTGGGTTGGACTTAGGCATTCGATTACCACTGCCACTTCCACGGGCTTGTCGATGAATGGATCTCGGATCTCGACCCACGCCAACCTGTGTGTTTTTATTTTCATTTTTTTGTTGTTGACATTTCAGTGAAATTAGTTGAGGAAACACTGTGTGGGTCGCGGTTCGTTAGTTAGTCTTGACTGTGGGCAGAGATAAGTCAGTCAGGCGTTGGTAGACAAACTTAAGAGATCGCAGCAAGTGTCTCTGCTAAAAGAGTTGTAAAACAATTCCCACAGCAATAAAGGCAATGTTAAATTCTTGGCTTAAAGATACGCAAATGAAGCTAATGAATGTTAATTAATCGCTCACAAACAAACAATTTGCGTGGGCCGGAAAAATATGAAAGTTTTTGTACTCAATCCATGAAAAGCTTTCTAAAAACATACATTTTCAAGCGTTTATTAATTTTCTCAATAAGTTAGTTGTATAGTTTAATTTACAGCCAAAATTCCCTTTTTTTTACCTTAAACCCAAATTGGAAAGCTGCTATTAAGAGGGAATGCAAAAACCACTTCCGTTCTGCTTGACCGCTGGCCAGTGCAGCGGAAATCGCACTCGGCTCCACTCATCAAGAGCTGCTGGAGCGAAGACTCCTCTCTCTCTGTCGGTGTGGATTCCCCACCGGTTTTCCCGTAATCCCTCCTTCCCTTCACTTCTAAGTAACTCTAGATGCAGCAGCAGCAGGGCAACAATGGAAATAGAGGCTGCAAATATAATAAAAATAATTACACAACAGAAAAGGGGCCGGCTGGCGACCAGCGACTGGCGGCGGCGGCGGTGACAACGATGAAACCAGAGGTCAAACTACGCCAAGTTGTTGTTGCCAGTCGGTAGTGTATTGTATTTTGTTGTGTTCATGTCTGAAGAGCTTTTCTTCTACGCAAGTACATTGCACTTTTCATGCGATTAAGCGAAATCTGATACTGCAGCATGTCGAAGAGGAAAAAATCGAAGAAATCACTGTAGTTTTCATCACTGCCCCGTTGTTACTTCACAGAAATTTCTGCTTAAAGGGGTTTACTGAGTTTCTTATTTTTTTAAGGATTCCTTCACTAACTTTTAGTCTAAGGAAAAGAGATCCCTAACTCAAATTTAAGAGTGATTTCATTCAACTAAAAGTTGATAAGGTAATAGTGTGTAGTTACTGAAAAGTAATCAGAAAAATTCCCAAAGTTGAAGTGTGCTTTTTTCGATAAGAAATGCTTAGCCATCATTAAGAACTGATTGGGGAAATCTATTGAGTATGATAAAGTCAAGTTTTAGTGAGGGAATCCCATTAGTTTACTGCTAAATATTATCAGTGAGATCTTTAGACATTAATTATATTTTAGTGATCATAGAAAATAACTTAAAATAATATCAATTTTATTCGGTTTCTCTTATAACTTATATTCAGGGTTGCACTGGCACTTCCTTCAAATAATCAACAAATAACCCCCAAAATATGCTCCACCCTTAATATTGATCACACCTTGTACAAAATAAGGGGTTCAATGACTCCCATTGACTCCTCTCGCGGTTCGACATCAATTTTCAGCCTATCCACACACACACAAATTAGTTGAGAACACCCGGATGAGGAGCAGGCTCCCTATAAATAATATAATTAGCCAACGACAGAGCGCGATATAGAAAAGCAGATAGGGAGGCGGAACAGAGAGTGAGAAAGAGAGAAAGAGGGAGAGGAAGGGTGGGTGGCCAAATCAAATTTACATGTTTATTTTTACAAGCGCACAAAACAACGGACCGTGGAATGGGAGCACCTCTCTATCGATGCACATGATATATATATACATATATAAAAACACCGCGTATATCCATGGTTGGGTTTCCATTTGGGCGCCGAACCATGCGAGAGGCCCCAGCCAAGAAGAACCGAACTTGTTCAGCTCCGGAATAGACATAAAGCCGATCTAAATATACTCGCAGCGCTATGAGGAAGCATATAGGAGCCATAAAGCCATACACAATCGACAACATTGTATAGACAAAGTGTGGAGGATGATTTGAGGAGTTTGTATAGGGAAAATATGAAGAATCATATGTAAACATCAACTTTTATAAGTATTTGAACTTTATTTATAAATTTTTAGTAAGGTTTAATGGCATTTTTCATAGTTTCCCTCATAATGGAATCCTTTAAGATGTGTTTTTAAAAGATGGGATCATATAATATGGTTTCTTAATAAAAGTTAAACCAGGAAACTATCAAATACTTAAGAACCATCTAAAATTATTATAAACAAGGAAGTTTTTTGCTTGTTTTTATAGAGTTTTGCTGTTTTTCTGAACAGTCTGTACAAAGAGTCATATAAGATAAGACCGGCTTTCTTCCGCTGTGTTTTGTTGCGCTTTGTAGACTCGCTGTTTATCGAAGCGTTGCAATTACTGGAAAGGGCCAGTGGAGAGGTCCACATAAATGTATATAAGAGCACTATACACTATACACTATATATATAGTTGATAGTTACTCCCATACGACTTGCATTTCCTCGCACTTGACTGCGCACAAGGGGCATACCCCCTTCCCAGAGACTCAAACTCAAACTCTTTTGTGTAATTAAATCACTCGAGCGTTGAAGGGGCACCAGCGCGAGGGCAGCAACAATATGTCTGAGTGAAGCTGAGTAGAATGGACTTCAAGAGTCGTCTTTTGATAGAAACACATCATTATAGCATGATTATTACATTATAACACTGCCATTACAAAGGCTGACGAGCACTTCAAGTGTTCGATCGCTTCAAGATGCCACTGGCTTGCAGTATACTCATTGATGGCTAAATCATTCCCATTTGGATTTAGGGTTATAGCCAAACCATGCAAATTTCCGCAAGTTTAGCATATTAAATACCCCGAACAGCTGCAAAACTGATCCCAACATCTAGTTCTAGTTCCTTCCAAAATAGGTGTACATATTAATTACATTAAAAGTTCTATTCAACTGCCGACAAAAACCGAAAAATTCGACAAAACCCGATCTGGTCAAGTTTCCAGCGATGGATGGATGGTCGAGCAGCTGGTGGTGGACACAGACGTAGATTAAAGACCCGTAGGTGTTCGGCTGAGGCTGAGGAAAGAAAAAACCAGCAGTGATTTATGCATGGCAGCGTAGCACAGCATAGCCGCCCGCCTTATAACCCGTCTAAGATCGAAAAAGAAACACACGCCCTCAAGCCAAGGCGCACAAAATTGACCCGAGAGATGCCTTTCGATATCTCTCCATCTCACCTTGCGTGAGTTCATTGCAGCTGCCTTCGGGCCTACAGCCAGGTATGCTATGTACTATATGCCTTACGCTATATGCCATATAGTTTATTTACCTGTTGCTACCTGGATTGCGCCTTTTGTCTTGCGCCAGTTGCAACACCATGCGGCGAACTGTTTTTATCTAGTTTATCTATTTTGAGCTGTTATCGCTTCAGCCAGACAAAATGTTAACAATTCTGTACTACATTTGGGCCTTGAGGGAAATTTACAGACATACAGTAGATATTAGTAAAGTTTGGTGAATAGAAGCTAAGGTAAATTACTTTTTTGTTTAAAAGTACATATTTTCTTTGAAAAGATACCATATTTCTTTCAATTAATTAAACTATAGATTTACCTAGCCGATGTCTACTGTACTGCGGTTCTAGCTGCCAACTTGGTTCATTAACTGATAAACCAAAGATGGAAAAGGCACCACTAAATAGGTCACAAGTGAGATAACTTTTTAGAAGAAATAAAAAACCAATACAGCCTTAGATCTTTCTGTATATCCCCCACACCGATAGTACCACTTATTTATAGCCAAACCCCAATCAGTTTACCAACCACACTTGCAAAGATAACTATTTTTGCACTGACCGTTATCACTTGGGCGAAATTATCAATTAGGAATGGCATTGCCTGGTATCAGGCATTTATACAACAAATTATAAACACATTTTAAAGTGTTCTGCAAAAGAAATGACCAAAAGATGGATGCGTCATCCAGATGACCTCATAAAGGAGGAGAAAAATATATAGAAGGAGTACCCAAGGGGCACATAGAAGAAATACGAAAAGAAATGAGAGTTATCGCGACAGATGTGCATATATAGCTAACAGCTGTGCTCATGATAGTAGAACTGAAAATCTTCGCAGGTAATAATTGGTACTCATTGATTTTTTATCTTTTACTTTAAATATCAGCATACCCAAATAGAGAATTTAAAACAAGGCATCATTGATCTTCAATGTAGTAAACGTACTAAAATGTACAAGAAATACTGTAACTTAATGAAAATACCTCAGGTATTAAAATACAGAAATGTTTTCAAAATACCGAATACTAAAAAATGTACCACAAATAACTAGGTATCCCTATAACTCCCCGCGGGGGTGTATGTTTATTTGCAGTGTGTTGTACCTTTATATTTACTATTGTTATTTGCTTTTTGGCCAATACAATCGAAGGTCATGTGACAGAGACAACACAACAACAATATTCAGTAGGTACCCAGCAAAATCAAAGGCTCAAAGACAAGTTGGCAGCTCTTCGATTGCAAACACACGCTTACGCACACACACACACACACTAATTTCGAAAAGTAAACCGTGAGAAGCTAAGTAAAAGCCAAGAGCAGATAAACTTTTTAGCCAAAGCAAACGTGGCATGCCAACACTCAACAACAACAATAACAACAAAAACAAACAACAACAACGAATTGTAATAGAAAAGCTAAAAATGCAGGTAAAAAAAAGGCAAAAGCAGCTGATGCCACAAAGTAATTTCATTGATTACCGATAGGCAACGCACGTTCAAACTCAAACGGATTGGCTTGGAAGCCGCCGCATAAAGCATAAAACGCAAACACATCCCAAGCTTAAAAAACTGAAACTTCAAAGCCACACCTCTTCTCCTACTCCCTTACCCCTCCCGTTGCTGCTGCTTCTTCCTCATCGCCGCCCCGGGCCGTGTTGATCGTTTCACTCCTTCTTTCTATTTTTTTGCGTTTTGTTTTTGCTTTTGCCTTTGCCGATGGCGGCAACGGCGCTTCGCGTACAATTCCCAGTACTACAAAAATAACAACCACAACAAATACTGAATGAGGTACATATGCAGCAACAATAACGGTCGTCAGGATAGTACCAGGAAAATACTGCACTTGAAATACCAAAAATAAATATTGCACCTGAGATACCATTTAAATACCCTTGTTCAAGAAGCAGAGAAATACTGCTAATCCGAATACCAAGTCTGACTCTAATATTTGAACTTTAACTGCCATTTCATGTTGGACTCAACTGTCGGTAAGAGCCAGTAAAAATAAAAAGAAGTAGGAGACGTTTGGGCTATGCGTCATTGGCTTTGCCCGTTTCTTAGCTTCCCATTTTCAGGTCCAAGAGAGAGGCCCGAGAATACAATTGAGCCAAGTTTAGGGAGAGTGAGAAGGCAGTTTTAGCGGCTCAGCTGCTTGCAACGAAAACAAAAACAATGCCCGTTGAGATAATCGTTATGATAAACATAATCGCTCCTTGGGAAAATTGCTCTTGGTGGTATTTTCCCCGTCTCCCCCGATCTCGATCTCGATCCCAATCAATTTGTGGTTACTTTTGGGAGTGTGAGTTCTTCGTTTTGTTTCGTTTCTTCTGTATTTCGATGCGATTTGAAAAATGCAGTTTTCAAGAACTGACATTTCCGGCGAATTTCTTGGGGTCGAGGTTAAATTCAGCAGAAGCCTTGGAAGAACTTTTGGTCTGGTTTTCCCTCCATTAATTCAGAATTGCGTGCTTTCCAAGCGTTTAATCATTAGCTTTTTGTTTTAAACAATCGCAAACTGTTCCCCTTCTGCTTTTTATCTCCACATTTGCTATTTGTTATTTTTCGTTATTGTTCTTGAGACGCAAAATGCTAATGTATGCATAAATGTTTGCGGCCGGCTGGCTGTGTCTTGGGCTTATTTATCTTTGCCGCATTATTTAACTGAATGAACGAGTGAATGAATGAGCGATAGGTTGGCCACATGCTAATATTATGTGGGAATATCGCCGGAGATAAAAGCACAGCGCCCCCAGAGACCCAGATCGATGAATTATGTATTATCCAAGCATTTTCGCACGCCGTAATTACACTTTTTAGATGAATACAATGGGGAAATTATTACACAGGAACTCTTATTACTCGAAGGGCTACTATTTCGCTGCTGAAATTATCTTTTCCCATAGCCCAGGTCGTGCTTTTCTTTGAAACGTGCTTTCTAGGAATTCCACTGTTTCGAAGGCTCCTTAGCAAGACTTCTTGATTTATTTTTACATTATCCTCTAACTGATAATTCCGAAATTTTCTATTTAAAACCCCCCGTAATTCGCTGTATTAACTAATGGCGATTACTAACCCAGTCCGAAGCGCTTCTTGATTTTCTTGAGGAGATGCATCTTCTTCTTGCTGGACATCTTATCCTTGGTGGACATGAGGAGCTCGTTGCTCTCCATCGCCAGGACATGGGCCGCCTGCTGGGCGGGCGTTTGTGTGGCGTTGATGGGCGTGTTGGCATTGTGGATCTGAAGATTGCGAAGGTGCTGCTGCTGGTGATGATGGTTCTGCTGGTGATGGCTCAGGTGAGGATTCAGGTGCTGCTGGGCATGCATGTTGAGGGTGAGGTGCGGGTGGCTGCCCTGCATGTAGTTGGCTGGTATATCCGACAGACCCATTGCAATGGTTATTACTTTAATTTCCTTGGAAATCGAGCAAAACTAAACTGATCAACGTAGCACACTCGCGAAATGCTAGCAAAAATCCACAAGCTGCTTGCGTTTTTTATTTGGCATTAAATATTAGCGATACGAGTTCTTGGAATCCAGTGTTTTCGATTAAAACATTTTGAATTTCGGTTGGTTTTTTTTGTTTGCGCGACGGGAACAAACGAAATACGGAACAGAACGGAACGAAACACCGACTGCGAATACGACAACTCCCGAGCGAACGTTGCGCTTCGTGTTTTTTTTTCGATAACAAATGAGCGGTTGCCGCAGCCTTATATAGCCTCGCTCTCTCTCCCACGACGTCGGCGTCGCGCCACAGCTGAGCTGAGAGAGAGCCAGAGCGGGCACTCTAGCTATATTACAGATAAGACATAAGTTACTATTTACTTTACCTAATGATGAATATTTTAATATTTTGATCTGGATACTTCTTAATTTCGAAAGTATAAATTGAAATAAAAGAACTTAAATTTTGATAATTTTTCCCCGCAATTAAAACGTAAAATGAATAGAAAACTTTAGATATTGGCGATAGAAAGTAATTTTTTTATTTGTAAGAAGTCTTCTATAGTCTTTCAAAACAAAACATTTCCTTAAATAACACCAGTTTACAAAATAAAAAAAAAAAAAATGCTCCAAGCCTGTTGATGCGAAATTCTGGTAGAGTTGAGTCCCCAAATCACGAAAATGGCTTTAATTTTTTTTTCTATGGATACGTTTTTTTTTAAGATTTTTTAAAGTTTTACACAAAAAAATTCTGCTCATTTTACGTTTATCATTTTATAGCTCGAGTTGTAGGCAACCAATTTAGCCGTCGGATGATTTATTTTACAGGTAATGAACTAACCTGTCGATATTTTTACACTTTATGTATATTGGATAAGTACTTTGTGTGCTGGAGGTCGATAAACTTGAAAAAAGTGGAAATGTTAATCTGTTAACTCAAATGTTAACATGCTGCTAGCATCCTAAAAACTCGAAAAAAATCCGTTGAAAAATCAAGACGTGTTTTTTTCTAAAGTTGATCGCCCAAAGTATCAAACAGGCCTACAACTGGCCTACAACGTGGTATAAAAACAAACATTTTTTTCTGCGGAAAAAATATAGCAGCAGTATTCTGTACAAGAGCGCACCCTTCAAATCGATATTACTCCTGAATTTTAGTTGAGATGTGGTTAAGATCTTAACCTATATTTTTTCCGCAGAAAAAAATGTTTGTTTTTATACCACGTTTTAAGGCCGTGAGGCCGCATAACCCTTAATGGTACCAATGACCCAAATCAAATTAATACATTGTCTATGTATGTATATAAAGACGATTATTTAGTTTGTATCTTACTTCAACTTAATTTTGTAAATTTTTGTTTATTTAACAAAGCTTAGCTATTTTTTCATAGCTAAATCCGACTGTTCATCACATCTAGCAAAGTTAACAGACCATCTAGAGGCGGGCTCCAACGCTGTACCTTTAATCTAGTAGACATCTGGCCAAAAATTTTAAAAAATTTCTCATTTTACTTAACTTTGAAAATCCACGATAAATCCATTTTGCAACGGATTTCTGAAGTTGTAGGCCTGTTTGATACTTTGGGCGATCAACTTTAGAAAAAAACACGTCTTGATTTTTCAACGGATTTTTTTCGAGTTTTTAGGATGCTAGCAGCATGTTAACATTTGAGTTAACAGATTAACATTTCCACTTTTTTCAAGTTTATCGACCTCCAGCACACAAAGTACTTATCCAATATACATACAGTGTAAAAATATCGACAGGTTAGTTCATTACCTGTAAAATAAATCATCCGACGGCTAAATTGGTTGCCTACAACTCGAGCTATAAAATGATAAACGTAAAATGAGCATAATTTTTTTGTGTAAAACTTTAAAGTCTTTAAAAAAAAACGTATCCATAGAAAAAAAAATTAAAGCCATTTTCGTGATCTGGGGACTCAACTCTACCAGAATTTCGCATCAACAGGCTTGGAGCATTTTGAGTGTAAACTAGTGTAATAATTTAAAATATATATTATTTGCCGTTAATAGCGTTTAAAAAATTTCATAGCTAGATTGTATTCAACACTGACGGTGGCTCACAGGAGAGAGAGAGAGAGAGAGAGAGAGCGAAATTGAGAGCGGCCGGATAGGTAAAAGGCAAAGGCGAAGGAAATTGTTGTTGCCTCCTTTTCTCTCTGGCAGCTGTTTCTTATTTACTATGGTTTCGCTTTGCCCTGCCATTCGCGTGCATTTGTGTGTTTGAGCCTCCCTTATAATTTCCCTGTATGACTGTTGTGCACCTTGATCAGCGATTCCTCCACTTATCCTCCTCCTGCTGTTGCTTCTCCTGTTGTTTTTGTTGTTGCCGTTCTAGGCCTGGCCTGCCTGCATTTTGCTTTCTTGGCTCTGATCTCCGCTAACTGTTGTTGTTCTCTTGCCCTGCGTAAGTGTGTATGTGTGTAGTTCAGCCAGGTTCAAAGCAATTCTTTCGCCTCTTTTTTGGGTAAAAGGTTACAAGGTCCGCAGCTCATATAACTGGGGAAAAACTATGTAAATTGCTTTAATTTTTTTGATCGTGAACTTTAGTACTGGCCAAAAAATTCCAGTTGAGGAATACCTAAGAAACGGGGAAGAGGTGTGTGGGAAATAAAGATGTCACCGTTGTTTCGGACTATAAAAAGAGATGTATGACTAAATATGAATATATTATTTATGCTATATTTATATATCAAATCTTTACCTTAGATAACATAACTTAAAAATAAGTAAATCAATAAGAAGTCTCTTTATCTCTTAGCTAAAGCTTCTAGTGCTAATAAATTTCAAGATTCCCCATGAAGTCCTTTGTACCCTAAAGGATCAAAGGACCAGGACCAGAGTTGCCTATGATGGGGGCCACATGCCATTGTGGTCTCATTTGTTAAGCTTTGGGCTTTGCGGTCATCAGCAACTGCCGTCTGGCGTCATGATCATCCTTTATCCTTTATGCAGGATGATAATTGCTGCGAGTGCCCCAGCCTCGTCCTGCACACAGGCAGACGGCAGATGCAACTCTCAAGATCGGAAGGGATCAGCGATCAGGAGACGACGACGACCCGAGAGAGCATTTAAATTTTGATATTAAAGTGGAAATGCATATTCAGCATCCTGGCAGCAGGCGTGCGTCCTGAAAATACATCTGCTGCTCCTGTTACCCGAGTTCCCTTTCTCCTCGCTCCCCCCCCTCGCACATAACGAGCATTTTGCGAATGCGAAAATGCAAAAAAGGACGTTGTTTTTGGGCCAGGAACAGGAACAGGAACCGAAGCTGGCGAAACGAGCGAAAAACCAGCGGAACTACCCCAAAAATGATCAAGGAATACAGTGAGTATCGTTTAAGAAAAACGGGTCAGAAAGTATCTGTAACCTGAATTCATTTTTATTCGCTGTTGAGTACAAATAAAATGCCTTGCTTAATTATTTTACTTCAGATATCACCGTTTTGAAGAAGTTTTTCCCTTAAAAGTAATACTTACAGAGTAACCGCGAAGAACTAAACAAAAATTCTATAAACATGTTTAATATATGTTAAATACTTAAGGTCTTAGTCACATTCCCACCATAAGTACAGTAAAAAATAGTCCTTCTATTAATTGTACATATTCTCAAGTTTTTGCTTTATTCTTTAGATTGATGGACTTTTTACTTAAAATCTAGTAGCATCTAAAAAAGATTCCATTAAACAATATCCACTGTACAAAAGGTGTCCCATCTGCGGTTACAGTTGGACTCGAAAAGGTCCTGCAGAAAGGGTTTGCTATCCACTCGCTATCCCTTCCCCCGCCGATCCCGAACTGTTTGTTTGTTTGCCAATTCCAGGTGTAAATTCATAGCAAAAGAGACCAGATACAGAAAGGGATTTTTGGAGGAGGCAGCAGAGGAAGCCAGCCGACCACGTGCCAGGCTAAAAAAAGAAGGAAGGAGGAACTAAAGAAAGGGAGACGTGCGCCAGTTGCCTTGGCTGATAAGGTTGCTCTACTTCTTCGGATCGGTTCGAAACTCCATTTACGATTATTTATTTTTATATTTATTCATATTTGCCCTAAAGACAGCTGCTGCCATTTGCATTTGTCGCCTCGATGGGGGAGAAGATACTGCTTGTGTATCTGCAGCAGGCTGCTTTTTATATTCTGTTTGTTTGCTCCCTTTGGAGTTTTTTTTTTGTGGTTAAATTTAGAATTTGGCACATGTGCCCCCCAAGTTCCAAGTCCCAAGTCCCAATGGCAAATGTGCAATTTTATCCCTCTACGTTTCGGTCTCCCACGAACATCTGGCCTAAGAATACACACCATATATTTCGCTCGTCTTCGGGGATCGTTGGTTTCTGGTAAGACCCGCATTTACGTACAGTACACAATTGTTTTCTTTCGGCCTTTGTCCCAGAGATGTCACAGCGATTTACCTTTCAGACAGTTCCTTAACCCAAAGATCCCTGCTGCTATACGAAATCGTCGTCTATGAAGAATTGACCTAGGCAGGCGTTTAATGAAAATGCCAAACGATCATTTTGCACGGCAAGTGAATAGAGAGTTAAGGAAGAAAAATAGTTGCAATAAAGGGTTTAACATTTGGTTGTATTTTTTGTCCAGGTAGGGAATGTGGTACTTCATGACTCTGATATAATTTAAGCACATACACTTTTATGTGATTAAAATCTTTAGAAAAGATTTTTGTATCAGCTTAACTGAAGACACCATACAAAGAATGTATAGTAAATCTATCTGAAAACGGAAATAAACTGAAAATATATAGCTTGGTAGAGCAGAAATAAAAAGCACCTTATTCCAGAATTTTTACCACTAAACCTTATAAAATGGTTTATTTATTTATCACTCAAATTAGAGTAAAAAGATATCAGATATCAGCAAGAGGAATTTCTAATTTATCTTTATGAAAACGGTGATCAATAACAAGTCGCACACTAAATAAAATCAAAGTACTGCTAGTCTTAAGGCATTTCTGATTACTCAAAGTCCCACCTTAAAAGAGATAAGAAATCACACCCCGTTTATATGCCCTAATAAAAATTATAAGATAAAAAACAAGGAGTTACACAAATGGAGCTTTGATTGAATTTCCATACACACAAATATATCACAACCACAATTTTCTTATCGCAAGACCCTCCTTCTTCCTGATCGAGCTGTAAGCAAATGTCTAGAAACTACCTTCACCTTGGATACCTTCAAGTCCGATAAACTCTTGTCTGTTTATTCATAGATAAGTAGTAAATAAATATAAATTTGGAGCTATAATTAAATTGTTTGAAAGTGAATTGAAAGAAATCGAAATTTAAAAGAATGCCACAAATAATTTCCATAGATTAACCACCATTCAAAGTGGGCCAAAGATAAGCATAAGAATGGTCAACAAAATATTTTATATGAATGGAAAAAGACGCGGAAAGTAAATACCCGAAACGTTATAAGAAATTGGCAGCTGTCGGAAGAAAGACAGCTGAGAATTCCATGGCTCTCCACATCGATCGCCGATAGCCGATCAATATACACATAATTAAGTAAAAACTGTAGCAAATGCCAATGTTTAATTAGAAAACGACATATGCAAACGGAGAGCAGCTCGAAGGGCACATAAAATAAAAGGGAAAGGACTCAGACAGGCGAGGAGCAAAGAAAAAGGAGCTCAACAAGGAGCAGTTGTGGAGATTCGAATATGTATGTGTAAACCCGAACTAATCCAGCGGACACAAAGGAGACTCCGAGGAAAAAAGAACCCAAAATCGAATTGCGCAAGCACTTGAGAAACTGAGAAACTGAAAATTGAAGGCGATGGCATACCCATTTGTATGTATTCACTGCCTCAAGGGATCGAAGGATGTACAGGGAACAAGCTGAAGGAATCGATTCGATAAGTTATAAATAATATATTTTTGGAACTACGATTGAGACGAAATTTTGTTCCATCTCTCAACCTAGATAATTCAGAAGTTGAATATAGGTAAAAGACAATGGTTTTAAATGAATTTAAATTCATTTATATAACATTCAAGGTAACCCCAGAGTCTAGACAGAGTCTTCCTAAGAACTCTGACTTATTCTATGGGAATGCTCTAGAGGTATACTCCTCCACTTTTTCGGGATACCTGCGACAGCAGTTGGTTTCCCTGCAGTTCCGAGATCAAGATCTAACAAAAGTAAACTCGCTTGGGATTCGGGGTTGCATTTGGCAACTTCAACTTCCACATCCTCGTCGTCATCCATATTCACTTCCCATTTCCGCATCCTCGTGTGCGTACGCTAATCAAATATCAACATCGACGCGGAGGAATAACCGCCAAATGCAACACATGCGCCTAGGGAAGCTGCGATCCGTTAGAGAGACAGAATCCTTGGTCCTGCTGGCCAAATGTTTGCCTTTTTTCGGGGGGTTTCGGCTTTCACAGTTTTCACATTGCAGTTTTTTCCCGCCTGTAAAATGGAAAAGCGAAAAACTCCCCCGTCTGGATAACCAGATACAGTCAGGACATTTGGCAAGTCATAGAGAGCGAGCGAGGGTCCTGGCGGGTTTTCGGCCCACAGCATGTGTCTTTGTCTCAGGGTCAGAAGAAGGTTACGGTTCGGCTATCTCCTTACCTGACCTGGCCCGACCGAGCTCCTATTGGGGTTTTCTTATCCTCTTCTGCGCCTTTGTGCCTCCTTCGTCCTTTTTCTGCGCCCGTTTTGTGAGAAATCATTGCCATAAACTCTATAATTTATTGTCTACAGCTGCAGGAATCGAAGCTGATTCCTTCGATTTGATGGAGGCCCTCAGGAACTCAGATGATGATAATGTGGTAAGCAGGTAAAACCTCCCCGTTCAGTGCACCTGTAAGGGTGAGCTGAAGTTCGCGCCTGCATAAGAATAGAAGTTCCTTTTGCTGATCTGATTTTAAGGTATAGGTTCATTAGTCTTCCTTTTTTAAGATGTCCTGATTCTTGACTTTTTGGGCATCTAAGCTGCTTAGGGGTTTGATGTCCTTATATGGCGGAACCCGGATTAATTGTCAAATTGTTACTTAAAGAATGTAACTTCATATTAGACATTTAATGAAGCGTGAGAAAATTTCGGTAGTGTCTTGCCGAAATTAAATCTTTTAATATTTGCGCCTTGGAAAGGGACTTTGGATTATTTTTTGATATATGAGAAAATTAGGAGGTAACTTCAATAGTGATTTTAGCTTCACCAAAATTAAATGAAATAATATTTATATGCGGTATTGTACTAATGAATAGGAGTTTATATTTTTGTAATTCTTTGTGATAAATGTTTTCATTTAAAGATATGTAAATTTGACAATGGTTAAGATTTGGATGATGCGGAATTAATTTCTCCCACTTTTTCCGGTTAAAATTGAGAACTTATATTATTCCTGACAGAATATATTAGTGTTTTATAATTTTAAGTCCGATTTAAAATTAAAATTTAGTTTATAAATATAAATAATATAATTTATAAAATTTTAAGTCCGATTTAAAATTATAAAATAAGTAAATCCCAGCTTATGTAAGCCCCACGCCTATGTATTAATTTTAGAAGTATCGGCACGGGCACGAGAATGAAGCGACCGAGTGTCATCGCTAAGGAAACAGCTGTTCCGCAAAACATGTGAGTGTATGTGGGTGTGTAAGTGTGTGGTGGGAAGGTCACAAACCCTATTGGAATGCCCAGTTTTTTTTAATTAATGAGAACAAGCTTGGCATTTAAGCTTTCATTCATCTGATTAAAACGGGATTATAGAATTCCTATTTCTAGCGATTTCCTTATTCCTTTTATCCTTTGACAATTATCCCTAAAGAGCTTTGTCCGTCCTAAGTATGCTGTTTAAACACAAATAAAGCCAGTATTACTTACCTATTTTACCAGCCGACTGACCCATTGCTTATTAGTAATCACAAGTTTGCTTATTTTCGCTTCCCGAAAGGCACAACAAGAAACAACAACAACAAGGACACACATTCACAACTTCTTTGGCATTGGATTTGCTCCTTTTTCTCTCTTCACGTGGCCGCAGCTTTTGGGAACTCGGAACTCGGGGTTTCTTGCGTCCCGTCCCGGTAACCGATCATGTGCTGTGGCGGGGGAACTTATTGCTCGAATCATTTAATTAATTGCGATGCATGTTTAAAGCTTTGTTTTAATTGTTTTTTTGTTTTTGGATGGAACCGGCAGCAAGGCTTTTTTAGTTCGATATTCGTCCCAGCGACATGTACTAGCGCGTTTGATGGGAATTTACTAACGCGTTCGGGCAAAAGCTGGAAAATATCGGTAAATCGTAATAAAAATATATTAGTCAAGGTTTACTTTAATTAAAGATAGGCTTTTCGAAATGTTTAGGTTTTCTAAACCAAGTCGGATTAGCTTACATTAGAACTACACATTAAGATATATTAAATGGAATTTAATAAAATATTTTTCGTGTACGGCTAGTTTTATAAACTAATTTTTAAGTTTTTTTTTATTTTTTTTTTTAAGTCTGATTTCTGATTTCATATTATGTTGCTTTAAAATTATAATATTAATGTTTGTAGGAATAGGTTTTAAATGTTAGTTTGTTTACTCAAAACTTGATCAAAATTAATTAGATAACAATTATTCATCAGATTCATTTAGAGAAATATTAAAAAGACAATATATATTCGAGTCTTAAAGAACTGATTCTAAAATATATTTTCCCAATAAAATAAATAATTCTTTAAAAGAAATTCGAAAAGAAAACCCCATTATTTAACTGTCACAAATCACGGGATATGAAAACCAAACTGTGACTTCCAAAACGATAGTTTCTTTCAAGCCCAACTTCCGACTGAACCGATATATACTGTATTTGCGGTATTATAAGCGAGGGCTCTGTGGTATTTTCCATCCCCCCGCCGGCGGTCACACTCCACGCATCCTCTGCCAAAAGAAAAACTCCGCAAAAAATATGCCATAAATCGCGAAAAACGAGCGTTTTTAATTAGTTTAATTAATTAGACGTAAAGTGCTCAGCAGTAGCGGGCCAAGTAGCGCCCCACCAGCCACCGATTCGCGCAGCGCCAGGCAACCGAGAGGAGCGGCCAAAAGATGGCGGATCCGCTGAGTCTGCTGCGGCAGTACAACATAAACAAAAAGGAGATCGTGGAGCGGGACAGTCAGATCATCTTTGGCGAGTTCTCCTGGCCGAAGAGCGTCAAAACCAACTATCTCAAATATGGGTGAGTAGTGCCTCCTCCGCCTCCTCCTTCTCCGGCAGTGATAACGTAATACGCAAACCCTTAGCTCCGGAAAGAAGGGCGCTCCACGTGAATACTACACGCTGGAGTGCCTGCTGTACCTGCTTAAGAATGTGATGCTCCAGCACTCGGTGTATGTCCGGCAGTGCGCTGCAGAGGATATACCCGCCGTGAATCGTCCGGATCGAAAGGAGCTGCTGGCGTACCTCAATGGCGAGACACCGACCTGTGCCAGCATCGACAAAAGCGCACCGCTTGAGATCCCCACGCAGGTGAAGCGAGCCGCCGAGGGCGAGGTGTCAAGCGGGGAGGTGGCCGCCAAGAAAGCCCGGTTCGAGGAGACGCAGGTGCAAAAGGTGCGCGAGCAACTGGCTGCCCGATGGGATGTCAACCAGAAGGAGACGGCCGTCAATATGGACAACATCAAGTCGCTGTCGGAGACGATGTCCGTGGAGAAGATCGCGGCCATCAAGGCGAAGCGTCTGGCCAACAAGCGGACGACCATCAAGCGAACGGACAACGACGAGACCATGGGCACCGATATGCGGGCCATTCTTGACTACGACGTGGACTCCACAAAGGATATCATCAGCCGGGAGCGGCAGTGGCGCACGCGTACCTCCATCCTTCAGAGCACTGGTAAAATCTTTGCCAAGAACATCTTCGCCATGCTGCAGGGCATCAAGGCGCGCGAGGAGGGACGCAATCGGCCGCAGGCGCCCAATCCCATCAAGATGCCGGAACCGGCGAGGATTGCCAAGCCTCAGCCGCAGCTATCGCAGTACAATCGTTACGATCAGGAGCGATTCAACCGACAGAAGGAGGAGACCGAGGGCTTCAAGATCGACACGCTGGGTACGTACCACGGCATGTCGCTCAAGTCCGTGACGGATGGCTCGCTGGCGCAACGCAAGTCACAGGCCAGTCTGCCGGGGGCACCGGGACCAGGAATGCCGCCGGGAGCAGCAGCAGCCGTGGCCGGGCGGCCAAAGGAGCTGCTGCCGACAGCCCAGGCCAGGCAATTGCCCGCCAATGGACCCTCAAAGCGACCTTCACGCACGCCCATCATCATAATACCGTCTGCCAACACAAGCCTCATCACCATGCTCAACGTTAAGGATATCCTGCAGGAGCTGCGCTTCCTGTCCACCGCCGAGAAAAAGCTGCAGGGCTGCCAACGCGACAGCGAAGTGCTGTTACAGGTGCGTAACAAGAGTTTATAGTTGGTTTAGGTGGAATTGTGGTTACAGGAGACATGTTTACATGGAACTTTTGGTAGAATTATGGCGACAAATCAATTTATACCGCAGTCATTGTAAACACAGGCTTAAGCTGATGCCGTAGAAACTTGAAGAGTAATTGAATTGAGGCGTTTCGAGTTTTGCTTTCCAAGGAAAATCGTTCGATTATTTAGATTATGGTTGACTGGAAGTCAAGATCTGATAGATAAATAGGAGAGAACAACCTAATAAGGGAAAATAATTAAAGCTGGCTTTATTGAAAGAATTTTAATGTAATTTAAAGCTAGAATACCTCCAGTCTTAGAGGATTAGTAACCTTAGAGTAATTGCAGCTAAGAAGGAGCTTCTTTATATTACAAATTAAATCTAATTATTCAATTAAAACACAAAGAAAACCAGCAGTTTATAAAACTGTTTCGAAAGATAGCCCATGTTTTCCATCAGTAACCATTGCTTTCCTTAGCATTTAACTTAGTTACCATTCAGTTCAGGCTAGAAGCAGCTGCGAATGTAATTTGAGGTAACTTCGCTTTCTATATATTCTACAGATCAATTAGTGATAGACATAGATTATTCCTTAATTGCCTTCATATTAAATACTTTTATTAACCATTTTTATGAATTCCCCTTCACAGCGTAAACGTAACAATCAGACTGTTTCTTACCGGGTGATAGACAATCCCATAAAATTGTCACAACAGGACTGGCAACGTGTGGTGGCCGTGTTCGTTATGGGACCACAGTGGCAGTTTAAGGGCTGGCCCTGGGATGGCAATCCCGTCGAGATATTCTCAAAGAGTGAGTCTAATTTATCCCTTTCCTTGCCAGTTTAAGTTACCTAATTATTTTCCTTTGCAGTTTGCGCCTTTCATTTGTGCTTCAGCGAGCTGAAATTGGACTCCAATGTGGAGCGCTGGTCGGTGACGCTGCTGCGTCTCTCACAAAACAAACGGCATCTGGATCGGGCAGTGCTCAGCAAGTTCTGGGAAACGTTGGACAAGTAAGTGATCTAATTTAAATTATGAGGAAGTTTCAGTCAGTGGACAATCAATGTTTACTCTCCACTAGATTGAACACTGAAGTGAATATGTTCATTTACTCACTGAACAGAACAACTTTTTTTGTTCCCGCTCTCATAAGCAATCAAAATTTTACTGAGACTCCAATAGTTGTTAAAGGAATATGAAGTTAACTTCATTATAATTTCCTTGAATAAAACATGATCTTTATTTAATTTAACTTAACTTTTTTCAAATAATTTTAGATACATGGCCAAGTACAAGCCCGACTTGCGGTTCTAATCCCGTCTAAAGCTTCGGCTGAAGATCCTTTATTGCAATGAAATGCCTGCACAGTCCCCTCAACCATATTCTTAACGATCCACAACTCTGTAATAAATGACGCACTCAGTTACATTGTACACCCAGCTTGAGAAAGTGAGAACTGGCCGACGATCTGTGTCTTCTGGGCTTTCCCATGTGTTAGACCCGTTTAAACCCGCTCTCCAGAGCGCTGTCTCGCTTTATGGAATGCTGGCAGTTAGAGATTAAGCTTAAAAGTTTGTTGTTCGACACTTGTACAATGTAAACTATAAAACAAACGGAATAGAAATCAAGTAATTTGTATTTTTAGTGATAATAAAAAGTTACAAGACAAAAGCTTTGGGGATTCTTATCGGAGACTTGCCCCTACTCACCAGCCCATAAAAACGCTCATAAAAGATTCCATTATCTTTCGTTTATATAGCAAAATATGTAAGTTTATGTGTTCTACAATCGTCAAGTTAGCGGTTGGTCAGTAACTCTCTACTCTCTACTTTAGGTTAGTTGATTAAATAAAAAAATACTATTTCTCGCACGGCGAGCGGCTGGTCCTCCTCCTCTTCCTCACTGGGATCCTCAGGAGGACTGGCGGTCGCAGAACTGCTTCTTGGCTGCTTTCAGGGTGTTGTGAATCAGCATGGCCACCGTCATGGGCCCCACGCCGCCGGGAACAGGGGTAATGTGGCCGGCAACCTGGCGCACTTCTGCAAGGAGTAAGGTGAAGGTGTTGTGAGTTAAGTGATTCCATATCATAAGACTGCAACTCACCATCAAAGTCCACATCTCCGACCAGCTTAAAGGTCCCGGTCTTCTCGTCCTTGATGCGATTAATGCCCACATCGATGACACAGGCGCCGGGCTTGATCATGTCCTTGGTGATAAGTCCCACCTTGCCAACGGCCACCACAATGATGTCCGCCTGGCGGCAGTAGCGGGCCAGCTCCTTGGGCGGCGTATGACGGTGGCAGATGGTCACCGTGGCATCCATTGCCTTGGTGGCATACCTGCCGTCTGAGCTCAGCAGAATGGCCATCGGCAGGCTGACATTCTTGGAGCGGCCTACCACGACAGCGTTGCGTCCGTGCGTCTCGATGTTAAAGTGCTCCAGCAGACGCTTTACGCCCAGCGGAGTGGCCGGTATGATGCCGTCCATGTCGAGGGCCAGGCGTCCCACATTCTGCTCATTGAATCCATCCACATCCTTGTCCACGTCAATGGCATTGCAGACGGCGCGCTCGTTGATGTGATCCGGCACAGGCAGCTGCACGAGGATACCCGACACCTTCGGATCCTTGTTCAGGTCAGCGATCAGCTGGAGCAGCTCCTCCTGCGAGGTGGACTCGGGCAGCCTCTTGGTCTCACTGGAAATGCCCACCTCTTGGCAGGCGACCATCTTGTTCGCGACATACTTCTTGCTGGCCGGATCTTCGCCCACGATCACGGCCGTGAGATGCGGCACCGGACAGCCGGTGGTCACGAGCTCCTTTAGCTCCTGGCTCAGCTGATTGCGGATATCCTGGGCGATGCTCTTGCCATCGATGAGTTGGGCCATGTTGCTGGAAAAGGTGAGGAACAAAGGATAGATTTCTTGCTTTAATACTTTGTTTAATTTGTAATTTATGTCGAGGCTAAGGTTCAGTCTAAGTTTTCAAGACATTCGATTTTTTAAACATCAGGTTAGGGTTAACAACACTTAAAATTCGTTAAAACGTACGAAGTATTTTTGAATTATTTACATTTTCCACAAAAACTTAAATTGTTTTTGTTAGGCTCAGTTTAAGTAATAATAAATAATATGCTCTGCCAAAAGCTTAATTTTTAGAGCAAACCGAATCAAAAGCCAGGTCATAAAAGCCAGGAATGTCGCCCAAGAGATAAGGCCCCGAGGGTAAACCCCCGTCCTGCCAATCTGCACATTGCGGTTGCGCTGCAGTAATTCCCCGGATCACATCACCTCCTCGCACTCACACTACACACCCAATGGCGCCCAAGTATGAGAATATCGGGTGATTCACACTGCTTGTTTGTTGCAAATATTGTTGCGAGTGATTCCCCCTTCTCAGAATGTACTTTTTAGTCGCTGCGCATTGCCTATATTTCATATATTCCTAGGAGCTTTTTCAAGTGACCTCATTGTGTAATAATAGTTCAGAGAAACTATTACAGAATCATATAAATTTTAAGTGTTCTCAGTTTCAATTAAAAAGTGATATTTATTCAGCTGCAAATTTGCTAATTTTATTTTCAATATTTACAAATATTAAGGAGCAATTATCTGAGAAATTCAGCTTCTATCTTTGTTTTTATTTTTACTGGCTTTGAATCGATTTAATGGGAAAATGTGTTGTAAAAATAAGTACTTGCTGGAACTCATAAACAAAAGATACATATATACACGTCAAAGATGGCTGGTTTAAGAGAAATATACAAATGTACATATTCAGATAAATTTAGCGGAACTGAGCATATATTATATACAGAAATAATACATTTCAACTAATTAATAATTACACTCATTAATTATATGCATTCGTCAACTACAGCCTAGAATTAGGGACCTGTAGACTTGGTGTTAAGGCAATAGTTTAATTTTTCGCGCAAATTCATAGTCTTAAAAAAAGTTTTTTATAGAAACCCTTTCTTAAATAAACCCCAATTATTTTTAGACCTTGCCTCACAAAATGTAAGTTCCTGGAAAAATAAAATACGCTCCCAGTCAAAGTCGAAGCTTTTCCAAGTAAAAACCTTATCAAAAAGTCGCATTTGCTTTGTTTTTGTTTAGTGATAAGTAGTTATAAACTAAAAGGTATTTTATTGATCAACATTTTCAATACACAATAAAGCACTCTCTCTTCGCGGAGTGCGGCGTACAAAAGGCTTCAAATGGATTGGATTGGAGAGGAATCTCTATGGGCTAATACGAATCCCGAACCAGCAGGGCGTAGGCCTTGGGATCGATTGTCTGCAGGGTGCTGGTGAATTCTTCAAACTCCACGCTGGCCCCATTGTCCAGGATGTGATCGAGAAAGGCCTCGGCATTTAGCCACATGAAGGCCATCAGCTTGAGTCCCCGAGCCAGATGCTTCCACTTGGGCAGCTCGGCTTCCGCGCCGTGTCCCAGGGGTTCGTTCAGGTGGGAACTCAGCTGGTCATAGATGGATTTCTTCTGGAGGAGCAGCTGCAGCTTGTTTGGCGGCGGCACCGTTTCCATTTCGGTGTCAGTAGGCTCCTCCCGGCTTCGTCGATGAGGGCTGCTCAGGTCCAACTCCGTGGAGTCTTCGTCCTCTGTTTTGATATCCATATCCTCCGATTTGATCTCCAGCTGGCCTGCCTCGCTGCTCTCGTCCGAGGATGAGTCGATCTCCTCCTTGACCTTGCGCGGAATCCAGGTCATGGCCAGGTCACCCTTCTCCGGATACACCTTCTCCAGCAGCTGTACGACCCGCTCGTTGGCCTTGTACCTGGCCAACTCCAAGGGCGTGTAGCCGGCGGCGTTGCGTGCCTGCAGAATGTCCGTGAGGTTCTGATTCTGGGCGTCCAGGATGAGCACCAGCAGCTCGATGCTCTGCTCCAGCACGGCCATGTGGAGCGCATTGTTGCCGTCCGTGGTGTTGGCCACACTTATCGAGCTCCTGTCGTGGCTAATCAGCTTCTTGGCCACATCGTACTTGTTCTGCCGGATGGCCATGTGCAGCGGCGTCAGCCCGTCGTCGTTTTTAAGCGAGAGGTCCAGTTGCACGGTGGGCTTGCCATTGAGGAAGCTCTCCACGCAGCTGATGCGCTCCTCCTTGACGGCTAAATGCAGCGGTGTATTCCCGGCGTGATTCTGCTGGTTGGGACTGCAGCCCAGGCCAATCAATGGCCGGATGTAGTAGGCCCGATCCTGCTGACAGGCCACATGCAGCGCACTGTCGCCGTCCGCGTTCAAGGCACTGTTGGCCAGCTCCTTCAGCTCGAAGTAGTTCAACACCTGTATCGTCTTGATGGCCAGCTTCAGGTTGTCCTTCTTGTAGCTTATCACCTCGTGGAGCAGCGTGTCATTGTTGTCGTTCTTGAGGGCGTGATCCGTGAACAGCTCCTCCACGCGCCGTCGCGAAATCTCCATTGGCGTGCGGCGATCCTGATCGAAGATCTTGAAAATCGCACTCAGATAGTCCCTGGTTAGGTTCCTGCCCATCACCTCCGCCCGTCCGTGGCCATCCGCCTGCAGCTCACCCATGTCCATCGACACATGGCAGATCTTCTCCAGCTCGCCAGAGTTGGTGTCTATGAGCTTTCGGAAGGTCTCCGAGTTAACCAAATCGCAGTTAACCAAGTCCATCAGATGCAGGTCGCGTCCGAATTCCTGGCTTATGGTTTGATCGTGGAGCGAGGCGTTTGGCAGGCCATTTGGCTGAACACTGGCCGGACCAGCTGCCATGGCCAAGGTCTTGGGCAGATCCAGGGAATTGTTTGAGCTGGAATTGCCAGAACTGCTGGTGGTGGCCGTGGAGCAGGTGCGACGTCGTTTTCGGGACACAATCGCATCGCGCGGCTTGTAGCGGAAGGGCAGCGGCGGATAGGAGCGCTCGTCGTCGGAGGGACGTATCAGCTCAATTGACACGCCCACCTCGCGATCCACGTCCTTGTCCTTGTACGCTGGCGTCTGGCACACAATCGCGTACTGATGATGCACATCGGACTCGCGGAACTTGGCGTACGCCTCCCACACGGTCTCGCCATCCTCGTCCTCCTCGAAGAAGCGCACCTTAATATTCTTCTTGCTAACTTTCTCCACCAGCAGAATCAACTCGTCGTTGCCCATGACGCCGCCGGTAGGCTTGCTCAGCCGTACGATGCGCAGCTCTCCGGTTTGTGCGGACTTGCGGTTGTTGATCGGATTGCTGAATGCGGGGGGAGCCAGTGGCACCCATGTGCCATTTTCTTCGATTTTAAAGGCCTCGAAGCATAGGCGAACCTAATAAAAGCAAGGAGTGGAGGTGTGTTAATTGGATTTTAAGAAGGGTGACTCCTAGCACTGGCAGTTCACTCGGTTTTTGCTTAGTTTTTAAGATTTTTTAAGTCAGCAAAGTCAAAGGTGAAAGAAGCAAGTGGAAGCCACTAATTAAGGTATTTACATCCAAGTTAAGTAACCAAACTGAGTGAACAATTAAAGCTAAAGCTCAGGAAACCCGGCCCTTACCTGGTTCAAGTTCATGTCCTTGGTCTCCCGCTCCGTCTCCTGGTGCAGCTCCTGCAGCTGCCTGGTGGACAGCTCGCGGCGGTTCATCTGGAAGACGAGGCGATCCTGCTTCTTCTTGAACAGCTCGTCGAAGATATACTTCTTGGCCGTGTGGATGATGCCCATGTTGATGAACTGCGCCACATAGCCGCGATCCTTGGACACGTGCAGATCATGTGGATCACACACATCCCGCTCGTCCTTGCGCACAACCAACTGATGCGAATGCGGACTGTCCAGGTTGGTTTGGAATAAACTGCACCGGATGACGGCGGGACCGTCGTAATTGCAGAGTGTGACTTCGGGGAAGGTTTTCGGTGTCCTCTTGGAGTTGGCGCCATTCAGCGAGCCATGTGTGCCGTGCATCTCGCTCTTGTAGCGAAACCGGAACTTCTCCACCGGTTGCTCCACGATTCGTAGATGCGGCACGTGTTTGGAGTCGCCGCCAGCTGGAAGTCCATTCTGCTGATAGCCAAACTGCTGCTGTCCAGTGGGTGGTCCTCCGGCAGGCACATAGTACTGATGGTCGTACATATTCCCGAAACTCGTGGCGGTAGCGATGCCAGCAGGATTTATCAAAGAGCTCGCATCTAAGCAGAGGCCGCCATTCAACAGCTGATATGGTGAGTTTTGCGGCTGCTGTGGTGAGTTTCCCGCCGCTGGCAAGTTGAGATTGGCGAAATCCGACTGCAGCGCCATCGTTTCGGGGGAGTGAGCGGGCGACAAAGATTGGGTGGTGGATGTGGGTGAGTTGCCGCTGCTATAGCCGCTGGTACTGCTGGCATCGTTCAGGAACAGCACATTCTTGCCCTTGTCCAGGTCGTAGTACTGATTCATGTCTCTGCCCTTTTTTAATTCCCTTGAATTGCGTCGTAGAAACTTCGACTGCCGCGTCCGGAGAGCGCAGCGCTAATGATCGAAACGAGCGGCTCGGTCTCGACGAGTGAACGTTTTGGGTACTTCCCCGATGTCTCGGCGGCACTGGGAAATTATCTGGCGGCCACGTCGCGATGACTCACGGGTTTTTCAGCCGTGTGATTTTTGTGTTTCTTCTCTGTATACTATATATCGTTGTTGTTCGTGGAACTCTGGATTCGGATTCGGAATCGGGTTCGCTTTCGCGATTCGCGAGTGTGTTGTTTACACAGCAAAATCACACACTACGCACACACATAGTGTTCGGGTTCTGATGCAAATACATGTATGTAGATATACTATATACGCGTATATATACGTTGGTAAAGCACACCAAATCGGAGACGCAGCGCAGCGGATCCGGGGAACTTGAATGTTTCACTGCTGGAACGAAAATGAGCAATTCCAAATCGGCCCGCTCCCATAACAGCTCGCAACGCTGGCCACAATCTCTGAGCTGATAACAGGTTTAAGCTGTCCGCGCAGTTGGAGCTTTCGTATGTAGCTTTTCCCGACAAGTACGACGCACTTAATAAATTTAAATATTTGAACTCAACACACTCGTTCACACACAAACACAAGTGCACTTCACGGCCCATGTGCTGAGCTGGAGGAAAAGAGGTGCCAGTGGTCGCAATTTACGATTAGGTGGCAACTCCCCGGTCAGCTGTTACGCGGAAATGAGAGGTGCGGGCGTGACCGTTATTAAGCTCACCTCACGCACGGCATAAAATGTTTTAAGCTTTGTTACTAAACTCCTTAAATAATTTAATTTTAAAACTTAAATGGTACGCCTTCTTATACAACAAATTTAACTTTGAACTCAGTCTAGCAACTTGAGGTGATATACATAAATTAATTTTAAGATGGTGGCAAGCCATTTTTTTTCCACGAACAAATGAAAATCACGTAAGCATCACTGTTGTTTTCATTTTATTCCCCCTTTACTTCCATTTTTTGTATCATATTTCAATTCCGATCGGATTAGTTGTACGCACCTGGAGGAGGACCTCTCCTTAACGACGTATCTACGTGAAATCAAGACAACTAGAGATCCCACAGGCCGACGCCACATATTTGGAAAACTTTTAGCACTACGAAAATTTTGTATATGAAAAAAAAAGCAGTTGGAATGAAATCGACACAGGCGAAGCACGCACTACTACTACTACACGTGATTTAATTTTTCCTTGCCTCTGGGCACACGGACATTCACTCGAACAACCTGTTGCTAGGTAGAAAATATTTTCTATTTTATTTCACTTTTTAATACACCTGAATCAGTGGAAAATTTAACCCAGAACTTGACCCCCTTCGCGTGGATCTTGTTGCCATGTGTGTGTTTTTTCACTGTGTGCGTGCGTCAGCGTTTTTTCACGTTATCAGCCGCCAATCACTTTTGTTTATTTTGATAATAAATTAGCAGGAAAAACATAAACAAATCGGAGGTCCCGACTTTTCAGGCTGCTGTCTGGGGCTTAAGCTAAAAATAACCGGGCATAGAAATAAATTCTATATTCAGCTTAAGCTTTAAATTAAATGGCTTAGAAACTAACGTGTTTTGCAGAATTTATCAATTAAAAGTTTAGAGGTCATTTCGGTAATGGAAAATTTTAAATTTCCTCACTAGTTCTGTACCTCTTGTTTGTGAGATCTTGGGCCTGCTGTGGGAATTTTCCTGTTTCAGGAAAATGTAAACTGCACTGATTGCTGGATACAAGTGGACTGTCGCCGTATATATAGAACCGATCTCGGTATCAAACTCCACCGCACGTGTTGGCGAGCCCACGGATTTGTCGTTTTCGTTCTTTTTGGATAAAAAGCTTTTTCTCAAACGCGTGAGCGAGAGAGCGCGACTTAAATATTGCAGCTGTTTCGCGAGTAAAGCTCTGGTACAGGTACCGTTAAAAGTACCGCACTAGCCGCGTATAGTCGTTAATATTAATTTTAATTGAGACTAAACCTTTACTTGGTTCATATTGTCTCTTTATTTCTTGTAATTAAATTAATAAAAGGATTTTGAAAAAGATTTGTGGAATATTGCGAAAAAATTTAAAAAATCTTTTTTATGATCTGCTGGGAGCTTCGGATACCGTCAGCAAGATCAACAGAGGCTTTTGGCACTCGGTCGTCAAGCTGCACATCTCTGTCACAATTAGAAATCTTTGTTGTTCAGCAAACTTAGACACGTTTTTCTTCGAGTTATTTTCCAGCAGATTGTTTTTCCACGACGGGACGGATGACGAAATCGGAAAGCCTGATTTCTGATTTCCGATTGCAGCAGCACTCGGAGATAGAGACTGAGAGATGGCATAAGATTCCCCGACAGTGACGTCCGTTTGCTCCCCGGGGGGCTACGTCTCCCACTGATAAGCCTTTGATGCTGGCCCCGGATAACCTCACCTCGTCCATTACCTCACTATACATAAGTTATAGTGCTGATGCACGACGATCGCCTGGTAACTGGCGATCTCTGTTTTTTAGCCGGAGGAAAAACAATGCAGGCGTCATTAACAATGTTGTTCGCAGGCGAAGATTGCGCTGCCGTTTTGGGTTGAAAAACATGTTATTTTCGAAAAGAGCTTCCCAGATAAGCCAAGGAAAGTGCGAGTGGCTGCGTTGATTCAACCTCAATCGGTGCCATAGGCAAACTGAATTTTTTATACATACATATGTAAATGGAATTTTACATGAGAAATCAATAAAATTGCATGTCATTTTACATGAAAATGCAATAAAATTTCTTATAAGAACTGTCTTCTTTCTTTTTTAATAAGTGCATTAATTATGATTTCTCTTAATTTCCTATTGAGGAGTTAATTATTATTTGATTGGGATAATATTTAATATCACCCAACATTGGCATATTTAAAACGTGAAAACTTATCAAATAAGAGCTTTAACCTTTTGAAAATGTAAATATGGGTTAATTTAGTTGATTGATATTTATTATTTATATATTGCATATTAATTTTGAACTATACCCAAGCTTCAGGAGGTTTAGCTTATAATATTAAATAATTATTTAACTGTTATGAAAACTATTCAAAATTTATTAAATAAAGGAAACTCACCTTGTGAATCGCATTTTGATTGAATTCTAGTTTTAGGTTTCACTTAAAATGTTTTTAAACTTTTATTTTATTAAATTGATTAGCTTTTTGAAATTAAGCACCTTATGAGTGTTGTGTACTTAATATATTTTATTTTATTTGTATTTTTTATAAAAGCACTTTGCTCGGTCACTTGTTGCGTTTGAATATTTAAAAGCAGCGGGCTGCTGCGCTTTTTATGCATTTTAGTTTGGTGTTTTTTAGTGCGTTTCCACCCTTAAACTTTCGGAAACTTTTACAGCACTGTTAAACAGCTATATGCAAATTATAAATTTATGATAAATATAAAATATATTATAATTTTCAAATAATTTATCTGGATTAAGCATGAAACAATTTACTACAACAAAAGTTGTTTCCGGAGGACAACCATTTTGAAATCTTTAAATTTCGCGCACTGTATATTTTCGGTATATCTCTGCACGATTTCGTTCGAGAAAAATCCCGAAAATGATAGACAGCTTTTGACTGGCGCCGACTGGCCACACTAGACAGAAAGAAAACAAGTCGCAAATAGAGGAATTTACCCATTTTTTACCCCATTTAATTGTTGCACACAATTGCGTCTCTGATGCATATATAGACCGGCGATGAAGCCACAGACCAAGCGGAAGTCCTTCCCCTTCAATGCACCACAGCCCGGCAGCGTCATGGAGTTTGGCTTCAACTTCAATGCAAACGGCTTCGGGAATCAAAGTCTTGTGGAGAGCGACTGCGGCAAATGGCAGCACAAGCGGAAATCCGAGCAGCAAGCAACGGCCGTGCTGTAATCTATATAATTCTTAAATTGCATGTATCCTTTTTGCTAAACTCCCTGTCTTTTAGGCCTCCCAAGATGCTGATCACAGAGGAACGGATCACCCAGCATTTCAGCGGCCTGCAGATCTCTGGGGATCCGAAGAACAGTGTGACGGCCTCGGCTGTGTGCAGCAGCAATAACAACAGCGTAGCCAGCGTTACAGGTGGCCTGGCCACGGATGATATTCCATCCACGAGCACTGGAAAAACACATCACCCGAACCCCGCCTACCAAATGGCGGCCATGGAACTGGAGCAGAAGCTGCGAAATGCCAATCGCATTGTGATCTGTGATGGCCTGAAGCCGGGCACTGGTCCTGGAGCTACGGGACCGCCCGTTATCCCACCGGAATGGCTGCTCAAGACCATACCACGTCCCTGCACCGCCTTGGTGCCCTGGCAGCCTTCGCCCCTGCACTTGCCGATGCCGGAGATGGCAAAGATTGTTGCTCCACAGAATCAACAGCTCCCAGCGGCAGTGGCGAATCCCAACCAGCAGGAGCTCGACGACTATGACGACGACCTGGAGTTCTTTGAGAACAACAACACGTGCAGCGTGAACCTAAATAAGTCTGATGAGCACATGGACGAGGACCTGTAGCAGCAATAGCCATATACATACACCGTAAACCTAGTTAGCGCGTAAACCATGTAGATTTGTATGTCCGTATATTATATCCGTAAGAGCCAGTTGATAGCATGCATTACCGAATACTCAATGCTCTTCACCTTATTTTGTATTAATATTGAAAATAGATGTATGTCATCCAATCTGAATCTGGTGGAGTGTGTTTTGTTAATTTAATTGTTTTAAAGGAACTAGGTAGTTATTCCATTATTCCATAATAATCCTATTTCTATTGCTATTATTACTATAAATGTTATTGGGTTTTTCTGATTGAGTAATAATTTTAATGAATATCGACATAAAACTATTTAATTTTTTAAACTTAAATCACTAAATTTGTAACAGTTACCCCTCAACAGTGTGACCGGGTTGTAGTTTCTCAAAACGCCAGAAAAAAAGAGACAGACAGACCGCACTCTCTCGGCTCTTGAGACACTTATATAGAGGCGCAATTTTCTCTCGCGGTTGCAAGTAAACAGGGTAGTTACCTATGGCATTTCATACTTGTTTGATGCCCACAAAACTTAACAGAGTGGATGCCGAGTTGAAATACTTATTTTATTAATATTTGTTAAAGAAACATTTTTAAGTAACTATTGTTCAACATAGCCAAGCATTTGCAATTGTTAAGTCCGTATTTTTTGGATTTTACAGCCCTATGTTACTTTAACAGAGCGATTCCATAAGCGAGCTGTGTATTTTACTTTCAAAATCTTTTAGCAAATATACTCCAGAAACGCTTAAATATTAAACAGTTCATTTAATAACTCTAAGGTTTGAAAGCGTTCGAAGTCGTTCGAAGGTGTTCGAAGGTGTTCAAAAGCGTTCGAAACAGTCGACGGCAGAGGAAAATGTTCGAGTTGTTGCTCTCTCGACGCCCGCTCAATTTCCCGAAGTTTCCCGAAGTGATTTCCCCCCCGTCTCGCCTACGAACTGACGAATTCATTCCCAAAACATCGAATTCATTCCCAAATTCATAGCCATGATGTAAGAGAGTGGGAGAGCTAGAGAGAGTTGTGGCTGGACATGGCTCTCATCAAGACTGTCAAGACTTGACAGTGATGTTAAAGCGGCTACTAAGTGGAATGTTATGGCCAGATATTTAGCAGACTAATTTAAGGTATTGAACTAACATTAAAAACTAAGTTTAAATTACAACTAACTCTTTATTCTTTATACTTCCGTAAGTTAACAAAAAATTTACCGATAAATTTCATTACTTTTGTAGTAAATGGAGCTTGTAATGAAAATAAAATACATAAACAATGAAAAATTGTATAAAAAATAGGAAATAAAAAGGCAAATACATTTCTAACTCCCATGAATTTTAGTTTACTATATTTAATCAGTAAAAATAAATAAAGGTCCGAAGTAACTATCGAATATCGAATGGCCCGGCCACTTGACAACACTGCACCTGCAGCTTATCAACACCAAAAAAAAAAAGTGAAGTGAGTAGAAGCGTCGCTTAAAATTTTTTGAAAATTAAACTAATTGTAGATTCTCTCCGCTATGTAGATTGTCTGTTAACGGCACGGACCGCTCCGCGGAAAACGGAAAAGTCGTAAGATTTCCCCCAGAAAAATTTCGAAGACAGTGAAAAATAAACGCCGGTTTAAACTAAAAGAAAACCTCGACGCTACGGCGGGACTCCGGATTCTGGCGTCTGAACGTAATTTTTGGTCGACGGGAGGAAGCCACCGAAATTTATTGTTAATTTCGTAGTTTTAATGAGTGTGAGTGCGGCTGAGTGTGTGTGTGTGGGCACACGCATTAATTATAATTAAAATTTACTACATGGCAAGGCGAAAAATTGTAATTCAGAGAACAAAAGCAGAGCAAAGCAGAATTACCACCACAAGCGAAAATCTGACAAAAACTAGATACTCGAGAGGAATCGCCAAAGTGCAAATTTAGAATACTTATTACAAGTTCATGGGAAAGTGGCGAAATATACGTGGAGCGTGATAAGTGAGCGTTTTTCTTATTTTTTTTTTGTTGGATTTTGAATGTTGAATGGCAAAACATCACGCTGAAAGAAAGAGAGCAGCTGAGTATCCACCTCGCCCTGGCTCTCTCTCTCGCTCGCGCTCACCTCGCTCGCAGGCAGTGGCGTAGCCCTGGGCAGCGGCACACGTACACGTGGGCCCCCTTGCGCCGGCGAGCCTCTGTACTTGCCGCGTGGTGAGTTTCGCCGGCTGGGGCCCAACGCGAGCGAGGTGGCTATCTTTCAGCCTCTCGTCTGCCTGCTCGTTCGTCGTCCAATCTCTGTCTGCCCGCTCATTCGTCGTCCAACAGCCGTCGCGTCGTGGGAGTGTGTGCGCCGCGTGTTGTGCGTTCCTGTATGCGCTAGCTAGTGTGTGTGTGTGTGTGTGCTGGCCGTTCAATTTGTGTGAAGTAATAAGCGTAATTAGTTGGTTTCTGTTTCTGCTTCTGCGGCAAACTGCAGTGAATTCTGCATGGAAAACGACACTAAACGCGTGATTTTGTGATTTTGCGATTTTGCAGTTGTGAACCTGGCCGATAGAGCGATTCCGTCGAGTGGAACCGAACCGAAAAAAGAAGAGAATCGCACACAAACATTCAGAGGCAGCGATGTCCACCGCCGTTGAAACGGGGTCGTCGCCTGCCAAGAGCAACAACAACAACAATAATAGCGGCAGCAATAGCAACAGCAGCGGCAATAACAATAATGGCAATCCCAGTCCAAATGCAAAAGGCGTGCAACGGCGTCAACTGGTGAGTAACCCCCACTCTTACTTCCTTACTCCCCACTCTGCCAATTATCCATTACCCCCTCCCTCACCTCTGCACTATCAATAACCGATAAAGCCACCTCTGCAGCTACAGTGGAGCTAGCCTAAAGCTTACGTTGCTAAGTGTGTGACTTCATAGCAAGAAATTACGTGATTTTGATTTATGCATAAATTATTTCCCAAAAATTTTCAATGGAAATAATACTATTTAGATGCAATACACACATTCTGCATGTGTGGCTAAGGGTAGTTTTTACTGTCAGGGTTCGATCTTTATGATTAAAGTTTCCATTTCCTACTAATTGAAATACTTCGAAATTGTGAAAATTAGAATGCTTAAGAAACCGTGAAATAAGGCAGCTGTAGGGAGTTCACCTGTCACCATGATTGATAAGTTAGCCGAGCCCTATTTGTTGATGGTGATCGGTGGGCAAGGAGAGCGACGCGGCGAGATAATAGTGAATTGCTTGTGGAAGCGAACGTAAAACTCATCGTTAATCGGTGGAAATAATAAATGCATGCTCACTCGCCCCCGCCCTCGCCTCTCTGGCTCTTCTGTCTCCTCCTTTGCGCCAGTTGAGCATTGGAGCCCAACTGGGGCCGCATGACCGAAAGCAATGAGCTTTATTTGCCATATTCGCTTCGCTGTTTGTTATTCTCTTCTTCTCGCCGTGGTTGTTATTGCCATGTTGTTGTCTGCCTGCCTCGCATTTCGTTTTCAATTTGACATTGGTGTGTGTGCGGCTGTAGTGTGTGTGCGTGGTGTGTTTCTGCTTCGGTTTCTATTCCGTATCGTCGTAGATAACAGGGCATTGTGTTGCCGTTGTTGTTGTTGCCCAACATATATTTACATACGGAGAGGAGAGAAGAGCGAGAGAATGAGAGTAATGCTGACGTTGACACTGCTCTAGTACAGTGATACTCATCGTAGGCGTAGGCGGAGGGGGGTCGACGGCTGTCTCACTGATTTCTCATATCTTTGGCCAACTCGCAAAGTTCACGTTCACATTTTTGTTGGCTGCGCATTTGATTAGCACCGAAAATTGGATCAGCAGCTGTTGGCGCTCGTCGCTTTCCGTTCCGTTTGCCGCTGCGTTCGCGTAATGATAATTGGAAGATGGTAATGATGACGACGAATTCCTGCCTGGCACTTGTCACCGGAATCCTGATTTCCTTCCTCTTGTTACACGATGTCTGTACCCTGTAATTGTAGGGTATGAATAGGTTCATATGGCTTAAATATTAATGACTTTACTTAGCATTCAACTCGGTTACGACCTCTGAAGCTAGTACCAGTTGGGAATTTCATTTGTGTTCTAATTTTTTTGTTTTGCCACCAAATAAATAGATGATATTAATTACTATTGACTATTTAAGCACACAAAAAGTTAAATTAACGGTAGATCATTGTATGTGAATATAATTTTTAATAGACATTCATAGCTATGAGTCATGCAAGGTTATTGTATATAATATATTCCCTTCCATTCTCTGTTATCAGTTTGTTTTTAAGGAACAATCTGTGCCTTTTAAAACCCCTAGATAAGCCAATAAATCACAGTGCAGGGTATCTAGTAGCCCGACTCACCTGTGCCGTTCCGGCTTGTTTATCTATGCATATTGAAGTGGCGCGCAGGAGGAAGACGAGCGCCAAAGAGCGAGAGCCCATTAAAAATGTATGGAATAGTGGAATAGCGAGTGGAATGGAGAACTCTCATTACGATGACTAACCCGGCTCAAAGATTACTGCTGGATCCGTAGGGAGGGAAGGCAGGCGGTAGCACCGAGCACATGGTAGATAAGGGTCTGCAATTAGCACCTTAAATAGAATACATTAGGTGGCCCAGGTGGCCAATTGATGGAGGGGGTATGAGGGGCGAGAGTGACGCCACCACCGCAAACTAACAACAACAACAATACGAAAACCACTTGACTGGATTTTGATTTTTTGTCTTACACGCAACTTTTAACAGTCGAACATCCATAACGGGAAATCATAATGTATCATATCTTTTATTTTTTAGTATTCTTAACCAATAGAGTATGTACGTAATATGTTCGTATATAATTAAATATTTAAATAAATGGCTAAACATTTATCTGGACCTAGATTAGGGAACAACAAATGAATAACCCTTCAGTTTGGTTTAATTTAGGCAAGAATCCAAGATAGCGAAGTACAACTGTATGCGGTTAGGCTTGTTGTTGCTTCCTCTCTGCTTCATCACCATCTACTTCTACCTGCCGATTGTTAATCGACGAGACTCCAAAACAAGCTTTCCAGCCGACAACAACAACAGGAGGCAGCGTGGCCACAATGAAAAGTCGGTAAAAAAAAATCGGTTTAGAACATGCCAAACAAGTTTCAACATTTCTGTGGGGCAAGCCGCTTAAAAAGGATATAGCACGCACACTCGCCCAGATGCAGATACAGATACAGATACGGATATGGGGGATACAAGCAAGCCACCAATACAAGCACAAACGAGGGCAGGCCGTGCATCCATGTTTATAGATTTTTCGTTGCACTGCCGCCGGCCGCCATCTCCACCCCCCAATTTGCGCCACTACTGGCAGGCAGCGTCCAAAATAAACTCAAAGCAGGAGACATGGCAATAATGCACCGTATTTGTTGTCTCAGCTCCCCGCCTCCTTGGAGCAACAGTCTCTCTCTCAATCTGGCAATCTCTCAGTTCGCCATCTCAAGCTCTCAGCATCGCTTCTCTGCCGGCGCACTGCACCACCACCGATGCACAGGCAGAAGCAAAAATCAAGCGAAAACAAAACGGTCCTTCATATGCAAAGTGCATGCGCACTGAAGGGAGACGGCAATAGAAACAGTGGTGGGGAGCAGGAGGGGACCGCCCGTGGTGGACAACTTGATTCCCGTTGCCCTCTGTCAGTCAGTGATGTCAGCCTCAGGTGGGCTAAATTTGTTTCTTCCGTAAAGATAGGAATATTTTCTTGTGCCTTTATTAGGTTGAAGTTTAGTTCACGAAGTTTAATATGTGATTAAAAATTATGTATTTCTGAAAGTTTTATGTGTTTTTTTACCTAATTAAATAGCAATATAAACTTTAATTCCCTATTAACTCAGATAAAAAATCATATGAAAATGGGTTTTTCGCGGATTCTTTTTTGAAATTACCCCTTGTGCCTTATACGTTCACTGCGTTATCTCCTTTTAGGCTGGTCTCAGTGATAACGAATATATGGACTGGGCTATCTATTTGACAATTATCGCGTCAGACTTCTAAGTAGCAAAGACATTTAAGCTCTTCGGAAGTAAGCACGAGTTGTTGACCAAGATAGTTTATTGATTGCAATAAATTTGTAAAGTAGTAAATTCGTATGGCATTTAAAATTTAGTTTAAAATGTTCGGCTTGCATGAAAATGGCTGAAAAGACAACACTTATGCCAAGTGATAAATGCCGCGGAAACTGCTAGAAACGACGAATTCGAATCGGATGGGGAAACTAAAGCTTTTCGCTCGCAGCTCATCATCGCCGTTCCTTAGAGTTGTGAGAAAAATGCTTAAGTATCAAAACAAATCCATATATCGAGCCTAATAGCCCAAGTATTACGCATTATTCAAATATTTCTTTGGGTAACATATCAAATATCCATAATATATTGACGTGATTTTTGTTTTTTGCATTAAGAGGCACTAGCGGCGCGAATGAAAATTGGTCGAGTAAAAAAAAGTGAGCTTAGCATGTTGCTTAAATAGATTTTGGTTAGCTCCCGCTCTTATTTAGCGGCTCTCTGTTAATTTGTTTGGCTCTCAGTCTCGGCGCTCTCTGGGTCTTTCTTGGTTTTAAGCGATGGTGAGCTTCCAGCTCCACCAGATTTAACCGATTTTACGGTTTTAGGCCACCAGGTGTTTAATCAATCGGAAGCTATAGTACATTTTAATCAGCTTGTTTTGTGGTATTGGTTCCAGTTTAAAGCGACAGCTGAAATCTAAATGGCAAACACTTATTGTTTTTAATTACCATGCAAAGAATCGTAGACTTTAATTAATTTGTTTTCGAACGAAGGTAGTCTCAAACCCTAATAGAATTGTGAACAATAAATAATTCATAGATTCATTGTTAGACTAATCTTATGTCTTGCTAAAAAGGTAATATTTTTGCAAAATTTTTTTTTGGTTTAAAAAAATTAAAATCACTGAAACATTTTTAATAAAACTGTCCATCCCTAACGATGAGCAAACGAAAACGAAATGACAAAGACGAGAGAGCGTTCCATAAGCGATGAGAGAAAGTGAAGCCGAGAGCGGGAGAGTACTTGGATGACTGTGGTGAAGAGAGGAGCAAGTGAATCACATCGCTGCCGGCAGAGGAATCGGCATCGGCAGAGGCAGAGGCAGCGCCCTCCGCTGAAGCGGTGTATTTTTAGCCATTTATCACTCTCCGCTCTCTGCTGTCTACTCTCTCCGCTCGGCCATCCGCTCTCCGTATCCGGCCTTCCCAGCTCGACTCTCCGTACGGGTTTTTGTGTGGCTGCCACTCAACTCAAGCTCTCTCCTCTCTTTATCTCTTTTTTGCAGCGGGAGCGAAAGCAGCGTAAGCTCTACCTGGATGAATGGTCGCTGGGCGATGATGATGGCGAGGGAACGCGGGGCTTCAGCGTCGCCGAGAAGCTCGAATCCTCGAAGTTCGCACAGGCGGGAATGGTGCGGGAGATGCGGGGCAGCGATCTCACTGTGGCGTAAGTATCTGACTTATTTAGGCTAATTACGGCTGCCTAATGGTTGCAATTATGGCGATGGCACAAAAGTTTACCAAGACCCTCGAGCAAGCACTTCTGATTTACCTATTTTATCGCCGATCTCATCAAACAGATTTCTGCAGCAGCACGGCTTCAATATACCGCTGCTGTTTCGGGACAAGGCCGGACTGGGCCTGCGGATGCCCGATCCGCAGGAGTTCACCGTGAACGATGTACGGCTATGTGTGGGCTCCCGGCGACTGCTCGATGTGATGGACGTGAACACCCAGAAGAACCTGCAGATGACAATGAAGGAGTGGCAGCAATACTACGACAGTCCGCAGAAGGATCGGCTGCTCAACGTGATCTCGCTTGAGTTTTCTCACACGCGCCTGGACAGGTTCGTCCAGAGCCCAGAGATCGTACGCCAGATCGACTGGGTGGACGTGGTGTGGCCTAAGCAGCTGAAGGACGCCCAGCGGGAGGGCACCAACCTGCTGGGCGGCATGATGTATCCCAAGGTGCAGAAGTACTGCCTGATGTCGGTAGCGAACTGCTACACGGACTTCCACATCGACTTTGGCGGCACTTCGGTGTGGTATCACATCCTGCGAGGCAGCAAGGTCTTCTGGCTTATTCCACCCACGGATCGCAATCTGCAGCTGTACGAGAAGTGGGTTCTATCCGGCAAACAGGCGGATGTCTTCTTCGGCGACACCGTGGAGAAGTGTGCGCGCGTTTATCTCACAGCTGGGAACACCTTCTTCATACCCACCGGCTGGATTCATGCTGTCTACACGCCCACTCAGTCGCTCGTCTTTGGCGGGAACTTCCTGCACTCCTTCGGGATTGTTAAGCAGCTGAAAACGGCGAGTGTGGAGGATAGCACGAAGGTGCCGCAGAAGTTCCGATATCCCTTCTTCACCGAGATGTTGTGGTACGTCCTCGCTCGCTACGTTCACACGCTGCTGGGACACTCGCACCTGAACGGCGAGCCGTCGATGAACGAGGAGGAAATGGCCGCTCGTCCGCACACCCACCTTACGCATCACGAACTCTTTGGCCTTAAGGAGATCGTGATGTATCTGTACGACCTGCCGCCGCAGAAGAAGAATGTGCCCAGTTTGGTCCTGGATCCCGTGGCTCTGATCAAGGATGTTCGATCGCTGGTGGAGCGGCACTGCAAGGATCAGCAAGATCTCGCCATCACCGGCATCTCCGTGCTGAAAGCGCCGTCCGGCTCGCATCCGTCATTCCTACTCTACGATCGCACTCGTGTCAAGCAGGAGATCAAGCAGGAGATTGCGCGCAAGAACGCCGAGGTGATACGCGAGCAGCAGCAGCTGGAGGCTGGCAGGGCCAGGGAGGCCGAATCGGATGCATCGCAGTCGACTGGAGCGGGATCGGTCGTTGGCATGGGTGCTGGCATCGAGTACAGCAATGGAGTGATGAAGAAGGAGCAGCAGCTAGAGAACGGCAGTGCATCAGCAGCTATCGCCGGAAACGGATCGCAGCCAGGTGAGTTTCGGAGTCTAGCGTCACTTGGAAGCAACATAATCGTTGTATTCTTTTTTACAGAGGCCACCTTTGTTCTCCCCACGGATACGCTCAAGTATCGCCCGCCCAAAAAGATGCATTTGGCCAATGCCGTAGCAGCCGCGGCCAGTAGCAGCAGTGCAGGACCAGGAGGATCAGTTGGAGGGGTGGGCGGCGGCTCTGTCATTGTGGGAAGCAGCCACAGTCCGACCAGCGGAGGCGGAGTGGCGCCTGCCGCAGGCACAGGCAGCGGCGCCATCAGTGTGATTGCCACCTGTTCCAGCTATGGCGATGGAGGAGGAGCAGCCAACATGGACAACTGCCCGTCCCCGGGAGAGGGTGGGGCCAAGCTGTCGCCCAATCTGACCGGCACAGGTCAACCTCGCAGGCGCAGGACGCGCTGCAAGAACTGTGCCGCCTGCCAGCGCTCCGATTGCGGCACCTGTCCCTTTTGCATGGACATGGTCAAGTTTGGTGGCCCGGGACGGGCCAAGCAGACGTGCATGATGCGCCAGTGTCTTTCCCCAATGCTGCCAGTCACGGCGCAGTGCGTTTACTGCCACCTGGATGGGTGGCGACAGACGCCAGTGTCGCCGCAGACCAAACAGCTGGCCACCATCGATGGGCCATCGGCACTGATGGAGTGCTCCGTCTGCTACGAGATCGCGCATCCGGATTGTGCTCTATCACAGCTGGACGGCACTGAGGACGCGGCGGATGCCAAGGGTATTGTGAACGAAGATTTGCCCAACAGCTGGGAGTGTCCCAGTTGCTGCCGGTCCGGCAAGAACTACGACTACAAGGTAGGTACCTCCGTTGGGTTTCCTTAATACCTGAATAACCAATCTTCTTTGCCTCCAACAGCCCCGTCACTTCCGGGCGCGTCAGAAGTCCTCCGAGGTGCGGCGTGTCTCGGTTTCTCACGGTCCCGGCGCAGGAGCAGGCGAGGGCGGTCACCAGGAGGGAACGCCTTTGCTGCCGCCTCCGGTGGGTCAATACAACGACTTTGTCTTCACCAGCGAGTCGGAAATGGAGTCGGCAGGGCCGGGGGCCAGCGGTCACATGACGCACTGGAAGCACGGGATGAAGCGCCACCACCAGCTGGAGGTGAAGACGGAGCGCAACAACAGCTGTGACACACCATCGCCGGGAATCTCACCGAATGCCGCGGGCGGCGGCGAGTCCAAGGGAGGAGGCAAGCGACGCAAGAGCGACGATGGCACAAGCGTCAGCAGCAGCATGCAGGAGAGCAACGATGCCCCGTGCAACTCCTCGGTGGATGGAGCAGGAGGAGGAGGAGCTGGGGGAGCTGGAAATGCCAATGCATCCAACAATCAGTGGAGCGGCAGCAGCGGAGGAGGTGGTGGGTCTCGAAAGAAGAACTCGATACGCTCCCAGCTCGCGCAGCAGATGTTGAACTCGTCGTCGCGCGTGCTCAAAAAGCCGCAGTATGTGGTGCGCCCAGCGGCAGGAGGATCTAGTTCGGCTTCAGCCAGTGGCAACGGAGGATCCGGCGGTGCATCTGGCACTAATGGCATGAGCAACGGAGGCAACCAAAGCGGAGCCAACTCCGGTGGCAATGGAGGCAACGGAGAGCGCGCGACCAATAACGGGGGATTTAGCGGGTCCAACAACGGCCTGGGAAGTCAGCACCACAGCTCTGGCCAGAATCTGGCGCTGGATCCTACCGTGCTGAAGATCATCTTTCGCTACCTGCCGCAGGACACGCTCGTCACTTGCTGCTCGGTGTGCAAGGTGTGGTCCAACGCCGCCGTTGATCCCGATTTGTGGAAGAACATGAACTGCTCCGAGCACAAGATGTCCGCGTCGCTCCTGACAGCGATTGTGCGACGCCAGCCAGAGCACTTGATCCTGGACTGGACGCAGATTGCCAAGCGGCAGCTGGCCTGGCTGGTGGCCCGCCTGCCGGCGCTCAAGAATCTCTCGCTGCAGAACTGCCCCATCCAGGCGGTGTTGGCGCTGCACACCTGCCTCTGTCCGCCGCTACAGACGTTGGACTTGAGCTTCGTGAGGGGATTGAATGACGCAGCTGTAAGGGACATTCTCTCGCCGCCCAAAGACTCGCGGCCGGGACTGAGCGACTCGAAGACGCGTCTTAGGGATCTCAAGGTGCTGAAGCTAGCGGGAACGGATATCTCCGATGTGGCCGTGCGTTACATCACCCAGAGTTTGCCGCACTTGCGCCACTTGGATCTGTCCTCCTGCCAGCGGATCACGGATGCGGGCGTGGCCCAAATAGGCACCTCAACCACGGCCATTGCCCGACTCACGGAACTCAATCTGAGCGCCTGCCGGCTGGTGTCGGAGAACGCTCTGGAGCACCTGGCCAAGTGCGAGGGCCTTATCTGGCTGGACCTGCGCCACGTGCCCCAAGTGAGCACCCAGTCGGTTATCCGCTTTGCAAGCAACTCCAAGCACGATCTCTGCGTCAGGGACATTAAGTTGGTGGAGCGCAGGCGCCGCACCTCGACGGCAGTGGCCAGGAGCTGGCACCACGACTGAGCAACTGGCAGCCGAAGGAGGGGGAGGCCCTTTTAACGTTAATCTTACGCATTAGGACAGGTGCACTCTTTTTAAGACCCAATCCTCGAATCCAAGACCCCCGAGTCCACGCCCGATTGCAAGCCAAAGAGCGTCGTCGTCGTCATCGAGCCCATTGCATTGCGAGAGGTTGTTCCTGAATGCTTAGCTAGCTATGATTGGATGTCCGTTCCGGTTTGTGGCTTGTCCGCTTTCTTGTAAATTCTCTCCGAGGTCAATGGAGGCCAGTAGTGACTGACAAGAAGGTTGCTTGGCGGCTTCCAAGCTAAACTTCCTTAATTCCATCCCCAATGACATTTTTCCTTTTAAGTGCTAACATTCTGCACTTCTGCATAACTTCACTTTATTCAAGGACAAAATTTTAAAACTATTACAAATTTTTAAATAGAAATCTAGTTAACTAGCTAGCACTATTAAGCCGCACTTCGTTGTGGCCTACAGTGACTTCTTTGTGCGCCACTGTGCACTCATCCCAGACAATTTTTTTTTAATGGAAACTTTTTCCTTTTACAAAAATTACCAAGGGGTAAACTTGCAATACTTGACTCTTTCCAAAGTGCAAATAATATTGTTAATGGTTTCAAATGCATATTTTTGATAGTATTTCTAGATTAAACTAAAATTTTACACATTCAATTCTTATTCACCAGAATCCTCCACTCGATTTGAGGCAGTGCAAAGGGCTGAGCTTCGGTTTTGCCGAAGGTACACACATGTAGATGGTAGTAGTTGCTCCATTTCTTCACCCAAAACACACACTCGAACCTAGCGTAGTGATTAAGATTAGCATTCCCGCGACGATAGTAGTTACATTTAATCAGTGTCATATATATAAGTACGCAGGAGGAGATGGAGGGAGAGCAGCACTAGGTGCACACAGCCCAACCACATCCAGCTTAAGTAGATTCAGCTCGCAGCACAGGCATAACAGCGGTGCGTTTCGGAACGACAAGAGCCCGGCAACCCCTTAAAAATTCCACAACAATTTGGCCTTAATCTCGATGCAATTTAAATTTAAAAAAATGTTGGACTTTCGTGTGGCGTCTTGCAGTTCCGACCCGCACTCGCATATAAGAGTCGTTAAGTCAGCCCAACCCCATCCCACATCCTCCGCTCCAGTAGCAGTTAAAATAGTGATAAAGTGGCTAAAATCTATATATATATAATTGAGAGCGTGTAAGAATTATGCAAGTAACCGCATAAAGATAAGTTAATGTTTTACAGAATTACAACATTACAAAATATAGAATAATGTTTCAAGAGCACTCCTAGTATTTGGCGGATTTGTAATCGGGTTCGTCGCCGCCACCGCCGCTGCCGCCACCACCACCGCCGTCCTTGGGGAGCTTTCGCTTCTGGATGATGGTCTACAAAGAAAGTGGAGAAAGTATTAGTAATCTATGGAATCTACCAACACTCAGTCGCGATGCTTACCTGGATCTTCTGCCACTCTCTGTCCAGCTCGGCCTTCTCGTTCTTCTCCGTCTTGTTCTTGCGCGTCTTCCGGCCGTCCTGCATCTTGACGCCGTACTGGAAGGCGGCCTTGGGCAGCGCCTCCTTGGTGCTCATGTAGTCCGAGTATTCCTCCTGCGTATCGAAGTCCCAGCGCCCAATCGGTCCCTTCTTGTTGCCCAGATCCATCTTGGTGTAGTCAACCTCGTCATCCGAATCGTCGATGGCATCGTTCATCTCCTCCAGTCCCGGATAACACTCGGCATAGCCTTCAGGTTCGTTGGCGAAACGCGAGGCCATAGCCTTGGATATTTTCGGTGGCGGAGGTATGCTGGTAACCATGGGCTCCTCGGCGGCCTCGGGAGGAGCATCGCCAAAGTAAGAGACGGTGGGAGGTTTTCCGGCCTCTTGACGGTTTCGATCACCTCGCGAGGCTGTTGGCTGATAATCCCCGACATCGTCGTAGATGTTGTCGCCCAGGGGAACCGCTTTTCCGCCCTTATTGCTGGAGGCAGTAGTGATGCTACTGACGCCACCACCACCGCCAGCCGGGCCACGGACGTTCTCTACCTCCTTGTCGTAGAAGAGCGGCTTATCCTTGTCGCGCTTCTTGTTCTTCTTGTTGCGACCACCGGCTCGCAAGTAGCTCAGGATCTGGGATAGTTTGTTAATGACTATGTCATTGGTTGTCAGCGTGGCGACATCCTCCCGCGCCACCGGCACTTCGAACTTGGAGCGCTTCAGTGTCGTTGGGATGTCCGATTCGCCCAGCTCGTCATCCAGATCGATGACGTAGGCCATGCGTCCGGGCGCAAAGAGCTCATTGCGGGGCACCTCCTTCGAGCGGCGTGCTTGGATCAGGTTGTATATGTTGCGAGCGAGGGCTCCGTTGATGGCATTGATGTCCTCCGACTCGCGGCGCTCTGCTTCCAGTTGCTCGGCTGCAGCGGCTGCCTCCGCCAGCTTCTCCCTAGCCACGGCGGCGGCTATCTCCTCCTCCTCTGCCTCCTTGGAGTGCAGCTCCGAACGCACCTTCTGCAGCAGGGCGTAATCGAGACCCTTTACCAAATGCGTGTGCTGAATGTCACCGCCCAAGAACTTCGATTCCTGGATGATTCTCCGGCGGCGTTCGGCAGCATCTATTCCCGACTTCATGTCCGGAGCCACGGCTCGGTAGGCATTCGTGCTACTGCCATGACCTGGCGTGCTCACGTTCACGTAATCCGGATTCGCGCCATCTCGACGTTCGCGGGCTCTGTCCCTGTACTTCTCGGACAGCTCTTGCAGCTTCACGTCCTCCTGCTTCTTCAGTGCCGCATAGAAGTTCTTTTTCTTGCGTCGCAGGTCGTTCCGCTCGCTACTGCTCTGACCCTTCTTTTTGTCGCCACTCGATCCTGCCGAGGCGGGTGTGGAGGGCGTGGCAAACGTCGCGGTGGCCAGAGATCCGCCGCCGGAAGTACTGCTCGTGCTAGAGCCAGGCGGCGGGGCTCGCGGCGTGGCCAGCAGCTTGCGGAAGTCATCGTTGGTTAGACGCACCGATGGCGGTGCTTCCAAGTGGACATCCGACATGACAGAGCAGTTTCCAAAAGGCTTTTGGTGGAGAAAATTCTATATTTACAAATTCAGCTTCTTCTTGGTTTTCTTCTTGCTAGTGATGGTGTGGTATCGATAACTACCACAGTTATCGCCGTACCATTTAGTGGTGGTAGTTTAGCTAATTTTCCCTTAAATACGGCTAAGGGCCGATTTTTGAATGTCAATTTTGTCATTGAGGAGTTAGGTGTTTTTCGGAGTTAGGTACATTTTTCGATTCGCCATTAAAATCACAATTATATATCAAAATGTTGAAAAAAATCAGAGACAACTTTTTGGCTATTTTTTCAAAATTTGATATGGGGTTACATCATTAAAATTGTCAAAACTTGAATAAACTTTTTTTTTTTTAATTTCTAAAATCAATGCGCAGATTTATTAACCTAATAAAGATAAGCACGGGCAGTTTTTGGAGAGGATTAGGCTCTGCCGCCAAAATGTGTCCAATTTTTGGAGAGGATCAAACTCTGCCGGCTATACACGGCCAGTTTCTGGAGGGATCAGGCTCTGCCGGCTGAAAACGGCTAGTTTCTGGAGAGGATAAGGCTCTGCCGGCTGGAAATAGCCAGTTTCTGGACAGGATCAGGCCTTGCCGGCTTTAAGTGGCCAGTTTCTGGAGAGGATCAGGCTCTGCCGGCTGTAAATTACCAGTTTCTGCCATAAAGCATGCAATTGTTTTCTACTTTTCGGCTCAAAGACTTCCATTAGTGTTTCTTTTTAAACTGAATTATAATATAAAGATTACCAATATTTGAGGTCTTTCAAAGAGCATATAATGGCCAAAAAGCATGTGATTGCCAAATGTCATATATTTCCCGATTCAGCATTAAAATCTTAATTAATTACTTGAAAAATATTGAAAAAAATCAGAAATAAAATTTTGCCCAATTTTTTAAAATTTAGAAAGGGGTTACATCATCTAAATTGTCAAAAATTGACAAAAAATTAATTGTTTTAAATTTCTAATCTTAATATGCAGATTGATTACCCAACAAAAAACTAACACAGAAACGCTTTCAAAATTAAATTTAAGGCTGTTTTGGCTTAGTTATGATAGTTTTTAGCCCAAAAGACTCTGCCGGCTGAAAACGGCCAGTTTCTGGAGAGAATTAGGCTCCTCCGCCAAGAAGTGTCCAGTTTTTGGAGGGGATCAACCTCTGCCGGCTATACACGGCCAGTTTCTGGAGAGAATCAGTTCCTGCCGGCTGTAAATGGGCAGTTTCTGGAGAGGATCTGTCCCTGCCGGCTGTAAATGCCCAGTTTCTGGAGAGGATCAAGCTGTGCCGGCTGTAAATGGCCTGTTTCTGGAGAGGATCAGTCCCTGCCGGCTGTAAATGGCCAGTTTCTGGAAAGGATTAAGCTCTGCCGGCTGGAAATGGCGAGTTTCTTTAGAGGATTAGGCTCTACCGGCTGTAAATGGCCAGTCTCTGGAGAGGATTAGGCTGTGCAGGCTGTAAATGGCCAGTTTCTGGAGGGATCAGTCCCTGCCGGCTGTAAATGGCCAGTTTCTGGACAGGATTAGTCTGTGCCGGCTGTAAATGGCCTATTTCTGGAGATACTGTGCCGGCTGTAAGTGGCCAGTTTCTGGACAGGATCAGTCTGTGCCGGCTTTAAACGGCCAGTTTCTGGAGAGGATCTGCCGGCTGTAAATGCCCAGTTTCTGAGAGGATCAAGCTGTGCCGGCTGTAAATGGCCAGTTTCTGGTGAGGATCAGGCTGTTCCTGCTGGAAATGGCCAGTTTCTGGAGGAATCAGTTCCTGCCGGCTGTAAATGGCCAGTTTCTGGACAGGATCAGTCTGTGCCGGCTGTAAATGGCCTATTTCTGGAGAGGATCATACTGTGCCGGCTGTAAGGCCAGTTTCTGGACAGGATCAGTCTGTGCCGGCTTTAAACGGCCAGTTTCTGGAGAATCTGGCTCTGCCGCCTGTAAATGGCCAACTTCTGAAGAGGATCAGGCCATGGGCGTAATAGTTCTGGAGAGGATCGCCTCCGGTGAATGGCCAGCCACTGGAAGCGATCTCCGGCCGGCAAATCCAGTTTCTGGAGGATCAGGCTGAAATGGCCAGTTTCGAGAGGATCCCTGCCGGCTGTAAATGGCCAGTTTCTGGAGAGATCAGGCTGTTGTAAATGGCCAGTTCCTGCAGGATAAAGCACACATTTACCAATCAAATAGCCTGTTCATGTTCGGCCCTCACCTGTGCATTTTATTTTTCACTTACTAAAGATGCCAGATGACAGCACTTCAAAGTTTTATTGTTCAGTTGAGGAAAGGTGTTAAATGGGGGAGCTCAAGTTAGATCGCCCATGCAACCATGGGAAAGATGTACCTGGATGCCACTAGTTTCATGCGCCTGTTTCTCGAAGCGAAGAGAGCCAGAGAGCGCCAGAGATTCCATAATGATAAAGTGAGACCGAAAGACCAGCTCATTTTTCGCTGGTAGTTTATTGGGATATGAATTTGCCTATAAAATATTGAAATCGGAGCAAAATTAACAACGCCAACAATATTTGAGGACTTGTTGTTGCCCTAGTTTGTTGTTGTAATTGATGCCCCGATTTCAATATTTTATAGGCAAATTCAGCTTATCCCAATTTTAAACTACCAGGCGAACAGAAATGGGAGCTGGTCGTCGCTGCATTCTTGGTCTCACTTTATTTTATCAGTTATGGAATCTCTCTGGCGCTCTCCCTTCGAGATCTCTCTGGCTCTTCCTTCGAAGCAAGGCAGAGCGCAAAGGGTTGAAACTTGAGTGGGCATCCCACCCAGGTTTTACATCTTTTCCCCATGGTTGCATGGGCGGTCTGAAACTTGAGTGGGTACCCCTCCCAGGTTTAACACCTTTCCACTCAACTGAAGACAATGAAAAAAGCTAGTGCATACTTTTGGGGCTCTTTATTAAATATCTGTGCATCTTTTAGGCTGAAGTAAGTGAGATTAAAAAATGAAAAAGTGTAGCCTACTTTTAGGGTGGTTATAACGCGAACAGAATATGAACTACCAAGCGAACAGTTGGTAAATGCTGTGCTTGATCCTTTACAGAGACTGGCCATTTACAGCCGGCACAGTCTGATCCTCTCCAGAAACTGGCCATTTACAGCCGGCACAGTCTGATCCTCTCCAGAAACTGGCCATTTACAGCCGGCAGGGACTGATCCTCCAGAAACTGGCCATTTTCAGCCGGCACAGCCTGATCCTCCAGAAACTGGCCATTTACAGCCGGCAGAGCTTAATCCTTTCCAGAAACTGGCCATTTACAGCCGGCAGGACTGATCCTCCAGAAACTGCCCATTTACAGCCATGGCCTGATCCTCTTCAGAAGCTGGCCATTTACAGGCGGCAGAGCCAGATTCTCTCCAGAAACTGGCCGCCAAAGCCGGCACAGACTGATCCTGTCCAGAAACTGGCCACTTACAGCCGGCACAGTATGATCCTCTCCAGAAATAGGCCATTTACAGCCGGCACAGACTGATCCTGTCCAGAAACTGGCCATTTACAGCCGGCAGGTACTGATTCCTCCAGAAACTGGCCATTTCTAGCAGGAATAGCCTGATCCTCACCAGAAACTGGCCATTTACAGCCGGCACAGCTTGATCCTCTCCAGAAACTGGGCATTTACAGCCGGCAGGGACAGATCCTCTCCAGAAACTGGCCGTTTAAAGCCGGCACAGACTGATCCTGTCCAGAAACTGGCCACTTAGCCGGCACAGTATGATCCTCTCCAGAAATAGGCCATTTACAGCCTGCACAGCCTAATCCTCTCCAGAGACTGGCCATTTACAGCCGGTAGAGCCTAATCCTCTAAAGAAACTCGCCATTTCCAGCCGGCAGAGCTTAATCCTTTCCAGAAACTGGCCATTTACAGCCGGCAGGGACTGATCCTCTCCAGAAACAGGCCATTTACAGCCGGCACAGCTTGATCCTCTCGTGAAACTGGGCATTTACAGCCAGCAGGGACAGATCCTCTCCAGAAACTGCCCATTTACAGCCGGCAGGAACTGATTCCTCCAGAAACTGGCCGTATAGCCGGCAGAGGTTGATCCTCCAAAACTGGACACTTCTTGGCGGAGGAGCCTAATCCTCTCCAAAACTGGCCGTTTTCAGCCGGCAGAGTCTTTTGGGCTAAAACTATCATAACTAAGCCAAAACAGCCTTAAATTTAATTTTGAAAGCGTTTCTGTGTTAGTTTTTGTTGGGTAATCAATCTGCATATTAAGATTAGAAATTTAAAAATTAATTTTTTGTCAATTTTGACAATTTAGATGATGTAACCCTTTCTAAATTTTAAAAATTGGCCAAAATTTTTTCTGATTTTTTCAATATTTTCAAGTAATTAATTAAGATTTTAATGCTGAATCGGGAAATATATGACATTTGGCAATCACATGCTATTTGGCCATTATATGCTCTTTGAAAGACCTCAAATATTGGTAATCTTTTTATTATAATTTATTTTAAAAAGAAACACTAGTGGAAGTCTTTGAGCCGAAAAGCAGAAAACAATTGCATGCTTTATGGCAGAAACTGGTAATTTACAGCCGGCAGAGCCTGATCCTCTCCAGAAACTGGCCATTTAAAGCCGGCAAGGCCTGATCCTGTCCAGAAACTGGCAATTTCCAGTCGGCAGAGCCTGATCCTCTGATCCTAATTACAATTTTAAGGGCGAGTCGGAAAATATACGGCTATTGGCCGTCACTTTCTTTTTGGCTATAAGAGGCCCTCAAGAAGACCCTAAATTCGCGCAGGCTTGCACCGAACGATGACTCCAGCTGACTGTTTCAGAAATTAGCTAAATCTGGCCGGAAAATATCTGAACTATCAGCACAAGCCGGCACACCAGCTGTTATTGTTTATTGTTTTGATTGAAAATGTTGCAATTTCTGAAAAAACTTCCCAAAGTCGAGCTGCACGCACACCTTAACGGTTCCCTGGGCGTGGACAGCTTACGTGATCTTGCCGAGAGGCTGTACGGATCCACCTCCGAGGAGTTTACCCAGCTGTGCGCGCGGTTCATCCGATTTGATAGGGACTCTGACTTGGATGCCTGCTTTGAGAAGTTTGCGTTTGTCCACGAGTTGACCTCCACGCCGGAGGGTCTGCGTTACGCCACCGAGCTAGCGGTTCGGGATTTCGCCCGTGACAACGTGCAGTACGTGGAGCTGAGGACTACTCCCAAGGCGAATGGAAACTATTCCCGTAGAGAGTACCTTCTGCACGTGATCGATGCGATTAAGGAGGCAAGTAAAATATATCCCGATACACTGGTCAAGCTTCTGCCCTCCATAAATCGTACAGAACCTGTGGCCGTGGCGGAGGAGACCGTACAGCTTGCCCTGGAGTTTGCCCAGTCCCATCCGGATTTGATCTTAGGCATCGATCTTAGCGGCAATCCTGGAAAGGGAAAGTTCTCGGACTTTGCTCCGGTGCTCTCCCTGGCCCGGGAGAATGGACTTAAGCTGGTCCTTCACTGCGCGGAGATCGAGAATCCAGCGGAGGTCAAAGAAATGCTGGACTTTGGAATGTCACGATGTGGTCATGGAACCTTTCTGACCCCTGAGGATATTGCACATCTGAAGAGCCGAAATACTGCCATCGAATGCTGCCTCACGAGTAATGTCAAGTCGGGCACAGTGCCCAGTTTGGAGGAGCATCACCTGAAGAGGCTTATGGAGGCGAATGCGCCAAAGGTTATTTGCACGGACGACAGTGGCGTTTTTGACACCACCTTGACGCTGGAGTTCCTGCTGGCTATGGAAACATTTGGATTAAACCGGGATCACTGCGTTGCCCTGACCTTGGAGGCAGTGCATCATTCCTTTGCCAGCGAGGAAGATAAACAAGGAATGGTGGAAAAGGTAAAAAGCTACGCGGCTAGCTTTCAAAAATAGAGACCTATTAAGGAATGGCTCCTAAGAAGATGATTCTAGTAATCTTAACTTCCACAGGGGTACAAAAACAAAGCACACACATACCTGAAGCGACGGTTGTCGATTTTCTTTAGGTATTTATGCATAATACAAAATTAATAAAACTTCAGACTTTATGATATTATGAAAGCAATGACATTATCGAAGAATACTGATTTTAAATAAATGTTTTGTTAATTAAATGTTATATGAACTAATAAACAATATATTAATTCATGTTATAATAACCTTTAAAATACACAAGAACTTGGTTCCGTTTTTAATATCATTCTTTTTATTCAATATGTAGAAGTATTAGTTACAAGTTCTGTTCATTAGTTATGTTCATCATCCTTCGTACGTACATATGTGGGTAATAAGTTGTTATGCTTTTCTCTGTTTAATATCATTCATAATTGAAATGAAGTTCTTTCATAATTCTTTCTCTCCTGCTCTGCTCTGCTCTGATCTGCTCTGCTCTTTCCATGTGGCATAGTTGGGGGTGTAGGTGTAGAGGCATTCAAAATACAATGGAGTTCAAGCATTGGTCAAGAGCGGGCTCCCTTCACTGTCACAAGGTGAAGTGGATGACTGAATTGGACAAGGCACAAGTCCTTTTAAAAATTCGAGGAATGGTTCAAGTTTAAAGCACGAAGTAACCGAAGAAAAATAACCATCCACTCTCACTTGTCCAAACGGACAGATCTTTAGTTAAAGGGTGTTTTGCCTGCCTGTGTGAAATTCCCTATATACAGTTTAACTATTTTTGTATACTTTTAGTTCGGATTTTTTTTTTTTTGGTATTATTGCTGCTTTTCTACATGAACTTGCTGCTGCATCCAGCAGCTCAGCTTTAGAGTCGTCGTGCTACGAGGAACGATCAACTTAGGAGTTTATGGTGTCGATTTACGTCAAATGGAAATATTACTACCTGGGCTTGGAGAGCTCAAGTACAAATCTATTTACTATATATATATTTATATAAAGGTTTACATTTCTACAATTTGGAAAAATTCTACTAGTTGAAAATGGTATGGTATGGAGTGTTTGCTGTTCATCTCGACGTGGTATTTGGTTTTAGGTTTTAGGTTTAAGGTTTTCTTTTTTTTGGTAATTCTTGTCTTTAAGTATGTATAATTTTGTTAAAATTTACGGGCCTGGTAAAAGTTTAGCTTGCCAAGGCTGATAAAAAAATATGTCTTTACTGATTTACTTACTGGCTGCTCATTATAAAAGTTGATCATTTCTTGGGTATACATAATCATCATCATATATAGACAGCTAGCCTGTTCGTATATAAAAAATGCGCCGTATAAAATGCCTCGAACTTGCGCTCACTTTTGTTGTTATTTATTTATTTGTTTTATTTATTTTTTAGGTCTTGGGAGGGGCTATAGGTTATGGTAAGTGTATATTATTTATCTCTATATTTTATCTTCAATGTTATGCTATGTATGCCTCACTAATTGCATGCCGTATAATATCAATTTTGATTTCAGATTTGTTGTCATCGCAGCCTTCCATTTATTGAAGCCAATTTGTTGAAACTTGATGTTGAACTTGGGGGAATTTGGTCTATATATAGAGATATAACGGATAAGGATGTGATAAGACTGGGAACTGAAATAAATAAACCAACCAATATCCATGTGCCAATCGGAATCGGTCGAATTCAGAAATAAAACGTTTGCGCTTTTTGCTACATAATAAACTTGTTTTTTATTTTTGTTCACAAAGAAATTAGCATTAATCGTATTCTGTATAATAATAATAAACATAAGAGTCTAATGCATAGTTAAATCAAATGCTCGAATGCAATGCTGTCCAAATGTATAGTTATATAACTTGTGCCAATTGCTTGTCGGTTACAAAACTAAGGGTTTCGCTCTGTTTATGTTTCTTTTTCTTTTTCAAGGTTTCTGGTTTCTGGTTTGCGTGTGTGTGTTTCGAGTGTGTTTGTGTGTGTGTAACTACAAAATATTCTCGTAATTAATTATTTACTGTATAGTTATATTTATATGTATGTATATGCTTTAATATATATATTTATATATATATAATTTATAGTTTTACTTGACGCCAGCTCTAGCACATGTCATGCCCTTAAATCTCCAGCCTTCTGCAATCATCGGGTCTGTCCTCTCTTTTTACAACAAATTACAAATGGTTTATTTAGTGTATGGTTTTTAGCTATGTCCTTAGCTTAGTTTACAGGGTTCTTCAATCTTTCATCGATCATCCTTCGGCTGACGAAAAAATTTTACAAATTTCTGCTTCTGCGCGGTATGTATATTTTACTTTAAATATTGGTTACTTTTACGCCCTTCTTTGGGCCATTAATTTGTTTGTTTTTTACAATTTAGTTGGCGAAGGAAATCAAATCTCAATTTTTGTTTTGGTTAGCATTTTGCAGATCCGCAATTCGCCAGTTTTCGCTTCGCTTAACGTTACAAGTTTACATGTGTGTGGAGTTTACATTTGTTGTTTACATTTCTGGTTGTTATCTTTTTTTATTTTGGGATTCGCTTAAGGTTTTTTCTTTAACTTGATCCATTAACCAAGTGTTTTACATGCGTGCAAAAAATTGTTACGGTAAAAACTGGACGCGTGTAGAAGACGCCAGCTTACGTGTAAATTTCACTGTTTACATATACATGTTCATTAAAAACGTCAAGTTCAAAACTAAGTGTAGTACATATTCTCTATTCGCGTGTATGTATATATTTATATATGTTTAAATATTTATAGGGATTCTACAGCTAAGCAGCTCGCTGTGTGTATGTGTTTGTGTTGTGTGTGTGTGTGTGTGTGAGTGTGAGTGTGGGTGTCCTGTGTGTATTTTACACGTCAAATGTAAACACATTCTTTTTTGTTTCTTTAGTCTACAGAAAGCATCTCTACTTGCATTGTTCACTCCGTATCGAACGTATCGAGAGAATCCTAAATACAATGTTCATCTATGGATTATTTAAATTAAAATTATCAGTGCATTGCGCTCTAGAGACAGGCAGTTGACAAGTTAATAACTAATAATAAAAGAAATACCAAACAAATAATACCGAGCCCTGCTAGCGCGCGCCGTTCGCTTGAAATGCGCTCACTTTGATTACAACTGGATAATGCGGATATTTACGGGATTTGATGGGATATAATGACAATGGATAATGAATGGATGAATGGATGAATGGCTCATGATCGGATGGGGGAAATGTACAGAAAATTACAAATGTTCAATGACTGGTATCCTTTGCTTGCTTGTTTATATACAAAACACGACAACGACAACGACAACGACAATGACGACGACAACACGACAACGACACGACAACGAAATTGTGTGTACAAAAATATGCATAAATACACTTTACATTGGATATCCAAAAACTGTGTGTGTGTTTTACATATGGATTTTATTGTGTGTGTATGTGTGTGTTTCGACGAAACCGACAAAAAGGTCTAAATTCGTTTTTCTTACCACCATCTCTCTACTTTCTCGTTTCATTTTCAGTATTTTCAATATTTTTTTAGTATTTGGAATAAGGCGTCGCGAAGTAGTCTAAAATGTATATCAAAAAATGTACAAAATTCTTCGGGTATTTGTTACTTTTTACAATGTTCGTTTCGTATGTTTACACATTTTACAATTTTTGTTGTTTGCAATTTACAAGTGTTTTTCGATGACGTTCTAAAACAATTTTATACACTTACGTGAGAAGAGGGAAGTTAGAGGGGGTTAGTAATAATAATTAATAATTTTGTATATTTGTTCGCCGCACAGCGAAGGCATTTCAAGCTTCGCGGGTAGCAGCACAGCAACAAGCGCTTTCCGTCTAACACAACAATCGATCGGTTGAGAAAGCACAAAGTCGATCTAAATCATATTTATACATATATATCATACAGAGTAAAAAAAATAAATACCGAAATCCAATAGGACTTGTGAAATTTGGAAAAAACAAAAAGGGTTGTATCGAATTTTGCATTTATTTGAGGTCTCTTTTTTGCTCTCTTTTTCTTGTTGGGTAAAAATCATTTATAGTTCGGATAATCAAATTATAGTTTCGGTAATCAGTTGGTCTTACGTAACTAACAAATGTTCTGCTTTACCGGCATCCGCAGCGCACAGTACAAAGATCCTGGCGCCGCTGGGTGCCAGGCAATGGTAATATGCTTAAAAAATTATAAATACATGCGTGCAGGGTATATAGAATATAGAATATGTGTATATGTGTGGTGTGTGTATGAGTTACTTGCGACTTAAAACAAACAAAATTTACAAAATACAATATGTATAAATTTTACAAGAACAATTTGAAAATATTACATGGTTTACATGGTTTATACACAAATTTTTACATAGTGCAACGTGACGAATGGGGGGCTGAAGTGTATGCATCATATTCAAGAGTGAATGAAGAGTGTGTGAGGGGGGCGTGTCTCGTGTGTTTCTGTTTCCGTTTCCGTTTCCGTTTTCATTTTTTTGTTTTTTGTTTTTGGTAGCAGCTGCGGGCTCCATAAACAGAATTAATCTACAATCTACACTAAGTGTGGCTCGCGCTGTTTTTATCCTTCGTTCTTTTTATATATTTGAAATGGTTTCTCTTTCTCTCGCTCTCTCTGTCTCTGCACTTAAATAAATTCTAGGCGCCCGCTCTCCATCGCTCTCCTCTAGATTCTACATTCTCCTCCGTTCCTCGCTCTTTGCTCTTCCGTTGTCCTCTCTTCTTATCAATTTACAGTCGAAACTTGAATCATTTACAAATAGACTTGCTATATCATCATTAATTTATACAAAGTTACAACGAAAATGTACGTAGACAAAATTGTTTCTTTGACATTCCGACATTTTTTCTTTACAATTACGATCGTTTCTTTCCTTTTCGCGTTTTGAACACGCTTTTTGTTTTTCTTTTCTTTTTTTAATCATTTATCTTTGATTTCTTTCTTTTTTTTACAAATTAAACATGCGAGCGCAGTGTATAAATATTTTTTTTTGGGGAAATCTTCTTCCGTGTGTGTTTGTGAGTGTTATTACTTTTTGTTCGTAAAAATACAAATTTGTTTTTAGTTTCAGTTTTTTTTTGCTTTTTAGCTTTTTGCCAGCTTAGCGCGTTTTTCGTTTTGTTTCTTTAGCTTGGCGTGTGAGTGTTTTTCTTGTGTTTCTTTTGTTTCTCTTTACAAATCTCCGAGGGCAGCAGCATCGCTGATCGATCGCTGCCTCTTTCAATAAATTATTATTATTATATGTACTTTTGTTTATGGTATGCTTCTTCAGCTCTGTTTAGCTCCTAAAACCTATTCTGCGATTCGAGAAGGATGCGACGGCATCCTTTGACTTCCTACTGCCTGGCTTCTCCCCTTACAGCACACCGTTGGCGGTGGTTGGGGGTCCGATGGGACCCAGTCCGCTATTGACGGCCGCCGAGACCACCGATGATGAGGACTCGGAGGCGGTGGGTGAAGAGGGCTCCACAATCATGGCGCTGCCATTTCCGTTCTCCTGCACCGAGCAGATGGTGGGCGAGGCCAGGCTATTGGTGGTGCTGGTGGTTGTGGTGCTGCTGCCGCTGGTGCAGGCCGTGCCTGCTGCTGTTGCCAACGAGGGTGCTGCACTGCTGACAGCTGCTGCTCCTGACGCTGCTGATGAGGAGGCGGGCACTGCTCCAGCGGCTGGGGCTCCTGCTCCGGAGCTACCAGTGGTGCCCACCGAAATGGGATTGGTGATCTTCATGTAGTACTTCTCCAACTTGGCGTTGATGTGCTTGCCGTAGGTGTACTTGCGCAAGGCGGCCATGTGTGGCCGGATCTTGGTCATCAGCTTCTTCAGTTGCGTCGGCTCCGAGACATCGATCATCTTCTGGACCACATAGTTGGCATACTGATCCTTCATCATCACGTGCAAGGCGCTAGGTAGGAGAGGGAATGAGTTTGGTTCGATTGGGATTTGAATTCACTTTCTACTTACTTGTCGTTGAAGGTGCAGACCTCGTCGATCAGGCCGGTGCGTTCGCCACGAGTGGCATGAGTCACGCACTTCTCCACCACATTCGAGGCGAATTTGTGCTGCGAAAGGACCAGGACCTTGCCGCGCACGCTGTTGATCAGAATGGACTTATCCTCCTGCTTGCCGTGTTCTATAAAGGGGAAGGAAAATTATGGTTAGTAAATGTATGAAAAGTTCCTCGAAAAATCCATCTTCCTTGATATCTAAAGCCTTCCTTACCTAACACATGCTGAATGACATAGTTGCCATATTGGTCCTGTATCAACTGCTCGGTGTGCTCGTGCAGCTCGTCCAGAATGGGCGTGGTCTGCTCGGCGGTGCAGTGCTCGAGGATCCGTTGGATCACCCGACAGCCATAAGGGTGCGTGCTCAGCGAGTACACCTGGCCCTTGAAGGCATTGATGATGAACTGCAGGGCCACTGGGTCCACGCACTCGATGCACTTCTGCACGACATGATTGCCGTTCTGGTCCTTGACACACTTCAGCACATGCCCGTCCAGCTCGTGCACGATCTCCTGCTGCTGCTCCGGCGAGATGCTCTCCAGCGCCTTCTGGATCACCCGGCAGCCGTACATCTGCAGCGCCAGCTGCAGCACATGTCCCTTGACCTGCATGCCCAGCGTGTTCTTCTGCTCGGGCGTGCCGAACTCGAAGAACTTCTGGATGACATAGTTGCCAAAGACGTCGGTCATCAGGCTGTAGGCTGCGCCCAGAATCTCGCTGAACACCATTTGCTTCTCGGCGGCCGTCGCCCGCTCCAGCTTCTGCTGGATGAACCGCGAGCCATGCTGGTCCTGCGAGAACTCCACAATGTGATTGACGAGATCGCGCAGCTGGAGATTCGGATACCGCTGGTTCCGGAAGTCCTCGAGTAGCCGCGACCTTCCGGGCTGTGGGGCACCGCCCACTCCGCCGCCAGCAGCTGCCACCGCTGCCGCCGCTGCTGCTGCCGTGGCGGCCACTTGCCGCGAATTGGCGGCTGCTGCTGCTGCCGCCGCCGCTGCCACTGCTGCGGTACCCGGAATGGCCAGGTGATTCGAGAAGAGCGAGCTGTTGGACCCGAACATGTTGTTGGCGGCCGCGGCCACCGCTGCCTGGGCAGCTGCTGCCGTTGCGGGCAATCCCACGGCGGCTAGCTGCTGCTGCTGTTGCTGTTGTTGCTGCTGCTGCTGCTGCCGCTGGCGGGATTCGGCACCGGGTGCTCGACTGCCCAGCAGGCAGGACTGCGCCGACGGTGGCGGTGTGAGCGGAGCTCCCAGGGGACTGGCCGAGGCATTGCCCGCTCCTGCTCCTAGGGCTCCATACGCTCCGCCTGCTGCTCCTGACATGGCTCCCGGCCACTTGCCACGCGCTGCTGCTGCGGCGGCAGCTGCAGCTGCTGCTGCTGCCTGGGCCACCGAGCTATTCACCGCACTGGCCGCTGCCACGCCGCTGCTGGTGTAGTCCATGGCCGAGGGGCTGAAGGCGGAGGTGCTGCGGTCAAAGGAGTCGCGGCGACCCGACAACGAGCTCGTGTTCAAGGCGAGGCCTGGAAGGAGGGAGAGAAAGGGGTTTTATTAGGTTGATTTGATAAATAAATATATATTTAAAACGTATTATTAAATAAATTATACGAATTAATGATTAATGCATAAATATAGTAATTTTGTATTAAATTATTCAACTTTTTTATACAGTTTTTGGAGGATTATGTGGATGAATTCTGAGTGTGGATTGTAAAAATATATTTTCAGATATTTATAGGTAGTCTGTAGATAGAAAATATTTATCAGCAAATAAACTTATTTATTGCAACTGGATTTGAGGTTCTTCTTTTTGTTTCTAGATGCGCTAACCTAGTATTCGGGGATCCTTAAGTTCTATATTTCCTACTATGTGTGTGACTAACAAAATCCTTACAAATCCTGAGAATAATGCTTGGATGTAGTTTCTCCCAATAAATTCCAACTCCTAGTTTATTCTTTCGTTCTAAAAACCTCAGTGCATCCTTTGCCATTGCTCAATCCTGAAACCAGAGACTGTGACAATCAATCTGCAAATGGAAACACCGAAAGCCGTTAAGCTGGTCGCACTTTCAATTCAGTTTACAGTTTACAGCCTTCAGCGGGGACATCAATTCGAAGCTGGCCCAGATATATATAACCCAAGTACTGTACTCTCTGGCATTCGGTAATTAATCGAGGGTAGCGAGGCGATTTTGATGCGCCTGTAAAACTTAATTGCCTTTAAGGCGCAGCTGGTTGGCTTAGTTTTAGTCACTTGGCCATTTGGCATTGGCAGGCAAACAACAGGCTAAAGCGAAGCAAGGATATCTCCTATCCTGCATCCATTCTTGCCCAGTTCCTAAGCCATAATGTACAGCATTAATGGTGCGCACACATGGGGCTGACTAGCTGACTGCCTGCAGGCTCCCAAGGATATGTAAAAGGATACATGTGGGCGGCAATAAGTGGATGTAGCTGGGCGGGCAGTGGCGGCGCCAACTTGATTGATGCTGTAATCTGTCACTGGCATTTGATTTGCCATCTAAGCGGGGAAAGTTGGCGAGAACAGAGAAAGAGAATGAGCGACACAGTGAAGGATTTACAGGCATCTCCTCCTTGGTATTCTCTCTGCCATTCTCGTTTTCCCAAGCAATGAGCCGGAAATGTGCGAGTCGGCGAAAAGCGAAAGTCTCGTGCCGGCTGCAGGCCTTCTCTCGACCATAATAAATTCCTATCCAACCCCAATTCTTTAGCTTCTACTGCAAGGGAACTCCAAATTAATTGCTTAAATTTATAAAATTAAGGGGGCGGCGGAAAATGCGCCATAAGCGCGGCCTGGACACATCAAGTTATTTAACAACTAATGCAACGCAACAACAGCTGCGCAAAAGGGTTGCTGCAAGGACTCACCCGGACCCCCTCGAGTGCTTTCAAAGTGGGAGGAGGGAAGGTGAGGGCCGTAGATGTCAACACACAGTGTGCGCAATTTGTTGACCGAGTTATTAAGCAATTTGTAGAAACTTGCGGGAACGGTGTTGTTGGTAAATAATACACAATGTCGCCGTGCTTGTTCCGAAAACCTTAAGTGGAACACTGGCAGGCAAGCAGGTGTGACAAAGAAATCAATAGTGACAGCAGCAGAGGGGAAATGTCTATATTTGTTAACTTTGTTGTTGAAGTTCTATTAGAAAATGTGTTTAGAATGTAAGCCACTGAGAGAGGGCATTAATAATAGATAATATATCGAACTGAGTGACTTTGTATTGGTTTTTCACTTAGTTTCTCTGTTTTAAGCTTCAAGGATACTGTGATAGTTGGGGATAAAAATGTAAACCAACAATTAAAGCCACACTTTAGCTGCGGCTGCGCTTCCGTTACTTTGAAGCTGCGCTTTAGCACTAATTACATTTCATATAATGCCTCCTTAAACCGTTTTTTTCATAGCCTACTTAACAGGGCTTACAAAGTTGCCAGAGCCGAGAATAGTTTTGCTCTGCCACCAGCTGCCTCCCACTCCCACGACCTTTCTCTCGACATTTAAATGACTCGCAGTTTTAATGCGTTTTCACTTTTTTCACTTTTTTTTTCGCCCCGACCATTGTGTGGGCGGCTGTGGCGGCAGTGGGGAGCGAGACGTGTGCATAATGTGCACGTGTGTGCATTTATAATTCATAAAATCATTACATTAAGCTAAGGACACGGGCGGCCAAGTGTCGTCCTCGTCTCTCGACTCGTCGTCTTGCTGCGTCTCACTCTCGCCTCCTCGCTTTCTGCTTATTTGCGGAACGTGTGCATAAACCACAAAATGTCGCCTGCAATAAACTTGGCGTCTTTTTAATGCCACCCACACCCACACCCACGGACGACCAGACCACACTCATCCGAGTTACAGACATAGATTCACAGGCACTGGGATCGAAAACGTTACGGAACTCGTAATCCAAAAATGAGCGAAGTTAAGGTCTTCTTGGGAGCCAAAAAGAAAGTGATAACTAAAAGCCTGCAAGGGTATGTAAACTTCGGCTTTCCGAAGTTAGCTTTGTAATCCCTTTTTCCTAGATTTTCACACTGAATTTTACCCTCAGTGTACACATATGGCTGCAGTTTCATTTGGCAAAGTGTCTCCCCAGTGCGAGGCAGCAGCTCTCACTCTCGAGTCTGAGCGTAGAGTCGAGTTGAGACAGAGAGGGTCGTGTCGTCGGGCAGGGTTCCGTGTTCCATGTTCCCTGGGAGGGGGTTGCAAATATTCCACCTTATTTACACCAACCCCCCCCAAAAATCCAGCCAGCCCCGCACAAATTGCATGAATAATTCCCTTTAGAATTGTGCAACTACACGCACCTCTTACTGGAAACCCAAACCGAACGCGTTGGCGGGCGGCAGGCCCAGGAAATAAAATAAACAGACACAGAATACTGCCACCCAGCAGCCCCAACACTTTCATTGATGCAAATTGTTTGTGTTTTTCCCTCGTCTGCATTTGAAATTTCGCCCCCCACTCTCTACTTTCTTCCCGAGAGCCGCCAAATTAGTTGCAATTTAAATGCAAGAATTAAAACTTCTGCCGCCTTTCCCGCTGGCTGTCATTAAACTGAACATTGCATTCGGGATTTCGCATTTAGTCCTTTCCGTTTACTGCCAGAACTTTGCAGGAGCAAGAGGCGGAGGAGCTCCTGTTGGTAGTTTAATTCCAGCCACTGTTGCCGACAGATAAAAGTTTACTTTAATTTACTTTAAATTCGAGTTAGTTAGTCAGTTTTTAATTACCAGATATCAATCAGTGTTAGGGTTTGTTTTCTGAGCAATAAATGTTTAATTTTTGTGAGTAAACTATGTTTAGATGTTACATTTTTAGTGATTACTGATTGCAGCTCTATTAAATAGGGAAAATATTACAAGAAATTACAAGGAATTCAATTATTTTTAATTCGAAATATTTTATGGATCGAAAATATACAGAAAATAGATGAGACTTTGTAAAATACATTTTAGATTCAAACCCTATCTTGTAATTGTTTAAGATAAATATATATTTTATTGGGATAGTGACTTTTGCCTTTATGAGACCTTGATACTTTTTATGAAATCGGAATTATTGAGGGAATTCGCATAGTATGTGTATTAACGTTTAAAATATAAAAGCTAGTTTAATGTTAGTCATTACATAATCCCTTTTCAATATTCATTGCTAATACTCTTAATAGATTCTCACTGTTCCATAAATCCTAGCTCTTCTTTTTACTTTTGTCGTGTGGCTGCAACAATCCCATTTGCATTGCGTCACGCATACGCCATGTGGTACACATCATTGAGACTTTCATTAAGCGTAAAGTGCACACAACACACGACCACCGACAAACACCTCCCGACACCGCAGCAAGTGTCAGACTCCGGCTGTTCCTCCGGCGCCTCCGGCCTGGCTCTTGCTCCATCTGCTACTGCTATGGCTGCTCCTCTTAACCCCCTGCCTTATATCACCCTTATCCTGTCCTGTAAGCCAGCACAGCAATTGACATTTTACAAAATAAACGAATTTATTTGCACAAAAGGCTGACGGAGAAAGCAGGAGAGGTCTAGGTGGTGGTGGAGGAGGAGCAGGAGCAGGAACACACAATGTGCTGCATTGTACGCAAAGTGGTGGTTTCGATGGAGCTTTCACTTTCCCCGCATCCTTGCAGATTGCACCCGGCACCCTGTTTCTGATGCAATCACATGTTGCCAACATGCGAAAGGTGTACATAATAATTTAGCCCGGAAAAAGGAGGAAGGGATATTGCTCCCGTGCTGTGTGCTTGCTACCCTCATTGTTTTCAAGGCAATGGCCAAAATGGGTTTGGCGGTTGCAAAGTCAAGCAGCTTTCCCATCTTGCCGCTTTTGGGCCACCCCTTTCGGGGGCCCGGGCCAAGGCGCATTAACGTTTGTAATTGCAGCTTGTCTCTCTGTGACACAGAAGGGGGTTTCGTGCTGCCACCCGCTGTTCTCCTTCAGTCAGCCAGTCACTTAAAACAATATAATCTCCATTAAAAAGCCTTTTTGACATTGCACACGAACAGACAGACAGACGGATGGTAGTTAGAGGGATGTGTTCACTGTACAGCATCGATTGCACAACATAATGAGTGGGCTGCTGCTCCTGATGAGGATGAGGATGAGAACGAGGACGAGGATGGCATCTGCCAGCTGCCAGCTGCAGTTGTTAGTGGGGATTTGTGCCAGCGGAGGACAAACTGTGGGTGCCATGTGCTAATTGTAATTGAGATGCGAATGTGCCAGCGAAATCATTACACTGCAGCCCAAAATTGTCACTTGGCATTAGAGAAATAATCCCTGAACAAGCGTATCAAACTAAGACTAATTCTTAAACCATAAAGGGGAAGAAATCCCATAACTTTGAGTTTATTTGGAAATAGGTTTTAGTTTTTGGCACCATTTCCTCGCAGTGCACTCAATCCAAATAGGTAGAGTGGCACAAGCGGCGTAGGCGGCTTCTGTGCGGCATGTGGCACACTCCTCGAGAGACCCTCAGCCTAATCACCTGCATCATCGCAGTTTACTAGTTTTCGACGCAAAAGCATGTCAGGGCTTGACTTGCGTCTCAAAACCGAATTGGATTTGGATTCGATGGCGCTTCCACTCGTGTTCGCAACCAACTCGAGGGGACTCTTTAACCCAAGCGGCGCCTTTAAAAAATGCAACGTGAAAAACAATTCCAACCACATAATGGCACGAAAGACAACGGCAAAAAAAAGAGAAGAATTAAAATACGTAATCATTCATACGTCATGTTGCCGCGGAGGGAAAAACTGGAAACTTCATTAAACTGCCATATGAGGCAAAATGAATTAACGACATAATAATGCAAGCGCGCTCCCGACTACCGACCGGCAGACGAACTGAACTGAACAACTGCCTTATATTCTGCCGGGAAATTCGTTAATGGAAAGAGCGCTTTTGCATGCGGTCGGAAAATAAAAAGCGGTAGGTGGAAAGCGTAATAATTGATTTCGCCTGATTGTTAATGGAGTTAATGGAGCTGTCCAGCTCTGAAGTCTGTAAACTCCTGCAGTGTGCGGACGCACGTTTAAGGAACTTTAATATTTTCCATAAGCAGTCATTAAATGGGTGGAATGGTACCAAATCAGAACTATTGTGGCAGACAGTTTTAGCACAAAGTGTACTCTTTCATTGCCTGACGACTGCTGTTATTGCTGTTATTAATTATAGTTTGAAATTCTATAAATTTACAACAATGGCAGAGAAATTGCAGAAACAATGATAAGCCATCGTTGAAATTTTCCCTTCTGGCCCCTGCAGCTATTCTATTTCAAATTTGCTATTTTTGGGCACTCACAAACACTCTGGCAAACTATTTGAGTTGTTTAGGGGAAGGATGTATTCAAATAAATAGTTTATGCTGAGGTTAACTTAAAGAATTTATCTGATCATAATATATAATATATAAGAAAGAGTGGTATACTAGGTAGACGAATAAGCCAGAAATTATGATTTTATTTGTATTTAAAACTGGAAAATAATTTCAGAAATTAAGTTTTAAATTTTCTAGAAATTTTTAATTTTCCCTTTACCATTTCTTTCTTAAGTCAAACCAGTACCTTTTTTCTTAGATCTTTCTTTAACAATTACCTATTCATATATCCTCAGCATATTCCATTATATTTCGCCTGCATAAACCCGGGCACCTATCAAGGTTTTCCTTTTCCACATTGCCCTGCTGGAAAATTTCCCCCCAAACTCATCGCGTTACATTTAAAATTGCATGAGTCAGTCGACGTCGTCGGGAGTTTTGCAGTTGAAGTTGCCGTAGCTCTGGCAATAATAACATTTTGCGTGCCGGCATGCAATTGTTGTTAGTTTATACTTCTTCTCGATGGCTCTTCTGTGCATTAGATATGTATGGAAAGCAGCTGAATATACTGACACAAACACAGTTGGTTTTCATGGCTTTCCTCCTTCGGCATGTGGAAATGCATTTTGGACTTGCAGCTAATGCTAAATTCATGTATGCCCTGTAATTGATACTTGGGGAGCTCTAAATATTGTTGCTCTGGGAATACAATGCAAGTTCTAATGCTTGATTTGGTTTTGCATTTTTAAATTATAGTTCTTTAATTTATTTTTAGGGGAAAGGCTGCAGCAAAGTGTTATTTATTTTATCCTCCAGGTTAGCCTATGTACTAATATGCCTGTCTTGGTAACTTGAGCATTTATTCCTAAATAATCGAAATAATAATTTGAATTTATAAATTGTACTGGTATTAATACGGCTGACGACTCAAGATGGAGCTGACAAGGGTGGCAATGTCTACTCCCACCCTTTGTTCTATTATTATTACAATTATTATTGTTGTTGGTATTCAGGCACATATTCGAAGACATTTTGCAAGCTCGAAAATTGCTGTTTACGAGCCGAGAGATCCCTTTAATACAATAGGAATTGTTAGATAAACAGAGATTAATGGCTATACAGATATACAGGCTGTACAATGAGCAAAGGGGATTGGTCCATTGATGTTGATGAAGATATGCCACACTTTACACTAGTTACAATTTGTGTCACTGCTGGGCACACTGGGCGAAATAAGCGACTGTGTTGCACATACTTAATAATTGCATGGGAGGAATGACAAGAACTCTTAGGAAATCTAAATGTTTACGTTGATTTGCTTTTAAATTAAACAATAAGCTTTTATTGAGAAATTCTGGACGTGCTGTTGTTGAACTGTTGTTGTATTGGAATTTCTTTTAATTTAAATTATTAGATAAATATTATTGTAATTTGTTTTTTCATGAATATATTTATAAACACAATCATTGCCTGAAGTAAATCAAGTCTTTATACGTTTTATTTTGTTTTATAAAAGGAGAAATTCGTGGTGAACTTTCAACAAAATTATTACTCATACGCCACAAGGGCAGATTTAAGCCAATTGTAATAAATGTTTTCCGTAATATTGTAATAAATGTAATTTCCGTCATGTAGGGTAAGAATGGCTTTATTATTGTAACTTTCTTAGCTCTTCTTAAAGAATTTAAGTTAAAGATAAAAAAATATTCATACGCCATTTAGGCTGTTTTCAGGCGGACTTAATCAAAGTTATAAGGACTTTCTTGCAGCAAATAATAATTTTATTATCCTGTAGCTCTACAAATCGCTCATTTCTACCCAATGCGACGCATTGTGATAAGGAGCTGGACTTACCTCCGACACTGGAACCGTTCTGTTGCGAGTAGAGATTCTGCTGGGCCGTCTGCGGCTGTGGCTGATAGAGCTGCGGTCCCTGCGGGGGCGGGGGACCGGCACGGGCGGCGCCCGGCGGTACGAGGACGGGGGCGGGGCTGACCAGGCGCATGGGCGTCCCGGTGCGGGGTCCTCCCATCAGCAAGGAGCCTGTGTGATCGAGGAAGGCCGGAATCACCTGCGGCAAGCCACGATATTTTACACGATGGAGATTCAAGTGGCGATTTCGATTTCAATTGCGATTTCGATTTGTACAGGGTTAGATTTTGGTTGTTGTTTTGTTGATTGGTTGGTTGGTTATGGGAGAACGTGTTGTTGATGATGTGAGTACAAAAAAGAGAGAGAGAGAGAAGAGAGACAGAGCATAAATATACAACTTTGCAGGGCTTTTGTTTTCCGTTTCCGGCTACTGAACAGGGAAGCTGATTTAAATTATTAAACTTTCGAGGGCCAAATATGCATTAAGTTCTTTTTAAATTACATTTTTATTACTTGATCATTTACATTGTATTTAAATTTCTCTAAAAGTTTTGACTATAAGCTTGTTTTTAATAGTTTTAACAATAGAATCTAAGAATGTACACAATCTATTTTAAGATTAATTAAATGTTTATGTAATTGCAAGGATAAATACAATAAAAAACTAAAACATTGTTTTTTTAAGATTCCTGTACACACTTTCCTTACAATTTCCTAAACAATTACTTTACAAATTTAAAATATTTATAGTTTCTTTCCAAATATTGGGAGATAATTAAGTACTTTAATTATTAGCCTTATTTCGGTGAACGCTAGTGTCGTTTGTCTCTCTTATTTACACCTTATATACATTGCATCCTGTTTTGTACAAAATTCAATGGGAACAATGAGGGACTGGCACCTGGCCATCGCAACTCACCTGATAAGGCTGATTCTCGGCACCCTGCTGCGACGGTGTGAGGGGGCGTCGCGGCTGCGTTCCCTGCTGCGGGATCAGATTGCCCGGATACATGCCCCATGGTGCCACGCCGTAGTATTGCGGCATCTGGGCGGCGGCAATCATGCCCATGTACGGTGCAGCCTCCTGGCCCGGATTGATGACGTAGGGCGTGGCCTGCTGGGCGGCGTAGGCGGCATTCTGTTGCGCCTGCTGTTGCGCGGCCAGGAACTGCTGCGATGCCGCCGCCATCTGCATTTGCTGTTGTTGCTGCTGTTGCTGCGACTGTTGCAGCGTCCCGTTGGGTGCACCGGGAACTGGGGGAGCGCCCACCGCCGCCGCAGCACTCGCTGCGGATGTGGCCGCTGCTGCGGCAGCTGCTGCGGCCGCCGCATTTGTGGCAACTGCTGCAAGGCCCGGATTCTGCGAGCGGAACAATTGCTGCAAGGGAAAGGGAAAAACGGGGGATTAGTTCGTGTCTTATTGGTTTCATTATCGTCAATTATGTCCTGTAAGTACCTCAAGTTGCCTCAATTGCAAAAATAATTATTCTTTTGAAACATTTAAAAAAGAAAAATAATTAAAAAAGGTTCTATAAGCCTGGCTTAAGCCACAAGCCAATCACATGTATTTAACATAACTCTCATGTGGTTTCTCCTGTAATTTTAATCATTTTTCCTGCCAATAAATCCCCTTTTCATCCTGTCGCTGTTGCTGGGATCATTCGCCAGGAGACAAGCCCGGCGGTTTCGTTTTCATTTCGTTTTGGCTTACGTGAAGCTGTCGCTTAATAGGGCGCAACATATCGCTGCTGCCTGGGACTATTCGTCATATCAAGTATCCGCCCCGTTGCCATACGGATTTTCTCGGCATATCCAGCGTGCGCTCCTGGGCTGCTGTGTTGTTCTAGCACACCCACAGCTCACACACACACGTGTGTAACATGATAAAGTGTTTTCAATTGGAAAATTAAATCAAATCCAATCAAATCAGCATGCGATACTCTCGCACACACACACGAGGTTATATAAAGAGATATAGAGGAGTATGCAGAAAAGAGAGTAGAATAACAAGGAGCAAGCCGAACGGAAAAACGCATGACTGAGTGTTGTGTTTCACTGTTTTTCCGGCTCCTGGCTTCTCTCCTGCCCCCCTTTCCATTTCCCATGTCCTGTTTTATGCCTTGTTTGCTGCATGTAGTGTGGCCATATCATCGCCAGGAGCAACACAGCCACTCAGGCAAGCAAAAATTTAAAAAGGTTGAAAGAATCCAACACAATACAAAAGAGAGTTTGGAAAAGTTAAATGCAAACTAAAAGTGCTTTAAAAATGGCTTTGGGGAGTGTGCATTGAGTGTGCAAGTACACAAAACAATATAAATAATATGACAGGAAAATCAGCGCATGGCTAATTAAATTATTAATTAACTTTTACAATCAACTTTAAACAACTTTCATGTCTAATTTGTTCTTGAATAATATTTATTTTATAGAATTTAAGATCCTGACTCTATACATACGTTTGCAGGCCCAACGATTATAATCCAATTTTATTATTGCAATTTATACAAATATTATTTTTATTTTTAAACGAATATTCCAAAGGACTTTTTCATGTTTAATTTTAATGTTTAACTCATGGTATTTATTAAATATAAATTGCACAGCTATTTATAGTTACAACTTCCACATAATCTTCATTCCGCAATTACCAGTTTTTAATTTAAATCCTTTGTCATCCCCCCTTCCCCACACACACTTTATATACACTTTGATATTGCTGCCCAAGAATTAGTGGCTTTTCCCCTTGGAATTCCAACGAATTGGGAATATTCCCTCGGAAATTTAAATGCAGGTCGTACTTTGGCATAAATTCGCACAGTCCCCTTGGAGCAGCCTCGCACCTGTAACTGTGTAACCGTACATGCGGGGGCAAAATACTCCTATATATGTCTGTGTATGTGCATAATGGCTTCAATGGCTCTTTGCCACGCCCCTGGATGGCCGCCTTGAAAGACAGTACTCCCGCGATAGAGTCTCCTGTCAATTGTTTACACTGCCAACTGAGGAGGGGAGGAAAAACAAAGCGAGCCGGGACGATGGAAATGGAAGCCAACTGGGGATGCCATTAACATTAAGGCGAGTGCACGAGCCAGAGAAAAAGAAATCAATGTGAATTATTGATGAATGGTGCAGGGAACAGCAGCAGAACAGAACAAAAAGGGCAAATAAAAACGAAACGTGGCAGAAAAAGATGGCAAAGTAAAATAATAATAACACGCAAAACTTTTCGGAAAGGGAACACGAATCAACGAACGAACGAACGGAACGGAACGGATGGGGAGTGGTTTTTCCACGCGACTGGGGAAAATGTGGAAATGTGGCGAAGGCGATAAAAAGCAAATATCATGGCCTGCATGCTTTTGGGCGCGTGATGCGTGAGAACAGCACTCAGGGTTCGTCGGGACTCAGGACTCGGAGGTCGGTGGTCGGAGCCAGCGGGGCAGCCACGAGCATGAAATAATAATCAGAAGCCAAATAAGCGTTGAAATCTGAGCCATCGGTTGCCATGGTTCCCCAAAGTCCTCCCATCCCCAGTTGCCCACTTCTTTCTCTGTGCTGTTCTCTTTACGATTATTAAAACGAAATTGAAAACAAAGGGAAAGTGCGTGAAATGGGAGAAGAGCAGGACAGAGCCGAGCAGCTCAAAAGGGGGGCGGAAATTATGTAATTTCACGCCGTAAAGTATGCAACGCTTTGATTTAGTTGCCGAGTGACGTAAAGGCGGATCCCCCACTCGTCAACACTGAAGGAAACTTGCACAACAAACTTTACCTCCATGACGGAAGGATATTAGTACAAATATTATATAATTGTTATAATAAAATAATCTTTATTATACCTACCGTATGCTTTTAATATCTGCAAGTTTAACTCTATAATTCCCTACTTTGTTTTCAGGACATAAGGTCACACTCTTTCAATGTTCTTCATAATTCCTAACTAGCATTTCCAAATTACATTTATACTTTAGTTTAGTTTTATCTTTTTATTTTTAAGCTTTATCCCATTTCATATGCACTGTTTCTCACTCTACATAAATCCACAAAATCAGTGCGCGGCCAGTGTGACCAAAACTCATTATAAAGCTTTCTTGAATGCGACTTTAATGGCGCTATAAGTTTACATTCCCCCCCACAGCCACTGCAATACCCTGTGATTTATGCAAATGGCTGGGTCAGTGGCAAATTTACGATCCGCACATGACACACTCGAGTTATTGTCCTAAGGCTAACATTACTCAGGGCACGGGGTATTATGGGAATTATGGGGCAGGATTGGTAGTTCAAGACCAGCGAGGACGACGACGAGTGGGAAATTGGCAACAAGTGAGAGAAGGAAAAGCAAGCCAGTAGTGAAATTATGGAAAATTCTGGCCAAGTTTTCGGTGTGTCGTGTGGCTCCTTTATTTCTGTTCGCTTTCTCTGGTATTTCTCGTAACCCCCCGCTTTATAATTTTTTTTCGTTCGCTGGCATTCCATTCCGAACCCTGCGCGCTCTGACATTTTTATTTCATTTCATTTGCGCATTACCAAGACGGAAGGGGGGAGCGTGCTTAATAAGCTCCCTGGTGTACAATTTTCAGCGCTCGACTCGTAATGGAAATTATAGCTGATGTCATACACAGGGGAAATGCCCTGACTCGGGGTGGCCTTTCCACTTTTCCTCCACTCACTATCTTTGGCACTGAGAGAAGGAATCTTAATTCAAGTTGTGAATAAAAGGTTGGATTTTCGCTTGATTTTTAAGTTGTTAAATTTTACTCGTATAAAAATAAATAATTTAGGATGTTTCTTATATTTTCAGAGATTTTTATACTCTTTTTAAGGGCTTGTAAGAAATCCCCTTGTTTTCTTTCCAGTGTTCTCCTTTTTTCTGTTTCATTTTCGGTTCTGTGACGCCCTTCGAGTGAAAGTGAGTCAACTAACTATGGCAATATGCCCCAACAGAACCAGAGCCCCACCCAACTTGTTGCAAGCGGGTCGCCGCCGGTGGCAAAATGGGAAATGTCGAGGGCGGCGGGCTTTTAATGCTGCCTTTGGCTTGGGGCCTGAGTGGATTAGTTAGTTGGAAGTAAGCAGGAGCAGCAGGTGGGGCGCACTCAGCTAGTTGATTTATAATTATGGCCAGGAAAAAAACAGCACCACCGAAAGGCAAACAAGGAGCAGACGAGCTCGAGGACCTGGCCAACTGGCTAACTGCCTACAACTACCACCTCTCGCCTTGTCTGCGGGAAAGCTGGAAAAGTTTCAAGTGGCATATACACACAAAGTTGGTCGTTCGGCTTGATTTGCTGCAATTGGAGTGTTTTCGGTTTCGGTTTCTGTTTCTATTTTTATTTTCTATTTTCTTTCTACCATTTTCACTTTGACATAGTTTTTGTTGTACTTTCCGAGTGGCGGGCATTTCCTCAAGTGTGGATTTTGTTTCAGACAAAGAAGAGGGATTTGTTGAAATTATTTCGAATTAGTTGGGGTATTTTTGCCACTAAAGTTTGTTGTTGAAGGGAAAGTTTTATCAAAATTAGAATTCTATTAAAACTTGAATGTTTATATTTCATTCTTGTTATTCATCTGATTTTTAGGGGTTTTATTCGTTTATTTAAGTAACAATACCTTTTAAATTTGCCTGGCAATATCATTTAGTATTTATTAATAAATACTATCAATCGCCATTTGTAAAGCAATATGTTTTTTCTGATTCTGTACAGAAAAAGTTTGTTTGTTTTAAAAACTCCTTTATTAGCAAGTTTATATACTCAGCTCTTGTATTTTAAATTGAATCTCTTTTATTGTGATTTAAGCACGAGTTGGATTGCCTTTAAACTACTTGAACTGAATGACTTCTTCTCCGGCAGCTAAGGCAGTAAAATCTGGAAATTTCAGCCACTGGCCTGGCCAGTTGATTTAATTTCCTATTTTTTGCAATTTCCTGGAGGAGTCTTCTTGAATTTCTTACTAGCTCACTTTTCCCCCGCCCAGCTGCTGGCTGACTGGCTGCCATTACTCACGCTCAATGTCTCTCCGGTTGCGATGTCCCGTTCCCCTTCCCTCCTTCTTGCGAACTCTCCTCCTTTGCAGGACGACACTCATGAGTTGGCAAGTACTTCAACTGAGCTGCGCTTTAATTAAATATCAATTACGCAGAGCAGAGCAGAGCCAACCCTCGCCTGCCGCCGCACTGGAGCTCAAGCTGAAAAGCAATCAATTAAGTGTTCTCCTCGAGAAAGTGTCCATTTCCATTCTCCACCCAGAGAGATCGCAGCACCCCTTCGCTTGCCCAGCACAATGAGTGCAACTCAAATATTTGTAGTCTGCGCTAAGGCGCAATAAAAACAGAACGCAAATTGAATATGAACGATGGAGGAGAAGGAGTATGGGGATTTTTCCCCGCTAATGAAAGGATAGTGACAGTCCGGTCGGGTCGGGTCCTCTTGCACAAACGACTTGTAAACAAAATTAATGCCACACACAAACATTAGCGCACTTTCGGCGTGTTCTGTTCGCTGTTCGTTGTGTGGCTCATTAAGCCGCCGCCCACAAGTGGTCTCGAGAGTGGAAAGTGGCGGGTGAAAGTGGGGAAAGAGTGGCCAGCTCGCTGACCATTAAACCGAATTACTTAATGACCGCACACGCGTGTGCTTTTGATGCCTACTTTTAGGCTCAGGACACACCCACATGTACACAGCAGTTACAGAGAGGGAAATCGCAACTAAATACATGTTTTAGATATTGTATAAATACCAGTTAAAAAACCTAGACCCTAGGCAAATATTTCTTACTTACAAATATAACATTTCACTTAAAATAAGTTTGTAAATTCAATATACAAGAGTACAGAAGTCTCTCTAAAAGTTCTCAGCTTAATTCTTCGTTCTCAGTGCACATTTTGACTTTCTTTAATTTGAGCTTCAGTTTTCCTTCATTTCTTTCTTGCTGCTGTGTGCGTGATTGCTGTTTGTATATTGCTTTTTAATTTTCCTCGTTACTCGCAATTTCCAACTGAAACGTGAGCCACAAAAGCCCAAGGAAATCGAGGAGAGAACGGACGGCAAGGACGAAGACGAGGCAATAGGATAAGGTGGAGCCGCCGCCGTCGACATTGTAGTTTCTATTTACGCCTCAACTTTGCCATATATTTCATAAGTTTCGTGAAACTTTATTCTTCTTCGGCTCTTTTATTTATTTTGTTCACTTGCAACCTTGCAGGAATTTCATATTTTACCCCGTTTTCCGTTTCGTGTTTTTCTCGGGTTCCTCCCATAAATTCTTGCAGCCACTCGAGGCAAACGGGGTGTCGTGAAAGGAGTCATGAAAAATAGGTTAAGGCGGCTTATGTTACCTTAGTCAATAATGAAAAGTTCACAAATCGATGACAAACTTTGGCTACGGGACTATGGGGAATTGTAAAGTAGCAGAAACTAGTTCAACAATACTCTGGTCAGGTACTTTATCGGCGAAACCATTCGAGGTTTTGCTGGAAAATTCGATTTTATTGAAGGGTTTTATAGGTATTTTAAGAAACATAATTGCAATTAAAGAAGCTTACATACAATTTGATTAATATAGTTAAAGGATAAAACCTTATTTACATATAATTTAATAAACAAAAAACCAATGTAAGCCTACAGGGATTTCAAGCCGTAAGTTTAATCTTCTTTTGGCCACATTTACTATGCATAAGTAGGAGATTTCATGGCCATTTTATTTCCATTTCTCCCCTGCCAAGGACTGAATTGTGTAAAATCCAAACCACTAAAGAACCAGCCACCACCACCACCAGAACCACTGAGAAAGAACCGCCGAAATGCGCTCCATTTCCTCGGCAGTGTTATTTTATTAATGAAATTACGCAATTTCCTCTTTTTACGTTTGCCTTTCTTCGGTTCGGTTCAGTTCAGTTTGGTTTTCCTTATTTAATGATGACGCACGAGACAGAGACGCAAGTGAAAATCGCGAGAGAATGTTCGGTAAATGTGACCTTAATTTGTGCAGCAGCAGCGGTAAATACAATGTTGATATATGGTTTGGAATAAAGGACTAAAGAGTGGAGAGTCTTCACTTACATGAAGAGCACATTTAAAGTAAAATATGGCCAAATGCCGCAGGACAAATAATGTTCGATAAACGGGGGGGACTGAGGGAGGGGTTCAAAGGACGCTGCAAATTACCACAAAAGGAAGCCTCATCTCTACGCGACTCCCCATCTCCCTGTCCGATCCCTCCGCAAACAAATTGGACATAAAAATGTTTGAGGCAAATGAAGCCATAAATGCGCAATCACGGAATTACATGGAAAAGTAAGGGAATCGTAGTCGGAGTCTGAATCGGAGTCGGAGTCGGGAGTCCATGTTCTGCCAAAGTGTTTATTTATGCAGTTTTTATTTCAGCAACTCTCCTCTCGCCCGGTCAAACGTTGCGCATACGCAACGTGGTGCGGCCAGGGAATAATAATATTCCAAAAGTCGAGGCGAAGGGGAGAAAAAAGGGAAACTTTCGCCGCTGCTGCCGCCGTCAAGTTTAATTGCCTTGCAAATTGCGAAGGAAGTAAAAACCATGCAGATCCCTTTGAATTTCATAACAAATTGCTGTAAATTGAAGGGAGGAGTTTTTCTCCTCCTTCTCTTTTTCTGGGCACCAACCCCACCATTGTCTTGCCTGCCAGTGGAAAAGTTTGACTGCTCTCGCCGGTCGCCGGAAAACCGCCGCCCATTAAAACTATTTGCCGTAACAAACAAGACAAGCTGGGGCAAAAAAAAATAGCTACTGAGCGAGCGAAAAGAACATTCTTGTGTGTGGCAAAGATTTCGGGTCCGGGTGGTTTTTCGTGGATTTTCCGAGTGGTTAGGGGTCTCTCAGCTCAGCACCCCCAACTTTGATTGTCTGGTCCCAGCTTTGCTGCATTCTTTCGGGCCGAACACAACTATTTGCCCAACTATTAGAAAGTCAATTAGGTTAATTTTTTTTATAAAGCTGATGCTGGGTGGGTGGGCTTTAAAAAAGGGTTTTAATTGAATTAAGTTTGTGCTTTTGGGGCCTGATGCATTCACGTAATTTCAATTAAAATCCATTCCAATCCAGCATTCCGAGAGGCGCAGCAGACACCTGCATTGCGTAGTTTTCCGGGCTTTTCCAGCTCGATTGTCACTGTTTGACAATTGCTTTTTGTGATGGCTGGCGACAGAAATTGCGCTGACAGCATTTCAACCGAAAAATAGAGATCGGGGAGGTGGAAATCTGGTAACGTTGAATGGAGCGAGGGTGATAAATTGGCCTTTTCCAGAAATGTCAGGCACATACACAGGCTCCGTGGGCTTTATGATGGTTCGAGTTTAATTATAGAGTTGTAATTAAAGGGATTTCTTTACATTTGAGTAAAATAATAAATTCCTTTACGTTTCTTGATATACATTTAATAGTTTGCTTCATCATCTGCTTGTAATTACCATTATCCTCTCATATTACCCTGCTGCACATATGTATCTGCTTCCGTTATTGTAGAAAAGCCCCCTTAAATTGGCCTCATTCTCGATTCATTTGCTCACTTCCCGAATACGTGACTTCCTCGATATCAACACTTCATTGCCTGGCCATACTTCCTCTTTGGACTCGATAAACTTGCCATTAATTGACAGAAATACTTCTGGCACTCCTTTTGATCCTTTTGCCGAACTGAATTGGCGTTGTGTATTTTTTCTGTTGGTCGGTTATGATTGCTACTACGTGCTCGGCGTCTTAAATTCAATTTCATACCCGACTTGCTTCTCAAATTAACTGAAAATCATTAATTGCTTAGCAGACCAACACAATGGCTGGGATCCTGGACACAGGAGGAGCGCTGTCTGCTCTGTGTCCGTGTTTGCTTTGGCCTTCGGTGCTTATGGTGCTTGTGCTGCTGCTGCTGCTGCTAATTGCCGGTAAATTAGATTCTATTTGCAAATTAAATAACCCACACCAGGTGTATGGCAAACTGTCAAACTCTTTGATTGACCGCCCGTCTGCAGCATTTTCAAATTGAATTTCCATTCCAGTGGCCACTTTTCCGCTTACGCCTTCCCACCGATGGAAATCTGCTTAAAGTTTCGCACCGAGCCTGCCATCAACGTCGTCGTCCTCGGTGGAAATGTAAACATAGAGCATGCGGAAAAAGCGCAAGTAACCAGCCACGCCCCCACATCCTCGTGCTGCTCCTTGTGGGAAAAAATCGATAGCCTGATTTCCAACGGCAAAAGGCAAACAAAAGACAAACACACACACACACACACACATCGTGATTAGGAGGAGGTGGAGGGAGTGGAGGAGCACATTCTGTCTTGACCCCCTCGCTGGTGCTGCTCTTAGATTGCCGTGTGTTTGAACTAGACGACGGACTCAAAAAGTAGGCAACGTTTTGCTTGCATTCGCATCTCGCTAACACAGAAGAAAATATTGCAAGCACTTTGGAATAGGTTTAAATTTATATTAAATAAATTTTAAAATGTTTCGGTTATTTTCCTTAATAATTTTCGAAATATTTTTCATAATTTTTATTAGAGAAAGGTTCTCTTTTAAATTCGTGAAACTATATTGCACAAATAAAATTTAGTTCACGATATATAGAACCTATTTTAAAACCTTGATTAAACTTATTATTTGCCCTGACAATTATACAATTTATTTTAACAATTTAAAAATACTCCTACGCACATTTTCCCTTATTTTTTCCAGTGCCCTTGCCTTGCGCCCCTGTCACACCATACATTTTTAATGTGTGCCCCGGTGGTCTTTAGGATTCCAGCCCTGTCTAGGACATAATGAGTGAGCTGGCAGTTGCAGTGCCCCTGCCCCTGTCGCCGCCGCCACCGCCCCTTTTTGAATGGCATTTTGTGGGCATGATGTCGTCTATAGGCGGAGAATTTCGCATTTAGAAAAGCTTACGGAGACCATGAGAAAAATTCATGAGTAAGAGGAGGTTGGGAGACGGCTAAATGAAATTAAGCTGCCATATGTGGTGGGACAATGGCTGTTCCATTCTGTCTCTTTCTATGCCAGTCTCTTTCAGAAAAAAAAACTAAACACAACTACTACTGTGGGTGACTAAAGCATGAAATGCCATTAGGTAAAAGTTTGTGTGGGACTGCGGGGACTTAAAGGCATTTTTCAAAGGGTTTCGAATTTGCATAGAGGACTTTGAGGACGAAAATAAATTTGCATATTTGAATTACAAGAAAATAAAAGGGAATTATTGCAAGAAACCTATTCTGTCCGGGGGTAGATTACTGCCTAGATTCAGAATTGTGAGTAGTTTGCTTTTCATACTGCTTGGTTTGGGAAATTGAAATGTTTAAAGACTTGATTTATTTCTGTAAATAAATCTTTATACATTTGTAGTTTGTCATTAAAGGATCAATGGAAATAAAAATAAATATAACAGCATTGATGCAGGTAAGAAATTCAAATTTCTATACTTTTCTTAAAGCTTTCTTAAATTCTTTAATAAGAACAGATTTAAGAGTTGCATTTCTGTGTAGGAAAGTAATATGCAGACTTATTAGGTTTGCTTTGCTGTGAACTAATAAATAAAGAAATGGTATAGAATTTTGTTGAATGACAAAAACCTATCAATAACATTAAGGCCCATCAAAGATGATTATTCCCCGAAATAGTTCATTAGTTTTAGTGCTCTCCGGATATTTTTCCAATCGACTTCTTGTCCATCCAGCAATATGTTCGGCATTTTCCACCCTCAGGTAGGTGGCCTGTGGGTGTGTGCAGGTGTTTGCTCATACAGCACCAGACGCCTAATGAATTATTGGTTATTTTTTGTCCCCATTCTACTTCCTAATCGCAGGCAACCTCAATATCATCAACTACTACCCTATGCTCCGTTCCCCTTATTTCACTCCACTCATAAAAACCAAAATTGAACGCATTTCAATATTCATTGATTTTCTGTCACGTTATCGGGCAAACATTTCAGAGGTTTACTAACTAAACAAGCCCCTGTCACTCTATATTTCCAGCTACCCCCGGGAAAACTCACTTCCCAAAATAGTTCCTATTAATGCCAGAAAACGTATCAAAGCGTTTCAAGCATAAATCAACACGAAACTGCTCATAAAACCCACAGAAAAGTGTCAATCGAAGGCAAATGGCAGGGAGAACTTATCATTTGCACCCTTTTTGGCACCCCATTTTTTACTTTTATGTTTTCTTTTTCAAAACAACACTTTTCCAGGTGTTGGGTTATATATTTAAAAACACTTTAAGCATTTATTTTGGCTTCAGTTTCCTGGCTCGTTTTTTTGGGGGCACAAAGTTTTCTTTCCTAGTTTTTTTGTTATTTTTTTATCACACCAAGGGAAAAGCAGGTGAAAATGTCAACGACAATTGCCAGCGCCAGGTGGCGAGCAACAACAACAACAAGTGTAATAACAGTAGCAACATCAACAACATTTGCATAAATTTCAAGCAACGTTTGGTGGCAAAAGTTTGCGCTAAAAGTGATTTACATGGGGGAGGAGGCAGGAGGCGGTTCGGCTGGGTTCTCTGAACAATTTTCTTGCCTCCAAGCTCAGGCTTTCCCATCGTTTGTTGCTTAAGTTCAGTTTAACTTTCCTATAAACTTTTGTCACGCCCCTCCGTTATTTCCCGCCTCTCCTCTGCGGGCGGTTCTTAGCGCCTCAGTTAGCAGGTAGGTTTCTGTTTTGTTATTTTTACGTGTTTTTTTTTTCCCCGCCTTGCCTTTCTTTCTTTTTTTTTTGCTTTATTTTTATTAACCACATTAGTTGATTTTTGTCACGCGAAAAGTTGCCTTCGCTGAAATGTGATTTATGGAAATTTCCTTCACACTTATTGTGTGCCACACAGAAAGAGAAAATGGTTAGTAAGATGGGAAATATTTTAAAGGAAAATATGACGAAATCTTACTCGAAGTCATGTAGTTAAATCTCAAAATATTGTTGCCGGGCCAAATATTTCACAATAAAAGTTAAAAGCATATTTAAAAAATATAACGCTTATAATTTCACTAGGAATTCTTCTTATTTTTTCTCTCTGTTTAGTTAGTTTCCACATTCTGCCTCACTTACACCCGGTGTGGTGCATATTTTAACAGTTTATTTATTTAGCGTCAAGACCAACTCCCGCTTATACCCACATAAAACATTTCTTTGCCCGTTTCTCGTTTTTTTCGTATTTTTTCGGGGGTAAGTTAAAGCATTTAGTTATTGTAATTTGCCTTGATTTCGTGGTTGCTCCGGTGGTGGGTGGTGCTTTTTAGGTAGAGAAGTGCGTGAGCTTGATTTAATGACCCTGGGCGGTTTTATTTATTTACATTGCTGGAAATTTGTCAACAATTTGTTAGATTTGATTGCTTGGCTAATGAGGGAGAAATGGTCAGACAACGATGGAGCAAAAAAAAAAAAAATAGCTGAGATTCGAATAGAAAATATTGAAGATAATTGAAATTTAATATTTGTAAAAGTTAACTTTCTTATACTTTTTCGGAGACTTAAAATATTTTTCAGAGCAAAGACGTTAAAAGGCAAGAAACTAACATAAGCTTTACAAGTATAGTAAAATCATGTATAAATACTTATTTACTTTAGTAAATATTCTTCGAAATATTTAATAGTGAAGCTTTGATATATATCTAACATTTAAAGTAAGACACTTTCCTTAAATTCCATTTTCCCGCTCTTAACCAGCATTTATCTCCACAACGATTACAGTTCCCATACTCGGACATCGATAAAACCAAAGGACTCGACCGCCCGCCTTATCCACTTCCACTCACACCCGCACCCACACAAGTGTAAATGCCCAGTGAATGTTATAAACTTTGATTTCCTTTTATTGCCACACACTCGCACACAGTAACACTCTCCCCTAACACACTTGCCGAGTGGCTAATCCAAAATGGCTGCCATAACAGAGCTCGGGGAACTCCAGTTTTTAGCTGAAATTTTTATGAGACCGCAGCACGCACCCCTAACACAAAGCAAAAAACAATATCGACAAAAAACGAAAGAAAATAACTAAAATCGGACTGTGACTATAATTTAATTTGTACAGAAAAAATCTATATATATACATATAGAGAAATGTATGCATTGTCCATGGCTGGTTTGCACATTTCATTTCTTTTGTGAAACTTGAAAAATGTTTCAAAATGTTGCATGTTATAGTTTCTTTTTCGTTGCATTTATTTTTACTTTTGCATTCGAATTTAATGCCAAGCTTTGGCCTACGATGGCGTTTTCGTGTTGATTCGTAAAGCCGTTGGTATGCTGTTTCAGGTGTGGTGGCAACCCTGGCCTAGCATATTGTAACGTGTATTTTATGGATCTGCCGCATTTCAGCCTTTCAGCCTGTCAGCCTATTTTTTTCGTGTGCCCCACAGAATCTGCAAAGCTTGTTAAATTTTTCATTTATCAACAGAAACGAGAACCATAAAATGATTTTGTTTTTGTGATAATATTTTTGTGTTGACTGCAACTCGTGGTACTTACAACATTTTGCGGAAAATTGTCAAGGGGAATTGAGTTGAGGAAACTTACCTAAAAAGAGAAAGAAAAGTTGTGTTTAATAAGGGTTTCATGGTAAAAATAAGGCAAATATTTATTATAAGTAATTACAAAGTAAGCTGTACATTATTTAAAATAAATAAATAAATAGGGCTTAGTTCCTCATATAAATATACAATAAATCAAGCTCCCTTTTTTAATCATCTAAATAATATAACGACTTTAATGGCTTTCGTGACTCGTTTTCGTAATCATTTCCATAAATTATAAAAAGAATGCATTGAAATTAGAGAGAACCGATTATCAATATATACCCACGAATTTGCAAACTAATTCCAACTGATTCATCATTCGATTACAAATAAAACTTGAGCTGCAACAAATTGATTTATCAGTCATATCATGGACATGGCATGGCATGGCCCTTGCTAACCCCGCAATAATCGTATGCAAATTATGATGCGCTTAATTTAGGATCACGGGCATTGCGCACTCTGGTCTGCAGCGCACTCGCCGCCTCCCCAGATAATTGGCAAAGTTTGAACTTTAATTAAAATTGAAAATTGTGTTGCTATTTCTGAATCTAAAATATCCCTTCTCCTTCTCCTCCTCCTGTGTCTGTGTCTGCAGCATTATTCTGGCCAGAGGCCGGAGGCAAAACAGCTGCGATAACTTGTGGAATGGCTTTGTCAGGGCAGGCCCGGAATTGTTTTTGGATTTGTACAAATGTTTTGTCACTGTGCTAAATGCAAACTTCAATTAGTTTGTCCGGTGATTCAGTTGGGCTTACACACTGATTCCCAGAATCCCAAAACCAGCACCAGAACGAAGCCAGGCAGGGGATGAGGGCCAGCATATTTCAGGCTGAAACTGAAAACGTTTGGCATATTGACAGGCGCATAATTAACACTATTATCAGCATATGCACAGAGATAGAGCGTTGAGTGCTGGGCGCTGCAGCATTTCCACAATTTGTTGCTGGCCAAAATACATATATTTTGTTGGCCATTAAACTTTGGCCCACAGACATAAGTTTTGATTACGATGCCAGGACTTTCAGTCTGGATGCCATAATAAATGTATAGATTATAATACATATGTCTATGTACATATTCATCGCCAATAATAAAAATACAATTCCAGAAAACTAATTTCCTGCTTTCCAATGAAAGTTACAACGCCTCGCTTGAGCCCCGCTTCGGTTCGTTGAAGCTTTCGTGTTGGCAAAAACTCAAATGTAAACATGGAAAATTAGAAAAACAAAAGCGAAGAAAAAGTGTATTAAACTTATTATTTTCTTGACGCTTGCTACGCTTTGATTTTTCATGTTTCACGCTTCACAGCCATGAAAATTGTGCGTAATAATTGCAAGCTGCCAAAGGAAAAGTGTGATGGCAAGATAATTTGAAATAATGTGATGGCAGAAAGGCGCGAGAAATTTGCCATTGTTGAGACGTTGAGATAACAAATACAATAGTTTAAAAAATATTTCGTTACCAGGAAATAACGACGTGAAAGATATCAGTATTTATATCACAGGAGAAATGTTTTTGCATTATTTCCAGCCATATTTATATCATAATATTTTTCTTTTAGTCAACAAACTGTGGAAATATCCAATTAAAAAGGCAACCGATACATAAAAAACATAAATATTGTCTGAATAAAAACAAGAACCATATCTTGACATTAAATGTAAATGTCACACGCCTATTGCTGAAATATTTATCCCACATTTAAATTGACATTTCCTGCGCAGCAGCAAAAAATAAATGGAGGATATCCCTTAATCGGGTTTATTAACACATGGTACATGCCACGCCCTAAACCAATGCGCCCCCGCAGAATGCCGCATTTAATTTACAACAGATTGTTGTTGCGGCTGTGTTTGTGAATACAATCAAATTACATTTACATTAGCGAGAGAGCTCTTTTTTCCGCGCACTTGCCAAATTCATATTAAATATTTAATTAGTTGCAATGAAATTGATTGCATTAGTCACTGGTCGAAGCGGGCAAAATGGGTTTTTGTTGTTAATGAACTTTGTAAACTTTTTAGACGGTCTGCTGACTCTCTGGTTAGTGGAAAATGTGAATGTGGGAGTTTTCCAGCCATCTGCCAAATGCCAATGCCAGAATTCTCACAATCGGATGTGTGTGTGTGGGATGTGCCCATAAATTTAGTTATATAAACAAAATGCATATTGACAGACTTATGGGTCCTTGTGCGCTTTTGGATTTGTGAGATTTTAAGGCTGGCATAACACTGATGCGAAACTATAAATTATTCTTTGATTAGGAAATATATTACAAGTTCAAGGAAATTTTGTGTACGATTTTATCCTGATTTTGGCAAGACTTTTATCGAAATAATCATAAATCTATATTGGCTTCCTCTCGGAGGAGATAATTCCTCCCGAAGGAGATAAAAATCAATACTTTTAAGCAAGAACTGCTTCAAAATGGAGCCACCATCCAATTTAGTCGTTAAACTTGGCCAAGAAGCGTGAAACATTTAAGGAAGAAACCCTTGAAATAAAAGTACCGTTTGAAATTTTACCCCAAAATAAAAGGATGAAAACCTGTGACCAGCATAAAATACCGGAAACGGAAAAGGCGGAAAGAGCACATAATGCCACTTAATTAGCGAGCACAGACACAAGTACACGCGCTCACTCACTCACACAACGGCAAACACATGCACATTAAGCTCAGAAATAAACGAGACAGCAACAGAGGGGGACAAAGAAAGCGAGAGAGAAAGAGAAGGAGAGAAAGGAGAGCGAGATGGGGGAAGTGAAATCGAGCGTACAAATTTTCCCGCAAATCAAGAGCAACGAAAAAGCCAAGAAAAATTAAAAACTGGCACACAGTTCTGGCAGGGACCGAGAGAGATGGCCAATGTGGGTCAACTACTGCGTTACCCATTGTTCACACACACACACTCAAGCGTACACACACACACACACACATCCGGCTTTAATGTCATTTGCATTTTTTTCCATAGCCTATCCAAGCGGGCAGCTGCTTTTGCTGGCGTGCCAGAGGAGTGTGTGTGCAGAATTTATTCTCTCCTTTCACTTGATTTAATTGTGCATAAATATTTTCCCATTGCTTCTGCATGCAAATTAGGCGAGCCAAAAAAAGAAAAGAAAACTTAAAACGCATGTCTGTGTGTGTCGAATGCCATCTGAGTTGTATTTATAGTTGGGATTTTCCGGATTATTTTAAGCGGGATTATTGCAGGTATTGAGGGGAGTTGGAAAAGTCAAAAATAGTAAAAATAGATGGGAGGAAATAATTACAGCTTCTATATTATGTTACCTTAAGTCCTACGCTTCAACTATAAATAACTAAATCTTATTATGCTCGAACACTAATGGATAAATAATACATTTGAGCCTTTTTTGGAATTTTAGTTACGTATGCTTTTATGTTTCGTGAAAATCCCTAGCTCAGTTAGTGATTACAAATATATTTAAGCAAATATTTGCTGCCATTTTAAAATTATTCATGTACTTAGAAACCGATCAAATTTCCTACTAAATATCTGCCCTTAGGGAACGCTTTGTGAATTTATTCTAAAATGCATTTTCCTCCTTTTTTGAAAACCAATAAACGCACTAAACCAATTGTATTTCGGAATAATTCCATGTCGAGCCTCTGCCTCCCACCACCCGAAAAAGTGTGCTACAGATTAATGGTCATGGCAAAAACGAAAATAAAACCGTCTAGCTTTCTATTTCAACCCCTCAGAGTTTGCCCCGTTGAGCTCTGCAATGGAGTAGCAAATTAAATGCAGTGACAAATTACACAAATTGCAAGTGCAACTGCAACTGCAACTGCATCGGGAATTGCACTCTAAATTCGAAACTGCCAAATGCTGCAATTGCAACAAATAGCAAATGCGTTTTAATTGCAATTCGCATCGTTTGCCACTGCAACAATTTGCATTTCCAATTCTTTTTACAATGTCTCTCTTTTTTTTTTGGCGTTGGGTTTGCTTTCCAATCTAAAAACGAAAACAAAACTAAATGGTAAAGTTTAATGCAGCCCCTGGAAATGGGAGTGGAGCCCCTAGCTAGTATCTATTATACATATATTTCCCTCGAAAACTCCCCCATCGGCTGGACAAGCCTAACGAGCAGTATTGTTGTTGATGATGACAATGATTAGATGCGATAATGCAAATGAGTCAACAACGTCGAGTCCCTGGCTCCTCCTGTTGATGTGGATGCGGATGCGGATGCGGCTGCGGAGGCGGATGTTGATGATGATGGCGATGGAGCTCCGGCGGCTGCCATCGCTTAAAAAATTTGCATGCCAATGATACATGTCCTGCATTCACAATTGCGCTCAGAATAATAGAACAAAGGCGAGGAATTGTATATTTTGCAACCCTAGAGGGGTTTATTATTTATCCTCAGTAGATCCTCAGTCTTTTACAAATATATCTTGTAGCCTAAATTAGATGGACAGTAGAGACTCTGAAGCTTTCACGAATTTTTTCTGATTTTGTGGCGCATATGAGCGAAATACTTTATTTAATAAGCATAAAAAAACGTATTTATAAGTTTTAGCCTCTTGCTAAATTTCTGATAATTATTTTAGCAACAACAGTGATTTGGTTTTTCTCTTAAAATCTTCCTGTGTGCATTCACCACAAAGTAGGAAATATTTTGTTTCGTTAAAAACTAAAACCTTCTTTCTTGATTTTCTTAGAACCATCGAAACTAGATTTTCGGTATTATTATTCTAACCGCAACTGTAGACAAAGAATGATATATATACACATATATAGATGTGGTGCATGTAGGCACTCCCACGTGTGGGCGTGTCAGAAAGGGGCTTTGGCGACAATGACAGCGTTGACGTTGTTGTTGCGGAAAAGCAGGCAAAAGGGAACTGCGCTGATGACGTGTGGTTGTCATTAGAGGACGCCGCAACTGTATCCAGTGCACGATGCACGCCCACGTCCACCTAACATCTAACATTCACTATCCCAGCAGCATCCCTATATCCCCTGAACCAGCTGCCCACCGACCATGTTTTGCATGGCTATCATTGTCGCTGCTGCTGCTGCTGCTGGTGTTGTTCTCCGTTGACAAAATGCCCACCACACTGACCAAAAATGCATACAACATGGCACAAAGGGCCAAAGACCCGGCTAGGTTGTGGTTCTATTGGTGCCCTTTCCCCCCCCCCCCCCCCTTTTTTTTAGGCACCCTAGCCCGCTTTGCCTTGGCGTTGATTTTCACCGTCAGGCTAAGCTTTAAGTTAACCCTAGGATTGTCAAAACAAGTAATTTAGGGAACGCTTCTCAAAAACTATAATTATTATTTGAACTAAATTGAAATATAAATTTATTTCAGCTCTTATTTCTAATAATAATATTTAGTTCTTAAAAATCTTTGTTTTGCTATGAATTTTATTATATTTTATTTATAAACCTCTAAGTTTAACTAGCTTAACTTTCGTTGCAATTTATATATTATTTTTATTTATTTAAATTCTCCAATTCCTCGTCGTTGCTTCTTTCTCTTATGGGGTTAATTTCCCATTTTTCCTGTATGCCAAATTATGTGCAGGCTGTTGCATAAAATGGTAATTTTTTAGACTCTATATGGGTTACCAGCGGCCATTCATTTGCATAATAACTACGACGGGTGACGGGCGGCAAATGCCCTTTTATTATGGTTTCCCAACAATGAGAAATGTGCATTTTGGTTTAAATTTAGAATGCAGGTCCTTAAATTGCTGCCAATGCAACCACACACCAGAGAAAAAATAGGAAAAATAAAGGAAAAATGGAAATGCGGGGGCATATGTTGTCAGCCACCCACGTAATGACATTTTGATGACATTTTTTATAAACATTTTGTTTCTATTTTTGGTGCAGAGCCAAAGTTTATGCAGCGTGGGTAGTGGCGTGATGGGGTGATGCTTGTCTAAGGAATAAATGAGAGATTCCCACTAAGGGATTTACTGGCCAATTTGCAGGCCAATTAGTGTAACCCGGCAAATAGAATTTTTGTGTTAATTTTATTGCAGCTTGTTGCGTAGTCAGTCTTCACCCTCGCCTGCACTCGCCTAATGACTGATTTCGAAAGCTATTAAATGGCCACACAGGAGAGTATGGGGGAGAGAGTCCAGCGCCAGAGCCAGGATGCTCTGCTCATCCCTTTTGGTCGATGCAGAAACCGAAAAGTGAGTTATCAAGCAAGCACTTTTCTAATTACGATTTGGACCGACGATTTTTGAGCCCTGCCACATACAACACTTGGGAAAATACTCAAGTATTTGGAAACTAATTCAAATAATATTTCTTTAACGGAAAAAGCACTTGAGAATTATAAGATATTTGGTTGGAAATTAAGGATTTTAAGGATCGTAGGTAGTTAGTTGTCGATAAATTTCATATAGAAAGTCGAATTAAATTTATATAACATAAACAACGAAAAAAGGAGTTGAGAATTATAAGAAATAGTTGCTTGGGAATTATAGGGCTATTTTATCTATTATTTTAAGGCATGTACTTAGTAAGGGTTCTTTTCGTTTACGAAAACCATGTAGGAAGTCAAATTAACATATTTGATTAAATTTAAATCAAGTATAAAAGTTCTCTCCAACTTAGTCGTTAATTTCTCGAAGTGTTTGCTAGCCGGCTAGATGCCGATTCGGGTTCCTAGCCCAAGTCTGACTCTGACGGCCTGTTGACTGCGAAAGGACATTTGGGAACAGGCTGCTCGGCATGGGGGAACTGCTGGGGATAACATTAGCCAGTGAAATTTCCCCAGGCCGATGGCCCATCCGAATGTTGTTGTTTGTTGCCGTTTGTGATGTTATGGATGCAACTTTAAATTGCTTTGCCAGCGCGAGAGTGAGAGAGCCCGAGTTTTTCTAACAATTTTCCCCCCGGAGGCCAACTGACAATGCAGAGGATTGCCACATAGCAGGTTTCGACTGGGTTTCGGGTTGGGCTGCGGTTCAGTTTGGATGGGGATGGGGTGGGGGTTGGGTAGAGGTTTCAGGAGGGCATGATATTTTCATCGTCTGTCTGGGGCGCTCCGGTGGGAAATGCGCCACTGCACTGATTGCACTTTGGCTCAACATTTCACAGAGATACGGGTACGAATACGAGGCAGGCCCCCGAAAATGTCTGAGTGCGTAATGCGTTTTCACGGCGGACCTGGCCCGGGCCCGGACCCGGACCCGAAAGCCGGAGACCGGAGGCTGGGGATGGCTGGGACCATCGGACAGATATGGGTGATAAAGTGCAGACATTTGACAAATTAACTGCTTTGCGTCATGCGCCGGAAATGTTGCAAATCTCGTACCGTCAATGGCTTTTGTGCCACAAGCCCCACCGCCACCATCACCATCACCAGTAGTCGTCGATTCCCTGGGATCTCCGATCTTTGATTGATTTATGGAGCTAACCCCTCAGCAAATAGGTGTGAGCTTTAGTTTGCATTGTAATCGTAGCCCTTAGCCCGTAAAACAAAAGATAAACAACGAAAAAGGTCTTACTTGGTTGTGGTTAAAGGCGAGCGAAAGCACATCGTCACTTACCTGGAAAGAGATAATATAAAATCAATAATTAAAATGGGTTCAAGGTGAAGTATAGTTTATGATAATGTATAAGAGATGTTGGCCAAGAAGTAAGAATAATCAATAAATTCAATGTATGGAAAATTGTAGATTGCCTATGCAATGCGAAGGAATTAATGAATAATTTCGTCAAATCAAAGAACTAGGGAAATCCCACAATTATACAACTAACTTAAATCTAATTATATATTTTTCTCTTAAAAATCAAAGCACATTTGTACCTCCTGCTGCTGACTTTGATGTGCTTGCAAAATTTCCCTTTTTAATTGTTTAACAAAGTGAAATGTGTTTCCCCCTCAACAAAAGGAAGGAGAACTCTTACATAAGTCCATTTTGCCCCAGCTGCACCCATATTTCGCCTCCATATTTGTGCCTCCTGGGATAACATACATAAACATTAGCCAAAGCATATAATAACACGGCAACAAAGTCACCGAGGGAGCGTCAGTGCTGGGGATGTGGAAACGGCGTTCAAATTGTATTTAGTCGTAAACTGCACACACGCACACACAAAGGCGAGGAGGGAAAACTGCTTTTCCGAGAAGGACGGGGAAGGAGCACGAAGAACATAAAACTATTGGCAACTTGAGGAACGGGAAAGCCATATAAGAGCCATAATTTCGACACTAATGCCAAGCCACAAAAAAGTGGCACTGCTCTGGCGACCTTGCGGGTCTGCAAATGGTCAGACTTTGACATGTGTCAAAGGAAACCCTCAAGGAGAGACTCCCCTCCCAAGTGGGAGGAGAAAACCAGGATCTGGATGGATGTGGGAAGTACTAGGCTGAGTCAGAGAATCACACCTGCGACCTATGCTAACACAGCGAGAAAATGAGAATCTTTATAACAATCAAAAGTTATAAAATATTTTACATTATCCTCAATATTAAAAGCATTAAGATTTTATGTAGAATTAACTTGTATATTACAAATATATATTTATACATTTATCTAGCAGTTTAAATCCTTTTAATTTCAAAACTATATCCCTTAGATTCTCCACAGTGTAACTGTATTCTGGCAGTCAGCCTGGGCCATGGTCGTGTCACGAACCTCGATAAAAATCAACAGTTTATGTGAGACGCATGATGTCCTTGAGAGCTGGCAGCTCAAAGGGAAAGGGGGACGCTGCGCCCGCTCCTGGAGGACACGATGGAAATGTCATTTTTACAAGGCAACCTCATCAAAAGGACATGGCAAACAGCAGTGGCTGGCTGTATCTCCGAGGAGTCTGGCAAATGTATTGCCTTCTATTTGCATTTTCTATTTATTTCTTTATCCCTTTCTTGGCCGACGACATAGCCGCTCCTTTCCTTTTCTTTCCTTGGCTTGACTCCATTGCTCCTTCGCCGTGGCACTTGAGCCCGGACCCGCCATTAGTGGCACGTCCTTGGATATTTCGTGTTTGTCCTGTCCTCCTCCGCTTTGGCACTCATATTTTATTAAGTAGCAAAGTTGACAAGGGATTTGGCCCCGGCGAGGAGGGCCTGCCTGTCATTTTGTAAAGTAAATATTGGTAATTTTTATTGAGGATTTTCCTTGATTTCCCTTTGAGCATATGGCTTATCCCAAAACTGGGCACAAACTTTCCCCCGACGACCGAAATTAAGGGCATTTATTTTTGGCCACTCGAACTTGAACCCGAATCAAACTCAAATGACATTAGGCGAAAAAGCCTAGCAACACTTGGAAGTTGTTGGGAAAAGAAATCAGACCTGAAGCATGGGCAAATTATTAGAAAAGTTTTACCCCTGCCCAGGGTAAGGGACGCAGCAAGATGGGACTGAGTCTGAGTGAGAGTGAGAGGGGACGATCCCGCTTCGTTGCACAAATTTGTGGACCTGCGGCGCAAATTTGTACAAAATGCAACAGACCGTAAGAGACAACATAAGCGATAACACAACAACCAAGCCAAAACCGAACCAGGCAGGAAGCTGCCTCGAGTTGTGTTCACAGCGGTTGCTAACAGGATTTTCACCCCAACTCCCTCCCTGCCTCCATCCACGTGGCTTTTCCACACCCTGGGCCCTTATTTTCCAACGCCCTGCCATGGGTTACTATGGAGAAAAATGAGACTGAGGAGAGACAGAGGGCAAGTGTCGATGCATGGCATACGCAAATTGCCAATCGTTAAGTGAATTTTGAGTTGCTTGCTCTTTACGAAAAAGGGGGAAGGTTGAATGCACTGGGGAAATACTCTATATTATGAATTTACTGAAATATAATATATTTTCCTAAAATGTTTAATTAAAAATTAAGGGTTTAGAGTTGAATTCAAGTTGATTTTCTTACATTTTGCTAAGTTTAACAACTTTAATCACAGCTATGTAAATTTAATAAATTGGAAACTTTAATAATTCTCTTTTCTCTGACATATTTTTATGTTACCTTTAACATTAATTTAATCAATTTTAAGTTTAGCTTAGACTTTGGTAAAAAATCCAGATCGGAAATTATACAAAATGTAATCCTGCAAAACTACTCCCAAAATTGCCTGAAAATATCAAAATTTTCTTTGAGCGATTGCTTTTAGAGGCACCACAGCAGCACTTCCTTTGGCCACGCTCCAAGTCAGGTGAATAACATTTTATAAATGTCTCCCTAGAAGCCTTTGGCATGCATCATTTAACTTTGACGCCAACCTGTCCAAACACTTAAGTCGCTCACTCCGCCAATTTCCACGAGAAGGTGGGCTAAGGAAAATCGAATAGGGGGAAGGGTCACGCACCATCATTTTCATTTTCATAGCATAAAAAAAAGAAAAGGAGAAGAAATGGTTATAAAATATTTAAAAATCATGCCCGGGGCGGACAAACGAGCCTTGAAAACACCTCAAGGAAGCGGCTGCCAAAGCAAATTGTGAAAGAAGTGGAAAGATTTCAGCTCAAATATGCACGGCAATGGGTGAAAAAAAAATATAAAAAAGCAAGAAGGAAGAAGGAGAGTGGGTGGAGCTGGAAAATGGTTGATTCACATATGTTGGCCCACAGAAAACATTCGAATATGTATATGTATACTAGCTCCCATATACCCCTGACTATATGGGTGTGTATAAATAAAATACCATATTCCCTGACATGAATATTTAACAATGCAACAACGACATTCAGCCTGCGCTGCGCTGCTGCATTGGTAAAATATCACAAAATATTCATTTCAATTTCATTTGCTTTTTCGAACTTCGTTTACATTTTCATTTTTTATTTTATTTCCCTTTTTCCCATTTACCATTTGTTTTGCATTTTAGTTTTATTTACTTTTCGCTCTCCACTCTCCCCTCTCTGGTTGGCTTTATTTTGTTGTTTTTATCACTATTGAGGATTTTGTAGGGAGCTGACAATTTCCTTGGCTTGGCCACATACAGTGTTCAGTGTTCTCTGCTGGCAATTATTTTGTTATTCGTTTGTTAAAAGCATCAACATCAAGGACAAGACAATTTTATTGCATGCTGTTTGGGGCATACAAATTGGAAATTGATTGTTTATTTTTCCACAAAAGAAATACTCCTCTTCTTAAAGGGAAAAATAATATTCTCTGCTTCTTGTCTCAAATTCCCCGAATTATTCATTTGAATGTGTCGACTCTCATCGCTTTGTGACGCAATCTAGAAATTCCATGTCGCAGTAATTTTGCATGACAGATTAATAAGCCGCTGCCACTGCCGCTCGTCCCGAATTGACATTAAATTGTAATAAATAGGCAAACAAGACAGCATTCTGCCTGCCTTCCTGTAGCAAATCTCCGAAAAAGAAAGAAGAACAAATTGCCATGGCAAACACCAGCAGCAGGAGCACCGCAGTGGCATCATGAAAAAAACTTGGACTGAGCAACGACGACGTCTGCAGTTGAAACGAATTTAATTTTCTACTTTTTATTTTTATTTATTTTTTTGTGTTATGTGCTTTCTTGTGCCCTTGCGTCTGGCAGACACAAACAGAATAACAAGCCGCAAGCCTGAGGCTGACATTTCTCCTTAAGCTACAGCAGCTACCTGCCCGCCTGCCAGCTTCCTTCCCCGCCTGTTTTTCTTTTGGGTTTTTCTCTCCCCTCATCGCAGCACGGAAATAGTGGAAACTTTTGATAATTACATTTGGCGGCTGTTGCTTTGGCAGCTAAGCCAAGTAAAAAATAAAAAAAAGAAGCACAAGGAGCAAAAACTCCTCTCGAAGGTAGCAGAGCAAAAACCAACAAAGTGTAGGCTTCGTGGTTTTAAGCTGTTCAAGGCACATATTTCTCAAGTACAGACCCTAGAGAAGATCGATTTAAAAGTTCAGACTGCAGATGGGTTAATTTATTTGAAGAAATTGCCGGTAAATATATTAAAATAAAGACATTCCAGATATTTTCTTAATTTTTTTCCTTTTTCTGAGGGTAAATTGTCTGTTTAAGAGAAGTATTCTCTAAGGCCTAATTCTCTAGGTAAAGTTTAGTCGTCAAAAGAATTTTTCCCTGAAAGGCTAAGCCACAACTCACACAGAAACCCCCACTAGAGGTATTCTCCTTCTTTTCATTTGAACATCTTTACAACCAGAAGAGAGAGCTGTCAATTTCATATAGAAATGTGTCCCCTACCTCTTGGAATTTATTTCATTTTGTGCCCGCGCTTCCACTTTGTGCATAAAACATAGCGAGGAAAGCGAGGAAAAGCTGGCAAAAAGTGGGAAAAGCGGAGCGAGGGTGGGGTGGAAGGAATAGACAGATGGCAGAGCACCACCTTCGGGCAATTTCTTAAACTAATTTGGCGTGAGGCTGCTGTGGTGGCGGCATTTTCTTATTTTCATCTCCATCGCCATCTACTTCATCTTTAGCGGCGGCGTCGGCGGGGTCCTTGTCTTGGCGGTTTTTGTGCCTTTTACGTGTTCCCAAAAGTATGCAAAGTGAAAGCGTTTAGTGGCTGGCAGAAGGAGGAGAGGTTGACGGAACTTTTGATGTTTTTTTCACCCGAAGGGTCTGAGGGCCCACAAAGTATGCAGCAATTATTTTATGGGCCAGGCCAGCCATCAATCGGTAAGGGGCATTTTCTTAATATCCGGCTTAAAAATTTCAATATAGTTTCGTCAAAATCGATGGGTGGAGGCGAATACAAGATACTGGAGCGGTCCGCACACAAGTTTACAGGGAAGTGAGCATAGTTAATTGCTTTTTCCCTGGAAGTGAGCTATGACAAGAGGACTTTTGAATATTTCTATATATTTTTATGACAGTGAACGCTCTGAAAAGTACATACAGAAAAACTAACTTGAGCTTTGAAATCACCAAATACACTGACTAAAAGTAAGCAAGGATATGTACTGGTTCAATATCTCACAACATACTTTTAGGCTTCAAGCTAATTTATTTAAATTCAACATTAATATGATTATCAATTCGAATCCCTAGAGATCCTGATTTTTAATTGGTTTTCCATATCGAGCGCACACTGTGCCTATGCCCAAGGAACTTAAATAGTTCCCTGAACCTGACAGCTGAATGGAAAAGTTATACATAATGGGAGTCGGGTATTTGGGACTCAAGATAAGGACTCTTTCGTCCTAGACTAAATAGCAGGACAATTAAACTTTTAAGCAGGCAAGCGACAAACGACAAATGATGAAATGCATGTAAATGGAAAATAAATATCAAAAGCAAGAGCGTTGCAGAAAGAGATAGCGGAGTCAGAGAGAGAGAGAGAGAGAGAGAAACGGCTGTCACATGCCACAAACGAAGACAGGACAACAGGATTCACCCGGATACAATGGCGACAACAACAAAAGCGGGCTAGAAAAAGGAGTTGCTGCTTTTGAGCCGCTTTCATTCTAGTTGCTGTTGGTCTACGGCTCCAACAGCCGCAACAGTTCACATGGCTCATTCTCTATGGTCAAAGGAAGCAGGATGGGGCATCCCCTGATAAAGGAGAACAGCAGTTATTTTATTCCTTTTTTTTTTCTTGTACACAATACAATATTATTCATATTGTTCGGTGTATGTATGTATATGAAATATGGCAAATGTCATTTAACATGACAGCTTGATGATAATATTACGAGGCAAGAAACAGCAACAATAGCTCACAGGACAATGCCAAAGCGCAGCAGGATAATGTCTACGACCAGAGACGGAATCTTAACCAGCCAGTTGGAGACGCTTTTGTGGCCGCAGGAAAAGGTGAATGGATGCTTTGCAAGCGTCCAACCCCAAAAGTCTCAAGCTAGTCTAAGGGGGAATGGAAATTTTCCTCGAAGAAAGAACGAAAGAGACTATGGGCAAAAGAAAGCATATTTCAGTCGAAAAGAGTTGCCTGTGACAGGCAATCAATTTAAGATAAATTAAAGACGGTTGCAAGCAAAGGGATATTTCATAAAAACCACACATCATGTGTAATATTTAAATACATTTTATAGTCCACTTTGTTATTCACATTTAGTGAGATTTTTGAAGGAATAATAATATGAGTTTGTGGTTTACCTTTCACACTTATTCGCATCTTATTTTCATTGATTAATACTTTCCACAGAACCCTCCAGCTCTTGGGCCTATAAAAATCGAATTTACAACATATTGACAGGGCTTGAGTCCTTTCGATTGAATGCTTTTCCGTACAGAGGACTATTCTACGTTAGCTCCATCAAAAACAGGACGCCCTTCGTCCAGTTCTGTCGTCTTGCCGCCATTCGAACTGATGCCAAAAACCACAAAAGCGCATTTTGTGTAAACCGAGTCGACCGCAAAGCAATTGCGAATGTGTATGCACCTAAGGGGTGAAGTCCTGCCAGGGGGGGGGGGGGGGGGGGGTGGCGGTCTTCGTTACAGTAGGATGCTCAGGGGGGTGGGGCAGACTGGGCGGGGGCAGTTGGCACACAGTTAGGCGCCTGACTGAGCATAAACGTCAGTGTCAGGTGTGGCCTGCTGTTGCTGTTCCTGTTTCGCTTCCTGCTCCCATTTCTCTTTATCCTGCGAGTCGCCATTTTGGCCAAGCGGCAGCCGGAAACGCGGTTACGTAATCTCCATATCCGGTGGCAGTGCAGCGGTGCGGGAATGCGGGATGCGGGCTGCTGGGCGGGCATGTCAAAAACTGTAGCACACTTTTTGGCACATTATTAATTTTTAGCTTTCGCTGGCCAGGATTTTCTCTCGCTGCTCGCCCCGTCTGGTCCCTTTCGACTGCATATAAATACAAATTCATTTTTGGTTTCTGCCTCTGCTGGCTGTCCGGTGCATATTTGATGAATATTTAAAATATCAGCACCAAATTGAATTGCATTCGTTAAATGTTTTCCGCAAAAAGAATATAAATTGTATCTGTTTTTCAGGCTACAATTTGCCGGAAATATTCAATTGCTTTTGCTAAATATTTTCCAATAAAAAGAATGATATAAATGTTTTAATTTTTTTAAGCGACCATTTGAGGGAATTTTTTTTTTTGAAGGAAGAGTTTTAGCTTTTGAACGTATGTTAAAATCGTATGAATAATTCGAGTAATTATATTAATATATAAAAATGTTACGTTAACTCTCCTATTTTAAATATTTCAATTAATTCCCCCTTGAAATTGTGAAACTGTTTTTACAAAAAGCTTAACATTTAAAACCCTGTTTAGAGCTGCTAAATATTTCTCTCCAACTAAATTCTATCTCACTCTTTCGCTCGCTTCCTCTGCGAACATCCGTTGTGCAGGACCGCAATGAAAATTTCCGGAAGTTGTGCATAAAATGGGCTATGCATACGGAAATCATCAACTCAATGGCTGAGCAAACAAAACCGAAAGAAACAGAGAGAGAGAGGATGGACTCCACAGCTTTGGGAGAAAGAGGAGTAACAATGGCAAATGCGAATGACGCCAAACGAGTGGCCAAAAACAATGCAAAACGGCTGCCAACGTCCGGTAGAAAAGGACACCACTGCGTTGCCAGAAAGAGACAGTAACAATGCCAGAGAAAGAGACGGAAATATAGAGTCCACCACAGAACGATGATGACGCTGATGATGATGATGATGATGATGATGATGGTGGTCCTGAATCTCATGGCGACCTTCAGCGGCGATGGTCTGTATTATGAATAGTCTGCAAGGGGCAGAAGAGTGGAAAGAGAGGGAAGCCTGCACGAAGAAAGAGAGGGGACGATAGCCCGGCTCAGTTGACCAGAAACCAGAAGTTCAGTAGCTCCATTTTACACTGACTCCCGCTGCTGGCGCTGCTGGTCCTGCCTCTGTCAGGGTCGATTTCACATTTATTTATTGTTTCAACTGCCCCGCCTACAGAAAATTGTGTTGGCTGCTGCGGCCTTTTCCCTCGCCACGCGCCCCGCGCCCCGCGCCCGCACGTTTTCCCGGAAAACTCTCGCATGACTCATTTGATTTCAATGGCCCCCAACTTGTTCATTTGGCAGCGAAAGTATTTAACATTTCCCCTGGAACAATGGCCAGCAAATTGAATGGAATGGTGCGAATGTTTCGGAAAATCTCAATTGAATTAAGTGTTTGTATGGAGGGGCGAAGGAACATTGATGTATGGGCAGCGATTTAAAGAGGGGTCTCTGGTCATTATCGGAAAGCATAAAATTAAAAATTTCCGGAAACGTTTTCGGGAGTGAATCTCGATAGCTAAATATTTCCTGAACCTAATTAACCAATTAATTGAAAAATATTATGCAAATACGAGAAGGTTATATACATAATTTAGAGAACATATTGCTTCTTGCAAAATTATTTGTTATATTTATGTATTGTAATTTGAACATTCTTTCTTGGCTACTATAATAAATATAATAAATTAAATATTTTCTCATAAAAATGTGCTCTACTTAGAAACGATCTTCTCTCGTACTTATACCAATTACTCCCTTTTTATCTTACAATTTCTGTACGAAATATATATTCCACAAATATTTCTTATTTTCCACTGTTATCTCTGGTTGGTCAACGCCCCAAATCGGATCTAATCATAGCAACAAGGAGCAAGGGGTCCCGGCATTAACCTCAAAAATAGAGTTGAGCTGGCTTTGCCACAATGATACTGAGGATGTTGCTGATATCAGGGGGCAGGAGGTCGATGATGATGAGCTTTTCCAGTTGTAAGCGCTTTACCATAAGCGGAGGAATGGGAGGGATTGACCATTTCCCCGCCTGATTCCACAATGCCCTTCAGCCGGAAGCTCCTGATTTCAGTGCAGGGATTTTGTAATAGTTGCCAAGGATTAAACCCAACCAGTGTGCATTGTTTAGGTCGAACGAGACGCACATAAATGCTTAATAACTCAAGTAGAAAATTACACCAGTCTCTACGCTTCTTTTTTCTCATTTTACATTTGATATGCAGAACAATTTTCGGCTGCGAAGAAAAGACGAACCGCAAAAACATATTTTACATAATTTCAACAAAAGTTCAACTTGATAAACAATTTCATTGAAAGCAGATGCTTAACGGCAACAACAGTAAAGTCTAATAAAAGGAATTTCGCTTTCATGTTCAACAGCCATAAGGGTGAAATTGTAAGGAGAAGGGTGGTGTTTAGCTGAAGGGTACAGAGAGATCCGAGCACTGCTCGTTTTTCTTTATTTTCTTTTACTTCGGGGGCGCGGGCGGTGCGGTAACTTTGCCTTGGCACTTTATAAGCTTTTCCCTTACACGAGAATACGCACAATACACCAGCCCAGACACACACCAAGTACACACACACACATCATGCAGTGTTTGAACATGACACAACAAAGGTGCGTCTGCTTCTTTTTAACCCGCAGCCCAGCAACTGAAACCAGGCAGCAAATGTACGAGAAAATACTCTTATTTTAGGCAGGTATTATTACTATCTATTTAAGAAGGTTTTGGGGGAAATTAATACAAATAATATTATATTTGTGGGAAATATTTGAAGGTAACTAAGTAAGTAAACTAAGAGAGAAATTGCTAAGTCTGCTTGTATGACTCTTTTTTTGGTAACTTTTACCTTTTAAATATAATTAAATATAATTCCTTAAACGTTTACAATAACTTTCTTTTAAGAATCTAATAATTCTTTTACCAAAAATTTCATCTAAAATAAAAAAGTGTAAACCAGTCTTCGTTATTCCTTAGTTTCATTTTTCCTTCTAATGTTTAGAGGCGTTTAGCTATTGTTATTATGTTGTTGCAACTCCACTCTGCAGTGCTGCTGTTATTGTTGACAAGTGCAGGCAACACATTTTTGTTTAAATTTCAATCAAAAACAATTTGAAAGGCTCGCCAAGGGGAATACGGAGAACGAGCGAAGTTGAACAGGTATGCTGCAGTCCCAGTAGAAGTAGCTACAGCTGTAGCTTTCGCCCTGTTCCAAGTTATTCACATTGCCGAAGTTTCGGCTTTTTGTTTTACTTCTTGCCAACTGGCGCCTCGAAAGCTGCAACAAGTTAGACAAACACAAACACAGACACAGAGAGAATTTTCCACACTCCTCTACACACGCACGCACTGGAAAATGCACAAAATTGCCGTTGGTAAATCAACAGAGCCGCAGCAGGCTCGCCCTCCTTATTGCATGCTATGCATTTCACTTTCCGGCTCATGGAATCGTTATGTTTGACTAAAATTTGCCCCGGGAAAACAGGGTTGGAAAATGGGGAAAGGCTGAGAAAGGCTCCTTCTTGGCGAAAAGGAAGGACTGCGCAACATGGTAAAGTTTTTTACGTAATTAGAGGGCACACACAGAGAGAGTCGGGATATGGAGTCTTTAATAATGATTTGTTTTTAAGGTTCATTTGCCCTGCCAGCCTAGCATGCAACGCACACACACACAACACTTGGCAGGAGTGAGAAATAACCCAAACGAAGCAGAGACGGGCTCCTACCCGTTTCTGAAGTGCAGTGTAAATGTCTTGACTTTTTGTGTTTGTTGAGCCCTTAAGCACTTTTTGTGAGAGGCACGTAGGCAAAAATTGTAACAAAAGATGAGAATATGGAGGAGGGAAAATAACTAGAAAATATAGAGAGCAGAGCCCTGGGCTAAGAGGGAGCTGTAACTGGAATAGAGGGAAAAGGAAGTCAAGTTCGTGCCGGGGCATTAATGAAAAGGCTGCTCACTCATCGACTTCCTTCCTTCCTTTCTGTTTTTCTTTTTTGCCTTGGCTATTATGCAAAATAATATTTTTGACCCTAAATGTTACATGTTGCACACACACACACACACTGAGGAGTGTATTTCGGTTTTTGGTTCGGGGTTCGCTTTTGCTATATATATTTTTAATTAATTAAGACTTTCTGCTAGCTGAGCCAAGCGTCCAAACATGGCAGAAAATTGTTGGTTCAAATTACAGTCATTAAAGTATTTGAGGTGAAACTTTCAGGAAGTTTCGGTTGTGAGCATTGGGAATGCAACTAAAATGTGAGTTATTATTTTAAAATAAAATGATAGGCTAGTAAAAAATTATTTTAAATACATCAACAGCCTTTTATTTAATATAATAAACACAGAGAGAAAGAGCACATCTTCAATTTAATTCCATTTAAATAAGAAAGGCCTCTATAATTGATATTATTTAAATAACTGTATTTATTGTATTAAATTCTTTATATAACATTTCTATGCATCATCTCTCTATATTTGCCTATTTTTCTCCAATATCCTCGGTAGGCAGCATTGGCAAATCCCTCTTTCTCTGGCAAAACACATAATTACAGAAGCATCAAGAAAATAAATTAGCTATTAAATCCAGGCAGTTAAAAGCCCGCCCGCAGGCAAATGAAAACCAACCGACCCAACCGCCATCATCCCCCCTCTTGAATTTTCTCCATTTTCCACTCAACTTTGCAGCCCCGCCCTAATTCCAAAAAGTTATACTAATTGCGTAATAATCTTATTACATTTAAAAATACATTTACAACAGCATTTATACCTGCCCCCAAGGCCAATGACAACAGACAGGCAGGAAAAGGGCGGCGGAAGAAAGGAGCGACAGTGGGTGGGAAAAACTGAGAAAAGCCAAGAGAAAGGCACAACGACAGACAGCAGTCTGTCAAGGCGAATCTGCAGACGACCAAGAACAATGATCCACCGGAAGCATTGATAAATGAATGAGCCCACAACAGTCTCCCCCAGTTTGCCTCATTTTCCAAACCCAAGGCAACCCCCCGGAAACTCCAATCAACTTGAACATCTTCCAGCCGGCTAAAGTGAGGAAATAAATCTAAACATTCCAACATGACGCGACACGGCCAAGGAAAACTGTCAAAATTATGCCAAAGCTTATGAATATGAAAATGCTCGAGACGACAAAAGTTTTTGCCGAGACTGTGGAATTTCAGTGGCAAAGCCCCGTAAACCGAAAAACCCCAAACTCCGAACCCAAGCCCATTACAAGTCGCCTGGTATAATGAGTAAAATGTCACAAGTTGACGCAAGTAAATATTTAAATGTCAGATTTCTGTATGGAAGGGAAGGAACAGGAGCAGAAACAAGCCCACTGACAGTGAGCACGAAAAATATGTCTCATAATTTGCTGGTGGGGAGATCTGCTACTTTCTCCTTACCATTTTAGACTTTTCTTCCCTCAAACTTAGAATCCCAAAATGCTCCTTTTTTGTCTCGGCCAAGAAATGCGGGCCAAGAACTTGAAAGAACATTTCCGAAGTGACTTTGCATGGAGATGGACCTGCGAGAGAGAGTCAGGGCAATGGAATGGTACAGGAAACGGTCGATAAAGTGATTTAGAGTATGGATTTTATTTGGTAGGTAATGACAGTGATAGAGAATACCTCTGGATCTGTATCAAATAAGGAAAAGGAAATTGTTTCGAAGAAAACGAAATCCTTGGGGTTTTGTAAGCATTTTTAAAGTTGCCTTTTAAATTTTTAAATCATTTTTGTGTCATTTCTAATACGTTTTTCACTCTTAGAGCGGTCACTGTACTTCCTTATCCTCTTCTCGCATATATGCAAAATTCGCTCGACCGCCGTTTGACATTTACAAATGACAAACATTTGACAAACAAAATGCTTTTTCTTTGTGTTTGCCTTCCTCCTCACACTTGTCGGTGTGTGTGTGTGTGTGAGAAGCGTTTAATGTGGGCTTTCCCCGAAAAATGAGGGATGCATGGCACATATTTGCTAAGGACCCGCAGCAATTTCTCCGCTCACCTTTTTTAGTCGCATTTGGTTCATTGCGCCCCCGGAAAAGCGGCGGCAACAACAAAAGGGCCAAATAATTAAATGAGAAGCGAGACAGACAGGGAAGTAGTTCCCAGGGGGGCTTTCTATGTAAATAAAACTTCTCAGGGCAATTAAAATGAATGCAATGATGGATGAGGGGAAAGAATACTCTACATTTTAATGAATAATATTAAATTTCGGATATAGAAACGGATGTAGGCCCTAGAAAGGTATTATAAAATGTGATTAGATTATATTTTTGAGATTTTCGTATTATTTTTTCAATCTTAAGCTTATTTAAAAATTCAAATTCCATTTCAAAGGTTAAAAGTTTCAGCTCTTACCTTATTAAAATTCATTCAAATGAACTATTTCGTTGAAAACACTGAATATTTCAACTTTTAAATAACTAAAACCGAAACTAAAACTTTATTCAGGCATTCCTTATGCAGTTTTGCCATGAAAAGAGAATTTACCACCACGAAATCGGGGTATCAGAGCTTAGGAATACTTCCTTTGGGCTTGGTTTATGGGCGGCAGTTATGTTTAATTTACTCGGCATTCGGGAGATTCGGCCCCGCAGCCATTTCCACCTGCAGTTTGTGGAAATGGAGGAGCGTTCAAGTTCGGGTTCGGGTTCGGGTTTGGCATGTGGCACCGGCCTCGGGCAGCAATATTCCTGTTAATAACTATGTCCAACATTCATTCCCGCCCCCATTGTCCGCAACCACCTGGCCACCGTCGTGCTCTTCTGCTAACAAGCTGCATGTCATTACTTCTAATAAACCCCAGGGAGTGTCCTGCACACGGGCGAGAGACACGGGTCCGGTGTGTGTCTGTGTATGGGCCACTGGCCATTGTCATACGCCGGCAAAACGCACCCAACTAAGAGCGTAACAACGCAGTGAATATTTCCTACACTGAGCTCTAAAATGTTAACTCTAATATATGTTTGTTTTTTTCCTTTTTTTTAACTTTTTATGTTTTAAAGTATGCGAACTTCTACATTTCCTATATTAAATATATATAATCTAAGAAAATACGCTTTAAGTTTTAGTAATAACCCATTATTCAACATAAATTCTTTATAATTCCCAAGTGGTTTGTTGGAGGCTATCATATACTATGAACTTTAAGTTGCTTGGCATCAGATATAAAATAATAAATATTGACTCTGTAACTTTACCGACTTACCGACTTATTAAAAGTTTTGCTTGCCAAATAAGTTTATTCTCAGTGCACCCCTTCCCAAACCTTATGCTTTTACCTTCAGCTATTTTTCCTGTTGGTCATTTGCCTGTGGAAGTGGAGGTTCTGCCTGTGTAAATATTTGGCTTTAATAGAATAAAATGATGAGCGGCTCTGTCCCGAAAAAATTATTTACGGCCCTCATAATAAGAGAAAGCTGCAGGAGGAGGAGAAAACCGTAGTGGCGAAAAGCAAGGAAAAACAGGAAGAAGCCAAAAGGCGGAATGGGAGGAGGCCCACGAGGATGGACGTGAAGGACTCAGGCACATAGCCTTGGGGCCAAAACACTTAAATTAATAAAGTAAATAATAAGAATTACGCACAGGACGAGTCAGGACGCGGAACAGGAAACGTAAGAGAGCAGGAAGGACAACGGTCAGGTGGCAGGCTCAAGTCCAAAAGCGTTGAAAGTGAATTAAATGCCATTTGTGGCTTAAAAAATGATGCCAAGGAAGCGAGAGAATTTAACGCGCATCCTTGATGAGCCTTGGTCCGTGTTCCTGTTTTATATATTTCCCCCCAAAATCACTTCAGTTAATTCCAATTTCAGTGCCTGCGATTTCGCGGCGAAAGTGAAAACCGGAAGACTCAAGAACTCATTTCGTTTGAGGATTTTCCCCCGCACTTGATTAATTTATGGCAGACATTTTGTGGCTCTAGAATGTAATCACATTTTAGCAGTTAGCGCCTAATCCCGCTCAATATGGCTTAGCCACTCGGGCGGGCGGCTCCTACGGCCACTCTCGTCGTCCCTTTTATATTCTGCTCCAGGCAGCTTAAAGCCCAAAGCCCCTGATTGAATTGAAAAATAATTATGCGGACTCTTCTGCGGCTTCACTTTGTCATGTCCGGGTCTGGGGTCCCAAAAACTTGCTGTTCAAGATCGATTGTATTGCGAGAGGACTTACCTAGAATGAGAAGACAAATTAAATTTTGATTAATTTTACATACAACAATAAATGGCCAAGCAGGACTAACAGCAGCAAGGGACGAGGACGAGACAGCAACTCACTCGTTCGCTCGGGTCCGCTGTCGAAATCATTTAAATAAATTGCTTTCTTTTACCTAATTTAAAGGCCTACTTAAAAATCCATTACAAAATTTGCATAAATCTATAAAAAAAGACAAGCCAGTGAAGTGAGAGTACAACTGGGAGGCTGGAGGTCCGGTAAAAAGAGTTTTGGGTACTCTATGAATGGAATTTAATATTTAAATTAAAGTGAAATGGTCTTACATTTCAAAAACTTAGATAACTTTAAAAAAGAGATACCTCTTCTTTAAATTAATTATCAAAAACACGTTATTCAATAATGATTACCAACTTGTTTTTCAACTTATTTACTTTAATAACTTCACAGATTTTCCCAGCATAATCTGAAAACCCGATAAAGAGTAGGAAAATTCGGTGTCCTTCGCCTCAAACTCAACTTGATGAAATTGACAAGAAGCTGTCATTAATTTGCATCAAATCAATTTCACTTCGACAGCTGCCGGGCCAAAGAAGCCTTGTCCTAGACATGTCCTGGCATAAAAATGCAAATTTGTTTCGGCTTTAAAGGGGGGCCAAGGCAGGGCCAAGCACGGGGTTTGAAGGGTAGAACAGAATATCCTTTAGGCAGAGGACGCTCACCCTGACATGGCGCTGGCATATGTGACATGACAACAAATAAAATTGCTTAAATATTATTACAAGTAATAGGAGCAAGCAGGCAGCCAAAACATAACCGCAGTCACAAGGAGAAAGGGTGTTGATATCGACGCCCATCGTGATGACGATGATGAGGATGATGGTGCTGCTGCTGATGACGATGATGAGGATGTCGACGCCTTGTGCCGATATCAATGGGCATATCCATGGCATCATCGTCCCCCCAGACCTCTTTCTTTTTGGAGTGCGGTTAGACGTGCCCAAAATACATTAAAAGTTATACAACAAATGGCAATATACATAGGTGGCCTGGGGGAAGAGGTAAAGAGCCGGAATGGGTGGTGGTGGAAAGAAAAGTCTCAACATTTTCTATACAAACAAATTGCCGCGTACGCGACTTGAAAGCCAAATTTGATTGATGTTGCATTCTATAGTCGGCTTCTAGGCGCTCTGGCCTCTCACAAGTTGAAACACGAAAGGAAAGTTTTGAATGGAAACCGAAGAAATACCCTTTCTTAATTTTTATAGAAGTAATAGTTATTATTATAATAATAGCTTTATAATTATAATACTTTATATCAATATAAATAGGCAAAGCCCTAGGAATACCCAAATTCAAGCTTGAGCTCGACCTGTAAGGCATAGCATGAACCTGCTTAAGCCCTTAGACCTTCAGCAATAACATATTTATTTGGCGTATTCATTCTTTTGCTCCAACAAACTAGGCACCCTCTTTTTTCAGGGTATTAACGGACAGGAAAAATGCGATTTTGAGTGTTTATTGTTGTGGAATTAAAAGTATTTTTCGGGGGCAGCACATTCAAAGGCTCTCCTCTCGCTCCTCCAGTTCCCTCCCGGATTCCTTCGGCCAAATATGCTTACGATTTGCTATGGACTCGTGAGCGGACCCCAAGAATGAGAGTCTAATTGAGTGTGACGATGACGATGATGATGATGATGATGCCGATGGCCAGTCTGCGTCTGCGGACGATGAGTCATCGCAGGATGGATGATGGAAGCGGATGGAGGTCGCATCACCCCCGGGGCTAGGATAATTGAAAATCTGTCAACACTTTTACTAGAGCGTGGCGAAATAAAAATTGCAATTTGTGCAAACAAGAATGTCATAATTTTGCTGAGAGGGGGGCTTCTTACGTAGGGTAGAAACTGTCGCAGCGGCAAACAGCAGCTGTTCGGGGCGAAAAAGAACGATTTCTTTGCCGCTGCCGCTGGCCCTATTTATAAAACAATTTTATGTTTGCCGCCGCCTGCCGTCTTCAGTTTGCGGATTTATTGAAATCATCTCTCTGGGCTGGTCAGTTGTTGGCCTGTGTCAGTTGTTGCTGCTGCTGCAACTGCATAGCTGGGCCCATTTCTGTCCAATTAAAACGCATTTAGCCTTCATTTGATATACGCAAACAGATTTGCTGCAGCGGAAAAAATGCCTTCGAGCGGCGACAACAAATTTGCAAATTACAAAAATGCGATTTGTTCATTATTTTTGAGGGATTAAAAAATCAACAAATGGGACATTTTGGTGCTCTTGAGACTATATATTGTTTGGCTTTCTCGTTTGCAATAAAGAATACATTGTTTTACTTTGTAAATCCAACATATAAAAACTAATAACGAATCTAGCTAAGCTAGAAGAGCTATTTTGTTTTTAGGGGCTTTGTATAATTTTTAGATGTGACTTTACAATATATATTTGCCTAGCAATATTTACCTAAAAATCAATATTTATTTTTAGAAATACACACAAATTGTACATTGTAAAAAATGCTATTGTGCGTCTTTATGGCTTCCTGTTTGTAATGTCGCAGATTTCCTATTAAGATATCCATATCGCTCACATGAAAATCGCTGTCAATCTCAACATGAGTGGAAAACTCGCACTTTGAACATTCTTCCCTGTACGCCTTTTGGCAATTGCAATCAGGGTAACAAGTGGGCGTGGCCGAAAACAGCCCATTTAGCCCACTCACAAATTTTGGGCCATAAAAATTCAACTCGAGCGGAGATGCCGAGCCATTTTTGATGTTATGCTATATATGCGGCGGGCACCGCAAAGTATGCAACATTTATTTTTAATGCCCGCCAAACATTTTCAGTGCCCCATTTTCCAGAGAGAAGAAGCAGAAGGGAAAGCCACCCCACTGCAGAATCAGTGGGCACAACACATAAAAGATATACATAAATGCACAATGTATGAGTGTCTGTGTGTTATGCCGCAAATATATATACATTTTTACGCGTTTAGAATATCAATTTGGAGAATGCGATTTGGTCATAAATGCCAAAGGAGCAACAATAAATTCATGGCCGGCGGTATGGCGGTTTTTCCCTTTATGTTGACATGTTTTCCTGCGGTTTTCAAGCGTTTTTTTAAACGTCGTTGTAATTTATTTTTTGTGTAATACTTTTTCATTGTTTCAGCAAGTGGACGGACATGTTGCGGTTTCGTGCTGTTTGTGGAAATGAAATTATGCGGTTGTTGCACAACTTTTGCCAAAGAACATGGAAATGGTACAGCAGCACAAATGCGGCAGCTAACGAGCAAAATTTTAATTGGTAAATTCAATGCCCGGCAAAGAGACATTTTTGATTCACTTCGAGGAATTTGCAACCTAATTAAAATTGGGCGGGGTGAAAACAGAGGAGCTGCTGCATCTTCTACAGTGTTCTTTGACAGTTTTCCGTTTCCATTTTCGCCTGCCCTGTTATGGCCGCCATTTCTATCGCTTTTTATGCTGCCGCACAGTTTACAACAAAGCAATTTCCGCAGACGACACTCTTCGCTCAAAAAGAGAGAGCGAGTGAGGAAGAGCGAAAAAAAAAAAAAGAAAATTTCTACTCTGTACCGGGACTTTTACCCAGTTTTTTCTTTTTTTCCTGGCACTTAAAAAATTTACAAAGTGCTTTGTGAAGGAGACCAAAACGCTTCAACGCTCCCGCGGCAGCCGCTGCTGGCAATGAAGTGCAAATTGCAGTGCAAAGTGTCCGCCGCCCCCTATCTCGCTCTCTTTTCATCTTCTCCCCGCCCTTCTTCCTGTCTCTTTTTCGTCGCAACTTTTGCTTATTTGTCACACGAATTTTTTCAACTTTTTTATTCAGCAGCAGCAGCAGCAGCAGCGAGGAAGTCACTTGCAGTTGTTACCGCGACAACTCCCACTCGCCTCTCTCAGTCTCTGTCTTGGTCCTGTATCTCTGCCTATTTCCCGCACTTTCTGGGTGTTTGGCAAACTTTTAGCTGCCACGCCTTGACATTTTTTGTCTCGCCATTGGTCTGCCGCCCCTAGTAGTTTTAATTGTTTCCAGTTTGTTGCTGGCCGCGCTTTCTCAAGTGGCTCCCCGAAGTATGCAAGCGCGTTTTTTTATGCTCTCAAAAAGTTCTAGAGACTGCAGTCCCCAAAAAGTATCTGCATATTTTAGCTATTTTAGTTTGAGATTAATTAGGGAACATGGAAATATTGTAATGAAACCCTTGGGTCTCTTAGTTAACTTGAAAGTTTAGCCGAAGAGAGTTTAATATTTAAAGTAAATAAGTATATAGATTGTATATCTTTGATACCACTTAAGAGTTTAGTTATAAGGTTTTTTTCTTCCTATTTTAAAAGAAACTTTAATTTTTATATCTGGTTTTTATGTTTCTTATGTCTTAAGTTTATTAGATTGATATTCATCTGAATTTCTAAACATGTATTAATCAATCTAGCTTCTAAAACACCAATTCAATCACCTAGAATAACCTTACACAAATAAAAGGTTTTAAAACATTCAATTTTCCAGTACTTTGACTTGATAAGTTTTATTTTATGAAGGAGGAGCAGCAGCAATCGAAACAATCCATTCAATTGACATAAATAAAAGGCGCCACATTCGGTGTTGCATTGTCCTGCCATTTTTATCTCACTTCTGCCACACTCTTTGCACTTCGCAAGCGAGACGACAATAAACGGCGTCAGTTGAAATCGCCCCAAAGCAAACATACAATATAAATAAATGTTATTGACAATTAATTTCTGGCTCGCAATCAATTTGTGTTATTTATTGGAGTTTCATATCTCCCGGTCCCCCTACAGGGGACTTTAAAAAATTTAAGTCGAGAGAGGCGAGCAGCTCGCGCGCTCGTCCTGCCGTCAGAGAATCTCATATTTCACTTTTCCAGCATGGTCTATCATTTTGTTAGCGGAAATTTGCTCATACACACACGGGCGCCAGCTCTACCCCCGTCAGAGAAAAATAAAAAAGAACGAAGAGGGAAGGTTAAATTGTAATATTTCGTCACCTTTTCTAGGAGTCCGGGGCCAAAAAGGCAAAGGCTCTGCATAATTTAGCAGGCAGCAGGCAGCAGACAGTGAAGCGAGCCCCGTAATGTATGCTATGCTCCAAGAGAAGGCACAAAAACACACAGCAAACACACACCGCACATACACACACATCCACACCGAGTGCTATTACCATAACACACACACACACGGGGAGAGCAGTGCCGGAAGTCACTTTAACGATGCGCGAGTAAGTAATAACAGCGAGCAAAACGCCAAAGGAGCGAAGAACGCAAAAGAGAGATGGAGGAGGACGAATCAACGAAAAACCCAGACATGAAGGACCCCAGAGGGGGTCAGGAGAAGAATGGGGTAGAAGGACATGAAGTACGGCCAACAAAATGGTTCACATTTGTCCTGCACAGCAAGAAAAATAAAGAATTCTTTAAAATGGACACTTCAACAATCAAGATTTAGGTAATTTCCTGCTTACTTAATCTATATAAATATTAAATTCTTTTTATACTAAAAGATTTAATGGTTTTTAATGGAACATCTCTATTTTTTTCTGTGCACATATGTGTGTGTGTAAATTGTTAAAGTTCGCTGTGAAATAACGCTAGACAAACAGAGGAGCGGCGGGCAACATCGTGTCCCTTCCATCCTTCAAAGGCTGGCACAAAACTGGCGCCCAGGTAACGAAGTTCTGCTCCGCATTTTTCTTTCTTTCCTTTTTTTGCGACCCGTTGGCAGTGGCTGAGATTGCCGGCAAACAGCCAGGAGGAGGAGGAGGAGGAGCCTGGCTGGTCATGTGCGATTCAGTTAGATTGCCGATGGCCAAGTTTGAGGGGAAACAGTGCAGTGATGGGAAATCCTGGCTGGGATTAACCATGATTTGGGTAAACCTTACGCATTTTAAGGGGATAAACTCTTAATATTTTTAATACGTAATTAATGAACCGAATTTCTGACATAATAATTAAATACCTACATATATTTACAAAATAATAAATTTTTGTTTAAATTCCCAAGCTTGGACAATGCCAAGTCACGGCTGACCAACGGAAAGCGAGATATCGGGGAAAACATGAGAGAACATGGAAAGAGATTGGGGTAAATCCACAAGGGGGATTTGGGATTGTTTACTCAGGCAGGAACAGCAGCAGCAGCAGCGGTAACAGCAGGAGCTGCAGGAAAGGAAAGGAAAGGACAGCGAAGGAAAATAGGGAAAAGAAAATGCAGTTGCAATCGGATCGCTTCGATGTTTGCCGTATCTTAGGAGTACACACGCAGACGCTGTTTGCTGTTGGTTCTGGTGTTTAGGCAAATGTTTGTTGTGATCCAACAAAGTGGAAAAACGGGGTGCAAAACTAGAGGGAGAGTTCAGGGATCTAGAGACAGAAAACTGCCGACTGTTGGCATTTATGATGCTCAAGTGAAATTATGAGTCGTTGAGTAGACAACTCTGACAAGGACAACGGACGCGGACGATGATGGAGCAGGATGCAGAGTGCAGGAAGCAGGACGAGTAACTGCACAGGGAATGGGAATAGGGATCACGAGCACGGGGAAAACACAGAACAGGAGGCGGCAGCAGCAGCGACACGAGCGGGAAGACGATGACGTGAATGTCCAGGTTGAATACGAGCTGCTTTTTCTTGCTGCACTCAGAAAAAGTTATTTAAATGATTCTTCACGTAAAACAAAGTGTTAAATTTAATAATAGTTTTATTTAAGTTTGTTTTAAAGCTCAAAATGAATGGAAAATTTTATATAATAAAATACGTAAAACCGTAAAAGCACAAGTTCCTGCCATCTTAGACATTATTCAATTTACCTCAATAACAAAGGTCTAAAAAATAATCTAAACTAATCTACTTTCCCTGGGTTTTCGGTTCAGTGTTTTGCTGTAACCTGTCATATGCATATCCACCAGGATGGAGGGCACCTAGTACAGAGTACAGCAACTATAGGGAGCAGCACGGGACGAGACTGACAACTGGAATTGCCAGGAGGTAAACGTGGGCCAAGAAATGAGAAAATATAACAAGCAGACAGGCGGCAAGAGGAATGTAACAAATGTTGCCAGCCAACAGGCGAGCATCAGGGTTTTTCCAACGGGTGCTTTCGCCTTAGATGAAGAGAAATGTGCAGCTTATAAAATGGGAAACGCAGTGAGAACGAACGAAAGTCAGTGGGTTGCATTTGTATTTTTTTGTTTTTTTAGTAGAAACGTGTGTGTCTGTGAAAGGCCTTGAGAAATATTTGCCGTTAGCTCAGACCCAGAATCACCTCCCATTATCCATTTCCGTCCACAGCTCACATTGTCTACCGTTTTCCTGATGAAAACGGAAATTGCTATTTTCTTGCTAATATTTTTACTTCTCTGGAAACGTAATCAAACTGAAAAAATAAGCATTTATCTGTTGTTGATTTACGACTTTCAAAGGCAAATTATAAAAGGAATTCTTTATAAATAAAAATTAAATTTTTCCTCAAGGGAACAACAATGCTTGTGTGGATTTTTTCTTTATTTAAATCAAGGCATTATATTTTTTGGTCTTTAGTTTTAATCTAAAATTAATTGGCTATTTTTTACACTGGAAATCCCCGAAAACTGTCCTTTATTTTCCGCAAAAAATGCATCAGTATTTGCAAACATTGCAATGGATCCGGATTTTAGTCCCAGACACGTTTCAAAGAATCATTTCTGGCATTTGTCATCTGATGGGCCTGGTGTCCTGAGCCTGATTCTCAGTTGCAGGCAGGAAAAAAAGTAAAACTCAACAAAGGGGTGTTTGTTTTCCTTGCTTTATGTTTTTTTCTTTTTGGAAAAGCGAAAACAACAAAAAAATGGCTAACCGAAACTGAAACCTTTTGTGCCGTTGGAAACTGTTCTGCGGTTGCCCCACCCTCCTCCGACTGCAATGGGCTAGGACTAGAGTCCAAAAAGTCCACAGTCTAGACATTGCCATTTCCGTTTAACGTGACTGTTTTCAGGAAGGCCAAAATGGAAGGCGGAGTGAAAACAAGGCGACGGCTTCCATTATCATCATTTTCGCCTTTAATTTGCGCGACTTTTGCTCACTTTTCGCTCTTGTTCGTCCTCACCTTTTTTTTTTGTTATTATTTTTTAACCAACAGCCATTTGCATATTGATAAAAAAAAGGGTTGGCAGCATAGAGACCATTTTTTCAGAAGTTTGTCTTGCGTTCACTGTTTTGTATAACAAAAAATTCTATTTATTAAATTTATTTTCCCTTTTTCCATTTCATATTTTCGCTTTGTTTACCTATATCGCTGTCGCTTTGGGCTAATTCACTTAGTCGCTCGCTGGGCCTGGCCTAAAAGGTTTTGCAACCACAAAATCCAGGTTCATACAATCTCTCCTCGCTCTCTCTGCTATTTTGCATTTATTTTTAGTTTATCTCTGCTAGCTCGTTCCCACTGTGTATTTTTTGTTTATGACGTGTCAATGATATGAATTTAATCGATAAGCCACGCGAGAGCGGAAACTGGTAAAAACCGCAGCAAAGCCGGCAGCAGGCGATAAGCTTCTCGTCCTCTGAATTTACCTCTCTCATTCGGCAACCGTATGTGTGCGGCTGTGGCTTTTTTAACCAAACTGAAATATGGCGAAAACAATTTATAATTTAAGCAAACTGCAGATGTATTGTTCCGGCAAACAAACTGACTAAATAAATATGACAACAATGATGTGCGCTTAGATTTCGGTAATCATTTGTGGTACCGTTTGTAGTTTACATTAATTATCTCGGGATCTAAGAACGTGATTAATCGGAAACTTATGCAGGATAGAGGCTGTGACTTGAGCTTAAGAAAATAAAATAAAGTACTGACGGGTTCGGGATTTTGGCGATAATAATGCAGAATTACTTAAACTGCTGTACTGCTAACATTTGAGTGCTAAATCCCTTAAAATTTTAATTTTAGGAATATACTGGATAACAGGATTATATTGTCAAGGTAAACTATCGACTTAAAATGTATTTATATCCTCCCATATTCGAGCTGCGGTTAAATCATCACCCGAATGAAACATACGAGCTGGATCTGAATGCACCGTGAATTGGTGGTTGTGGGATAAAAGCATATAATATTATTGGCGATTTTTGCAATGTTTACCAAGTTGCAATGCCTGTCAGAGAGAGCGATCGACCCAGAAGGGCAACAGTGGGAGCGGAAGGGATATCGAGTGAAAACAAATTCAATTGCAAATTGAATTTTTATTGAATGTTGGCGGCGTCGCTTGCTAAAACAAAAACACAAAAAAAAGAAGAGAGTCAAAAAATAAAGGAAGAGTTTTCCCAGCTCGGTACCAGACATCCGACGCTGGCTTGTTCTCGATTTGTGTTTTGCAATTTTTGCTTTTCAGTTTCAACTTTTTTTTTCTGCTGCTTTGACATTTTTATAATTTTTTTATCCTTTTTGCCGAGTTGCCTATGCTCATATGAAAGTTGTGCTGTTCCTGCTGCCGCTCCTGCTGTTGCTGCCACTGCTGCTGCTGCTGTCCGCTGTCGGGGCTTTCCCCCAAAGTCAATAGCAGGAAATTCAATTTTCCCAGGCAAACTAAAGTCTGGGAAAGTTTCTTCCTTTGCCACTTTATGCTGTTGTTCCTTCATCCCCCGTTCTGCATATTTTATATATGGGTGAAGTGAAGAATCTCTCATGGTTGGAAAATCTAATATGCAAGCTCAGGCTCGAAGCGAGTTTTATGCCTCCCGATGCGAGAGAGAGGGAACTTTGCAATATGTTTTGCTCAGTATATATGTATATATACAGTGGAGTAGTGCCCTTCCTCTGGCCTTATCAAAGGCACATTTTGTTCATTGTTTTTATCGGGCGACACAGGAAATGTTATAGAAATTTTGCGCTTATCAGAGCAAATATACAAGCACACAAAACAACCAACGACAAAGGCATTTTTAGCCTGACACAATTTCCAACTGCGCTGTTGACGAGTTCTCTGTTTTGTTATAATTAAAAACGAGCCTGCCTGATAAATAAGAAGCAGGCAAGTGCTTTTCTACGAAATACAAAAAAAGAAGAGAGGTCTACGTGGAACTTAGCTGCCGAATGGTTCTGTGTCCGTACTGCTGGCTTTTTTAGATCCAAAGGAAATTTAACTTACCTGAAAGTAGAAAAAAAGAATAATAAAGTTAGTTAGATTATAGGAGAAATACACACCCCACAATGATTGGCCTTAAAAGAGAAATATAAAAGTTATTTTAAGGGTTTTTATTATTTAATTTAATAACTCAATTAAACAGTAATTAGCTTGACCAGAAGGCAAATGGAGATCTCCTTAAAATAAAGCCCCAGGGAAGGGCGAGGAAGGTAATAAAATAATGCCCCCTTTAAGTACCGCAGCCAACGAAGATGCCATGGCCAACTCTTAATGAAAAAATAATTAAAAGCAATGACAATTTGCTTTTATTTTCCCTTTTTGCGGGGGCGGCTCTCCATCAGATTGCCAGGCGGCAGAGGCGGCGGCAGACTGGGACACAAATCCCCAAACACGTCGCTCACATTTCAATTTACGCATGAAAATGTCATTTCCGACAAGACCAAATTTGCATGCAGGAATCCGGGCTGAAAAGGGGCGACATTGCGAATACAAAAAACGAGGCAATCCTCTCATCTTAGACACGCCCCCTTTCCTTTCCCTTCCATTCCTCTCTTTCTCTGTCCCTCTGGAAGCGTTACGCACGCCAGAAAAAAAGTGTAATAAAATTAAGAATTCCAAGCTGCCGTGACAAATATTTTTCTTCTTCATGTTTTCTACGTTTGCTACGTTTTCTTCGTATTTTTTGCTCTACGCAATGAATGGGAAATGGACTAGCGTGGAAAAACGAGGGGGTTCTGGCGGAAATGGAGAAAAAAACACCGGGAGGGGTATGAGCAAATGAGTGACAGCTCACAGGAGGAATGGGAAACTGTGACGTTGAGTGCCAATTTTGCGCTGGAGAACCAGCATCCATTCCATACCATTCCCTCATAGTTACACAATCACCATCACCCACCCATGGTGAGAGTATATTAAGCCATAAAATTAGTGCGTCCATGGGTTGTCAAGGGCGTGGGGTGGAAATGAGCAAAAAGGGGGTCGCTACGTGCGCCGCATTATAGGCCAATAACAACAACAACAACAACAACAGAAGAAGTGTAGCTGCAGTTGAAATTTGTTTATTTTGATGATGTATCTCATAATTAGGGGGAGTTTCGACGTCACAAGAAAAAACATCATGAGAGGAAATAATAATCTATTGAGATGAGATCTGAATGAGGGTAGCATTATGTGGGGATAATCTAGCTTTAACTGGCTTGAGTGGAGTTTCTTTAATAAGAACCAGCATTTATTACTTTAATTCAAGGAATTTAATAAGCTGAAGTTATAGTTATAAAAGTTTGACTTTCTTAAAGATTTTTGTAGAAAAAAAACATCCCTAACCTCATTAAGTTTCTCCGTTACTAATACCCTTTTAATTGGCCTCAAATTTCTCAGGATCCTTTTGAGATGGAAATCTGAAAGAGCTGCAACGCAACCCTCGTCACAGAATACCAATAACAAGGCGGTTCGGTGTTTCTGTCGAAATAACAAACGAAGAGCGGCACTCCATATACAAGATGATATACACCCCAACATCTCACACACACCCTCAATGAGAGCCTAATCCAGTGATAAGCATCTAACTGGCAGACATCAGTCAGCTCGTCGAAAATCATCAAATTAGTATGCAAAAGACATGGGGCCAGATGGTCGGCGTTGTTCTTGCGACTTTACGAGATGCTGCCGCTACGAGATGCCTGTGCTGATGCTGATGCTGATGCGACTTGACAACGAGAAACGAGATGGAAAATAAATGAGTTTTGTTATCATAATCACGAAATTATGAGCACTGCTTATGAATAACTTGCACGAGAAATTGCCAAGGGGGCGAGATAAAGCCCGAGAAAATGTTAATCAGGTCAGATCATTTTTGGCTTTTCTTTCTGAAGACGATGATGCAACAACAAGATGCGAGGATGGCAGAGACAAACATGGCCAGAACAGAACGGGCCCGATCCGAACACAGCCCACACAGCATTTGTCAATTTAAATGAGCCGTAAACACTTTTCGCCAATTTTTATGATTAATTAAGTGTCCACATTAATTGCAGTCGAACATGAAGCCGCAGAGGCAAAAACACGACCAACATCACAAGGAGGCGGCGACGAAGTCGACATGGCCCCAACAATTTGATGCCAGGAAAAAAGGCACCGAAACAAATTGCAAAGCAATCGGGCAGGCAGCGGCATCTGTTTTACAACATCTATATGGCCATCGGAGGGTAGATATATATCTGTTAGTACGTATAAATTATGGCCCAATCTATATCTGGCCATTTTCAGGTAGCTTTAGCTTCAGCTATATGTTCTCGGTCCTCGGTGGATGCGATGCTCTATGAGCCTGATTAACTGTACGAAATGGCAAGACAATAATAAATTACGAAAAATTTATACGGCCACGTTCGGAGCATATTAATAGGGTCAGAGACAGAGTGAGTGTATAAAAAGGCAACCAGAAACATCAAAAACTAATGAAAAGATGGGCAATTGCGGGAGAAACAAAAAACACCGAAAATCTGGAAAGAATAAATAAACATGACAGATGGAATTGGTAAAGAGAAGGATGGACTACGGCGGAGGGCTGGCAAAATAAATAAAAATGTTATTAACTGAAAGTGTAATGTTGTTTTGGAATCATCGTTATTATGCTGGCCATTAATAAAACAGTCAAAAGGGACTTAATGAAATGATTGTGACTGCTGGAATGACTACAACAGCTTTTTATGCTTTACTTTATCTTTTTGTTGGTAACAACAAATGTCAGAACATCAAGACCAAAATTTAATCAATTTAGGATTATATTATCTGGCTTGTATATTTTATATAGCTCGTGATCTGCTAAGCCAAGAAGCAAGGAAAATTATGGTATTTTTATTGAAGGTTAAATAAGTGAGGGATTTGTAATAAATTTAGCATTTTCTGATTTGTATTTGACACAATTTTAGCATATTTAAGAAAGAATGAATTAACAAAGCAAAGAGATTATGATTTTGGCAGAAATACATGAGAGATTGGGGGAGCCAAATAACAAGTGACAGCTGCAGGTATGGTAAATGTCTCGAAAAATGCCCAATCGGGGGGAACAACAGCAGTTGCCATTTGCCGCTCATAATTTATGACAATTATTATTGCATTATATGATATATTAGAGGAGCCCGAGCCGAGACGAGAGAGATGGATGCAGATGCAGATACAGATACAGTGAGAGCGGCGGTGACTCGGCTTAATTATAATTAGCTACAAAATTGCTCATGACTGCAATAAATGTTTCAATTATTTATAATCTTTGCCTGTGTTGGAGACGTTAGAAAGCCCCCTGCATTGCGCGTTAAATTATGTTCAATTTTCCTCCCATGAAAGTTGTGCAAAAAGTCTTTGGGTCTAGCAAAAAAACAACTGACTTTTATTTGTGGCATAAATCATGTTAATTAGCCGCAGCGATCTGGCGATATATAGTCTCTCGCTCTCGGCGGCGGCGGCGAATCTATAAGGGCAACTCCATTAGCATTTCGGGCTGGAACAATTAAAGTGCCTAAAACTTTTAATGATGGACAATTTATTAAGTGCCTTGAGAGGGGCCGCCGCCCCTCGAAATAAACCAAATCTCCTCCTCTCGAATCAATCCATTTGCTTGCTTGCGGATCCCATAAATAAGTTCTGCACAAATTTATCTTTCAAGAGCAAACAAAAACAATTTGAGCAACTATTTACAGACATTAGCAGGAGTGCTGGAAGGTAATGGTTTGAACATGTTGATTTGTGAGTCTTCATCCTCTCCCCAAAAAGCACAGAAAAACCAGCAGCAGCCTCAGCATCCATCCACAAAAACCACGCTAAATGTACATATTCCAAGTTTGCCTGAACTGATTTTCTTGTTTGTGTTGTTCAACGCAAATTACGCAAAAATTTAATTGCAATTAAATTGAAATTATATCAGTAATTATGCATATGAAAGTAGTAAACAAATAAGCAACAATAATTACGCGTTGGTAAACAAAAGTGATTGGGCGTTCGGGCAACAGAGACCGACTACTGAGCGGACTGAGAAAAACCGTCTACGGAATAGCCAGAAAATATTGTTTGGAAATCCGGGCAAAGTGTAAACAAAATCGCTGAACCAAAAAGTCGGCAAACGGAATTTGTATGAACAGAGTTGGTAAACACGCCGAAAATAGTAGTTACATATATTTAGCGTCTAACATGTTGGGAATATATTAAATTTTTTTGTTAGTTTCAGCACACAGTCTAGTTTTAAATTAGTTATAATTTTAAATTAGTTATAGTTGCATAGAAATTTTTAATAAGGGTGCAACAAGGCGGAAAACCTTGACTAAAATCTAATTTTGTTATTAAATAGTTCAAATTCCTTGTAATAAATAAACTTTTAACTTGTTAATGAACCAAATATACATTTTAGTCCATAAATCAGTGAAATTAGTTCCCAGAACTATTCCAATAAAAATTCTAAATTCTTTGTAGCTATATCGATTAAAATGAAATTTCACTCTTGCATCTGTGAATAGGCGTTCGTTTTGTTTGCTTTTTCGAATCGCGTCACCTATAAATCGCCAAGTAAATACCGGCCAGCCACACCCATCAAATTAATCAAACAGCTGGCTGGCTGGGCTTGGGAAGACAAAAACTAACCGCAAAAACAACAAGATTTTAATTTTTGGCACACACTTGCTACCGAAACTAACGACAATGAAAGCCCAAGCGATGGGCAGCGAAAATGCTAATTAATGTGATTATGTGGCCATTTAATGTTAAACAATTGCTTAACGATTAGTCAGGCGTGAGCGAAAAATACCGGGGAGAAAGAAATCACGACAAAGGCGAAGACACATGTTTGTCACAGCAACAGAAGAACGAACCAGAAGACGGCATAAAAAGGGGCGGCCCAGAGATACTGGGCGTCGACTTGATGATTAATTGTTGTGCCAGGGAAAAAAGAAAAGGAAAGTGCAGAGAAAATCTCTGGCAATTTAATGCCAAAAAGTTTACATCGCAAAAATTGCACATACGCCCCGTGGGGCTCTTACACGTAGATTGAAAGTTTGACTTTGTAACAAGATTTTCGATGCCCTTACAGAAGGTACTTCTCCTAAAAAAACTTTGGGATGTTTTTCGGTGCATTGCCACGATTTTCCCTTAGTCTGATAATAAGAAATGCTCTAACTGAGCTTAAAATGTATGAAAAATCAGTGAAACATCCAAAACATATTTTTTAAGTCCGAAAAAATACTTTCGATGTGAATTGGTCCTTAAATTATGCAAATTTTTTATAATAACTGCAAGGGTATATCAACTACGGCTTGCGGAATCACTCTTTCTTTTCTTTTATTTTTCAAAGCTGCTATAGGTGTTGAAAGTGCGGCAAGTTACGCACATTTGCACCTCCTAACTACCCAGGAAAAAAAAGAATAGAAAAGAATAAAATGGCAGGGAGTAGAAAAAAAAAGGAACCAGCCAAGTTTCCTCTTATCCCCAGAATGGCAACCCGTTAAACAGCCGCAGCCGCCGCCGCCGCCGCCAAAGGAAGGTTGGCCAAATGTTTTCACTGATAAGCACAGACACGCCTCGAAAGAGGGCCAAAAACTCCAGCCACTTCACCCACCCAGACACCATCGTCACCCATCACACCACCCACATTTTCCGCTGGAAAAACCACCTGCCCGGGCAGAAAGGCTAAACTGACAGCTATAGAGACATTAATGTGACGAGGGTTCTGGGGTTTGGGGTTTGCTCGCTCGAGAAAAAGTTGCAGCACCGCGCCAAGCAAATCAGTTCATGTCGGTGAAAAAAAAGGAAAAAAGTAGAAAAAATCTGTGCAAACACACACTGAGTTCCCTTGCTAGAGCTGGATGGTTATATGATACGTCAGGTCTACGTACGCGGGGCAAAAGTTGGTAAAGTCGCACAGATTTATCTCTCAGCAAATAGAGCAAATAGCTTCTGTGCCGCGTACCCTGATAAAATGGTAAGCTAGCGAATGTCACATTTGCTTGCCCTCCATCTTATATGGCGGTAATTACCAGTAACAGTTTACTGTTTCGGTTGGAAAGTTTTTTAGCATATATTTTTATTTAGGTGAAACTTTAGGATTAGAATTTTAAATTAAAATTGAATTCAGAAAATGGGAACCAGGAAATTAAGAACAATAAACACATTAAATGAGAAAGTGCCTTACTTTTTTTTATAATTATTAAACCTATCTGGTCTGAATAATAAAATAGATAAAAACGCAATATTTCCACTATCGAAATACAAATATATATATATTATGATTCATTTGCATTATATATTCTGTGAGCCATCCAATGCAGTAAAACTCATTCCCAGAACTTGTTTTCTATGTCGCATAAATAGTACTAGACCGAATTGTGTGTGGTTTGCTTGGTTTGGTTTGGTTAAATATGTTTACCCAGCAATTGGCGCTGACATTGCGGCAAAGATAAAGAAAACTGGCGAGAGGAGTACGAAAGGCGCGATAACAATGTTTGTCAATTGCGGCTACACACACAGAAATAACACTCGACTTCGTTTCACTCTCTCTCCCCCCTATACAATACACAGAAATTAACTTTAACTGTTGAAAGATTTTCACCCAAAGATTTCCTGCTCGAAAACTTTCTACGCGAGCGGCAGGGGAAGACTCTACAGTGAAGAGCTCTTCAATTATGGAATTGTCCCGGAAAAAAGGTAAACTGAAAACATGACATTTGTGGGTGATAAAAAGAGACGTACGATGGAAATAGAAGAGGGGCAGCATTGGGGCCTATAATTGATTTCGAGTAGATATCGCCTGACAATGGCAATCAATTGTCATTATGTTGGCCCCCGACCGGAGGCTAATTGAAAGTTGTCGGTTCTCTGTGACAAAATAATCAATCGATCTTTAAAAGAGCAGAGCGGAAAGGGCACACACAGACACTGTCCGTCATAAATAATTCAACATTTACAAGATACTCTTCTGTTCCAAAAAAAAAGGGAACAGAAAAGAAAGCCGGGAAACCAACCGAAATATATTCACGAGATGTGCCACTAAAATCAGGGTAATCCCTCAGCTGCCACCGCGTAAATACAGCTCGATACATCGGCAAGGACTCGTCGGACCACCCTCGCCGGATACTTTAATTCCACACAGAGATCTGTGGATGGATATATATATTAAATTTCGATTTTGCAACCCAACAACACAAACGCTTTGGGAGCGTGAGCACGTGCGCTAACCTTTGACATATGAGCATGGCGAAACCATCAAACATATTTTATGTATTAAGGATATGCGAGACGACAACGACGACGGCGACCCTTCGCCATCTCTTTCTCCGCACAGACGACAAGCAATAAACTCGAGGCAAACATACATATATACGATGGTTGGTTGGTTGGTTCAGAATATATATAAAAAACACGTTAACCAAAATAAGTTCGCAAGGGTGAACAAGAAGAGTGGGTGAAAACGCAGAGAGAGAGAAGAAATCACGTTACAGGACTGCAAGGACACACAGGACATACACACTCTCTCTCTGGGGAAATCAAAACAGATCAAAATGTCATCTTTAAGAGCTTAAATTTGTATGGAATTGCCGTCGCGTAAACCCCACCAAAACCAAGCAGCGTAAACAAAGGTATTTTCGCACATTTTCCCAACACACCTCATCTAGGACTAGGGTCCCTTTTTTAGTGCTTATTATATTAAAGTGTTTACCTGATTTGGTTGACTGATTTGTCCTGAATCACTCATAAAATTGAATGGATTTATATAGTGAGTATTAACTGCTGAATGATTTGAGGTTATAGCAGGGGATATTCTACGAGTTCTTTGGTAAATTAACTCGATAATAATATAATTCACTGAACTATCAGATATATTTGATTTAAGCTTTAAATAATGTTTTTTTTTTAATAATTTTAACTGGCAAAAATTATTTTTCATCCATTTCTATGAACTGAAAATACTTTCCCAACATAAAATATATAATAAATCACTTTTCCAGCTCATTACGCAGACTCGTTTAATGTCAAACCGCCCGCCAAAGCAGAGTCAACAACTCCTATATTTTCGTCACCCTAAATTTTCTCTTAAAAAAAGTTAACGTAGATATTTGGTTTCAAACCGCTTTGGCAGATTGCAAATAAAAGAAGCGAAACCATTTGAAAAGCCATAAAAAGACAGATCAATGCAACGATCAATTCAATTTCATATAGCCAAGAAAAAGCAGTGACAACTTCATTGGCTGTTCAGGAAAAAAGACACAAATAAAGAGGGGTAATGGCGGTTAGAAAGAAGAGATTCAAAGGCCACTAAAGACTCAATAAACACATCGTAAATGGATGTGAATGCAACGCGAAGAGGACTGAACAAACGAATCTGAATTGAATGAGTGAAATTGTATATGTCTCCGACAGCGTTGTGTCCCCTTCCTCTGCCTGTCTTTTTAGTCACATCGCTTTCCACCAAAGAATCCCCCATTTAAACTCGACGACTGCATCACGCCCGTTCACTTTACAATAATAAGCCAAAAGCAAACGCTGTGATTTCAGAATCCCAGAGATCCCTGCCTCTCTCTCTCTGTCTGCTCCCCATAAAATCCCCTTGGATGACCACCCTCTTTTCAGACCGGACGCACATCATCATCATTCTCCATGCCATGTGGAGAGGGTGACAAAACCTAATAAAATTTAATTAAACTCAATCAAAATCCATTTAAGGCGGCGCAAAACAGAAAAAATAAACGAGAGCCGGCCACTGAAAGATGAGGAGGGGCAGAGGAGAGGATGAGGACTGACCACTACCCGTGGCATTATATTTAGCATACGGCCACACTAATTGAATTCTTCTCTCTTTTTTTGCATTGCTGCAAACGGAAATGATGTCAGCACTTGAGTGGAAAAGATTCATCATGCTTACAAAAAGAATTTAATAAAAACAGCACCTGCCTGTTGTGGAAGATGCATTGCACTTAATGAAAATATATTAAAGCACAACTGTACCTAAGACAAAAGCTACTCAATCTAAAGGTAGCATGGTCACTCTAGTCAAGTAAGAAGAGCTGTAGATAAACGGCAATGATTGAAGCCCTCTTCAACAGAATATCTTTGAGGACATTTATACCTGTGTCTGAGCGGCACAGACAAAAGCTGATTAACTCACAGGGGGCACTGGACAGTAGACAGTGAACAGTGGAAGCTGCATTCAATTAAAATCGACAATTGTCCAGTGCAAATCAATGGGTAGCCTAATGATGAAGCTCTGTATCTCTGCTCTCACCCTCATCTCAGCCCTCTCATATCCCCCATTTAACCCTTGAGTGGGTGAATGGGTGACAAGCGACAACAATGTCGACCAATTTGAATTCAAAACGTTGCCTCTGTTTGGTTGGGTTAATTCAATTTATCATCTGAGCCCCACAAAACGATGAATATGAGATGTGAGCTTGTTAGGTTGAGAGGTTATGAGCAAACCAACAGGGAAGGGGGGTCAAAAGGTCAATTTATGCGGCCTTACGCATAAATACAAGAGACGGAAAGTATTGGCCAAATTAGATCGTCGTATTTCAGCCAATTCCATTTTTGAATGACATCCCCTACACAAAATAAAATCCAATTACTACAAATTCCATTTTGTTTGTCATTAAAAAAGCCCCAAAATTCTCCAGACTCTCGAGTGTGTATATCTAAACACACACACTTGCAGGCATTTTCCAAATATATATCTCGTAATTTTCAACAATGTGTAAATTGCCTGCCATGCAAGCCAAATAGAAAATATTTTTCTATCATCAAAATCTAAACAGAAGAAAAAGGAATCCAAAAAGTTTTCCTATAGAAAATATCAGGAAAAATGAATACACATATGCAGCATCAGCGGCAGCAGCATATGCGTGAAGAGTGGAAAAAATTGTGAAAATATTCTTCCAAATTAAAAATAAATTTTTACCTCAGCCCCGAGCACGAGCAGCGAACTGGCCGGCGTGCAGGTGTGTGCGGTGATGAGATATTTTTAGCAGACACTGTTGACTGCGCACCACTCGCCCGATTTCGCTCTGGCCACCAACATCCCATCCCCCATCTATTTCGTCAGCTTAGTGAGTAATTAAACTAGAAAATAATAAGCGGGTGGAGGTGAGCGGTTCTTGGTAGGGAGAGAGGAGCAGCAGCAGCAGCATCGAGGAAAATACGGAACGACGGACCGACTGTCATTTCACTTAAGTAGACATTAATTATACGCCATGAACTGAAAAACCCGGCGGAAAATCAAAACATAAAAAGAATGGATATTGAAAAAATATTAGCTAGGTGAGGATGGGGAAACTGAGATACTCTTTACATTTGAATTTACTGAATTAAATTCATTTAATTTTATTAAAATTCAGAAACACACCTAGCTTGATAGTGAAAAAATATCTATATAAATTAATTGCCTTAAACATTTCGAATTTAAACACATTTAAAAATAATGTTGACTAATTCCAAACTGGTTGGCAAAATCATAATACCCTGCAGGCATGACTAAACCAAAGAATTGGCAGAAATATTCAGCCGGTGCTCGGCTGCACTTTTGCTTATGTTAATAATAATAATTATAAACATTTTTATAAGCCGATCGTTAATGGTGTAATATGGTAAAGGGGGAAATATAGTTCAAGGTGCTACACAGCCTTGAGTTCGTTGTTTTAATTACTCGCACTTTTTCGAAGCCACAATAAACATTAATAACATAATACGAATAAACACTTAATGGTAATTAGCTTTTGAAATTCTTATTGTTGCCATAAATGCGTTTTCGATTATTTTGTTTACAACCAATTAAATATTTATCCAAGGTAAATAAAAAATCCCGAAAGACATTAAAATTCAATAATTATCATTTTAATGCCTTTGGAGTTCCTCTTCTGAATTCTTAAACTCCAAGCAAGTCCCAAATCCAAAGAAATGTAATCTTTCTAAGTAGATTCCCCCAAAATGCATTTGATAGTGTAATAAAAACCGAAAATAAAAACCATTACAAATGTGTTGCTTCGCACACTCGCGGTAGATGAAGTGGAGTAGAGTGGGGAGGAGTTCGTTCGTTCTCGATGCCCCGCGTTTGATGGATAAAAACTTACCTGCAAAGAAAAGAAGGAAAATAAAAAATTAGATATTAAAAATTTATTTCAGATGCAACAAGAGACAACGACAATAACAACAACAGCTAACAACAAGCCCCAACCACGGCGGCGGCAAGAGTGCCAGTTGAGAGCGTTTCAAAATTTTCGTAAGTTCAAAAATGTAATAAAAATAAGAAATTTATGAAGAATTTAGTAAGTGAGGAGAGGAGACGAAAGCGGGCTAGCAGCGGGCGGGTGGGGCGAGTGCCTCAAAAGAATTTATGGCTGTAAAAATGTTTATTGCTTCTGTATTTTCCGCTGTTTTCCCCCCCCTCCGACTTTTCATTGTGTGGGCGAGGGCGAGGGCAAAGGCGGGGATGTATATCCCGGTATCTAAATTGTTGCACTGGCTGCCACTTGACAGGTATTCTCCAAGGAGGAACAGAGACGACCTGGCCAGGCCAGAGCCAGAGCCAGAGCCGGAGACGGAGAGTCAACCTGTCACTTTGAATAATGTTCGGGGGCCTCATAAATTGGGCACCGCGTGTGAAATGTCCATGTCCGCCAATGTTCTTCCTCCTTCGCGGGATTCTCTTCCCTAATGAGCTCTCAACCATCCAAAAAGTAAGGCGCAATTTTCAACACTTTTTTTTAATGTTGTGTTGTTTTTTGGTACACTCCCCCAATTCGGTAAAATTTTAATACGTGAATAAGGAAAAATAAATGAAAGAAAATTTTCCGTGATGAAAGAGAGCATTTGATGAAAGTGTCAAAATTAACACGGCCACGTCACATGCATAAAACATCATAACAAAGGGGGTGTAAGGGGAGGCTTTCCGGTCGGGAGTACATGCTCTTGGCAACGGCTTAATCCTTCAAGAGCTGATCCTGATGGAATGACGGCAGTAGCCCAAAGGAGAGCTAAGGCCTACAGGCTGAATGCGGATGATAGGCAAATACTATGCAGATTTTTTAATAAGTGAATGGGGGATGTCCTTTCAGAAGAATTTTATAAAAGTTTAGATATATTTTCAGGGCCAGTTTAGATATATTTTAAAATGTAAGAGCAAAAATAAAAAAAAATGTTGTTGACTAACTATTTTTTAAATAATTTTGATTAATAATATATGTAAATGACAACTGAACGATAACAATCTTTAAAGCAAATTTATGTTATAAATCTTCATAAAGCAAATAAAATGTGTATATTTTTTTCCTAAAAAATGTTCCAAAAGAAGGGTTGTTTCATGGCCAAAAATTTGATTTAAATGTTAATCGAAATCCAAATCGAAGCTGAAACCTCTTTTGCGGACTGGAGCTTCCATCCTACCCAAATAGAAAGAGCAACCCAACTTTTTGGGCCCCGCCGTTGACTCGTGGCTATATGTATGTATATATTTTTTAATCAAAATTCTCTTAAATAATTAAAATGCAAATTGTGCGAGCATAAAATAACAAAAACAACAGCTCCGATGGCAGCAACAAATAAACAGAGTCACAGACACAGGCACTGACACACAGAGCTGCTGACAGGACACACGCAAGGACAAAGGAACCAAAGGGACAGGACGACCAACAAAACAACAACTCGGAAAAAATCCACCCACGACAGGGGAATGATATGATGACAATCCTGGCCGCAGCCGCAGCCGCTTCTGCTGCTGTTGTTGCTCCTGCTCCTGCTCTTGCTCCTGCTGCTGATGATGATGATGCCGGGTTTTTGGGCTGGGGGCTTAAAGGGGGTTTTGTGGAAGGATGACGACGACTTTGACAGTTCTTTGTGGTATTTTCAACGCTGACTGACAAGACGGGAAGGCCGGGGACTAGAGGTATAGAGCCCTTAAAGTGTTAACGATGATAAAGTTGGGTGAAAACTGTTATGTTTCGTCAACACGCCCTCTGACTTCCAGTATCTCTCCGCAAACAGTGGCAGTTAGAGTATTAGAATTATTCTATGAGTTGGTTTGTTCTATTAAGCTTGTTTTTTGCCAAAAATTTATATAATATAATTAATAATAATGTTTACCGATCAAGAAGACCACCTATCTTTTGAAAAAAGTATATATCCAAGCAAGATCTTTGTTTGTTTTTGGTTTTTAGGGATACTTAAAATATGTTACGAAAGGATTTCCTCTTTTCGCTACTATTTTGACCCTGTCTGTATTTATCTCCATCTCTTTCCGCTACCATCTCACGCACTCGCACACGTGTTAAATTCATGACACAAGCTGCGCATCCTTAAAAAGGGTTGCCCCCAAATAAGGAGCGGGCGTTTGGCAGAAAGGGAGAAAGCATGGGGTCTCCCGAGTGCACGTGGGTTGTGTGTGCGTGTGTGTTCATTAAGCTGCTTATTATGTTTGCACTTAAAAATTCATATGTGACTATGGCAACCCCTCAAACAAATTGGTCGTGTCCTTTGGAGTCCCTTTCCCTACCATCCGCTGCCTCCACTGCCAACCTAGCGGCAGCCCAACCCAACTTATTGGCATACTTAAGGAGGACTACCATGCTTCATTAAACTGAGCCGAGGATTTCAAATTTTCAGCTGAGACCACCATCAGCTATGAATGGCCACCAGCTCTCATCCTCCGCTCTCTCTCTCATCTTTATTTGTTGCCCTTGTCCCCCATTTTTTATACCCATTTATCCCTGTGCGTGTGCTGGTGTCTCTGTTTTTGTGTTTTGCATATTAATTTATTGGCAGGGACCGGGGATAATTAACAACTTGTAAAACACCAAATGTAATTAAGTATACGCCATGTGGCGCAATACCGAAAATATTCTTTTTCTCGCCTGCTTTTTTATTCTGTCGTAATTTTATAAATATTAAATAAGCAGTTTGAACGGGGTCAAGTTGGGTAATGCTTGGATGTCTTTCATTTTTGACAGGTGACTGGGGTTTGTTCTGATGAAACGCTTTTGCGGTCAGGAAAAAAATATAAAAATATATTTTACATGCCGAAAACACGGCACAGTAACTGTCAAGTTACAAAAAGCAAACCACAAGGCATTTCAAAAAGTTTACAAAGGAACGTAATGAGGTAAAAGGCAAACTGTAAAGAGCACAGGAAGGCTATTGATTGAGATAACTACATACTTAATAAATTAATTTAATATTATACATAATTCTTGCAAGATTTTCATGTAATTCAATTCTAAAACTAGTAGAGCGAAGATAAAAAACAGAAAATAATAATTCAAACACCATAAAAGACCCGCAAAAATGGCAGTAAATACCCGGAAAGGGGAAACAAAGGAACTGTGAGTAAAAATAATGAACAAGGACTGAAAATTCATAGCCAAGGATATGCGATGGCGAGAAAGGCGACTGCCAGAATTGAGACCCTGCGCGCTCGAGTTCATTTAAGCGAAAATGTAATTTTATGCTTTTTAATTGAGCGAATATGCGTGGAAACATGTGGCGCCGGAAATGGGTGAAAGAACGAAGGACGATAAAGTGAGCAATGGACCCCGAGTTCACCCCGTGGAGGGGCATTCGCCTTGATGAGTTTGCGCCGCACTCAAGCGAAATAATCAACCGGCGTGGAGTGGAAAGAGATGGGCATAGAGATAGGAGTAATCCTGGTTTAAGCCAAATGCAGGTGTTATCCTGCGACACACACACCTCGCCGGAACACAGCTACTAGTATCAACTTTAATGTATTTAAAAAACAACTAAAAGGCAGTCTGCTTGAGGTGGTGGCTTGATGAAAAGCAATAAAAATGCAACATTATTAATCATCATCAATCAATGTCATCCATCAAAATGCGTGGCGGCCACCACCCACTCCCTTCTACAGCTCTTTATCCATCATCTTCTTGCTTTTGTTCTCTGCTTTCCTGCTGAATTCAACACAATCTCCTTCCTGCTTGTTCTTTATGCTGCTGTCCATTATCGTCATCAACGCCTTTTTACCTAAAACACCAGACACACGTCCAGACATTGCTGAAGAAGATGCAAAATGGGGGAGGAGCGCATCTGATCTTGGCTTGAGGAGCCATTAAAGCACTTCATTTGGGACTTAAATTGCCTGAAATAGAAGCCACTATAACTTTTTTAATTAACTTAAAAATAAATCAGTGCCTTATTTATTTAACTCCTTCTTTGGTTAGTAAACTTTCAGTGCTTTAGTCTAGTTTATCCGAAACTAGTTTCTTAAAATATGATATTGGGGTCAAAGAGTCTTAGAGTCATAGGTATAATGACCGTAATTATCAAAAAAATATTCGCAGCTTTCTAACTAAAACCAAAACCCTTTCCATACTAAGACTTTAGAAAGGTTTACCCGACCTGACCTATATATACGCTGTATATCTGACACCTTGTACTTAGAGACAGTAGTTGGGGGAAAGGCTTAGTGCCGTTCCCTTCGAAAGTCAAACTACCTTCTTTTTCGCTTCTTCCTTCCCTTGTTTAAATTTTTAGAGTTCAGTGAACCTTTTGCCAAAGTCAACGACCAAAAGAAAGGCACACCGACTAAAAACATGTATAACCAGATGCAGAGAAAGGGGCCGGAGTCGAGCCCAGCCGAGGCAGTGGCGAAAGAATAAGAATAATAACAACCATAATGATAATGATATCATATGGATAAACGGAGACCAGAATGGATGGATGAATAGATGAATGAACTAACTAGCATATTTTTCACATTTCTTGTTTTGCTCTCTGGCTTTGTTTCACTTTACTGCAAGTGTTTTGTATCTTCTTCTTTTGTATTTTGTTTTTGAATTTTAATTTTCCTCGTCTCTGTTTTTTTGACTAGATTACATCACACCATTGCCTCTGCTGCTGCTTTTGTCTTTGTTTGGCTTTGCACTTTGGGGGCTCATTTAAATTTATCAAGCGTATTTTTTTGGACTCCCTCCGCCCCGTTTCCTTCACACTTGCCGTGAATTTAATTAACAAACTCGAGGGTGACCTCTTCAGACATGCCGTCTTTTTCCCGCCCCGCTATGGCTGTCTCTTTCAAAAGTGAACTTCTTGACTCCCCGAAAAGTCTGCTCATAAACTTTGCGGCACTTTGCCGGCACTTCTCCTCCTACTTGCTTTTATTTTTTTCCAGCCAGAATTTTCGTGAGTAGCTCGAATAGCAATTGACATACAAAATACTTTTGAGTGTCATGCTACCTTTACAGGTAACTTACCTCTCGCCACCACTGCCAACTCCTTTATATTCTCTTTTCTTTTCCTGTCTTAATTTTTTTTTGTTCTTAGTGCACCCATTGTTTCGTAGACGAAAAATTTACCTTTACTGCAATTCTTTTTTGGGTTGGCAGGCGAGGAAAAAACTTTATTAAACTTTTAAGGTAGCAACCCTGAGGGAAATAGGAATAGTAATAAACTTTAACGGAACTTTGAAAAAATATACCAATCAGGAAGCTTAAAAATCATAAAAACTTTGCAGTCTGGCTAGTTTTTTAAAATCATAAATTGATCTGGTAACTCTGGGTTAAAGTTTTAATCATAAATAATTTTAATTATAATTTTGTGTTTGGTAATGAGTTCTTAAGTTCAATTTTATCAAAAGTACTTCTAGGTAGGCGACTAATTTAAAGGCTATTTCTTTAAAGATTTCCAATACCATAGCGATCTGGCAACTCTTAATTGAAACTGCACCACAAAACCAAATAAATTAGGCAAATCGCTTTGCATTTAGTGAGACATAAATGCTACACGCATGCGGAATTCGGAAATAAAGCCGCATAACGAAATACATTTTAATTGCCTTCTAAATTGAGTTGAACCAATACATTCCATTTGCCTATCAAAGAAGATTTGAATAATATTTAGGGGTCAAGTTCAGTGGTAGAAAACCAAGAAGGAGACGCCGACAGAGAATGACTCAATGGAATTTTTAAGATATCAAAGAAGAATGGACACTGTATAGCTGCATCTCGAAATGAATACGATGAATACATAATTGTTTAATGTGTTAACAAGGCAAATGACTACTAATAGTTTACTAATCTAATCTGTTAATCTTTATTACTTTTTTGATCGAAAGTTTTACATCAAATGTAACTTGAATTTTGTGGGCTAGTTTAAAGATTTATGTTAACTTTCCTTTGAATCGTTTAAAGTCTATACTTTCCTTAGAGTTCAAATAGCCCCAGGGAACCATTTTCCCTTCCTTCTTAAAGCCTCATTAGATCTACAATATTTTTTGTGGCCCCACAAGCAAACAAGAGGGCTTTCTTTCAATGCCAATTTCAGTGGCAGAGTAACAAAAGAAAACGCAAACGCAGATGCCAAAATTCGACACACAACAATGGCAACAATCTTAACCCACTTTCCTTAGCCACAATGTCTAAGCTTCGGATGCAGGCACAGGCGACGTCAACAATAATAAACCAGAAAACTATGACTAAGTATTTCTTCGCATTTCTCTCATCTTTCGGATCATCATCATCATCAGCATTATTATTATAAGCAAGCATCTCATATCTCGCTCGAAACTCACGACAAAAGTGTCAAATCAGACAGATAGACAAGCAGAATTATGTTGTTAGATGAATACATACTCACACGCCCACACGGTGACCGCCTTTTTTTCTGCTTGGCGGCAACTCTACTCTATCTACCTGGTGAAAATTCCAAAACAAAAATAAACTTTTTGGATTTTTTTTTGGCAAGCTAAAAATGAGACAGCGCAATATTTATTTTCGTTTCCGAACTATATTCGTTTTTGTCGCGTTGTTTCTGCCGTCTCATTTCGATTTTTCACACTTTACTCGCTGACAGATAGTGTTGATATATTTTTGAGGGGCTGCGGTATGAGGGAAATCTGTGAAAAGGGGTCTGTGAGCTGGCTTTTGGATGTCAAATGGTTTTAAAAATGTATCGATGGCACAAGAATGAGTAATGGGTAAAAAGATTGATCTTTTGTTTTCGGAAAGGAACATTAAAATTGGTTGGGAGAGTGATATGATGATATATTCGCTGGGTTATATTATAATTAATAATCTCTAGGCTGCTAAAAATATATTTTTAGAATTTTTCAAGTCTGCCATAAACTTTCTTTTAAAACTTTAAATAAACCAAAGGAGCTGCAAGTAAAATGTATGATTTCTTTGTTGAAAATAAGAACAAACTGAATTCCAATTCCATCAGGGAATCAATCTCTTGATTTTTCGAAACATTTTGGTCAATTTTCATTACCGGCTGCAATAGAGATTGCAAGCCTTCCTCCCAGACTTCTTTGGTAATCCAGGCTGACATTGTCAACTTAAATACAGCTTGGGGTCAGTGTGAAGTGAGAGCTGACAGGGTTTTTCGAACGGGTGGCAGAAGGGAGGAAAGTTGGTTACGCTTGCCCTTTTGACTGACAGTTTCAATTTGCACTAACTTTGAGTCAAGAAAGAGGTGCAGCAGTGCAGCCCGCCCCTCACTCCCCTGCCTGCCCTTCCGTTCCGTTTCGTTCCGTTCCCATAAAGGTGACGCCTTTCTTCGGGTATTAAGGTCAAAAAGCGTTAAACCAAAACAACAACAAAACCAGGTAACTGAAAGGATAGACGAAGCTGAACACAAAAAGTCAAGCAGATTTGCTGCAACAACCGCAAAAAGCACAAAGGCATGAACAAGAAGCAAAAGTAGTAGGGGACCGAGAGAGAGAAGAGTAGAGTTTGGGATATATAGAGGAGCTACAGGAGCTATAGAATCAGGTCAGGCCAACTCGGAACAAAAATGTGCAATGCCGTAAAGGCCAAGCGAAAATAATTGGCCAAAAAGGAGAGATTGAGGGTAAAAAGCAATGAAAACACAAACAAACAAACAAGATTTTGGCTTATGCACTTTTGGCTTAAATGAAAAGAAAGCTACAGAAAAACCCAGACAATCTGCTGGGGAAAAGGCAAAGAACCAAAGCCAAAATTACGAAAGCAAAAAGAACCAAAGCCAAACGAAAAGAAGTTGTTGATTCTTCGCTGTCTTTGGTTCACCGTTATGTTGACCGCTTTACTTAACGGTACTATCGAAGAAAGAGGGGGGTTTCTTCGCCTCTTTGAGTCGGAGGTTCTGGAGAACCGGTTTCATTTCGTCGCTTCTTCAGCATTGACACCCATTTGGAGACGATGGGCACAAAAAAAAGAAGACACCCGACCGGTTCTCTGTCTTCTCTTCGCACACGTTGCGAATTCTTAATTTCTACTTTTTTTTTTCTTTCTTCAGGCTTCGAGTTCTTGAAGCTTTCAAATGAATGACACTGCGGCGAGATTAGGATCGACAGACAAACGTTAATGAGTGTGGGTTTGTCGGATGTTTGAATGCGAAATTTGTCAAACTGGAGCAACTGCTGGCGGAGAGATCTTATCAGAAACATTCACATGGAGCTTTTTAAGTTGATATAAATAATTATCATTAGAGAAACAAATTAGGGGAAATCTACAAGGTAAATATTTTTGAGATGAGACAGAAGGTTACTTTGTATAAAGATACGGTACTTTTATGATCGTAGGCTTTTATTTTATAAATATAATATTTCTTTGTAAACTCCCATTAAGTAACAGTAATATATCCCTAAATATTTGTTTAAACTTACTCATTTTCTATGAGTTTTTTAAAGTAATACTCCACACTTCGCTGGATTTACACTCGTTTTATCAATCGCTGGCCACTCGTTTTATAAACTAATTCGATTAATATAAAAACAATAATTAGCCGCTATTATCGTTCATTATGACGGCTCAACAACAGTTGCCCAGTGAATGATGATCCATAGTTCTTATGTAGATTCCATTGAGGCGTTCTCTAAGCAAGCGCAATTTACATAATCGCTCGTTGTCGGTCAACCGGAAATTGGCCAACCCACGAGGAGAACAATTTTATTTTTTTATTTATTGTAATAGCAAATATCTGCTAGTAAAAATGTACCTCCGCCCAATTTTGGAGTAATTTTTTAAGATGTGCTCCGACTCACATCAGGTGGGCGGAGGCAAGGACAGGTGGGTAATAATATTATTTACATTGGATTCAAGGGACATCTCAACATATAACAAAAAATACATATCATTATAGGACGAACATAAAACGCGAAAGGGATCATGGACCTCGTAGTTCGTTTTGCAGAACTGCAAGGCAATGGGCCGAAAATTGCGCGACGGCCTTGTAGGTACGGTGAAAGAGATTTGGCCTAGAAGGTAAGGCGAGCTGATGTGTCCTGTGATCAGTTTGTGAACAAACATCACTCCATGGCAGGTCCGACGGTCCTTAAGCGAGGGCAGGTTTAACAGGCGCAGTCTGTCAACATAGGATGGTAGGTGACGGTGTGGTTCCCAGTTTAATCCCCGTAAGGCAAACAAAAGGAACTGCTTCTGTACCGATTCAATAAGGTCCTGATATTTTGCGTATTGAGGCGACCATACACACGAGCAATATTCCAGAATCGGGCGAACCAATGAAATATACAAGAGTTTAGTTGTGTAAGGATCCTCAAACTCCTTAGACCATCGCTTGACAAAGGCGAGGACTCCTTTGCTTTCCCTACAATGATGCCAATGTGATCGGAGAAGTTAAGGCTGTGGTTAAATAAAATTCCGAGATCTGTCACCGAATAGATGCGGTCTAGCTCACACGACCCTATAAAATAATTTGCCAGGAAAAGGTTTCTTCTATAAAAGGACATGCAGCTACACTTAGAGTTGTTCAGGAACAGCAAATTCTGGACGCACCAAGACTGCAGGTTATTCAAGTCTGATTGTAAGAGTGTATGGGAGTCAGACTTTGTAAGTGGCAAACAAAGTTTTACGTCATCCGCATACATCATCACGTGTGAATGGTGAACTACCTGAGGCAGATCATTTAAGAAGAGACCAAACAGCAGAGGCCCAAGATGGCTCCCTTGAGGAACACCAGAAGTCACAAAGACAAGGTTTGAGAAAGAACTCTTGAAGGCTACCCTCTGCGTTCTGTTAGTTAAATAAGTCGAAATCCACTTGGTCAAAGAGATAGGGAATCCTAAGAGAACAAGTTTATTTAACAGTAACTGGTGGTTCACGGAGTCGAAAGCCTTACTAAAGTCTGTAAAAATGACATCAGTTTGAGCATTAGTTTTAAAAGCGTTTCTTATAACTGCAACAAATTCAAGAAGGTTTGTAGACGTTGATCTACGTTTCATAAAGCCGTGCTGCGAGGAGGACATTATCGAGCTGCATTGGTGCTGTAGCTGAGCAGTAATTAATAACTCGAATAACTTGGGAATCGCGCTAAGTTTTGCTATCCCTCTGTAGTTTTCAATGTTAGCTTTACTTCCCTTTTTATGAAGCGGAATGATAAAAGATTCCTTCCAAACGTCGGGAAAAAACGAATTCTGAAGTGATATTTGAAAAAGTTTTGACAGTGGCTTACTCAAAGCTTTAGCACAATGTTTTAGAACGCAGCTTGGTACCAAATCTGGACCAGAGGAGAAGGAAGACTTAATAGTCAGAAGATTTCCGAGGACATCATCTTCACTAATCAGTGGCATAAAAATAGAATTAGAGTGTGGAAGAGAATAAGGATAGGATGAGGTTGTGTCGAAGCGTACGGATGAGTATGTAGATTGGAAGAAGTTTGCAAATAAATTTGCAATATCGGACTCCTTGGAGGCGAAAATAGAATTATAATGAAGACAAGAAGGAAATTGTTGTGATTTACGTTTCGAATTAACGAACGCATAGAACTGCTTAGGGTTATCTTGGAACTCATTTTTACAACGAATCAGGTAATTTTTGTAGCATTCGGAATTGTGGGTTAAAAAATTTGCACGAGCAGTTAAATAATTTGAGTGGTCCGCTTGCAGCCCAGTTCTCTTATATTTCTTAAAAAGCCTGGACTTGTAGTTTTTTAGATAAGAGAGTCTACGAGAGAACCAGGGGGGCTTATGAGAAACGGTGGATGAGGAAAATGAAGGCACATACATCTCGAAAACCGATTCCAGTATACGGTAGAACCGTTCTACAATGCTAGATGGGCTTTCAGGTAAATCCATAAAGGACCAGTCCACAGAGGATAAATAAGCATTCATTTCAGTGAAATTGGCTTTGCGAAAGCAACGAAAAGTTGCTGGCTCGACTTCAGGACAAGGCAATAACGGAGCTGAGGCTTCTAAAAGGATCTCAAGTGTGGGGTGATACGCGTCTTCGGGGCTGGAGAGAGGGTCAATTCTAGAGACGTAGGCGTTTGCAAACTCGGAGGCAAAAATAAGATCTAAGATGTTACCAGAGCAGTTCCTCACAGCATTCAATTGTCCCAATGAAAGGTCAATTAGACCATGTACCAGATCATGGGGTACAGTGGGAACAAACATGTTCGACTCAGCTGAGGGCAGCCAAGAAATGGCAGGCAAATTGAAATCACCCATAACAATAAGATGGTCATTATCGCCAATGGTTGAGTGAATACCCTGAATTTGAGCTAAATGCTGTAGGTATATGTTATTATCAGACCTAGGTGGAATATACGAGCATGAGACGTATATAAAAAAATCGTGAACCTTAATTCGAACAGCCACAAACTCTAACATGCACCCCATGCCCGTTATCGGAATAAGTTCAGAGTCTAACTCGGACTTAACGGCAATAAGGACGCCGCCGCCGATACGTGATGCTCGATCGCATCTATAGATAACATAATTCCCAGCAAAAATTTCGCCGTCAGAGACAGAGGAGTTGAGCCACGTTTCAGTAAAAGCAATCACATTGGCATCAAAGGAGACACTACTGACATGCAGTTTACTCAGTTTGCCGAGTAAACTACGAACATTTTGGTAGTGTAGGGAAAATAATAAACATTCAGATCGTCGGACCAACTTGGCCGCTTCCGTTTGATTACCGTTGCTTATTAATTCTCTTCTGGCCAACCACAGTTGGTTTTGTTATTGCCATACAGTCCGTTTCGTTGTATATTTCGTTGTTGTGGTGGAAACACCAACAAAACCTATTGAAATTGCTCGCACTACAAATTAACAGAAGAAACACAAAGCCAACGAAATAAAATTGATTCTAATTAAAAAATAAAAATATTGTGAAATATGTGAGGCAAGCTTATGGCGAGGGTTGCCTCACAAGTTGGAAAAATGTGACTGTTATACAACGTTGATTTCACTGACTACAACTATGCTTTTAATAGAGTAATATAATTGCTAATGTAATAATGACTAATTGGCTTCTATTTAATTGAAGTCAACCACCTGATAATTTAGTAATCATAGTGTTTTTATTTGCACAACATTTGTAGACATTTTAAAAATTATTTTTAAATTCTATCTGTTAGTAAGCTGGAAGAAATCTTATTTTACTCATGACGAGTAATTTATTTTAACGAATTAGCTGATGTAATCAAATTATATTTTGTCAAAATTTTTACAACAAAAACTTTAAGCTTTTTGTGTAAGTATTTTTGATATCGTAATTTCTCCAGCCGATCTAAGCTTAATCTTAACATGACGCACGTTTCTCTCTAAGATTTTGGTATGCTTACGATCTTGACATTTTCCTTTCAGGTCTAACTTGCTATAGATTAAGATTTCGGTTAGGAGTCTTTCTCAATCGGACTTAGGACTTGATTCGGACTAGACTAGTCTAGTTAATTAGTTAGCTGAATTGGCAGATCGAATGGCGTGTTGTGTCGGTTTTATGACTCTCTGACTGACTCCACAACAAAAGGAATTATATAATGTTTACGGCTTCTTTTCGATTGAGAAACGAGATTTTATGTTGCAATCTTTCGTAGTTTACGCTTTGCTAATCCGTTGTGGGTGAAAGCTTAATCTGTCTGAATGTTTTTAATTGTATTTTTTTACGGTTGCAGCACAATTCTTTTGTGCATTCGGATTGATACATCCATCTTCTATATATTTTGTCTGGCTTGGTCATGCTGATACAAATTCTTTCACAAGCCATCAAATCAAAAGCTGTTCGACTTGTTTTCAAAGTCAAGAAGATAAATTAGCAACTTGTTTCATTAATATTGTGTTGTTTATTTTATGTTTTGCTTTTGTCTTTCGAGACGACAACAATCCTTCAAAAAGCCGGCTGGTGTGTGCCAACATCTTATATTTAAATCTATCTTCTTCGACTGCGACATTTGTTATGCAAATTATCCATTGGATTTGAGGCCTATCTATATGTGTGAAATCGATAGAAATACAAGACGAAGTCAGCTGGTATAAATTTAGTTGGCTGCCGGCGGTGGCGGCTGACTAAGTTGAATTTTCCTAATCAAATAAATTTCACATTTTAATAGGTTTATGCTCGGCGAATACAGAAATAGGTGTGGTGTTAAAATAAACTCAAAATAGAGAGAAAACAAAGCTTGGCTAAGAGGGTATATCATCTGCTGTAGCTACGCTAAATTCAATATTTCCTTCTGTATAATTTAATTAGGAAATTCCGTCAACCTCGTATACCCTACCTCTTCCAGGGTATTTATTCTATAGACCCGATGACGCGGTATTGCCTGCTCTAGAGATGATAATGTCGCCACCCGAGACTTGATGACTAACCTCCTGCCACCTCATATAAATACCTCTATATATTTGGGATGTATTAATTGCTTTTACCGAAATACACACACAAATGTCCTTGAAAAATACTATTTATCTTTAGCATCGGCAAAATTTATGGCACTCTCCGCTGCACAGAATCCGTTAGACGTATATATATCAGCGTTCACCTGGCTTGAGGATTCTCTGGCCTCTGTTTTCTGTTTATGGTCTGCCATTAATTGCCCAAACAAAATTCCGTTTAGCCGGCATTCGGTTGCTGTGCTTCAAGTTTAGTAAATACAATTTAATTGCTAATATCCCACACCCACAGATGACGCACTTGGCCGGAAGATTTTGTTTAGCACAAAAATAAGCAGGCTACCAATTATATAATACAATCATCCCAGCAATTGTTAATAAATATAAGCCAATTTGAGTGGTTAATGTGGAGGGGGAAAGCCATCTGGGAGCCCGAAAATATATATACATCACCAAGAGAAGGCAGGGAGATTCAGAAGGGGATTGGTTAGCCAGAGATTTCCCTCCAAACAAGTTACGTACATTGTCACCTACCTGCAAAGAGAAAGAGGCAAAGAACGAGGGTGAGAAATGGTTGTGGAAAATGCAATTTCAGATATGTTGACAAATAAATACGGTTAAAGGTATCAAGATTTATAACGACACTCGGTGGGAGAATTGTTCACATAATAAATCTTTCAGTTTAGGAACTGTTAGCCTTTGCACGGTTTGCTTTTATAATACATTTAAAATCAGTCAAGTAATAAACCATGAAAATAATTGATTATAAATCAATTAATTGTAATTCGCAGTAAATAAAAATTAATTCAATGGTAATTTTTCTTAGCTCCTTTTTCAACTTAGAAGCATTTCGTCCAGCATTTTCTTAAGTTCTTAACCAGAATCCAAGTCAAGCTCCCTGAAATATTCATAGAACACTCTGGTAACCTCTCAAAAATTTCCATTCAGTTGAAAACAAAAGAAAACTTGTACTTTGTTTGACTTCCCCGGAATATCTGCAGCCAAGAGAACCCTCGAAGAATCGTGGAGAACAAGAGCAGCAGCTCAAAGGCGATACAAGCTCGACTCTTTCTGAGCATCTTGTCAACTTCAATTTGGTGGCTCCTCATAAATATTGACGCGAAAATTGTCGCTTGCGTTTTTGGTGAAAGTGGAGAAGGCAAGAGGGGAGAAGGCAACAGCGGGGTTATTAAAAAATTCATGGCTTGTAAAATGCTGAAAATCCGGGCAATGGAAAATTTAAAATGCCTATAAAGGGAATAAGGGGGGGAGAGAGCAGAGAGCAGAACACGGACGAGATGAAAATTGGCCGGCAAAGCGGCTTATAGAACGGAGGAACAGAAACCAATGCCGCTTGCCCTGTGGCCTTTTCCGACCGCAATGTTGGCGGAGGGAAAATCCAGGAAGGCAGCAGGAGGAGGAGCCGGCGGCGGGTGCGGTTTTGTGGGTCGGGATCGGGCTGAGCTGAGCTGGAAACATGGCTGCGTTTGACGTCCACTCGAAAATATCATTTACATATCCGCGGAGGAGTCGCCGTCGTAGCTCAGCGGGAAATACATGAAAAGCTTTTAAATTTTTGATAGCCACCCGCGCTTTTCATCTCCAACAAAAAACAAAAAAAAAGAAGGAAAACCTGCCTGTTTTTCCTGCTGATCCCTAGCACCCGTTTTCCCCTTTTCCGTTTGGTGGTTATCCTTTGATTTCTGCCATCAGTTGTTTATTACATTTTTATTTTTTATTTTTGCAAATTAAATTTAATTTTCCCTGTTTGGGGGGTCTTGATCATATTAATATTTCATTCATTTAAGCCTTTCGGCTTTTACAATTTGACCAAAAGTTAAATTCGTCCGTTGTGTATTCTTGTGATGTGATGTTTGTTTGAAAAGTGCAGCTTTTTGGGCGGCCGCCACCAGCTTCGATATCTTTTTTCGGTTTTACCCTTATAATTTGGCTTAATATTTGTTGTTTATTTATTTTGCCCCCGCGGGCTAGGGAAGATATTCGGTTATGGCCAAAAAAAACAACAAGGAAGAAAAAAAGTGGGGGAAAAATGTTTGTGCAGGCACATCTGTGCACTTTTTGCCTTTGGTTTGCTTTGCTCTTCTTCTGTGCTTTTTGTTTATGTTTTAATTACGTTTCTCGTGGTTGATTTATGCTCATAGAATGGTGTGGGCGGGAAAATGGGAATGAGATAATAGAGAGTGGTCCCAGTTGCTTGTGTTTGGCCTTGAAAGGAAATTGGGTTATGCGGAGATTATACTGTAATTGGTGATGAATGGAATTGCGAGGGTTCTGGGGAATTATTTTGAGGAATTATTATTAAAAGCAATAGGTTTGAAATTACCATTTAATACATTTTTAAACTGTTTATATTTAGAAAATATCTACTTAACCCTTAGAATTCTTAAACACTTCCACTTCAACTGCAGAAGATACTTAACTTTCCCTGCAATCTCAAACGTTCTCACCTCTCCCATTGTCCCCGAAAAACATTCCTTTGTTCTCGATTCCCTTCGGTCGTCCTGCAATGCGCTTTCCATCCACTGGATGAGATGATAAATGACCAGCTATCCATCTAACTATCCAACCAACCGACGGACCATCTATCCCTGGACACATGCATCTAACTAAGTAATATCTCTGTGTATCTATCTGGGCTATCTTTTGTGTGTATTGTTATTGCCTTTAGGTTTGAATATTTCCGCTATTCGATGACTATACGAGTATGTAGTAGCCAAGCCATACTTATGTACATGTATCCATCTATGTATAATATGACCATCGAACGTTTTTCGTTCCTAGCCTGCAACTTGTCAGTTTCTGCACAAATACCATCAATTTATTTAGTTTTATTATCTGCACACGCAGTGCGGAGAGTTCATAGAATGGGGCTCGGGCTGGGGTGGCGGTGATGTGGGGGTCTTCCTATTTTCCAAACGGGAAGTTCTTTCTATATTGGCTCAGAGGTTCTCTATTTTTTTGCTAGCCATTTTTTTGTTGTTGCCCGCACTCTTCGCTTTCGCCCTTTTGTTTACGCTCGGCACGCAATGCATAGCGCAGAATACTAAACAAAAAAAAAAAAAAAGAGAAAGAAGGGAAAAAAACAGAAAAAATTGTTTGTTGCAAGTGTCGTCCTATTCTCCGAAAAAATGAGAAAAATAATTTGAGTTTCGAGAGGCTAGACTGTAGGATACCACGTACCAACGTTTATTCAGATCTTCAACATGAAAATTTGGCGCCTAAATAAAATTTAAATTTAAAGGTAAATTCCTAAAAAAATTAGGATCTCGGGAAAACATTAGCACTCTTTCATCACCCGTAACCCCTGAGTTCCTGGCTCAATCCTCAAACAAAATATAGCTTAGAGCCGCCAAAATGCCCCTGACCGAACACCATATACCCTATACAAGCATTGGGTGTCGAAAAAAAACAATGGAGTGAAAAAAGGAATATCTTGACACTTTATCGTTAGCCAAAAACTAGCGCAGCGTAAACAAAAGACAAGCGATGGGCGAAAATGTGGAGGCAGGCACAACATGACACGATGGGCGGTGGGCGCTGGGAGGGAAATGGGGGCGTGGCAGGACAGGGCAGGGCACTGTGTAAGGTTTTGGCATTTTCGCGCTTGGCGTTAAATTCCCCTGACAGCTATAAAATTGCATTTTAGAGCAGCGCAGCGGCAGCGGCAGCGTCGAGAAGTCAAAGGCAGAGTGAAGGAATGGAGCGAAAAGAAAAGGCACGCAGCGGATACAATGTATCTATGTATCTAATAAATAGTTATTGCCGAATTGCAACAGCAACAAGAACGCCAAGAATAACAAAATTGATATTCCCTCGAGTTTGGAAGCGAGGGAACAGCAAAAGTGCGACATCATTATATAAATTGTGCGGTGGCCAAAGTGAGCATCATATGTTTCCTATCTGTATCTATCAGATACACCCGGAATGCTTGGCTTTTTTTTCCTTCTTCTAAGTTTGAAGTGATTTCACACACATGTTTTCCCCAAAGCAACTTTCCAAACCCCCCTGTTCGTACGTTCCTGCTTCTCTGTCAACATGACCACAAAATGTTTCACAGCTGTGCGCAGGGAAAAGCAGCGAAAGAAAACATCCCAGAGTGAGGGGGAGTTTCTCTTGGTTATTTGTCATTGATGGAGAGATGGGTATCGGGGGAGTTGGGCTGGACAGGGGTTGTATTGGGTTCGCAGCTTGTGGGGCAAAAAACAAACAGAAACTCGTGCACGTGACACGGAAATCATATTTATCTGATGCACAAGTGGAAAATTTATTCTAGAGGCGCAAAAAAATGAGTCTCAAATAATCTTTTAATGTGGGGAAAATGAAATTTGTCATTGATTGAATATTTATAGAGAATTAAAAGATCTCTCACATTGTGTAATTATTATGGGCGAATGCAAACCCAATTAATTCAACGCACACAAGCGATGCTCTTTCAAAACGTGTGACCTCAATGAACTACCATTATGTTAATGTAATTAAAAATACATTTTTAGGTATTTTTTATTGCCAAGGAATTGCATTTAATTTGGACCTGAGCTCTATATATATATTAATACCATTACCAATGTAACCAAAAACTTTTTATTAACATGAGATCAAGGTTCAAAAACTCCCCCAACAAGTACTACCAATTGCAGCTCTTCCCAATAACCCTTCGATTCGCTAGGTTTCCATTTCAATATGCCTCCCACAAATTGTTGCGATTGCAATCTTTGAGTAAGTGAATTTTTATGAGACATCATCAAGTCCTCTCTGTTCTGTCACCCATGAGGAGAAGTGGGTTTTTTGGGCAGGGGTTTATTTTTCCCCATAGGCCCGCCTGAAGTCCTTGCGATAACAGTTGCCTGACACGTGTCTAGGCCACGTGTGTCGTCAGCCCGAAAGGGTTAGTAGAGACTCCTCATTTTATTTTATTTAATTTTATTTTTTTCTTGTGGTGGCTTCAACTGCTCTTCCACTTATGTCGAGATTACACGCTTGTCAGCGAAGGCGTTCCGCCCGCAAAATATGTCGAAAAGGGTTTTCGGGGTGGTGACGACAGCAGCAGCAGGACTCTTGGTGGTTGACTGATAAAATGAGCAATATGTTAGAGTTTCCCGGATTTAGATAAGTGGTGGTGTGAATGGAGTGGAGAATGATTGCCATAAAAAAAAGAGTTTAAATATTGTTTGTTTTTCTGCATTTGTAAATAAGTCTTGTCAAATTGTGATTATGACTACTGAGTTTATCTTTATTTTATGAATTTGTGTTATACGAACTTTCTCCCTTTCCTTAATTAATTTTAAGATCTATCTAAATAGCTTTCGTAGAATACTTTATTCAAAATCTGCCCCAAATTAAATAATCCTATTTTTTATATACATCTTTCTTAGCTCCCCTACTCATTATTCCCTTGAACATAAAAATTTTTGGGTCATACTTTTTTTTGGCAGCCCGTTTAACTTTGCTCATCTTCAAAAGTGTTCAAGTGCAACTTAGATGAACTCAACTTTAGAATTACACATTATTCTCTTTTTTTTTTTTGGGTGCCAAAAACAAATTGCCAACATTGCCCCAGTCTTTTCAAAAAGTTCTCCATCATTTTCTAGTCATTTTTTGCTCATTTTTATATTCACTTTTGGCTCCTAAACGATTATGAATGCGAATGGAAATTTAGAGCGGCAACTGAGAGGGATGAAAGACGGGCAAATTCAGAGGAGCAGGAGGAGAAGTCTGTTACAAAAGGCTCTTGGCTACTAAGCGCCTGATGAAGTAGATTCAACAGCAGCATAATTTGCTTAAATAATTTGTAAGTGCAAAGTTATGAATTGCTTGGATGAGCAGCACCAGCTGCCAGAGGATTATGGGCTCACTTTTACTCCTGCCACCGCCGACGCCCCACAAAAGACTTCTCCCTTTTTTGGCCATTTCCCGGGGAAATGCATTTAGCCGCAAATCGTTTTCCCCTTCGACAAAATGCACACAAAAATCTTGCTCGCTCGAACATAAAATGTTAATTGTTTGTTTTTCCTCCCGTTTGACAGGGGACGGTAACCTCATTTTCCATCAGCATCGACAATGCGAAAATGAGGAAATGAAGCTTAGAATTTTGCAGAATGGGCACAACCACACAGAGAAAAACTGGGTTAAATGCTTAATGATCTGATGATCATGCTGGGAATGGGAATGGGCATGAGAACGGATAGATTGAGAGCTGCAGTAATTGAAAATGGAAAATTGCAACTGCTATTGCCATAGCAGCACGTAGAACTCTATTCTCAGTTTTATGTTTGGAGTTTTCCGCCATAAATAATGGTACAAACACATACGGAGGCGGATACTGCTCAGATGCTCAGATACTTTCTGGGTAAAAGTTTTCACCGTGATGTTGATGTTTTCCACGAATTAAATACGATTTTCATTGCGAGTGCTCAACAGTGGGTAACTCTGCTGGTTTAATGTCAATTTCCCCCATCACCATTTATGAATTATGACAATTTCTCTCTGTGACACACTTTGTCTGTGTGAGTTTTTCCATAATTGTTCTTACGTGACACATTTAAATGTAGAAAACAATGCAGAGAGAGAGAAGAAAGAGGGGCGGTGTCTTCCAGATACTTTGACACTTTTCAAACGCTCTTCACAATGACGACGAGGAGGACGGCGGCGGCACGTTTGGACATAGGCTGAAGTTGACTTTCTGTCAGTTTCGTCGTAGGCAGCACACGAGCATATGTAACTGTCAGATACTGCACGTAGTCGGGATGTACTTCCCAGAAAAAGGAGCATGCTCTCACTGTGTACCTGGCACGTTCTGGCCAAATGTATCTGTCAGATAGTTGTCACACAAGGAGCACTAACCAAAGATGCATATTTAAGCTAGTCATTTCCGTTTTGGGCTCTTATGAGTTACTAGTAATAGGAAATTATATATAAAAGATAGCTGATAATTTAGCTAGAGTCTTGTTATATAGGATATTCTTTAATATCATCGATTTAAGACATATTAATATTTATTTTTCCTCTTCAAACCCCTAATTATGAGTTACTTAATTCTTACATCTCAAAAACATATAAATAATAGTTATCCCAAGATAAATATCTAAAAGCCTTAGCAATAACTTATATTCGCCCCACTTTACCTTTGCAGAAACAATGGCAACGCACAAATAATTGATTGGCGATCCAAAGTATCCAGAAGATACCCAAATATCCAGGCCCATAACAAATCGTAGTTATGCCCCGACTTATACCAATCAATGCAATGTGGCCACTAGCACAACAAAAAAACCAACAAAATGCTAAACAAACACGTAGAAAAAACACACCAACAAACACACAACATGCCGGTGAAAACCAAAATCAAATCCAAAACGCACTTAACTCAATATGGCTAACTTTTGCCCCCTGAATCTGTGGGCAAAGGCAAACCGAAGCAAACCAAACCAAACCATATCTGCACTCCCAATCCATATCCATTCCCTCAACCCCCCGCATCGACATCATTCAAATAGTCGTAGCTAACAAATTGCACTGTCGAATGCAATATTTTTGCTTTTAGCCATAATACCTTTTACATATGCTACGACAGATGGCAGAGAAGAGCATTTTAAGCTTCCATCCTCCACCCACAAAGACTCCGGCTCCGGCTCCGGCTTCAGCTTCGGCTACGGCTCGTGCTCTGCATCCACCTTCTCTTCATTGGTTCTTACCCCTTATCTACCACATTGGGCACACGGTAAGAAAATTAATAAGGTTATGGTAATGAACATTATCAAGAAATTGAGTGGAGAGCTGTCTCTTTTTATGAAAATATTCCTAAGTAGAAAATACCTTAAATTCTGTAACCAAAATCTCTGCAAAATTCACTTCAGAATCCACAGATTTACTATTTTTTTTCGCTGTGCACTCCGCCACAGCCAAAAGGTAAGTAACTTGCATGCAAGCCAGCCACAAGAGTCAGTTAGTGAGATGGCATGAGATGCTGGGCCAGATGCTGGGGATCACGGGGGGAACTTGTTAGCATGAGATGTGTCTCGGACCAAAGGAGCAGCAGCAGCGGCAGCGGCAGCCAGAAACAGGAGGAGGTTGCAGAGGGAATACGAGGATGAGAGCGATGTTAAAGTGATAAATCCTTGCGGCTTTTTATTTCCACCGAACCGGCGTCGTCGGAGTAGTCTCCTGTATCTGTGTGCCTGTGTGTGGGTGTGACATGCCACGCCCCCCTTTTGCAGCACGCATTGCATTACAGGCATAATAATTCTTACTGACAGCTCTTGGGTTCTTCGTTTATTCTTTCTTTCCTCCCATTTTTTTTTCGTCCGTTTTTTCTACAAACATTCAAAGCATTAAATTTCCACACTTAGCGCCCAATTAAAGGCGAAAGGAATCAAACCAAGGCAACGGTCCACATTGCACAAAAAAAAAGACTCTTTTTGTTATCCTTTTTTGCGTTGGTCGGTCCTCTGATCATATACCAGAGAAATTTACGCCTCGTTAATTTCAATTTAAGTGCAGACAATTTAAAATACAACCGAAAAAAATGTATACAATAAAATCAGCACCAAAATGTGAGAGGAGAGGAGAAAAATAAACCAAAACTTGCGCCATTTTTACAAAAGGCAAAGCGCAAATTAACGGCTCCGTTTTCGGGGGTATTTTATCCCCCCAAATGGAGGGGGATCCCCGTTGCCCAGCACACACACACACACATTAGCTTTGGCATAAAAAAGTATTTTATCGTTGGCCAGGAAACAGTTTGGCGGAAGCCGGAAATGTTTCCACTTTTTGTTGTACTTCCCGTTCCATTCCCTTTGCTTCTATGCGGATTCCCGGATCCCCTCTAAAAAGGGTTTAGCACAGAGTGATACAGAGGGGGAGAGAAAGAGAGAGCAGAGAAGTGCATTAAATATTTGACTAATTAAAGTAATGGCTGGCAAGTTATTTGTATGAAAAAAGAATAAACGAGTTTATCATTCCCATTTTTATGTTGAATTGTGATATATACTTTTATGCTGCTCTGCCCAACCCTTCTGGATAATTGTGTTTGACTTGGTTCTGAAGCTCTGAACTCTTGTGGCCGGTCCTCATCGTTATTGTTCTCATAATTAGGTCGACAACGTACTCCTTTAGTGAAATTAAAAACAAAGCAAACAGTAAGGGAAGGAAAAATTATAAAACTGGAATGCGTAAATATAAAAATCATCACGATAATCTCATATTTATTACCTATAAATATGGCTTCAGGCTTTGTATTAAATCCTAAAAAATGTGTTAATAATTTACCACAATTATAATAATTTATCTAAAATAACTGTCAAATAATTCGTACAACTTAAATTGCATTTATAAAATTCCAGTGACATGTTTACAATTTATTTAACAGCTAAACAAAGCGTGTGTAATGATCGCATAAATTAGCTACCCTTTATACATTTTTTGCCCTACTTGGAAATTCCTGGAACTCGAGTAAATTACAATGCAGCCAACGCAGTCATCAGCCCAAAGTTTAGTCAACTTTGTAATGGCAAAATAATCATAACAATAAAGTAAAACACTTCTCTCACACACAAAAACCAGTTGCCAAAGTTTATTGCCACAAAAAAAGCAAGGAAAAAAGTGGAGAAAAAAAACGAAATGTGTGTTTCAAGTGTTGACAATTGACTTACTGACTTGTAGCTGTTGGCCATCTCACAAAAACACAACAAAAAGCCAAACACCGAGAAAAGAGATCCCAAGAAATCAAGTCATAATATTTTTTCCGACATGAATTTCTAGCCACTGGCCAAACACATTATTCGGGCAGCGGCGGGCGAGGGACGGGTGGCAGCATTCAAATAACATGGGCCAAAGAACTTTAAGCCGGCAGCAGCTGACTTCGGACACGTTTATGAGCTTGGCCAGGCTAACACACACTCACACGCACAGAGACACGCTGGAATAAACTACTTTAAGACGGGTCGTTGACTCTGAGGCAGCCACAGAAAAGTGAGCATATAAAAAATGATACAGAAATTATGAAAATAAATGTTTGTCGGATTTGATGAAATATTTGAATAAACCAAAATGGCAAACATGTGTGAAAAGATTCAATAATTGCTTGCGGGAAACCAATACGGAATGTTATTACTTTAATGAAATGAACAATAAGGTCGGCAGTTTTAAGTAAATATTACTGTGGGAGGAACAGTTATTTAAGTTAAGCAAAGGTAAGAAGATATTGGCTTAATTATTTGGCAGCTTTTTTCATAAGATTTATAAAAGTTTATGCTAGTTTCTGCCCACTTAATTGGTTTACCTGAAATATTCGCTCTGACTTGTATAAGCAAACAAAATCTTTTGATATTTGCGCCAGAAATTTCTTTGCTTCATTAAAAAGTTGGAAATAAATTATTTTTAATAAAGATTCGAATCGTTGAAAATGTAATTAAATTTGAAAATAAATGGCATTGAGAAATTGTTCTTAATTTATAAAATTTAAGTATAAAGTAGCCACAGAAAGAATGCCTTTATTTAATAAAGATTTTTACTCATATATTTTTTACTTTTAAAGATTTTAATCCTAAGACCAAGTTGGAACATGTTAAAAAAAAAGCCCTTGCATATTTTAACAATTTTAAATATTAAGAACCCAACCACAATGTTGCCCTGAAAAGGGAGGGATAAAAAAAAGGGCAGAGCGGGGGAAATGGAAGTTTGTAGCCTGGCTACGAAATTTTCCGCACATTTGAGCGGAAAATTATCGATTTATATATGCAGCATCGCACAGAGACCGAAATGCAACAGCGGCTGGCAAATAGACCCACAGACAGAATTGGTTTCGGGAGGGAGAGAAAATCGGGAAATGGGATGCGCCCAACATTTGATGAAAGAGGAAAATTCACACACAGACACACACACCCAGCAGCGGAGCATATGTAACATGCTCGTACACATTTGTACAGCGGAGCATGGCAGATGGATGACACTCTCAACACGAGTAGGGAAAACTCTTTTGGGGAAACTTTCAGGGGGCGAAACGGTGAGTGGGGTGGAAATTGGCGGAGGAGGAAAACGCCGGCTACTTTTGCTTACTTTTCATTCAAACATTTTTTACATGTCAGATAGGAATTTTCTTTTCTTTTTTTACTTTTTCAACCATTGATATGAGTGTGTGTTTGTGTGTGGTTCAATAAACTGGCGCGTGAATTTTCTACTTCAATCGCACTTTTATTATTTTCTTTTTTCTTTGTTATTATGCTAAATGTTGAACATGATTCAAAATAAAGGAATAAAGAGCCAGACAAGTTAGAAAACTGGGAAGAAGAGGAGAAAATGCTCAGGAAAAACTAGGGGAATATTTTCAAGTTATGTTTATTGGGAAGTTTTGGTCTTGAAAAAATTGCTGCTTTCATATTTTTCGTGGCAAAAACAATATTTGTACTTTAAGATACAGCTTCTTACCCATTTGTTTCTTTCTGTGTGTTTGATCTAATACAAAAAGAGTCTGTTGTCTGCGTTTTATGTGTCAAACATTTGACAATTGAAGAGGCAAAAATAGTGGAAGAGAAATTGAAATTGTTGGAGGGAATATTTTTGTCTGAGGAATTTTTATTTAGTAGCGGCATAAGCCGACCTCAAAAAGGTGTAAAGTAAAGTGATTGCTAAAAGGGGAATATTGGTGAAATTTATGTTGTTGTTTGTTAAACGTTTACAATACTTATGGAACGGATTTTGATAGAAAGTGTATATACTATAATTAGCATTGGTTAGGAGTCACCTAATTCGTCTTTGTTAATATAAAAGGTATATTTACAATTATATATTTATTCAAACACCATTTCCCCTGACCTTTAACAGCTTAAATCATACCAGATGCTCCCCACTTACGTTTAATTTATTCTCTTTCTCAGAATCCCTTAACAAGGTACGATTTCCTTGAACAAATCCTATTTTTATCAGCTCTTCCCAGAGCTAACCCAATTACTTCAGTCATCGAGCCTTGAAGTTATCTATCTACATCCCCAATATAAATGTCTGTGAATTTTTCGCACTTTTTCCAATGCGAGCCAGAAAGAGCAAAAGAAGAATAAACTTTTCATCTCTTCATCTCTGGTTTTTTTCCTGAGCAGTTTTCCAGTTTGGGTGTGACCTTTTTTTATGCCTCTGCTAATTTGCTGTCATTTTGCTTTCCATGCCTAGAGCTCTCGTCCCCCAGTCGCATCCTCGTCCCCATCCTTTGGGTCTGGTCTATGCATTATATATCGATCAAAATTCAATTTGTGACGCTTTTTTGTCAGCGTTTAAAGCGTGGCTGGAAAAAAAAAGTCGCAGCAAAAGATGAGCGACGGGGAAAAATGAGAATTAAGTTTAATTGAAAAAGTTTGTCGCATCTTTTTTAGCTGCGTTCTTCCTTTCTTGCCTTGGTTTTCTGTTCCCTTCTGGTTTTCCCTCTTTTTTTTCTTTTTGGCTATGACTTACGTATGACCTCGAGCAGTTTTTAATTAACCCAATTTGCAGTCTGCGCTCAAGAAGAACTTTTCACTCAAGATTGTTTCTCTTTTCGGTGGGTTTCCTATTATCTCTCATCTGTATTTCTCTGCGAAACCCCCACCCGATGTCACTTTGGATTCAAATTCTGTTGGAAAATTGAAGCTAAGCCAACGCTGACTTGCCAAAACACGCAAAACACAACTTCAAGCTCAACTTCGGTTTCTGTTTCGGTTTTAGCTTCAGGTTGGCCGTCATGAGATATCAATGTGAGAATATCAAACAGTAGAGAAGTTTTGAAGATATACAGCTGGAAAATCCAGCTTGTTTTGATGCTAGCTTTCGTGCACTTGGGAAAATAAAGTGTTATTCCCATTCGAAACTTTTTAATCAGTTTAAAAGAAGAAAATTAAATTCAAAATGCTTCAACTATTTATATTTAATGAACGACTAAACCAAATGACCTGATAATTGGGTCACACGCATGTATATTAATTCATTAAGTCAAATAGATAAATATTTAGTTTTATTCGGTAAGTTAAAAGTTCATATTAATTCCACATTTCATTAGAAAGAATTACACTTTCTACCCATCTTCTTTTTCTCTTAAAAATATATCTCAAGCTCTAAATGTACAATTTTCTTTGTGTATGTGTCAACTATGCCCGACTTTCTTCATTTTCCGACCCTACAAGCCAGCTTCTTGGTACAAAAATTTATTTTTCCACTCTTCCACTTGGCTTTTCATCTCCGCTTGCTCTTCTGTCCAGATCTAATCAAGTCACTGGGCACCGTCGTTTCCCTTTATTCTGGCTTAAAGCAACTCTCCCAACTTTAAGTCATAAGCCCAAGATGTTGTCCGAGTGAGAAAAGTGGGAGAAAAACGGGCGTGGGGAAAATGTTGGAAATATGATGGTATAAATTTGTCGCCGACAGACAACACATGTTGTTAATAACTTTATTGTTTGCCCCTCTTTTCGGCCGCCCGTTCATTGAAATTGAAACACGTGACTCTGGACCTTGGACACAGTTAAGTTTAAGACAGATTTTTGATACCCGCCTTTGCACATTGTTCCTCAGAGATTTTTCTCCTTCTCCTCGGCGACTATTTTTCTGCAAACGTTGACAGAAAATTAATTGAAAAATTCCCTCCGTTGGCATAAACTATATAATGACTTGCCATCGATTGCAGTAGTGTGCAGTTCGAATGGCTGGATATTGCGATTGAGTTAAGTTCATTACAAAACTCTTAGGACAGGTGGAGGTGGAGGAGGGCAGCTGGGAAATGTTAGAACTCTTGGTCACAGGTGGAAACAAGGTCCGAATGCAGTTGATAGCTGCATTCGATTGGATTAGTTCACAAAGTCTCAAAAGCATGGGTCCAGACTCGTAAAAATGACAATGTTGTTGTGCCAGTTGGCTCTAAAGAATAGCTAAAGTTTAATGAAATTATTGCTTCTTAAAGGGGGGGGAAAAACTACTTTTCAGATATATTATATAATTTTTTAAAGTGTAGGATACTTTAAGATTTGGAAAAAAAAAACTCTCTCCTCCAAGTAGTTCTTCTTTTGTATCAGTGACATTAAACTTATTTAAAGGTGAAGCTGGATTTTTATTAAATTTTAAAACCTTGTTTTTTTCTTTTTTTATTTCCTTGCCATATCGGTAATCAAACATTTCTTAGTTGCAATTTCAACTGCATTTAATTCCCAGCTCTTTCCAGCTTTTTTTCTCTGGCATCCGCTCGAGTTTCCCCTTAAACTTGCCCCAGTTTTCACCTGCAAACCAAAAGAAAAACCCAACCGAACCAAACAAATCCAAATCTGAACTAAGCCACGTACCAAAAAAAAAAAAGAAAACTTAAATAAACTGAATCAAAACCAAACTTATCCACAATCTTTTCTCTCTCTTGTGCGCATCTACCCCGCTTTCCGGCCCGCCTCTCATCGAGTTTTTCCCCGGACTTCTCTATAGCTGCACATGGAGTCGTTAATGCTGCAATTTTCCTTCCACACATCGCAAACATCTAGGGAAAACAGGCAGATAGAGGGAGAGAGAGCGAGAGCGGGTAGGAAAATGGAGGTCGGTAGCTTGGTCTCATCTTCCATCCACCTCAGATTTTCACTTCGCCTCTGAATGGGAATCCGTGGCACCTAATTTGCAGCAATTTTCACCGCTGCCAACGGAAAATTCTGCTTCTCCTCTCGCCTTCGTTATTAAAAATGCATAAAATCCGCACAACACACCGCAGCACACCAAAAGCAGAAGTTGAAATAAATACAGTTTCCTTCTTATTTATTCCCCCCAATATTTACATACAGTTGCGGCCAAGATAATAGTACAGAGAACGGGACACTTGTAATAATTTAAGTTAAAGTTACCTTTTACAAACAACAAACTCTTAATCAAAGTAGTTCCCAAATTCTAACTTTATTTTAAGAAGCTTATGAGAGTATGAAAAGCATCTCATAAAATAATTTGTTTATTACGCTGACTTGTTTATTTTTTAGCACTATTCTCTCAACCACATCTGTACCCATGAATAAGTACACTCTTCCCTTGGCTGTAATTGTACACGCAGCGTATGGGAAACATGAAAATAAATATTAAAAATAAATTAGAGCTACCTGTGGGTTTTTATTAACTTTTAATTTATGAAGAGTATAAAATAATGAGAGAGAGCGCGAAAGAAGGGCAAGAGAACTGGCAGCTGCTGCAACCAAACACGAATGCTGGCAGAAAATAAGAAACGGAAAATTGCAATATAAGCGAAAGAAATAAAACAAAAAAATACAGAAAAATAACACACAACAAACCGTTCATACATTCAGTGAGGTGTGTAGCCTAAGAGGAGGCAGAGAGGGTACAGAATAGGTGTGCAAAGTACACAAGGTACAGATACATAGACACCTGAGTATTGGCCCTCACACACGCTGGCACATAATTGAAATAATGTTTGGAAATTGCAATTTGCAAGGCAAGCGGAGAAAAATGAGCAGAGAAATACGAGCGGAATTTTCAATTAAAATTATCCAGGCAACGAATATCAAGTGCTCTACGTAAGGGCAGGAAAATAAAACGAAACTGTAATACTGAGAATGAAAAGTACGTCAGAGATGGATGTTTTTACAATTCTCTGGATAAACTTCAGTTTCTTCGTTAAATTATTAGAAACATACAATTAATTATTAAAGTTATTACAAATCAATCTTGTTGTCGATACCAACATACCCCAATGCTAGCATCTCCATCGTAGAGTATAAATAATCTCAAGAAAAATGCAAAACCACTGATGGAGTCAAGAACCAGAAGAAGAAGGTTAATACTTCAGATTCCGGATTACAGGGGAGAAACCCAAGGAAGGGAAGTGGCTACCATGGAAAACCACAAAGAAAACTGGGGAAATCAGGAGTAGTGATCGTGTTTGATTTAAGCTCTGAGCGCGGCTAATTTCATAGAAAGTTGCGTGATTTAATTGATGACGGACCGTCGAACATGAGACTTGCTGCTTGAGCTTCAGCTTAAGCATCGTCGCTTCCTACAAGATACTCCCCCTATTTAATTTCTTCTTTTTTTCGTTTTCAGCATAGCCCAAATGCACTTGAGCAGAACCAGAGGAATACCAGGAGATAGAGAGAAGCGGCAGCAGCAAATTGCAGTCAAAGGGGTCGCGGGTGTAAAATACGCAAACAAAGTTACAGAGCCGAGAAAAAATGGTAAGGAAAACCCCTCACAGCAGTTGAAGGAGCAACAGGGATGGCAACTGATGTAATGACATTTAGAAAAGCCCAACAAGAGCAACAACAACGGCTTAGATAAGTTTTTCCTTTGGAGAGAAAAGCCTCTACGCTACTTGCCATTCGCCTCGAGCACTTTTCAGTGTTTAACTTGTGTGAAGTTTTCGAGTTGCAGCTCGGACAAGAGACAAGGCGAAGCAAGGCAAGACAAGACGGATGGATGCGAGGCATCTTTGGCATCATGGCCACTTGTGGAGGTTAACCCACTGCCTGCCTAAGGAGGGAGGAGCGGAGTTCGGTTGCTTGTGGGTTAAGAGAATGGGGTGTGAGAGGTGGTGGCGGCTCTCTGAAAACCCACGACAGCTGCTGCCTGCGGTGCTGCGGTTCTGTGGGCCTTTTAAGCAGGTCAACTCGAGACATGAACGCCAGATTGCAGATTGCAGTTGCCGAGAAGTTTTGGCTGGAAGTTAATCTATTTGAAAAGTTGCCGGGAGTCAGCTGGAAATTAGGGAGCGAGAAAAGAGAGATATGTAATACGGCTACGGCTGGCGGTTGAGGGAGAACTACCATTCGCCCCATTGAGGGTAAACACGCTCGGGTATTGTAGTTTAATTTAATTTATTTTTACCCATTGTCTGTATATCAAATATTTTGCAATAAGTTACTTATAATCTCGTTTAAATTGAGATAGCAGCATGATGATATTATATTTCTCTATTAATACCTTAAATTATAGAGATTTTACCGACCATTAGCTGCATATTTAACTACTTATGCTAGAATCATTGTTTCTTTCCACCTCTAACTGAAACCCGATTCCCAAATCATGTTAACCCCATTCGATGGACCCAAAAATCCATATTCATTTGCATAACACATCCACACACACACTCCGTCCGCCCATCCACTTGCGTTCTCTTTGGCTAAATTTCTCGTCTAATTACAGTCAGAGTGTCACAGGCATTTGACAATGACATCTACTCTCATTTGGTCCCCTTGAAACAATGAGACCAAGTAACAGACGAGAAAACAGTAATAGAACAGTTGCATATTCCACAACCCGACCGGGCCCTTTAGCCATATTTGGACCTGGATCCGAGTACTTGGTTATGCACTTTGATATGCGTCAGTCAGTCAGTCAGTTTGGTCGGCTTAGTTGCATAGATGCGAGGCTAGAAATGTGGATATGGAAACCTGAGTGCGCATCACACGTCGAATACGTAATCCGTAATCTGCGAGTGGTTTTGGCCAGAGGAAATTGTGGAAAGCGGGGATGACATGGGAGATGCTTCTGAGGCTAGCAGATTGCTCCCTGCATGCTTAACAAATTATAAACATTTATTATTTAGATCATTTTAAGCTAAACATCGCATAGACTGAACTTCTTCCATAGTCCGAGTCCGCCCTGTGTGTCTGTGTATGATTATGCATTGATAATCCATCTCTCCCTGTGCGAGTGTGCACTGTGTTTTAACCACTTTACAGGGATTTTCAAAGCGCATAAATCACTCAATTGGAAAATGCACTCTCTTCCATCTTCCTTGCTCGGCCGACTCGGCTGGCCGGGACTATTCCTGCCCCAGAGCATAATTCATATGCTATTTAAGCCTGGGCCATAAATTCACCGACCAGCACAGGCACCCCCATTAATTAGACCTAAAAGTGAACTCGACTCCGCTTACCTTTCGGTCTCTGCGGCGGCTGGTTATCTAATAAAAAACATAGAGAACCCATCATAAAGCCAAGCACACACTCTTGGACAACGACTAATGCAGAACCTCATTAGTCTTGGCCGGAAGATTAAGCCAGTTTCTTTAGCTCTCCTGGGGCGTAAGATTCCAATTCTTAAAGTCTGGACTCAACCGTGTAATCCCCGGTTTGAAAAAATAAGTATGCAAAAAAATTGCACGCCATTTCACTGGCGTCTATAAAAGGGATTTGGCTCGGTACTAAAATAATCAATCAATGTGCCAATCAATCAATCAGTCAACGGAAAAACGAAATCGGCAAATAGAAATTCAACGAGTCCAGCGAAAAACTGTATGGCAAATGTTGCAAAGAAATAACAAATAAACAAAGAAAACAATCAACGGAAGCAATTACAAGACACTGTAAATTATCGAATTTCGAATTGACTTGAAATATCTATTTAGTTTAACCTAATTTAAAGGGTTTTGGAAAGAATTAATTCTTTTAAAAAATAGTTTATAGATTCTTTTTTCAACTTTCTTAAAATCACTTTTTTCACTTTCTGTTTTTGATTTTATTGTAAGCGTTCTTTATCTTAAGATGACGAATAACAGCAGCTTTCTTTTAATATTCAGCCAAGAACAGTTGGGCAAAATGTTTTGTTATCGTTTGCATTTTATATTCAGAATTGTATAATTGTATTACGATGAATCACTTTTAAGTCAGTCGTATGTGTAGTAAGATAAGCCTTACTTGTTTAATTATAATATGCTTGAGCTATAATATATTTAACTCATTTTCGTATTATTTTAGTTATTTTCATAATTAAAACAAACATTTTGGGAATATATTTGTGGTTTTTCCTTAAGTATCCAAAACTAAAGGGAACCTTTACATTTTTAATAGGTAAATCTCAACAATTTTCTTGGAGAAAGGTTTCCGAGTGCAACTTACAATATGCTCCTTTAGCTCCTTGGTCCGAATTGGTCCCAGCCACTGATGTAATCCAATGTAGCGTTTCTGGACCATTTTCAAGGCAGGGGCGCCCTGGGCATATGGTCCGCCCAGAAGGGCGCTGGCAGTTTCTAAAACCACCATTCTGCTATCGCCCGGATCTGTGATAGTTGTTATTTTGCTTAGTTGCTGCTGTTATTTTGCGCAACACTCTCCGGCTGATGATGCCGGAATACGATACTTCACACTCTTTACGAATAACTCACTGTACTTTCCTTTGTTTTTGAAATTTTTATATTTTTATTTTGTTTGCTTTTGTTTTTTGTGGATTTTCTTTTGGGTTTCAATTAAATTTAAGCCGAATCTCGTTTTTTTTTCAGACGTGACACGGCGGCCACAAAAGCGATTCCGATTCAGATTCAGTTGTGGAGCTCTCGGGCTCCTTCTGCGTGTTATAATCTGCAGCACTTTTAATCCCCGAAACGGAAAACGAGACAGTTTCAATTTACTTTTGCCATTTGGCAATCCTTGAAATCAATTAAACGACACGCACAATCCATCTAGGGATATAATATCTGTGGGACTTCTACTTTTTTCTTCTTATTTTTTCTTTTAAATATATATTTTTTTTGTGATGGGGATATATTTTTGGTAATTGTGTTTGAGGCACTGATCAAATTGGGGAACTTGTTTTTAATAATTCTCGATTGGTCGTAACACCCAAATAAACCGTAAATAAAGCACGAAAACTGCGACTACGGCAAAATTGAAGTGTAAAACGGAAACGAGATGCACGGAGACAACCGTTGTGTTCAGAATTTCATCGCGAACTGATTGGAAACTTGGAACTTGGGTAAGGAACTCTGCTAATCAGCCGCCCGAACCGATACGAGCAGACACGAGCCGGCTCGAGAAGAGCCGAAACCGAAAACCGGAAGCCGAGGCGAAACGAGCGACGGCCGAAGAGCCCCCACCAAACGAATGCAAGTGCCGTATAAGAGAGTAAGAGCGTGAGAACCTTTGGAGAGCGCAGTGGAGAACTGAGTGAAAAACACTTGTTGTTGACGTTTTTCCGCCGCGGCGGCACACCCCAAAAACTGCAGAGAGCAAAAACAGAGGGAGTGAGCAACAAAAACAGAGACGGATGGCGATAGCGAGCGAGCGAACTGTTGCTTTTTGCTTTTGGAGACTTTTCTTCCTACTCTTATATTAGCAGCAGGTCTTATATGGGCGAACAGCGGCATTGCCAGCTGGCGCGCAGAAAAGCGCAGTTATCTTTTGTAGAAAATCACCAGGCGAAGGTTAAAGGGAGAGTGGAGAAGAGGTGGAGAGTGGGGGGGGTTGCATAGATAAATGTATGCATTGTTTTTGTTCACCACTTCCGCAGAAGAAGAAATAGAGGAAAAACCGTCAAATTTGGAGAATTACAAAACGTTAACAGGTTGCATTCTAGAATATTAATGAAAATAAGCTTTCTAGAAACTATAATAATAACATTACCAAGAATTCAAAAACAAAATACTTTAAACAATATTTTATTTGCATAATCAAATTTTTGCAGAACTGATAATTTTTACCAAAAGTTGGATTGTAATTCCCTTTCTAACTGCTATAATATATAATAATCTGATTTATTATAATATACAAGCTATCGGCTGCTTATTTTTTAAAGGGAAAATTTCACTAAAAGCTAGATATTCTCAGACAACTGATAATGATATTTTTTATAAGACAAGAAGAAGTATAAAATACCATTAACACTATTACTTCATACTTTCTGTATAAATGAGTTCATTAAACAAAATAGAAAAAAATTAAATCATCGAATCTAATTAACAAAAGAATTGGCTGATTAAGTATTATCATGAAATCATAAATAATCAGGCCTCTGACTGATATTACTGCTGATATAAAAGTTGTCTGGCCAAAATATCAGCTAAAGATATGCAAATTTTCCCACCATTAGATAACACTTTGCTCACTCAGAAGCCAACAGGTAAAACGAGCCCCTCGCCCAAAAAGTACAAAAAAGTTGAACTCCCGTTAACTTAATTTCACCAGCTAAACATAAAAAAAAAGGAAAGGGACCGAAGCGATTCTAACCGAAATGAGCTTCATTAATTATATACAACTGGATGACAAGTTTCAGGCGCCTTGTAAGCATTTTAATGATCATAAACCAGGCAACGAGCAAAAAAAGGTTTCGTTGACTGCGTCGAGTATTATATATATTAAGCAAACCCATGCGGAGTTTGTTGACTTCTTCAACAAAGTGTGACTAAACAAATTAAGCCGAGAACCGAGCGATGGGTAAAAGCTCTGGACGTAAGAGGAGAGCTGGGGGGCAACACAAAACAGATCAGAGGCAAAGAAAAAAAAAAAACGAAAAACCCGGAGCGCACTAAATTACAAATTAAGTAAGGTTCGTACATCGCAACATCAAAGACGGAGCTTTTTTGAGTGTGAAAAGAAAAAACAAACGCAACAAGATACAATCGGTAACAAGTAAAGCCGATTTCACGCACGAGAAGAGCGAGTGAGGAAGATAAAGAGAGCGAGACAGAGCCCTATTCTCTTCCATTTATGAAAACTGGAAAATTGTTGGCAATAAATGGAATATCCATCAACATCAGCATCATTATCCTCTTGACCATTATCAACTACATTCACCCAAATGGGCACAAGACAACATTCTTTCCTTCTCCTGCCTTCGACGAGAGCCAGAAGAATCTAACGGTTAATCCGAGAAGAAGTGCACTGAGAAATAATTGGGTTGCTAAAAAAAATCAACTTAACAACATTTGAGCTTAAAATAAATGATATAACCTTTTGACTTGAACTTTACTTGAAACTGTAACTTAACTTTGAAACTTGAAATGTTACTTTTAATTTAAACTTCAAGAACTAACTATGTATAAAGCTTTATCTCCTTTCTATATTTATTTGACTTTGGGGTTTTCAGCTAAGGAACTATTTTAATTTATATTTTTCATTTACCTTAACCTTTCTACAAATTTATTTTATTTATTTTTATTTTGATTTATTTATTTATTTTTTTTTTTTTAGTGCAAAAACTGCAACGCTTTGCACAAATCCAAGCAGACAGCGGCAACAACGACTTGTTGCCATAAACATGTTGCTGCAACATGGCTTGGTAATTAAGCGGTAGTTTCTAGTTGCTCCGCTCTCACGTGATTGTTTTTATTATATTATTTTTTTTTTTAGCTCACAAGTTCAATGCACGAAGCACATGAGAAATTAGCACAGAAGAAGAAGCAGAAGAAGCTGGGTCTCGAGAAAATTATGCAAACTGTGAGAGATAGAGAGTCAGAGAGAGAGAGATAGAGAGTCAGAGAGAGAGAGAGAGAGCGGTTAACCACCACCTGGCTCTCAAAGCCTCGGCAATGACATTCAAAAAAGCTGCCAGTCGAGCTCACGATCGCTCACGATCGCTCACGATCTCCGCCGCCGAGCACTCTTTTTTCGTATTCCAGTCAAGCAACTTTGATTGCGAGAGTTCGTTAACCGCACGAAATACGTTCGTATGGCAACAAAAACCATATGAGATCATTATGACCGAGCATCGTTGTCGTCATTAACGTGATCGGGTTCTTGGCCTAAAAATATTTTCAATGCTTCCACGACCTGCCTAACTGCATTTTGGCCAGCTTAGTCCCTCTCTTTCTGTTCGCTTGCGATCAGTAGAAGGAGAAGTAGTAGTGCCTTGAGGTCTTTTATCTCAGGTTTTAGCAATTAGCAACAAAGTCGGGGATTGCATGTTTTCGATGACAGAAATTAATTGAAATTGCTGCATAAACTTTAATGGATTACTCAATACATTTCGGTATACACTTTTGGGCAAAGGGTATTATTATTTATCTAGAAAGAACAGATTTGGGGTTTATTCGATAAGATAAAAATAAAAACTTAATAAATAATATATTGTCGGGTTTTGAAAGATTAGATTCATCAACACAGATTGCTGATCTTTCTTAGATTGATTTCCATCCAAGTTACATTTACTTTCAGTCTTTTTTTACAGAAATACTTTTTCGAATAGAAATTCAATATACCCAAAATAATACTTAAATTCAACATGCCTAACTCTTCTCTTGTCCCAAATTTCTTCTTTACATGTCATATTTTATTTTATTTACATTGAATATCTCAACCCATAAATTCCCCTGTGAATTCTAGGACGCTGACAGAGGTTTTGTTTAGACAAAAATAAATTCGTTTAGCCTGTCGAGGGCCTATCGATAACGATAAGTCAACGCCTGCACGCGCGTTCGTGTGTGTTTGCAGTGCATTCCGACCTCACACCTACAATGCATTTCATTTGCAATTCACACTATGGGAAAGTGAAGTACACAGCCAGATATAAACGCCAAAAGGGGGCGTAGGGACTATCAAAGGGTTAAAGGGGCGTGGCTGGTGTGGGCGGTGTTGCATTCAAGTTTCAAGTGTGTCAGTCGATGGAGTCGAGTGGTTGGTTGCTGCCTCTGCTGGCAGTGTTGTCAGGTAATTGAATAACGTGTCCTCAAATAAATACGAAAAATCCTCCATGATTTATTTTTTATTTTTCGTTTGCAACTTTTTTATGGAACAAAGTTGGTAAGGCAAAACAAAAAATATAAGAAAATGTTTTTGAGTTGGGCTTTGGCCACAATTTAGATAGGGATTACTGGTTGTTGGGTGGTTTGAAAAATAAAAAATACGGAATTTATTTTATGGAAATCTAGAAACGGAATATTTGAACAGTTTTGAAAGAAAGAATTTTTTGGTTAGGATATATTCTTGAATAAAATATTATTATCTTGTTTTCTATAGTTATTTTTAAATACCTTTCCAAGCCCGCCAGTTTTATTAATTAATTTTCAATAGTTCTATAAAAACCGTTCCTTTCTATACACATCCCTCTGCAAATGGTTGTTTCCCCATTTTTATTTTGCTATTCATCAGCTGCCGGACAGCATCCAGCATCCATTTGTCTCGTTGCCTGCATTCATCGAATGGCATATCTAAATTGAATTTATAATAGTTGACAAGACAAGGAGGTTCCCGTCGCCATTGAACCCACCCACCTCGGTCGGTTGGTCAACCAATTCAGAGCAATTCTCATTCATTTACTTCAATCACTTCTCACACATTTTTTGCGCCCGGCAGACAGACGACAGGCAGGCAGAAAGAGAGAAAAAATGTGGCGAAAATTAATTAAAAATCAATTTGATTTTGATTGTTGACTGGGAGAGTCCGTCCTCCTCTGCCTCCTCCACCTTCTATCTCCACCGCGGACTCTGTTAACCCATCTATTTGTTCTCTCTTGTTGCCTCTCCTCGTCGTTGTCGGATGTTTAATTGACATTTGGTACAATGTTTGACATTTTTGCTCTACGAATTGAATACTTGTTGTATTTGCTTGTTCATCACCCCCATCACTTTTTATGATTTTTCAATTATGCATTTTTTCTTTCCATTTCTCTTTGGATCCCCTGGTCCTGGGTTGTTGTGTTTCATGCGCGATAAAAACAAATCAAATTAAAATAAAAGAACACTTTTAATTGAATTATTCTGCAAGAAACATTAAATCCCATTCCATGTAGGTTTTTATTTATTTATAATTAAATTCAATTCAACTGCAATGGCTCAGAAAAAAAGGGAAAAATGTGTGAAATGTATACGGCAAATTAAAACGAAATTAGTCGAAATGAATTAATATAAAATACGTTTGCTTTTTCTGACTGCATAACGTTCTAACAGGCTTTTCAATGGCAGCGCAAATGCAATTTTGATGGCACGAAACACGTAGGACATAGAAAAAACTGGGTCCACAAAAATACAGCAAAAAAGATGCAACATTTCATGGATATTTGGCCAAAACTGGAAAGCAGCCAACGACGAATGTCACACAATGCAAATGAAATGAATGTCAAAGCGTAGAGCAACCGATAGAAATAATTGTAAAGACAAAATAAGGGTAAAATATGAGATACCCTAAGGTTTTTATGGAAAAAATTATAATTTTGTTTTTACAATGTAATCTTTAGGAAATATTTTTGCTCAAAACGTTCGCCTTAAATTTTTCACCTTTTAAATATTTAGGTAAGGGTATGCAAAAGCAATAATAACAAGAAAAAAACATATGACACTGAAAAACCTTTTTGCTTCAATTCAATTTAAAATTGGCACAGACACAAAAACAATATAAATGCCAAAAAAAAAAAGATATGTAAACAATAACACTTTGAAAAAGGTGTCAAGAAAAGTAGTTAAAATGTATTTAATTCGCAGCAATGCGATGTGAATACCAACAAAAAAAATAAAGGAGAGAATAAAGCTGATAAACATAAGCTACGCTTAAGTAAACAATATAATAAAAGGTAATGATGTCGCACCTTGAAAACGCATTCAGCTTTTGGGTTTCGCTTAAGGCCCACTTTAGGGAATTGGAAGTTTTTTGAGTGCTCTTTACATTAATTACAAAAGATTCGGTGGTTTCAGGTACATTCATCTGCGTATGTTGTTATTGACCACAATTATCGGCATTCAATGAAATTAAACTAGATTTAGTTCAACGCTTTCACTCCATAAGTGTCACGTTGCATTGTTTGTTGAGTGATAAATGACAAAATGACAAGCTGATGTCTCTCACAAATATGGCAAAGTATGACTGGATCAGGTGCTTATTTTTAAAAAAAAATATATATATATATATTTATATTACAGAGGATTTCTTTTTAAAATCTTAGCTTTAATAATTTAAAATCCTACTAACATTTGACCACTTACATTATTTTCTTCATATTAAAATCTATATAAAAGATAGATAGTTTAAGTACACGAACCTGTAAAGATAAGACAAAATACAAAGAATTAGTTGATTGCTTGCTTTACTTAAAAATCTAAAAACAAACCAACTTAATTTACAAAGTTCTCCCCACTAAGTTCATTTTGTATGCTTTCGCTTTTCATCCTCACTCTTAAGTTGATTACAAATTATAACGCACTTAAAAAAATTATTTTTTTTCGTGTTCACTTATGCCTCATTTAACCAAATTAAAAGTAAACACGAAACAGAGTGCTGGGTATAAAAAAAACGAGAAAAATTAAAAAGGAAATTCTCCGAGCTTGTGAGTCTCTGTGGGTGTGTGTGTGTGTGTGTTTGGTTGTGCAGATTTAATCAGCACCAAAGTTACCCAACCGCAAAAAGTATGCAAAGGAAAATTATGAAAAGCCAAGGCACGAAAAACGGAAAAAAGGTAAACAAAGCGAGTAAAGTGAAAGTGACACGCCAATGACGGGAAAAACGAGCCTCATCAACAAATATTGAAGAGGCATACTTAGTGGCTGGAAAAATCCATCCCAACCTCCCACCAGATGAGCCAACTCATTTGGAATTTGTTTGGCAATTTCGCCGCCTCTCATTTCCTCTTTTTTCCCCGGGTATTAATTCAATGGGGAAATGCTGGAGGGAAAGGCCGACAAATATGCACCAGCATTTCATTCTCAGTTTGCCTCTGCTGATGTCATCGGAGTCGCCGCCTTCTCCGTAAATAGACCGCAACCGAGCAGTTGACTTATCCCAACCTCTAGTGTCCAAGCATCCCACCTCATAACATAGGACAGGCTGCAAACCCCGAGAAGACGCACGAAATCTGTCCATGTCCTGTCTTGCCTCTTTAGTGCTGACTGAGCCAAAGGGAACCTTGTCAGTAGTTCCCTTTTTATTTTGAACCAAGCACTTTTTGCTGCAAAGTACGTTTTATTTAATACTCTTTCCATCACTGATACTGCATTTTTTCCTTACTTTCAATTGTTGTTCCCAAAATATTTATATAAATTCTTTAGCTAGCCTATTTTTTTTAATATATTTGTGAACAAAATATCTTAAAGATTTAGCATTTAATCACTTGATAAACCCAATCATCATGGCAGCCGGGCAGAAGTTCGGAGACAGAGTCGGTCCCGTTCGTCCTGCAAAAGGACTTTTACGGATGGAGGGCGACAAGACTGGACGATATGTATATCCTAGCATCCGTGCACAAGGCAGGCGACACTTTGAACGAACATATGGAGAAGAAACAAAGAATAAGGAGAAAAAAAAAAACAAAAAAAAAAAACACAAGCAAGAACACTGAAAAAGAGAGGAAAACTTGAAAGGAAAACTTGATTATAAAGCGATGACTTCACACTTTGCCGGACGGCGGATAAGCTAGGAAGAGGTGGAGGCGGGCTGGGTGGTTTTAGGACATATATTTTTCCCTTTGGCCTGGACAAGGACATTGTGCAAACAGAGGCGTGTTCCGAAATGGGGCACAAAGGGGGACACACGACTCTGCTGCTGTAATTTAATACTTTTCGAATATGTTCTTGTCCCTCTCTCTCTCTGCTTTCCCCACTTTTCGGAAAAGAATTTTAATAGAATTGGTAAGCTGAGCTGGGTATACTCCTCGTTTGTTGCCTGATTCTCTTTCTCCCTTGGCCCCTTTCTCTGTGCGTGATTAGATGTCCAAAAAGTAGGCAATGAAATTTGGAAAATATGCTGTGTGCTGTCCCTTGCTCTATCTCGTTTTTCTTCATTTATCTCTGCTTAGTAGGTCACTCTAAACTAAGGGGCTGAATGGGGGAGTGGCTAACCAAAAAAAAAAAGGCGCCGAAGCAGCAGAAACTAAAGTCAACAAGTCGAATCGACAGAGTTTTTTACGATGCCAAAGGATTGGCCAGCGGATAGATAGGGTTAAGGGATAAGTGATTGGATAGCTTAGGATGTGTTTTTAAGAGACGTGAAAAGCATGCTTTGTGTTTGGGTATATAAATAATAGTGCTGTGTACATATTTTCTTTGGCAACAATATTATTTAGAGTTGCTTATAGTTCATAAACTGTTTTTCGACTCAAAAAGTTGGCTTTTCCTCCTAAGATACGTGCCAATAATTATCTTTTGATCATAATAATGTTTTTCAACTATGTATACTTTCATTTAGACATTAACTAAAATTATGTTTTTTTTTGGCACAATAATTATTGTATTCCTCTTTGCCACTTTTTATCTAAAAACGCAATCAAATAATTGTGAAAAAATTCAACAAAAGTGTTTTTTGCAAGTGGTTTTCTTCGGCTATCTTCTTTTATCCCGCCATCTTTCTCAAAGTCTAGTTAATGTCGTGTCTCGGGCTACGTGTCACTTACTACAACAAAACCACTATCCCCAAAATATACAATAGCGACAATTTGCCGAAAATAAGAAAATAAGCAGCACCAGCCAAGAGAGAGGAAAAGAGGACAATGTCGAAGCCAACAATAAAGTCATGTTTAATGGCGCACAAAACACACCGTAAAAAGGCGAGAAGAGACCACCGAAGAGGGACAAAAAGCAAAATAGAAGAGTGTTGAGCAGCAAAAAAAGAAAAATTTGCAAAGTTATTTGATTAAGTCACTTAAGGCAAAAAGAAGCAAAGGATGGAAAAGTGGAAGATAGAACGAGGCATCCTTTAGTAAGGCTAGTTCCAGCCAGGATAGTGCACTGAAGAAAATATTGTATTCTGAAAAAAACCAAGAGAAGCCAGATTCAACACACTCAAACACTCAAACTATAATTTAATTCGTAGAAATGCAATTTCAAATTGTTTTTATATGTATGTCGAACACGTTTTCGATAATTTATTAAAGCATTCTGTCAGAAATGTAATTTTTCCCCAGAATCGGTTGGGAATTTGAGGATTTCACAAAAAACTTCACTTAAAATTATTTATAAAAAAGTGGTTACTCCGGAACTTCTTTGCAGAGATTTCTTTCTATAAATAATCATTTTCGGTCAACAAATTACAATATTTGTTTCGCTCAGTGCCTTGGTAATACCACTCAGACAGTAGCACCAGGCAAAGGATCGCTGGAGGTTGTGGGCAGACGTGGGATTCTCCACTCTGCATGTAATATTGACATATTGAACAAACGTGCGGCAAGCCCAAAAGTAAAATTGGCGCAGAGAAAAGAAAAACCCATCGAAAACGCAAGTGCAACAAAGACATCGTAAGACAGGGGGCAGATGGTGGTTTTTCCCCTTTTTCGTTGGACGAACAGACAAGCGGGACTTAAAGGACTAAATTCATATTAAAAGTACGCGCTCAGCAGACATGACAGCAAAAGGAGATAGATGGCGAGTCTTTCGCTAGCAAAGGAGTTTGAAGAATTGAGGGCGTGACTGCCACAGAAGGGAATATAGAAAGCTATAAATAAAAATTTGAGCTCTTTAGTTATAAAATAAATACGTGGTAAATGCGTTTGCATTTCGTTTAAAAATATTTAAATATAAAAAATCAAAATTAAAACGATCTACATGATATCAATAATAATATATTAATTTGTTAATGGTTATAATAATACTGTAAGCTGTGCCAACTTCAATATTATTATAAAATGTAGGCGTATTTAATAATTCAAAAAATATATTTTCAAAACTTTTACAAAATTATTGTTTTACACTATTTCGGAACTCTTACGCCACCTTCACAGCTTGAGACCGCAAATAGTTGGAGGCACAAAAAAAGAAAACGGAGGGAAAAATTCTAAAATATATTGCCAAGGACTCGACTCGACAGCATAGACGCACGTACACTCCTTCTACACCACCACACCCTTTTCAGCCATCGCCCTGAGACCACCGGAAACTGTGGGTAAGAGGAAGCACAAGCAGAAGTAACCAGCATCGAGACACATTTTCTAATAATGTTCCAGCGTCACGTATTAATGCGTTTGTTTGTATCTTCATTTTACCCGCTGGCATTTTAATGTATTTATTTTTTTCTCTCGCCCGCTCCTTGCTACGGAGAAAAAGCTAGGGAAAATGGCTGAGAACGGGGTGAGAAGTTCTCTCTGGTGGTTTTTTCGGGCATGTTTGTGCATGCGACACACTCGTCTGGATAATAATGAAGTACGTTTACGTGTAAACTCTATCTAATATGTATGCTAAAAGCTTCAGCCACACCAAACCCAGCTGGGAAAAAATCCGAGAGTTCGAGGAAAGGAGCAGAAGAAGTCCCGAGATACGCGATGAATTTCTATACATTAGGTGGGATATAAGAGCGGTGACAAAGGGGTAAATATCAGGAGTAGAAATTAATTACAGCTAGTAGCTGGAGAATTGAGTGCTAGGTTCTTGCTGCTGCTGCTGCCCTTTGTCTCTGGAAGAATCCGGGGCATTTGAATTATTGGGAATAGGAAAAGAAAAAATAGGGAAATGGTTGGGAGGATGGATGGTGTGTAAGTGAGTGCATGAATAATGAGTGAATGCTGGTGGGAAATAGAAGTGAATAATGAATTAGATCAAAAGGAGCAGCTAGGTTGATGGATGCTGTGGGAAATTATTTATTAATCGAAATGTCCATGGATTTGGGTAAATTAATTATGAGCACAGGGGTAATAATTCAATAGTAAATCATGCATTAAAAGCAAGCTTTGTTCTCAGTTGTAAAAGCGATTTCAGTTTTTCGAATAAAATATATTTTTGCCTACTTTTAGGCAGTTTTTTTAGGAGATTTCTTTTTAATACAAATTAAAGCAGACTTAAGAGTTGAAAGTAATTTGTATTCAAATGGTTTTATCCACTTTAATCAAGTGCACTTCTCTCCACCTATTTGACTGCAGTTTTGATCGGCTTTTCCATGCTCAAATTCTAGTCCTGGGCCTTATATACACATTAATTCACTTTAGCATGAAAGCCACTTTACACTATTACCCGCACAACAACTCGGGGGGTGTTGGTTGGGGGATCCTAGGGGCTATGTGTGCGGTTATTGCAAAACTGCGCAACGTGGAAAAATTCATCAAGCGCAAAATAACATTGCATACTTTATGGCGCATTATGAAAACACACGCGCTAGACTTGAGTGTGCGGATGGACGGAAGGCGGGAAGGTATGATGGATGGAGTGGAGGAGTGCTGGAGTGGCGGACGGGCGATGGTGGTGGCGAAAATTTGCGCTACATTTACACAAAAACGTTTTAGAAAATGTGCACAACACGACAACCCTGTCTCTGGCAAACCATCGCTTCATCTCGCTCGTTTTACAGTAAAAAATATGATAAGAAAACAGGTAACTGGGAGAAAAAAGAAGAGAAAAATGATCTTAAACTCTAGTTTTCTAGTTGAAATATTAAGAGTTCTACTAATAAATTATAAAACATCTTTACATACTAAAATTCGCTTGAATGCATAGTTAAAAGGTATATATAGAATATAGAAATAAAAAAATCGCATAAATTTACAAATATTACTAAACATTCCCCCATTTATGGTGCTTTCCATGTTCTACACAATTAATTCCTTCTATTTATGATCTACTGTTTCATAAACGTGGAAAACGCAAGCTGGCAGTTAACCCCGAAAGCCTGCAAACGCCCTCTTAACCCTCGACAGGCCCCAAACGAGTTATGCAGATAGTCCTGCTGATAATGATGATGATGATGATGATGACGACGGCGACGGCGACGAGAGCCCCAGACACAGAAAAGTCGAGAGGGGAAAAGTGTACAGTGTAAACAGAGCAACAATCATGGCGACAAGGACGATGATGATTGCGATGATGGGAATCCTGATGACGGTGATGATGATGACGGTCGGCTGTGGTGGCGTCTCTCTAGCTGACGTCAGCCAGTGTCCCTGCTCCTCTGCCTCTGATATTCTTGTGCTCCACAACATTCGCGGGATATTTTCGCCATATGGCAGAGTAATGATAATAAACTCCTAAAAACACAGCACGGGAAGGGCGAGAGAGAGAGAGAGAGCAGCGGTGGGAAAAGCAACAGGAGTCGGGAAAAACTGTCGTCATCGCCTTCAAGGATGTCACTCGGGTTCTTATCTGCGGCAGGAGCTGCAACCAAGCGGCAAACTCGGCAACTCTGCAACTCGGACTAACGCCCCAGATAGCGTCAGTTATTTTCATTCAATTTCAGGGACTACCCACATTCCACAATGTGCCACAGATAGAAACCGCAGAAAATTGCGCATTTTGTTTGATTTCCATCCGTCAGGGCCCGGGTTGGAAAATTTAAGCAACAATAAATCTCATGTGCGAATGGAAAATAGTGGGGGTTAAACCAGAACAAACGGGTTAAATAAGACTATATTTGGGGAATCTGGGATTTAACTGGGGATTGTATAACCAAGAAAACTCCTATGAATTTTATAATGAGAAATCTGTGATCTAAGGTTTCCTAGCACGAATTGTAATTTATGTGACCTTTGTAAAGAGATAAATTATTGTATTAGTTTATCTAGCAGATGATTCCATTCCACATTCTAGTCAGCATATGTTTTCTCTCCTATTTTCTCATTTCATGGTACCTTAGCAAGGGTAAATAAAGTTCCAGTCCCCATTTCCTGGCCACAAATCGCATTAATATTTGTACTAAGCAACTAACTAACAACTGACAAATGCAATTAAAAATGTGCAGAAACAACTCAGGCTCCCAATGTCAGTAACAAGCTGCAAATTAAGCGCATACAGGGAAACAAAATCTTGGAACTTAAGTCAATAAAATAAGTAAAAGAAATATAATTAGAATATATTTTAGTTAACATTTTTCGTATGCTTTACTAGCACCTGGAACCCTAAGAAATGATAAATGTTTATAGAACCGGACTAAAATATTTAAGATCTTGTGTTGATCCTTTCAAAATTAGTTATTTCTATTTAGAAATTATGACTAAACTTCATCTAATTAATAACCAATATTGGACAACAATTTGTCTCTGTGCAGAGCATCATCGAGCGGACAAGGACATGGCCATCAGCGCTTGGCTAACGTTGTTTCATCAACTCATCGCCGGCATCCTTCGGCTGCTCCTTGGGTGCTTTGCCAGGGTTTTGCTCCTGCTGCTTTTTTCCTGATGCCCGACGCTATTGCGCTATCGCCGCTGCGGCCCCGCAGGCGTTATATGTAATTGCATTTTTTAGTTTTAATGGAGCGTACACAACCAGGAATAGGAACTGAACTGAACTCAGCACGGAGCTGAAATGAGGAGCGGCAGCAGCAGCAGTTTCCCTTAGCCTGGAAGCTTTCTCTCTCTTGCTGCGAATGTAATTAATTTGTAACGTTTGATGACAAGCTTAATGGCCAACCGTCCAGTTGGGTGTGGGATCATGGGGACAGAGGGATGGTTTTGGATTGGTTGGAAAATGTAGAAAAAGCTATGGGGAAGCCGCCTGTCGCCGCCTGGTGCGTGTGTCTGACTGGATCGAATTGGTGCGAGTATCGAGGGTGGGCCCCTAATAGTTTTATAATTGATTCTGATATGATTTGGCGAAATGAGAAAAAAAAATCGAAAACAAGGGAAAACAAAATTGCAAAACATTAAACTCGATTTACAGTCCATTTGGGGATGTCAGGAAACTCGATTGAAAATTCGATTTGGCGAGGGTTGCAATTTAACGAACAAAATGAAACATTTTTAAGGGATATTAATACCTTGGTTGGGAATCGATTATTTGTAGGTACAAATTTAAGCTCTTTAGGAAAGATTTATATATTAGTTCTTAGCTCGCTTATAAAGGCTTAAGTCCATAGTAGTTCTATCAAATTTAATTGAATAACTGAAAGAGAAGTGAAGAGTGTATAGTTCCTCTTCTAAATATTAAATCCAGGATTCTCTTAAGTTTAGCTTTTCTCTACTAACACTTAAGGCCATTTTCCTAAATCATTTCAATTACTTGCTGATTGCTTTAATTCAACACCAAATTCCAGTAGAACATCACCGCGTTACCCCTAATAGGCAGTGACATGATTAAAGCCAAGACAAACATTCGCAATGGGGCGCAGACACGTGCAAAATGAGTTAACAATTTGCATGTAAATCCGCGACGACAAGTCGCCTAATGTTAACCCATTAAGGCCGTGAAAAGCTGTCTACGTTGTCGCCGCTGCCCTGAAATCAAATTGTCGCTGCTGCCGCCGTCGTCGTCGGCATTGCCGTTGCCGCCGCCGCCTCGTCATTGCAGATTTTCCAGTTCGTTTCGCGCCAACGTGCGGGAAAAAGTCACATTAGATGACTTCCCAGAGATATCATAATGAGCGAAACTCTGAGCATTTTTCTTGCCTCCTAATGATGCTTGAAATCAGCTTGGATAAAAGTGGAGAGAATGCGAGATCTGGTACAAAAAAAAAGTAGGAGAAATATTATATTTAAAAACCTGTTGATCGGAAGTCTCTGGGAGAATTTAAAGCGAAAGGCTTTAAGATTAGAAACTCTGATCTTTTAGCTTCAATGAAATATTACAAAATAGCTTGATCAAAATTAAACTAATCCTTATTTAAATAATTTTAATATTTTTGTATTTTTTGTACTGCAGATTTTTCTCTTTAAGGAATCTATAAATAAATTATATTACCAAACGTTAAGCTCATTAAAAAGTTAACCTTGTGCGATCGCCTAATATGTTTAAATATTTATAATTATTGTGGGCATCAATCAAGTTGGCGGCGTGTAAATGTTGTGGACATTAATTGGAATCGCCTCGAGGCGGCGAGCCAAACACAATCTAGAGTTGTCAACTCTATCTTCGTCTATCTGAAGTTACCCCCCTCCAAAATCCCCTTTTGAAATCCCCGCCCCTTTTCACACATCACTGCTATCATCGGCTCTTCTTCTTTTTAGCCAACTCCAGCTTCGGCTCTGGCCTGTTCTTCTTCTACTTCTGCATGTCGGCAAAGTTTTTTGATATCATGAGTGTGGTTAGGTGCTGGGCTGTGGCAAAAAAACAAAAAATATAAAAAAACAGGAGTAGGGGGCACTGAGGTCTGAGTGAGTCTACGAAAGTGTCACAGCATAAAAGCACAATCTATCCCCACCGCCGCCCCTTTTTGGCCTTTATCGGTGGTGTGTCCACTCTGAAAAGTGTGAGAATAATGTGGACACGGCGGAAAAGGCAGAGGAACACCCAAAGACAGACACAAAAAGAATCAACAGTAACGCACACACTCTCACATGAGCATTCAACCATTGCTGTGTCATTCACACCGAGACGAACTTTGTTTTTCTCTATTTTTTCGATACCCTGCAATCACAAGTTGTAATACTTATGATTAGCCTATTAATGTATAAACTTTGAACAGTTCTAGGAACAATAGGGCGTTATTACTATCAATGTTACTTTTCTTATGAAAGAAGTTGATACAAATAATATTTTTTACTCAAAATACTTTAAAACATTATTATTCTTAAATATAACTCCTAATAAAAATAAAATAAATTAAAGATAATGCCCTAATACGTCACAAAATGATTTATTTTTTCTCAAGTCATAGTTTTATAAGAAACATTTATATTTAAATACAAATAACGTCTGCTGCTATTTTTAAGCTATAATTCTTGGATTATTATTACCAATTCAGAAAGAGTATATAAGACCTTTACTCCCGTAAAGTTACCCCAACTCACTTGCTCCTAGTAATCTTTTTTTTTATTTAGGGACATAGAGGACAACTTTTTCGTGCCGAGTTTTTAGCAAACTCATTTATGTAGTTTTCGCTTCATGTTTACTTAAAGTTCAACTCGAGTGTTGTTTTTACAAATTGTTATCCACTGTGTGTGTCTGCGTGTGTGTTTTGGGTGGGCGGTAATAGAAGCAGACAGTTTGGGAGTCATTGCCGCTGTTTCAGCTCAGGAGTCAGCAGTCGAAATTCAGTTTCGGTTTTCGGCTTTGTTGCTTTGACCTTAGTTTTTCCTTCTAGTTTTCCCTTTTTCCGGTTACATAGTCGTGGAGTTGGGTCCATGATAGTTTCAGTTTAGATTAGTAAACATTTCTAATTAATGTTGAAAACGCGTGCAATTTGCTCGGCTTGCGGGTGAGGTTTTTGAAATAGGAAAAGAAGAAGCTTGGAACTCGAAATTTAGAAAGGGGATTTTTTCAATAAGTAAAATGTCAATTAAAATATTTAAATATTTTCCAATTTATCTTTAAAATTAAATAAAAGTGTCTAGAAACATTTTTGTATTTTATCCTCTTACAACATAGTTAAGACCTTGTACAATCTTTAACTAATTATGGCCATTAAAAAGCTTATCTTGATACAAAACACACATTGACATTCTAATCTTCCATAATTCCATTTAATACATCATCTTAACGACGGCTTAAGCGAAATATTTACCATTTATAAGATCGATTTTCCCATTAAACTAATTACAAAACAAAAATCAAAATGCATTAACCAGTCTAAGCTTTTAATTTCAAGTCTTTGATATTTTATTGATGACTTTTCTCACCACATTTTCCCATAACTATTGCCCACCGCTGACGTAATCGAGTCAAGAAACCCATCAAAGAAATATTAACGCCAGACTTGTGGCCATAATAAAAGACCGTGTCAACAGTTTAGCACACAAATGGTAGATGTATCGCGTATAGCAAGTGGACCCCTAAGGAGGACCCTCATCAACTTTATTTATAGAATTATTTATGCGTTCTTTTCTCCACTTTATTGATTCCCACAAGTCTCTGGTAGATCGGGCAGTTGATTAATTTAATTAATCAAATACACATTAGCGGCACGAACCACGAATCCCGGATCGAATCAAAGCAATCATTATGGAAAAGAACACAAAGAAGACGGCCAGAGGAAGCCAATTCGTTCAATGAACTTGCACCAGAAAGCACGAAAGAAAAAAACAAATCAAATCGAATGTAGCTAATTATTATGCTAATTATCGTTCCACTTAATTGCCTGCTTGTTGCACATTCTAGACGCTTTTTAGACCATTGGAAAGTTGGCTTAGAAAGTCGCCAATAAAAACCATTGGCCATTGACCCAAAAACAAGTCGACTAAAGGAGGAAGCCCCCGAAGAAAATCCGTTCTGCCAGAGGAAAAACCAGATTTTCTCTCCAACTTCTTACTGACATTTACAGCTTGGACAAAAATTGCAGCAGCAGCAGCATCTAGGCAAAAGAACAAGCCGCTCTGTGGGGAGAAAAAGCTGCAGACAGCAGACACATGGAGATAATGTCTTTGCATGTTTTGTGCCATTGCAAATCTCGGAAGACCCAAAAAAAAAAAAGGAGAAAAAAGAAAGATGAGGAGAAAAGAAACCCAAACCAGGAAGCCAAAGCAAAGAGGCCCAGATGTTCGGTCAGACAGAGGTGCATAAAGAGGGGGCTAACCAGTTCAAAAGGGGGGTCTCTCTCTATCATTCTAACCATTCAAGTGTGTGTTTGCATCGTTGTTCTAGGCCAGTTTACATAGCAAAACTTTTGAGAAATTGATGCTGCACGAAGGCACAACTGCGAAGAGAAAAAAAAAGAGAGATGCAGCTAACGAAGGCTAGATACCATAGGTTGATTCTCATAAAAAGTGTTAAATAATAATAATAATACTGGGAATGTGAAAAAGCTAAGAATATCATTTATATCAAGTTTAAATTACTTATTTATTAGTTCGATTTGAAAAACAAAAAAAGGACACTTTCAGATACGTCATAATAACTCTTCATAAATTATTAATATTGTATATATCACTCTAATAATCCTTTTTCTTTTGATAACTTCTTTACCCATATTTAAATAAAAATACCCTATCCCTAAAGGATTTACTTAAGGAACTCTTCCACAACCAACTCCCCTTGAAAGCCATAACTATCCGCTGCTGTCCTCGAGCTAGTGTAGCATCAAAGAAATCCCAGCGAATCGCTTCAATTTATTGCCATCGATTGTAATTATTCAAATGGCTGTGTGGCCAAAGTTTTTGTTCTATTTTTCTTTTCCCCTTTCCCATTACCATTTTCCAACTTCTTGTTGGATTTTCCACCAGCTCTTTTTTCTCTCCTATTTGCCCCGCATCAAGTTTTTCCAGTTCGCTTGGAACACACACTATGCAAATTGTTTTCGGAACTTTGCAGCTAAATGAGATGGATAGCAAATTGCTTGGGTGTAATAGCCACAGTTTCAGATGCACTGCAGCGGGCGTCTTGAATTAATTGGGCGGCTATATTACACTTAATTCTCTTACTTTTTTTTCGCTCATTCATAATTGGCCCATGACGAATAGGGAATATTTCAGAATAAAAAGGGAATGAATGGAACTGGCTAAGCAAACAAAGCCCGCCGGATATGGTACAACAGGTACATAGAGAGAGAAAGAAAAGGAGGGAGGGCTTAACACCCAAAACGTGACATCATCACTTTACGACTCTATGATTCCCAAGAATGGTCAAGCCAAATCGACACTGGTTCCAACAAATTGCAATTAAATGTGAGTGGAAAGGCAGGCGGAAAAGGGAAAAAGTTACCATAAAGAGACAAATACAAAAAATTATATAAAGACGGCCGATCAAAAGGTGGACAATGACCCGGGAGTGGAAAACTGAGACACAACTCCCTGATGATGGTGGTATTTAATATAATAGTAAAGCGAAATGATGGCATAAACAATAATTAAGCTTAAGCGCAAAGTGCGTAACAGCAGGAGAAAGAGACGGCGAGAGGCCGAGTAAAAGAGGAAGCAACAACAATGGTCAAAAGCGAGACATTGACCCAGGTTTTAAGCCGAGACTCGAACCACTCACAACATGCGGGGGAACCAACGCAAAGCGCAACATATCTCATTACCATTTTGAAAAACTTGTTGCTTTCAGCCGCCTCAACATGTTGATAAGCTCTCAGGCTCAAAGTTAAGGCCAAGGTCAGGCTGGCAACATGTTGCCAAGCTCAATTGGTTGGCAATTAAAAAGTGGTAACAAAAATAGCGCACCTTGAATGAGGTTAAAGGAGAAATAAGTGAAGTGCCTTTTTTTAGTATCCTTTAAAATATTAACAACATTTTCTCTTATGCTTTTAAGTTAATAAGAATAAGAAAATATTTTTAAGGAAGCCTCTTTTCTTTTCCAACTTCTCTGCCACTTTATATTATAACTTAATATCTCAATGCACATAGGCTTTATAAAAGCCTACTAAAAAATATATAAGGAAGCCTTAGCTATGAAAACCAGTTGGCCTGATCTACATCTTCTGCATTTCCTCTCCAGCAGCATGTTGCCTAGGTGTGTTCACACCAAATCTGGCTTCTCCGGCGAAAGAGATACGCGCAGGTCAGGAGTTGCAATTCGTGAGTCTGCTGGTAGCCATAACACCAACAGCAATAGCAACAAGGAACACATACTTGTTAATGGCTGACTGTGAAGAAAACAGCCGGAAAACTTTGGCTAAGACCGAAAACCACTTAAAAAAGGTCAGCCAAAAGTCGCATCGCAACACACACTCTTCTTCTTCGCAGCTAGAAGCTGATAATCATTCTCCCTCCACCATCCCGAAACAATTTAACATGCCTGGACTTTTGGTCTGGAGTAAGAGGAAAGAAACTTCACCTCCCACTTCCTCAGATTATAGCTCCATCTCGCCGATTTCCCATAATTTTACCCGCCACCACCACCCAATAAATGCTCTCTTCAAACTAATAATCATGACTTGTTAATCTTTACGCTGCTCTTCTCACTTGCTAACTTTTATTCTACTATATTCTTCCTTTTTTTGGATGGGTATATGCGATTTGTGGAGAAAGAGGCTTTTTTCTGTTGTAGAATAAATTCTTGAAAATTTTACCACAAGAATTCCCAAAGGGGTTTTGTGCCGCATGGATGATAGCCACATGTATAAAGCTAGTTAAGTCAGCATTGGTAAATAATAATACAATTTCATTACTTTCTGAAGCAATTCAGTTTTCAAAACTACTGCTTGAGAATAATTATTGAGATCTGAGAGAATAAACTCTATTTAAAATGTACTTTAATTTGTATCCTGTTCACAACTGCCTCAACATTAGTTTTAAATTATATATACTTATATTAATTTTATTTTAAATTCCTAATATATTTGTTTTCTGTTTCAAATCTTCAACATTTATATTACTTTTAAGAGCATTCATCTTTTCCAAAGCAAAAAGTCTTAAGTTCCCCTTCGTTACTTCCTTTTCACGTCATGATTTTCGACATGTTCTAAGCCGCTTGGATTTAACGGTGGATGATTGTTGCTATTTTTGTTGTCGGCTGTTGGGTTCTTACTACCGACGGTGCTGTAGTTATTTTTTGTACTCGCCCGCTGCTGCTGCTGCTGCGGCTGCCTTTTTCACGCATTATCGTCATTATCATCAGCATTGCGAGAGATGATTACCCGAATGCCGCCAACTATTATAGATGATGTAAGTGCAAAAAGCCATTGAACGCTTATTATTTTTCTACCTCTCTCTTTCCGGCTCTTTGGACTGGGTGAATTTTTTATTTTTTTCTAGCCAGCTTTACTTAACCAATAAACGCGAACGGAGCAATAAACTTTGTACAGACTGTGGCTAGACAAGCTTTGGGAGAGGGGAAGAACCTTTCACTTTGGCCCCGGTCAGACAGCCAGCCAAGTTGCCCTTTTCCGATCTTTAATGTTAAATTCAGCTAAGCAGCTTAAGACCATTTCGGAAGGGAAACTTTGTGGTTATCCTTGAACGAAAACACTTTCATTGACTCTTCCAGGCGCTGGCGTTGCCGATGGCGTTGCCAAAATGTTTTCGTGGGTGTTGGGAAAGCAACCAAAACAGAAGAAAAGGGCACATCATTTTTAGCCCTTCCTCCAGGCTCCCTTCACTTATCATCTGCAGTTAGTGGTTTGGAAGTTACTTGGCTGCATTTTCTGTTTAGCTGCGTTTAGCTTACCCCGTATTTTTGGCACTTAACCAAGGTTAAGTAAGACTTTCCCCCAATCTCGCCGAGAACAAAACCCAGAACGAGAACCCGCCAAAGGAAGTGCTAAAGAGTGAGTAAAAAAAGGACATAAAAGAAGAAGGAGAGCCAGCCAGCGTGGGTTGCTTAAGATTCAATTCAAGGACTGACTTCTAGCCAAAAGTCGTTAAAGTCGTGGAAAGCTATAACTGGAGATTGTAAAAAGAGCGAACCTTAAAAAATGTTGCCAACTACTAAAAACTAAAGAAAGGGCGAATAATTACGTGTAAAATAATGGAAGGGATTGGAGCCTGTTTTATATTTTAATTAAGGAAGAAAAAGCCATTAAAGCTTATAGTTCGGGTAGCGGAAATTATATTGAATTACTTTTACAATATAATAGGCAATGCTGCTTTAGTAGTTCATTAATGAATTCGGGAACTCTTTAAGACATTGAATAGTTATTAACTATCATATTTTACTTTGTTTTATAAGGAAAATTCTCTAAATAAAATAGCTTTTTAGATTTGAAGACTTCTCTTAGACTCTGGTTGGCTCTTCTGGGTCTTCTTAGCATTTTTCAGGCTTCGCATCGAACAAGAAAATAAATCAACTTGCTTAGAAAGAGAGATAGTCTGACTCCGAATGAAAGAGACAGGAAATTATCGAACATTCCAACTTGAAAAAGACAGGGCACAGCTCAATACAAAAAGTCAGCGAGCAAAGTGCGTAAACAAAAACAAACAAATGCAAATTGAAATTGAAAACGTTACGCATGCGCTGCTTTTCCGAACCGAACTTGACTTGACTTGACTTGGCTTTCCATTGAAATTCGCATGGTTTTTTGGTTTTGTTGCTGCTCCTGTCGCTCGACTTTCAAACCTATCGAATATCAAAGAGAGGAAGAGAGCCGCCACAGTGGCAGCAAATGGAAAATGCAATTGGAAACGTGAGGTTGAGATGCAGAAAACTCGGCATCCACGTCCACCCCAACCCATCCACGCATCTTTTCCGTTCAGTGAGCATCGCATCCGATGCTGATGATGATGAAATTGAATCTGCTCCGGCTCCAAAGGCAATAAAAGTGGGCGACTGACCAGAGAGATGCGTCACAAGTCCGTCGACAGTTGGAGCTGGCATAAGTTATGGAGCCATGGATCTGGATATCCTGAATCAGCGCACGTTTACTATCCTTTGGATCATCTTCCTGCTGACATGGAACCTCGAGGGCTCCAAGGCGATACCAGGGGGTTCGAGCAGCGGGGAGAGGTAAGTTTGAAGGAACAAAAGGGTTTCGAAATCTAGGAGATGCGGATTTATTTCAGGATCCCTCACTTAACAATATTCAAACTCACTTCCAGGGTCCACATCCGTCTCCACATGCCGGAGGTGGTGCGCCAGCACACGCATTTCCACAACGTCTACAAGTATCCCCGGAAAATGCATCCCATTGCCGCTCCTCCACCCACGACGATCGCATCCTTGCCTCCAAAATATCTGGGAAAACCTCATGTCCAGCTTTTGGGTTATACGACCTCAGTGGGAAGTTCAGGACCAATGGCCCCCAATCTGATGCAACTGATGGCCACAGCAGCCACGCCCAGCATGATGCCATCGCCCACCAGTCTAATGCCCAATTATGGACCCGCATTATTCGACAATTACAATCAGGATGCGACGGCTTTGAGTGCAACGACCACCACAACTACAGCAAGACCTCAGGTCTCAAAAGCCTCCACCAAACAGCAACAGATGTTGCAGCAACTGTTCTCAGCACCTCAGCAAACCGAAGATGAGGATAATTCCCAGGAGGATAATCATATGGAGAATAACTCATTGCTAAATAACAATTTCCTGGAAGCCCTGCAAAGGGAATATCTTTCAAAATTCGGAGGACGTCGAAAACGCAAGAAATCCAGTTCGAAAGCTAGAAACCCCATCAAGGAATACTCAAGTCACTACAGGAGTAAGCCCTACTACTATCAAGACGAGGATCTGTCGGAGAACTTTGAGGATTACCAGGATGAGCCACAGCCTGATGATTACGAGGAGGTGATGATGATGAGTACAGGCAATAAGTATGGAAGTTACTATCCTTCAGGATCGGAGGAATCGGAAGATCAGGCCCAGGGCTACGACACTGCTGTGGCTTTCAGTGGGCAGGATAACAGCATTTCATCATCACTACCTACTATGGAGGATTTTCTTGATGGTGTGAATAACCCAGGTCCCGTTTCCAACTACGAACCTTATGACAACTCCCACGAGATGATGTCCCAATCTTGGCAGCCTTATTCAACCAGTCCCACAATGAGCAATAGTTGGTCCAGACCCACCACGAACACTTATACGAATTCCCATAATAATTCCTCAAAGACCCCGAAGTCGAGGCCCGTTCGATCCAGAGGTAGAAAGAAAGTTCGATATGTAAAGTTAATCACGCGAAAGAAGCGAAAAAATCATATTCGAACCAAAAGATATCGTACCTAATTTTCCAGTATAATTTCAAAGCTAAAGGATTTTGAGTTACTCATATTTAGGTTATGTAAATTAACATGTTATCTATTTATAATAAAATCGAAAATAATTACTGCCTTACCCTGTAACCATATTTTTAGATTTCTTCGAGTAGTTTTAACATCCTTACCTGAAATTAAAGAAACAGAAAGTGGCATTTAATAAAATATTCATTACAATTTTATAAATCAAGAGAACATTTCAAATTGTATTATTTTCCAGACATATCCTAGAGACATTTATTTCCATTCACAGATGTCCTTCTCTGTGGCTTTTCTTGGCTAAGGCAAACACTCATTAGATGCGCAAACAAACCATAATAGAACCGAACCCAGGAGGGGGAGAAACTACCCTATAGACAAAAACCAGAAACTGATCCACCATCCTCCCACGAATTCCACCCACGAAGCCAGCAAATAAAGCGTACAATTAAATGGGCAGTTTCAGAAAGGAAGAGAGGGGCCTCGGAGCTGGGCAAATAATAAGTACAAATGCTAATAAAATTCAATTAAAGGCCACAAAATTACAATAAAAGTGGCCCCAAAAAGGAAACTAACTTAGGTCTATGCCAAGTCCTAAAATAATAAGGGAGGGCTGTGAAGGGAAAGAGGACCAGACCAGTCAAGGGGAGTCGTTGTCGCCCATGAAAAGTCAAAATTAACGACTCATTTGGGCAAATTGAAGCCATAAACTACAAAGGCTAGCGAAAATGGGGAAAGAGTCAGGGTTTCCCATCTTAGTCATCTAAGCAAATATATAAGAATGCCTCTGAGGTGGATATATGCGAATTGAATATTCCCATGACTAAGGAATATTAAGAACTAAATAAATTTGTAATAATACAAGAACTATTGGAGCTTGGCAAATAATTAAGAAAAAGTGTGCTTGGAAAGTACCAAAATATCTAAGACCTATACACCCTTATACTCTAAAAATAATGGGTATAAATATATATATTTTAGATGCCCGTTTTTCTATATTATGCATTGTATATGGAACGGATCCAAGTGAGTGACAGAACAAGTCACAAAGGAAGGGATGAAGATGAAGGCTTTGTTTATGTGTCTCTGGTTACTATTCTATTTCACATTCTTAATTTTCTACTGGTCATATTTTTATTTCGTTTCGGGGCCATAAAAATGCGAGAAAGTGTGATGTATAAACATTCTCAGCATACTTTGGGGAGGGAAAGCGAAATTAAAAGCGTGTAAAGATTTTCATTTGCTTTTCCCAAAAGCCAGAAAATCGAGGGTTTAAGCTGGGGAATGTAAGGCGAGGATATTCGCCAGGACATTTCTGGGGGGTGGGCCAAGCGAAGAACATAAAGTGTTGATGTGTCAACCATATGACATTTATTGTTTAGCCGACGACAGCGACGATGTCTTCCACTGTTTTTCGGGGGATGTAGAGCGGTTCGAGGATAAATCCTCCATGGGATGGGGGAAAAAGAGGCGCCATGTTTATTACCCCCAACAGATGGCATTGAAAATGGGAGGGAATGGGATGGATTTGGATTCAAGGCAACAAGTGAGCAGAGAAATGAGAGCCTGGGCGGGTTTCCCCCGACTCCGCTGGAAGATTTATGGGGCGTGGGCTCTCGGTCTGATGTCATAATATATAAATGTATTTGCGATTAAAGTCGTTTGAGTTGAGCCTGCGCAATGATCAATGGCTTTGTTATATTGCCATGAATAACTCGTTGACAAAGGTCATGACGGAATTGAGAAAGAAAAAAATGCGGAACAGGAATTTAAAGAATATTACATTGATCTATGGATAAGCAGCGTTAAATGATATGTTCCAACCTTAGATAAGGCTCTTTCTTCAACGATTCTTAACTATTTCCAAGATTTACCTTTTCTTATTTTTACCAATATCAACAGTAATAGTTACCTAAAAAGCAAATGGTTTCTAAAAAAAACTGCATAACATCATAGAGTTTAAGAAATTTTTCCATTTTTAAATATTTTCCGAACGAAACTGTACATTTTGATGAATGTTTTAACAAGTTGGCAGCTCCTAAAGAAAAACTGAGCAAGTTGGCAGCCCTTGGGACATAAATTTCGCTTACAAATTGCCTTCACTTAAATCCCACACAATAAACGCCATTTCATGATGATTTTTTTGTGCAAACATGTACATATTTTTATTCGCCATTCGCGTAATTGATTTTCTCGAAATAATGGACATCACAATGACCAATATTCTACAATATCCGATCCGCCTGCCCGAAATGACAAGTTTATCTGCCCTCAACCACGGCACACTCACATACACACAGAATGAGTGTGAAAATGTTCCATTTCCTTCTTTGGTTTTAATGAAAGTGACATAAAAATGGCACCACAACGAAATGTGTGCGGGAAAGTGCTGATATCTGGCCAAGAGAACTCTTCTCTCTCCCGACTCCTTTTCATCTTAATTTAACACTGAAATCGCCATCAAGTTTATAGGCCTAATAAAAGTTTTATATTGCGTTTGGCATATGCCAGCCAATAATTTTACTGAAGGAAACATTAATTTTCCAATTCAGCTGGAAAAGCGCTGATACAAATCATTAGCAGTAAACTGCAAAGGAAAATCATGTGTCATCGACTGGAGTGTGAGAAAACTAAACACAACATAAGAAAGAAAACTTTACGGCCAGGGCTAATTTTTAGACAAATGACTGGAAGTCTTCTCTCCAAACAATTCATTAATTTAATTAATTTGCGGCAATTAAATATGGTTGCACAGGCGACAGCCGCAGGCTGAATTTCTGCCCAGTCATCATCCACTCAATGGGACAGTCATTTGTTAGATATAAGCAAACAGAAACGCATAAGTATATACCTATATGTATATTCCACTCGCATGTTCATCAATTCCCCGGAGAATCTATGGGGCGAGCTTTAGCACTTTCCTCCATCTGCTGGGTGTGGTTTCAGGACCAAGTCCAGGGACCAGAAACCCCACAGGACCCGGGCTTAAATGGGTTAAGTGCTGGCGATAAACACATTCGCATTTCCCAGCAAAAAGGTGGCAAGGCATGCAGTCAACACCCACTAAAGCGAACCGTATGCCACAAAACCCAACAAAAAAAGTGTTCTGTCATGCCACGCCCAGCTCTCAACACCCAAGATTAAGAGGGGGAAAGGATGAAATGGCAGGAATATAATATATAATGAGGGATATAAATTGGCAAACCATTAACATGGATCAAGTATTAGTCTTAGAAGTAAGAAAAATAATATTGACACACATGAAAGAAATAAATCAATATGTTCTATTATTTGTTAATGGAAATATAATTAAATTTCGTTCAAATCTTTATATATTGATGGTAAGTTTTTTAAGAATTACATTTACTTTCTTCCTTAACTGCACTCGAGTGACATCATCTGGTTTCCTGGTTGTGTGTGCGTGCTGGGATATATATCCGCTTCATTTGCATTAAAGTCGAACCCATCGCCCGACATTTCCACCAGCAGATGCAATCGTATATAATCATCCGACCCGACCGCTGGACAATCAAGCAATTTAATTAAAATGAAAAGTGTGGGGGGAAACAGTGGCAATAACAGCAACAACCAGAGAACGATATCATGATGAAGAGTGAGAGCGGGGGACGAGCAAATGAAATACTCGAGGGCATTACGACAAATGTATTACAAAATGCTAATTAAATGCCAGGAAAATTGGGCCAAGCCTCTCCTCGTAATGGTAACTAAGCTAATCGCACCCCAAGCAGGAGAGGAGCGCAGTGCGGGCGGCAGGGGCTGCAATTCCATTGAGGATTGCGCATTGTAAAAATAAAAATTACAAAATTCCTTTCGCTTATTTGTGACAATTAAGTGCAAATTACCCATTCTGTGTCACACTTGGACAACACACACCCACATAATCCCACACGCACTGTCAGACCACATTGGTCAACAAAAACATGGTTTAAAAGTTAGATAGAAAGTATACCATGGTCGTTTGTGGTTTTTTGAAAAAGTTATGTAAGTTTTGAGTTATTTTAAGGTGTTAAATAAACAGAAAAAATATAAGATTCCTAAGAAACACAATAAATAAGATTTTACTAAGCAATGTTATCTAACCATTCAACGCTTAATCTAAACTAAAAGAATTTAAAGTTGAAATATATTTTCAAAAACATTTTTCTTTTATTATTCATGATTCGTCCTTTAAAAAATCTTTGTGCTTTATAATAAATGGGACAAATGGGAATAAAATGCACGTCAAAACTGTTAAAACCATCGTAATTTTCTTTATTATTACTACATTGTAAATTATAAAAATAATTGGAGAAAATACGATGGCCAAAATTTAATCACCATCTGTTTTTGTCTTAGCTTTCTGCCCCGTTTCTCTCTTAATAAAAATATGCCACTGAACCGAGTTGAGGTTTGTCCAGTTAGTGCCAGAGCTGCGCTATTTAGAAAAAGCATTAAAGTGACATTTTGATGATAACAATTAAAACGAATGAGTGCCGCCGCCGCCGCCGCTGTGGTTTCATCGCCAGTAACCTCAAAACATATGGAGAACTGCAGCGGCGGCACCAGATGACTATTATGAGGATGACGATGATGCTGGAAGCGTCTGCTTGGCCGGAAAAATATAAATAAAATGTGTGTGTGCGTTGCAGTGACAGTTGCAACAACAGTTTGCTGATTATGATTATCGTACGCAAAGCCCCCATATCACAAACCCCTTTCTCCCATTGCTCCTGCCCGCTGTGTGTGCCTCTGGTTTCTGTATCCCCATTAAGAGTCATAGATCCCTCATGGTTCCATCATCATATATATCTGGGCATGGTTTTCACTCCTCGGTTCGGACAGCTGTGATTACAACTTTTCTGTTTATGTTTTGCAAATGTGTCGCTCTATACTGGTATAAGCACTGTGCCACATACTCATATGTGGAATGAGTTTCTGTCGGTTTTGACAGTTATGATGGAGAATTGTGTCTGCGTGTTTGTGTGTGGCATGCCAAAGGGCAAGGCACTTTAAATGTGACGCAGACAAAAACAGTGGCAATCTCGAAAATGGAATTGCATTCAGGCGAAAGCCACAAACACAAAGGAAGTAATATAAAATATTTGATTCTTATAAAGGGCTATCCTCTTTATAGAAATATAAGAAATATACAATTATATCAACTACTCTCTCTAAATGTAATAAACTATAAATAGAAATGTAACTTCACCCACTCGTATCTATTAAACCCTGTTTGTACCCACATATTTCATCCTTTTGATACATTGTTCTCCTTTCTTCGGCCCTGTCAATGCATTTCGCACATATCATAAACGTTGACAATGCTTGACCCCTGACATTTCCAATAACACGCCGGAGAACCCAACTCAACTCAACCCAAGAACCTTGAAGTATTGTTTACGCAAAACCAAGCAAGAATGGCTGTCGACTTGGCGGTGGGTGAGGTTAAAGTTTTCTCGAACAAGAAAAATAGTGTAAGAATCAACTGAAAACAACGACAACTGGCTGGAAAATAAAACAGAGAATATATTGTATTTTATATATTGCCTTTGCACTCACTGACCTCTTACCCATTCTCCGTCTCACCGGCAAAACGAAAGGTATACATATATACCCGTAGACCTGCCAACGCCCCAACAATGCAGAGGGAAAAACGAGAGAGAGGCCTGCGTTCAAGTGCCCTATCCATATATCATTCGGCCGAAAGGAAAAATGTATTTTTTATTCCATTTATATATATTTTATATATATATTTCAACTCCTGCCTGCCTGCCTGCCTGCCTGCCTGGGCAACAACTTGTCCTTGAAGCCTTCGGACAGCAGCGTGAAAAAGAGGAAAACTTTTGTCATACACGCGCGGGTGGCGAAAGCGGAAAATTGAAAAATATGCACGGGGCGGGAAAAAAAACTTTTCCATCATCGCACACTCATATCTGTGGGTTATGTGTGTTGCATGTGCAACGTTTTGGCGGCTAAGCCAACGGAGCCCTAGAAAACAGTTTCACAGGATCTGTGTCAAGTGCAGTCCGAACTGAAAAAGTTCCATTTTTAAAGAGCTTTAGTTTTTTGTACCAAATATCACAAAAAATTTCGTTAGAGAGGCAAGCTTTAGCTTTATGAATTCTAGGAAAGAGTGATTTTGAGTACAAGCAAAATGGATATTGACTTTTGCTGGCAAATAGAATTTTTGAAGAAGTATTTTGTTTTGAAAATACAAATAACGGGGAGATATTCATGTCTAAAACGAATTTTCAATTAATCTATTGAATAGAAGGGAAAATTGTATAAATTTATGAATTCAACAAACAGTAATTAAATTAAATTGTATTTTCCTTTAAGATTAAGCACCAGCATTTTCTATCAATATGTTTCTTAAGAAGGTCTGTTAAGATTTTTAGCATGAACCTATTAAGGTAATATGTACCAGAGTTTGTAAGCAGCTTACACCATCTTCTAAAAACCATCTTTAAAATTAATTTAAAATGAATAGGAGATTTTATCTCCCGAAATTCAACAGTTTCCTCTATCCTATATATCCTTATCCTAGTAAATGTAAAATAACAAGGTTTTTTATGCTAGAACCTTTAAATAATAATCTAAAACACCTTTGAAAGCTCTTTAATACTAAACTTTAGTAATCACTAAATAGGCAATGATCCCAAGGCAATTATTTTCATATTTCCAAATTTCCCTACTCACAACCTTATGCATTTTGTGTGTCTGAAAATGCGCAAAAGAATGCAACAGCAAATGAAGTTCACTTTTCCTCTTTTTTTCGGCTGATGAAGAATGGAAAGGGGTTTTCGGGAGCACGGAGGAGCGGTAGTTGGGTTTATCAACACTTCCGCACGACGGTGCGCATACAAAAGCTGCAGAATTTACGCTGAATAACTGCTATAAACACACACACACATAGCCACACACTTGCAGGCATGCATATCCTGCTACTTTGCAGGACATTGTTTGCGCTTTGATAACACACACACACAGAGTCTCTCTAGATACACCAATACAAAAGCGCCATCATTACTACTATGAAAATTGCACATGCCATGGTTTTGTGTTTGACTAGAGAGAGCGAGCGAACGATCCAGGGAGAGGGAAAGGAATAGCTGACGCTGCAGACAGCAACAGCCGCTTTTCCTCTAGCCACGCCCCCTTTTACCCAACCATCGGCCATGTGAAAAACAGCCAGCAGTCAAAACTATTTTTCGCTTGGCATTTCAAGCATCTTATGGTTTTATTTCGACAAAAATTCGCCCCTTAAATGCGCTCCGAATAGTCCTTGCATGCCACGACACACACGTTAATGCACCGAAAGAAAATAGGTGTTTAAAGTTGCTAATAATCGAAAATTACAAAGAAAAATCAAACATCAAGTGTTTAAAATACATTTTAGGCAAAATTATAAATAATTAAATACAAAAATTCTGATATAAAATTATTAATTATTAATTCCTATCCCAAAATAATTATTTTGAACTATTTCATTGCTTAATCTGTGACAAAATCTTAAGGGAATATATTTTTAAAATTAGTTAAGAATCCCTTTAGTTCCTAAAATTTCTCCAAGTGCAAAAAGCCCACACACACGTCCCCATAGAAAGCTAGCGGAGACAGACATAGTCCAGAGTTTTAGCCACCAACTGGTCATGGTAAAGCCATGATGATGATAGCTTCCGTTTCGTTCTGCTTGTGTTCTGCACACTTCCGTTTCCATCTCCATTCCATTCCGTTTCGATTCGTTCGCCATTTGCCTCCGCCATCTGTTGGGTGTTAATTCATTGTCATGTCCTTTTCATTACGCACACGCACACACACTGGCTTTTTCCAACTCTGCATGCGAAATTCATTGAAATATTTGCACAAATTCTAACGAAATTAAAAAAAGAAAGGGAAGGCAGATGGAGCTTAGCTAAACTAGGCCAAGCAGAACACATTCCTCATTTGCAGGATTTAATGAAATATTTGATTTTAAATTACGAGCATTGGCTCAAAATATTAAAAAGGTTCAGTGTGACCATTGCTCTGAAAGGTAGCATACACTGCAAGGTCATATTGTAAAAGAAAATTAAATAGTACGTTTTTTACTAATATTGCTTTAAATGTTAAAACTCCAAAACTTATTTCAAGAGAAACCCTCAAAGAATCATAAGTAAAACAAATGGTTACCTTTGAGATACCTTCTATTTTAAAGTAATAAAAACCTAGCACAAGTAAAGGCAATAAAACTTAATTTGTTTACTGACGCTTTCCCAAAATGTTAAAACGATTCTTATCTTATATTTAGCACCCACGAAAGCCTATTAAAAAAGAGTTCCCCATAAAGCATCCACCATCCTTTTTGAAACCCTTTCGGCCTGCCCCTGAACTATGCGCCAAGCAAATAGAACGTGAAATGAAATTAAAAGAGCAAATTACGCTTTTCAAAACTTGTACAAATAAATATAAATATCACAGGACAAGACAGGACAACAGAAAGGGAGTGGAGAGGGATATATCCACAGCTTCCGCTGGGGATTGGGGCAGAAGATAAGCTGGAAGTGGGCAGGGTAGGGCAGGGAAGGCTTCTAAGCTCTCCTAGTCCTTAGTCGCCCACTTGAAGCTCTCATCCGGCTCTCCTTTCATTAATATTTCACAGCGAAAACGGCAATGCGAGGAATTCTAAGCCCATAGAAAGAACAAGGATTTAGCAGCTAAAGCTCTTTGGTCTCCGCTCTCCTTTTCTCCATCCTTTTTTCAGCTGCCACGCCACCCCAATTAAAATCAGATTAAAGTTGCGCTAATTTATGCGACCGCACGGCGACAAAACAAAGCGAAATTCTCACAGCCAACACAACACAACAGGAAGTGGAGCGAGGGATGATGGAAATCCAGGAGGTGGATTGTGGATAAGGCATCCTGACATCCGTGGCATCAAAAATGGAAATACCCAACTTGACTGCTTGCTCTCTGTGTTCCCCGAGCTGTAATTGCATAGCAAGAAAGTTTTCCTCCTTGGTTCTTTCGCCTTGTATTTCACTCTTTCCGTCTCCATTTTCAAAGTCAATGTTTTCTGCTGCTTTGTTTTGCGGTTTCCGAGGCTTTTGAATAGCTTCAAGACATTTAATTGTCCAAAGGAGAACCCTTCTCCCTTACGAGTGGCGGACTATAGTTGGCTGTAATATTTAACATATGATACCTTTGCTGGTTATTCTCTTATTGTTATTCAATACAGAAAATGTTAAAAATACGGATAAGTACTCGAAAATTTCCTTAAAACCCTCCAAAAGTCGCATGCATATTCAGGGAAACCAAAAACAATACCCACAAGTCCAATAACAATCTGTTAATAAACAAGGGAAATTGCAGGAAGAACATAAACTGGAGTGTGAAGTGTGTGAACTTAGGGTGCCAAATACCCTTCATAAACTAACAAAGATTGTCCCTGAAGGTTTCCTAATTTGCTTGACCTTTTATTCAAATGAAAATGTAAATTAGTTTAGTAAGAAACCAAAAGGCGAAATGGCAATCAAAAGTTAACCTTAAATCCACAAACATCAATGGCTTGCAGGGGTCAAATATCAAGTTTGTCTATTAGAATTTTACAGAAAAAATAATTAACAATAATTTTGCACAATCCCATCTAACTCCACACCATAGAAATACAAGGATGTTACATCTTAAATTTTACTGCAAGCTGTTAGCATATGCAAAACCTAAAAGCACTTGAGCTGTATTAAAAGCAAACCATTAACTAGATTCTCAAAGTCAGCAGAATTTTAAATCACTCTAAAATCGTAATCCGAAATCGTTGCCTGCTCCTGAAAATGCCTTGATAATTTGCCGTGAAAAGCATGCTTGCCTTGTGAATTTCTCTTCTCCCACAAAGAACCAAACCAATTCTCCTGTTGCTCCAAAGTTCTGCTGCTCTCGATGTTGCTTTTGTCCGGGGCCGTCTGGGCTGGCAAAAACACATGGCAAACAATTCAATTTAATTAAGAGTTATCCCCCCATTTTTGCCATAACCCCAAATAGTCTGAGTCTGAGAGTCTGAGAATGAGAACGAAACTGGAGTAGACAGATTTTTGCGGGTGGCGCCCAGAAAATAAGGAAAAAGAAAAATTGTCATTTTGGCTGTTGTTGTCGTTGTTGTTGTTTGTTGCATCCATCACGGCCAAAAAGTTTGTTTGCCAAGTCTGGCTGGAATTTTTTTAATTTTTCGTTTTCTTGTATTTAATTGAGCGCATTGTAGTCTGGTTACTATGAAGATAGGGATGGAGAGAGTTGTTTGTGAATACTATATGTGATGCATGCATCCGGTCGACATTGGCAGTAACTTTGGAATTAATGTGACATTTCTGCTGATTCTTGGTTTAGTTTTTTTCGGTTTGCAGTTTCCAGTATTCTTGCCCTTTGACAGTTTCTACTAATTCATGGCAATCAGCAATGCAAAGCCACAAAATCCGAAGAAAGAAACTTGAAAGCAATTTATTGAATTCACATTTTGTAGAGAGTTCAAAGCAAGCAGCATAAGCAAATCCACATGAAATGTAAATAAATGCATGGAGCTGAAAATAAATTTAGCTAGCTGGCTGGCTGACTGGCAACAACAAATCCCTGGCAATTATTTACTGTAAATGTGTATTGTTTATTAAAAGTAAGACGATGCATCTGGGACTCGCAGGCGCAGCAGAAAGGACACGCTCAAGTGCTGCTTTAGCAGCAGAGCAAACATAACACTTTCCCACTCGGGATACAAGACTTGCATTCAGGGATTTCGGGACACACATGCAGGCAAAATATTTACTTTTAAAATGGGGTGTCTGTTGTGTTTATCCTTAGTTTCCCAACTATGTAGCTTAAATGATTCTCAAATGCCACTTGAATTTGTCCGAGTCGGGGCTGCAGTCAAACAGGATTTCATAATAATTAATTGGCTCTATATTTGCACATCTGTAATACAATACAAGTCTCCTCCCCCTTCCCGTTGAGCATTTATGGCCAGTTTATAACGTTACTTGTATGCGTTTATTAAGTGGCAATGGGCAAAACTGCAAGAGTTTATAGAACCTCCTTCGACTTAAGCACACACACAGACTACCACTGACCGCAGGACAAATCCAATGGAAACCAAAGATAAAAACGAGTGTATTTTCGAGAAAGGAGATATTCCTGCAAAAGTTCCTTCCACTCTCTGATTGTTTATGATTGAGGGCAAACCTCTCGAGTGAAATGGCTGGCAGGATTAAATGTGAGGCACGTAGTAGTGCAGCAGCAGCAGCAGCAGCAGGATAAAGCCAGACACTTTATGATGTCGATAAATCAGCTGCAGGTAATATCGGTTGCAAGTTGGGGAAAGTGTGGGAAATAATCGACCACATAAATTAATGAAATCATTTGTGCAACTTAAATATTGCAGTTGCTTATAATTATGGTTAAATGATAATATTTGTAGAACATTTAATTATGATTTACATATTTACAGAGAATATTTGGGAAAAGGAAACTTCACTTTACTTTGCGCTTAACCCATTAATATTAATATCCTTGAGTAAAAGGATTTAAAGCATAAAATCTCTAGAATATTTACATTGCAAGCCAGCTTATTTCGCCTTTTATCCTGCAATAATAAATTTTAAGTCATCTACTGCTTTGGTTACCCTCAAAACTCCTCACATGCTAATCAGAATATGTATTTTACAAAAAGAAGTGAATAGCTTAAGCGTTTTGTGGCAACTGCATTTGGCCGTAAGCGTCTTGTCGTCTTTTAGTCCTGTTGCTTTAACCAATTTTGTTTGGTTTTCGGTTCAGAGTCTGGGTTGAATATTTCAACAAATTGTTATGCCCGAAAATATTTGTTTGTACTTCAAAACTGATTCTTCAGAGCAAGTGAACTGGATCGTTAGAACCACTCCCTTTGACTTAATTTAAATCATAATTTAATTTGAGCAGATTTTTGCGTGCAGAGCCATGCGGAAATTTTATTGCAAAATTTAATTGGCCGACTGGTTTTGGTTGAACTCGGGTTTTTGGTCCTGGCTAATAGACTTGAGCCCAGCACACACACACTGACTCACTTGTCGAAGCCATTTTAATTGAGTTTTCGAGCTGCAGCAGCTTCTGTTTTCCTCGAACTTCCTCTTCTACTCGCACAGCACCCTCCCGAAAAAACCCCTAGTTTTGACCTTTATCCACAGGCAGGTGGGCAGGAGCAGAAGGCCAAGCAAAAGGCTGACTGGCTGTGTGAGCGGCGGCTCAATTCTAGGCAGCGCTGAGCCTCGTTGATTGTTAGCACAGGCATATCACGCATACGCAGCGTGAGCTCGGCATATGGCAAAGGTGGGCACGTAGGCAGGTGGCAAATTGGGAAAATCCAATGGAAATGCGAATGGAATGCTTTGAAATTTCAATCTCCAGGCGCCAGCTCAGAGGGAACTTATTAGTCCATAATTCGGGAAAATTCAACAGCCAAATGCGACCTAGGTGTTTATGATGCACTGAAAGCTAGAAAATGCATTTTTAAAGTGTCTTTAATTTGTAGAAAATAAGTTATGACATTCTGATTAAGTATCTCGATTATTTTTATCATTTTATGTATTGAAACATATCAAAGAAATAGGAAAAGGCTATAATTTAAGACTATAACTCTACTCAATATGTTAAAAATTTGTGATAGCATACTAAAACCATATTTATTTATTGAATTCCTCCTGTAAATCACCGAATAAAGGCCATAGGTGTCAACTCAAACTGTCTAAACTCCCTCGAATCCGATTTGACATCTCGCACCGCACAGAGCAATCGATACAAATTGTTTTGAATGGCAAATAAAGCGACAATTCTGAATGGCTCAGTAGACAAGGGCAAACAAAAGCAAAACTGTAGAGAAGCCAGTGTATAAAGAAACTGGAATATCTACCTAAAAATGCAGTTACAGGGAAACTGATCCTGCGAGTTTGGGGACTCAGCACGGGGACACAGACACGAAAAATAGAAGCTAGCGCCTGCCTGCCTGCCAGCCAGACAGACAGACTGACTGACTGACAGTTAAAGCAAGTCCTACAAAACGCTACACTCCCTGCAATGCCACCCACACACACACACTCATCTCCATTATTTATGCATCAATGGCTGCTATGACGACATGCGCTAAATTGAAACAGTACACAGAGCGGGAAGCGGGGAGCAGCATTGGGAGCGAGGTACTTCTGCTGGCATGATGATGGCGCTAGGACACAATGGCGCCAAACGACAACGGACACACATGCAATACACAGGACATAGACAAGGGGATCACACAGCCGCAGGTAGGGAAATAAAAACTCTAGAAATATTGGCAAAATTGAAAGAAGTTAAACACAAAAAAAGAAAAAGGAATAGGGGAATAAAGCTGTCGGTGCAAAGGGAAATGGAAATGTGTAGTAGGCGGCGACGGCGACGCCGGCAGCGGACACATAAAAACTGCAGCCCCATGGGCTTTTTAATACCCTTTAGTTAAAGAGATTTTAGGGGTATGTTGGTATTAGGAACGAGTACTTGGGGATACTTTAAGTAAACCTATTACGCCGATTTTATTTATCAAAGACAACCTTCAGGCTTCGAAATACGTTACAGCTATAAAATAATCGAATTTCTTGATTTTTTGTAAGAAAAAAATTGATTTTAAATCGATAAACATCGTTGTTTTTCCAGCCGATGCCAGTTTCAGACCCACCTCACCTTAGTTTAATCAAAGTCTGTGCCGAGGAAGCCTCTTTTGTGTTTTGAACTGTTATTATTAATGTAAAAAATGTGTAGTATTTTCATAAAGCTATTTATATAATTAATAAGTTTGAAAATTCATTTTTCGTTATCTATATTTTAATAAATCCTTTATAATAAATACCAGAAGTATCTTATGGGTCCAAAACCTTAAACAGGCTTATGCTACCTTTACTATATCTCCGACTCTCTGCTTCTCCCGCTTTTATTGTTGTCGCAATGTTCTATGAAACAAGCCACATAACTAAATAGAATTTACCTCTCTTCCCACATTTGTACTTCCATTTTCCTTTGTCTGCCATCGCCGACGCTGCCTCATAAAAACTGCAAACAAAACAGAAACAGCAACAAAAAAAAAACATAAAATACAATAAAAAAGAACAACTCCAAAGTCGCGTCGAGTCATTGAGCCAATTGAGTAAATTGTTTTATTGAAAGATTTTCCCTGTTGTCCTTGTTGTTGTGGCCACTGATGCTGCTGCTGCTGGCACTCGTTTAAGTCTTGTTGCTCCTACTGGCCATGTATCTCTATATCGTTTCTATAGTCGTTGGCTGGGCACTACGACGATATATTCTAGCCATTTTTTTTTTCATGAGCTTCGTTCCTCCTTTGTTAATGGCACACGCTGACATTTATGCATTTTTGATGGTTTGAATAATAAAAGAAAACGGAAATCAAATATATATTGTGCTATTGTTCGAGTATTTTAAGTTGTCTGCCATTTAAATCTTTTTTAAGTGGCCAATTGCGAAGACTCTCTTTTGGCTGTAAGCTTTTAATAAAAATTATTGATGTTGCAAACCAAGAATATCATAAATTATTAGGATATTACTTTACTTTACTTGTAGCTTTATTACTATTTTATAAATGATAATCCTTAACCAGGGAGTAAACAATCTCTCTTGTTTCAAACGTATTTCTTTTGTTTATTTACTCTAAAAATCCAACTGCATATTTGGTCTTTCCTTTTATGCTTGCATTTCTCCTCTTCCATCCTATTCGGGTCCTCACTGTCCCCAGACATTAGCCATAACTCAGATTTGTCTGGAACACTTCCAAAAGGTGGCGCAGATGTGTCTAACAGATTTTCAGACAGACACAAAAGAAAGAAAACCAAACAAATCGGGAGCAAAAACATCCGATTGGCATCCCCCTTAAAAATGATTTTGCTTAATGCTTGAACAACAATGTTTGCGTTTGACTAAAATGTGATTTTTCTATGGCAAAATATAGAAATTTTGAGAGATGAAATTATTTTGGGGATAACAAATTTAGCTAGATTTGTACGCAATTCGACAGGCACTTTGGGCCTCATTACGGGGCATTCCACAGTGAGTTGCATTCCATATTTCAAAATTCATCTCTCTCTCTCTCTGGGCCACAAAATATGCATTTGAACAGACGAGGGCACAATAATAACACTGTTGGCAGCACAAATTCAAGAAAGGGTTTAAGAACCAAACTTGAGATAATTTAAAATCATTTTAAAGAACTTTTTGGCTATTTATTGATGTAATTTCAATAGCAAGACCTTCCAAAAATATTGTTTCTCTTTCCTCTTTATATTTCAGATTTATCTACATGAAGAAATAAGATATAATGAACTGCAGAAGATATTTGCACTTATTTCTTCAACTGCATCTGTTCATATAACATGTATGCAGAGTGCACCACTTCACAAATCAATAAAAACGTCAAAATCAAACGTTCCGTCATTAGTTTTTGTGTGTGCCCTCTATCCACCCATAAAACTGGGCCTCATAAATTGAATACAAAAAAGCGAGGCGAGGGAGCAGCAGAGCGTCGACGACGATTTGTGCGAAAAATATTTTTGCATTTAGCTATTGTTGGTTGCCTCCCTCCTCTACCCTCCCCTTTTTTGCGCTGTACAAAAGCCAATTTCAGCAAGTCGACGCCTATGACAATGCACCCTCCCTTGGCTTCGGGAATGTACGGAGGACTTTTGGCGGTGGGGTGTAGAAATTGAAGGGGCGACTGTCAGCGGCAGAGAATTTGTGGGGCTTCAGCGGCAGGATGTCACATGTCCTGGCCGCCTGCTTCTGTCAACACACACACATATCCACACGCACTACAATTCAAGCACAATGGGATCAATTATTTTGTGAGCGAGCGAGGGAGTGTATGTGTGTGTGTGTTTGGGTGTTGTGCAATCATGATTGCGTGTATATGGGTGTGCGTGGGTGCTTCGGGGGGAAGAGCTTTGCGCCATAAGCAAAATGCCAAAATGCCTAAAACTGTCAAGGGGACGCTTTTGAGTGGTCAATCAAATGTTATTTTGAAGGTTTCTGTGGTCTTGCAGCTTCGACAACTGATGGGAACCAGTGCCCCTGTGCCACTGTGTGCATCATCATTGGGATAAACTGTCAACTTGTTTTGGTTAAGGATCCTAAACCTGATCCTGTTCCTGACGTTGCCAATTTCATTTGGGGAAGACAACGATTACTAACATACATATCGATTTTATTTATAGTCTTAATCGATTCTAAAGTCATTCAAGGTCAACAAAATCCTATTTTTTAATGGGATATTTATATATATTTTTTATTTGTTATTTATTATTATTATTTTTTGTTGTCAAGAAACTTCATCAGCACAAAGTTTGCGGACTTGGTTTGCCGCTAAATTCGTACTTGGGAATTTTAGATGCCTTTTCATTTTTAATAATAACAATAAAACCCAAGTTCATGAAGTATTTTTCTTTGCAACAAAACATAGGCATTTATATTAGCCTTTTCAGAATTAAAGAACTAGGGAAGCAACACGTTATTAATTAGTTAAATTGTACCCCCAGAGATCAGAGCCCCTAGATCTACTGTATTTATACCCTACTCTTTTCTATTTACATTATTATATATAACATTTCTGCCTGTCAATGCACCTGCTCTTCTCCACCAACACTCAATCGATGTGAAACATAAAATCTAATTAAATCTATGTTTCCCCACCTATGTTTTCTTTTTTAATTTGCCCAATTTCAAACCCAATGACACTGCGCCTGTCTAATTAGTTAAAGTCCCCCAGAGAGAGAGTGATTGGTCAGTGCAGCTTGTTATTTTCTATTATGTCCATTTGAAAAAGGCAAAAGAAATCATCGTCATCGCTTCTAATAAATGAAATATAGGTATATATTTGAGGTGAACGAAAATATTTTCCCATTTGACAACGTGTTAATAAATGTTGTCAGTTGAAGGTCGTCTGGGATAAAAGAAAATGCGACAAACTGACAGAAAAATGTCTGTGCGTATTAATGGAATGAGAATTAGGTAATGAAAAAAACATTATAATTAGGCTTTTGTGAACACAATATATTTCAGGACACAGAAACAAGAATATTTGATTCATAATTCGGCAATGATTCATTAATGCTGCATTAAGTTTTAATCATCGGAAAATGCATGCTCCAACTACTTTAATACGAAAAGTCATTAGAGCAAAATAATTTCTCAATTACCTGAGGATATATTAAATGGCATAATCATTATAGCGAAATTACTTGAAATATCATTTGACCCACGCTTCAGTTTCTCGTGCAATTAAAAACGAAATGAATTGTATTTTATGAATAATTTACTATATCAATTTCAGTGGCGCAGAGACACGCCAGATAAACACACAAATATATATTTAATATATATATATATTGCACGGCAGACCAAAGCAGAAGCTCGGCAAAATTATATTGTGGGGGAAATTTCATTAAAATAATTTTAACAAAATAATGACAGTGAAACCAGACCATGTCTGCCTGCCTGCTGCTGCTCAGCAGCAAAAGCTGCCGAAGCGTGCAAAATGTTATGCATAATTGATAGCAAACAGAAATCAATCAATCATAAAATGTCAACCACTCCCAGGCCCCAAACCAAAATCCAAAGAGTGGGAGAGAAGGCAGGCATTCTGGGCACATAAATAGACAAGACAAAGGACATTTTGACTGTCTAATCATTTAAGATGGAATTTAATTGAAATTCTTGTGACAAAAGCTGTCGCAGACTACAATTTCTCCCTTGAGAAGGGGGAATGCCTTTAAAATGCCATTAAATTGATATTGTAAAATATAATTTGTTTGAGTTTAATGACAAAATGGATTTAATGGAAAAATGTAACACATTTTACTTGATTCAGAAATTAAACCTGGCTAAAATCATTTTAAAATCTGCATAATTAATAAATAATCAACAATTATTTAGAAGGATTCAATGCATATTAATTTTAATATATCAATAAGACACACGAATAATTTATAATATAGTTTCATGGAAAATTCGAAAAATTACTCAGCTTACGTACTCTACCTCTCTTTCTCTCGAAAAAAAAAAGTACAAACGAGTTCGTTCCTTGAAATGTAATTAAATCGATTGGCAAAGGAGTTCCAAGTACACAATGGCCTTCCTGTTATTGCCTTTTAATGATATTTAATATTTCTGGTATTTGTTTGACAAATAAAATGGAGAAAAGGGATTTAAAATGGAAATTGAAGCCAATTGCATTTTATTTCGACTGATTAAAATTCCAAGACCCAAATATTGCAGTACCCTTTACTATAAAATCTATAAAATATATTTTTAACCGTCTGAAAAATTTAAAAGATGAACCTTAGATACTCCTATCAATAGACCGTAACCTCAAAGCTTAAAACGTAATTAACCAATCAGTTTTTCACACGAATAACTCATTTAATATGCAGTGTGTATGAAATGCTTTTATTCTCCATGCAATTTGTTGCCATTTTTTGTTCCCGTTGTGCAATTTATCATGAAAATATTTCAATGTTAATTAAATCGAATACCCAAATGAGCCACATTAATTCACGAAAACACACACACAATGGCGACGGACCGAACTGTAGATAAATTATTAATTATATTACAATTTTTTTAATAAACCCGGCTGCAGTTTATTAAACAAACAGCCTTCACATCATCGTCATCGTCATCATCGAAAGCAGGCAGTGGAGGGGAAAGTCTCTCAGTGAGCTGCAAATTGCCTGTCAATGAATTTCAACACGAGCTTCGTGAAGTATTCATCGTGGTAATTAAAGCGTTAAATTGAAAACAAAAGCAAACCAAAGAGATCCAAAGTTTTGCCCCCGAGAGTGCCGAAAAATCGTTTAGCCAGGCAGGGAAAACTTGGGCGGAAAACTAAAAGTTTTGCAAGCGAAGGCGAACAGACAGGCGTTATAATAATAAGTTGTAAGCACAAGTTCACACAAAGGATTAACAACAATAGCTCCATGCATCCTCTGGCTCTCCCTCTCTGCTTCATTCAGTCAGTCATTTGGTCCTTAATTCATTCATTCATTCACTGATATATGCCACATTCGTTACCCAAAGGATGCCCCGTGAATGGTTAACCGCTCTGTTCATACAATGGTATTAAGATATTATCGACCAAGCGAGTCGAGAAGAGGAAACGCAGCTCTGGGATTACTTTTACAAGATTCTGCCAGCCTCCAATCGGAGATTATGGAAGTAGGGATGTGTGACTGCTAAAATACCTTTAAATTGCTGAATAGAATTTCCTAAATATCTTCAATAAATATTGTAAATATCTAAACAGATATCTAAATTGAAATTTAAACAATTTATTGACAACATTTCATTCGATAACTTCAAGATATATTTGCAGTTAAGACTTGTTTATTTCTCGAAACTAAATTAAAGGCTTAGAGGTTAGGAATTAATTGGTATTTTCGTACAGCATCTTTACCTATTAAATCTGAGGGCTGTGTAATCCCTTATCCATTTGTAAGTTCAAGTGCTCGAAAAGCATTACGCTCTCGTCTTGGCATTAAGACCCACTCAAGGCAAAACCCCAGCCTAATCAAGCAACTAAAATCTATTACACCAAAGGGTTAAGGCCTCTGCGTCGACATGCCTTATTAGACGAACACAAGACGTACACAGAACGGACGTATAGGCGGCTAGGCTAGGCGGCGAAGGTATTGAAACGGGGTGATGAGGTGAGAGTGAAGGGCATAAACTTTTGCCAAACAACTTCATTAAACTAGAAACCCAACAGACAGACAGACACACACACACTCTGAAACCGGGGTAATGGGGGAAAATCTCGACGAGAATCCATCATGAAGTGGAGGAAACCGCAACACAAAAAGACTTAAATGGTTTCAGCCCCGGCTTTTATATGTGCAATCACCAGAAAGCCAGAAAAGGGATAACACACACTAGGAAACTAGGAGAGACCCCTTCTCCCTCCTCCACCTAAACTCGAATCAACTCAACTCATTTTCACATCATCCTTTGTTCCGGCTGTCAGGACAAATGTCAAAGGTTTTGCGGGTGTTTGACGAAGGACCCACAAAACTTTATTCATAACTAAGTATGAGACAAAGAATGTTGTTTTGGATTTGACTGTCTGCGGTTTGAATTTATTTGTATTTCTTTTAAATGCATTTGCAGAATTACTGGAGGACGTCATCTTCACCTGTGACCCGAGATTCCAGAGCTTATTAAACTTGCTCCATCAGGACGAACCTCGACAAATCCAATTTAGCAATCGAATGAAGCCCTCTCCCACTTTATATATATCTCTTCTTCCGTTGGTTGTTTATTATATTATTTTTTACAGAAGCAAAGTTTTTAATAGTGGAACACACAGCGAATCACTTTGGCTTTGCTTGGCCACCGCCACAAAAGTTTCTGCCCATAGAAACATCTTTCTGAGCCACTTAAGTGCAGAGCAAACAAACTTATACCCACATACACACACCACATTAAGCCACGCCCACTTTTCCACTGGCAAAGAAAAGAAAGATATTGCTGTGAAAGTTGCCGAGGGTTTTCGTTTTCAGTTTCAGTTTCCGCGCGTCGGGTGTAGTAAAAGTTTTTAATAATAACCGCAATACAAGAATATAAACATTTATATTACTGCTTCATAATGCGGTCGTTCTCGATGGAGGGAAAATCTGCTGGTGGGGGAGGAGGAGGGAGAAAAACTGGAAAATCTGGTGCAGAAAGGATCCTGTTGCCGGCCCCGGATCCTCCACGGCGCGTATGAGCAATGCGCTTCCTTGTAAGTATTATTTTACTTTGAGCTTTGCTCGGGTTCTGCTTTGCTTTGCTCCTGCCTGGCGTGTCAAGAGATTGAAGGTTAACATGCATGTGCCGAGGGAGATTGTGGGACGGGGAAAAACAGGAGAAGGAGCCCGAGCCAGAGCCACAGCCAACAGCAGGTGCAGATGCCATAAATGTAAAGTTTTCTTTTGGCTTTCGGTGGGTTAAGTAAAAGAGGAGACCAAGACGACGACGGCGGAGGTGAGTTAAGCTTTACCTCAAGGCAGCTTAAGCTACTTTGAAGTTGGTAAGTTGATAGCGAATTTATATACACATTTGTTCCAAGATTATTCTGAAACTTTTGCCTATAAGCCGGGACTAACCAAAAGCTGCGTCGTCTGCGTAAGCTAATTGTTGTAAGGCGGTTTAAAAATTTACAATAGTTCAGGGGTTAAATGCTAGAGGGGTTATTGCTAGAGTTACAATTTTATTAAATTTATTGTAAGTTCTCGCATTTATTATTATTTTCCAATCATAAAAAAACATATTTAAATAGATCAAAAATATTTATTAAAATTTCTCTGACTTCAAATTGAAAGAATTTCCTTATATTTCCTCTTGTCCAGGGGCTTTTCTATGCTAAAATCTGCTTAGGACATCCTCAGAATTAAAGCCCGGAGATTCCTCGACCAGCATCACTGGCTTAAATCCGTGCACAAAGCAAATGGCCGACCGCACTCTCTAACAAGCCCCAGTAAAATCCAATTGCATTTAAGTAAGCCAATGCTTCGAGTGAATAAGGAGGAGAAAATAAGTGCAGTATTGCAACTGTGGGTTTTGAATTGGTCGAAAAGAAGCCAAAATGGCATTTAAAACGAACAGTTTCCAGTGGCTGGGCTGGACTGGGGATTCTCGAAAGGCATTCCCTCAACTTCATTGGCACCTGCTCCCTGTAGCAACATAATGGCAACTCAATTAAGCAAACCGAGGAGTTGTTTCCTCTCTCGGCTTCTAGAATTTCCATTTCCATTGAATGCGCTCCGAAGGAGATGAACGAGGGAAATGCTGGCGAGGGAAGAGCGAGCTGCTCAATGGCTTGGCATTTCCTGTTTCCTACACGCCACACAACTAAGCGCCACTTCCTCTTAGTGCCTTTCAACGAAAGGGAGCGATGAAGAAATAAAAAATAAAACGGAAAATACCATTCAAGTTAAATTAAAACTGCACAAAATGCCCGGAATGGAGTTGACAAACCGAGGATGAGGACGAGATGACGACGACTCCAGACGGGACACAAAGGGCGGAAATGATAGAGAATGATTTAATGTTGCAAGGGAACAGAATAAAATAATAAAAAGTATGGAAGCCAGAGCCAATAAGTCCGACTGATCATCCTCTTCTGGCAAAGACAATTTGATTGATTGTTCGGGCCAAGTCAGCAACAGGCCAGAAAGGCGAGTCAGTCGCCAAGCCTGGCTAAAATGCAAATAAAATGGTGGGCCATATAAATTTCCTTAGTAAATGGCATAAGGGAAGTTGACATCGATGGAGCGGGAGTTCTGATTGATGGTCCTTCAAGAAAGCTAAGCTGGCAAAGGGCTTGAGAATCTTACTTTTACTTCTTTCCTGCTTAGTTGATACTACTACTGATATATCATATAAATAAACAATAATGCTTTGAACAACAAATATATAAAAATAATAAAAAAAAAAAAAAATATTAAAAAAAAGTCAAACAAAAGTAAAAAAAAACGAGAAAGAAAGCTAACTTCGGTAAACCGAAGTTTATATACCCTTGCAGTCAGCAATTGGATCATTGAAAATCGATCCAATTTGGTAATGTAAAAAAAAAATGTCAAATTATGTAAATTTTGTAAATTTTACATTTTACATGTAGAATTTTACATTTTCATATAAATCGACCGATCCCTTCTATGGCAGCTATATGATATAGTTGTCCGATCTTAATGAAATTAAAACCGTAATTTTAGAACTATAAAAAACGACTATATCTCGAAATTTATAGAAATTCGTTGAAAAACAGAGAAATTAAAAATTTTTGTACATTAATTTCGCCATCATTCCTATGGCAGCTATAGGATATAGTGGTCCGATTTCGGCCGTTCCGACATATATACTGCGTGCTAAAGAAATAAGACTATGCTGAAAATTTCAGCCCGATAGCTCAAAAACTGAGAGACTAGTTCGCGTAGAAACCGACAGACAGACGGACAGACAGACGGACAGACAGACAGACGGACATGGCTAGATCGACTCGGCTGGTGATGCTGATCAAGAATATATATACTTTATGGGGTCTTAGATGCCTCCTTTACTGCGTTGCAAATATCATGGCAAAATTATAATACCCTCTGCAAGGGTATAAAAATATATATATTAAAAAAAAGTCAAACAAAAGTAAAAAAAAAAAAATATGTAAAAGAAAAATTTTTTTTTAATTCTTGTGCGTTCTTCATGTTCTCTTTATTCCTGCATTTTAAATGTCATTAAAAATACCAAATTAATAATTTATCAACTTTTCTCGAGCTACTTCCATTTCTTATTCCGTTTTCTTTGTTTTTAAATTTTACCCTTGTCTAACATACATATTTCATGCCCTTAACAATCTTCAAAAAATTCAACCATTTCTCATCTATTTGCTTTTCATGATTGCTCCTTCTCCTTCTCATTTTCCTCTATCCTCTGTCATTCAACCTTTGGAACATTTGTTGCGCTCCCTTTTGCTTTTTCTCCTATTTATTTCATGCTCATCCATCCAAAAACTCAATTTCTCGCTATTAAATAAAAATCAAATATGAAATCAATACGTTTAGACCACACTTCATTTAATGGCAATATGCCACGCCTACCCATTCCCATCAATCCACCCATTCAACCAATAGAAATCATAATGAAAACAATGGGTGGTTGATGGGAAGTAAGGTCGGTCGATTGGTATCATGGAAAGGTCACCGGAGTTAAGTTTGCCAGCCAAAAAAACAAAAGGAGCCGATGAAGGAAATAAAAGAAAATGGAGGAAAAACAGAAACTCAACTGTAGGCAACGCTTCGATTACAAATTGTTATTGGTTGAGTTCGGGGAAATCTTGCCTTGATTATTCTGATACATTTTTAAAGTCAAGTGAATTTAACAGAATAACATTATTTTTATAAAATATTTGAGATTTTTTCTTCAATATTTAATATATAGCTTTTACTGTATTTTATTTCTCTTAAATAAATCTATATTTATTTTATCTCCATTGTTATTATTTTCTTGATAGACAATTGCGTTTTTAATCTTTTCTGCATTTAACTTGTATTTCCTGTAACACAATGTCCTTGCTTGCTTCCTTTACTTTGCTTTCCCATCTTTGCTTTTTTCCTTATCGGTGACCGGACAGAAGTTCCTTTCCTTCGACTTTCCACTTTCTCCAGCTTTTCCTTCTCCATTTCCCCCTTGATTCCGGCACTTGACTGTCATTGTTTACATTTACAAATTGTTCGCTTGTCCGCAAATTGCAAGCGTTTTGTTGGTCCTTTCGCAGGTCCTGTATTTCTTTTTCTCTTTTTTTCGGGGGCATATCTTTCAAAAATCTCATTGCTTCGGTTTCCAGGGGCTTCCCCTTACCCTATGTTTCTAACTCACTCAACTTCCTTGTTTGTAAGCGCTTGAGGGCGGCGGCACCAGGCAGCAGGCAGCTTTTTTTTTTTTTTTTCAACCAAATGTTGTAGTAACAAAAGCAAATGTCGCTTTTCCTGTTTGCCATTCGCCTCCTGCGTTTATTCTCTTTAGCTGCTTGCGGTTTCGTTTTGTTTTTTTTGTATTTGTTCATCTTCAGAGTTTTCTGTTGATTTATCATGATTTTTATTTGGCCACTGAGTACCGTGTTGAGCCTCCAGCATTTTCCTATCTTTCTAAAATTGTTTGTTCATTTCTCGGTGAAGAGAACGGAGACCCCAAGCTAATATTGTAGAAATAACTGAATTTTTGAGTGAAATCAAACTTTGTAAGAAGGCCAATAAAAGCACCTTGGGAGACAAATAATATTAATAAAGATTGTTTGAAATTTTTGACTAATTGGTTAGCCTGTGAATATTTTAGTATTTGCTTAAGGCAGTTATAGATTAGATGTTTATTTTATTAAATTTAGTTAAGTATTGGGTTTGTTCTTAAAGAACATTTTTAGAAAATTAAATTCTTTTAATAACAAATAAGATCCCGTATCCCGTTTAAATGGATTTTACTTAACTTTCAAGCTTTTTTCCTACTTCGTCAGTAGATTCATTAAATATTAAAGCCTCACCCTAATTAAAACAGAAAATTCCTTATAAAGGAAAGTCTCTCACTCAATTTTTCCTAGAAATGTTTCGTAATTAATTTCAATGGTCAATTCTATAAAAGTGTCAGCTAAGAATATATGTCACATTCATTCTCCCTGTCCAAAACCTACCTTTTTATAAAAGAAAGTGAGATATTTCACGCTTACTGACTGAATGACTGCGTGATTGAGTGACAGGCGAGGCTAGGGATAATGCCACATATTTTTTTATGACAAAAGCTGAAAACGAAAGCGGCGCTAAACTAGAAATCTATTGCTACTCGGACAAAAAGGATTTACTGGAACTGCTCTCTTCTCTAAAGAGAAAAGTCTACACAGATTTTTTTCTTTGCTTTGCTCCTTTGTAGAGTTTAACTGTTGAATCATCCGGCTGCAGTGTTGTGGAAAAAATTCAAGGTTTCGTGGAAAACTCAAAATACATATAAAGTATTTTTATTATTTATTTATTTCGCTGAAATCTGATGTAACTGGGTTTTTTTAGGGAGTTTTGGACTATTGTTTTTACAAGAAACCCTATTACGTCATTTCAAACCGGCACCAACTCTCATTCTCTCTTATAAATCGTCAATATTTTTCTCTCATTGTCCTTCGCAATACCTTACGCATGCGTCGAAAAAGAGGGGAAAAGTCTACACATTCAAGGACAATGGAGAAATTCTTTTTAGGAATTTTTCTTGCATTTGCAACAAGTTGCTTTGCCACACTCCATGAAAATAATAAATAAGGCAAGGAGACAGAGCATGGCCAAAATGACAAGTATTTGAAGGCAATTGCACTTAATTGCACAATTGTGAAGTCGAATGGAAAATCTACCAAAAATCAAGTAAATTTGCGGCCAAACTCAAAACTCAAAACTAGAGATATATGTACATACATATGTACTGGAGCCAAAAACAGTGGCAGGGGTCTAAATAGAAAATTTAATTCAATTAATTATGTTTTCACTTAGCAGCCGGGCATCATGAAGGGCGAAGGGGAGAGTCCTGGGTGCATTGTGCAATGGAAATTAAATTAAGGCAACTTGCCGACAGACTGATCAGGGCGTGGGGCTACGCTCCAACACCAACTGCAAGTGCATCTACTCTACGGTGTATATTGCCATCGGGGTGGGAGTAGGTCGCCTGCTCCCTGATAATCACATTTGATGTGCTGTAAATCATATTACGCATACGCCTCGTGCGCCCCAAGCCAGCATCAAAATGCAGACCTTCCACCCCCACCTTTCGCACCCGAAGTCCAAACAGTATGCCTGCCTTGATTGTTGTTTAACTTAATTAGCTCCTCCGCCTTACATATAGAGACACAAAAATCTGATGAGTTGGGAGATGGAGGGAAGCAAATTGCTTTGGCAAAAAGTATAGCATAGTTTGTGGCAGCTGTTGGTCAGGGAAGGCAAAATAAAACCTCTCCTTGGGGGGAGAAATATGAAGTTTTGTGAATTTAAGGAAGTTGGAATGAGATAAATAAAATTAATATGAAACTGATGCTTAAAAATATTTACGACTTCAGTAGATCTCTAAAAATGTTTAATATTTAATGCTCAGACGAACAATAAAACCAGCCTACGTGTCGTATGCGTAATTATTTACACATCTTACGCATTTGAATACTTCTTCCCACCTTATTTTGATATATTCTTTTCTTGTTCTTCTGAAAATCATTCCTCTTTTTATACATACCACATTTATAAATCATATTTAAGACCATTCTTCCAACTCACCTGCAAGAAAAAGGAATAAAATTGAAATTAGTACTAAATAGGCTTATTGTTCCCACCATCAACAGCTGCATAATGATAAAGGCAAAGAACCCCATTGCCCCAGAGGTCTACTTAGTTAAATCACATGGCTAAGAAATACAATTGGACGAGTAGATAGGGACAGCAGGATGTGGGAGTACAGGCAGGACATGAAAAAACCGAGCAACGAGCCGGAAAGCGAACGAAAATAAAAATGTAAAATAAAATGCAACAGTGGAAACAAGCTGCAGCAGCAGCAGCAGCAGCACAAGCTTAAAATGTGGCCAGAGGGACATGGGCCAAAAACAAAAAATAAAACCAAAAAAATAAGAGAAAACACAAAATGAGGACCAGCCAAATAGGAGGAAAAGCGAAAAAGCGACGGAAAAGAGCAACAGACAAACGGGACATGCAACACAAATTTTCATGTTCGACATGAATTGGGAGGAGCGCAAAAAACACAAAGATTGCTGCAAAAATGGGTGAGTTAAAGGTGGCGAGAAAGGGTCGGTCAGTGGTGCTAACAACAAGTAAAGCCCAACAACGAGGTGCAACCGAGAGAGAAGCACAGGGCCTGTAAATGGTCGAGGAGGAGGTGAGCGACGGCAAGTGAAGGTTGGTTACTGCAAGAGATATGGTCACGGCTTTGTACTGTTATTTTCCAAATGACTGAGAATTATTAAAGGGGCATTATTGCAGCTTCATGAAGCAAACACACATATACACACAACCAGGAAGGAAAAAAGGGGGGGAAATGGAGGTGGAAAACGGCAGAAAAGGCGGGGGAGAAAGCATAACAAAGTAACCGTTAGTCATTGTCAAAGACAAGTGCATTTAATTCAACATAGTAACTCACTAGTAATGTGAATTTTCCAGGAAAAACTAGTAGTGAGGCCCCCGCATTGAAAGGCCCGAGTAAATACAACAATTAACACAAATTGGTCACTAAAGAGGGAGCTGGCAGGACATCGGAACCTTTAGGAGTTGAGCTTTCAAGAGCAGATAGTATTTCTGCTTCTACAATTTTAAATGGCAAACCTAATTTCTTATTTATCCTTTGGCATCTGCTTAGCTTTACATATTCCCAGAAGTATCTTACACCAGCAAGTAAGAAAACCTTTTGCCCGTATAATTTGTATTTGTCAAGCAGCTGCATCAGATATTACTTGCATAATTAGAATAATTTTCTGCTCCCAGCTGCTCCAGCTACTACATACTGCTTCTTCGAAAAGGAAATGGAAAACAGGGGGAAACTCATGACTAACTTTTTGCAAGGCAACCCATAAAAAATGCAACACAAAAACGGATCACGAAACTAAAGACTAAGGTATACTCTTTACACTGCGATGACTAAAAAAGGTCAAAAATAAAGGTATATGATTACAGTATAAAATCAAATTTAATTAAAGTTATTTTCAGCTAATTAATCTACTTATAGCTTAAGCCACCATAAACAAACCCCGCTTAAGCCAATAATATAGTGTAACGAGTTGATGGGGAAAACACGGTCGTCATCTTCCGCATAAAGTTGCAACTTTTGCATTTCATAAATGAAACATGTGCATAATATTAAATAAAGTGAACGTGTAAGTAAACAACGCACACAGACACGCTGTCAGAGAAAAGTCAGCAAGAGAAAATTGCTAGCCATTGAAATTCATGGAACTGCTTTAGCTGTCTTCAACAGATCTATATTTATTCTTTATTAAGCTTTATTTTAATTGCAAATTATAGTCCCTGCCATTTCAACACGAGCTTTTAAATGACAAGCAAATAAAAATGCCAAGAAAAAATGCAGACAAATATTTTTTAAATAGTAAATAAAAAGACAAATATGTTGTCCAAGCTTAAATTAAATATTAGGCTTTTGAAATGATTTGGAAATATATATTTTTATATTTGCAAGGTCTTTATTTACTTAATTTACTTTTTCCTGATATCAAACTCCATTGATAAACTCGACTATTAACTCCCGATGAATATCATTTCAATGCCTCGCAGGAATCCAAACACAATCCACCAAAAGTTGAACAAACTTTATCCCAATAAAGTTGTTGAAGAAAAAAAACTAAGAAATAAATAAAAAATAAACAGGAAACATCAAAAGGACTGACATTGGCAGAGTGCGTTCAGGAATGCAGCAGCAAACTTTGGAGAAGCGATGCAGGAGCGACTACTCTCTATAGTCTACTCCAAATGATATGAACAGAGAACAGAGCAAGTCGAGTGGGAGAACAAAGAATATCCAAAGTTAAATTAAATTGTAGTTTGTAAGGCAAACTTTGTCCTTTTGAGCGCGAGTGTGTGTGCGTTGCACCTCACCTGAACAGGGAATACTGGCTGAGAGAGTGAGGACCCACTACTACTCACATTTATTCAATTGCATCACTTGCATTAACATTTAATTAAAAATCACAAATTAACCCACAAAATCATGAATTTCTTTAGAGAAGACGCGACACCTCCGCGCCGTCTAATTGTGAGAATTTCGAGCTCATTAAAAATGTAAATCAAATATGTAAACAGCACAAAAAACACGACCACTAGATCGCAGGCGACACAATGCTCACACACACAAACACAAGGCGGCACAAAGTTTTCCATCCGCCGCCATCAGAATCTCGAAAAGTTGAAAATCGCACAGCACAGCTCGGAAACTTCTTGCTCGGTCGGCATCAAGGTGAATTTTAATGAAAAACATAATTATAATTCATGCAGATTCAACTCAGCCAACCAGAAGAGACCTCATGAGTGCAAACTTTCGGATAAACTTCAAATTTCGGTTCGGTCCACCCCCCGAATTATTTGCTCTTGTAGTCTATGGAATTAAAATGTAATTATGTCGTAAAGCAGCTGAGCATGGCATTGCATACATTTTGGGGGCGAGCGAACAACGAGCAGCAGACGCTGCCAGAGACCTGAGACCAGAGACCAGAGAGAAAGGTGTCGGCACAAATTGAGTTTTAGAGTTTAATAAACTTCCCAGGGTTCATAACGACAATTTGTGGATGGCATTGTCATGGATGTTTAAATAAATAAATATTTTGCACGACCTGAGAGAGATACCAAAGAAGGAGCTGCAAGCATAAAGGTCTTAGTTTTTGGTTTACGGATTATGTTTTGAGGTTAGGAAATAAACAAGGGTAACTTATATATCTTTTGAGCGGATTAAAGCGTACATATTATTTAAAAACGCTACTAAAATTTAAATTTAAAAGCGAGAGACATATTCTTGACTTAACCTTACCCCAAAAAGTACCCAAAAAACTTATTCAAACCCTTTCTTCGTCCTTGGGACACTTCCACACCAAATGCCAATTAAGGCTTGATGCATTAGCAGACCAAGCTAAAGTGACAAAAACCGCAAGGCAAACAATGGTCTGAGAGTAGAAAATGTTTGAGCTAGAGAAAGAGCAAGCCGCCACATAATTTTGATTGACAAACGTCTATCAAAAGAGTGAAAGACTAAGCGAATGCGGGCACAGATAAAAAAAAAAAATAGAATTGAGAAGGGAGACGGACCCTGATGAAGATGTCGCACAATGACAGCTGAAATGACAGCTCCTGCTGCACTCAATCCGGCTCCTTTGAGCCAAGTCAAGAGACCCGCCGCCGAGCGTTGGCATTCAGAGTGCCATTTTGGAGACGCACTCTCATTATGGCCAAAGAAATGGCAACAAAAGGTCCTGCCACAGCACCCGACAACCCGACAACCAATAGAAATGTGACGCGAATGGCATTTTATCGAAAACAAAGGACTGCAAAACTGTTTCGGGTTGTCGCCCATCCATTCACTAAAATATATATTTCAGACACGCCTGCACGCGGAAAAGAATTGGTTTGTATATTAAAGTTTTGAATAAAAATAATTTGCACTTTTTCTGCTTTAATTTATTTGATTTTACTTATTTCTGCGATTAACAATGACACTTGATAGGAGAAGTTTCAGACTGGTAATAACCAATTTCTTTAATTGCAGAATAAAGCCGGAATTATTTCATGTTAAGCCATTGGATTAATACACAGAGCGAGTGCAGCATAAAGTCCAGGTAAATCAGGAGTATTTTTTTAATATTTGTAATTAATTAAAGAGTAAAATCCTTCTATTTATGTTAGATATAAATCTAAAATGTAATTTATATTCTTAAATAAATTTTATAACAAAAAAAAATTGTAAAATCCCTATTTTTTCGCCAGTGTGGTAATGAGCTCATTGTGTCAGTGTCCCAAAAAGGATGCAACCTTACTCACACCCATAGCGACTCCTATACACACACACTCTCGCGCGACCGCGACATCCTGCTCTTTATCCTTAATGAGATGCACAGAGACCCCGCGGACTCAACCTTCTCACTTCATCTCTGTGATTATGTCGGGGATTACAAGTTGAATGTGTGTAAATTAGCCGGCACTTTGAAAAGCTTAGCTTAAGCGTCGCAAAACCCAGCGATAATGATCGAGCTGCTGCTGCTGCTGCTGCTGCTCCTGATGACTATGATGATGATGATGATGATGATGATGATTATAATGTTTGCCAAATACAAAAGACCCACAAAAGATTTCCAGCTCTTTTCCTTTCCATTCATGTTTTTACCACTAATTAAAATTTCTGGGCTTAAAAAACCTTGAAAATGTCCAAAACTTAGAGGCCTTTCAAAGCCCACTTTTAATTATGACTTTTCATACAAGAAAAAAAAAACAAAAAATTCAGAGAACACGTAATAAAGAAACAAAAAAGTTGCATTAAATTGTCTTAAGTAGCCTCTAAATGATTATGTAATTCAAACTGCAATTGCAACAAGAGCTTTACGGCCCAATGGAGCGCAACGCTGCAACTACAAAATGCAAGCGCAAAAAAAATAAACTGAAAATGAATCAATAGGGGAAGTGAAACCCATTGAGTTGGGTTAATAAAAATCGCCTTTGGGTGTGTACAAATATGCATAAATAAGTACAATATATAGGCAAGAAATCAAGTTCAGTGATTCACGATATCGTAACTCCTTCGCCAACTTTCGCCACACGTGACGAAATTATTGGGGCCTGTCTTCGGCAAGTTTGCGTGCCAAATAATAACCATTCTCATTGGATATAGATTGCAATCGTTAATAGCTTAACGCTGTAAAAGCATCAAAACTTTGACTTTTTTCACACGACAGCCGACAGCCGAAATAGAGAGAAAGGAAACCAATAAAGGAACCATAAAACATCACTTTTTTATGAACACCAAAATCAACTTGATTCTTTTTCTGGGTTTTGTTTCGCTTCTGCTCGAACATGCGGCAATTTAAGTTGACAAAAGCCGAAAAACAAGAGGAGAAAAGGATGAAACTAAGGGCTTAATAGAGCGTAGCTAATACCCTTTTGGAATGCAAGCATTTGAGCATTTTTTTTAGCTTAAATAATCCTTCAAACAAATATAAAAAACATTTAAATATCATTTAAATTCAAATCGGTTTATGGTTCAAAATAAAACACAAGTTTCTGAGAATTTAGTTCATATTGAGATTTTTCTAGGAAATAAAGACAATTTTTTTTTCGATTAATCAGTGAGTGATTTGAATGGTTGATAAAAACCATCATTGCCACAGACAAAAGGGAAAGCTCTGCCGTCAGCAAAACGCAGGAAAAAGCGACCGACAGGCGTGGACGACTTCCGACTAAATGTAGCGTAAATATAGAGCACGGAGTTATAGACAAAAAAAAAAGGAGATATCGTTTGCGTGTGACATGCACGGCTCATAGAGGAAAAGTGCGGGGCACTGGTTGGTTGGCCCGCAGAAATATAATATCAAGGAAGTTTATATTTAAATTGCACAGCGACACCACAGAGCGCTAGAGGAACCCTTTTATTTTTTTTTGTCAGAGGTCTGAACAGAACCATTAAAGTGCACTGAATCGGAATATATATACATACGTACATATACAGATATAGATATGAGGTGCCTGCCCTCTGCTAAATGTTGCAGAACCTCAGGACCCAGGAAAACAGGTTGATTGAGAGCCCGCCCGCCCGACTCTGGGAAATCTATGACTTTGCCTGTGTCGTCGGCTCGTGAAAAACATTTTCCATCTACGGCACATGGGCCGTTGAGCACCGAAAACGAAGTCACTTGACAACTCTAACTGATGTTGATTGCACGGCGCCGCGGCATTAATTATTTAGAATATGGCGAGGACGTAGGGAAAAACACACGACTGGAAAGTATGCAATTAGTTTTTGGCGTGATTGTTGCAAGCATGGCACAATTATTGTCCGATTGTTCACTTTTGATTGTGTTCCTGCGCCCACTATTGAAAATTGGGTTAATAGTTGTATGTATTTGAGACACAGATATTTAATGTAACATCACGGTCGCCAGGAAATGCATTTTATTGGAAAAAAGAGTTTAAATTGTAACCGTGAAGTAATATACTTGTAACCTTCTGTTAAACATATTTATTTGTTGGACAAAGACTACAGAGTGCATAAGTATTAACTGCAAACGGTGTGACCACCCACTAGAACACATATAGATGTATCTTTCAAGGTTCTTATGAAACTTTAATTAAAAAGATTTTTGCTAGTGTCATAGCCGTATAAGTAACCAATTCTTCGAACAATATATTGCATTTTGAAAACATAATAAATAAATCAACAAAACACTCTTAAAATCTACCATTGACTTTTATTTATTTACTTTAAAAATCAAATAACATTATAGTCCTGATCTCTGCAACTTTAAAATAACTTTAATCGGAAACCGAATAAGTTGAAGAGCCCAAACACTCTATCAATTACACACACCCCCTCGCCGATGTCCTGCTGCTGTCCTTCTATCCACTCAAAGGCTTCGACAACTAACCCAAAACTGTCAACATTTTATCAACTCAATGTCTTCGCTTCGCTGTGTGTGGTTTTCCATGCTCTCTCCCAAGGATAGTATAAAATTCAATGAAAAACTTTTCACAACACACACACACACGGAGAACACCATTTGCCATTTTCCCCATACCCCTGAAAATGTATAAAGTGTCTGCATGTGGTTTTCTTTCTTCTTTTCTATTTCGCTTTTTGAGCTAGTGTGCTTTACATGCTTTTAGTTTAGTTAAGCTTTTTGACCAACAAAACTCAAATGAGCTAGACAAAATGGGGGAAAAAGCGAGCAGAGCTCGCTGGAAAATCCTGCCAAGAAAGCAGGGAACAAATTTGGTTAAGGGACTTGCTGCTTGCTTTGGGGCATTCGTGGTTAACCCTTTGCTAATGAGCCAATTTAAATTTATGGCTTGCCAACCCTGCCATGCCACACTGCCAAGAATTAAGCTTTAAATATGGCTTGAATTTTATGGGCTTGGATTATTCATCAGCGCAGGAGTTGTTAGAGAGGAACTTGTCAAAGTGCAAGAAAGAAATGCAGATGAATGCAAGGCGACAGCGAACAAGTGGCACGGAAAATGAGCACTCGAGGCAGCTGGAAAACTTCTGTCTGCAAATGAAAGGTGAGACGTGAAAACGCTTTAAGCGAATTGCCCGGGAAATCTCATGACAGATCTGACAGACCGACAACAAACAACAAGTCATTGACAGACCTGAAAAAAAAGGCGCCGGCCAAAGGCCAAAACAACTTTATCAGCGCATAATTCCGCAAGGAAACAAGCGAGAAAGCTACAGTCGAGTGACCGACTGTAAGATACCCGGTACCCAAAGTATTGCCCGTGAAATTAAATATCACACGGACATAAAAACACAAAGTTGACAAATCAAGTCAAATGTTACTACAAACATGTTGAGCAACGTTCAAAAAAGACTAATTCTACAGCTGTCCGCAGCTGCATTACGAATTAATACTGCGCTCGAAAGCACGCAACACTTTTTTTCGCTACTGCCACCCAAAAGCTAAGTGCTCAGACACGCGAAATTTTTCCTCTCTCTCTCTTTCCATCAAAAACTTTATTGTTTAATAACTTCTATGTTTATCATCCAATTTTACTCAAATTTTCAGAACACTTCCCCGATTGCCTACTTATTAAGTCTATCTATTTACTTTAAGGCGAAAATCACGCCTATAGCTAATATACCGTTTTTTATTATTTTCGGGGGCGGAAGTGGGCGTGGCCAAATTTTAAAACAAACTTGATCTGCGTGCTATAGATTCCAATGTTGTCACCAAATTTGGTAACTCTAGCTCTTATAGTCTCTGAGATCTGTTGTTTCACACGGACGGACGGACAGACGGACAGACGGACATGGCTAAATCGACTCGGCTGGTGATGCTGATCAAGAATATATATACTTTATGGGATCGGAAATGCCTCCTTCTGCCTGTTACATACATTCTCGGTTGGCACTAACTTATAATACCCTTGTACCCTATGGGTACCGGGTATAAAAAGGTATAAACTTGGCCAAGAAAAGAAAATAGTACCAAGGACTGGAGTGGAGTAGAGTCGAGTAGGAGTAGGAGTAGGAAAAAGGAAGCTGACTTCTTGGCCTGACTTTCCTCCGTCTGGCTGCTTAATTATGAAGCTTGTTAACTATTAATGAAAAAGTTGTTGTAAACCTCCCCAGACGTAACCAACTAAAAGTTGACAAACTACGGCTAAAGGTCGAAAGTTATTCTGGAGAGAAGATTGGGAAACTACAGGAAATGGGGGTACAATGGCCGCAAGTGTGAGGTCTCTAGAAGTGGTAACAACTGGCAGTGAAACTTCATCAGCTTATTAGGGGATAGCAGCAGATTTTACGGAATAAATCCAACAAATAACAAATAGTATATTTACCCATAAATAATTGTATAATGGAATAAAATTATTCAGTAGCTCGCGTGGCTAAACAAATTCAGTGTTTATGATTTTATTTTTATTTTTTAGATAACTATTTTTGTTGCCACATTGCATTAAATTTGGCCTCTTTAATTGCAGCGAAAACCACAAAAAAAAGCACTTAAAATATGTATAAAATTAGCATTGGAATGGCATAATGTGGCAATGCATGGATTTTGCATTTATTACGTTTTAATGATTTGGGAAATGTGGAGCATTATAGTTGAAGTCTTTAGAAAAACAAAAATAATTGATTAAAGTTGATTTATTAAATTTTAATATAACAATTGAGGGTCCCGACCATTTTATTCGATTAGAAAATATATTAATATGCCAAAATGTTGCATACTTTTAAGCATGCCTAGAAAAAAGCAAGTCGAATATGCCTGTTGAAGCCAAAACCATATTTTAGCCATGGAAGTTTTAATAACATTTAATACTTAATTCTATTTACTTCCATTTCTATGTTTATGTAACTAAATTAATCTGCTTTTCCCTATAGGCCTCAAGTCTATACTTTCTAATAAAAACGAAAACGAGCACATTGTGTAATCACCAAATTAGCATTTATATACACCATTTTCATTTGTACTTCGCCTTTCTTATTGGGGTCAATGCCTCTTTAGCCGCGCACTTATGAGCTAATCAAGCGATTGTCCGACGTCTGCAGCGAATTGGCCCGTTCAGTCTGGGCCACGAATAAATAAATAACACACAGTCGGCCAAGTTAATGTGATTAATTGCGTCATGCAGAGAGCAATGTCGTCAAATGATTTCACACCCGTCAGGGGGTTGGGTTCTATGGTTCCTTGGCTTCTCCATTTCCATTTCCATTTTTCCCCATCGCTCTCTGTCAGCGCTATCCCCGATTTTTCCCGCACCGTCGCCCCTGGAGTGTGATAAGTGCGCTTTTGGGTTTCGTATTACACGACTTCATGTACCCTGCGAGCGAGCTGCGAAATTTACGACGTAGTTTTTCTAATTTTTCTATTTAATTAGCACACACACCGAACGCCAAGCAAGGCCAAGGCAAGGTGGGGCTGAACTGGCAATCCCAGGGGGTTGGTTGGTTGGTGGAGGGGGTCTTGGGGATGATATTTCCTGCGGGCGTAAAGACAAATGATTCCACTATCTCACAAACTGTTGCCATCTGCTTAATGATGTCAGCATGTTAATTAAAGGCAAATTATTTGCTAAACTCTTCCCAACTCGTCGCAGCCAATATTCAAACTCTTTGGTTCTTTTTTGGGTTTAGTGTTCCCTTTGCGTGCCCTGAAGTTTTCCCTCTTTTATTGGCGTTGAGATGGAAAAGTCTCATGTGAAGTTTGGTGTGTGTTAAAAGTTAAGAAGTGTTAATGGGGAAAGGTGTTCTTTTTGAGGGCTGGAAGGAAGCTGTTTGATTGATGGAAAGGCTTGATTCTTTGCAAGGAAAATCAACAAGTAAAGAAACTTGAAGTTAAAGTCAGCATTTTAATTATTTAAATAAAATATATCAAGAGAAAAATATCAAGAGCTATCATTAATAATGAAGGCTTTCGTCTTACCAACAGCTCTGACCTTTTGGATTTATTACGCAGAAATTTATCCAGCTAACTCATTAAATAGAGACTTGAGTTGCAAGGACACTCTGTTGTTGATCATAGCAAACGCTGTGGAGCATGCATCAGGGCGTCGCTTAATTAATGTCTTGGCTACCGAATTCGCGACGCCCCCTTTGCCCACCCTGCCCTCCTATGGCACCCGATGTCAACTATTTGCCACTTACTAATTAGCACTTGCGTGTCCACACAAACTTCAAGGGAAGAAGACGACGACGTCTACGACGATGTAGAGTATCTGAGGCGTGGAGGCCAACCGCTAATTGGGCTTTATTGGCGGTAAATGTCAAGTGACGGCATTGGATGACACTCCTATACCAGATCTCTTACTCCTTCTGCTGATGCTCATCATCATGTTCCTGCTGGCCCCATCCAGAAACAACAACCACTTGATTATGGCTTTTGGCTGATAACAGCAGGAGAAATCGAGAAGTGCCTGAGGAGAGGAGCTCTACATTTATCGTCGTCCGTGGCAACCATGGAAGCAGTAAAATTTGGAAATTTAGGCTTGGAATACTGAAGATTTTGGCAGTTAAAAGTTTATAAGGGGATTTCTTAAGTTAAAATTAAGGATCTAGAACCACTTACAAAACAACCTATAATAATAGTGACTAAAAAAATATATTTACCTTAAAACTTTACGATTAAAATAATACTTCTACTACTCTCGTCCTCATTAAATAGTTTAAAATTAAAGTTAACTTTAAATTGAAAAGCAATCCGGACCAAATATGGCTCTTTAGACCTTAATTTTCACACTTTTAAGCGACTCCTAATTTAATAAATTTTCTAATTATCAAAGAACTTTGTCAGAAACCAATTCAAGTGTCGCAAAACAAGGAATTTAACCTGCATTTCAATGGAAAAACCTCCTGCCAACGACGCGGGGACAATTGGAAATTAATTTACTAAGTGCCATGCACATATGCATAATGAGCAGTATGCTTTTTGTGCCAATTAACGCTTAATTAATTGCTGAATTAATATATGCCAGGGACAATAATGAGAGATAGCAGCGAAGGCAGAGGCAGAGGCAGAAGCAGAAGCAGATGTTGCATTTCACTGTGCACTTCCATTGATTTAAATGCATTTTTATGCAAATTATTCGGCTCACACTTAACACAATCATAAATTATGCACGACGAGTTTGAATGTGAAATGCATTTGGCATTTGTGCGGAATGAAAATTGCTATTGCTAACCCCTACCCATTAGTTAATGGCGCATTTGTTAAATCTCATGTGCTTGTTCGCCTAAAACTATGCCACTTTATGCATAAATACCAATAATAAAAAAAGAGTAATCATAATATATCTCTTATTCGATTGGAATGCATAAATCAGATACTCGAAAGGCGATATAAAAATTATTATTGAAATTTGCATAAAGTCGACCATAATTATTTGCACTCGCATGAACATGTTGGGTTTAATTTATATCAATTTTTAGTTAAATAAATAAAAGCTAAAAATAATATTTAAACCTTTATTTCTTCGACAAGCTTTCTTTGAACTTTCACAGTACCTGAAGTTCGAAGGGAAAAGCAAACGTAATCCAACGCTTTTGAAATCAATTAAACATACTTTCAGATCAAAGCTGAATTAGGCAGAGAGAAAAGCGAGCGAAAACAATTATCCGATTAAAGCCCCGTTGAAGACAACAAAAGCCTCACCAACTGACTGATTAACACACAAAGGCAGTCAATGAAGCATGGCTGCGACAGACAGCCGCCAAAAGTGTTGGCCAAAACAACACCAGAAAAGAGAAAAAACAAAAAAAGCCAAGTAATCGTAACAAAAGAAAAACTTTTCCTACTACTTGAAGCATTTTAGGCCATTAGCAATCGTAATTAGTTTTTCATAGAAAGAGGAAGTATACAAATAATTGGAAATAGTGTTAAAATTTGGTTATAAGTTGTATAATTTTCGAAGCATTTTGTAATTCTAATAAATGAATTAAAACGGATTAAAATTATCTTGGAATGACAATTAATATAAGTAAAATGTATTATACATTTAAAATAAATCCTTTACTTAATACTTTCTGCTTGCCTTACTTTCCCTATTTCTTAACATTTTTCCTTTTCTCTCCATTTAATTGCTTCAAGTCTCGCCAACATTTTTCTTCATTTGCTCGGTGGCTAGTTTCGCAAATATGTTATTGGTCACATTGAAATTTATATTGATGGTTTCTTGGCAACAGTTTGCATTAATTTCCAACGATTTGCCAAGCACTTTTCCACACATTTTCCATCCCCCCCTTCAGTTCGGTTTGTGGTGAATATTCCTTGTACTACTCCCCTCTCTGGCTGAAGCATATAAATAATGATTTCTTTGCCATTTGAATGGCAAGCCATCCATTTGTCTTCCACATGCTGACACTCTAAGGAGGTTTACACACACCATATGTGCGTAAACCAAGTTTACTTTTGAATTTTCAATGCACTTTTTGTAATAAAATCTTCCCAAAATGAGCAGATATTAAGTAAATTTCAAATAAATCAA